>CM069858.1:114035546-116555546 GCA_036172795.1 Pelodytes ibericus
GAGTCACTGTTGTAGTAACAGAGCTACAGTATCAATAGAGCTGTCAAAATGTCCTGGAGCACTCTGAAACACTCATTGCTCACACTTACACTCTGCCACTCACACACACGCAGTCAGATTACAAATAAATATATAGGCAGCTTGGGGCCGAAGGTCGGCGCAATGTTTGTGGACCCAAAATTAAATAAAAATATGGCCCCTAGGGGCTGCAGGCAGGCATATGCTCCAAGTTCCAATTAAAAATAAATACCCTCATAGGGACTTGAAGCAGGCAATATGCCCCAAGCCCCACTTAAAAAAAAATATTACTGCAATGGTATTTCATTCTCAGTTTTCACTCTGGTGAGGGCAGATTGAAAAGACTTATCTCCCTTTTTTTTCCTCTTCCACCAAAAAGAAAGTCTAAAAATACTCTTTCTTTAGAGATATGTGTATTCCTTTTTATAAAACAATTTTTTGGTGGCCCCTTTTCCTGGGCCAGATGATGAGGATTGCTGCTGGAACCTGGATACAGATATTTTATTTAAAGTGATAGTCACTTTCACAATTCAATTCCCTCTTTTATGAATAAAGCCCCGAGTGCCTTTTTTTTTAGCATATGCTGACCTCTTTAAAGGTCATTTGTTCCCCTCAGACATCATATTCTACCTTGCAATGTCTGGTGGCAGAAGTGGTGGAAGCGGAGGTGGTATTGGGAGGCTATTTATTGTGCTATTGTATTTCTAGTTTTACTGCCCAGCGTCTACATCTCTATGTAGACTGTGGCTACTACTCTTAGGTACTACACTGTGGCAATTGATGTGTACATGGCACTGTGGAAAATGAATATTGTGAAAGTCTGTAAAAAAGGTGGAACTTATAGACAAAAATGAAGGGTGTAGTTCCCATAGAAAAGAGGCATTGCTTTGAAAATCATGATAAAAAATTTGGCCATTTTTAAAGTGTGTGTTTGGGGGGGGGGGGGATGAGCAAAAAATTCATACACCCAGGTTTTGGCGACCCAAGGTTGGCCCTGTTCCTCAAAATATGGCCTACTTAAGAAAAAAACTTGGACACACCTGCACTAGGTACAAGGTGGGCCGGGTCTTACCCTAGCGATGGTGTGCATTCATATGGTAAGCTTAATTATTCACCAAATCCTCTAAATTGGATCATGTTTACACAATTGTTGGCAACTTTATTAGGGTGAGTAGCACAAATAGTTTTTGTTTTTCAATTACATTGTACATGCAGCATGCTCACACCTGTTTAGTAATCATAACATTATACATGTATATTATTTGAGTCTGTGACAAGATTAGCACACAAAGATTTTTCTGTGTCATGTTTGCACATAGTTCAGGTTGTTGGCTTGTCTTTTGTTTGGTTGTAGCATGCTGGGCAGGGGTTAGTTTGTTTATAATTGCAGCAATATGAAAATATGTCAATGACATAAATAAAACTTGGTTCAGTTTCCACTAATACAAATTAAAAAATTTGCAATTACATGAAATAGTAAATATTTTAAACAACCCTATAATTATTATACAGTAAAGATAAATCTTTTGCATACTACACCAAGTCTTTATAATGCTATTACGATTTTTCGATTTGTATTTCATTTATGATAAGTTTCTTTTTCAACAATCTATATTTAACATGGCTAATTTTAACAATCACACATTTCTTGACAATCATCTCAACTTAATCACAATCATGACAATATGCTACATTTTGCAACTTTAACTACTCATAGTAGGCTTAGTACAGATATTTAATTAGAAAATGGCCTTGAAATAAGTGATCAAAAAATCAATTTCGCATTCGTAAGAGATTTAAAATTACATTTGAACAAATTATCCTTTCAAGTCATAAAATGTGCTATTTGTTATTCTCCACGTTGGTATCTGAGCCCTAAAGTCAATGTAAAAAGCAAATTTCACTCTCGGTTGGAATCATTTAATGTTCATACTGGAGGGCACAGAATACAGATCACGATGATCATCATAGGTTCTTTCAGTCACAAGTGTCTGGGTCATGAAACCTTTTAAGAAGGTCTAGACTTCAAAGTTATAAGTAAACTACAAGGCTGGTATTTCTGGGACTTTGAGCTGTTGAAACTATGTACCAGTCTTTTGGATAACTAGGAGCTTTTCTACAGCTGTGAGTTCAAAAGGGAAAGTGAGGTGTTGCTATTCCCCATTGTCACTGGTGTTTAATAGTATGTGCGAACAAAAAAGGCCTCTCAGTGGGAAAGGAACAATTCAAAGTAATAAAATGAAGGTAAGGTGATCAGAAATGTACTATATGAAACATATCATACTTAGGCAAAAGATTATAGCCTACAATAACTGCGTACAGTAGCTCCTTTGAGAAATTAATGACATATTTCTTAGCCATAAGTAGATGCTGATAAATTTATGATGGCAGGAACAGTTGTAGATGTTATAATTCAGTATAGCATTAGCTGTCTATAAATAGCTACTGTAATAAAAAAATAACCTAGAACATTCATTGCTCTCCTGATCATTAAGAGCCTATGTTATCCTATACGGTTAAATGCTGATTCTAGGGGTCTTGTTAATTTATATATATATATATATATATATATATATATATATATATATATATATATTATTAGGGTAAGGACTATACTGATTTGTGTTTTATTTTACAGCTTACATTAAATTGAATTAAACAAATATTTGATATCATCAAATCAGAGTCGGCCTCTGTTAGGGATGGGGTCCAAGTGACAGGACCCAGAGTTCCCATAGATTGTATACAGGAGTTTACTTGACCCTACAGGTTGGTGCACACTCCAGGGCCCTAGGGTAGCAGCTGCTGTATCCAATATAAGACAAAACAGGATCTGGCGATAGGCTTCAGATGCTCAGGAGCAGCCATAGCAATGCTGAGTAATATGCAGGATGCTGCAAGCAAGGCTAAGCAGAGCAAGAACAAGGAAAAACAAAAAGCAGAAAAAGGAATATCAATACAGAGTTCTGGGCTACAGGACACAAAGAGAACTGAAACAGGGCAAAGGAAATTTGAGGGTTCAGGACTAAAGCAAGACTAGGAACAAGACTAAAAGCAGGACTGTTGCAGAACTAGGACAGGGCGTAGGTAAGGACTGGAAAGGAACAAAAGCATAACTGAAACAGATGCAAGCAGAACAAGGCAGAAACCAAACTGAGACAAGGACAAGAGCTACATGGCACAGGGCTAAGACAAGACAGAAATACAGTACAAAGACAGACAGGGCACAGACACAGGGCATGGCAAAGAACTAAAGAAGACGTCCAAAACCACAGACAAGAACTCTAAGATGGTAAACGGTAACTGTTTAGCCCCTTATTGCCATGAGATGGAAATGTCAAGGTACCGCACATAAGCAAGTCCTAACACTATGCCTGCCTATAAAATAACTGAACTTAACAGAAAAGATGCAGAGACACCTGAGACTGACCAGACTAGAAACTGAAACCACACAGAACAAATAAGTGGAGCATATATTATATAGCAGCAGAGAAACAAGGCAAAGGAAAACCAGGAACAGGTCACAGAGTAAGAAACCTTGCAAAACAAACATGGGGCAAAAGCAAGCATAAAGCATTAAATTAAGCGAACACAGTGGATAAGCAGGGGACATGGCAAGAGACAGGATACCGAATAATCAGGCTGGATGACATATCCCGCTCATAAACAGGGGACATAGGAAGGGACAGGATACCGGATAATCAGTTTGGATGAGGTGCATACATCCCCCTTCTTAAAGAGCAACCTCTAGCTGTGACCAGCACTGCTGCTTAGCTGGATAACTTCTTCGAGCAAGAAAAATCAAAGACACAAGGCACAGGACTAGGTTCAAATGAGGAACATGCATAGAAAACACACACACACATATATATATATTTATTTTCTATGCATGTTCCTGAGTATACACATACATACATATATATATATATATATATATATATATATATATATATATATATATATATATATATATATATCACTGTACTAAAAATTTAGGCAGGTGTGAAAATGCTGTAAAGTAAGATTTAGATTTGCCTGCTGTTTATTCACTATTCACTACTATTAACATTAGCATTCTTACTTTGCAGCACTTTTACACACCTGGCTAAAACGTTTGCACAGAATATAGAAATCTATGCAGAAACGGCTCTTCAAATAGAGGAAATATAATCCAAATTTTATTGCAGGTTGCACACATTTATCATTGTCTCAGACCACACTATTGTCCTTTGTTGATGAATATGTGAACCTACAAAAAAATTGGAAGAGTGCAAAAAGTTTTAGGCAGTTGTGAAAAAATGCTGGTGAGTAAGAATGCTTTAAAAAATAGGCATGTCAAGTTGCTTTTTATCAATTAACATCATGCAAAACTGAACAGAACAAAACATTTAAATCAATATTTGGTGTGACCACCCTTCACATCAATTGTTCTAGGTACACTTTCAAATAATCATGGATTTTGTAGGCATATAGCCAAGTGTATGATTAAACAGTTATGCCAAACAGGTGCTAATGATCATCTATTTAATATGGAAATTGAACCACAATCATTAACTGAAATAGAAACAGCTGGGTAGGAGGAATAAAACTGGGTGAGAAACAGAAAAACTCAGCTAACAAGGTGAGGTTGCTGAAGAGAGTTTAATGGCAACACTAATACACACTGGTAAGACTGAGCATAGTAACATAACACAAAGTAGTTATACTGCATCAAAAACATCTCTGCCAGGCAGAAACCTCAAGGCAGTCAAAGGTTTTGAGACATGCTGTCCAAGAAATATCCTTGTTTTCCATGAAAACATACATCAAATGATTTGCAAGAGGAAATGCAGTCAAGACATTGACAAGGTTAGAAATAATGATTTTTAATTTAAATAATAATGTTGTACTTCAAACTTTGTCTCATTAAAGTATCCTCCATTTGCAGCAATTACAAGCTTACAGAATATTTATGCATGTATATTTTTATACATATAATTGTGTATCCCTGTAGGCTTTTCACAACTTATTTATTTGTTAAATATTAACCATATACAGACATTATACGGTTATACCGGTCTAGATCTGTACTACTAAAGGTTCTTAAGGACAGACCCTTTGAAACATTTTGGCCATTCTGGACAATGGCTATTTTAACATTTCTGTGCTGTTTTTATCAAGACAAGAAGGGCTTTCCTTGGGTGCCATCATTTTGATCATATCCTATAATATAATCTAAAAAAAAATGAAATATGGTGAAACGCTCCACCCCCCTTCTCCAGCTAAACACCTGTTAAATAGATTGTACTATTTCTCCTGGGTACAGGGATACCACCCATGCATAGGTTTGTGTTTGGGGGCTAAAAGGCCACATTTGGAAGGTGCGCATTTCCAACTTGGAAGTTTGACGTAGTCAGCCTGCGCCCATGTTTCATTTGGAACTTTTTTTTTGAAGTCGGACAGTGTATTTTACCCAAAAAAAAACATATATTTGGTAAAAGTAGACATTTTAAATTGTGATATTTTAACACTTTCCATGCACCAATTCTACCATCAGCCTTTGTCAAATGTTGTGGTAGTAATTTTATTGTGTATTTTTTCCCACATACATTGTACTTTAAACACAAATTTACAGATTTTGGTATGTGTCACTGCCAAACAACACCCCAATATGTGTTCAGCAACAGCTCCCGAGCACAGGGATACCATGCATAGGTTTGTCAGCTTGTTTGGGGGTTAAAAGGCCACATTTGAGAGGTGTGCTTTTTGATTTTCCAACTTGGAATTTTGACATGTAGAGTAAGGAAGGGGTTAATAGCTCCTATAAGAGCCTTTGTAGTACTGTACAAAAAAAAATAACCCTTAAAAATGCACAGACAAGAAAAAATGTGCTGCTCTGAAGTGATCAGTGGCAGGGAAGGGGTTAATATACAGGGTACACTATACAAAGGGTATGGCTTTTATAAAAGCCTTTGGGTCTCACAATTTTGTAACATTTTATTTAATTTATTACAATTAAAAACTTACATAATACAGATCTGTCTATAATATAAAACCGCCCTTGCCACTGATCAGCTGTTACTGATCGCTATACACGCGCACAGACAGCTTCAAAAAGAATACATGTAATCCCCTAGTGGATATAATTAACCCCTAGCGAGTGTAACAAAAAAAAATGAAGATAGAAAAAAAAATCCTTTTGCGGCCAGATTTCTATAATTTTCCAACCCTTAACACACGTTAACTACTTATAGATGCTGTTTATCATAATACATGGAACCAAATATCTCTTTAGGAAGAAATCAATAAGTTATGTTTAATTGTTCAGATCAGAACCTTGTGACTAGGGTTGCCACCTGGCCGTATTTTACCGGCAGGCCGGTAAAAAATAAGCATGGGGCCAATGTTAAGTCTATGGAGACAGTAGCAAGGCCGGTATTTTTCTGAAGTAAAGGTGGCAACCCTACTTGGGACATAAGATTCAAAGCAACATATCCCCCCCCCTGATAGAGCTATATGGAGCAAAGAGGGCCTCCAGAGCTGCTATATTTGTATTCTTTCATTAATGCATTTCTATTGAAAATGTGTGCGCTCTTTCAGTTAAACTGTCCTTTAAAGGACTAAGTCACCTGAATATTATTTATATTGTCTGTGTAGAGAATAACAAATAATCAAAAATAAACAAACAGAAATTAACAGAAATGTGTTTTGAATGTTTCTGCAGTGTCTCCTGTTTATGACATCATCGGCTTGATATGCAAATTAACTACTGTCAATGGGAAATGTGTAATTTGCCACAAGGTGATGTCAAAAACGGAAGACACCAAACTTATGCATTTGCTTGCTGTTTTCTGAACACAATGGATATATATTTTTTAAAAACAGTTTTTATCCTCCACAGCCACAGTGTTAGAAAACTATAAAAAGACCCTTTCAAGTGATATTTTTGTTAGATGGATTGTGGTTTAACAAGTTTTGTAAAATACATTTTTTTAATTATCCACATTGTTTCAATGAAGTTCTGCTAACAGCAGAGAAGAAACTTTTTCTTAAAAAACAAATATGCAATGCAAATGCTATTTTCTTTAATACAGGCCTCATCCTATTTTTTACTGGGCTGCCAGTTGCATACTGGCTGGTAACTCTAGCTCAGTCTAAAATATGGTTTTCCAATGCACTCCTTCATTTAGACCAACCATAAAAACATAAAAATGTGATTACAGTTAGGAATAATTGTCTCTCAACAGGTTTATTCATTTATACTAGTTTATGCATTTGCAATTAATTGTGTAATTACTGCATGTGATCAGCTAAAGGCTTATAATTTACTTGTTTCTGATCCAACAATACAGAAATGGATGTAGATGAAATAGGTCATCAATAATAATAGAGCCATTACTCATGTAATTAAGACAAATTAAGACATTTGTTGTCATCATTTAAACTGTTTGGAAAAAAAACACTGAAAGGACTATCTAGCTATTTTAGTAACGATTGCCTTCGAATGTGCTGAAAATATAATTTCATTCAGATCCAATCTTTGCTAAAATAGATAGTGCTGTATATTTGTCTAATGGTAGAACATTAGCTTTGTGATCTGTTAATTATGTAGGTTAGGTGTGTGCAAATTAATTGATTAAGTAGAATTTTTTCCAAATAGTTTTTGTTCCAACCAAAGCAAGGTTTGGTAAGGATAATTTAACTTTTGCATCAGGTTTAATGTGTCCTACCTTCTTTTTTGTGTTATAAAAAAAATAGTTTATACAAAAAGGAGTATATATGAGACAGGACAGGTTGGAGGAGTTTGGGAAGATCTGGGCCCCCTGGGATAGTTATACTCAGCGTCTCAATGCTCCCACGGATGGAGGTGGTGATGATCACCCCGGGCCCTGAGCATTTAAAGGGATTGCGCCTTCGGTCCAATCCATGTCCATTGCATGATGAAAGGAAATTAGAATTTTACCATCAATCCTAGATGAATGACTGTAGTATGAATCATATGTAGTATAATAGTATGTAGTATGTTCGTGTTTTTGATTTTTCTTTTTTCTGCCTTCTTCTTTCGCATCGTTTGGAGACAGTGGAGTATAGTAACTAAAGAAAGGGTCTGCGCATCAGATAAAGATATAATTTAAGTTCTATACAGAAGACGGTTGCAATCAGACCTTGAATTCAAAATGTTCTAGTTTGAAGCTATTCTATTGTATTTATTTACTTACCGTATTTATCGGCGTATAACACGCACTTTTTCTCCCTGAAAATAGGGGGAAAATGATGTGTGCGTGTTATACGCCGAAAAAAAAAAAAATCTAAAACTTACCTCGTTCCTGCTCTGTCCCCCGGTGCTCTGAAGCTGCGTGGCTGTGAGGGAAGCATTGTGAGCTCCCCTCCAGCCGCGCGGTCAATAAAGTCTGTTTTTTTTAAAACAAACTTTATTGACCGCGCGGCTGAAGGGGAGCTCACAACGCTTCCCTCACAGCCACGCAGCTTCAGAGCACCGGGGGACAGAGCAGGAACGAGGTAAGTACTGGGGTCTGGGGGAGGAGGGTGGCATAACGAGCATACTAAGGGGCAATATCCTGGCATATTGGGGGCAATATCCTGCATATTAAATGGCATATTGGGGCAATATCTGGCATATTAAAATGGCATATTGGGGACAATATCCTGCATATTAAATGGCATATTGGGGGCAATATCCTGCATATTAAATGGCATATTGGGGGCAATATCTGGCATATTAAAATGGCATATTAGGGGCAATATCCTGCATATTAAATGGCATATTGGGAGCAATATCCTGCATATTAAAATGGCATATTAGGGGCAATATCCTGCATATTAAATGGCATATTGGGGGCAATATCCTGCATATTAAATGGCATATTGGGGGCAATATCCTGCATATTAAATGGCATATTGGGGACAATATCTGGCATATTAAAATGGCATATTAGGGGCAATATCCTGCATATTAAATGGCATATTGGGGGCAATATCCTGCATATTAAATGGCATATTGGGGGCAATATCCTGGCATATTAAAATGGCATATTGGGCTTCAAAGTTCTTAATTTAAGTTCTTAAGTTTTTTTCCCTGAAATTTCCTTCTTAAAATTAGGTGCGTGTTATACGCCGGCGCGTGTTATACGCCGATAAATACGGTATGTATTCTTTTCTCCTTTCCTTCTTCTTCTCCTCGAGTACACGGGAGGTTGATAAAGTTAAGTTAAATTGCAATACATATATGATTTAGAAAACTGTAAACCTCTACTGTCAAATAATAATTCTGATGTGTAAGAAAAAGAATCAAATGATAATTTTCAATAAAGAATGATAAATTGAAAAAAAAAAAATAGTTTATACAAATAGGGTATGATGTTTGAGGGAATTATAGGCTTGTTTACACAGTGTTTTTTATGTTTCAATTACCTTTGAGTGTTTGAGCAGAAATATTTTTTAGTCTTCAAATAAACTTAATAAAACATGTTAGTAATTTAAATGTAAATATTCTGCTTTTTAGCAACAATATTCTGTGGATAAAGGGAGATATTCCTCATAAATCTGTGTTTTAGTTTCATCAGTTAAACTGACAGATCTATATGATTATACCAGTATAATGCCACCATTGAATTACTGATAACTGCCATTCACTTTGTGCTGAAGAATATTGTCACGATTGTTGACTTTGCCTGACTATCTTTTGCTTGATAACCTCCTAGCATCTAATTTTGTGCTGAGTTAGTAAATTGTAAATGCCACACACTACCTACAGCATCAAGGATACATTTAGGTCTGTAAATTGTATCAAAGAAGTTCAGAAATTCAGTGATGCTCAGTGATACCTTTTGCATATTACCGGTGCCAAACATTTGTGAATAAGACATTTTGAGCTTGGCAGCAATTATATTATCATCACGGGAGTTTCATTCATTTCTTATTTAAAAAGTACTTATGTATAAGTTATTTGTTTCCCTGTTTTCTGCGAAAATTTCTTCTCCATCAGTTACCATTGCCTAATTGTGCTTGTACCAAATTTGTCTTCTTGGTGCATTCTCCTGTCCCTGGCCATGCTTTGTATGAACTTTGGAGAGGTGTAAAAAATAATTTTTTTTAGGATCGGGTATTCTGCTACACTGAAATATTCTGCTTATAACTTATGGAAGCTATAAGGAAAAGGGAACAGGCTAGTGGTATTATTAAACTGAGTATTGAAACTAAATTGATTAGCATGGAACTGCTCTCATAGCTCATAACCCATACTTAACAGTATACCATGGCGAGATGTAAGTGGGTACAGTGCACATTTAACCACAGTATAGGGAAACTATTTATTTTTTACATGATTTTAGGTCAGTCTGATATGGGTTGGAGCCATGAGAGGGAATCTCCATCCCACATCAGACCAATCACAAAATAGTCAGCAGGGGTACTTGGATGGCAACACAGCCAACGTTCTACATCATTACATTACATTACATTAACATTTATTTGTACAGCGCCAACAATTCTCGTAGCGATTGGTACAGAGCATAGAAGGGATCTACATACTAAGTTAGACAAACTAGAACAGACTGGTACATGAGGTAGGGAACCCTGCTCGTAAGCTTACAATCTAGAGGGAATGGGGTCCATGAGACAATTAAGGGCTTGAAGACTTCAGAGGGATTGAAGTTGTAGTAACAGTAGAGTGGATGGGAGGCACTAGGTGGGATAAGTCAAAGAGGGAGTGTGTGTTCCAGCTAGGTGGGATCAGCTAGAGGCAAAGTGACTGGTGATCTAGTGGGTTGGGTAGTAAGCCTAAAGAGATGAGTTTTGAGGGACTTTTTAAAGTTTGAAAAGGAGGGAGAGAGCTGTATGCTCCGGGGAAGGGAATTCCAGAGAGAGGGGGCAGCTCGGGCGAAATCTTGGAGATGCGAGTGAGAAGTGGTGATGAGATTAGAAGAGAATGTTAATCCCTTTGAGGAGCGCAAAGGTCATGCAGGGAGGTAACGGTTAACAAGGGAGGAAATGTACGTAGGAGCAGAGGAGTGGAGGGCTTTGTAGGTTAAAGACAGAATTTTAAATTGTATCCTCGAGCAGACGGGAAGCCAGTGTAGGGCGTTGTAGAGAGGAGCCGCCGAATCAGACCGACGTGCAAGAAAGATGAGTCTGGCAGCCGCATTTTTTTGGATAGACTGTAGGGGAGCCAGACGAGCAGAGGTAGTCCAGTCAGAAGACCGTTACAGTATTCCAGGCGAGAGATCACAAGCGAGTGCACTAGAATTTTGGTGGTCTCTTCGCTGAGGAACAGGCGAATGCGTGCAATGTTCCTTAGGTGCAGCCGACAGGATTTGGCCAAGGACTGAATTTAAGGAACGAAGGAGAGAGCAGAGTCAAAAGTGACCCTTAGACATCGAACACGGTCAGCCGGTACGATTGTAGCATTATCAACGGTGACTGTGAACCCAGGTGTAGGGACAGCGATTGAGGGAGGGAAGATAATCAGTTATGTTTTGGAGAGGTTAAGTTTTAGGTAGCGATCAGACATCCAAGCGGAGATGGCTGACAGACACTCAGCTACACGTGACACTAGAGAGGGAGTGAGGTCAGGGGAGGAGAGGTAGAGCTGAGTATCATCTGCGTACAAGTGGTAGTGAATGCCAAAAGAGCGGATGAGTTCTCCAAGAGAGATAGTGTAGAGGGAAAACAACAGAGGGCCAAGGAACGATCCTTGCGGAAAACACCAACAGACAGCGGAACAGGCGACGATGTCGCTCCAGCAAACGACACTAAATAGGAGCGCTCAGATAAGTATGACTCGATCCAAGAAAGTGCCACACCACCTAAGCCAAGCAAGGATAATCTATTAAGAGGGAGGCGTGGTCAATGGTGTCAAAGGCAGCAGAGACATCTAAGAGGATCATCACCTAGAATTGGCCTTTAGATTTGGCAGCAAGGAGGTCATTTGATACTCTAGTAAGGGCTGTTTCAGTAGAGTGTAAGGGTCTAAAGTAAGATTGAAAAGGGTCAAGTAGGTCATTGTGAGTCAGAAAGTCTGTCAGTCGTGAGTGCACCATTTTCTCCAGCAACTTGGCACGAAGGGGAGAAGGGATATAGGACGGTAGTTAGATGGAAGAGTAGGGTTGAGGGAAGATTTTTTTAAATACAGGTACGATTTGGGCTTGCTTGAAGGTTGACAGTACTATTCCAGAGGACAGGGAGAGGTTGATGAGATGGGTTAGAGTTGGACAAAGTAGAGGTGAAAGAGAGGATACAAGGTGAGATGGGATGGGATCAAGCACACAAGTAGTAGATTTTGAGCAGGAGAGCAGCTCGTCAACCTCTTTCTCAGCTACAGGGGAGAAGATACTCAGAGTGGGTTTGGGGGATGGGAACGAGGCAGGAGGTAGTTGAAGCAAGTCACGGGAGGTAAAGTTACACCTGATAGCGTCGATTTTGTTTTTGAAGTGAGAGGCAAGGTCTTGGGTCGTAAGTGTCACCTACCTTGTTTCACCTCCTGATCCGCCGCCATCGCGGATCAGGAGGACGCCATCCCGTCGCCTGGGGCTCAGAGTGAGAGCCCCAGCATCCCTTGATGCTGAGACGCGCGTCCAGTAAGACGCGCGCTCAGTGACGTCACGCACCCGTTCGCGCATGCGCGAACGGGTGTTTCATGAATATTCATGAGCCCAGTTAAAGGGCTATTTATTAAATTAACCCCTCCCTTGCCAATTGATCAGAGGTGTGTCCTGATCAATTGGTAGTGTATTTAAACGGTCATTTCACAGGTTACCTTTGCCTGTGATAGTGCCTTGTGTATCTCACTAGCGTTTTGACTCCTGATTGACTCCGTTTATCTGTTGCTGACCCAGTTCGTCCCTATATACTCCATCCGCTTGTTCCTGCATTCCTGATTATTCTGTGTATGACCCTGCTGTTCCTGACTATTCTCCGTCCGCCGCCTGCCTCGATTTCTGCTAGTGACCTGTTTATCCGTATCTCTCCTGTCCGTGACCCGGCCTGTCTCCTGACTCTCCGTTTGCCTGTATTCCTGTACGATCCTATACGGGCTCCACTTGCTGAGTATCCGGTAGTAAGTGTTCCAGCAAAATCCTTGGTGACATACCACCGGCGGCTCAACCAAGGGTGTGTAGTCATTAAGGTGAAGACCAATACTTGCTACCTACGGTACTTAGTGAGTGTCCCTATAGCCTCATCTACACTTGTGGTCCATCTCCTGAACACGACCGTTACAGTAAGAGCGGAGCAGGGCGGAGGAGCAGGAGGGCAGAGGAGAGCATTAAATGCTGAGAATAGATGTTTTGGATTTGATGAGTTGGTGGATATTAAGGTAGAGAAGTACTGTTGCTTGGACTGAACGAGAGCAGAGTTGTAGGAACACAGCATGAATTTGTAATGAAGGAAATCCTCCTTGCAACGTGATTTCCTAAAACGCTGCTCAGCCGTGCGAGTACATTTTTGGAGGTATCGTGTTTGCTTAGTGTGCCATGGTTGTTGGTTGGGTCTGCGGGCATGTTTGGCAACAACAGGGGCAATGTTGTCAAGGGCTGAGGTGAGGATACTGTTATAAGAGTTAGCTGCTTTCTCTGGACATGAGGTGGATTGCGAGGAGGGGAGGGAGGTTTGAAGAGCAGTGGTAAGTAGTGGGAGGGTGGAGTTAGATAGTAGTCTTTTAAATTCGGCCGGGGGGAGACGTGCAATAGACGACTGAGGTATAGTGGGATAGAAGGTAAGAAGGTGGTGGTCAGATAGGGGGAAAGGTGAATGGGAAAAGTTAGAGATGGCACATGATTTGGTGAGTGACCGACAGTGTGGGTTGGAAAGTTGGTCCACTGGGAGAGGCCAAAGGTAGAGGTGAGGGAAAGGAGTTTTGAAGTAGCAGGAGAGTTGGTTAGGTCAAGTGGAATGTTAAAATCTCCCAGGATGAAACATGGTACGTCAGTGGAAAGAAAGTTGGGGAGCCATAAAGAGAAGTTGTCAAAAAAACTGGGAAGCAGGCCCGAGGGCCGATAGGCAACGGTAACACGAAGGGATAGAGGGACGAAAAGACGAATAGCTTGTACTTCGAATGATAAAAATGAAAGGGAAGGGGCTGAGGGTAATGGCTGAAAGGAGCAGTTTGCAGATAGGAGGATGCCAACACCTCCTCCCTTTTTGTCCCCAGGTCTTGGGGTGTGGCTGAAGCGTAGGTCACCATAAGAGAGAGCAGCAGGAGAGACCGTGTCAGATGAGGTAAGCCAGGTTTCAGTAAGCCCAAGGAGTTTAAAGGAGTGAGAAATGAATAGATTGTGTATAGCTGTAAGCTTGTTGCATAAAGAGCGTGCATTTAGCAGGGCACAACTGAAGAGCGGGTGATTATAGCAGGGGATAGATATAAGGTTGTCAGTATTGCAGTTGGTGTTGGTAGTATGAAGCAGGCGGGGTCTGTGTCAAGTGCTGATATTGTTTCTTGCCAAGGTTAGGAGAGGTGTCATGAATGAAGGAGTAAAAGGCTGAAGAGAGGAGGAGCTGGTAATGACACTAGGAGGTCATCATCACATTTAATGTTATCAATTTGCAACAACAGAACTTTTGGTCACAAAAAAAGAAGAGGCAGACCAATGCGGTATAAAGAACTTAAGCCGGCTAATTTGGAACACAAAGAAAGGAGAATGGAAGAATAATATAATATTAAAGCAAATTATTCCAATTTGGGAGAATATAAAAAAAAAATTAAAACTAACTGATAAAGTTCTGAATTTTCTACCGATTGAGACAATAGAAGGCGAAATAGAAAACTTATCTGTGAAAAGATGGAAACAAAAACAAATCATCCAAATTAAAGACCTAATATTCGATCGGAAAATAATACCCTTCTCTACTCTAAAAAACAAATTCCAACTTCAAGAGAATGAAAGATTCACTTATCTAAGGGTTAAAAATTACCTAGACAAAAATTCCATCCTAGAAGAAGGCGAAATACACCACCAAATGGAACAGATTTTCAACAAGTACGCTAAGAAGAAAATCTTATCCAAATGCAGAAAATTGATAGATCTGAGCAAAGATAAAGATGTTCTGGCGGGGAAAAAAACATGGGAAAAAGATATTGAAATCTCTATCAACCTCAAAGAATGGTACTCTATTATGAATAAAATGGGAAAAGCAGTACACAGCCTACCCCTGCTGGAAACCCAATATAAAATCCTGAATAGATGGTACATAACTCCAACAAAAATTAAAAAAATGTTTCCCACGGGAGATGACACATGCTGGAGATGCGGTTTAAATACAGGAACCTTCCTCCATATATGGTGGCAGTGCCCTAACCTGAATAGATTCTGGAACAAAGTTTTCTCCCTAATAGATATAACAACTAGAATTAAATTACAAAAAGAACCACAAATTGCCCTATTACATTTAAACTTGCTGCTGTAGGATCACAACTCCCATGAAGATGAGGCAGCCCTCACCAGGGTGCTTACCTCTCTGTTGGCTCCTTATGTCCCCCCCCCCGCCCCGTGTTACTTACCAGCGTTTTGTTTGAATCCAGCCACGGACACAGCGCATTCCCACACGGCTTGATAGCCGCGCGCATGCGCTGTGTACCGCCGCTGTCCGATCAGCTGGTGAGAAGGGGTGTGCGGGGGGCGGGATGTGGGTTGCGCAGCTCGCGCATGCGCGGTGGACATAAAGTTACAGCTGAGTTATCAGCTGTAACTTTCTGCGCATGCGCAGTGAGCAAATTCTCCTGCGATTGCGCAGGAGAATTTGCTCGAGTTATTCGTCAGAACACCGGCCATGGATAACAACCAATATACATTTATAATTCACTGTCTTCTAGCTGCTAAAATAATTATAGCCAGGAACTGGAAAGCGGTTTCAATTCCATGCCTAAGAATAGTTATAAACCAACTTACTTTCCAGCTAAATATGGAAAAAGGCTTAAAGAAAGCAGCAGAATTAAGAGAAGATCCCATAAGGTGGGATGAATGGATTAAAAAGCTAAACGAGGCTGAAATCCCCGAATAAGTAATCTTTGTAAGGCAAGTTTAACATTAACAAGAAAAGGGGAGTAAAAATGTAA
The DNA here is from genome assembly GCA_036172795.1 of Pelodytes ibericus. Classification (NCBI taxonomy): domain Eukaryota; kingdom Metazoa; phylum Chordata; class Amphibia; order Anura; family Pelodytidae; genus Pelodytes; species Pelodytes ibericus. The sequence goes on from CM069858.1 coordinate 114,051,613, forward strand.
AAGGATTCAGTAAGGGATACAGCCAAATTCTGGGTGAAGACATCACAAAATGTAGTGAAAGAACCTATTCGAGAAGGTATGCAAGTCTCTGGGTGCTCACTGGTCTTAGTTGCTGGTCTTAGTTAGTGGGGCTCCAACCCCACTGTGTGGAATTCTTGTAAATTATAACCCCCCCCCCCCCTCTTTTTTCCGCTTTTTTTTTTTTCCTTGAGGAGCTATTAGCGGGACAGATTATGAAACTTTATTATAAGGGCAACACGTTTCTTTTTTTTTTTTGTTTTGTTTTTCGTTTTATATGTAATAAAATTTTAGATAATGAAGAAAATATACCCTATATGTTTAATCGCCAAAGGATGACACGCTTGTGAAGACGTTACATTATTCTTACCTTAAGCAGCAAAGTCTGATGGCAAAAAAAGAGTAATAAATGTATTAATAGTTGACTGATTTTACTGGTTTAACTGTTTATATTAGTTTAAGTTAAATAAACATCATATAAGCATATTATTTTAGGAACACATTTATATCAAATGTTTGCAATAAGATAAATGGATTGTACTATCTTACTTATATACAATGTTTTAATTAAGCATACTTGTATGACAAGCAATATATTGCTGTATGATGAACATTGTCTAAATAAAGATATTAAACATAATTTAAGCTTTTTTAAATGACAACCACAGTCAGGATCCTTTTAGGAACTATGTGTGATGTATTTGAAACTGTAAAAATTACAAATATGTAATTACAAAAAATGTTCTGCTGTTTTAGAATATTATAAATATGTATATTACTGCACACATTTCTTACTTTTACTTGATGGGCTACTAGTGAACTCGGCCCTAACGTGTCGGACTGCTGAGCTCTTTGTGTTCTCATGGACTTTACTAAGGATCCAAATTTTGGGGTACTAGGGACAGCAGTAATTCCCAAGATTAGTTCCTGATATGGGGTTAGGGAATAAAATTAAATGCTTACATTTTCACTCAAAGGCATTATTCAAGTCAAAGCTAATATTAGAGATTTCCTTTAAAAGTAACCAGACAAATGTTATACTATATGTATTGTAATGTTAACAAAGTTGAGCTAGTGGTAGGAAAATTTAAATTTTTAGAACTTTGCTCCATTATATAGAAAGTGTTTTACCAGAAAGAATATACTGAGATTTCTCTTGTTTTCAAGTTGTACCTCTTCATGCATAACCCTATACATAATCTTTAAAAAATGATGATTATTCTTTAAACTTTTAAAATATATATATATTATTGCTCTTTAATTGCATTATTTTGTAGTAAATATGACATGGTGCATTTCATGTGACACAACATAAATACATAGTAATTCCTAGAGAAATATCCATCTGTTTCACTAAAGAAATTACCTATTTACTTAATGATTATAACTTAATGTATTAATATTGTCAATTAGATGTCAGTTTATGAGGCCTAAAATACCTTTTATGATTGTTAACCGTGCACACCTGTTCAAGTAACATAGAGATGTGTGCCATGTAATACTGAAGTCATTTATCGTGTGGCTGAATATATTTTCACTCTATCATATTATGTAAGACTTATATCTTTTATAAAATGTTTGATTAACATATCATTTGTGTAGGCCTCAGTTTTATGTTTAAATTTTAAAGTTTAATTATTATACAAATATTGGTAGAACATTAGTTCATGTTCAGTTTATCTATCATGTTTGTTGCCATTACATTTAAAAAGCATTGTAAAATGTTGAACTGTTAGTTGCTGATATGTGCTTTAGATTTTATTTTTTTATTAACCCCTTGGCGACAGATGACGTGCCAGGCACGTCACGGCAAATCGAGGACTTGCCGACAGGTGACGTGCCTGGCACGTCATGCACTAAATTGAGTAAAGAAAGCGACCAGCGGGTAGAGGCATTGTGCAACACCCCCCAAAAGTGCAGGGGCACGCTGCGATCACTCCCCGGAGTGATCGTAGCAGCCATTTAAAAATGGCTGCACCCGCTGCACACATGTGCTTAGAAAGCGAACGATCGTTCGCTTTCTAAGCATCTGCGGTGTTGCTAAAGTGCCTCGCTAGCACTTAGCAGCACCTTCAGGCTCCCCAGAACCGATGGTGATCGCTCTCCTGAGCGACACCATCGGCTCAGTAGAAGGGAACGCTGCCTGTACAGGCAGCGCTTCCCTTCTAATGGCAAGAGCATCGGAAGTGAAAGTATTTCACTTCCGATGCTCTAGGGGGAGCCAATCAATGCCGGCACAGCAGATCTGTGTGATCTGTGTGCAGGCATGTATGGTAAGTGCTCTGATGAGCACTTAACATACTGTCAAAGGCAATATTAGTAAATATTGCCTTTGACAAGTATTGATCTGCCTCACTCACCTTACTAGTTTTAGTAAGGGAGAGAGACAGATCAGATAAAGTAAAAAATAAAATAAAATAATAAAAAAAATATTTAATAAAATTTTAAACACCAAGGGCTTTTATAAAAGCCATTTAACCCCTTCCCTGCCATTGATCGCTGTGTACCCAGTGATTATACACAGCAGCACATTTTTTGCTGTCTGTGCATTTTTTATGGGTTAATTTTTTTTACTGTAATTCATTACAGTATAAAAAAAGCTCTTTTAAGAGAGCTTGCTGTAGATCACTGCCTAAGCAGCGATCTGACGCAAATGCAGCAATCTTGCTGCAGAAGCATTTTTTATTTTTTTTAAACTTTTTTATTACACCCGTCCCGTGTTAATTATACACGCTAGGGGACTACGTTTAACGTAAAAAAAATTTTTTGTAGCTGTCTGAGCGCATGTATAGCGATCAGTAACAGCTGACAAGTGACAAAGGCGGATGAGCATCACCATTCGTCTGGTTAGACCAATATTTGTAAATATTTGATCTGACCCGTGTAGATCTGCCTCCCTCTCACTTGAGTCTAGTGAGGGAGGGAGACAGAGCTGTATAATGTAAGTTTTTAATTATAATATATTTAATAGAATTGAGACCCAAAGGCTTTTATAAAAGCCGTTTCCAGTATTTAACCCCTTCCCTGCAATTGATCGCTGTGTACGCAGTGATCTTACACAGCAGCACATTTTTTGCTGTCTGTGCATTTTTTTAGGGGTTAATTTTTTTTTACTTTGATTTATTACAGTATATCAACGGCTCTTCTAAGAGCTATTAACCCCTTCCTTGCCGTATATCACTTCCTAAGCAGCACATATGGTCACTGCCTAAGCAGTGCATATGGTCACTGCCTAAGCAGCGCATATGGAGCAATGTAGTCGCAGAAGGATTCTTTTTTGCTATCAGCATTTTTTTTGTCACACTCGCTAGGGGTTAATTATACCCACTAGGGGATTACGTGTATTCCTTTTGAAGCTGTCTGAACGCGTGTATAGCGATCAGTAACAGCCGATCAGTGGCAAAGGTGGTTTGGTGATTTCTCAGATGAGCATCACCATTCGTCTGGTTCGATCAATATTGGTAAATATTGTTCTGACCCATATGGATCTGCCTCCCTCTCCTCGCTTGAGTTTTAGTGAGGGAAAGAGACAGATCTGTATAATATATTTTTTTAATTGTAATAAATTAAATAAAATGTTAAAAAATTGTGAGTCCCAAGGGCTTTTATAAAAGCCATACCCTTTGTATAGTGTAGTGTATTAACCCCTTCCCTGCCACTGATCACTGCACAGCAGAACATTTTTTCTTGTCTGTGCATTTTTAGGGGTTAATTTTTTTGTACAGTACTACAAAGGCTCTTATAAGAGCTATTAACCCCTTCCTTGCTCTACATATTCAAATTCCAAGTTTGAAAATCAAAAAGCGCACCTCTCAAATGTAGCCTTTCAACCCCCAACAAAGCTGACAAAGCTATGCATGGGTGGTATCCCTGTGCTCGGGAGATGTTTCTGAACATATATTGTGGTATTGTTTGTCAGTGACACATACCAAAATATGTGAATTTGTCTAAAGTACAATGTATGTGGGAAAAAATACACAATAAAATGACTACCACAAACTTTGACAAAGGCTGGTGGTAGAATTGGAGCATGGAAAGTGTTAAAATAACACCATTTAAAATAGCCTAGGGTGTCTACTTTTACAAAATATATACTTTTTGGGGTAAAATACACTGTCCTACTTCAAAAAAAAGTCCCAAATGAAAGATGGGCTCAGGCTGACTACACGTCAATATTCCAAGTTGAAAATAAGCACCTTCACAATGTGGCCCTTTAGCCCCCAAACAACCCAACAAACCTATGCATGGGTGGTATCCCTGTACTCAGGATATGTTGTTGAACACATATTGGGTTATTGTTTGGCAGTGACACATACCAAAATCTGTGATTTTATGTCTAAAATACAACATTTGTGAAAAAAAAACACACAAAAATTACTACCAAAAACTTTGACAAAGGCTGGTGGTAGAATTAGTGCATGGAAAGTGTTAAAATACCAACATTTGAGATAGTCTAGGGTGTCTACTTTTAAAAAATATATGGGTTGATGGGGTAAAATACACTGGCTGGTTTCAAATATGTCCCAAATGGGACATGGGTGCAGGCGGTCTGCATGTCAAAATTTCAAATTGGAAAACCAAAAACTGCACCTCCCAAATTTGGCCTTTTTCCCCCCAAACAACCCAACAAACCTATGCATGGGGGGTATCCCTGTACTCAAGAGATGTTGCTGAACACTTATTGGGGTGTTATTTGGCAGTGACACATACCAAAATCTGTGAATTCATGTCTGAAGTACAAGGTTTGTAAAAAAAAAAACACCAAAAAATTACTACCACAAACTTTGACAAAGGCTGGTGGTAGAATTAGTGCATGGAAAGTGTTAAAATACCACCATTTGAGATAGCCTAGGGTGTCTACTTTTAAAAAATATATGGGTTGATGGGGTAAAATACACTAGCTGGCTTCAAATATGTCCCAAAGGGGACATGGGTGCAGGCTGTCTGCATGTCAAAATTTCAAATTGGAAAACCAAAAACTGCACCTCCCAAATTTGGCCTTTTACCTCCCAAACAATCCAACAAACCTATGCATGGGGGGTATCCCTGTACTCAAGAGATGTTGCTGAACACTTATTGGGGTGTTATTTGGCAGTGACACATACCAAAATCTGTGAATTCATGTCTGAAGTACAAGGTTTGTGGAAAAAAAACACCAAAAAATTACTACCACAAACTTTGACAAAGGCTGGTGGTAGAATTAGTGCATGGAAAGTGTTAAAATACCACCATTTGAGATAGCCTAGGGTGTCTACTTTTAAAAAATATATGGGTTGATGGGGTAAAATACACTAGCTGGCTTCAAATATGTCCCAAAGGGGACATGGGTGCAGGCTGTCTGCATGTAAAAATTTCAAGTTGGAAAACAAAAAACTGCACCTCACAAATTTGGCATTTTAGCCCCCAAACAACCCAACAAACCTATGCATGGGTGGTATCCCTGTACTCAGGAGAAAAAGTAGAATCTATTTAGCATGTTTTTTCGTTTGCTATTGTCGATGAGGAGAAGTTGTTTCAAATAAAAGTCAGGAAATTTGTGTATTTTTTTTTTTACCATATTTTATTATTTTTCTAAATAATATGATAAGATATGATCAAAAAGATGGCATCCATAGAAAGCCCTTCTTGTCCCGATAAAAACAATATATAATATGTGTGGGTACAGCAAATGACAAAGAAGAAAATTACTGCTAAACACAAACAGCACAGAAATGTTAAAATAGCCATTGTCCAGAAAGGACAAAAATGTTTCAAAGGCTCTGTCCTTAAGGGGTTAAATAATATTTAATTGCATATTTACATGTGCACTGACATGCAATGCACGGGATCCAGGTGGCATGGGACCCAGGGATCCATAGTTCAGGAGCTACAGTGGAAACACAGGGCCTGGTACAGGGCAACTGCACTTGCCTGGAAGCTTGAGGCTCCAAGTTTGTGCGGCCACATTTCAGGGCCATGTGGAAGCAGCTGCTGTATCCAGTATACCAAGGCAGAAACTGGAGAAACCCTGCAAACATCCTGGACAGGCATGCAGAACAGAACTGAATACATAGTACAGGGCTACAGGATAGACTAATGAGAAAAGGCAGAACTGACACATACATCAGCAGGGTAAAGCAGAAACCAAACTAAGGATAAACAGTAGAAGGCACAGGGTTACAGATAAAAACATAAAAACAGATGGCATTGGTAGAGAACGTAAAACAACAAAATGACACAGACATGAATACAGGAACTAGCCTACTTAACAGTGAGGGTTTGGTTAATTTATGGACATAAGATCTAAGCTTGCCAACCAGCTTCAAGGTACCTCACAATCAGGCAAGTCCTGAACTCTAAAACATGCCTAAAATAATAAGTAACTGAATCTAGAAGACAGAAGCTACACAACCACACTGGAATAACCTGTAGCAGCACAAACTGGAAGCTTGAAGAAACAGAACAAACGTGTGGTTCATTATATAGCAGCAGACAACAACACAAACACCCAGAATGGAACAGAACTATAAACAACAGGGAAACTAGAATTGGAACAGAACAAGAGCAAAGGAACAAAGAAGGAAAGAACAGGAAAACCCTTTAACAGGAATCTAGAAAGGCTTCTAATAGGGCTCTAAGGCAGGGAAAATCTATAATGGGTCATAACTATAACAGGGCATTCCCCTTATGGGGCTCTAAGTCATGGCAGCCTCATTACAGGGACTCTAAGACAGGGCATCCCATTACAGAGTCTCTAAGACAGGGCATCCCATTAAAGGGACTTATGACACTCCTTTTACAGGGCTCAGGACATCCCCATTACAGGGACTCGGGTCACCCTTTTTACAGGGCTCAGGAGAGGTCTGGTGCCAGACTATAGCTATACTTGGGCAGGTGTCAGTCTATGGCTAGGCTTGAGCAGGTACCAATCTATGGCAAGACTAAGGCAGTTGCAGGTCTGTGGTTAGGCCTAGGTAGGTTTTGTACAATAGCTAAACTTGAGCAGGTACCGGTCTATAGCTGGACTTGGGCAGGTGTCATTATGTGGCCAAACTGGGCAGGGATCACTTCATTGCTGAGCTATGGAATGCACAAGGTACAGGGATAAATTAATGCAAAGAAAAGACGGCAACCAACATAAACAATAAAAAAGTGAGCAAAGAAAGAAGGATACAGAAATGCCTGGATTAACCTGCATGTGACATGTGGCAGTAATCTAGAAAGCTTTCATATTAATGTTACTTTAAGCAAAGTACTGTTAAACTACTACAATCTCTTGAATTGGTACCCTAAACTGAATTGTTTTTCTTTTTTTTCAAAAAAGCTATTCAATAGATAAAATAAATGTAAAATTCATTTTTGTAAGACTATATCCAAAAATATTGGTAATTTTTAAAAAATAATTTGATTTTTTAAAGTGGCTTTCAGAACAATTAAAAAAAACAATATCTTTAAAATAATGCAAGGGGAGTAAAAATATATTTCTGGTTCAAAAGCTGGTCTATTATATTTATGTTACTGAACCAATTTCCATTATAAGTTAATTGAGGTCATTTTAATAATTGCATCTCCCAAAAGATATACCATATTCTTGCATGGATGGGACATAGCATGACTGTTCAATGAATGAATTTCAGAAGTATAGCGATAGCCTACAGGATTGGTTTTGGCTTTAATAATAGCTTACATTACATTTTTACCTGTGTCAGAAATCTCTGTGTAGAAATGCAATTATTACCATAAAATGTATGCAAAGACGTATATTAAGACGATGGTTTTCTATCTATTTTCATTTGATTTAATGAAAATGAGGTTGTTCTTTAATTACTTGTTTTAGTCAGTTGTTTACTTAATTACATTTTCTTTCATTCCATGTTGTTTTTTAAAAATTTGTGCTAATAAATCACCGCATGTGGTAATTTCATTGTTTTGGTATGCCTATATCAAATTTGACATGAACATGTGGTGCTTATAAACCTCAAGGGCACAACGGTCCACTTTTCATGGAACAATCATTCCACCATTCCCCACTTTCTCTATGTTAACACATATTGAGGAACATTTTCGCTACATAACACACAGATAGTCTCTCTGGATTCAAGCACATTACACCATGTAGTCAGTAACATCAGAAAAATCAATATACTAATACTTAGTGGGTTTGTGTGACTGATTCTGTTCAGACTCTATACATTGCATGGAATTATCTTACATAACCGGTATATAACAGGATTTGGTTCATGTAAGTGGGGAACAATTGACAGGATATCCATACATGGAGGTTTTATACTATGACTTTGGTTTACTCCTAACTGATTCTCAAAAAAATAATATTCATTAGTAAATGGCGATATAATAAACTAGGTTTAAGTGCAATACATCCTCAAAGTGATGAACACACTCATCATTTCTATGATAAATGTATAAAACTTATGTTTTAATGTACTCCATGTCCATATTTAAGTTTATTTAACCTTGGCTGAGAGTCTATATGTTCACTTACTAACAAGAAATAGTGCTTGAAGAGTGTGGCATCATATTACATTTTTTCAAATCCTACACAAAACATGTATTTCAACCATTTAAAATGATATCTTTGGAAATATCTTGCGGAGCAATGTATAATAATAAACAAGGGCTTTGTTTTTTTTCATAATAGTCTTTTTATTCTGAGAAGTTTGGTACTAAGGGGTCTATTTATGTAGCTGTGAATGCCACCAAACTGACAATTCTGATATAATAGCTGAATTGGAGGAAAAGCAGCAATTCGCCTGTTCAATATGGCACGTTTTGTGTGCATTTGGGCTATTATATAATTTGCCACTGTGGAAATGAAATACTCTTACATATGTGAGTGCATGTAGAGTAAAGGTGTCAGAAATGTCCCACTTTTCCTGTTTTAACACATACTGAGGAACATTTTCACTACATAACACACACACTGTCTCTCTGGAATCAAGCACATTATACCATGTACTCAAAAGCAACAATATCAAAATCAGAAAAAAGAAAAATTGTCACAAACATTTACAAAATAAGTAAGAGCATTTCTGCAAAACCATTATGTTCTAAGCCAATCCCAGATACAAACAGAACTGGAGGAAAATAGTGGAAGGCAAGATCAGTGTTAAAAAATACACTTGCTAGTGGATTTTTGGATCTGGGAGAGAATCCTAGGAGTCGAGGGTCCTTGTCTAGAAAATACTTCTTGGAACTACAGTATAAAATATTAAACCACTGATACTTGTTCCCTTCCATCACAGATATATGCTATAGATGTAGGTCTGAAGTTATTTCATATCTGCATATCTGGTGGAAATGCTGGGAATTCAATTTATTTTGGACAATGATAGATAAATTGTTAAAGCAGTTAAATATAAAGGGCATTGCTAAATTCCCAGAATCATATCTCCCCCATATTGACTGGCCAAAATTAAGCCTAGTAAACAACTTTATGGTGACTAATGTTTTAATCGCCTCTAAAATGTTAATCGCCAGATGATGGAAGCAGAGGCGGCTCTCTAATTAGGCAAGTTAGGTTGTCACCTAAGGCCTCAAGCTTGTAGGGGCCTTGCAGCTGCCTAACTCACCTAATTGCCTTCGAGGTGAAAAGGGAACTAAACGCTGCCTGCATGTTGTGTGTAGCAGGCAGCAGTAAGACCCCTGTCACACTAACATCAGTGCCATTGGATTCGGCATGCTGCCTTCACTGTGATTCCATTTTTTGTGTGGGCTCTTCGCATGTGGTCCTGTGCTACTCATGGACCACACGCAATTAACTTTATGAAGAGGACCGCACCACTCCGCCCCCACTTCCAGAGAATCTCTGAAGACCGCAACCGTTGCCTTCTCGCTGCAGGTGCCCTGACAGGTAACTAACCAGGGAGGGAGAGGGACATGTATTTTATTTGAGTGGCAGGCAGATGACCCTGATTTTCATTCTGTGGGTCCTCTAATACTGTTAATAACAAAAATCTGCTGGTGTGTCTGTGAGTGTGTGCTAGCTGAGTGTGAGTGGGTGCAAGATGTGACTGGCTGAGGGTAACAGTGAGTAACTCTTTGCTGGTTGAATGTGTATCTGAGTGTTTGCTTGCACAGTGTGAGTGAGTGTGCCTGTGATTGTGCAAGTGCTGACTGAGTGTGTGTGTGACTGTGTGTGATTATCTGTTTGGGCACAATAATGGTACTGATAAGCTGTTTGGGGATAGGTGTGACCCTGCCAAGCTATTTTGGGACAAAGATGGCAGTGACATGCTAAAAATGAATGATAGTGGTGATAGTGAGCTGTTTGGGACACTCATGGGAATGATAAGCTCTCTGGGCACAAATATGGCACCTATAACATGTTTAGGAACAATGATGGCAGTGACAGGGTGTTTGAGGACAAAGATGGTCCTGACGAGCTGTTTGGGAACATATATGGCCCTGATAAGCTGTTTTGGGACAAATAAGGCAGTCAGATAAGTTGTTAAAGGACAGAGGTGACAGAGATAAGTTGTTTGTGTAAAATATACACTGTGAAGTTGTTTTGGATCAAGGTGTTTGGGGACAGAGATGGAACAATGCCAAGTCCTTGTTGGTGCAATTTTGGTTCTATGGCAAATCCCTGTGGATGCAATAAGAGTTCATAGGTAAGTCCTGTGGTACATTACTGGACTATTGCAATTATAATTTGCAAGTCCTGGGGGTGTTGCAATGTGGTTCTGTTATGATTGTGTCTCAACATATGAAATGTGTATATATGTTCTAGTGTCTCCTCAATGTGAACACTAATGCGCGTATATATATATATATATATATATATACATACATACATACATACATACATACACACACACACACACACACACACACACACACACACACACACACACACACACTCTCTTATACTGATAAAATACACACAAACACACTCTAACACACACACTCATATGCTGATCAAATACACATCCACACTCATATGCTGATCAAATACACATCCACACTCATATGCTGACCAGATACACACACTAGCATACACATAGTGTATGTGCGTGCTAGTGTGTGTGTGTGTGTGTGTCTGATCAGCATATGAGTGTGTATGTGTGTATCGGATCAGCATAACAAAAGCTTTTGTTTATAGATATTTGTAGAATAATTATGAGACAAATACAATTCAAGGAGCTGTTTATTCCAAATTGCTGGAATTTAAGGCTGGTCTTAAAATATGCTATTTATACAATTCATTTTTATCATGGCTTGCATATCTTTTTTTAATTATTAGTGTCAGTGAGGGCCTCATTTTTGAGTTTCGCCTAAGGCCTCACAAAGTCTAGAGCTGCCTCTGAATTGAAGAATCATGAGCCCTCTGTATGGTCAAATAAAAAAAACAAAAACCAGATCCATTATCCATGATCCATGTTTCTGTAAGAAAGTTATGAGCATTTGGAATTGGTTCTTACAATGATAAAATATAATAGAATGATGACTGGATGATTTGTGAAAACCTTAAGTTATTGTGCAAGAATATTTTGAGTACAAATCTGGGTGACCAAACGAAAAATATTACTGCCACTTTCATATTAAACTGGGCCTTATGAAACAATTTAATAAGCCATTGCAAAAAGGTAAACAATGTTTTAAGTACCTCTGCAAGTAGTTCCCTAACCTATGAAAAGTAAAATTAAAACAATGTTTTTCTCTTGGCCCCGACTTAAAATAACCTACACTGTAGAAAAATTCTAGAAAAATTCAAAGCGCTAGGATCTGGGTGACCAGATTTTGAAAATAAAAAACTGGGACACCCATTAGTCTCTCTCCTCTCCCCCCATGTCTGCTATCGCTCTCCAATTGTTTTCCAATGCTCTGAATCATCACTATGCGTGAGGAGGCCACACTGACGGAGGTATGAGTGCGTTTAACACACAATACTGAAGCTCCCCGTGGCTCCCTAGAGAACCACTCGCTTCATGGCTGCCTTTTGCCAGGATATATGTATCCTGGGCAGCAGGCAACAACGGCAGGAACAAAAAAGGGACATTTTTGCATCCCAAAAAAGTTAAGGACGCAGAGACAAAATGTCAAAGACCTGGACTTGTCACCCTGATTAAAACCCATTTCTTGATTGGGCACTTGGACATTTCCCCAGAAAATCTAGGTAGAGTAGCCTAAAGGAACAAGGAGAACGTTTCCATCAAGACATTAAGTAGATGTAAAAGAGATATCAGGGGCAGTGGAACGTACAAAGATAAAAGAAACCGTTTCAGTGGCAAAAGAAAAAGGGATGAGTAAGCCCTTTTTCTAAGGTTAAGATGTAAATATATAAAGTTATAAAGTTTTTGTAAATAAATATATTTAGAACTGCCCATAAAATAGGTTTCATGTGGTATTATTTTCTTAATTAAATTTCAGCTATTCACAACATAAACATAAACATAAAAAACATCAAACCAAGTTGTGAAAAAACTGTACACGATGGAGCAAATCTGAGGTAATTTTTACATTTAGGAGCCCAAATTCATATAGAGCCAGCATACATTTTTTAAAAAGTTTTTATGACCCTCAGTTTTGCAGGCTTGTGTTATTTATGCCACTTCTTTTTCCCCCGAAGATTTCAGCTTATTTTTATGGCACTCCATAAACAGTTTCAACAAACTATTTCTCTAGGTTTTGAAATATGGTTCTGTAAAATTTCCAGTGCACCCAACAGAGATTAAAAAACATGGTTCAATATCATTTAAAACATGATACAAAATAGATAAAATGATTGCAGTCACTTTTCAGAACTCATGCCTAATAATAAATCTGTTCTTGTATTCATGAGGGACTACGCTGACTTTCACACAAAAATAGATGGACATTTTGGCACAGATGGGGATTATGAGAGAATATATCATGTGAATTTAAATGTCCGTATACATTATAATGACAAATAAGAATTTGTACTGACAATATAGTGAACTCACAGCGAGATTTGAATTAGAAGATTCATTTGTAGCCATTAAATGACATAAAAAAGAAATATATTTTTAATGGACTTTACATAATAAATGAAATAAGGCTCTTCAATTTTATTCGAAGATTTTCAAAATTCAATTGAAAAAGCACAAGTAACTTATATAGGGATCTATCTGGTTATGTCGAATTATGCTAAATATTTATATTGTAACTAATACATGCATCAATCAAATATGACTGGTTATGCCAAACCATATGTCATTCTATTTTCTATATTTAGTGTTGTGTACAGTGCAATCATAAATGTTTCGTCAGAAATATAGCCACCCATACAAAAGTATATATTTACTATGTATAGCCTACCATTCTAAAAGTACTTTTATTGTTGTTAATATTGAGTATAGAATATTGTATAGGATATAATGTAATAGCACTATTAAAAATACTGTTTGTTTTGTTATATTTTTACTTTAATGCTTTTATTTTATTACAACAATATTTATACTAATGTTATTTATAAAATCATTTTTAAAGTACCATCATGTGTAAATGGACTTTGTAATTTATGTAGTGTATAAGTGGAAAGGAAAACTCCTGTGGTTGACTCACATGTAAATGTAAAATTATAAAAGTAGGCTAATCTTGTAGATTAATGAATCACATATTTATAGGCTGTAATAACCCATCATCCTTTTTTCAATATGTCCTTTGCCCTATTTTTGCATAATGTGGTATAATCACTAGCCAATGCATTAGAAATAAATGAACAGAATGGGTTAGGGTCATGTTCACTGACATTATCTACGGAAAAGACAACATATGTATTTTTAACATATTAAACATAGTTTTACCTATAATCCTATTCAATCTTCAGATAACCAAAATAGCATAAGCATTGTCTGTGCAGTTTTACTTGCAAAACTAAGTATGATTTACTGGGTATACATAAAAATAATTGTTCTGTCAATATTTTAAACATAAATAAAACAACTGAATTGATGTATTACTGAAAGGATGTCAATCATAGAAAGAATTGTCATATTTGGAGAGAACTAAGAAAAGGAAATGATTTTCCTTTTTTCCTTGAAATATTTGAAATTATTAAATATTTGACTTGCTCTTTTCTTTCCTATGAATAAGAACCTATCAAGGGCTTAAACACGTTAGGTGTTTTAAACCTATCGCCCCATCACAGGATCTCTAAATAGAAAATACATTCAAAATACTTATTTTAGTCTACTATTTGTTTAATTAATCTGATGTAATATCCAAATCACAAATCATCAAAATATTAGTATAAAAACAGGTGATAAAAGTGAGATTTGTGTGCTCACTGTGAGTAAATGTGTGTTACAAACAACAACTGTATACAAATTATTTTTATTATTATTACTACCACTATCAAGGTGCTGCATATTACAGCTAGCATATATTCTTATATATATTCTTATACCAGTATATTTGTTGCCAACGTATGGCTTCTAGACAATTTCTATGGCACCTTTTATACTTTGAATTAATGTCTACTCCAGACAAATATGGTCTCAGCCAGAGGACTTGGCTCTCAATATCATGTGCAATTGAGATGAACACATTAGCAAATGAATTGATATTTAAATGAGCCAGTCATAACTTTAACACCTCATCATATCATTGCCACAGGTGTATAAAATCAAGCACCTAGCCATGCAGTCTGCATTTAAAAGCATTTGTGAAAAATGGGCTGTTCTGCAGAGCTCATTGAATTCAAGTGTGGTACTGTGGTAGGATGCCACCTTTCACAGTTTGTGAAATTTCATCGCTGCTAGATATTCCACAGTCAAATGTAACTGGTATTATTGGAAAGTGGAAGCGATTAGGAACAGAAGGAACTCAGTCACAAAGCGGAAAACCATTTCAAGTCACAGAGCAGTGGCATAGAGTGCTGAGGCACATGGTGCATAAAAGTCAACAATGCTCTGCTGGTTATATAGCTGAAGAGTTCCAAACTTCAACTGGCAACACATTGGTCACTGTACATTCGTGAAACATGGACCAATATGGGGGATGCTCATTTGATGTCTGATTGATGAAGATTTCGTATAAGATGAAGGCACCCGGCAAGTTACATAGGGAGGTTGGTTAATGTTATTATTTGCTTATTGCTATATCCTATCATTAAAAGGGACACTAAACTTTTTTTTTCCCCTTGTCCTTCTAATATAGAAGCACAAGTGAAATATGAATTGTCTGAGGATAAACTGGCATGAGGATGAGGAGTATGAGGATAAACTGGCATGTAAGACTAAAGTAGCTAAGCTGAAAAAATTCTCCCATTCAGCTTCATTGGAGAATTTCTGAAAACTCGGCTACATTGGTCTAAAGTTTGAAATTCCCTTTAATTCTTTCTTTATTGAGTAAGTCACTTGAAACCACATGGAGGATGATGCACTACTCAAAATGCTGATAACTATTACAATTTAATCAGTATTGCAATTTCATATTTCTATCTTCTATTGAATTTAATTTCACCAACTAAAATATTGCCACACTGTAATAAAACCTCCCCAATTCTAATATTTATATAGTCAAGATGTTGCATTGTACAGCCCCTTTTAATATTTTATTCAATCTGGTATGGATGACCGTTTTAACTACACTACATGTCCTTAATCCACTATGAAACATTTACCAATGCAAATATTTTATTTCCGTTATGGTTATGCTGTAGGTTCTTTAAATGTTTTCTTCATCCACACTCTCTGGCGACAGAAAGAGTCAGGTGAATCTCATCATTATTCGTCTTTTCAAGGGCGAAGCTGTGATAGACAGGGCTTAATGTGTATCTTGGTAGAATTGGATTTGATCCTCAGGGCTGGGCCAGAGGGCTCCTTTTGTTTGATATGTAAGATTTACTTTCTCTCCCACAAACAAAATTACCTCTTGGACGCCTGCATCTCTCTCAGCATCCCAAGATCCCCTTTTCTTGATTTTAGTCACATCTAAATGTGTTTAAATTGCCGACATGATGATTTGTAGAGAGACAGGGATTAAGAAGGAAGGAGATTAACACAGTTGTCTGTCTTCTAAGACATAATATACCTGCTGACAGTAAGGGCATTCGGCAATTTACATAACTTAGTTTACAAAAAGGCTTTGCAGTTGTTATTTGGTTGCTTCTTTTGCCTTTGACAATGTAAACTCACCTTTCTCTCTACATACTAAAGTGCTCACTAACCCGTCATTTATTTCTACAACATATTTTCCATATTACTGTGAATTTGCATATGTTTGCACTGTACATTACCCAGACAGCAACATTATCTGCTCTGAGCAAAAATGAATATCAAGTGACTTATTTTATAAAAGACTACAATGTACTGTTCTATTAGCAGCAGGTGAGAAAATAAATATTAACAGATGCTTTCAATTACATTTATTCATTTGTTTCATTGGTAATTTAACTTTTTTCTGTTCAAGATTTTTGTACAATATGAGTATTTGGTGGGTATTTGTCCAGAGTCCAACTCAATACATGGGATTCTGCACACAGGTGTAAATATAAAATGCTCTTATATCTCAGGGATGAGCTGGAACAAAAATACTGTAAACTTGGATTTGGGTCAGCAGTTTTTGTTAAATTAAGTCACATCAGTTGCTGCTCTGACTTATTTTATTCCAAGAAGGAGATCAATGGCCAGACTTTAGAAGCAACACATTATAGCTCAGGCTTCATGGGCAGTCAGTGGAAGAGTTGACACCATGACCACATATCTATAGCTCTACCTCGATGCTGCCTTCAAAGGTTCCTGCCTTTACCTAGATTTTTAGAAGCCTCTTACATCCTTCTTAGTATTCTGATGTCTAGTCCTGGATATTCTGGGAAAATGATACATAGACTTTAAAACGTTTTATCAATCTATTGGAGATATGTATACTTTTTGTCCCCCTTAGATTTATAGACCTTGATCCATCTCTATTGGGTTTTATTGACCATTTATTGGTCTGACCATTTGTATCTTGATAACTGCATAGAGCCTTATAGCAGCATCTTCTTTTATACAAATATTGTTAAATATAATATATTGAGATATTGCAATTCATTTGTCCTACACATAAAATATTGTGAGAGTATAGCCTCTATTTTCCATAATATGCAGGATTGCTTCTTTTTTCATTTGTTTGTGTTACCAGTCACCTTTAATCCCTTCCCGACGCTAAGACATACTATACCTTTGTGATTTTAGAGTACATAAAAGACACTAGGATGGCATAGTATGTCCAGGGTTAAACAGATCATCACTGCTCTCTGCTCCTGTGCTTGGATCCGGCTGTAGGGACTTGCATGGATCCTACCTGTCCGATGAGGCTGCTTTGAGTGTCCTCAGTCTGACAGAGAAAATGTAGCCGGTACTCAAAGAGAGCACACGTGACGTCCCAAGGTATCGCTATCTTTTGGCAGGGACCCAAAGGGTCTATTAAGACCCTGATCGGATCTCTGCCGTAGTGTTCCTGGCTACTGATCACCTTGTGATCAGTGGCTAGGAACAAAATGTGACATTTTGGTGCTTGCGTCAAAAAGGGGTTAATTCATCTGTGTTTACTTGTCTTTTTAAATTATTTTATTTATTCATTGTTTATAATAATCAATACAGGTTACTTTTTATTAATGATAGAAGTTTTGAACTTTTCAGCTTTGGAATTGGCAGAGCATTGGTGACTTTTATGCACCATGTACCTCATCACTCGGTGACCAAGCTCTGTGACTTTATGTGGTCTTCCATTTCATGGCTGAGTTACTGCTGTTTCTGATGTTGGGGGATTCTGGGCAGCTGGTCCAGATTCAATATTAGAGCTGTTTAACTTATGTCAACAGCCTGACCCAGAGACTGTGGCAGTGGATGGGACTACAGTCTCTACTGACAGGGCACCAGCAGAAAAGCTGGCATCTGGGCAGGAAATCACTGGTCCCTGCCCTCTCCTAACAGAGGATTGTATGGATCTAACTGATTTTTGTTTTGTGGATGAAGACCTGGGAGTGGTGGAAAAGACTATGGTCTCCACACCTGGGTCACAGGGATGCTGGACAGCTGGCTCAGATCTGATACAGGAGCTGCTAGACCTCAGTAAGCAGCTGGTCCCAACGATGGGGAACTGGATGGATCTTATGGATTTTTCATTTAAGGATGTCACTGTGGGAGGGGATGCAGTTGGCTTCCCTCCCCAACTGCAGAGCAAGGATATGGTGCCAGTGGCATCTCTCCCCAACAGAAGCGCTGGCACCAGGGCAGAGAGTGCCACTGAACTCTGACATCCCCTTATTGAAGGGGCCCTTGTGACCCTACCATCTCTCCAGTGACTGAAAGAACTCCACAGAGGAGGTGCAGTTGGTACTTCTCCCCAGCAGCAGTTATGTTCCACAAGAGAGGCAGGGGTCATCAGGCTCAGTACTGTGCCTGGCAGGGCAAAGTGTTTGGGGCACCAATTTTTGGAGGGAATCAAAGGCCAAGTGAACTGACTGACTGCACCCCGGCTTATGTGATACAATTGTATGTTTAATGTGGTAATGTAGTCAGATTCTTTTTTCATAATGGTTTATGTATAATGCATAATTCTGAGAATAGAGCAAAATCTGCAGGATTCCAATGTGTCACAGAGGATGGCAGAGGTTTATCCTCGGTTGTGCAGCCATATCCTGTATGTATCTTTAATAGACATGTGCAACACTAAAATTTTTGTTTAGTTCGGACGAAAATGTTATTTATTTTGTCTAAAACGAATTTCATTCATTATTTTTATTTCGCTTTATTCGTTCATATGAATCAATTGACCTACACATTCCATAAGCCGAAAGTCTATAAACTGAACGTTGTTCGGTTTATAGACTTTCGGCTTATGGAATACATGTAATGCTATTGACTTTCTAGAAACCGAACTAGAGACATGTAATGCCATTGCTGTTCTATAAGCCGAAAGTCTATAAACCGAACGACGTTCGGTTTATAGACTTTCGGTTTATAGAATAGCAACAGCATTACATGTATTCTATAAACCGAAAGTCTATAAACCGAATGTCGTTCGGTTTACAGATTTTTGGCTTATGGAACACATGTAATACTATTGGCTTTCTATAAACCGGAATAGAGTCCCATTCATACAAATAGGTCAATTGACCTATTTGTATGAATGGGGACTCTATTTCGGTTTATAGAATAGCAATAGCATTACATGCATTCCATAAACCGAACGTCGTTCATTATGTCGGATTATGGAATGTATGTAATGCTATTGGTATTCTATAAACCGACTCTATTTCGGTTTATAGAATGCCAATAGCACGAATGGACGAATGATTTTCGTTTATTTACCACTCGTTCATTTGGCTTTCGTTAGTTTAGCATTTTCGTTATTCGTTTTTCGGACGAATGGACAAAAATGCTATTTTTGGGAGAAAATGCATTTGTCCGAAAACGAATGTACATGTCTAATCTTTAAGGTGTGATTTCTTCACACTAATACTGGGTGAATCATCCATTGTTCTGTGTTAAATGCATTTACTGTTGTCTTTAAAGTAGGAAGATAATGTAATACCTACACGCTTGTGAAAAATAATTATTATTTGCGTGTGAAAATGACACCAGCTATTAGCAAGTGCTATCAAAAGAGGTAGAAAAAATATTCGCAAAATTGCCTGTTTTTATTTGCAATTTGCTCGTATGTACTATTGGAGTGTTAAATATTTAGTACATTGCAAAAGGAGCAAAGCGCAAAAATAGTTTTGCACATAAAATATAATTGTGTTTTTTTAGTACATGCCCCTCATAGTGTATGTATTCTGAAGATCATAAGCACCTCTTTGTAAACAAATCTGTCATGATTTATTTATGCTAGATGTCACCATACTTACATTATATTTGCTATCTAATTCCAGAGACCATGACATTCTCTATCATGGATAATTAAGTAGTTTACAAAATTACATGAAATTGTTTGTATTCTAAGACATATTCTTTTAAACTGCAACTACCAATATGTATTCTAGAATACACAGGTTTAGTGATTTTCATGAAACATCAATATGGATTTGAGTCACTTTCTCATTCAGCTGTCAAGCCTGTCTTGTAGAAAGTGATACTGTCACACCAATTTGATAGCAGAGTCTATTACTATACAGCGGATTGATGCATAAATGATCAGTGTACAAGTAAGATCTGATGTTCATTCTAGACTTAACAAAAATATCAAAACTTGTAAAAAAAAAAATGTATAAGAACAACTTTATGTATTTAATTTAATAGTTATTGTAAATTAAAAATATGTGGCTAAATAAATTTGAACCGATTTTTGCAACATTATTTATTTGTGAAATTTAAATTGTGTCTGAATAATCTGAAATGTGTGAAGAGTGGATACTATGATTTTTTTTTTTGCACACATATGATCACCGCGAATGTGATCGTATGCATTTTAAACACACATAGGCAGTGAACAGCTTTCACTGCCTGTGTGTGAAAAGTGTTGCAATGATGCCTCGATCATGCAACGCCTTCTCTGCCCCCCAGGGCACTGTGATCAGGGCCGGCCTTAAGTGTTCCGGCGCCCTGTGCGGGATTCCCCGTGGCGCCCCCCCCCATGTATGTATCTCTCTCCCTTCCGATGTTTGTCCCTTTCCTCTTCATTGCCCTGTCTGTCTCTCTCTAACTCCCCCATACCTGTTCTCTCTCTCCCTCTGTTCTGTCTCTCTCCTCCCCTTCCTCTGTTCTGTCTCTCTCTCTCCCCCCGTTCTGTCTCTCTCCCCCCCTGTTCTTTCTCTCTCTCCCCCCCTGTTCTGTCTCTCCCCCCGTTATATCTCTCTCCCCCCCTGTTCTGTCTCCCCCCCTTATGTCTCTCTCTCCCCCCCTGTTCTGTCTTTCTCTCCATCTCTCCCCCTGTCTGTCTCTCTCTCCCCCTTCCCCCTGTTCTGTCTCTCTCTCCCTCCCTCTGTTCTTTCTCTCTTCCCCCCTGTTCCGTATCTCTCTCTCCCCCTTCCAGCTATTCTGTCTCTCCCCCCTCCAGCTGTTCTCTCTCCCCCCTCCCCCGGTCTCTCTCTCCCACCCCTCCCCTTGCCTTCAAAGGTGGATACAGAGAGGGGGCGGAGCTAACTGGCGGAGCGGTGTAGCTCCGCCCCCACCCTGTGAAGCAGAGCAGCGTCTGCTTCACTGGGAGCCCAGGTCAGCAAGAGAAGGTGCTGCTCGGCTCCCCATGCTTAATGCAAGCATGGGGAGCCTAGCAGCACTTTCTCATGCTGGCAGTGGCTCCCGTAAAGCAGACGCTGCTCTGCTTCACAGGGTGGGGGCGGAGCACCTCCGGTCAGCCGGTTAGCTCCGCCCCCTCCCCGGATCTAGAAGAGCATGCCGAGCAGAGGGCTGGTGAGGGGGGATCTTTTGATCTCCCCCAGCCAGTGCCTCTACCGGCTTTTTTTGTACTTTTTTTTTCTTTGGGCGGGAGGGCGCCCCCTGGACTGTTGCGCCCTGTGTGCTCGCACAGGTCGCACACCCCTAAGGCCCCTAGAGGCAGTCAGCAACATAAGAGTAAGAAAAAATAAATAAATAAAAGGAAAAAGCTAACCCTAGAACTACTAACCCTTGATCTAGGATTAGGGTTAGAATTAGGGTTAGTACAAGGGTTTGATTAAGGGGTGGGGGTAGATTTAGGATTAAGGTAAATTTAGGGTTTGGGTCAAAAGGTCACTGTAGAAGAAAATGGTTAGGAAACAAAAAAAAAAAACACTAATATTGATTATTGCCCTATTACAGGGTCTTTTTTTTCCATTTTTAATTGTTTAAAAAAAAAAATCAGGTCAAAGTTAGAAAAAGTGTTTCTTATGGCATTTTTTCATCATATTTTATATTTTTTTTAATATTAAATTACATCATATGATGAAAATAATAGTATCAAATGAAAGCCCTTCCGTCCTTTAAAAAATGATAAATAATTTGTGTGGGTGGACTGAACATAAAGAAAGAAATTCACAGTTTAGCAAACGTATGACAAAAATAATGGAATTCTGGTCTTCAAGGTACATCACATGCAGCATAAAACTCTGTCACTACTGGGTTAATAGCAAGAATAGCCACAGTGTGCAAGATGTATGTATTCTGTTTCAGGTAGCTCTGAGCATCGAGGCAGTATAGACATTCAGTAAATAGAACCGTTATTGGCAGCTGTTATTTGTTACCACTAAAATGATTTGACAATTCATATAAATGCATTAATCAGTTTTTTGTTGTGTGTTAGGAAGCATGTCTTATTAACCAGGGAAATGTCAATTCAAGGCTGCCGGGGCAGACACTAATAAGGTTAATGAATAGCTGGCCTTAGACGCAACAGATGGTCCTACCAGAGAGACTGTTTTAATGGCATTTATAATGCCCAGGGTCAGCTGTGGTTTATTTTAATTTTAACTCACTTAGAATATTCTGAAGGCATATTAAAATATGTTTAATATTTCCCTACAGGAGAATGAGATTTCATACAGGATTGTTTATAGAATATCAATGTGATTGGTGTATCCAGGGGTAATGTCACACAGTTTCATTAGATGTCATTTTTACTGGCTATTCTCAGAGATGAGAACATTAATACAAACAAATTACTTTTTTTCAGAGGCATAGTCAGTGCTTTCTCTTATTGGGCAAATTATTGAACAAGGTTAATTAAGGGATTACTGGTTAGAAATATATGTTTAAACCCATTGTGATGTCAAAACATTTTAATAAAAAGATGTCATGCTGGGTGAGAATGTATTCAATACTTGTTCTTTTTTTATTCAGTATTTCACACCTACAACTTGCCATGTCTCACCCATCTCTAGAATCTCCTATTTTCCAAACACGAACAAGTGTTTTTATAGAATATTGAAACAAAAATGTTCCTAATCAGAAACAAAACTTAATTTCGGGTCAAATTGGGCAGCTGCCCTAGGCCCAGTTACTCCCATTTCTGTTATTACTACTATACGATCAGCAATGAGTGCATAGTACATGGCCGTTCAACATGCGGTCCGTCGGACACACACACACACACACACACACACACACACACACACATATATATATATATATATATATATATATATATATATATATATATATATATATATACTGTATGTATATGTATATATATATATCACACAATCACACACACATATACACATATATATATAGCTGGTTTATAATATAAATAGATATATGTGTATATGGTTTCTAGAATAATATATTATATATAAATAGAAATATCATATAAACCATGCACTAGCAAGTGGCAACCTGTCTTTCTCACCTTATCATTCTTTCCTCTTGTCTGATGGGGATGTGTTCTATATGCTATTATGGTTATCCCCTACTGTATAGTATTTGCCCTGTGTAATATCAGTGCTATATATCATTACTGTAACAGATGATTTTAATTTTAATTGCTACCTACCATATGTAAGTGTATTCTAATATCCATGTATACTTTTGTAATATGTGCACCGAGTACTTTTATTGAAGTGTTGCATAACAAGAAGGCATATATTTTGCAGTCATTTATACATTTTGTTCCATATATACATTTTATACACTGCAATAAAAGTGCAATTATGTGTAGGTATATTTTTGTGGGGTTTTTTGCAGGCTTTTTTGTGGATTGGGATTGGAGTGGAGGGCGTGATGGCATGACAAGGAGTAGGGCAGGGTCCAGGGGGCCCGAGAAAATGCTTGCCCAGGGTGTAATCAATATTAAAGACAGCCCTGATGCCAAATCTTAATGTGAACAAGTTACCCAGACTGCATTAGATATATTCATCCAAACTAGCTTAAGGTGGGCATTTTCCCCCCGGACAAATGGCTTTAAAGGCATTTGCTATAAAAGTTAGAACCTCTTGTAGCTCAGCACTTGTGAGTTTTGTGGCAAAAGACATTCATTTTCCTAAGATGTCTAGAACCACCCAATTAACTGAAACAATTGAATAGGAAGAATATCCACACAGATCCTGTTACAAGTAGCTAAGATGACAGTTGCTATCCATTGCAACAGATACTGTCATTTTCTAATACATATAGTTTGTATAATTAGTTATATAAATATAGGCATACACACTAAACAAAAGTATTTTGACCATTACACTGACAGGAACTTTTATGGCATTGCATTTTAAATACATAGACATTCAAATGCAGTGTTCGCCGTTTGCAGCTTTAAAAGCTTCCATTCTTCTGGTAAGGCTTACCACAAGATTTTGGAATGTATTTGCTCATTCACAAAGTAGAGCATTTGTGAGGCTAGGCACTCGCCTAGGCTCTTAATCTTCATTCCTGTTGATCCTAAATGTATTTGATGGTGTATGGGTCAGTCAAGTTCTTCCACACCAAATTCCTCCAACTATGTTTTTATTGACCTTGCATTATGCACTGCTGAAATAGAAAAGGTCCATGCCCAAACTGTTCCCACAACAACCAAAATGTTTTGGTATGCTGAAATATTAAGATTTCTCTTCACTGGAGGTAAGGGTCCTAACCCAAACCCTGAAAAGCAGTCAGGCAGGTAACATTCTCCTGGCATCCACCAAACCCAGACTCGCCCATCAGATTGCCAAATAGTGAAGACTTCCCAGAACATGTTTCGCCTGCTCCAGAGCCGAGTGGGAGTGTGCTCTTGTCCATGTAGTGTCTGTGTGTGTGTGTGTATATATATATATATGTATATATATACATTATCCAAAATAACTGCACTCAGCTTTGCAGACAAATTCAAACAAATTTCTACACCTAGGTGCAGTGTCGTTAAATAAATATGCAGATCCAAAAAGAATAACGCAGGAATACTTTTACATTTATTGGCTACTGCAATTACCACAAATGGCTTTATAGATATAAATCACCACCCATTGTAAACAATTATTGTATCTATCTAATACCATTTACCTGAGATTTATGTTACTCACAAAGCTTCTACAATTTACCTTTATTTAGACACATTGAAAGTGCCAGCAGATAAGAACCATTTGGCCCACCTAGTCTGCCCAATTTGACATTGAGAAGTGTATGGACATTTAACGATGCCTCCCATTTATGCAGAAAATATTTTATAATATTATATATTTATATAACCTTCCTACTTTAATTTCATCCTCTAACACAGCTTGGTAGCTTTAAAATATACTATTATGAGCACCAGTATGTCCCCAGAACTCTACATCCAGTGGCTAAGCATTCCTGTACACAGGTATATTTTGTTTGTTTAAATTTCTACTTTCAATAGCTTCATGCCATTTAATCTTCAACTCCTTACTGTAAGGTTATCCCACGCATCTACTACTTTTCTGAGAAGACATTTTTAACCTAAATATAATTTTTAAAGATTGTAGTAGCCAACTGCTTTCTATCAAGGTGAGATAGATCATACTTCCAGTACAATATAGTTCCTATCTTTGAAGTGTATTAGAAAGACAATTTACATTTCCAACCATTTATATTTTCAATCGTGCCAATATACCCATTACCAAAGTCCATTGTCCATGCAATTAATTCTCACTGTTTTGTGTGAGACATAGATATTTGATAAATTTTAAATCATTAAAGGAAGACTAAACTTTTTTTTCACTTGTGCTTCTAATAGCACAAGTGAAAAGTTAGTTGTCCCTAGTATGAGGAAAAACTGGCGTGTACTTTTGATAGTACACGCCAGTTTATCCTCTGATCGACAGCTGCCATGCTTTCCATAGGAAGCAGGCAGCCGTCTGGTCAGCAAACCGGCTCTCTCTGCTAACACAGAGAGTGCCCCTCATTTTTGCAGGGGGAGCCCCCGCTCTGATGAGCTATGCGCATGCTGACAAACGTGAGACACAGCAGTTAGTAAACCCACGTGTATTTATTAAGATACACATCTGGTTTACTTAATTGTCCCGGGATATGTTTTGTTTAACCCTTCCTTCAAGGGTAATGAGCTGTGCTCGGGTTCCCACTGCAGGCACTTGCAGCGGGATCCCACCTGTCAGATGAGACCACTTTGAGTGGCCTCAGTCTGACAGGGGAAATGTAGCCAGTGCTTAAAGCGAGGACTGACTACATTTCTCAAAATCAAGCAGTGTCCGTACTTCCGGGTTCGGGCACGCCTCCGTGATGTCACACATTTTTTTTCCAGGGACCCACAACTTCTAATAAGACCCTGATTGGATCTCTGCCATAGTGTTCCTGGTTACCGGCCAGGAACAAACTGTGACGTTTTGGTGCTTGCGTCGTTTGGGACGCAAGCACCATGTGTCACGAAGGGGTTAAACAATGTTTAATACTCCTTTAACTAGTACCTAGTTGCAATATATAGCAGCAAACAATAACCCACTTATCACTGAATCAATCTTCTTTCAGATCTTGAGAAAGAACAATGCTCTTGACTTTTTTCCTAATAAAATAAAAACTGGCTTTGTTGTAGGAAAAAAACAAAACCATTTTTATTAAAATGCAATGGCTCTCCTATAATAAAAATAATATAAAAGAAAACAAAGTATTTAGTTTCATCCCTGCATTGTACAAAGTGGTTGAGTACACACTGTGGCTTTGAATATGCAAAATAAAGCCGATGGTTAATTATGAATCATAACAAAATATTATAACAACAAATCAAAACTATCAATGTAATTTTAGCAGCTGGCAAACCATCAGGGGTGCTTGCATAAATAATTATGCAATCTGAAGTAGAAGTAGACTATGTTAGACAGCTATTTGATGGCTGTGCAGCCACATCTGTAATATTATATTCCTTTTCAATCATAATCACAAAGACCTTGAAGAACTGAAAATTGAAGCTTTGTACTGACCTTTCTCAGTATTATAAAACAAACGAAAAGTTTCATTACAATATACAAATATTAGGCTATTATTAGCAACCGAGTATGAAATCTGCTTCACATGTTTTAAAACCATATTTCTTGTTTGCTATATTACTGTTTACTGTTGAAATCTTGACACCCCCCCCCCCCCCATTTTCATGATAATTACACTTAATACAAAGTAAATCTAGCAAAGCTGTAAAATTGCTTGTTGATGACATATTGGCCTAATTTCAATGCCAGATATTAAATAAAAAGGGGCTTTAAGTGGTGAATTAACAGTCATTTTAATTTTTTTACATTTGTGATGTTAGGTGGATAAATAAAAAATTATTTACTATATTTATTTTCCATATCCTACATGTTCCTTCCATGTTTTGGATATGCAGCCATTTATTACCACACAGTTGTATGCATTTTTTTTATTTATCACACTGTGATTGGTATACCCAGCGCACCTGTACTTTACATCTGTGATTCATTGGCCACTATGGTTAACCCTATATTTATAGAAAAGGCTGGGGAGCATTTTGGAATAACATCCATAAAAAAACGTAGGGATCTATTCACTAAAATTTGAGAATAGTGCGAGGCGGTCAACTTGGGAGGTCGACTTTCACTTTAAAAGTTGACCTCCTCATGCTATTCACTAAAGCAAACTTGACCACCCTCTCCCCCCACCTCACCAAAGTCTATCTCGATCTCTGATCTCAAACTCCCTTCAGTGTACAGCAATAAAAAATTACTATTCACTAAAATATGAAAGGAGTTTGAATTGGAAGGTGAGGGGTATTTTGACGTACAACCCTCTTTAACAGGAGGCGAGTTGTCAAAACCCGGCTCACTGGAGCTATCCATATGGCCCCAAGAAGTACTTACACATATGGAGGGCCAAGGTTCCTAAGATCAAAGGACCAGAGACTTGCTCAGTTGGACTAAACTAGTAAAATATTTTTTTATCATTCCCCTTTGAACTGATTGGAATGCGAGTTTAACCTCTCTCCCATCCAACTTGTCAGGCGTTTCTGTGTTTCGATTTTGCAATAATGTTCAGAAATACGAGAAGCGGTGTTTGCCAAATAAGTTCGAGTTTGGAGTTCAAGAGGAGCTCTTGGATTGTGCAAAACCAATAAACAACTCCACAAGGGTTTTTTCTTTTTTTTTTCTCTTTTCCCTCTCTCTCCTCTCCTACCGCGCTCACTTGCTCCGCGTCTTAGAAAAAGATAAACACCAGCCCCCTCACTAATACCACATTGATATACTCTCATACTGCCTAAAATGATAAGACACCAACTGCATAAACTCACCCACACTAAGAGGTAATGTTTAAAGTCGGCTGCACAAAGAATGCCAACCCTCAGCCTGCACATCCCACGGGATCAGTGGAACAGATATCTCAAGTAATGGTTCGCATTGCTGGGGATACAGTATGGCTGGGAGTCACCATACTTTTTTTTATGTCTTAGGTTGATACCAATTACCTGGATCAACCCGTCGTATTTTTATGTTATATTCCACAAGAATGTTTTTTTTTTCCTAATAGCAATATGGCATAAACCCTCTGGAGAGAGAGAACAGCAAGAACAAACACAAATTTATTCAAGCTGATATCGATTAAATCGAAAAAATCCATAATCATGAACTACTTATACAAAAATCGGATACAGATATGCGCTCTGCAAGAAACTCACTGGACTCAGGCTAGTCAAACCATGAATTCGACCTGTTCCGCAAAGAATGGCGCATAAAGGACTTTTTACTGCACAAAAAAGACAACATAGAGAAACTTAAAAACGAAACAGAACTATTTTTCTTAGAGAACAAAAATAAAGTATCATCAGATACTATGGTTTGGTGCGCTTATAAAAGTGTAGTGAGAGGCCAACTGATCAAAATGGAGGCCATTGCTAATAGAAAAGGAGTCCCACACCTTGCAAAACTATACATATCACTAAGCGAACTCAAAAGGCAAAACAAATTATCCTCAGACATACAAACATCTAAAGAAATAGAAGATATAGAAAAACAAAAAACTGTCAACTAATGAATACAGCAACTAAATAGTTAGAAAGATTTCAATGTAAATGGTATATAAACGGCAACAGACCAAATTCACTTATGACAAATAAATTGAAAAAAGAGAAACACAAAAGATCAATAACAAAAATTTGAGAAAATGAAATCTATATGCTGACTCCAGGGAAAATAATTAGAGCATTTCAGGATTATTATCAGAAACTTTACAACCTTCCAGAAGAAATGTATGGCAATTATTAAAAACAAAAACTGCTCCAGGCCCAGATGGTTTCACCAACAAATTTTATAAAATAATGAAAGACCAACTAAAAGGGGAACTTAAGACCACATTTAACTATAGAATGGTACACGGCTGCTGTCCGGAGGAAATGTTAAGGGCAAATATAATACCAATTCCAAAAGCAGACAAAGATTCAGAACTAATAAGCAGTTACAGACCAATATCTTTAATAAACATGGATATTAAGATATTCTCCTCAATTATAGTGGACAGATTAAAAATCGTGGTACCACAATTAATAAATAAGGACCAAGTAGGTTTTATTCCTGGGAGGGCCCCAATTAACAACATTAGAAAAATAATAAACATACTTGAAGATACAGAGTCCAACAGAACTCCATTAATATTACTATTGATAGACGCAGAAAAAGCGTTTGATAGGGTAGGATGGAACTTCATGTTTGCCACATTAAAACAATTTGGCATAACTGGCTCAATACTACAAGCAATCTCATCTCTTTACAGCTCCCCTTCTGCTAAGGTCATGGGGTCGGGATTTACGTCATCAAGCTTCAATATCAGAAATGGCACCCGTCAAAGGTATCCATTGTCCCCCCCTTCTCTATATAATGGTACTAGAACCAATGGCAATCTCAATTAGACAAAACAACAAGATAAAAGGACACACGAAACTTCAATGTCAAGGCAAACTGAACATATATGCAGATGACATATTAACTTTAGAAGAACCAAAAACCTCAGTTCCGGAACTTTTGAAGGAGATAAAAATACATTCTGAACTATCAGGTTATAAAATGAATATAGAGAAATCAAAATTTATAGCAAAAAAAAACTGGATAAAGACCTTATAACTTTCCTAGTACAGAACATCGGCCTCCCAGAAAGTAAAAACAAACTAAATTATTTAGGCATTACACTAACCCCGAAATTAAAAGCCCTAGTGGAAGCTAACTTTTTACCCCTACTAACAAACACCAATAAAAAAATTAAGAGATTGGAAAGGCCTACATTTCTCATGGTCAGGTAGGATTAACATCTTAAAGGCATATATTTTACCAAAGTGGCAGTATTTATGGAGAATGATACCATTTTACTTCTCGGAAGACTGGCTAGCTTTATTACACACAGCTTTCATGAAATTTATCTGGGGAGGTAAGAAAGCTAGAGTAAAAATGAAAATCTTAACTAGATCAAGGAAAGAGGGGGGGCTGGGCTGCCTAGAAATATCACAATGCTACCAGGCCAGCAGATTATATCACATACTGCTTTCACAAAACAGCACCGCAACGCAAGAAACATGGTACCATACGGAAAAGGCCAAAACTGGGGTAAGGAATTTATCATCACTTTTTTGGATTCTAGATTTGAACAGGATACGTATCAAAGAAGCAAGATCCAAATCCCAGATATTGGAGGATCTAACAAACTGGTGGGACAAATTTGCAAAAAAAACTGGTCTCAGAAATAGAATAATAGAAACACTCCCATTCTCAAGCATCGTGGATATGCTAGATAACATAAATATAGACAGCTGGAATAAGGGGGGGGGATAAAATATTATGAACATCAACCAGATCATGGAAGAATGTAATATCCCTCCTTCAGAGACCTTTAACCCCTTAGTGACATGACTTTTTTGGCTTGTCCGACGCTTGGTGACATTGGCTGTTTTAACATTTCTGAGGTGTTTGTGTTTTGCTGTAATTTATTTCTGTCTCATTTAGTGTACCCACACAAACTATATATCGTTTTTATCGTTATAAGAAGGGCTTTCTTTTGATACCATTATTTTGATAATAGCATATAATTTGATGTAAAAAAAAATAATAAAATATGCAAAAAAAATTTAATTTTTTTTAATGACTTTTATTTGAAAAATCATATACTCATGTACAAGAGACAACAAAAAAACACTGCTAAATAGTTTCTAATATATGTCCTGAGTTCAGAAATAGCCCATGTTTTATGTTTTTGTGCTTTTTTATTCATGTTACAGGGCCAGAACTATAAGTAATGCAAAGCAATTTTAAAATCCTTTTTTTCAAAATTAGCGATAGTGACATTGTAACACTGATTTCTGTACTAAATCCATTAATGACCCCCAACATGTACATATTTTTGAAAACTAGACCACTCAGGGCATTTAACTTGGGGTATTTTGACACATTTCATGTAGCCATTTTACCACCAATCTTTGCCAAAGTTTGCATCAAAATTTTTTTTTTTTAATTTTTCACATAGATTGCAATTTAGGTAATCATTACCTTAAAATGTGAAGAGGTATTTCCAAATAACACCTCAATATGTGTTCAGCAACATCTCCTGAGTACAGGAATACCACCCAGGCATAGGTTTGTTTTGGGGCTAAAAGGCCACATTTAGGGGGTGCGCATTTTGGTTTTCCAACTTGGAATGCAGAAAACTTGCGCCCATGTCCCATTTGGGACATTTTTGAAGCCAGAAAGTGTATTCTACCCCACAAAGCCATATATTTTTTAAAACTAGACAACCTAGGGTATTTCAAATGGTAGTATTTTCACACTTTCCATGCACGAATTATACTACCAGCCTATGTCAATGTTTTGGGTAGTAATTTTTTTCACATACATTGTACTTTGGGCATGAATTCACAGATCCTGTTATATGTCAATGCCAAACAACACCTCAATATGTGTTCAGCAACATCTCCTGAGTACAGGGATACCACCCAGGCATAGGTTTGTTTTGGGGCTAAAAGGCCACATTTAGGGGGTGCGCATTTTGGTTTTCCAACTTGGAATGCAGAAAACTTGCGCCCATGTCCCATTTGGGACATTTTTGAAGCCAGAAAGTGTATTCTACCCCACAAAGCCATATATTTTTTAAAACTAGACAACCTAGGGTATTTCAAATGGTAGTATTTTCACACTTTCCATGCACGAATTATACTACCAGCCTATGTCAATGTTTTGGGTAGTAATTTTTTTCACATACATTGTACTTTGGGCATGAATTCACAGATCCTGTTATATGTCAATGCCAAACAACACCTCAATATGTGTTCAGCAACATCTCCTGAGTACAGGGATACCACCCATGTATAGGTTAGTTAGATTATTTGGGGGTTAAAAGGCTACATTTGAGAGGTGCGCTTTTTGGTTTTTCAACTTGGAATTCTGACATGCAGAAAACCTGCTCCCATGTTCCATTTGGGACATTTGTGAAGCCAGAATGTGTATTTTACCCCACAAAACCATACATTTTAGCAAACTAGACACCCTAGGGTATTTCAAATGTTAGTATTTTAACACTTTCCATGGACTAATTCTACCACCAGCCTTTGTCAAATTTTAGGTTAGTCATTTTTTAATGTTTTGTTTCCACATACATTGTACTTCGAGCATGAATTCACAGATCCTGTTATGTATCAGTGCAAAACAACACCCCAATATGTGTTCAGTACATACATTACAATACAAAGAAATTAATCCATAAAACAGTGCAGACAGCAAAACATACTGTTGTTGTGCAAGATTACTGCTTATACAGTGATGCATGGCAGGGAAGGGGTTAATACACAGTGAAAGACTTTCATAAAACCTGCCAATTTTATAAAATGTTATTTTATATCACTAATACTGATCTGTCTCTTTCCGTCACGAAAATGTAAGTGAGGAGAGGGAGGCAGATCAATATTTGTGAATATTGATCCGACCAATTTTGATCTGACCAGGGCGAATGGTGAGCTTAATTGAGCAATCACCAAACTGCCTTTGCCACTAATTCGCTGTTACTGATCGCTATGCAATAACCCTTATACACCTCTTCAAAACAAGTAGTCCTAAAAATGTAATGGCCAAATGTGTAAAAACTATATACAGATGGAGAAACGCAAACCCAAAAGAACTAATTAATAAATGGGGTAAAGAATTACAAGTTCATATAGAAGAAGAAGAATGGGTTAATTCCTTGAACAAACTAAACAAGTACGTTCATTGTTTAAATCTCACAGAAACCCAATTTATACTCTAAAATAGATGGTACTTAACTCCGAAACGACTCAAATACATGTTCCCAGAATCCTCAGATAGATGCTGGAAATGCAATAGGGAAGAAGGTAATTTAACTCATTGCTGGTGGCGATGTGGACCGAAACAACAAATTCTGTCAGGAAGTAATAAAAATAATAAGCCAACTCACAGGGAAAAAACTTCTCCCCAAACCAGAAGTTATGTTGCTAAATATGCACTGGCCAAAAATGGAAAAAAAGGACTTAATGATAATATACCACATAATTATGGCAGCCAAACTACCAATAGCCAGAAACTGGAAAACTGAAACAAAACCCTATATACAAGAAGTAATGAAACAAGTTATCTGGCAAGCTAGAATGGAAAGGGGCTTATTAGCAAATCTAGGCAACAGATACACCCAAATAGAGGCCTGGGACACATGGAAAGATTGATCTAATAATAAAATTCAATAAACATTACCACAATTCCCCACTCCATACAAACACGCTTGGCCAAGCACAAACATGACAAAAGGAAAGCAAGGAGAGAAAGAAGAGGTGACAATGGTGATGGTGGAAAGGATAGGAAAGGGGGAAAAGAAAAAGAGAGGGGAAAACAGTAAGCTCCATAAGGGAAAACCCCCAAAAAGGGCACCCACAGGTACAGCAAGGAACTAAGGAAAGACATTGTTTAACTCTCTCACTCTCCAAGGATTATAATATAGTCTCAATAAGAAGAGATAACAAAGCAAAGGGAAGGGGGAGGGAGGGAGGGGGGCAGGGACAAGCAATAATAATATACACAATATTGATGATGACTCACTGCACCGAGTTTTAATTGAATTATGAACAGGCTGAAGGGGAAAACCGGTGCATGTCTGAAATATAGAAAAACAGACAAACAAAAAGAACAATAAACAATGGTTGCAATGCTAGTAAGAAATTGGTATAAATAAAAAAATAATTTTAAATATGTGTTACACTGAGTAAACATTGTATATTCCTCAGTTAATGTCACATTCAATAGGTGTAACTTTATTTTTCGCAAAATATGTTTTGCTTCGTGGCTGAGTTGCTGCTGTTGCTAAATGCTTCTACTTTAAAATAATAAAACTTACAGTGGAGCATGGAAAATCTAGCAGGGATGAAGTTTCACGTATAGTAAAAGGTGACATCTTATCACAGTACCACGCTTGAATGCACCGAGCTCTCTAGAATGACCCTTTTTTTCACAAATGTAAATGCAGACTGCATGGCTAGATGCTTGATTTTGGCAATGGTTTGGCAATGGTTCTGATTGAAAAACACCAGATTCAATAATTAAGAGGCGTGCCCCAATACTTTTGTCCATAGGGTGTACTATCAATATAGAACACGAATTCATTACTATATCATGTACGACCCTCTTTCTCTCTAGATTACATCATGGGCACCAGGAAGACTTCTCTTGAAAAAAAAGTTTCCTTATATCTAATTTTGGAAAATGTATTTCTGTCATATCCTCTAGGGCAGAATGTTTCAATCAGTTTATCTCACTTATGTTTTATGTCTGTGAATTTAAGTCTTTTAATCTTTATTCTGATGTTGAAGTCCTGCGGTCCTCGGCCTGGTACACCTTTGATTGCTAACGGTACAAAGCATTCATTCTCCCTGTGGGATGTAATTAAATATTCTTGGAAATGTAATGTTGAAACCAAACTTAAAATTTAACACCTCATCTGAATAACAGCGATTTTAAACAGAACTGAACTATAGATTCAGATGGAAGGCACAGTTAAATCATGAAAAAGGTTACTTTTGTCAATCCAAGTTTCAGGAATTTCAATGTCTGATTAAAAAAAATTACTTGCATTTTTTTAATAGCTATGGCAAGAGTGACTATGGATCACTGCCATTTTGCAAGTGTTTTATTTTAGATTATAAATGTCTCAACATTGAAATAATTGAAGACTACTTAAAAAGTTGGAATAAACACTATACTGAGAGGGAAGTGCATGTATGAAATAGCCGTGCAGCAGGATTGGTAATGGTAAACACAGTGAAAGAGTTTAAGCATGCGTTGGATAGGCACAAGGCTATCCTAGATATAAGATAACGCCAGGGACTGATAAAAGTATTTAGAAAACTGGACAGACTAGCTGGCTCAATTGGTTCTTATCTGCTGACATATTTAATGTTTCTATACAATAAATGCTACATATTTGTAGTAGTTCAACATAGTAAAATTTCAGTATTAATAATACATAAATGAAACACAAGTTGGCCATTTGGTTTAGCTTCCCATCTATAAAGGTTAGGCCTATTTTGCTTCAAAGTTCCATTTATCAAAAAAAGTATAGTTTTTTTTAAACTCTATGTGTCCAAGCCTTTTATTAAGTGGAGGCAGTTTATATTATGCCCTTTGGTTTGTAATATACTATATTCAGTAGTTTTCCATAAAATTGAGCGTGAACAAACAAAATAATCTAAAACAATGTCATTTAAAAAATAAAAGAACATGTAAAGTAAATACGTGTTACAAGTTTATTGGACCACACATATCAGTAATTTGGTTAACAGCTATATTAGAAATAAAGCACTATATACATAAAAAACACTATGTTTAAACACCATAAAATCATTTTTACAAATCTTTATATTTAAATATTTTGTTTAGGGAACTCCAGAATGGGAAAGGAAATATATTTAGAAACTACGAATTAAACTTTCTAAAATGTATTATTTAATTTGGACGCACACAGGACAACGACTAACAAAGGTAAATCCAGTAGAGTTCACAATACATAATTGGAAGATAATTAGCAGAAAGTCTTTGCAAGCCTATTAAATGTGTGCATTTAACATTGCTATCATGTTTCTCTTTGACACATTTAGCAAATATTTAGCCTCTTCAACTGTTCTCTTTTTTAAAGTTCACACTCTCAATGCAGTTAACACAAATACGATGGATGATAATTGGGAATTTAAATAGTTGCTTGGATACCAGAGCACTCTTATTTTAGTAGCAGGTTCTTTGCATTTTGAGTCTACAAAAACAATAAATAATTTTATTTGGTGTTTTTTTGTGATATACACTGTCTGGCATGACTTAAAGAAACTCCATCACCTAAATATTGTTTATACTTTTAATATAGAGAAAAACTAATTATCAGAAATTATCTATACATTTTCAGAATTACATGTTTAATGTTCTCCTGCAGAATGTAGAATGCAATCACAGAGATTTTCCTCTGAAAACATTTGAATCATACCTTTTGTATGGCAGCATGAACATTTATTTTTCCCTCAAAAACATAGCTGAGTGTATACATATACAATAAAAGAAAAGTAGGAGGAGTTAAGGCAAGGTCAATGTAATTCAAACCCTTCACAACAATAGATCTACCAGGTATGTCATGGAAAGCCTGTCACTCAGTGACAGAGGACAAACCTGGTACATCCTGAAGTAAATCATTCATAGGCAGTGATCAACGGTCATTGATTATGCTTAGTCGGTGTTATGAAGTCTTAGTCCAAATGAACCCTACATCTTGGGTTAGGGTTGCACTTATGGCTAAAGTTTAGGTTTAGCGTTGGTTTATGTTTATTTATAGGGTTAGCGTGATGATTCAGGGTGGGGTCAAAAGGTCACTGTAGTACTTTTTTTTTTTTTTTTACAAAATATCTTTTTATAATTTTCAGTAGAAAGACATACAAAAATACATTTTACAAATATCTAGATGATAGATACAGCAAATATTTCCTCTATTTGTCTTTCTTATTAACTAATTCCTCCCTTGTTTTATTTGTTTTTTGTTTGTTCAACTTCTTCCCTTCTCCCCTTATATATCTATCCCTTTCTTTTATTATAATGGGTGTTTATTTAACCATCCTACCCACATATTAAAGGAATGATTTTGTCTCTGTCTGGCAAAAAAAATCTCTTTTCCATCAGACATTGGAGTTTGATTTGATTTTCAATTTTCAGTCATGGAATTTCATTCTTACTTTTCCATTGTCTAGCAATATTAATCTTAACTGCCATTAGAATCTGGATAGCTAAATATCTATGTTTGTATGGCAGAACTGAATATTTTTGTTCAGTTTTTACAAATGAAAATGAGGGTAAGGGACCTCATTTAGGGAAAAAGACTAATGAGTCTTTTGATGCATGTAAGTTTACAGAGGAAGAGGTTTTACTTCAGCTGTCTAAAGTAAAGACAAATAAGTCGATGGGACCTGATGGGATACATCCAAAGTTATTAAAAGAACTTAGTGGTGTACTAGCAAAACCGTTAACAGATTTATTTAACCAATCATTGTTAACGGGAGTAGTTCCAGAAGATTGGAAATTAGCTAATGTTGTGCCCATTCACAAGAAAGGTAGTAGGGAGGAGGCGGGCAACTATAGACCAGTAAGTCTTACTTCAGTAGTGGGGAAAATAATGGAAACCTTGTTAAAGAATAGGATTGTTGAACATCTAAAGTCGTTTGGATTTCAAGATCAGAGACAGCATGGGTTTACTTCAGGGAGATCATGCCAAACTAATCTTATTGATTTTTTTGATTGGGTAACTAGAATAATAGACCAGGGTGGTGCAGTAGACATTGCTTACCTAGATTTCAGTAAGGCTTTTGACACTGTCGCACATAGAAGGCTTATCAATAAACTGAAATCTTTAAGTTTGGATTTCAATATTGTTGAATGGATTAGACAATGGCTGAGTGACAGGCAACAGAGGGTTGTAGTCAATGGGGTATATTCGATGCAAGGTCTTGTTACTAGTGGGGTACCTCAGGGATCTGTTCTTGGACCCATTCTCTTTAATATTTTTATTAGCGATATTGCAGAAGGTCTTGTTGGCAAAGTATGTCTTTTTGCTGATGATACAAAGATTTGCAGCAGGGTTGATATTCATGGAAGGATAAGCCAAATGGCAAATGATTTAGCTAAACTCGAAAAATGGTCAGAACAGTGGCAATTGACATTTAATGTGGACAAGTGCAAGATTATGCACCTTGGGCGTAAAAACCCAAAAGCAGAATATAAACTATTTGGTACAGTCCTAACCTCAACATCTGAGGAAAGGGATTTAGGAGTAATAATTTCAGAGGACTTGAAGGTAGGTAGGCAATGCAATAGAACAGCAGGAAATGCTAGCAGAATGCTTGGTTGCATAGGGAGAGGTATTAGCAGTAGGAAGAGGGAAGTGCTCATGCCATTGTACAGAGCACTGGTGAGACCTCACTTGGAGTATTGTACGCAGTACTGGAGACCGTATCTCCAGAAGGATATTGATACTTTGGAGAGAGTTCAGAGAAGGGCTACTAAACTGGTTGTCAGATCAGGTATAAAATTTATGAGGATTTCAGTGGAACTCAATTGCAGGTTGTAATGAGCAATTCTCAACAATAGAGGGCAGTAGTATCTAAGTCTTCCTTTATGAGGATTTCAGTAGAACTCAATTGCAGGTTGTAATGAGCAACTGTAAACAGTAGAGGGCAGCAGTGTCTAAGTCTTCCTTTATGAAATGCAAATGAAAGGTTTAAGAATCGTAAGTGATACAAAGTGTTGCAGTGGAACACTGAGGATTCGGAAGTCTTACTGACGGTTACAGGAGGAAGAGAGGACATACAACGGAGGGTTTGTACTTTAATATAACAATTGATTGTTATATACTTGCAATTAGTAGAAGGTAAGGTTCTCAGTGCTGCGTGCAGAATGTCCGTTTAACAAGCCGAGGTCAGGTGTTGGAACAATCAGGTAAGTAGTTAGCCGGTCCGTGTTCAAAGGGTTATAACAATACGAATAGTAGCAAAGCCAGTCTAGGATCAGGGGTTGTAGAAAGGAGGATAGTCGATAATACAAGCCGGGTTCGTTAACGAGGATCAGTCTGAAGAGAAGTTGGTTTTTCCTTTAAAGAGAAAGCTGGATATACGGAGCTGTGTGTACTCGATGTCTCTGAAGAGAAAGTATAACTCAGCGTTTGAACTGTGGCGCGGTTTCCCCTATAAGGCGATGGAACACCACGTCACAGAAAAGGGGAGGAGCCTATAGTCATGATTCTAATAATCTGACAGTACCCCCTCCAAAAGGAGCACACTCCGGGTGCTAGCCACGTGGTTTGTCAGGGTGTTGTTTATGGAAAGAGTTGATAAGTTTAGCAGCATGAACTTCTGAGGAATTCAACCATGAGTCTTCATCGGAAGCATATCCTTTCCATCTTATGAGATACTGCAGTTTCCTTCCGAAAATCCGGGAGTCTAAAATCTTTTCAACTTCATATTCCTCGATTCCGTCCACGATAATGGGATCAGGTGGAGTGAGTGTCTGTCTTGAGAAGGTATCAGGAATATGAGGTTTTAGAAGTGAAACATGAAACACTGGATGGAGTTTCATGGTAGAAGGTAAAATAAGTTT
This sequence comes from Pelodytes ibericus, assembly GCA_036172795.1. Taxonomy (NCBI): domain Eukaryota; kingdom Metazoa; phylum Chordata; class Amphibia; order Anura; family Pelodytidae; genus Pelodytes; species Pelodytes ibericus. Next base: position 114,091,043 of record CM069858.1, read on the forward strand.
GACTGCAACATTGTTAACAATTCGTTCAATAGGAAATGGACCGATGAAAAGGTTATCCAATTTCTTAGATGGTCGATTAGTCCTTAAATTTTTTGTCGATAGGAGGACCATGTCACCAGGAGAGTAAGGAGGATTTGGTAATCTTTTTGAGTCGTAAAATTTTTTATGACTCTCGATGGATTTTGAGAGGTTGTTTTTTAGGGTTTGGAATAATGAAGTCATCTCAGATATTTGAATTGACACAGATGGGTTACAAGTAATGGAGGGGTTAGAAGGTATCGATGTAGGATGGTATCCATAATTAGAGAAGAAGGGAGACATTTTTGTACTTGAATGATAAGAATTATTATATGAATATTCGGCTAATGGTAACCAAGTAGACCAATCATCCTGCAGGTAGGTACAGTAACACCGAAGGTATTGCTCAAGGCATTGGTTAACCCTTTCTGTTTGTCCATTCGTTTGTGGATGGTATGATGTTGATAATTTGGTGGAAATTTGGAGAGAGGAGCATAATTCTTTCCAGAAATGTGAGGTGAATTGTGTTCCTCTATCTGTTATTATCTCTTCAGGTAAGCCATGTAAACGAAGGATGTGGGAAATGAAAACTGAGGATAGTTCTTTGGATGTTGGTAGTTTTTGTAGGGGGATGAAATGGGACATTTTAGTCAGACGGTCAACAACGACTAATATGGTGGTTTGCTTTTTTGAGGGAGGAAGATCGACGATAAAGTCCATGGATATTGATTTCCAAGGTCTGTCGGGAATGGGTAAATTCATAAGTAGACCAAAAGGATGACGGTGAGTAGGCTTGCTCTTTTGACAAATAGAACAGGATGAAACATAAGCAGTGATGAAGTCAAGTTGATTGGGCCACCAGAAATGTCGTTTAGATAGTTCTGATGTTTTCTTGATCCCAGGGTGCCCAGCTAAAGGAGAATCGTGAACTAGATTCATAACTTCTGTCCGTAGATTGGGGGGTATGTATAATTTGTTATTCTTCATATAGAAACCATTTTCCTGATATAGGTCAAGGTCTTGAGGTAGGTGTAATTCTTCAGGAGTAAGTTGTTTAATTTTATCAAGTATAGTAGTGGTTAATCCGATGAACCTGGATGAAGGAAGAAGAGGAGTGGAAATTGGTGGTGGATGATTTGAATTGGGTATTCTGGATAGTGAATCGGCTTTTTTGTTCCTTGATCCTGGCCTGTAGATTATGTGGAAGTTGAATCTATCAAAAAAGAGGGTCCATCTTACTTGTCGTGCTGAAAGAGTTTTACTATGTTGAAGGAACTCAAGATTTTTGTGGTCTGTATAGACAATAATTGGTTTCTCATTCCCTTCTAGTAGGTGTCTCCAATTTTCAAATGCTGCCTTAATCCCTAGCAATTCCTTTTCTCCTATAGGGTAGTTGCACTCAGCAGAGGATAGAGATCTGGAATAAAAGGCAACTGGGTGGATGGGAGATTGTGGTGATTCTTGTTGTGATAGGATGGCACCAATTGTAGTATTGGAAGCATCAACCTCAAGAATAAATGGTAGGGAAGGATCGGGCATCTTGAGGATGGGAGATGAAGTGAATTGTTGTTTCAGGGTGTCAAAAGCATGTTGAGCTTTGATGTTCCATTTAAAGGGTGAATTCTTCCTAGTTAGAAGGTTAAGTGGTTGCACAATACTGGAGAAATTTTTTATGAATTTTCTATAAAAATTAGCGAATCCAAGGAAGCTTTGTATTTCTTTAATTGAAGATGGAGTTGGCCAATTAATGATGCATTCAATTTTTGAATCGTCCATGTGTATTTCTTGAGGTGTGATGACGTAACCAAGAAATGATATCTTTGTAACCTCGAACAGACATTTTTCGGGTTTTGCGAAAAGGTTATGAGTACGGAGTCGGTTGAGAACCCATCTGACATGTTTTTTGTGTTCATCTGGGGAATTGGAGTAAATTAGGATGTCATCCAAGTAAATAATTACACAGATATCTAGGAGATCCTTGAAGATATCGTTGATAAAATGTTGGAATGTGGCTGGAGCGTTGCAGAGTCCAAATGGCATCACCAAATATTCGAACAACCCGTATCGGGTTCGGAAAGCAGTCTTCCATTCGTGACCTTCCTTAATACGAATGAGGTTGTAGGCTCCTCGAAGATCAATTTTTGTATAAATGGTAGCTGAACGTAATCTCTCAAGGAGTTCCGGAATAAGTGGGAGAGGATATCTATTTTTTATGGTTCTTTTGTTCAGCTCTCGATAATCGATGAGGGGTCGTATGGTTTGATCTTTGTTTCGTACGAAGAACATTCCGGAGGCCGCAGGTGAAGTGGAAGGTCTAATAAATCCTTTTCTTAGGTTGTCATCAAGGTATTGTTTGAGAGTTTGTAATTCCTTGTCAGACAGAGGGTAAATATGTCCGAATGGTATTGAAACTCCAGGAAGAAGATCTATGGGGCAGTCATAGAGCCTATGTGGAGGTAATTTTTCAGCTTCCTTTTCACTGAATACATCACTGAATTCTGAGTAATGTGATGGAACAACTGTGTCCGGGTTGATCTGTAGTATAGAAGAATTGTGGAGACAAGTATCTAAACAGAAAGCAGATTTGAATTTGACAACCATGGGTGACCACTGAATGGTGGGGTTGTGTCTCTGTAACCAATTCATTCCAAGAATAACAGGGAATAGAGGGGATTTCACCACATCGAGTGTTATGAATTCAGTATGGTGATAGTTGATGGTCATCTTAAGAGGTATAGATTCTTGTGTAATTGGTCCAGAGGAGATAAGGGATCCATCAACTACCCGAAGAGATATGGGTGAATTCTTTTGCGTTAGAGGAATTTTGTGAGTGTTGACGAGGGAAGAATCAATAAAGGATCCAGCTGCCCCAGAGTCAATAATAGCCTCCGTCTGAAGTCTTTCTTGGTCCCACTGTAGGATGAGAGAAACAATGCAATGATTTGTTGAAAGATTATGAGACAAATTAAAGATGGGGGAATTGGTGTTGATCTTACCGCTCTTGTTTCGTTTTAGTATAGGACAGACATCTATCAGGTGATCAGTGGATGCGCAGTACATGCATAGATTGAGGTTTTTTCTTCTGAGCTTTTCTTCTTGGGATAGAGGTCCCCTAAGAACTCCTAGTTCCATAGGTTCTGGAATATTGGCTTTTTCATATGTTCTTGGGAAAGTGGTAGGTTTTTTCCAATTGACAACAGTGGAGGTTTTTTCAGCTTTTCGCTCTCGGATTCTTCGATCAATTGTTATAGAGAGATGTATTAGACCTTCTAATGAGGATGGTAATTCGGTACGGGAAAGATCATCTTTAACGTGTTCAGACAAACCTAGACGAAATTGATTTCGTAGTGCGATGTCGTTCCATTGGGTATCTACAGCCCATCGTTTAAATTCAGAGATGTAATCCTCAACCGGCCTTTTCCCTTGGGAGAGAGCTCTGATTGCTGTATCAGCGGTAATTTGTTTATTTGGATCATCATATAAGGATGACATCTGATTGAAGAATTCCTCTAATGAATTGAGAATAGGGTCATTATTCTCCAAGAAGGTGTGTGCCCAGGCCATAGGTTCACCCCTTAGAAATGATATTACTGTACAGACCTTTATGCGATCGGTAGGATATGATCTGGGGCGTAAGGCAAATAACAGATTGCAGGAGTTGATGAACTCTCTGTATTTGGATCTTTCACCTGTGAATTTTTCGGGGTTGCAAACTGAAGGTTCAGAATGTTCCCTGTTAATAGTTATAGGAGGAGGAGTTGATAAAGACCTGTTTTGGAGTTCTGTAACATAAGTAAGGAATCTTTCATTGGAAATTCTGAGGTCTTGCATACTTTGAGAAAGCATATCTACCCTCTGAGTTAGTGTATTAATTTGAGCAGCCATTTCTGCTGGTTCCATAATAAGGCTGAGTTATTCTGTCAGATCAGGTATAAAATTTATGAGGATTTCAGTGGAACTCAATTGCAGGTTGTAATGAGCAATTCTCAACAATAGAGGGCAGTAGTATCTAAGTCTTCCTTTATGAGGATTTCAGTAGAACTCAATTGCAGGTTGTAATGAGCAACTGTAAACAGTAGAGGGCAGCAGTGTCTAAGTCTTCCTTTATGAAATGCAAATGAAAGGTTTAAGAATCGTAAGTGATACAAAGTGTTGCAGTGGAACACTGAGGATTCGGAAGTCTTACTGACGGTTACAGGAGGAAGAGAGGACATACAACGGAGGGTTTGTACTTTAATATAACAATTGATTGTTATATACTTGCAATTAGTAGAAGGTAAGGTTCTCAGTGCTGCGTGCAGAATGTCCGTTTAACAAGCCGAGGTCAGGTGTTGGAACAATCAGGTAAGTAGTTAGCCGGTCCGTGTTCAAAGGGTTATAACAATACGAATAGTAGCAAAGCCAGTCTAGGATCAGGGGTTGTAGAAAGGAGGATAGTCGATAATACAAGCCGGGTTCGTTAACGAGGATCAGTCTGAAGAGAAGTTGGTTTTTCCTTTAAAGAGAAAGCTGGATATACGGAGCTGTGTGTACTCGATGTCTCTGAAGAGAAAGTATAACTCAGCGTTTGAACTGTGGCGCGGTTTCCCCTATAAGGCGATGGAACACCACGTCACAGAAAAGGGGAGGAGCCTATAGTCATGATTCTAATAATCTGACACTGGTTCATGGGTTGAAGGATAAAACTTACCAGGAAAGATTAAAGCATCTTAACATGTATAGCTTGGAGGAAAGACGTAACAGGGGGGATATGATAGAAACATTTAAATACATAAAGGGAATCAACACAGTAAAGGAAGAGAGTATATTTAAAAGAAGAAAAACTACCACAACTAGAGGACATAGTCTTAAATTAGAGGGGCAACGATTTAAAAGTAATATCAGGAAGTATTACTTTACTGAGAGGGTAGTGGATGTATGGAATAGCCTGCCAGCAGAAGTGGTAGAGGTAAACACAGTCAAGGATTTTAAGCATGCGTGGGATAGACACAAGGCTATCCTAGCTATAAGACCGGGAACGGGGGAAAAGAGCCTAAATGGAAAAGAGCCTTTGCAGGTTGTATGGGAACTATGGTGCACGCGAGGTCCACGATTAGGCCAAATGCTTTGTTCCATATAATTTCTATTCCATTGCAGGACTACCACATATGTAATAAATCACATTGATCATCATTGCATCTCCAGCATTTGTGCTGTTTAATTGCTTGAAATTTATATAGTCTTGATGGAGAGAGGTGCAATCTATGCATGACCTTAAAATGAAGTTCAGGCACAGAGAGACAGTGGGTCGTCTTTTTTATGTTGTTCCAGCTTTATGCCTAATGTACCTTATCAATAGGAGTTAATAATTATTTTCCCCAGGAGACCATCGCTTTTGTTTTAATTGTTAAGGGAATATTTTCCAAGTCGTACCATATTTTTAAGGACCTTTTTATAGGATTATTGTTTAGTAATCCATCCACTACCTTTTTTATTTTTTTTGTTCTTTATATTAAATTTGTGGTTATCCAAGTATGATTTAATTCTAACTAGAGTAAAATTATCTTTTGTAAGTGAGCCATATTCCTGGGAGAACTGATTATGAGTATTGAATTTCTATATTTCATATTTACAATTCTAAGCCCTTTCTCTCGACAGCAATCCGGGAGTCTAAAGTCCCTGATGTTATTTTCTAAGATTTCTATTGGGGAGGAAGAGTGAATTCTATCAGTACATTGAAGTATTTTTTAAAATATGTTCCAGTTGTTTTAATGTTCTGGAATTACTGTTATTTGTAGTTTTCAAGGAGTCTTTATGATTTTGCCACAATAATAGTTCCAATTTATCCTGACATTTTTTGTTCTATTATGGACCAGTCTTCTTTTCTGACATTTGTATTTGTATTTGGGATGCATGATTTAATAGACTGACCTCTTGGAATCTATACATGTTTGGGTGACCCTTGCTTATTACTACCTTGCAGTATATCTCTTACAATCCTAGGTCTTCTTTGATGCCATATGAATTTTCCTGTTATAGATTGAAATATTTTTATGTACATTTCTGGAATTCCTGAGGATAAGCCTTAAGTAGTACAGCAATTTAGGCAATAAATATGAGCTGATTTATATTTAAACGACCCATCCACAGAATAAATACGTTTTCCCAGTTCTGTAGTTGGTGCGACTTCTCCCTGATTAAGTTAGAGTAGTTACAATCATTAGTTTATCCATACCTTGTGGAACCGTATTATCCAAATATCTTATACCTTTCACAGGCCACTGGAAGGAAAATATTCTTTGTATTTTCATAGCAAAAGCCAGTGCTTGAGATTTTTCCATATTCACTTTATAATTGGACATTTTCCCGTAGGTTCCCAAAACTTTAATAACTTCTTCCAGTGACGAGCGAGGGGAAGAAAAAGTTAGGATAATGTCATCTGCATAATCAAGTTTATATTGATCTTGTCCCACCTTAACTCCCTCTATCTTTGTGTCTGGTCAGAGCCTACATAGTAAAAGTTCTAAGGTCAATATATACAATAGGGGCGCTAGGGGAGAACCTTGTCTAGTACTATTTTGTATGCCAACATTTTTTGATTTTAAATCCCTAAACCATTACAATTGCAGATGGATTACTATATATGGCCATTATTGCTTTTATCATATTTTCATCTTCCAAGGACACTCAGTTGCCCCTTTCAAAACCCTTATCGGCATCCAGAGACAAAGCCAACACGGGGGTTCCCTTGGATTCAGTGCAATCAATCACATTTATGATTTTTCTGGTATCATTGTTTCAAAATCTGTTATGAACAAAACCCACTTGATCTTGATGTATAATTTGTGGGATAAGATGCTTTATTCTGTCAGCTAGAATTGATGAATATAACTTAGTATCAGAATTAATCAGGGAGAGGGGTCTGTAATTTTTATACATAGGAACGATCTTTATCAGGCTTCAGGATAGGAATAATTGTAACCTGTAAAATTTAATTTGGGAATTTTTTACATCTTTTACTTCGTTAAAAAGGTCGGTCAAAAATGGAGATATGTTGTTGTTTAGTTTCTTATAAAAAAAGTTCAAAAAACCATCAAGACTAGGAGTTTTATTCAATTTTAATCTTGAGATTGTGGCTCTAACTTCTGTTTCAGATATAGGGAAATCAAGGAATTATTTCTGATCAATTTTTAATGAGCCCATATTAATCTCTTTAGGATATTTTATATTGTATCCCAATCCTGCATTTGGAATGGGATACTATACAAAGAGGAGTAGTAATTTACAAAGGCTTTTCAAATAAAGCAATGCCCTTTTCTCAACTTGGCCTGATTTTTCCTAAGTTGACTTGTTAGGAGTTTATCTACTCTATACTCCATAAAGTAGCATTTCTGTTTAAATCTAATCAGAATTTTATTAGCTCTGGTTATTAAATATTTATATCTTTTTGAATTTTTACGATCTTGTTTGCAATAAACGGGTCTGGGTTCAATTTATTAATTGAGCTTAGTTTATAAATTTTAATATACATATTTCTCAATTTCCTAAATTGACACTAGTAAGCCCCTAGTGACACAGCATGCATTTGCTGCAGTGGTTGCGTTGTTCCAATTTTACTTGAAATACTGCTCTGTCGCTTTTACAAGTTCAGCCAGATTTTGATTGTTCATTACCAAGAAATCTTTAATTCTCCATTGTCTATCTCTTAGGTTATTGGAGCTTCTAATTTCAACAGTTACTGGATCATGATCTGACCAACCAAAGGACCCTATATTAATTTAAATACGGTCTTTCAATTCTAATTATTTAATCAAGATCATATCCAAATGGGAATATGAACTAAAATATTGAGAGAAATATGTGTATTCCTGATCGAATGGTCTTAGGGTTTGACAAATATCATGTAATTTAAACCTGGCTAGAGTTTCCTGGAAGGCCCTTGCCAAGGATTTAGCTTTGGGGTAAATTTTACCATTCCCAGGAACTTTTTTGTCCATATTGGCATCTGCGACGCAATTAAAGTCTCCCAAACATATAAATGTTCCCTGAATTCCTGGATTTTATCTAATACACCGTTTAGAAAGTGGATTTGTTTTTTATTAGGGGCATAAACATTCAGCATTGAAATGTTTTTATCATGTAACCTACAAATGAGAAAGAAAAACCTAGCCTCTACATCTACCCATTTATACATTTCCTCATATTTAACATTGTTGGAGATCAAACATACCACCCCTCTTTTTTTCCTATTTACCAGTGAGGAAGGCTCTATTACAATACAAATGTATTCTTTAGGCGCAAATGTCTTTGTTTTTACAATGGGTTTCTTGTAAACAACAGAAATCAACTTTTTCTGTACAAATGAATTCAATAAGTGCTTGTCTTTCCTGAGGAATATTGATACCCTGCATGTGTAACGGACGGCTGTGCCAAGATGGGCTGGAGTCGCAGTGCAGGGGTAGTGGGCAATTCAAAGCCCTGCGCAGGGTGAGCACTCTCCACCTGGGGTGGAGCCCCTAACTTTGAGCACCCACAAGCAGAGGCCTTGTTAGTTACCACAGTAAGCAGGGTCTAGGATGTAGAATAAACACAAAACACGCCGAGGTCAAAGGTCTGGAGAGAAGCAGGATAGTCAGGCACAATATGAACAGGAATCCAATAAACAAGCCAGCAGACAAAATGTATCAGCTCTGAATTGCTGGGAGGATGGGGTTTATTTAGCCCCAAGACTCATCATAGCAACAACCCACACCTGAGCAGTAGGCATGGGCATCCGCAGAAATTTTTTCAGGGGGGGGCATAATTTTACCGTCATCCTTTCTGCGCCGCGCCTCTTTTTGACAAGTTATCATGAAGTGGAGGAGCTTTGTCATTACCAGTGAAGGCATGCAAAGGGTTGATACACCCTGCACCAGATACAGATCCACAGCACCAGATATAAACCAACCACACTAGATATAGCCTCACTGCACCAAATATAGACCCACAACACCAGATATTAACCCAAGGTACCAGCTAAAAACCCATGACACAAGATATAAACCACAGCACCAGATAAATATCCAGAGCTCTAGCTGAAACTCCACAGCAACAGATAGAACAACATAGCAAAGATATAACCCCAAAGCACCAGATACAACACTATAGCACACAATATAACCCAACAGCACCAGATACAACACTATAGCACACAATATAACCTCTTAGCACCAGATACAATACAATAGCACACAATATAACCTCTCAGCACCAGATACAACACTATAGCACACACTATAACCCCACAGCACCAGACACAACACTATAGCACACAATATAACCTCTCAGCACCAGATACAATACAATAGCACACAATATAACCTCTCAGCACCAGATACAATAATATAGCACACAATATAACCCAACAGCACCAGATACAACACTATAGCACACAATATAACCCAACAGCACCAGACACAACACTATAGCACACAATATAACCCCACAGCACCAGATACAACACTATAGCACACAATATAACCCCACAGCACCAGATACAACACTATAGCACACAATATAAACCCACAGCACCAGACACAACACTATAGCACACAATATAACCCAACAGCACCAGACACAACACTATAGCACACAATATAACCCCTCAGCACCAGACACAACACTATAGCACACAATATAACCCCACAGCACCAGATACAACACTATAGCACACAATATAACCCCACAGCACCAGACACAACACTATAGCACACAATATAACCTCTCAGCACCAGATACAACACTATAGCACACAATATAACCCCTCAGCACCAGACACAACACTATAGCACACAATATAACCCAACAGCACCAGATACAACACTATAGCACACAATGTAACCCAACAGCACCAGATACAACACTATAGCACACAATATAACCCCACAGCACCAGACACAACACTATAGCACACAATATAACCCCACAGCACCAGACACAACACTATAGCACACAATATAAACACAAAGCAACAGATTCCCTAAACACCCAAATTCCTAAATCCATGACATTTCTTTATCTCTTTCCCCCTTTTTGATATGTTTTATTCCTCCATGTTTGCCATCTCTTTCCCCATCATTTTATGTGTTTTATTCCTCCATGTCAGTGACCTCTTTTCGCCTACATTTTATCTTTTCTGCCCCATGTCACAATTTTGTCTGTATTCTGCTCCAATCAATCACCTCTTTTCATCCTCTATTATCTTTTCTGCCCCATGTCATCCCATTTTGTTTGCAATCTGCCTCCATCTATCACATCATTGTATCCTCTATTATATTTTCTGCCCCATCCACTTGTCACCATGTTGATGTGAGCAGAGCCTGGTCAGAGGAGCTGCTCAGACTGGACAAATGGAGACCTCAGGGAAATGGGAGGGACCTCCTTGGATTTACCCCACTCTGCCATGTACCTTCAAGCTATTATTAGCTCTTCCTACCTGTTACAGAGGCTCAGCTGTGGTCTCTGAGTATCTTCCCCTGCAGGCTCTCTACTGTCAGTCATGCTGCCACATGGAGGGCTGAGGGGCGGGCTATAACTTCATATCCCCGGGCACCCCTGTCATTGGCTCTCCATGCAGCATGACTGACAGCTGCAGAGACCTGAACCAATGTGGATGGGAGACTAGTATTACAGCAAGCAGAGTTGATAAGAGCAACAGCTTTGGGTGCCACCTCCTACCCCAGCAAAAGAGGCTACATACTGAGAAAAAAATAATAATAATTAAAAAAAAAAAAATGTAAAAAAAAAAAAAAGATGTTTTGCGGACGCCCATGGCAGTAGGTGAATGAAAGGACAAAATTAGAGAGATAGCCACTACTGCTACATGAGGTAATAAAACCAGGAGGTGGTGCCTGGAACAGGAGCATGCAGTAGCAAACACAGGAGTCAGAGTTTAAATTCAGGCAGATCGTTACAGTATGTTTAACGTTAAAAATGTCAAAGTTCCAGCAGTCGTGTTTCTTCTATGTTTTTTTTAGTAGACGACCCTCATGGCTGACACTACAAAACATTTCACTATTACATACAACATAAGACTCGAGGTGGTTTTCCACCATCGCTAGGTTTATATATATATGTATATATATATATATATATATATATATATATATCTCCCAGGGAAGCCCCAAAATCACATTACCTTAATAAACTATGATATCTTATCTGGCTATATTGTGGGAGAGTGAGCAATTCTATAAAATGTTACCAACCTTATGCTACCTTACCTTTAATTAACCCCTAGTGCTAATTTATGTGATCCAATCTTTTTACCCTGGATCTATTTGGGAGGGATCCATAGCTATTTATGCTCAGATATATCCATATACGTGTAACTACTTCTATATGTGCACATCACCCCTTGTGCCAATCCATCCTTTTCATACTTTATTTTATACAAGTGATTAATTCAAGTATTTTATAGTGACCCTTTGATTCCATTAGTGAGTGGATGATTATATAGTAAATTCAGTATCCAAATAATACAATACGTTTCATAAATTTTTCCCTAATATCTTGAATTTTTGGAACAAGAATAATCCCTTTTTGTGTCCCCTTTTCTTATTCTTCTTTCCTCTCCCCTCATCCATCTCTATCTTCCGCTAATCTAATCAGAAGAGTCGAAAAGTATATAGATGGGTGAGAAGGAGCAAGAAGGAGAAAGATCTAAAGTACTCCTCTATCACAAGGGGGGTATTTTAAACCGTCTTTGGTTTATTCTGCTACTGCCGAAGAAGAGAAAAAAATTATTACCCTATATTTATGTCATGCAATTTTTAATTTTCCTTTACATTCTTTTAAACAAATTTTTAGCTAATCCAGTAATTCCATTGGAGGAGTGAATATTTATATAAATAGTGCCAACACACAATACATTTCAAAAGTTATATCCTACTATCCTCGTATTTTCATGTGCAAAAATCTTTAATTATTAAAATCCCTTCCCTTTTCCAACCCTTTTCTCCACATGCTCATACAATCTTATCAAGAATATTCAATGTCATAGAGAGGAGAAATGGGCTTCAAGCAACGCACTTCCACCCGGCTAGTATAATTCCTCCAAAAAGAAAAAAAAGAAAGAAAAGAAAAATGTTTTCCCTCACTACTTCCCGCCCCCTCTCCTCCAACATTACTGTGCTCTTGGATGAACAAAGAGCCCCGTGGCCTGTTTTCAAAACTATCCTTGTTCTATAACCTCTCCACGTTTAATAGTCATATTGACTTTTAACCATTTTCTGGCTTTATCTATATTTGCAATTACATGTGAAATCTCCTTATTTTTAACAAAAAGTTTCATGTTATATTTTATGTTTTGTTTTCTGAGAGTCTTCTCCTAGACCTGGTTTCTGCTGACAGGTCAGGAAAAAATAACAGAACTTTAAATTTCTCTTCTTCCGGTTTAAAGACTTTAGCAGCCCCAAACAATTTTTGTGTCACATAGAAAGAGGAGAATCGAACCACAGCATCCCTAGGGACATCTTGAGGAGCACTGTTAGATTTGTAAAGTCTATAGCTTCACTTGTCGCCTCATGGATATCCATTGTTACAAATAGATCCAATAAAAAGGAAGCTAATTTGTCCAATGTTACATCCTCAGATATCCTTAGATTTTTCCTACGGGACCGAACTTCTGAGTCCATTAGTTTAGTTTCCACTATCTCTATTTTTTTCCCTAGTATCTTGCATTGCTCTTCCGAAATGTTCAGGTCAAATCTTAAACTATTTATTTGGTCCTCATTTTCTCTTTCTCCCATTTTCCGTAGATCGTCCTTAATTTCTTAAAAGTAGTCCTTCAGTTCATCCTTTAATTAAGGTGAACTGAGTGTCCAACCCTTTTTGAAAAATCTCTGATAGTTCTTCTTTAATCTGTGAGAGATGAGACTTTAAGCATTAATGCAGATATTTTTGGGATATCTGAAAAGGTTGAGTTTCTGTCTTTTTACTTACAATTGGAGAGTTGTCTAAATCCTGTTCAGATGAAAAATTTGAATCTTGGCCTACTTACTTATCCAACTTGTCCGATGTTTTTACATTTTGAGGGGACAATATTTATGCCAGGTTTTTTTCCTTGTTCATCTGTGTGTCCTGTTTTTTATCCTTTCTTGTAGTCTATTTGAAAGGGTTAAAGACTTGCTTGAACAAATTGTTCCTATTATAAAAAGAATCTTGCATCTGCTTTTTCTGTGTAACAGTTCCAACATGTTCTTCTTCTTATCTAGTTTCTGTTCTTATATTTCTAAAACATGCCTCTAGCCCATTTCCTATCACAAGGACGTAAAGGACGCTTAGCCGCAAACTAGAAATAATGCTGAGAAATTTTCTTTTATGTTTTGGTAAACCACAAGTGTGCAAAAATGTGTATAAAACAACGAGCTTGTTGAACAATAAACCAGAGTTGTTTCACAGTTCCATTGGTGTCGGTTTCAGTTCTTCACTGTGAGATAGCTCTCCTGGATCCAGTATTTCAGAGTCAAACCAAGACAGTCATACTACAAGGGACAGAACAAAATTCCTTACAATTTTGGGGGCTCGTCCGGGATGCAATGGTGTCAAAAGCAGGTTGAATACTTAGGGTTTGTTCTCACACAAGGGGTAAGCAGAATCAGTCCGGGAAGAATCCAATCTGTAGCTGGCCTGGTCACCCCGCATACCAAGAAAGACATGTCTTTACTGGAAATGATTAATTATTGCAGAAAATGGATTCCCGACTGTTCCTATTATGACAATATCTTGAGACAAGCCACTCTGTCAGATATGCCAGATCTTATCAAATGGTCAAATGTTGTATGCTCATGATTTTTTGAAATGTGCATTAATGTCAAGTCCAGGTCTAGGGCTCCCTGACTACAAATTGTCATTTCACATATTTGCCAGACAAAACTGTAAAACTATGGCGTGGGTGCTCAACCAATTTCACGGAGGCAAGTTCCGTCCTTGTGCATTTTTCTCAAAGGTTATGCCAGTTTCTGTACAAGGAATGCCAGCATGTCTGCGATCTCTGGCAGCCTCTGCAATGATGGTGGAATTATCTACCCCACTCACCTTGGGACATCACACCGTTCTCCACACCACACATGATGTTTTAGGTCTCCTTAAGGGACTACACACCCAACACATGTCAGCACAACGCTTATCAGGTTATGAGATCCTTTTACTCAGTAACCCCACGTTAGAAATTAAATACACAGCACATACTTCAGGTCCGTCAGCTGTCCTCAATGCTCTTTTGGGTCTCAAGGGGGAGGAGGATAATCTCCCCGATTTACACGATTGCCTACACTGTATCAAACATGAAACGTCTCCCCAAATAGATTTGTCATCCACACCCATTCCACTGGCCCCTGAAATTTTTGTTGATGGCTCCTGTAGCCGTCCCAATGACACAACGTACCATGCAGGATATGCTATTGTTATGTTGCCAGATATTGTTATTGATTCTAATTCTATCCCTTACCAGTCAGCACAAGCCGCAGAGCTCATTGCCCTCACCTGCGGCTGCCCGTACTATACAGGTAAGAATGCAACTTAATATGTATCCGTTTAGTCTCTTTTTGGATTAGAGTTGGGCTGTCAGGCCTGTCATGCAAGGTGAGTATATATTTATATGGAGTAGTGGAGTATTCGAACTATCAAACAGACTCACTTTGAAGATAGACCATGAGTCTGAGTCCAAACATATGACTTACTTAACCACAGTTTTCAGCAATCATATGTATGGTCACTAATGGTGTGACGGTGCTCTGTTGTGTCCAGCCACTCTATTTATGGAACAAATATACAGTTCAAAAAGCAACCTAGTATGTATTTGCTCCTTTTGGAATAGAATAGGGCAGGCCATTCATGCATGAAAAGTATATGTTTACAGAGAATTCTCCCTTTTTGCCTATGGAGTAGACCCTCAGCAATTCGAACTTTGTTTGTGGGAGGTTTACTTTTTGCAGATAGAATATTCGGGATACCGGACAATTCCACTTTAAAGAAAGACCATAAGCCTAAATCGGATTAAATGCCTTAGTTAAGGACAATTTCCAGCAATCATACGTATAGTCACTCACGATTTAACGATACTCTGTTATGTTCGACCACACTATTTATGCTGGTATAGATGTTACTCCGGTATTGGTGGTTTCTCAAGGGGGTTTTCTCTTTTTTCCTCTTCTTTTCACATTCTTTAATCTGTAAAGATGATCGTTGGTTATAGCCCAAACTCTTGTTTAGTCCTACGTCCAGTATCTCTGAGGTTCGCAGTTTGTCTCAGGAGCTTGTCTCAGGCGCTTTAGTTTCGCCAGAGCCCAAACCAAAGCACCGCTCTCATCCGCAACCTTCCTGATACGCTGCACCTCCTGCGTGCTACATCACTTCCTCCCGATAGATGATACCTGTAGTACATATTTCACTCCTATTCTAGGATAGATACTTTCTTCACTCTCGATGGAAATTGAATGAGCACATTTGATGTCAGAGTCTGACTATATTAGTGCAAACAGGAAGGAAAATAATTTGTTTTATTCAAATTAAACCTTCTTTAAGACTCCATATAAGTGGTATATGGTTCCATAAAGACTTAAAAAAAAATCCCATGGTGGCCCCGATGGAGACATGTACCATATCTGGTGGAAATGTAGGCTTCGTATAGATTTGAAAAACAGATTAAGTGATATTTTGGAAGCTTTATTTGGTATAAGAATCATTTTTTCTCCACAACTGAACTTTTTACTTCACCTGGATATACACAACTTGAGCAAGCTTTTTGTAAAATTGTTAATAATTATTCTACTCGCAGTTAATTATATGTATAGCAAGATTGTGGAAGAAACAACCCCCAAAATGGCCTGTTGGTTTGAACCCCTGATGAATAGTGAGTTTATTAACTTTCCTTAGTATCACAACTGTTTCACAATGTTTGGATCTCCTTTCAGGGCTTTACATACAATTTGTTTCCTTTTATCGTTGTGTAGAAGCTTCATTAAAGGACAACGGTTAGAAAAAAAATTAAGTTATTTTTTACTGAAATATTGTATCAACTGTACACATCTTAAATAGAAATTCTTTAATGAAAGAATACACATACAGTGCCTTATTCAGCCCTTTTTGCTCGGTATATCTGATCAGGGGGGGCAGCATGTTGGTCAGATGAAGGCAGATATGGACTTGATACAATCTTTCAATTAAAAAGAATCGTCCTTTAAAACAATCTTACGGTGTATGCTTGAGAATGGTATTTGAGTTTAGGTATGCTGTAAAACAGTATGTTTGAATGCTATTTGCCTGTCCTATTTATTTTATTATTAATTTCTAATGATTATTTATAAATGTATGGTGATTATTGTATTTAAAATTGTTGTAAACAATAAAAACAATGAAGGTAAGAAAAGGTGAATATAGAAGAAAAAAAACAAGACTTGCTACTTTCAGTTATTGACCTATAACTTGCCAAAACAACAGAAAAACATGTAAACATGGGCTAGACTCAAGACAAATATTAGAAACTATATTTGCATTTGTAGATGTGTATAAGATTTTTCATGTAAAAGGTTTTTGATTTTTTTATAGTAAAATGATGATATGATGTAAATAATTGTATCTAAAGAAATCTCTTTGTATGGCGATTCAAACAGAATATTATATGTGTGGGTACATTAAATAAGAATGAGGAAAATTATAGCTAAACACAGACACTGCAGAAATGTTAAAACAGCCATTGTCACAAAAAGAAAAAACATTTAAAAAATAGCCCTGTCACTAAAGTGTTAACAAGAAAACTAGTAATCCAGAAAGTGGGATTAAGTTGGATGGCCCAGCATTTGCTCTGAAAATAAACATGCTTTACATTTGAGCAAATATGGTAAATGTTTTGAGTTACATTCTATTCTTTTGACAAACTCTGATTTGCTTTTTTTCGCCACAAAGTGGTTGCAAACAGAGTAGAGTAACCCTGTATAAGTCACCTTTCTTTTTCATAGATATTTCGGGTTGATTGCTGATTTTTGGAGCTCCACTAACTGTGGCCCCAATGGACCAATGTACCATATCTGGAGGAAATTCCTATAGATTTGGCTGGTTGTCAGGCACCTCGCTGCCCCAGACCGCGGTGTAGGTTTCCTCAACCTGCAGCTGTGTCTTCTTGGGTCTCTCTCAACCAGTGTGTTAGGCTGCATCCCTGGCTTTGAGTAGTTCATGCATTGGCCGCAGTGCTTATGACTACTATATAGTAAGCAGGGGGGTGTCTAAGTAGCCGATGGTGAAACCTCACAGATGGGGGCCTGTAAATGGAGGAAAGGGGAAGAGGCCCCTGCATTCACTACAGCACTGAAAAGGGTCAGTGCGCTGGTGCTGGTGGCAGGAGCCACCATTTGGCTATGGTGTTTTTGGTTATTTATTTGCTGGTCTCTTGTGTGTTCTTGTGCCTTAGCGAATCTCTGATTTACACTCCCAACTCAGACCTTACACTGCTTGATTCAAAGCATTGTACACGTTACTGTTGGTGTCTTGTTGTGTTAGCTCATGTGTGTTTATATACATACGTCAATCTTCGACAAACTAAGTAATCAAAATAAGAAATCTAATTTGACTCAATCTTCTCAAATATTTATAAAACTATAGGATATGTTACCCTCACTCTCCTTCGATACACTGCCATTTTCTTTTTTTGACCATTCTATTAGTATATAATTGTCAGGGCAGGATGAGTAAATGCTAATTAACCTCCAGTGAGAGTATGAGCTATTCATATTATAGAAAACATCATTGGCAATTTGTATATCTATTACAAACTGAATTTTGTCACTTCATTTAGTTAGCTGTAATTACAACAATTTTTTCATTATGTATCAATTACCCTGTGACACTGATAGTAGAGTAATATTTCCACTGATACTGTAATACCAGAAGGTGGTCAATACTGAGATATACGCCAGGTAAATGGCTAATCTAACAGTGCATTTTGGTCTAATGAGACAAGTTTACATGAATACATTTTATCAAAACGTGTTTAGATTTTTATTGGTTGACCTTTATATGTTTTCTAGAAGACAATCATTTATATTAAAAATATTTCATAAATTATACAATGAGCATGAATTCAAATTAAGTGAAAAGCTTTTGAATGTGGAATATAGTTTTGTGGTCTGGGGTTTCAGCACAGCACCCCCAGCACAGATACCTCTTTCTGCAGTCTCTGACTCTTTATGGAGTGTAGTACAGATTCCCTGCTACCATTTACTGCTCCTTTAATTTGATCTATCCTTACTAGCTACTGCAACGGCACTTGATGTTCTCAGCTGGATAACGTCTAGTAATGATTCCATATGCATGACAGTGTATTTAGATTACTGCAGTGAAGTCAACATTGACCAGTATTTGAAATGGCTGACAATGAAGCATGTTGAAGAGACAATTTCATAAACCATTAAATGGTGTTTCTATCAGAAACATCCTATAGAAATATAAAAATAATGGACATGAAATCTGTAATTGTGACTGAATAATGTAGTCATTTAAAAGGTGTTCAGTCAACTAATAGTGGAAAGTTAACTTTTGAAAATAATACGTAAAATCAAATATATTTAAATATAAGAACCAACATGCAGTGCAGTAATATTCATCTTTATTCTAAAAGAAAACATTATACCTATCCTATATATATATATATATATATATATATATATAAATTATTTATGATCCACCATCTTTTCCTTTATTGAAACCAAGCACATCTTTAACATTTGTTATCTCAGAATCTTAACTAAGAGAAATCTTCTATTCTTGATAAAACTTATAATAAGGGATGTAGTAAGTTTGGACACACCAGAGATTAGAGCAGTAGCTAGGGTGAGGCGTACCATTGAGGTGATGATAGTATTCAAACCTGAAATACAGCATCTTGTAGCTGTATTTCAGCAGTACATCTATTATAAACTAATGGGAGCTATACAATACTACCTCTCTCCTGTTCCTCTAATCTTTTACCATTCCTTTTTATGATGGCACCTGATGCTCAGTTCCTTACACACACCTCTGAAGAAGCCTAGGGAAAACACCCCAGGTGTTTTTACACTAGGATCTTCATCAAGACAAGCATCTTTTAATTTACCAGTTGATTTTAATAATTGTGTATTATTGTAAATTTTATATGTACCATTAAAAGTATTTTTTTGCATATTCCAGTAGAAGGTCCTTCACTCTTTCCAAACGCTAGCACCAAATCCATACCATATTCCAACTCTTTTCTTCTTTTGGCCATGGGAACGGCCCTTCAGGTGTTATATAGAAACTGTCTCTTTTTATTTTTCCTTTCTTCTATAATTTTCACTCAATATTTCTCTGGCACATGTCTACCCTCATGTTCTAGCTTTACTATACCACCCTGGCTAATTATAAACAATAGAACCTACTATCTCTGACTCACACGGAAGATATACAGTATCATCCTTATTGTCTGTCTACCTATTTAAAGGGATAGTCTAGTCCCCAAACTCACTTTGGTGCAAGATGAAGATCACTGCTTGTATAATGCAGAGGCTTTTATCCCTGTGTGATTTGATGCAGGCATTCTGTATAAATCACATTTTTATTATTTGACTCAAGCCCTCCCCAGTCATTACTCTGCATGTTTACTGCAGGTGCGGCAGCACTGATTATTTAGACACTGAGGATATAAAGTTTTGTTTCAAATAGTCACTTCCTGTCCTCTTCAAATTGAGTCTATTGAGTGACCTATGAGTGACCTTGCTCTTGTACACAGTAGGATCTTTTAACCCCTTAGTAACAAGACATTTTCACCTTGACTTTCCCTGGGTGACCATGGCTGTTTTGACATTTCTGGGGTGTTCGTGTTTAGCTGCAATTTTCTTCTTTCTCACATACTGTACCCACACAAATTATATGTTGTTTTTATCGTAATAAGAAGGGCTTTCATTAGATACCATTATGTTCATCATATCTTATAATTTACTACAAAAAAAATCATAAAATATGATGAAAAAAAAAAACAACACTTTTTATAACTTTCATCTAAAATATAATTTACAAAAATACAATCATTAAAAAATACCCCGTCTAAATAGTTTCTAAATGTTGTCCCGAGTTCAGAAATATGCATGTTTCCATATTTTTTGGTATTTTTTTGCGAGTTATTGACCTTTTGACCCCAACCCGAACCCAAAATGTAACCTTAACAGTAAATGTATCCCCAACTCTAACCCTTATGACATCCCTTAATATATTTTAATTTTAACATTATCCCTCATGTTAAAAATTATTTAATTTTAACCCTATAGGCTAATCTAAGAATATAACCAGTTTTTATTTAATTAAATATTTATTTTAATTTTTTTACATTTCTATGCTACTTAACTACCACTAGGGGCAGTCAAGTAGCATATTCAGAGCGACGGAAGTGAAGTTACTTTCACTTCCGAAGCTCAGACCTCCAGTGGGCATAGCCATATTGACGGAGCATGCTGCTCCGTCAGTATGGCTCCCACGAACGCTCCGGGGGGCGATCGTGGGTGCCCCAGAAAATAAATTTCGGTGCTGGCTAACAGAAAATTCAGTGCATCATTGATCGCGAAAACTGCTTGATTCACTGCAGGACGTGCCAGGCACGTCCATCGTCGGGAACGGAGTTCCCGGCAGGACGTGCCTGACACGTCCATTTTCGCGAAGGTGTTAACAGTGCAACACATTGTCTGATGACATCACTAGAGAGAAAGTATATTCCATTAATTTGAATGGCATTATTCTCATTGGTTCCTGCAGCAAAAAAACAAACAAAAGGAAATTACTTTTACTCAAGCTAGTGTGGGCAATCCTTGTTTCTTGGAAACTGCTGTAATTTCACAATTTCTTCTAGCTGTAAGTATTTTATATTTTAAGCAATGCAAAATATAAGACATGCATTTTAAAGTACTTTGAAAGCTCATTAATATGCATTAATATTTGGAAGATGCATTTTGGGCACTAGACAGTCCCTTTAATGGAGGGATATATTACCGTATTTGTTCGACGACCTGATTATAAGACGACCCCCCAAACTTTGGATATTCCTTTAGGAAAAAAACTAAAAGCCTGAAAATAAGACTACCCTATAGGAAAAAAGTTAAACTTGTATATATTCACATGTAAATTGATTTTTTAATAAAAAATTATGATATCAAAAAATGTATTTCTAGTTTTTATTTCTTTTTATGTGCCAATGCTGCCTTTCTCTTTCCCTTGCCCCCATTTTTCTCTCTCTCTCCCCTCCCCTTGCCTGTCTCTTAACCCCCTCACTCCCCTTGTCTCTGTCTCTTAACCCCTTCCCTCCCCTTGTCTGTCTCTTAACCCCTTCCCTCCCCTTGTCTCTGTCTCTTAACCCCCTCCCTCCCTTTGACTCTGTCTCTGCCCCCCTCCCTCCCCCTGTCTCTCTGTCCCCCCTGTCTCTCTGTCCCCCTCCCTCCCCCTGTCTCTCTGCCCCCCTCCCTCCCTTCCCCTTACCTTGATCCCTGGTGGCGGCAGCCAGGGGATGTCTGCACGATACTTGCAGACATCCTCCATGCTGCCCGACACGGCAGTCTATTATGACAGACAGCTGTCCGTCATAATAGTCTGCCGTGTCGGGCAGCATGGAGGATATCTGCACGTATCGTGCAGACATCCCCCAGCTGCCCGATTCTCCCTGGTGCCTAGTGGGGCATCAGAGGATGTCTGCGCGATGAGCGCAGACCTCCCCTGCTGCCGCCTGGCAGGCTCGCCGGGACTTCTGTGATGAAAGCGGAAGTATCCGGCTTCTTCACAGAAGCCCCGGCGGTCGTGCCGGGCGGAAGCAGGGGAGTCTGCGCTCGTTGCTGGGGACCTGGATCCATGTCTTATAATCTGACCTCAATTTGAGGTCAGATTATAAGAGACCTCAATTATAAGACGAGGGGGATTTTTCAGAGCATTTGCTCTGAAAAAAACCTTGTCTTATAATCGAGCAAATACGGTAATTTAATCATACACTTTCTTGTTATTTATGTACCTTCTTTCATTTCTGCAAAATAACAGCAATGAAATTGTATATTCTTTCCTTGGGCGCAGAAAGAGCTAACTATGGCCCTGCCAGAGATATCATAGCAAAAGGATGAAAAACTAAATATTATATTTGGTCCTTTACTGTACCCACAAATAACCCAGTTCAGAAGATAAGAATATGTGGTACTATTCTCGAGCACATCACGCTTAAATAAAATTGGTAAACTTTGTGAAGTGGAGTTGAAGTTGTTTAACTACCTAAGCCAGTCATCACTGCCACTTTTTGATAGCAAATCTGTAAGGATCTCAATATGACCATGTTGTTTATAGCATAAACAGTATATTAACACTAAATGAGATCAAGTGTACCCACTGTCTGTTTATTATTTAAAAATTCTCCATTTCAACTATACTTCAAACTGTTGTTTTGGCCATAATTGTACGGTTCCCTTCTCAGATCCCTGCAGTTCCTTCTTTCACTAACAAAGTCCAAAGACTGTATCTGAATGACTTATATTTAACATTGCCCAATATTTTATTACACATTTTTAACAAGGTAGTGTGCTTACATTTGCAGCGAGTATTTTTTTTATGAATATTGTATTGTGGGTATTTAGAAGTGACAAGAACTGTTCTTTTTAAACAACAATCTATAATCTATTTGTAATAACAGTGTCTTTATCATTTCAGCATTGTTCATTTTAGTTATGTCAGGAGACTGATATTTGTATTAACATTTACAATCTATGCAGCATGAACAAGTGAAAGAGGACACTTGAGAAGAAATAGTAAATTGGATAATTAGCATATTAGTGTGATCTCATTCCTCTTAACATATGACTGCATATGTCTTACTGGCTTCTTCAGTCATCATGGAATTCCAAATTAAGTTAGAGAAAGTATTTTCTATTATTTAACACTTCTCATGTTCACCTGTTCCCTTGTTTCTAATCTAAATTAAAGCATTCATATTATAATGTGAGAAACTAAACCTATTGAAATTGTACTTTTATAGCGCAAACAGCAATCCACATGTTCTCGCTAGTACATCTGCTAGTTTGTATGTTATATTTTCTATTGCTCTTCAACTTTTTGTGTTCCCACTACAGTTATATAATTCAAGATAAAATAAGCCAGCGGTTTTATATTCCTCTCAGAGTATATTTTATAGCTGTATGTATCTATTATAAAAAACACTTTTAATGTCTTCCAAGTTTTATTTAAAAAGTACATTCTCAAATAAATAAAACTTAGCAAGTTAAGTATTCTGCCAAAACAAATTTCATTCATTAGGGTAGTGTTTTTTTTTGCAGTGCTTATTTTAAATGAACTAAAAAGATTAATGCTGCGTGTAGACAGTAAATTACTTGTTACTGATCCCCTTTGAAATTAAAAGTCATAAATAATGTGGATTTTAAAGACACAGTTATTTTGTTATGTACATATATTTATCTGAATGAAATTACCTAGTAAAATATATTCTCATGCATAGTCAGAGAAACCGATTACTGTCATTTTGTTCTCCAAAAGTCATTAGCAAATTGCTGGCTGGAACAGTTTTTTTTTTTTTTAAAGTAATAAAATAAAAAGTTCAAGATTGGAATAACCTCCAAATAGATCTCTGGCCTTGAGATTATGTGAGTAGGTATTTAATTTAAAATACGACACTGTGTGACAACACATACATACACACATTGCATCAGTGTTATGTGAAAGGTGAAACAGACAGAAGGCTCACACCAAGCAAAACATTTTTCACTCTGGTTCATTAGCTGTACCCATAACAGCTATCCCTCTCAATTACACTTTCTGAATCGCTACTGTTTTCTTAAAGGGACACTAAACATTTTTTTTTCCCACTTGTGCTTCCAATATAGAAGCACAAGTGAAAAGTTAGTTGTCCCTAGTATGAGGATAAACTGGTGTGTACTTTTGATTGTACATAGTACATGCCAGTTTATCCTCTAACTGACAGCTGCCATGCTTCCATAGGTAGCAGACAGCCGTCTGGTCGGTGCTAGCGCAGAGAGAGACCCTAGTTTTTGCAAGGGATCAGTAGGGGGGACCTTAACCATGCAAAAACGAGGGTCTCTCTTTGCACTAGCAGCGAGAGATACTCGCATTCGGCTGTCAGAGCGGCCCGAGCCCCCGCTCTGATTGGCTGTGCGCATGCTGACGTTTGTCAGCATGCGACAACCAGGAACTGCTGTGTCTCGCATGTGAGACACAGCAGTTAGTAAACCCACGTGTATTTATTAAGATACATGTCGGGTTCACTTAAATGACCCAGGACATGTTTTGTTTAACCCTTGCTTCCTTCAAGGTAGAAAGGGTTAAACAATGTTTAATGTTCCTTTAACATTACACTGAATAACTCATATATTAACTCCTCATACCTTTCAATCCTTGCACACAAATGTAAAAATAGCCATTTTTTGGAGGGAGACAAATAACTTTAACATACTTGCAAAATGTATATTTCATATCTGTTCAGAGGGAAATCTCTTAATTAATCAAAGTAATTCCTGTGGGATCATCTCCTTAACTAAAAAACTGGTTCCTTCTGGACACACTATATTCTACAAGGGAGCAGGTAAAAATGTATCCAACAAAACACTGACTGACCTTGGCCTAAAAAGCTGTAGATCTGGTGGAAAAAAAAACCTGCAGATGTGTTCATTGTAAAGATTATGTGCAAAATATGTATGCACACATTGCCACTATAGTCTTCTAAATGATAGCTATACTTTTTGCAAATTTGAAACAATTCTGTTCCTTCCAGACTTAATTATTATATACATTTTAATATACAGATATACACATAAACATAACATATACAGGGTCATTCACATATACAAAAAAAAAAAGACTGTAGAAATAATGAGAAGTTGGTCTCTCAGCAAAGTGAATGTGCAAAAATAAGAGACACTATACAAATCAGTATAGAAAAAATCAGGGCAAATAGACAATGAGTTGCCACTGTAAGGAATCCCCTAGGGCAGGGGTGTCCAAGTTTATTCTGTAAAGGACCACTTCGCTAGAAATGTATGCGTACATGGGCCGCATTCATTTTTCATTCATTCAGAGAATAATATATATAATTATATACATATGTGTGTATGTATATATATATATATATATATATATATATATATATATATTTTACACTAATGTGTGGTGGTCACATTAACTACAAACACACACATGCATACACAGTCACACTTACCCCCCCTTCCCACACAAACAGTCACAATTACCCCACACACACATTTATACACACATACTCACATACATACACTTACCCCACACACATACACATTTATACACACACACTCGCATACGTACACTTACCCCACACACATACACATTTATACACACACATTATACAGACACTCACATACATACATACACTTACCCCCACACACGTGGCTGTGGAGGTTGTGGGCTCCCGGGTGCGCTTCTTCCCTCCCTCTGACCCTTGCGCATGACCTCATGCGCAGGGTAGAGGAGGGGATTTGTGCATTTCCCGCGGGCCGCACGTTGGACGCCTCTGCCCTAGGGAAACACATGTACAAATAAATACACATACAAGTGATTAAAAAATAAGTACAAACAATATAACTAATTTACCTTGCTCTTTAGCTGCAGAGAGCGTGCAGCACAGATACACAGATAAGAAGCCAAAAGTGAGGTCTTATCTGTGTATACCTGGCCAGGTTGTATACTTTTCTGAGAGACCAACTTCTCATTACTCCTATAACACTTTACATTCCCTCTGCCTGGAATCTTTTGTTTTGTATATGTGTATGACCCTGTATATGTTATGTTTATGTGTATATCTATATATCAAAATTTATGGAATTTTTTACACAGCCATTGTGTTCCGATTCTTTTTTATCAGGCTAAATACTGTTTAATTTTTTATTATAAGCGTTGTCCATCTAGATAATTATGTGTACTCTCTCTCTCCAGTGGTGATCCACTGTGATTTGCATATTAAGCTTCTTTGCATATTAAGACACCATTTCTCTTTCTTATTTTTAGGTGGTGGGTGTAATCACTGACCCAATTAATCACTATTTCTAAGTTAGTAGGCGCTGTGCATTGTTTTTTTTCTTTATAAAGTGCAAACCTTATATTAGAGAATACATGAAACAGATAACAACAATCCAATTGTTACAATTTTAATAATTAAAAAACAAAACAAAAAAAAACAATAGGCTTTTAAAGCCTAAAGGGGTTCCTACTACTGCTGAGGCAGATTACCTAATTGATTCAGGGAAAACATGCAGCATTGTGGGTGGACAACAATAAGATTGTGTTTATAACTATCATTCCCTTTCTTTCATTTAACCCTTCTTTACCTTTCCTTTCCTCCTGGTGCAGACGGTCACATTTCTAACAGTAAGACTGCCATGACTGTGGTGCTCAGGCTCTTGAAATTATTACACCAATTCAGGGCAGTAGCTTTCTGTTTACGAAAAAAAAATTCTATTTTACATATACCATATAATACCATTTTTCTGTAAAATACCATGTGCTCGACATGACATTTAATCTCTTTCTGACATAGCATGGCACACATTTGTTAAAGCTGCATTTTTTTCTATGTCTATCCACTTTCAACCACCTTTAAATATTACACACGTAATTGTTAAGTAGGCCTTTTTCTTGGCCATGGTCTTCTGATTTACTCTTAGCAAATCATTATAATGTTACAAAATATTTTACACTTGGTTTAATGATAAAAACATTATTGTTTCTGGCCAATGGGCAGCAGCCTGGCAATGAAGAACTTCAACATATTAAAATAGAATTTGGCTATAAAACTAATGATAGGCTATACTTTGTGGATTTATGATTCAGTCATCAGTTAGTTGGCAAACAGCATGTACAAAGTCATCTCATAAAATTATATGTTTGTCTCCTTTACTGTCCTTTGCACAAAGTGTTTTGTTGTTTAATGCCTTAGCTTGTACAGTACAAAGTCAGCCTATTTCAGGTAAAGAAAGAGAAATATGACTGCATTTTTCATTTCCTTGCCTTTAACTACACCCAGTGTTTTAAAGAACAAACAAATAAAAATAGGCTACGTGTTCATTATTACATACAGTTTATCACCCACTGACACTATGGGGACTATTCACCACAAGGTGAGCTGAGGAGAGATAAACATTTAATCTCACCAATTTATCTATACATTGTGCAGGGTCAAACTTGGTGAGTTTGCTTAGCATGGGAAACTAAGCAGGTTTGTACCTGTACAATGTGTAGTTAAAAAAATGTTAGATGAAAAAGACCTCTATGCTTTGATAGGAAAAGATACATGACATATTTAAAGGAACTTGCCTATATGCTGTGATACTTAAATTACCATTTATATATAGCACCTGACTTAAACAGGTCCCACTGGAACACTCCTTATGACATGAGAAATGCCTCATAACAAATAGAAATTCATTTCTATACTTAACCAATTGTATTTTATTTTGACCTTGTATTACTTGTCATATGCAGATATGAGTATGAAAACAATAAAAGCACGTTTTTTTGTTTAGTCAGTAGCATTCACTGCTTTTTATTTAGACCTGTAGATGGCACTATTGGACAGCTAAAAGAGCTGAGTATACAATAAAGTTTTGCAGAAAGTAATAAAAATATGAGGCAAATGGAACTTTGCCTGCAAAATCATTGCACAACTAATGCAAACCATAATTTCAAATATGTCTATACAAGATGTTATTTAGAAATATTATTAGTGTTTTCTTATAACATATCCCAACTGCATAAAATGTAATTTATTTGCAAGAAGCATATTGAAATTTAGTAAATATGAAGAATGTATAGTTAAATACTAACAGAGATGTGGCTGCCAAATCCATATTTTCGACATACATTATTTAAGAAAAAAGTTCTGAAAAAATGTACACTGTAATAACCAACTTCCCCCCTCCCAACAATATAGCACCACAAAGCTATATGGGCTGTGTGATTTAAATTATGTTGAGTTACAAAATGTAAGAACTTTATTACAAAACTTATGTTTTTTAGATTTGTGTGTATGAATATGAGATGAGAAAAAATGTTGAGGTGTTTTTTTTATTTTTTTATTATATTGCCAATAGGGTGACCAAATTGCCATTTCATTAAGGGACATGTATGAAAAATGTATACATCAGGCCTGGAATCAGTAAAATATTGCAATTGTTTCACTGAATATTATATATATGTGTGTATATATATATATATATATATATATATATATATATATATACAATTTTTTTTTTTTTTTTATCTTTCATAGGTCTCTGCTGTGATCCTACACCTAGTCATAAATGATCACTGCATCTGGATATAATATTGTTTGGTATATTATTATTTTTTACACATGTATTCACACTGTATGCAACTTACTTTAATCATTTGAATATTGAATAAAGATGATATATTTTAATAAATATATTGTTCAAAGGACCCTCAACCTTAAAATATTATGTGTCTGTTAATCTAACTTATGTTAGTACATAAGCTCTGTACCAAGGGCTACGTAAAGAGTTGATCCTGGATACATAAATGTTAATGTAATGTAATAGTGGGAGTGGTACAAAATCGACCCAAGCCTATTTAGGTAGAGGTAATCACTTCCCCCCAGTAGACAACCAGAGAAGGCGCATCTTAGCACTCCCCCAGGTAGGCAAGCAGAAACAGAGGCATTGTGGGCAATCATACTGCATTGACTACGTTTTACATGATAGCCACTTATGGTCATCTGAGCAAAATGGGAAACGTAGTCCACATAACTGGATCATGCCTTCCACTGTCCCACACCAAACATATTAAAACATTTTTTGTGGAGTTTTTTTTTTTGCTACACTTACTGATTTTAGCAACTCGGAAGTCAGTTCACCGCAGTTCACTGTTTAGTAAACAGAACCCTTATCTTTGTTTATTATTAATAACGCATTAACTTTATTTTCTTCCTTACAAGCCATGTTTCTGCAGCTGTGTATAACCGCACAACACATTCCAGCATTTATATATATGTCTGATCAATGATTTCAATAGACAAGATGTACTGTGATCCATTAGTGAGAGGAAAGGTTTTGTGGGCCTACTATTAGCTACATACCATACATGTCCTCTTATTTTTCCACATGAACTAACAATTATGCCTTCTTGTTAAGACTGACATAATTTGCTCATTTCTAAGTAGAAAATGTCATTAGTGGGAGCAAAAAATCCTAACCATATTAGTCATGTTTAACACCTGTCAAAAACGTCCTGCCATTATTAAAATTATATATCGGTGCTTTAACATTTGCCCACTGAGAGATATTACTAATTGTAATCCTAAACTAGGTTTAATATTTAAATATTTTATATGCATACTAAAATTCTATTAAAAATAACATTTGTGTTAATGTAAAAAAATAACTTTCTCTTGACATATTCCAAAGATTATGTCGAGACATGGGTCCCTTACTAGATGTGAGTATACGGGAATCTGCCATGACCTATTGACTTAGACTGAAAGGCTGAAATGTATGTCTGAGACTGCTGCAACCCTCATGCACAGAAGGAATTTGGCATCTATGGACCCCCCTGTGCAATCCTGGCATTTCTCATCTTTACCATCCTAATGGTTGGCATTAATTTGATATGCTGATGGAAGACCTGCTTTTCATCCCACATGATATACTATTTTAGCTCTGTCAGTGGTCTGTTGTTCTGACCTTTGTTTTTGCTGACCTAAAGATCAAGACTGAGAATGAATACCTTGTAATGCACACAAGAGAAATATCTGGCAGAAAAATCCTGATTAACAGTCCACATTAATGTAAAAATGAAAAATGTTGTAGACATAACAGTTTTGAAAAACATGCTAAACAGATTCCATTATTTCTGTGATTTTCAGAATGATTAACTCTCCTAATTTTATCCTAGCAAAGATTTTTCTGACTGCTTCATGACACACGATCTTTGCATGCTTGCACTATGTAAATTTCATAAGTGTGAAGTTTAAAAAAACAAAAAACTTTTCAAACAACTGAAAACAGAAGTTCAATTAAACACAGAAACACAGAATGTGTCGGCAAATAAAGACCATGAAAGAATATGAAACCTAACTAAATCACAACAATCTGATTGTTAGTCATATCATAAACCTGGTTACGGAGGATAGTGTGCTGGCTCTGAACCAGAGTTGGGCAGCTGTTGCAACAATGCTTACCATTTTCATTTGCTTAAAATAATGGTACTGCATTTGACTAATTGCTATAGGGTTGCACTCATAAGTCAACTATTAAAAATATAAAAAGTAAAATATTACGTGGCATACTATTTTGGAGATGTTTAAGAGAAAAACAATACATTCAATTTGTGTGAAATAATGTGTCAATATATATACTTTTAAATATATTTAAAAAATCTTTTTAGCTCTAATTGTTTTAATCTGATAACTGATAATACTGATTTATTTGCCCCGGTTTTAATCTCACTTTTTATTCTAGCATTGTTAATTAGTAAACTTGTGGTTTATGACATTTTGGTTTAAATGTAGAATTGATTTTGTCTTGATAGATTAAAAAGTTCCACAAATTAACTTGTAATAGATTTATTAACATTTTTTAAATGGCACTTTTTTTCCACATAGTATAATAGACTGTATTTTGTTAAGTAAGACTTTTATGAAGCAAATGACTTTGAAACAAGCATGTCAATGATTAACATTGTTGGCGTTACTGAGAATCCAATGTTTAGGGCTTTCTCTATAATAGAAATCAGATATTGAGATTTTTTGCAATGCTTTTGTTGAATCACATCAACAGAAAGCTTGCAGTTAGGTTTCAGTTGAATGCAGTTAGTATGTACAGCAGCTTGTTACTAGATAGTTGCAGAGAGGTCATTTCTGAAAATAAAGCATTTATTTCCAATTTCTCATATTTATATGTGCAAGGTCCAAGAATATGTTAGTAAAATGGTGTTGTACCATACTGAAATAAGGTCTTAAGTCAATTATTTATATAGCCTTTCTGCTTCAAATGAATGCATGAATTAAATGGAAAACAATTTTGTATTGTAAAGCATTCTATGAAATTTCTTCTTTTCATTATAACATGTTCTTTTTCTATATGAATGCAATTAATTTCCTTGAGGGTTGTTTTTTACACAGATAGGCTGCTCCTTTAAAATGGACCAGTCATGCAAAAATGTCCTCTTTTCGTTGGTAACAATCATCAGCAAATATATAATATAATCAATGGTGACGAACAGTGCCCTTCAGCTGCTATGGACTACATATCTACTAATCCTATTAGTAGATATGTAGTCATTCTGAGAGATTTGATGGCGCTTACTGGAGATTTAGTCCCTTAACAGCCAGTGGTCTTGGATACCTCCCACAACTCTTAGCATATTATAACTGAATTCCTGGCATGCAGCATTGTAGACTAATCACTGAGCATTGTGGGAGGAAGAATATGAGCAAACAGTGTGCATTTGTGAAAGTACTTTTTATGTTATCCAAACATTTGTGGTACAATGGACATGTGCTGTGAAGCTCCAGTAATATCTGCTTGGGCATAAGTTGCTTGACAAATGTTCCAGTGTTTCAGTATTTCAATTGCACTCACAAGACTTGCCCCAGCACCCAGAACTTACAACTATGACTAAGGGCCACACAGGCATGACAAGCGTTAGGTCATTCAATGCACTTTGAATCTGTGTATACTGTTTCTACTGTGGAAATAAATTATATGTGATTTACTTTTAACGATTAAAGTTTTTTCTACTATTATATCTGAGCTGCCTGATGTCTCCTTTATTCCTGCCTTGCTTCATGCTGCTGGTCGGAGCCTCTATTTCCTTTTTTTTCTCCTGATCACACACAAGGATTATACCTGCCTTCTCTCCATCTAGAAGCTCTCTGTATTTGTTTACCCCAGCACTTAGATTGCACTTACAGGACTTGCCCCAGCACCCAAGACTTACCGCAGCACTAAGATTGCACTCACAGGAATTACTGTTATGTTATGAGGCACTGTGATGGTTCATCCAGGATGTATCCAGTTCTTCCTGTTTCCTTTATTGTCTTCCTTTACTTTTCCTGTTCTGTGCCCTGCCAGAGGGCTTCCTGTCCTGTGCCCTGCCAGAGGGCTCCCTGTCCTTTGTTTCCTTGTTTCCTATGTTTATTCTTTATACTTGCTTTTAGCCTTCATATAAAACAAAATTAAGACTGAAACCTTTTATTTGCAATCTGCCCCTCAGACTTTCTAATGCATCCCCAAACTTGCCGTTCTGCTTCCAGATTTGCCAATCTGCCCCTCAGATGTGCCAATGCATTCCTACATTGCACACTCAGGACTGGTGTGTCAGGCACGATGGTGGATGTGCACTGCCCAGGTGGACCTATATTCAGGTTGGGGCATATAACTGCAGTTCCATCAGCCCTTATATTTTATAAATTGCTGCAAGATATTCTGTTTTCCATTTACCATACAGATATTTAAAATCCATAACACCGTTAAGATAGCCTGAATAGCGTTGCATGGTTTATGGACACTATCCACCTGTCACTAACAATGATATTCAGAGGCATTGTAACAACCTCAGCAAACTAAAGACTATCACTTTCTGTATATGAATAAATGTACAACCAAGTTTTTAACATTTCTGAAAAAAAAGCTTAATTATTGTAAACATTTAAAAAAAAAAAATCAATAATAAAATGGACATCATTGTCCTTTTTATTATTGATTCCTTTTTTTTTATTATCACCAGATATACTATCTATATTTAATAGTTTTCGGTCTGGTGACCAGAAAAGGATAACATTTCTAATTATTTATTTTCTTTCCCACTTGATGGGTTAGTAAGGAACAACTACATTTAATACACATATTTTTATTTAGCTCTGTACATTTTGTTTGTAAAATGAAAAAAAAAAAATCAATTTATATGTCAATTGGGACACTTATTGCATAGCTGATGTACAAATATTGCAAAGTCTTGTAAGGGCTTTGCAATTGTAGAAAGCAGTGACTAAATCAGATTTTGACAGCAAACAATAGAGGTATGATTCCAAATTCTGAAGTGCACCTGCTGTTAGTGCCCATTTGAATCACTTGCCTTTGAAACATGTTTTAAAACAATTTCAGTAGTTAATTTTCCATCTAACATGATTCAATGAATATAAAATAATACCTGTTCACTTGAGCAGAATAAAGAAGGTCTTGGAAATAATCGCTAAAATCTGCATGTAAACGAGAATTACTTTCTCCAGCATTTCTGCCAAATGATCCTCCTTGTGTAATTCCTTGCAAATGCCATACCCTTTTAGA
This sequence comes from Pelodytes ibericus, assembly GCA_036172795.1. NCBI lineage: Eukaryota > Metazoa > Chordata > Amphibia > Anura > Pelodytidae > Pelodytes > Pelodytes ibericus. The sequence continues at coordinate 114,124,405 of CM069858.1, forward strand.
GTACTTTGTCAGATAGATAGGAAATACATATTGCATCTACAAAAAAAAATAATGGTTTAACACAATACCATTTTGCAAAGCCGGTGAGAAGACAGATTTGTATTGCAATGTTCCATTTGGTATCAGACAATGTAGAGACTGATAAGAAATTGTTGATGCATTAAGAGGTGTCTCTGACTTATTAAGTGGAATCTCACAGTTTAGCTATATGTTGTGTACAAGCAGAGCAGTATGCCATGAAAAGGGTTATTTGCAAGGTGGACCTGTGGAAAACAAGAAATGTCTTGTTCTGTTTTTACATTGGTGACAGAAATGTTGTCCATATCAAATTGCAAAGTACAAACACAGTTGTGTAATTTAAAATCAGAGAGAGGTGTTTTTTGCTATAACATATACTCTGCTTGTACCAAGCATTGATACAACTTTGATGCTTAGAAAAGAAATATGTAACAAATCCCTAAACCAGACCCATAGGATGATAATTCTGAGTGAGACACAATCAACTATTGGATGTCCTTAGAGAATTTTGGAATACTAATCATCAGAATATGAACACGTTGCTGAACTGGACAATCTTAAGAAAATGATGGGAGAGTATAAAAGAAACTCAGGTCTTTATTCATGAAATAAGGAATTGCAGGGAATTGACAAGCGAATTTAAAAATTAAGGCCAACATAGCCAAGTTGCAAAAATTTTCCAAATTGAGCTGAGTTGCAGAATTTTTGGATACTCAGCTACTTCGGCCTTAAGTTTGACATGAGGCAGCATAGGAAGATGTCTGTGTGCCTCAGAAGCACACAGACACTAGGGGATGGGACACTTCATCGCGGCTGCTTCCGCGCAGCCGCTTCACCGCCGAGTCTACAGCACAAGACAGATCGCAGCTGGAGATTTCATCGCGGGACATTTCATCGCTAAAGGTAAGTATTTTACCTATTTTAGTTGGTTTAGAATTAGGGTTTAGGGGGTTAGAATTAGGGTTTAGGGGGTTAGAATTAGGTTTAGTGTTTAGTGTTAGGGGTTAATTTTACTATTAGGGGTCGGGGTTAGTATTAGGGTTTAGGGGGTTAACTTTAGTATTAGGGGTCGGGGGTAGTATTAGGGTTAGTATTAGGGGTCGGGGGTTAGTATTAGGGTTAGTATTGGGGTTTAGGGGGTTAACTTTAGTATTAGGGGTCGGGGGGTAGTATTAGGGTTAGTATTAGGGGTCGGGGGTTAGTATTAGGGTTAGTATTGGGGTTTAGGGGGTTAACTTTAGTATTAGGGGTCGGGGGTTAGTATTAGGGTTAGTATTAGGGGTCGGGGGTTAGTATTAGGGTTTAGGGGGTTAATTTTAGTATTGGGGATAATTTTAGTGTCAGTATTGGGGTTTAGTGTTACTATTGGGGGGGGGGAATCATTTATTAGGGGGGTTATTTTACTTTTACTTTTAGATTTGTAAGAGCTGACAGTTCAGCGCTGAACTGTCAGCTCTTACATAGCTGCAGCCGCGGTGAAACGGCAGCGTTATACTTCATTGCTGACAGTTCAGCATTCTAACTGCCGCGCTGAACTGTCAGTGATGAAATTGCGGCGAAGAAGTGTCCTAGACCCCAGACACTATGCTGCCTGCTTGCTGCAGAGATGCTGATAAGAGGAAAATAATTTTTGGCAAGTGCCAGTAACTTGATGCTCCAGTACACTATGAACTTTCTTGTAAGACCACAGGTGGTTGTGTGCTGCTTTAAGAATTCTGACTGTGGACACTGTAATTCTACTGTGTGGTTACTTCCCACCAGCAGTTTCTTTTGGCTGGAGCTAATGGAAATCTGTGGATGGCACCATTTTGAGCTTTGTCTTGATGTTGTTTGTGAATTTTTACTCCCAGCTGGTATAACTACAATTGTGTCTCTGCCTCCATAATCGCTTACTGTATGTGGGTACCTAGCTTTGACTGTGTGTTGCAATTTTATGCTTATTGTTTGCATGTCAGTTTTTTATAATTTTTTTCACATATGATTTTCATTTTGATGGACTAGAGCAGGGGTCCTCAAACTACGGCCCGCGGGCCACATGCGGCCCGCCGAGGACATTTATGTGGCCCGCGGGGGGTGCTGCCGGCACCCACCCCGTTTACTTTTTTTTTTCTTTCTGGCAGCCGCAAAGGATGCGGCTGCAGGAAGAAAAAAAAAAAAAAAATTCACCGCGACCGGATGTGACGTTATGTCACATCCGGATCCGGTAACTGTTTCCCTCCTCCACAGGAGGACACCGCGCGAGACGTCCGGGGACACAGCAGCTGGAGGTAAGTGATGGGGAAGCGGGGGAGGTGGGAGGGATAACGAGCACTATTCCTGGCCTCTGACTGGCATAATATTCCTGGGCATCTGAATGGCAAAATATTCCTGGGCTTCTGAATGGCATAATATTCCTGGGCATCTGACTGGCATCATATTCCTGGGCATCTGACTGGCATCATATTCCTGGGCATCTGACTGGCATCATATTCCTGGGCATCTGACTGGCATAATATTCCTGGGCATCTGACTGGCATATTATTCCTGGGCATCTGACTGGCATATTATTCCTGGGCATCTGAATGGCATAATATTCCTGGGCATCTGAATGGCATAATATTCCTGGGCATCTGAATGGCAAAATATTCCTGGGCATCTGAATGGCATAATATTCCTGGGCATCTGACTGGCATCATATTCCTGGGCATCTGACTGGCATCATATTCCTGGGCATCTGACTGGCATAATATTCCTGGGCATCTGACTGGCATATTATTCCTGGGCATCTGACTGGCATATTATTCCTGGGCATCTGAATGGCATAATATTCCTGGGCATCTGAATGGCAAAATATTCCTGGGCTTCTGAATGGCATATTATTCCTGGGCATCTGACTGGCATCATATTCCTGGGCATCTGACTGGCATCATATTCCTGGGCATCTGACTGGCATCATATTCCTGGGCATCTGACTGGCATCATATTCCTGGGCATCTGACTGGCATATTCCTGGGCATCTGAATGGCATAATATTCCTGGGCATCTGAACGGCATCATATTCCTGGGCATCTGAATGGCATCACATTCCTGGGCATCTGAATGGCATCATATTCCTGGGCATCTGAATGGCATCATATTCCTGGGCATCTGAATGGCATAATATTCCTGGCCATCTGACTGGCATCATATTCCTGGGCATCTGACTGGCATCATATTCCTGGGCATCTGAATGGCATCATATTCCTGGCCATCTGACTGGCATCATATTCCTGGGCATCTGAATGGCATCATATTCCTGGGCATCTGAATGGCATCATATTCCTGGGCATCTGACTGGCATCATATTCCTGGGCATCTGAATGGCATCATATTCCTGGCCATCTGAATGGCATAATATTCCTGGCCATCTGACTGGCATCATATTCCTGGGCATCTGACTCGCATCATATTCCTGGCCATCTGACTGGCATCATATTCCTGGCCATCTGACTGGCATCATATTCCTAGGCATCTGACTGGCATCATATTCCTGGGCATCTGACTGGCATCATATTCCTGGGCATCTGACTGGCATCATATTCCTGGGCATCTGACTGGCATAATATTCCTGGGCATCTGACTGGCATATTATTCCTGGGCATCTGAATGGCATAATATTCCTGGGCATCTGAATGGCATAATATTCCTGGGCATCTGAATGGCAAAATATTCCTGGGCTTCTGAATGGCATAATATTCCTGGGCATCTGACTGGCATCATATTCCTGGGCATCTGACTGGCATCATATTCCTGGGCATCTGACTGGCATAATATTCCTGGGCATCTGACTGGCATATTATTCCTGGGCATCTGAATGGCATAATATTCCTGGGCATCTGAATGGCATAATATTCCTGGGCATCTGAATGGCAAAATATTCCTGGGCTTCTGAATGGCATATTATTCCTGGGCATCTGACTGGCATCATATTCCTGGGCATCTGACTGGCATCATATTCCTGGGCATCTGACTGGCATAATATTCCTGGGCATCTGACTGGCATATTATTCCTGGGCATCTGACTGGCATATTCCTGGGCATCTGAATGGCATCATATTCCTGGGCATCTGGATGGCATCATATTCCTGGGCATCTGAATGGCATCATATTCCTGGGCATCTGAATGGCATCATATTCCTGGGCATCTGAATGGCATAATATTCCTGGCCATCTGACTGGCATCATATTCCTGGGCATCTGAATGGCATCATATTCCTGGGCATCTGAATGGCATAATATTCCTGGCCATCTGACTGGCATCATATTCCTGGGCATCTGAATGGCATCATATTCCTGGGCATCTGAATGGCATCATATTCCTGGGCATCTGACTGGCATCATATTCCTGGGCATCTGAATGGCATCATATTCCTGGCCATCTGAATGGCATAATATTCCTGGCCATCTGACTGGCATCATATTCCTGGGCATCTGACTCGCATCATATTCCTGGCCATCTGACTGGCATCATATTCCTGGCCATCTGACTGGCATCATATTCCTAGGCATCTGACTGGCATCATATTCCTGGGCATCTGACTGGCATCATATTCCTGGGCATCTGACTGGCATCATATTCCTGGGCATCTGACTGGCATCATATTCCTGGGCATCTGACTGGCATCATATTCCTGGGCATCTGACTGGCATCATATTCCTGGGCATCTGACTGGCATATTATTCCTGGGCATCTGAATGGCATAATATTCCTGGCCATCTGACTGGCATCATATTCCTGGCCATCTGAATGGCATCATATTCCTGGGCATCTGACTGGCATAATATTCCTGGGCATCTGAATGGCATAATATTCCTGGCCATCTGACTGGCATCATATTCCTGGGCATCTGACTGGCATAATATTCCTGGGCATCTGACTGGCATAATATTCCTGGGCTCTGACTGGCACACTATTCCCATTGAAATACTGGTAAGTTTGTTGATTTAACTTTAAATATTGTATTTCTTCTCTTTTTGTTCAAAATAAGATATATGCAGTGTGCATAGGAATTTCTTCATAGTTTTTATTTTTACTATAGTCCGGCCCTTCAACGGTCTGAGGGACAGTGAACTGGCCCCCTGTTTAAAAAGTTTGAGGACCCCTGGACTAGAGGAATGCTTTACTATACTGAGCACATTTTATTTACTTTTTTTAATATTTTTTATTCTCAGATCTTTTTGTTTTGCCCAGCAGTTAACTTTCATGCATATATACCATCTTACATGTTTACTTTTTTTTATTACAATGACATTTTTTTTTTGCTTTATTATTAATTATAATTATTTTTGGTTGTTCTTTTTCTATTTATTTATTTATTGTTCTTTTATTTTGCTTTCTGCTGCTTCAGTGTGATTGATAGCTCTGGCCACAAGGAGATTCATTATGTGATTGTGCTATTTGTTATGCTGTGGGTGGGGAATTTAGTGATTTTTGTTATTTTTCTTATATATCTATTTATATATTCTGATCATGTGCTCACGTTTTCATACTTAATATTTTTTTTTTTTTTTTATACTTTACCCTATGTCGGTTGAGGGCTCATTTAAAGACCTATGTTAGATGGTTTATTTTGCCCGCATAATTATTTCATTTATTTTTTGGTCTTTGAAGGACATCTGTAGCAAAAAAAAAGGAATCTGTGTTTAATTAAAGTATTGTAGGAAGTGTAGGCATTTTATGTAGAACTGCTTTAATAAAATAATACAAATACAAATATAGCTCTACCAGGTGGCAAACATTTTGTTTAGAATCTTTGGTTAGATTGGTCAGATCTGAACCAAGGTGAGTGAAGATCTGACCCAAGGTTCTAAATAAGATCTCTGCCACCTGAGTTAGTGGAGTAAAGAAGGCTCAATAGGGCACTTTATTGTTTCATTAAAGATTTTCTTTATAAATCATTTACACTTGATATATATATAAACAAATAAATACCTAGTTCCTTCCATTAAACTCTTTTATAACTTTAAAGCCAGGGTTTCATTATAGAATTACTTTTTATTTAACATTCATAACTTACTGAGAACTGATTATTTAACCAGAGAACAGGGTTTGTACTTGTTCTTCCTCTGTTCATGGTTAGCCAAAATTACTTTATCTCGAATATTCAAAGAGACAGGATAGCATACTGTGTTTAGTGATATACTTTTATGTTTAATATTTCAAAATCATTTTGTTTTGTTGTGTTTGTCATTCATACAGTGCTGTGCAATATTTACAAATTAGTAATTAATTAATAATGATGAGCATTATTACTGAATGAGCCTTTATAGTATTCTCTACTGATATCCTTGGATACACTGTGGGATTTGATTTCATGTTGAGATGTTACTCAGTGTTTTCAATATTAGAATGAGTTTCCTGCTCTGCAGGAGCAGAATTCATTTCCCACCAGTTGTGACCAATGATTGATGCTACTGTGATAGATTAGGGCAGTGTATCTTTATTCTCAAGGTCCCAAAGCAGTTTAGGTTCTGATGATCTACTCACATGTCTCTTTTAATCTGATTTCCCTAATCTTGCTTACAGACTTTACTATATTTGTCAATATTCCACCCATTATAACTATAAACCACCCACTTTCATTGATATTGTGCCTTTTAAGTTTTTTTTATTATTATTATCACTGCATAATAACAGTTTGCTAAATAGAGATTGAAATAACGTGTGGCTGCCAGGGTTGTAAATTAAGTTACTCTTTCAAACTGAGTGCACTGTTGGCTGTACCTCACTACATGTTTGCTGAATAGATCTCAGTTATCACAGCCACTATTAATTGAGAATTGTGATTTTACAATATTTTCTTTCTTTCTTGAGGCCTAATTTCTGTGGAAATATTTTTTTTTTTAAGTAAATAAAATTGATTGACTATAATTTCTGAATGGTATAGTCTACTCATCATTCAATAACCATGTCTATTTTATGAAGAAATATTAATTTATATGACAAAATGTAGGTTGTTGCTTCATAATTTGTAAATGTTTATAATCAAGAAGAAAATGTTAGAATCTTATTTTTTATTTGTTTCTTAAAGTAATCAAAGGAAATGTGGCACAAATATGATAGCATTGCAGTATTTTTTTTTTTATTTTTTTTTTTACAGAATTCTGGTTCCTTCAGTTCAATAATTCACCTTTCTAGACAAAGTGTAAAATTGTTTTGTACCAGTTATTCATTTATGGAAATATTTTAGCATGAGACAAGATTTATGCATTTTCTGCCTCCAACCTTACTTGAAATATTTATATCCAGAAATTATTTTAGTTTGATTTACCAGCATATGCAATTCCCAGAAAGCAATTCTAAAGTTACATATTTCAGGTCTATGTAAATCTCAAGGAGACAAGATTCATCCGGAGTTTTAATACTTAACAGGACTTTTACCACAGAACCATTCTGACAAGGGAGTGCCTAAAAAAACTGCTGGTTCTTCAATTTCTGTATTTAATTCCGTGTTTAATCAACACTTTTTTTTCTACCTTTTGGAATATCCTGAAACGTTTCTTAGTAATGCCATACATTTTAATAAGTATTTCAACATACTGATTATATTTACAAATAAATCACACTTAATTTCATCTTGATTATAATTAAGATTAATGCATATAACTATATTATTATTTATTAGTTCCATCTCCAATGTAAGGAATGTGCTCTTTGATTTGAATCTTAGTGTGTTTACTTATGCATCTGCATATTATTATTTTATTAGACACAATACCATTTAGGTCACTACATTTTCCATAGAAAGAGAGCTAAAATATCGTTGCATTTTTTCTATGCTGATGAACCTAGTTATCAGATAATGAAAATGTATTTAATTAGTGTATTGTATGTTATACCCAAGTGCCTGGTAACACTAGAAACTGCAGTGATAGAGAAACCCAATTACTTCTGCAGAACTTACAAAAAGTAACTACTTTCTATGGTTCATTTGCCCATTACTCCAAATTATTACTTCTGGGGCAGTGGCATTATTATGGCAACTTGACTTGACATAATTACTTTGAACGGCAAGGGAGATACTGTTATCTGATATTAATAACTATGTGGTATTAAGGGTTATATAAAATGTTCACTGTTTATTTACTTGTACCATAAGCAGCTATACCTCTCAACCACTGTTTCTGAATTGTTACTATTTCCTCCTGTGTCTGAAGGTTTCCAAGCATGCAGTTGTATGATCGGACATGTTTTATATGCTGTCCTATTGAATGCATAATTCATATGTTCAAATTGAAATCAATGAATTACTCAAGGTAGCTCCTATGGGATCCATTTCATGATTTACTGGTTTTCCTTGGACACACATGCATTCTATATTCTGCATTCTATTTAAAATGTATACAGTCATGGGAAAAGGTACACTCTCTTTGAATTCTATGGTTTCACATATCCAGACCTAATAACAATCACCTTTTCTTTGGCAGGTCTTAAAATTAGGTAAAAACAACCTCAGATGAACAACAACACATGACATATTACATCATGTCATAATTTATTTAACAAAAATAAAACCAAAATGGGGAAGGCTGTTGAAGTAGTAAGGGCAATCTTACTTCTTCAATAGGAATTAAGAGGCTAAGTAGGAGCTGCTAACCAAATGTCCTGGGCAAGTGTGACCACCTCTATAAAAGCCAAATTTTTAGCAGTTTGCTGGTCTGGAGCATTTAGGTGGGTGTTAACACAATGTCAAGGAGGAAAGACATAAGCAGTGATCTTAGACAAGCAATTGTTGCTGCCTATCAAACTGGGATAGTTATGAGACCATTTCCAAACATTTTAAAGTCCATCAATATAAGTGAGAAAGATTATTCAAAAGAAGAAAATATTTAAGACCAGAAGATCCTGGAGTGGACGATACAGCAAATTCACCCCAAGGTCAGACCGTGCAATTCTCCAATAAAGAGTTGCATCTCAGACTCTACAGGCCGCAGTCAGCATGTTAAATGTTAATTTTTATTTAGTTCATAAGTACAATTAGAAAAAGTATGTTTTGTTTGGAAGGGTTGCCAGAAAAAAGCAGTTTCTTTCTCCCTAAAAAGAAAATGGCAGCATGGCTTAGGTTTGCAAGGTGGCATCTGAACAAACCACAGGACTTCTGGAACAATGACCTTTGACAGACGAGACAAAAGCGGAGATGTTTGGCCATAATCTATCTGCACACAGATGTTCCTTATCTGGCACATCTCTTTCTGGCTGGTACAGGAATGTTCTTATTTATGTTCAGTGCAGACCTAGTGTAGGATGTAACTGAAGGCTCCTTCCTACTCATAATTAGGAGTTTTGTTATTCTTCCAAGTAGTTACAAAGAACCAGAGGTATATTGCTTTTAGTTAAATAAATCAATATATATTAATGTAACAGGTTTTTATTCCATGTAGATCCTTCAGTAGAGACTCTGTCCCTTTCACTGCTAAAGAACAGATGATTGTTATTATGTCCTGATATGTAAAACCATAGCATTCAAACTTTCTTTTTCCCATGACTGAAAATGGGAAAAAAACCAGGCTGAGCTGGCAACCATAGTTGTACACCTTGTGGATAAAACCTGCAGATGTGTACTTTTTACTATTGGTAGTTGTAAAAAATGTACCATATAAATTAAAGTTAGAATACTCTGTTCAACACATAGCTGCAAGTGATATATTTTTATTTCTCTTTGGTCAACGTTATTTACGTTTCAATGAACTTTCATGAATGGTAATCTTATTTTAAGCTGTGGCCTCCATTAAAATAGTTTATCCTCACCAAACAACACAAGTTCTAAACTTCTATTCTCTAAAGAAAATTACAACTGCATTATGGGCATACAAAGAATATGGCTTTTTGCTAAACATGAACTGCAAAGAGAGCTGCCAACAAATAAAACCTTGTTACTCCCACTAAATTACAAAGGCCAATTACAAGGGTGCTGGGAGTTGTTAACTTCAATATTGTTTAAAATTGTTCATATGACTCGTAGTATATATTATACACAATTGCAAATGCAAATAATAGGCACAAAATGTTGTGTGTTTAGATTTGCACATTGGTGCTTATGAATAGCAATGCGTAATTAAAACCCTTTCAAGAGATTTTGAGGACAATGCTTGGCTTTATTCAGGTAAAGACATTTTAAAAGAAACATTAAAGTAGCAATATGGGAACTTTTTAGAATGATGAATGCGACAACCCACAGGATACAGTGAACCGACAAAGTCAGCAATAATGAAACAGCTGTTGTTGGAAATGCCTTTAACAAAAAGCTACTGCACATAGGCCTAACTGCTAAAAGTTTGATTTGAAAAATGGGTGAAACAGGAGGTCTAAGATAAATGATGCACTTTTGATGAAAATGAAAATCAAGTCACTGACCAAGGAAGACATGGATGGATGATACTATTGACACAGTAAAAACTGAAAGAATTAATTTAGGTGAATCACTTAGATTACTTTATCTTATACACCTGGGAGAAATAAAAGACTTTTAAAAAGAAGTTGATGGAATTCACCTGAAGTTTTAAGCTCAAACATCCTTATTATAAACTGAAAAATACAGACCTTTCGTTTATTTATTTTAAAGGTGGTAATTTTCTAGCCATTAGTCATGAAATAAGATCACAATTAAAAAAGAAAGATAATAAAGCTAACTCATATTTTGTCAAATAATATATGTTATAGATGTATTTTATATATTAATGATTTCTAAAAAAAAAAATACTTTACCAAAGTAATATAAATATTCTTCTAAATTTATACTTTTTCTTACACAAATATTAGCCATAATTTCAAAATGTTAAATTTTTATTTTCTACCAAGAGCACCAACTGGGGACTCGTATTTATTTAATTGCACTGTGTGATGATAAATAGCAAACAATGTAAAATATGTTTAAAACACATAAATAACTAAACCAAAAGTGCTGCCTTTTAGTAAAAAATGCTACAGGACATTGATTTCTCCATAAGGTTACACTAACTCCAGTGCAATTTGATTAATTAATGGTCTTGGCCATATCTATGACCTACATCTGGACTAACCGCAATGGTCAACAGTGTTCAGCATATGACAACATGAAAACGTGACGTATTAATCAGTCACTGTTTTATCCCTTCCCTTGATCAGATGGACAACTAAGTCACAGCCCAGGCAGATATTCTTTTCATGCTATTTGTAAAGGCATGCAGTAAACGAGTGTGAACTGCTGCCAAGGGGAAAGGAGGAGAATGACAGGAGGAAAGGTTGGTTTCACCATGGAAATCTGCAGGTGATAGATTTGTCACATAAAAAGTTGTTCTGCTGCACCCCCCTTACCTAATCACTCTATTTTTTTCTTCTAGCTTCCCAAATTGTAGAGTTAGGAAGATAGGCAGAAAGAGTAAAAGCAAGTTATAAGAGCTTCCAAAGCACACGCAGAAGAGAAAAGAGAGCCCAGTTGGTATAAAATGGTGGATAAAATACGTTTTAGATACATAAAGGAAAGCAAAACAAGGATTAAATGAGGTGGATTTCAAGATCAGAAACAACATGCGTACTTCATGGAGATAACACCAAACTAATATTACTGTTTTTCTTTTTAGGTGACTAAATTAATAGATTAAGGTGGTATAGTAGACATTGCTTATGTCAGTAAGGCTATTCACACTGTTCCACGTAGAAGGCTTACCAAGCACTGCAAACTTTGGATTCTAATATAACTGAAGCTATTAGACAATGTGAGATAGTGAGAGAGAACAGAGGGATGTAGTCAATGGAGTATATTCAAAGCAAAATCTTGTTACCAATGGGATACCTCATGAATCTGTACTTGGACCCATTCTATTTAATATTTGTATTAGGGATGTTACAGAAGGCTTTGGTGGTAAGTTATGTGTTTTTAATGATAATACAAAGATTTACAACATGGTTGATTTTCCTGGAGGGATACAGCAAATTATAAATTATTTAGATAAAGTAGAAATATGTTCAGAGTTCCCTCTTTCTCATTTAACCCCTTCCCGACGTGCCTTAAAGTCGTTAGGACGGCATAGTACGTCCTGTACTAAACAGCTCATCGCGGCTCCCCGGAATGAGCTGTTTTCGGATCCCGCTGCAGGCACTTACAGCGGGATCCCACCTGTCAGATGAGGCCCCTTTGAGTGGCCTCAGCCTGACAGGGAAAATGTAGCCGGAGCTCAAAGCGAGCACCGGCTACATTTTGTTAAATCGCGCTGTGACACGTGACGTCCGGAGGTTTCGCGATTTTTTGGCAGGGACCCACAGGGTCTATTAAGACCCTGATCGGGTCTCTGCCAGACTGTTCCTGGCTACCGATCACCTAGTGATCGGTGGCCAGGAACAAATCGTGACGTTTTGGTGCTTGCGTCGTTTGGAACGCAAGCACCATGCGTCAAGAAGGGGTTAATGTACCCACACATATTCTGTACTGTTTTGAATGCCATAAATAGGACTTTCCCGTTGTTTTCATAATATCATATAATTTAATAATAAAATCAAAAAATATGATGAAAATAATCCTGAGTTTAGAAATACCAATGTTTCCATGATTTTCTTTTGTGTTTTTCAAGTTATAGGACAATAACAAAAAGTTTTTGTCTCCTAACCCTTTTCTTCTACAATAACCTTTTGTCTCCAGTCCTAACCCTAAATTTCATTTGTAAGACTAACCCTAATTGTAACCCTAGATCTAATTGTTACCCTAACCCTAGATCTAGGTTTAGTAGATCTAGGATTAGATTTTTATTTTACTGTAATATTGCTGAATGACTCTGGGGGCAGTCAAGCAACAGTAACATAATGACAGAATTGATTTATTAGCACTTCCATCACTCTTGCCTCGTATGGGCAAGTGCAATATTGGAGGCGCATGCTCCTATCCAATATGGCGGACATGATCATCGCATAGAGAGAAAGAAATTCCCCTACATATAATGAACATGGAGATGATATAAAGGCAATGGGCAATATACAAAACAGATTTACAAAGAACAATATTGAAATATACAAATATATAAAATATATAATGATTCAAATTAATCAGTCAGTACTGAAGTGCATACTATAATCATATAGCACTCCACTGCAAATCAATAAGCCACTTCTGCATTTCATTGATAATATTTAAAAAAGGGCAGACTATATTGGCTGAATGGTTGTTATCTGCCGACACATGAATGTTTTTAAATGAAGAAAACTGTCTTATTAGCTCTCACTTCCACGATAACTGCTGCCACCATAGACCAAAATTACAGTATTTCATATAAAGCAAAGAAACCAGGGATACTAGATCTACAGGAATGCAAGTATACCTTGATTTTCATTGTATAACAGCCATGTACTTGGTGGAGAGGCTTATAGGGGACTGTCTCCTAGCAAGAGATGCTTGGGATGACAGGTATATGACACATTAGCTATGTATGATTGTAGGAGGTATGCTTGTGTTGCTGTGACACTTTGGGTCGGATGGTGGCCTATGATTGTGGGCTGTGGCACTGGGGTCTTTGATTAATGGGGACATTTAAACGCTTATCAATAAACACTAATTCATTGAACATTCCCAACAAATGAATGCATTTAAAAAGACAAAAAAATCCATGTTGCGTTTATTCAGGAGACACATTTTAAGGCAGGGATACAACCCCCCAAAACAAATTCTCTATATCGATATATTTAATGTAAAGTAGATACCGGTATAAGTAATTGCAAATTTGTGCATGATGTGATGTATTGAATTTTGATATGACTATTTTGATAAGTGTGTGGATTGGGAATGAATAAGTTAATATTGTATAATTTATTAATGCAACTACGTTGCATAATAAAATAAATATTTATAATAAAAAATATTTTTTGTGGCATTTATATTTAATAAATGTATGCAATGTGGTGCATTAAATCCTTTTTTCTCCCAATTAATGCATGCATCTTTCAGTGCTGCTGAAAGTGTGCAACTGTAACTGGCAAATTAAACATTTTCATTCACATCCTCTTCTTCACATGATCTTCTCTTATATCCTGATTTGCATATAACAGTAGTTGCATAAGTGAACAAATCCTTCATACCTTCTTCAAACATCCGAACCATATTATTTGTCATCTGACCTAACCTCTTTTACTGTCACCACATGCAGCATGCCTGTAAAATTGAAACTTTTCAAAAGTACTTTGTTAACCTTGTTTTAGTTGAAAGCCTATGTTTCTGCATTGTCTCCATCATTACATTAACTATATTGATTTATAAAGTTGGCCTGACTTGTTTGAAGTACATAATCTTTGTTCTGGTTCTTGCTCTTTCGACGGTAACTACTTACTTCACTCACAATTTAATTAGTTAATGTATCACCCATTAGTTTAATGAATTCTTCACACATAGTTTCAGGGAGGTATCAATTATTTGAGCTAGCCATATTGTTTTGTCATGAAATAAGAGTGTTCTGAGTGTTTAAGGTTAGTGCCAATTTCGAAAATAAGCAAATAGGTAAACGAGTAGTACCGTGTTAGCCATGGAAAAAGAGGAAACACGCAGGGACAAGAACACCAGTGTCCATTACACAATCTTCCATAAAGGTCATTTTTTAAGGTCCATGGATCATCATTAAATTGTCCTTCACAAATAAATATCCACCATGACCTATGCTGCTGCCTACGTTTGGTGTACACCATGCCTTGTATTAATTTGTAGGCTACTGACAAAAACTGAACAGACAAGTGAACTGCAAGTAGGGTTGTCATCTTTTCTTCATGATGTTGCCTTCATAGATTTAACACTGTCTTCAAGCCAATTTTTTTTTACCAGTCAGCACAAATCAGACATTTAAGCGCAGCTATTAATGCCTGATTTGTACAGTTCACTTGTCTGTTCAGTTTTAGTGAAGACCTTCCATGGATTTTCTTATTAAAGGGACAGTAAACTTTTTTTTTTTTCACTTGTGCTTCTAATATAGAGGCACAAGTGAAATGTCAATTGTCCCTAGTATGAGGATGAACTGGTGTGTACTTCCACAGGAAGCAGGCAGCCATCTGGTCTACGACCCTCTTTCTCTGCTAGCGCAGATTTATTAGGTCCTCCCTGCTGATCTCATGCAAAAACAAGGGTCTCTCTCTGCGCTAGCAGCGAGAGACCATTCCATTTGGCTGTCAGAGAGGAAGAGCTGGCTGTGCGTGTGCTGACGTTTGTCAGCAAGCGACAACTGGGAACTGCTGTGTCTCACATGTGAGACACAGCAGATAATAAATCTACTTGTATCTATTAACCCTTTAAGGACCAGGGATTTTCCTAGGCCAAAGACCAGAGCGTTTTTCAATTTTTAATATGCGTTTTTTGAAACATAATTTTCCTCTCTCTCATTTAATGCAAACATATACGTTATATGTTGTTTTTTTAAAGGACAGTTAGAGCTTTCTTTTGATACCCTATACATAAAAATGAATTACATTTTAGTATTAAAAAATACATATAAAAGAGGAAATTTGGGGGAAAAAAGTTTTTTCCCATTTTTTTCCCCAATAATAAGCTACACAACTAATGTAACACGAACCCGCTTATCCCACCTAATTAACTAACTAATAAAAAAGAAAAATATTGGTTCCCAAACCCCCCTAAACAAAAAGACATAAAAAAAACTCTGAAGAGTGCGATGTCAGATCCATAAAAATCATGCAAATGGCATGCAGGGGTTAAATTTTATTAAATAAATATATTACAATTACATTTATTTATTAAAAAAGTTTATAAATTGTAAAAAAAAAAACACAATGTGTAAAAAAAAAAACCTAAATGAGGGCCATAAAATGTAAGGAAACTGATCACAGTTACAAACTGTGATCAGCAATGAAAGGGTTAATAGTTTTTTTTTTTTTTCTCATGCAAATATTTTATTTATTTATTTATACTTACAGGTCACTCCGTGCTTCACTATAAGAACTTGAAGCACAGAGAGTGAATTAGAGGCAAAGTCAGTGTGTGAACACATTGACTTTGCATCTAATTTGCATGTTATTGCGGTGATCACATTATCACTGCGATCAAATGCACGGAAATCCACCGATCGGGTCCAGGAGCTTTGCCTCGGGTGCGAGGCTTAGTCCTGGACCTGTTGCAGACTTACTGCCGGCGGAGTGCACCGCCGGCTAGACTGCATGACGAGTTAACTCGTCATAAGGTCGCTAATGCTGCGGCTCTTATGACGAGTTAACTTGTCATAAGGTCGCAAAGGGGTTAAGATACATGTCATGTTTACTTTCAAAGACCGGGACATGCATTGTTTAACCCTTGATTCCTTGAAGGAAGCGAGGGTTAAAGAAGTTGGAATGTCCCTTTACATATAAACTATATTTTCTTTTCTACCCATGTAGTAATTTGTAGGCTGAAAGGGACTTTATGCAATTACATGAAGAAATGTGTGAAGGTGGCCTATAACATTAAAGTCAAAATCGTTTCAAGACATTTTTCTACCAAAAAGCTAATTTCCCTGGTTAAAAGCCTTATCTTGTGATACAAATTCAATGCAGAAAAGGTCATTTAATAGTAACAATATGCTCAGCACAGAAAATACACCTTCATTTGTGGTATTTTAGGATTACACAAGATTAATATGCATTCACAGTTGAATACAGATCCACCTACAAGGGTAAAAGAAAAAAGGTCCCATTACAACAAATAGAAAAGTAGAACCCAATTTGTGGTAACAGAAACTCATTTTCTTTTGTTTCTGTCTAAAATATCTATTGTTTAATTAAGATTTTGTGATATGACATAAGTACATTGTCATCTGTTTTATTTGTTTGTGCATTTATTTTAACAATTTTCAGGGTTTATTACATAGTGAGAGTGTTTGGGAAAACGGCCCAGATGTAATAATGAATTCATCAGTAGCTTAATGATCCCATTTTACAATGAGAATGGGAATAGTGAACCTTTGGCTGTTCTATTTTAATTTTTCATTTAACATTAGTTGACTTCCTGGGAAATGTACAGGCCAGAGATATTGTTGATCTACGTCTCTTTATGGTAATGTAAAACATTACTCATGGTGTTATGTATCTGTTCATATGACCGGATGACCATATTCAGTCTGGTAGGAACTGCAATAAGTTTTTATTGCAAAGTGGCAAGTGACAAATGTATTTGGTTGTTCAATACATTTAATATAGAATTGTTAATATATTTTGAGATTTAGAATTAACCTAATGCATTTTCTATTTTTATTTTTTTCTCTTTTAAAACATTACATAGATGGGCAAACATTTGATCTTTCTTTTTTAAAAATAAGGGATATGTACTTCATTGGTGCACTCCCATGTTGTGAATGAAATTACACAATTTAGTTGCTCTTTGTGCCACTTCATCAGTCCACCTGATTGAATCAGAGACAGACAACCATAGACTTTGAGGACAGATTTTCTGACAGATAATGTACAGATTTTGACAGGCAGACAAGACAATTGCATAGAAAGATAGAAAGTATTACTGAATTGGGCATTTAAAAGTGAAAAGTGGGACATTCCTAGCCTGTTGATTAGAGAGCAGTCCGAGGGGCAATTGACCTCCTGCCCCCAATTGCCAGCCCTCCCCTGACAATAGCTATTGGAGGAAGCAATCATTGGCAAGGTAAGAACCACAATTGTGCTTCTTCTTCCTCTTCTTCTGCCTATATTATTTTTACATGATGGAATAAAAGATTTGGATTTAAAATACACTATGGTGATCATGGATTTGCAACCCTCTGGAACTCTATCTATAAATGTCTACCCTAGAAAATCAATATTAACTAATAAAGGCAGATCATGCACAGCCATCTCTGTTTCAATTTTTCATTTCACTGCAACAGAACTATACATTGTAGGTAGTAAAACATTAAACATTTCAATATTGTCCTCCATTGCACTTTATAATATACTTTTGTGACTGCAACATTACCATGAATTTAAATGCATAGTTAATTCACCACAGTACTCATATGTACTTACAACAGTACTCACAGTGCTCACCGTTATCATTGTTGCTGCACTGTTGTGACCAGTGTGGAAAGCAATATGGAAGGTTTAGTTTTTGGATCAGCAGTCTTGTTTATTTTGTTTATTTATTGTTATATTGATAACCACTCAATTTGTCCTTCAGTTCAATAATTCTGTCACTGGTAAAATAAATATATGTGTCCAATTACTTATACACATACAAATCTTAAAAGCTATAAATTAACTGACCAGCTTAAAGATAAATAAACCAAATAAGCCATGTAAACTCACACAACCACACCATATCAATTTGGCCATGGTGAGCAAATTTAGTTAATTTAGAAAAAGAGAAAACACTCCAGCGCACAGTGCATAGACACCTGAAATTGAATAACCATAAAATGCCCTTTTGGTGACACACTTAGAAAAAAGGTGCCTGTTGTGTTCTATGTAAGATGCACACTTTGTGACAAACCTCACACATGTTTATCCAATTTTACACTGTGCTATTAACATAAAAAAACAAATACTACTTCACACAATTTCAATCTTCTTGTGAAGCAACAAAACCTTGTATGTTATGTAGTGAAATACAAGAAACCCCTGCATAGGGGTCAACAGAGCTCTCTTCTACTCTGGCGAGGGATGTCCTAAAGCTGCTTATTAGTAAAATCTTTGGTGCTCTGGCAACAGCTGACCATGATTGTATATTAGTGCTCACTATGGGGCTGCAGCTTTCTTGGCTGGATCTGTAGGAACTACTGATTCCATATCTTTTATTCTGCTTTCTCGGCAAATTTAGTTGTTAGATCTTTTTAAAGTTATAGCTCTTCAGATTATCAATTCAACACATAGATAAACTCTGAAGAAAAAGTGAAAGTGCGCTTAGTGAGACTGACATAAGTAATGGAAATTTACAACCTTTGACATATATGCAAAGATTAATTTAAATTTAGATATAAATGTAAATAAAAGCACAATGAAACATGTAGTGTAGTATAGTATTGATAAAAAGTAGGTACCTACCTATAATAGTCCCCCTTGTGGAGCAGACTCAAAGATGGCTAAATGTGTGATAATATGTGATGGAAGTGAAATGCTATGCCAGATGTTATTGAAAGAATGGTTGAGCAAAACATATTACTTTTATTTGGCCATATTCAAGCATTTAGTCATATATGAGCTTTTCTGAAACCACTTCTTATGTAAATTGGCATTTTCTATATGAAATTCAAAAGAAAGTTCCATCTTGTTCATAATGTAATCCTGGCCTCAATCTGAGAATTATTCACAAAGATTCTTGGACTCCTATATCAACATGGGAGTTTTACATTAAATAAAGTACATAACAGGATTATCCTACTTTCACTCAGTCACTGAAGGTTGCAGCTTCTTAAACAACAGAAGGTTTCACCAGTGAAATACATGGAATATTTTTCCAATAGAAGTGGTAGAGGTTAGTACAGTGCTTTTTTTTAGTTAGCAGATATTGGGCCGAATGGTTCTTATCTACTCAGGGCCAGCCTTAGGAGTGTGCGACCTGTGTGAGCGCCATAACAACAACAAAAAAAAAGTTTACCGGTAGAGGTACTGGCTGGTGAGATTAAAAGATCTCCCCTCACCAGCCCTCTGAGCGGCCACATTTATGGATCCACGGAGGGGGAGGAGCTCACCAGGTAAAAGGTGAAGGTTCGTTCCCACCCTCACTGGGAGCCGCGGGCAGCATAACTAAGTGCTGCTCGCTCACTAAGCATGGGGCGCACAAGCAGCACTTACTTACTGCAGATGCTGCTCTGATTCACAAGGTGGGGGCAGAGCTACACCTCTCACCTGGTGATCTTCGCCCCCTCCCTGTAAGTAAGGAGGGAGGGAGAACAGAGAAGGGGGAGGAGAGAACAGAGGAAAGGGGGAGAACAGAATAATGGGGGAGAGAACAGAGGAGGGGGGAGTAGAGAGAGAGAGGGAGGATGAGAGGGAGTGAAGAGAACAGAGGAGGAGGAGGAGAGAGAGAACAGCTATGAGGAGGAGGAGGAGAGAGAGAGAATAGATATGGGGAGGAGGGGGAGAGAGAGAACAGATATGGGGAAGAGAGGGAGAGAGAGAACAGATCATGGGGAGGAGAGGGAGAGAGAGAGAAGATCCTCGGGAGGAGAGGGAGAGAGAACAGATCTGAGGGAGGAGGGGGAGGGAGAGAGAGAGAACAGATATGGGCAGGAGGGGGAGAGAGAGAAAAGATATGGGGAGGAGGGGGAGAGAGAGAGAGCAGATCATGGGGAGGAGGGGGAGAGAGAGAGAACAGATATGGGGGAGGAGGGGGAGAGAGACCAGATATGGGAGAAGGGAGAGAGAACAGATATGGCGGGGGGAGGGTGAGAGAGAAATGATATGGGGGAGGAGGGGGAGAGAGAGAGAGAACAGATATGGGGAGGAGGGGGGGAAAATAACAGATATGCAGGAGGAAGGGGTGAGAGAGAACAGATTTGGGGGAGGAGGGGGAGAGACAGAACAGATATGGGGAAGGAGGTGGAGAGAGAGAACAGATATGGGGAAGGAGGTGGAGAGAGAGAACAGATATGGGGGAGCTGAAGAGAGACAGACATGGCAAGGAAGAGGAAAGGGACAAACATGGGAAGGGAGAGACACATGAGGCAGACATGAGGGTAGAGGGGGGGGTGTGTGTGTGCCACGGGGGTGGCCCACACAGGGCACCGGAACACTTAAGGCCAGCCCGACACATTCCATGTTTCTGTATTTATATGTATTAGTGGACACCAGGAATTATTATATTCTTATTTGGACATAAATAAATAACAGGTTACATACTTCATGAAGATTTGTGATAGTTTCTGTGGTAAATGGTCCTGGTACTCTAGAGTTCCTGGTGGTCAATCCACTAACAACAATTCAGTAGGGATGTGGAAAGAAATGGTTTCAGCCAACTCAAGCTGGGGAGGCAGACTTTCCCCTGTGTCTGCATGGCTTCAGATAATAAAGAGTAACTAAAGACTAAGAACTGGCTATAACCAGTTGTGACTGTACCAGCAGTAGAAGAAAAGGTGGTATAACACAGCAGATAGTGCTGTGGAGTAGAAAAATTAATCCTTTCAGGAACTGGAGAAGGAAATCTACCTTCATTTCCTGAGGCAACTATGGAGGTGATTAGACAACGTAGAACACTGTTATGTACTGGCCTGAAACAGTGGAATATAATTTAATCCTTTTGTTCTACATTTCCTAAAATGTATTTAGGAAAGTTCCCAAATAAAATTACTACAGTAGTTACAATTTTTATTTGGTACTATTTGTAGAGTAATCACTGCAAATAAGATTTATATAAACTGATGCATAGTCTTGTTGCCAATACTTATATAAACAGCATTTTTAATGCAATCACTCAATGCACATTTTTCCCCTCATTTGTCTCTAGTGAATACAAATCTTAACAAACAATATTGACATTGTGTTTTTACCACAAATTATGCATTAGGTTAAAATTTAGAAAATTAGTGTCATAGCATTTGGGAAATACCCCTTTACACTTGAAATGGGCAGTTTTTCTTACTTTATCTATTTCTGTCTTATTTGTTGAACATGTGATATGTAGTAATGCACTTTGATAAAAATCTAATTCAGAAACACAGCATGGTTCCTATAACAGCAAAGACATCAATCTGCACACAGAAAAAAAAAGGTGATATGATACTAATTATTTAGGGTTATTGTTCTCCATTTAGTAGGCAGGTCTAGAAAAGATGGAAAACATGTAGTTAATTTCAATATTTTCGCATATTAATAATTTACATGTTTTATATAATCTGCATTTTAAAATGTTTATTACATGCACTATTTAATGAATGCTTGTGTTATTCTTCAAATATGTGGTTAGTCAATTACTGCAGTTTGGAATAATTTAAAAAAATGTGATGTACTTAATAATGAACTCAAAATTTTCTGTTGCAGTCTATTGTATTCAATGATCTAACTTTCAAAGGTCTTTGAATATCTCCCAATGTCGTTTTCTGTTCTTTGCATATTTTGGTGATAGTAATCTTTTGCTAGTATATATAGATATTTTGTAAATGTCCAATATGAATGATTGTCTGTACACTGGTGTGCATGTGTTCCTTGTGCAATGCATTCTACTGGTGAAAACTATCCGTTATTTACACACACACACACACACACACATATATATATATATATATATATATATATATATATATATATATATATGAAATCATTTATTGTTCTTGTGAATTTAAGTATCAACAAGCAAGTTAGATAATAAAACAGATACCTTCTTTAAAACCTGGCAGTCATGGTTAAATTGTAACAAAAGCTGTCACATTGTTCAGGTATTAAACTGATTTGATCCCAAGGCTTTTTCTTTCATGGTTTGTATAGCGATTTCAGTAGATTAATGAACATTGTATTTTATAATATATGTATGAATAACATTATTGTTGATTATACTGTCTAATATGTTTAAATTGGATATGTTCTGTAATCTGAAATTATATAAAATAAAATATATATAAAATAAGCTATATATAAATATAATAGGTTATATATATATATATATCAGCCATAACATTATGACCACTGACAGGTGGCAAGCCGGTGGAGGCAGTGTGATGCGTTGGGCAAAGTTCTGCTCGCAATCCTTAGATCTTTCCATTTATGTGGAATAAATACCTAAGAATTGTTGCAAACCATGTACAACCTTTCATGAAAACGGTATTCCCTGATGCCATTGGCCTCATGAAGCAGGATAATGCACCCTGCCACAAAGCAAAAATGGTTCAGGAATGATTGGAGGACCACAGTAATGAGTTCAAGGTGTTGACTTTGCCTCAAAATTCCCCAGATCTCAATCCAATCAAGCATCTGTGGCAGTGGTGTCGCTAGGGGTGGGCTACTGGGGCTAAAGCCCCGAATCTCCAGTCCATAGCCCCGAATCTCCAAGGCTGCTGTCCTGCTTTATTTTTATTTTGTTTCCCCCCAGCCCCGTGCACAGCCACGGCACGTAAATAAGCCTATGGAGCCAGTGCTGGCATAAGCCAAAGTATTTTTGATGACAGGGAGAGTACAGGATTAGGTGGGTATTTAGTACTATAATGTTGTTCAGTGATTATAAAGAGTTTTGCCCTGTCACAAACCGGGTATAGTGCCATCAGAGCACACTTACCGGCTTCAGCACTTACCAAGGGAGCAGCTGTGTATCTGGCTCCACCCTCAATCTCCACTAGCAGCCAATTAGTGAGCCAGACAGAGGCAGCCAATAGACATGCAGCAGGTGTGATGTGCGCTGGGATTGGTTCATGCACAGAAGCAGCAAAGCAATGTGAGATGATCTGCAGCCATGAAGGGTCATAAAAAGTCTTTCCAACGGGTAGGATGAAACTCCCAGTAAATGGCAAAAATAAATTCCATGGACAGCTTCATTTAGAACCAGTTTAGCATCACAAATTGTAGGGTTTTGAAGACAATGCAGTCTAACTTTTTTTTTGTGAAAAAGCAATATATCCTTTAGTGGTTCTCTATAACAGAAAAAGTGATTAGTTAAATTTAAATTAGTATAGACTTATTACTCCTACACACAGGCACACCAAACTCTGAGCACTGACCTCATTGTCTCCATATGCCTTGTTACCTATGTTAAGTGTCCTGAAATGAGCTGAGTTCCAAGTAATTGCTAAATAATTAAAACTAGTTTACACAGCTTATATATAGACAGAGTACAGGATTCCCTTTTGCTATATTTAATGATCTCTACATTCTTATATAAATTTTACATCACACATATCAACCATATTAAATGTTTACATACACACACACACACACACACACATATATATATATATATATATATGTTAAGGCCGTTTGGCCTGTATTTGTGGAAGGGGCTGGAATTAATTCACTCCCCTATATAAGGTACATCCTTACCTGTCTTCACACCGTTCAAGGTCAGCGTCTGTATGAGATCCGGTTCATCCAGTCGCCATTTTGGAATACTTCTGGGTCCCACGAGGTTTTCCTTTGCCGACCTGTGTCCAGGGATCCTTCTGCAGTTTCTTGGGATCATCTGCTTGCCTACTATCGCCGCGGATCGCGTCCTAGGGGCTACTAAACTGTAAGTAGACCTAACTGTCACGCCAGGCGACAGGGCCCACGGCATCAAAACCGGTTCAGGTCCTCACTTACTGTGCGCGTTCAGCTATTTCGGCTACTCGTTATGTTATTTCCGTCCGGGTTCAGCTGTTCGCTTCCACAGCATTTTCGGTCCAACATTGTCCATGTTCATGCGTTCAAACGCACGGACACGCTATGCATGTGTGTATTGCTGTTTCTCCTGTCACAATAATGTATGTGTAGGTTATATAAATATGGGAAGAATGTGAAAAAAACAACAACAAAAAAACATTCAGGCACTCTTCAGTTGATCTCGAATGAATAGGTTTACAAATAGGTCCCTGTTACTTATATGGGGATTCACATGGTTTAGGATTCCATACTGCCACCTTCAGGTCAGCAAGGATATTGCATTATTAAAATGTCACATTACTTTCCTGTACACCATACACAATCTCACCCAACTGCTAGACGACATACAGGTTTAAGGTGATCTTACACACACCATCTCATGGCCTTTACAGGCATATTCAAACATAATTAAGATAATAAAATTGTGTCACTTGTATGTATTTTCCATACGGTTCATCTTTCGTTACAAATACTACTGTTACCTATACGGGTTACCGGTTTCAGTAACCTATACTACCAGGTACGTACACCTGCTTACAGTAGAACTATTAAACTCCCCAACAATGACAGACAAGTACTGGCAAGTAGGGTCATAGGGGCCAACAGTTAATTCCCCGTTTTTCTGCATTTATGCTTAGGATTAGTGGTCCCGCGAGGCCAACACCCCGCTTCAAACTCGGAAGCAAACACCCCTCGGGCCACACGTGAGCTAGCCGCCTCGCACGTTGCATAGATAGGGCCTCACCTGTCACTCCCTTTCCTGTTTTTCTGGTTACAGTCACCGAGAGGCCGACATCCTGCCACAACGTTCGGTGGCCACGTCAGTCCCCTCGCGCCAACCATAGATAGAGCCTCTCAAGCCACTTGGCAACTAGCAGGGCCTCACCTGTCACCAATAAACAATAAGCATAATCTTTTCGCCTCACGGCATAGCAAGTAGCCAGTACTATACTAATATGTTCTAATACTAATTCTATCTTTCCTTCATTTAAGTATGTCTCTTGAAGGTGATGAAGAGCTATCTCTTCATGCCACCCCAACTAGGGTCGAGACGCCCTCTCGTAGAGGAGACATTGCCAGTCCAGCATCAATTAGATCCTGGACGATCCCACGTATCACCACGGAGTTAAGGAGGCGACAAATCCCTTACCCTGCCACAACAAGGAAAGCTGAGCTATTCAAACTCCTTAACAATTCAATTGACAACACGGAAGCTGGGGAAGGCCCCTGCAACACCAGTCCAGGTGACATCCAGGCTATGCTGGCCTCACTCATGACCTCTATGGGCAAGTTCAATGACAGACTGGCTAATCTCGAGGCGGTCACCACAGCCCTCACCAAGGCTGGTCTTCCCGATGCTGCTCAACAGGCTCCAACCGAACCAAGGGCCACGGGTATGGTTATCTCCTCAGATTATCAGGACGTTGACCCTGCATACACTATCCCAGCTCACATTAAGAGAGACATCTTGGAAGGCAAAGACATCAACCTGGCTTCCCTGCTGATTGCCTCCCAGGATGTGGTGGAGAACAAAACCTATATGTACGATGACGTTTCTGTAGTGGTCAGATCAAAAGACGTTAGGTTGAACCGTAAACTGACCATTCCAGAATTTGTGTTAGCCTTTGGTATTTTTAGAGACATAATTTGTGAAGTATACCCTAATAGAAGGGAGTAATTTGATCGCTATATGCACAAGCTGGTGGACCTGGGGAACAAATATGGTGGATCTGCTTTTTATGATTACCATAGGTCTTTTTCCTCCAAAGTGTCTGGAGCTCTCTCTCAGTATGGTACCCGTATCAACTGGAGCAGACTAGATACAGAGCTGTTCTGTAGACACTTCGCTGGTCTCAAAACACTGGCTTGTGCATCCTGCTCTTCTACCACTCACACTACCAATTTTTGTTCTCACGTGGCAGCCGACCATAATCAGTCACCTAGCACAAGTTACGCGGGTAGGACGGAGAGAAGCACCAGAGACAAACTAGGTCGTCCAATCATTTACTTTGGTAAATCACAAGTGTGCAATAATTTCAATGTGGGCACATGTAGCTTTAGTGCATGTAGGTTGTTGCATATCTGTTCCCATTGTTTCAGGGCACATGCGAATATCATGTGTCCAAATAAAATGTACCCTAAACCGTACCTACCGTCTGTTAACATCCATGCCTTCACAGCACTTTTAACCAATCACCCTTCCAGACATATGGTAAATTTTCTAATTTCTGGTTTCTCTGAGGGGTTTCATACAGGCATTATACATATGCCCACTGGCCAACTCGAATGCCCTAATTTACAATCAGCACAACAAAACCCAGCAGCCGTAGACAAACTCCTAGCCCAAGAACTGGCGGAAGGGTTCTTGTTCGGGCCTTTCAAAACCCCACCTTTTACGGCATGGCGCACAAATCCCATAGGGATAGTCACAGGCAAAACTTCCCTCAAGCAAAGACTCATTATAGATCTGTCGGCCCCTCATACCTCATCTACACCGAGTCTGAACTCTCTTATTCCCTCCGAAGAGTTTTGCCTACAATATGCCACTGTAGACCATGCTATTACAGCCATTATCCGAGCGGGGATCGGAGCATGGCTAAGTAAGACAGACATTACCAATGCCTTCAAACTACTACCTATCCATCCCACACTATGGCACTTACATGGCATAAAATGGGCAGATAACTATTACTTTTTCTCCCACTTAACTTTTGGGTCTAAAAGTAGCCCCAAAATCTTCGACACTTTTGCCGAAACACTTTGCTGGTTATTACTTAATGTGTCTAGATGCCCCATAGTCATCCATTATCTGGATGATTTCTTACTAATTGAAGCAAAGTCCCTTCCCCCCAGGAGTCTCAAAGAAACTATTGGATTGTTTGGCCACCTTGGAGTCCCGGTATCCAACAAGAAAACAGAAGGCCCAGATACGATTATTACATTCCTGGGTATACAACTAGACTCTGCCACCATGCAAGCTAGTTTACCACAAGAGAAAATCACAAATATACTTAACAGTATTAACCATTACATGTTGCTGGGTAATTGCAACCGCAAGGAACTACAATCACTCATGGGTTCATTGAACTTTGCCATGCGCATCATTCCTCAGGGGCGGGCTTTCATATCCAGACTTCTCTGTCTTTTTCCACTTTTCAAACACGACGATTATAGACTATCCTTGGATAAACATGCCACGGCAGACCTATATATGTGGAGAGAATTCTTGACCACCTGGAATGGTAAAAGCTTGTTCCTACCAGAGTTGACTGACACGTCCCAACAATATGGTCTGACGCGGCGTCTACCACGGGTTTCGCAGCGATCTTTGGGACCGAATGGCTTTGGGGTAAGTGGCTTGAAGAAGTCTATGACTTGGAAGGCTTTTTTACGACCTCAGCTCTTTTTGAGATCTATCCCATTGTAGCAGCTGCCGTGGCTTGGGGACATTCATGGTCTGGCTTATCGGTCCGTTGCCACACAGACAACCAAGCAACATGTCACATCATTAACAGAGGCCGCTCATCATCCCTAACAATTATGAGATTTCTCAGGAAGCTCACGTGGTTAGCTGCACGTCACAATTTTTACTTGGTCTGCTTTTATATACCAGGCATTTCTAATGTAGCAGCTGACAGTCTGTCTCGTTTCAATTTTCAGGATTTTCAGCAAGCACTCCCGTCAGCAGCAATTACAGCCACAGCCGCCCCTCCGTTCCAGCAGCTAACCATGGACTAGAGAAAATTATGCATCATAGCAGGGTTCTGTCCGCACTTGCACTATCATCCAACATTCACAAAGCATACAACAGAGCCTTCACACTCTTCACAAGATTCCTATCCGACCACGACATAACGCATCCTTTTGTCATGACATGTATTATAGCCTTCGCTTCCTTTTGCCACCTTACATTACACTTATCTTACAACACAATCAAATTATATCTGACGGGCATTCAACATCATATGCTCACTCTACAACCCAATACACATAGTTTCATGTCATCTTATCAGGTAAAGAATATACTTAGAGGTATTCAGAAATCCGTCCCTCCACCGCTTCCACGGAGATTACCTATAAATAACACCCTTTTCCAGTTATTATCCGACCTGTTAGACTCCAACCCTTTCCACTCTACTACCAACGCAACCATCAAAGCGGCCATGTACATAGCTTTCTACGGTTCCTCAGGCCACGGGAATTCACTACTGTCACCACCACTCAAAAAGACAGATGTCTGCTACGCACACACCTACGTAAACACATGGATCACTACATACTGTCTTTACCTCAGTCAAAACCAAGCCAACACGCACCTCCTGTGGAGATCACCTATTTTCGTAGCTACACCAAATGGTGTCCAGTAACAACGCTGGATTCATACCTTTCACTTACCTCATCAACACCATTGTTATACCTATTTTCACTCAAAGGCTCTGTACTCACTACTACTACTTTCATGCGATACATCAGATCACTGTTAACCAGGCTAGGTCTTAACCCTTCACTCTACTCAGTATTGTCGGTATCGGCACACCACAACCGACTTTGCTCGTTTGTACTATCTTACGTTCTCACTTGAACCTTCTCCATATACGGCTATATTGGCTCTTACACAAATATATATATATTTATATACATATATGCCACCTAGCTGGAATTTTGCCGCCAGGTCAGTAAAAAGTAGCTTGTCTATAGAGAGAATACCACGGTTAGTATTTTTTTGGGGATAAAAGGTGTCATGGACTCCTGGATGTCTGGACTCTGGATGTACATGAAAAACATGTTTCCCCAGATGCTCATTATGTGGATTCCTAGTCCTAGTCCTCTAATGATGGCCATTTAAAAAAAACAACTGCTGGTGTGTGCTGGCTGAGTGTGTGTGTGAGTGAGCATGTCCTGGCTGTGTGTGGGAGTGAGCGTGTCCTGGCTGTGTGTGTGAGTGTGTGCGTTACTGTGTGCTGGCTGAGTGTGAGTGTGTGTGCAAGTTACTGTGTGCTGGCTGAGTGTGGGTGTGTCTGTGAGGGAGTGTGTGCTGCCTGAGTGTGTCTGTGAGGGAGTGTGTGCTGGCTGAGTGTGTCTGTGAGGGAATGTGTGCTGGCTGAGTGTGTCTGTGAGGGAGTGTGTGCTGGCTGAGTGTGTCTGGAGGAAGGAGGAATAAAAGTGACCTGGTGACAGTTGTGGATTACAAGAGGGGAGCAACATGTTTTTTTTGCAATATGTGCCCACCATTTTAGCACCCCTAGCTATACATACATTTTTAATTTCACTGGGGATATTGCATGTTTGTTTCTTGCGTTAGTGTGCCACATTATACAGAAGGAAAGCCATTAACATTGCTGTTAATATTAATTATAACAAAACAAACTGATTTAGAACAAAATGCTCTTGTGTGTGCTAATTTGCATTAAGGTGGGGAATCCTTTTTCCTCTAGAGTGCAATAGCGGAGTTTGTATAAAACCCATGCATAGTATACTGCATATGCACATAACCACGTAAAACGTCATTTAATTGTCCGCTTGTGTATATTTTACAAAAAACATCCTTGACTATGTGTTGAAGAACATGTATTAAAATGCATTGCTCTTCTGTAAGTTTATTCTCTCTCTGGGGACCTTATTGAAACATGTATTTGATTTTTCAAATTCTTCTGTTCGCTGGTATGTGTGTGTGTGTGCGAGACAGCCACTGTGTGTGCGAGACGGCAAGTGTGTGTGTGGGAGATGGCGAGTGTGAGTTCATGAGACAGCAAGCTTGTTTGTGAGAGAGAATGTGCATTCACAGCCCATAGGCATCATATACATTATTTAGATATTCACATTGGTATAAAGCCTTGCATTTAATGTTACTGATAATTGGCATCATACACATAATTTATGTTTTATTGCTTGTTGCTTATATCATAAATACCTATTACTCATTGGCATCATCATAAATCATTTATATGTATTTATAGTTTAATATTATATATACCGTTTATACCTATTGCTTATTGGCATCATATAAATCCTTCATATGCCCACTTAAGCATGTGAGCTTCTTTACTTCACTTCTATGAAACCTGCTAGGGGGTCCAGCCCCAGATCGTTTGGAGACCTAGCAACGCCCCTGATCTGTGGGATGTGCTGGATAAACAAGTCCAATCCATGGAGGCCTTATCTCGCAACTTACAGTGCTTAAAGGATCTGCTGCTAGCGTCTTGATGCCAGATACCACAGGACACCTTAAGAGGTCTAGTGGAGTCCAAAGGGGAGCTACACAATATTAGGCAGGTGGTTATAATGTTATGGCTGACCAGTGTATGTTATGAATTTTTACATAATATATGATATGTTTACATAATATACTATATGTATACATACAATGTTTAAAACATTGTAGGGATAGATATAATGCTTTCAAACTGATGTTTAAAAATTGTTATATAATACCATCATGTAATAACACAGCATAGTCCATTTGATGTAATATAAGCAAATTGTTAAAACTTCTTTGTCATTGAAAGTATATATGCCAAAAATTAACAAAAATAAATTAGAAAAGAAGAGTGCCTACAAAATGTACAAGGAAACTGCACAAAGCAGAAAAAGACACGTTGACATTTAAAAACCATTTGAAGAATATGTATCTAATATATGGGTATTCACCAGCAATTTAGTTCTTTACAAAATGAAGAACATTAGCGTTAAATAATGTACAAAAACTGTAACTGTTCATCCTTGTTTTCAGAGAAGTATTTTACTGTTTGCCTTTTTTTCTTTTTAGAGAATGTCAAGTGCATGCAGTTTAATTTGAAAATAATTCATAAAGTAATTTTGACAAGATGACATTTTGTTATTTTACTAACAATCCATAAATATAAAGTTTGGTCCAAATTGTACCTGTATATTTTCAAACCACTAAAAAAATTCCATTATTGAAAACATTATGAAATGGTAAAAAAACATCTTTGGACTGTTTTTGACCCATTTTCTGCTTTTGTTTTAAATAACTATATTTCATTACTTCAGGAATGCTGCTATGTCTTTTGCGGTAATTTTAGGATAACAAATACCATGTCTCAAGCTGTAACATAAACACCTTATTTTACTGAATGATAAAAGTACTAAGTAAACAAATGCACAATTTACATTACAATATTTACATGGATGAGGTTAGACTTAACCATTTATTCACTATATGCTTATGCATGTTGTGGAAATGGTTCATTTAAATGTGCAACTCAACTTACTGACAGTAAAAAAACTGAAAAGTTTAAATTGCGCTAAATAAATTTATTTTAATGTCTAAGGACAAAGAATATATTTTGGCAATTTGCTATTGCCTGTCTTACACATTTGAGCTGATGGTTAAAGAAACAAAGGGCCATTCTTCATTCATGATCTGAGACAGGAATTTATTAATTTAAAGGTAATCCTTAGAGCTCAACAATATGTAATCAAATTATTTTATTAACATAAAAAACATAAAAATGCGCTTGAGAGCAAACTGTGATTAAGCACCTTAGTGAGAAAAATATATAGTGGCTCTCAAATGAGAGATAGTGGATCTATTTTCCAAAAATCAGGGAGATGGTGTCAGTCCCCCTTAAGGGGATACACTTACAAACTCTTTGAAAAGAGACAGCACTTCAGGTATGTCCGGTAGAAATCTGGCTTCAGAGTAGTAATTCTCATGAAAACACAGCAGAGGACATCAATTAATAATAGAACAGGTAGATTTTAATAAAAAAATAGTAGCTGCTTACATGAGGATTCTGGAAGTCACATGAAGTGGGCGCCACACAGAATGACAGGAATCCTTTACAGCAAGTAGTATAAAATATTACAAAATATTACTTTAAATATAGAAAAATAATAAAAGTACAATGGTAAGAATAGCAGGTTGAGTCCAGAACGCTACGCGTTTCGCTCTACATGAGCTTCGACCAGGCGTCTGGACTCCCTGCTTCAGAATGGCACTTTTATCCTCCGTTGGTATTGCCGGGTCCTGGCGTTGCTTCCGCATTCGTCATCATCTCGCGCGATTTCTGTTTGGAGATTCTCTGTCTTCACATCTCGCGAGATTTGGACTTAGGTTATTTTCTTCCAAAAACGGGACATAAGCTAAATAGCTCAGTTTTACGTATGCCATAGAAAGAGAGGGAGAATAAAAGACATAGCGCTTTACCTAAAAAACAGGCTGGTATATATCAGCATATAGAAATGTGCATTTCAGAAAGTCCGTTTCTGAAATGCACATTTCTATATGCTGATATATACCAGCCTGTTTTTTAGGTAAAGCGCTATGTCTTTTATTCTCCCTCTCTTTCTATGGCATACGTAAAACTGAGCTATTTAGCTTATGTCCCGTTTTTGGAAGAAAATAACCTAAGTCCAAATCTCGCGAGATGTGAAGACAGAGAATCTCCAAACAGAAATCGCGCGAGATGATGACGAATGCGGAAGCAACGCCAGGACCCGGCAATACCAACGGAGGATAAAAGTGCCATTCTGAAGCAGGGAGTCCAGACGCCTGGTCGAAGCTCATGTAGAGCGAAACGCGTAGCGTTCTGGACTCAACCTGCTATTCTTACCATTGTACTTTTATTATTTTTCTATATTTAAAGTAATATTTTGTAATATTTTATACTACTTGCTGTAAAGGATTCCTGTCATTCTGTGTGGCGCCCACTTCATGTGACTTCCAGAATCCTCATGTAAGCAGCTACTATTTTTTTATTAAAATCTACCTGTTCTATTATTAATTGATGTCCTCTGCTGTGTTTTCATGAGAATTACTACTCTGAAGCCAGATTTCTACCGGACATACCTGAAGTGCTGTCTCTTTTCAAAGAGTTTGTAAGTGTATCCCCTTAAGGGGGACTGACACCATCTCCCTGATTTTTGGAAAATAGATCCACTATCTCTCATTTGAGAGCCACTATATATTTTTCTCACTAAGGTGCTTAATCACAGTTTGCTCTCAAGCGCATTTTTATGTTTTTTATGTTCTCACTTTGTTGCTGTGTGGTTTAGGGACACACTACCTAAGTGCTGCTAAGAGCTAAGATATCAGCGCTGGTTACACTGTTATATTATTGTATTTTATTAACATACCTCTTTCATCCAAGGGATCACGCCCACAACCCTCTTTCATATAAGGGACCTTTTATGCCACCAATGGCACATCTCTAAAATGTTCCTTGTACTTCTCAAGAGAAGCCCAAATAAATGGTTTATGAAGGTTGTCATACAAGTTAGTATAAGGCATGATAATTGACATTGGACTATAAAACATAATTATTATATCTTGTGTCATCTTGTTGATTAAGAAGAAAGCCATTTACTGAACTCAAACTTTTTCAAATTATGTTACCAAAATTAAAAATAGCTTATTTATAGTATGGTTGAAATCAGCTTATTTTCTGATGAGTTCTATTTCATTTATTGAAATGATCTACTATATTTTCTTAAATCACCTTTTTATGGCATAAATTCCATGTTTTACTGCTGCTATTATCGTGCACATTTAATGACAAAGAGAAATAATTCCTTATATCAAGTCTCAAGACTTAACATTGTATTGCCTGTGAATTACCACTAAAGAGTTAGAGAGATGGTTTTATTGACCTTGAATATATTTGTGTAACAGTATTAAATACTCTTTTTAAGCTGGCAAACTCTCTCTGTCTTGTGTGTAGGTTTGTCTAATTTACTCTGTAACATTATTTTAAATATCTTACCAAGTACTGAATGAATTGTTGGCACAAAAAATATAAAAACAATATAATAAATAAACATTTGTGTAATATCATTTTTTTTTTAAACAAGAAGAGTTATTTTTTTGAAAACAAATGCTGAAAAACCTCATGAGTTTATGTTTTATTTGACAATCAATCACACAAAGATTGGTTAAGCGCTTAAGTGATTTGAAAGTGGAAGCAGCTATTCTACTGATAACCCACAATGATGATAAAAACAAAGACAAACCTTAAGGTATGGATGGTGGGATAGTTGCGCAAAGTGAATGTTTTTAGATCCAGAATTTCACAACCTGATGTCTAACAGTATGTGTGTAAATGATATCCAGCTTACCAAATCAACATTGTAGTATCATATATAAACAAGTTAACAAAGTATAGTGTATTATATTGAAGGCTACTTTATTTAAATACCTTTGTGAGTGCTATATATACCACAAAAATGTATACATCTATACTAATATACCACGCTCTATTGTGTTCTCTTTTTTTCCGCTTTTCACAAATGATGAAGTTTGCCACCTTTTCTTCAGAAAAATACCGACCATGCTGCTGCCGCAAGCCAATTTTTTACGGCCTGCTTCTATGCTGGTTTGGTAACCTGGATACCATTTACACAAGTCATGTTAAAGATCTGGTTGTTACATTTTTGTTCTAAAACGTTCACTTTGTACTACTGGCACACCATCCCTTCCCTTTGGTTTGCCTTTACATTTGTCTATTTGTTTATGTATCTGTGTGTAATTCTCTGAACACAATGTATAGCTTATTTTTTTTTTTTTTTACCATTTTTTATTCTCCACATTCACCGTAAAACAATGTTTAGGTGACGGAGTCCATTTAAAAACAAAATGATTATATTATAATTATAATTCACTAGTTACAGCTTCTGTCATTTCTATTTAGAAATATGTGCAAGGTGTTGAAATGCAATCCAGAAAATGCAATGTATTTTTATATGTGAGCATGTGGGGTCAATATTCAATTTTTTACTGAAGAAATTGCATTTCAATTCAAACAACTCCCAGACACAATTTAAAAATAGAACAAAGTTCCCTCATAATTACAGCATGAGTTTTATATGGAAAGTACAAAGACTGAAAAGCATTTTGAAACCTCTGCAGAAGGGAAATTACAATCAAATTGTTCTTTCAATGGTATGATGGACATGTTCTGAGTGATACTATGATCCAGTTATCTGACTCTTTTTTAAGCTTAATAATGTTACTGAATTAAAATGTAGATAATGTTGATAATAAAAAAAAAAAAAATTCTTACAGGTATAGGGGGGTTATATATGCTATGGGACAACATTGTAAAAGTAGTCCAGTCATGGAAATAAAATGTTCCTGCTGATTAGATAACTTTTAAAACTCTGCCCCCGAAATTAACCTTTTACATAATTCCTATAATGCTATAATATTACACACAGAGAGAACACAGGTCTAACCATTAACTCTGAGATACAATAACATTCTTTCATTAGCATTGCAAGACTGTAAAGACTTCACAGCTATAACACATTAAGATTCAAGTTATGGCAATGCATTTCTTAATTGTTTAAAAAAAATAAAAAAAATAAATAAAAAAGGAGTTAGAAATTATTTGGCTAACTACAACTCCCAGCAGTCAGCTGGCAATTTGTCGTGGGAGACATCAATCTACTAAAATTGAGAATCTTTAATGTGGAGAAACTAAAGTGCAATCATTCTCTGACAATATACCATATTTATATACTTCCATATTGTGAGGTCTGATCTCCTGAAACAATTTCCTTCCTTAGCACCACTAATGATGAACATTTATATATCTTTTTGCATGTTTCTGAAGGTTAGCTTTTTTGCAATGGCTACAAATTGATTACGCTGTGAGCATGCAGTGCTCCACATAATGTGAATGTACACTATGTGTTTATTTAAATAAATATGGAACTACCATCTATCTTCTCTCTTCTTTCCCCATTTTAGAAATGGTTGTATTTGTGAAAAGTAAATTGACTTACTGTTCCCAGTAGTGTTTCTGGTGCCAAAACAAAGCAAAGCAAATTGAAAATAGTGCAACAATTTTAGTGGGAGAAAAGAAAAATTTGACATTATTCAGTATGTATTTAAGCAAGCGGAAGGAATAATTAGGTAGAGAGCGGCAATCTTGCAGCCTCTTAATCTGTTTTCAATTGCATTTGTCTTCTTTTTGATCATATTGCACAAAAATACTGCAGGAGACATCTTTATCAGTATGTATGTACATTTAGCAGATTATGATCTTTCGTACTTTGACTTTTTCCATTATATTTCTCCAGTTTACTAATGGAACAGCTGTAAAATCAATATAAAAGCAATCCATTTTAGAAACAAATTGAACACTCACAAAATTTTGCACTGATACATGTTTCTTTAAAAACATCATTTATATAATTGAACATATTATATAAGTGGATATATATATGGTAATATTTCATGGCATACATTTAAGTACATACTAATAAATACTTTTTTGCAATAGAAGTGCTAGAAACAAAGGTTATATATAAGATTTAGAAAGGTTAATTCAAAGCTCTCTTAGATTTTCCTTCCAGCATTTTGTGATCCTGCTGCTGGCACAAATCTGTCAATTGACAATGTTTCCAGCACTGGTCAATCATCTTGTTGTATTCGTGCAACATCATCATCTTCTGCAGTGATGGATGGTTTACTTTAGCAGTCCCAAATCTCTGGTGGGCCAAGCAGGGATGATCTGCCTGTTGCTGGGAACTGTACATGATAGTAGTTATAGTCCACAGTAACTTGGAAACATACTGATGCTTGCCTTTGCTATAGAATAGGACTGCAAAAGCAGTGTGAAATGGCAGCCTTGGAGAAAATAGAACAGACTAGCCTTGTTGTCATTTCTGAAGTAAAGATAGTGTCCTAACCATATAACCCTAGACTGGAGGTAAATATTAGATACTATGTTGTTTTTTTTGCCTTTACTCCACTTTAAGAAATGTGTTGTGCAAAGTTCAGATACAGCTCACATGATTAAGGTATTAAGTGACAAGTTAGGTTGAAGAGTTAGGTTGAAGTTGATTGTACCTTGGATTAGTGTAGTGAGATTAGAAGTGCAGTTAATCTGCAGATATTGAAAAGTGGGAGAGAAGTACTCTTGTTTAGAAGAGGGATGTCAATTGGGATCTATTTTGCAGAGAGGTCAGTGGACTTTTACCCTCTTGCAACCCCATGAGTAATAGAGGAATAGTGGTCCTCTTGTTCATTCATGAATTTCATCTATATAACTAATCCTAGACGCAGGTTTGGTTTTGTGTGACGCAGTCGCACCACTCATAAACACAAGTTTTACATTTTAGAAAAAACAACTTTTCTAAAATTAGATCATGTGTAAAGGAGTCATTATCAGACTAAAGCAATTTAAATGGAGTAAAGGAGAAATGAGATTATCTAAAAGTTGCACTACTGAAGGCAACAGAAAATTGCATTAGGCTTGCAAGGAAAAGCAAAAAATTGAAGAAACCACTGTGGTGGCCAAAATAGTAAAAAACAAAAAGCTAGCATTTAGTAATTATAAAAAAACTCTGAGTGATGGAGACAGAAAGATCTACAAGAGTAGGAAGAAAGAGGCAAAGCAAGCTATAAGAGCTTTCAAAACACACACAGAAGAGAAAATAGCTTAGTAAGTGAAAAAAAGGGGATACAATATGTTTGATACATACACGAGAAGAGGAAAGTACAATAAAGATTAGTTAGATTAAAAACAAAAGAAGGATGCTATTTAGAAGAGTATAAAGGCCCAGAAGACTGCCATAATCAATATTTTTGTTCAGTTTTTATAAATGAAAATGAGGGAAAGGGACCTCATTTAGCGTAAAAGACTAATGAGTCTTTTGATGCATGTAAGTTTACAGAGGAAGATGTTTTACTTCAGCTGTCTAAAGTAAAGACAAATAAGTCGATGGGCCCTGATGGGATACATCCAAAGTTATTAAAATAACTTAGTGGTGTACTAGCAAAACCCTTAACAGATTTATTTAACCAATCATTGTTAACTGTAGTAGTCCCAGAGGATTGAAAATTAGCAAATGTTATACGATGGCCCAAATGCCAGAACCACAGGCAGGGGTATGGTCTCAGAATGGTTCAAGATAGGCAATGGAACAAGGCAGGGTTGCCCCCTGTCCCCCCCTGTTGTATTTGCTATATATTGAACCATTGGCTAATGAAATCAGAGCCAATAAAAATATTATGGGAATAACTATAAATCATGTAGAATACAAAATATCACTCTATGCGGATGACATTTTAATAACATTAGGCGATACTAGAGAAGCATTGGAGGAACTCATGAAAGTTATAGAAACCTTTGAGCGCTTCACAAATCTCAAACTTAATATAGAAAAAATTTGAATTAAAGAGATAGCAGACCCAGGTTGGTTCTTAAAAACCTCTTACCCATTTGGAATAGGTGGAAAAAATACTTGAGGATGGAAGATAGGCTCTTAGGATATCTCTCTCTAACAATAATAGAGACTTATATGGCGGATCTTAATCTGAAGGCGTGGACAAACAAGGGAATAAAGAAAATAAATCATATATTACAAGATAATAAGTTAAAACCTTTTTAGCAGATTAGAATTTAACCTGTCCTCCAGAGAGATATTCACATATACGAGAATAAAAAGTTTTCTAACAAAAAAAAATAGATGTGGAGCTGACAGAGGGATTGAAAATGTTTATTAAGGTAATGAATAATGTAAATAATAAAAATATGGGTTTACAGTGTGCCAAACTATATGAAATATATAAGATAATACCCCCATCCCAGCATTAATATCCTGGGGAAAAGACCTATATATAAACATCACAAGGGAAGAGTGGATAAGTTCTATCAATGCAGTAGCATCCACAACACACTGTCTAAATCTAGTCGAAAGCCACTATAAAGTCATAAATAGATGGCACTTTAGGTTATAATCTATGTACCCAACTACTCCCCCCATATGCTGGAGATGTGGAGCTAACAGAGCAGACTACGTACACATTTGGTGGTCATGCCCAAATCTAGCTGAACTATGGTGGAAAGTAGCGAAATTCTGTGAAGAGGAAATAGGGGTGACATTAAAATATACGTGTCCCGCCTTTGTATTACATATTGGATGGCCAAATATGCCTAAGGATAAAAAAGATCTAATCATACATATAATGGTTGCAACCAAATTAGCAATAGCTAAATATTGGAAATTAGTTACCACCCCGACATGGCCAATGATAAAAAATCAGGTAGCAATACAATGTGAGATGGAGGTGGGAATATTAAGACAAGATAATTATATAACCCAATGGGAGAGCTGGGCATGTAGGATTAAGAATGATTGACATGAAGGGCAGTCTGACCCTTAATCGGGTGGACAGGGTAGGTACTTCTTTTTGTTTTTTGTCTTTGTCGATTTTGTAATTGAATTCTAACTTTATAGCTGGTTATATGTAATTGTTTCTTGAAAATGCTAGACTGGGGATGGGGGGAGGTAGAGGGGGAAAATAAGACAGAGAGAGGATATGAGTGACATAAAGAGTAGCGAATAACTAAAAGTAATTAACGGTCTATAAGTATGGCCCCCCATACACCCTGTTACCCTAGCTCCTCCGACTATAAGACATGCATAACCTGCTACTGAGAAATTTATATAAATGTATTGTACGTGTTTTTGTACTTTAATAAAAAAGAAGAGAAAAAAAAAAGAAAATGAGCAAATGTTGTGCCCATTCACAAGAAAGGAAGTAGGGAGGATTCAGGCAACTATAGACCAGTAAATCTTACTTCAGTAGTGGGGAAAATAATAGAAACCTTGTTAAAGAATAGGATTGCATAGCATCTAAAATGGATTTCAAAATCAGAGACAACATGGGTTTACTTCAGGGAGATCATGCCAAACTAATCTTATTGATTTTTTGGATTGGGTGACTAAAATAATAGAGCGGGGTGGTGCAGTAGACATTGCTTACTTAAATTTCAGTAAGGCTTTTGAAGCTGTCGCACATAGAAGGCTTATCAATAAACTGCAATCTTTGAGTTTGGATTTCAATATTGTTGAATGGATTAGACAATGAGTGACAGGCAACAGAGAGTTGCAGTCAATGGAGTTGTATTCAATGCAAGGTCTTGTTACTAGTGAGGTACCTCAAGGATCTGTACTTGGACCCATTCGCTTTAATATTTTTAATAGTGATATTGCAGAAAGTCTTGTTGGTAAAATATGTCTTTTTGCTGATGATACAAAGATTTGCAGCAGGGTTGATGTTCATGGAAGGATAGGCCAAATGGCAAATGATGTAGCTAAACTAGTAAAATGGTCAGAGCTGTGGCAATTGAGTGTCAGCATGCTGTGCATGTGCAGTACACATTCTCCAGTGTCCCAGAACTGGAGAATAAAATTGGGACTGCAGGATTGCAGTCCTGAATCCTGTTGTCCCACCGAACTTTACCTCTGTCCCTAAAATCAGGGCAGAGGTAGAACTCATCAGGACAATGAGACAGAGCCTCAAATCATGTATTATCCCACAAAAACAGTTAGGCGGCATCAGGTAGTAGTGGTAGAGTTAAAAATATATGTCGTGCACCATAACAAGTAATTTTTTTTAGAATCTAACAATCTATCTATACATTGCTCTCATAGTTTTGGCAGTCAGTGTAGTTTAATTATTCAAGGTATTTTTTTCATCCACATAATTGTAGCAAACCTAGAATCCAGGGACTAAATTACTGTAACGCTACACATTGAAAGTACATGATTAAATATACTTTCTGACTTGTTTACATTGGGAAAGCAAACAGAATACTTTAAACACATTCTGCAAAACATAAATCATACATCAATGCAACAAAAGAGACAAATAAAAAATTAGCACCAGGGAGATGAAAATCTACTAGCTGTCCACTGTTTGAAGCCTAGCCATCACATTTGGTAACTCAGACAGTGGTCTTTGAAAATGTACACAATCTCTTGACAGAAAAACATATGTTTTCTAAAACAATTGTTAAAAAATCTATTCACTAAAAACACAAATGGTTAGTTGATAGGCTACCTAATCCTTGTTTGATTTTGAAAAAAATTGAACTTCAATTAACTACTTTGAAATTACAGGCAACCATTATAGTTCATAATTGTTTTAATTCTTTTGCAGTATTTATCCTTTAACATGTTGAACTTTAATTAGATGTTTTGTTCATGATATAAATCATTCAGTTTATCTGTTCTGAACCTGAGTTTAGTAATAACATCTTAATAATAAAGTACATACTTACAAATGTGCATTATTTTTATTTAGACATGGAACACAAGTTTATCCGATACAGAGAACAGATCCTTTAATAAATACACATTTGGAGTTCAATGTAAAATATGGACTTTGTTATTTTGATTGTTGTGTATTATGCAATATTTTAGGTTACATCTTAAGTTATTTTGCTCCTGATTTGGTCTCCACACTGGAGGTTGTAATCACTACACAGGGGTGGAATCATCTTTTGGCTTGCAGCAAGAGCCAGGCAAGTTTTTCTTATTTTGACTGAACCAAAATTTTAATAACACTTATTAAATAGGCATCCAAAAGTGCACAATTCTTTGTAGAATTTAAAGTTTGTGTTACTGCAACTCATTAGCATCAAGTAGGTTTTAAATCTAACACGATAGATACTTGGGTATCTTGGTAAACTACTGGTTTTAACCCACTGAACAAGCTGATAAATATCTGTTTGCCATAATACTGTAATAATAACAATGCATCTTCATAATACTACTACTCAAGTTAAGATGCATCTAAATTAACTACTGAATAATTGTGATTGCTTGTTAATCTGTTTAAATAGATCAATAATAATAAAGAGAAATACGTAATTTAGGAGAGAGGGGATAGAGGGTGGACTCTCTTTCTAACCACAAATGTAAAAATAAGGTAGCTCCAGAGACGAAGGGGGGAGAGAAATAGTATGAATGAATGTTATCAATAGGAATTTCACCGGACAGGTGGTTCATTTTTGTACATAATTATGTTTAATTGTAAGTTTTGTCTGATTGAGATACAATATAATTGGCAGTGGGAATTTAAGGCTTTTACCTTACTGTAATGATATTTATATGTCTTGTGTATTGGGAAAAGATGAGATAAAGAAAGAGTTGGGGAGGGGAGGGAAGGGAAAGAGGAAAGAGAAGAGCATTTATAGAATGCATGTAATGCTATGGGCTTTCTATAATCCGAAATTCTATAAACCAAAAGAGATTTGGTTTATAGACTTTCGGTTTATAGAAAGCCCATAACATTACATACAATGTTGCGCCATTAAATCGCTGAACCCCGAACTCCAACCCGCACATACAGTGAAATGTGCGTGTTCGGGTCCGGGGTCCAAAAACCGTAATGTTCGGTACGAACCCGAACAGTGCGGTTCGGGTTCGCTCAACACTAGTAGTCTTATGACAAACAAAGCATTTGTGTTGTCAAAACTTTATTTTAAATTCTTTCTATTTCAGTTCTCAGTTCTTCGCATAAAGCTGTAATTGAAATGGGAGGTAGATTGCAATTACTGAAAATTACCAGCAAGGGAAAATTGAAGGCTAATGTTAAACTGCCTCAGACAGTTAATGGTTTAGAAGGTTCTGTAATTTGTTATTAACTTAAAACTAATCAAAACATACACAGCTACATTGATTGTGATAGTAGATCAAAGTAGCTGTATATTCAATCTAGAGAACTGTTATCAGACTATATGCAACATGACATTTATTTTACAAACTGTTTATCCTTGTTTTCCTATAACATCAAAATTTGGATGAAATGCAGTGGCAAGAAAAAGTAAGTGAACCCTTTGGAATTACTGGCATTTATATATAAATATTTGTCCTAAAATATCTGATCTTCACTTAAGTTATAATAATTAGTTAAAACAACCGGTTTTAATTAATAACACATACATT
The DNA here is from genome assembly GCA_036172795.1 of Pelodytes ibericus. Taxonomy (NCBI): domain Eukaryota; kingdom Metazoa; phylum Chordata; class Amphibia; order Anura; family Pelodytidae; genus Pelodytes; species Pelodytes ibericus. Next base: position 114,167,345 of record CM069858.1, read on the forward strand.
ATTGAATACATCATCCAATCATTCATGGTGTGAGATGGAAAAAAGTATGTGATGCCCTCAACCAGTGATGGTGAACCTGTGGCAATCAAGAGCCTCTTAGGTGGCAGTTAGTGTCTGAGTGCACTGGCACCATCATCATACAAGAAGGTAAGTGGAGCAAAAGAGTGGAGACTGAGATGGGGCAACTCAAAGAAAGGGAACAATAGGAGTGAAGTGGAAATTAAAATGAGCTGAATCTGAATAAAAATTGGAGAAGGAAGAATAATCTCAGGAAAAAGGGTAATTTGAGATCTGGGTATCCTGCAGAATAATGGGCTCTAGGCTAATGACTTCAACAAAAGCTAATTGGAAGTTAGGAAACCTGGAGTCCAAATCAATGGAAATTGAGTGTAGGTACAGTGGGGCAAAAAAGTATTTAGTCAGCCACCAATTGTGCAAGTTCTCCCACTTAAAAAGATGAGAGAGGCCTGTAATTTTCATCATAGGTACACTTCAACTATGAGAGACAGAATGGGGGAAAGAATCCAGGAAATCACATTGTAGGACTTTTAATTAATTAATTGGTAAATTCCTCTATAAAATAAGTGTTTGGTCACCTACTTTTGGGCTCCTCTGTCCTCCACTCGTTACCTGTATTAATGGCACCTGCTTGAACTTGTTATCAGTATAAAAGACACCTGTCCACAACCTCAAACAGTCACACTCCAAACTCCACTATGGCCAAGACCAACTGCATGTTTAAGGGCTACTGTGACTTATGAAAAAAAAACAAAAAACCCACTCTGCTCATGTGAACCATGCCTGGCAAAAAAGAGATCTCAGAAGATCAAGAATTGGTGATGTGCATAAATGTGAAAAGGGTTACAAGTAATCTCAAATAGTTTACATATTCATAAGTCACCAGTTAGACACATTTTTATTTTTATTTTTTATAAATGGAGAAGATTTAGTACTGTGGCTACTCTTCTTAAAAGTGGGTGCCCAGCCAAGATAAAAAAGAAGCAACCAAAGACTAGAAGGAATCATTGGAACAGGTTACAATTTACAAAACATTGAACAGGCATGGAGTCCCTGGCTGTGGCTCTCCAAAAAACATTGCTGCATGTCTGAAGTTTGCCACCTTGACAGTCCACAAAGGGAAAATGCTTTGTGGACTGATAAAATTAAAGCTGAACATGAAGCACTATATATGGCATAAAAAGTGAATTGGAAACCAACATGAAAACATCATCCCATCGGTAAAGTACAGTGTAGGGAGCATGATGATTTAGGGTTGCATTGCTGTCTCAGGGCCAGGACAACTTGCATCATCATGGGTACACTGAATTCCTAAATATTATCAAGCTATTATACAAGATAATGTCAGGGTGGCTGTCCACCATCTGAAACTACTTTAGAATGGCTTAAAAAGAAAATCCACCTTTTGGAGTGGCCTGGTCAGAGCCCAGACCTCAACCCAGTAGAGATGTTATGGCATGACCTAAAGAGAGCCGTTCACACCAGACATCCTAAGAATATGGCTGAGCTTATGAAGTTCTTTCAGGAGGAATGGTGCAAAATTCCTCCTCAATTTTGTGGAAGTCTGATGTGCATCTACCAGAAGCGGCTGTTTGAGTTTATTGCTGCTAGAGAAGGTTTAACCAGTTATTAAATCCAAGGTTTAATTTTCTTTTCCACCAACAATGTGACTATTTAATGAGTGTGTACATATTTCTTCTGTGTTAAATGAAGATCAGATCACATTTTTTTATTTAAATTTATTATTTTTCATACATATACAAATTTTTTATTAGACACATGAAACATACATATATATATATATATATATATATATATATATATATATATATTATATATATATATATATTTATACACACACACACATAAAAGGAACAGTATTTAGTGTTGGGTCTAAGCATACTATGGCCATATAATGTGACTAAATCATCAACATTCAGCTACTCTGTTTGAAGATAATGTGGCGAATTCCCTGTATATAAAAAAAAGTCAAAACTGAAATATTTATTAAATAAATGTTGTTTGAATAAATATTGAATATATTATACCTTGAACATACGCAGTCTGGGCTTAGATACAGCACCCAGACAACTTTATTGTTAGAACTTACTCATGTGTACAGGAAATGAACCCACCAACACCATCTGTATCCTGATGGTTTATTTTGTCTGTCTGCCCAATTATAAGGCATAAACTTGTCCCCTATGCTTCAGCCATTCAATTTACTGCTAACATTCAGGTTTCCAACTGTATCTGTTATTCTGCTTCATCTATTTATTAATATTTCTATTTCCAGTGATGTGGCTCTGTCAACATGAACCAATATACATTTGTATTTTTCATGCTTTTTTTTAAATTGTAGTTGTTTGGTTTGATCAACGTCTGAGTTTAGCAAATACAAGATGTAACATAATACTGTGGCTTGTTGAAACATTATCAAAAACTTACTAACTTACAAATAATATTGTAGTTAATTTAAAAAAAAAAACTGTCAAGGCATTCATTATTTTCTCTCTTATTGTAAATATAATTATTGGGTCACTTGGCATCATCATGCCATTTGAGTAACATGGTCAGGTGGGCATGTGATTTCAATATGACTTTTTCAATATATATATATATATATATAAATAGAAAATTGATTTCAAGAAAAAAAGCACACACCTGTCTTTCTATATTATAATTTACCTTTAAATCTTTTTCATCATCTGAAGTGAACTACCTTACAAAGTAAAAATCCATTGATGTGGATTGCTCTGTATAATTAATATTAGAGAGGAGATGATCTAAGGTTTAGAGAAATTGTGCTAAGTCTTTATCTTGGCATTAAAAGTAATGGGCAATCTGTTGCAATTCACTGAGTTTATTTAAACTTGTGGTATTGATTCTCAATACACAGTCTTGAGTTGGCTAATAAGTGCAGGTCATCAACTTAAATTTTTATCACAAAAGAGTTTATTTTTCCACTTGTAAAAGACTATTTTATAAAAGAAGATTTTCACTTTGAAATACCAGTTTATTAAAAAAACAAAAATATTTAAAACATTTTAAATGATCATCAATTTACATTCGTGAAAATATAAAAATGACAAAACAAGATGCACATTTCGCATATTAATATTTATTGAATTGTCTGTGGCTGCTTTTCATTGTTTATACAGGGAGTGCAGAATTATTAGGCAAATTAGTATTTTGACCACATCATCCTCTTTATGCATGTTGTCTTACTCCAAGCTGTATAGGCTCGAAAGCCTACTACCAATTAAGCAAATTAGGTGATGTGCATCTCTGTAATGAGAAGGGGTGTGGTCTAATGACATCAACACCCTATATCAGGTGTGCATAATTATTAGGCAACTTCCTTTCCTTTGGCAAAATGGGTCAAAAGAAGGACTTGACAGGCTCAGAAAAGTCAAAAACAGTGAGATATCTTGCAGAGGGATGCAGCACTCTTAAAATTGCAAAGCTTCTGAAGCGTGATCATCGAACAATCAAGCGTTTCATTCAAAATAGTCAACAGGGTCGCAAGAAGCGTGTGGAAAAACCAAGGCGCAAAATAACTGCCCATGAACTGAGAAAAGTCAAGCGTGCAGCTGCCACGATGCCACTTGCCACCAGTTTGGCCATATTTCAGAGCTGCAACATCACTGGAGTGCCCAAAAGCACAAGGTGTGCAATACTCAGAGACATGGGTAAGGTAAGAAAGGCTGAAAGACGACCACCACTGAACAAAACACACAAGCTGAAACGTCAAGACTGGGCCAAGAAATATCTCAAGACTGATTTTTCTAAGGTTTTATGGACTGATGAAATGAGAGTGAGTCTTGATGGGCCAGATGGATGGGCCCGTGGCTGGATTGGTAAAGGGCAGAGAGCTCCAGTCCGACTCAGACGCCAGCAAGGTGGAGGTGGAGTACTGGTTTGGGCTGGTATCATCAAAGATGAGCTTGTGGGGCCTTTTCGGGTTGAGGATGGAGTCAAGCTCAACTCCCAGTCCTACTGCCAGTTCCTGGAAGACACCTTCTTCAAGCAGTGGTACAGGAAGAAGTCTGCATCCTTCAAGAAAAACATGATTTTCATGCAGGACAATGCTCCATCACACGCGTCCAAGTACTCCACAGCGTGGCTGGCAAGAAAGGGTATAAAAGAAGAAAATCTAATGACATGGCCTCCTTGTTCACCTGATCTGAACCCCATTGAGAACCTGTGGTCCATCATCAAATGTGAGATTTACAAGGAGGGAAAACAGTACACCTCTCTGAACAGTGTCTGGGAGGCTGTGGTTGCTGCTGCACGCAATGTTGATGGTGAACAGATCAAAACACTGACAGAATCCATGGATGGCAGGCTTTTGAGTGTCCTTGCAAAGAAAGGTGGCTATATTGGTCACTGATTTGTTTTTGTTTTGTTTTTGAATGTCAGAAATGTATATTTGTGAATGTTGAGATGTTATATTGGTTTCACTGGTAAAAATAAATAATTGAAATGGGTATATATTTGTTTTTTGTTAAGTTGCCTAATAATTATGCACGGTAATAGTCACCTGCACACACAGATATCCCCCTAAAATAGCTAAAACTAAAAACAAACTAACAACTACTTCCAAAAATATTCAGCTTTGATATTAATTAGTTTTTTGGGTTCATTGAGAACATGGTTGTTGTTCAATAATAAAATTAATCTTCAAAAATACAACTTGCCTAATAATTCTGCACTAACCTGTATATAGTCCCAAGTGCAGTAGGGGTGACACCACATAAGCATACTAATGGTTGTTTTGGTTGCCACTTTAGCACCTAGCTAAATAGGAGGAAAACAGCTGACAGGGCAACTTCAGATTTTTTTATGCATAGGGCCCCCAAAATGCTATAGCCATTTCTGACCAACTGTGTAGAATCAGTCCTCATTGGTACTGAACAATGCTTCATAGTGACATGATTATTCTTACCCAATAGCATTGTGGCTCTAGCGGTCCATGCCTGGTGCATATGGATGTGTGGCAGGCCCCTGTATTGTGCAGATGTGCAGAAGACATAAAATATTATGCATGGAGAAATTATATACGCCCTTTTAAAGGTGCAGGTTACCTTTAGACTTAGTAATCTCAGTTTGAGCAAGTATTTGGCATTATGCATTGCCTTTATGGTGGGTTGTTCATTAAAAGTGAACTGACACCAGAATTATAGGTAGTCAGACAATAAACAACAATGTAAACATAAGTACAATCAGTGGCGTACCTACCACTGGTGCAGGGGTCGCAGCTGCAACCGGGGCCCGGCCGCTCTGCGACCCCTGCACAAATTTTTTTTTTTTTTAAAAATGTGCGGGCAAACGGGGCAGCTGCCCAGGGCCCATTCATTCTTGGGGCCCAAGGCAGCTGCCCCGTGGGCCCCCGCTACCCGTGTGACTACCCCCTTCCCCAGCCAGTACTTACCTACTTTCTGCTCTGTCCCCCGGTGCAGGTCCGTGGCTGTGAGGGAAGCGGTGTTCACTCCCCTCCAGCCATGCGGATCCGTAACGTTTGTTGAAACTTTTTTTTTCAACAAACTTTATTGAAGCCGAGCGGCTGGAGGGGAGCGCACAACGCTTCCCTCACAGCCACGGACCTGCACCGGGAAACAGCAGCAAGGAGGTAAGTACCGGGGTCTGGGGAAGGGGGGAGGAGGGTGGAATAATGAGCATACTGACTGGCAATATTAAGTGGCAATATCCTGACATATTAAGTGGCAATATCCTGGCATACTGAGGGGCAATAAACTAGCATATTAATTGGCATTATCCTGGCATATTGAGGGCAAACTCCTGGCATATTACATGGCAATATCCTGGCTTATTAAGTGGCAATATCCTGGCATACTGAGGGGCAATAAACTGGCATATTAATTGGCTATATCCCGGCATATTATGTGGCAATATCCTGGCATATTAATTGGCATTATCCTGGCATATTAAATGGCAATACCATGGCATATTAAATGGCAATACCCTGGCATATAAAGTGGCAATACCCTGGCATATTAAGTGGCTATATCCTGGCATATTAAATAGCAATATCCTGGCATATTAAGTGGCAATATCCTGGCATATTAATTGGCAATATCCTGGCATATTAAATAGCAATATCCCGGCATATTAAGTGGCTATATCCTGGCATATTAATTGGCTATATCCTGTCATATTTATTGGCAATATCCTGGCATATTAATTGGCTATATCCTGTCATATTTATTGGCAATATCCTGGCATATTAAATAGCAATATCCTGGCATATTAAGTGGCAATAGAGTGGCAAAATCCTGGCATATTAAAATGGGAAAAGAATGGCATATTAAATGGCAAAAGAATGGCATATTGAATGGCTAAATCCTGGCATATTGAGGGCACATAACACTGGCCAATGGGCACATAACACTGGCAAATGGGCACATAACACTGGCAAATTGCACAACTGGCAAATGGGCACAACACACCGGCAAATGGGCACAACTGGCAAATGGGCACATAACACTGGCAAATGGGCATATAACAGGCAAATAACTGGCAAATGGGCACATAACTGGCAAATGGGCAAATAACACTGGCAAATGGGTACATAACTGGCAAATGGGCACATAACAGGCAAATAACTGGCAAATGGGCACATAATTGGCAAATGGCAAAGAACACTGGCAAATGGGCACATAACTGGCAAATAACTGGCAAATGGGCACATAACTTGCAAATGGGCAAATAACAGTGGCAAATGGTCACATAACTGGCAAATGAGCAAAATAACACTTGCAAATGGGCACATAACTGGTAAATTATGGGCAGAATAACACTGGCATAGGCTAAATTAACATTGGCAAATAACAGGCAAATGGGCAAAATAACACTGGCAAATGGGCAAAATTGGCTGTGGCATATTGGCAATCTGGCTGTGGCATATTGGCAATCGTGGCTAATCGTGGCATAATGGGCAAATTGGCTGTGGCCAAATTTATACTGTGGCATTTTCTGTGGGGCAAAATAACATGTACTATGGGGTAAAAGGAACACTGTGGCATGTTCTATGGGGCAAAATAACGTGTACTATGGGGGAAAGTGACACTGTGGCATGTTCTGCAGGGGCAGTTCAGTGGGACAAAGTGACACTGTGGTATGTTCTGGTGGGAAAATTTACACTGCAGCATGCCAAATCGTGTGGGTGCAATATGAGTGCAAGCCAAGTGCTGTGGGTACTGTATAGTGATGTGTTAGGACCTTTAGGTGCAATGTGGGTGCAGAGGAAGGGAATAAAAATAAGAAATTAACAATTTTTCAATAACATTTTCATTACATATAAAAATAGTTGAATATAATATTAAAAAGTTCATATAAGTATACATGCAGCTAGTTATATAGATATATTTGGGGTCCACTTCAAGATTTTGATAAGGCTGGAAATATTTCAACGTTTTTTTTGTGTGTGTCCAGAAAAGTAAGATTACTTTACTGAGAGGGTGGTGGATGAGAGGTTAATATATGAAGGAGTTTAAGCATGCATGGGATAAGCATAAGGCTATCCTTGATATAAGAGAAGGCCAGGGATAATGAAAATATTACTTTACTGAGAGGGTAATGGATGCATGGGATAGTCTTCCAGTGGAAGTGGTAGAGATTAATACAGTGAAGGAGTTTATGCATGCATGGGATAGGTATAAGGCTATCCTAGATATAAGATAAGGCCAGGGACTAATGAACGTATTACTTTACTGAGAGGGTAGTGGATGCATGGGATAGCCTTTCAGCAGAAGTGGTAGAGGTTAATACAGTGAAGGAATTTATGCATGCATGGGATAGGTATAAGGCTACCCTAGATATAAGATAGGCCAGGGACTAATGAAAGTATTACTTTACTGAGAGGGTAGTGGATGCATGGAATATTCTTCCAGTAGAAGTGGTAGAGGTTAATACAGTGGAGGTCAGAAACTTTGTATTATTTTACTGAGAGGGTAGTGGATACATGGAATAGTTTGCCAGCAGAAGTGGTAGAGGTTAATACAGTGAAGGAGTTTAAGCATGCATGGGATAGTTATAAGGCTATCCTAGATATAAGACAAGGCCAGGCACAAAGCGGAACAGTTGGGAGGCATGTAAGTGGCATTTCTGGGGTGGAGTAGCATGGTTGGGTCCGGGGGCCCCGAGGCAATTTTTGCACCGGGGCCTGGTGGTTTCTAGTTACGCCTCTGAGTACAATCATGAGATTTGCATGTAATTTATGTATGACTAATCATCGTGCTTGGAACTCTAGAATAGAAAAGAATAAAACAGTGCGCAAGGATGATTCTGTTAAAAAGCACCCAACAGATGCTGTGAAATAGCGGTGATAAAATAATTACTATAAATAAAATATATATACTTGGACATCCTGGGTAAATGAATAAAATAATATAATAAAAAAAAATGTAAATAGTGTAATACGTTCCAAATTCATTAAAATAAATAAGTTCCCTTAACTGCCTTTATGTTGCTCCATCTGCATTATTGGAGCCTTACTTGTGAGTGTATATTTATGTCTTATTTATTTTAATTCATTTGGAACATATTACACCATTTAAATAGTTGTATTATAGATTTGTATCCATTGCTATATATTATCTACAGTAAGCATTTTATTTATCGTCACTATTTCAAAGAACATATTAGGATTTTTTTTAAATCAGGGTTTTACTATTTTCTTTCTGTATTTTATTTTTAGTTATTGTATACCGTTGTTCATTCATCACTGCAGTGTGACCCCTTCTTTTTTTCCTGGCCACCCCTTACACTCCCTTTTCCCTCTCAAAGCTGTGAATGCTTTGAGAGGGAAAAGTTTTGAGTGGGATCTTATATTTCGCTAAATTGATAATATCTTAGTTATAATGAGTCAAATGTGATCAACATCTAATAGAGTGGGCAGTGATTCTGCTTGCCATATAAATTGCATTCCAGAATGAATTTCTGCAGCAACAACATTCATTGAAAATGTCATGATAAATTAAACATGAACAAGGACTTTCATATACAGCATTCTATATGAGTATTCCCAAACCCTACATAGACATTTTGGGAATATTATGGGCAGCAATTTGATGTAATTGCTTTTGATGTTTGTAATTAACAGAAAAGTTTAAGCTCCATAAATCATTTTGCTGATGGTATGACCACACTTTACAGAAATCAAATGTCCTCACTTAAAGAGTATAACAATTCTACCACTGCTCTGTTAAAGGTGTTATTGAATCTGACAGCTTTAAGTTACTAGGAGTTTCAGTAATGTGTTCTGTGTTAGTCATTGGTAAACCTCAAATACATTTGATAGACTATGGTGGGTTTTAAGGTGTTTTGTGTAACATGTTTGTTTATTATGTTCAATGTTAACTGTGCATATTTATAGAAGCCCATAGCCAGAGTTCAGTTTAGTCACAAGGACTCAAAACAGGTGGCCTGTTAGATGGAGCCTTCGTGTGTCTTAAGGGACTGGGTTTAGCAGGGGAGGGCTGGCAGCCTTAGGCCTGGGGGGCAAATCCAGTCAAGTGGCCCATTGCATCATCGAATCGCCTCCCCATCCACGGCCATCTTTTCCTTGTTTTATAACGAATATTGCCAGGATTTTCCCCCACAATATACCAGGATTTGCCATTTAATATGCTAGAATTTTCCCTTACAAAATGCCAGGATTATGCCCCTCAGTATGCCAGGATTATGCCCCTCAATATGCCAGGATTATGCTCCTCAATATGCCAGGATTATGCCCCTCAATATGCCAGGATTTTCTCCTCAATATGCCAAGATGATGCCCCCTCAATATGCCAGGATTTTCCCCTAAATATGCCAGGATTATGCCCCTCAATATGCCAGGATTATGCCCCTCAATATGCCAGGATTATGCCCCTCAATATGCCAGGATTTAGACACCCAATATGCCAGGATTTTCCCCTCAATATGCCAAGATGATGCCCCCTCAATATGCCAGGATTATGCCCCTCAATATGCCAGGATTTAGACACCCAATATCCCAAAATTTGGGCACCCCCCCCCCCTACCCACGTTGCACACCTACGACATGACCCATAACCCACGTTGCACACCAGGACATGCCCCATCACCACATTTACATGCCTCCATCACCCCATTACATACACATTTCCAATATTATTTGCCATTAATATTCCCCAGCCAATTTGTCCCATAATATGAAAATGTTATTATGCAATTTAATATGACTAAGTAAATTTGCCCAATAATATTCCAAGGTTATCTGCAATTTAATATGCCCCTGCTAATTTGCCCAATATGCCAGTGTTAATTGCCATGTAATATTCCCCAGCCAATTTGCCCAATAATATGCCAGTGTTATTTGCCATGTAATATGCCCCAGCCAATTTGCCCAATAATATGCCAGTCTTATTTGCCATGTAATATGACCCAGCCAATTTGCCCAATAATATGCCAGTCTTATTTGCCATGTAATATTCCCCAGCCAATTTGCCCAATAATATGCCAGTCTTATTTGCCATGTAATATGACCCAGCCAATTTGCCCAATAATATGCCAGTCTTATTTGCCATGTAATATGCCCCAGCCAATTTTCCCAATAATATGCCAGTCTTATTTGCCATGTAATATTCCCCAGCCAATTTGCCCAATAATATGCCAGTGTTATTTGCCATGTAATATTCCCCAGCCAATTTGCCCAATAATATGCCAGTCTTATTTGCCATGTAATATTCCCCAGCCAATTTGCCCAATAATATGCCAGTCTTATTTGCCATGTAATATGCCCCAGCCAATTTGCCCAATAATATGCCAGTCTTATTTGCCATGTAATATTCCCCAGCCAATTTGTCCAATAATATGCCAGTGTTATTCTGCCATTTAATATTCCCCAGCCAATTTGCCCAATAATATGCCAGTCTTATTTGCCATGTAATATGCCCCAGCCAATTTGTCCAATAATATGCCAGTGTTATTCTGCCATTTAATATTCCCCAGCCAATTTGCCCAATAATATGCCAGTGTTATTCTGCCATTTAATATTCCCCAGCCAATTTGCCCAATAATATGCCAGTCTTATTTGCCATGTAATATTCCCCAGCCAATTTGCCCAATAATATGGCAGTCTTATTTGCCATGTAATATGCCCCAGCCAATTTGCCCAATAATATGCCAGTGTTATTCTGCCATTTAATATTCCCCAGCCAATTTGCCCAATAATATGCCAGTCTTATTTGCCATGTAATATTCCCCAGCCAATTTGCCCAATAATATGCCAGTCTTATTTGCCAGCCAATTTGTCCAATAATATGCCAGTGTTTAAAAGCCCCCCCCCCTTACCTTTTTCCCTGGTGGCTAGTGGCAGGACTTCCCTGGTGGCTAGTGGAAGGACTTCCCTGGTGGCTAGTGGCAGGAGGACTTCCCTGGTGGCAGGCAGCATGGTCCCTCCATGCTGCCTGTTCGGCCTCCCGGCGGTTGTGCCGACAGGTCACGTGATCGGCGCGCGTCTGACGTCAGAGCGCCGATCACGTGACTGTTGGCACTTCCGTGTCAGACTGCACAGGGAGCCGAACAGGCAGCACGGAGGTTTCTTTGTGCTGCCTGTTCGGCTCCCCGTGCAGCCTTGCAGGCAGAGCGGAGGTGAGAGGGGATCTTCTGATCCCTTCTCAGTCTCTGCCTGCAAGCGCGTTTTTTTTTTTTTTAAACACTGGCCCAGCGGCCGTGTTTTAAATAGCTTAGGGCGGCCTGGGGGGCAATTGCCACCCTGCCCCCCGGCCCAGCCCGCCCCTGGGGTTTAGCAAGTCTCATGTATGCTACATCCACTTTTTACTAGCTTATCCCCTACTGCAGGAGTCTTTGTTCTGGCAAGGGCCCTCAATTCTTATCTTTTACCCATATTTTTATTGCCTAATTAACTTACCGGCACCTTTGACAGTTTTGGCCTTCCTATGGTTCTTACAAAAAATCTCATGCTGCTAGAAATTTTTCCAGTTATTATGGCAGCTGATATGAGGGAACGAGTTTTGCAGAATAAGGTGGTGATGTTTTATTCCAACAACAGGCTATTTCCATTTTTACCACAAGTGATTTAGTTGTTGTTTTATAAGTTGCTTTGATGACTAATGAACTAATAAATGTCTGGAACAATTTCTTAGGTGGATCATCATCAGTCTGATTGAACACAACAAGAATTCTCTAGAGATCACCAATCCTCCTATTTCTCTCCATTCTTATGTAATTCTGGATTCCATCCTTATGTAATTCTGGATTCCATCCTTTCTTCATCTATTGTCTTGTCTATGATACTGGTGCTGATCAATGTGTCTCCCAGTTACCACCAACTTAAGCTTTTGTTAAAGATTCATTATCCATCTAAGTTGACCATTATTTCAAGCAGACCAATCGCCATTGACCTTTGGGTCCCTCGTATTCTAAAGGTGGTAGAGTGTAGTTGTCTACCAAGATTATTAAGCTTTGTATTTAATCCTAATTTTATAGGTCATGTCAAGATCCTATCATGTATCAACCCTGTGACTTACAAATTGCATTTACCATCTTCTCTCTGGAGCCCTAGGGTTCTATTCGAGAATAGCCTGAGGAGTTCAACTTTGGAGGTCGAATTTCTCTTTTGCGACTAAGCCAAATTTGACCTCCCAACTCAACCTCCTTGAGGTATTTCCTCAAGAAAAGTCTGCACCTGAATTGAACCCCAACGCAACACCCCTCATCAAAGTCGACCTCCCATCTCCAATAACTGGGCCCAATAATCACCTAAACATTGCTTATACTGTGAATGTAGAGAATTAAAAATGATTGAAAATTATTTATAGATTTGTCAAGAACCATCTTGCCATCTCAAACTGCCTAAAGGGTTATACCTCGGATTTACAATATGGGTCGAACTCAGAACCATCTATATCCCCAAAAGAGCTATTCTACTGCTTCATTGTCTAAGTCCTGGGTTGCTCGGCCACCTATTGGGCCATTTTAAACACCTGCCATGCAGCTAGCCATTGCTCACTTTCCAATTGGCAGCTACCTTCCTCTACCCTCGAGGTCATTGATAAATAGTGAGAACAGCAGGAATCCTTGGGTAACTCCACACATGGTTTAAAAAGAAAGGGATGTAGTATCAGAAACAGACTCATAAAGAGTTCTGTCACAGAAGTTGGAACAAAATCAGTTTGTCACCATACCAGTGTTTGAGTATTTAACAGGATGTCAAGTTCAATAGGAGACTGTAATGGGTTCCCTGTTGAGATGGTGGAAGCTAGTATTACCAATACTAAAGCCAGGAAAAGACCCATTGTTAGTTACAACTATTGACCTATTTTATTGATCAATATTGAAAAACAGGATGTCAAGGTCATCTGTACCAAAGGCCTTTATAAAATCTACGGAACAACTCTAAGAAGATTCTTTCTTATCACGCCAGATATCATTGAACACTTTTAAGAAGACTGTAATTATATGCTACCAAATACTTTATCGAGAAAATTAACCCAGTGAGAGCATCCCAAAACATTGTAAACGTAAGGTGTTTTATCTTATATATTGAATAAGAATATATGTGTGAGATTAGAAATGGTGCAACTGATTAAGGTCTTTTGTATGAGTGTCAACAAAAACACTGCAGGAAATAAAATAAATAGAAAAGCCAAAGCCTTTGCAATTTTATAGCAATTTATACCAGGTACTATTACTTGTTTCAGTTCATTTTAAATATATAAATCTATAATATTTCTGGGATTTACCACATAACATTTTATCTTTCATCATTACAGGCCTGGTGTGATGATAGCATACACAGATGGAGACAGTTTAAATTTCAATTTACCAATTCATAACCATTTAGATTATCAAGGATAGAATAGGTACTGAAGATCATGATTTAGCTGACCTTCATATATTGTTTTTTAACAAGTGGGTTATATTTCCCTTTCTTTAACTCTGTTATTCCTTATTGTTAGAGGAGGCTAGAGAGACAGGGAAATGCATTATCATATAAATGAAAAGGTGGGCAGTATGCAACATGGTAAGAAAATTGAAATCAAGACAAGACTCACTGTGTGCAGAAACAATAAAAGAAATACCTATGGTAATATTTTGAGGTTTTAAAATCAATAGAAGAGTAGTGCTTAAATGCTGATTTGAAACCACAGTTCTAAAAAGGGAAATGGTTTTAAAAAGAAATATAATTGATTTCTTTGTATTCATTTCTCTAAAACAAATGCTTTTCACCAGCCCATCACATTGAGTTTTTGATAAAATGTCATGTTTTTCATTCCCACACTGACAGCCAAGTAACAATGTTTTTTTCTTTCCAAAATGTATTACATTTTATAAAACAATACAAATATACATAGGACTAACACAGCTCCTCTCTCAAATACATTGGGGTGACATACATTTTTGGTATATATAGATTTATAGCCTTTGTGCTACCTCACTTGTTTTTTAAAGCACAAACAAAGCAAGGTAAATGACATTATTCAATCATGGAGTTAATTGACATTATATATATATATATATATATATATATATATATATATATATTTCTCACCTCTTAAAGCTCTCTATGAAATAAAACATGTGCTACAAACCCAATCCCTTCATTACTATTTAGTTATTATGTGCATAATTAAAAATATTTTCTATTGACAATTTGATACTATGAAAGTGACCTTTATGTACAATTTGCTTCAGTACACAATAAATATAATGATCCCCAAAAGCTTTGTCTTCACTATCACCTTGAAGAGATAGCAGTGGTTTATTATACAACTTGTTCATAGACTACAATTAATAGTAATATACCACTGGTTCTAATAACATTACTGGATTTTAGAACAGATTTAGTATAAAGTAACATTTCAATTTCTACATACTTATCATGCTGAATGGGTAGCAACAGTAGTTCTACTAGCTAGTTTTGTCTAATCATCCTGCAGAGGGACATTGCCATTCTGCAACATCTGGCCAAGGTGATAACTCTATACATGCAGTTGAAAAAAAAAAAAAAACATTTTTAAACTTCCCTTTAAGCAATTCTAAAATGTGTCACAGTTTAACCCTAAGATGTGACCTTGATTTCATTCTTCGAATGAATCCTTGTGACCTCAGTGAACCACTTAATTTCCATGTGCCTCAGGCAAATAATACATAAAGACTATAAGAATATAAAAAAAAATCCAGGGTCTCTGAGAAAATACATCTGTCTCTAAATTAATTGACAGTTTTGACAGTTCCCTACAAGTATTAGAATATAATTGGAAATCTAATTATTTATTTATTTTGATTAAATATTACTCTATCATTGGCTTTCAATAACTGAAAATGTGGTAAATAATGAGATTTAAAGTGAGTGAACTGTGAGAAAGTCACCAACATATAATAACAATCTATGTGCAAACGTAATTGTTACAAGGTACGAAATGGCTTACTCAGAGAACTTTTGACTATTTTGTTCATATCAAAAATAACATTGCACTTAACGACGCTATTTACCTGTGAAACTATTTTTATCAATATGCACAGCCTAAACAAACAAATAAGCAATAAAATACATTTATATGTGTGCAGTGTCCTCCAAACATCCTTTAAGGGATCGATTTTACAAACCTTGATAAAAATATTGCATGAATAACATCAGATTGCTGGGTCTTTTAACATGCATACACTTTAAAGGATCCTGTTAGCTGCTTAGGCACATTGCTAAGTAATTCAAATAATGACTGGCATAACACTACCAAAGACTAACTAGCGAAAAAATAAGACAAAACCAAAACAAACGTTTAAAGACAAAGAGTAGGATGCCACTTGAACCTAAATAGGGGGCAATTAGAAAATCCTCTAGGCTACTGTCCTCTAATAGCCCAAAAATGAAAAAAAAAAAAAAGAAAAATCAGCTGGATTACCCAAAGAACCTGCTTATTCTCATTATTAGATTCTGAGAGGACCTGCCAAAGGGCCTACATCCCTCTGTATTGATTCATTGCGGGATATTTACAACTTTGGTGAGATCTGACTTGAAATTTTGCTCAAAGTGCACATATTTTCCTCTGAATATATATATATATATGTCCAGCGGTTTTTTTTTTTTTTTTTTGAGTGCATTCCAACATCAAGCAGAATTGTTCACAATGGACATTAATGCATCTTAGTTTATTTTTGCTCTATGAGCTTGGACTTATTGCTCTGCACATACAGAGGGGTATATATGATAATATTGCATGTACATAGGTTGTTTTTAATAAATAAATTCTACTCTGATTTCAGGTGTTCTTTGGACATTTATTTCATGCTGCTTTTCAAAACAAACCTTTGCTGTTGCTACTATAAATGCACTTAACAGCCATTTAGGATGAAGAAAACTCACAGACTTATCCCCAACTACACCATATATACAGGAATGACAACTGTTGCATGCATTTCGAATTTATCTAGACCATAGGGCTTAGAAGGAGAGACTAGATCCATAAGAGCGAGTGTAACTGATATAGGAAACAGAGAGAGAAAGAGAGGGACCACAATCACATACATACAAGTACATACATTTCCATAAGCAGTTACTTACAGATACCACAGAAATATTATATTAGTACGTTCACACTTGATATTACAGTGTATGTTTGATTGAGATTGAGTGCAAAAGGGTTTGAGTGGAGCATTTGCAGAAAAGGTAGATAAAACATTGCAGTGAAAGACAAAGAAAGGTGTGGTATGATCATGGCAAGAAAGACACATTTGCCATTTATCTTGATATTTTAGAGTGCTTTATTGTAGCTCAAAAACAAAACAAAAAATGAATTACACAAGTGAGGTATTTATTTTCACCAAAGAGACAACGTTTCAACCCTACATTTTATTATAGCATCTGAACCAATTCATAGTATAGAGAATGACATCTGTTCTTAATATTCAATGGTTTAACCCCTCAGTGAGAGCTCTATGGTGCATGTGATCAGAATTCCATTATGTTTCTAACATTATTGTCACATGTTTGCTTAACTGTGATTTTCTTTATTTGTGTTCAGTCCACCCACACAAATTATATATAATTTTTTAAAGGACAGATACCATTATTTTCATCATATGATATAATTCACTATTAAAAATATATAAAATATGATGAATGTAAAAATCAACACTTTTTCTAACCTTGACCTGAATTGTTTTTATACAATTAAAAAACGGTACAAAAGACCCCATCTACATAGTTTCTAATATTTGTCCTGAGTTTTTGAAATACCATGTTTTTCTGTAGTTTTTTAAAGTTATAGGGCAATTTAACCCTAATCATAAATCTACCCCCACTTATTATTCTGACCATTGCTCTAACCCTAATTCTAACCCTAACCCACCTGTAAATATAACCTTAACTCCCTTTGTGACCGATGACGGCCCAGGACCGTCATGTAGGTCCGATCGCGGTATGCATGCTGGCATACCGCGATCGCGCTAACAAAGACATGGCTGAGTGTCTCGATACCGAGACACTTCAGGCATGTCGGTTGAGGACCCCCCGGAAACATCCGGCCACTGTGACAGCCAATCACAGCGCCCAGATGTTAATAACTGTAAAGCAGGTGATCGTGGGGCAGTGAGAGACTAAATATAGTGTGTAAAGTCTCCCTCTGGTCCCCCCCAGTAACAACCAGCCCCCCCCACTGGATTTTTTTAATAAAAAAACATTTAAAAAAAAAAAAAATTAAATTAATAGGGTTAGAGTTCATCTAAACCCTAATCCTAGAGTTAGAATTAGGGTTTGTACCAACCCTAACCATATGGTTAAGGTTAGAGTTAAATAAAAAATAAAAAAATGTTAAATAATAATAATAAATTGTATAAAAATAAGAAGTTATTCCGTAGAGGACCAATGACATGTTATGTCTGTCTGTGGTCCTCTAGGGATATTTTATTTAAAAAAAAAAGACTGCTAGTGGGGCCAGTGCTTTGCATTGGCCCCCTGCAGTAGATAGGGGCCCGCAGTAGCTGGATATCTGATCCATGCAGCCGCAGGATAGCAAGGATAGCAAAAATCGGTGCTTCCTACTATAGACTACATTTCCTATTCTGCTACGGTAGCTTTTGGCTGTCTGAGCATGATAGGAAATGTAGTCTCAAGCATTACATAATAAATACACTTTTTAAAGCTGCAATAACCATATCCTAAATTTTGCCCTGTACCTGCCACATAAACCTAGCAAACCTATACATGTGGGGTACCGCTATACTCAGGGGAAGTTGCTGAACATATATTGGGGTTTTGTTTGGCAATAAAATAGAACAGCCCCTTTAAATTCATACCTAAGTTTCAAAGTGTGTGGAAATAAAACACACATAAAATTACTACGCCAAAACTTGTCAAAGATTGGTGGTAAAATGACAGAGTGAAAAGTGTCAAATTACCCCAAGTTGAATGCCCTGGGATGTCTACTTTATAAAAAATGTGTACATGTGGGGGGGTTATTCAGCGATTCATGTCCGATATCGGTGTTACAATGTCACTAATGCTCATTTTAAAAAAAAATGGTTTTGAAACAGCTATATGCTACATGTATTTATTAACCTTAAACATGCAAAATAAAGCAAAAAAACATATAAACATTGAGTATTTCTGAACTCAGGACCTACAGTCGAATCTATTTAGTAGGTTTTTTCATTAGCTTTTGGAGCTTAGTAAAATAATTTACAAAGAAAAGTCAGGAAAAGTGTTTATTTTTTTTAATTTTAACCATATTTTACTATTTTTTCACAATACAATAAATTATATGAACAAAATAATGTCATGAAAAGAAAGCCCTTCTTGTCCTAAAAAAAACAATATATAATATGTGTGGGTACAGCAACCGACAAAGAAGAAAATTAAAGCTAAACACAAACACCTCAGAAGTGTTAAAACAGCCTCGGTCACTAACGCACAACATTCCAAAAACAGTCTGGTCATGAAGGGGTTAATTGTAACCCTAACCCTAATTGCAATCATAACCCTAGATCTAGGGTTAGCTTTTTCATTTTTTTTCTGTAATGTTGCTGACTACCTCTAGGGGCAGTCAAGCAATAGTACCAAAGTGATGGAAGATATTTTTTTTAATCTCTTCTGTCACTCTCTGCTGTTCAAAGGGCACTGCCATATTGGAGGAGCATTTTTGGGAGGACAAAAACAGGTGTTGCATGATGCCTCGATGTGTGCCGAAGGCACGCTCAGAGACTGAGCAGCCAAAAATGGGTGTTGCATGATGCCTCAATGTGTTCCGAAGGCAAACTCAGAGGCTGCGTAGCCTCTGAGATTAAAGTGCTTGCTTGTAGCGGTGTGGTATATAGCACATGCAACATTAAAACTCAGGACATAGAAATACATCCAAATGTGTAAAGGGGTTAATTGTGCGGGAAAAAGAAAACTGTATTATGGAAAGATATAACTATTCCTACACTATGGTTTGTGATGATCTTCTTTCATCACTGATGTACTGAGTCTGTATCTCCAACTTTTTTTTTTTTTTAAATTTAAAGTATTTTTATTTTGTTGTATTTTTTTTTGCAGTAAAAATAACAGGTAATAAAATAAGTAAATGAAAATGAATGTGACCGTTTGATCATACATAAAATCATTAATATATAAAGGCAAAGTCAAGATAAATTGTAAGTATTTTAACACATTACAAATAGAGGCCTTTAGTAATAAACTTGGAACAGTGAAGAGAAAGAAAAGAAAAAGAAGAGAAAGGGATGAAAGAAGATGAGAGAGAAGAAAAAAAAATGGTTATATAAGTAAATAAAGAAAATAAAAGTTGCATGATGCCTCGATGTGTGCCGAAGGCAAACTCAGAGGCTGCGTAGCCTCTGAGATTAAAGTGCTTGCTTGTAGCGGTGTGGTATATAGCACATGCAACATTAAAACTCAGGACATAGAAATACATCCAAATGTGTAAAGGGGTTAATTGTGCGGGAAAAAGAAAACTGTATTATGGAAAGATATAACTATTCCTACACTATGGTTTGTGATGATCTTCTTTCATCACTGATGTACTGAGTCTGTATCTCCAACTTTTTTTTTTTTTTAAATTTAAAGTATTTTTATTTTGTTGTATTTTTTTTTTTGCAGTAAAAATAACAGGTAATAAAATAAGTAAATGAAAATGAATGTGACCGTTTGATCATACATAAAATCATTAATATATAAAGGCAAAGTCAAGATAAATTGTAAGTATTTTAACACATTACAAATAGAGGCCTTTAGTAATAAACTTGGAACAGTGAAGAGAAAGAAAAGAAAAAGAAGAGAAAGGGATGAAAGAAGATGAGAGAGAAGAAAAAAAAATGGTTATATAAGTAAATAAAGAAAATAAAAGTTGGAGAGTGGGGGGAGGGATCTTCTGCAGGGTGATGTCTGGTTGGTCTTGGATGTGCTAAGCATGCCATAAGTGTTTTGAGGGGTCGAGTAAATGAAATTCTGTTAACCAAGGGTCCCAAGTTTTGTGAAACTGTGGGGAGGTTTCTTTAATGTATGCAGTTATCTTCTCCATTCGGAGGATGTGCCAGATTTTTGCATCCAGCTGGGTGGTGGTAGGTATTGATGACTTCCAGCAATGGTCGATCGTGAGTCTAGTTGCGGTACAGATCCTGAATATGAGTCTGTTAGCATGTTTGTCGACTGAATCTTGGTTGACTTTTCTGCATAATAGAGCTGTCCATGGCTGGAGCGGGATTACGGTCTTGAGGGCTTGACTTAATTTATCGAATGCGTATTGCCACAGTGGTTGTACGTGGGCACAGTGCCACCAGGTATGGAGCAATGTGCCTTCTTCACCGCAGTTTCGGAAGCATAGTGGGGAGACATTTGAGTACATATGATGAAGACGTGTGGGTGGCAGGTGCCAGCGAGTTAAGGTTTTGATGCAATTTTCTTGTATGAGCGTGCAAGACGTTACTTTCCAGAGATTCTGATAAATAAAAGTCCATTCAGTCCTATCGAGCTGTTCCTAGTTCTTGTTCCCATTTACTTTCATGTGGGGGTGGGTTCGGATACTTATCTCCCATTATGTGGGCATAAATGAGGGATATGGCTCCTTTATGTCTTGGGGGGTTTTGGAACATCCTCTCGAAAAAAGTGTTATCACATGTGGGGAATTTAGTCAGCAATTGTCTAACGTAGTGTGCTATTTGTAAATAGCGAAAGGATTCAGATTGGGGTAAATTGTGCGAGTCCACTAGGTTGGAGTGAGTTCTCAGTTTGTCCTGTACCAGAAAGTCGCCTACTGTCAGGAGGTGTTTCTGAGACCACCAATGAAATAAAGGGATTCTTTCTCCAGGTGGGAAATCGGGGTTTTGTAGGATAGGGGTAAGTCGAGATCCTATGGAGGATAAGTGAAATTTGTATCTATTTGTGTACCAGACTGTCAGTGTATGAGTCAATGTAGGGCTGTTTTGTGTTTCACGTGTCGGTCGTTTGGTCAGCCACATTACTCTTTGAATATCTATCTTGGGACATAGGTCTGCTTCAAGCTGTAACCAGCGTTGGTTGAGTGGTGATGCTGCTAAAGATAGGGCGGTGGCCATCTCCAACTTTTTTAATTGCTTAACTGAAGAACTGGGTCTTTTTATACATAAATGTTTAGATGGACGTAATGGGAGTTTGCAATATATCAACAGTGAGGTGGAGCTGCAATTTGACAGTCCATAGTTTTTCTCACAAATATCAGGATTATCATTCACATACTTGCTTTAATCTACCTCACCCAGTGACGTTAAATTATTTTTAGAGCACAGAATAGCATACTGATAGCAGCATTTTCTAAGCTTATTTTTTGCCAACTACTGGAATAAGGTTTGGTAGCTTTTCTCAGGCAGATTCATTGTGTTATTTTCCTTATTTTAATGATCAAGTAATTTGGCAGACTAAGCAATAATTTTATAGGACTGCACATTTTCCCAGCTCCATGCAAACAACTGATTGCATGTGTATAACAACCTCTAGAGAACAAGAGCATTTGTATTTTAATAGGAGAAAACTATGCATTCATAAACGTGAAATTACTTTGCAATTCAAATTGTTTCTAAGGTCAAAATATACTTCACTTCTTTTCCAGACTTTCAGATCTATGGCCAATTAGAGAGCCACTAAAGTATATAGATCACAAGTAAAACCTGCACAAATTCCAGACAAGTCTGTCCTTGAAAAAGTAGGTTACTTATTATAACATAACATGGCATAATGGAAATTTATTAGAACAAAGCTTATTTCAATATTTGTCAAAAGAATAAGTAAAACAACATACCTGGCCCACAAATACCATTCATTTTGTATGATTTGTTAGTAAATCAAAGGTAAATAAAGATAGTAAAAGTAATAGCTGCTAATAATTTGATTTATATCAAAGATAGTTATTTTTGTCTTGATTAATAAGTAAAATTATATCAGTCCTGATTGCTTTCTCATAGTAGTTATTAGCATTGCTACTAATACAGCAAACAAAAAACTATGCATCTCATGAAAAATATGTTGATTAAAAATCTTGAAAATGTATTGTAATAAGATGAAAACCATATCATATCTATCCACAGTGCCATAGGACAATATAGTTACCTGATGCATTTCATGCAACCAGTGCACTAAATCATAAGTGGTAAATAACATACATTTATACATAGTAATATAGTAATTTATGCTGAATAAAGACCTACGTTCAACCCCTCTATCTATCATTCTTGCTTTTGATCCAAAAGAAGGCAAAAAAAATTATGTAATATAAAAATGTATATATTGTCATAGGCAGGAAGAGTGTGAGAGCATATATATCACAATAGCATATTACAATACTAAACATTATGAAATCACACTCCCATAATTTGCTCTCACTCTTATGAATATTCCTGTCACGCAAGAGTTCCTGGATGATATTAGACCAGGAGCACCTTAGTTCAGGAGCCCATTGGCAGGAGCGGAGACACAGGGCCTGGTGTAGGGTGACCACTTTGCCCTGGTAGCTTGGGGCTCCAGGTTTGTGCTTCCACATTCCAAAGGTCCTGTGGGAGATGCTGAAGTATCCAGTAAGATGAGAACAGTAGCTGAAGGAACCCTGCAGGCATCCTGGAGCAAGCATGAAATACAACTATGATAGCAGAGCAGGACGAAGCTAGGCCAGACAAACTAAGAGGCAGGCTAAGCAGAGCAAAAGCAGAAAAGGCAATGAGGCAGAACATAACTGAATACAGTGCACAGGGCTAAGGATAGACTAGAATAAGAGGAGAAACCAAGCTAAGGATAAACAATAAATGGCACAGGGTTATAGACAATAACACAGAGGCACAGGGCATCCCCATTAAATGGACTCATACCACACTTTTTACAGGGGTCAGGACAGGAACTAGAACTATAACTGAATTGGGCAGATGCCTCTCTGGGGCCAGGCTAGGCAGGTTCTACTCTGAGGCAAGGATAGGCAGGTGCCACACAGAAAAAGAGTTAAAGGGACACTATACTTTTTTTTTCACTTGTGTAATATAGAAGGTAGAAGAATAATTGCCAGGTAGAAGCACAGAACAGGTCCAACATACAGTGTGATCACCCTATATTGCTCCAACACAGACTATACCTGCTACTATTTCAAACTCTATTTGTCTGAATGTTGCTAACTGTATGCTGTTTTGCACCATACTGGCTTGACTGCTTCCAGCAGAACTCTCCACTTTTACTGCCCAGTAATGAGTTTGCATTAACTGATGATCTTTTACCTACATGTACGACATTATTTTTTAATAAATAGATGTTATACTTTTACTGATCATCATTTTCTGCATTTATTGGAGAAATATATACAAAGGGGAGGAAGGCATACATTATTAGTAGAGACACCAACCAGATCGCCAAACAGTGACTGGTGTATGTTTTGTTTTGCACATATGAATTTGTGCTATAGAAGAAGTGAAGCAATCCACTTTGGCTTTTGGGTCCTGTGAGAGCAAGAGGCTCCTTTTTCAAGTTTCTCTGTGAAGACACATTTGTGTGTGCTTTTTCAAATATTTGAAAAATATGTAAATGACCAATGTATGTAATAGACATTTTTGACACTCTAAGATAAATAATACATAACCATTATAAACAATAGAAAGTTGAAATAGTTCAATGTGTTGCCTTGGCCTCCAAATTCCCCATATCTCAATCCAGTCAAGCATCTGTGGGATGTGCTGGACTATCTTTTAATAATATTCGGTGAGATCATTCCTTGTTTTTTTATTTGGAAAAATATATATACAGAGAAAAGAGACTGGGTCAAAAGGACTATATGCATTATTTTGTCTATGATTTCATATGAGTTTTGCCCAGTCATTAGCAACACTCCACTGAGTACTAATCAAAGTCTATAAAGCTGCAGGAGTTTCTGGGGGATATTTTTGTACATACTTATTTAGCATTTTTTCTTTTATTTCCCTTTTTTTCACTCACTAAGGTGCGCTGCCTTTTTTTCCTACACTAAGGACACAGACTCTCCTGTGTTCCTTTATACTTTTTTTTGCATGATTACAACCAGGAGCTTAACTTAGAGCGAACAAAACAAACCACTGGTTGGCAGTTATTTTTAAATCCCTGTCAATTAAGGGATATAGATCAATGTTGTGCATACATTAAAATTCTTTCTTTTTTGCAACAATTTTTGTGTCTCTCTCAATCATTTACTATACTATATGAAAGTCTGTTACATTGTGCAATGACTGTAGTCTCAGATAACCTACTAAATTCCATGTAATTCCACTTAATCTTTCCTGCTTGACCTTTTCTAATCTAAAACGCTTCATCATCTATGCCCTGCCTAGTTTCCATTTTAGTTGTTCATGATAAAAAAAATAAAAAAATCAAGGAAAATAGTTATGATGAGAATAGTATTGTTGGTCAAATGTTATTCACAGTGATGGAACAGTATAATAATAATTAGTAACACTTTTACTGTATACAACTTATAAGCACTTCCTTTTAAACACTGTAACTAGACAAAATATATCACTGGATATTTAAGAACAGTGCTTGATGTTAATCACACATTGTCAGTTCAACTATAAAGTTATAGTGTACCTTTTAGAATCATTACATAGAGTTGTAAGTGTTAAAAACACAGATTGTCTTGGCAGGTGACTTTTAAAATGCCTTAAGTTTAAAACACTAGAAATGAAAAATAGGAGGGTTTAGGTAAAACAGTTTTTTTAATGCAAATTTTGTATACCAATTACTTCTAGTATTTCCATTTAGAAAAATGGTAGAATTATGTGGCAGTTCAGTATGCTTAGTCTTCCACTCTGATTTTAAACACTGTTGGTATTTTCACTTTTTTTTAGCCACAGGAGTAACACTACAGCAATGAATAGAGTGTAACGGGTGTCCAGGGAAAAGGGGACAGGAATTTATTTTATTTTGAAATGGAAAATGTTATAAAAATGTTTAAACCTTACATGAAACAAGTAACTGAAAACATATCAAACAATTAAACAAGTGAAATGGCCACCATACTAAGTATTCTGTCTGGTTTTAAATTCCTCATACATTTAAATGTGGTATTTGGCCTTTGAGACAACACAAGCAATCAAATGCAAATTTTAAAGTGAGATCAAGCAGGATGTGCTCTAAAGAATATGGGTAAAAAGTAGTAGATACGGACCGCACTCTATTTAATCCGTTGGTGCCGAAGTCACAGGAAGTCTCCCAAGTCCTTTACTCATAAAAAAATAGTTTTTTAAACACTGCTCAAAAGGGGTTGAAATTTAAGATGGAATTCAGTAAGGATGATTTTATTTAAATGTATCAGTTATCTCCCAGTACATCTGCAGTGATCCTCTTGAAATTTTTTATTTGCTTTTGTTCATGAAAGGGAGTAGAGCAGAAAGCACGGACAAATGTACTATATTATTCCCTACAGGCATTTGAATGGAAAAAAACCCTGATGACAATGTGTAGGTTGAACACTACCAGATGCATACAAGTTAATTTGATATCTGTAGCATCCGTTTACGGTGAGCCTGCATCTGCAAAACTTGAGGATGACAGGTAAGATTCAGACAGTTTATTTTAACTTAGCTAGTTTAGTTAAAGAAAAAAAAAGAATGATTTTGGGAGGCTTGACGTGTCTACCATCTATATTTATTTGACAATTATAATTCATATATTACATGTAGCACATTTTGGCTTTCAAACTTTCAGCTTGGAAAATGTTTCAGCCCAGTAATTTTGAACTCTTGAATTTCAACACCTGCAATTTGTATTATGTAGCAAGAACCTCTAGAACTCTTCTTGTTAGAATAGGAGAGCATATTCGAAACATTAACAATGGATATATAAAACACACAGTTTTTCAACACTTTAGTACTCACCATAATAGAGACCACTCACTGTTAAAAATTAATTGGAATTGAAAAAAATCTAAATTACTGGAGAGGAGGATATAACATTAAAATGTTAGGTAAAGCTGAAATGAAGTGGATCTTTAATTTGGATACTTTGGTTCCGAGGGGTCTTAACTCAGATTTTGAACTGTGTAACTTTTTATAATTGATGTCTGTCTTTTTCTCTTTATGTATATATATCTTATGCATTTTTTCCTTTTTTTTAGATAATGAGTTCTTAAAGATTAATCTCCTCCTCCACCTTGGAAATGTGCAATAGTAGCCTCAAGAAGAGATTCAAGTGATTGAAGGATACGATTGGGGGGGGGGGGGAGGAGAAGCAGAACAAATACAGCACACCCCCCTTCTGTCGTTAACACCATGAAGAAGTCTGCAGAGATGAAACGCGATGTGAGTCTGACGTCAAATGGAGGCATACCTGGAAGCAAGTTGGACGGATCTGATGACGGGCTTCTGCACAGGACTCTTCTTGCACCAGAACCTTAAGGGGAGACCTGACGCCGAACGGGCAAGTTTTATGCTTTTACATGCTTTTATACTGTTTTTTAAAGTAAGCCTTATGGATTGGGGCCAATAAATGTGTTACATTGTTTGTCTATGGCAGTGGTAGTCAACCTTTTTCTACCTACCGCCCACTAATGCATCTTTCTTGATGGAAAAATTTCCTTACCGCCCACCAGTTTTCGCGCAAGCGCGGAATATTTTTTAGAAAGGAGGGTGTTTTAAAAAAAATAAATGTACGTACATTTATCTTTTTATTTCTTTATTTTTTTTTTTTACGTTTTGATCTGCACTCCACACAGTGTTTTTTTCCCTCCTCTTTTCCCTTTTATTACTAACACCAAAAACAATGTTGTATTAGGTGCCAATTTTTATTAATGTCACCATCAAAATAAATTCCTTTTCCTGCCTGCTTCTTTACCTTCCTTATAGTATATCACTATATTAAGGATCTCTTTTTCCTATTTTTTTATTTTCTCCTTGCCTTACTTATTTTTTTATTTTATTTTATAAGATAACAAAACTAAATTTATGAGCCAGACTAAACACTGCTTACTCTCCTCCTTTATTTTATCCCCTTTTCTCTATTTTTCTTCCTTTTTTTGTTATTTTTGGTTTTTTTTATCTTTTCCTTTTTATCTCCTTTCTTTTACCTTCCTGAGCGACAAAAGTAAGGCTGAGCTAGTTACCCCACTTATTATTATTAGCCAACAATTCTCTTTCTCCTGCCTATAACTTTTCTTTTGAAACTGCTCTGCTCCGTTTCTGCCTGCTTCTGCCTGTCCCTGTTATCAGTTTCCACTCCTCCCCTTCCTCTTCCCACGTGTTTGCGTGCGCTCGCTCCCGCCCATCCCCTTCTCGCATAAAAGGAGGTTGATTGATGTGTGCGTTCGCGCCCACCTGCACCGCCTGCCCACTCTCTCAAAAGGAGGTTTTGACTTCCGAAAATCCTACTCTCATTCTCGCGCACGTTGGTTTCTTGATGTGTGCGCTCACGCGCGCGCCCACTCACTCGCTCGTTCAAAAGGAGGTTTTAACCTCCAAAGTCCCTACCGCCCACCTAGAGTCCCAAAACGCCCACTAGTGGGCGGTAGGGACCAGGTTGACGACCCATGGTCTATGGTATGGTCTGCTTCTCCTGTCCCACTTAGATCTGCACTATAAGCATACCTCAGAAGAACTCACAAGTTCAAGTATCTACCGAATTTCTCAGCACAGTCAGATTGTGGGGATTGTAGTCACAACTTTTTTTTTTTTACAACCAGAGCCAGTATTTGGGCTCTGGCCCATGTGAGTTGATCCTTAAGGGGGATGCTAATAATGTTTCAAATTTCTATAAATGATTTGCTGTATTCTCTTCCTTTTTTCTATATATTTGATTCATCTTTTTGTCAAGTCTAAGCAGCGATAAGTATATTTGCACAACACTTTTTTATTACTTTTGTATTTTTGTATGTTTTTTGAGGTTAACACTTGCATTTGCAGCGCTATATAAACATATAATTAAGCTTTATGTATATATATTCACCAGGCTCCTCTTTTATATCACATTTTATATTTATTCTTATAAATATCTTGAAATGTGACTTGACCCAGTCTCTCTTTTTGCCACCATATTGATAATCCAGAATACATTGTTGAATTGGGGCTTTCTGCGGAAATGAATCATACCTAAGACCCCTGTGAGAAAAAAAGATTGTGCAGCAAATGTTAATACTGGTCACTGACTACAGAGATGCAGTATATGTTTCTATGTCACAGACCTATCTTGGCAAACTCTACATGCTGTAGATTTCATTATGCCTCTTTGTTCTCCAATATGATTACAGGCATGCCCTGCTTTAAGGACCTTCACTTTAAGGACATTGTTACAGTGCAGCATTTCCTGCTTATAGACTCTCGCATCTCCATTTTTATGATACATTGATGTCTCTACTGCGACTATGGTACAGTACAGTACTATACAGTGCTTCTCCTTGTGTGACTACTACAGGTTGGAATGAGGTCCATTGTGTCTACTAAGATATTTATACTGTAGGCTGTATTTGTAAACTGTATAAGATAAGTTTAAAAAGTGAAAAAAGGTAGTGCTTCACTTTAAGTACATTTTTGATTTACATATAGGCTCTGGACCTATTGTGCATGTTAATGTGGGATTTGCCTGTAAAAAGCACATCACTGTGAAATTCTAGTTGCCTGCATGTCCTACAAATTCAGGTCCAGTGTCAGTTTATTAACTGTTTCACATTACAAAAAATTAAGTGGGTCGAGATGTCTTCTCTTACAGAACTCCTCCTATGCTCACCCCAACCTCTCTAGCAAACTGCTCTCCTCTGTGAGTAGGACATACAGTACACCTCTGGATCACTGTTACTATTTATTGGCCTGAGTAATTTTGTCTGTGGTCATTGAAAAGATATATACATTTGCTAGCAATTGTGCTAACACAATGCAGATATTAAATTTGACCTTTTCCTATAATAGTTAGCCTTTAATATATATAGCCTTTATCAATTGTCTTGTGAATTATCCCTACATTTTTCTATATTTTAAATGACACTATATATTAAGTGCCCTAAAGATGTGCACCCACCTGCAAACCTCTGCATTGCTTATTCATCTTGCAAAAAACAGGTTAATGAAAGCAAAACACAAATCACTTGCAGAGTTTTTATTACTA
Source organism: Pelodytes ibericus (assembly GCA_036172795.1). NCBI lineage: Eukaryota > Metazoa > Chordata > Amphibia > Anura > Pelodytidae > Pelodytes > Pelodytes ibericus. Next base: position 114,196,935 of record CM069858.1, read on the forward strand.
GTTTTAATTTAGAGATAAATGCTAACAACCTTTAATTTGTGCCAAAATTGTGTTATTAGTAGTAAGAAAATTAATTCTAGAATGACCCTGTATCTGGCTGTATTTCATTTTGCTCGATTCAAGACCAGATTTAATTTGCTTATCTTAATCTCACATGACATTATGAAATTGCACTTTTTCATCATGTTTACACCTGCCATCTCTAATGCATTAGCAGGTGTGAGATTTATGAGTAGAACACATGAGACCTGCCACAGTTAATCAAATTTGCAACCTTTCAGATACACTGCCTAGTTTTTCCACAATTAGGTATGATTTTGTTCATATTCTTTTCAAAATGTCTTCCTCTATAGAAAAGTTGAAGTCATATTTTCAAATTTATCTTGTTCAATTATGATATTAGGCCTTGTTGCCTTGTTATTGTTACATCATTTTTCTGACTTACAGTAATCTCATTACTATAACATTGCATGGACGGTCAAAGGTAAACATATGTTGTGTAATTTTTTCATGTAGATAAAAAAATCAATTAAGATTTTAGATTACTCATCTGGTTCACTCCATACAAAGGAAAATAATTTGTTTTGCCATCCTGTTTTCTGTTTTGCTTAGTATGCTAGTTTTAGTTTTATGCTAAGTACATGCAAGTTTGTGTCTCTTTCCCCTTAATTGTCTGGTAGAGCAACAATTCATATTGCACCCATGAAATACAATAATAAAGTCACAAGCACAAATAATCTTGAAAAATTAGTTTTATATGTTATACATATAAACTGATATCACCTCTTAAGTTTTTATTTCAGCTCCGTAAAAATGCAGAGTTAATGGCGTATGTGAGCACTACTTGAAGTAGCATATACACAGATTGCGTACACCACTGGACAAATCTTATGGCACATGAAGGATCTGATATGTATGACCCAAGATTTTGAACAATATGTCAGTTTCCTGATAGAGCTATACAGAGCAATGGGGGCTTCATTAGACTATATCTGTTTAAAATTGCTACACTTAATGCAATTGTTCAGTTAACCCTAACAAATGGGACTATCTCTGCAAACTTGTATGTTTGGATTGATCAATTAAAATAACATCTCAATATTCACGCACCCATCTTGTTCATAATTATAACTCATTAGGCTCTATTCATTAAAATGTGGATTGAGGAGAGATGAGGTGAGTTTCATCATCTCACCATTTAAGCTATACACTGTGCAGGTGCAAACCTTTTGAGTTTTCCCCTGCTAAGCAATCTCGCCATTTTCATCTCACCTGAACTCACCTCAATTCACCTGCAACTCACCTTTTCGTGAATAGCTCCCATTGAGGAGATACATACAAAGGCCAAATAAGCTTTGGAAATGGCATAGCACAGCACACATGGATAAATATTCCAGGATACAAACCAATAGGTTCAAGGAAAGCAGCAGTTGTGTGTCTGAGTCTGGCAACAGGTCACCCAATAGTGAAATGTTTTTTTTTTTTTAAATATAGTATTCATTAAATAAAATCTTAATAGATTGTCTGTATTCATTGTAACATTATGCATTCTTAAAAAAATATAGACACTCTGTAAATTATACATCATTATAACAAACATTGAAATGTAACACTATTGTGCAAACTAGTGATACAGTCAACAACAATTTAATTACAATTATTTTATTAGTTATTAGTCATTTTATAAACAAGGAAAACTGCAATAATGTTTTTTGTTACCTACCTTATGTATCCATTTCTCAGTGCATTCATCTATTTATTTCATTTACATATGAAAGACTATACCATTTTAATGGGATTTTCATATCTTTCAAATGTATCAATTAAGTGATGATGCATGGTACACTTGTATCAAGGTTAATTATACCTTCAAAACACTTGTCTTAAATAAAAGTGTATAGCGCAAAAATTTCAAGAGGTCTTTGAAAACGTATGAAATTGCGTACTTGCTGTTTATAAGAGTACTTCATTTCATCAGACATTCGTCTCATTATATACATGCATAAATAAAACATAGCGCTTAGCATGTGTTTATTCATTTGAAAGGTCAATGAGCATTTTTAATATGTTCATATTTCTTTGTATTTTGTAGCTAAACAAAATGTTATTAATATTTCAAAAACTTTTTCTATTTGGTTGGGAATCTAAGTAAGGGATAAAATTAGTGCAGTATCGAGTTTCTATTTCTTGTGTTCATAAAAAGGAATACATATTTTCCAGATTTAATGAATAATATGTGTCAATATGCTTACACACTGACCAGCCATATCATTATGATCACCTGCGTAATATTGTGTAGGTCTCATTTTGATGCCAAAACAGCCATGAGCCGCCGAGGCATGGGCTATAACTCTGAAGGTATGCTTTGGTATCTGGGACAAAGACATTAGCAGTAGATTGTTTAAGTCCTGTAAGCTGCGAGGTGGGGCCTCCATGGATCTGACTTTTTTTCCAGCACATCCCATAGATACTCGATTGAATTGAGATCTGGGAAATTTGGAGGCCAAGTCAACACCTTGAACTTGTTGTGTTTCTCAAACCATTCCTAAACCTTTTTTGCTTTGTTTCAGAGCACATTATCCTGCTGAAAGAGGCCAATGCCATCAAGGAATACTGTTTCCATAAAAGGGTATACATGGTTTGCAACAATGCTTAAGTAGGTGGTACATGTCAAAGTAACATCCACATGAATAACAGAACATTGCCTAAAGCATCACACTGCCTCCACTGGCTTGCCATCTGTCAGTGGTCGTAATGTTATTGCTGATAGGTATACACAATAGTCATAAAAAATATTCATTCTTTTTTTTCCTTCACTATTGGGGTGGGAAGGAGTAAGGGACAAGAGATAGTAACTAGAGTATTTAGATTATATTGAAACCTATTTGGATGAACTAAAATGTTTGCACAGTTGTTACAGCAACCTAAATTCGAGCACTTTACTTTTGGGAAAAGAAGAAGAAACCGCAGCACTTTTAGATTAATTTATTTGGATGAATCAATTTTGTGTACAACTGTTTCATAGTAACCCAAACTCGAACAGTTTGGATTATGTAAAATTTATATAGATGTTATTTTTACATTACAGTAACTTAAAGTACAGTATTTTTTGATTGGTTCTTCTCTACCCTTTACATATACATTTTATTTATTCATTGACTTTTGTAGTTATATACTACCCACTTCATATATGTATAAAACTCACATATTCCCCTTTTTTTTCTCTTCACCATTTTCGTTTTCTCTATCCGCTATCATTTTCTTCTGTTAAATAATTAGCCAGCTATCATTGCTCCCCTCTGAGCTGACCGCCTTTTTTACCCCTTGGCACTTGATTGTCCCCTACAATGTACGTAGGGTTTGGTTTTTCAGTAGAGCTTGGTCTTATTACTGAATATGGTATGAAAGTTTTTTTTTCTTTCCTTTTTTTCTGTTGTCTTCTATGTTTAGGGCGTTACTGAAATAATCAATGCCGGTTAGATTCGCCTCTCTAAATTCTCAGGGTCTTAATTCCCCACAAAAACTGGCAAATCTCTACGAGTTATTAATCCATAAAAAGATAGATGTTTGCTTTATCCAGGAATCTCACTGGAAGCAATCTCAATTAAAACTTTGGAAATACTGGAAATTTTGCTATGTATTTGATTCCTCGTTACCGAAAGAAAAAAAGAGGAGTGGCTATTATAATTGCCTCCGCCATTAAATTTCAACTACTTCATTTTCAATCCGATCCCAACGCCCGCTTCTGTAGTTTGGTCTGTCAACTTAATGATGTTTTATATACCCTGGTTAACCCGTATGCTCCTTCATCTGGGACTATCAGTTTTCTTAATAATCTGATGGAAAGATTGGAGCGCATAGAAAAAGGAATCTTTATATTTGGGGGAGATATGAATTGCATCCTAGATCCGAAGTGGGATAAAAGTTTACCCCCTGGCAGCAGAATTGATCAAAAGACCAGATCTGCGGCCCAATCATTTACAAACTTTATCCTAAGTAATCAACTTTTCAACATATGGAGACTGCAAAACCCCCAGGGTAAAGACTTCAACTTTTTTTCTAATCCCCATAATTCATACTCAAGAATTTACAATTTTTTTTACCAGAGCCTCTCATCTCCAGAAAATTATTGGATGTAACATTGATAGTATAACGTGGTCCGACAATGCTCCCTTGTTCTTGCTAATGAAAGAAAATCCAGGATATGCAGCCAGGTCAAAGTGGAGACTAAACGAAAATATCCTAAACACAGAGAAGAATCGGGCTGAATTATGCTCAGAGTCAACCAACTTCCTTGAAGCTAATGATAACAAACAGGTCTCGGACCAAATGTTATGGTGTTCCCTTAAGTGTTTCTTGAGAGGAATTCTTATAAAAATGGGTACGAACATGAAAAAAGCATATGGTAAACCCCTTTCAGATCTCCATATTCTTCTAGCCAAAAAACAGAATGCTAATAAACTTGCTACCACTCAACATATTGTGGATGAAATCAAAGATATACAGTCCTCCATTATGAAAGCATTAGAACAAAAGACTAATAAAGCAATGGCCCGTTTAAAACAAACATGGTATTACTCCAACACTAGGCCCGGAAAGATGCTCACTAGGAAGCTAAAATTTAAAAATCAGCAGGTCAGGATAAATAAGATTATCTATGATGGCACAACATGCTTATCTCCATCTCAGATTAGCAAGGCTTTTGTCACATATTATAGCAAGTTGTAAAACCTGCCTGAGAGTGTAATATCTGACGCAGAAATGCTAAGTTTCCTAGATGGTCTATTCCTCCCCAAACTTTCACAAGAAAAACTACAAATCTTAACACAACCTATTTCAGAAGCTGAATTAAAAATAACATTAAATACTACAAAAAAAGGTAAAGTTCCTGGGCCTGACGGCTTCTCGGCAAGGTTCTATCATACACTTCACCCAATTATCTCCCCTTTGCTCTTGAGAGTATTCGGTGAGGTGGCGACTGGTACCGGATTTATTTCTGAGATGCTGGAGGCTTCAATCTCCCCTATTCTTAAACCGGGTAAAGACTCCATGGTCATTTCCAACTATAGACCCATCTCTTTAATAAATCTGGACATTACGTTTTTTTCAAAGATTCTTGCCGAGATCTCATTCATCCAGATCAGACTGGGTTTATGATGGAGAGGTCGGGAGCAGACAACGTCCGACGCATCCTCAATTTGATCCATAGGGTAAAATATAACAAACTTCCATCGGTCTTTCTGGCACTTGACACCGAAAAGGCCTTTGATAGAGTTGGTTGGCTGTACTTAGCGCATTGAAGCCTTCGGTATCACAGGCCTATTTAAAACCTATATGATGGCCCTGTATTCCATCCCAAGGGCTAAAATCACTGGTCCTTTCTTGAATTCGGAATTTTTTCAGATCAAGAATGGGACCAGACAGGGTTGTCCTTTAGCTCCATTGTTGTACCCGCCCCTGGCGGCCCTAATCAGACAATCTCCTCAGATCAAAGGGATAGAAGGGAATGGAACATCTTATAAAATAGCTTTATACGCGGATGACATGGTCCTCTCCCTGACCTCCCCCGAAACCTCGCTTCCCGAACTTATTAAGCTACTAAATATTTTTAGTTCTTATTCGAATTATAAACTAAATCTATTGAAAACTAAAACCTTAGTGTTTTTTCTCTCTCCTTTACAAACGACAGAGTTACACAAGATCGCCTTTATAGATTGGCATAACACTGTCCTAAACTATCTAGGCATAAAAATTAAACAAGATCTAAGGCAAACCGTCTCATACAATTTCAAGGTTCTTACTCAGGAACTTAAAGATCTTTTTATTCGCTGGAGGGGCCTGGAGATGTCATGGATGGGACGGATACACATTTTGAAAGCATATGTCCTCCCCAAAATTTTGTATTATTTGAGAACTATCCCATTGAGAGTCCCTATTTCATATCTGAAGCAACTTAGTCTTTTGTTCTCATCATACGTTTGGGAATCAAAGAGACCCAGAATAGCAAGCGCAATACTAAAACAAAACATTAAGGGTGGCGGTATGGGGTTTCCAGACCTATTTAAATTAGCAGATATATGCTTGTTCGCTCATTCTTTGGCCTGGCGGCATGCTAGTGATACTTCCACAGTCTGGTTCCAAATTGAGACAAGCGAGTTAAATGGGCAAAATCGTAGTTTTTTCTTTTGGCGGGACGAGCTCTCCCTTAAAAAGATGTCAATTCCCAACCTGATCATAAAAGATATAATTAAAGCCATGATTAAATTTAAACATAAATTTGCAAAATTCCAGGGCATGACTCTCCTAGCTCCATTTACCATACTCTCCCAATATATTGAGAATATTAATCTGGCCGAATGGTCCCGGAGGGGTATCCGTAAGATGGGAGATATCTTTAAAGGGCTCCAGATTCTCCCCTTTGATGATTTAAAGTTGAAGTTTTCTTTACCAACCCAAGAGCTCTTTACCTATTACAGGATCAAGAGCTATTTAGCTACTAAACAGATAATGGAACATACGGACTTGGATATCTTCATTGAATCAGTTAACAATTCTAAGAACATCACAAAACTACACACCTTACTCGATGCTCTTCCAGACCACAGTAGATATAAGGCTTTCAATAGCTGGGAGTTAGAGCTCAATATTACCCTTTCTAGTGATCAATGATCTGATGCAGTCTCCGCTACCAGGAAAGCTGTTAAGGGACTTAACTTAGTTGAATTGTTCTTTAAAATCACTTTACGGTGGTATTTGGTCCCCCAGAAGATGTTCAAAATCCATCCGAACAACTCTAATTTGTGCTGGCGCTTTGATCGTGCCGAGGGGAACCATACGCACATCTGGTGGGGATGCAATTCACTTGGGCTTCTCATAGATAAGATCTCCTACATTTTTCTTTTTTTTTTTTTTTTTTTTTTCTTTTTTTTTTTTTTTTTCTCTGACACTCAGACACTTACACAGCATTTGTACTTGAATAGTGTAATAGTTTAATGGGTCATCCTTGTGTCGATTATATCCATTGTTTGTATTTTATAAATATTATTCATCTTTATTTAACATTTAAAACCTATACACCTAAAACTCATGCGACATAGGTCCATTCCTCTCTATAAGCCATTACTACAACCCTCTTCCCCATTCACAATTTGCTATTCCTTACATACTTTCATTCAATGGTCCAGAGTACAGGCACGGGGCCCAGCACGGCAACTTTTCTTCCCAGTTTTGTGAATGCACAATGCTCTATTACTACTTCTGTCATTTTTCCCAATTATTTATCCAATTCCTATACTGAGCAGCTATCAAACCTGACACATCCCTCTTCCAACTTAAGTCCCTCTCCATCTTTAATTGGTGAAGTAGTTGCTCTTCCATCTGTAAAGCTACAAAAGGTAAGTTGGATTTCCAGTTCCTGGTAATAATTATTTTTGTAGCTGTAAAGCAGTGTATTGCTATAGTTCTATTTTTTTTAGTTAGGTCTTTCATATTAAGATGTAGAAGAGTAGTCTTTGGATCATACATAGGGGCTACACCTAATTTTTTAAGTTTGGTGAAGGTGTTCTTCCACAATATTTCTACCCTTGGGCAATTCCACCAAATATGAAGAAATGATCCTTCTTCATCTCCACATCTCCAGCAATTTGGGGGGGAATCTGCATACATTTTGGATATCTTTTTTGATCTCCTACATTTTTAGATCTTTTTTCCACTCAAATTAAAACCTGACTCCCCAGGCATTCCTTCTCCATTTAGATCTAAATCTTTCAAAGACGGCCAACCGTTCTCTAGCCATTCACATCCTTCTTGCTTGTAAGTTGTTAATGGCAAGACAATGGAGATCGAGAGAATTACCTTCCTGGGAATGTTTAAAAAATCAGATTAATTTCCAAATGGATGCGGAGGCATTGATCATTCCCTTGGGCAGAACCTCCCCTAAATTTTTGGAAGTATGGTCTCCCTGGATTAAGCATCAAGTAGAGAACCCGGAGAATTAGAAGAATGAGATATCCCTTTTCAGTAGCTACTATTCAACCTCCTACGCAGAATTGTCGCCGTGAGCCCCTGACCCTTTCCTGTGGAGCCGACCGTGGAGTGACCGCCCTTACCTCTTCTTACTTTTTGTTTCTTTCTCTTTTCTTTCTTGGAAGTTTGTTTAATGTTTTTGTCACTCTATATGTAATTGGTATATTTATTTTGATGTACACTTAAGGTTTTCATGTTGATGTCTTGTACATTTGTAAGTAATGCTGTGATTATTAAAAGTTTATATAATAATAAAAAATAAAAAAAAATATATTCACAACATCTCTGGGTATTAATAAAAATCCTTCAAGAAAAGGATTCATTGGCACTGAATAGTAAGGTCTCTTTAACTCTTCTTCAAGGTCCATGTGTTCAGTAGCAAACCAGATGCTAATCAGGAAACTGCTAGAGGGAAAAAGAAACAACTAACCTAGATCCTAAGAGCTATATTGAATTGACACAATTAACAGGTCATTGCCTCCCTTGGTGCTATTAGAAAAAGTATCTTCTTCTCTTCAACTAGACTTCTCTGAACCAAGTGATGTAGGCCATTGCTGAAGATAAACACCCAGCTTTTAGACCAACAATAAAAAAACCCCTAGTAAACTTCAAACAGAACTGGACTTGAAAACATGAGAAATCTCAATTTATTTTTCCTGGTGAAACACAATAAAAATAAATTGTTGTAATGCCTTTTCAATACACACTGGTATAGTCCCCTCCACAATAAATGGCTTTTGATAAGCCTGAGGCCTTCCAGATATTTAACATATATTATTTATTGTTTTTTAAACAGATTGTATTTAAAAATTATTCAGTTCTCTCCGGCAATAGAAGAACACATAGGCTGATTAAAAGCTGCGTGCCATTAGAATCAGAAAGTAGTTTTATTTTTTTTTAATTTTCCTTATCATGCTAACTTAATAATAATAAATAATAATTACTTGCTATAATTCTTTGCCCCTCTTTCTTTGCGCAAATATTGCAGATGTTTTAGGCCTACTATCTGCCACGCCACCTCAAATCTCTTTTCTGTCCACACGTAGGCTCATAAAAATGTTATTGGTGAGTCCTTGCCATGATTAAATATAGCGAGGAAAATATGGAAAACTAAAATGTTGCTCTATCTTGCCTCACAAAAGTTTGTGTAGGAAGGACATTTGAAATAAAACAATAATTTTATAATGTAAATATAAATTAAATGTACAACAATATGAACATGTGTGTGAATGCTAATAGGAAATAGGGTGGCCATCTATATAAATCCAGTGAAGAAATAAGAAAATAGTGTATTAATCATAAATTGTTAACAGCATTGCCAAAAAAGCTCCTGAATACTGTCATAAAAACTCTTTGGGTTTTATTCATGAACAAGGGAATTGCAGGTAATTGATAAGAAAATGTCAAAACTTAAGGTCAAAGTGGCCAAGTTGGAAACATTATCCAATTCAATTGAACTAGAAATATTTTCCAGCTCGGGTTCTGTGACCTTAAGTTTGAGTTACCCTTGTCAATTCGGCTGAACTGGAGAACTTTGGCTACATTGGTCATATGCTTAAAATTCTCTTGTCATTTCCCAGCAATACGTTGCAATTCAATGGAATGTAAGCATGATGGCTAGTTATTTGTTTGATATATTCTTTGCTTGTCTAAAGAGTTCCATCAGAGCTCTGATATTGAGAGAGATAACCCCTTAGTGACAAGACATTTTCACCTTGACTTTCCCTTGGTGACAATGGCTGTTTTGACATTGCTAGGATGTTTGTGTTTAGCTGTAATTTTTTTCTTTCTCACATACAGTACCCACACAAATTATATGTTGTTTTTATCGTCATAAGAAGGGCTTTCCTTAGATACCATTATGTTCATCATATCTTATAATTTACTAAAATAAAAATCATAAAATATGATGAAAATTTTTAAAAAACCCACTTTTTCTTTGACCTAAAATATATTTTATACAAATAAATTCATTAAAAAGACCCCGTCTTAATAGTTTCTAAATGTTGTCCCGAGTTCAAAAATATGCATGTTTCCATATTTTTCGGTATTTTTTTGCAAGTTATGGGGCAAAAACCAAAAATAGTGTTTTTTGGTTTTTTCCTATATTGACCTTTTGACCCCAACCCGAACCCAAAATTTAACCCTAACACTAAATTTAACCCCAACTCTAATCCTTATTATATCCCTTAATATTTTTTAATTTTTATTTAATTTTAACCCTATCCCTTATGCTAAAAAATATTTAATTTTAACCCAATAGGCTAATATAGCTATATAACCTATTTTTAATTAATTAAATATGTATTTTATTTTTTTTCCATTGCAATGCACTGGAAACTACTACCACTAGGGGCAGTCAAGTAGCATATTCAGAGCGACGGAAGTGAAGTTACTTTCACTTCCGAAGCTCAGACCGGCAGAGGGCTTAGCCATATCGCCGTGGGTGCCCCAAAATAGAAATTTCGGTGCTGGCTATGGCCTCGACATCGAGGCAATATACCAGCACCGTTAAAGCGGTTTTCGCGATCGTTGATCGCGAAAACAGCTTGATTCACCGCAGGACGTGCCAGGCACGTCCTTTGTCGTTAAGGGAGTTTCTCCCAGGACGTGCCTGACACGTCCTTTGTCGGCAAGGTGTTAAGGCCCAAGCATATTTCATATTACAAGAGACAGATATATATGATCAAATACCGTATTTGCTCGAATAAGATTACCCTGATTATAAGATGACCCCCCAAACTTTGGATATTCCTTTAGGAGCCTGAATATAAGACTACCCTACAGGAAAAAAGTTTAACTTGTATATATTATTGTAAATTGCTTTTTCATATTTAATAAAAATGATGATAGAAGTAAATGCATTTATTGTATTTATGTCCTTTTAATTGCCCATCTGTCCCCCAGACATAGCCAATACATTACCCCCACAGCCATTTGCCCACCAGACTTAGCCAATGCTGCCCCTACTCCACAGACTTAACCAGTGCTGCCTCCCTCCCCCAAACTTACCCAATGCTGCCTCTCTCCCCCCAGACTTGCCCAATGCTGCCACTGCCCCCTCCTTCCCACAGACTTGCCCAATGCTGGCTGTCCCCCTCCCTCCCTCACACGTACCCAGTGCTGCCTCCCCCTTCCTCCCCCAGACTTGCCCAATACTGCCTCTCTCCCCTCCCTCCCCCAGACTTGCCCAATGCTTCCTCTCCATCCCCCCTCCTTCCCTCACCCATTGCTGGCTTTCCCCCCTCCCTCCCTTGCCCAAGGCTTGCTCTCCCCCTCCCTCCTTCACCCAATTCTGCCTCTCCCCCCTCCCTCACCCAATGCTTGCTCTCCTCCCTCCCTCCCTCCCTCACCCAAATCCGCCACTCCCCCCTCCCTCCCTCACCCAATACTGGCTCTCCCCCCTCCCACTTTCTTCCTTCCCCCAGACTTAGCCAATCTCCCTGGTGGCTAGTGTGGGCAGCCTCCACTGCTACCAAAAACTTCTGTCTTCTAGGATGGACCGCCATCATAGAAGTCCCAGCGGAACTGTGGGGCAGCAGCGACGTATATGTGCAACAACTTATGTACAGACATCCACCAGCTACCCCAATCTCCCTGGTGGCTAGTGGGGGCAGCTAGTAGATGTCTGCTTGTTACGCACAAACATCCTCCGCTGCTGCCCAGCACTTCTGCTGGGACTTCTACGACGGACCGCCGGAAGGTCACGTGACCTCCAGGCTTCCATCATAGAAGTCCCAGTAGAAGTGCCGGGCAGCAGCGGAAGATGTCTCCGCGCATTGCACAGACATCCACCGGCTGCTTGCGAGGGGGATCCAGGTCCCCTGCAACTCTGAGGGGGACCTGAATCCCAGTCTTATATTCAGACCTAAATTTGAGGTCTGATTATAAGACGAACCTTGAATGTTAGACGAAGGGAATCTTTCAGGGCATTTGCTCTGAAAAAAACCTTGTCTTATATTTGAGCAAATACGGTATGTTAGTTTAAACTGCACTAAATCTAAATTATGTATAAGATTTGCTTATCAAAGTAATTAGTAATATAGATGTTAAAAGAAAATGAAAGCTAGCTTTTACATAGTTTGATATAAATCCAAATAAAAGTTTAAATTTGTTATTTCAGGATTTTAGACTACCCCAACTGTATCTTATTTTCCCTGCAAGGAATCTGTTCCACAAATATACAATAAAAAGGGAAACATCTGGGTAAGAAAAATGGAAAATTATCTTATGATCTACAAACATAATATGATGTTTAAAGGAGCTGGTATTTTGAATTTCCAATGGAATGATCTATTTACATGAATATCTGTATAAGTATATAATTTATTAACTCTTTAGTGGCTTGCACCCCAAATGTCCAGGTTGGAATTGTAACCTCTTCATAACTTTTAAAAAAAAGAAATTTCTTCTGGACAATAGCTGTTTGATCATTTCTGTTGTGTTTGTGCAATTTTCTGCTTTTTCAATTGAAATACCCAGGCAAATTACCGGATGGGCTTAATTGTTAGATGACCCCACAAACTTTGGATTTGGCACTGACTTTCAGCAGCATCATTTATACAGTATAAAGATGCCACCAAAGCCTGCAAATTAGCTAAATTGGAAATGAGCAACTGATTACTAAGGAGAGTAAAACTAATTCCCAATAAATTTTATAGTATGCAAATGGATAAAAACAGAAGGCAGAAAAAGTGATTAGTGATTAGTGGGGAAGGAGAAAACATGTTTTTTTTACATGTATTTATACCAAGAAAGAACCAATGGATGACACTTGCAAGCTGATTTGACAGAAACATTACAGCATACATTGGATTGGCTGATGCATGATCAGTTAAACACTGTTGAGATAGATAATCCCCAAGGGCTGTATGGTATACACCAAAGAGTACTTAAGGAGATCAGACCATTATTTTTCATCTTTACAAATTCCTTCAGTTTGGGTATAATGCCAATATATTGGAGAAAGGCAGATGTAGTCCCCAAATTAAAAAAAAAAAGTCTTAGCTGGGCAATTACAGGCCAGTGAGCTTGACATCTGTAGTGGGGAAATTATTTGAATGGTTGCTAAAGTGATGGATTCAAGAATAGCTTGTCAAAATAATTTAATAACATTCTTTGAAAAAGTCAGTAAAACTATAGATTTGGGTGCATGTGATTTAGTTTTCTCTCTGACAGAACTATGCTTAAGTGCAAATGTATTTATTTTGAATAAAAGTTAGCAAAAAAGATAGAATGTAGAACATTAATATAATTGGAAAATTCTCAAGCTGGAAAAAAAGCACCTCGGGGTCTGTTCTGTGTCATCTTCTTTTTAATATCTTTATTAATGATCTTCCAAGTTGTACTCAGAGTGATTTTTCTGTGTTTCCTAATGACACACAATTAGGTAGTCTAAACTTGAAGTTTCTTTTCTGCAGAAAGATTTTGACAAACAGCGGTAGTGGACAGATTTATTGTAGGCACATGTAAATTGAACAATGGAACATATACATATCTCTCTGGGAAGAACTACCGTGTTTTCTCGAATATAAGATGACCCTGATTATAAAACGACCCCCCAAACTTTAGATATTCCTTTAGGAAAAAAATGAAAAAGTATGAATATAAGACTACACTTAAAACAAGTTTTATTTGTAAATATTCACATGTAAAGGTTTTTTTCATATTTAATACAATTATGATAGAAAAAAATGAATTTCTTATTTTATTTCCTTTAATTTGATCTCCAAACTTAACCACACAGCCAACTGCCCTCCCCCAGACATAGCCAGTGCATCCCCTCACACAGCCATCTGCCCCCATACATAGCTAATGCACCCCCCCCCCCCCCACACACAGCCATCTGCCCCTCAGATGTAGCCAATATTGTTCCCCACACAGCCATCTGCTGTGTGGGGGATATAAAGCACATATAATAAAAAAAAATATGGGAGTGTGGGGGTTTACTCACTCTTTAAATTCTACCACTATAACTGAAACCTATGTGAGTGTGCTGGTATATATTTTATTTCTGTGGAGTCAACTGGGTGATTATTTATTGTCTTTGTCTGTACCTTTTACAGTATCTGGTTATGTGAGGAAGTCAGCTACTAGCAGTCTGAAGACAAATGGGGCTATTCACTAAAATGTGAGTTGTGGTGAGTTGACCTGGTTTCCCCCTGCTATACAGAATTGATCAGATGAAATATTGATCTCACCTGCAACTCACGTGTTGATGAATAGCCCCCTGTGAGTGAATTTATCAGGGATTCCAGTACTGGAGGAGAGGTAAAACACTTAATGTATTTGAAAGGCACCTATATCAACAGCCAGATGCCTGGAGCTGTTTGAAAGACTGGTAATCCAGTACAAGAAAGGCAGAATAAATGAAAACTGTGTTTTTAAATAGTACTTATGATATATAACAGGCATAATTGCACATGTAAAAAATGTTGCAGTATACCAAAAGTAACTAGTTGCAAAATAAACTGCAATCAAGGCACCATGGATAAAATCCATCTTGAGTAGTGGGTGTACCTCAGTATTATTTGTTACAGAATTTTAAAGGACTGTAGAAACAGTTATCAGTTCAAATATGTGCATCAGCAGAAATATCACATTAACAGTGATTACATTATTATTTTTATAATAAATTATTATAATAACTTGATTTATGAGGGTAGCATTAAAAAATGTCATAGTATTAGAAGGTTTTTGTACAAGACTGCTATTTTGTATGGAGATAGGGAACCACTGCTTTGGGGAACACAAACAATGCTACAGCACTAAAAGGATTACCCCTGCTGTTAATCCCATAAAGCCACTGACCCCTTTTATATAATTTTTTGAGAAGCCATTGGCCCCCATGATATTTAGGTGGTGGTGGCAGTAATTTGAGAAGACTTTGGCCTCCCTGGACAATTATGGGGTGTCAGAGGCATTTGAACACCCCCTGGCAACCATGAAATTTAAGGTGGACTATGGTTTTTGAGCCCCCAGGACATCAAGGCGCAACCAGGGGACATTTGAGTAGCCCCCAGCCCTGGGATATGAAAAAAAAGCCACAAGCCATATGGCCAGTCAGCCACATCAGGATATATAAGGGGCAGCCCCGGGTTAGAGGAAGAATTCATCTCACACATGGCAAAAATGCCAAAATAGACATTGTCCTCTAAGGCACCACATGGCCAAGTAAATCCAGTCCTCAACTAGTTGCAGTTTAATCCTTGAATAAATTAATTTAGAAAAACATTGCTTGATTACTTCCCTCGAGGTGAGGGGAATTTGAAAAGCAGTTTAGCTGTTCCACATTTTGCATAGACTGTTTATCACTAAAGGGTACATACTATTACTACTTTCAAACTAATTTCAACATACCACAACATTTAATATATTTCATAATGCACCAGAGTATTTCCCACCATGCCATCGCCTAACACTTATTCTGTCAGGCTCAATTATTATTACTTATGAAGCACAATATTACATAGTATTATTTATACTTTACTTATTAAGACAATGATAAATGTTTGAGCTTATTATGTGAAATAACATTACCTTATGAAAAATATGATGTCATGAAGTGTCACTTAATTGATGTCAGGAATTTAAAATGCCTGTAACGCATAAGCCTATGCGTTTGTAAAAATGAACAAAACTAGAATTATAACTGAAGTATACTACATGGCTGTTTGTTTTAAACCTGAAATCACAAGGTATGCTTCTTTGTTTTTATTACCATTGGTAATTATTTTTTATAGCATTTTTGTCTGTTCTGTTTGTTTTAGCTGTTTGTTTAATTATAATTTTATATGTAAGTCATAAATAAAAAATACATGTACTGCAGGAAAAAGGAATGCTACAATTACCATCTGCAATATTAGATGTTGTCGCAAATAGTCTTATAAAGTTATTTAAAAGCTAATCTAGTCTAGAAGGTATGAAAAAATAATATTTATTTTGCTAAATCTGTATAAAATGGTCATATATGGTATTTTAAGATCATAGGTTGGACATTATTTTAGTTAACAAGTTTTAGCTATCTTGTAGTTGTTTTTTTGCACAAATAATTGTGTTATTTACAGGAAGATGAACTATAGGTAAGCTTTAACTAGAATAATCCTTTAGTGACTCAAATATAATTGTGTTTATTTCCATTTATAGGGGCAAACCAGCGAGTAGTTTAGGCCTGGTGGTGCAAGACAGATCAAGAGTAAAGGCAATTCCTGGATCCAATAATCCTACAGACAACAATACTTGGGACAAATTGAGCAATCACAAGGGAAAGAAATCCAGGAGACTCCAGGGATACTCTGTAGATTTTTATGAAGGCTTTATTGTAAATCTACAGGGAGTAATAAACATACACAGTTTGTGCAAGTGAAATCAAATGGCGTATTTTGCATGTTACGTCTTAGTTAGTGTTGAGCAAACCCGAACCGTTCGGGTTCGTACCGGACATTACGGTCTCCGTGCCACGAACCTGAAACCGGACATTTCACTGTATGTCCGTGTTGGAGTTCGAGGTTCAGCTATAAACCGAAAGCCTTTAAACCGAAAGTCATTCGGTTTATAGACTTTCGGTTTATAGAAAAGCCAATAGCATTACATGTATTCTATGAGCCGAAAGTCTATAAACCGAAAGACATTCGGTTTATAGACTTTCTGTTTATATAATACCTGTAATGCTATTGGCTATTCTATAAACCGAAAGTCTATAAACCGAACGACATTCGGTTTACAGACTTTCTTTTTATAGAATAGCAATAGCATTACATGTATTCTATAAAACGAAAGTCTATAAGCCGAATGTTTTTCGGTTTATAGACTTTCGGTTTATAGAATACATGTAATGCTATTGCTATTCTATAAACCAAAATAGAGTCCCCATTCATAAGAATAGGTCAATTGAACCTATTCTTATGAATGGGGACTCTATTTCGGTTTATAGAATAGCAATAGCATTACATGTATTACATCTGAGAGTCAAATAGAACCGTCAAATACTGTGCTTACAACGCACTTTGAAAAATTCTAATAGTTTTGGGTGGCAAATAGTACATTTGCGTCTTGCAGTGCACTTTATATCTGAGAGTCAAATAGAACAGTCCAATACTGTGCTTACAGCGCACTTTCAAAAATTCTGGCTGCATCCTCCTCCTCCTCCTCCAGCGCCGCTTCCACCTACACCGTCACGGTCACTGCCTCCTCAACCATGGGTCACTTAGTATAAACTGAAAGAGAATACCCTGCACTCCAACCCTCTCTCAAATGGATAATTCTGTTGAGCCTCCTGGCTCAGCTGTATTTTTAATTTGTATGTATTTTATGTTATTTTAAGTTATTTTCCTATCAACATTTGCTTGCAGGACACTTGTCCTACTCTTACCCACATTTTACTTCCTTTAGTAGTCCGTGTCCCCATTGACTTTAATGGGGTTCGGGGTCAAGTTCAGGGTCAAGTTTGAGCACGGACCCAGACTTTTTTCCGAAATTTGGTCGAACCTCTCGAACCCGAACATCTAGGTGTCCGCTCAACTCTAGTCTTAATCCCAAGCTAACTTAACAAAAAAGAAACAATCCTTATATACTAACATAATTATGTCTAAGTGTACCAAGATGACAAGTAATTCAAATATCTACCTTCAATCAATTCATTACATAAGTGGTGTCAACGTGTATTTGCTAATACTATGTTATTCGAACAAGAATTTGAACAAACCCACAGAATTGGGAATGTCAAGTACATTAAAAAAAAAAGTACAACAACAAAAAAACAGTCAACTGTACATGTGAGCAACAGATGCACCCACACAAACAGCAATCTGAAGGTCTGACACTGGGGGGAGCGCTTGGTTCGAGGTAGGAAATACATAAAATATACACAAAATGAAAAAAAAAAACAGTGACAGTCTAGTTCACCCTTTGGTGATTACAAGTTGCAAATGGTGATTAGACTGTCCCTTTAATACTGTTTGGAACAGATACAACCAAATCTAGCCATGCTAATGTGAGTTTTCTGAGAGATATGGCAAAGATGGTAGCCATCGTGGATGCCTTGAGAATCACACACCCATGAGATTTAGACCTCACCTTTTATTCACATTCACAATTTAATAAGTAGATCACATGGTAGGATGATAATAACCAAGAATACATTGTAGGCATATTATTAGTGCTCATTCAAGTTGGGATTCTGAGAGATGGCCTCACTTCATTTAATATCAAAAGAATATGAATAGCTATGGCACATGCAAATGGTAATCAACCACACCCAATGCTGCTGTAAAATGCAAGGTATTGCATAGAAATGAAGAGATGAATCCCTTGAAAGGAAGAATTTGCATCACAAGGACACAGCAGATGCTTGTTGATTCTGCACATCTGGATTTAAATTAACTTATATCACACTGACTGAACATGGACATCACTGTAACAACATTACAGTTACATGATTTTCTTTTCAAGAACCTCATTTTATAATTAAACCTGTATATATATTTTGCAGTGTTTACATATCAAATTATACAAACCAGACCAGAGGAATTACAGGTAAATTAGCAATTTACATCATTAAAACTAAGAGCTATAGGCAGGGCCTATTTTAACGTGCCTATGGAAAGCTTGTGCAGTGAAAAGTTAAATCAATGCAGTGACAGATTTGACTTTTCACTATGTTGGGCACATACATTTATTTCAAATTATTTTTATTAGCTAGGTTCACGCCACAGAGATTTATGGGACATGTAGGCTACTCACATTCCTTGATTGGCTGCCGAATATAAACTACATCTCTCAGCAGAATCTGAGTCTGTGGCTGGCAGCGAATATGCTCGGGATTTGGGTTATTGAGGTGCTGGAGCCGCACAAAGAAATTGTTGAATTGCATGGAGGAACTCCATGTAATTTAAGGAAAGGGATTTTAAAATTGTTGTGTAACTAAATAAATTCATTTACACCATGTGGTATAATGACCTGACTTCTGTATAACTTCATGTGGATGAATATATAGAATACATGAAACCTGCAGCTCTCAAATGTGCCCACATTTGTATAACTCTAGTACCTATAGGACGCAATAAAGAACACAAAATAGTGTGTATAAAAAGGGATACCTTCAGAAAAATAAGTGAATGAACAAATGCATTTATTATAGTACTTACTCTTTAAATAGAAGTGTTTATATATATATATATATATATATATATATATATATTTTTTTTTTTTTTTTTCAAATCAGAATTTTTATTGAGTCAAGTATATTGATTCCAACAGTGGAAGTCAGCAGAATTGCACAGTATATTTTTCGCAGACATTAATACATGTCATAATTCTAGTCACATATTGCTTGAAAGACTCATTTTATATTTGAAGTGAAAGAGTCAAGACCACCACTGCAGGTGGAGCTAGCAGAGGTTTTCCTAGGACCTCTAGGAATTGCGGGGGATCGTGGGGGTCCTCAATTGATAGTACTTTCTCCTCTTTCATCACCGTAAGGGAATGCAGATGTCCCCATTTATAATTGATCTCCAGGTTTCTCAGATGGGTAGTAAGGGGTTTCATCGAATGCCTCCAGAGAATTTTGGAAGGCGGAAAGTTGACAAATAAGCAGATAGTGTCCCTGTGTAGTTGCAGTGGACCATTTTTGTGATATGCCCCCAGTAAAGACACTTTGTCCGGGAGAGAAGGTAGTTTGATAATAACATCTCTGGGAGCAGTTGCGGGTGCTCGAAACGCTTTGCATACCCGGTAAGAAATCAATCAGTGTGGGATCTAAGTTACTGTCAGACGTATAAAGACTGGCGACTATCTTCAGGAGGTAAATCCAGAGAGTGGCAGGCCCAACCGCCTCTGGTATACGCCGTACTCATATGTTTCCCCAGCGTACCTTATCCTCTACAAACTACACTAGCTTGGTAATGTCTCCCAGTTCTAGGGGCAGCGTTGTCGTAGTTTCAGTAGTTATGAAATGTTGTTGCACGACCTGTGCTGAGGCCGATAGAGTAAGAAAAACACAAAAATGGTGAAAAAGTGAATAAAGATATAAACTCACAAATAAGGCTTAAACTATGCGTGTGGAACAGTACATAGAAACATAGAAACATAGAATGTGTCGGCAGATAAGAACCATTTGGTCCATCTAGTCTGCCCAAAAGAGTACTTTTATTAGTCCCCTGTTCCTGGTCTTATAGCTAGGATAGCCTTGTGTCTATCCCACGCATGCTTAAAATCCTTGACTGTGTTTACCTCTACCACTTCTGCTGGAAGGCTATTCCATACATCCAATCACTAAATCCAATCACAGTACAATCACTAAAGGAAAGGAACCGTATACACAATGCAGGTTCCAAAATAAAGAGGTTTAATAAACGAGGCTAATCCACAGGTAAAGCAGTATGCAAAAGTATCATAAGTGGGAATACTGGAAGGTACTTTCAAAGCCGGCTGCTGTTGAAAAGGAGGACCTCCGTCAACAAGAAAAGTTCTCTGAACTCAGCTAGTTCACTTTCGGTAGACTAAACTGTGGAAGCATCAGAGTCCCAAAATTCCAGACAACTCTATTAAAGGGGCAATTCCAATAAAAAAAGGAACAATACAAAACTTTGTTTTGAATATAAGACAAGGTTTTTTTTCAGAGCAAACATTCAAGGTTCGTCTTTTATTGCATGCAGACATCCTCTGGTGTTCCCCATGACTTCTATTATGGAAGCTGGGAGGTCACATGACCTTCCGGTGGTCCGTCATAGAAGATGGAAGTGTCAGGCAGCATCTTAGGATGTCTACACGTATTGTGCAAATGTCCACCGGCATCCCCCACTAACACCAGGGAGATATGTGCAGACATCCCCCGGTGCTTCCCGAAACTTCTGTCAAGATGTCTGTGCGTATCGTGCAGACATCCACTGACTGCCCCACGAGTCACCAGGGATATTGGGTAAGTCTTGGGGACCGGAAAGGGATGAGGAAAGGCAGAATTGGGCAAATAAATGCCACGCTACGCGTTTCGCCCTTATTTGTTTGTTTTTCCAGAAACCTGTCTCTCAGGATTAGGCTTTGACTAGAAAAAGATACTAGGTCACTGCAATTGCGTCTAATCCTACCATATTGTCCTCGGGGAATAATATCAAAGGGAGTGATCGATATAGCTGCTGCTATCCACCATTAAAAAATGTCATGGTTTTTATCTAAGCACCTTTTACAAAAATCATCTAAAAAATTATTCCTCTTCTTATGGGATTCAAAAGTTAAAACAATATTCTTATTATTGGTATTTAAAACAGCTTTAAAAAGATTAATATCTGTCTTTGATCCTTTCCATACAACGATCACCAGGGCCGTCTTTAACGCGGGGCAAACGGGGCAGCTGCCCTGGGCCCATTTACTCCTGGGGGGCCCCAAGGCAGCTGTCCCGTGGGCCCCCAGCCCTGCTTGCCGCGTTCACAGCGCATTGCGCTTGTGAACGCTTTTTTCCGGCAAGCCGCATCTGATGGATGCGACGGCCGAAAAAAAAAAAAAAAAATCTGACGCCGGATGTGACGTCGCGTCACATCCGGTGACTGTTTCCCTCCTCCGTGCAAGAGAGAAGACTGCACGGAGGAGACATCCGGCGGGGGACACGGAGCAGGGTTATGTAAGTACTTGGGAATGGGGGGGGCAGGGGGCTGACTGGCACTATATTACTGGGCATCTGGCTGGCACAATATTACTGGGCTCTGAGTGGCACAATATTACTGGGCTCTGAGTGGCACTATATTCCTGGGCATCTGGCTGGCACAATATTACTGGGCATCTGGCTGTAACTATATTCCTGGGCATCTGGCTGGCACTATATTACTGGGCTCTGGCTGGCACAATATTACTGGGCTCTGGCTGGCACAATATTACTGGTCTCTGACTGGCACAATAATACTGGGCATCTGTCTGGCATAATATTACAGGCATCTGGCTGGCACTATATTACTGGGCTCTGGCTGGCACAATATTACTGGGCTCTGGCTGGCACAATATTACTGGTCTCTGACTGGCACAATAATACTGGGCTCTGACTGGCACAATAATACTGGGCATCTGTCTGGCATAATATTACAGGCATCTGGCTGGCACCATATTACTGGGCATCTGGCTGGCACAATATTACTGGGCATCTGGCTGGCACAATATTACTGGGCTCTGACTGGCACAATAATACTGGGCATCTGTCTGGCATAATATTACAGGCATCTGGCTGGCACTATATTACTGGGCTCTGGCTGGCACAATATTACTGGGCTCTGGCTGGCACAATATTACTGGTCTCTGACTGGCACAATAATACTGGGCTCTGACTGGCACAATAATACTGGGCATCTGTCTGGCATAATATTACAGGCATCTGGCTGGCACTATATTACTGGGCATCTGGCTGGCACAATATTACTGGGCATCTGGCTGGCACAATATTACTGGGCTCTGACTGGCACAATAATACTGGGCATCTGACTGGCACAATATTACTGGGCATCTGGCTGGCACAATATTACTGGGCATCTGGCTGGAACAATATTACTGGGCATTTGGCTGGCACAATATTCCTGGCCTCTGACTGCACACTATTACAGGGATCTGACTGGCATAATATTACAGGCATATGACTGGCATAATATTACAGGTATCTGACTGGCACAATATTACAGGCATCTGACTGTTACAATATTACAGGCATCTGACTGGCACAATATTCCTGGCCTCTGAC
Organism: Pelodytes ibericus; assembly: GCA_036172795.1. Taxonomy (NCBI): domain Eukaryota; kingdom Metazoa; phylum Chordata; class Amphibia; order Anura; family Pelodytidae; genus Pelodytes; species Pelodytes ibericus. The sequence continues at coordinate 114,219,673 of CM069858.1, forward strand.
TGGCACACTATTACAGGCATCTGACTGGCATAATATTACAGGCATCTGACTGGCATAATATTACAGGCATCTGACAGGCACAATATTCCTGGCATCTGACAGGCACAATATTCCTGGTATCTGACAAGCACAATATTCCTGGTATCTGACTGGCACAATATTACAGGTATCTGACTGGCACAATATTACAGGTATCTGAATGGCACAATATTCCTGGGCTCTGACTTACACAATATTCCTGGTATCTGACTGGCACAATATTCCTGGTATCTGACTGGCACAATATTACAGGCATCTGACTGGCACAATATTACAGGCATCTGACTGGCACAATATTACTGGGGTCTGAATTTCACAAAATTCCTGGTATCTGACTGGCACAATATTCCTGGGCTCTGACTGGCACAATATTCCTGGGCTCTGACTGGCACAATATTCCTGGGCTCTGACTGGCACAATATTCCTGGGCTCTGACTGGCACAATATTACTGGGCTCTGACTGGCACAATATTACTGGGCTCTGACTGGCACAATAATACTGTGCTCTGAATGGCACAATATTACTGGCATCTGAAAGGCACAATATTACTGGCATCTGAATGGCACAACAATTATGGCATGTGTGTGTGTGTGGGGGGGGGGGTAACATTGCGATGGATGGCGGGATTGCATGCAGGGGAGGGGGCAGGGTCCAGGGGGCCCAAGCAAATGCTTGCCCAGGGTCCAATCACTATTAAAGACGGCCCTGACGATCACATAATTTATGTAGCAACGCCAAAGGACCAAGTTTACTCAAAGGGGGTTGGTTCTGATTCCCAGACCCCCATAAAGAAGTTAGGGTAGCTTGGTATGAATCTAGTCCCCATGGCTGTGCCACATATCTGGAGAAAGAATTGTTTTTTTAAGTAAAATTAGCTGCCTTGGCAATAAAATCAATTTGTGTGGAGTGCATATCAGAATGAGACAATGTATGATGTAGAGCTGCTATACCCTGATATTGGTTGATACATGTATATAATGAGCTCACGTCAGCAGTCACCCATAAATATGAAGGTTCCCAAATTACCTTTCCCATACTCAAGATGATATCAGAGGTGCCTTTAATGTACAAGGGAAATTATACAACAAAAGGCTGTAAAAGAATGTCTAAATAATGTGATATGTTTGAAGTGAGAGAACCAGTACCTGCGATAATGGGTCTCCCTGGGGGTTTCTGAGAATTATTATGGATTTTTGGCAAAAAGTAGAAATATGGGACATTGTAACAGGTTAACAACTTTGAGTAGGTCCACACTAATGGTAAGTAAGAGAAATGCTTAAAATGACTCACTCCCCTAAACATTGTCAATACTTGGATTTATAGAATAAAATATTATTAAAATTGCTGTAAACATTACGTTAGCAGGATAGCAAGCAAAAGTCTCATTTAAAAAATATATATTTTTAATATGTCTGTTGTGTATCCTTTTTATGAGATCACCTTTCTTTGTATCTTAATATGCAGATGATTTGCTTTCAATTGATTTTGTGCAAAATGAATTAACAAAGTGATGTCATAAAGAGAAGACACCACACACACACACTTGGAACATTTTTCTTAATTTAGTTACTTGCTTGCAATTCTGCTAAAATAATTTATCATGATTTTTTTTCCTTTACATTCACAGTATAAACAATGTTTAGGTGACTATGTCCCTTCAAATAGGACACAGTGGGTAACCAAAATGAACGTCAAAGAAAGGAATATGAGTATTAGAGTTAAATTAAGATCCTTTGTACAAATTAAATTAATTAGCCTGAAAAGGTATTGTGAATAATATCATCAGGGAGTAGAAATATCGGCTGGATTAACTAAAATATCAAACGCTGTAAAATGAAAACATTTATGTAATCAGTCCTTTAGCTTGAACATCAAAATACATAGAACAATTTGAGTTTTCAGTGTCCAATTTTTAACGTCTCAGTAAAGAGATGCTTGCATTCAATGTTAATAAAACATAAATCAGAAAGCAAATAAACAGTTGCACTTAACTATACATTATTTATTAAAATTATTAACTGAGCTTTCACACGTTAACAAATAATAACACATTATGAAATATGTTTCTTTATATGCTTGGTATATGTACACTTTTAAACAATGTGATGAACCAAAGTATAATAAAGAGATATTATATAAAACAGTTATATTTACAAATGTTTGATTTCTCTGTGTGCACACAAAACAATCAGATGTCAATTAATAATTAATGTGTGAAATTGAAGGTCTTAGGTTTTTCAACATAGCAAACTGGGTAGTGATAATGATAAATAAATCTCCATAAATCTCCAAATGACAAAATAAATAAAAAAAAATAACATGAATTTTTCTGAATTATATGTAGCCACATCATTTTATCCATTGAACCTTTGGGGATTTATTAAATAAAGATTATATACAGAACATGCCCTTTGCTTATCAGGAGGTAACAGTTGGTGTTAGATTAAAACACATTTAACATATCTACATCTTTGCTAAAGGCATTTGAGGTTTAGCTGCTGATCAGTGAAACATGTTGAAATTTGCACCATTCGAATTAAAATTTATAAACATACTTAGAATATGTTGTGAATTGCAATTTTCCTATAGTAGCTTTTCAAGAAATGGTAATTAACAAAAATATAATTATGCGTTTTATATTAATAAACCTTTTATAGCAGGAAAAATAAATGTGTGTGCTTCTTTCACTTATATTTTGTCTCAGCAGCAAATTCTCATTCATAGTTAAAGAAACAGTAATATTCGGGAGCAAGCTAACATTGGAGGTGAACAAACGCATGACGCCGGAGCTCCCTTTATTCAACAGCCGCATAACGCTATTTTGTGGCTAATGGAACTAACCCAGTACAAAAACCTCCTGATATATTGGTGGAAACCATGGGATAAAAAAACGTACCCTCCACAAACGGCCCGAAAATCAGATATTGCGACACTCCTGTTGAGAACACCTAGGCCACAACTAAATGTGGATGTGGCATCCTTCTTCCTGCTAGGCCCTGATTCAGACTCTATATCTGATGACTCAGATGCACCTACACCGACTATCTCCCTCCAAAAGAGGGTCAGGGAAGTGCCCAAGCAACCAAAGTGGACATCTAAAACCTTTTTGCAGAATTTCGAGCAGCATGACGGGTGGACTTGAAGGAAGTGCGCGTGGACATACTACACATCCAAAGTAAAGTGTCCGCTCTGGAAAAGACCTCTATCAACCTCACCCAGCAGCTTGATCAGATGTAACCAAGGTAACAGCTGCCCTTGCGGTACAGGTGACTGACCTATAGACCAGGATGGTGATGCTTGAGACAAAGACCCGCAATAACAATGTTAGGATCCTAGGGGTACCAGAGGCGATCAGCCCTAGTGCCCTCTGTTCTTACCTGCGGCAACTGATTACTAGCATCAGCCCGACTACGGATACCATTAACCAGGTCTCTCTTGATTGTTTTCGGGTATGCAAGGCACAGCGGGCGCCATCCAATGCTTCCTGAGATGTGATATTGAGGCTACCCTCCCTCTCAGATAAGGTAAAACTGTTAGCAGAATACAATCAGAAAGGCCAACTACTTATCGATTGTGCCACAATTCGCATATTTGAGGCGCACAATGAACCCACTCACCACACATCTTAGAGAACTGGACATCAAGTACAAATGGAGACTACCACACTCCATTACAGTGGTGAAGGACAATAAACTCCTGGCCATTACAGATCTTATGAACTTTTCTAAAATCCTGGCCACCCTTAACTTAGCACCACTCAACTCACCTGCGGGCATGGATTCTGATTAAGTACATGGACAGGACAATGTCTGAATGGTCTCACAAACTCTTTTTGACTGAAGATAGCCCTTGCTCTATTTGTATATTTTGAGCTTTTTTTGTTTTGTTTAAGTTCAAGTGACACTGGAACTGAGATGTTTTTCTCACCATTTTATATGTTTGCCTTGCGTGGTATACCCCCCCTCCCCCCAGGGCACCTTATCACCCCATTTCAGGTGATAGTTCTTTGGTTGACAGTCAAAAGTATGGCTCAGCAGCCCACTCTTTTGTGCAGCTCCATCTTGGATCCCCTCACCCCACTGTTACTCATTTTGATCTTTTCTATTCCCATGTGTCTCTTCCTCCTTTCCGCCAGCTTTTTATATCACTTTTCCTTCTAATTCATGGCCTGATTCCTTATTTGGAAGCATTTTCCTGATCTGTTTTGATGTAGTGAGTTTAACATACTGTAACTGTTTCTCTTGTTAGCTTAATTTAGAAGCTCCTATATTTAGTACAAGCTCATTTTGTTCATATATTTGTATAGAGAGGATAGTCTGTCATTCATAGTGAGACATTCAGGTGTGTAGTCTTACTGCTAAATGTTTTTTCAATAAGACCTAGCTTACATTATTATTATTTAGTTTGGTTAGATATACTTATAAAAACGAAAATGTTGCATTATCTTTATCATATGTCCAACCTGCACAACTTCATTCTTTATCATAGTGTTAATATATTGTCTGCATTGTGCATGTTGTGTATGTTTTATCTGTGTCGCAATAAACAAATGTAATTAAAAAAAAATATGAACCGTTAAAAATATTGTCACAATTGGGGTACTCAAGACAGCATATTCAAATTAGAATCTGTCATAAACACATTGATCCTGGCCAAAGCATGTTAAAAAGCTAGCAAAACAATCAAACTTTACTAAGCTTTATACTCTTTTTTTTTTATAGAGGGTTTCGATTGATTTCCATTTTTGCAGTTAGCGTTTACATTATTTATAAATTGCTCAAGGTCAGTATGGCAGTGTATAATTATTTACATATTAATGGGAAATAAGATTTAAGGCAGGATACTAAGGTCCATGAAAAAAGAACACATTTATTTTTTGGACCATGATGCCAAGATGCCAATGAACATTATTTTTGGTGTTATAAAACTGACATTATGATTTCAGCGTATAATAAATATTTACGATTATATGTTGACTAGTAAGAATACAGTGAATAGTATTAAATCCCATCTAAACTGTCACTTATACATTTTGACATATTGCACCAAAATGCTACAATTGTTTTCGGTGACAAATAACATTTTGTCATTGAAACTGAAATGTCTTTAGATTGACCCTGTATAAAGGAGTGTATTGATTTTTACCTTCTATTATTACTACACTTTACCTGCCAATGATTCTAGGTCAGCTCAATTTTCAGGAAGGTCTCAGGTCAACACCTAGATTTACTCATATCAAAAAAGATAAAAGAGGTTTTAGATTATCAGATACAAATATTTGCTAGACACAGAGATGCTCTCCCCTGCTTTATTTTTGCAACAAATGTATTGTATAAGCCAAGAATTTGCCTTGAAAAAGGCAGTCGAAATAAAAACCTACAGGTATATCTATACTAAGAATTGATATTGATACATCAAATAGTGTACCTTAAGCACTTAAAATGATAAAAACAGTTTGAACTGCAATTACTGTCTATTAGTTTTCATTTCAATTATTCTGAATAATGGGTTTTATCAACAACAAGATGAAGATGTTAGTAAATATTGTCATACGCTTTCTTGCTATGTTTACACTCTACGTGCAAGGCTGGTCTCTGGTGATAGTTTGCTTAGTTGCTGGACATCTAGTGCCAAACACAAGTCCAACATAATTTAAAATAAGCTTTGGCCTAATAGATCCTAGCTGATTAAACTGTTTATTATACTTGTATTAAGGTATCCACATTCTAAATAATTACATTACATATATAATAATGTAAATAGATTAGAATACCAGATTAAGGTTTCAGAAACAGTAGTATGATAAAATTCCAGTGGGTTAAAACTGATACATGAATATTGGAAAACAGGTTTACCAGTTCCTTTTCTTTTAGTCTTGTAAACAGGAAGCAGATGCAATTGGCTAGTAATTTCCTGCTTTAGTATGCCGCTGTGTTCTATAGTAATTTCTTATTAACCTTTAAAACATTAGAAGATTTTTTGACATGGGCCACATAATAAAAAATGCATATCAGGCTGCATTATTTTTAACTTTTTTTTTTAAATTTGCTGTGATGGAGAACTGCTGCTTGTTAACAATAGAAACATATCTGGTTATAAAGCAGTAATACAAAAGCAGAAAAAAAAATTCAATCATTTTTATATAGAAACTGTACATTTGTTGGGCTAATGTGAATACGTGTAGATAAGTAAGTTTGAAAGCACCTTGTTGGGCACTGGTGCACTGGTATAAATCCTACATCTATCTATCTATCTATCTATCTATCTATATTTGTTATACATATGTACCGTATTTATCGGCGTATAACACGCACCGGCGTATAACACGCACCTCATTTTAAGAAGGAAATTTCAGGAAAAAAAACTTTAATTTCAAATAAAGAACTTTGAAGCCCAATATGCCATTTTAATATGCCAGGATATTGCCCCCAATATGCCATTTAATATGCCAGGATATTGCCCCCAATATGCCATTTTAATATGCCAGGATATTGCCCCCAATGTGCCATTTTAATATGCCAGGATATTGCCCCCAATATGCCATTTTAATATGCCAGGATATTGCCCCCAATATGCCATTTTAATATGCCAGGATATTGCCCCCAATATGCCATTTAATATGCCAGGATATTGCCCCCAATATTCCATTTAATATACCAGTATATTGCCCCCAATATGCCAGGATATTGCCCCATAGTATGCTCGTTATGCCACCCTCCTCCCCCCCCCTTCCCAGACCCCAGCACTAACCTCGTTCCTGCTCTGTCCCCCGGTGCTCTGAAGCTGCGTGGCTGTGAGGGAAGCGTTGTGAGCTCCCCTCCAGCCGCGCGGAACAATAAAGTTTGTTTAAAAAAACACACTTTGTTGACCGCGCGGCTGGAGGGGAGCTCACAACGCTTCCCTCACAGTCACGCAGCTTCAGAGCACCGCGAGACGGAGCAGCAAAGAGGTAAGTTTTAGATTTTTTTTTTTTTCGGCGTATAACAAGCACACATCATTTCCCCCCTATTTTCAGGGAGAAAAAGTGCGTGTTATATGCCGATAAATAATCAGCGCTCCCAGAAGGTTATGCCAATACTGACTGCTTTGCCTTCCTCAGTGGAGCCTTAAAACCAAGGTGGCTCCATATACATCTTTTATTTAATTAGTAATGCATGCTCAAATGTATTTTATCATTGCTGCTGTCAAGCATAATTTTTGTAAGAATGATGATGTCATAAAACTGTTTTATGTTATTTCTTCTTTAACATACTGTACTATACTACTGTACTTTAACTCATATAGCAATCTTCACTGTTGTGTACAAAAGTGTGAAGCACATTACATAACATTTATTTAGATAGTAATAAATAGTTCCCCTCTGCCTCCTCCTTAGTTGATGTCATATCTGTCTGTATATTTCTGTACTGTTTTCACCAATAAATGTTCATTCCTGTTCTACTCCTATACTGGTGTTGTCTGGTACTTGGAGTAACTGGTTGAGTATCCTGGTCTATTTGGAGTTCCTGTGTTGCATCTAATTACACTGGTTCTGTCTGGTGGCTTGTGGTGGCTTTCACAGCAAGGAAGCAGAGCTTTGACGGAGGTAAAGAAATAAAATAGGATCCTAGAGGCTCAGATCACGCTGGCGAGTGGAAATGATTTGAAGCTGCTGTTAATTATCCCTCAGTGTTCAGGTGGAAAAACAGCTGACAAGGTATGCAAAGACACGAATATAGAGAAACCGGAACTCCAGGGATGTAGTAAAGTAGAAATATATTGCAGTGAAGCCATAAAGGTAACATACATGGGGCGGACAGAGAAACACTTTACGTGTTTCGCATCTACTGATGCTTAATCATGTGTGGCTAAAATTTTTTACTTGTGCATGATAAATACAATTGGTGGGCCAATCATTATAAAGGTCAAATGTTACATAGTGTTACAAGGTGCTTCCCATTTTTTACAGGAAAAAAATTACTAAATAGCGCATACATCATTACATTTCAAGTGATAGATCATTGTAAATATAGTTAAATAGCTGCATTTGTGTATATAAATAACATAATTTAGTAGAGTGCAACATAAAATCAAATGTTTCGAACATACTGTACATATATAGAAAGATGTTACTACAATTCTTCTTTGCTCTAATAACATTAAATCAGTTTGCTTATTATAATACAAATGGTAACATAAGTATAAAAAAGCTATTGATGCATGATCTTACATAAACAGATAATGTGCAAGAAGATGTGTAGTTTTATATCTTGTTCACTTAGTTTCCAAGGTTGATCGGATATCCAGTAATTAAATATATATTAGATATTGGACACCCTGTAACACGGCAATAAATTTCTACTTTACTACATCCCTGGAGTGCCGGTTTCTCTATAATTTTGATGGAGGTACACAGCCAGGGTACCAAGGGGTTCTGTCACAGCCACAATGTATATTTTTGCAAGAAATCCTTTTGACATTATGTATTATCAGCTTATAACACCTGGATCATTTGGATTATAAGGTTGATTGAGTGCAAAAGATTTTGGAAGATTTATATCAATGTTTATATACACTCATGTAACACATCTTGTACCTAACTCTTGAAGGAGTACCAGTAGAAAAAGCAACCACACTGGTTACTGGCTTCACTTAAATGCGTGAGCCTCCTCTGTGACTGAAAAAGCAGGACATTTGGAATACTCTAATTGCTACAGTCATTGAGATGAAAAATACCCCACAATAAGAACCACACATACTCAAGGTGAAAAGATCAGTTATCCACTGTCTATCAAAGGAATAGAGTGGCAATATCCATTTAGCTGGCTCCCAGCCACATTTATTATTGTTATGTGTATTTTTAAAATATATTTACATTATTTCAGGGGGAATTTGGATAATTTTAGGTCTTTGGAGGCATCCTCCTGTGGCTGATGGTGCATGTTGAAGAAGTCAAGATAATACAAGTTTCAAGCTGTGAGACTGGAACATTGGTCTTCTTTAACCCCTTAATGATAAGACATTTTGACCTTGTCTTTCCCTTGGTGACAAGGGCTGTTTTTGCATTTCTGGGGCGTTTGTGTTTAGCTGTAATGTTCTAGAGTTCAGTCAAGCAACATATTTAGACTGTCGGAAGTGATTTTTTTTTCACTTCCGAAGTTCTGACCACAAGAGGGCATAGCCATATTGCAGGAGCATGCTGCTCCTGCAATATGGCACCCACGATCCCTCCATGGAGAGATCGTGGGTGCCCCAGAGCAAGAATTTTGGTGCTGGCTATTGCTTCAACATCGAGGCAATAGAGCAGCACCGTCAGAGTTTTTTTTGCGATTGCTGATTGCGAAAACAGCTCATTTCACCCCAAGATTGTCCGCAACAGAGTTCACGGCTGGACATGCTTGACAAGTCCATTGTCACAAAGAGGTAAATGTTGTGAATAAACAAAGGATTTCCAAATGTAAATCCAAAGAGTGCAATGTTTTTCTATGTAAATTTGGTAAATTCTCAGTTTCCCATTTACCGAAAGTTAATCTAGATCATTGTTAATCACTTCAGCATAAAAAATACTATTTGAAGGACTTACCCAAACAATAAGTACTGTACTAATATATATGAACATATTAGTATATTAACAGAAGGGGGTATGTATAATACTGGCGCTCAGGAAAATAGTGCCAAAATATGGCGCTAAAGCTGTGTGAAGCAAGAGGGCAGATGTAATGATGCCGGTTAATTAAAAATCATAAATTGCGGTATATTAATGGGAAAAAGGTATTTAATGTCCTCCAATAAATGTAATAATCATTATCACACCCATTTTAAAAATCAAATGCATGCTAAGTAACGCATAAAGACGATTCGATTTTTCTCATTAAGTAAACACCAAAACCACTAAACTGTTCAAAGGCTGTTTACCACCATCAATTTTTGCACATTTACCTTTTCAGTCCTGTAGGCAACACAAGAGGACTCCCCTACAGCATTGAAATGGTTAGCCCTACAGTTAGAAAAATATTTTGAGGATCTTTTGGACCCCTTTACTGGCTAGAAGAGACAGAGAGTGGGGTGTAACATACAATATGAAATACATATGTCTCCAAGTTTTCAATCCAAGGGTCCAACATAACACAGAACAATACAGATTGACCTACCCAAAATGATGCAGGGCAAGAGAGAGACTGAACTGAGATGTTTCATTCAACGGGCATATTGAATGGTTTATGAGGTCATTAGAGGTGTGCCCTCATTAACATATCAAAAGTCAAATGTTGTACAGGAAAAGTTCAACTGGCAAAAACACTGAAATCTTTTCTTCTGCTATCTCACCACAGGGAGTATTTCCAGTTTCTTACTAGTTTTCTAGCCAAGCTTTTATGTATGACACCTGTACCAGCTTTGACGGCATATACAGAAGTATTAGTGCTATAAATGAAATACATGTCTACATATATACTTGTACTTGATAGCTCATACCACAAAAGTCAGCATTCTTGTATTAAAAACTAAAACATATGATACATTTGAACTAAACATAAATTCCTATTGGATATGTTAATCTCAGAAAATGATATAATATTATTAGAGATGCCTGCCCTCTCAAATCTCACCTGCAGATGTTTTGAGCAAAATACAAGTATTCTTTTAATTGCAGGAACACAGAAATCTCAACCTCTTTGAGAGGTGATTACTATACTAAAATGATATTACATTGAACATGCACAATAGCATCCATCAGTCATTCTTTGGGCCGTCTTGTATCCAATTTATCGATTTATCATGTCATGCTGTGCCTAAGCTTTAATTGTTTACTGCTGAATCTTTTAGTTCTTGACTGAATCAATAAGATGTAAGTGTGATGTGTTTGAGTGCTATCCTGCCAACTAGAAAGATGTGTTTCAGCTAAACATAGACATGCACCTAAATATTTATATCATTGTTTTTATCGAACATATTGTTATTATGTTATAATATGGCAACTTTCGCATAAATTACATAATTATTGCAGCAGCCTCTGTAATGATGCCATATATATTCCTTATGTTGATGGCAAATCTAGGTAGCCATAAAATATTATAATAGCTCATTTAAAACTAAAGTGCACAGGGCACTCTCTGGGTTACCTTATTTCATGCTTGGATTCACTCATTTATATGACAGTTTTGAAGGTGATCCGATGAAGGGACAAATGATTTTTCAAAAAAAAAAACATTATATATCTGCAATTTAAGTTTGTACAAAGGTAACATTTTGGGACTTATGCATAAACTATGCATTTGTTTTCCATTGCACATTCTTATAAAATAACATACATATTTAAAGATCACTATTTATGCATGACAAGTGAAATACAAAATCAGACATTAATTGCTGATTTAGAAGGAGAAATTGGACAATTTTTGTAATCTGCATTTTGCAGTTCACTTGTTAGCTCAGTTTTAGTAAATAGTCACAAATATAGGTTAACTGAAACACGTTACTGTATTTGTTGTGTTGTAGAATCTAGAACCCTGGTTTTCAGGTGGTTTAAAATATTCTAACTTATCATAAAGTTCATCCTGGCTATCACTATCACTCTATTTTTATTTATTACTTATTTTATATTTTATAATCTTATTCATTTATCAAGATTGGGAATTAAAAAACCTGTGTTTGAAAATATTTAGTCAACTAAAAAGAATTATAAATATTTTTCATTTGACAATTAATTGAAAACGATGTAACCAATATTGGAATACAACATCTGAAAATAGATTTGTAAGCAATACAAACTGTGAGGGCCACTGTAAGACCCTACTGGGCCCTGGGAAAAGTCTTTAGCAGTGGGCCCCCCTCAATACAATTTTTCTAAAGTCACATTGCAAAAAAACTGTATGTAAATGTCAACTTTTTAGTACGGTACAACATTTGAAAATAGATTTGTAAGCAATACAAACAGTGAGGGCCACTGTTAGACCCTACTGGGCCCTGGGCAAAGTCTTTAGCAGTGGGCCCCCTCAACCCAATTTTTGCACTCATATTGCACCCACACAATTTGGCATGCCACAGTGTCAATTTGCCCCACAGTTTCACTTTCCCCCGTAGTACCTGTTATTTTGCCCCACAGAACATGCCACAGCATCACTTTGCCAATTAAAATAAGCCACTGTCAGGTACCAATTAACATGCCATAGTCACTTTGTCATTAACATATGCAACAGTCTGGTTGCCTATTAAATATGCCACAGCTTGCCCATTAATATGCCACAGACATTTTACCATTAATATGCCAATATTATTGTTCCATTAATATACAACAGCCAATTTGCCCATTAATATGAAAGGATTATTTTGCCATTAATAAGCCACAGCCAATTTGCCCAATAATATGCATTATTATTTTGCCATTAATAAGCCACAGCCAATTTGTGCAATGAAATGCCAGTATTATTTCACCCATTAATAAGCCACAGACAATTTGCCGATTAATATGCCAGGACTATTTTGCCATAAATATGACAGGATTATTTATTATTTTGCCCATTAAGAAGCCACAGCCAATTTGTCCAATAATATGCCAGTATCAATCAGTGACTGCAGGCACACTGACAAGCAGTGGGGATGCTCTGATGAGCACCCCCACTGCCTGGTCAGATCAATATTAACCCTATATTAATCTGACCAGTTAGGATCTGACTCCCTCTCCTCACATTTTTTTTAGTGAGGGAGAGAGACAGATCAAAGTTATAAAAGTAAGTAAAAATACAAAAAAATTCTAAATACACAACACACGAATAATAAAAGAATAAAAAAATGATTAAAGCAATTCCCTGCGTTTAACCCCTTCCCTACCACGCATAAGCAGTGATCGTGCACATCAGCGCATTTATTTTTGCTGTTTGTGCATTTTTTAGGGGTTAATTTTTTCTGTACTGTAATTTATTACAGTACTACAAAGGCTCTTCTAAGAGTTATTAACCCCTTCTTTGCCGTTGATCACTGCTTACTCAATGATATTGACGCCAAAGCAATCTTTATCTGTCTGCATATTTATTTTTATTTTTACACATACCCGCTAGGGGGATACGGGTAAAGTAAAAATATTTGAGATTTTTTTTTTAAGCTGCGAATTAGTGGCAAAGGCGGTTTGATGATTGCTCAATTAAGCTCACCATTCGCCCTGGTCAGATCAAAATTGGTCAGGTCAATATTCACAAATATTGATCTGCATCCCTCTCCTCACATTTTTATGACGGAAAGAGACAGATCAGTGTTAGTGATATAAAATAACATTTTATAAAATTGTCAGGTTTTATGAAAGTCTTTCACTGTGTATTAACTTCCCTGCCATTCATCACTGTATAAGCAGTAATCTTGCACAGCAACAGTATGTTTTGCTGTCTGCACTGTTTTAAGGATTAATTTCTTTGTACTGTAATGTATTATAGTACTAGATAGGCTCTTCTAAGAGCTATTAACCCCTTCTTTGCTCGAGATCACTGCTTACGCATTGATTCTGAGGCCGTGGACTCAGGGTTCAATTTTGACCCTGGTCAGCTTTCTGATACATCATCTAGTGATGTATCGGTGGCTGCTGAGCCCTTGCCACAAGGAGTGATGGGTGTCTACCATTAAAAAATATATGGTTTGGTTGGGGTAAATTACATTGGCTGGCTTCAAAGATATATCCCATATAGTACACGGACGCAGGTTGACTACATGTCAAAATTCCAAGTTGAGATGCGCATCTCACAAATGTTGCCTTCTAGCCAAAAAACAAACAACAAACCTATGCATGGGTGCTATCCCTGTACTCGGGAGATGTTGATGAACACATATTGGGTTGTTGTTTGGCAGTGACATATACCAGAATCTGTGAATTCATGCCTGAAGTACAATGCATGTGGAAAATAAACTCCCAAAAAAGTACTGCCACAAACTTTTACAAAGGCTGGTGGTAGAATTAGTACATATACAGTATTAAAATACCACCATTTGAAATACCTTAGGATGTATATTTTCCAAAAATATATGGTTTGATGGGGTAAAATTCATTGGACGGCTTCAAAAATGTTCCAAATGGAACATGGGCGCAGGCTGACTACATGTCAAAATTCCAGGTTGGAATTACGCACCCCCTAAATGTGGCCTTTTAGCCCCTAAAGAAACCAACAAACCTATGCATGGGGGGTATCCCTGTACTCAGGAGATGTTGATGAACACATATTGAGGTGCTGTTTGGCACTGACACATAATAGGATCTGTGAATTCATGCCCGAAGTACAATGTATGTGAAAAAAAATTACTATCCATAATATTGGCATAGGCTGGTGGTAGAATTAGTGCATGGAAAGTGTTAAAATACTAGCATGTGAAATACCCTAGGGTGTCTAGTTTTCAAAAATGTATGGCTTTGTGGGGTAGAATACACTTTTTGGCTTCAAAAATGTCCCAAATGGGACATGGGCGCAGGTTTTCTGCATGTCAGAATTCCAAGATGGAAAACCAAAAAGCGCACATCTCAAATGTGGCCTTTTAACCCCCAAATAACCTAACCGGCCTATACATGGGTGGTATCCCTGTACTCAGGAGATGTTGCTGAACATATATGGAGGTGTTATTTGGAAATACCCCTTCACATTTTAAGGTAATGTTTACCTAAATTGCAATCTATGTAAAAAAATTAAACTTTGCAAAGATTGGTGGTAAAATGGCTGTCAAAATACCCCAAGTTAAATGCCCTGAGTGGTCTAGTTTTCAAAAATATGTACATGTTGGGGGTCATTCATGGATTTAGTACAGAAATCAGTGTTACAATGTCACTATCGCTAATTTTGAAAAAAATAATTTTAAAATAGCTTTGCACTACTTATAGTTCTGGCCCTGTAACATAAATAAAAAAGCACAAAAACATAAACCATGGGCTATTTCAGGACATATATTAGAAACTATTTAGCAGTGTTTTTTTGTTGTCTCTTGTACATGAGTATACGATTTTTCAAATAAAAGTCATAAAAAAATTTATTTTTACATTTTTTTGCCATATTTTATTATTTTTTTTACATCAAATTATATGCTATTATCAAAATAATGGTATCTAAAGAAATCCCTTCTTATAACTATAAAAACGATATATAGTTTGTGTGGGTACACTAAATGAGACAGAAATAAATTACAGCAAAACACAAACACCTCAGAAATTTGTCCAATAAAATGCCAGTATCATTTTGCCCATTAATAAGCCACATCCAATTTGCCCAATATTATTCCAGTATTATTTTGCCCATTAATAAACCGCAGCCAATTTGCCCAATTTTATGCCAGTATTATTTTGCCTATTAATATGCCACAGACAATTTGCCCAATATTATGCCAGTATTATTTTGCCCATTAATAAGCCACAGCCAATTTGCCCAATATTATGCCAGTATTATTTTGCCCATTAATTAGCCACATCCAACTTGCCCAATATTATGACAGTATTATTTTACCCGATCATAAGGCACATCCAATTTGCCCAATATTATGCCACCCTCATTATTGGGCCAGGGAAGGCCCCCTTAACCAGTGGGCCCTGGACAAGTGCCCACTTTGCCCATTTGTATGGAGAGGTAAAAGACCACGCATCAGCAGAAAATGTCTGGCAGCTAACGTAAAACAGGGAGGCACATCTTTTCCCATAATAGCCCAGTGGTATGAGGCAAACATGCGTTTCCATGTTTATAGGACTCAAAAAGAACAGTCCTAACAAGAAGGTTGGTATAAGCTAGAAGCAAGCTCATTGGGGATAGATGATCTAAATAGACCGATCTGGACCACCTATGCTAAAGAAAAGCCCAGCCTGCAAAACAGCTGTATGATCCTGGAACATCTTCTCCCCTTTTGGTATGAACAGATGAAAACATTTGGGATCTTGGATAAAATCTCGAGCACATTGTCTATAGAAGTCTTAGAATATAACATAGAAGGTGGAACACTGAGACAATTAGAGCAGGTTAGAGGCAGGTGACCGGATGTGGATGTGAGGGGCGTGGTTCGTGGACTGGCGGTCCTCTCTATCTCCATGAAGCAAGGGCTCCCCGAGAAAGATCCTTTCTAACCCATTTTCTCGGGCTTACATGGTTCCATACTTCTTCATCTGTTCAACAAGCTTTTAAATAATACAGATCCTATTTTCCCAGCTACTGAAGACCCATAGAGATACTATTTGTTGTTATCATCTAACACGGTCAGACTTTAAGTGTTTCATAGAGTAATCCAACCCTGCAGTTGTTGATTACCAGCTAGGGTTAACTACTAAAATAGTATACACTGATTACTGTATACTCACAGTGTCCAAATAATACAAAAGAGAAAAGGTACGAAGGAGGGAGAGGATAGGAGAAAGAAAGTGGAAGAAAGAAGGTAAAAAAGAAGGTAAAAGAAGGAAAGGGGAAAAAAAGGAAAGAAAAGGAAGAAAAAAAAAAAAAAAGGAGTAAAGATTATCTACCACTTTTCCTAAGTACATGCAAAGGTTCTACGGCACATTATACGCTGTTCATATAGTTACCTGAGTAAAATATACAATCAATAACTGCAATAAAGAAAGGAAAATATAAGAAGTCTACAAGGAAACCGGACAGTAAGACCCAAAAGAAAAAAAACAGAAAAGGGGGCTGACAAAAGGGATGGTAAAGATAGGGGGAAAAAATGGCATCAATATTTTCCCTAATTGCCTCAAAAAACATTAGCCAAGATATGCCATTAGATCTTGCAGACACATCAAACGTACAAAATGAGACAGAACACTCTAAGACTTATTTGGACAGTTCTAGTGAAACCGAACCTAGAGAAACTACGATAGACTCTCTAAAAATCTTCCTGGAAAATCATTTTATACAGCTTTGTAAGGAGATGACAAGTAATACTATGGAGATTACTGCGGAACTAAAGCGTTTGGAACAAAAAATTTAAAAGAATGAAAAAACCTGGGCGAATTGACCAAATCGAGATCAAGTTTGACACAATGTCTACTAAAATAAAAACCCTAGAAACTACAATACAAAATCTAGAAGATAGAGATAGGAGAATCAATCATCGAATAAGAGGAGTTCCTGAGGATATTGCTCATTCTACCCTCAAGGAATACTTTACAAATTTATGTGTGGAAGCAAAGATAAGCTCCTTGAATCCAGATGTCCTGTTCGAGCGCCTTCACCGAATTCCAAAACCTAGGGGAATAGCAGAAGACATTCCGAGAGATATTATCATTAGATTTCACTCCTTTAAGATAAAAGAGAAATTTTCGAAAGCTTTCAGAAACACAGCTACCCTCCCGGTAAGATTTCAACATCTAAAGTGCTTTAGCGACTTATCTGGAGGCACCCGCCTATTTAGGAAATCCTTTATGGAAACCACAAAAACACTCAGAGAAAAAAACATTTCCTATAGGTGGGGCTTCCCCGCTAAAATATTGATCCACCACGAGAATTCAACTCTAATGTACGACTCTCCATAAAAGGCTAAACTGTGGCTAGAAAAACTTATAAACAGTACGCAAAAGAGTTGTGACTCGACTGGAACAGAGAGGAACAATCTATGATTTATAATATGGGTCCTTGAATAGTGCCCGGGTCTCCTCGCTATCTGTATAACTGTTATATGTTTTTTATTGCTTCTGCCCTAATAGACGTATATTTTCCATTGATGGTAACATATCCCAGTTAGTGTTGCTTCCTTCCCCTTCTCCCCCTGCCTTCCGATATAGTAGATGTTTATCAAAAGAGTCCTGTCTACCCATGGAGTAAGAGGTGGAGGCTTTATAAATCTTATGACCTACTGGACTCTAACTTGTTTCAGCCCTTCTCTCTGAATACCCTTTGGCTTGTCTGTTAAGCCTATGATGATAATACTTTGGGTTAATATGAATCATCCTCTGTGAAATCTAATCCAAATAGGTGTATGTTTACCTCTAATCTATCCAGCACATATTGTCTCTTTTCACCTCTCATCCCTCCTTTTGGGTTTAACAGATGTTCCTATAGATTTGTCATTTCAGGTAGTGGGCTATTGTTGTTCCATAAATGTTATAACCTGCCGGTTACACCTTGTAAAAGTTCCACTCCCAGAATGATTTAGACTGCATTGCTAATTTCATACTGGTAATAATATCGGTCTGCTAGCTTCAGGTCTGTAGTAATTTCGGATTTTGAGATTTATTCTATGTATATGACCAATGTGATACTTGTTTGTGTGACCTCTAATATAAATTGTAGTGGAGGGGAGGGAGGGGGAAAAGGGTGAAAGAGGAAAAGAGGGTTGCCCTAGTATTTAATCTTTTTGCAGGCATTTAATTATAGATCTTGAGGAACTAAAGGAATACCTTAAATACTCTCCTTAAACATTCCTTTCTTCATGACACATTATTATCCTGACAAATTAAAGTCCCTTAATATAAACTAAAATTAATCGCACATATTGTCTAGCTTTAAGCACTTCGATTGCAGACACATAGTTAAAGGCCCATAGAAGTTATAAAATAATTTAATTTTAATGATCACATAATGATTGTTCACTATTGTGAATAAATATTATAATTTCACTTTTGATAATTAATCACTATTATATATATATATTTTTGTACACAATGTATATATATATACTATAGTTATACTAATACATATAAGGAGTCTAAGTAAATTCACAAGATATATACACATTTTTTAGGACGTTAAGTAGGAATAGGGAGGTGTAGAGTTAGGAAAGGGAAGATAGAACTGGTGGTAGGCGGAGGGGGGAAGGAAGGGGAGAAGAGGGGTAGAGGTAGGAGAGAGGAAGGGGGCAGGGACAGAGGGAGACAGAAGGGGGAGGAGTAGGGAAGTAGATAAAAAAAATTATGGAAGATGGCCTTAGGTAAACAAGGGAGGAGAGATGATAATAAAGTTATTATAGGTTGACCATTAGGGGGCCAAAAGTTACAATATTAAAAAAGGTTGAAAAAAGAAGTAAGAGAGGTGGGATCTGCCTGTAAGCCCATGAAAAATGAGCACCATTTAGGGCTCAAACAAGTGTCTAGTGGTATTAAGGGAAAGACACACAAAGTTCTGTCCCAAGCGCAAATTGGGTGTGCGCTTGTTTACTGGTAAATCCAGTTGGGTTTTATATTTTTTATATGTTTTGTATTGTATATGTTATGTTGAGCGAGAGAGCAGGGATGATCTGTGGACATTGGGACTGTAGCGAGGGGAAGGTGGAATTTTAAGGTGACCTCACTGAATGTTCAGGGATTGAACTCACCCCAAAAACGCCAGCTTTTGATTCAACATCTAAAACAGGAACATATTGGAGTCGGATTTATACAGGAAACGCACTGGATAAGAGCAGCTTCTTTAATAAAAAAAATAGCTTGTTTCCCCATGTTGCCTTTTCTAACGCCCACACGAAAAAAAGAGGAGTAGCAACACTTATTTCTAAAAATCTCTCCCATCAGGAGATTTTTAAAATCCAGGACAAGAATGGTAGATATCTTTTCCTCAAATGTGAGATTCAGGGTTTGAAATACTCTTTTCTAAACATCTATGCTCCAAATGAACATCCACATAGATTTATAAAAACATTGACAATATTCAACATTTAATTCAGGGCACTCTGCTTATAGGTGGAGATCTAAATTGTATTTTGGATGTTGACATGGACACGAAAATTCCGAGAGGGTAAACCACCTCTTTACGCTATCCAATTCCAAAAAATAATAGCTAAATATGGCATATATGATGTGTGATGATCTATGCATCCGGGAGGAAGAGACTATACATTCTTTTCGAGCCCTCATCTATCCTACTCCCGGTTAGATTACTTTCTGACTAGAACCCAAACATTAAGATTTTGTAGTAAGATAGAGATAAAGGACATCCCATGGTCTGACCATTCTGCTGTTCTTTTGGAGCTTGAGGTTACTAAAAAGAGTGAACAACGCTCAAACTGGCGACTGAACGAGAGATTGCTTATGGATACTGAGAATACAGAATTCTTGTCCTCTTTGTTTAAACTATATTTCAAAGAGAATAATACTAAAGAGATCTCCAGTCAGTCAGTTTGGTGTGCCTTTAAAAGTGTGGCTAGTGGCTATCTAATTAAATTGGGCTCCGAGGGAAAATAAAGACAAGGTGCCTCAATTAACCAATTATATCTAGACCTATATAAATTAAAAGAGGGAAATAAACTATCTCCATCTAAAACTCGATCCTCAGCTATTGACCAAGTTACAAAGAAATGAAATGCTCTTTTGATGGATAAAGTCAATTTTGCCCTTATGAAACTAAACCAGAAACGGTACTACAAGAGCAATAAGGCAGATATGATTTTAACTAATAAACTAAGAAATAGAAAAGCCAAAGCCAGAATTATAAATATCCAGATGGATGGAAGGAGTTATACAAGCCCAGGAGATTTGGTGAGGCATTCAATATATTTTACTCTCGATTGTATTTCCTCCCAGAATCCCCTACGCAGTCCAATACTTACGGGATATAGATCTGCCCTCTCTGTCCGATGACCAACTGGCTAAGATAAATTTACCATTTCAATTAGAAGAGACTATACAGGTAATAAATCATCTAAAATCTAACAAGGCACCTGGTCCTGATGAATACTCTAACTTATTTTATAAGAAATTTTAATTCAATCTAACTCAACATCTTACAGATACATTTAATGAAATAGGGATAAAGGCTCAATGCCACTTGAGCTACTACAGGCTACGATATCCCCTATACTAAAAGGACCCAACAGATACAGCAAATTACAGACCAATTTCATTGATTAATACTGATATTAAGTTATTCTCTACAATAATAGCTAATTGGCTCAAAGCTGTTTTCCCCTCGATAATCCATAAGGACCAGGTTGGTTTTATAGCAGGTCGTTCAACCGCCAGCTGCTCAAGGAGGGTGATAGGCCTTTTGGGGTATGCGGAAAGGACTCTGACTCCCCAGCTGGTCCTGTCACTAGATGCCGAGAAGGATTTTGACAGGGTCAGCTGGGGATTCATGAGCCAGACTCTAGAGAAATTAGGCATAATGGGCCCAATTAAGCAGGCTATCATGGCCCTGTACTCTAATCCAACAGCAAAAAAAATGGTTCCCGATCAAAAACGGAACACGGCAGGGTTGCCCACTAGCTCCAATACTATACATTCTATTGTTGGAAATATTAGCAAATTAAATCAGAAATAATCTTCAGATAAAGGGCATCAAGATGGGCCATAGCAATTTTAAGATATCTTTTTATGCTGACGATATTGTTCTGACGTTGTCAGACCCTATCAACTCCCTGTATGCTTTGATCTTGGAGATGGGGGCATATAGTAAGGCCTCTAATTATAAATTAAACATGGGTAAATCGCATATAATGCCAGTTTATATAGGTGTCTTAACTTTGAACCAACTTATAGATAAATATCCTTTCGCCTGGTCTAAAGACGGCTTTGAATATCTCGGGATTTTTATAACCCCCAAGTTGGAAGATCTTATGATTAAAAACTTTGAATCATTAAATAAACATAATAAGATCTTATTTACTACCTACTTGGTCATACCTGTTTAGGATGATCCCCCTCTAGATTCCTATTTGTAAACTCAGAGCATTGCAAATACTTTTTCTGGATTATATCTGGGCCCAGAGGAGACCAAGAATTGCTATGGCCCATATCGTAAAACATTCCAATAAGGGAGGCTTAGCCGTCCCAAATATTATTGGATATTATCAGGCTAGTCGCATATTTCATATTCGGAGATGGCAGGACCCTTCTGCGGTAGACGAATCTTGGTACATTGTTGATGCAAAGACATCTCCAATATTCTCAGGTTGAACACCCGGGCCACAAAAACGCTAATTGAAAAAACTAACTGCTCCTTGATTTAAAAAAATAAATAATAATTTTATAGAAACGATTCCACCCTTTTGGCCATTAAAAATAATTGAAAGTAATTTGGATAACATAAAATTGGATAGATGGTCAAAGGATAATACTCTTACAATTAAAGACATTATGCAAGGCCAGGCCTTAAAACCTTTCCTACAGATCCAACAAGAGCTGGATTTACCGTCCAAGGAAATATTTAATTATCTACGGTTGAAAAAATACTTAAATCAACATGTCCTTAGAGACGAAAACGATGTCAAGTCCTCTAAACTGTTTGAACTATTGGATCCAGACCTAAAAGGCATAAAAATTGCACACTGGATAGAGCTTGTAAATCTTCAAGATACAGATGTTAAACCAAGTTCTTGGCTAAAATGGGAAAAATATATAGGAGAGGAGATATCAATGGGGTGCTGGATAAATTCAATCAAAAATGTTAAAAAAACAAATCACTGTTTAAATATTCTAGAATTACACTATAAGATCCTGCACCGCTGGCACTTGGTTGCAAACATTTTAAATAAAATAGACCCACAGGTCTCCAATAAATGTTGGAGATGTAACAAAGACGTGGGAACAACTAAACATATATGGTGGGACTGTAAAGATAAAAGTCCCCTTTGGAACCAGATTTTTAAAAATATCTCTGTTATTCTGGAACTCCGGATATTTCCTGAAATCACGACGGCAATAATACATCTTAATCTTTCGCATCTCCCTTTTAATAAGAGATATTTAATTATTCAGATCCTGTTAGCCTCCAAAATTGTTATATCCAGGCTATGGATACAACATCAAATGCCACTGTGGTCTCAAATCGAAGCACAGATAGAATACCAATATAGAATGGAAAGAGGAATAGCCTTCCAAGAAGGTAATATTAAGAAATTTAATGTTAGATGGGCCACATGGCTAAGGTGGATGAAGGATTATGACAATAGGGGCCGGGACTAAATGAGGTCGACAGAAGTTATAGGATGTTGAGCTCTGTCCCTGGATGTGCTAAGGCATAATCTAGAAAGATTACAACTGGACTTCCAGCTGACCCCCCTCTCACGATCCACTTAAATTGTTTATCTGTATATAGAATTAGTTCCCTGCTCTCTCACTCTGGTATGGTCTGTTAATTTGTTTTAGTTAGTCCTGTTTTATTTGTTTGTCTTTGGACACATGGTACTGGATCCTTATGTATTTCTCTTTACTCCCTGGCTTTTACAAACTCGTGGAATTTTCTAAATATCACTCCTGTTCGTCGCTTATTTTCTTTAGATAAAATCTGGCTGTTACAGGAGGTGATTAAGGGAATCCCAAGGAGAGAAGATTATTATAACATCTGGTTAACCCTTTGGTATGCGTGTTCAATTTGTCATGTATATTGTGAACCTGTTGTAATTAACTACTGATTGAATAAGCTTGATCTCGCTCTCCCGGTATTGGAACTCACATATCTCTTCCCCCCCCCCCCCCGGCCCCTATAAACCAGTTGTACCTTTGGACCGATGCCGACATCTATTTCCTTAAATATAATTAGGCTGTTTCTCATGTGAGTTCCAAGGTGGGAAGATAATCAGAACCAAAAAGTTACATAATTAGATGAGGAAATTGTGTGAAAATCTATTAATTCCATTTGTCCGTAAGTAATGTTTAATGTATAATGTAAATTTCTGTCAAAAATGATTTGGAAATTAATAAACAATAAAAAAATAAAAAAAAGAATATAACATAGAAAATCTTGACTTAGCACTATGGAAAAAAGGTGGGGCTGCGAAAATAGGGGACCTATTATTAGCACATAGGAACATCATAAAACCTTTTGATCAATTAAGGAAGGAGATGGGAATAGATCAAACCCAAACTTTCAACTTCTTAAGACTTGAAAGTTTTTTTAAGAATGTTCCTGAGCAAAGATAAAGATATTAAAGGTGAAAAATTATTAAAAACTGTGACCCACCCTTAGTTCAAAAAAGGAGTTGCTACATGTTTGAATTGTAGAAGAACAAAATAGTTTTAAAACAATGAGAGGATAAGGACTAACTGGGAAAGCTAGGTATCATTACTGTTGGAGAAGAATGGACGGAAGCTTGTTCCAGGGTTAATACCTTTTGTACATGATCTTTCTCTGACTGAGGCATTTTTTAAGGTAATAAACTGATGTTACCTAGTTCCACCGAGACTTTCACACTTTCATTCGTCACAATCCAGACTTTGCTGACGTTGCTGCGTAGCGGACGGATATTTTACCCATATTTGGTGGGACTGTGTGGGGCTGACCGCCCTGTGGGATTCATTATATACATTTTTGTAGGATAAGGGTAAAATCAAATTCCCAAGAAATCCCAGGGCATTTTTGCTTCATCAGGGTTGGCCCAAACTTTCTAAGCCACAATTAGCATTGGCGATACACTGTTTACTGGCAGCAAAAAGAGTAATTGCCAGAGAATGGAAAAAAAGTAATAGCGTCAGATGGAGGTCCATAGAAGAACAGTTATGCTATCAAATTAAAATGGAGAGGGGAGTGTCCTGGATTTTGACTACTTCACACAAAACTAAACGTATTTGGGAAGAGTGTTACAATATGGTCAAATAGTAACTTGTATTAGGGAAATGCAGGTCATAGTTACAACCCTGCCCCAATGGGGGCACTGACTGAGTGTATGGAGAGGGTGGGGGAGGATTGCTCACCTTGACTGGCATTTCGGAGATTAAATATAGAAGTGTTATTGATTCTGTGTGATGGCAATAGTATGTTTTGTGTATGTTTATAATTGTAATTTGTAATGAAATTTGCACGGTTGCTCTTGTATTGTCTATCAGAAAGACTGATGAAAATCTATATATAGAAGCAAACTGGGATTTTACAATGTTCTATTTTTCTATGTAAAAAAACAAAACAATAAAAGAAATATATTTATTAAAAAAATAAAGCATATATTCATTTGTTTTATATGTTGTTGAAATTGAGTGAATATGTATTTAACATGCTTTGCTAATCATTATGAATGGGTGTCAAATAGGTAGCCTTAAATTGATATTCATTTTTTTTCCATATATTCCTTGTTTATGTACATATTTTTTTCTTACAGCGACCTGCCCTTGGATAGTTCACTTCAGTTTTATCTGCATGTAAAGAAGGTTTGGATCTGCCCTTTAAAAAAGTGTGCCCACAGTGTTTTGTACAAAAATAAAAAAAAAGCTTATTGGTGTAATAACCTTATATTTGTGTGTCATAAGTATCAAAAATGATAAAGAAACTGATCAGAGGGTACATATTCAGGAACAACCAAAATATCTGTAAGATATATGTGAGAATCTTTATTGCCTGTTTGTACTAGATCAAAAGGTATATAATTGTATTTTTGAGAAATTTTTTAAGTTGTATTTAAGATGGTGGAGGAAGGTAACATACATCCAGTGGCTTCACAATGGGGGGTGTGAGGGGCGCGAACCCAGTGGGGGGGACACCCATGCTGCCGGCAATCTCTTTGCAGCGCATAGGGTTGCTGAACCTTTTTTCCTCTGGATTTGGCTGCTGGAATAAAAAATCATTGCCACCGGATGAAGACTGCACAGAGGAGACAAAGTAATGTTCAGATTCGCAGACAAGAATGGAGGGTGTACGGACAAGGCTCCATCATATGCCTTTAAATAGTAGAACAAAATCACAAAAAGTCCAGCACAGGAGTCTTTATTCAGACAGTGAAGGCAAAGTTTCAACTCAGCAAAGTTTTTCTCAAGCCTGGTAAATGTGTAGCAAATTTGGGCTTTATATACAATGTATGAAACAAACATGTGATAAAGGAATGGGCGGGGCTAATCGGCCCATTTAAAGTGCAAAAAGTCACAATATCAAATAAAAAAGTGAAAAACATGAATAATGTGACAAACATTACACTAATGCATACACAATAATGAATTTATATGGTAGTGTCATAAATGTATCAATGTATAAACAATAAAAGTACAGTAATAAACATACCAATAAAAACAATGCAATTGCAACAATATCTAGATATGGCTATAGTGAAGCTGTTCCAGTACCTTTATATTATCTATTTAACCTAATTAACTGTATATATGTGCAATTTTAACAAAAAATTGTATCCATGTATACCAATCGACATTAAATACTGGAGCAGCTCTGCCAGGGATTTTTTCTCCTCCGGCTGGTAATTTTCCACCTGAGAGATAAAAAGGAAAAGAGGGTTATTAAATATTTATTGTTCATATTTAATATAAGAATTTCATATCTATAAAAATGGTAAGAGATCAAGTTTCCTATTTAGACCTTTTGTTGATAGACTCCCAAGTTCCCAAATAAACCACACTTCTTTTTTCTTTAATCATTTTTCTCTGTCCCCTTCCCTTCTAGGTTTAGGGACCCAATCAATAACCTGAAAATGTTGGTCATCAATCTTATGTCCCATCTCCCGAACATGGCACGGAACTGGCAATTCAGTTTTATCTGTTCGAAATGTGGATTTATGTTTGGAAAACCTAGCTTTCATTTTTTGGGTGGTTTCCCCCACACACAATAAATTGCATGGGCATTGTATTCCATAAACCGAAAGTCTATAAACCGAATGTCTTTCAGTTCATAGACTTTCGGTTTATGGAATACATGTAATGTTATTGGCTTTCTATAAACTGAAATAGAGTCCCCATTTATACGAATAGGTCAATTGGAAATTAGGAAATTGGAAATTAGGAATAAGAAATTGAAAATTTCTAATAGTTTTGGGTGGTAAATAGTACATTTGCGTCTTGCGGTGCACTTCATATCTGAGAGTCAAATAGAACAGTCCAATAATGTGCCTACAGCGCAATTTGAAAAATTCTGGCTACCTCATCCTCCAGCGCCGCTTCCACCTACACTGCCACGGTCACCGCATTCTCAACCTATGGGTCACTTAGTATAAACTGAAAGAGAATACCCTGCACTCCAACCCTCTCTCAAATGGATAATTCTGTTAATCCTACTGGCAGCCATGCTTTAGATTTAGATTTATGTTCTTCCAAAGCTAAAATCAAAGATTCCATCTAGTGCTATTTTATTGCTCAGCTGTATTTGTAATTTGTATGTATTTCATGTTATTTTAAGTTATTTCCCACATTTGCTTGCAGGGCCCTTGTCCTACTCTTACCCACATTTTACTTCATTCTGCAGCCCTCTAGCCCTTTCCAGGACTTTTTTAGAGGCATTTTAGTGGCCAAAAGTTCGTGTCCCCATTGACTTCAATGGGGTTCGGTTTCGGGGTCAAGTTCGAGCACGGACACGGAAATTTTTTCGAAGTTCGGCCAAACCTGCCGAACCCGAACCCCCAGGTGTCCGCTCAACTCTAATGATGAGCTATTCTATGGTTTTAACCACATTTAGGGGATGTTACTATTACCCAATTTAGTGGTACTCAATTTAGGCCGGAGTCAACCCTACTGTCAATCAAACCTGTAACACTAAAGGTTGAACAGACTATACAGATGGAGCATTTGTTTGGCAGACAAGTAAAAAAAATGGCTTGTGACCAATGTTAAGTTTATAGAGACAACAGCATGGCCAATATTTTTTTTTGTTTTTTTTTTTGACAAAAAGGTTTCATGTCTATTTGTGGAAAGCACGTGTGGCTCACAGAAGTTTGTCCAGGCCATTAATATAATTATCAAAATTGATAACAGAACAAACAAAAAAAAAAGTAACTGGTGTGGTTAAAGAACTATATAAACAACATTTTAATAAAGTACAATACAATGTTACTTTTCCAATTGAATAATCATGATGTTGCCTGAAACAAGAAAAAAAAAAAAAAACACCAGCCTCTTTTGAAAAAAACAATGACAACACTACCCCACTATAAAATAGGCTGGATATCCTAAGAAAGATTTAATTAGTTAAGCATGGCTGGTTTAGTCATTACTAGTTTTATGTTAGACTGCACATGTCCTGTACTACAGGTATTTGAAAAAAGGATCTCAGGCATTTAATTGGAATTTTAGATACAAAAAATAGCCTGAAATGAAATGTTTGATTTAGTGAAATGTATTTAATTTACAATATACACCAATGATTAAACACATTTTGCACTTAAGACCCATTAACAGCCTCTTACTAGTATTCTCACATAGTTACTCATTGATCTGGTTAAATTGATTCAATCAATCTTTGCAAATGAAAGTACCAGGTGGGGGGGTTTCTTGATTATGTATCTATAACACATCATAAACAGCTTTCCATATTTTATGGGAAAGATGTTGCTAGTTTTACTTCCCAAATTATCGCTAACTATATGGACTGTGCAGTAATCACACAACAGTTTTCTTTAAAAAATGAATACTCCGACAGGACTGACCACATCACTTCTTTTTTCAGGGATGCTATATTCAGTAAAATGTAAACTGGTCTGTTGTGTTTCTTTTATTTAATGTCGCTCTGCAGTTTGCATTTTTCATAAATGTTACTGAATAATCTGACAATGCTGTCACCATATCTGAGCCTGTAAATCTAGAGCAGTACACACACTGTATTTATCTGATGCACATGTTTCTTACTTGTTTTTCCCACATTCATCTCCTTTCTATTTTGGTTTGAATTATATATAATCTGATGACAAATATACCAGTGGCATAATTACATGAAAAGGTAATGTATTAGTTCAATCCTGGTTATTTTAGTGGAGGACTAATGCATAATGAAATCCCTGCTCTGAGAGCTGGGATTTCATTTGAAGAAAAGAAAGGCATCTGATACATTTGTATTGGGGTCTGGAGGTATTTTTAGTTTATGTGGCTCAAGAAGCAAGAAGTCCAGATGCAATGTATGTAGAATGGGGTTGGGAGTCATTTGACCAGCTCCCAGCCTCAGTCATGTTAATTGGGGGGCAGGGCTTTTAGCCCTGGACCTCATGGTATTTTATATGGGGCTTGGAGCACTTGCCCATCTCCCAGCCCTATGTTTTATAATAGGGGGGGGGGGGGGGGGGGGGCTCATGGCTACTTGTAACGGGGGAACTGGGAATCATTTGGGAGGTTCCCAGTCTTGTTTATAATGGGAGGAATGGCTACTTTTCCTGGACTCCCATGTATATTTTAGGGGCTAATTTCTTTTTTTAAAATGTATTTATTGTTTAGCTATTTATTTATCTTTTTTAGGGAGGAAGGACTTTGGCTATTGGAAGTCTATGGTGGTGATAGAGGCTACATTTTGGTTTCGAAGACTTAACTACATATTTTAGTGCAACTCATTACATTTTGTTATAATTCCAGTTTTATGACACAGATACAGACTATGGCCTAATGCAGGGCATACAAAAATATTTATCTTATACTTTAAATGCCTTCTGTATTAGTGTATATTTTGTAAAGTAACTCACATAGCATTTCACAATTAAATTAATCTTTTTGTCTTGTGTTTTAATATAGAATTGATTTAACTCTCTGCACTAATCTGTAGTCTATTCTGCAACTGCCACATTATCCAGTGAATTACTTTCTTTCTCACTCTTCTTTTATATGTATTTAGGATTCCCCTAAAAATTAAACTTTGAAAAAAAAATTAAAATACCGGGAAATGTTGGAAAGTTCTATAATAGGTTCAGTTATTTTGACATTCTCTAACTGTTGCTATAGCAGATGATCAGGAATGGATGTTTTTTTCAAGAGCAAAGTGCTTTTCTGTAAATCTACAATTTTATAGAAACTTAATATGTGATACAAATCATTTTATGACAGTAGACACAAACAATTTGATAACATATAGTGAATATTTAGGCATACAAAAAGCAGTATTACAGAAAGATATTTACTTTGAAATTGTATCCATTATAATACTTCAGCAATAAGTGGCATTCTTTTCACAGTATTCATTGCAAGAAGACTAGGTTATATATTGCATCCAGTTTAGTTTTTAAGGCTTTTTTGTTTTGATGGAGAAATGAAAATGACATGATTTATTATTTAAACAGGTGTGACATGTACTTTAACAAATTATCCGGCAACACATTTGTTTTGTGAGTCATTAGAAACCTAATATAGCACCTGGTGTTCATTTCAATAAAGAGAGAAGGCACTCCACCTACATTTAATTCATTCCTTTGTACAGCTCACTGGTTCTCAAATTTTAGAGGATCAATCACAAAGTATTGATTTGAAAGAGGTATAAAAATCAAAGTTGAATGAACACATCTGACTTGTTCATAACGCATGGTCAGCTTTGGGGAAGAGAAATTGGGAAATAGGGTGGCTGTGATAAAAACAGTTGGACTGTGACTTGAATAAAGCAGATTATTCTGGCAACAAATCAATGATAGACCAGAGTGTTCCATTTCATGCCTTCTTGCACTGGACAGATTTAGAAATCTAGTGAGGGTTATACAGTATTATCAACATTCTCTTTTGTAAGCTAAACCAAAACAATACGCATATTGCCTTAAAGTAAAATGTTTTATGTACTACTGCTGCATTGATTAGATTTTTTGTTTAGTTTATTTCTTATTTGTTTTTTAAGCGGTCCATTTTATATTTAATTCGATTTGTGACATAATACTTTTTCTACAACTGGTGTTTAATTGGTGTTGTTATTATTATTCCTATTAGAATAAGAGCTATCTAAGCATCTAAGCAGCAGTTGATATTGAGTTTTCCCACCTAAATGTCTGATATAAGTAGTTCAATACATATATATTTATGTGTCACTAGCACAGATTCACACTAAACAATATTTGTGTCTAGCTGTCACCTGTCAGAAGTAAATTATTAGATTGTGGCCAATGTGGCATGTGTGCAGGATCCACCATTAAAGTTGACCCTGACAGTCTTTTCTATGAACCCCAAAAGAGAAGAGGTCTGGAGAGAGCTTTCACTGTGATCCTTCAGCAGTTTTTGTGTCATTCTACTTCTGAATGATGATTTAATAGCTAGTCTAAAGAGAGAATTGCTCAAGTTTAGAGGATAGACACCAGAAACACTTTTATCATTGCAGATTTGATTGAAGGTTCTACTGTCATGAGACTCTCACGTTGATCTTTGCGGGGTCTTTATTGCAAAAATAAATATCTAAATCCATCATCTTTAGTAAGATTATAGATGCATGCTATTTTACAGTTGTCCTTTAATGCTAATAAGAATAGTGTGAATCATTAACAAACAAATGTTGAATGTAGATGACAAAGATCAATGCACTCAGATATGTTTGGCTCTCTGTGCACTATTTAATAAATCAACTCATTTATATATAGCTGCTAGACCACAAATGGGCTGACATTAAGTCAGTATTTTGAGCTCATTAGAGGGGAAGAAAAGGTAAAACTGCCTATGATTCTATCATAATTTTTTTGTTCTCCAATGTGGCTGAATAAGGCCCAAATATTCTTAATACTCTTACACTCTTAAAAGGCAACTACCACAGATAAATGAAACTTTTAATTTTTTTATTTTTTTATTTTGCATTGTTGATTTCAGATGTTTCTTTTCTTTTTGTTATGTGACTTTTATTTTTGTTATGTGACTTTATTTAATAAAATATTTTACTAAACAAGTGTCACTGGGTGGCTCCATTTTGTGAAATATAGCGTTTTTGGGTGCCACCCACAGTGACTTTATAGCACTAGTATCTGACTGTGGGGCTATGGACACAGAATGTAGTCTGTAAGTCAGAATTTCGTAAACCAGCATTGAATGAGAGAGTAATATAACTATTACATCACAAGTGGGCAGAGCTATGATCCTATTGATCAAGTCAATCTACTCTCTCTTCCAGAAAGATGTACTTTTTGTGTTGGAAGGCAGGTAAAAAAAAGGTGTACACAGCCAAATAGTCCTGCCCACTAGTGATACACAGGAGCCCGTAAGAGAGCAGAAGTATATCTTATGACATCTTCATGCAGAGTAATTTGATTTTTAATTTTAAATGCAATTAATCTAAACATAGAAAACAAACAGTGGCATATGTCTTATATATGTGTTTGTTTTAAATGCACAGGTAATCTAATTATTTCTTATGTAAGTGATAGTGCCTCTTTAATTTAAATTATCAACAAAAACATTCAGTGATTATTTACAACTTATACGGTATGTAAACTTTAACTTTTGCCATCCTTAACCCCTTCCCGTCCTTATGACGAGTTAACTCGTCATAAGAGCCGCCGCGTTAGCGACCTTATGACGAGTTAACTCGTCATGCAGTCTAGCCGGCGGTGCGCTCCGTGGGCACCACCAGCTAGTCTGCAACGGGTCCAGGACTAAGCCTCGCACCCGAGGCAAAGCTCCTGGACCCGATCGGTCAGTTTCTGGGCATGTGATCGCGGTGATTGAGTGATCACCGCGATAACATGCAAATTAGATGGCAAAGTCAGTGTGTTCACACACTGACTTTGCCTCTAATTCACTCCCTGCGCTTCACATTCTTATAGTGAAGCACAAAGAGTGACCTGTAAGTAAAAATAAATTAATTAAATACAAAAATTAACCCTTTCATTGCTGATCACAGTTTTTAACTGTGATCAGTTTCCTTCCACTTTATGGCCCTCATTCAGTTTTTTTTTTTTAACAGATTTTTTTATTTTTACAATTTATAAAGTTTTTTTTAATAAATAAAGGTAATTTTAATATATTTATTTAATAAAATTTAACCCCTGCATGCCTGTTGGATGATTTTTACTGATCTGACATCGCACTCTTCAGAGTTTTTTTCTGTCTTTTTTGTTATGGGGGGTTTGGGAACCAATATTTTTCTTTTTTATTAGTTAGTTAATTAGGGGGGATAAGTGGGTTAGTGTTGCACTAGTTATGTAGGTTATTACTGGGAAAATAATGGGGAAAAACTTTTTTTTCCTAAAAAATATCCTCTTTTATATTAATTTTTTAATACTAAAATGTAAATCATTTTTATGTATAGGGTATCAAAAGAAAGCTCTAACTGTCCTTTAAAAAACAACATATAACTTGTATGTGTACGTTAAATGAGAGAGAGGAAAATTATGTTTCAAAAACCGCGTATTAAAAATTGAAAAACGCTCTGGTCCTTGGCCCAGGAAAATCCCTGGTCCTTAAAGGGTTAATGGATGGCATTTCATCTCGCCCAATAACGTGCAATTCAAATGAAATGGGTACAGCAGAAAAACTGTACAGCACTGGGTACTGCGAGTAAGGGAATAATGTCATATACCATAAAAAAATACATTATTCCCTGTTTCACTGTTAATAAAATACAGGTGATTGGGGGTCTAATAGCCCCCTCCCCAAAAGTTTGGGGTCCCATGAAAAAAATATGGCCTCCTAGTGACTGTGGGCCTGTGCCATGCCACAGTCACAAAATAAATAAATAAAATTCAACGCTATGCCCTGTGATCCCAAATAAATAAAATAATGCATCCCTGGGGACTTGGGACAGTCCTATGCCCCAAGTCCTTATTAAATAAAAAATAAACGCCCCCTACCAGTGGTTTGGCTTTGGGAGCGTTATGTCCCCAAGCCGATAAAATTAAAAGGGACCTGGGGGTGTGCTATGCCACAAGTCCCTAATAAATATAAATAATGTCAGCCCTGGGGCTTTGGGGGCTCTCTGCCCAAACATATTATTAAATAAAATGGGATTTGGATGGCACTATGCCTCCAAACCCCTATTAATTACAGAACATTGTCCCCTCTCCCCTCTTGTGGAAGAGGCTGGCACTGTTTGTGTTCCCTACAGCACAGAAAGCATTAATGAAAAATGAAAATGAAAAAATAGCGGCTTCAGGTTTTTTTTAGTGTTAAATTAACGGGCAAAAATGAAAGATTGTTTTTGCAATTTATTTTTTATTGGCTGATAGTAAATCACTGTATTAATGGTGTTAGCGCTGGGCATTTTTTTCATTAACGGGGGCCATTGCATTTACCCCAGTCTCTTTACAGGCAAGCTATCGCTTTAAAATGAAAACACTATTTACTAACATTATTATGAGAAAAGTTTTCTCCACTGCCATAAAAGTGAACACAACTCAGTTATTCAGAAGGTTAATTCTAAAATGTTTAAATGTAATATTCTATACATTTACAATGTTACCGTTTTGAATAACAAATAGGGTATGCAAAGTGCTCAGTTAACCTACATTTTTAAATTTGCATGCCATTCTTATGAAATACTAGAGAAAATATGGTTAAAAAAGAGAATCCTGCTGCTATATTAAGAAACACTTTTTTCCTCAGCACTGAATATATAGGACAGTTGAATTGTAGTTGTGTCACTAAAAGCTGCACACATTATGCAAAACAATGGTCCACATTAAGAAAAGAATCCATTCTCAACCCACTGTGCAGTTTACTATCTTACAGAGCAAGAGCAATGTTTTGTCCTGTTCTGCAGTGTAG
The DNA here is from genome assembly GCA_036172795.1 of Pelodytes ibericus. NCBI lineage: Eukaryota > Metazoa > Chordata > Amphibia > Anura > Pelodytidae > Pelodytes > Pelodytes ibericus. The sequence goes on from CM069858.1 coordinate 114,253,905, forward strand.
TAAAACAGAATAAAAGAAATAGCTGTTCACATGACATTTAAATATACCATCAATGTGACCATTAGTCCACTTCCCATAATACAATTTTACATTTCTAATAGTTATTAAAATGTCTCAAGTTTAGAAATGATTGAATATTATACCAACTCTTTCAAAGTCTCCACAGGTCCTCGCCATTAAGTCACTGCAGGAGTTTCTGCTAGTTGTTCATTTATGGAAGTTCAACTGCTATATTTTCCACAAAAGATCAAAGCCTGGCTGATCAGAATGCTAATAATATTTCAGTTTATACGTGCACCACGTACTGAACTGGATCAATTAGTAAATAGCATTTTGTTGCAGTTTTTTCTTTCCTTTTTTAGCATCTGAATATTGGAAGTGTGAAAAACTTAGCCTGTTATTTCCTAGTTATATGACTCCTGAAACTTTTACTTAGGTACAGTATTTGGACAAAAGTATTGTGGCACCTAACCATTACACCAACTGGGACTTTGATGATATTGCATTCTAAATACAAATACATTAATATGTAGTTGCAGCTTTAACAGTTTCCACTCTTCTGGGAAGGCTTTCCACAAGATTGTGGAGTGTTCCTATGGGAATTTTTGCCCATTAATCCAGTAGAGCATTTGTAAGATCAGGCACTGATGTGTACTAGAAAATTACTGGCTCTAGGTGTTAAAAGTATAGCTGGGGACTCTGATTCCTATTATCCACAAACTTGTGGGAAATTATGTTGGTCATACGGTCTGATTTTAGTTCCCAGAATCTGCTTGCTGTTGTTGGTCCGAAAATCTTATGGCGTTATGCAGGTGCAAGAGAAAGACAAATGGAAGAGATATGAAGTGTGAAGCCATACGGCAGGGGATAGAGGACAGTCACAGGGAGGACAAAAAACGCTGGAGACCAGGTATGCTGGAAATCACTGTTTATTACTGAAAACCAGCTATTGCATTCAGTGTGGAGGGTGGGAAAACACAGTGGGTAGCAAATAGAAAAAGCCTACGCGTTTCGCGCCTGCATGTCGGCGCTTCGTCAGGGCATGATACAGGTGTGCAGATCTACACCTTAAATACCTTTACCTCATAATTGTGATTAACTCATTTGAGCTGAAAGTGATTAGTGAAATTACAGAAAATTAAAAGCAAAAGCAGCAGATATATGGAAAGCAGGCAAATATTTAAAGATTAAAGCTTGTGTATATACCAATAATGTAAGAAAACCTAAATATATGGGATTAATATCTCTTTTCAAAACTTTGGGATTAATATTTTTTTAAATGGAAGAGATAGGTAACAAAATAGTGTAGTATTCAACAATAATTTAATTGGCCCCCAAATATGTCAAGGCTTTCATGAATTAAAAACAATACAAGTGGAGAAAACATATGCAATCACCAGTCCCACAGGTCAGTAAGTGTAGTCTCAGCTCCGCTGAAGACACAAGGGCAGTTCTGGGTACACCTCTCAGAAGACGTCACTCTCCATGCGACGCTTTCGCCCAACCAGTCTTCTTCAAGGCGATGACGTCCAAAGAAGGTGTCCCAGTTTTAAAGCGATTTTCCTGAAAGCGTTTCCCTGGTAACCAATGTGATGTACATGCTCACATGCAATGATGCAGGTGTTTTCCCGTACAAAAAGATGTTGAAATAAAAACAACCACACAAAACATGAAAAATTAAAAGCGCTTACATTGTTATCCAGAGAGTTCCAATGATTGAAAATCACTAATCTTAATAAACGACAACACAGAAACCTCAGAAGGGGAGTTTTTTTTTTAAAAAGGCAGCAAATGAGCTTTAAACATTAGCAAAGTTACTTAATGTGCCAGTGCCCAAAAAATTAATAATCGTAGAAACAACATAGAAACCACGGAGGGGGGGGGGGGGGGGGGGGAGAGAAGGGATTAATGGCACCAAATGGGTTTTAAAAAATTAGCAGAGCTTGCTGCCAGTGCCCAAAACTATCTTAGGAATGAAATACATGCGTGGTTGCTCCACAAATAATAATAACATAATAAAATATATATTTACAGTTTCCTTTTGAGATGGCAAAACAGGGAAGGAAACCACAGTTGATATAATAGTACACAGGGGTAGTGTCAGACAGAATTTCTTCAGAGAAAATTATAGAATTATGGCAATTTAAAAAAGAATCCAAGGATGTATTATCTCCTCACCAAATAAAGAACATGTCATCAATGTATCTCTTATAGGATACCAGGTTTGCAACCCAGGTATGCTCCCCAAAAATGAATGATTCTTCCAAAAATGCCATTAAAAAGTTAGCATAACTGGGGGTGAACATGCTGCCCATAACTGTGCCCCTCTGTTGTAGGTAATAGTTGTCCTCATACCAAAAGAAATCATTCTCCAATATAAGGAGGATAGCTTCCAAAATAAAGTTAGTCTGGGAATCCTTTAGAGTAGCTGTTGTCTCCAAAAATAATCTAACAGCCTTGCAGCATCTATGTTGTTGGATGATGGGATATAGTGAACTCACATCACAGGTCACCAATAGATAATCCAAAGATAAATAGATTTAAATCCGCACAATAATGATCCTGGTGCCGAGGTGCAAAGACGTCACCAAAATCTTCAAATGCAACAAAGAAAATACAGGACCCAGCACTCAGTGAATGAAGTGGGAGTTTAATTCAAACACAGGCGTCCCTCAAGAGGCTCATTGATTCCTTCAGATATGACTTAGTTTGGACCATGAAAGGCTGTAATTGCACATCAGTATATTCAGACAGATGCAACAACAATGAATCTACACCGGTGGCTCTTTTAAGCTTTTGGGAATTTTGGGCAATACTGTATATAAAACACAGGGATTATTGGATGTAGGGGATTAAGATACTAATATTGATTTTAAACACCCTTTGAAAATCCTTATAGCAGTGACATATATAGAATTAAAGATATCATCACCTGTGAATCAAGTGGAGTGATTTATATGTTGTGGTGTTCCTGCGGGCTACATTACATAGGTATAATATCAAGGACCTTGAAAGTCTGTCTAAGCAAACATATTAGGAACATAAGAAAAGGGACCAAATCCATAGTGTCTTCTATCACTTTTCTATAACACATAACAAAGATCCCTCCCACCTCTGTTTTATGGCCATTGATAAACCCAAAATTCTCTGGTGGGGTGGAGATAAGATCAAAACCCAAGGTCGGGCAGAGATGATAGACCTATGAATTAGACACTTTGATCCCTATGGGTTTATACTCAGATTTTTAACTACATAATTTCCTATAAAGACATTCTGTCTGACACTACCACTGTGTACTATTAAATCACATGTGATTTCCTTCCCTGTTTTGCCTTCTCAAAAGGAATATATATTTTATTATTCTTCTATTATCCATGGAGCAACCGTATATATATGTGTTTTTCATTTTGTATTTCATGCCTAAATTAATTTTGAGCACTGGCACTTTAAGAAACTCTGCTAATTTTTTAAAACCCATTTGCTGCCTTTAACTCCCCCCCCCCCCCCCCCCTACCTGTGGTTCCTATGTTGTTTTCTACAATTAGTCTTTTTTTTGGCATTGGCACTTTAAGAAACTTTGGTAATAATAAAACACATAGTTGCTTCCATTTAAACCCTCCCTCCCCCTTTGAGGTTTCTATGTTGTTGTTTTTTAAGATGAGTGATTTTCAATGTAGTGGAACTCTTTTAGGAATTGGTTCTGGATAACAATGTATGCTCTTTTAATTTTTCATGTTTTGTGTGGTTCCTTTTATTTCAACATCTTTTTGTATGGGAAAACACCTGCATCATTGCACGTGAGCATGTACATCACATTGGTTACCAGGGAAACGCCTCCAAGAGACGTTTTAAAACCGGGACACCTTCTTTGGATGTCATCGCCTTGAAGAAGCCTGATTGGGTGAAACGCGTCATGTGGAAAGTGATGTATTCTGAGAGGTGTACCAGGAACTTCCCTTGTGTCTTCCACCTACTACTGTGTTCGTGCACAAGTCCATAAGATTTTCAGACCAACACCAGCAAGCGGATTCTGGGAACTAAAGTCAGACCATATGATCAACATCCTTTCCCACAAGTTCGTGGATAATAGGGATCAGAGTCCCAGCTATACTTTTTAGACCTAGAGTTGGTAATTTTGGCTCTGTGCCATGTGAGTTTGTTTTCATTGGGGGCCATATTATTTGAGTTCTGCACAGTTTCACACATTGTTTTGTATTTTTTGTTTTAGCTTTTAGATGTTTTATTGGAACACATCCCATTTAAGTCAAAGCCAATGTTTAGATAAGTATCATTAACCTATTTCTTATTTCACATTTTTCTTGCACAACACTTCTTTATTTTTCTATAATTAGGTCAGTGTTTTTTTTAAAAAACCCGATGGCATTGTCATTTAGTGTTCTCAGACAACTTTCTTTTAGGGTTGCTCCTTTTATCAATAATGCTGTATTTCCTTTACCTTATATCTAGAATCAAGGATACCTACCTATTTCAAATTTACTTACAATGATAGTAATGAGTGACATAGGAAGAGTGTCAATAAAAAAAACAAATTTGCAAAGAGGGCTACAACTTTTTCTGTTTTATGTATGCATTTTTTTTATAATATATTTAGCTTATGCCACTAGTAAAATTAATATAGCTGCAGAGATATCATGATGGTTAATCTTGAGCGATTCAAATGTATCTTACATCCAATCAACTCTTTAATTCCCTAAAGATGGTTGATTGAAAGAGTGTCTGTCTATTTCAGCTAGCATGTAATGGGGTTGTCACACACAATCTTTAAACATATTCAATACATCCTGAGGCATGACCTTAATTGTGGAACAAATAAGTGAAGTTAGAGGTTCTCATACAATGACAGATGATTAGAGAGCTGAACAAAGTACTGTGTGTACTTTGCATTAAGCAGGTACAATGTTCGCTAGTATTAAATTCTTTGAGAATAATTTTTCTAACAGAAAGTTAGGTCCATTTACATTAATATTTAATTATTTCAGAGCTCTAGGGAGGGAAGATTATCACCTCTGTTTTAGATAGATTAAGTTTTAGTTATTGATCAGACATCCAGGTAGACATGGATGACAGATAGAGGGAGTAATATCAGAGGAAGACAGGTAGAGCTCAATGTCATCCCCATACATGTGGTATTGGAAGCCAAAAGAGTTAATGGGTTTTCCTAGAGAGGAGGTGTATAGGGAAAACAATGAACCCACAAGTACTGATGAAATCAGCAACATCTCAACATAGACGGCCGCCCAAAAGGACTCTGAGTAACAAAAACAAAACAAAACAGTAGTATGTATGCCGCTCTGACCTGTGATATGGGATCTGAGAGCTCACAGAAGAAGAGTCTTTTCAAACTTGGGTGCTACGTACATCTGATTAGTATGAGTATCATGTCTGTTATGTTAGGAAAACTAGATTCTTTGCATTATAGGCTCTGTTAGAGGAGGGAAAATTTGATTTTTGAAGAGATAATGAGGCAGCCTTTGAGGTATTTAAGGGTTTTGTAATCAGGGTAGATCATAACAGGAGTGACAGTGTCTTCAAAAAGATGATTCTATTCTTCCACGGTAAGCTTGATTGGTAATAACTAGAGTTGAGCAGACTCCTGGATGTTCGGGTTCGGCAGGTTCGGCCGAACTTCAAAAAAATGTCTGGGTCCGTGCTCGAACTTGACCCCGAACGCGAACCCCATTGAAGTCAATGGGGACACAAACTTTTGGCCACTAAAATGCCTCTAAAAAAGTCCTGGAAAGGGCTATAGGGCTGCAAAATGAAGTAAAATGTGGGTAAGAGTAGGACAAGTGCCCTGCAAGCAAATGTGGATAGGAAAATACCTTAAAATAACATAAAATACATACAAATTACAAATACAGCTGAGCCATAAAATAGCACTAGATGGAATCTTTGATTTTAGCTTTGGAAGAACATAAATCTAAAGCATGGCTGCCAGGAGGATCAACAGAATTTTCCATTTGAGAGAGGGTTGCAGTGCAGGGTATTCTCTTTCAGTTTATACTAAGTGACCCATAGGTTGAGGAGGCGGTGACCGTGGCGGTGTAGGTGGAAGCGGCGCTGGAGGAGGAGGAGGTAGCCAGAATTTTTCAAAGTGTGCTGTAAGCACAGTATTGGACTGTTCTATTTGACTCTCAGATATGAAGTGCAGGACGCAAATGTAATATTTAACACCAACAAATTGCAGTATTTAAAAATGCCTAGATGTTGCCCACTGAGCTAACAGAACAGGATTAAAGTCATGTGCCTGGCACACATGCAGTTGCAAGTGTACTGCACTCTCTGTGGCACTGGGCTCAGGGCAGGTTACAAATATGTAGTATAGCACCCACTAACATAATCACTGTAATTTGAATAATCGCTGTAGGATTATGCTCCTCAATATGCCAGGATTATGCCCCTCAATATGCCAGTATTATGCCTCTCAATGTGCCAGGACTTAGCCACCCATTATGCCAGGATTATTATGCCACTCAATATGCCAGGATTTTGCCCCTCAATATGCCAGGATTATTATTCCACTCAATATGCCAGGATTTTCCCACTCAATATGCCAGGATTATTATGCCACTCAATATGCCAGGATTTTCTCACACAATATGCCAGGATTATGCCTCTCAATATGCCAGGATTATTATGCCTCTCAATATGCCAGGATTATTATGCCTCTCAATATGCCAGGACTTAGCCACCCAATATGCCAGGATTATTATGCCACTCAATATGCCAGTATTATGACCCTCAATATGCCAGTATTATGACCCTCAATATGCCATTATTATGCCTCTCAATATGCCAGGATTATTATGCCTCTCAATGTGCCAGGATTTAGCCACCCTCTTCCTCCCCCCTTCCCCCTTACTTACCTCCTTGCTGCTGCTCTGTCTCTCGTTGCTGCAGGTCTGTGGCTGTGAGGGAAGCGTTGTGCGTTCCCGTCCAGCCAATGTGCATTCCATAAAGATTGCATAATTTTTTTTTAAACAAACTTTATTGAATCCGCATCGGCTGGACGGGAGCGCACAACGCTTCCCTCACAGCCACGGACCTGCAAAGGGAGATAGAGCAGCAGCTAGGAGGTAAGTAAGGGGGAAGGGGGCGGATTTTGTTTTTTCACAGCTCCAGCTGCCTAGGTCACCTTACAGGTGGCGCGGGCCCTGCCAAACCCCGAACTCTTACACTAACATACAGTGGAATGTCCGTGTTCGGGTCCGGGGTCCCCAATCCGCAATGTTCGGTACGAACCCGAACAGTGCGGTTCGGGTTCGCTCAACACTACTAATAACTCTCTTTTGCCAACATCATAGTTGCACTCTGACAATGAGAACTGTTTGGAGAAAAATGAGCAGGGATGAACACGGTTGGTCTGTTGATTTTGACAAAATGGTTGAGGTGAAGACATTTTTGAGAAAGTTGAAGGCCTTAACTGCATTTTCAGGATAATATTTGGGATTTGAACCCTTTTTAGTGAGAGTGGTAATGTAAGTAGCAATTCAAGAAAAATCCATTATAAAATTTTAGTAATTAGTGAATTGACATGAAGAGTTTTGGAGTAAATGAGTATGTCATCCAAATAGACCATAATGTATGATAGAAGCAAATCATGGAAAATGTCCTTGACAAAGGACTGGAAACTGCTGGTGTGTTGCAGACTCTGAATGGCATGACAAGATATTCATAATGAACATGAGTATTAAAGAGCATTTTCCATACATCTCCTTCACAAATGCGAACAATATTATAATCACCACAAAGGTCTAGCTTGGTGTATATAGTAGCATTCTTTAACTGGTCATGTAACTCAGAAATCAATGACAAAGAATATTTGTTTTTAACAGTAATTTTAAAAGAGCCTCTGTAGTCAGTGCAGGTACATAGAGAATTATCATTGTGCACAAAAAAAAAACCTGCACCAGCAGGAGAGGAAGAAGGTCGTATAAACCCCTTTTAAATATTCTTGTTGATAAATTGTGCTAAGGCTTTATTCTTAGAGGCAGACACAATTAAATCCTTTGGGTGGATAGGATCTTGGCAACAGTTTAATAGCACAATCATATAGACGATCTTACCGGTACTCCAGTCTATAGTAGGGTTATAGGCCTGAATAACCCTAAAATGAGTGGAATTAAAGGTAATCATTTCTTTGTAGAGAATTCTAATGTAGAGTTTGAGGGGAATAGTTTGAAGATCAGTCCATTGCCAAGAGGGGAACAAACTAGTGCTGAAATAGTAATTTAGGACAACACTGAATATTCATTCAGGATGCCCATTCTTCATTCAGAAAAACACCACCTACCTGAGAATAAATGTGGGGCTTTCCCATTTTCCCCCTGAAAAAATAAAGCTTACAATATGTACTATATTGTATATTTTTTCAGGTCATCTTCGATGAATTATTCTGTATATGTAAGACCTTTTTCATGCCATACATCACTATATTGCACACGTTACACTGTTTTTTATGCACATTTTTTGTGTTTTTATGCACTATTGATAACACTTTTTGTTATCACTTTTTGAATATTGGTGTGTATCACAAATAGTTTCACATGTTCTTTGAGACACTATATCTATTTGCACGTTTTAAGTGTCCATACTCTCTGCACTTTTAATCTTGTCTTATTTGCTTTCATGTTAGACAGCCCAGGTGGTCTGTTTATTTGTTTTTTTTTTAGCTGCAAGAGTTTTGTGGACACCTTGTTGTATTTATTACGTGTATTTACACAGTTGTGATTGTCTATTTTGAGTTGCTCGTCCCGTATTTTTTTCTTGTTTCTAATCTAATTTTTGCACAGTAATAGAGCAGAAGCTGTTGGGAACAGGATGCAGCATACTAGATCAGAGGTAAGTAGGGCACGATACTGAGAAAAGGATTACTGGTCAATTAACAAGCTTGAGGTCAGGATACAGAGAGCATTATCAGTGATCAAATAACAAACCGAGGTTAGGATACAGAGAGCATTATCAATGATCAAATAACAAGCCGAGGTTAGAATACAGAGAGTAGACACAATGGTCAGATAACAAACCAAGGTCATGATACAGAGTGCAGATCAGCACAATAGCAAAAAACCCCAGAGAACAATCTTTATACAAAGGTACCATAAGAATGCCAGTGAAAGGTTTAATTAGTCCTCCAAGAGGAAAACAACATGTCCTGAGAGTGTGAAGGGAGATATGTAGCGCTTCACCTATAATTGGGTATAATAATGATCCTTCATGTATGTGCAGAGGATTGAGAACAGAAATGCAGCCAACACGCACTTCCAGCTGTCATGTCTGAAACAAACGGAGTGCATCATGAGGACTGAGGCTCGACCTACTCTGTGGTGCCGCAGCCCTCGCTAAACCACGGTGGTTGCAGCACCTAAGGTAATATATATACTGCACATGTTGGTCTTGAGGAAAATTTTCTTAGCAATCAAATGCTTTGGTAATTATAGACAATGTCCCATTTCTATCTATTTTTAGTTCTTATTTTTCTTGTTTTGCAACAGATGGCTACAATCACTTGCATATGAAGCAGATGTGTGTTTATAATTTTTGTTTTAGCTTGACTAAAAAAGTAAAACATAATAATTTGTCAAAAGAAAATACAAAATGTTATGAATTTATTTGTAGGATTCAGTATCAAGGAAAACTTGCACTACTTAACATTGTCAGCCCTTTTACTTTTAACTGAATAAAAGGTCAAATAATCAGACATCTAAAAAGGACAGCTCATTTATCATCCTTTGTTAAATGTGTCGGTAGCTAATCTTCAGCACTGGGTGCTAGTGCCACACAATGAAAGGTTAATAGATTCAAAGTACTGGCTTTATCTCAACAAGCAAGTAATGATGGTTTAGTGAGAAGCATTCATTTTTGTTCATCTAGAAGTGTGTATGTGAATTTAAACTTAATTATTAGACTTTAGATGTAATCTTGGAACCAATGTCCAAATGAGGTCAAACTATGCTTTAGCATGGATATCACATTATGTTATGCAAGGTTGGTATGCTATTCTAAATATACTAATATTTTTGTAGCAGACACTGATAATGGAAAGTGTGCATATTAGATGTAATTTAAGATGTTGGAAGGCTGATGTCAATTATGACAGACAATAAGTTATTCTGACAATTCATTTAAACTGGTAGAATACAGTTTATATATGTGTATATATGTATATACATATCATTATTCCATTTCATGTTTGAAGCAATATAACACATCTCATAAATATGAAATGAAACTGAAAGAACGGTATATGTTTTCTAACACTGCAATTAGAGTATCTATATAATTATAGTATTTCACTGTTAAAAAAATAATTTGCCATCCTGCAAATGTGATATCTATATTATATATTTAAATAGAACATTGGTTTCTAAATGGAAATATTAAGTGAGACTATCTCAATCTGAAATGTAATTTTATACACATTAGCTAAAGGCATTTCATACGATAAACACATTAAAATAATTCAAGTTAAGAATCCTAATGGGACTATATCATTACAATGTTAAATAAACGTATGTCTTGCAAAACTTTTTTTCACTTGTGCTTCTAATATATGACAACACGTCTGAGAAGCAAACAAAGGTTTTATTTTTGTACAAACCAGCATTATCAAAGCATTGTTATCATTAATAAACAAGTCCAAGTTTAGACGGAATAGGAAATGTAGCTAATTTTTGGATTGTCAAAATGATTTAATTTAAAATAATTAACCCCTTCATGAAAATGCCCGTACATGTTCAGGGCTCCAAATGCAATGCATTGGTGGCAATGCCCCTACATGTATGGGCTCCCAATGCAATGCATTGGTGACAATACCCGGACGTGTAAAGGCTTCCTTTAAAATAGAGCAATCACAGCATTTTTTGCTTTCCTGGAAGCTTCACGAGTGAATGCTGTCCAAAAGGAATGCTGAAAGAAACACACCAAAGTATATCTAGAGACCAAGCACAAATTCCTAATCCAACAGTAATTGGACTTTGAGACTTGACACCTCGAATACCAAACAAGGCAAACAGGAAGAACATTTATGGATGTGACAAAACATCTAAGGAGAAAAATGTGATATACAGATAGGGTTTTCCAGCTAGCATTTTAATTTTCCACAAAGGAAAAAGGAAGGTCTTAAAAACCCCGTCAGCAGTGAAGGAATGGGTGGCTAAAAACAATATATAGAGAAGTCAGGAGAGAGGAGGGAAAGTAAATAAAAAGAGAGAGGATGTGGGGAAGAGGGGGGATAGGGGGATAGAGGGAAGGGATGGGAGAAAGGAAGACTGTATAGGTGATTAACAAACAAAAAGGGAAGGGAAAAAGCCTCAAGGAAGAAGTAAAGTAAAACGTTTGCACGGACCGGGTATAGAAAAAGGGGCCTGTAATTAGTTGGGCACAAACCGTTACTAAATACTACAAGGGTATGGTCAGAAAAGTCAAAGGGATACCATAAGAACAGGATGGGAAAGTTGTATGTATCTTGAAATAGTTGATTATGTACTGGGGCTATCAATATGTTGTAAGTATGTTGAAATTGTACATTGACATTTTTGATTATGCACTGGATTTATTAATAAGGTAAGGGTTAGGAGAAGAAAGGAAAGAGCATTGTGGGGGAAAGAGATTCACATGGAAAAGACAACAACATCTAACTCTAGGGGTAGTAAAAATGATGATATACAAAAGTGGGATGAACATAACAATTCAACTAAGGCCAAAGGAGTGGATTTTGTAATATTTTTTTATTTGTTCTTTCTTTTCCTTTTTAACCTCTCCCTATTGGGGGGCAACAAGGTAGTATTATACACAGAAAGATTCATAGCACAGTAATGGAAGACTATGGAAATCTAGTCATCCATCACACATATGGACACTCAAGCTAAAAAGAAAACTCATAATTCAATAGGAAGAGCATAGGGGCAGAATAATAAGACACACAGAAAACAAACCCAATATATATATACACAAATAGTTAATAGAAATGCTAGAAGATAACCAAAATTAAATATAAATATAAATATAGAATCATTAAAGTTACGCACATACACGCATCACTCTGGTATACACAAGTCACATAAAATAAGGGCATGAAAAACATAAAATTGAGAAAAGAACAGGAGACTAGGGAAATAGAAGAGAATATTAAACTAATGTAGCCCCACAAAACTAAGCAATATATATATATATATATATATATATATATATATATATATATATATATATATAAGTATACATGCACAAGTACCTTGCTGATCTACTCACTAGAGTATTCTGACTAAAAAATAAGTCATATAATAAACAGGGCCCACTATGAGCAAGAACCAAGGAATAATAGAGAGCCCCCCGAGGCAGAAGGCAAAGCACCGTACCAACATGGGAGAAAAGAGGAAGGAGAAAGGGAAGAAATGAAAAAAAAAATAAATACAATTCCCAAAGAAGAAACCTTTCTTCCATTCTCTGAGAGCTCTATAGGTTGAGCCAAAGGTATAGCCAGTGCTAGAAGGAAGATAAGAATAATACAAAAAGGAAAACTAATATGAATAGGAGCCACGATGTTGGATCTATAAGGAGATCCAATAGAAGCATGCCTTAAGGGATTTTAACTCTATCCATAAGAGATCCTCATTAAATAATGTCCTAAATAAAGAACATATAGATATCTGCATGTTACAAGAAATCCACTGGGTAGTAGAAAAAATTTAGAAAATATCTTTCAAAGGATACCCTACTTTGTTGGAGGCCTCACTATGACATAAGGAAAAATGGGTCGAAATTCTGATATCAGAAAAAGTTAGGTTCGAACATATTTACAGCGTATCTGATAGCGAAGCCCGATATATAGTAATAATATGCCGATTGAATGGGAAAAAGTATATGATGGCGAATTTGTACGTCGCTTACCAAAATCCAGTATCCACATTAAACACCTTAATCCAAAGGATTACAGAGATACAACAAGGTTAATTAGTACTTGTTGGAGACTTCAGTATGATAACAGATCCCAATTTAAACTCGCTATCAGACTTGACAGTACAAAAGGAATATTTAAACCCAGGGGTCACAAAAGATCAAGTGGAGGTTCTAAAGCAACCCTTCTTTGACTGAGAAGTACAAAACCAATTGATAAACGTAAATATAAAATTGCTCCAGGCCTAGATGGCTTCTCGAAGATGTTTTATAAAACCCTGAAAGATAGATTATCCCCAAGATTGGTAGAGGTGTTCAACGAGGTAGGAGTAACCAAAGCCTTTCCGGAAGAAAGGAAACATCACAAATCACTAACTACCGTCCTATATCATTGATAAATACTGATTCTAAATTATAGGATTCTATCCTGGCGGAGAGACTTAAGGAAGTAATTCTAACATTGATAAACTCTCAGTGGACTCCAGTATACAGCTAGGCAGAACTCAGCGTAAACTTGTATTTATCTGTAAAGATACACATTGAGTCTACTCCGGACTGGCAATAAGTCTATTAGTGTAGCAAAGGTTAAAAGAAACCTTGAATGCCACTTTGACTATGTTTCTTGCATCACTTATTATTCACATTATATTTGGAAAATACGGAGTCATGAATTTTCCATAAATGAAAAAAATATTTAACTGTTTTTAGAAAGTTATTTTAGAATTTCAAAATCTGTAGATACAATTAAGCATTGCTGGCCCTGATCTAATAAGATATTAATTTGATAGTTGTTTCCTCAGAAGACTTCAAGCAAGTCAATAAAGTTATTTTAAGATACATTTGAACGCTATACAAGAACCAAGACTTCACCAAAATATTTTATATACATCATTTTCTGGGTAAAAAAAAGTTGGGAAAAAACAAATATCTGAAATTGTATATCTTTTAGACAAACCAAAAAATGAGCTACATTGCCTGTTGTGTCTAATCTTGGACTGGTTTCCAAAAGAGAACATTGCTTTGATAATGTTGGTTTTTACAAGCATAAGATGTTTCCTTCCTATTTTAAAAATTGCCAACATTGGCTATGTTTACAGGAACATACAATATATGTGTTCCACATGCTGCAGAAAGAGCATGCAAAGTACAGTCCAGCAGTATGTAGGATGCATACATGCACAGATAAAAAAAACAAATTATTTAATCATGGTAGGTTGTATGATCTACTCTATACCCTGATTATTAAATAAGATGATGTCTGTTCATATATGCATCATACAAAATGCTGGATTGCATCTTTCATATTCTTTCTGCAGCATGTGAAACACACATGTATGTCCCTAGAAACATGTCAGATTAAAACTATGTTTTCATGTATTGTCCCTATATCTTTATTATTTCAAGTTATCATTTCATATAAATATTTTCTGTTTCTGAAAACTAATGCACATGTCTAAAACATACTATCAATGTGTTTAACCAAGAATCTACAATTATAATATAGAGAGAGAGGCATGAAATCATTCATACATCTCTACTGAACATGATATTTTTTGGTGTACCTTAATTATGTGTAAAATGTTTTAAAATATTAATAATACTATTTATTATGTATAAAACAGTGAACTATATAGCTATATATATTTTTTTTTTCCCTAGTAATCCATGTACTCCAAATTTCCATGTATAAAACAGTGAAAATATAGCTATATATATATAAATCCAAACCTCTAAAGCTATCCCATTGTCTACACCATCGGCAACAGACATTATGAGAAAATTAGAAGAGGTGAGGCAATATAAGAACGAGATAATTAGGTTTAAATGTCAAAAAATGACACAGGTTAACAATGACTATTTGCACCACAATGTATACAGGTGGTTAAGCAGACAGAGTAATGAACACAAGGATGTGGTTTCCGCAGAGAACGAATGAAGATCAAGAAACCCACAGTTAATACCATCGACCTGTCCTCTGGTGACTCAGCCTCTGATGTCGAAACTGCCAGCAGACAAGACAACCAATCTCTACCTTTTTTAGACCAGACGGACGCCACAGAATGGCCCAATCTATGGGTGATAACCAGAGCGCAACAAGACCGAAGAGGATGCCACTTACCAGATGGAGCCAGAGGGGCAAATTACATCCCTTTAAGAGGCAAGCCCCCGATTCAGAAATATTAGAGCCCATCTTTAACTTATCGACAGACCTTTATCTTCTTCTGAGAGAAGCCTCTTAGCTAAAGGCCTATCCTTTGTCCCAACTAATCCCCCGAATCAGTTTGAACAAGAAGTGGAGTTTGAACAAGAAGTGGTTTGAAAAAAAAAAATATATTTTTTGGAGGGAAAAGGTTTGCAAGGCTATTTGCAGTTAGGTAATTAAGCTTCTCTGTGAGTCTTTTTAATTTGAAGGCCATTTAACTGAAAGGAGCAGGCGAATATTGAGCCAGGCGAATTCAGGGGAACAGCTTCTAAAGTGATCAAGCTTCTTAAGTGTTGGAGTTAGAAACAAATAAGGAGTTAATAGGAAAGAAGGAGGGTAAAGTATAAATCCTTGTTTATTCTATTTACATTGTGTGGTTTACATTAGAGAGCATGTTGGACAATGCCACTAAGTGCATGTCTAGCAGCATGTATGCTGTCTTGGAGCAAGTTCCCCGGGGTCCATAATGCTGCTGCAGATGTGAGCAGGTTTCTGGTTTGGAAAATATAATACTAGCTCTAAAGAGGCAACTGGCAACACTTAGGGACATAAGCAACATGGAGTGGAGTTTACTGCTCACGGAGCAGGCATTGGCTGGGGTCAGTGTAGAGGAGGGTGATGATGGAGGAGAAGAGGTTTCTAGGGTAGAGAGCTGGGTTAGTTGTGTAAGGGGCAATAGAGGTCGGGGAGCTAGGGAGGCTTGTTCTGAGCTGGTTCACTCCCAATATGTTTGCTGGCTTTTGTGAGGATGCTGGGAAGATTAGCTCAGAAGAGGCATTTCTGGGGCAGGCTGACTCTCCTAGCAGCCAGGTGAGTAGCCTCCCCAGCACAGTTGGGAGCCAGGATGCTAGGAAGGCTAGACAGGTAGTGGTGGTAGGGGATTCTATTATTAGGAAGGTAGGTAATCTGTCGCCAAGACCCCAAATGCCAAACTGTATGTTGTCTCCCGGGTGCTCGGGTTCGGCATGTTGGGGACCGGGTAGGAAGATTGTTGGGAGGGGCTGGGCATGATCCAGCAGACATAGTACACATTGGTACTAATGACAAAGTTAATGGTAGGTGGGGGGTCCTTAAAAATGATTTTAGGGAACTAGGAAATAAGCTGAAGGAAAGGACCTCCAAGGTAATATTCACTGAAATATTACCAGTACCACAAGCTACGTCAGGAAGACAGCGGGAGCTTAGGAAATACAAAACAAGAAAATGGCATTCAAACATTATAAAACCAAGGGATCAGCATTATAATTTATAGAGTACAAAGATGCCAAAAAAGCCTGCAAAAGAGCAATTAAAATGGCTAAATTGGAAAATGAGAAAAGGATTGCTAAGGAGAGTAAAACTAACCCCAAAATGTTTTTATAAATATATAAATAGTAGACATGTGCAAAACTAAAATTTTCGTTTCGTTTTCGTCCATTCGGACGAAAATGTTATTTATTTAGTCTAAAACGAATTTCGTTCATTAATGCATTCGTTAATGCATTAATGTCTCCGTATAGTTAAATTCCGGCTTTTAACTATACGGAGACAAAGTCTCCATTTATAATTTTATGAATGGAGACTGTCTCCGTATAGTTAAATGCCCACAGCCTATAAACCGAATGTTCGGTTTATAGGCTGTGGGCATTTAACTATACGGAGACAGAGTCTCCATTCATATGAATGGAGTCTTTGTCTCCGTATAGTTAAAAGCCGACAGCCTATAAACCGAACATTCGGTTTATAGGCTGTGGGCATTTTACTACACTGAGACAAAGTCTCCATTTATAATTTTATGAATGGAGACTCTGTCTCCGTATAGTTAAACGCCCACAGCCTGTAAACCGAACGTTCGGTTTATAGGCTGTGGGCATTTAACTATACGGAGACAAAGTCTCCATTCATAATTTTATGAATGGAGACTCTGTCTACGTATAGTTAAATGCTATTGTATTCTATAAACCGACTCTATTTCGGCTTATAGAATGCAATAGTACTACGAATGGACGAATGAACGAATGATTTTTGTTTATTAACCATTCGTTCATTCGGCTTTCGTTAGCTTAGCATTTTCGTTCTTCGTTTTTCAGGCGAATGGACGAAAATGCTTTTTTCGGACGAAAATGCATTCGTCCGAAAACTAATGCACATGTCTAGTATATATTCACATGTAAATTGCTTTTTTAATAAAAAATTATGATATAAAAAAATTCTTGTTTTTATTTCCTTTTATGTGACAATGCTGCCTCTCTCTTTCCCTTGCCCCCAGATTTGTCGCTCTCCCCCCCTTAGTGTTGTCTCTCTCTCTCACCCTTCCTTTGGCTCCCCCCTCGCTCCCCTTGTGTCTGTCTCTTCCCCCCTTCCCTCCCCTTGTTTCTCTCTGCCCCCCTCCCCTTGTTTCTGTCTCTTCCCCCCTCCCTCCCTTTGTTTCTCCCCCCCCTCGTTACTCTGCCCCCCCCCCTTGTTATTCTGTCCCCCCCTCACCTGTTTCTTGCTCCCTGGTGGCTAGTGGGGGCAGCCGGGGGATGTATGCACTATACATAATAGACGGAAGTGTCGGGCAGCATGGAGGTTGTCTGCACGATTCGTGCAGACATCCCCCAGCTGCCCGATTCTCCCTGGTGGCTAGCGAGGCAGCGGAGGATGTCTGCGCGATGAGCGAGACCTCCCCTGCTGCCGCCCGGAACGACCGCCAGGACTTTTATGAGGAAGCCGGAAGTACCCAGCTTCATCATAGAAGTCCCGGCGGTCATGCCGGGCGGCAGCAGGGGAGATCTGCGCTCATCGCGCAGACATCCCCTGCTGTTAGAGAGGGGGATCCAGGTCCTCTGCTGGGGACCTGGATCCCAGTCTTATAGTCTGACCTCAATTTGAGGTCAGATTATAAGACGACCTCGATTATAAAAGGGGTATTAACATTATTGCTGATCACAGTTTCTTTTTACTGTGATCCGTTTCCTTCCAAGTTTATGGACCTCATTTAATTTTTTCAAAATAAATTTTATTTTGTACATTTTTACTATATTACTTATATTCTTTTCATGTATTAATGTAATTACAGTTAACTCCTACAAGCCTGTGCTGTGATTATGACCAGAGCAAACGTTAACCCATTCGTGACGTTGGGACGTTCTATGCCGTCCTGATTTTAAGTCCCTTAAAGTCGTTAGGACGGCATAGTACGTCCTGTGTTAAACAGCTCATATCGCGGCTCGGATCATGCTGCAGGCACTTGTAGCGGGATCCCACCTGTCAGATGAGGCCATTTTAAATGACCTCAGTCTGACAGGGGAAATTTAGCTGGTGCTCAAAACGAGCACCAGCTACATTTCTCTAAATCGTGCGTGACGTCCGAAGGGCTTGCAATTTTTGGGCAGGGACCCACAGGGTCTATTAAGACCCTGATTGGGTCTCTGCCATAGTGTTCCTGGCTAACGATCACCTTGTGATCAGTGGCCAGGAACAAATCGTGACGTTTTGGTGCTTACGTCATTTGGGACGCAAGCACCATGCGTCACAAAGGGGTTAAAACTCTCCACTTTTTTCAATTTATTTTTTAATACTAAATTAAAATCATTTCATGCTATTGGCAATTCTATAAACCGAAATAGATTCGGTTTATGGAATACCAATAGCAAAATAGCCATTACATAAACCGACATAATAAACGAATTTCGGTTTATGGAATTGGCAATGGCATTCTATAAACCGACTCTATTTCGGTTTATAGTAATGCCATTGCAAATAGCATTACATTATACATTCCATAAACCAAAAGTCTATAAACCGAACGTCGTTCGGTTTATAGACTTTCGGCTTATAGAACAGCAATAGCATTACATGTATTCTATAATCCGAACGTCGTTCGGTTTATAGACTTTCGGCTTATAGAATACTATTGGCTTTCTATAAACCGAACTAGAGTTGAGTCCCTATTCATAAGAACTTCTTATGAATGAGGAGGGACTCTAGTTAGGTTTATAGAATGCCAATAGTATTCTATAAGCCGAAAGTCTTTAAAACGAACGACGTTCGGTTTATAGAATACATGTAATGCTATTGCTGTTCTCTAAGCCGAAAGTCTATAAACCTTCGGTTTATAGAACAGCAATAGCATTACATGTATTCTATAAACCGAACGTCGTTCGTTTTAAAGACTTTCGGCTTATAGAATACATGCAATGCTATTGGCTTTCTATAAACCGAAAGAGTCCCCATTCATACGAATAGGTAAATTGACCTATTCGTATGAATGGGAACTCAATTTCGGTTTACAGGAAGCCAATAGCATTACATGCATTCCATAAACCGAAAGTCATTCATGTCGGTTTATGGAATGTAGTACAATGCTATTGGTATTGTATAAACAGACTCTATTTCGGTTTAGAATGCCAATAGCACAAATGGACGAATGGACGAATGATTTTCGTTTATTAACCATTCGTTCATTCGGATTTTGTTAGTTAAAATTTTCGTTATTCGTTTTTCGGACGAATGGACGAAAATGCTATTTTCGTCCGAAAATGCATTCGTCCGAAAACGAATGCACATGTCTAATAAATAGAAAAAAGCTAAAGAGGGAAAATGTTGGGCCCTTGTGTTTATACTAAAGAACAGATGGATTAGCCCCTGCTAAGTTAAGGAACAGTCACCGCAAACATGGGATTGGCTGACACAGGAAAAAGTGCTTAAGCAATTAAACTCTGTTAAGATAGACAAGGCCCCAGGGCCAGATGGTATGCACCCAAGGGTCCTTAGAGAGTTAAGCACAATTCTGACCAGACCACTATTTATGATCTTTAACGATTCTTTCAGTTCAGGTATAGTGCCAGCAGACTGGCGAATGGCGGATGTCATTCCAATATTTAAAAAGGGATGAAAATCTCTGTCGGGTAATTATAGGCCAGTGACATCTGTAGTGGGTAAATTATTTGAAGGATTGCTAAAGGTATACACTCAAGAATACATCTTGAATCAGAATATAATTAGTAAATGTCAGTATGGTTTTGTGAAAGACAGGTCTTGTCAAACAAACCTAACATTCGATGAAGCAGTTGATGTGATTTTCCAAAAGCATTTGATACAGTTCCACACAAAAGGTTATTCTACAAATTGAGAGAAATGGGTTTGGGGCAAATGTATGTATTTGGATTGGAAATTGGCTAAAAGATAGAACGCAAAGGGTTGTTGTAAATGGATAGCCTCAAATTGGACCAGGGTATTGAACGGAGTACCTCAGGGATCTGTTTTAGGTCCTCTTCTTTTTAACTTGTTTATTAATGATCTCCCACGTTGTGCTGAGAGCCAAGTCTCTGTGTTCGCTGATGACACTAAATTATGTAAGGTAATACAGACTAATCTTGATGTTTTTTCATTGCAGGAAGATTTGGACAAAGTGGGGGACTGTAAAGTTGAAAATGAGGTTCAATACAGACAAATATAAAGTTATGCATTATGGGAAAAATAATAACAAAGCAACATATACTTTAAATAGTATTTCCTTGGTAAAACTACTAATGAAAATGATTTAGGAGTAATTGTAGATAACAAACTTGGCAACAGTGCCCAATGCCAGTTAGCAGCTGCAAGGGCCAATAAGATATTGGCATGTATAAAACAAGGTATAGATTCACGGGAAGAGGATATCATCTTGCCTCTTTACAAATCAATGGTAAGACCTCACCTTGAATATGTAGTACGATTCTGGGCACCAGCCCTTAAAAAGGATATTAAGGAACTAGAAAAAGTGCAAAGGAGAGCTACAAAATTAAAAAGGGGATTGGAGATTATAAGTTATGAAGAGAGACTTAAAAAATTGCATTTTTATACGTTAGAAAAAAGGCGTCTCAGAGGGGATATGATAACATTATGTAAATTTGTGCAGGGCCAATATAAAGAGCTCTCCAGTGACCTGTTCATTAACACAAATGTACAAAGAACAAGAGGTCACCTCCTGAGACTGGAAGAGCAAAGATTTCATAGACAGCAAAGGAAGGGATTCTTTACGGTAAGGACAATAAGGTTATGGAACTCACTGCCAAGAGAGGTAGTGCTATCAACCACAATAGATGCATTTAAAAATGGTCTGGATGTTTTTTTTTTTTAGAAAAGCAGAACAAACAGGGCTATTAACAATAGAATAAGCATGAATAATAGAGCTTATTGATCCAAGGAGAAATCTGATTGCCCCTTGGAGTCAAGAAGGAGGAAAATTCGAAATTGCTTCCTTAGGGGTTTTTGCCTTCTTTTGGATCAAAAGCTAGAACGATAGGTAGAAGGGTTGAACTTGATGGACTTGTGTCTTTTTTCAATCTAAATTACTATGTTACTATGTTACTATGTATACAAGTTCAATAGAACACTAAGACTGAAGGGATTTTTTCAACACAAAATGATGGGACCCCAGCGCCCTTCAAACTCAAGAGTCAATTTGATCCGTACACTAAGAATACCTCATTGAAAACTGGTAGACAAATTAAGAGTGGAAATGTCCATACGAGATGATCCAATCTATCTTAAGATGAAACTAATGCATTACAAGCACTAGCTACTGACTTTAAAATTGTGATCCACCCTGCGGACAAAGAGGGTGCGGTTGTCATTCAGAATTGTGAGGATTACCGTCAAGAAATTTTGCGACAATTGCAAGATGGAGACACATACCAGTTAACCCCCGACTGACCCTACCTCGAGACTCCAGATGGAAATAGGTACACTTTTGGAGACTGCGAAACATCTGGCATACATTGACAACCAGACCTGTGAGTATTTGGAGCAGAAATATCCAATTTCTATATACCTTGCCCAAAATCCACAAAAACTCCAAATAGACCACCAGGAAGACCTTTCATATCAGCCAAGGGGAGTCTCTTTGAACCAATTACCCAATGGATCGACTATCATCTGAAAGGCACAGCATCCCAACTTTCTACATGTATTCAAGATACTCCAGATTTTCTACAGAAATTGCAAACCATCGTATTACCTAGTACTAACATCTTGTTAGTCACAACGGATGTAGATAGTTTATATACAGTGATACCTCATGAACAAGGAGTGGAGGCTGTGGGAACACTCCTTGCCCAATCAACATCATACAAAGGTCCTCCGATTGAGTTTGTGTCACAAATGCTAAACTTTTGTCTGTCTAATCATTTTTTTAAAATTTGAAAATAAATATTATATACAGAAATCTGGTACTTCAATGGGTGCGGCTATGACACCTACATCCGCTAATATGCTTATGTATGCCTATGAGATTCAACATATTTTGTCTACCTATGCTGAACAGATCCTGTTGTACTGTCGATTTGTGGACGACATGTTTTTAATATGGACATCAAGTGAAGATCATTTAAAAGTGATGCTATCTAATATAAACCAACTACCAACCCCGATCGGAGTTACTATGTGTCATGAGAAACATCAGATAAATTTTCTAGATGTTGAAGTGTTTAGGAATCAAGCTAAATTGGGATTTACTCTTTTCAGAAAAAGCACAGACCGCAATTCATTATTACACGCCAATTGCTTCCACCAGTCTGCAATGAAAAGATCTCTACCCTTTTCCCAATTTCTACGGGTAATCAGGAATAACTCAGACCCAGAAAATCAAACCAAACAATTAAACGAAATGCTATGAGATTTTGAGAGAGAGGTTACCATCATGATGTTGTACAAATGGCTCTTTCTAAAGCTTTGAATTACAAAAAAACACAGCAGAGACAGGTGAAGCAAGCACGTATGCATTATGGGAAAAATAATAACAAAGCAACATATACTTTAAATGGTTTTTCCCTGGTAAAAACTACTAATGAAAAGTATTTAGGAATAATTCTAGATAACAAACTTGGCAACAGTGCCCAATGCCAGTCAGCAGCTGCAAGGGCCAATAAGATATTGGCATGTATAAAACTAGGTATAGATTCACGGGAGGAGGACATCATCTTGCCTCTTTACAAATCAATGGTAAGACCTCACCTTGAATATGCAGTACAGTTCTGGTCACCAGTCCTTAAAAAGGATATTAAGGAACTAGAAAAAGTGCAAAGGAGAGCTACAAAATTAATAAGGGGATTGGAGGATCTTAGTTATGAAGAGAGACTTAAAAAATTGCATTTTTATACGTTAGAAAAAAGGCATCTCAGAGGGGATATGATAACATTATATAAATTTGTGCAGGGCCAATATAAAGAGCTCTCCAGTGACCTGTTCATTAACACAAATGTACAAAGAACAAGAGGTCACCTCCTGAGACTGGAAGAGCAAAGATTTCATAGACAGCAAAGGAAGGGATTCTTTACGGTTAGGACAATAAAGTTATGGAACTCCCTGAGAGGTAGTGCTATCAACCACAATAGATGCATTTAAAAATTAGTTGGATGTTTTTTTAGGAAAGCAGAACATACAGGGCTATTAATAATAGAATAAGCATTAATAAAAGAGCTTATTGATCCAAGGAGAAATCTGATTGCCGCTTGGAGACAAGAAGGAATTTTTCCCCCAGGAGGCAAAATTAGAAATAGCTTCCTTAGGGTTTTTTTGCCTTCTTTTGGATCAAAAGCTGTAGGTAGAAGGGTTGAACTTGATGGACTTGTGTCTTTTTTCAACCTAAATTACTATGTTACTATGTTACTATGTGTAGTTTTTCCCACTCAATTCCATGTTGCCTCTTCATTGGTTAAGGATGTGATTACCAAGAATTGGAATATAGTAGCAGAGGATAGAAGCATACCACGAATACTCGAACACCCCCCTATGCTTTGCTGCAAACGAGGGATCAACTTAAGAGATTGTCTAGTACGATCAGATCCTACACATTGCTAAGAGAAAACTCAACAATTTCAACGAGTTGGCTGCTATCGCTGTTTGGGATGTGTTACTTGTTCCCATATGACATCATGGACTCACTTCTCACATCCCCACACTGGGCACCAATTTAGAATTAAGCACCGCATCACCTGTCTTTGTGGCCTGTCCTATGTGGGGAAAACAACGATGAGCGTCAGAGATTGGATAAGGGAACACAGATCCTCTCTATACAAACTGCCTATCGTGAAAAAACCACCGACAAGCCAGTGGCCAAGCATTTTTTTGATCAACATCACACATTATCACAGCTGCGAATCATTTCAATAGACCACATACCACCTTTGTATAGAGGTGGCGATAGAGCCAGACCTTTTTTACAACATGAAAGCCGCTGGATATATACATTAGACACAGTAGCTCCACATGGGTTAAATGAACAACTTTTATATATTTATTCTCTCTCTCTCTCCTATATATATATATATATATATATATATATATATATATATATATATATATTTTGTTGGTTTTATTCACAATAGGCTATGCTTGACAAAGGGCAGAATACTGCCTGAAACGTCGCTATGATTATTTTAATAAACATTTTCTATGAAGCGACAGAAGTCCCGTGAGTGCATTCCTAACAGGTTTGGATTTTGCTCTATATGAAGATGTGACCTGCACCCGGGCATAATCCCTACAGTTGGCTAACAGTAAGCGGAGTGCTAGTACATAGTATATATACAAAATCCAAAGGGATCAGCACACTCACCTCAAGGCAGGTAGGAGAAAAACTCCTAAAGCTATAGGTTTCATTAAAGCTACTTAAAAACACCTTTCTTTCTAAGATAACAAAATTGGAGATTTGGTTACATATATTTTGTCATATTATGCTAATCCCACCACTACGTCAAAGTACGCCAATGTGGTGGGGTCTAACACTAAATACTGTTGCTTATGGGGCTTAATCTCTTCATGTGTATTGCTTACCAGGGACCAAAAAGGTCTTCCTATTATACAATACACAGACACTCCTGCAATGTATAGGTCTGGACACAACTTATGGAGCACCTGAGATGGGGAGGGGTGCTAAACCAGAGGCCTGGACAAAGCCTCTATTATACAAACAAATCCAAAAGGAATGCACTCACCTAGACAAGCATATATAATAAAGTGGTTCTTCTGAGACCAAATAGTCATACAAAATCCAAAGAGATCAGCACACTCAGCTCAGGGCCATATATTTAACCAACTCTCCAATTTTGTTATCTTAGAAAGAATGGTGTTTTTAAGTAGCTTTAATGAAACCTATCGCTTTAAGAGTTTTTCTCCTACCGGCCTGGTGAGTGCACTGATCTTTTTCAATTTTTTTATGACTATTTGGTGTCAGCAGCACCCCTGTATTATATATGCTAGTCTAGGTGAGTGCATTCCTTTTGGATTTGTGTATGTATATGTGTATATATCACTATATTTTCACTGTTTCATACATGAAAATTTGGAGTACATGGATTACTAGAAAAATTTGTGGGGTGATCAAAATAAATGAAGCACCTAACAATATGTACTGGTATTTATTATGTATATTGTATATAAACATACTGTATAGCAAAGGCCTAATAAGGAGTAGATCCATCCATTCCATTCAGAAACACACTTGGAATACTGTAATGCAAGTTTTGAACTGTGTGTATTATTGATCCATCCTTCAAAAAGAAGATCATTCGCTGGTTTGAGGGATGAAGCTGGTTGAAAAATTCCCTAAAGGTACAATGATGCTTTGATCTGGTGTTTAGAGAGGTCATGCAAGGCATTTGACACCATCCTGGTATTCATGAAGCCACTCTTGATTGTTTTAGTAGTCTTGTTAGTATTATCGTTATATAATAACGTAACGTCATGAAATAACAGTGTTTGACTATTCCTTGTGCCTGAGCCTTTAAAACATCTTTAAAATATGCCTTTGCTCTTATACAACCATGCAGAGCAATTACTGCACCTAATCACCCCTTGAGATAGCTTAAGATTCGAGACTCATAATTAACCGGTATTTTGCATGTAATGTTTCTGTCATTTTGTCCAGATTGCATATGCCCTATACAAAAGGATTGTGTACCTCAAGCATACTTGCCAACTTTTTAAAGGCTGCCTGTCAAAAATAAATGAAATGATACATCTGTATATACATTGATCTGTTTCTCTATCATCTTTTCTATTTATTCTTTTCCCATATAAAATGAAATAAAATGACACCCAGTTATTTAAAAATACATAAATAAAACTTAAAGGCGCTGTGATCCCTACAGACAGACAGCATGAATGTGTATTGTTTCTTTTTAGAATGACGTTTTAAACTTAGATATGCACATCCCTCTTATGAAATGTTAGTGCAACCATGCATTTAACCTCATCTTATGCAAAGTTATAATGAGCTATAAATGTAATGTATGTGGTTGAGGTAAACTGACAGCAGATAAGAGTGTCTTTAAGAAGAAAATGGAGGATAGTAATCTCTGAGCAATTATCTGCTTGGGGTTTTGTCAATTTTTAACAAGCTCAATACCCTAATCTTAACACTCATGGCTACCTTCACATCCAGCAGGATGTTTATGACAGATTTAATAGCTCCTTCTTCAAGGTTTTACAGATCTTGTGCGTAGAATTTTAAAATGCACATCACCCCTTTTTAACATTTGTATCTTTACATATACTTGTATCAAAATATGTTTGCTTGTGAGAAAGTAGGAACTATTGAAAAAGTCCTTCATTGCATTTAAACTTATTGTGCCTTTTTCAAAAGCTTATTTTTCGTTTCTTTTTCACATGAATTACCCGTTTGGGACATTTTTTCTGGTAGGTTTTCACTGCTTGCCATTACATCGCCACCTGTGATCTGCATTTGCTTCCAAAACTAGATCACTTGACAAAGCTGGGTTTGTCTCCATGCCTCTTCACAGGTGGTACTACCTTTTTGCCAATTTATACATTTAAAGGTTTTGTTGAGATCCCACTTTCTCTCCTTAGCAATTGTTTTTTCATTCTGCAATTTAATAGCCGTTTTACAGTGTTTGTTGGCTTCTTTATATTTTGCAAATTCAAGGTATGTATTAAACCTACTAAAGTTGGCATTTTTAAAATTCAATGTTTTGGTGGGACCCATACCAATTTGGCCTTTTGAATTAATCTCAAAGGATACCATGTTATGGTCACTATTCCCTAAATGCTCCCTTACTCCGATAAGCTCCTCCATGTTAGTTATTACCAGATCCAGGCATGCTTCCCCTCTGGTTGGTGTCTGTACTAGCTGAGACAAATAGTTGTCATTCAAAAAACTGAGAAACTTACTGCTTTTAGCAGAATTAGTTGTTCCATTTTTCCAATCTACTTATGGGTAATTAAAATCCCCCATAATGATACTATACCCTAATTTAGAAGCCTTTTCGATTTGCATTAGTAGCGGAGATTCTTCAAGTTCACCAATATTTAGTGGTTTATAACAAATACCCACTAATAATTTCTGGGCAGGTCTACCCCCACTGACTATCTCCATCCACAATGATTCCACATGTTCAGTACTGTCATTTTACATATCTTCCCTCAAATGAGGCAATAATGCTGATATGATATACAAACAGACCCCTCCACCTTTTTGTTTGACCTATGTTTTCTAAACAACATGTAGCCAAGCAAATTGATTGAGCAATCATGTGTGTCATGCCACCATGTTTAGGTTATACCAATTAAGTCATAATTTTCAATTCCTGCTACCAGCTCTAATTCCCCTATTTTACCAGTTAAACTTTTGGCATTTGTAAGCATACACTTAATGCCACTGGCATAATCCATTTGTGATTTAATTGTTAAGTTGTCTATAGGTTGTTAACTACAATGCATTCTTACCTGTCACGGACGGCAGTGCCGATAAGGTCTGGAGTCGCGGTTCAGGGGTAGTGGGCGATTCAAGGCCCTGCGCAGGGTGAGCACTCTCCACCTGGTGTGGAGCCCCAGGCTTTGAATGCCCACATGCAGAGGCCTTGTTTGGTTTCCCGCGAGTCATAGCCAGGCAGGGACAAAGCAGGGTCTAGGATCAAGCCGAGATCAAAGGACTGGAGAGAGCAGGATAGTCAGGATCAAGCCGAGGTCAAAGGACTGGAGAAAGCAGAATGGTCAGGATCAAGCCGAGGTCAAGGGACTGGAGAAAACAGAATGGTCAGGAACACGATGGACAGGTATCAAAAACACAAGCTAGCAGAAAATAAATGTATCAGCTCTGATTGCTGGGAGGATGGGGTTTATATAGCTCCAGGGCTCATTACTACAAGGACCTACACCTGGGCGGTAGGTAAATAAGAAGACAAAGTCAGAGAGATAGCCACTACTGCTATATGAGGAAATAGAACCAGCAGGTGGCGTCTGGAACAGGAGCAGGGAACAGGAACCACAGGAGTCAGGGTTCAAATCCAGGTAGATAGTTACACTACCATGCGCCCAGATTCACCCACCCGGGTACTAACTAAGTCGCCTTCCCTTCCTATACTGTCTAGCCCAGTGCTCATTGGTCCTCCCCCCACCCCCCATTCCTAGGTTAAACACTCCTCCAACCTTCTAGCCATCCTATTCCCTAGCACATGAGCCCCTCTTGCATTTAGGTGCAATCCATCGGGACTGTTAAGATTGTACCCCAGACTGATGCCATCTCTTGCAATGGGGCTGCAGGTCACTACTCCTTCTGTCTTGTTCTGTACTGCCAATCACATTGCAGCAAGCCTAATCAGATCACAGCCTGGAATGTGAAGCCATACCACCACACTCCAGAACAGCATGAGACAATTTATTGCCACATGGATAGGATCAGGTCTCCCAAATTAGCCTCCCAACAATCTTAGCACCTCAAGAAGGAATAAAAAGAACTGCTATGAAACTATCTAGCTATGCTGATTTTTTTATTCTTGGCTCAGGCACAGAGACAGCTATCTTTGGCACTGATACCATATAAGCAAATAAAGAGACTGCTTAGGGTCCCCATTTCTTTAAGGGCAGAGCACATCATTAAATGGAGTGGCGATATAATAGAGAGGGAGCAAATATCCGACATAGGGGTTCTTTTCTGAGTATTTGCTCAGGATCTCCCAAAAAGCTTGTGTCTATCTGTAATCATCCTTGTTCAGGAACAAACAATCCTATATTTATTAAGCAAGCTTTTAAAACCAATACAACAATGTATGGTGATATGTTTTACTGGAGTACTAAAGACACAGGCTAAATTCCTCTTTCACCTTTTCATTTTCCTCTCTGAGAAAGTCCTTTTATTAGTTATTATTGCGTAACCAGCCGCTCTCCATTACATTCAGCTTTTTCAAGTGCATGAAATGCAGGTGTGTGTTATATATAGTTTGTAGGAGAGAGAAAATGTTGACGAAAAAAATGATACAGGACTTATCTGAACATATCTTTTCAGACACTAAAATCTGTTGTATTCATTTCAACTATTTTACATCTGCACAGTAGTTTGCACAGTACTCAAACAATTAATCTATGGGGCTGATCACACATTTAACATATGTTTAGTGTTCTAGACATTAACTCTTAGAAAATGTTTCTCCCACCCATTCTCAGGAATTCTAACCACACTCATTATATAAATGTAGAGGTCATTTTTTAATTTGTCATAACTATAAGGTTTCTTGTTTAAACTTAAAAAAATAATAATCATGCATTAATATTAATTAATATTACGCTACTATGAATGGCTATTTTGAATTATATTTCTATTCTTTTACATAGTGTTCCCATAAACCAATAGTTAGATTGGTTCTGTCTCTCTGTCTTGCTGAGTGAGCTGTAAATATGTCAGCATGGCAAGTTTAATGTGGGCATTTCAGAATCTAACCTTTATGAACATTATATTTTATAGTCTTCAGAAGTAGTTAAATATACTTCTTTCAGCTGGACTTGTCATTAATGTCATTAGCAGAATAGAAAATGACTTCTGTTACTTCTTTGCAGCATTTTTATTCATGTTATACATTAGGGGGTTTATGGATAAAACCCGAAATTTAGTTGATTTCCTGTCAATTTGGTGATGAGAATGGCTTCACAAATCGAGCTATTTATATACCAGAGAATTCCCCACGAATTGCACAGAATTTCTAGGAATTGCACTGACTGATAACAGAATTTCCTACCTGCCAAATTAACCTTCCTGCACTGAAACTGCAAAAAATAGCCTCTAACATCCCTTTTGTCGAATTGACACTATTAGACATTAGTTGCACCAAAATCATTGATTTGCCAGTGTATTATCAGCATGGCCTAGTTAAATAAATATATTATTTAACATATAAAATATAAAAATATGTGTGTGGATATCTATCTATCTATCTATCTATCTATCTATCTATCTATATATATACAGGTAGTGCAGAATTATTAGGCAAGTTGTATTTTTGAGGATTAATTTTATTATTGAACAACAACCATGTTCTCAATGAACCCAAAAAACTCATTAATATCAAAGCTGAATATTTTTGGAAGTAGTTTTTAGTTTGTTTTTAGTTTTAGCTATTTTAGGGGGATATCTGTGTGTGCAGGTGACTATTACTGTGCATAATTATTAGGCAACTTAACAAAAAACAAATATATACCCATTTCAATTACCGTATTTATCGGCGTATAACACGCACTTTTTCTCCCTGAAAATAGGGAGAAAATGGTGTGTGCGTGTTATACGCCGAAAAAAAAAAAAATCTACAACTTAACTCGTTCCTGCTCTGTCCCCCGGTGCTCTGAAGCTGCGTGGCTGTGAGGGAAGCGTTGTGAGCTTCCCTTCAGCCGCGCGGTCAATAAAGTCTGTTTTTTTTAAAACAAACTTTATTGACCGCGCGGCTGAAGGGAAGCTCACAACGCTTCCCTCACAGCCACGCAGCTTCAGAGCACCGGGGGACAGAGCAGGAACAAGGTAAGTACTGGGGTCTGGGGAAGGGGGGGGAGGAGGGTGGCATAACGAGCATACTTAGGGGCAATATACGGTCATATTGGGGGCAATATCCTGCATAGTAAATGGCATATTGGGGCAATATCTGGCATTTTAAAATGGCATATTAGGGGCAATATCCTGCATATTAAATGGCATATTGGGGGCAATATCTGGCATTTTAAAATGGCATATTAGGGGCAATATCCTGCATATTAAATGGCATATTGGGGGCAATATCTGGCATATTAAAATGGCATATTAGGGGCAATATCCTGCATATTAAATGGCATATTGGGGGCAATATCCTGCATATTAAATGGCATATTGGGGGCAATATCCTGGCATATTAAAATGGCATATTGGGCTTCAAAGTTCTTAATTTAAGTTCTTAAGTTTTTTTCCCTGAAATTTCCTTCTTAAAATTAGGTGCGTGTTATACGCCGGCGCGTGTTATACGCCGATAAATACGGTATTTATTTTTACCAGTGAAACCAATATAACATCTCAACATTCACAAATATACATTTCTGACATTCAAAAACAAAACAAAAACAAATCAGTGACCAATATAGCCACCTTTCTTTGCAAGGACACTCAAAAGCCTGCCATCCATGGATTCTGTCAGTGTTTTGATCTGTTCACCATCAACATTGCCTGCAGCAGCAACCACAGCCTCCCAGACACTGTTCAGAGAGGTGTACTGTTTTCCCTCCTTGTAAATCTCACATTTGATGATGGACCACAGGTTCTCAATGGGGTTCAGATCAGGTGAACAAGGAAGCCATGTCATTAGATTTTCTTCTTTTATACCCTTTCTTGCCAGCCACGCTGTGGAGTACTTGGACGCGTGTGGAGTTCTTGAAGGATGCAGACTTCTTCCTGTACCACTGCTTGAAGAAGGTGTCTTCCAGGAACTGGCAGTAGGACTGGGAGTTGAGCTTGACTCCATCCTCAACCCAAAAAGGCCTCACAAGCTCATCTTTGATGATACCAGCCCAAACCAGTACTCCACCTCCACCTTGCTGGCGTCTGAGTCGGACTGGAGCTCTCTGCCCTTTACCAATCCAGCCACGGGCCCATCCATCTGGCCCATCAAGACTCACTCTCATTTCATCAGTCCATAAAACCTTAGAAAAATCAGTCTTGAGATATTTCTTGGCCCAGTCTTGACGTTTCAGCTTGTGTGTCTTGTTCAGTGGTGGTCGTCTTTCAGCCTTTCTTACCTTGGCCATGTCTCTGAGTATTGCACACCTTGTGCTTTTGGGCACTCCAGTGATGTTGCATCTCTGAAATATGGCCAAACTAGTGGCAAGTGGCATCGTGGCAGCTGCACGCTTGACTTTTCTCAGTTCATGGGCAGTTATTTTGCGCCTTGGTTTTTCCACACGCTTCTTGCGACCCTGTTGACTATTTTGAATGAAACGCTTGATTGTTCGATGATCACGCTTCAGAAGCTTTGCAATTTTAAGAGTGCTGCATCCCTCTGCAAGATATCTCACTATTTTTGACTTTTCTGAGCCTGTCAAGTCCTTCTTTTGACCCATTTTGCCAAAGGAAAGGAAGTTGCCTAATAATTATGCACACCTGATATAGGGTGTTGATGTCATTAGACCACACCCCTTCTCATTACAGAGATGCACATCACCTAATATGCTTAATTGGTAGTAGGCTTTCGAGCCTATACAGCTTGGAGTAAGACAACATGCATAAAGAGGATGATGTGGTCAAAATACTCATTTGCCAAATAATTCTGCACTCCCTGTATATATATATAGAATAGGAAAAATATTTCAGAGACAAACATATTTCAGAGACAAAGATATGAAACTCACTGCCAAGAGAGGTGGTGCTATCAAATACAATGATGCCTTCAAAATGGGTCTGGATACTTACAGGGCAGACCATACAGTGCTAAAAATAATAGAAAAAGAATAGAATGTTGAGAGCTGAGTGGGAGGGTCAGTGGAAGTGCCAAATCATTACATTATATTGACATTATTTATATAACACTAGATATAGAGAAGGGACTACATACTAAGTTGGATGAACAGGAAAAGTCTGATATATGTGGTAGAGAGCCCTGCTCACAAGCTTAAAATCTAGAGGGAATATGATATTTGTGAGTCAATAAAACAAATTTGAATGAATAGATACATATTATTAAGTATTCCATTTTAATATGCATGAAAAAGTCACTATCACATCATACTAGTCCTTTAGCATATTTATAGTAAATGTAAGGGTCTGTATATAAATGTTGTTTATACTGTCACTGTCATTATAAAGATTAAACAAATATCAAAAATTAGCTTTACATTCTGTTAGTAGACCTGTGAATACATACATACATAAATTAAGAGATCAATGTCTCTATGGTGTTCCTGTCTATGACAGCAGATTGTGGCTTGATATGCAAACTAACTACTTTTCAGTGGGAAATGTGTACGACAGGAGATACCATACACATGTCTAAAACACATTTTTCTCTTAATTTCTGCAATTGCTTGTAATGCTGCTGACATAATACATATATATATATATATATATTTTTTGTTATTCTCTACATTCACAGTATAAACAGCATGCAGTTGCATAAGTCCTTTATGCAGCCTCAACTTACTGAATATGAACACTTTATAAAATAGAAAGAAAAAAAAAACTACAATGCAAACTTCAATTCATGACATGGATTTTTATAAAAGAGCTAAAAAGGCTAGCTGAGATTTTTATCAATATAATTGGCAAAGGTGTAACAAAGAATGGATAATGGCTTGTTAATATTTTGATAATTTGTATCTAGACATAACAAACTGAACATTACACAATATTGCAAATTTGTTGTTATCTGTATGTGTTTGTAAAAAAAGAAAATATAAATATAAATATAAAACTTTTGATTGCAACATAAGATATGTAAGTGGTTAATGTTAGAATGCAAACATTGATATGAAGACAATGATGGGAGCATGTGAACGTTTTTTTCATGTAGAAGAAATAAGGAGGACAACATATTCAAAAGGGAAAGCAGGTGCTAAAATAAAAGGTGGCTATCCATTATATTCACTCTGAAGAAGTTAACAGCAAAACCTTTTGTGCAAACATCCCCAGCAGTGGGCAGATCTTCAAAACAGTAGCCTGAGCTAGAGATAATAATGCTCAGTAAAGAAAGGGAACCTTATTTTTCAACTGCAAAAACCCATCAAAAACCACTCAGCTCATCTTATCCTAACACAAGTGGAGTATGACAGTCAGTGACTTAATAGAGTTACACATCTTGCAACAAAGCACAATGCAATGCAGTGGGTGGAAGGACAAAAAAATCTGAACAATGGAACTTGACTGGCAAGGTCATATTTTAGCAGTTAAAGTGTCACAACTTTTCAATATATGAGCTAACTGAGACTTGTATTACTGTGGAACACCTTGGCCAACAAGTTGAGTGTCTTCTGAGACCAAGAAGAAGTGCAACTGAAAAGCAGCCCAATAAAAAATGTGTTTAGTTTTTACTGGTTTTGTCTATGTTTTGCATTTGAGTAAGCTTCATGTAACACCACACAGATGATTTCTAAATGATAAACAATGACATTTTCTGTATATTGTAAATCTTCAGCATTTAGAAGAAAAATATTTATTTTAAAGTAAACTATAGGCATTCTATCTCATATATTTATGCTATATGTGGGTTGGATTTTATTAACAGTTTAACTCTTTTAAACCCCACTTCACTTAATAATAGTCTAAAGAACAAATAATAGATAATTAATTTGTTTCCACAGAAACTCTTTGGTTTGGCCATATCTGAAGGCTATCGAATTTCCATTATAATTTCTGTCAGTAGAATGAATTGCTTTAACCTTTTCTATTCTCATTACCATCTTTGTCATAGAAATAGATTAAGATGGGGCAATTTTCTGTCCTCTTAATAATCTCTGTCATGAGAATGGATTATTTTTGTATTCACTTCTATTCTTGTAACAATCTATTCACTTAAATATCTCTATCGATTTTAAAACTTTTGCAAAAGTAATTGCAACTATTTTGAGAACCTTATTCTGCTTTATAATTATATAGAATTAATAACTGGTACATTAACTTCTCCATTTCTGATAGCAAAGTTGGTAAAACATGAGAGGAGTACTATTTTTATTCAATAACATTTTATATTCTTCCATTATTATAAAAAGACCTTCAAGCGAAACACGTGATTTTACAGAATTAATCCACTGCAGCTAAACTATCAACTTGAAAAATGGTTTCCCAATTAGAAAATTAGATATAACAGACAGTTACGCAAAGAACAGGAGGAACCCCAAAATATGTAAAGGCTTGTAACATTCAGTCTGAATATATAGTTTTGTAAGAAAAGATTTTAGAGGGAAAAACAAGATGATCACATTATATTAAAAACAGTGACCACATTCTAGTTAACTGCTTTTATATATATATATATATATATATATATATATATATATATATATATATATATATTTCCTGGCCATATCCATGGCAGCACAACAGTGGGTAGCTCCTCCCTATCACTAATATGATAGGACCTATTTAAAATAAGGGTATACGTACCCCCTCCTACCCCCTCCTCCTTCAGTCTTTGTTTTCCTGTCCTTTCCTTATAGGACATCTAGTCATTTCAGGACTACAATTAATTTTTTTTTTGGCTTACCTGAGGGTTTTTACCTTTGGCCCCAAGGGAGTTCAGCCTCTCTTCCTTAGGAAGTGTTCAGTACATGGCACAGTACAAAGGTGTCCCCTTGAAGAACCCCCTTTAGTGATCAGGGGTTACCTTGCAGTGACCCTAGGGGTAGCAAGAGAAAAAATTCCAAATACAATGGATTCCCTGCAGTGACCAAGAGGTAGCAGGAAGTGGCAAGAAGATTTCCTTTACCCTGGATTTATATGTTATTTTAATTTATCTGGCATGTCACAGTACAAATATATACTCATAGGGTATATATATGTACACAAAGGGGGTGCAAGATACCCTCTTCTACTTGTATATTTTCTTCTTTCAATTTTTCCTGATGGTCTAGGGTGGCCAAAGTGCCCTCTTTTTCGCTTTTCAGGCTATATTTGTAACTTTTGATGGTTCCCAGTATCTGAGAGCTGCCATCTTGCTCGGTGTCTGATCTGGCGGACTGCGCATGCACGAAATGGACAGTAGCGTCATGCAGTTTTCATAGGGACGACGTGCATTTGTTTGGTCAGGTCGCGTAGTATGATGTCATAGGTGATGTTGCGTGGCTTTTTAAGGTGCCAAAATCAACATTTCTTTACCTGTTTAGGTTCTTCAAACCCTAAGGATCTCCTGCACAGACATAATTTCGAGTTTTGATGGTGTTTTCATTCATTGTATATTCACTGAATTTCAGGTTTGTTTCTTACCTTCTTAAAGGAATATATATATATTTTTCTTTCTCTCTCTTTTTTCTTTACCTCTAATATTGCATTTATATATTGCTTTGTTATATTAATTTCAATTCCTTTCTATACAAATTTTCAAGATGCTAATATGGAGAAAGAGAGATCATACTCATCAGAATCAGATGTATCTGTTCATAAACAAAGGTCACACTCCAAGAGTTATAGGTAAGCCAATATTTTTTCTGTTCAATGTATTTCATTTATTGCAAACAAAAGAGAGTAGAAATGTATATGTTCCCTATCATGATAGTTCTATGGGAAAGAAAGCATCTGGATCTTCAAAACCAAAGTCGCCCAAAAGGAATAGATGGGAAGCCTGTGACAAACGACCTCTAGAAGGGAAACATCTCTGCGCAGAATGTCTATCGGCAGTTGTTGGACCCTCTACCTCCTGATATCATGCAGTTTATAAAACAAGCAGTATCTCAAGGTATTAAAGAGGCAGGCAAAGCACGGTAAAGGACCAATTTCCTTTGGAATATTCGCTGGAAGAATCATCGGATGAATCCATGGATATAGACTCTTACAGAGAAAGATTCTCTTCTTCAGAGGAAGAAACTCAAGCTCCAGAATTTCTGGAACCAGACCAAGTTGGTCATCTAATATCCAGAGTGAGCAAGTCCTTAAGCCTAAAAGAAGTTTCTAAGGAAGAGCTTTCTACTTCCAGCAGATATTTCACTGATTTAAGGAGAAAGAGAGCTACGTTTCCTATACACGATACAATTAAGGATTTAATAGGGGATGAATGGGCCAATACAGATGATGATCAGCACAAGGCATAACCTCATGCCTCTATCCATTCACGAAAAATTATTCCAGCTCCTGGGACTCTGCTCCAAAGGTAGATGTGACAGTGGTCATACTAAACACACTACACCACCAGTCGACAATGCAGGGTCATTTAGAGATCCCATGGATAAAAAGATGGACTTACATCTCTCTAAAGCCTATGTTGCAACAGGCACAAGTTTCCATCCAACAGCAGCTCTTACTTCAGTTTCCAGAGCATTAAAGATTTGGATGGAAAATTTGGAGGAAGACATTCAAAAGGGCAGAAGCAGATGCTATTTCCTAGAGGGTCTCAGAGACGTAAGCAGTAGCAGTGGAATTTATTTCTGAAGCCTCAGTAGACATGGTAAAAACCTTAGCCAGAAATATGTCTCTCTCCATTTCAGCCAGAAGAGCACTATGGCTCAGATCCTGGTCGGCAGATGCATCATCAAAATCAAGTCTATGTGCACTACCCTTCCATGGAGATATGTTATTTGTGAGGAATCTAGATGAGTCCATAAAGAGAGTGGCCAAAGGAAGACTGTCAGGGTTCAACACTGACCTTCTGACTCATGCATTTAAAAGTCATTATTTATGTGCTTATATTCCTCCTGCCTCCTCTAGAGGTCTCCCTACCTTACTTTGCTTGTATTCCTTCCCCTCTGTTTGGTGTCAGGTGGGCTCGTTACCTTTTGCTCACACCCAGGTTAAATAGCTGCAGTTTCTGGCAAACAGTGCTTTTGCATTGAAGCTGCTGCTTCTGTTCCTGATACTCTCCTTAAAGCCCATTTGTATTGTGTCCTTGTCCAGGAACTGGGAATCTGACCCTGAGTGGCTCAACCATCTCAGTAGATGATTTTCAGCATCTCCTGAGACCCTCTGAGTACATCAAGATCTCTTCAGCTAAGTTATTCCCTTTAAGCTACCCTTCTCATTTCTCACCCTCTCTAGGGTGTTCCTGCTTAGTCACCCTCTCCAGGGTGTTCCTGCTTAGTCACCCTCTCCAGGGTGTTCCTGCTTAGTCACCCTCTCCAGGGTGTTCCTGCTTAGTCACCCTCTCCAGGGAGTACCTGCTTAGTCACCCTCTCCAGGGTGTACCTGCTTAGTCACCCTCTCCAGGGTGTTCCTGCTTAGTCACCCTCTCCAGGGTGTTCCTGCTTAGTCACCCTCTCCAGGGTGTTCCTGCTTAGTCACCCTCTCCAGGGTGTTCCTGCTTAGTTCCCCTTCTAAGGCCTCACCCCTACCTTTGCTTTGTCTACAGTCCCTGCTATAGCTCTTTGTTCTTTCTGCAGTTCCTACTCATAACCTTTTCCTATTCTGCAGTTCTTTGCTAAATTCCCTCTTGTCTCTCCTTCAGTCTTTATTCCAATACCTAGCTCTGTTTCTTTATCTGTTCTCCCTTTGCACTATATTTAACATGCAACCAGACACCTCCACTATCCCTGCACTTAAACTCCTATCTGACCTGGTAAAGGCCCTGACAAAGACAAGCAATTCTTCCCCAAGATCATGAACCCAGAGGGTCCTTTTGTTCCAAAAGATATCCAGATTATTCTTCCTTTCACTGCTCCGGATCATGTAGCCCAGGAAGAGAGTATGGAAGATCCCAGCCATGGAGAGGAGGAAAGTCCTCTATCAGAGGTGGTAAGTCTCGAGGCTCTTCATTCAACAGGAATCCCAGATCTTTATGATGGGTTTCTCTCCCACTCAGGAGAAGTAGGAGCACACCAGCTCCTATTCCAAAAGGCAAAAGTTGGGTATTGAATATCATCCAAAGAGGATATCTCATAGAATTTTCCAGAAATCCTCCAAGTCGCTCTTTTCAAAAGACAAGAGAAAAGAGCAAAAAATACATTTATTACAAGCCACCAGGAAGGGAGCGCTATTATTCAAGACCCTCGGGCTCAACAGACTCAGGGATTCTATTCTCATTTGTTTCTCACCAAAAAAGCCTCAGGAGGATGGAGAAAGTTCCTGAATATCCACAGATTCAAGATGGAATCTATACAGTCCATCATAAAGGCAGTGTTCCCAGGCCAGTGGTAATTTCAATAGACTTGTCAGATGCCTTTTTTCATATCCCCATCACTACAGAACATCAAAAGTATCTAAGAATTGCGGTAGAAGAAGGACACTTTCAATTTTATGCCCTTCCATTTGGACTCAGTGCAGCCCCAAGAACATTCTGCAAATTTTTGGTAGTGTTGATAGCAGAACTAAGAAAGAAGGGAATAGACATCTACCACTCTCTAGATGAAATCTTAATCCTGGCAGAAAGCAAAGATACCCTTCTGATCCTTGGGCAAATCTGTATGCAGTTCCTTCAACTTCAACACTTTCAAAGGCACGGTCCAGCTGGCTTCAGAAAGAGGTACAAACATTTTAAAGAAGGTCAGAGAAATGTTGGTATCCAATGTAACCTCAGCAGAAAAATGCATGAGTCTGCTAGGTTCAATGTCCTCCACTATAGGTCTGACAAGATGGGCACAAGTGAGAATGAGGAAATTCAAAATTTAAAAATGAATTAGTCAATTCAGATTGGGAAATCTGCAGCAGCTCATCAACATTACTCAGGTTCACCAGTCCCTGATGTGGTGGCTATACAAGAGGTTCCTATTAAGAGAATTTCCTCTGGGAAGCATTCAATGGACTATAATAACTACAGATGCCAGCCAATGCGGAGCCCATCTTCAAAACCATTTAATTTAAGGAAAATGGACACACTCCGTAACAAACACTCCCTCAAACCTTCTAGAGCTCATGGCAGTGTTCAAAGCTCTGAAGCCTTTCCAACCACATCTCCTCCACCAATGGGTCAAAATCAGAACAGAGGACCTGTGAGTGGTTGCTTATATCAGCCACCAAGGAGGAACCAGGAGTCACAGTATGATGAAGATTATGAAACCACTAATGAGCAGGTTTAACAGCCATCCATCCTTCCAGAATACAGAATTCATTAGCCGAGTGGAATTAGATCAAGGGGAATGGAGTCTATCAAACAATATATTCAGGCTGATAGTAGAGAAATGGGGAGTACCACAAATGTACCTAATGGTAACTAACAAAAAAAGAAAGGTGAAGTATTTCTTCTCCAAAAGGCTCGACCCACAGGCCATAGGACGAGATGCATTGTCAAGCAGATGGCTATACAGCTTAGGATATGCATTTACCCTAACTCCACTAGTTTCTCCACAAGAGAACGTTTCAATCATTCTCATAGCTAATTTTTTGCCACTCAGACCATGGTTTCCTCTACTGCTGAGTCTCTGCAAAGAAAACCCATGGCAGCTCCCAAAGGTTCCTTCTCTACTGTAACAAGGTCCAGTTCTTCAACCAAATCTGGTCTGCCTGAATCTGATGGCATGGAATTTGAAAGGGAAGGGCTGAAAGACAAAGGTTTTTCCAAATCAGTGATCAACACTCTTTTACAGGCAAGAAAGCTTTCCACTTCCGTTACATATTACAGAGTCTGGGATGTCTTTTCAACATGGGTAATGTCTCAACGTTTAGTGATTCAGTCACCATCTACTAAAGATATTCTGGAATTCTTACAATCAGGATTAGATAAAGGTCTGAGTTACAATACATTGGAGGTACATATTTCAGCTCTTTCGGCCCTGAATGACCATAAATGAGCTTTTGACACTGATGTAACCAGATTCATGACAGCAGTATTAAAGATAAATCCACCGATTAAGCCTATTGCACCTTCATGGGACTTACCACTGTTTCTAAAAGCACTGAAATATAATCCTTTTGAACCACTAGAATCTGTGTCTCCTCATCTCCTCACCATAAAAACAGTCTTTTTGGTGGCCTTAGCTTTGGGCATAAAGGTATCAGAGCTTCAGGCTCTATCAGCTAAAGAACCCTTTACAGTCTTTCACAAAGATAGAGTGATATTAAGAACAGTTCCCAAATTCCAACCTAAAGTTACTTCAGCTTTCCACATAAATGAAAATAAATAATAATAAAGGAAATAGTGTCTATCAATTTATCTATAAAGAACTTCCTCATGGCAAATCTCTCGAAGGCTAATTATTATGCCTAATGGGGCCAGGAGAGTAGCGATCAGTAGGTGGATTGTGTCAGCTATTATCCAATCCTATAAAACATCTAAAATGAAGATCCCAGAGGGACTCAAGGCACACTCTACATGATCCCTATCTTCATCCTTGGCAGCTGCGACCAAAGTGTCCCCAGAACTTATTTGCAAGGCAGCCACTTGGTCATCAGCAAACACTTTCATAAGACATTATCAAATTGATGTAAAGGCTGGTCAATTTGATCAATTTGATAAAACTGTTCTTTCTGCATCTAACTAATAGTTTGATTCCCTTGCTGTGTTGTCATGTTTTGGTTTGCTAATACACTGGCATTATTTAAATCTTGAGTCTGAATTTTTATTTCCTCCCTTGGTTATTGCTTGGGTATTACCCATTGTTGTGCTGCCATGGATATGACCAGGAAAGAGGAAAATGTATTCATACCTAACATAATTCCTGGTCATAGGCCATGGCAGCACAAAGCCTTGGGATATTGCCGGAAACAAGACTGAGGAGGTAGGAGGGTTTACTTATACCCTTATTTTAATTTGTACCTGTCTAATTAGGGATAGGGAGGAGCTACCCATTGTTGTGCTGCCATGAACAGGTCAATAAAATTACGGTATGTGTGAATTAATTTTCATATATATATATATAGTTTATAGAAGTGTAATCCCAATGGAAAAATATTGATTTACATATGTACGCTGCAGAGGGGAAATGTTGAGTGGTATTCTGAACTTTGTACTTTGTAAATAACTATACTTATCAACTTAGAACTGATAATATACAAATATAGTCCATTCCAGTCCCTAACGACCACTCCCTGGAGTTTACTTTCACTTCTCACTTTTCAAAACTGTACCTATCTTTTCAATGGCTGCTTGTAAGTTTTAGTCTGAAAAGATAGTTCAATATGATAAGATATTAAAGGGTCAAATAGGATGATCACATTATATTAAAAACTAAGACTACGTTATTGCTAATTCATAAAGATATACAGAAAAGTCAATTTCATCACAATATATCTATTTACTCTTGGCTCTACTTGCTTTTATTAGCTAGGAAGATGTATTCAGTGAGAAAGGCACTCAGTAGACTGTCATTTATCATTGAATTGCAATGAAGATTGAAAGGGGTATTTTTCCCAACAGTGGGGAATTTTTATATTACAGCAATGCATATTATTAGCAAAATGTACTTTATATTAGCATAGAGATATTTTTACTTTGAGATTAGCAGTTCAATTGTGCACATATTAAATGGTTTCACATTTAATTATGAGTGAAAATCTCATATGGAGTCAATTCACTGTGACTTTTATATGAGCAAATGCGTAGAAATGACCAGATGACAGTAAAGCTCGACATTCACTAAAGTATAGTTAGCTATACATTAACACGTTCCAGTTGAATCACACATCCATACTAAGCTGTTTGGTCTACTGTCAATAATCAAGTAAAGGTATATGTAAAGGATGTGTGTTTGTCTATTTTTCATCACTTCCCAACTGTCCTGATTTCCACAGGACCTGTCTTGATTTTGTCACTCTTTATTTTGGTCACTCCAGTGGTCCTATATGAAGCATATGCCAGTTCTGTCCAAATAATAGTTTTTGCATGTATATATAAAGCCTGACCA
This sequence comes from Pelodytes ibericus, assembly GCA_036172795.1. Classification (NCBI taxonomy): domain Eukaryota; kingdom Metazoa; phylum Chordata; class Amphibia; order Anura; family Pelodytidae; genus Pelodytes; species Pelodytes ibericus. Next base: position 114,296,683 of record CM069858.1, read on the forward strand.
ACTTTTGGGCGTGCACCCTTCCCACTCACATGTCCTCTGTATATGGTGTCCAGTGAAATTGTATAAATTCTAGTTCAAGATAGATTGTCATAGAGATTAATTTCCAAGTAAGTAAGCTAGAGATAGGACTCACCAAGTTTGGAGTACTTTGGCATAGTGGTGGGCTAAGAAAATATGGCCATATATTGTGACTAAATCTCCAATATTGTTTCATCTAAGCTAGGTGCTTTTAAAATATCTAAAATTATTTTAAAATGTTAAAAATATCATTTAGATAATATGTTTTATGGATGCACAATGCATTTATGTATTGCATTGCATGAATTTTGGTCACTCAAATGATGCTCTATGCAACATATACCGGTTCTGGGGTGCTGTCCAAAAAATAGTTTGCACTGAATAAAAACAAGTCCAGGAGAGGACAGTTAAAGCCAATGGTTTGTCTTCATTGCTCTCAAGGGATGTGGAAATGAGTCCTTTGATTTTAGGAATTTGTTCACACAGACAGAGGCTTCAAGGCAAAAGAGATATCATGTAAAGTATTTTGAAAACTTAGATTTATATCATAAAGTTTGGTTCCCATCTTATAGCAAGATCAGTCAAATCCATATTTAAAAACTTGCTAAGGATGTGGAGTGAATGGAAATATTGCGTGTTGTGTGAATGTATAGGTAGTAAATGGATTTGCTAGTAATAATGGGAAATGTTAATACTAGAAATTTTCTAATAATACATAATGGTCTACTCAATATGCACTGACTTGTTCCAAAATGCATTGGGAATTGGGCATATTACCCGAATTGAAGGGATCCCCAAAATGCGCCTACTCTGGGGCAGAGCCAACCACCGAGCAAGACGGATGTAGGCTTGAGGAGCTCTGCAGAATTGTGTCTCTTAAACTGGTGAAAACGCTAATACCTCGAGGACAATGTGTAAAAATACCCAGAAAAAACATCCAGTTACTCCAGGCACTCCCTCGAAGCCCCTACCTTCAGTGAAAACCTTCTTTCGGGCAGCACAGGAGGATGAGGCCTCCAACTCTAACCGGCTCCCAAGCCTCCCAAGCTAATGCCTGCCCCAATATAGAGGACATACAAGCAATCTTACAAAACATACTGACGAAGACAGACTTTAATCTGATGGTAGACAGACACTTCTTTCTGCTCTCTAACAAGAGATATCAGACCTCCGCTCTGACCTCTCCAAGATGGATGACTGCATGTCAGAAATGGAGCAAACACAAGACACACTTGCCAGAGCCCTGCATAATGTCATACCTTCAAACCTCCTTCTCTGCAGGCAGACGTGTTTACCCACTTGGAAGATCTGGATAACCACAGCAGGATAAATAACCAAGCGCTCCATCATAAAAACCTATCAGACAAGTCCCCCTGAGACGTGATCTGCTGGATCCACTACTTCTCGGTAAAGGAAAAGATTCTCCAAAAAGCCAGACTCAATGCTGACCTTCTACGCCGCAAAAATCTAATGGTCTTACAAGACCTGTCACCATACACCTAACAGGCGAGACGTTTGCTGAAACTGATAACGACGGCACTGCAAGAAAAACCCATGGGGATTCCACTTTAACCTACCTGCACGCCGAAATGGATCACTGCTCATTCCTCGCACCCCTGCAGATCTACCAAGATTCCTATACTCTACAAACCTGCCTGACATCCAGATCCCTTACTGGACTGTGGAAGTCTTCACTCTGCCAGACATGTACCCCCAAGTGCCAGAACCCTGGATCCAACTACCACAGAGGCCCAGATGGAGATGTGAATCACCACCCCACCAGACCTCACAAAGTGGGAAGAAACTCTCGCCCGGAATGCCACACAACTTGGCATTCTATAAACCGAAATAGAGTCGGTTTATAGAATACCAATAGCATTACATAAACTGAAAGTCGTTCATCATGTTGGTTTATGGAATGTATGTTATGCTATTGGTATTCTATAAACCGACTCTATTTCGGTTTATAGAATGCCAATTGCACGAATGGACGAATGATTTTCATTTATTAACCATTCGTTCATCTGGCTTTCGTTAGTTTAGCATTTTCGTTATTCGTTTTTCGGACAAATGGTCGAAAATGCTAATTTCGGCTGAAAAGGCATTAGTCCAAAAACGAATGCCCATGTCTATTACTTACCACATAGTCACCTCGCACCCCTGCTTATGCTAACCTACCAACTCACGTGCCCTATTTTCTTACTATTAAGGAATAAGACACTCCTACTCTGGTTATAGAAACATAGAAACATAGAATGTGTCGGCAGATAAGAACCATTCGGTCCATCTAGTCTGCCCAATTTTTTTTTTTGGAGTACTTTTATTAGTCCCCCGTTCTCGGTCTTATAGCTAGGATAGCCTTGTGTCTATCCCACGCATGCTTAAAATCCTTGACTGTGTTTACCTCTACCACTTCTGCTGGCAGGCTATTCCATACATCCACTACCCTCTCAGTAAAGTAATACTTCCTGATATTACTTTTAAATCGTTGCCCCTCTAATTTAAGACTATGTCCTCTAGTTGTGGTAGTTTTTCTTCTTTTAAATATACTCTCTTCCTTTACTGTGTTGATTCCCTTTATGTATTTAAATGTTTCTATCATATCCCCCTTGTTACGTCTTTCCTCCAAGCTATACATGTTAAGATGCTTTAACCTTTCCTGGTAAGTTTTATCCTTCAACCCATGAACCAGTTTAGTAGCCCTTCTCTGAACTCTCTCCAAAGTATCAATATCCTTCTGGAGATACGGTCTCCAGTACTGCGTACAATACTCCAAGTGAGGTCTCACCAGTGCTCTGTACAATGGCATGAGCACTTCCCTCTTCCTACTGCTAATACCTCTCCCTATGCAACCAAGCATTCTGCTAGCATTTCCTGCTGCTCTATTGCATTGCCTACCTACCTTCAAGTCCTCTGAAATTATTACTCCTAAATCCCTTTCCTCAGATGTTGAGGTTAGGACTGTACCAAATAGTCTATATTCTGCTTTTGGGTTTTTACGCCCAAGGTGCATAATCTTGCACTTGTCCACATTAAATGCCAGTTGCCACTGCTCTGACCATTTTTCTAGTTTATCTAAATCATTTGCCATTTGGCTTATCCCTCCATGAATATCAACCCTGCTGCAAATCTTTGTATCATCAGCAAAAAGACATACTTTGCCAACAAGACCTTCTGCAATATCGCTAATAAAAATATTAAAGAGAATGGGTCCAAGAACAGATCCCTGAGGTACCCCACTAGTAACAAGACCTTGCATCGAATATACCCCATTGACTACAACCCTCTGTTGCCTGTCACTCAGCCATTGTCTAATCCATTCAACAATATTGAAATCCAAACTCAAAGATTTCAGTTTATTGATAAGCCTTCTATGTGCGACAGTGTCAAAAGCCTTACTGAAATCTAGGTAAGCAATGTCTACTGCACCACCCTGATCTATTATTTTAGTTACCCAATCAAAAAAATCAATAAGATTAGTTTGGCATGATCTCCCTGAAGTAAACCCATGCTGTCTCTGATCTTGAAATCCAAGCGACTTTAGATGTTCAACAATCCTATTATTTAACAAGGTTTCCATTATTTTCCCCACTACTGAAGTAAGACTTACTGGTCTATAGTTGCCCGCCTCCTCCTTATCTACAATAACAACACCTGTCCATCCGCTAAGTGATCCTGGTATCTTTGTTATACTATGTATTACCACCTTGACACTGTGTATTCTGTAACTTAACCCCAACAAGCACTGAAAGACCTCCATGACCCAAGGTGGCATGCCTTGTCTGTCTCCATGGGCCCTGAACTTCAGGATGAAATCTGGAATTACGTAACGTATTTACAGACAGACTACAGTATATACATGTATGTATCAATGTCTATACACACCAGTTTATATAATGTACCAGAAAGTACACAAAATCCTACATTAGGGCATCTGAGCAACTTATCCATGACTAGCCCCCCCATATCCCCAAAATACCATAGCCTAATAGTTTTCCCCCTCCTCTCTGCACCTGTCTACCCCCAGATGACTGTCTATACAAGGCAGCACTAGAGGAATCCCACCCCCTCCTATCGACCATATCCTGACAGACACATATGCCATCACCTGCTCATCCCCACACATGGTAGGAAATTCTGACCCTTGTTTTTCTGTGTACATAAGTTGCTGCCATTGGCCCATTCCCGCACCCTTACCATCCTCCTAATTTGGTGCTGAATAGGGACCCCAGCTCACATCCTCCCGATAAGCACCAATGGCTTTACCTAAACCCCAACAATTTACAACATGCTCATGAAATGTTAAAGGCCTAAACATCCCAGAAAAGAGAACAAGATTGTTTCATGAACTGCACACCAATCACATCCACATCGCCTTTATCCAGGAGATGCACTTCCAACAAGGGAAGACCCATTCCTATTTTATTAAGCACTACCCGATCTCCTACCTAAGCTCAAACCCAGACTCTAAAACCAAAGGGGTTGCTATTTTCTTATCTAACTCCTTACAATTTTCACCAATAGACACACTCACTTTTGAAACCTCACTGAAACATTTTTTCCAGGAAAACTCATCACATGAGTACTAGGAGAAAGTGACTAACACCACAAGAACACCTACTCAATGGCGGAAAATCATCATCCTGACACACAAGAGCCCAACTCCCCAAAAACGACACAATATATCTCAAACGGTCCTGGGCAAATGCTGGAGATGCACGCCACTCGAACCGATACCTAGCACGTATAATGAAATAATGGTAAAGCAATGCAAAAACTTGAACGAGAAACAGTTAGTAGATAGCTCTGTTGATATGTATGTCCATCATCAATCTCTACATCCACAGAGGGATTCTGTAATGTGCCTAAATTATTTGGTATACAAACTTGGATTCTAGCTAGTGACATGCATGTTCCTATGTAAAGATAAGAGGTGTGAAGTGCACAAAAAAGATAACATTAATACTTATATCATTGTAAGCAATTGTTCTTTTGATGTCGCAAAAATGTAACAGGTGCATACAGGTAAATAAAAAAAAAACATAGTGTAATCCTGTGTGTTATTTTAAATGTATTAACCCCACAGGAATCACACTAAAAAACTTCTGACCCATGTATTCCATGGGGGAGGGGTTTAATAATGGTCCAGGTGCTCTTGGCCTGTCCCTGTCCTATTTTATATGTGTTTGGGGGACTAATAACCAAGTGCCCTATGCCCATTAATACACTGGGGTCAGGAGCCATTTGGGGGGCTCCCAGTCCCATTAATAGTAGGGAGATGGGGTTCAACAGGGTCACCTGCCCTAACCTTCCATGTGTATTTTATGGGTCCATGTGATTTTTTTTTCTAAGTCAAATTCGACAGTCCAATTTAATCTTCTCTTGCAACTCTCAAATTTTAGTGAATATACCCCAAAGAGTTTATACAAGGACACCAGTGTCCATGACAAATTATATGAAGGTTGATAGAACATAATTAAATTGTTCATCACAAAACTCATTAACAAGTATAGGAGAAGCAAGAGTGCTTCTGTTTGTGTTTCTAGGTTTTGAATAGTGCTTTCTAGATTTTTTTAAATGTCCAGCGCTGATTTGTAAAAATCCAGTTTGATTTTATTAACTATACAATGATGCTAAATAAAGTGTAAGTTTTACAATATTTTTAAGAGTTCGTAATAACCAGCATCTAGATCATTCAGCACTAATTTAATTGACCTATTTTTAAAGCCCTTCATTATTATTTATATTTATTAGCAAGCTATTAGATTTTATGCTTTGCTACTCATGCAGAGAATATTTAAATTACTTTTACATGAATGGTTAACCACAGAGAAGTATGTGTCTTTTCTTAACGGTTACGTTAAATTAGTTAATTGTTACTGTCCTCTGTTTAACCTTCATTTTCTTGCTATGTATTTTCTTTTTACACCTTTAGTCTAATATTTTAAAGAAGCTGTTAATTTTTATATCAATTAAAAATGTCAACACTGCATGCAGTTTTAATACTTTACATAGATGTATTACATTAGCAATGTTGATAATTGTAGTTTTAAAATATAGTCAAGCATTCATGAATGCTAAACTTTATCTGTACAGCATGCAGCCATTAATATGATCTGTATTGTCCTAAAAGTAAAAAGGTAAATAACATCAAGGTCCCATAATCATAATGGGCCCACTAACTCATCAGGCAGAATGTAAAAATAGTTAAAGCAGTAGAAGTGTACACAATGATGTACACTGAACACAAGCAGTAACAGAATCATTGTGTCCTCAAATCACACAACATATACAATGGTAAAAAGAAAAAAAATGGCAATGTGCGCTAAATATTAAACTGTGTACAAATACATACACATTATTTATAGGTGATAGTATGGTGGTAACCATAGTGAATCAAATGGAGAAACATGATCCGAAAGAGAAGATGTGGAGGAAGCCCCCTTTATGTCATTCACTCCCACACTTCTGGGGCATCGCAGGAACATGAGACCTCAATGGGGCAATCTACTTCAGGTGACTCCTCTACTTCATTGACAAGCTTCCTAACTGGATGTCTAATAATCTGAGATACTGCTCTCTGTACTGAGATTTCATATCTAGTCGAGTACAGAGACCAACATTTTACAATTAAATACATTTACTGAATCTGCCAAAACAACTTCTGATGGTGGTCTATTCCTCAATCAAACCCCTTAACAGTAAAGAAAGCCCTTTCATCTTTAACACAAAATCTCCTTTGTTCCAATCTTAAGAGATGCCCACGTGTTGTCTTTGTAGTGACCTTCAGAATATTTGTAATGGACAATGATATCTATATGAAGCAATACAGAGTTCATAGAATTCCTTCTTACCACCCAGACTGCACCCACAGGTCTAGTCAGAGCACCCAGAATGCACCCACAGGCCTAGCCAGAGAACCTAGACTGCACCCAGAGTCCAAACCAGAGCATCCTGACTGCCCAAAGCCAAGATTGCACCAACAGGTATTTTCCAAAGCTCAGATTGCATCCACAGGTCTTGCCACGTCACATAGATTGCACAGAGAACCAGGCCTCACCCAAAGGTCTTGTCAGAGCACCTATATTGTATTCAAAGACCTTGCCACAGATCATAGATTACATTAAGCACACAGAAGGTATAGATCAAATAAATAATGCATGGAAACCCTAAATTACAGTCACAGATCACTGGTCGCACACCCCAAAGGCCAGCACCTATTTTGCAGTTAGGATCTTTACCCCAGCATCCACTTTGCACTCAGGACTTTTAGTCCAGCACCCACTTGCACTCAGGATGTTTTTTAGCTCAGCACCCACTTTGCAGTTAGGATGTTTATCCTAGAACCCACTGCTTGACTTATAACACAGAATTCACAGGACAATCTCCAGCTTGCCAGGACGGTCTTTAAGGAAGTGTCATAAGTTGTGGCAGACAAAATTAGAGTGACTACATGTTCATCAATTTTACTTATTCCTTTTGGATTTCTCTTACTGATTTCAACCAAGGCCAGCATTTGAATGGATCACGGTGGGGCAATTTCCCAAGGAGGCACTCAGCAAGGGTGGCACTTTGCCACCCCAAGAAATGCAGTGTGCATGGCTACGTACTTTTTATTTTCTCCTCACCATGTTGCTGCATGTATATTTCTGTATATTTATGTTTAACTCTTTAAACAACTGCATTGTTATCCCACTCACTTGCCTGATAGTAACAGGATTAAACCTGAATGTGAACTTTACAACCCCTATATGAGAAGCAACTGTGTAGTGACATTGGTTTTAATATTCTAAAGAATCTAACTAACTAATTCATTTTTAGCAAGTAGTGTGAAGCTTTCATTAAAACTCTATACTGACTGCACATGGCACCATTAAAAGCAGTTTCCAGATGTTTTAGCACCTGCTTTACTTACTGAAAAATTGTGCTTAAGCTTTTTTCATCAGTCTTGCTAATTAAGTGTGTCATTTTCTTCCCTATTGAATCATATTTTCCTTCTATTAGCTTTAAAAAACATCCTATTTTGTGCTATTCTTTACTCCAGTAGTTTCTTAACTCACTTGCATATTACTTATATTCCCTTTCCATACTTTGCAAAGTCTTTAAGTTCTTTGGAATGCATTTACAAAAAATATATTTCTTCTGAAATAGCATGCATATTAATGCATTCTGTTCAACTATCCTGCAGATTCCAGTACTTACACACACCGCTCTTATATTTCCATGGAACACCTTTATATATATATATATATATATATATAAATCTTTATTTCTTCAAGCAAGTGCTACGTTAGTTTTGATTTCTCCAGCAATGACCGGAAAATATTGTTAACTAATTAAAACAAGCAAGTATATGTAATTTTTTTTTTTTTTTTATTAACTTTAATTGTAATTTCATCCATTACAAAGTGTCTATTTTATTCCAATGATTGTGGAATGGAACAGAATATCTATATATCGGTAGAGGTTTGATTTCTTCTAGAAATTAATAAAAACTTGTAAAAAAAATATTGTATTTTGAGGCTAGGCAAGACCAGGTTCCTAGCAGCTAACAAAAATCCAAATAAACAAAGTTGTTTCTATAGTCCCACACAGGTACGCAATACACTTGGACAGTAAAATAAAATAAAAATAAGAAAAAGCATAACAAATCTGGGGAAGGAGAGGACTGGAAAGGGAGGCACCTATTTTCACTTTTAAATGCCCAAGAGCATAACAATTTCTGCCTTTCAATAAAATTGTCTTGTCTCTCTGCCAATACCTTAGCTGTCAATGATCAGAGACCAGGGTTTACACACATTAAATATTCCATTAAAAATGTAGATTCACACTGCTTGCTAGCTGTGGCGAAAATTTAAAAGTTACTTGTTATGCAGGAACCTTTTAACCCCTTCATGACCAGACTGTTTTTGGAATGTTGTGCGTTAGTGACCTAGGCTGTTTTAACACTTTTGAGGTGTTTGTGTTTAGCTTTAATTTTCTTCTTTGTCTGTTGCTGTACCCACACAAATTATATATTGTTTTTTTAGGACAAGAAGGGCTTTCTTTTCGTGACATTATTTTGTTCATATCATTTTTTTTATTGTGAAAAAATAGTAAAATATGGTTACATTTAAAAAAAAAAAACACTTTTCCTGACTTTTCTTTGTAAATTCTTTTACTAAGCTCCAAAAGCTAATGAAAAAACCTGCTAAAAAGATTCGACTATAGGTCCTGAGTTTAGAAATACCCAATGTTTATATGTTTTTTTGCTTTTTTTTTGCATGTTTTAGGTTAATAAATACAAGTAGCATATAGCTGTTTCAAAACCATTTTAAAACAAATTAGCGTTAGTGACACTGTAACACAGATATCGGTCATGAACTGCTGAATAACCACCCACATGCACACATTTTTATAAAGTAGACATCCCAGGACATTCAACTTGGGGTATTTGGACACTTTTCATTCTGTCATTTTACCACCAATCTTTGACAAGTTTTGGCGTAGTAATTTTGTATGTATTTTATTTTCACACACTTTGAAACTTAGATAAGAATTTAAAGGGGTTGTTCCATTTTATTACCAAACAAAACCCCAATATATGTTCATCTACTTCCCCTGAGTATAGCAGTACCCCACATTTATAGGTTTGCTAGGTTTTTTGTGGCAGGTACAGGGCAAAATTTAGGATATGGTCATTGCAGTTTTAAAACGTTTATTTGTTATGTAATGCTTGTGACTACATTTTCTATCATGCTCAGCCAGCCAAAAGCTACCATAGCAGAATAGGAAATGTAGCCTATAGTAGGAAGCACCGATTTTTGCTATCCTTGCTATCCTGCGGCTGCATGGATCATATATCCAGCTGCTGCGGGCCCCAATCTACTGCTGGGGGCAAATGCAAAGCACTGGCCCCACTAGCAGTCTTTTTTTTTTAAAATAAAATATCCCTAGAGGACCACAGACAGACATAACATGTCATTGGTCCTCTACGGAATAACTTCTTATTTTTATATAATTTAATATTATTATTTTGAATTATTTATTTTTTTTATTGTTTTTTTTACATTTTTTTATTTTTATTTAACTCTAACCTTAACCCTATGGTTAGGGTTAGTACAAACCCTAATTCTAACTCTAGAATTAGGGTTTTGATGAACTCTAACCCTAAACCAAGAGTTAGGATTAGCACAATAAAAAAATAAAAAAAAAACCTTTTGTTTTATTTTTAATAAAAAAATCATGTGGGGGGGGGGGCTGGTTGTGCTTGGGGGGGACCAGGGGGAGGGATGAAACACTATATTTCGTCTCTCCCTGCCCCACGATCTAAAGCTGTCAAAGCAGGCACCTGCTTTGACAGCCATTAACATACGGGCGCTGTGATTGGCTGTCACAGTGCCCGGATGTTTCCAGGGTGGCTTCAATGGACATGGCTGAAGTGTCTCGGTATCCATGACACTTAGCCATGTCATTTTTAGCAAGATCGCGGTATGCCAGCATACATACCACCAGAGGCGTCGCTAGGGGTGGGCTACTGGGGCTATAGCCCCGAGTCCCCCCTTCATAGCCCCGAATGGAGACTCTGGGGCTAAAGTATTCTTTAGCCCCGAGACTCAAGGGCTATAAAAAAAAAAAAAGCTCCCTAGCCTCTCCTCTTGGCCATAGAGATCACAGCGCGACGGGTGCAAGCTCCGCCCCCGTCGCGCTGTGTCAGCTGCTTGCCGGATGTCAGGTGTGTGTGTATGTGTGTGTGTGTGTCAGGGTGTCTAGGTGTGTGTGGGTATTACTGGGTTCTGAGTGGCACAATATTCTTGGGCTACGATTGGCACAATATTACTGGGTTCTGAGTGGCACAATATTACTGGGTTCTGAGTGGCACAATATTACTGGGCTATGATTGGCACAATATTCCTGGGTTCTGAGTGGCACAATATTCCTGGGCTCTGAGTGGCACAATATTACTGGGTTCTGAGTGGCACAATATTACTGGGCTATGATTGGCACAATATTACTGGGCATCTAATTGGCACAATACTACTGGGCTCTGAGTGGCACAATATTCCTGGGCTCTGAGTGGCACAATATTCCTGGGCTCTGAGTGGCACAATATTACTGGGTTCTGAGTGGCACAATATTACTGGGCTCTGACTGGCACACTATTACTGGGCTCTGACTGGCAAAATATTACAGGCATCTGACTGGCACACTATTACTGGGCTCTGAATGACACAATATTCCTGGTATCTGACTGGCACAATATTACTGGGCTCTGAGTGGCACAATATTCCTGGTATCTTACTGGCACAATATTACTGGTATCTGAAAGGCACAATATTACTGGTATCTGACTGGCACAATATTACTGGGTTCTGAGTGGCACAATATTCCTGGTATCTATAATTGTACAATTTTCAAACACTGAAAAATTTGTGGGTGTTTTCTTACATTTTTATTATGGGGGGGGGGGGTGCAACACTCAAGGTCCGCCCCGGGTGCCAAATGCTCTAGGTACGCCCCTGTGTGTGACCGAGCTCATCTGGGCTCTAGCCCCAGATCATCCGAAGACCTAGCAACGCCCCTGCATACCACGATCAGACCTGCATGACGGTCCTGGACCATCATCGGTCACGAAGGGAGTTTTCCCTATGACGGTCCAGGACCGTCATCGGTCACGAAGGGGTTAAATGCCTCTATATCATCAGGAACCATTTGCCTAGCTAGCTTTGTGGCAGCCCAGTCAATCCCAGTGAAGCCTACATTCTTAAAAGACTATAATAATGTACAGCCATCAATATAGTATATATAAAATGTAAACTTTCTAGTGAAAGGATTAGTGGAACTGTTTTAGTAGCCTGTACCTTGAATAGGTACTTGAATAGGTCACCTTGATGATTAAGTGGAAACAATAATTCTTAAGGATCTATTCAAAAGAGAGAAATGCAGGCAATTGATATTAGAATTTCAAACTTTAGACCAATTTAGCCATGTTGTAAAAATTCTCCAATGCAGCTGATTGGGAGAAATTTTCCAACTCAGTTACTTTGGTCTTAAGTTTGAAATTCCCATCTTAATTCCCTGAAAATCCCTGCAATTATCTCTTTATTGGGAGGTTATCCATTTTATTTTGAGTCCAGCCCCTAGCCCCAGGGGAATGTTATTTCCTTATTTATGGGACCACAGGCTCCAGGGGGGCTTAATTTTATTATTCCATGGGGCTGCAAGGATAGTGACAGGGGAGGCATTATTTTATATTTAATGGGGCTTCAGGACCAAATATTTAACATTTGTATGGGGCTAAGGGCCCTTAGTCATCCCAAAGCCACAGTTTTAGTTTTGATTTCTCTAAGGTGGGGACACTAGTAAACCCTTAAGCCACTAGTATTAACTTAAAGAGTTTATATGGAATAATAGCATATTTTACTAAATGCCGATGCTCCCTCACCGCAATACCTATTTTTGAAGTTCTTGATGCCACTGAATCACACATTATTTTGATCAGATCAATAGACCAATGTGTCAAAGTACGTGGCGGTTATATAGAGTTCTGTTGCTTGAGATTTTTTAAAATTCAAATCATTTTGCTCTCTGTATTGAACCAAAATTAGTAGCTCCACATCTGAATTCTAAAGTTATTTATTTAGTGATGTATAACAATCGATGTAAATAAGATTGTTTAGTTAATATAACCACAGCCATTGGTTAAATGTTGTCAGAAGCTGCCTTAATATATGTGGTACCGGTCCAAATAATACAATTGCTTTTAGTAGTTTAATTAGCAAAACCCATGCTTATGGACAAATATGATGTTTCTCCTGAAGAAGACATCCCACTACCGAGATGGACCTTCATGTAAAACTCCAAGTTTATTCAAAAATGTTAAAATTAAAGAAATAATAGTAAAGCTGACAAACAGACTCAGCATGCACAGAATAAACATTGCCTTCCTCCCCACCCATAAAAAGTTTCACCAGATAATACTGTAAAGTATAAGATGGGATGATAAAAAATACAGTGTGCATAATATAAGACATTGCAGAGAAAAAATATAAATGTGAGTGTCTAAAATCATTACAAATCATTACAATCACTACAAAAACAACTGCAATGTATAAGACAATCAGGCTTGCGCTGCCAAAAACAGGATAAACTACAGCTTAATTAAAAAGAAGAAAATAAAGAATAATAATTCTAAAATCATTTTTTAAATGATATTTTTACCTTTACACTTGTATTTAAATAAGAATGAAATATAAAAACACAACTAAAAATAAATATGGTGTTGTTTATATCAAATGTTTTTTTTTTTTTGTTAATTTTTTTTGTTTTTTATTGGACTCAAAACATGGTTTGGATATATTTCCTAGACTTTAAGATAATGTAGAGATATACTGTAGCTTTTAAGTGAGGTAATAACCTATCTCTGATATTTTTTCTAGAATGAGGTGCTCCCATATTCTCTGAGCCAATTGTAATTTAGAGATAAATGCACTGCTGTGTTACACATGACAATATGGGGGTCATGTACTAAACAAGGGCAGTAGGAAAAAAAGTAGGTAAAACATGAGTAAGTAAGTAATTTGCGACTATTTATAACATTTTGCTCTTTTTCCTGATTTTGTGCCTCTTCCGTTTATTTTTATGTAGGGTGTATTTTCCACTTGCGCTAATATATTGAGATTATATTTGTGCATGGTGAAAACTTTTGTGAATATTTTGTGAAAAATAATTCTTATTTTGTGAAAATTCTGTGAAAATTACACCACCTTTTAGCATCCAAAGAGGAAGAAAAAACATTCACAAACCTTTTTTTATTCACAATTATGCCTGTTTTTAATCGCAATTTATATATTTACTATTTGAGTATTAAATATTTAGTACATTGCAAAAGGAGCAAAGCGCAAATATAGTTTTACACATAAAATATATTTGCATTTTTTTTAGTACATGCCCTTCTATAGGCATTATTTATCAAGACAAAAATGGTGCTATTTCAGGAAAAAGTGTTAAATTAGTAGTAATAACCATGGAAACCAATGGAATTCTATAGCAGTTTGCTCCCAATTAAGCACTTAAAAAAAAAGAAATAGCACCTTTCTTTGCCTTGATAAACCTAACCTTATATACATTTCCATAAATATCTTAACTCCACCCTATACAGAGAACAAGAAAGCGTCATAGAAACTTGGGCAGTCTGCCTTTAATTCATTGTAGCATGTATTTATAGCTTGGCTAAGCAGGTGAAGTAGTGTACACAGCAAACTGATACATTTGTTATTGGTGATGGCTAATGTATTGCAACAATATAGAGAATTGGCAATTAGAGAACTGAAGGTTGAGATAATCTTTTAACACTTGCAGGTACGCCCTACTTAATTTTTCTCTATTCTTCTGCTTTGTGCAGCAAGCTGAATTACCTTTTTTTGTGTACAACTTCTTATTTGCCTATATAATCAGTATTTGGAGGAGGGACTTCATGCAGAACATGGAGCGGCTACATTCATGTGAATGTTAAGAAGTACTGAATAAGCTTCACGCGGTTTAATTCTAAGCATAAAATCTATGCTTAGACTAGTGTTTTGTGAATGAAAGATTAGTACAGATGGTTAAAATACATGATGCTACTATTTACGTGTTTGTCTACATAACACTATTCCTTTCAACTTTTCATGTGCTCATAGTCAGTGTTTGAAGTGCTGTCTTTTCTTTGCTATACCTTACATTTAACCTTAAATGAAGCTACCATAACTAACACAGTCATTCAGGCTGGGTGACCCTTAATACAGGCCTCAAACCAATAGCCCAAAAATAGGAAGATGTTTTTGCAATCACTGCCCAATCATATTTTAAATTACAATAACAGAACAAGTCAAAATATAGCTTTATATAAGACATTTAAATGCGCAGTCATTTTAATTACTTGTCTGAGCTTGTTTTTCACAGATTTTTTCAGTCTGAAATATGATTTCTGCAAGTGAAGGTTATATGTACAGATGTGAATCCCTTGTTCGTTGTGTCTAGAGCCCCACAATCATAACTCTCTGACAAATGTTAGTGTGATAGTTTCATGTATATAGTACACGATAGCTGCAACATGTTAGACATGCATCTCAGTGAGCATCGTCTATTAGGGCACGTTATTAACCTATTCGGGCATAATTACATTTTATGTCATCCTAAAATACTCAAAACATTTTTAGGATAGCATAGCACCACCTATATTTAATAGTTCATTGAGCTGATGATGAGGTGATGGGGGAGACACCAAAGTCATATTCAATACATGTTTTTTTCTCTTAATTCATGCATTTTCTTGCAATTCTGTTAAAATTTTTATAAATATTTTTTTTCTACATCCACAGCATAAGCAATACCTAGGCTATCCTTTAAAGGGAATAAAATGTAAAAAGCAAAAAAGAGATAAAGAGGTATCACATCACTGATCCCTGCTTGGTGGAAGAGCTCTATATCCTTCTCACTGCAAACGCAGCTCTACTTGAGACTTCAACTTGATGCTCATGTGTCCTAACGTACACAAAAAAAGATCATAAAACTAATTAACCTGCTCCAAATGAGCAATGAACATCACATAGTAAAAAATGCAATAAAACCAGTGAAAACAATAAGAAAATGTGCAAAAAATGTTTAAAAAATTAAGAAAATAAAGGTTAAAAAATAAATAAAACAAATAATAAACTAATATAACAAATATAATAATAAAAAAAAAAATTATTCAGACACTTGAGATACCCCCAACCAGAGCTTAACAGTGCAACGGTGAAAATCATTGTTTGAATGCCATGAGGGTGGACACTACCCACCTCTCTGGCACAGAAAGGGTGTCCTGTAAATTAAATATTACCCTAATCCCGGTTCCAACAGCAATACGCCTTTGTTCCTTATTTTTAAGCCTACAGAAAGGAGCCACACACAAAAAAAAATCTATCTATCTCTAAAAGTCAATTTCAGAAAGAAAAAAAAAGTTTGTGGGCCAAGTTATATTCAGTCTGCCCTAAGCAGAGGGCAGACTATTAACAAAATACCAGCTGGGGAGGGCATTGGGAGAGGACATTAGAAGACTCCCAGGCATGTATTTCATTATCGTTATGCTCTCCGATGAGGGCAGACTGAATACAGCTAGGTCCGCGTGTCTTTTAATTGTTTTATTTGCTGGCACAGATTTTGTTAGAGATAGGTGGCGAAAAGTCCAACTCGCCTTCAAGTTCAAACTCCCTTCAGATTTTAATGAATGGCGATCTTGTTGCTTTTCACTGAAGGGAGGTGGAGGGAGAGGAAGGTCAAGTTTGACTTTGTAAATAGCGTATGGAGGTCAAATTGAGAGGTTGACTTTCACTTTAAAGGTCCCTCCCAATTGCTTGCTGTTTCTTGCATTATTCTTAACTTTTAGTAAATAGACTCCATAGAACTGTCACTATGTGACAGATACTATATTATATGCAGCCTTTACTGGTTCTAAGGATGAGTATCCATTTATATATAATTATATTTGTGTTATGAGAGTAACATTATAAATAGGGGGCTGCCACCTCTGCCGTTATTTTACTGGACACATATAAATGTTGCATGCTGCTTTTCAGTGTGTAGAAGTTAAATGTGACCAGAAGGAAATCAATTGATTAGTCAAGTAGGGGATCCCACTGAACCACACTGATTAGTTACATTCTACACAATGCAACATGCAAAATGTATATGTGGTCAGTAAAAACTAATTATATGTCAGATCCAGTCACAGTTTCTGGAACATGTGACCATTGAAGGTATAGTTTTTGTAAAGTAATGGAACGTTCCATCTATCATATTTTTTGTTAACCTTACTAATGATATTCATAACCTTTATGTGACCTGGTGCTCTGACTAGCGCAGGAGCGTGGGACAGAGAAGACATCCTCTGTCCTTTTATCAGTGCCACCACGGTGTGACACAGTCTCTCCTGCACCTGTTGCTTGAGGTCCCCTAGTACCACAGAACAGCATTTGATACATGTATCCTTGGCAGCAAGCAGCAGCCACTCTCACAGAGCCAGTGTCTTAGGCAATCACATATTTTCCTATCAGTAACAATGGCTCTAAAATACTTCTGTTCCTCTCAGCTAAAAATATCCAACTCATCCTTTCTAAGCATCTGTGTTTGCATGAAAATTATCCGATAATGACATTCCAATGTCCCCTAGAAGTATATTAAAATAGAAGTACATTTCAAAAGTCGGATATTTTTTCTCACTTTAACTTCCTCTTTCAGTTGTTAAAACACTAAAAAAAATAATAGCACATGGCTTCACAGTTTGTATTTTACATTATATTTAAAAATGAAAGTGGACTAATACATATTACCATTTTATATACGATTTGCTTCTTTGTTATCCCAAATATAGCATTAAAAAAGTTCAAAAACTGACAAAATAATAATATATACAAATCAGAAAATTGTGTATTCTGTAAAGTTTTGAAAGCTGGAGACATCTCTATTTTTAATATTCCCCTTACCTTTTACTTAGTAGTGTACAATTTGCCACTTGCTAATGTGTATGTGTTCAGACAACAGCTGTGAATGTCTGAGATGTTAATGTTTTTCTCTACTTCTTTATGGATGATAAAAACAAGAACTTTTTACAACCCTGCTGATGTGTTTTAAAAATAACTTTCCCATTACCCAAGGGTTACATTACCTACACTTCACTGAATTCTATCTAAAATTTCATTTTCACACATTTGTCATATCTGAGCTAGCTCCGAGTGCTAGAGACCGTGCAATACGTAATTCACTGGTGCTGCCAGGGTTAAACCACACCATTTAATTTCTGCATTGTCTAATTGCTCAATATCTATTTTTTAATATGTTTTAGATTTTGACATAAGTAATGATTTCTGTATTCTCGTGTTCAGATGTATTTGACATAGTATTGTCACTTTTACAAAGTTGTGCCTGTTCCGAAACATCAAATATTCTAAGAACACCTGTTCTGAAATATAAAACATGCGGGGTTAATTTAGTAAGGCTTACATGTGAGACAAATCACATGCTAGTCTGTAGTTCAGTAATTCATTAAAAAATATTTGAAAGCACATTGAATTACACCTAGCGACTTTGCTACATTATAAGTAAATTACAAAATGATCCACTGTTCAAACTCTTGAAAAATAGATCAACAATTAGCTATAATAGTTTAACATAACAGTATGTTCATCAATTGTTTTTTTTTTTTTAGGTAAGGCTAAAATCTACAGTTTTACTCAAATCTTTGTTTAAAACAGGTTCCTTCTCCCATTCTTCCTTACTTCCCTCTTTCCTTTGTCCCTTCCTATACATTTCTTTATTTTACCAAAATATATTCAGTTTGTAAATATACATCTATTCAGGTCATTGGTGTGTGCTTTAATAAGTGAAACTTTACTTTTGCATATAGTATATGCAGCACGTAAGTATTAAAAAGGAAGAGGTCTAGAATATTTATTCATGGAATGATTAAGTAAAATTGACCGCATTCCATTGCTAAAATGGAATATATCCCATATGAATTAATGGAGATTAGAACATGTGCTAATATGCTGTTATGAATGCTGTTTCAGTGCTATGAACTAAAGGGGTTGAATCGTAACCCAGATATTTTAGATCATTTTTCTGCCACATTACTAAAAGTGCATTGCAGAATATTATCAATTTCTATCATTTGAAAACTAACTGTCATAAAGATTAACTATACATATCATTGTACTTAAAAATCAAATTTTTTAACAGACTGGATGTCAAATCATAACAGAGAAATAATCTTTATAAGCCAGAGTTTCAAGTTTATGAATACTATTGAAAAAAGAGCTGATAGAGAGAGGTAGACCAGCTTTTTAAAAGAGAGCACCTAATTAATTAAATACACTCTAACTTAATAATAGCAATCTGAATGAGAATAACCAAATGTGTCATTCCACAGACAAACAAACAACGCATAATGAGAGAATATACAAGATACACTAAAAGAACAGGGCAATAGCTATTGGAGGAGTACATGGATCTAAAGAGAATATCCAAAATATTAGAGAGGCACTACGTAAATAAGCTAAAAACAAGAATAGAGGTGCATCACTCCAAAAGGACCTCCATACAGCCCCCCAAAAATAATAACGATACAAGTAAAAATAAGAGGAGCAACAAAACAATTATATTATATAAATCACATATTTATTATAACAAATTGGTTATAGCATATACGTGTACACTGACTATACAAAAATATACACAAAATATACTTACAAAGATGTATAAATGCAGTATAAAAGACAAACAACAAGATAGCAAAAGTGGAGAGCTGAACACCCGGAAGTCAACGTTTCGGCAGCTCAGACCTTTCTCCAGGAGTTACTTCTCTAAGAGAAGTCAGACAATATCCCTTTGCCCCCAAGTACCTCCATGATCATACTTGTTGACTAATATCAAACATTCATGGAACATCTAAATACTAATAACCATATGAACATTATCATAAGAAACATTAGTACATGGTTGGATAATAGCACAAACTCTGATGTCACCACCCTACTTGACTTTACCCAGTTGATTATAGATCAATGGATACAAATTCTACCATCCTATAATACCAATTGAAATAAATATATATAAAAAAATCACTAACACCATCACCTTAAACTAAAATATAGTCAGAGGTAGATTTCTTCTTAGTCACCTCTATCTCCTATGATGGCTCAACAATGTCTTCATATCATCCTTTTCTGCAAGTAGAAATTGGTATAAAAAAATATAAAACAGTATTTATACAATTTTAAAATAAATCCCCACAAAAAGTAAATGTCATCTGAGCAACAATAGGCTCAACAACTCTGCTTTAGGTGAAGGAAGGGCATGCTTCTTTTCATAAATATGGGGATACATTTTTACATATCACTGCTTATCACTCAGAGATGAATGGTTTTTAAGAATGCAAGTTTCCACCACATTCACAATTATTTGTCTGTATGACATAAGCAGGATTTAGTAGTCCTTGAATGTTACCTCTGGACATACTTTCAAGACTGAGCTTAGATCATGTTATCCATTGTCCAGTCAATGCTTAAATAACGCATGCATCTTGGGTGAAGAGGGGAAGGGGGAGGTAGAAATGAGGGTTCCATGGGGTACAGTTATCATCTCACCAGTTATCATCAGAGATGGACACAAATAGTCTGGAAGACACATATGATTAGAACTAAGCTATCGAGCTTGGTAGACAGACAAGACACTTGGATAACATTTTATAAAGTACTATGCACTGGGGCATTTGGGAGCGAAAAAGCCAAATAGCTTGTTGGTGCCATATTTGGCTCACACAGTTTACTGTGCAGTCGCATAGGTTGCACCACCCATAGGCTGAGGGGGCAATTATATTGAAATCAATGGCAATGCACATCTTTTTGTTATTTTCAGTGTTCTTAATTTATAAAATGATGCTAATAGCAAATGGCTAATCAGATTCATCTTTGATGTAGCTTTGATATAAAAATAAATGCATTATCAAGTATATTAGTAATGGGATAGCTTGCTATGCATTAATTGGAAGACCTGCAGTACAGTTAGACAAACAGAATACTGCCTGTACTGTGAATTATGATAAACATTTTTTATGTGTTCACTGCTCGATAATATTGTTTAAATTTGTAATTGCTAATTGGAAGAAAAATACTTTATATACCATAAAGAAGATATTGATATAAAACCTATACCACAAGAAGCAAAAAAAAAAAAAAAAAAGAGCATTTGAAAGAAATAATAAAAACATGCTGATGAATTTATTTTGCATTCAGTGAGCAAATATCTTCAATCTATTTCATACCACATTGCCTCATTTAACATCTTAAGATTTTCAAAAGGTTTGATTTCTTTTCCATTTGTCAATATTTCAAAGGCCCAGGTAATGCTTTTACTTGGACTCATTCAGTAAAAGGATTACAGAAACTAGTGTGCTATTACCAAAAATGTCAGAGCAATTTGTTACAAATCAGAACAGCAATTCCCTTTTTTGTACTTCCATGGATAAAAAGGATATGTGCTAATTAAGGATGAGTATAGCATCATAGTACAAGGAACCAGCATTATCTTATTTTTCAAGAACGCTTTGTATGACTCACACGCTGCTTCTATGCAAGATACTGTATAATATATTGCTAAATCATTGTCAGGCAAAATTTATGACAATAATGTAAAGTAAACACAACCTAAAGTATATTTTATTGCAGCTAAAAATGTTGTAATGGTGCTAGATATACCTAGATTTTTATAATTTATAAATACATTTGCCTTTTTTAATAAATAAGGTGTCTTGGTAATTATGAAAACTATCATGTAAAACATAAGATGCAAACAAATATATGCAGTGGCCCTTTTTAAGAATTACAGTCTCTTTTTTTAATTCTTAATTTTACAACTCAATTCCAATGTTACATTTAATTTTCTATATATAACAAAACTATTACACATGTTAAATACTTATTAAGTATGCCGTTATCATACCATTGATCTGTCATATTTTTATATCCTTTTATAACTGAACACAAAACAAAATAACACCAAACAAAAAGAGAGAAAAAATAATTCAATTCTTAGCCCTCTCTCCATCCTACCCAATCCCCAAACCCCCAGGCTCAGGACCTGCGTCTCCTCTCCCCATACTCCAACCAGTGAAAACATGTCTTCATATATTGGTGTATATACAGTCTCTTTTAACCTAAATCCCTCTCTCATCTTTCTTCTTATGTTGTCACGTTTTATTGTCCCAGTAAAGCTCTGTCAATTCTAAAATGTTGGAAGGTATGTCAATATCTCAATTATATGCAAATAAGGAAAAATGTTAATTCCCAAATCACAATTCAAGAATAGGATAGGAACATAGTATGATGAGAAATAAACAATGGAAAATATCTGTCTCTCCATCTCACATTGCCTGCAGTTCCCATGAGGATCAGCACATAAACTGCTACCATGAAGATGGCTAAGCCTCATGTGAAATATAGTCCAACTAGCTCTCACTGTCCTCAATCACTGTTAATATCAGGTTGTTCACAACTGATCCAGATAGAACACACACAATTAATCTGCGGCCAAACTCACCTAGTGCCAACTATCCACATAACTGTTACTACAACTATCTTCCCTCTGTCATCTTCACTCTCTTATGTGTTTCATGTATCCCATTCCCTCTAGATTGTAAGCTTGTGAGCAGGGCTCTCTACCTAACGTACCAGTCTGTTCTAGTTTGTCTAAATTAGTTGGCGCCATATAAATAAATGGTAATGTAATGTGGTAGTGATGCGTATAAGTTATATCCCCAGTCTCACTCCTTATTAGCCGAAGTGAGAGCAGGTCTTTTATCTGAAAACATAAAATTATAATGATTTGACATCACTCCCTCTTTAACAATTGTCCATAAAATACATTTTTGTATTCATAAATTATTATGCTATGTCCACTTGCCAATTGTTAACCACGGCAGTATACTGAAACTAGAGTAAATGTAAAAGGTAAAAGTAAATCATTAGCACAAAAACACTGGGGAAGTTCAACTTAAAATTAAATATGATGGGTGTATCACCCATCACCGCCTGATGGCGGCCCTGGTTAAGGGTCAACAATTCACTTACCTATGATTAGACATTCCATTCCAAATTGGCTTACACTATTGGCATATCTGTGCTCCCCTCACATTTCTTCCACCTCTTTGTACCTGAGGACAGCTTTTTTCTTCCAGCTTCATGGCAATCTCTCGGGAAGTCAGGGACAAAATTATTAAAAAATAATATTTAGATGTCCTTTCTTTGGTAGCGCCAGATAGGGAAACAGTGTGCAAGCCTAGGAGAGGTGAGCAGGGCAAAGGGAAAACTACACTGAAAACACTTCACCACTTTCAGCGAGATGCTGGTGTTGCATCTGCTGTAGCATTGGCATCTTTAATACACAGCCTACAATGAGAACCACTTCTGTTGGCACAACTCCTGCCTCTTTCTGCACAAGTGTTCCAAAAGTGGAAGTACACATCCAGCAATGTGATGATTCAAGAAGAGCAAGGAGTCGAGAGTCAAAGAGTTTGGGTGGAGAAGTTACATCTAAGAGCAACAGAAGGAAACTACCATGGCTAGGCCTCAGAATACTCACTCTTGTATGAGGGATACATACTCATATTCTGAATCCCTGAGTTGGTTTGAAAAACAAATCAGTGTCTCACAATACAAAAAAACACGTCATGTTCTTAGGTTTTGTTACCAACCTTAGGATTTCTCTATTAGGGTTGGTACCAATAAAGGAGCTGGGGACCTTCCACCAAGCTTATTCGGTTAAAGATGGAGTTACACAGGAATAGTGCAAAGGTTACGATGTCTCAGTTGATAGAGCATTCTTCATGGTGAAAGAAGGAGGGAAGGATGTGCAGCTGGCCAAGTTCACCATTGAGACAGACTTCTTCATCTATGTAAAGTATTTTCATCATTTGGATTATAAATAACCAGTGAGGGGAAAATATACAGTAAGATTGTTACAACCCCCACAAAATGATAACTCCCATTAACTTCAAATACAAAACTAAGCTGTGATGAGCGGTTACATGCAGGATGGTCTATGCCGTCCTGCAGGCTTCTGCTGTAAAATGTAGCCGACGCTCACTTTGAGTGTCAGCTACATTTTCTGTGTCAGAGTGAGGCCACTCAAAGTGACCTCACCTGACAGTGAGGACCCTGCTGAAAGTCCATCAAGGGGCCCGCGATGAGCTGTTTATTGTTGGACATTCCATGCCGTCCTACTAGAATCTTGGCACTAAAAAGTAGGATGGCATGGAATGTCCTGCAAGTGGGCAAGGGTTAAAATAAGTAAAAATGCCATATGCTTTTACGATACAGATGTGAGTGCTCAACTCAGCACTGTATTTAGTGTGAGGCAAACAAGGCAAGTGCCTAGGGCTGCACTTGCCTTGTTTGCCCGGGGGAGGTGGCACAAAATTCCCCCACAAAAAAAAATTCCCCCACAAACAAGCCACCCCTTTAAGAAAAGAACTCGCTTGCCAGCAGAGACGGTGGCTGGCGAGATCGGAAGATCTCCCCTCACCACCACTCTGCCTGAAAGCAGGTTGCACAGGGGCCAAACAGGCAGCACAGATAAACCTACATGCTGCCGGTTCGGCTCCCTGTGCAGTATGATGGGATGACGTGATGGGGGTGATGCAATGGGGTGATGAAGGCATATCATGAGGTGAAAGAGGTATGTGATGGGGTCATGTAATGGGGTGATGTGGGTTATAGGGCATGTCATGGGTGTGCAGCGTCAGTAGGGGGGTTCCCGAATTTTGTCTGTCTAGGGAAGCACAAAACCAAGGTACACCATTGGCTCCACTCACAGAGCACAATGGTTCCAAGTCCTCAGAACATGGACACCCAAAACACTATTTTCTAGCTCCATGCCAAAGAGTGAGTAGTTTCAAATATGCCTAATAGGTACACAAACTCTGCATAGTTACAGTAGAGTACTAAATAATATTAAAAATACAAATTATTAAAATACAAATATACACATTTAACACACAACATGGACAAGTAAGAAATATGATTAGTGCAGGTGCATTTTATATTTAAGTACTTGGCAGAGATCACTTAAGGAATTGGGGTAGATTGCGGGTAGAAATAATGCTCTCTAATAGATTATGCCATTATTATGGAGCTCTAAAGGAAAATCAGGACCTAGTCACTTGCTTTTTATATTTTGGGGTTGTAAATAAAGTGTGGGTACTTGATCAGAGGTTATTATCATGAGTCAACCCGTATTCAGGCTCATCCAAGCTGTATCCAGGCTTTTCAGTTTCATTTCTGCATCTTGGTATTCTGTCTTGCTTATTACCTATGCTCGTTCCTACCTTTGTTTTGCATACCTGTACCTTTTACATCTCTCTCTCGCTTGGCCACAGAGTGACGCTCCCACAAAGTGGTAACCCTTCCCATGCTCGGCCACATAGCGGTATCCGCCACAGAATGGCACCCCTCTCTAGCTCGGCACATAGTGGTATCCCCCACAGAGTGGCACCCCTCTCTAGCTCGGCCACATAGTGGTATCCCCCACAGAGTGGCACCCCTCTTTAGCTCGGCCACATAGGGGTATTCCTCAGAGTGGCACCCCTCTCTACCTCGGCCAAAGACTGGTACTCCCCAAGAGTGGCACCTTCCCAATCCGGCTATAGTCTGGATCCTGCCCTGTTCCAGAGTAGCCCCTACCTGTGAGCACTCCGTGATATATGACCTGAGAATCTGTACGTGTGATAACTTCTATTCCCTTAAAGAAGTTATCCAGCAAAGCAGTAGTGCTGGCCGCCTTCCGGAGGTTGCTCATGTAGGCTAAGTCTGCTCTTATGTCTTAGAGTCCCTTCAGTGGGATGCCCTGTCCTGTCTCTTTAAATGTAATCCTTGTTAGTTTACAGTCTGTTCTGTCTCTGTTTCTAGCCTTGTTTGTACCCAGTTTCTAGGTTTTCTCTGTTCTTTGCTCTATTCCATTTCTGGTTATCCTTTTCCTGTCCTTATGTTCCATTCCAGGTTTTCTGATTCTCTCTGCCCTGTCAGTTTTCTATTTAAACCACACCCGTTGCTTTTCAGTCCTTTGCAGCAGTCTACAGGAATTTTCTTTGTGTTAAAGGTCTATGCTATTTAAGTGTCTTTGATTCTATTTGTTTTAGCTTTGCTAATATTATGTTTTAGTTAGGGACTTGCCTATGTGGGATACCTTGACGTGGTTGGCAAGCTAAAATCTAATTGGTCAATTTGGTGAACCAAACTCCCACCTTTCACATCTTTAGTATTAGGCTACTACCTGTATTTATGTTAATTCCTTTGTATGTGTCTCTTGTGTTCCTTTGTCCTGTTCACTGCAGTATTCTTATGTTTTCTGCAACCCTGAGCCTTGCCTTGTTTATTCTTAGTTGGTTTCTGTTTTATCTTGCTCATGTCTTGTTTCTGTCCTGCAGCCCTGCACTCTGTATTTCCATTCTGCTATACCTCAGTCCTTTTCTGTTTTAGCTCTGCTTCGCTATCTTTTAGTTCATTTCCTCTCTAGCCCTGGTACCTGGATACAGCAGCTTCTTTACAGGGCCTGGTTGTGGCTGCAAAGACTTGGGGTCCCAAACCTCCAAGCAATTGCAGTTACCCAGCACCAGGTCCTGTCTCCACCCTGCACCGTAGCTCCTGATCTCGGGGGCTCAGGGTCTATTACCATCTGGGACCCCGTGCGTTAGTTATACAAGATGGAAACTGGATGGGAGCTTCCCAGAATAGCTCTTAAATCCATGACTGGAAAGGAGAAGGGTGTGTCCTCGTATAGGGAGCACAGTCTGGTCCTTAACAAGTTAGTTCCACACTGTGTTGATGGTTCAAATTCCTTGCCAGTGCTTAGTTTGTAAAATAAAAGATTTCTGCTTAACCCCTTAGTGACCGAGTTCTATGCTGCATTTGATGTGCCATGAAGACCAGAATTCCATTTGTTTTCATATATTTACTGAACTGTGAATTTATTTCTTTGTGTTCAGTCCACAAACACAAATTATATATCATTTTTTTTAAAGGACGGATATGATGAAAATATGCCATAAAAAACACTTTTTCTAACTTTGACCTGATTTTTTTTTAACACAATTACAAATGGTAAAAATGACCCCGTCTATATATTTCTAATATTTTGTCTGAGTTTAGAAATATCAATGTTTCCATGTTTGTCTGTTTTATTTCAAGTAATAGGGCAATACACAATATTAGTGTTTTTTAACTATTTTCTTCAACAGTGACCTTTTAACCCCAACTCTAAATTTACCCTAACCCTAAATCTACCCCCACCCCTTAATCTAACCCTTGTATTGATCCGAACGCCCCTGTAACCCTAATTTTGACCCTAACCCTAGATCTAGGTTTAGTAGATCAAGGGTTAGCTTTTTCCATTGTTTAAATTTATTTATTTATCTTTTCTCCTCTAACTGTAATATTGTCTAACTGCCTCAAGGGGCCGTCAAGCAATGGTTACAGAGCGACGGAAGAGATTTTTTTTCTTTCTCTCTTCCTTCTCTCTGTACTGGTCACGCTGTATTGGAGGAGCATGCTCCTCCAATACTGGAACAACCAGCCCTGGGGGGCACAGAAGGTGTTGCATGATGCCTCATTGCACCACTTTAACACACATAGGCAGTGATCAGCTTTCACTGCCTATGTGTGTAACCCGCATACAATCACATTCGCGGTGATCGTATGCACACGGGGGGGGGGGGGGGGATTGCGAAGGGGGGGGCAAAGCACTCTAAGAGGCTGCTTCGGATGCAAAGTAGTCTCTGGGAATAGCAGCAGACATGTAGCGTTGCGCCAAGGAGCACAATGCTACATGAAACCTGAGGAAGTATTCAAGGCGTATCTATACATCCATATGCATTAAGGGGTTAACTGAGCTTAACAAAGTGGGTTCCTTTCAGCATCTTAGGGCACTGCTTAGAACCAAACTCTTGGACAATCCGGGATTATATCTGCCTGCAGTACTCATAAGTAGAGTTGAGCGGACACCTGGATGTTCTGGTTCTGCAGGTTCGGCCGAACTTCGAAAAAATGTCCGGGTCCATGCTCGAACTTGACCCCGAACCCCATTGAAGTCAATGGGGACCCGAACTTTTGGCCACTAAAATGCCTCTAAAAAAGTCCTGGAAAGGGCTAGAGGGATGCAAAATGAAGTAAAATGTGGTCAATTGACCTATTCGTATGAATGGGGACTCTATTTCGTTTTATAGAATAGCAATAGCATTACATGTATTCCATAAACCGAAAGTCTATAAACCGAAAGACATTCGGTTTATAGACTTTCGTTTTATAGAATACATGTAATGCTATTGCTATTCTATAAAAAGAAAGTCTATAAACAGAATGTCTTTCGGTTTATAGACTTTCGGCTTATGAAATACATGTAATGCTATTGGCTTTCTATAAACCGAACCAGAGTCCCCATTCATAATAATTTCTTGACACTGCTCATAAGCTTGAACCCAGCCATTGTTAAAAGCATGGCTTATTACAGTGTTATGTGTTTCAATACTGCTGTGGCAAATACCCTACCTCATGGATGTCTTGTCCCTAGTAGGGATGGGTATTGGTCTAGGGTAATGGTAGTATGATGCACAGTCATACAGGGCTGCATATTACATTTCCGTTTTCCATAATAAATAAGTTTAATTTTTTGTCAAAACAGGTGATAATGGATGCACTTTAGATTCTTACATATATACATGGTACTGCACAAACTAAGTTTTAGTGAAAATGTTCTAATTATAGCAAAGCTTTCTCATCCAAGTTTGTTATTGCCAAACTGCAGCATACACTGTACATTACATCTGCTCTGCTTGCTAAATCTCTGTTGCAATGTTGTGTTTACTCACCGTTATTTCATAAACAAGTAGAATTCTAGTCAATGCACTGCTCTCTACATCTTAGTAGCAAAGGTCAGATATAGTATTTGTTTATTTTGAATATGATTGACACTTTTAAGCTTTATAATTATCCTTGTTAAAATGAATGCAAATGACCTAATCAGAAGATGCAGCAGTGTGTGATAAATGTGAAGTCAAGCAAGGATTCTCAATGAAGCATTCATTAGCATGCATTGGTTTCCGTAATTTGATGGTGTACTAGAAAGGGAGTAGTTTAAACAGTGTCAAAATGTGGTTGTGTGCAGTGTAGAACATGCATATATTTCCTTTATAAAGTAACTACCATGACATACTTAAAACAGATAATGTTTGTTGATTCAATAAACAAATGTGTGTACATGAATATATTTTTTTTTATATAATAAACAGATGAAAAACAACTGTGGTGGTTGTTGAGAACCAGAGAAATATGTATAATAACTATTTGTTTAATTAGGAAGAACTATTTGTTTAATTAGGAAGAACTGACATCCAAAGAACATGTAGTGGTAATGTTCTTTATGTCAGTTTGATGTAATTTCTGAAACAAACATTCATAAAAGAGTGCCACATTTGACAAACATAAATTATATTTTCAGAAATATGTTGTATTGTTTTTTTTCTGGATTAAGGGGTTTAAGGTATTCACTCCTCTAAACAAGCATGGCCTTAGCAGTCACCACTTGAATTTGTTACAGAACATACCATCTTAAAAATAATTGCTTTTGGAAGATTTTTAGGAATAGGCAATGTTTTGTGGTAATTAGGGATGTCTGTCTTGACTGACACCCTTGTAGGACCAGCCTTTGCCTATGGCCTTCATATCTCAAAGCTAAGCAGTGCCTACAACCATTCTGGTCTGGCATTGCCGGATCCCATCAGACCTTGCTCAGCACCAGTGCAGTCAAGAGATCCCCATGTGCTGTAGGCTGCTTTCTTAGTTTTGTATATTGCCCACCTTGCCATTATGGTTATGGGTTGGACAAGTTAAGATTCCCTTGTAAACCACCATTTGCCTTCAGCATAAATTCTTGTGTGAGAGTGCCCAACCTCTGAAGCCAAGGAGAGGTATGCTTTTATAGTGTTAGTAGAAGTAGAAGCAAAGTAGATCTGGGCTTGGTCAGTCTTAAAAAATTTTTTTGCTACTTGATCCCCTTGGTTTACAGGTTGGAAAAGTTAAGATGTGCCCTTGTAGGACTAGCCTTTGCCTACAGTCATTATTGTCTGAGAGCATCCCATCCCTTGTGACCATGGAAGCTAAGCAAAGCTGGACTTGGTCAGAACCCATGAGGTGGATTTTTGTTTTTTGTTTTTTGCTACTTGACCCCCTTGGTTTATGAACTGGATGGGTTAAAAGATGTACATATACTACTGTCCTTTGCTTATTTCCATTTTGTTTGGATCAGTATCCCTAGGTGCTGCTGCCTTTTTTTTTTTCTTTTTCTTTTTCTTTCTTGCCAACCTGGCACCCTTGCTTTAAGAGTTGAACAAATCCAGAGTTGCTCTTGTCAGCCTTCACCTACAGCCATATTGGTTTGGCAGTATCTGACCTCGGAAGATGAGTAGGGCTGGGATTGGTCAGTACCAATGTGGGAGACCAATCAGGCACACTGTGTACTGTGGACCACTTTTTTTGCTACCTGACCCCATTGGTTTACAGTTGGACAGTTTAAGAGTTGTCCTTGAAGAAACAGCCTTAGCCTACAGCCATTATGTTCTGAGAGCATGCTATCACATTCAACTTTGGAAGCTAAACAAAGCTCTTCTTTAGAGCAGTAGCATTTTTGTCTTTGCTACCTGGCCCCCTTGGTTTATAATTTGGAAAAGTTGAGAGTTGTACTTGTTGTACCACCATTTGATTATAGCCATTCTGGTTTGAGAGCACCTGGTCCTGTCCAATCTCAGAAGCTAAATAAAGCTGGGATTTGTTAGTACTGGGGCAGGTCTCTGATCAGCAAACCCAAGTGTTGTAGGCTGATTTTTTTTGTTGCTTTCTGGAACACCCAGTGGTTGAAAAAGTTAATAGTTCCTCTTGTAGCCTTCACCTACAGCAATTCTGGTCTGAGAGTTCCTGATCCTTTTTGAACTTGAAAGCTAAGCAGAGCCAGTCTTGGTCATTGAGGCATCCCATTTTGGGCAAGTTGAGTACAGCAATCCATTCTCACTCCAGTTTACCTGATGTGTGCGTGAACCTCTCCACTCTTAAAGCCTGCTCTTCTAGCCAAAACAGGGGATGGGCCTCAGCATCATAGGCGACAGAGCAGAGGCTCACACTTTATTAACTTTGAAAGGATTCTTTTTTTTTTTTTTTTAATATTTATATTCTTTATTTCATTTTATCACTTTACAAAATATAAAATAACAAACAGATACATTTCTCATTTCCAATTTGTATTAATCCAATAAAACATACTGAATAATTGTTGTGCACATACATTCACTATCATCTCCCATATGTCATTCATCCTGTCATTCATCCTTTGGAGTGGGGGTCCCATCCAGGCCGGCACCAACGGTCAAGTCCCATGGGGGCCCCTTTCACTCATTTTCTCAATGCTTCAGATTCCTCTTGTCTTGGTCCACGGGGACCATATTTCCCTGTGCAATGTGAGTTGGGCCTTTGCTCTATAGAACCCTGATTCCATCTCCCTTTGGTATTCTATTTGGTTAACTACTGAGGTCCAGGGAACTGAGTCTGGGCACTTCCAAAGTCTAGCTATTACCATCTTAACAGCCAGAAATATATTTACCAGAAGTTTCCTCTGTTCTACCCTGTAGGAGTCTAAATGCATATGGAGCAGGAACATCTGGGGGGGAATGCTATCCGTGGTGGGAAACATATGTTTTATTTTCTCTATCATCTTTGTTTTTATTAAGTTTAAATAGTCACACTTCCACCATATGTGTAAAAAATCCCCCACTTCTCTTCCACATCTCCAACAGAGTTCCGAGTTTTGGCTTGAAACCTTGTGGAGCTTTGTCGGGACCCAGTACCACTGATATACCAATTTGTACTGTAGTTCCTGCAGAGCCACACTGTGAATTGTTTGTCTAACAAAGGTTAATGTTTGCCACCATTCTTTTAATGAGAATGTAGTCTGCAGCATCAACTCCCATTTATACATTGAGTTTGATTTATCTGCGGTCTCATCATTTCTAAGTAGTTTAATTGTACGGGAAATTTGTTTTGGTTTAGAAATAGTTTCCAAATAGTCATCAACTGGATGGCTCTCCATCATCTCCTTTTTATTTATATAACTTTTTATTCTTAGGAAGGTAAATAGTTCACTTCCGGAAAGACCATATTTCTGTTGGAGCATTGGGAATGGAATTATTTCATGAGCTTGCATAATATCCCTCAATGTTGTGATATCGTTACCTAACCATCCTGAGATCTCCAAATCAGTTATGTCATATGTCAAAGTTTCAAGTGGGGTGTTGAGGGTTAGTTTATTCAAAATTCCAAGTCTTTTCTTACATTTATCGATACTGATCAGTCCATCTCTTACAATTGGGTTTTCTGTCCCTTTCCTACTGATATATTTTGTGTTACTCCAAAAGATTTTATCTAATCTATAGGTACGAAAATCTTCCCCTTCCATCTGGAACAAGTCTAAATTGGTCGATCTTTTATTTATCCAATCCATACAATGGGAAATCATACATGCCTCATGAAGATCTCCAATATCTGGGAATGCTACTCCTCCTTCTTTTGTTCTTCTTTTCAAAATTATTTGTGAAATCCTGGGTTTGCGGCTTTTCCAAATAAACTCTACAAACGTTCGCTGGAACTGAGTCAGGATCTTATGCTGTACTCTGAAAGCAATCGTTCTGAACAAATATAGTACCCTAGGAATGACATAAGAGTTCACTATATTTATTCTTCCTATCCAGGTAGTCTCTAACCCCTTCCATTTAGTCAATTTCTGCCTCAGTTGTCTCAGGAGTTCAAGGTAGTTATTCTCATTAAAGCCCCTATAATCAAAATCTAGTCCTATCCCAAAATAGTCAGTCAATCTTTTTTCTGCTCCAATCAAATTTATGTTGTTCTTTAAGTAACTCCAGCTTTGAGTTGTCCATATTTGCTGTTATTATTTGGGTTTTACCCAAGTTTATTTTATAGTTTGAGAATTTGGAGAAGTTATCTATTACTTTTAATACTTCCAATATCGAAATCTCTGGTCTGGCCAGGGACAGGAGGACATCATCTGCATACAAAGTTATTTTGCTTTCTTTATTCCTTATCTGTATTCCGTGTATCCCCTCGTTTTCTCTTATCATAGCAGCCAAAGGCTCTATTGAGAGAACATACAGGAGCGGTGCCATAGGGCATCCTTGCCTGGTACCGTTACTGATAGTAAAGTAGTCCGATAGAAACATTGGGCCCGCTACTCTTGCTATCGGTTCGGAATACAGTAACATAATATTATTTTTAAAGGATCCGATTATACCAAATCTCTCCAGTACTCTATCCAGAAATCTCCAGCTGACCCTGTCAAACGCCTTCTCAGCGTCTATAGCTAACAGGGCAGCTGGGATCTGGTGAGTATTGATTTTGTGCAAAATATTAAATATCTTTCTTGTATTGTCAGATGCCCTCCTGCCCTGTACAAACCCAGATTGATCCCCATGTATTAGATCGGGCATAATCCCCTTTAATCGATCTGCCAGTATCTTTGAATAAATCTTTAAGTCAATATTAATGAGGGATATTGGCCTATAATTACATGGATATTGGGGGTCTTTGCCTTGTTTTGGGATAGGGGTAATTGAAGCTGCTAACATCTCTTTCGGAACTCTCTCTATTTCTAACATGTTATGGAACGTTTTCAATAATGATGGAGCAACTACCTTGACAAGTTTTTTAGAAAAAGGTGCCGAAAACCCATCGGGGCCAGGTGCTTTAGCCGATTTTAAGTTACTGATGGTATCTATAACTTCTCTAATAGTTATTGGAGTGTTTAAACTTTTTAATTTTTCAGGAGATATTGTGGGGATCTTCAGAGTTCCTAAAAATCCATCGCTCTCTGCTCCAGATGGCTCAGTTTTATTTAAATTATAGAGGGAGCTTTAGTATTCTGCAAATGCTTGAGCGATTGCATTAGGAGTTAGATGTTTCCTATCCCCTACTATAATTCTCTTTATATTTTTCTTACCCGTTTGGTATTGTAATTTTTTTGTAAGTGATTTACCTGATCTGTTATTTTCGTGATACCATTTTTGTTTCAAGAACAGTATTGTTCTATTTATTTTCTCAAATGTTTGAGTCTTTATTTTCCCTTTAATTTCTTGTATTTCTGCTGTTAATTTACTATCTATCTGTATTTTATTCTTTTTTTCTAGCTTTACTAATTCTATATGTAATTCGGCTAGGGATTTCCCTCTTTCTTTTTTTTTGCTGTGCTCCCAACTTCATAAATAAACCCCGCATATAACATTTAAATGTACACCAGACAGTTGTTTGTGTCACTTACCCGTTTTCATTTTCCTTAAAGAAGGCTTCTGCCTCTGAATTCAGATAGGACAAATCTACGGCAGAGTCCAAGATTTTTTCATTCAACCTCCATTCAACCTCCATTTATCCGATTTATAATCGGGATTCTTTTTCAGATCTATACTCAATGGGGCATGGTCTGACCATGTAATTGGCCCTATTTCTGATTTTACCACTCTGGCCAGATCATTCGCCTTCATTATGATTAGATCTATTCTTGTGTATGTCTGATGCACATGTGAGAAAAAGGTATAATCTCTCACCTCGGGATTAAGCATACGCCAACAATCATACAATGAATTACAATGAAGAAATTTCTGAAGACCCGAGGGATTCCCTATCTGTTTTGGCTTCGCACTAGGGTTAAATTTCCCATTTCTATCAATCCGCTGATCTACTATTGCATTGAAATCCCCTCCAAAAATCAGTGTACCACATACCACTTTATTTGCCGTACATAGCAACTCGTTCAGGAATCTAATTGAAGACTGATTGGGGTCGTAGATATTTATCAACGTATAAATTTGATCTTCTATTTTAGCTATTAGTATAATATATCTTCCCTTAACATCCTTGATTTGGTGTATGTATTCGAATTTTAATTTATCGGAGACAATTATTGCCACACCCCTTATTTTTTTGGATCCAGCTGTGTTTGATGCGAATATCACTGGGTATTTACTATATTTCCATAGCCTTTCTGGTTGTTCTATCCAGTGCGTCTCTTGTACAAATAAAATATCCACTTTTTTATCAATCAAATACTTATAGAGACTCCCACGCTTTTGGGGCGAATTCAACCCCTGTACATTAAATGTTGCTACTCTAAAAGTCATTGTTCAAGAAGTTGTCGTAGTGAAAGGGGCCTCCCTCGACCGCAGGCCCACGACCGTGGGGACCCCCACCCCCTCCCCATATACACACTCCCTTAAATTCATTCATACATACATCTGAATCCCAATGCATTACTTCCTGCCCGCAACTCCGCTGCAGGAGTTCCCTCCGAGATACCCTTACCCCATCTTCCTCCACCGCTTACCTCTCCCCCGTCTCCGTCCACTCAACTTTTTTAATTATCCTATCCTATCCCTCCCTAAATGTCCTCTCAGCTAGAATGTTTACTTTACACATGAGGCACTGGAGACTGGAGACTGAGGGGACTACATCTCTTTCTCCCATTTATACATTACTAATATCATTATACTCTTATACAGGGCTCCAAGTTCAAATTCTATGCCTAAGTTGTTCAATTTCAAGTAATTATTCAAATGTAATTTCAAATACAGCAGTTCTTATTGAAGATAATCTTCTTTTCCTTAATACCGTAATTTAGAACCCAATGTTTATATACCTCCTTATTTTCCTCTCCGGTCCCTATGATAAGTTGTATTCTACCTATATCTCTCTTTTGTACCCCCTTTTAAGACATAGTTTTAGTACATATGTTCTTTCCTAATGGATCGGACCTGGGAGGAATCCAAAAACACCACTAATTCCCTTTCCCCCTATCTCTAATCCCCCCTTCCTCTACCTCTCCCCCTCGTCTCCGCTCTCTCTCTCCTCCCGCCTATTACTATGTCACCCCTTCCTCTTCCCCCTCCCCTCTCTCTCTCCCCTTTGTAACATATTTAGTTTAATAGACTATATTTATCTTAAGTGTATCATGTTTATATATTACTAGTGAATCCATATTGCTATTATATCTAACCTATTTATAATGTGTTTATCTATATAAATATAGTTTTATATTATTAGTGAGTCCACATTTCTATGACTTCTATCATATTTGTATTGTGTTTAAATATTACATTTACCCTATGTCTAATGTGGTTACCTTTCGCTGATAAACTATTTCTATCTATACAACAACACAAAAAAAATAAAAAAAAATTACGTGATTTTATGTGATGTTCCCATTTCCCCTTCCCCTTCCATTTTCTCTTCCCCTCCCCCCTCCTCTTCCTCTCCCCCTCCCGAATCCCTATATCACCAAATTTTGTGTCAACTTATACATCTGTCAAATCCTTTAATCTATTATCAATAACTACTGTCCCAAGTAAGCTTTGAACATCTTCTGGAATCAAACCTGCCACTTAATTCTCTAGGCAAAGGAGGAGAGAGAGAAAGAAAAAAAAAAAAAAACAATGAGAGAGGAAAAAACACATGTATGGAAGGGATTAGTTCCAGGTTTGTTACTCAGAGAGTATATTCCATTCAATTAGTCTCTCCTTTAAGGCCGCTGGTTTTTTGATGATATATGTGGTATCGTTGTAGGTAATGCTCAGACCTGTTGGAAATAGCCATTTATATTTAATGTCATTTTTTCTTAAAACTAAAGTTAGATCGTTAAATTCCCTCCTGGCCTGTCTGGTAGCGTAGGACATGTCCAAAAATAGATTAATGCCTTCATAGCCCTCCATCTCCGCTGGTTTAGCTCTTGATGCCTGCATTACTAAGTCTTTCATGTATCCAGATGAAAATCTCACAATTACATCTCTTGGTAATGTTGCGTCAATTTGCTTTGGTTTGTACAGCCGGTGGAACCTTTCAAACAGGTGCAAACCCAGATCTTCCTGAGATATATATGTTTCACAGATCCTTTTTATAAATTCTTCCAGTTGATTTTGCTGTATTGCCTCTGGTATTCCTCTGATTCTAATGTTTTTCCTTCTGGATCTGTCTTCTAGGTCAGTCAGTTTAGCCTCGAGTTGGTTTACTTTATTTTCGAGTATTTTGTTTTTCCCCGATAGTAGGGAATAATTTTGTTGGATAATTTTTATAGCTGTTGCTTGTGTGTTTAAGGATTCCGCCAGCCGGACCACTTCTTCTTTTAACTCAGTTACGTTTTTTTCAAGATCTTGTTTAATTGTTATATACAAGGTGTCGAGCATCTCTGTCATCCCCTGTTGTGTTATTACTTGTCCAGCACAGTTGTCCTCTGAGGATCTTGAGATATCTATCTCCCTCAGTTCTCTCTGTTCCAGCTGTATTGATTTCCTTTGTTTTAAGTGTGCTTGAGTCGGAGATTTAGGGGAGTAGAATTGGTCTATTGGTTTATTTCTTTCATGTGTCTTACTCTTATCTTTTTCCTTCTCCTTTTGTTTGGGAGCCATATTTAGAGAGAACCCTTTTCCCCTTCTTTCTCACTTCTCTTATTTCCTCAGTTTTCCCCTCTTCTCCTTCTTTCTTCCTCCCCTCTCCCTTCTAACGTTCCTTCACACCTTGCCCCCTCCACTCCAATTTATCAGGAATTAACCAATCGTAGCAAGTATCAGCAGAGAAGCAGTTATGGCCAGCAGGTGTCCGCTTGCTCTGGTCAGAGGGCAAATATCTTCGTTATCCTTTGGATCTTGGGATCCTTACCTCAATTCCCTTGTATTCTTGTTCTCAAAAACAGTATGGGTAGTAGGTTATTAGTTATTTTTGTGCTGATTATCCTTGACACTATGCTATACAGACAGTCTAGTGACCGGATGTTACTGGTCAATATCCGTGTCAGAGGGTCCCAGAGACTTCAACACCTGCCACTAGACCACGTTATTAATGGTTTTGTTATATAAATTCAGCGTTTGGCTTTTATCTCAGGTTATAGTAATGCAGTCTGAACAATCTGGACCATAAGCCCGATTCACTCAGCACCTTTTTTATCCAGTGCCAGGCGAATACTACTTAGTTAGATATTACAGGTGCTCCTAGGATAGCGCCAATCTTGATGCAGCATACAGTCTACCCTCAATTCGTAGTTTAAATTGTAACATCAGCCATTTGTAATGTATTTCAGTAATATGTCTCTTTCAAGGGTAAATATCTGTTACCAGTGTAAGTAGGAAGGCTCTATGCAGTTTCCGGACTTATAATCCGGTTGTGACCAACACTGATCAATATCCTGGTCAGGTCAGTATATTTAGTAGTCCCAAGTCCGTATTGTGATATCACATATAATTCAGCCCTCCCTTTATAACTTCAATTGTTCCAATAATGCATATTTTTCAAAATCAGATTACCGGTTTAAATAGAGAGGTTCTATGCAGTTTCCAGACTTATGACCACAGCCCTCAAGTCCAAATTCCATTTTTATCATCAATCATCCTGTAATGTAATAATGTAACTCCTTCTAGGATATATATCACCCTGCCGCTTTAAGTAGGAGGCTTGGTGTGATTTTCTCAGCTTTCTGCCGCTTTTATTATCTTCCTTCTCTCTCTTTCCTGCTCTTCCTCCACTTTTCCTCCCCTCCTTCTCTCTCTCTCACCCTCTTCTTTTCTTTCTTGCTTGTTTGTATATCTCCCACTTTAGTAACACATCGAGAGGGATATATATAGCAGTGTCAGTCTACTCACGGAGCCGTCGGGTGAAAGAAATGCGGAAGTACTCGATGGTGTTTACACGTGGAGGGAAAAGGTATCTCTTGGTAGCTGAGGGAGAAGGCAAACAACTCGGCAGCCTTTAATTATCCCACATGGAGCGATCACCAAGCCAGGTTTGCAGGTGGACAGATCGTTGGTCGAAAGCAGCGGCGGATCATGGAAGGGAGCAGTGCAATCTCGGAGTCTCCATAGCGGCGTGCACGCGACCGGAACTCACGTCACGTCCGCATATCCCAACTTTGAAAGGATTCTTGAGCCATGCAAAGCATCTGGACTCCTGATTTGCCTGTTGTTAAAATACTATGTTTGTTCACGTGCCTTCCTCTTTAATATCAAATGAATTGTTTTTATTAATCAACATTCTAACTTCTGTTTCTTAAATACATAAACAGTTTCAAACTGAGACGGCAAATGTTTTAATCATAAGTGCATCCGTTTTTGTGCATATGTACCAGCACCAAATCCCTTTATATAGCCAAGTAATAGGGAATCATGGGAATCAATGTCACCAGGTTCAATTATATATAATAAGGATATATAATAAATAGTAGATTAGATATGTAGACAGAAAGGCAGGGTGTTATGGTACAACATATTGTCATTTAATACTGAAAGGTGACTAATTACCTGGGACTGAAACACACATTAAAATAATTACTGAAATGAAGATGCAGTGTGTTTCCTGCTTGTTAAATTGTGTAAAATATGAGAAACAGAGAAAATGTTAGGTCTGTAACACTGGCATTTGAATTCTCTTTCATAGATCATTTGGTGCACTAAACACCCTTCTGCATCTTTCTCTAAGATTGGTCCCTAATTAGTATACAGTGTTTTATGATTTGAACACACTTCTGTCAGACTGCAGGGAAGCAATACTGAAATAATAGCTTTCTAGGTGGCATGTTAAATAGATTAATTGGCATGGAAAAAGCCCTTTGCAGTTTTTGTGGAAAAAAAAGATTAATTAGACATTAATATTGTAATTTACTATAAAGTTTATTTAGTTCATTAGGTTTAGAATTCATAGTAATTATATTAATTGGATTTAAAGAGTTTGGATTGGATTTTTATCTTTGAAGAAAAATAATTTTCTTGATTTAAAATAGAGTTATTGATTTACTTCATATATATATATATATATATATATATATATATATATATATTTTTTTTTTTTCATTTTCAGACATGCACCGGTTTTAGCAATCCATTTTTTCATAGATCAATTTCAGAACTCAGTGCGGTCATCATTAATGTTATATGAAATTTTTTTTTTTTTTTTTTTTATTTTTTTTTTTATTTTATTTTTTTTACCCCTGTCCCTCCTCCCCCTAACCCGATGCTTTACTACTTTACTATCTCTTCTTATTAATAGTATGTTCTTTAACCCTTGGAGAATCAGAGCGCTCTTTTAATACTCAAAATCTTTCCTTAATGATTTTGGTCTCGTTGTTAATGCCCTCTTGGGGGTTTTCCTCTTTTGCTTGTAGATATGCTTATTTCAATTAGGGGTTTGTGGTGATATTTATATTTCTATTGTTAAGTGATTCTTTCCAGCTTCCTGATCCATGAATCCCAATGTTCTATTTGATTATATCTGTTGCTTAAATTTGAAAATATGCCCTTTTCCATTTTGGCTTGCCAGATGACTTGACTCATGACTTCTTGTGTATGTGGGATTATGTCTGTTTTCCACTTTCTAGCTATTGATAATTTGGCTGCCGTGATTATATGATATATTATCATTGAGTCTTTTTTTTCGATTTTTGGCCAGTGCAGATTTAACAGAATAACTTCTGGCTTGGGGGGTAGCTTTATTCCTGTTAATAAGTTTATTGTTTCAATTATTCCTTGCCAGAATTGGTTTATCCCTGTACACTGCCACCAGCAGTGAATTAAATTTCCTTCCTGGCAGTACTTATGGAGAATGATTCCACTTAATTTTGCAGAAGATTGGCTGGCTCTACTACATAGAGCATTTATGAGATTTATTTGGGGAGGCAAGAAAGCCAGAGTAAAGCTGAAAACGTTAACCAGATCAAGAAAGGAGGGGGGGCTGGGATGCCCAGAAATCACACAATGCTACCAGGCCAGTAGACTATACCATATACTGCTTTCACAAAATAATTCTGCAACACAAGAAATATGGCACTATATGGAAAGGGCTAAAACCGAGGTAGCAAACCTAGCGTCACTGTTCTGGATATTAAACCTGGATAGAAAGCACATCAAAGAGGCAAGGTCAAAATCCATGATATTAGAGGACCTAACAAAATGGTGGGACTATTTTGCAAACAAAACGGGTCTTAGAAATAAATTAATAGAAACACTCCCATTCATATGTACGGTGGATATGCTAGACAATATAAACATAAACAACTGGGAAAACGGGGGCATAAAAGAGTTTAAACAACTATTTGTTGGAAATAAAATTAAAACCTTTAATCAAATTGCAGAAGAATTCAAAATTCCTTCTTCTGAAATTTTCAACTATCTGCGGATAAAAAGTTTTATATCAAGGTTCCATCTACAAAACAGGGAAGAAAGGGCAACATCCCTTATACACCTTTTCGAACTAAAAAACTTCAAGAATCTTATGGCCAAATGCGCAAATAATATTTACAGATGGAGAAATGGAAAGCCAACAGAACTAATTAATAAATGGGGAAAAGAACTACAAGTTCATATAGAAGAAGATGAATGGGCTAACTCCCTAAATAAATTAAATAAACATATACACTGCCTTAATCTCACAGAAACGCAATTTAAACTAGCAAATAGATGGTACTTAACCCCAAAACGACTAAAACATATGTTTCCAGAATCCTCAGATAGATGTTGGAAGTGTAAAACAGAAGAAGGAAATATATATATATATATATACATATACATACACACATTAATTTATTGGTCATTGCATTGTTTATAGAGGTTGTAAACAATGGGAAGTAGATGCAGTGCAGCAAACCGAAAGAAGGTTCCCAACCTTTATTTAAATTATGCCCACATCTATTTGTATCCAGGATACAAACAGTTGGTTCAATAGAAACTATTAGGCATTTATGTTCTTTCCTTTCTTCCTCAATTAGCCCCTTCTGTTTGTGAGCTTCTCACTGAAACAATAACGTTTGAATGTACATGATGACTGACGCTCTGGCTGGGTTATTCCCAGAACTTTTATGTTCACTCCATAGACACTTTTAAATTATCTTCTGGTTGTGAAGTATAGCATGTTTTCTTAAAAGAAAGGAAATCATTTCAAGATACTGTGATTCATCAGTTGATAAATGACTCATGCTCCTGATGACTCAAGTTCTACACCTACAAATGTTTTGGACTCCCCTCAGTGTGGCATCCCAATACTTGGTGGGTCTGTTTCTCCTGTCTGTTTCTTCTATTCCTGTATATGTGTCCCCAATCCTAAAGCCCTGTTAGTGGGCTATCCTGAGTCCTGTCTTAGAGCCCTTTTAGAGCGTTTCCTATCTCCCATTAATGCCATCACTACAATGCCCGTGTAAGGTCTCCAAATGCAATACATATACATTGGTGACAATGCCCATACATATATGGGCTACTTTTACAACGGTGCAATCACATCATTTTTGCCGTTATTTGCACTAAATTAGACTTTTTTGGGAAGCTTCAGGAGTATAGGCAAATACAAAATGGCTCTGGGATCACCCATAGGAGGTATTAAAGTGAAAAGGCCACTGACTTGATAATCATGCCCCCTCACCCTATGCAAATCAGGTAATGGGTGTTTCAAGCTGCCTCCGATGGACAGTCTGAAACACCCAGAAAAGGAGGGGTCTTAGCCTGCAATAGCGGAGACAGCCATTGCAGTGAGGATTTTGTTTAGTCAAGGGGCAAATCATAATCCATTGCCATCCCCCCCCAAATTTGGAGGGATGGATGCCTTAACAGTTATGCAGACCAGGATCAACCATTTTTTTCAAATTTATTGATGTGATCACTGTGAAAATCAATCACATCGGTGCAGTATAAACACTGAGTATCAAAATTTTTACTGTCTCTCTAATTGATACACTTTTATCTTGTGTT
Organism: Pelodytes ibericus; assembly: GCA_036172795.1. NCBI lineage: Eukaryota > Metazoa > Chordata > Amphibia > Anura > Pelodytidae > Pelodytes > Pelodytes ibericus. The sequence continues at coordinate 114,339,062 of CM069858.1, forward strand.
GGAGAAAGACAGGAAAGATACCTACTGTGTCCCAGAAAAAACCCCACACAAAACACTTTCTTTTTAACAATTTTTACAAATTGTATGTAGTAGACAAAGGGTTACATCTAAAAAAAAAAAAAAAGGTCTCAAAAGGAATCCCCACCTGTCCTTAAAAATAAATATGTAACATGTTGGGATTCATTTAAGAAGCAAGTGTAACGGCTACCCCAATGGGAGAGGGGCTAACAGCCATTGGGGATGTCCTTCTTCCTGGCAAGATGCTGTGCAGTAGTGGGGTTGCTTTATCCCATCTGCTGGATCCAAGTGGAGAGTAAGGCAGAGCTCTTAAAAGAGCTAGTGATTTATGCTGGGCAGGTTCCCTTTCAAGAACGAGACAAGGCTAAGGGTGAAGTAAAAACTGAATCCACTGAGCATTTATTGCTGCTTTTATGCAGGATTTTACAGTATTGTCACCAACCACTGGACCTTGTGGGGCACCAACAATGCAAGTACAGCAGCCAATCAGGCACAATGTTACAATTGAACACACCCAGTAATTACAGTACATTCCTCCCCTCTGCCTGGGAGATAATTGAGTTAAACTTTGTATCAGCTCAATTATCTCCAAGCTAAAAAATATACTTTTCACATTTATTATAACTTCAAAACTATGCATGGGATTTCAACAAAAGTTACATTTTCATAATCAATCCATTCATGGGAACAACATATCCAAAAATGGCATGAATTGGACCAGGGGTTCAGAAGTTAGTAAAAATGTGGATATGACCGACTGTTCGTATGTTTGTATGCCCAAAATAGTTCCACGATTTCAGTCCCTGTGGTCAGTCTATTTTCCTGTTGTATTAGCGGTCAAATGCACGAACGGAACTGTTCGTGCCTCCCCTCATGTGATGTAGATTGTTCGTATGAAGGAAACCACACGAATAGTCTCTGTTCTCAGTTCTTATGCAGCAAATATACAGCTTAACAAGGGGTTTTGTTACAGCAAGGTTGCACTTTTAATGAACCCTTTTATGTGCCTGACATATCCTGTGGTGAAACAAGCACTGAAAGCTATTTTTTTTTTTTTTTGGAAAGCACAGAAGTATTGTTTAATAACAAAAAAACACCACCTGCATTCAATCGCTCTGGAGATTAATTTAAATGCCAGTTTTAAAGACAGAAAATTGGTGGTGGTGAGGGCACCAAAAGTGACTTTTTTGTCACTTTTAGTGTTCCAGTGTATTGCTACAATGCCTCCGATGGCGCAGCATTGTGCAATACTGCAAATACCGCCCAATCGCTCCAGAGAGTGATTTAAAAAGGTGGTTTTAATGGCCAGTAGTCTGTAAGGACCCTGTTTATAACAATTTGAACTCCGGAAGCTCTAATATTTTTTTCATTCTCCTCATGCAACTCATGTCCCACTCTGCCTTGGATTGTTAACTTAAGCCTAGGGTTTTCTTTTATATACCAATCATTTGTTTGCCTAACTTAATTTGTAAGCTCTGTATTAAGCACTGATTAAATTATTGATATTATCTAAATAAATGTTAAAGTAATTAATGTACTGTGTCTTCACCACAATTCGGCATTCATTTTGGGCAACAAGTATAGACCCCTTATTCAGATGCAGAATATGAAAAAGAAGAAGGACAGCAAAACTATTATTCTTTTAGTAACAGCTAGATACCTGTTAAACTGAACTCTGGTTCATATAGAGATTATATGTTAAAGAATAAAGTATCATTTCTGTCATTTATATACATGCATTGTGCTCAATGTGGAATTTAAACTTGAGACATATGGTTCATGACATACTGGCCCACACAGTTCAGAGACACTGATGCTCCCCTTACCTGGTTGTTGGGCTGGGGCAGAGATCCATTATACAAACATTTAGATCTTTTGTAAATGGACAATGAACAGGCTGTTTTAAAATGTATTGCGTTGTTCTATCATTCTGTGTAAAGATTTTGTCTTATCCAGTCTTATTGGATTGACTGATTCAGTCTTATAGATTATGTCTAAATATATAGATATATCCAGTTCAGATATGGAAAAACAGAAACCTAAATTCAACTTTCAGAACTTGAACCCAGGAGTAGAAATAGGACCACACAGATACCAGAAAAAACAACTACTTATCATCAACTCCAAGATGCAAGCAGCCATAGAACTTGCTGATGAACCACCCTGGAAATTGAGAAAACCCAATAACCACAAATCAAGCAGACGGGTTGGTATGGAAGAAAATGGCAATGCACAGGAGAAAACAGATCTGCAAATGTACGAGCTAGGTTGGGAAGCCAGGTCAGGATAAAAAATACAAAGCTAGGTCACAACAGGAAAACACAAGAATTACAATCAGGTACTAGGACACAGGGATAGGACCATCCAAGGGCAAAGCTGACCTGAAAATGAATCTTTCAATAGCCTGCAAATCATCTGCAGAAACATAGTGGCAAATAAAGAGATTATGTGAACAGAACTTGTGTGATAAATAGCATTGCATCCCCTGGTGGTCACACAGGACATAACAACTGTAAGGACTTGGCAGGTGGTGTGATGGCTAACCCATTTGACTTGCACGCAGAGGGACACCCATTTGAATCCTGGTGCAGCTCATGTCACAATCAGATGTACATGGATACCCAGCTCTAATTTGTTTACTGATTTGTTCTTCAGAATAGCCCTATGCAATATGCAAATATAAGTTATGAAAGTGCTTGATTACCAGGTCATCCACAACAACCTGGACACATACTGAGAGACAGATGCCAGCAAGAAAGACATGTAAGCTCTGGACTAAGATGTATATGGAACTCATTAAGTGGTTCAGTTGGCGTATAACATTTGTGTTGTAAACAATAAAGAACTGAAAGCAGACCGTTATGTTCCTGATATGCATATTTGATGATTAGCCTTATGCAGTACAATCATTTTGTTTAAAGCACTGACTTCAATTTTACATTGGGCATAAATAATGTTGTATACATATGGGTTTATTCACTAAAATTCAAATTTGGAGGTCAACTTTCATTTTGAGACTAATTAAAATTTGGCACCTATTTTTAGTTAGAAAAAAAACCCCAGTTGCAAATCTTCCCCATTGAAAGTAATGAGGGGGAAATGATCAAAGCTACTTTTGAGATTTGGGTGCTGATTTTAATGTAGACTATAAAATAGCTTTGATCATTTTGCCTTCCATTAATTTCAATGAATAAGATTCAAATCAGTTGGGGGGGGGGGGGGGGGGCAACTCGGGTGCCAAACCCAAGAGTGTTAGTTGAATTAGTAAAGATTAAGATACATATTATGTCACGTTGTTCTACGATATGCAAATTTCACATTATCCATTAAAGTAATTCATTTGCATATGAAGTTAAAAAGTAATGTCATAGAACAGAGACAGCACATACACATTCAAGACACATATTTCTCTAAATCTGTGTATTTGCTTGTAGTTTTTCTAACACAATTTGTTGACAATTTGTATTTTCATTCATAATGCAAAAATAAGTCCCTTTAAATCCCTGTTATAAATCTACTGCAAGGTATTTTCTCTGATTGCCTCTTGTACCCTTGAACACATTTTGAAAATGACACCAGAAACTATTTTGTGCAGTCTTTATTATAAATCTGTCTGTCTCTTAATTTCAAAACTGATAATTGTATTTATATTGCAAATTATAATTTAAGTGCATTAATTACATCCATTTGGGATGTTTAATTTATTCTCAGCAGTAAAACAATTTTATCATTTGGTTAATGGACCTTCTGAATGTTGTTTGTCTATGTTTATTTTTGTAAATATATTGGAGAGACATACATGACTATTATGGAAAAAGGCTGAACTACTCCATCTTGCACGACATTCTGTGGACAGTTTGTATTTTGTGAATAAATTGTATTTTGTAACATAGACCTTTTTTCTTGCATAATTGCTTTTTTCTGCACTCATGACTGTTCCATGACCTATAACTGAAGCATATTTCCCACCATGTGTTGACTTATGAGCCTACAGTGTGTTAACATATTCTGCTTGGCTTCAGTAATACTTTTAAGTGTCATTGCTTACAAACTATTTTACAATGGTTGTTGTTGAATTACTAGGTTTCCTTTCCTAGTTTCCCCTGATTCTTGAAATAAAAAAATGAAACACTGATATTTTGAGTTGTGTGGTAATTATATAATTTACACAAAGCAGTATAATCATATGGGAGCTATTAGCTCAAGTCTGAATTTGGAGTTTAAGTTAACACCTCATTTCAAATTTGTACAGATTCGACCCCCTACAGTGGCCCTATTTTGACCTTGAAAAATACTATTCACAATGCCTCAGAGTTCTTGTTTGACTTAGCTGGTTTTACATAGTGGACAGATGAGGCCCTTTAGTGCTTGGCCTAGTCCTTCAAATACTTAGCAGTGGAATGGTTTAACCACCATTTTGTTACTAACACGGGGAAAGGCAGCAATTAGGTAGATAGTAGGATATTTTAAGCTACATAAAAAACACTTTTGAAAATGGCAAATGTGACAGGGCCTGGCAACCAGACAGGGGTGAGTAACAGCAGGAGTGAGGCTAGGGAGCAGGAGACCAGAGGGGAGCTGGGTCTGTCATCCAGCAAGGAGGGGTTTGTGGAATTAGGGGTACGGCTAAGGTAGCTAGGAAGACCATGGGTAGTTATATTAAGTCTATGAGGATCATTGTGTACTGGTGAGGAATTTCTCCTAGTATTATGATTAATTAATTGGCCCCATGACAAGTAGAACTTTGCAGATGAAGAAGCTTAGATTGGGGCTACAGATCCAGGATTCTGTGAATACTGTTGGTGGGAACAATAATATTGAGAAAGCAGCCAAGAACTGGTAAGTAAATTGTACTTTTCTAAGTTGAATGTATGCTATTTGTATGTATGCATATAAGTGTGCATGCACGCATTTATGATGTATACTAACATTTTTGTTCTATTATATCTAAAGGTATAATGATCTGAAATGGGTGGGGAAACATAAGCCAGACAGACTGCCAAATGAAGATGAACTCACATCTGAGGAGGTAGAAAAAATGAGGAGGTAGAGGAAGAGGGATGGGATAGTTCATCACGGCTACATTAACGCAGCCGCTTCACCGTCCCCTCTCGCGTGATTTTGTTTGTGAGGTCATCGCGGGACAGTTCATTGCAGGTTCATTGAAGATGAGTATTATTAATAGGGGTTAATTTTAGTATTAGGGTTCGTGGGGGGTTAGGTATTATGGTTCGGGGGTAGCATTAGTATTAGGGTTACGTTTAGTATTAGGGTTCGGGGGAGGTTTTTTTAGTATTTGGGTTCGGGGGTGACTTTTGGGGGGGTTCCTTTACTGGGGGGTTAATTTATTGGGGGGTTAAATGTCTTCGCTTGCATAGCCGTGATGAAGCGGCCGTGTTCATCTTCACCGCGGGTGAAGCAGCCACAAATAAGTGTCCTAGACCCTAGGAAGATGAGGAGAGGCAGTAAACCCATCCTTGTGGCCAGTCTAGTGGGGCTGTCGAGACATGCGCCTTTGTCAGCTTTCCCGGTGTCTCCAACCATTTTTTGTGCTACCAACCTGTTAAATCAGGAAAAACTGATGGCTGAGCCATAGAGAAAAAATGGGATTGTCTGACACATAGGAAAGGGTATTTAAGCAATTAAACAGTGTTAAGATACATAAGGTCCAAGGACCGGATGTACACACCCAATGCTACTTAGGGAGCTAAACCTAATTCTGGCCAAGGCATTATTTTTGTAAAGTGCCAATAGACTATGTGGTGTATCACAAAACTGTATGAATTATGTATGAATACACATAAACACTCTGGTCCTTCTACTTTAACAAACATTTATTCAGAGACAAAACAACAGTAACATATATATATATATATATATATATATATATATATATATATATATACTGACACACAATCTAAATAATTAGAACAACAACAATAGCAGCTAAACAACAATAACAACTAAACCATATTACTAAAAAGAAGAGAGAGGAGTGAGAGATAGGGGGAGTGGTGGTATTGAATTACCTAACTACCATGTCAAAGAGTAAAGCTTATCCCCCTGTAAGAAAGGTTTACATGAGCTTGGTCACATGACCCCTGGTCACCATTAGTTTGATGACAGAATGTCACCACAGACTGGTGCAAGGTGAATGTGGTGCCCATATTTAAAAATGGCTACAAATCTTAGCCAGGCAATAACAGCCCAGTGTGCTTGACATCTGTAGTGGGGAAATTATTTGAAGGGTTGTTAAAGGTATACAGCCCCAAGAATGCATCTTGAAACAGAATAAAATTTGTAGAAGTCAACATAGTTTTGTTAAAGACAGGTCTTGTAAAACCTTATATGAAAAAGTCAGTAAAAATATAGAACAAAGGGGTTGTAGTGGATGTGACCTATTTAAACTTTGCTAAAGCATTACATACAGTTCCACACAAATGTTTACTCTAAAAATTTACAGATACTGTCTTTGCGAAAATGTATGTATTTGGATCAAAAATTGTCTAAAAGATAGAATGCAAAGAGTTGTTCTGAATGAAAAATCCTCAAACTAGACCAACTTATGAAATGGAGTACCTCAGGCATATTTTTTTAATTTGCTTATTAATGATCTCCCAAGTTGTGAGAGAGTCATGTTTTCTGATGAAATGAAATTAGGTAAGGCGGTTCAGATAAAGTGGGGAACTCGAGAACAAAGTGGCAAATGAGGTGCAATATTGGCAAATGAGGTGCAATATAGACAAATGTAAAGTTATGCATTATGTGAAAATAATAACAGTACAACATATACTTTAATGCCTTCAAGACAATGGACATGCCATGACGATTCGCGAAAACTGCACTATTGCCTCTATATCAAGGCATTAGGCAGCACCGAAATTCCTGTTCTGGGGCACCCACAATTGCTCCACGGAGCGACCGTGGTCGCCATATTAGAGAGCAGCATGATCCTCCAATATGGCTGCTGCCCTCTTGTGGGTAGAGCATCAGAAGTGAAAAAAAATTCACTTCCATCGCTCTGATGCTGTTGCTTGACCTCCCCTAGAGCTAGTCATCAACATTGCAATAAAAAAAGACTTAATTTGCTAAAATCTAGGGTTAGGGTTAGAATAAATTAGGGTTAGCATAAGGGATAGGGTTACAATTAAAATTAGAAAATATTAAAGGTTAGCAGAAGGGTTAGAGTTGGGGTTAAATTTAGGGTTTGGGTTGGTGTCAAAAGTCACTGAAGAAAAAACCACTATATTTGGTTTTTGCCCTATACTTCACAAAAAACTACAGAAAAACATGGAAACAAACATATTTCTTGGAATGCTTTGGTGTAGTGATAGGCTAAGCAAACTATGGCCATATTTTTTTTTTAGAAACTATTTAGATGGGGTCTTTTTTAATTATTGTATTTGTGTAAATTATTTTTTAGGGAAAAGTTAGAAAAAGTATTTTTTTCCCAAGCATATTTTATGAATTTTTGTAGTAAATTATAAGATATAATGAAAATAATCTAATGAAAGCCCTTGTTATGACAATTCAAAAAACATATAATTTGTGTGGGTACAGTATGTGAGAGAAGAAAATTACATCTAAACACAAAACACCCCTGAAATGTCAAAACAGCCATTGTCACCAAGGGAAAGACAAGGTCAAAAGATCTTGTCACTAAGGGTTTAAATGGCATCTCATTAAATAAAACAATTAATGAGACTGTTTTAGAAATAAATGTAGACAAGAAAGACAGAACATTATAACATTATATAAATATGTACAAGGTCAATATAAAGAACTCTCCAGTGATCTGTTCTTTAACAGAAATGTACATCCTCCCCTCCCCTGAGACTGGAAGAGCAAAGACTTCACATGCAACAAAGGAAGGTATTCTCAATGCCAAGAGAGGTGGTGCTATCAAATAGAATAGATGCCTTCCAAAAAAAAAGTAAGACATACAGGGCTATCAATAATAAATTAAACATTAATATTTTAATGCTTCTTGGTCCATAGAGAAATTTGATTTTCACCTTGAGCGGCAACATTTTAAATATATTACTTAGAGTTTTTTTGCCGGTTTTTTAACCAAAAGCAGGAATATAATGTATGATGGTTGAACATGATGGACTTAGATCTTTTGTCAACCTAATTACTATGTTACTATGAGTTATTAAAATATTGATACATTATTAAATTTTGCTTGCATCCATGGATCGAATAAGAGCAATAATCACAAATGGACTTGACATTGATATTTGATAAGAATTATATTTATGCTTGCATGAATGACTACTTCTTATCTTGAGATCAGTCAATCCCCTTGGCAATCTCACCAGCTGGTTGTTCTCACCAATTGTTGTCTGCAGATGATGTGATCTCTGTGCAAGTATCCTATGTGACATACTGTTATCTTAGGTAACAGAGTAATTATGATACAAAGCATGAAAAGTGGATCCATCAGAGGTAATATTCCTTCGGATTTACATTTAACACTTTGCAACATTGGGATCAATCCTACAGAACAACATTAAATCAGATAGGAGCCCACATCTGCCTCATTTAAATGGCTTCTGAATGATGATTCTTATTATAATTTAGAATTTCAAGCTGCTGATAGTTCAAGTTTAAGAAATGTTAGTTACATAGATAAATAGTTTCTGTATTGCAATGCATTATGTATGTTTAATATGTCAAGTTTCAGTACTTAGTGCATTAGCCAAGGCCAGTTAGGGGGTAGTACTTATATGATGTGGACATGACCGACTATACCACATGTTTAATTTAGTATACCTGTCTTATATTTAGGCTGTGTAGTTTACTGCACTTTACTTTTCTTGTGGCATTTTCATAGATAACAATGATACAAATCATAGCATCTTTTTGTTTTTGCCTCAGAGGAGGAGCAGTAGCCGCTCCCGGTACCCACACTTGCAACATATGCGAAAACTCACAGCATGAATGGTTGCCTAGTCATAAGTCTGAATCCTCATCTTCTTGACTTTCTCACTTGTGCACATGCTTTCTGGCAGCTAAGTAGTCAGCAATATTTCTTTTAAGTGAATCCACCTTCCTCCTGACCCCTAGTTAATGCCACAGGACCCTTGTCCTTATGCGTACACAGACCTTTCCATTGTGGCCACCCAGCTCCGCATGCCAGCTACTCTCATCATCTTGATGACCACCCATGACTTGCCCACAATCCCTTCCACCCTGCCTCCTGCTGTCTTCCCTAACTGCCCTCTCCCCTGATTTTTGAGCCTAACAGGCATGTGCATATTTTTTATAATTATATAGTAATAGAAATAAAAAGTGATTTTAGAAGCCCATTTTTTCAGGTGATTTTAGGGGCCCATTTTTTAAACAGGCAGCAGTATTGAATTGACATGTGCAGTAAACCAGCATTATTAGCTGATTTGAATATATATACAAGTTTAGTTATATTTTCAATTCCGTTTTTAAGGCCTGATGTGCTTACAACTGTTTCCTGTTTAAAGATTAGGCCAGTGAGGTCTATTCATCTGCCATTAAGGTGCTGAATTGAGCCAATGGTTTTTGTTTTTCAATTACAACTCGACAACCTAGAAGGTTGAGTTGGACGTTGGATAAAAAGCTCTAGTGTAATCCCTCCTCCCACCATAAAATTTTTGGCACTCACCAACCTTAGAGGAGTGGAGTAGAAAAGAGGTATTTTTGCAGTCAAACACGACCTCCGAAATTTACCGCAAACAATTTTCCATTCATTACATGTGGTTTTATGCCAAGATAGAAGTTTGATTTTGACTTTGACAAGGGGGGTGAAATGGAGGGCGGGTTGGGAGGTTGAATTAATCTTATATAACATTCATGATTTTCTACTCAAAATAGGACAATAGCACACACAACATAAATTATTTTCATTTATAATGTGCATTTCCTGTAACCAAGCTCAATAGAGATAAAGAAAATTGCACATTATTTTTTGGCCGTTAATGAAATTGGGAATACATAAATTAATTTTGGTCACTCCAGTTGTGCGCTAAATAAAATATGCTGTTTATGGGGTGCTGTCCAAATTCTAGTTGTTGTGTGTATATAAAGCCTGACCAACTTATGGGTGTGCACCCCACCCACTTACTGGTCTATATATACAGGGAGTGCAGAATTATTAGGCAAATGAGTATTTTGACCACATCATCCTCTTTATGCATGTTGTCTTACTCCAACCTGTATAGGCTCGAAAGCCTACTACCAATTAAGCATATTAGGTGATGTGCATCTCTGTAATGAGAAGGGGTGTGGTCTAATGACATCAACACCCTATATCAGGTGTGCATAATTAATAGGCAACTTCCTTTCCTTTGGCAAAATGGGTCAAAAGAAGGACTTGACAGGCTCAGAAAAGTCAAAAATAGTGAGATATCTTGCAGAGGGATGCAGCACTCTTAAAATTGCAAAGCTTCTGAAGCGTGATCATCGAACAATCAAGCGTTTCATTCAAAATAGTCAACAGGGTCGCAAGAAGCGTGTGGAAAAACCAAGGAGCAAAATAACTGCCCATGAACTGAGAAAAGTCAAGCGTGCAGCTGCCACGATGCCACTTGCCACCAGTTTGGCCATATTTCAGAGCTGCAACATCACTGGAGTGCCCAAAAGCACAAGGTGTGCAATACTCAGAGACATGGCCAAGGTAAGAAAGGCTGAAAAACGACCACCACTGAACAAGACACACAAGCTGAAACGTCAAGACTGGGCCAAGAAATATCTCAAGACTGATTTTTCTAAGGTTTTATGGACTGATGAAATGAGAGTGAGTCTTGATGGGCCAGATGGATGGGCCCGTGGCTGGATTGGTAAAGGGCAGAGAGCTCCAGTCCGACTCAGACGCCAGCAAGGTGGAGGTGGAGTACTGGTTTGGGCTGGTATCATCAAAGATGAGCTTGTTTGGCCTTTTCGGGTTGAGGATGGAGTCAAGCTCAACTCCCAGTCCTACTGCCAGTTCCTGGAAGACACCTTCTTCAAGCAGTGGTACAGGAAGAAGTCTGCATCCTTCAAGAAAAACATGATTTTCATGCAGGACAATGCTCCATCACACGCGTCCAAGTACTCCACAGCGTGGCTGGCAAGAAAGGGTATAAAAGAAGAAAATCTAATGACATGGCCTCCTTGTTCACCTGATCTGAACCCCATTGAGAACCTGTGGTCCATCATCAAATGTGAGATTTACAAGGAGGGAAAACAGTACACCTCTCTGAACAGTGTCTGGGAGGCTGTGGTTGCTGCTGCACGCAATGTTGATGGTGAACAGATCAAAACACTGACAGAATCCATGGATGGCAGGCTTTTGAGTGTCCTTGCAAAGAAAGGTGGCTATATTGGTCACTGATTTGTTTTTGTTTTGTTTTTGAATGTCAGAAATGTATATTTGTGAATGTTGAGATGTTATATTGGTTTCACTGGTAAAAATAAATAATTGAAATGGGTATATATTTGTTTTTTGTTAAGTTGCCTAATAATTATGCATAGTAATAGTCACCTGCACACACAGATATCCCCCTAAAATAGCTAAAACTAAAAACAAACTAAAAACTACTTCCAAAAATATTCAGCTTTGATATTAATGAGTTTTTTGGGTTCATTGAGAACATGGTTGTTGTTCAATAATAAAATTAATCCTCAAAAATACAACTTGCCTAATAATTCTGCACTCCCTGTAGTGTTCAGCGAAATTGTATACATTATAGTGTGATCAGATGAATACTCATGGTTTGTAACTTACACGGGGAAGGAATAAATATCCTCCTTAGCCCGCTATGGATTCCTTAAATGCCCCAAATGGTCACCTGGCATCTACCATATGTTCACAAATTATCCATAGACACATCAAAACAAGTACACTCAGAATATTTATACATTCACAGATCAGGATAACAGTTGTTTTAACAATAGAAAGCTAAATGGATTATCTCCACACAAAAGCGACTAATGGGATGTCGAGTGATGGACTAGGTCTCAGACTAACTGGAGACCATCCGGATTTGGTCCCTTAAGTTGGCAAATAATGGAAATAGGAGCAACGTTTTACTCGATCTTAACATGGAGTGGGCTTTAAACTGTAGTCCCATCACAGTCCAGTGTTGTCCAGTGTTGTTATGGTTCATTACATATAGTTTAGGACAGATTGTCAGAGAAATTCAGTACCATGTGAGTAAGCTATAGAGAGAAGACTCACCAAGTTTGGAGTACTTTGGTGTAGTGATGGGCTAAGCAAACTATGGCCATATATTGTGACTAAATCTCCAATATTTTTCCATCTAGATGCTTTTAAAATAATTTTAAGCATTTAAAAATGTGATAGTAAAGGAACTTAACTTCGTATGTAGGATGCTGAAGACTTTTTTACAGGCAGATAAACCAAGAAGAACGATAGCAGTAAAAGAACTGAGGCAGAAACGAACTGAACACAGAGTGCCGAGCTACAGGACAGATTGAGGAACACAGAGATATACATGAGCAAGATAAAGCAGAAGCCAAACTAGGAAATGCCATCATGAGGCTGAACTAGGAAATGAAACACAAGAACAGACAGAAACCAGCATAGACTATAAACAAGTGAGCAAAGCAAGAAAATCCAGAAGGATACAGAAATGTCTGGATACAGCCAGAATGAGCATACATGCAGGTTGACTTGTGACAATGTCAAGGTCTTGAAAGAGCTTCTACAACTATTTTTCATTTATAATATTAAATCAGAAATACATCACCAAAATTGTGAATTCATTTTAATGCTAAGTAAACTGTGTTTTGGTATGAATAGGTAATTTTAAGGGTCTACGCCCATCTGCACAAATACCTGTCTGTAGCTTTATTACTACGCAAAGTCATTGTGCTGACATTGCATTAGGTGGGGAAAAATGTCCTCAGGTCTGGGGATTCGATCTGCTGATATTAGGACAAGGTATTTAAATGTTGACAGAGATTTTTTATATTTTTGCAATTCTCTTCATTTCCTCGTGTGATTAGGCACCCTATTCTTCAGATACTTCCCTTTACTTATAACATTGTCCCTATTTTATATTTAGTCAATAAAGCAAAGCCAACATGAAAGGCTGGTAAAATACACATATACAGTATAATAAAGTCAAAAACAAATCTCAAAAGCATAAGCATGGGACTCCAAACAGCCAACAACAAAATTGTGTATAGAAAAACAACAGAAAACCACAATCAAGGGAAAACCCACATAAAAAGAAAATAAATCTACCATGATGAAATGGTAATGAAAAATCCTGTCTGAATCCTCCTGTGGTCAAGTAAAAAACTTTTTTTTTACATTCTCAATAAAAATAGAATGATGCTGCTCTGGGTGAGGATCAGCAGCAAAACAACGAAATGCAAGCCGCTGACATAAAAAAAAACATTCATCAACTGTTGTCAAACATACATATATAAGGTGATACACTCACAAGTATTTCTGGATTTAATGGATACACTACAGTTAATGCAATTCTATGTGGTATTATCTATGGACTTGAAATGTGGCATCTTGAAATGAAATATTTTACCATACTTACTCATTATTATACATACAAAATTAATTGTACATGGTCTCCACAGCAAAGAATTCTGTTGCTGAATCAGATATCAGGAATCAGGGGTAGCAGTCAGATTGGATTTTGATGTGTAATGTCAGCATTCGGAATCGTGAGTTAATGTTAAAAGGTATGTGACTGATCTCTGACTGTTGACAGTGAGAGTCAGGTTGAAAATGTGAATTTGTCCTCTAACCTTTTGACTACATCATAAAATGGACATTATACTCATGCAAATAACCTTTTTCCATATGTAAAATCCATTTTTTAATGAAATATAATAGTTAATGCTTCACAATAACTATTATCTCAATTTTCATAGGTGTGAAGTTTATGTTTTTGTTTTAGTTTACTTTACATGTATAGATATTTGTTTGTTCAATTCCTTTTAAAGAATTTTAGTATGTTGCCATTTTGGTTGCATACATTTAAATTTGTGCATTTTACAAAATCACAGTGTTTAAAGAATTCAAAATGGATAGATATGGATGGAACTAGATAGAAGGTCTGGCTGGGGTGGCAACTGAGAGAGAAAGAGAGAAAACATTTTGTGTTTAACAATAAAAAAACACATCACACATTGTGACCAGAACTGGAAAAATAGACATAGACTGAAACCTATTTTCTTACCATTTTACATCAACATCCAATGGGTTAAAATCCAACATCCAATACTGGTCACTATGTGTAATAACAAATATGTGGTCTAGCATTCAAACATCAAGGTGCATTAACTGAAAACTCTGCTCATACTCTTACAGTATTGTAAAAAAAAAAAAAAGACACAGACTTAAGAACTCTGTTGGTGACTATTGGTGACTATTTTTTTCAGGATCAAACAGGTGGACAAGGCAAACCCTTAGACTTATCTGTGCTTGACAAAGACAAAACATTTCCAGGTTCATCTGCTATTTGAGTTCTCTACCATATGTATGAAGGTAGTGGGGACTGTGAACCTTAATTAAACCTCTATTATTTGGGTGAGAGGAGAAGTAAAGCAGGAAATAGGAGAAGAGGATTTATTTGGAAGGGAGGACATGTGTCTCATTGTGGGAAACAAGAAGCCCATGGATGCCATCATTTTTGGCATCTATCTTGGGTGTATGCACATAGGCAGTCAGTTTGTTCAAATCATAGACTTACTCAATTAGTGTTTGTACCGTCAACTATGCGATCGTAGTTTGCTTCCACACCTTAGCCAAAGCTCTTATAGAAGCCACAGCGATTTGGAAGAATAGTAGATTTTCCCTTCTTTTTAAGAGTTCATTTGGTTATTGAGAGAAAAATGTCAAAAGGTCCAAACTAATTGGTTTATTAAAGACTTGGGACAGCATGGCTTGGATCTAGTTCCAAAACTGTTGAACATGTGGGTTCAGTCACTAGATGTGGTAGCACATTCCCTCTATACCACACCCTTTACAGCATAAGGGTGTAAGGAGAATCTGCAATTTTGTCAATTTAGCAGGCGTACAGACACATCAGTAGCTTATAGGCCTGCTCCTTGTGAATGGTGCAAATTAATATTTTGGTGTTACTATAAATTCATCTATTTGTTTCTGTAGACTTTTAAATGTAGCTTGTGGAAGATGAAATTTCCCTGGAAGCCATTTTGTATCTTGGAAGCCATTTTGTCCTACTGACTCCATTTTGTATGCCTTCTTCCATGTTTGTCCTCTGTGATACCCAAAGAGAGTGAGAGGTTTATGTGGAAATTGAGGGGGACGTACAAGTGAGTTCTGCTTCTAGTGTTGGGATATTTCACAGGAAACCAGGCTTGCTCAACTATGTCTGAGAAGTACAGGATGTAGCCAGGGTACAACCGCAATGATCAGGTGGTCTTTCTAGATTATTCCAGTATGTTAAACTGGCAAACAATGTGGTTTTATTAAGATGATACGTGGCACTGCGACAAATTATAACCAATCATATGCTTCTATTAGCCGTGCATTATGAAATTATGCTGTTCTGTTTTACTATAAAGATGTGTGTTGAGAAGGGTGCGGCAGGGCAGTCTGTGCAGACGCCACCCTACGTACGTTTGTATTAAACTTCATTGCTTATTCAACTCAGAATCTGGGCCTGGTCTCATTTCTTTGACTCTTCATTCCTGTGTGAAGTACCCAGGGAAAAAGTGACCATTCACAAGCTGATACTATGGGGAGGACCTGAAAGAGATATAAAAGTCAGGGAAGTAAATTCATTTAGTGGTTAGGCAGCATAGATATGAAATGTTAATGGGGGACAATCTGGTGAGATTTTGCTTTTAATTGTTTAAGATGTGGGGTATAGTTTTGTGCTTATAGTTGAGAATATGAATTCGGGAGCTTGAGGCTTAAATAAGTAGTGAGCTTGTTGGAGCCATAAATTCAAAATTAATTTGATGATAGGTGCTGGGAGGTATACTGGGAGGGGGATGGGACACTTCTTGGTGGCTGCATCATTGCAGCAGCTTCACCGCGACCTCTCGCGCGATGGCCAGTTCATCGCAAGAGAGTTCATTGTGGGACAATTTATTGTGGGTTTGCATACAAGGTGACTATTAGTATTATCGCTTAACTTTAGTGTTAGCATTAGGGCTTAGAGGTTTGTATTAGGGATAAAGGGTTAGTGGTAGTATTAGGGCTTAGGGGGTTATTGTTAGTATTAGGGGTTAATGTTAATATTAGGGGTATTCGTATTAGAGTTCAAGGGTTAGTGTTAGGGTTCGGGGATGGGGTAACTTATAGAGGGGTGTAATTTATTAGGGGGGGGTTAATTTATATGGGGGTTTACTCTTATTGTAAGTACTGAACTGTCAGCACTTACATTGCTGTGGTGAAATGGCCATGTTGCACTGCGGTGCTGAACTGTCAGCGGTGAAAAAGCCAAGATGATCTGTCATAAACCCTACTGGGAGGGCCTTTTATTTCACAGTATTCACTTTAAACCCTGACAGATACAAAAAAAACAACAATTGTCTAATAACAAAGGGTAAATAAGAGAGGCGTGACAAAGGGAAAGAAGTATATCATCAGCATACATCACCACTTTGTACTGTTCCCGAGCAACATTGATCCCCTGATTATTATGGTTATTATGAATGGATTGGAATACAGATTCCAATGTGAGGGCAAATAGAAGGGAAGAGAAGGGACATCCCTGTTGGGTGCCATTATGGTTTGTAAAATGTAAAGGTTGCATCCCAAAGATTCAGATTTGGGAGGAATGTCTATGGTAGAAGACTACTATGCTGTTTTGGAATTGTTGAAGAAATTGGATGTAGTCAAGGGTTGTCTGTAAGAAGGACCAATTAATTCTGTCAAACTCCTTCCTCTTCTCTCCTTCCAGTGAAACGAACAGAGAAGGCATTGGGGTTTGGTTTGCTCTCCTGATAAGGACTATACACCGCTTGGTGTTGTCTAGGGCCGGACTTTGTGGGATAAACCTCCCTTGGTCAGCGTATATGAGTTTGGGTAGGATCATATTAAGTCAGTTTTCAAAAAGTTTAGTAAATTTGTAGTCTGTATTTCGTAAAGAAATGGGTCTGTAATGAGGTTTTCCAGTCTTGTGTATAAATATAATGTTTGCTGTTTAGTTTGGCTCAGTTTTAAATGGAAATGTCACCAAAAATGTTTTAATCATTACATTAATTTGCACAATTCCTCTCATTTTACTGTATTTATAATGATTGCTTTATAAGCCAATTAATATGTAGCTGGAATTCATGTGCATCATTACATGAATTCCAGCTATATATTAATTGGCTTATAAGGATGTGCACAACATTTTGTTTTTCAACATATTACTTTGCTTGTGAGAAAGGTTAAGCATCTATTTAGAGGAGTCCCAAGAGCTTTTTTTGACCTGGTTTATCCAATGGCTAGCTGACTAAATACTTATACTTATAAGTTTTATTTACAGTTGTTAGTTTTAGAAA
Source organism: Pelodytes ibericus (assembly GCA_036172795.1). NCBI lineage: Eukaryota > Metazoa > Chordata > Amphibia > Anura > Pelodytidae > Pelodytes > Pelodytes ibericus. Next base: position 114,356,549 of record CM069858.1, read on the forward strand.
CAAGGATAAATCTTGTTTTATTATCTAAACTATTGACCTTTAAAAATAATTAAATATGAGAATCACTATAGTGCAGGCATATTATTTATCATGCGCATACATATCACAAATTACTCTCATTTACTTCGATTGAAATAATCATTTAATTCAAATTTGTTAAATGTTAATTTAAAAATGTATAATTATTTTATTCCTTTCAAAGCCAATGATCATCTGGAATGCAAAATAGGAGTGTGGCATTTATTTTCTATTTCTATGAAATAGCTTATTGGGCAATTAATTAAGTCATACAAAGTTCAGCTGTAAATTAAATTAAAGCTACTATAAAAAAAATCACAAACAAGAGAATCAACAACAAAACAATTTGTTATTGTTACACAATTTGTTATTGTTACACAATTTGTTCTGATGTTTTCAATTTTTATACTTCCCTTCAACCTGCTGTATTTTGAACAAAATACAAGATAAAGAAAATACACTGCACCTCAATGTGAATGGGGAGAAGCAAAAAAATAGTGCAAATTGAAAAAAGTGGCGAGGGAACATTTATTTTCAAACATTCAACAGAGGGAATATAAAACACAAAGGCAAAACATATCATAAATCATAGCGTAGCATATTAATATACTTTGTGGATTTTGTTAAATATTACAAATTTCCAACTCACATCTTCCTGATCAGTTGATGTTACCAGAAGATGAGAGCAGATGTAACTTGTGGGTCCATATTCCAGCTAACCACCAAAGAAAGCGGAGAGATTTAAGTACTTAGGAATTTATTATATCAAACAAACAGCATAAATGTCTTACATCAAAGTAAGCAGTAACATTTGCTGCAAACAGGCTCAAAAAAAGTCACTTGTACAATAAGGTGCTTCAAGTACAGTCCTCCTCTCTCATCCACAACACGTTTCATCTCTTGCTGAAGTTATTGCAAGTATTTTCTCTCTCTCCGGTTGAAGTTCTTAAAAACCCTTCATGATGGTGTTGCAGGTTCACGTCCTGCAACAATTTCTGCAGTTTCTTCCGATGATGTGAACTCGTGATGCCATCATGAAGGCACAGCTTTAAAAAAAATGCTGTTTTGGCACAAAGATGGCACACAAAAATGTCTGTTTGGCCACACAGTTGGCATTGACAATTTGTTTGAGCACAAAGATTGCACATACGTTCTGCTTGAACACAAATATGGCTCGGAAATCATAATTTTATTTTTACATTTTTAGCACCTAATACAGTATATATAAACATTTGATCTAGATAATGTCTGTAATATATATATATATATATATATATATATATATATATATATATATATACACAATAATTTTTATACATATGTTGCATGCATTGGCTATAAATAAGTGGTATTGGAAACTTGTTGGTAACTGGAGCTTGCATAAACTAACTATACAGCAAGGGTGTACTGTGCCCCTGAATGATGTCCGGAGCACGCCTGTCACTCAGGGACACGATGTATTTGGTGTATTTCCGGGGGGTTTGTGTGCTGTGAACAGCCAGCACACAACACCCCGGAAATACACCAGATAAAACCGAGGGGTGGATGGCAGCTGCAAATTCGGCAACAGAGTCACTCACTCTGTTGCCAATTCGACCAGCACTATACAAATACAAATTTTCATGAGCACGAAATACAGAGCACGGCTGCTATACAGTCACAAACCTGGGACTAAGGGTAAGTTGCTTATTGACTAAATAAGATAACAATCCTTCATTTCTATACTTTTGTAAACTGAATACTAAATAACTGTGATTTACTATAATTGATGTTTGAAAGGAAATGATTTTCATTTTGTTCACAATGAGAAGTTAGCAATTACAAATACTTGCTGAAATAAAACAAAACAAACATTAAAGATGCATTAAAAAATACACATCTTTAATTGGTGATATTTGAAAGTTTTAATTATCCATGAATTTATGAAGCCAAAAATAATTAGACTGCTTAAAAAAACAATTGTAAAAGCCATTCTCAATGACATATTTGAAAACATTGAAAAAGGATACAATTAGACACTAAGCAAAAAAGTCACACATAGTCAGCCAATAAGAAGCCTCCTGCCGGGCTGGTATTTCTTTAGCAGCCTGATTCCGGTGAGGCAGGCTGGAAAGAATAGGTGCACCATTTTTTATTTATTTTTTATTTTTTGGTGGCCCCATTCCATGGGCCAGAAGGTGGGGGCATTGATGAGCACCACTGGGACCGTAATACAGGTGAGCACTTTCAGTGCTGTCTGGAGCACTGTGTTAAGCATCCTGCACATTTCGACACCTTTTTTTAGTCTAAGGCTAGTGGGCAAATATGGTAATTTTTGGGGCCATTAGCTTTTACTGGCAGGCATAGCATCACTGTTGGTGCTTTAGTTACCACACCAAAACTGTTTCCTTACCAGCTCTGCTAAACCTTTATGAATATATTTAACCGCACTTGTTACTGATATTAGCGGGGAGCATAGAATCACAACTGCCCAGTAAATTGCCACCAACACCAGTTTTTTAATTAACAGGGGCTATAGAATCTACCCCAATGTGTTTTACATCTGTGGTGTCTCCTGTTTATGAGATCACCCTGTGGCTTGATAGGCTAATTACACATGGCCCATTGAAGGTTGTTAATTTTCATATTAGGCCACAGACATTTTCAAAACATTTTCATTTGTGCATTTGTTTGGACTTCTGCTAACACATCGTATAGATAATTTAAAATATTTTTTTATTCTCTTCATTCCCAGTATAATGTTTACACAGAGTCCTATTAAATAAATGTGTTTTAATTGTCAGAGTCCCTTTAACTAAGTGTTAAGTGAATAAGTAAACATTTTAATTCAAGCACCATTTTTTGTTCTTTCTAAATCTTATTTGGGAATGTAAAATTTAAATATTTTATAAATACATAAAAAAAATTACATTTTTACATATTATTCATTCAACATATATGGTTTAAAACTATATTTTACAATCATCCCAAAGTGCCCGAACACTGTCCTAGTAGAGAATCAAGTTGAAATTAGTTCTTATTATGCATCATTTGTATACTAAACATAGCAGACTACTTTCTAAATAAAAGCTTGTGACTGCACTAAATTCATGAAAAACAAAATCAATATAATACTGCTTAATGACTCCGCTTTTTTGTAAGTCAACAATTCTCCAATTAATTAACCAGTGATTAAAGTCAGCTTCTGAGAATTAATCACAGCCTACAGAAGTCATTGTCCTTGTGTGCTTCATTAGGACTGTGTTTGCCCTTCAGACAAGAAAGCAGAAAGTAAATACCAAACTGTGACCTGATTTAAACACATATTTACAATCTGAAAGAAATATATCCCTACATTTTATTGTGCATATTTAGAAAACCTTTGTTTTCTCAAAAGTCTTTGTATCTAATGCCTTAAAATTATGAAGGTATTTCTGTATCATGGAATAAAAAGAAGTCCAGCAGAATAATCCAATGAGATAATGTATAAGAAGCTCATATAATTGGGTTGATTATTACTTCGTTCATTTAAACTAATGACAAGTTAATCCATTGTACATAATCATTACCTTATAGTGAGCATAAGTTTATTTTGCAATAAAAAAGTTTCAAGAAAAGCTTTGATATAATTATTTAGCAAACACTTCATATTCCAATATACTTACCAACTAATTCTAATTTTATTTTTGTATTGCCTTCCACTTTATTTCAGACCTTAACCCATTCATACTATCAGTCCATGTTCTTGCTGCTCATAATGCTCAGATTCTTAAAATGTTGTTCGGAAGTTTAACATTATCATATTGCTGATATATCCAGGTCTTGTGCAGGATTCCCTGTAATATAACACATAGTTTGCAATGTTACTGTTGCTTTATTCATTGTTTTATTTCATAATATTTTTTTTTCTTCCAACATTTATAACAAACTGTCTAAAATCCAATTTATCATACTAAACTTTTTCTTAAGATAACATGTCACAATGTTAATCTATAACAAAAATACTGTCTACAGGTAATCACTTATGTTTTGATGGATATAGCTCCTTTTTTTGGTGTAACGTTTCACAGTTTTTTGGCAGCTAAAACTATAGAATTATTTTGCAGAGACATATTTTGCTAAAATGATGTATATAATGGCTATAAATAATTTTCACAAGCAATTGGTTCTTATAACACACTACATTTAAACTTATAAATATATACTTCCTGAGATGAATTGTGTTATCAGGGAAAGGAAAATGATGGTAAGCAAATCCCATTACAGGCTCATATACTATGCATGTTTAATATGATGCTTACTATACAGGTGTGAACATGCTACAAGTACAGTGTAATTGGCTATACAGAGTATAGACTGCTTTCTGTGCCCACTACATAGCAAGTTAAGTTAGGCCATTGAGAGTGTGCCCTGATTTGACAGGTGATGTTTTGGTTAATTCATAGAACCAAAACTTCTTGTTATGTTTATACAAATGATAAAAACGTTATTATGGTGGGAAGAGTAAACACGTTTTTTTTTTTTGGTGTGTATGTATTAACTTTGTTATTGCTGGTTGATAGGTTGGAGTTTTAGAAACTGAAAATAATGTGCACATTTGAAGTTACATTCAATGAAAAAAAAGCATATGTAACATTCATTTAAATTTCAACATGTGTAAGGTCCAAAAAGCTTGTGTGAACTATTGGCACAATTATAGGTATTACTTATGACTAAAAGGCTCTATAGCACTAATAATAAATACATGATTTCTGAATTTCTGGAAGCAGTCCAGAGACCTCATTCTTTTTTATCAGGAGATCTATGGTGGTCCCTCTCCTGGGACTCGTTAGACACTTTTTTAAATTCATAAATAAACAAAAGTGATAGAATAATTATTTTATTTATGTAACCCTACTAGATCACAAGTTTTTGATTGATCATAATTAGAGTTGAGCGGACACCTGGATGTTCGGGTTCGGCCAAACTTCGAAAAAATGTCCGGGACCGTGCTCGAACTTGACCCCGAACTTGACCCCATTGAAGTCAAGGGAGACACGAACCTTTGGCCACTAAAATGCCTCTAAAAAAGTCCTGGAAAGGGCTAGAGGGCTGCAAAAGAGATTCGGTTTATAGACTTTCGGTTTATGTAATAAATGTAATGCTATTGCTATTCTATCAACCGAAATAGAGTCCCCATTCATAAGAATAGGTCAATTGACCTATTCGTATGAATGGGGACTCTATTTTGGTTTATAGAAAGCCAATAGCATTACATGGCTATTGGCTTTCTATAAACCGAAATAGAGTCCCCATTCATACGAATAGGTCAATTTACCTATTCGTATGAATGGGGACACTCTTACGCACATTTTAGTTCATTTTTGCAGCCCTCTAGCCCTTTCCAGGACTTTTTTAGAGGCATTTTCGGGGTCAAGTTCGGGGTCAAGTTCGAGCACGACATTTTATCCAGGTGTCCGCTCAACTCTAATCCTAATGTTAAAACACTATGATATAGTTTATATTTATCTCTGATAAGATTTTTGCATTCATTATTTTGACATGATAACAATGGAATACACAAAATATTGTATTTAGTGTTTTAATGTTTTAAAAAAATAATTTCAGTTTTAACAACAAGTGTAGCATTGGTAAATGCATCTTTAAACTTCATTTTTATATTCTTAACTTTGCTTGGATGAGACATCATGTTTTGCTGTTTTTTTCAGGCATATTCTTCTTTGAAATTCTGCGATAGCCACCAGATTAATATAGTATACAGTTTATTATATTATTTCCCGATAATGACATTTTAAAGCATTGGGATTAGCGCCAAGGAAGGAATTGTTCTGTGACCTTGAACTTCTTAATGACCAACATTATAGCAGAAATTGGCGTATTGATCTTTTGTCTTTATTAACAGTCAGGATCCAATTTGTGTAGATAAATGACCTCTTGTTTGCATTATTTGACTTAACCATGCCACAAGAATATCCTTGCTGTCGGGTGCCTCTTTTCACACCCCACAGCAGAATATATAGACAGTAAGTGTTGAAGTACAAACTTTTGAGAAATCTGTATGCACTTCAGAATTTGAAGCTTCATCACAGCTTCATCACATTTTCTTATGTACCAAATCTGTATAAATAAGCATCACTTCTTATTTTACCTGCCTAATTTAACATAACAAAATTCCTTTGTGATCTAAAACATTCTTCTCTAAATGTACCAACACATACAATTATAGCAAATTACAAAACCTTTTCTTCAATCAGAAAATATATTATTGCTTTCATCTAATTTTTTTAAATACATTTTAATACATTAAAATACATTTTACAAAAGAAAAATAGAATTCTTTGCCCACTGGAGAATATTTCTCTTGCTCACCCCCACAAAAACAATCAATTTTAACAATGGGAATACATTAACATTTTTCACAAGCCTCACAAACTATTATACTTTTTATTGCTTTACAAAAGTCCATAATTTTTCACAGCATTATAGTATAGGCAAATACAACATGTAAAAGGTAATATAACATGATAATACTGATACAAAAGGAGAGGAACCTGTTCAAACAAGATACAATACAAAAGGAAGTCGGGATATGATATACAAGATCAATTCACGTACACTAGCTTCTTTAATTTCCATTGTTGTATTCTAATTCCAAGTCAGCTGAAACAGAATACTGTAAATGTAGGAAAATCTATTTTTGTGAATCCAAATTGATCTTGGTGTGGTATTTACATTCGGTCTTCCCTACACTAAGTAAGTATTTTTATCTTATTGTAATTATCATGTGAAGAGCAGAGCTATTTATTATTATTATTATATATAATAATGGAGTGAGACAGCATCAGTGGAAATTAGTGCACCATAAGAGGTAATGGTAAATATAGAACAGTATAATGGCTACACAATATGACATAATAACCTACTATTGTGTGTTATAGGGCCTGCAGGGTGCAGTGGATTGATGGAGATATTGCACAGCAAAATGTGCCCTTCAAGACAGATCTTTAGTCCTCCACCTAAAAAAGTGCTTCCTAACCTGGAGGGTGCCTGATATCTCCTAATACACAGAGTGAGACACTGGGAATAGAAAGAACAGAAACACCAAATGTGCCTATCGAATGCCTATGTAATTGGTTAGTAAGATCCAATAGGAAACAAGTAGAGTTAAAATGATACCATTTATTGTATAACTGAGTGTTTGATTGCATGCTTTCAAGACAAAGTCGCAAGGTCCCTTCCTCAGCCATAAATGAGTCTAGAATAAAATTAAAAGCTATTCATTATCCTAGGAATTTTATTTCATTTTAGTATTTAGAATATTGGGGAGTTGAAAGGAAAAAAAAGCTGCAATAAAATAAATGGACGATAAAATATTTGATGGGCCTGGAAATATTCTTGACCATTGCCATCTGCCAGCCAGTCAGCTTGTTCTACAACTGTTAATATAAGCTATTTATTATTATTATTACCATTTTTGTAACTCAGCTACTTTGGTCTTAAGTTTGAAATGTCCTTCTTAATTCCCTGCAAATCTCTATTTTATGAATAAAGCCTAACGTATGAAATGTTATATAAATGTTTATTTGCTTATACTTTCTTACCACAAAAAAATGTATCAGAACTAACAGAATCAGTCATGCGTCAATCTCAGTATGCAGGTTTTATATCTTCTTTATTATTTTTGGAGAAACAGTAATTCAACTATTGAGGATAGCCTTTTAATCAACAAGCTGACTTTGAGGTTTTTGTTATTGTATCAGTCACTCATATTGTTCAATTCACTTACTTCTGGTCACTGAAAGTAACAAAAATCATTCTTGGAAAAGATAATAGATTTTGACAGCATTAAAATGAAGTGACAAGATGATTGCAACAGTAAATCACATACTCTTTCACTGCACCTGAGTATTCACTATCTATATATCTGGATGTGGAAATACATATATAAATGAAGAGGAGCATTAAATGCTGTGAGTGCTTTTTATGGGATTTTGAAATTAGACTTTTCATGTGAAAACTATAAGAAGAACTATAAAGCTATGTTAAGAAGTGCAAGTAAGATATTAGTGAGATATTCAGTAACAAATCAATGCATCAATCCAAATATCCTGACTATTTCCCTTGTCGATTTGATGAAAATTGAAGTACATGTGTAAACTTTGCTTTGTGGATTTCTAGTGTTATGGATTTGCTTATCTTCAAATGTAGTACTTGCCAATACAGGGGTAGAAATGACAGTGCAATGGGAAAGAAAACCATTAAAAACATTGTTTTGACTACCGAATCTTGTGAACCAGGCCTTAGAGCATTTAATATATTTGTTTAATCTGTCAAGACTCTAGAGTGTCCAAATCACTATGAAGACTGTAGTCTATTTTATATATTCACCAAAACTGAACAATACTGAATTTATCTCTTGCAATGCTTAAAGTAATCTGAGCAAGCAGACAAATAATATGAGTCCGTTTTGTTTATTAAAATCGGCCATTCAGGCATCTTCGAAATCAGCCCAAAATTTTGTTATCTTGACTGAGTTTGGAGCCTACATTTCAGCATCCAATTTTTGGAAAAAAAGCCAGACCCCCCCCCCCCCCATATTTAATTAAAGAAATGAAAAAAATATATATTTTAAACCATCTAAAAATATGCAAATTAGTAAAGCCAATAAAAGTTAAGGAATTGCTGTGTATAAATATGTACATACCTTAACAGCATTTGGGGTATAATCATATTGGTGATCATGCAAGCTAAAGAATGGCATCATATCACTGGTTTTTCACTGTTCACCATCAACATATTTGTCTATGTTAAAAATTGATTTTAATGTCTAGTTTCTTCCCACTTTTCTTCCGCTGTCCTGACTACATGGAGTGTGTAGTCCTGGGTACAGTTTGTCATCCATAAGCTCACTGATGCTGCTAGATTGCAGAAGCACCAGTGTGATTATAGATGAGAACCTGTACCCAGGACTCGCTCATGCTGCTGGATTATGTTAAATTAACATTATATGTGTTATATTACATTATCCTATGGGCCTGGATTGTTAGGCTCTTCCAAACATTCGTGTATTTCCAGGGAGGGTACCTTGCCCTATACCATCACTTACCTGCTAGAAGACAATACAATGTTCCATTTTATGTTTGCCTTTTATTTATGTAAATTACCAAGAGTAAATATGTATTGCACTTAATGTCCTTTTTCTGGTGGTGTATACAAAGGATATACCACAAGAGTGGTTGCAGCATTATGTTATGACATACAATGTATTATAAATAAAATTAAGAAAATATGGTAATATTGAAAAAAAACATATCTATTCCAAATTTTGCTTTTGAAATATTTTTACCCAATAGTGCATCCATACAAAAAGGAAAAACAATATGGATTCATATATTTTTGCTGATTTTGGGAGTACCTCATGCATTTAGGATTGTTAGTAATTGTTTTCAGTTGCAGGGGAAATATAGCAACATAATAATGGTCAGATAACATAATCACCACACTTATCTACATATTTTTGAAAAATAGACAAACCAAAGTATTTCACATGTATTTTCACCCATCTATGCAGAAAATGAGTCATCAATCTTCGGCAAAAAGGTGGTGTTTTTCTGTGTTTTTTAAATACAGATGGAAATTTAGATGGGAATTTACAGATTTAGGCCCTGTATATGGGCTGTGCCGGCGCAACAAGTGCTGACACAACCTAAATCTATGCATTCGGCTGCTGTATAACTGAATTTTGTTAAAAAAAAATGTATCAGCAATACTTCAGTACAGTAATGCACCCCATGCATAGGGTTGCCAGATACATACGGAAGTTATCACATTTGGGAAATGCTCATTTTATTTTTAAACTTGGAATTTTGACAGATTGGTTTGCAGACTACATTTATTGCTAATACTCAGTCAGCCACAAGTCCATAACTGCTGCCACAGATCTTCACCTCCTTGCCACAGGGATGAGCTACACTGCTTCTGCCTCTGGCCGTTCTGTATTGTGCAGTTTGAAACCCTAGATACACTATTATATGTTTAAGTATTATGTATCTAGAAGACCACTATTTTCTTTTTAACTATGGTTTTTAACCCATAGGCTTCCACTAACTTGTCCACACAAGCTCTTTAACTAATCCTAGCAATAATATGCTGCCAATATACTATCCACAAAACCTGTATAACCATTGACTGCCATTCCCATAAATGGTCTGATAGGTTCTTCTTTCTGCCATCTTTACCCATCTTTAATTCCTATGGTTGCTATGCTATTTTATTTGTTGTGATTAGCACCAAATGTTTATTGTCGTGTCCTAGAATCAAACCAGGACTGTATTTAACCCCTTGGCGACACAGGACGGACTAGGTCCGTCCTGTGTGCCGAGGCGTTAGTGACACAGGACAGACCTAGTCCGTCCTGTGTCAAAACGAGCACTGAAAGCGGAATTTTTCCGCTTTCAGTGCTCAAGCAGTATTGAAACGATGCTTCCGTACGGAAGCATCGTTCAATAGTGAAAAAAATGCCCGTCAGCATTTCGATCGCTCCGGAGAGCGATTGAAATGACGGTTTTAAAGGCACAGTGCCTTTAAAACGACGGACATTAAAAAATGAGCATAGGAAGCGAATTCTTTCGCTTCCTATGCTCAGAAAGTGTTTCTGATTGCCTCGCAAGTCGAGGCAATCAGGAACACAAAAAAAATGCACGATCTTGGTCACTGTGTGACCAAGATGGCGCTGCCCTTCTAAGGGCAAGAGCACATGAGGCAGAAAGTACCTGCTTCCTGTGCTCTCTGGCTGCCACACGATTGCCTCTTCACAGAGGCAATCAGTGACTGCCAGGCACACTGACAAGCAGTGGGGATCCTCTGATGAGCATCCCCACTGACTGGTCAGATCAATATTAACCCTATATTGATCTGACCAGTTATGATCTGCCTCTCTCTCCTCACATTTTTTTTAGCGAGGGACAGAGACAGATCAAAGTTCTAAAAGTAAGTAAAAGTACTAAAAAATTATAAATACACAACACACGAATAATAAAACAATAAAAAAAAATGTATTAAAGCAATTCCCAGTGTTTAACCCCTTCCCTGCCACTGATCTTGCGTAAGCAGTGATCGTGCACATCAGCGCATTTATTTTTGCTGTTTGTGCATTTTTTAGGGGTTAATTTTTTTTGTACTGTCATTTATTACAGTACTACAAATGCTCTTCTAAGAGTTATTAACCCCTTCTTTGCCGTCGATCACTGCTTAAGCAATGATATTGACGCCAAAGCAATTTTTATCTGTCTGCATATTTTTTTTTTTTTTTTTTTTTACACATACCCGCTAGGGGATTACATGTAAAGTAAAAATATTCACAAATATTGATCTGCCTTCCTCTCCTCACTTACATTTTTGTGATGGATAGAGACAGATCAGTATTAATGATATAAAATAACATTTTATAAAATTGTCAGGTTTTATGAAAGTCTTTGACTGTGTATTAACCCCTTCCCTGCCATTCATCACTGTATAAGCAGTAATCTTGCACAGCAACAGTATGTTTTGCTGTCTGCACTGTTTGATGGATTCATTTCTTTGTACTGCAATGTATTAGAGTACTAGATAGGCTCTTCTAAGAGCTATTAACCCCTTCTTTGCTCGAGATCACTGCTTACGCACTGATTCTGAGGCCGCGGACTCAGGGTTCGATTTTGACCCTGGTCAGCTTTCTGATACATCATCTAGTGATGTATCGGTTGCTGCTGAGCCCTTGCCACAAGGAGTGATGGGTGTCTACCATTAAAAAATATATGGTTTGGTGGGGGTAAATTACATTGGCTGGCTTCAAAGATATATCCCATATAGGACACGGACGCAGGTTGACTACATGTCAAAATTACAAGTTGGAATTTTGAGATGCACATCTCACAAATGTTACCTTCTAGCCAAAAAACAAACCAGCAAACCTATGCATGGGTGCTATTGCTGAACACATATTGGGTTGTTGTTTGGCAGTGACATATACCAGAATCTGTGAATTCATGCCTGAAGTACAATGCATGTGGAAAAAAAATTCCCAAAAAAGTACTACCACAAAATTTTACAAAGGCTGGTGGTAGAATTAGTACATATACAGTATTAAAATACCACCATTTGAAATACCTTAGGATGTCTATTTTCCAAAAATATATGGTTTGATGGGGTAAAATACATTGGACGGCTTCAAAAATGTTCCAAATGGAACATGGGCACAGGCTGACTACATGTCAAAATTCCAGGTTGGAATTGCGCACCCCCTAAATGTGGAATTTTACAAATACAAACCAACAAACCTATGCATGGGGGGTATCCCTGTACTCAGGAGATGTTGCTGAACACATATTGAGGTGTTGGTTGGCAGTGGAAAATACCAGAATCTGAACATTCCTGCCTGAACTACAATGTGTGTGGGGAAAAAATGACATCCCAATCCTTTGACATAGGTTGGTGGTAGAATTAGCACTTGGAAAGTGTTAAAATACCACAATTTTAAATACCCTAGGATGTCTAGATTTCCAAAATATATGGTTTGATGGGGTAAAATACTTTGACAGGCTTCAAAAGTGTCCCAAATGGAACATGGGCGCAGGCTGACTACATGTCAAAATTCCAAGTTGGAAATGCACCCCCCCCTAAACTTGGCCTTTTAGCCCCCAAACAACCCAACAAACCTATGCATGGGTGGTATCCCTGTACTCAGTAGATGTTGCTGAACACATATTGGGGTGTTGTTTGGCACTGACATATAACAGGATCTGTGAATTCATGCTCGAAGTACAATGTATGTGGAAACAAAACATTAAAAAATTACTAACCTAAAATTTTACAAAGGCTGGTGGTAGAATTAGTGCATGGAAAGTGTTAAAATACTACCATTTGAAATACCCTAGGGTGTCTAGTTTTTTAAAATATATGGCTTTGTGGGGTAGAATACACTTTCTGGCTTCAAAAATGAGACATGGGCGCAAGTTTTCTGCATGTCAGAATTCCAAGTTGGAAAACCAAAATGCGCACCCCCTAAATGTGGCCTTTTAGCCCCAAAACAAACCAACAAACCTATGCATGGGTGGTATCGCTGTACTCAGGAGATGTGGCTGAACACATATTGAGGTGTTATTTGGAAATACCCCTTCACATTTTAAGGTAATGTTTACATAAATTGCAATCTATGTGAAAAAAAATAAACAAATAAAGATTTTTTGCTGCAAACTTTGGCAAAGATTGGTGGTAAAATGGCTACATGAAATGTGTCAAAATACCCCAAGTTAAATGCCCTGAGTGGTCTAGTTTTCAAAAATATGTACATGTTGGGGGTAATTCATGGATTTAGTACAGAAATCAGTGTTACAATGTCACTATCGCTAATTTTGAAAAAAAGGATTTTAAAATAGCTTTGCACTACTTATAGTTTTGGCCCTGTAACATGAATAAAAAAGTACAAAAACATAAAACATGGGCTATTTCTGAACTCAGGACATATATTAGAAACTATTTAGCAGTGTTTTTCTGTTGTCTCTTGTACATGAGTATACGATTTTTCAAATAAAAGTCATAAAAAAAATTATTTTAATTTTTTTGCCATATTTTATTATTATTTTTACATCAAAATAATGGTATCAAAAGAAAGCCCTTCTAATAACGATAAAAACAATATAGTTTGTGCGGGTACACTAAATGAGACAGAAATAAATTACAGCAAAACACAAACACCTCAGAAATGTTAAAACAGCCCATGTCACCAAGCGTCGGACAAGCCAAAAAAGTCATGTCACTAAGGGGTTAAAAACTTGTAAAGAAAGGCACAGCCCTTGCAACAAAATATAAAAACAATATATTGTGTCAAGAAACAACCCTTCACCACAAATAAACTGAAAACATCTAAACTAGCCTGTAAAATATATGTAAACACAATTAAGGAGAGAGGGGGAGGGGCACAAATTGAAATATAGAGCTATAGCTCCCAATCCTGTGGAGGGAGGGTCTCCACCTAATATTGTAAGCATCTAGTCTTAAGCATCTGCAGTGATCTACACCACTACAAGAAAGAAACACAGTAATTTAAAAAAAGAGAGACTAAGAGTGCTAAAGGAAACTCCAGAGACAATAATACATAATGTATAATGTATTATATACCAAAACAAGAAATGGCAGGATGGTTATACACACACACACAAAAAAGTCCAGTGCCACTATTGCATCAAGAAAAAGCTGGTTACATGGACTGAACATACATAAAATAAATAAATAGAAATCACATATAAAAGTGATATATAAAATATATACAAATTCATTACCCACTGGGTTTGTTCACCTGGCCACGTATTGAACAATCATTTAAAAAAAATGATACTGCACTATAACCTCTATACACCCCAAAGGATGCATTTTGCAAGTCTTCCACAGCTAGTTGGCGTCAGTGCATTCATATGCTATATTTCTCTGCCCACGGCTGTGATGCTCCATACACCAAATCCAAGTAATCCACACACTCACGGGCTTGATTAAAAATATAGTAAATATATAAAAAAACAACTTTTACATGAGAATATATCGACATTTTGTTTCGCACCACGGTCTTGATAAAGGTTTGCGGTGCAAACCGAAACATCGATATATTATTATGTAAAAGTTGTTTCGTTGTGGGGTGATTATAAATAGACCATATTTAAAATCAAGCCCTGTGACTTCATGGATTGCATATATTTAAGACACACACACACACACACACATATATATATATATATATATATATATATATATATATATATATATATATATATGTATGTATGTATTACACAGCTGAGTACAAAAATGTGCATACCATGACAGAAATTGCGAAATTTCACAAATTTTGTGAAAAATCAATGATGTGACTGTTGATGCAAAAAAAATTATTTTATTGAAGGATAGTGATCATATGAAGCCATTTATTATCACAGAGTTGTTTGGCTCGTTTTAAAATCATAATGATAACAGAAATCAAGAGTTTACATATCCTTGAATATTTGGCTTTGTTACAGACACACAAGGTGATACACAAAGGTTAAAATGGCAATTAAAGGTTAATTTTCCAAACCTGTGGCTTTTAAAATTTCAATTAGTGTCTGTGTATAAATAGTGAATGAATTTGTTAGCTCTCAAGTGGATGTACTGAGCAGGCTAAATACTGAGCTATTGGGAGCAGAAAAAAACTGTCAAAGACCGACATAAGAAGGTAATGGAAATTTATAAAGATGGAAAATGATATAAAAAGATATCCAAAGCCTTGAAAATGCTATTCAGTACTTATTAAGAAGTGGAAAATTCAAGGATCTATTGATACCAAGCCAAGGTCAGGTAGACCAAGAAAGATTTCAGCCACAATTGCCATAAGAATTGTTGATGATACAAAGAAAAACCCACAGGTAACCTTTGGAGAAATACAGGCTGCTCTGGAAAAAGATGGCACGGTTGTTTCAAGAAGCACAATATGACGATATTTGAACAAAGATGAGCTGCATAATTGAGTTGCCAGAAAGAAGCCTTTACTGCTCCAATGCCACAAAAAAGCCAGGTTACAATATGCCCAACAACACCTTGACACGCCTCACAGCTACGGGCACACTATAGTTTGGAGTGACAAGACCAAAATAGAGCTTTATGGTCACAACCATAAGCGCTATGTTTGGAGAAGGGTCAACCAGGTCTATAGTAAAAGGAATACAATCGCCACTTTGAAGTATGGTGTTGTCTTTTTTGGGGGGGCAGGTGAGCTCTAAAGACACAGAGAAACTTGTGGCAAGATTAATGCAGCATGTTATCAGAAAATACTGGCAGAACATTTGCCTTCTTCTGCACAAAGGCTGCACATCTGATGCTTTTGGACTCCAGCATGACAATGACCCTAAGCACAAGGCCAAGTTGACCCTCCAGTGGTTACAGCAGAAAAGGTTGAAGGTTCTGGAGTGGCCATTACATTCTCCTGACCTTGATATCATCGAGCCACTCTGGGGAGATCTCAAATGTGTAGTTCATGCAAGACTTTTCATAACATGAGGGTATTTTCCCAAGACAGATGGGGAACTATACCACCTGCAAGAATTTGGGACCTCATAGACAGCTATTACAAAAGACTTCACGCTGTCATTGATGCGACAGGGGGCAATGCACAGTATTAAGAACTAATGGTTTGCAGACATTTGCACAGGGGTCACTTTATTTTTTCCTTTGTTGCCATGTTTTGTTTTATGATTGTGCAATTCTGTTATAACCTACAGGTGAATAGTAATCCACCCCCCCAAAAAAAAAAAATGTGTTTTGCCTGCTCACTCATGTTTTCTTTAAAAATGGTACAAATATCACCAATTCATACTCCAAGGGTATGCAAACGTTTGAGCACAACTGTATATAAACTCCCAGGCCTGCTCCCCCTAGTTGCAACGGGGACAGTGCCTTGGTCAACTCCACTCCAATTAAACAAAAAAAAAGTAAAACGTGTATTATGCACTGTGTCATAAAGTGTATTGTGTGTAAATTTATGTGTAGTGTATAACCTCTCTAATCTCATTACACTTGAACAATCACTCACCACTCTCACAATGCTCTCACCACTTTCTCAAAGCTATCGCTCCATTGCTGCTCCACTCAAACAAGGTTGATGCCTTGCTGTAGCTATACTAACACTAGCACTACTGAATTTCCTGGGCATGTATAGTGCATTTTTGTTGTTGTTGTGTTTGGAACATGTATGTGTTCCATGAGCAATGTTTTTTCATGGTAACTATAGGCAGAACTTGTAAATGGCTTAATTTGAATTTGTAGCATTATTGTTAGTAGCTGAACTTTGGTTATTATTTAAAAAATGCTGATACTTCCGTAGCGCCGAAAAAAGGCTTTTACTTGTGGTGTATTACTCAACTTTGTTTATAGTGCGAGGCAGACAAGCCAAGTGCCTAGGGCAGCACTTACCCTGTCTTCTGGGGGTGGGGGTGGCAAAAAAAGCTGCCCTTTTAAAAAAGAAATTGCTTGCCAGCGATTGTCCATTTCTTCAATAGCATATTTATATCTTATCCGGGATGCCAGATATTGATTTATATTGAATAAAATAGCAAACCTAGGCTAATTTATTTGTCTTGCTTTTGGCATTGATAGACTATCATCTAAGTTATGAGATAAATTACATTTTCTTGTAATGCTTATAAGGTCTTAGTTGCTGAAATTACATTTCTACATGTAATGCTTATCTTGAGAAAGTGATTTACATTCTGACACTTAATATGTTTGATGTGCGTTCCTTTATTTTTTACAGACAATTGGATGAGAGGGTTAACCTTGCCACCTCTACAACAATGATGCATGAAAACTATACTGATTAATGTTATTGTATGTAGTGCTGCCATAGTAGCAGATTCTGTGCTGCTTAGGGGTCTTTTTGATCCTTAAAGCCCCAAGAGAGGATAAAGAGTGAAAACCAATGAAAGTGTAACAGAGATTTATCAGAGTATTTCATAACTATAATGTATTTTAAAATAATTTAAGTAAGCACACTTATTGCCTTCCTTAGTTTCTGCATAATTAAACACATTCCTTGCAGGCATGTGCAGTATTGCTAGTGTTATAATAGAGGATAAAGGTTCACTCCAAGCTATTAAATTTCCCACTGTTTTACTTATACACTAACCAGCCATCTCACTCAACCACACGTTCCTAAATGCATTTTCTTTCTGTCCATGTGACCAGATTTTTATTGATTTGTCATGCACAGGGTCCAGATGGCATGGGACCCTGAGCACACCAGTTCAGGAGCTCATTGACAAGAGATACAGGGCCTGCTGCAAGGTGACCACATACCTCTTGGTGGATTGAGGCCACTTGGAACACAGCTTTGAACAGGAGATGCCTACAAGCTGAGACAGAATAAAGCAAGCAGAGCAGAAGCATAAATGGACAGAACAGTAACATAGTAAGTAAATACAGACTGCAGGGCTACAGGATAGACTAGAAGCAAAGGTAGAATTAAAACAGACAAGGATAAATAACAAGACATAACTATATAATGAAGGAGACATACCCAGGTACAGACATAATATAAAACAGAGGACAAGGCAAATTAATAAGGAGCACAAGGGACGGAATGAGGAGCCGGAATCCTCAGACCCTTCATAAGGGGAACCCAGAAATAGGGATTTGGGGAGAGAATAGAGGAGCTGGAATTCTCAGGTGCTTCATGGAAAGAGGATAAGGGAACATAGAAACATACATACATTAATACAGGAACAAGGGCTGTATTCTGCCCCTGAGTGATAGGACTGACTGTTTCCAATTCGACTAAAAAGTATACAAATATTTTTATGCTTAATTCGCTGCTGATGTCGTCTTCTTGAATGTATTTTGTGTATTTCTGGGGTTTGTGTGCTGTCTGTTCAGAACACACACACTTCCGAAATATATGTGGTGTCATGCTAGATGTGCGGAACACACCTAGTAAACATGGAGCATCCACGCCTGACAGGAACTAACCTAATACTAGAGAAGGAAAATTATGAAGGTATAGTTGACTTAAGCTGAAGCTTGTCAATCAACTTCAAGGTAGCTCAAATCCCAAACTTCAAAATAACAATCAACCAACTAAATATAATAAACTGAATAACACAGAACATAGACACCAAGACCTAGAAACATACCTGTAGTAGCACTGGCTGGGAAGTGGTGAAAGCAAACTGAGAAAATGGGTGGAGCAGGAAAAAAGTAACAAGGGCAGAGAAAACCGGAATTGGAACATGCTTACAGAAAAGAAAACCAGAAATGTATCAGAAAAGAGAACAGGGCACAACTCCTGCATTATCAACCAAATATAATATTTGCATGATGAAGTGCAGAATATACAGTTCATAGAGGTGCAGAACAGTGGTGGATCCAGAGGGGGTGGGGGCAAGTCAATTGCTGCCCTAAGTGCAGAACCGTGGGGGCTGCAATTACATATTGATGGGAGTTATTCTTTATCTGGCTCACTATATATTGGTGCAAGCTCTGCTGTATCACATACCTTGTACCGTATATATTGATAGGAGCTCTGATGTACCGCATCTGTACCTTCCACAAGATTGATGGGAACTATGCTGTATAATTTTTCTACCTTGCACACTGTATATTGATTGGAGCTAGTCTGTACAACATCTGTGTCTGAGTCACTATATAGTGATGGGAGCTCTGCTGTACCATGTCTGTATCTTGCAAACTATGTACTGATAGGAGTTATGCTGTATCAGATCTATGTCTGGCTCACTATATATTGATGAAAGCTCTGCTGTACAACATCTGTACCGTGCACACGATTGATGGGAGCTATGCTGTACCATGTCTATACCTTGCACATTATAAATTGGTGGAAGCCATGCTTTAACACATCTGTGTCTGGCTCACTATATACTGATGGGAGCTCTGCTGTACCACATCTGCACCGTGCATACTATTTATTGATGGGAGCTATGCTGTATCACATCTGCGCCTGGCTCACAATCATTGGTAGGAGTTTAAGTTTACATTTCCCTGACTCCTAAAAATAACTTGGCTAGATCCTGAATTTGTCTGTTTGGCTTCTAAAGTCTACAAGTATTTGTTAAGCTTTGCCTTTTATTTATCCTTGGTCTTTATCCATCCTCATGCTTATCCCATGTCTCCTTCACTGTATTAACTTCCAGTAGAAATGGTAGAGATTATTTCAGGCACCCACCTTACTCTCTGTCTGTGTTTACATAGTACTTAACAAATATTTATAAAATTAGGAACCCAGACACACATTTTCAGGAGCCAATCTAGTTATTTCTAGGAGACAGCCATTTGTATGTAAATTAAACAATAGCTAGGAGCCAGCACTAGGAATTTCAAAAGCCGAAGTGATTTAGGGTATGTGGCACTGTGGAAAGGGATATGGAGGCATTCATAAGACTGTGGAAAGTGATGGAGACATTCACAAGACTGTGGAACATGATATGGAAGCATTCATCACTCTGGGAAGTGATTAAGGGCATACAGAGTACTGTTTCAGACAATGGTAGGTGTATTATAGGTCAAATAAAATATTTTTGTAAGCAACACAGTATTTTCTGATGCTGCAAAATAATCAGGCATTGCCCTTCGAGATCAGACTCTGGATCCGCCCCTAGTCCAAAGAGAAATTACTTCATTAATCAAAAGGCTCCTATGGGATCCCCTCCTTGATTGATTCATTGGTTCTCCCTGGACAACCATACATACTATAATCTGCAATGACCATGTAAAAATAAATGTGACTGTAGGTTTACATCTGACATAAAAACTGAAAACTACTGAGCAATATATGTATGCACATTTTGCTAGTAAACTCATAATTTGTAATATTAATCAGTTTTTTCCTTTCAGACTCCAGCCAAACCTATTTGGAATACATCCATTTTTATATATACTTATTTGCCTTTAATGTGCATAAAAAGTAGGTCATTTTGATGTCAGATATTATTAACAACATGCATAAGTAATAAACACTTTATTGATCTTACATGTATAGAATTTTTCTTTCTGTGTTGCATTTAATCTCATTGGCATTTTGTTTATTGAATTGCATAATTATTAAATGCAATTTGCAACTATTTAACCAATTCGCGACAGAGGATGTGTCAGGCACGTCCAGCCGGCAACTCTGCAGTTTTTGCATTGCTCCGATGAAGCTGTTCTATTGCCTCGATGTTGAGGCAATAAGCAGCACTGAAATTCCAGGTCTGGGGCACCCAGGATTGCTCCACAAACCAATTTTGGACATCATATATGGCTGTGCCCTCCTGTGGTTAGAGCTTCGAAAGAAAAAAAAAATCACTTCTGATGTTCTGAATCTGTTGCTTGACTGCCCCTAAAGGCAGTCAGCAAAATTGCAATGAAGAAACTTTTAGCTGAAATCTAAGGTTAGGGTTAGAATAGTTGTTGGGGTTACAATTAAATTAGGGTTAGCATAAGGGATAGGTTTACAATTAAATAACATATATTAAGGGTTAGCTAAGGGTTAGAGTTGGGTTTAAATTTAGGGTTTGGGTTGGGGTCAAAAGGTCAATGTAGGAAACAAAAACACTATTTTTGGTTTTTGCCTTATAACTAGCAAATAAACTGCAGAAAAACATGGTAACAAGAATATTTATGAACTTGGGACAACATTTAGAAACTATTTAGATGGGGTCTTTTTTAATGATTGTATTTGTGTAAATTATTTTTTAGGTCAAAATTAGAAAAAGTGGGTTTTTTTTCTCATCATTTTATTTTATTATATGATATGTTGAACATTAACATATCCAATGAAAGCCCTTCTTATGATGATAAAAACCACATATAATGTGTGAGGGAAGAATGGTCAGTAAGAATAGTACAGATGAACCCAAACGAATGGGGAGAAGGCATACTTCCCAATCAGCTGACTATTATTCCCTTGATTTTTGTATTTCCGACACTTTTATGCTACGGTACAAACCTGAACTCGTCAAAATATTGTATTTGTGTATATTTATCGTGTATATGTATTACATGAGATGAGCTTAAGATGATGCTATGTATATTTTGAAGATTTAATGCATTGTATTGCTTTGGAAAATGATAAATAAAAAAAATAAAAAAAGTATGTGTGTTTTGGTACAGTATGTGAGAAAGAAGAAAATTACAGTTAAACACAAATACCCCAGAAATGTAAAAACAGCCCTTGTCACCAAGGGAAAATCAAGGTCAAAAGGTCTTGTCACTAAGGGGTTAAAACACATTTTTCTCATAATATAAACATTTGCTTGCAGTTTTGCCAACACAATATGTAGATCATTTCCAATCATTTTTTATGCTCTACATAAAAAGTAAAAGCAAAGTTCAAATGATGCAGTCCATTTAAATGCTACTTCAGAATGGATTTACAAGAGTGTATTTGTTCAAATTTCCCATCCAAATAATTGGCCATTACAATTTATAATTGCACCTTACACGTTTTATATTGATTACAAACTCATTTTTAAAAGTTCAACCAGTGTTGATTGTAAAACAATTATTGTTCTAAGTGGTAGTGAGTAAACAATATACATTACTTGCATCGGTAAGTAAATAATTGTGCAAATGCATGTCTGTTTTCTAAGCTTAGGTTCCTTAAATGAAATTTTAAATTAGATTGGCTTGTATTTTCTGCCTGGTTAGAGGAGACTGCAGGTAAAAGAGTCTCATTAGAGAGATGTCAATTTTAATTAATCTTTAAGTATTGTACTAAACAAATGAAGGTATAGCTGTGATCAGCACCTTCACCTGCAACATTGATCAACCAGCTGATCTTTATCACCTATCCCAATGACAGTAAATCAAACACACTCTCCTTCTCAATCCATGAAACAAATGATTAAAGTGTCTATAAAATTCCCTATTCAAACTCAATCTAATTGTGTGTGAATAAGAGCTCCATATGGGTGATAAATGGGAATTCACTATTTTGTTAACAGTCAGAGGAATCCAAGCCTTCCTCATCCCTAAATTTATTATTCTGAGTTTCCTTTGCAGAACTTAATTGAAATACCAATCTGCCAACAAATAAGTATGTTAGAATAAAGCACTTTAAGTTAAGTTATATTTTGTGTCTGACTTTGTTTAGCATTGATTTATTGTGTCAACTAAATGTGTGTGTTCCACTAAAATGTATCATAATGTTATAATTATTTTAAAGATGTAAAATGAACCAAAACATTTCCAAATCAAGTAATTGTATTTTGGAAATGAACATGCCCGAAAAGGATTAAGTTTAGTGCATCCTAAACAGCATTGCATTCTATAATTAGCAGTTCTGTTACAGTTATGTAATAATATAGGGAATCAATATATAAATCTGTTGCTTAGTATTTCTTAGAAAACTTAGCTAAAATCGCTGGGAAATCCCAAAAAATAGCTAAAGTACACAGGATTTTTTTCCTTTAGAACATGTAGAGATAGCTATTACAACATTTCATTGGTAATCCAATTGCTTGTATTCTCCACAACTTGAATAACAGCATAATATAAATTGAATAGCAGCATGATAGAGTTGCAGTTGTAATATACATATTTTGCAAATTTCAAATGCAATTAGGAGGATCATTATAAGACTCCTGAGTAGTGTTGAGCGAACCCGAACCACACTGTTCGGGTTCGTACTGAACATTACGGTGTCTGTGCCACGAACCCGAACCCGGACATTTCACTGTATGTTCGGGTTGGAGTTTGAGGTTCGGCTATAAACCGAAAGTCTTTAAACCGAAAGTCATTCGGTTTATAGACTTTCGGTTTATAGAATAGCCGATAGCATTACATGTATTCTATAAGCCAAAAGTCTATAAACCGAATGTCTTTCGGTTTATAGACTTTCGGTTTATGGAATACATGTAATGCTATTGCTATTCTATAAACCGAAATAGAGTCCCCATTCATAAGAATAGTTCAATTGACCTATTCTCATGAATGGGGACTCTATTTCGGTTTATAGAATAGCAATAGCATTACATGTATTACATCTGAGAGTCAAATAGAACCGTCAAATACTGTGCTTATTTCTGGCTACCTCCTCTTCCTCCAGCGCCGCTTCCACCTACACCACCACGGTCACCGCCTCCTCAACCTATGGGTCACTTAGTATTAACTGAAAGAGAATACCCTGCATGCCAACCCTCTCTCAAATGGATAATTCTGTAGATCCTCCTGGCAGCCATGCTTTAGATTTATATTTATGTTCTTCCAAAGCTAAAATCAAAGATTCCATCTAGTGCTATTTTATGGCTCAGCTGTATTTTTGATTTGTATGTATTTTATGTTATTTTAAGTTATTTCCCTATCCACATTTGCTTGCAGGGCACTTGTCCTACTCTTACCCACATTTTACTTCCTTTTGCAGCCCTCTAGCCCTTTCCATGACTTTTTTAGAGGCATTTTAGTGGCCAAAAGTTTGTGTCCCCATTGACTTCAATGGGGTTCAGGTTCAGGGTCAAGTTCGGGGTCAAGTTCGAGCATGGAACCGGACTTTTTTCCGAAGTTCGGTCGAACCTCTCGAACACGAACATCCAGGTGTTCGCTCAACTCTACTCCTGAGGATGAAGGTAAGGAGAAAGGGGGGGGGGGGGCAACAGGTGCTACATTCACCTAGTTATACAGAGTCTGGATAGACCCTGACACATGCACAGGAGAAGATCCAAAATGCTTCTGACCAGACACATTAAGCATCTTGGATAATTGATCATTTTCACTAATATGATATATTAAATCCTCTGAGCACTCATGGAATACAGCAGTATCAATGCAAATACAGTCATGTGAGACAATGTTGGGAACCTGCAGTTGGTACGTCAGCCATGCACACGTGCCATTGTATTATCCTTTGTGGATGTGGTGGAATCTGAGCATGCATGGAAAGGCTATATAACAGCTAACAGGCTATATTCAGGGCTGGACACTGAATAAACTATTGTGCGCTTGCATTCAGACAGGTGTGTGTGTAGAATTTTGAACTTGCAGCAAAATCCTAAACAATTTTGGATAATAGATTTCTGGAAAAGGGATACTCAACCTAAATCTCCTCCTTAAATGACCTTAATATGCATAAGAAGGAGAACATGGATTACAATATTTGTCTTTTTTTTACTTTTCATGGGAAGTGTTTTGGCCTTTGATAATACAGGTATTTTTTACTTTTAATATAATTACACTGAATAATTAAAAAAAAAAAAACAGAGATTCTGTCAGTTGTAATACATAGTGGAGGAAAAGTAGATGATAATGATTGGTTTTAGGAAATAGTGCATGTCAGATAAAAATCACTGTACAGGGAAAATGTAACACAAATTAAATCAATGATCCATTACCCTCAATAGTTCACTGGGTAAGGGTTGGAAAAACACCATGGTTAACCCATATAGTAGATAGTGGATGTGAGGGTGATATATATTTAGGCTCCCATATGTCACTTCACATATCCTGTCAATAATTATTGTTAATCAATGTAACTAGGCCTAATTATTGTGAAAAATTATTATTAAAATCCTTACCTTTTTGTACTAAGGAATTTTACATAAAATAAATTATTTACGCCCAGACAGCTTTTCACAATAATCAATCATACTAGTACGTAAAATATTGAAAAGCACTATATTGATGAAAATGATAAAATAATAAATTTTTTAATTCAAAGCTCCATGAAAAAAAAATATTGAATCATTTCTTCTAATATTATTTGGGATATTTTTTTTTTTTGTCTCAGGTTTCAGCAAAATGCAGAAGAGCTGAGTGGAAGAATCAATAACAGAAAATAATTAGTAAATTAAACATAAGAACATTAAGAAAACAGGTATCTAAACTTTCATAAATATAAACATTGCTGATTATAATTATTTGTAAATATTATTGACACCAGCGACTTAACCATATTTAAACTACAGAAATGTAAAATCAAGAAAGTTTAATGCGAAATGTTACATAAATGTATTCTGAATAAATAACATTTATGTTAAATTCCTATTTTTCTGCCCTTTTCTAAATAAATATGGGTGCAACAAGCTATAAATAAAGCAACAAAGATAGTTTTGAGCTGACAGTCTTATTAAAAGCTTGTATCATGTGATTTCTTTTTGGCTAAATCACATCAGTCAGTATGCCAAAGGCAATCACCTCTGCAACACTGCAGATTGCAATGTGCAATATGAAACATTTTGCTTTGGAACACACAACATATGAGCAGAATCTCTCTTGTCTCCATGATTACATGAAGCATTCCAAATCAGCATCTGGCTTACATTGGACATATAACAAGCGAATAGCTTTCTGTGCACCATTTCCATTTGTTCAGTTTCCTTTTAGCCTCTATGACCATAATTGGAATTTTTTTTTTACCATAGTTTAAAAACCTAAGATTTAAAAAAACATTTTTTTTAACTTCATCTCATGCATGAAGAATTTTAGTCTGATTGATGACAGCTATGAAACCTTTCCTTAGTCACTAGGCAGCACTAATTTGCAAGGTAAAACAATATTAGCAAATTGTTAATGATCCATGAAATGGTTTCAGAGACTTAAATGTTGTACTAAGGAATTTCATATTACAAAAGGTGCCCTGCTAAATCTAACAATATGTACATAATACTTAGTGATGTCTAAAAAAGAAAGCACCATTTAAAAATTAAACTCTTAACATTCATGTGCTACTTTATAGGAAACTGTAGTAATATGTGTGTGTATGTGTGTACGTAGGTATGTTTATATATATTTGTGGTCGCTAACATATAAGCCATGCAATAACATTATTAATGGAACAAGTCAGTAGTGGTGTGCCGATACAGACGTAAGGGTACCCTGTAATAAAAGAGGGCAAAAAGTAATGCAGAAACTGCTCTTTATTGCTTATGTTACAGTACAAGATTCTTTGTACTGTAAACGCTTTCCTTAAAACTTTCTCGGGTTGAGGAATATACCCATTACGAAAGGGTCGTTAGTAGCAGAAAGGAGGTGGTTAGCATTATAGTGTGCCTGTGGTGAGTGCCACAATCCTGGTGGGGAAACCCTGTGAAAACCCGTGAATTATAAATCCCACCAAAAGAGGAGAAGGGTGCATTCGCAAGTAGTGTGCCAGGTTGTTAATATTGACTTCGGTTAGTCATTATCTTGGGTTTAGTTTTGAAGGGCACATGGATCTGGCATGTGCCCTAAAGTAGATCGAACAAATGTGCAACAATCTACAGGTTCTGAAACTACATGCTCCTGCATTGAAATTATTGCAGACCTGTGCCTTGCCCAGAAATACAATGGGCTGCCAAAGTTTGTCTTTCAAACCTCGCTTGGCGGGCTTGCAATAGAAACCAGGGTTGGCTGCACAAGTGGATGGGTCCTCCTCAGACAGGCACCAATTTGTTGAGTGGGATGTAGATGAGCAAACCACACAAGACGGGGGTTTCAAGCCTGCAAAATGCCTGTGGATATTAAATTGATCCAAGGCTGCTGCTGCTTTGGCTATAGTCCAAGACCTTAGTGAAAGGTTCTTGGAACTGTGTGGGTGTACCACGTCTGACAGGGGTACTAGGCATAGCGGGTGGGCTGGGGGGGGGGGGTGATTCTTCACCTAGATTGGCTTGCTAGGACATACTGTAAAGCCAACACAAGTACCGATTAATAGATAACATAATTCCCCACATGTTTGTAGAACTGGCTGGCTAAATAGTGCTGAAGAAGAAAAAAAAAAACTAACTACCCCATGACAGATGATGCCCTGCTAGTTGCCAAGAGGCAGAGGAGAGCCTCAATCTATGATTTGGCCCATGGGGCTTGAGACACTGAATGTTGTGGTGAGTTGTTGGCCTCTTAGTTACAGTAAAAGATTCAAAACGTGTGGCCATAAAAGGCGAAGCCCTAAATATAAACCCAAAAGGTGGGTGATGCAAGGCTATACCTATGATGTGGGCAGCCAGTTCTCTAACCCTAAACGAGGGCTTGGTAAGAAAATAAGAACGTAGGAAGATAACATACGTAGCAAACCCCAAATTGTGACTTCATTAAACCACATTACAATTTTATTTGAACACTTGTGTTTGGAGATTCTTGTCAATAGCTCAACCATCCTGCCACTAGATATATATACATACATACACGCACATCCAAAAGGAATGGACTCACCTAAACTCGCATATATTATAAAGGGGAGCTGATGAGACCAAAAGTTATACAAAATCCCAAAAGATCAGCGCACTCACCTCAAAGCCGGTAGGAGAAAAACCCTTAAAGCTATAGGTTTCATTAAAGCTACTTAAAAACACATTTCTTTCTAAGATAACAAAATTGGAGATTTGGTTACATATATGGCCATATTATGCTAAGCCGACCACTACGTCAAAGTACTCCAATATTGGTGGGTTCTAACACTAAATACCGGCATTGAGGTGAGTGCGCTGATCTCTTTGGATTATATATATGCACCTAACATTGGTTAGGTCCCCTTTTGATGCCAAATCATTGCTGACCCATCAAGGCATAGACTGCAACAGACCTCTGTAGGTGTGCTGTGGTATCTGGCACCAAGACGTTAGCAGAAGATCCTTTAAGTTTGTTAAGTTGCAAAGTGGGGCCTCCATGGATCAGACTTGTTTGTCCAGCACATCCCACAGATGCTTGATTGGATTGAAATCTGGAAAAAAAACCTTGAACTTGCTATGTTCCTCAAACCATTCCTGAAACATGTTTGTTTAGTGCCAAGATGCATTATCTTGCTTAAAAAGGCCAATGCCATTAGGGAATACCTTTTCCATGAAAGGGTGTAGATGGTCTGCATCAATGCTTAGGTAGGTGGTATGTGTCAGTGTAAAATCCACATGATTGGCAGGACCCAAGGTTTCCCAGCAAAACATTGCCCAAAGCATCACACTGCCTCTGTTGGCTTGCCACCTGTCAGTGGTCATAATGTTATGGCTGATCGGTGTATATGTTTTCTAAAAACTTTAGTACAAAATATATGTATAATATACAAATAACTTATCTAAGGCTTGTTGCATAAATGTAATTTATACATCTTGAAACACGAGACACTCAGGTAATCCAAAGAAAGACATGACTACTGATATGCAGTTGTCAAATATAAATAATATAATTGATATACAATTAATAGATGAATAGATTTACACACACACACATCCTTTGTATTACATAAAGACATTCAGGTAATTATTTATAAATGTAAATTATGAGAAACATCCTAAGAAGGGTACATCCAGTAGACCAATCCCATTAAATTCCATAGTGAATAGAGTATTTTAGAACTTTGCATTTCAATGATTTTTTTTTATAATGTAAAAAGTTGTATATGAATGCTAATTAGGGACTCTAAGAACAAACACAGTGACATGTCAATCTCTGTGTGCTGCCCCATTTTTTTATTTTTTTTTTAGAAAATCTCTATTTTTCCTAGAAAAGATATGATTACTTACAGCAAAGAATTTATATACGCTTCTCTGAAAATATCACTTCCACACAAATATCTGTGAAAGTACAAGATCACCTATAATAAATAATTTTTAGATATGCATTTTTAAGTATTTTTCACATACAATAAATAAGTATGCTAACTTATTTTAATCAAGGAAAAGAAAAATGTTGGTGCGCTAAGCTAGTCACAGGCTCAAATAATGTAAATGTATAAAATGAAGCTTACCAAACAGGTGTGAGCATGCTGCAAATACAGTGTGATTGGCTGTGTAATGTATACAAAAAACAAAAACGGTCTGCGCTTCTCACCCTAATAAAGTTGGCAACAAATATATAAATATAATATAAATGAGAGGTTTTGGTTATATGAATTGGCCAAAGCATAATTAAGCTCACCCGCCACGTTAAGGCACACTCTCAGTAGAGTGAGAACCTACTCTCACCTCTTATCTAGTGGGCACAAAACCTTTTTAATGTGTTGGAAGAGGTGCAATTAAACCTCCTCCAAATTAACCCTATAACAGCAAGCTGCAACCAGACAATGAGGAGCCAACAACCTAAAATATGTGCAAGCAAGGAAAAGAAAAATGTAGGTCCGCTAAGCTAGTCACGGGCTTATTTTAATAACCTATTCAAACAATACATATAACAATCTTATTATGGTTATACATGTGCTAAAAGTTAATTTTTAATCAACTTTTTTTTTTATTCATCTGAAATAACTACATTTAATATGAGGTAATGTGTGCAGATTTCACCAATGAGTTGTGACATATCCCCAATTCCCCATCCCACTCCATAGCTCGATTTTTACTGTGGTTTTGTTATATACATTTTTCACAAGCTTCCCCAATTGAATGATCAATTTTGTTTATATTGCGAAACACTACACATGTATATTATGAAACTTAAATCTAAATTTTTTTTTTACCTATCAAATCATAAGCAGAAATAAAATCATATTTCATTTCTTAAATCTCTAAGTTTTAAAAAATAGATTTCTTTACACATATATTTTTATATGGTCAAATATTTTTAAGAAATAGATGCAAAGGGTTCAGTGCTACATGATTATGCACAGATTTTTTGCTCCTGTTAATCAATATTGTAATACTTTTCTTTTTTAACCTATGGCCATAAATTAATTTCTTTCTGTTGTTATGGTGATTAAATATGGTTTTTTTTTTCGTTTGTGTTTCTTTCTAACTGTTATTTGTGCTTCAACTTTGT
This sequence comes from Pelodytes ibericus, assembly GCA_036172795.1. NCBI lineage: Eukaryota > Metazoa > Chordata > Amphibia > Anura > Pelodytidae > Pelodytes > Pelodytes ibericus. Next base: position 114,386,750 of record CM069858.1, read on the forward strand.
TTTCATTTTAACATTTGGATCAGGAATTGCTACTGAGTATTTACAAATGTGTTATTTATCTTGATTTACCACATTAGTCACAGTAAGTTTTCCTGCCGAGTGCATTCACAATGCCTAATGTAATATGCTCTTGTAAAAAGCATTCCAGAATCAGCATTACACATATTTCTATAAAACTGATAATGTTAATGATAAAGTATTAATGAGTCTGATAAATAAAAGGTCTTGTAATGTTTTATGCATACAACTGGGTTTTTACATTATGCGTAGAAGTAAAGTTATCATAAATAAAATATATTGGAAAGAAAACAAATACATATAATTCCTGATTTATATAGTTTAGGGATATTTTATGTAGGACAAACCTAGCTAGTGTGTCACTTGTTAGCACAATATTTTACACATGGTTGGCATGTTTTGAGGAAACTTGCTTATGGCGAGACAAGCATGAAAAATAAAAATATTTGTTAAACACTTCACATATGGCATGATGCCACAAAATACAAAATGTTTGTGAAATGTTAGGCCTATGGCAGAACACATGGTTTTTCTGAGAAACACTAATTTCTGACAAGGAGAGAGAAGTATTCTATATATTGATACATGTTAAAGATTTGGGATGATTATGATACTTTTAATAAACCATGTTATGGTAACCACCTAACTAATTGTAAGTATCTAATGCACATTTTATTGTTCATTACTGTGCATGAACATATACACCATTAATCCATGGAGTGCACTTGTAAGCTAAAGAATGTAAATAATGACTTTAAATGTACAGCAATCCTCTGTATAAGACACTATGGAGATTCAACTTTGAGTTTGAGTGTTTGCTCCGGGTAAAAAAAGGACATAATTTAGTAAAAAAAAAAAAAAAGAACTCCAGAAAAAATACTGCACTGTTAAAGTAATCACATACAGTAAACACACACACACACACACCGATCAGTCATAACATTATGATCACTGACATGTGACAGTGTGATGCTTTGGGTAATATTCTGCTGGGAAACCTTGGTTCTTGACATTTATGTGGATTTTACTTTGACACATGCAACCTACCTAAGAATTGTTGCAGACCATGTACATCTTTTCATGGAAATGGTATTCCCTGATGCCACTGGCCTTTTTAAGCAGGATAATGTGCCCTGCCACAAACCAAAAATGGTTCAGGTATGGTTTGAGCAACACAACAATGAGTTCAAGGTGTTAACTTGGCCTCCAAATTCCCCAGATCTTAATCGAATCGGCATCTGTGGGATGTACTGGACAAATCAAGTCTGATTCATGGGGTCCCACCTTCCAACTTACAGGACTTAAAGGATCTGCTGCTAACATCTTGGTGCCAGATACCACAGCACACCTTCAAAGGTCTAGTGGAGCCCATGCCTCAACAGATCAGGGCTGTTTTGGTGGCAAAAGGGGACCTACCCAATATTAGGCAGGTGGTCATAATGCTATGGCTGATTGGTGTAATTAGACACCATATACACCTCATGCTCATCTCTGAATACACAGATCATGTGAATATACAGTGGTAAAAAAATGTTAATGAACCTTCTAGAATTACCTGGTTTTCTGCAATACTTGGAAACATAGAATGTGTCACCGGCAGATAAGAATCATTTCCCACTCATGCTTGAACTCATTCACTGTATTACCCTCTACTACTTCTGCTTGAAGGCTATTCCATGGACCCTCTCATTAATGTAATACTTTCTAATATTCCATTTAAATGTTTTCCCCTCTAACTTAAGACTATGTCCTCTTGTCATGGTAGTTTTTCTTCTTTTAAAATACACTCTCCTCCTTTACAGTGTGAATTCTCTTTATGTATTTAAATGTTTCTATCGTATCCCCCTCTGTCTCGTCTTTCGTTCAAGCTATACATGTTAGGATCCTTTAACCTTTCCTGTTAAGTTTTATCCTGCAACCCGTTCTCTGAACTCTCTCCAAAGTATCAATATCCTTCTGGAGATACTGTCTCCAGTACTGCATACAATAATCCAAGTGAGGTCTCATCGGTGCTCTGTACAGTGGCATGAGTACGTCTCTCTTTCTACTGCTCATACCTCTCCCTATATAAAAAAACATTCTGCTATAATTTCCCACTGCTCCATTACATTGTCTACCTTCTTTAAATTCTGAATTATTCCTACATCCCCTTCTCTAGATGTTAAGGTTAGGACTGTATCAAATTGTCTATAAACTTGGGTTTTCACATCCAGAGAGGGTGTAAGGATGCGATCTGATCTTCATGTAAGTCACAATTACAGACAAACACAATGTGCTTAAGCTAATAACCCAGACACAATAGTAACTCATGTCTTTATTGAACATATCTATTAAACATGCACAGATCTGGCATAAAAAGTAAGTGAACCCTCGGATTTGGGTTAAGCATAATATGGCCAAATAATGTGACTAAATCTCCAATGTTGTTATCTTAGAAAGGTATTTTTATGTAGCCTTAATATAGCAAATATAAGTTTAGCTAAATGCTTTCCTTTTGGAATACATATGCTCTGGCAAATTCTCTCTCCCTTCTAAGGGTTAAATAAATACAGAGGCTCCAGGCAAGGTACTGCACTGAATAGTGGAAGCTCTACATGTGAACCCAGTTGCTAATTACCTGCCTAATTAACTGTGTATGTAAGACCAGCCTGAGTCAGTAAACTCAGAATCTGATATTCCAACAAGGGAGCTGAGTGGCTACAAACAGAGGTTTGTCTAGTGCAATTTACTTTTGTTTTGTTGGAAAGTGGGAAAGCCACCAAACTATAGATAATAAATATATGTATAGTTACTGCTCAAGAAAGAGTCAGAGATGCATTTTTATGAAAATAAAAACATAGAAGACTGTGGATATTATATATATATATATCCCCTTGGCGACACAGGACGGACTAGGTCCGTCCTGTGTGCCGAGGCGTTAGTGACACAGGACGGACCTAGTCCGTCCTGTGTCAAAACGAGCACTGAAAGCGGAGTTTTTCCGCTTTCAGTGCTCTAATGGTATTGTAACGATGCTTCCGTGTGGAAGCATCGTACAATACTAAAAAAATGCCCGTTGGCATTTCGATCGCTCCGGAGAGCGATCGAAATGCCGGTTTTAAAGGCACAGCGCCTTTAAAACGACGGGCATTAAAAAACGAGCATAGGAAGCAAAATTTTCGCTTCCTATGCTCAGAAAGTGTTCCTGATTGCCTCGCAAGTCGAGGCAATCAGGAACACAAAAAAAAAATGCACGATCTTGGTCACTGAGTGACCAAGATGGCGCTGCCCTTCTAAGGGCAAGAGCACAGGAGGCAGGAAGTACCTGCTTCCTGTGCTCTCTGGCTGTCACACGATTGCCTCTTCACAGAGGCAATCAGTGACTGCCAGGCACACTAACAGGCAGTGGGGATGCTCTGCTGAACATCCCCACTGACTGGTCAGATCAATATTAACTCTATATTGATCTGACCAGTTATGATCTGCCTCCCTCTCCTCACATTTTTTTTAGTGAGGGAGAGAGACAGATCAAAGTTCTAAAAGTAAGTAAAAGTTAAAAAAAACAATAAATACACAACACACAAATAATAAAACAATAAAACAATTTTTATTAAAGCAATTCCCTGCGTTTAACCCCTTCCCTGCCACTGATCTTGCATAAGCAGTGATCGTGCACATTTTTGCTGTTTGTGCATTTTTTAGGGGTTCATTTTTTTGTACTGTAATTTATTACAGTTCTAAAAAGGCTCTTCTAAGAGTTATTAACCCCTTATTTGCCGTCGATCATTGCTTACGCAATGATATTGACGCCAAAGCAATTATTATCAGTCTGCATATTTTTATTTTATTTTTTTTTTTTACACATACCCGCTAGGGGATTACATGTAAAGTAAAAATATTTGAGATTTTTTTTTTTTAAGCTGCCTGAGCGCATAGCGATCAGTAACAGCGAATTAGTGGCAAAGGAGGTTTGGTGATTTCTCAATTAAGCTCACCATTCGCCCTGGTCAGATCAAAATTAGTCGGATCAATATTCACAAATATTGATCTGCCTCCCTCTCCTCACTTACATTTTTGTGACGGAAAGACACAGATCAGTATTAGTGATATAAAATAACATTTTATAAAATTGGCAGGTTTTATGAAAGTCTTTCACTGTGTATTAACCCCTTCCCTGCCATTCATCACTGTGTAAGCAGTAATCTTGCACAGCAACAGTATGTTTTGCTGTCTGCACTGTTTTATGGATTAATTTATTTGTACTGTAATGTATTACAGTACTAGATAGGCTCTTCTAAGAGCTATTAACCCCTTCTTTGCTCGAGATCACTGCTTACGCACTGATTCTGAGGCCGCGGACTCAGGGTTCGATTTTGACCCTATTCAGCTTTCTGATACATCATCTAGCGATGTATCGGTGGCTGCTGAGCCCTTGCCACAAGTAGTGATGGGGGTCTACCGATAAAAAAATATATGGTTTGGTGGGGCTGGCTTCAAAGATATATCCCATAAAGGACACGGACGCAGGTTGACTACATGTCAAAATTCCAAGTTTGAATTTTGAGATGCGCATCTCACAAATGTTGCCTTCTAGCCAAAAACAAACCAACAAACCTATGCATGGGTGCTATCCCTGTACTCGGGAGATGTTGCTGAACACATATTGGGTTGTTGTTTGGCAGTGACATATACCAGAATCTGTGAATTCATGCCTGAAGTACAATGCATGTGGAAAAAAAACTCCCAAAAAAGTACTACCACAAACTTTTACAAAGGCTGGTGGTAGAATTAGTACCTATACAGTATTAAAATACCACCATTTGAAATACCTTAGGATGTCTATTTTCCAAAAATATATGGTTTGATGGGGTAAAATTCATTGGACGGCTTCAAAAATGTTCCAAATGGAACATGGGCGCAGGCTGACTACATGTCAAAATTCCAGGTTGGAATTGCCCACCCCCTAAATGTGGAATTTTAGACCCAATACAATCCAACAAACCTATGCATGGGTAGTATCCCTGTACTCAGGAGATGTTGCTGAACACATATTGAGGTGTTGGTTGGCAGTGGCAAATACCAGAATCTGAAAATTCCTGCCTGAACTACAATGTGTGTGGGGAAAAAATGACATCCCAACCCTTTGACATAAGTTGGTGGTAGAATTAGCACTTGGAAAGTGTTAAAATACCACAATTTTAAATACCCTAGGATGTCTAGTTTTCCAAAATATATGGTTTTATGGGGTAAATTACTTTGTCAGGCTTCAAAAGTGTCCCAAATGGAGTGCATGAAAAGTGTTAAAATACTACCATTTGAAATGTCCCAAATGGGACATGGGCGCAGGTTTTCTGCACGTCAGAATTCCAAGTTGGAAAACCAAAAAGCGCACCTCTCAAATGTGGCCTTTTAACCCCCAAATAACCTAACCAACCTATACATGTAAGGTTAATCCTCCTACCAATTATATTTTTTTTATGAGCAATCTAAGAATAATTATTTCATACACTTTTAAAGGTCACATGGTATCTTTTAAATATTATTCCATGATTATTGAAAACCAGACGTGACATATACAAATATATTAAAAAGAGTTCCCAATGCTAAACAATTAAATATTTGCAAATGTCATAAAGAACAATGTTAGTAAGTTATTATTGGTAAACTCAAAGGAAATACATTAGTCATTCATGCCCGATGTACAATGAATGTGAAAAACAAATTACTATCCATAACATTGACATAGGCTGGTGGTAGAATTAGTGCATGAAAAGTGTTAAAATACTACCATTTGAAATACCCTAGAGTGTCTAGTTTTCAAAAATATATGGTTTTGTGGGATAGAATACACTTTTTGGCTTCAAAAATGTCCCAAATGGGACATGGGCGCAGGTTTTCTGCACGTCAGAATTCCAAGTTGGAAAACCAAAAAGCGCACCTCTCAAGTGTGGCCTTTTAACCCCCAAATAACCTAACCAACCTATACATGGGGGGTATCCCTGTACTCAGAAGATGTTGCTGAACACATATTGAGGTGTTGTTTGGCACTGACATATAACAGGATCTGTGAATTCATGCCCAAAGTACAATGTATGTGAAAAAAAAATTACTACCCAAAACATTGACATAGGCTGGTAGTATAATTAGTGCATGGAAAGTGTTAAAATACTATCATTTGAAATACCCTAGGGTGTCTAGCTTAAAAAAATATATGGTTTTGTGGGGTAGAATACACTTTCTGGCTTCAAAAATGTCCCAAATGGGACATGGGCACAAGTTTTCTGCATGTCAGAATTCCAAGTTGGAAAACCAAAATGCGCACCCCCTAAATGTGGCCTTTTAGCCCCAAAACAAACCAACAAACCTATGCATGGGTGGTATCCCTGTACTCAGGAGATGTTGCTGAACACATATTGAGGTGTTATTTGGAAATACCCCTTCACATTTTAAGGTAATGTTTACCTAATTTGCAATATATGTGAAAAATTAAAAAAAAAGATTTTTTGCTGCAAACTTTGGCATAGATTGGTGGTAAAATGGCTACATGAAATGTGTCAAAATACCCCAAGTTAAATGCCCTGAGTTGTCTAGTTTTCAAAAATATGTACATGTTGGGGGTCATTCATGGATTTAGTACAGAAATCAGTGTTACAATGTCACTATCGCTAATTTTGAAAGAAAGGATTTTAAAATAGCTTTGCACCACTTATAGTTCTGGCCCTGTAACATGAATAAAAAAGCACAAAAACATAAAAACATGGGCTATTTCTGAACTCAGGACATATATTAGAAACTTTTTAGCAGTGTTTTTTTGTTGTCTCTTGTACATGAGTATACGATTTTTCAAATAAAAGTCATAAAAAAATTATTTTTTCAATTTTTTTGCCATATTTTATTATTTTTTTTACATCAAATTATATGCTATTATCAAAATAATGGTATCAAAAGAAAGCCCTTCTTATGACGATAAAAACGATATATAGTTTGTGTGGGTACACTAAATGAGACAGAAATAAATTACAGCAAAACACAAACACCTCAGAAATGTTAAAACAGCCCATGTCACCAAGCGTCGGACAAGCCAAAAAAGTCATGTCACTAAGGGGATATATATATATATATATATATATATATATATATATATATATATATATATAGTGTATATATACACCATTATTATGAATATACAACATTCACTTTTATTATGATTTCTTACTCATATAAATGAACCAAGCAATGACCTTGTATTTTAATATTTAATCTCAAATTGTTCTTGCTAAAATGAAAACAAATTATATCAATTCAGATGTAAAAAGCATAATCACCATGGTAGATCTGTGAGTTGTATGCCATGCCATCTGTACTTCCTCATAATGGTGTTGCTTAGCACATCTGGTATTATTAACAGAAATTTAAAAAATAATAATTCATTCTTAATTAATTCATAGTCATCTCAATGGAAAATTGGAACACTCTTAGGGAAACTCCAAGAGGCTTTTTGCGAAATGGAAATAGTGTAAGGTTAATCCTCCTACCAATTATATTTTTTTTATGAGCAATCTAAGAATAATTATTTCATACACTTTTAAAGGTCACATGGTATCTTTTAAATATTATTCCATGATTATTGAAAACCAGACGTGACATATACAAATATATTAAAAAGAGTTCCCAATGCTAAACAATGAAATATTTGCAAATGTCATAAAGAACAATGTTAGTAAGTTATTATTGGTAAACTCAAAGGAAATACATTAGTCATAAAATATACAAATGGAGATACTGGCAGTATTAGGGAGTATACTCCACGTGCATGGATCCTGCACTTTTAGGTTGCTCCAGCATTTCGTGCTCCAGCTTTTAGTTGCCAAAATAGTGTTGTTGGCTCAGTCATTAATTGTAACGCACGAGGTCCAGGATGGTAGCCTAATCCTAAAGATGGCAAAGGTGTGGGTTTGGTTCATACAAATTGGCCGATTTAGTTGTTAGCTTGCCAACCACGTCAAGGTACCCCACATTAGGCAAGTCCCTAACTAAAACATAATATTAGTAAATCATAAATAGAATCTAAGACACATAAATGACATTGAACTTAAACACAGAGAAAATACCTGTAGACTGCTGCAAAGGACTGAAAAGCAACGGGTGTGGTTTAAATAGAAAACTGACAAAGCAGAGGGATAGAGAGAAAATCTGAAATGAAACATAAGGACAGGCAGAGAGGAATACAGGGCAGGACTGGTATACAGGGCAGGACAGGACATCCCACTGAAGGGACTCAGTACAGGTATACTGGGCAAGGCAGTAATACTGGGCAAGGCAGGAATAAGCATAACTAATAAGAAAGCTAAGCAAGAAGTATACAGAAAAACCTGGATACAGCCTGGATAAGCCTGCAAAAAGGGTGCGTGGTTACATTACTGTAGTTTCTCCTCAATGTGTGTTCAGGCAGATACAAACAGGGAGGACTCCACTCCACTCACTCTGAATGTGCATGGTAAAATGCTACAAAATGTGCATATTGGGTACCATTCACTAACCTTCAATTGACAAGTAAACTGCAAACTGAAGCATTAAGAGTAGACTTTGGCACCACCAAAAGATTCTTGTGTATTGTTTTGTCTGTATGTGTGTGTGTGTGTGTTTTGGTTGATTGAATCATAAAAAAAGGAAATCATAAAGAATAGGAAAATGTAAGCGTTGCAGAGAAATAGAAAATGAAAACATTACAGGAAAATGGTAAAGGGGAGTGAGTGGCAATTGGTGACCCACTCATCTGCTTCTTCCCTTATCCAAACTCCTTCAGTGCGTGGTGTGGGGAATGGACGTCCGGCACTCAAAATTCAATGCCCTAGCATTCACTGGATGAGCTGGCAGAGGTAGCAGGCATTGCTACACTGTGGACAGATGCAGAAAGAGTTAATAAATCTAAACCAATTTTAAGGGAGGTTATTGGGGATTAGAGGGTATATGGAAGGACATTTGATGAAAAGGCTTTTCCATCACCACCAGAAGTGGAATAGAAATCAAATGGTAAAGAGCAGCTTCCAAACTCCATCAGTCCCTGGCATGGGGAGCAGACTTCCAGAGCTCAAACACAATCTCTTAGCATTATCTGGCTGCACTGGTGGAGGTAGCAGGGCATTGCCATGCTGCAGGCAGACACAGTGTTATGGGTACTTGCAGAAATTACAGGTTTCGTCCCCCCCCCCCCCCCCCTTATTCCACCTTGTTACTTACAGTGGAAAGTTTTGTTGCTTCAACTGTGTTCTTTCTGTTATCAAACTGGCTTCACGCCCAGCTTCGCAAGTAAGATGTTTAGACTACAGACGCCATTTTGTCCTGCTAGGCCAGGACATGTACCTCATTATTATGTCATGGCCTTGACTGTTTGCCAAGAAATCAAGACTAAAGGTTAATTAATATTTTCTTGATTGACCGAGATTTACCCCAAAGTAAACCATAGTTACCTGTTTTAATGTATCATTTGGTATTTTTTCTGCCCATAAATGACCGGAAGTTAGGTTATCTAAAATCTACATAAACATCAATTATCAGTTAGTTGACACAGAATGAGGAGACTATGTTGATGCGACAGCATTAACACAAGAATGAGAGATTAACCTGTACAACCAGGAGGGTATGTGATTTGATTTTACTTATTGCAAGCATATACATTTAACTTTATTACTCTGCTTTTATTATGGATTATTAAGCTATTTTTATACATTGTCTATATTTATTTATATTCAATAAAAGATTTAAAAAGACAAAAGGTTATTGCTTCCAACTCCCTATTTTTATTGTATTCTCAATTATTTATAAATATAAATAGAGAAACCTGCCAATCTATATAATATTGTTGTTAAAAGATATCTGTATGGTTAGCCCTGCTAAATTCTATACAATTAAGACGTTATGGACGGAAATAGGGTACCAACGGTTACAAAAGTAATAAACATCTGTACCAATTTTAAGGGTGATTTTTGAGGATTAGAGGGAAAAAGGAAAGTCAATCATTTATTTGGTTAAAAATAGAGAGAATACGTGGTATCCAATTTATCACCTGGAAGAGTAATGAGAAAACCGAAGCTCAATTACATTGATGACCAAATTACCCCACTTAGTAGTTACTAAGTGACGCGCAAAATACCCAAACTTGGGCAGACTGAACTTAGGAAAGGCATCCATTAGATGAGGTGACATGTGTGATCGCTGTGGATTCAGTATCTTACCAGTAAAAGAAAACACACGCTCACTTCTGACAGTGGTTGACAGACATGATAGCAGCTCCTGCACAACAATAAAACTGAAATAAACACACACATTTCCTATGTGCTACTATCTTTGACGTCACCGGAGAATACTATCCCGCACATTCTCCAACTAATTAGCCAATATGGCTCTTTTTCCAATTATAAAGTGAATTTAAATAAAACTCAGGCACTTTCTTTTTTTCTATCACCCTCTCAGATAGTGAGGATCTCACGCATAAGCACAATAAATTGGGCTAATAAAACTCTCACTTACCTTGGGATCAAGATTACTGTAGATCCCAGACAGACCCTCTCCCTTAACTACGAGAATATAATTCGTGACCTGAGAGACCTGTTCTTAAGTTGGAAGGGATTGCACACTTCTTGGCTTGCTCGCCTCAATATCCTTAAGGCATATGCTCTTCCGAAAGTTATCTTTTTGATGAGGTCTATTCCTTTGCGGGCTCCAATCCCATATTTTAAACAATTGAGTGTGCTCTTCTCCGCTTATGTATGGGATGCTAAGAATCCACGTATCGCTGGTAAGACACTGAAGCGAAATCTTAGGGCTGGAGGGTTGCGCTTTCCAGATTTATTTGCTTTACAGGATATCTGTTTATTCTCCCACTTTCTGGCCTGGAAACAGAAACCTTCCACTCAGGCGGCTTGGCATTATCTAGAGACAACAGAGTGTGCAGGCTGCAATCCCTTTTTCTTCTTTTGGTCCACTCCCTTGATATTTAACAAACTCAAAATCAATAATCCAATAATAACAGACGTGATGAGGGGGGCATTTAGATTTAAGAGGCTGTTCTCCTCGTGCCTCGGACTAACCGGCCTCGCCCCACTGGGTGCAGCGACATCCTTCATTCCAGACTTTCAGCACTCTTTGTGGTTTTCCTCCGGAATTCTCTATTTGGGTGATCTGTTTCACCAGGGTGATATATTTCCTTTTTCTGAATTGAAGACTCTTTATAAACTACCAGATTCTGAAAGCTTTAATTACCTGCGTATTAGGCGGTTTCTTGAAAGTCACCCATTAGTAGAATCCTCCCCCCTAGATAGACTGGTGCACTCCGTGGGTACTACCAAAATAATCTCTAAGCTACAGGTTCTCCTTGATAACTTGTCCACCCAGGACAAGATTGATCATTTTAGACAATGGGAATGAGATCTTATCAAGATTTTTCCAGTGGAGATCTGGTCTACTGCATGCAGGAGTACTAGAGCAGCACTACATGGGATTTCCCTACAAGAACAATTTTATAAAACTATTTATCGATGGTATATGGTGCCCTCACGCCTTAATAAAATTTCCCCCAATACTTCAAATCAATGTTGGAGATGTGAAAGGAGGGAGGGCACTCATTATCATATATGGTGGTCCTGCGACTGTTTGACCCCTATTAAAGGAAGACTGTCCACTATTACAGATCTTATATTTCAAAAAACCGTCTCTTTTTCCCCGCAGTCTTTCCTATTCCATCTTGAATTGGGTTCAATACGCTCACCAAAGGCAATTCTTGCGATTAACATATATACCGCAGCCAAATTATCTCTAGCACGGGTCTGGAGAAGACACGAGATCCCAAGTTGGATCGAGATCCAAAATCAGACAGATCACCAGCTGAGGTTGGAGAGAGGATTCTATAGAACTGGTGGGACAGAACATATAATGGGAGAAGTAGAGGAACTCTGGACTTCAGTTAAAAACCAGCTCCGGGAGCTGATATGATACAATGGAATCATGGGGGTCGGGGAGCCTCGGACGCTCGGACGGGTGGGGGAGGGCGATGCGCCTCTGCGCGGCCGGAGGGGAGTGACTACAGCGAAAAGCTTGTTTTGGTGTGTGATTGATGATTGGGGATGGATTCTTTGACTGTAGATTGGGACGGCTGAGGATTGTTTTTAGAGTCACGACATGTTATGTGTTAAGAATGGTCTGGTTGAGCTGACTCCGGTTCCCCGCCTCCCCCCCACCCCTCCCCCCCTTTTTTTTCCTCTCTCTCTCTCTTCCCCTTTTTCCACCTTACCACTGACAGGATAAGATAATTAAATACACCGATTATAACTACGACTCTTAGTTCAGTGGGAATCTTGGCGCAGATGGGGACTCGGATTCTGTGGGGGGAGGGAGAGGTGTTGGGACTGGGGGGGAGGGGCGGGGGTGGGAGGGAGGATAGAACATTCTGGAAACATTGGCCTAATTGTTTTTTGGAATTATATGTATGTGTTTGTTTATATGTGGTTCGTATTCATAAATGGAAATAAAAGATTAAACATTAGAGACACAAGGATGTGCATAAGAATAAAACTGGGAAAAAAAAAACAAAACACACACATTTCCCAAAAACCCCATTAGAGCCCCTCACCAAATGTCTCAACTCATCTGTCAATGAAAATGATCAGGAACTTTTAAGTATCTTACAAGACCTTCAAAAAGAAGTTAACACACAAGAAACACCACATCAGGTTAACATTTTTAAACATAGTGGTTTTAAACCTCCATCAAACTACTTTCCAAGACACTCACAAGGGGGCATGATTTCAGTGTTCAGTCTAGTTGTACAAACTGAAATGGAGGAGTTATGTGATCATAGTGTCAAATTCCGAAACAACATTTCCCAAGTTGAGAAATTAGCGTTAACATCACTAAGTGAAAACCAAAATATAGTAATTAGAGAGGTGGACAAGGGAGGAGCCATTGTGGTACAAAATAGGGTGGACTATCTTGGAGAGGCCTATAGGTTACTTGGGGACCATATTAACTATTCCAGGATAGACCAGAACCCCACTGAACAGTACAATGGAGTATTAAAAGAATTACTCCTGCAAGCTCGCTCCAAAGGTTTTATAGATAAAGATGAGTATTTGTTCTTTTTACCACCATCATATACAATTTACCAAAAGTACATAAAAGTCTAGCTAACACCCCTGGGCGTCTGATTGTCTCAGGTGTAGGGTACCTCACTAGTAATCTGTCAGCTTATCTTGATCACTTCCTTCAACTGCTAGTTAAAAATCCCCCTTCATATTTGAGGGACACTGCACAAATATTGCAACTCCTGGTGGAAAAACCCTGGAATCCTACATGGATATGGTTAAGCCTGGATGTTGTATCACTGTATACTAACATTCCACATCTAGAAACCAGTGATATGGCACCACTACAACAACAATTCTTACTTGATGGAATTAAATTTGTATTAGAACATAATTATTTTTTATTTGAAAAACAATTCTATAAACAAATCCAGGGGACCGCCATGGGTACCAAATACGCCCCATCTAGTTATGGGCCCCTGGAAAGATATACAAATTTGGCATAACAACCACTTCAGCTCTAATCTCATATTTTAACACTATATAGATGATATAATCATTATATGGCATTGTAATTTAGACACCATTACCCAATTTGTAACCTATGCCAACAATAATGATCTATATACATTCAGAGCAAAAACCATAGAAAAGCAGTTGACAAGAATGGTTTTCTGGATGCACAGGTGAGGAGAGTTGATGATAATAACAAGGCTTGTATATTCATTGTTACTAGAACATAGGCTAAAATGTAAAAGACAGGCTGGTGAACCGATAAAGAAGAGAACTAGGAACATGGAAGTCAGAGTTCAAGTCCAGCATGGTCAGTTCCTGACAGTAATCTTTAGGAAAAACACTACGAACATAGTGGCTCTCTCAGATCCCTAAAAAATAATTAATTCCCCACTAAAGGCCACTTGCTACATAGGGGCACCTATGCCTGTGGACACAAGCTGTGTGAAATGTACAAGCATGTCCCCAAAACTAATAGAAATATTACAAAAGCAAACAATCCATATAGTTATAAACAATCAGTTGAAGTGACTCAATTCATAGTGTATTTGTTGGAGTGTGGTTGTAGCTTACAATATGTGGGCCGCACCACCAGAAAATTAAGGGACCGTTTTAACAAAAAGGGACCGTTTTAACAAACACAGGAGAAACATAATTCAGATTGAAGCTCTGCGTCTCTCACAAATAGGGGAGGAGACAGATCTCTTAAGAAAAAGAGAGACATACTGGATTTATGTGCTGGGCACATTCTCTCAGTATGGACTCAATAAATCTTTGGATCTCGCTGTTTTCCAATAATATACTGTATATATTAATTTTTCTTCTAATCATATCAACTATTCAACTCTTCCATCTCCATTTTTTATTTATTCATTTATTATGTATTTTATATTATTTTATCATTCATTTTTTCTTATTTTATTTGTATTGATCTGTCTTTTTTAATATTTCTTCTAAGTTCTGGCCCCCTCTCTTCTTTATTTCTTCTTTTCTTTTTTCCCCATGTTTTTTCAAACAACTCATTATTGTGGCTGTGATAATGTGTATAAAACAAGGTTATGAAGCACCCACTGTTATCTCCCTGATGAAGCAGCAACGCTATGTTGAGAAACACCTAGGAGTACATCCAGGAACTCTTTGATCCACCGTCTGCCACCACAACTTCCGCTGTCGCGTCAATTCCGCCATTAGCATGTGTGTGCGCTTTTTTAGATATTGAAATAAACACACAGTTATTAGTGAGTGACAAAACACAACAATCTACTGCTTGACTGGTTTAAAAGTACCTACGAGCTAGAATATATTAATTCTATACTAGGAAAAGGCTTACAGACTATCCTTAAAGTTCCTACAATAACCTAAGGCTGAACCAATCTAGTCGTCTCCCATATGGCAGAAGCTACCAGGCCACTAAACTAAACTTTGACTTTGTCTCCTCTAATACAGTGATTCATTAAAATGTAATTAATTTATTGATTAGTTATTACTTATTATTTGAGAATTCATATAATTATTGAATTCATATTATTACTTAACATTATTTATATAATTTATATTCATATATTAATATGTTAATTTTTTTAGAAATACTTTTTTATTATTGAAAAAGATTCATTTGAATAAAAAAAAAAATATTTAGAAAAGGCTGGTTGCTACATGTAGTACAACACGCAGGGAAGGCCGGCACTATGCGGAAAACTGACTCAGTCCTCAGCACAGCTCACAAAAAGCACAGTAAAAGACAACAACATGTCTCTAGAAAAGTCTCTTTCTATTACACACTTCGCTATGAGAAATATCTCACCAGTTTTTACAGAGATTCAATGAAAGTCAATGCGGCTAACACAGCACAGTGTGTCACCATCAAACCACCAAAGAAGTGAGGCAAACAGATTCCCTGCCTGCTTCTATACTGCTTCATCTGCATTTTTTACAGTTTAGTATAGTTGGGTGCAGAGGAGTAACTAGAAACCACCAGGCCCCGGTGCAAAAATTGCCTCGGGGCCCCCCGACCCAACCATGCAACTCCACCCCAGAAATGCCACTTACATGCCTCCCAACTGTTCCGCTTTGTGCATGGCCTTGTCTTATATCTAGGATAGCCTTATACCTATCCCATGCATACTTAAACTCCTTCACTGTATTAACCTCTACCATTTCTGCTGGAAGACGATTCCATGCATTCACTACCCTCTCAAAAAGTAATATTTCCATTAATCCCTGGCCCCATATTATGTCTAGAATAGCCATATGCTTACACTCCTTCACTGTATTAACCTCTACCACTTCTGCTGAAAGGCTATCCCATGCATCCACTACCCTCTCAGTAAACTAATATTTTCATAAGTCCCTGGCCTTCTCTTATATCAAGGACAGCCTTACTCTCATCCCATGCATGATTAAACTGCTTCATATATTAACCTCTCATCCACCACCCTCTCAGTAAAGTAATATTACTTTTCTGGTCACAAAAAAAAAAAAATGTTAAAATATTTCCAGCCTTATCAAAAGCTTGAGGTGGACCCCAAATATATGTATATAATTAGCTGCATGTATACTTATATGAACTTTTTAATATTATATTCAACTATTTTCATATGTAATAAAAATGTTATTAAAAAATTGTTAATTTCTTATTTGTATTACGTTTCCCTGCACCCACATTGCACCTAAAGGTCTTAACACAGCACAATACAGTACCCACAGCACTTGACTTGTACTCATATTGCACCCACACGATTTGGCATGCTGCAGTATACATTTTCCTGCCAGAACATACCACAGTGTCACTTTGTCCCACTGAACTGCCCCTGCAGAACATGCCACAGTGTCACTTTCCCCCATAGTACACGATATTTTGCCCCACAGAACATGCCAAAGTGTTCCTTTTACCCCATACTACATGTTATTTTGCCCCACAGAACATGCCACAGTATCAATTTGGCCACCGCCAATTTGCCCATTATGCCATGATTAGCCACGATTGCCAATATGCCACAGCCAGATTGCCAATATGCCACAGCCAATTTTGTCCATTTTCCAGTGTTATTTTGCCCATTTGCCAGTGTTATTTTGCTCATTTGCCAGTTATTTGCCCATTTGCCAGTGTTATTTTGCTCATTTGCTGGTTATGTGCCCATTTGCCATGTTATTTGCCCATTTGCCAGTTATGTGCCCATTTGCCAGTTATTTGCCAGTCATGTGCCCATTTGCCAGTGTTATTTGCCCATTTGCCAATTATGTGCCCATTTGCAAGTTATTTGCCTGTTATGTGCCCATTTGCCAGTTATGTGCCCATTTGCCAGTGTTATTTGCCCATTTGACAGTTATGTGCCCATTAGACAGTTATGCGCCCATTTGCCAGTTGTGTCCATTTGCCATTTGTGTCCATTTGCCAGTTGTGCCCATTTGCCAGTGTTATGTGCCCATTTGCCAGTTGTGCCCATTTGCCAATGTTATGTGTCCTCAATATGCCAGGATTTAGCCATTCAATATGCCATTCTTTTGCCATTTAATATGCCATTCCTTTGCCATTTAATATTACAGTATTTTGCCCCTCAATATACCATTCTTTTCCCATTTTAATATGCCAGGATTTTGCCACTCTATTGACACTTAATATGCCAGGCTATTGCCATTTAATATGCCAGGATATAGCCACTTAATATGCCAGGATATAGCCACTTCATATGCCAGGATATAGCCAATTAATAAGCCATGATATTGCCAATTAATATACCAGGATATTGCCACTTAATATGCCAGTATATTGCTATTTAATATGCTAGGAGATTGCCAATTAATATGCCAGGATATAGCCACTTAATATGACAGGATATTGCCAATTAATATGCCAGGATATTGCCAATTAATATGCCAGGATATTGCCAATTAATATGCCAGGATAATGGCACTTAATATGCCAGGATATTGCCAATTAATATGCCAGGATATTGCCAATTAATATGTCAGGATAATGCCACTTTATATGCCAGGATAATGCCACTTAATTTGCCAGGATATTGCCAATTAATATGCCAGGATATAGCAACTTAATATGCCAGGGTATTGCCAATTAATATGTCAGGATATAGCCACTTAATATGCCAGGATAATGCCATTTAATATGCCAGGATATAGCCACTTAATATGTCAGGATATAGCCACTTAATATGCCAGGGTATTGCCACTTAATATGCCAGGATAATTCCACTTAATATGCCAGGATATTGCCAATTAATATGCCAGGGTATTGCCAATTAATATGTCCGGATATAGCCACTTAATATGCCAGGGTATTACCACTTTATATGCCAGGGTATTGCCAATTAATATGTCAGGATATAGCCACTTTATATGCCAGGATATTGCCAAATAATATGTCAGGATTATGCCATTTATTATGCCACGATTTTGCCAATTAATATGCCAGGATATTGCTCCTCAGTATGCTCGTTATGCCACCCACCTGTGCGCATCCTCGAAGCTGGAGGGGAGCAAACAACGCTTCCCTCACAGCCACGGACCTGCACGGGAGACAGCAGCAAGGAGGTAAGTACTGGCACGGGTAGCGGGGGCCCACGGGGCAGCTGCCTTGGGCCCCAAGGATGAATGGGCCCTGGGCAGCTGCCCCGTTTTCCCGCACATTTTTTTTTTTTTGCAGGGGTCACATGGCGGCCGGGCCCCTGAGTGACGGGCGACCCCTGCACCAGTGGTAGGTACGCCACTGGTTGGGTGACAGTTAGACATGGTTGTAGCAGGGGAGGGAAGAGGAAGAGGGCAGCCAGTCATAAGCTTCTCCACCCTCACAAATTTGCTCTCTTGAGTGAAGATGTTGGGGAGGCAGACCCAGGAGTGGATTTGCTGGAGGAAACTGTTCTCTCTAACAGCCGGGATGACAGCTCCTCTAGCATAGAGGGGATCCCGAAGCTAGTGAAGCCAAGGTAGGTTGTGGTGGTAGAGGACTCTATTATTAAGAGCGTAGATAGGGTAATCTGTGGCTCTGAGCACAGCAACCAAATGGTTTGCTGTCTCCCAGGTGCCCAGGTTCGGCATGTTGTGGACAGAGGGGACAGATTATTGGGAGAGGCTGGAGAGGATCCAGGTGTCTTGGTCCATATTGGGACCAATGTCCTGTTGTAAGAAGGAGGTCTTTGGGTTTCTATAGCACTGGGCTGATTTTGCGTCGGGTACAATCTTTACTGTCGTGATAAAGAGCACTTAAATGCAAGAGGGGCTCATGTGCTAGGGAATAGGATGGCTAGAATGTTGGAGGAGGGTGAAGGGTGGAGGACCAATAAGCACTGGGCTAGACAGTATAGGAAGATAAGGCGATTTAGTTAGTACCTGGGTGGGTGAATCTGGGGGCATGGTGAGAATGGATTGTAGGTAGAAACCTATAAACAACTTAAATTAAATCACAAATGGATTATGCCAGTGGCATTAAGTGTATACTTGCAAATGCCAGTTGTTTAACTGGTAAAATAGGTGAATTAGAGCTGGTAGCAGGAATTGAAAATTATGACTTAATTGGTATAACCGGAACATGGTGGGATGACACACATGATTGGTCAATCAATTTGGAGGGCTACATGTTATTTAGAAAAGATAGGTCAAACAAAAGAGGTGGAGGGGTCTGCTTGTATATTAAACAAGCATTACTGCCTCATTTGAGGAAAGATGTATCCAATGACAGTACTGAACATGTGGAATTATTGTGGGTGGAGAAAGTAAATGGGGGTACACCTGCCCAGAAATTATTAGTTAGTATTTGTTATAAACCACCAAATATTGGAGAACTTGAAGAATCACAGCAACCAATGCAAATCGAAAAGACGTTTAAAATACGGTGTAGTATCATTGAGGGGTATTTTAATTACCCAGAAGTAGATTGGAAAAATGGAACCACTAATTCTGCTGAGTTTCTGAATTTGTTGAATGACAACTTTTTGTCTCAGCTAGTACAGACACCAATCAGAGGGGAAGCATACCTGAATCTGGGCATAACTAACATGGAAGAGCTTATCTCTAACATCCAAGTAAGGGAGCATTTAGGGAATAGTGACCATAATATGGTATCCTTTGAGATTAATTCAAAAAGGCAAATTCTTATGGGTTCCACCAAAACACTGAATTTTAAAAAGGCCAACTTTATTAGTTTAACCTATTGCCGACACAGGACGTGCTAGGTCTGTCCTGTGTGGCGAGGCATTAGTGACACAGGACGGACCTAGTCCATCCTGTGTCAAAACGAGCACTGAAATTGGATTTTTTCCGCTTTCAGTGCTCAAGCAGCATTGCAACGATGCTTCCGTATGGCATTTCGATCGCTCCGGAGAACGACTGAAATGCCGGTTTTAAAGGCACAGTGCCTTTAAAATTGCGGGCATGTAAAAAGAGCATAGGAAGCAAATTTAATCACTTCCTGTGCTCTGTAAGTGTTGCTGACTTGCCTCGCAAATCGAGGCAATCAGTAACACTAAAAAAAAATGCACTGTGTGACCAAGATGGCGCTAACATTCTTAGGGCAAGAGCACAGGAGGCAGGAAGTAGCTGCTTCCTGTGCTCTCTGGCTGTCACATGATTGCCTCATTGCACCCCCACTGCCTGGTCAGCTCAATATTAATTCTATATTGATCTGACCACATAGGATCTGCCTCCCTCTCCTCACGTTTTTTTTAGTGAGGGAGAGAGACAGATCAAAGTAATAAAAGTAAGTTGAAGTACAAAAAAATACACTAAAAACAATAAAAAAAAAAGTTTACTGCTTGTGCATTTTTTAGGGGTTAATTTGTGTTGTACTATAATTTATTACAGTACTACAAAGGCTCTTCTAAGAGTTATTAACCCCTTCTTTGCCGTTGATCACTGCTTACGCAATGCTTACGCAATGATATTGACGCCAAAGCAATTTTTATCTGTCTGCATATTTATTTATTTTTCACACACACACGCTAGGGGGTTACGTGTAAAGTAAAAATATTTTTGATTTTTTTTTAAGCTGTCTGAGCGCATAGTGGTCAGTAACAGTGAATTAGGGGCAAAGGCGGTTTGGTGATTGCTCAAATGAGCATCACCATTCGCCCTGGTCAGATAAATATTTGTGAATCAGAGAGAGAAAAAATATACAACCCGGAGGAAGTATGAGAACAAAGCGCCTAGAATAGAAGCGTGTAGAATTAAATAATATACAAACCCAAACGTAGATAACTACTGAAACGGAGCTTGGAATGTTCCCGTAACATGTCTTCTGGCGTGTGCCGGGGAGTGCACTACTATAAACTAATAAAAGATATATTAAATAATTGTGTAGCCGCTGGTCTGATATACCTCACACCACTCACTGCAAGAGAAACAGGAGGAAATAAGTAGAGAAAGGGAAAGACAGCGCTTGTATAAGCACAAAATATAATCAAAAAATAATTGAATGAATAAACCACAAAAGAGTGATACAGGGTATATAAAATAATATAAATTTAATACATGATACAAACATATACAAATAGACCCACCCTATACGAATGGTGGGGATACAAATAACACACACACTGAATATAATAAAAATGGACACAATATCAGGTATATAAATCAAAATAAATCCATAAGAATCAATGGGTGAAATATTAAGTATGTAAGTTAGTACACACCTGATGATCCACCCGAGACACCACTGGACTCAAAGAAAGGATCAATGAATCCAAGGAGAGAAAGAAGTGAAAAAGAGCCTGACCAGGTCTTTCGCAAACTGGAAAGGACGCCAAAAAGGGACGCGTTTCGAGGAACTTCTTCAGCCTCTGGCGTCCAGTATGTCTCGAGTGATCACCGCCGCCATTAAATAGACCTACTTCCGGGTATGGAAGCTGACTACCTAAGAGAGGCCTCCAGACTACTGTCGGACAGGAAATTTTATACGAAGCTGAGTGTAGATCCTACTAACGGCTTTATTCGAACCTTAGGAACCCTCTTGGGTGCAGCAAAAGAAAAGGGTATTATCTCTAAATCTGAATATCAAGGCCTGATGGTCAGAGCCCCTACGGTACCCATGTTTTACCATCTACCAAAGATCCACAAACAGGTATATGATCCGCCTGGACGCCCCAGAGATTATTAACCGACACTGGTACATTTTGAAAGAGGATCCTATTCTGGCCCCCGTGTTGCCGGATAAAGGAAGGATTATTTGCCGCCGTAGCAGGAATTTAAAGAGCATTTTAGCTCCAACTGATATGTCAGATACATTTAAAGATAAACCTGTTAAGCATAATTTCCTGTCCGGCATCAAGGGGTGGTACAGATGTGGTAATTGTGACCACTGTTCAGTTTGCCCCAAGAAAGCCAGTTTTTTTTGTAGATAATGTCACGAAAATTAAATATCCTATTAGGAGACATGTGTCATGCAACACAAAATTTGTGATATATATGTTGGAGTGCCCGTGTGGCCTCCAATATATAGGAAGAACCAGCAGAACCTTTAAAAAAAAGACTCTCAGAACACAGATATAATATAAGGAGAGGCTTTGAAAACCACGTTCTATCGAAACATTTTTTGGATATGCATCAACGTGATGATAAAAAACTTAAAGCTTTGGCTATTGAACATATTGTGTTGGGCCCCCGTAAAGGAGACAAACTCAAGGCTCTATGTAAAAGAGAGACTTTTTGGATCCTTACATTGAACACCCTAGTTCCAAGGGGCTTTAATGATAACTTCGATTTAGTACCTTTCCTTGAGTAATTTACACCATAGTACGATGGGCATTTATATATTATATTTTGTATTCCATGCACGTATATACGCATGCATATGTTGGATTGTCAGAAAGTGTCTTATACCTTAATATGGAGTGTTGGAGTTCATTGTATTTTCTTATTGATGTACTATTCCAAATTCCAAAATGCCAAGTATAGATTTGTAATGTGTATAGTAAACTAATGACAGCTTGCTCATCTGATCTGCATTTTATTGTGATGCCACGCTCTGTCTCTTTTTCTATTTGTATCTGTATTTACAGCCGAAAATCTGTCTGATTTGTATATGCTTGGTGTTTGCCCATTTTGTGTAATACTTATTCAATATGTGAGATAAGGACCCCCCCCTTTTGCTGATGCTAATGCCCTCTCCATGCGACGATCAGCGCCCACTATGCCGGCTCTGTGTGGTTGTTGATGTGTCGCTATGGAGACGACGTCAGTTGCGTCATCACGCTACACGTCTGGGCTTTCCCGGCTTCCATACCCGGAAGTAGGTCTATTTAATGGCGGCGGTGATCACTCGAGACATACTGGACGCCAGAGGCTGAAGAAGTTCCTCGAAACGCGTCCCTTTTTGGCGTCCTTTCCAGTTTGCGAAAGACCTGGCCAGGCTCTTTTTCGCTTCTTTCTCTCCTTGGATTCATTGATCCTTTCTTTGAGTCCAGTGGTGTCTCGGGTGGATCACCAGGTGTGTACTAACTTACATACTTAATATTTCCCCCATTGATTCTTATGGTTTAATTTTGATTTATATATCTGATATTGTGTCCATTTTTATTATATTCAGTGTGTGTGTTATTTGTATCCCCACCATTCGTATAGGGTGGGTCTATTTGTATATGTTTGTATTATTTATTAAATTTATATTATTTTATATACCCTGTATCACTCTTTTGTGGTTTATTCATTCAATTATCTTTTGATTATATTTTGTGCTTATACAGCGCTGTCTTCCCCTTTCTCTAAATATTTGTGAATATTGATTGGACCAATTTTGATCTGCCTCCCTCTCCTCACTTACATTTTTGTGAAGGGAAGAGACAGATCAGTATTAGTGATAGAAAATAAAATTTTATAAAATTGTCAGGTTTTACGAAATCCATTCACTGTGTATTAACCTCTGCCCTGCCATTTATCACTGTATAAGCAGTAATCTTGCACAGCAACAGTATGTTTTGCTGTCTGAACTTTTTTATGGATTAATTTATTTGTACTGTAATGTATTAGAGTACTAGATAGGCTCTTCTAAGAGCTATTAACCCCTTCTTTGCTGTAGATCACTGATTATGCACTGAATCTGAGGCCGGGGACTCAGGGTTCGATTTTGACCCTGGTCAGCTTTCTGATACATCATCTAGTGATGTATCGGTAGCTGCTGAGCCCTTGCCACAAGGAGTGATGGGTATCTACTTTAAAAAATATATATGGTTTGGTGGGGGTAAATTACATTGGCTGGCTTCAAAGATATATCCCACATAGGACAGGAACACAGGTTGACTACAGTTGGAATTTTGAGATGTGCACCTCACAAATGTTGCCTTTTAGCCACAAAACAAACCTATGCATGGATGGTATCCCTGTACTCGGGAGATGTTGCTAAACACATATTGGGTTGTTGTTTGGCAGTGACATATCCCTGAATCTGTGAATTCATGCCTGAAGCACAATGCATGTGGAAACAAATCTCCCAAAAAATTACTACCACAAACTTTTAGAAAGGCTGGTGGTAGAATTAGAACATGTACAATATTAAAATAGCACCATTTGAAATACCTTAGCACGTTTATTTTCCAAAAATACATGGTTTGATGGGTAAAATACATTGGAAGGCTTCAAAAATGTTTCAAATGGAACATGGGTGCAGGCTGACTACATGTCAAAATTCCAGGTTGGAAATGCGCACCCCCTAAATGTGGCCTTTTAGCCCCAAAACAAACCAACAAACATATGCATGCGTTGTATCCCTGTACTCAGGAGATGTTGCTGAACACATATTGAGGTGTTGTTTGGCACTAACACATATCAGGATCTGTGAATTCATGCCCGAAGTACAATGTACCGTCATGCTCCGTCAATATGGCTATGCCCTCTGGCGGTCTGAGCTTCAGAAGTGAAAGTAACTTCACTTCCGTCGCTCTGAATATGCTACTTGACTGCCCCTAGTGGTAGTTAAGTAGCATAGCAATGGAAAAAATGTAAAATAAATATTTAATTAATTAAAAACGGGTTATATCGTTAGATTAGCCTATAGGGTTAAAATTAAATAATTTTTAGCATAAGGGATATGGTTAAAATGAAATTAAAATTAAAATATATTAAGGGATAGCATAAGGGTTAGAGTTGTGGCTACATTTAGTGTTAAGGTTACATTTTGGGTTCGGGTTGGGGTCAAAAGTTCAATATAGGAAAAAAACACCGAAAAATATGGAAACATGCATATTTCTGAACTCGGGACAACATTTGTTAACTATTTAGATGAGGTCTTTTTTAATGATTGTATTTGTCTAAATTATATTTTAGGTCAAAGTTAGAAAAATATATTTTTTTCATTTTTCATCATATTTTATGATTTTTTTTGTAGTAAATTATAAGATATGATGAACATAATGGTATCTAATGAAAGCCCTTCTTATGATGATAAAAACAACATATAATTTGTGTGTGTACAGTATCTGAGAAAAAAGAAAATTGCAGCTAAACACAAACACCCCAGAAATGTCAAAACAGTCATTGTCACCAATGGAAAGTCAAGGTAAAAATGTCTTGTCACTAAGGGGTTAAATATTTCATATTCATAATGAGGAATCTCATTAGCAGGAGCCAACATGGCTTTATGAAGGACAGATCTTGTCCAACTAACTTAATTACATTCTACGAGGAGGTGAGTAAAAATATAGATATAGGTGCTGCAGTGGATGTGATATATTTAGACTTTGCTAAGGCATTTGATATAGTTCCACATAAAAGGTTACTGTACAAAGTGACTGAACTAGACTTAAGGCCAGAGGTTTGTTTGTGGATTGTCAGTTGGTTGAAAGACAGCATGCAAAGGGTGATGGTAAATGGGAAGTTCTCAAATTAGACACATGTGATAAGTGGAGTACCTCAGGGTTCTGTTCTGGGTCCTCTTCTTTTTAATTTGTTTATTAATGATCTCCCAGAGCGCATAGGGAGCCATGTCTTGGTGTTTGATGATGACACAAAATTAAGTAGGGTAATACAGTCTGAACTAGATGTATATCCGCTGCAGGAGGATTTGTACAAATTGGGTAATTTAGCAGATAAATGGAAAATGCGATTCAGTGTAGACACATGAAAATGTATGTGTTTTGGGTATAATAATAAAAATGCAACATATAGTTTAAATGGTGCTTCCTTGTGGAAATCTACTAATGAAAAAGATTTTGGAGTAGTTAAAGACAATAGACTTAGTAGTAGTGTACATTTTCAGCTGGCAGCTGCAAAGGCTGTGGTGGCATGACAAACTGTTGTCAATGGTCCTGTACAACATTTGTCTTTTGATATGTTAATGAGGGCACACCTCAAATGACATCAGAAGCCATTCAATAGACCTATTGATATATATATGTATTATTCTTGGTACACACCACAAAGGCCAGTAAGACATTGCGGTGTATTAAAAGGGCTATTGACTCACGGGAGGAAGATATTATTCTGCCTCTTCATAGGACCATGGTAAGACCTCACCTTGAATATGGTAAAACAGTAGATTTCAAATGCAGGTAAAAGTCTCTTTAAAGTGTTCCATGTCTTGTAGCAGCCAGGTCTCCTCACAATGTATTTCACCTACTAGAGTCTTTTTCAAGACACTTGATTCTAAGTAACTATATATAGTAAATCTAATTAAAAAAACTTTGGTGCTTACCTAATTACCCACTGCATAGACATCCTAGCTAGGTTATTGAAAATTAAATGGAGACACACAATGCCACACTGGAAGCATTTCAAGATCTTCTTCAGCCTATTTTGGCATCTGCATCACCATAAAAAATGTTTATGATGATAAAGATAAATCGGATACAATACATTTTATTCAAAAAAAAAACATGAATCGTGGTACTTGAAAAAAGGAAATCCTGAAAATGAGACCACAGAGAGGGGGAAAGTTAATCCAAATAGTGGCCAACATCCCACTCTGAATTAAGGTCAGATGTTTTATGTGTGGCTAGATAAAATATCCAATAAACCTCACGTTGTGCCAATAATCTTTGAAGACTTAAACCTGTCTCTGTGTGCACTCAAAATCCTGGCACTGAAAGGCACTGAGTCCCTCGGAATGTCAGGAGGTTCACAAAAATACTTTCCTACCCGACATATGATATTTTCTTGAGAAATTAAAATGTTTTCTTATGCAAGACTTTATATAATGTATTAAAACGTATGTAATGCTGCATATCATAGTTTTACCAATTACTGTGGAACTAAAGTTTTTAGACACATATTGTCATGAGTCAACCCATGTGCAGGCCTATCCAGGCTGTAGCCAGTTGTTTCTATATCCTTTTTTCCATTTCTCACTTGTTTATGGGTTATGCTCACTTCTGTCTTATCTTTGTATTCTTGTATCCTGGATCTCCTTTCTTAGTTCAGCCACAAAGTGGTACCTGTCCAAGTGTAGCTATTGACCAGTTGAATAAAAAGGAGACACAAACCTTGCTCAGCTAAAAAATGAGAAAAGTAAAATGTATGTGCCTTTAAAACACTGCTGCAGAAAATATTCAGATTCCACCAGTGTGGAAACTACACCAAATTACAAGGCAAGCATATAAATAAGAATAAATATTAGTGCATAAGAGTCCACAAATAGTCCATCCAGTGTGTTGGTGTAACCTAAATGGATGGGAAAAAAGAAAACATGGCATAGACTATATGGGGAAAATTATACTGACACGCAATTTAATAGAAAAAACATTAAAAAAAAGCAAAAAAAAACCCATCAAGCACATCATAAAAGTAAGCTTAGTGCTTTCTTAGCTTGAAAAGGGGAATCCCGCTTCTGACTCCGAAACACGGAAGTGTGTAGCCAGAAGATATGCTGTCCGTCACTCAGAAACCCGTCAGCTTAAGGGAACTCTGCATCGGCTACCTCGACAAATGTTCCAGGAGGTGCTGGGATACTTTCTCTGCGTGGCTAGAGTCTGCTGTCTTCAACTATACACGCTACGCAGCTCTCTATTGGCTGCTTCATCAGCACCTGCTCAAGTCTAGCAATTTTCAAGGCACCTGCCAAATCCTAGCCACAGACCAGCACTGCTCAAGTCTAGCCATAGATTGGTACCTGCCCAAGTCTAGATATTGTCCAGAATCGGCCCCTGGGGCCCACTTCCCAGTTTTTTTAAACATTTTCTGCATGGCTCCTCAACTTTCTTTCCACTGATGTACCATGTCTCATTCTGGGAGATTTCAACATTCCCATTGTCCTAACCAACTCTCCTGCTATTTCAAAACTCCTCTCCCTAACCTCTTCCTTTGGCCTCTCCCAGTGGACCAACTTTCCAACCGCCACTATCAGTCACTCACTAGATCTAGTATTCACTAAATCATGTGCCATTTCTAACTTTTCCCATTAACCTTTACCCCTGTCTGACCACCACCTTCTTACCTTCTATCCCACTGTACCTCAGTCGACTACTGCACGTCTCCCCCTGACTGAATTCAAAAGACTGCTAACTCCACCCTCTGGCTACGTAACACAGCTCTTCAAACCTCTCTCCCCTCCTTTCCATCCATCTCATGTCCAGAGGAACTGCTAACTCTTACAACAGTATTCTCACCTCAGCCCTTGACAACATTGTCCCTGTTGTTGACAAACATGCCCGCAGATTCAACCAACAGCCGTTGCACACAAAACAAACAAGGTACCTCCAAAAATGTACTTGCACAGCTGAGCGGCATTTTAGGAAATCATGCTGCAAGGAGGATTTCCTTCATTATAAGTTCATGCTGTGTTCCCACAACTCGCTCAGTACAAGCAACACTATTTCTCTACCTTAATATCCACCCTCTCATTGAATCCCAAACGTCTTTTCTCAACATTTAATGCTCTCCTTGGCCCCTCTGATCATCTGCCCTGCTCCACTCTTATGGCCCAAGACCTTGCCTCTCACTTTAAAAACAAAGTTGATGCTATCAGGTGTAACTTCACCTCCCGTGACTTGCCCCAACTACTTCCTGACTTGTTCCCATGACCCAATTAAACTCAAAATATCTTCTCCCCTGTAGCTGAGAAAGAGGTAGATGATCTGCTCTCCTGCTCGAGATCTACTACTTGTGCGCCAGATCCCATCCTGTCTCACCTTGTATCTTTTCCCCTCTACTCTGTCCAACTCTAACCCATCTCATCAACTTCTCTCTGTCCTCTGGAATAGTACCGTCATCCTTCAAACAAGCCCAATCTTCCCTTGACCCCACTCTTCTATCTAACTACCATCTTATATCCCTTCTCCCCTACATGTCCAAGTTGCTGTAGAGAACAGTGCACTCGCGACTTACAGACTTTCTGACTACTAATGACCTACTTGCCCCTTTTCAATCTGGCTTTAGACCCTTATACTCTACTGAAACAGCCTCCTTTCTGGCACATCTAAAGGCCACTTCTCAATAATGATCATCTTAGACCTCTCTGCTGCCTTTGACACCATTGACCACCGCCTCCTTCTTAACAGATTATCCTAGTTTGGAATAGGTGGTTTGGCACTCTCTTGGATCGAGTCATATTTATCTGAGCACTCCTATTCAGTGTCACTCGCTGGAGTGACATCGTCACCTGTTTCACTCTCTGTTGGTGTTCCGTAAGGATCAGTCCTTGGCCCGCTGTTGTTTTCCCTGTACACCACTTCTCTGGGAGAACTCATTCGCTCTTTTGGTTTCCAATACCACTTGTACATGGATGATACTCAGATCTACCTCTCCTCCCCTTACCTCACTCCCTCTCTAGTGTCACATGTAGTTGAGTGTCTTTCGGCCATCTCCACTTGGATGCCTGATTGCTACCTGAACCTTAACCTTTCCAAAACAGAACTAATTATCTTCCCTCCCTCAAACTCTGTTCCTACACCTGGGTTCACAGTCACCGTTGAAAATGCTACAATCGTACCAGCTGACCGTGTCCGATGTCTTGGGGTCACTTTTGACTCTGCTCTCTCCTTCATTCCTCATAATCTAGTCGTTGGCCAAATCCTGTTGGCTGCACTTAAGGAACATTGCACGCATTCGCCTGTTCCTCAGCGAAGAGACCACCAAAATACTAGTACACTCATTTGTGATCTCTCGCCTTGACTACTGTAACAGCCTCCTGACTGGACTACCTCTGGCTCATCTGTCTCCCCTGCAATCCATTCAAAACACAGCTGCCAGACTCTTGCACATCGGTCTGATAAGACGGCTGCTCTCTGCAACGCCCTCCACTCTGCTCAAGGATAAAATTCTGTCTTTAACATACCAAACCCTCCACTCCTCTGGCCCTCTGTACATTGCCTCCCTTGTTAACCAATATCTCCCTGTACTACCTCTGTGCTCCTCAATGGGACTAAAACTCTCCTCCAACCTCATCACCAATTCTCACTCGGTCTCCAAGATTTCGCCCAAGCTGCCCCCTCTCTCTGGAACTCGCTTCCACAGAGCATCCATCTCTCTCCCTAATTTTCAAACTTTAGAAAGTCCCTCAAAACGTATCTTTTTAAAGAAGCTAATTACCCAACCCACTAGAATACCGGTCACTTTACCTCTAGCTGATCCCACCTAGCTGGAACACACACAATTCATCTTTGGCCTATCCCCCCTAGTGCCACCCATCCACACTACTGTTACTACATCTTCAATCCCTCTGACCTCTTCAATCCCTTAAGTGTCTCAAGTTCCCCATTCCCTGTAGATTGTAAGCTTGCGAGCAAGGTTCTCTACCTCTTATACCAGTCTTTTCCAGTTTGTCTAACTTAGTATGTAGTTCCCTTTTATGCTCTTTACCTGGCACCATCTGTTTATGGCACTATATAAATAAATGTTAATGTAATGTAATGTAACCTGCCCAAGCCTAGCCATAGACCAGCACCTGCACAAGTCTAGCTAAAGTCCGGCATCTGACCTATGGTAAGCCCTGTGAAGGGTCTGTCCTGAGCCTTATGAAGGGTCTGTCCTGAGCCCTATATAGGTTCTGCCCTCTCTTAGTTGTTATAGTTCTACCCTGTCTTTGAGCCCTGTTATAGTTCTGCCCTGTCCTATAGCCCTGTTATAGTTTTTCCCTGTCTTAGATTCCTGTTAGGCACATCATCTGATTCCTGGGTTTCCCTGTCCCATGATTCTTTGTTCCTTTATTCTCTTGTTTTTTTATTTTCTGCTGTTTGCACATCTGTTCCATTTCAAATTTTTCTTGCATTCTCTCACCTTGTTTCTCTGTATTTAAATGTTGCCACACCAGTTCAGTTTGTTTCAAGCTTCCAGTTTGTGCAGTCCTGCTACAAAAATGTTGTATGTCTTGGTGTCTGTGTGAATGTTTGGTTTTTGTTATTAGATTTAGCTACTAGTCTATTATTAGTTTTTGTGTTAGGGATATGCCAATGTGAGTAACATTAACGTAGGCTGGCAAGCATATTACCTTATTGTCATCAAGTGTAACCCTCAATGTTTCCCACCTCAGCGTATTTGGCTAGTTCCTGTATTTATGTTAGTATATTTGTTTGTTTTTTATGTCTCCTTAGCCTTGTCTTTTGTTTGGTGTGCTTCATTAGTTTATACTTCTGTATTTCTCTTAGGTTCTGTAGCATTGTCTTTTGCCTTTACACTGGCCATATATATTTTCAGTTATCACTTTACTCTTTTGTCTACCCTGTAGCCATACACTCTGTATTTAGTTTATTCTGTTTCTGCTCTGTCCGTATTCACTTCTGCTCTGCTTGGTTTATCTGTTCCAGCTTGCAACAACCCACTAATTCTATCAAGGTTGTGTCCCATGCCTGCTTCACGATGTCTGCAGGATTTTCTTGTTTCTTCCTTGCCTATATTGGATACAGCAGCTACTTCCACAGGACCCTGGAATGGAGCAGCACAAATCTGGAGCTCAAGATTCCAGGGGAGTGTGGTTACCCTGCACCAGGCCCTATGACTCCATTCCTGACATTGAACTCCTGTACAACATCAATGGGTGCTCTGGGTCCTATGTCATCAGAACCCCACTCATGACACATATATATGTAGGAAAAGAAAATACATATATTATGTCTACTTCTATAATTGCCCAAAGTGGAAACCCAAGCCCTTTGGCTAGAAAATCTGCAACCCTGTCCCACAAAAGGTTTAAGCAAAGGGTCAGAAAAAAGTATTGAACATTTTTTTTCAAACAATTTGGCAGATCTGGGGGTTTTATGCTATACATAGTAGTAAAAAAAATACCTGATTATAGTTATGAGAATTCATCTGTGCCACAGTGAATAAAAAATGAGTATACACACACAGATATATGGACATATCTTTCAAGATCTTCATACTCTTGGGCTCTTTCTTTATCACTTGCCAGATAAGCACCAAACAAACTGATTTCCAAAAGTCATAACGGAAAATATTGCTATCTACAAAGATGTAGATATACAATCAGAAAATGTATGTAATAAAAATAAGAGTGGAATGAGGATGGTATATTTTGCAAGGATTGAGAAGACAATGGACTTTATAAGTGGGTGAAGGAACAGCATTTATGGTTTTATTCTGGGATAAAACAGGCACCTGATTGTTAGTATTCCATACTATATAAGAAATTGTGGGAATTGTGTGTAAAGACAAAACGGGAGGGCATATTGGGCTGATCTACACGCAGTACACATTTTGTAGCGGAAGTAATAGAACTTCATATGTTCATATCCAGCAGCAAGGCAAATAAATCCATAACAATTACATTGAAAATTAAAGTTTGATTTTACAATGGCTGCTCCTATTATTATAAAGCAGAGAAACATATGATTATCATATTTAAATTATCATCATTACTTTAAAATATTGAGAATGTAACTTTGCATTTGTTGAAACATTTGCAACTTTCATCCTGAAGTTGGTGTATAGAAAATCACTCTTTATTTGTTAGATATCTATTTTTATTTAACAAAATGTCTGAGACCACAACTTGAAAATGTTATTATTTGTATAATTAACAAAAAAGAAAAGCCAAATGTGGATTGTTATCTTTATTAATAACTGTAATTGAAATACATCTATTTCCTTTTCAATATTCACGTTTTATAAATGGCTTATCCATGGTCTACAATGACTGTGCATGTGTATACAAACAACATCAAAAACTATACTAACAAACCACCCCAATCACAAGAGAATTTATGTTATAAAAACTATTCTCAGAGGTTGTTCTCAGTAAATTCAACATACTGTATGATTCAGTTTGCCACTTTTTTCTCAAATATAATATAAAAACACTATGCATTCTTGTAATATGTGAAAAAGTTCACTCCATAGAAAGTTGGGATGCCTTTTTTCAGCAGATCTTTGGAAATGCAAAATAACATTTACATAAAACATAAAATCTTCCATTATTATAAAAAAAAGTCTGTTTCATTTCTAAAATAAAAATGTGCCTTTCAATAGCTATTTTACTGACGTTTTCAATTACAGATTACCAAGTACGTTATTCGCTCTATTATATAAGACCACCCAAAAAAGAATATAACACTTCCCTATAGGGAAACCGTTTTACTTGTAAATATTAATTTACATGTAAACTGTTTTTTCATATTTAATACATTTCTTGCTTTTCCTTTTATTTGCCAATCTGACCCCCAGTCTTAGCCAGTGCATCACCCCACACATGCATCTGCCCCCCTGGGACTTAGCCAATGCTGCCCCCCACCTAGACTTGCCTGGATCCTAGTCTTATAGCAAGACCTCTTTTTGAGGTCTGATCATAAGACGAACCTTGAATACAAGACAAGTGGTCTTTTTCAGAGCATTTACATCTTAAATTTGAGAAAATACGTTACCTAAAAATAATAACATTTACTTGTTCATGATGTAAATATTTTTCTTAAACAAAAAATATTACAACTCTTAATATACATTTTGATATCTTGAATAATCAATTAATCTCTTAAATGAAACACAAATTATTTTGTCAAAAGATTTTCTGATCACTATGTGGAAATAGTAAGTATTCTTTTGTTTTAGTTTCGTTCATTGTTTCTTTTTTGTTCTTTTCTTGGCACTTAAAAACATTTTTTAGAGCATTTAGTAAAACCAATATAACGTTATGTAAGTCAGCATTATATTTTAATGACTTCACATGATGTTCCACAATTAATGGTGCCTAACATCACTAACAAAACATTAAACGTTTACGTTTTCTTTGCTTTTATTACTGTCTATATTTTACTAACATGATTTAAATAAAGTAATGAAAACAAAACCCTGCATCTGTGAAAAGCCTTACTTGAGTAAAATAGTTCTCTCCATGCATTCAAATGTAATAACGTCAAATTTTCCTAATGCTTTAGATGCAATATTGATTTACTACTCTTTACCAACTATTGGACTCCTAAAAACATGCTGATTACAACACTATATTAACCTTCTGCAGTTGTTCAATGAAATCTAAAAACAAAATATATTATAAAAAGATAGACCATAGGCAACTTCATTAAAGCAATGCAGATTAATCCCGATGGGTAAAAAGCATGAGATGCTGGTCTCCTAAATGATTCATTGACTGAATGTTCTTTTTAAGACATTTCTGAAACAAATATAAGCTTATTTAAAAAAAAAAAAAAAAAAAATATCCAGAGCTGATTTTCTAGAAACAAGCTGAAACAAGTTCTATGAGGTCTATTTACTAAACTTCGAGATGTACTAATCTTTACTTTCAACCTCAAAAAGACTCACCTCTCCCCCTAGGATGCCTTATCTCTTCCTTTTAAAATGGTATTCACTAACCATTTTGCAAACATGCTCCCATTCATTCTAGATGGGGGGAGAAGAAAATGTTTTTTTAGATTAAGTCCAACTGTTGAGTTGGACTGAGCCATAAAAGTCCTTCCCTCATAAACAAATAAAAATGCCCCCCCTTTAACATTTAATATATGTTTAAAAAAGTATATACATTCCACATCCATAATTATAAAAATATTTAAGTAATGCATTTGTATATATATTATATATTAAAATATAAAAAATCTAATCACTTGGCAGTATTTTTGGCTGAATTAAGTAATGCGCTGAGACAGTAAATAACATGTTGTCTAACAATGGATGTCTTTGTATAAATATATCCCTGGCTGAATAGGGTAAAACACCAGTAAAATGCTCTGACACTAAGTAATGGATCAATGCATGCCTTGGGTGGGTGCATTGATCCATTACTCAGAGCATGTTACTGTATATTACTTCATTCATCCAGGGATACTCTCAGGCATGCACTTACATATTACTCAGAGCATGGTACTATGCCTTAATCAATTAAGCCAAGGATGCTGCCAATGCATCCATGAATCATATGTCTTAAAGGCCCACTAAAAGGTCTACTCAATAAAGAGAGAATTGCAATAAACTGAGATGGGAATTTCAAACTTAAACATTCAGCTGCATTGGAGAATTTTTCCAACTTGGCTACTTTGGTCTAAAGTTTGAAAGACCCATCTTAATTCACTGCAATTCTCTCTTTTTGAGCAGGTAGTGTATCTTCCACAAGGCAAACAAGGCACTCGCCTAGGGCGGCACTTTGCCAGAGGGTGTTAAAGCAAACTTCTGGTGCTTCAAACATTTTTGCTCCCTCTCCCACTGTTTAGCAAGCTTTAGCTCCTTCCAATTAATTGGGGTGATGGGGACATGTAATGGATGTGGCGGGGGTATGTAATGAGGGTGATGGTGGCATGTAATGGGGGTGACGGGGAATTTAGTGTGAATGCGATGTGGGTGATGGGGGCATGTAATGGGATGATTGGGCATTTAATGTGTGTGCAATGTGGGTGATGGGGCATGTCGTGGGTGTGCAATGTGGGTGATGGGGCATGTCGTAGGTGTGCAACGTGGGTAGGAGGGTGCCCGAATTTTGTCTGCCTAGGGCAGGACAAAACCAAGATACACCACTGGTTCTTTCACTGCAACAGTATGCAAACATACTGGCAGAAAAGCAGAATGTATCTTAAAAATGGTGGCTCTTTTACAAATAACTTTGGCTTCTTCAAAAGTATAAAAAAAAAATGTATGTAAAGGTTACTGGGCCTTTAAATCCAACAAATAACATGTGAAACTGTAAACTGTGAATAACCACAATCTTTTTAAAAAAAAAATGTGCAACACATGAAATATTTGTAATACGCATTATGAATATTATTTATTCACACTTTATCTGTTGGCTTTAAATTGTCAGTTACCTTAATAAAAAAATGGTTTTACTTATAGCGTAAGGAAAATATAATATATTATTGTATTTATTGAATATAATTATATATTATTTTATGAATTTTTAAAATCAATTTTACTTATATCAAGTGCAATACTCCAAGAGCAGCCAGGTAGCCTTCCATTCATTTTCAGATTACATTCTTTCAAAATTTGACTCTTTTTATTTAAATCCCAAACCATATACTTCTTTTGTCCCTACATTCATTTTCAGATGAAATTCAAATGAAATTCAGATGAAATTCGGCTCTTTTATTTGAATTGCGCAACCACATACTTCTTTCAGAAATTAATTAACGGAACGAAAATAACAAAACAAATTTTGTCTGAAATGAATGGACAAATGATGAAACTAATTTTTTGTCTTCCAAAAGGATGAAAACGAAAAAAAAATGTAATCACCTCTCAACTGTAGTGAATAGCAGTTGTTATTGCTTTTCACTGAAGGGAGCTCAACTTGGGAGATAGAGATGGACTTTGGCGAGGTGGGAGAGAGGGAGATCGAGTTTGTTTTAGTGAATAGCATGAGGAGGTTGACTTGGGAGGTCAGTCTGCTTACACTCTTCTCAAATTTTAGTGAGTATACCCCTTTAACCCCCTAAGGATTAGTGTTAGGGTTAAATTTAGGGTTCAGGTTGGGGTTAAAAGGTCACTGTAGAAAACCCTGCAATATTTTTGTTTTTTGTCCTATAACTCACAAAAACCTGCAGAAAAACATGGAAACAAGTATATTTCTAAACTCAGGACAACATTTAGAAACTATTTAGATGGGGTCTTTTTAATTTTTTTATTTATGATACTACAAAATACATAAATACATACATTTTGAATTTACATTATCATAATATTGCTTGTGTGTAGCTACATATGAGGATCCTAATTCATTACATCTTTTGTATTAAGTCTGATAAAATATCTTCTTGGACTTCGGGTAGCACATAAAACATATACTACAGTCATAACTCCAGTCTACATACATACCTATCAACCAGTGAGAACCCAGACTTCCAAAAGCATTTAGGCCAATTTAGATGGAGTCGTGTGGCGTCTGGTGAGTATGGTATTTTAATTTGATTAATCCTGTTGATTATTCTTAATATTGTTTCCCAGAAGTTATTAATTATACTGCAGTGGCACCATATATGAAGATGTGTTCCTCTCTATGTGAACCGCATCTCCAGCATTTGTCGGCATGTGCTGGGACTATTTTTTATTTTATTTTAGATGGTGTTAGATACCATCTGTTTATGAGTTTAAACTGGGTTTCCATCAAGGACAGACTGTGGATGGCTTTGCCTACTCTGCCCATGATAGAATTACAGTTAGGAATATCATTGTCAAATTTAGTTATTTTCCCCAAGCTTTTAGTGCTGTGGGGATAGTGTGTACCCTTGTATTTCTGCATTTTTATAGCATTTTTTTGTTTGCTCCTTTATAGAATATCCCTTCTATCTTGTGGTATATCTCCCCTTTATCTAGTTTGCTTCTTGAATTGCGATAGTTTTTTACTCTTAGGTAGTTGAAAATTTCCTTCGGTTGTAGGTTAAATGTGGCTTCTATTTGGGGGAAAGGTATCACCTGTTCCCCCTGGAACAGTTTACCCATGCTAATGATTTGGTTCAATTTCCATTTATCTAAAATGATAGATTTTCTATTTTATATTCGATGCACTCTATAGGTTGGAAATCCATGATTCTGCTTTGCAGCTTTAATCTTTTTTTGATCCCTTCCCATTTTGGGAGAATCTAACTCATGTCCAGGCAGTTAGAAAACCCTCCTTTTTTTGAGTTCCATATGGCTTGAGCCAAATCCTTCACCCCACACATCTCTGATTCTAATTTGTACCATCCCTCCTTATTCTTTTTACCTAATTGAATTTGTGAGATATGTGCCACCATACTTATATGGTTATCACTCACCTGTGGTAGACCCATACCCCCTTTTTTTTTTACCTTGCTGATCATAGTTTAAAAGTATCCCAAACTCCCCAATGAAACATGCCAGAAGCCCAGATTTAGGGGCAACAGGGCTGGACGTGAGATTCAGCAGAGAAAAAAAGAGAAAAGAGGATGTAATGCCAGATGTGATTGTTAATTTAAGCAAACACATACTTATGATGAAATTTGGGTCCTAAACAGAGGCATGAAATCTGGCCAAACTATAGGAGGAAATAAATTTAAAACTTATATTAATATTCAAAAATTTGTCCGCAACCTATGTCTGTTGCTTTAAATTCAGGTAATTTTACCCACACAAATTTGAAAAATAAATCCACTTTCTATCCCAGACACATGAAGTCTGAGGAAATCAATGCCTTCGAAAAGATGGTGGTACATGAACTGGGGAAAATTAACAAACTGAACACATTTTAACAAAATTTTAGTATTGGGGAGTTTAAAACTTTAAGAAATTTAGAAGATGCTACCCTACTGATTATTAAACCAGCAGTGGGATTGTTCTGTTAGATAAGGACTAATATTGTGGGGAAATTGAGCAACAGCTTAGGGACTTAAACA
The DNA here is from genome assembly GCA_036172795.1 of Pelodytes ibericus. NCBI lineage: Eukaryota > Metazoa > Chordata > Amphibia > Anura > Pelodytidae > Pelodytes > Pelodytes ibericus. Next base: position 114,425,019 of record CM069858.1, read on the forward strand.
CCTATCCCACTCCAGAAATAAAAAAATACACTTACCAAGTTTTTAGATAAAGGGAAACTAATAACTACTAACGACTAAACTAGTAATATCAATATATGAATCAACTACATTCCACAATACCGGTACTGTATTGTCCACCTAAAATTCATAAAAACATGGACAACCCTCCAGGCAGACCTATTGTATCAGGGGTAGGCTCACTTACATCCTGTCTATCAGAGTATATAGACATCCAGCTGCAACCCTACATCACACAAACTCAGTCCTACCTTAAAGACATGATGGGTCTTTTCCAAATCCTAGACAATTTTGAATGGCTGGGCGATTTCTTATTGGTCACATGTGATGTAAGCTAACTCTATATGATTATTGACCATCAAAAATGCTGTGAGGCAGTGAGGACCTTTTTAGAAGTAACAGATAGCCTGCCCCAGATCCAAGTTGACTTTATCATAGAGGGGATCTCACTTATTCTCAAAAATATTTTTTTCTGTTATAGCGACCAATTTTATTTACAAAAATGGGGAACGGCTATGGGCACCAAGTTTGCCCCCAGTTATGCCAACCTTTTCATGGCCCATTGGGAAAATTCTTTAATTTAATCAGGTCATGACTGGGGAGCCAACCTGGTGCTCTACAAAAGATACATTGATAATTTCTTTTTTATTTGGAAGGGTGATCGGGCATCCCTAAATCTCTTCATTAATCACCTCAATAATAATAATTGGGGTACACTCCTTAATTACACCTCTAGCAAGACAAATATATCATACTTTGATTTGGAGCTGTATGTAGAATGTAATAGCCTTAAAACAACTTTTTTAAACCAGTAGATACTAACAGCTTTTTTCAGTCAAATAGTTGCCATTTCTTACCAGGGCTCCTCAATATACCTAGTAGTAGTCAACTATTAAGACTAAGGAGAAATTGCACTGACACTTTAGAATTTGATAAACAGGCTCTACAAATTAAAACTAAATTTGTAACTCGCATATATCCGTAAGAATTCCCCCTTATTCTAGACTACAGTACAAATAGTGGCCAAATCAAAAATATTATAAACACATTTTTGGCCTATATTACACAAGGTCCCACAATTACATTCCCTTCTGGGAGAAAACCCCAGGATTGTATTAAGAGATGCAGCAAACCTGAGGAATCACTTAAGTAAAAGCTTTATTGACACGAAGTCTTATTTCAATGAACTAGTGAGTTTCCATTGATGCAAATATTGTCAGGCATGCAGAAAGACCAATAAATCTGAAGATAAGTGTATTACTGCCTTTCAGCCTCCCAACTGTGCAAAACCATTTAAAGTTAGAGACATTATCACTGGTGAATCTACAGGTGTAATTTACCTACTCTGGTCCCCATGTGGGCTACATTATGTCAGTAGGACTTCCAGGTGTGTAAAAACCAGAAAAGGAGAACACGTCCGCAATATTAAAAATGGGTGTATTAAGCACAGTGTTTCTTTACATTTTCTTAAACATCACCAAAACAACCCCACATTACTGAACTTTATGGGCATAAAAAAAGTCAATAAACATTGGAGTGGAGGTGGATAGAATTAATAGTCTAGGGAAAGCAGAAATGAGATGGATATTCAACCTAGACACTCTAATTCCTAGAGGTCTCAGATTTTGAATTGTACCGCTTTCTCTAGATTTTTATATTGCTTTTTTCAGTCTGAATTTATAAGTCCCACATTCCCTCTGCTTTTAAATGGTTGCCTCTGTTTATAAGCTTGTGGTAATAAGACATTATTTGATATCTATTACCACTTTGAACTAGCCCTTTAAATTGTGATATACATCACACTCTAGCATTGTTTTGCACTGTCAATCTGCTGAACTGTTTTTGACATCTAAAAATATGTTTTTAATTGCTGCTAAATGTATCTCTCCACCCTCTTTTTCAGGTCCCTATATTCATATATATATATATATTACTGCTGGCTGCTGGTTGCTTATTTATTCATGTTTTGTATTTTTATTGTGGAACTGGACTGATCCATTTCAAGTTCCCTCCCCTGTATATTATAGACATGGAGCCTTAAGACTCCTCCCAGCAAGGATGCCCCTTTGGCACTGATTGGATGAAGACTTAAGGGAGAGGAGCTATGTTCCGTTTTTTGGAGAGAGAGGATGGGGCTACAGGCTATTTAGACCACACACACCCCTTGAACTTCAGCATCCAGAAGAACGCACTCAGTGGAAATGCGTTGTGCGAATCAGACAGAGGGGGACACTTACAGAGTGTGGACCAGCTCGGTGTCACTGTTTTTTCTTCAATATTGCATAGAGGAGCTGAGAGGTTTCCTGAACACCCTCACTTTGACCACATTGCTGCTCTGCAAGTCTCCCTTTGCAGTTTGTTTCCATTTTATGTGAATTTTATTTGTTCATGTGTCATGTTTTTAAAGTAAACCTTTTAAGTTTGGGGGCCAATAAAGTGTTCTTTATCTACAAGCTGCACTATATTTTCCCCTCTCTCTCCACATACTCCATCACTGCCACTACTACTGCTTTCTGGCTCCTACTGAGTTTCAAGCCCAGAAGATCCACAGAGGGATTTTATTACCACAAGGTGTTTCACAAAAGAGCCGTTTTTTTAGGTTTAGGTTTATTCCCACTATGGGAAATGTGAGTTATTTTCACTCATCTATATCCTATGTATTTTTTTTTCAGATTCACACATGCTTTTGTGTTTTTTTTCTGTTTTTCATGTGATTTGAACATACATTCATCCTGACCAAGCACTGTATGATAAGTATTTTTTATGCGCATTACTTTATTTATTAGTATAGGATGACAGATTATTCACTCTGCCCCACCCATATCTCTCCAATTTGTAACATCACAGTTTTTTTGTTTTAGCTAGGATATGAAGATAAAGTTAGATTACTTACTTTTCTGGTTTGCTCAAATTAAAAAACTGGGCTATTTTCTTCAATAAATTTAACTTATAATTAGAGACCTCACTGTATTTCTCTATTTCATTTAACACAGATTTGACAGACTTTACAGGGATCAGTATTGTAATAAGTATATCATCTGTGTATAGGGATCTTTTTAGATTCTCATCGCCAGCAGGATAACCCTCAATGAGCTTATTTTCTCTTATTTTAATTGCCAAAATTTAGATAGTAATAACATATAAAATAGGGGACAGGGGACATTCCTGTCTTGTGCCATTTGGCAATACAAACAAGTCTGCATAGATATTGGGATCTACTTTCCTTGCTCTGAGGGACCAATAAAGTTCCATTATCACTGAGTATATCCACCCTGAGATTCCAAAGGCCTCTAGAGAGTGGCTTACCCTGTCGAACGCCTTTTCAGCATCCAACGCCAAGGTCAGCAGCTCCATCCAGGATATCAATCAACCTATGGACATTATTACCTGCTATTCAGTATGGAATAAAGCCTATTTGGTCTCGGTGAATTATATTGGGAAGAACTGGTTTCAATATTTCCACCAGAATTGAAGCATACATCTTAACGTCTACATTTATCAATGAAATAGGGCTACAGCTTTTCAAATCCATGGGGTCCTTTCCTGGCTTTAATATTGGAAGGATATTAGTACCCAGCATCTCCACTGGAAAGGTACCCTCTCTGGTTGCATGATTATATTTAACTATTTTGTCTATAATATTGTCGGATCTACTTTTGTTTAGTTTATTTGACAGCATCTTGTCTGCTCTGCTTTTCCTTGAGTAAAGTTACCATGTTATTATTGGTTCTTTCTAAGATTTTATTCATTACATTTTCTCTAATCTTACTAATTTCTTTCTGTTTATCATTATCTGGATATCTCTTGGTTTCTCTCACTAGGTTGTAATACTCAATATGAAATTTGGACAGAGAGGGCCACTTTTTTTCTTCAGATTCTTTTTTAACTTTATGCAGTAACCGCTTTATTTGTACACTAGATCAGTGTTGGATCTATATCATCCGAGATATTTTCTTTAAAAAAGCAGGTTGACATTTCTTGCAGGTATTCCCGTATGCCTTTATTTAGGAGGAGAGAGTCGTCTAACCACCATGCACTATTATGGCAGGTAGTTTGGTTTTCTTTTAGTTCCATGGTTACCATATCATGGTCAGACCATATGCAAGGTTTTATATCTACCTTCTTGACTTTTTCAAAGATAGACTCCCTACAAATAGATCTATTCTAGGATATGAGGCATGTAGCCAGGAAAAGAATGTGCAATCTCTGAGTCGGGGTTATTTACCCTCCAGATATCATAAATATTTTCTCAAAGCTCCCCTTAGTTAAAAAAAACAAACCTCATCATTGGTGATTTTGTGTCAATTTAATGGTACTTTACCTATAGTCTTTCTGCTTCCTAAATTAAGTGATTTCATCCTTATTTTATCTTTTATACTAATTAACAAAACAAAACTTTACTTGTGGGGTGAAACATTTCATTCTTCTATGAGTGTCACTTTTGCTAACCTGTTTCTGATGTGCGGTGAGACTAAACTCTTTTCCACATGCACTGTCTCTCTTATCTTTGTGAAATTAACCCATAAGGTCCCACTACTAGAACATGTGGTGGAATACTTCAATCCACTTTGTGTGACTCATTTACTTTTCGAATTCATTGTGAAGTGAGGCTAAAGTGTCTCTCCCCTTAACATACCCCTTTGTCTTGTGAAAGTGATGCATTAAATCATAATTCATATCATGCCGTAGCGGACCTCTAGGGCACAACATTCTTAGCATATATGTTGCGCCACTCAGTCAGATGTATAGCTTTGATCAGACTTTGTTGGATAGCAACAATGGAAAAAAGTTATTCATTTAAATTAACTCATAAATAGTAATCCAAACCATATTTCTAAACAATTTCCCTGCCCATCTTCTCCCCCCTCTCCCAGCGGAAAGAAGAGGGGAGAAAATGAGAGAGAAAGAGAAGAATAAATAAACAGAAAAAAGAGAGAGGAGTAAAAGTCAGTTCTTCTAATATTTTGTTGTGGATTTCGGAGTTCTTTTTTTTTTTCTTTTCAGATCCCTTCATGCTGTTCATGACTCTATGTTCTTTGTGATTACCAGTGACACTTTAATATTATCTTTCAGTCATTTTTCAGCTTTTTCAACTGAGTTCAGAATTTCTAGTTGTCCATTTTCACCAATCTGATTGCAGTGGGAAATCCCCAGGCAAATTTAATATTCTCTTTCCTTAAAGCTGCTGTGACATGATTGTATTGCCTCCTTTGCGCTCTGGTGGAAAATGAAAGATCCTGGAGCAATATGATATCCTTGTGTTTGTCTTCTTGAGATTTTTTAATTCTACTTGTCTTTAGTAGGAGGTCTTTAAACTGATAAGATTGGAAATTGATTATTATATCCCTTGGGTATTTATCTGGGACGGATTTTAGTTTAAAGGTGCTATCTTTCCATCATTATATTATGTTCAGCCAGGTTGATGTCCCATGCCTTCCATATATCTTTCAGAAATTCTTTCAAATTCTCCTGACCGACTGTTTCTGGAATATCCCTCACCCATAGATTGTTACGCCTTGAGGGGTCTTCTATGTCTCCTAGTTTCAATTCAAACACATCCAACTTTTTTGTCATAAATTAATTTTGGTCCTTCAGTATTTGATCCTGGATCTCCAAGGTATCAATTTTATCTTCCAAAGTATTAATTGTGTTCGTTGCTTCGCCAATCTGAAGTTTGATTTCCACTAAGTTGGTGTTAAGCTTAAAATTAATAGCTTAGAGTTGTGCATCCACACAGTCCTTTAGAAACTCTGAGGTTATGTATGTACCTTCTGTGATTTTTGCGCTTTCCGGAGATCCTTTCAGACGTGAATATCCCATAGTGGATTTATCCAGTCCTTTATCTCTATCCGCATTGGACACTGGGGAGGAAAATGAGGATACCCCTTTTTCTTGCTTAGCCTCTTGTTTTGACTCCTTTTTCTTGTCTTTCTTTAGTAGTTGTTTTTCTGAGTATTTTTTGTTGCCATTTCTGCTCTCTTGTTTTTAAAACAGAATTTACTTTTTAATGATTGTATTTATGTACATTATTCTTTTCAAAGATAGAAAAAAATTTTTTTAATCATATTTTATGATTTTTTTTTGTAGTAAATTATATGATATGATGAACATAATGGTATCTAATGAAAGCCCTTCTTATGGCGATAAAAACAATATATAATTTGCGTGGTTACAGTATGAGAGAAATAAGAAAATTACAGCTAAACACAAACAGCCCTTTTTGAGGGTGGGAGTGGGAGGAAAATAGCCCACAGGGAATCGTGTTAAGGTTTGCTACAGTGAATGTTAAGGGTCTTAACTCTGCACAAAAAAGATGGATACTACTCAATAAACTATCACAAGAAGGAATTAATGTATGTTTTCTCCAGGAAACACACTGGAGAACTGAGGACAAATACAAAGTAAAGAACTACAAATTCCCACTGTGTATAGAAGCCTCCTTAAGAAAGCAAAAGAAATGAGGCTTGGCAATTATCTTTTCTATGAACTTAGAAATAAATGTGAAACATCTAGACATAGATACAGAGGGGAGATATATAATTGCAGTAGTAGAGATTAATAAAAAGATAAAAAAGATATCATTGGTCAGACAGGGAATATTGATCTGGATGGGGGATTTTAATTGCTTATTGGACCCTTGGGTAGATAGAAGTTCACAAAGAAACCCAAGGCCAAATAAAAATACAATTTACCAAGCTCAAAGATTCCAAGCCCTGTTAGATAGATCAGCTTTACTAGACATGTGGAGAATTTTTCATAAAACAGAGAGAGACTTCACATGCTTTTCCAAAACATACTGTGCCTACTCGCGTATCGATCTTGTTATCGGTGAATCCAACTTAATTAATAAAATTTATATCCAAGATATTACATGGTCAGACCACAATATGATAATCATGTATCTTATAGATCAAAGTATGGGCCTAAAAACAGAGTGGAGATTAAACAACAGCCTACTAAAGAAAAAACAGGCTATAGAGTATATTAAAAATACATCCTGATTATTTTTTGTGGAAAATGATGTGGATTACATGGGGATACCCAATTTATGGTGTATATACAAAGCTGTAATTAGGGACATTTTATCCGGCTAGAAGCATATGCTAAGAAACAGAAACAGTCTTGTCTATCTGACCTATATATTTCCCTATTCAAATTAAATAAAGACAACAAGACTAACCCAAACAGAGAATGATCCAAAAAATTTCAGACATTAAAGAAAAAATTAATCTACCGTTAATAAGCGTAGCCAACAAATCATTGAGAGCTTTAAATATTACGAAATACCATAGGGGTAATAAGGCGGACAAATTAATGACTAATCAGCTGGAAAAAAAGAACCAAACACAATATCTCTAAAATCATACATGAGGGAGAGACATATATGGCACCAACAGACCCACCAGCTGAAGAAGTTTTTACGAAACCCGTCCTGAGGGGTGTCCTGTTTTTTTGTGTTTGTGCAAATAGTTATATTCTATACATATGTTCTGTAACCTGGCCAGGTGAACAACACTATACTAGCAGTGGGTAAAGTTGTATTATTATATATTTTATTTCATTGTACTGTACATCCGTTTTTCCATTTCTTTACTTTATTTTTATATATATATTGTACCTATTTTATTTTTTTGTGTCCATGTGAACATTTGTTTACAATTCTTTTTACCCTATATATATTAGACATGTGCATTCGTTTTCGGACGAATGCATTTTCGTCCGAAAATAGCATTTTCGTTCATTTGTTTGAAAAAACGAATAACGAAAATGCTAAGCTAACGAAAGCCGAATGAACGAATTTTTATGAATGGAGACTCTGTCTCTGTGTAGAGAAAGCCAATAGTACTATTACATTCATTCCATAAGCCGAAAGTCTATAAACCGAACGTTCGGATCTAATTTAATAATTTGCCCATTGAGCTATGTCATAGCTTAACTTAGTTGATGACTGCTTTGATCTATTGATAACTTGGCCATAACCATTCCAAATAAAACACCTGACAAAGATGCATGACCCCATCTGAAGGGGTAACCCAGCAATGCAAGGGTTAACTGGAGTAACCTAGCATTGTAAGGGTTAACTGTAAAAGCTAGTTTTGCTTTTGTACCTGTTTAGTTTTTAGCTTGGAGGAGAGAAGTTGACAGGGCCCTGGAACCTCAGGTACTTGCCAACTCCAATTAATCCTATTAATTAGTTAAAGGAGAAGTTACCAGAAGATGATACCGGAATGCTCTTATCTCTGTTTTACCCCGTGATTGGAACCACTATGTCTTCAGTACATTCCATTCTTCTTCTGGTACTTTCCACTCATTTCTAGATTGTTGTGTAACAGTTATTTAGCATATATACCATCAACACACCCCTACACACCCCTATACGCCTATGTATTCTTATGTGCACATACATTATAACCAATGAGATTAAAGTAGCCACCTCCTTAATTTGGGGTATATATATGAGTAATAAATAAATAAAGACTCAGAGTTAAAGGATAAAGAACTTGGGTGTGCTTTCTTTGGCTCTCCACGTTTGTTGTTGAGGACAACTCCCACCATGAGAAGTTAACCATTAAAGATACATTGCCGTTTATGCAGAGACATTGCTGAGAAGACCCCTCAGCTAGACTTGGTCCCTTTCACCATCTTTCTTGAAAATACAGCAATAAGCACCATGCAAACTTTTAATGTAAACAAATTTTAAGATTTGTTTGGCACAACAGCACCATTAGTCACCTGCAAGGCTTAGCATGGATATTTGCTAGAATTTGTGATGAACAATTTAATGATGTTCTACACAGGCCTTTACATGAACACTAGTGCTATTGTACGGACGACAGTCTGCTTATTCCTGGACACATGTAACCAGAAATAAGCTGGTTCCAGGTTTATTCAGAACCAACAACAGACACAAATGGTTACCAAATTATATAGATCATTACTTCTTAAAGCAAAAGCACCATCTCTTTTAAGTTCAAATTGTGGGGCCGGAGGCTGCCGAAATGACGAATGCTGCTGGCCAAGGCCCACAACAATGATAAATAAATTAAAAATATAATAAATCTCTACGTACCCCCCACCCCTCTACCTTGCCCAGGTAGGGGGGATGATTCACCTGTAAAAAAAAAACTCACCCTATGAGTTCCAGGGTGGCATCCAAAATGTGTCCTGTAATTAAAAACACAAAAACAAATAAACATTAATCCACCTATTCTTTAAAAAAAAAATGCCACTGTAGGAAAAAAAAACTCCAGCGGGGCAGATGCATAATTAAATCCATGCTCTGAGAGCGGGGGTTTCATTTAAAAAAAAGCAAGAATTTATGAAATGATGAAAAAGTTGACAGTGGTGTAAAATAGTATGGTTATAATAATTCTTCCTCCTGATGGAGGATAAACATATAATGAATTTTATACCATTGATTCATTAATGTTTGTATTTCTTTGAGACTGTCTTTTAATTGGTCATTTTGCTGTGCTGATAATAAAAGTGTCATGATTGATCAGAACTATAGTCACTAAGAACATCTAATACCGAGGACTGCAGCATCTTTGAATGGGGTTTCACAGTCTGAAGACATGTTTTTTTTTACTAGGTGGACTGTGCGAGGACTTGCCAATGGCTGGGAGGGTAAATTGAGGTATATATTGTATATGGGTGTTTACTGTTGAATATTCATATAAAAACCTGCATGCCCCAGAAAACCATGGAGCGTGTGTGTCCACATATGATATACCTTTTACCTGATGCTTGTGGGCCATGGTCTGCCATTGAAATCAGGACATTACAACTTTCCCATCTATTCTGGAGTTTTATGATGATAAGTGGAAGTTGTTTGCTGGACATTTTGTGTTATACACCCAGCAACTTGGCAGCTATCAGTATCCCTTCTACATTCAGCTTTATTTGCACTATGTGCCTTTGCTTCTATTTCTTCCTTCATATTGCCACCTGAGTCTCCGAGGAAAGATTTTATCCTATATACTTCAAAGATATTTAAAGCATCAGAACTCTTTTCTCTATTGTTAGTGTCTGTTGTGAATTTGATGATGCCCCTGGAATGGTTTCTGTGCTGAAGGAGAGTATTATTTCTATATTTTATATGTATAAGTTTTTCTGTAAAATGTAAACAATTTTGTTTCAATCATGTTTGGTTGTTTTTTTTTTTTTTTTTTTGATGGTCAGACATTTTCTACAAAAGGGTATTCTGGCATTTATTATAGAACAGATTGTGTTGGGATTTCTACAGGACAGTACTATAGCAATACAGATTAAGCAATTAACCTTGATGTCACTGTAATTATTAAGATACTTTAGCAAAATGAACTAATTTCCCCTAAGGATGTTTTCCTGAAATTAACTTCCAATCTTTTTGAGATGCCAAAATAGGAAATGTTAATGGAAAATTAAGTTGGCAATTTTTAATAAATCTTTTGGGTAAAAGGCTACTTCTCAATGCTATATAATTTGGCAAATATGTATATATAGCTCCAAGCTCCAACATATAATATACAGGAAAAATGTTAAAACTGTGATCTTTATTCAACTATTACAATTATACAATCTAAAAACTGGAACTTGCACATAATTAGACAGCTAAGTGCATGGCACAGTGTTGTGATGTATTTTCTTGCACAGTTTTGTAGAAAAAATAAGAGTCCTTGAAAATAATATAGTTTAATGTTCCCACTATGGTGTTTGCAAATAATCAGAATTTGACAATGACAAAAGGAACACTAATGATAATAGTATTTTGTATTGACATGCTAAAGTGTTAAGGGCATTAACATGTTACTGTCAGGCCCCAAGCCCTGCAACCTGCAGACTACGAGCAGCAATACCTATCATTGCATCATTGTGGTTCCTGGCCTGTAGTAGTGGATGTAGCACTTCTACATGCCCCTGATTGCATGGAGGTGCACACATTCGCAAACCTACTTATGAATGGGTGTACTCTTGCACACAATGAGGGGGCGTTTCCAAAAGATCCAGTTGAGGATGGAAAGAGAGATCATGACAGTAGCTGCCCCCTTTAAAGTTACACATGGAAATTATCTATATCTGAGGAGGGCAGGAAGTATTATATTTTATTATATGTTATATTGTCTGCAACAATATAAAAGACCAGCCTTCACTCAGGTCAGTGATTGTTCTTCATACAATGCTAGTACCAGAGCTTCACCAGCCCCTCTTATCCTACTTTCTGCTGTTGAATATGGATTTTGCTTGCTTTCTGTCTACAAAACTCTGCTTCTTTTACAAATTTCTCTGATTGCCTTCTACTTTCCAACCCCGGGTTGCTTGATGGATATACTAATTGTCTAGTACATCCTGACCCTGACATGCTTAATGAAACCCTCATTTGTCTCCTATGTCATGTCATTGGTGTGCTTAATGGATATCCCGCTTGTCTCCCATGTCCTGACTTTGAATCTTTTCTCCTGCACCTCTTTAGTCTGCCTTGCTCTAAGGACTGTGAGTACCCTTACTGAAATGGTTCTCCTACACTAGCAGTAATGCTTCCCTTAGCTTTTAGTGCTTACATTACTATCTGTCAGAACTGTAGGATAACACCTACTGCTCCATATGTCCTTACCCAAACCCTGAAAGTTACTTAACTTGGGTTTCATGTGCTGCTCAGCATATCTAAGGTTTATAGATCAGTAGAAGAACATACAAGCATATGAGATGTCTATGTGGGCTAATGCATCATTTAAATAATATGTTCAATGTTGAGAGTTACAGGTTTAGTTCCTGATGGTACTTCTTCTTTGTGGGCTGGACAAATGAGTACAATTAAAAAGGGTAATAGTAACATCAACTGGTTGTTGGGCAAAAGGAACATTCCTGGGGTGCACTTGAAAACTAGACAATATCTTAACGTACCTTTTATGGTTAAGAACTATTTTGTTGTTATTATTATAACTTATTGGGTTTCATCATAATCTGTAATAAGCTATGATGTGTTATTATAAACATTATAATGTCTAGCGTATGATTAATGTTTGTTTATGTCAATTTCTATGAAACATATTGGCTCTCACACTGCTATGCTAATAAGTAGCATTCCCAATGGAGTGTGTTTTTAAAAGAACAAATCCTGGTAAATGTGGTATAAAGCATGAATGTAAGGTGAACTTGGCATTCATACTGAGATGCACGATCACTACTTAATTCTCCTAATAAAGGCAAATGTGGAACCGCATTCGCCTGAGTTTCTGTATGCTTTTATATTTCCATACATTCCTTTTTTAAGGAAGCCAAGTTAATTTACTGGCAGTGAATAACACACATCAGTATAATTTTGCTGTTACCACAATTAGGCAAGACGAACCAGAAAATGCTCACATTTTTGCTAAGATCACTTTTGCTAAGATGTTTATTTTGTCTCCACAGGAAGCAGTTAACGGAGTTGGTAACTAGCAAAAGTGCTGACAGAGCTTTTTGTCAGCAGGTTTCTATATTGTACTGCACCAAGAACTGTACATGAAATCTATTTCCAGGGTAGTTTTTTTGAGATTCGTATGATTTCCCTCCATTCTCCTATTCATTGTTATGCTGTTTGATTGTGCTTTCCTTGGCATTTGTTTCCATTCCCTTCGATTAACCCATTTTTTATTTACCTCCATTTGATTTGGATCTTTTTAGTTTCCCACTGCTTATAATAGTTTAGAATAGAGTCGAATGCAGCTGAAAGGAGGTGAATTTAATACAAATAATATTTGCCTCAGTGCTCACACTTTCTTAAATAGACCATTTCTTCCATAAATATCCAGTATTATCTAGCACTGTGTCGTGATTTCATTGAGAAACATGTCATAATCTTTAGTGTGCTAGTGCTATCTCAATAAATAGAAAGGGGGAGTTTTCTGCTTACAGTGAAAGTTTATAACTGCTTTCCGACAAGTCACAAGAAGAGATAATATGCAATTTGGGAATAATCAATAATTGTGAAGGTGAAGGTCTAGAACTATCTGTTGAAAAACCATCATACTTAAAATTGGTCATTTTTAAACTTGACAGGTCATTGAGTGCTCTTTGTGATACCCACTTAAAGTTTTTTTAGTTATTGTAGATTAAAGTAATGATCACCTAGCAAATCTCTGAAGTGAAGAGCACATTAACGCTACAAAAATATCTGTATGTTCGGTATTAAAAGCACATTCCTGATTTATAGGTATGGCGCAGAGCTTCCGTTTTTTAGATTGATAAATGACTTGAATTTTGTAATGCATAAATTGTGCATGCTTTAACATGCATTGGTTCAAGTGATTATCACCTGTGTACATGGGCGTCCGCAGGGGGGGGGGCAAGGGGGGGCGCTTGCCCCCCCCTGGATTTTTGCAATTCCCCTTAAAAAAAAAAAAAAATACATTTTTTTTTGGAATTTTTTTATTTTTTATTATTTTTTTATTTTTCTCAGTATGTAGCCTCTAGTTGTCCCTAGGGGACTGCACAACTGTTGCTGGGGTAGGAGGTGGCACCCAAAGCTGTTGCTCTCTGCAACTCTGCTTGCTGTAATCCTGGTCTCCCATCCACATTGGTGCAGGTCTCTGCAGCTGTCAGTCATGCTGCATTGAGAGCCAATGACAGGGGTGCCCGGGGATATGAAGTTATTGCCCCTCCATGTGGCAGCATGACTGACAGAAGAGAGCCTGCAGGGGAAGATACTCAGAGACCACAGCTGAGCCTCTGTAACAGGTAGGAAGAGCTTATAATAGCTTTAAGGTACATGGCAGAGTGGGGTAAATCCAGGGAGGTTCCTCCCATTTCCCTGAGGTCTCCATTTGTCCAGTCTGAGCAGCTCCTCTGACCAGGCTCTGCTCACATCAACATGGTGACAAGTGGATGGATTAGAAAAGATAATGGAGGATAAAATGATGTGATAGATGGAGGCAGATTGCAAACAAAATGGGATGACATGGAGCAGAAAAGATAATAGAGGATGAAAATAGGTGATTGATTGGAGCAGAATACAGACAAAATTGTGACATGGGGCAGAAAAGATAAAATGTAGGCGAAAAGAGGTCACTGACATGGAGGAATAAAACACATAAAATTATGGGGAAAGAGATGGCAAACATGGAGGAATAAAACATATCAAATGATGGGGAAAGAGATAAAGAAATGTCATGGATTTAGGAATTTGGGTGTTTAGGGAATCTGTTGCTTTGTGTTTATATGGTGCTGAGAGGTTATATTGTGTGCTATAGTAATGTGGGGTTATATTGTGTGCTATAGTGTTGTATCTGGTGCTGTGGAGTTATATTGTGTGCTATAGTGTTGTATCTGGTGCTGTGGAGTTATATTGTGTGCTATAGTGTTGTGTCTGGTGCTGTGGGGTTATATTGTGTGCTATAGTGTTGTATCTGGTGCTGAGAGGTTATATTGTGTGCTATAGTGTTGTGTCTGGTGCTGTGGGGTTATATTGTGTGCTATAGTGTATCTGGTGCTGTGAGGTTATATTGTGTGCTATAGTGTTGTATCTGGTGCTGTGGGGTTATATTGTGTGCTATAGTGTTGTATCTGGTGCTGTGGGGTTATATTGTGTGCTATAGTGTATCTGGTGCTGTGGGGTTATATTGTGTGCTATAGTGTTGTATCTGGTGCTGTGGGGTTATATTGTGTGCTATAGTGTTGTATCTGGTGCTGTGGGGTTATATTGTGTGCTATAGTGTTGTATATGGTGCTGTGGGGTTATATTGTGTGCTCTAGTGTTGTATCTGGTGCTGTGGAGTTATATTGTGTGCTATAGTGTTGTATCTGGTGCTGTGGGGTTATATTGTGTGCTATAGTGTTGTATCTGGTGCTGTGGGGTTATATTGTGTGCTATAGTGTTGTATCTGGTGCTGTGGGATTATATTGTGTGCTATAGTGTTGTATCTGGTGCTGTTGAGTTATATTGTGTGCTATAGTGTTGTATCTGGTGCTGTGGGGTTATATTGTGTGCTATAGTGTTGTGTCTGGTGCTGAGAGGTTATATTGTGTGCTATATTGTTGCATCTGGTTTAAAAATTGTTTATATTAATCTACTGCAAATAATTTGGGCTCATATTGCTTTTAACTATTGGTACAGCGCTGTCTTTCTTGACTGTTTATTATTTGTTTTTAGATTTGCTCTGGACAATAAGCATTTCCTCTCTTTTTTTTCCTCCCGTATTGAGAACACATTTTTAATTCCCCTTCCTTTTAGTGACTGGGTTTGAATGTTATTGTTTTTGGTGGAGGGTTCACTATGAAGGGCTATGCTGTCTATTATATATTCTGTTAGCCCTCATCTTTCTTAAAAACCATACACCACAGTAAAAACACATCATTATGCAGCACAAAAAGCATAAATATTACTTGAAAAATGTAGAAAAAGTTACATACAAATTTCGAAATGCCTAATTTATGTTTTATTTGTTGCTAAATTACATATATGAATCAAGTTGATGATATAATTTGAACTGGATTCAAAATTATTTTAACATTGAGAATATTTTACTAGTAGCTAGATTTAAATACTAATGTCTGTTTCTATAATTGCCTGCTAAAAAATATACAACATAAGTTCAAATGTACCTTTTATTTGGAACAGCAGTAAAATAGAAGCCAAGTGTGAATTCCACGTTCTACCATTCTTCCAAAGTATTAAAGGTCACCCGGGCTGTGCTTCATGTATGTGGTAAGTGAACTTAAACATCTAATAAAATATATTTATACGACAGCTTTTACATTCATTGAAGTGACCTCATCTCTGCCATACCATTAGTGAAGTTATATCTATTACTAATCTCACAATATTTAGTTTCCCTGACCTATTGAGGTCTTGTAATACCGTGGGTGTGACAAACAATTTAATATTCCCAAACTGCAACAAGGTTTTTTGTCTTGTAATATTTTATTAGTCCTTGCATTGCAAAGACTAATAAATGTCAAATATCATGAACTATATGTGAAAAAAGTTACTGATATAATTGTGAAACATTACTTATGAGATTCTAGTGCATTTGCTTGTCAAACAACAATTAGAAGAAAACAACAACGTATAAATGCTTTTTAGCTTCCTATAATCAGATGTTTTAAGCTTAATTTTAAAATGCTATACCAAACATGCAAGAGATGCAAATGTGTTGACCATTGACATTGTTTTATCACACTTTATTATTCGTGTTTATTCGTGAACTGTACAATAAAACATGGCTACAAACCAGCTAATCAGTGCCCTGTTCATAATAATTTACAGCGAAAGGAACACAGACTACAGAGAAGATATTCTAAGAGCCAATTCCTTTGTTATCAGTGTAAATTTGCTTGGTAATTTTTAAAGGGTAATGTAACTATATTTCCGTCATGCTTTTCTAGAGAGCCTTTTTTACTCTGTAGGGGACAATTTTAAAGAGGACAGAATACATTTTAACAGAAACTGACAAGTTTCCAAATGTTCTGGAAACTTGTCAGCCTGTTATTTGTTAACAAACATGTGAAACAATCTCTATTTAGGTTGCCATTTCTCTATCGTATTTCTGTCCTGCTTGCTACCTTTTAGATTTAACTGTGTAACTAATTCCACTGGCCATGTGGTGGGTTCTGAGAAAGTTGCATTTCACAAGGGGAACAGAACATATCTTAATAGCCAAAACCTTTTAATTGAGACTGTTCTCAATTGTGTAAAGTAACTTGGCAGTCGGAGTTAGGATCTGATAGCTGGGTTTTGGAATCATAGATCAGACTGAGATCTGTAGGTAGCATACATTTGTTTACTTAAGATTGTAACTTTGAAGTAGAAGACATTATTTTGGAAATTAGGGTGTTGATCACTTAAAAAGCAATTGGAAGTATCAACAAACAGTGTTAGAGTAACAGCCTCATTTCCACCCTATTTTAGTATTCAGTATGTGACATACTTAAGTGATACCAATAAGGCCTTCTGAGAACTTATGGTATGGTTAGACCAAGCTCTGAGGAAATGAAGTCTTGGTCAACAGAAGAGCAAATCCTTACATCTCAGCGAATTATTGATCATCATGAGAGTGGATGGGAATGGCAATGATGGGTCATACATCTACACATGGAGTAAATGGAGTCACTCATGCCTTGCCAGCTATAATGCCAGTCTTTATGGGTTCATTTTATAGACTACCCCAAGCCTAAGAGAATAAAAGAAACAATCAGGAAAAGCAGAATGGAATTAAACCTAAAATAAATTCAAGTAACTTTTATGTTGTTTTTAAAGTACATGTTTACCTGAAACCTACTTTTGTGGTTGCTGTGTTCCTCATGCAGAGGAGACCTGCAGGTCATATTGGATCTGGACCTTATGGGTGGGCCCATTCTGATTTGCTAGTGTGGAGGTCTCCTTTGCAATGGTGATGTTCCTCCTGAGTAGGTTACATCCTATAGGGTTAGCTACTTGAGCTTTTGTCCGTTGTTGTTGAGAAACATAGAAACATAGCAAGTGTTGGCAGAGAAGAACCATTCGGTCCATCTAAAAAACTGAGCTCCAAATTCTTTGTTTGTTTACCTGAAATCTGTAATACAATATTGTTCATTAAAGTGCAACAACAGAGGCATTTTATGTGAAACAGTCTTAAAGTAAATGGAATCTACAACATAATTTATCTTATGTGAATTAACAAATTTACAAATCCATTTAAATTATCTTACACCTTTACAGAGCTCAAGTTACAGTTCAGTTGAAATACAGTTCAAGCAAGGACATGTAGTTATTTTTTTGTTTACAGAAGTACAAGGCTCACAGATATTAGAAATATTTGAA
Organism: Pelodytes ibericus; assembly: GCA_036172795.1. NCBI lineage: Eukaryota > Metazoa > Chordata > Amphibia > Anura > Pelodytidae > Pelodytes > Pelodytes ibericus. Next base: position 114,442,795 of record CM069858.1, read on the forward strand.
ATAAAACATTCGCTTGTATACTGAAATAGAATTTCAAAATATGGAATCCTATATTTTAAAATGACCCAAAATGTTGTTAAATGTTGTGAAATATTGTTTTACTTTTAGCTTTCCTTTAAGGTAACATGGGTAATTTGTTTTATGTCTTTTTATCTATTATGCTGTGAATGTGTGAAATGTTTTTTTTAAGGGACAATCTGTATAATCCAGCTGGCATCATCTCATTTAATGACAACTAGAAATATCACATGTGTAACTTTAGAAGGTCACAAAGCCACCTTCTAGCTAGCCATATTTGATCAATATCAGCATTGTAGCCATGAATAAGAATTAACATCTGCTTTTGCCTATGCTTTCACTAGATAAACTACATTTTCCTTGTGCAACTGGGACGAAGCCTTCCCCATATGCGTGATCAGTGAATCAACACTTGCAAGAACAGAGTGATTGTAATGACAGAAAGACTACAGAAGAATGCTAATTTTGTTCTCCTATATGACTGATTGGACAACTTCAGCAAAAATTGATTGTTCTGTCACCACTTTGAGTCTACTAATGGCATGTTGTTCTTCCAAAGAGACTCAGCCCTACTTCATAGACTTGGCCTCAGGTATTTCATTCAAATCTCAAAAGGAAGTGAGCAATAAGTAAGGTAATAAAAAAGGCCATAACCTATTGAACTGAAATTAATTAAATGACCAACAGACCCTTAAATAGCTAATTATCATGTGCCTTTGTGGAATTATCACGTAAAAAATGTTCTATTTTAAATTCAGAGAGCGAAAACACACTCACAACTATTGTATTTCAGAAATATAGGATTTAATAGCACAAATGAGCAAACCAGCACAATTTCCTAAATATTATTTTTAAACTATTGCTTTCTTACCTTCTTGCTTCAAAGCAATCCACAATAATTGGTATTAATGTCACAGAATAATTCTGAATATTGATACCTTTGCAAAAGGCAAATTAAATGTCAGTGTGTGTGCGTGTGTGTGTGTCATATATATATATATATATATATATATATATATATATATATATATATATATATATATATAGATATATATATAGATATATATATATATATATATAGATATATATATATATATATATATATATATATATATATATATATATATATATATATATAGATATAACTAAATAATATGTATGTATTAAATAATATCAACATATTTCAGAAAACACATGAGTTTATCCATTATCCATTGAATTATTGGTGCTTCACATAGTATAAAGACCACCGTTAGTTGAAAATTACCTGTCTTTTTAAATAATTCTAGAAATGCATAAGTTTATTAAATGCAAATGTATTTATTCTGAATATGTTTAATTCACCTACAAATATCTGAATAATAACTTCTAGTAATCATCTCACTAGTCCAACTCATCTTTCAGCATTTGACTTGAGCCTTGGATGAAAAAGTGCAACATATTAATTGTCCCACATTAGGACAATATTTGCAATGCATGCACACAGAGGCTATATGACATTTAAATACATAAAGAGAATCAACTCGTTAAAGGCGGAGAGTAAACACAAACTACCACAAAAACAACAACATGAGTTTTAAATTAGGGGAGCAAATGTTTAAAACATAGATGGTCCCCTGTTACGCTTCCTGATAAGATTCCTAAGGTTGTTAGTTAGTATTTCTCTAAAAACCAATACATGCATGAAAAAAAACAAGCTTGTAATTCTCAAGGACTGACTGGAGTTGAGTTAAGCAGCATTCTTAAAAACAAGACTTGCATGCATACAGAACACAAAAATGACAGACAAACAAAATGGCAGACACATATCAAGAAGGTCTCTCATCCACAAAATAAACACAGAGACCCCTTCAGTCCTTATAACATCTACAAAGTAAAGCCACATAAAGACTTCTATGAATGCCTACATGCAGAGTCTAATCTATTTACACAATGTATCATGTAAGACGCAAGACTGCAAGTCTAAATTAGTACAACATATCACTAGGGAGTGTCTTGTTGCTTTATTTTTCACCTGGCCCTGCTTCTAATATTTCACTGCATGAAGGCATAAATCATTTGATAATATGAAACTAAAAAAGTAGGAGGCTGAGCTATAGTATAGAATGCACCCCAATGTGCATTTCGCTGAATGTACAATACCTGCGGCTTCATCAGGGGGACAGAAACTAATATATATTTAGATTATATTTATAATATTATATAACAGAATATTAATAGTGTATCTCCCAAGAGCCATAACTGTGTTTACATCTATAAATATAAATATATATATATATATATATATATATATATATATATATATATATATATGGGTTATTCACAAGTTGCGTTAAAGTGAGATAAACATTTCAAACCTGGTGAGTTCACTTACTGGGGGAAACTAATTAGGTTTGTCACTGCAGAATATATAGCTAAATAGGTGAGATGAAATGTTCATCTTAGCTAAACTCACCTGCAACTCCCTGTTTAGTGAATAGCCCCCACAGTGTTGGTATACACTTTCTAGAAGAATCAACACAACGTCATTGTTAGTTGTCACACCATCTTACTCCGCCTTCTTTGGTCTGCCCCTCTGCTCATGACAGATATGGAGGCTCAGCTTTGCAATACATTGCTGATTGGTGTTTGTATTTGTCCAATCATGCAATAGGCACACGTATTTAAAAATGGCTCCATGGTTACTGTGTTTCTTCGGTCCTTTCGCATATAAGGGTGAAGCTCATTTAGGCATGTTCTATCCTACAATTCAACCTCCTATATTTATGGCCTCATGTTACCAAATGAATGTATGCTTGGGAAGCAGCAAATTACTTTTTTCTAGACAATCAATCTTCCATAATGTGATAAAACTGTGTGGCATGCTGTATTAAAAGCACTACCAGCTGATAGATAAAATATCAGCATCTGTTGTACTACTTTAGCCTGGCAGTCTTGGCTCTATAAGGATAAGTTGTATAAAAAGGTTAGACTCAGCATGTAGGCATTGCTATGCTTCTTTATATTGCCCATTACTTTATAATGGGTCATTGAATCGCTTTTTGTGCGCCAATTACCATATAGTCCCGTGTTGGATAGGGTTTTTTAAGCAAGTGTGATATTGATTTTACCGCACCGGTTAATGACTTTAACAAAGGGCACTGAATCACTTTTGCCTGGTAATTTATGACATAACATACTTTTTGGCTACATATCAATGCTTAAAATAATTTGTTTATACTGTGAAAGACGCATAAGAGGGAAACAGCTAACATCTAAATATTCTAATTATTTTGTACACAAAGATTAAAAAAAGACCCTCAATGGCCTGATGTAAAAAGTTATTTAACATAAATGCATACCAGACCCATTATTTAAACCTAGATGATACTTTAATGCAAGTTAGCTCTTGCTAGGAAAAAAAGCATGATTAAAAATGTCACATGATGTGGAACATTATACTTTTTTTTTTTCATTAAAAGCTAATAATAAGTGAGATTTGTTCTTAATATTCAATTTATTTCAACATAATTCAGATGGAACGAATTATGGCTCCTGATTTAGCATCAATAATAAAAAAAGACATATTCATTATATTTCTAAAATTTAACATCAAATATTAAATTTCATTATGAAACTGGAAAGATTAAAGCATATATGATAGACTACATACTGTATTTTATTTCTCTCAGAACTTTTTTTTACCATACTGTCTATTTGCAATTGTGATGTGATGTTTATGATCTCTAAAATCATATAACATACATGATAAATATAATTCAAATTTAGAAAACCTATTTTCTGGTATGTAGAAATCAATACTATTTGTTTCACTTGCTATACAAGTGCAGTATACCTTTTTTTTTTTTTTTAGCTAAAATTAATTAATTGAAAAAGTGATCTACCTTTATTGAACTGCATGTTAAAGTTAATTAATTATAAAAAAGTTATGCATTTATTACATTTTGGCTATCAGTATTTTTCATACGTATAAATTACTCTCTCAGTTTACCAGCATTCAGCTGAGGCCTGGAAGTGACAAATCAAAATGCCTTAAATGATAACTGTATTTACACTGTGCTCATGTATCCCACATGAGCCAACACAGAGAGCACAAATGCAAATCCGTCAACAGGTATACAGCTTAGCTGCTGAATTCCTTCAGATACATACAGTGGGTGGAGTCAAAGTAATGTCTATTTAGGTTCTTATCAATAAAAGACTAAAAGTGGTGACTGCTTACAAGATTAGTTTAAAAAGTAACACAATACACAAAGTATAACAATTTTAAATGGCTGCATGATCAAATCTATTATTGAGGCTAACTAGCTGATGTCTACAAGAGTCAACAGAATGTAAGGAAACTGGATGACACAATAATGTATATTGATATAAATTAATGATTACCTTGATGGTAAGAAGATAAGTCAGGCAATGATTTTCAATATTCAGGTTCATAAACCTGTTCCTCAATGTATTGAACCTTTTCAAATTTGTTGATATCGTCTGTCCTCTGAGCTATATTTAGTGTGAATCAATTTTTCTCCAACATCTGTTTATTTCTTGTTACTTGTTTTAACAAGAAGAATAAGTTAATTATTCTTTCCAAGTATGTCTTGCAGAAAGCATATAATACATGTGTATACACATACAAAACAATCATATTAACAGTTTTTTAAATCACTGGGCCAGATTTAATGACACAAAACATTACTAATTACTGTTTTTTTTTCTATTGCAGTCTATGGGATTTAATTGCATGGGATGAATTCACTCTTTGACAATGTGGCCAGTAATGAAGTTCAGCTTTGCTGAACTATCCTGCTATGGATGTGCACTTGAATAGTACCCAAAAATCAAAACAGAATTACATATTACATTTTATATGTTTTATGTTTTCTTGTAATAATCTTGGTGATTACAATACACTTTAGAATTCGATTTTTTTTTCACTTCGAGATCATAGTTAAAATCCTTTCTACATATATAAAATAATATACTAAATATATTATTATAACCATTTTGTCTTAAAGTACGGTATTTTGTAAACAGGCAACTACCAAAGTAACTTTTTATCATATGTTGTCTTGATTAGATATTACCACTTTTTAATAATCTTCATTTGTTCACTAAAAAAGTTAAATTTATTTTTTACATTAAATTCAAACAATTCTAACATAAACCTAATACATGCAAATTTGTTATGTGCAGCTATTGTTTAATTTCACTTTGCATGCATTCATTAAATACTGATATACATACCTTTTAACCCTTTGCTACTTGAAATGTGCTACTTCTCAAGTCACACAAATGTGTTATTATTTGAATTTCAAAGATAAGACAAAAATATACATATAAATGCAGTGTAAACCAGTTTATCAATGCTTGTGCCCTGAGTTTGAGCCACAGAAATGTGTATGATTAGTGAATAGGCCTTTGAATAAATAAATAGGTACCAAAAAAACTGACAATATCATGGCTTATAATGACTAGGCTCAAAACTATAGATACCTTTTCATGTGTAAATTATAAGATTATTTGATATTTATGTTTTCATAATTAGATTTATTTTTGAAATTATTGATATCATTCATTTAGACAAATTATTAAACTTTAAGAACAAAGCTGGTTAATTACTACACAGGAACACATACTCTGCAAAAGCACACACAAATGAATCATATAGACATTTAAAAATAAAAAAAATAAGATAAAAACCTATTGTTTTCTTTAGCTGAACATCAACATTTTTTTGGGAGTATCACTTTACCCTGAGATGTAACTCTAGGAAGGCTAGCCTCCTATGTGTTTGATTAATTTCCAGACTGTCATGAACTGCTGGAAATATACATAATTATATCATGACCTCTTAGTTTTTCAATTACACAATTAATTACACAGCTCAAAAAATATGTGCATATCTTTTCTTTTTCACTTTAAGACATTTTCACAACACACAAAAAGATTAAACATGTTAATCGAGATAGAATATTTTATAATATGAAGTTATTAAGTGTAATTACAGAACTTAATCGAATGCTAAATTTTCACTGATTAAATAAGTAACTGTGCTCATTCTTTTTATATTCAGTTTAAACAACATAAAATACAGAATGAATCTAAAAATATATGCAGGCACTCTTTCAAGCTGATTCAATCTTGGTTGCCCTATATTTCACTCAAGCGGACTTAGCACAGCCTAAGTATACTAAAAGAGTATGACTAAAAAGTGAACTATGGTGAACTGATGAATAACCAGGCATTAATAGTTAAACTGGAAAGATAGACAAGATAGAAACATTTTCTAGATTGCTATTAATTATTTATTATTTTGCAGTTCACTTGCTAGTTCACCACAGTTAACTTTTTAAGCAAAACAGATACAATGCTAATTTGATTGTGCAAGAAAACCAAATATCACACACATATTATTAGTAAAAACAGTTATGCACTGGAGAAAGCAGCAATATATATTGGGCCAAAGAAAAAAATAATAATCTAAAAGAAACTATATATGAAAATATAAAATTATATTTACTACTTGAGTTGTACACTTAGGAGAAGAGGGCTGAAGGAGGTAAAAGGAAGGAATTTTTTTTTTTGAGTGCCATTTTACAAATTGTCTTTTTATACTTGGCTATTGTGTTTTACATGTGATTTGGCACTAGTTATATTAGGGGAAGTGGAAAAATGAGGGATGAAAAACGAAAATATTTTTCTTTTTTTTTTCCTTTTAAGTGTCATTTATGAATTGTCTTTCTATAGTAGGCTAATGTGCATTTATACATGTTATTTGACATTAGTTATATAAAGAAAAAAAATCTCCTTTTTCTCCTTTTCCTTACAACCTATATATCTGTATATTGTTCTGATTTAAAGGAATATTCATTTCCTATGTAGAATGTCCCATGTGCGACCCTATCTAAATATGTAAATAAGCAGCAATAGGATATAATATTAAGCTTTGATACTACTCTGATATAAAAATAAGACAGTTTCTCAGTATTTCTTATTTTTACTTCCCTTTGCTGCTTGGGTTCTACCATGTATGGATCCTATTTTTGATGTTTATGTGATGTCATATCATATATTATAGACATGTGCAAAACTAAAATTTTTGTTTCGTTTTCGTCCATTCGGACAAAATTTCGTTCAATACTGCATTCGTTTCAGACGAAATTCGTTCATTATTTTCGTTTCGTTTTATTCGTTCGTACGAATCAATTGACCTACACATTCCATAAACCGAAAGTCTATAAACCGAACATCGTTCGGTTTATAGACTTTCGGCTTATGGAATACATGTAATGCTATTGGCTTTCTATAAACCGAAAGTCTATAAACCGAACAACGTTCGTATATAGAATACATGTATATAGAATACATGTAATGCTATTGCTGAAAGTCTATAAGCCGAAAGTCTATAAACCGAACGTCTTTCTCATTTAGTGTACCCACACAGATTATATTTAAAAAATATGGGAGGGGGGGATAAGAAGGGCTTTCTTTATTTGCCATTATTTTGATCATATAATTTACTGTTTAAAAATGAATGATGAAAAAAACACTTGTTCTAACTTAACACATCTACAAATGCTAATAAAATAAGAACAAAAACTGGCTGTTGATTCTTATATTTGTTCTGGTTTAAGAAATATCCAACATGTTTACATTTTTCTCTGTTGTTTTTGAGCAAACTGAAAGAAGTGTATTGCTTTTTGCTAAACATTTTCTCCTGCAGTAACCTTTTAACCGCTACCCTAACCCTAAACCTAACCCTAGCTCTAACCCGAATGCTAACCCGAACCTCAGATTGTAGGCTATAATAAATATCAGGTAATTGAATACTACCATTGCGTCCATTTGCTCTTGCATTCAATTGTAGAACCCAAATTCTATTTTATTCACACAAATATTTTATTCACTATATATATATATACCGGTATATATTCTTGAAAATCATACAAAAATAGAAAAGAGAGCCAGGGAATAGTGAATTAATGCTAAAATAAAGGTTTATTTGGCTCCCTTTATAAATGCTTACTTAAGGTAAAAAAGTGATGTGTATATATAGACACAAAAGACGGTATGGGATTTCACTCATTAGGAGTTGCAATGCAGTGTTTTCAGTCCTAGGCAAGCTCCATGGACTTCAATCAAGCAGGTTCACTTGAGGAAGTCAGTGATAGGCAAAACATGTCTGCACTTCCTGAAGTGCATCTGAGTTCAACCAGAATCAAAACAGATAAGCTCCGTAATAATGTGCTGCCCCTATCATCTAAAAAGCCTATTGATGCCATCATATTTTCAACAATAAAAAAAAGTTGCACAACACTAAACTAGATAATGTGAGGTCCTCCAAATAGACAGCTTAATGTGTAATTATACTGTCTTTGTCCCACCTTTGTCTGTGTACAGTTACATTGTAAAGAATAGATAGCTGCCAAGTTCTGATTATTTTGTTCCCTGGAACTTAGACTGCAAACATCTTCTGATTTTAATTGCTGGGATACTGTTGGACCAAGGTTGTCACACGTGTACTTTATTTGGAGGTAAGACCAGCCTGTTCCATTATTTATGTAATGTTGTATATAATGCAGCCCGAATTTGTTGATTAGTATGCCTTACAAATATTTAGGAATATTTAGGAAATATTTAGGAATTACAATAATTGTTATTTAATAGCAATTCTGTTAACAATGATTAGATTATTGTTTATAATATTGAATTTACACAAAGAAGTAGTGTAAGAAGTAGCCAGAAGTAGTATGCACCTGCTTGTACTTTGTGTCTGGGCACAAGTTTGTGCATTCATTAACCTCTTCAGTACAATGGTTTTACTTATTTTGATGTCCGTTCTGGACAATAGATTTTTTTTCTACTTTAGTGTGTGAGTTTAAAATAAAATGCAAGCTTGCTTTTTTAATGAATCCCCATATATAATATATTGTTTTTTTAAGGGCTTTTGCAATCATTTTTTTAAGATTTAACTTTTTTGTGTAATGTGTAACATTTAATAATGAATGTAAAAATGGTCACAAAACGTTGTTTTGTGTTTTTTTCGTTTTTTTTCTGGGACACAGTATATTTCTCTCCTTTCTCTCTCTGTGTCTTTCCCAATCTCTCCCCCCAAATTTGTGGGAGAATGGCAATGGACTGTGATTATCTTTTTCAGTAATCACAATCCACACTGCAAAGGCTGAGACAGAGGCAGTCTGAAACACCCCTCACCCTATGCAAATGATTGATGCATGATTGACAGGTCAGTGACAATTGTGACTGACCTGTCACTTTAAGATCGCCCATTGTTTATTTTTTTTTGCTTTCCTGGATAGACTTCACTTGTGAGGTCTCCAGGAAAGCTGAAAATAGGGCAAATTAAAAAAAAAAAAGCAGTGATTGCGCTATTTTAAAGGCAGCCCGTACATGTACACGCATTGTCACCAATGTAGTGCATTGCGAGCCCATTGTCTTGGACGGGTTAATCAATAGTGTATAAACACCGGGTGATTAGGAATATACCTAAATATCTGAACACTCACGGTTGTTTAACCCCTTCATGAGCATGCAGGCTGCGGAATTTGTGTTTAGCTCTAATTGTCCTTCTCACTAACTGTAACTACATAAATTCTGCTTTGCTGTTTTTGTAAGAATAATAACATATTTATTTAAATACCATTATTTTGATCATATCATATAATTTATTATAAAAAAAAAAAAAAAGAAAATGGTTGAATTTAAAAAACAACAACACTTCTGCATTTATTTGGAGAATATTTTAATGTTTAACAACAGCTAGTAAAAATTACATCAAAATAGATGGATAGACTCATGTGTCTAGGTTTTTAACTTATTTTTGGAAATTATAAGACAATTAGTACAAATACCACATTGCTATTTCCACCATTTCTTTTAAAAATGACATTGTGACATTGATATTTGTCATGAATTCCAGAATCCCCCATCACCCCCAAAGTTCTCTAATTGACTTCTTTAGGAGAACTTCAGCTATTTCCATAATCAAGCATGTCCTGAAATTTGCTGAAATGTGGAATTTTACATTTTGCTTTGCATACCATGTTTCCTATTATACTCAGCCAGCTAGACGCTAACAGCATTACAGGAAATGTAGTCTGCAGAAAATAACACTGCTGCTGTGGGCGCCTCTCTACTACAAAGCACTTTTGCCACTGTATATACACATGCACACACATTATATATATACACACCAATCATCCATAAATTATGATCACATAAAATTGTTATCTGACACCAAAATCTTAGTAGCAAGTCCTTTAAGTTGTGAGGTGGGCGCTGCATGGATCAGACTTTTATGTCTGGCACATCCCACAGATGCTCGATTGAATTGAAATCAGGGAAACCATTCCAGAACAAATTTTGCTTTATGACAGGGTGCTTTTTGATGCTTAAATAAGAAAATGTCATCAGGGAGTACCGTTTCCATGAAAGGATATACATGGTCTGCAAAATGCGAAGATAGGTGGCATGTGTCAATGTAACATCCAGATGAATGGCAGGACCGAAGGTTTCCAAACAGAACATTGCCCAAACACTGCCGGTTTGCCACTTGTCAGTAGTCATAATGTTATGGCTGATTGATGTATCTAGTACAGCAACGTCCAATTACCATCCTATAACCTGCCTTCCACCAAGCTACAGAACAATATGGGCCAGTTCATAAGCATTACATACAACACCAGAGGCTCAAAACACCATTTTCTCATACACTGAACAAAATTATAAACGCAACACTTTTGTTTTTCCCCCCATTTTTCATGAGCTGAACTCAAAGATCTAAGACTTTTTCTATGTACACAAAAGGCCTATTTCTTTCAAATATTGTTCACAAATCTGTCTAAATCTGTGTTAGTGAGCACTTCTCCTTTGCCAAGATAATCCATCCACCTCACAGGTGTGGCATATCAAGATGCTGATTAGACAGTATGATTATTGTATCATCCATTAAGAGAACACTTCTCCAAAGTTCCAGACGCCATTGAATGTGAGCATTTGCCAACTCAAGTCGATTACGGCATCAAACTGCATTCAGGTCGAGACTCCCATGAGCAGATAAGCTTCCCTGAGAAGGTTTATGACAGTTTGTGAAGAATCCTTTGGTTATGCGAACTGATAGTTGCAGTAGCTGTCCGGGTAATTGTTCTCAGATGATCTTGGAGGTGAAGATGCTGTATGTAGAAGTCCTTGGATGGTATGGTTACACTTGGTCTGCGGTTGTGAGGCCGGTTGGATGTACTGCCAAATTCTCTGAAACACCTTTGGAGATGGCTTATGGTAGAGAAATGAACATTCAATTTACAGGCAACATCTCTGGTGGACATTCCTGCAGTCAGCATGCCAATTGCACGCTCCCTCAAAACTTGCGACATCTGTGGCATTGTGCTGTGCTATAAAATGGCACATTTTAGAGTGGCCTTTAATTGTGGCCAGCCTAAGGCACACCTTTGCAATAAATAAGCTGTCTAATCAGCATATTGATATGCCACACCTGTGAGGTGGATGGATGGATTATCTCAGCAAAGGAGAAGTGCCCATTAACATAGATTTAGACAGATTTGTAAACAATATTTGAGAGAAATATTACTTTTGTGAATATAGAAAAAGTCTTAGATCTTTCAGTTCAGCTCATGAAAAATGGAGCAAAAATGTTGCGTTTATAATTTTTTTCAGTGTATATGGAGCAGTTTACCAAGACTTGCCCAAGAGGTCTAGATACACCAACCTGAGCACAGCTTAGATTGACTACAGGAAAGCATACGACTCAACGCTACACACATGGACCACATGAACCTTCCTCAGGAACACACTGGGACTCATGATGTCCCTACTGCTGTTCTGCATAGCATATGGAAATAGGTTCAAGAGTGGGACAGCCATCAGCCACCTCCTCTACATGGACGATCAAGCTGTATTCTAATAGTAAATGAAACATTGACTCAATGATCCACCTGATACAAATTTACAGTGAAGACATTGGGATGTCATTTTGACTGGAGTAATGTGGCTGGATGGTAGGATAAAGAAGGAAGACACTTAAGACTGATATGGTGGAACTGCCAGCAGGGCATATAGCAGACATACAGACCAGCTGCAAGTACATTGGTATCTCATAGTCACATGGAAACCATGATTAGGAGGCAAAGAAGACAGCAACATCCAAGTACCACCAAGTACAAAGGATAATGCAGATCCTCAAGAGCAAGCTCGATGGGAGGAACACAATCCATGCCCTCAACATGCACACCCTGAAAAACATTTTATTTTGATTCTTCACAAAGCTTTTAATCTGTCCGACTAATGTTACCCTCAAGGATCATCTGTTTTTATTCATAGATTGATAGCTTAATTTTTACTGACTAACTTTTGACAGTCAACTTATTGCTGAGAACAACTTGTTTAAATGTGTTTATGTTATATTTGAGATCTGACGTATGACTTTTGAATTGTATTATTTTGCATAAATGAATAAATAAAAAGGATACCTGCTTTTGATTGGGACTATCTTCAGAGCTGGATTTGTGTACACAAATGCTGAGATACTGTAGGCAATGGCCATAATCTGTTTCATGAGGTCAGGGAGGAGCTTCGCCACAAGGGTTATTGTTATGTCTGTCTGTACTTCACAATTCATGTTACATGTCTAGATGGCAAATACAGACAGACCTGGATAGGTGGGACTGAAAGATCAAAAGCAGGGAAAGTATCAAAATAGACTGAAACACATACTGATCATGGCACAAGACTGGAAATCCTCAGGCAAGGCATGAGACTATGAGCCCTCAGGCAGGGCATGAGACTGGGAGCATTCAGACAGTGCCTGAGACCGGGAGTCCAAAGGCAGGGCATGAGAATGGAATCCCTCAGGCAGGGCTCGAGACAGGATTGCAATGCTGCTGCAGGATTATAACAAGACACACTTTGAAAACCTTCCACTAGGTAGTTGAGCCCCTAAGTCTTTTGTTTATGGCCCAAACACAGGATCTGGCCTAATTACAAACACCTAACACACCTCCATGCATTCCAGCACATAGACATTTGATATTCTATGAATTAAAACATGTACAAACTAAGGCCTGTCATTTTTTTGTAACAGGAGCCAAGGAAATATAGTAAAAATGTGACATCAACATGTTTTGTGGTTAAGGTACAGGCAAATAGAGGCAAAATATGCCCAAGATATACAAACAGGTGATTTGAATAATAGTAGCAGAGTCCAGTGACGTCATCACTATTACATGTGGTGCCCTTAACAAAAAAAAGAGCTCCAGGCAAGTGCCTTCCCTAACTCTTAGGAACCTAGCATGTACCCGTCTGGTAGTGGGTTGTCTTGTTGCGATTTACATTTCATGGACTTACCTAATCTACCTTAAAAGTAGGAATAATTCTCCCATCAGGCTGCATTTAAAAAAAAATTCCAACTCTTCTACTTTGGCCTAAAGTTTGAAATTCCTTCTTTATTGAGTAGACAATACTCTTTATAATTATTGAGTAAGGATTATCTCTAGCAACTCTTAAGGGTCAATAAGAGATCTCCCGTAGAGATGCATAGTAATGCCTATTATGCATTAGCACTGCGCATGTTCATCACTCACACATGGTGCAAGCAGGTACTATCATTACTGAGCATGCTGCAACAAAGTGCCCCTGGCCCCCTGTTATTAATGAAGATGTCGGCTGCCCACAATTCCCCTGGTACTGCTGTAATAAATGAGGGATGCCCAAGTGTCCCTGCTAACTCATGCATCGCATGGGCAAGGTGCTTCCCAAACTCCCACAAGTCCCCTTATATAAATTGGCCCTATGGGGCTGCCTGAGTGCCTCCACCACCCCCTATTAATTATGGGGCCATGGCCTGCCTAAAATAAATTACATAGAAATAAAATGAGTTACTTACCTACCCCCCCCCCCCCCCCCCCAACTCTACATTCCCAGATAAGGTGGACAAAATTATTAAAATAAAAAAACTTGAGCAGTGGAAATAATTGCAATCTGGCACATGAAAGATGCCCTATAAAAAATTCAACCCTTAAAATAACTTTCTATGACAATCTGTAATGTCTATGATCCTCATCTTTAGCCTAGGGAAAGACGCCATGCAAAAAAAAAAAAAAAAATATTTGCCATCAAAAGAATAACAGACAGCTAACACACTAATCTCAGTTGAATATGGCTAGGATTTCAAATGTCAAAGGAGGCATCTGTTTGGCTATTGGCATCAGCCAATCAGAGGAATCTTTGCTTCCAAGTGAGCTATTGATGTTACCACACCAAAATGTAATGGTTACAAACTATGATATAGACATTAAAGTTCAAATCAATCGCCCTTCACTTTTTAGTGAATAGCAATTTTTCTTGCATTTAATGAAGGTTTAAGATATGAGTCCAAGTTGAAGTTTGTCAAGAAGATAGAGTAAGAGTGAATTTGTGACTAGCTCATGGTGATTGAGTTAATCAAATAGGGAGGTCAAATTTAATTTTAAAACAAAGTCAAATTTGACCTCCCAACTCGACCACCTTGAGACTAATTAGATTTTTAGTGAATTGACCCACAAAACAATAGCAATCGGTTTAATAAGCATGCGTTGCTTTTTATATGTGTGACTATATTTCATAAGACTATGGAAAAAGTAGTAGATCAAATATGTTCAAATTATAATTACGATAGTTTATGTCTTTGAAATACTTATAATACAATAAAATACAATGTTTCTAAAAAAATACATATTAACACTTGTATAATTTGTTACCATTCATACCTGAGTATAGATATTAAAACATGTATATATTTATCAGTACCTCAATAGTTACATTTTTACCATACATTTGTAAAAGATGATTTTCTTGATTTAAAAATCTAAACACATATTATTTAATGCCACCAGAGAGCACTGTTGTACTGTACAAATATGGATATTTAATATAACCTTTCACTAAAATAATAAAAAGGCAGACAAATATGACATTACTAAATATTTCTTCTCACTTTCCACATGGCAAATGTCACTAATGCAGATGGTATAATTATTCAGCTAGACTTGCAAGGTTTATTGGTCAGATTTTGTTAACAAAGCAAAGTGACATGGTACTCTATTTGTGAACATTTCTTCATAGTGCTTAGTAAAAGGAACCATTCATGATGGCAGTAATTACAATCAATGTTTACTACAAGTTTGAATATACATGTTTTTATGGATATTATTATATACACACATGTAAGTGTATTGCTCCTTTAATTGGAGAAATTCATAAAGGTGTACCCTCTGGTTTAATTACTTCAATACAGCACCATAGCATATATGTTTTGTCAATGTGTCTGTTATTAAAAAGACAATATGGTCTCTCTCTCTCTCTCGTCTATTTATATTTAAACATATAAATACAAAGTGTGTGTGTGTATATATATATATATTTATATAGTATAGGTATATAAGAGCACACACACACATATTATATATATAGTGAGAGAAAGAGAGGAGAGAGGGAGATTCTGTATGTACACATATACATATACACACTAACTATTAGTAACTATACTAATTAAATATAAATAAGTATATATAAACATTATAAGCAACTACAGTTTACATAGATAATCTGTAGTCATTCAGACATTTCCTTGCCAACAACAAAACAATAATTAATATATTGCCAATAAGTGAGCAATAAGGTGTATAGAGACATACAAGTGTTATTATTAAATATCAATTGTACACTAATAACAATAAATAAGCAATAAATAATAATATATAATAAATAAATGTTATCAAATAATCTGGATATATGTTTTACATTGACAGCAATGTCTAATCCTAATACTCACAAGTATGATATGCAGTTGTTTTGTCACTGTATAAAATCACTAATTTAATGTCAAGTTAATATTTTCATTGTAATCCACTATTTGAATATACTAACAGACTAGTTATGTGTCAGCAAGATTATGTATTTAGCATCAGTAATTATTTAACTTTGTATTTACTGCCAAAAAGCCACAGTTGTTACCTGTAATAGCAGTATTTTGCATCACATAGTTCTGTTGTGATAAACTAAGTTACTTCATAGCTTTAACGCTTGCCAAAAGGTACACCTTTTGCTCAACCACGTACTCTGACCATTACCAACATAATTTTATTTAATATGAATATCAGTTTTAATAAACAAATTCTATATGGACTGCTACAGTAATCTACTCAGTATGCACAAAGTTATTAGGTCTTGCGAGGTCAATTTGAGTTTTTTTTGCTGGGGGAGGTTTGTTGGGGGGGTTGGGAACCTATATTTTTATTTTTTATTAGTTAGCTAATTAATTGGGATGAGTGGGTAAGGGTTGTACTAGTTGTGTAGATATTATTGGGAAATAATGAGGAAAAACATTTTCCCCTCCACGATATTCCCCTTTTATATGTATTTTTTAATAATAAATTATAGATAATTTTTATTTTTAGGATATCAAAAGAGGAAAATTACGTTTTAACAACCACATACTAAAAATTGAAAAAATCGCTCTGGTCCTTGGCACAGAAAATCCCTAGTCCTGAAGGGGTTAAAATATGATTCATAAAAGTAAGTGCCATGGTGAAAAAAAGTATGATTAAAGGTTTGAGAAAACTAGCATTATTCAATCAATTTCATAAAATTGTAAGGATATTTTTGGTTAAAGTACAGAACTACAGCATGGATATTTTCAAATACAATCAATTTTTTTGTTATTCAGTTTATTTATTTTTACCAAGTTTTCGGCTATAGGGCCTCTTTGGTCCTTATGGGTATCACCGCCATGTGTTTGCATACATCTGTTCAAAGTAACACATATTTTGAGCATCATCCTGACTCAAATATTTACTTTTTTTTGTTGTGTATGTAACTGTATTTCTAGTTTGTTTTGAGTTATATGAGGGCACTATGTGAAGCATAGCACCTTTGACCTACATTTCTCACTTTATATATACTTTATTTTTCCTGGTGCAGTCCTGATCTATACTATGCTGTAAGAATATTGTAAATTAAGTGTCATGAGCAAATGTGATAGTAAAAACATCTAATATGTGCAATATTTTTATTTTTATTTTGTGCTTATTAGACATGTGTCCATTTTGGCACACGGCTATCCTAGATATAAGATAAAGCAAGGGAATAATAAAAGTATTTAGAAAACAAGGCAGACTAGATGTGCCAAATGGTTCTTATCTGTTGACACATTCCATGTTACTTCCCATTTCTGTGGTGTGGATATTTCAGGTGAGATGCCATTCCTGAACCTTAACAGGAAAAACAATGTCCCTTTTTCGCAGATTGCTCTGTATCATTACCATCCAATCTTGGTACCAAAAATACAGATGGCTCTCCTCCTATGAGAGATTGGAAATGTGTACTTGGTGGTGTCTAGCTACTTACCATTTAGTAAAGGTCACACTATCAATCCTTCTAGGACATTACAGTCAGCAGTGACCCCTTGGTAGTGCTGGTTCAAAAATGGGCTGTTGTTTAAGATACCTTCCTTCTATATATGAAACTTTAGTTGCTATTCTCAAGAGTAAATTTACTCCCTTTAGAAAGGGAGTTCTGAACAAAGAAGCAGAACTTGGTAGTAGTTCACTTGCAGTGCATCTGCTCTAATAGAATCTGGCATGATAGAAAAATAAATAGTGACTAAGACATCCAGAATTAATTTACCACATACTCTCTTATATTGCAAAAATATTTCTCAAAGCATAGTAGGGAGCCAGGCATGCATAAAACACTTGAGGGGGAACTCCAAAACTTTCAACGGGATAATGCAAATAAATACCTTTTCAGCTGTCCTAGTCAGCTTATGACTATGTGCTTACGAGCATGAAACGCGTCAAGCTTGGTCAGCTATTGGATTTATTTTTGTATGTATTTTTGTAAATGGATCAGTCCTTTTTATGACAAGCTGCTTTTTATTACCTTTTGAATAAAAGTTAAGTTTTAAGGTACCGAGTTCCACACCGTTGCAGTTTTCCTTTTCTTTTCGTTTTTTGGATTCAGCCAGGCATGCATTACCTGTTCCACCATATCAAAAATAACAAATTAACACTAATTAGTGGGAGCTATTTACTAAAAGGTAAGTTGAGGTGAAAGGAACATTTAATTTAATCAATTTAGCTATACATTGTGCAGAGACAATCCTGGTGACTTTAATTAGCGGATGCAACTCAACCGGTTTGTCCCTGCACAATGTAAATTTAGAATGGCGAGATGAAATTTTCATCTCACCTCAACTCACGTGCAACTCATCTTTTAGTGAAAAGACCCCAGAGGGGTGGAAAACCAAAATAATCACCTGAAAATATATACTTTATAATAGTACCAAATGACAACATTTTAATACCATATACAGTGCAAAAAATAAGCACTAATGCAAAAAAATAATCACTAACATTCATAGGGAACAGAGCAAGGGTTAGTGCAATCAAAAGCAGAAAACCATCCTGCATGGTGGCGCATTTGTGCCGAATATCGGGATCACCAAATATCAGATCGGATCACTTTGGTAATTAAGATGGCCCTTTAAATCTTTAAACCAAACTGGTAGTCTAAGCGCCCAATTATATTCTCTAGAAGTTTTGGGCAATGCAAAAATAATGCCGAAAACTCCTGAATTTAAACTGAATGTACACCGAATATACTGAATTCCCCATAGAAAACATAGGTTCCGGTTAAAGACATTGATACAAATTAATTTTGCAATTCACTGACAGCCAATCAGTGTCCAGGCATGTTTTATATTAGGACTGAGATCTGTACCAACGAATAATAAAAAATTATCATTTGAACATGGCAAGCCAGATGTTATAGCAGGGGATGAGCCCAGGATTTTAGACTGGCCTCTGGTGGTAGCATAGGGGGATGGTTAGGCATGTGTTGGGGCTAAAAAACAGACATGTGGGGGGATGGAAACAATGGACATGTGGAGGGGAAGAAACAACAAACATTTGGGGGATGGAACCAACAGTCATGTGGGGGGTGGAAACAACAGACATGGGGGGACAACAGTCATTGGCATAGGAGAGAAGACATACATGGGTAGTGAGAGGAAAGAGATAGACAATGGAATGGAGAGGAGGAGTGACCGACATTGGACGGGAGAGGAGAGAGGCAGACATGGGAAAGGAGAGGAGTAAAGAGGCAGACATGGGATGGGGAAGAAGAGAGATACAGACATTGGAATGGATAGGAAAGATACATATCAAAACCATGTAGCCAGTATGCCAATGCCTTGTACATAGTCTAAACCACACCTAGTTCAAGTATTTGCATTTAGTGCTTCAGCAGCAACATACCTGTAGATAATAGGTCGAAGATTACTTATTTAGATTGCAGGAAATGTGGTCTTATAGGCATTTAAAGTGAGGAGAAATGACCAATAATTTCCCAATTAATAAATGTTAAAGGCAGAGAGGCATACATTGAAAGGGAGGGGAAAGAGAATGACATGGTAAGGAAAAGAAAAGAAAGGAGAAAGACAGACATTAGGATGGGATAGGAGAGAGACAGACATGAGGGGAGATAAGAGCGACTTGGGGGATTGGGAAAGACAGACAGACATGGGCATTGTCCCTCCTGTGATCAGACTTTGGATCTGTCCATGGGAACATGGTAGTAGTACTAAGTGTATGCTTGCATGTACCAGACATTTCACTGGTAAAATAGGGAAATTGGAGCTAATAGCAGAAATTGGAAACTATGACTCCATTGGTGGAGGAGTTTGTCTGTATGTCAACCTGTGTTCTTTTACTTTTCGGAAGATATATATTATGAGCTTAGTAAACATATGTAATATTGTGGGATAGTTAATGGGGGTAGAAGTGTCTAGAACATATTAGTCAGCATTTGTTACAAACCACCAGACATTTGCTATTAATGCAAATCGAAAAGGATTCTCAAATAGGGAGTTCTATAATTATGGTAGATTTTAATTACCAAGAAGTAGCATGGAAAAATTAAACAACTAATTCTGCTAAACACAGTTCTGAACTTGTAATTTGTTTTTGTCTTAGATCATAAGACTGGTCTGGTAGGAGGGTCTGATAGAACCTAACAATGAGGAGCTTATGTCTTACATCCAAGTAAGAATTATACCATTGCAGATTAATTAAAAAAAGCAAATTGGTATGGGTCCCACTAAAACACTGAATTTTAAAAAGGCCAACTTTAGCAGTTTTAATACAGTTTTTTTACAGACTGGGATTGATTATTGGAGGTATTAGTGGAATACCTTCAAACTAACATTAGGAAAATATACATATAAATGTATACCATTTGGAAACAAATATAAAAGAAGCAAACTAAAACCAATGTGGTTAAGCAGAAAAGTAAATCAGGAAATAAATAAAGTAGCATTAAAATAATATGAAGCTGAGGGATCAGCAAAGGCATTTGCAAAATACAAAGATGCCACAAAGTCTCTAAAGAGGTGGGTAAATTTATTAAATTAGAGAATTTAAAAAAATAGCTTAGGAGTGCAAGAGCAATCCCCCAAAAAGTCTTACCCCGATCAGCCACAACATTATGACCACTGGCAGGTGGCAAACCTGCAGAGGCAATGTTCTGCTGGGAAACTTTGGGTCCGCCATTCATGTGACTGTTACTTACCACCTACCTAAGCATTGTTGCAGACCATGTACACTTTAATAAAAATTATATTCCCTGATGACATTCTCCTCTAAGCACAAAAGAAGCACCACAGGATAACAAAGTGTTCATGGTGTGTTCTATGAATGGCAGGTACATGTGAGTTTTCAGTAGGTAGCTACATGAAATGGGTTTTCCAACTTGGTTAGATTTTGTGTTGTCAATTTACAGTGAAGAGTGACCTGATCTCTGGACCTCCACATCAAACATTGCATCCTCGGCACTAAAACACCATCAACTCCTATAAGCAAAGGATGCAGTGTACAACAGAAGATGATGATCTTCAATGCCTTCTCAGAGGGAACAACACTTTATCTCTGGATTTAATACCCCCCGGTTTTATAAAATAATTGGAAAATAGATTTTAAAATGCCAAATGTGCATTCAATCACCTTGTCGCAACATTGGTACTATTGTACCTGTGTTCTGATGTGGTCTGTAGATTCCTGAGCGAGTTCATGAGACAGGTAGAATATCCATATCCTTTGTCATCATAAGACATTGATTAGTGTAATGGGTACTTTTTAAATAGCTATTGCAATAGTAATGTGATTGTGGGATATATACTTACCCAGGAGCCATCCATCAGACATTTCACAGTTCTCAAACTTGATCCTGATGAATGACTCCTGCAAGATAATTGCATCCTCATATGCGTCGGGGTAGCCTTACTTCACACTCTTGATGTGCTGATGCGTATCACAGATAATCTGGATTTTCATTGAGTGATTATGCTTCTGATTTTCTTGTTCCTCCCTGAGTGTCATCAAGGCAATATGAGTGCAATCAATGGTCCCAAGAACTCTAGGCATCCCTGCCACCAATAAAAAGGATGACCTGTCATTGTGCCACTCTGCTGCCATGGTGAGGAAGTGAATATAATCCTTAGATTAGGGCCTCTAGCACTAGATTAAGCAAACTTGAAAAGGATTGGCTGACTGATCCCAACACCTTCCCAGATTCTATCTTGAAGAAATGCTTGCTAAAAAGGATGTAGTACTGCTACACTAGTTCAGGAATACAATTGTTCCTTCCGGTCAGATGCTCTAAAACATTTCTTTTGTGCTGGTATAACGCCAAGATGGCCATGTGGGAAAGACTGAAGCATCTGAGAATCTAGCCATCATAGACCCTTTCTAGGATAGTCCTGAATCTCCCAGTTCTGCTTGTCTAACATCCTCACCTCCAAAACATCCTATCCTGTCCTGACCCCTATATTCTTACCTGTTACACAACCTATTTAAACCCAAGGACCCCAAGTTATCATTGCCCTTATGTGGTCTTATACATAGTGTCTTGTACCTATATACCGTTCTACTCCTGCTTCTGGTTTAGACCCGACTTATTCTCCTATGCGCTTGTTTTCTTGTTTCCTGATATCTGCGCTGTCCATTACATCCTATGTACCTTTCTTGTGTTTTGACCTTGATTTCTTAATATCCTACCATCAGAATGTGGGAATCCCACAGATCCTGGTGGATCATCACAAGAAACACAGCCACTAGCATTTTGGGGCTCAACCCCTGGGAGACAGTGGTTCGAAGGCAAAGCACCCAACCCAACCTCTCTATTTTATTATTGATATCCAGTCTCTGCTTTAGGTTTCTGCTCTGGTATCCAATTGTACTACAATCCTGATTATTAGGATCATATTGAGGGCCTGTATGATTTATTTGTAATAAGCAACAGAGCAATTTGAAACAAGGTATATCTGTCTGGATGTAACAAATGGCATGGTTTTCCTCATTGTTATTGTTCCTATTTGGCTTTTGGGAATTACGTGTGTTCTCATTTGGTTCACTGGATATCACAGGTGGATTAACAAGGGAATTGTACCATTTGGTCCAATATGGCACATGTTAAAGTAAGATATTAAAATCATCAATTCTCATTTACTGTATGATATTACAGCATATTTGTAGCAATTTCCTTGACAATTTAAAACATAATCTTTTTTTTAATTTTTTTTTAAAAATTCCACAAGACATGGTATGTCATTGTATATACAAATATATGTTAATGTATCTCCATATTTATATGTAGGAATTCCCTAATTTTTATTGGGGTTACTAATTGGTGTATGTCATACAGAGAATTAAAATACCTGTAATTCAGAAATTATTAAATTTTTTTCCCCATAATTCAGATGGATTTGGTGCTTTAAAAATAAGGAAATTGTATACTTCAAATGCTGTTTTTTTCCCCTGAACTGAATGTGGCCTATTTATTGGCCTGATGTTGGCAAAAATAAGCCGAGCTCAGAGGTAACTGATAAGACCCTTAAATATGTTTTCGAAGTTGCAGGAATGACACTTGCTTTAATATTATAGTAATTAGAGTGTAATGATCCCCAATAAAATACTTTTATTTTTAGAGACACTACTTGTCACTGTTTACTAAATATACAAATATATATACTTATGAGAGCTTTATTAACTGAAGAGTGAAGTGTGGTGAACTGACAAAAACTGACACATTTTGACAATCAGGCCCAATTTGCAGTTTGGCTAGCAGTTCACCACAGTTCACTTAGTGACTAAAGCTCTCATATGTACAGCATAAAAGAGTTAACATGTAAAATTATTTTCCATACTGCAAACTGTAATTAAAGTTTCATAAAACAAGCATCTTGTTCTCGCTATAGGTAAATCAGTGTATAACAATAAAACTTCAGATTCAAATTTTATGAGCTAATTATAATTTCATTATTTTCTTCAGTATTTCATGATCCCAATTTTACCATAAGCCTAGAAGATGAAGGCTTCAGATTAACAATAATTCAAAATTACAATATCTTACAATACATATTACTACATTTCTTTGAAGCTGCCAATTCCAAAGCTAATAAGCACTGCATTCATTGTTTTCATCAAGAATGTGCTCATACAATTGAGTCTAAAATCTTTGATATTTCTTTTCAAGTGACCTTGTTTTCTCGTTTTATTCCCCTTGATCTTTATTGGCTTTACTAACTTTAACATCCACGTATAGCTTTAATCCATTTGATTGTATTGAGCTTGTATTAGGTATGTGATAACTTGGCACTAAGAAGGATTTTAGACTTTAATCTAGTATAAGGGATTTAAAAAAAGAAAGGAAAAAAAACTTTGAGATTGTAGCCATAAGCAAGACATGTACTCAATAGAATTGAAGGACAAATCAAATCACAACATAAATAAATCACACAGTTCTGATTATGTACATTTTTATTTTTTTGTAAACCATAATTGAAAAGAGTTTATTGGCTTCCACTCTTGCATTGTTCCTTGTACTTATGTTTAAAAAAAATACATTAGCTTAATAAAAAATCTAAACATCAAACTCAAATTTCTAACATGTTTCGTTTATATAAATGCATTTCTAGAGTAATTTCACAATATAATCAGATGTCAGTATATTTAGGAGCAACCATGCAGAAGTGTCCCACCAACCTCAGACAGTGTTATTTAGCACAGTGATTATAACTACCTGGAGGTTGAGCTTCAGGCACTAGTGGTCTCTGGCATGTATTGTCAGGGTAGGTAAAATGAGTTACTGCGCAAAACATTGTGCAGCAGATCAGAGAAAGAAGTGCGTCTAGGGCATTCATCTGGCGGCCATGTTGAAGACCTTCAGATCATGCAGTGGAGTCAGGGATCCAGACAATCAGTCGTGCTTTGGTCCTCTTGATACAAGCATGAAGAGTGCCATAGGGCATAAGGTGACACATCCGTCAATTAAATTAATTTGTCTCAGTTTGTCTCAGCTCACTATGTTTAGGTTCTCAAAACTCATATTAGCATGAACCTGAAGTTTAGCACAATGAATGAAGTAAGAAAAAAAATTTAAACAGTGGCAAATGCATGACAAATGCACCCAGGAGATAACTCTCCCCAACCATTCCTGTTAGAACCTGCTGACAGAGAGCTATTAACTATTTAAAAAACAAGCAGATAACAATTTCAAGAAAAATAAATGGATTGTGTGCTGAATTCTTAGGAGCCCAAGATGGCACCTGCACTTTCTGTGAGGGCCATAGAAAATAAGTTAAAGCAAAGTTAACTACATAAATGACATTGAAAATGATGTACCAATGTGGTTAAAGTAAACATATTACATGTTAAGAATATAGTTTAGTTCCACTTTAAGGTTAACATTACAGTAAGGGTTCCAGTTAGAGTTAGAACTACATTAGGGTCAGGATTAGTGCTAGTGTTGGGGTTTAAATTAGATTTAGGGTTGGGTTTAAAAGGTCACAGTAGGAGGAAATGGTAAGAAAAAGTGCTACTTTCCATTATTGCTCATTAACATGTAAAAAAACAACAGAAAACATTTAAACTTGTGCTATTTCTTAAGTTAAAAAAATAATAGTAGGTTTTTTGTTTTTTTTTCCATCAAATATTATCATTTTTATTGTAAATTATATGATATGATGACAATAATAGTATCTAAAGAAAGCAATTTTTATGGCAATAAAACCAGTAAATAACATGTGTTGGTGCAGTAAGAAAGTGTAAAATTACAGTTAAACACAAACAATAAGTGTAAAAACAGTCCAGTCACTAAGGAGTTTAAACTCCCAATGCTCAGTTTTACCACTAACAATGTAATAGCTATTATGTGGCAAAAAAAAAAAAAAAAAGAAATTGCCATCAACAAAACACAAAATTGGTCATTGATTGGATACTTATTCATACTTTGACATTTCTCAAATTGACAATGTAATGTTTTAGCTTTAATGCATGTTCTATCAACATGTTGTGTATCATCT
The DNA here is from genome assembly GCA_036172795.1 of Pelodytes ibericus. Taxonomy (NCBI): domain Eukaryota; kingdom Metazoa; phylum Chordata; class Amphibia; order Anura; family Pelodytidae; genus Pelodytes; species Pelodytes ibericus. The sequence continues at coordinate 114,468,236 of CM069858.1, forward strand.
ACAGGTGGAATATTGTTACAGACACGCATTTTATTTATGCTAATTTGTTGGTCTTATACACAGATATCACTTAAATAGCAATATGTATATTATATAAAATTTAAAATTCTGTCTTTAACCCCTTAGTGACAAGACATTTTCACCTTGACTTTCCATTGGTGACAATGGCTTTTTTTTAGACATTTTTGGGTTGTTTGTGTTTAGCTGCAATTTTATTCTTTCTCACATACAGTACCCACACAAATTATATGTTGTTTTTATCATCATAAGAAGGGCTTTCATTAGATACCATGATGTTCATCATATCTTATAATTTACTAAAAAGAAAATCATAAAATATGATGAAAATTTTTCAAAAACCCACTTTTTCTAATTTTGACCTAAAATATAATTTCCACAAATAACATCATTAAAAAAGACCCCGTCTAAATAGTTTCTAAATGTTGTCCCGAATTCAGAAATATGCATGTTTCCATATTTTCCGGTATTTTTTGCGAGTTATGGGGCAAAAACCAAAAATAGTATTTTTAGTTTTTTTCCTATATTGACCTTTTGACCCCAACCCGAACCCAAAATGTAATCCTAACACTAAATTTAACCCCAACTCTAATCCTTATTATATCCCTTAATATGTTTTAATTTTAATTTAATTTTAACCCTATCCCTTATACTAAAACTTATTTAATTTTAACCCTATAGGCTAATCTCAAGTTTTAATTAATTAAATATTTATTTTAAATTTTTCCATTGCTATGCTACTTAACTACCACTAGGGGCAGTCAAGTAGCATATTCAGAGCGACGGAAGTGAAGTTACTTTCACTTCCGAAGCTCAGACTGGCAGAGGGCATAGCCATTTTGACGGAGCAGCATGACAATTCATCTTTGGCCTATCCCACCTAGTGGCACCCATCCACACTACTGTTACTACAACTTTGTTCCCTCTGACCTATTCAAACCCTTATGTCTCATGTACCCCATTCCCTCTAGATTGTAAGGTTGTGAGCAGGGCTCTCTACCTCATGTACCAGTCTGTTCAAGTTTGTCTAACTTTGTATGTAGTTCCATTCTATGCTCTGTACCTAGCTCTATGTAAATTGTTGGTGCTATGTAAATAAATGTTAATGTAATGTAATAAATATATATTTATATATATATATATATATATATATATATATATATATATATATGTGTGTGTGTGGGGGATATATACAGGTGGTCGATGGTCTAAGCAACACTGTTTCCAGGTAAACATACTGGCTATTGTTCAAGGCTGGATTGTAAACATGGAGTCTGACAGTTTGACAGTCTGGTCACCTGACCAGTGTTACTATGGAAAAGCTTTACCAAGAAGGGCCTGTATCTAAATAGATACACAGGAAAGAGATTTCAGAACTCTCCTGAAGCTTCAACAATGGACACCACATAAAAAGCTGCTGCTGAAGCCAGTCTTTCCACCTGAGTTCTCCTGGCACTATAACATCTAAGTATCAGCATTTATATATTTTACTTTACTTTCTTTTCCTTGAATAGAGTTAACTATTCTTGTTTCTATTAATAGATTGAGTATTTTAGCACTGTTTATTTGTATAACCTATAGTCGATATTGTTGTAAAGTTATCTTTAAACTTTGTTATGCTTTAACCTATTCAAGTGTGTGGATATTCTGTTTTTTGGTTATTGAATATAACCCTCTAATAATACCTTATGGGTTAATATAATCATTGTATGTTATATTATTTTCATGTATGAATTTGTTGTTGAGGTAATGCTCATTTGGATCATATTGTTATGTGTAACCGTGGGAACCAAACTGTAAAGTGTTACATAGACACCGATTGATAGCATATCTGGTATTAATTTAGATATTGAGCATTTAATAATCTTCACCTTCCAATACAACTACAATCAAGGTAATTATTTTTAGTTAATAGCTTAGAGCTAAAACATGCAAAATATCCCACTGTCTAGGAAACTTTCTATTAATCTTTAAGATTTGTCATTTAAGCCTGTAGGCACTTTGTGATAATTCGTTTTGGCTAAAATTTGCAACAATTTAGAATTGTGGACAGAGAAAAACACATCTATAGTTGTGTATCTTATGTTTCATAGTCCACATATGTAGGCATTATGTATGCTCACTGCTTACTGCTCAAACTACACATTTTGTATAGATGAAACATGACATTTTCTAAATCCCATATAAACAAAAGGTTAAAGACAAACATGCGTCATACAATCTTGTATTGCGTCTGTAGGGCCAGGGCCGGACCGGCCTATCTGGACAGTGGGACATTTCCTGGTAGGCCATTCAGAGCTGAGGCCACTGCCTCTTTATTATTATTATTATTTATTACCATGTGACTGGTACCATCATTAATAGTGTGCAGCTCCTACTGCTCAGGGAGCTGCACGCCATAGGCTGAGGACATGTGAGAGGCTGGCAGGCAGTTTCAGGTCTGTGTCAGATATACTAGACCTGCACTGCCACACCAACAATCACATCCTGTCCCAGGATGCCAAAAGGACCATGTATGGATTTCCCTTCTTCCCCCGGGTATGAATATATTTGATTAATGAGAGATAAGTGGTGTTTTGTGAGAATACAATATTTTGGCAGGAGAGCTGTTTAGGACAATTTCTGGTGGTTGGTGTGAACAGGATTCTCATTATAATTAACTTTTAGCATGCCAGCTTTATTTTGTATTGTTGATTTCAGATATGTTTTATGTGACTGTATTTAAAAATTATGTAACTAAACAAGTGTGACTGGGCACCACCATTTTGTGAAATCTAGTGTTTTTTGGGTGCCAACCCTTAGTGACTTTACAGCACAAATTTCTCACTTTGGGGCTGGGGAAACAGAATGCAGTCTATAAGTCAGAATTCTGATTATAGACTTGCATTGAAAGGGAGGGTAATGTACTATAACATCACAAAGGGATAGAGTTATGATCAGGTTAATCTCCTTTCTTTGTGCTGGAAAGCAGGTAAAAAATGTTGTACACAGCCAACTAGTCATGCCCACTATGATACACAGGAGCCAGTAAGATAGCAGAGGAGTATCTTATGACATAATCATTCAGGCTGTGGCCACAGTTGTAAAGTGAGATTTGCAGGAAGATTTTGGACGAAGTTGCATCATGGGAAATATTCACAACATGGAGCCAGGATATAAACCTAATTTTATATTTCTTTTTATATGCAATTAATTCAATCATATACAAAAACAGTGGCATATGATGTATATATGTGTGTGTTTTAAATGGACAGGTGATCTAGTTACATCTTATGTAAGTGGTAGTATACCTTTTTAGTGTGATTTGTTTTTAGGTACATAGCAAAACATAGGCATTTCAACATCAGAGCACTATTCATGAAAAAGAGAATTTCAGGGAACTGTGGAAGAAATATCAAACTGTAGCTGAATTGGAAACATTCTTTTATTCCACAGTTATTTAGGATTTATTTTTTGCCAGGAATCTTGTTAGTTACAAAAGTTAGTTACAAAAGCAAACTTTAACATTAAAACCATCTATTTAGTTGGTTGTCTTAATAGTGCTGGGCTTATTTAGGAAGTTGTGACCTTATTTTACACTCTTAACTGTGTGTCGTATGTATTGTCGGTGCTTTACATTTATTAATTGATATTATTATAATTATTTGATGTACAGTAAAGTCTCCAGTGTTGTACAATGGACAAAGAACACACACATGATTTTTGGACATCTCCAATTTAGCTTCTATGGAAGAAGAGGGGAAAACACACTCACATATATACTCACTAACTCACTCACACAACTATACATACAGACACACACTTAAACACACTTGCACATTCACACACTTACTCACACACAAACAAACACACACAATGTGGACCAGGCCTACTATGATGTTCAACCAGCATCAGAACAGTCTTTTGGCTAGCTGATCATAATGGGAATAATAATCCACATTTCCAAATCACCTTTTTCTGCAATGTATAATTTTTACACTGAATACTGTGATATGGTTCCAGCATTTGTTTTAAGCTGACACTAGCTGTTTGTCAGGCCAGCACCCTAGTAACAAGAGGCAGAAAGCCTCTTCACTCAAGGAGAGTGGGACTCTGGCACCTCCTCGGTATACGTCATGTAGTTGGAACAGATCTGGCATTGTGGCATTGGAAGCGCTTCTCAACAGAGAAGTCGGTGAGTAAAAGGCTCCATCCCTAACTCTCAGGCACGCTCTCTGTCACTATTTAAACCCTGAGACACCTGTTCCAGTGCTCAGTTATCCTTTCCCCCTTAGAAATACAGCCCATATTCTGTCTCTCTTGAATCTTTGTTACTGCTCCTATTATTAAGTACTAGTTTGCTCTTGACCTGCTATCAGTTGTGGACAGAGAAAAACACATCTATAGTTGTGTATCTTATGTTTCATAGTCCACATATGTAGGCATTATGTATGCTCACTGCTTACTGCTCAAACTACACATTTTGTATAGATGAAACATGAAATTGTTTTTTTTTTTTTCATTTTATGAAGACTAAATCCCATATAAACAAAAGGTTAAAGACAAACATGCGTCATACAATCTTGTATTGCGTCTGTAGGGCCAGGGCCGACCGGCCTATCTGGACAGTGGGATATTTCCTGGTAGGCCATTCAGAGCTGAGGGCACTGCCTCTTTATTATTATTATTATTTATTACCATGTGACTGGTACCATCATTAATAGTGTGCAGCTCCTACTGCTCAGGGAGCTGCACGCCATAGGCTAAGGACAGAAAGCCTCTTCACTCAAGGAGAGTGGGACTCTGGCACCTCCTCGGTATACGTCATGTAGTTGGAACAGATCTGGCATTGTGGCATTGGAAGCGCTTCTCAACAGAGAAGTCGGTGAGTAAAAGGCTCCATCCCTAACTCTCAGGCACGCTCTCTGTCACTATTTAAACCCTGAGACACCTGTTCCAGTGCTCAGTTATCCTTTCCCCCTTAGAAATACAGCCCATATTCTGTCTCTCTTAAATCTTTGTTACTGCTCCTATTATTAAGTACTAGTTTGCTCTTGACCTGCTATCAGTTTTTGTTTCCTGTAGTCCGATCTACTTTTCCTGTTCCCATCCCATCCCGGATTACTTTTTCACTCTAGTGCTATTTCCCACTGTAAGGGACTCCAGCTATATCTCGGAACTGCCATGCCAGTGGGAGTCTCGCAAGGGGTGCTGTTTCCTGCCAAAAGGTTCCTCTGCAAGCAACCTCCCAGCTGGTGGCTGCATTATCACAGCAAACTATTGGCTGACACTAACTGTGTGCTATGTTGTCTCTGTACAACAGTGGGCTGGAAAATTATTTTCCAGGGCTGATTTTTAGTCTCGATCCAGCCCTGTGTAGGGTTGAATGTTAATTTATGTATAACATTAATTCTGCATTTGCATTAGTTGAAGCTGTATCTGCATATATGTTCTGATTTAAAATTACTGTAAAAACTGTAAAAGAATATCTATGTTTACATTTCTTTAAATTAAAGCAGAAGCAATAAACACCTTAATCATTTTTAATTTTTCAAACCATTAGAAATGCAAAATAAAATGAATAAATTCATGTTTAGTAAGGTTTTTTAAATAGAGCTTTAATGGTTCTAAACAGGGACGGCTTACGTGTTCCGGCGCCCTGTGCGGGCCTCCCCCGTGGTGTCCCCCCCATGCCTGTCTCTTTCCTTCCTCTCCCTCCATGTATGTGTCTCTCCCTTCCCATGTTTGTCCCTTTCCTCTTCCTTGCCATGTCTGTCTCTCTCCAACACCCCCATATCCGTTCTCTCTCCCCCTCCTCCCCCATAACTGTTCTTTCTCCAACTCCTCCCCATACGTGTTATCTCTCCCCCTCCTCCCCATACCTGTTCTCTCTCCCCCTCCTCCCCATATCTATTCTCTCTCCCCCTCCTCCCCATATCTGTTCTGTCTCTCCCCCCTCCTCCCCATATTTGTTCTCTCTCTCTCTCCCTTAGTTTTCTTAACCCCTCCCTGCTCTCTTCTCCCCCCCTTCCCCTGTTCTCTCTCCCTACCCCCTTCCCCTGTTCTCTCTCCCCCCTTCCACTGTTCAGGCTCCCCCTCTTCCACTTTTATCTCTCCCCTGTCAGAGGTATTGAACAGTAATCTCGAGACTGGTACATATGAATAAAGCAGAAGCCAAGGATAACAAGATGGATGCAAGCAGCCTCCATTTTGTGACAGTTTTTGGACATCCTTCTGTGTGTTAAAATCTTATTCTGTGTCCCTGATGCTAAAAGGAAAGTCTTCCACATACCTAACTCTGTTATCTGTACCCAAATATTTTACTGATAAGTTCATAGTATCACCAGAACAGATAAGGTGGCCATTGTTAGTGGTTTATGGTTTATGATTCTAAGACACAGCTGTGTCTATATACATACAAGAGGTGAAGGGGGGCTTCTCTTCAGCTTGCTAGCCCACCCAAACTGGCAGAAACTGACAGACACAGAAACACTGAGATTATTTGGATTTTAGATGTGAAGAATCTAATAAGGGTTATTAAACACACCTAGTTGATACAAATCTCTCATTAAAATATATAATTATATCACACCTTCACTAATAAATATTTAAAGTATAATTAATCCTACATATTAATTTGAATATTGTTTTTATTGTTTTATTAGTGTGGTATATATTTTATTATACATTTTTATTTAATGTGCAATGATAAGAATATGATGAATATTTACTCTAATTTGAAATTGTATTAACACTTTTAGACATTTAAACATATATATTGTCTTATACTATACTCACAATCCAGGTGTAGCAATAAATCATAAATAAATAGATTCAAATCCGCACCACCAATAATCGTGGTTCCAAGGTACAGGGATGTCACCCAAACCCTCAAACGTAATAAAGAAAATACATGACCCAGCAAGGCTTGAAGAAAACCCGTAAGGGTTGAAACGTCGCCTGCGTTTGGATTAAACTCCCACTATATACACTGAATGCTGGGTCGTGTATTTTCTTTATTTAGCTATAAATCATGTCATCATCTCATTTAAATTAAACACACCCATCAATTCAATTGGCTAGAAGTTACAGAAACCGGGTGTGAGTCTGAGATAAGGTTTGGTTGATAAGTTGATACTGGAGGCTTAGAGACCTGGAAAGACCTGGGGAGACTGATTTTGGGAGAGCTGCCACTAGTGGGGTGAGAGATGGGAATGTTTTAGAAAAGGGCTGAGTCTTTCTCCTTCTGGGGAGAACACAGGAATATGAGTCTTTTAATAGCACATGTTCACTATAACAATAGACATCTGCATACCCATAGTATTGAGCTAAGTCCCAGGAGTAACTCCCATCACTCAATTCTTCAATGGAAGGAGTCTCAACTGCAAACCAACCTCTGCCGGTAATGTATAAATGTGGTAATTTGTTTCTAGCATAATATCATTTTTATGGATGTCATTAGAATATATATTTGGGTAAATTTAACTTAAATCCCACAATTTCTGGGATCTATATGTTTTAGCCTGGTGTTTATCTGTCATCCTTTCTGCAGAAGGAAGCCAGAGGAATATCCTATAGATCAGGGGCGTCAAACATGCGGCCCGCGGGCCAAATGCGGCCCGCTGGACATGAAGGTGCGGACCGCCTGCGATCTGCAGCGGTAACCGCACCTCCAACTACATGTGGATTTGCCCGGCGCCGGAGTTAAAACACCGGCAAACGTACATTCTGCAGAGCAGTGCTAATTCTCCCTCCTCTACCCTGCGCGTGGGTTTATGCGCAAAGGTCAGAGGGCTGGCTGACGTAAGGTTCATGGAGGAAGATCGGGAGCCCAAAACCCTGCTTTAAAAAGTGTGTGTAAGTGTCTACCTGCGTGTGTAAGTGTTTGTCTGCATGTGTAAGTGTCTGCCTGCAGTGTAGGTGTGTCTGTCTGTGTGTGTAAGTGTCTGCCTGCATGTGTAAGTGTGTGTTCGTGTGACTGTGTTTGTAGCTGTTTAAGTATCAGAGAAATCAGTATGTATCTATGTACAAGTGTGGCTGCATGTGTAAGTGTGTTTTGTGTGTGTATCCACGTGTTTGTTTGTGTAAGTCTGTCTGTGTAACTAGGTACCTGTGTGTGTGTGTGTGTGTAAGTCTGTCTGTGTTCTGTGTGTAAGTTTGTCTGTGTGTGTCCCTGTGTTTGTGTGTGTAAGTCTGTCTGTTTGACTGTGCATGTGTTTGTGTGTATTAGTGTGAGTATGTAAGTGTGGATGTCTAAGTATCACAGAAATCTGTATGTGTGTAAGTTTGTCTGTTTGACTTTGCGTGTGTGTCTGTGTATGTATTTGTGTGGTCCAAGTGTGACTGTGAATGTTTATGTAGGTGTCTAAGTATCACAGAAATCTGTGTGTGTGTGTGTGCAGGTCTGTCTTTTTGACTATGTGTGTGTCTTTGTGTGTGTGTAAGTGTGGCTGTGAATGTGTATATAGGTGTCTTAGTATCACAGAAATCTGTGTGTTGAAATTTGTCTGTGTAAGTTTGACTGTTTTTGTGTGTGACTTGACGTATGCATTTGTGTATGTATGTGTTGTACTGCTGTGATTCACTCACCCTGCACATTGTCTGTGATATATATGTGTATATATCACAGACAATAATGTGCAGGGTGAGTGAATCACAGCAGTACAACACATACATACACAAATGCAAACGCCAAGTCACGTGTGTACATACATAATTTTCACACATTGAAAGATGAATGTGGCCCACGCACACATACATTTCTGGTGAAGTGGCCCTCTTCCAAAAAAACTTGGACACCCCTGCTATAGATATTACCAAGAACCATAAGTTCTTATAGTCTAGCTATTTACCCAAATATGTCATAACTAATCTCCAGAGATTATCTAAGATTCTCATTCTTAAATCATAATCAATGTAGGTTGTATCTAAATAAAATGCATGGCCATCTTATGGTCAGAAACGTACTGCATAGTAAATTATTCTACATGCATGTTGATATAGGTACAGAGCTGCATAATTCATGTTTTGTCCTACTTACTTATGTTATAAGTCATCCATGTGAATGATTAACATCTATTGATATTGTATTTTGCTGTTATGCTATTTTGCTTACCGTTTGATCTTTATTCTATATTCAATAAATTCATTATTATTTTATTAATAATTGTTGCATTGTATTTACTTTTGTAAAAACGTCATCCAAACTCTCACATACATAACGAATTCTTGATATGGGTATTTTTAGTCGGACCCATAGATATGAATCATCAATTTTCATATTTTTTTATGATTCATAATTAATAACTCATATTCATATGGTTATTAATAATCCGACACACCCCCTTCCACTTTTCTGTCTCCCCCACTTCCACTTTTCTCCCCCTCCCCTACCCCTGTTCTGTCTCTTCCCCTCCCCCTGTTCTGTCTCTCCTCCGCTCCCCTTGTTCTGTCTCTCCCCTCTCCCCTTGTTCTGTCTCTCCCCCATCCCCTTGTTCGGTGTCTCCCTCCCCTTTTTCTGTGTCTCCCTCCCCTTGTTCTGTTCTTTATGTGAGGGGGCTGAGCTCACCGGGTGAGAGGTGTAGTTCCACCCTGTTTCATGGGGAGCCGCGGGCAGCATGAGAATATGCTGCTCGCGCTTTCCATACACAGTGATTATGCAGGGTAACTGAAATCCAATACCCTGCATAATCACTACATGTGGGCAGCGCGAGCAGCACATTCTCATGCTGCCCGCGGCGCCCCATGAAACAGGGTGGGGGGGAAGTTACACCTCCCACCCGGTGAGCTCAGCCCCCTCCACCGGCAAACTTCTTTTTTTTTTCGGCTGGGCAGGCTCCCCCTGGGGTGTAGTGCCCTGTGTGATCGCACAGGTCGCACACCCCTAAGGCCGGCCCTGGTTATAAACACAGTATAGGATAACTATAACAGAATTTAATTGTCAAAATCAAAACTGTTGCTTTCACCTATATACATAGTGCTTACCAAGGGAGGGCAGGCAGGTGCCCCTAAATCTGTCTGTGTCCAATTGGCTGGTTGGTAATGATAAACAGTGGTGGTGATTGACCCTCTCTTCTCCCCCATTAAGTGCAATTAGGGTACTACGTCAAAATAACACTGAGTTGAAGGTCCAAATACCCAACTCCATCACATGCTGTCACCTTGCGCAATGGAATTTTCAAGTCATAAGGAATAACTTGTCACTCGCACAATATATGCATTGCCACTTCAATTGCTAGAGCTTAAGTAATAAATGATGTTAGATATCTATATGATTGTTGCCGAAGATCGACTCTCTTAGATTCTAAGATCGAGATTTCTTATTGTACACAAATTGTATTAAATAAAGAAATACTGTATAACGTTTTTTTAAAAAAAATGCAGTGATAATGATGCTCAGCCAGCCATAAATTCTACACAAAGACAATGCATATCATTTGTTTTTTGGGCCATGAGGACACTGAAGTAAATAAAACTGTAGTGTATAATCATGTGTTTTTGCAGTTGCTAAGTATGTCTGTGCACTAATGTTCAAGCTTCATACGAAAAGAAATACAAACCAATTTTTTTTATAATTTCCAATGTTTGCAGAACAACCAGTTAACAAATACTATAGTAAATGATTCCAGTGAGGTGCAATATTTGATATTGATTGGATACTTCATACTCTTTAATTGACAATGTAATGATTTAGCTTTAATGAATGTTCTATACACAGTTTGAGCTGCACAATGAAGCATATTGTATAATGTATTTCCTTTCTCCTACACTGACCTTTTTAGCAAAACATGAATATGCAATGGGATTTTTTGCAGTTTAAAAGTAATATATTTCATTTAAATAATAGCAGAAATATTGTATGATGTACTGTAATTCAGTAATCCCAGCTACAAATAGCTGTTAAAATTCAATAGGAAACACACTACACATGGAAAAGTGAATTATTTTGCCTTAGTTATCGCTCCCCAAATTATGTTACAAATTATCTTACATTCAACCCCATTTTACCATCTATTCTGTACACTTTCATGGAAGCCTAGGAAACCAATCAACCTATTGCAATATAATGCAATAGGTGCTCTTATAACATTCACCTCTGTTTGTCTACATTTGGGGCTGATTATTCTCTTCAGGCTTACTGTGTTCTCTGAAGAATGTACCCAAAGTGTAACATAATGGGGTAGATGAAAACCTCCCTGTTATTTAAAACAGTGTATCTAGCAGGATAACATGTATTTTTTTATTGAATGCCCACCACTAACAAGGTTAATGGGTGTTGTATTATCATTATCTATGCAGTAATATCATGCTTTCTATGGAGGTTTTGTGGAGCCAGTAAAAAAATGGCATTTTCTGTGTATGCACATTATCCCAATTAAAATAGAAAAGGGCTACCACTATACCACAAGCCCAAAGTCAGATTTTTAACCCCTCCCCCCCCCCCCCATACACCAGCCCAGGGGGACTAGTATTTCAAAAGCCTCTATGAGGCATCTGAACTGCTGACCAAAAGGTAATAAAAAGATCAAAGTAGCAGTATTTTTTCGTAACCACATGAGTTTCTTTTTAATATGATAATACTAGATAAGAAAAAACACAACAAGCATTTACATATACAGTTACAGAATACATAAAGTTAACCCCAACATGCCAGTCAGTGATGCAGATCACAAAATGCTTCACTGGATTCAAGAAGGGTAGATCTCTATTGAGCAAGCATGTATTATAAGATGTGCTTTTGAAATTATCACTGACTGTATACAATACACAAAGGGATTCATGAACACACATTAAACAGGTTACATTTTATTCAAAAGCTTATAATTTCCATTAAAACTACTTAAAACAACTGTTTCTGTGATGAACAAATTGGAGATGTAATCACATTATATGACCATATTTTGCTTCATCCACCAATACTCCAACAATGGTGGCACCTAACCCTAAAAAATAAAGCTAGTACATTCTGCATACTGGGGACCAAACCCTTTATCAAATTTTATTTTTCAATACATTATAATTTAGATGAATGTGATATATTATCAATATGACTGAAAATGCCTTTTCACAGGTGAATTGGTATTAGCATCTTGTACTAATTATAAATGCTTCTAAATACAAATAGGAGGGATTGTATAGCATGACCACCATATTGCAAATCACAAAACTGGCAATTTATAAGATAAACCACATCATTTTATATTATGATGTATTTATTTTAATGAAGGTATATTTTCATATTCCTTCATTCTACCAGTCATCACTGAGGAGAAACTCTGCAATAAGAACACAAATATATGCATCCAGCTCAATCAAGAAACGGGAATGTGCCATGTGCCATAACAAGAATGGTATCAAGTTGTGGCCCTCCAGTTGCTGATAAACCACAAACCCCATAATTCCCCAACAGCATCAGAGCATTGCAGATAATGGCCACAACACCATATGGAATGATACTCAATTGAATGTGGCTCAAGTTGTTTTGGTGAAACAAAGAAAACCTGTTTTAGTCTATAATTCTGTTTAGCTGGTCTCGCAATCCTTCATTTTTTTCCACTATTTTGAATTACAATTGTAAATAACATTGTGACTCTTAAATGTCATTGTCTTTCCTTTTAGACACTGATTACTGTGCCTCTCAAGAAAAAAAATTACCAGCTTCCAAGAAGCAGGAATCTGTATACAATACAGGCAGACTAGATGTAAGGATATAACAAACATTCACACAATTTCAGTCCGTAAGTAGTATGAAAGTGGGTCTATTCCATTTAATATATTATTTCTCTATCGTGTTTTGTTTATTTTTTAAAAGGTCCTTTCTGTCAGTACAATCTATTTTGAACTTAGGTATCAGGGCAACTTTCATAGGATAGTAGCTTGCCAAAGGTCAACTGAACTTTGGCTTTCTGGAAAAGTTGTGTATAATAGTCAATAGATTTGTGGGATTTTTTACCTGAATAAACTTGGATTTTAATAAGGCAGCTTAAGCCTAATTGTTCTCATTGTTTGAAGTATAGATGAGAAAAACGTTTTTTTTCATATATTGGTATATTCAAAGAAAATAAGAAATATTAAGTAAAATACTAATTTATGATAACATAATAATATCAATTCAAAATCATGATTTATTTTACTGCTTTCATATTCTGTAACTACAGATATTTTTCCCCCTCATTTGTTGATATTTTGTGAGACATGTCGTGACAGTATCATTATCACCTGATGCATTTCCTTTAGGCATTCTCCCCTCATTCAGAAGACAGACAATTGTAATAATTAAGCATGTCAGGTCCTGACAAATCAGATATTATGAAATCCCCAAAGTTTCCTCAAACCACATCCCACTTAACTCTGACATTGCATCTCCTTGATCTTGTTTAATGACAAGCCTGACACCAGTTTTAACATTTGGATTGGAAATTCCGCCATAACACTGCATGTACAATGATTTTAGTTTACGATAGAACATTGACTGCGCTCATGGTGAAATTTACTTTTGTTTCCTATACCAAATATACAAATATTTTGATGATTTTATACTTAACCATGGTCAGAGTTCATTTTAGTTTGTCACACCAGTTTTGGTAACTGTTCTTTTACATTTCCTCATCATCTAACTTTAATATTTTTTTTCATCACATCACATAGCCCCTGAACTGTGTATGTGTTCTATAATTGTAACATGAAAACATGCACTTTAATGTCATACGTTAGCTATCAAAATAAAATAAATCCAGTTGATATGCATGCATGTTGTGATTGACAGTAACCAGATTGAGGCTTAATTTGTGATCCCCAAGAAAATAGACATCCTGACTGCTTGTGTATTTGAGAAGTTTCACCTACAATAATAAAAATTAAAACCATTGCTTTTCTTCACTACCTCATGTAAAGTTGTACCTTAACTCCTTTTAACTAGGTAATATGCATGCTTTCTATTAATAAAGATGATCATAGCATTGGAACTAATCTTTATCTGGCTTTCACACTGTCTTACTGCTAGATCTGTTTTATACATTCTTCAAATCCTACAATTTTAAATTATGGCCTATAAAGCCATAACCTCTGATTTCTAATATTAATAGATTACAATTTTGTCATTATTACTCTGAAATAGTTTGATCCACATCCATAGCTTGACAGGGTAGACATGTTTTCATAGTTGCACAGCGTTTTTAATGTCTGTGTACAAATGTATCTTGTATTCAAACATAATAAAATGGCCTGACTCCATAAGGTGCATCAAAAAGTTATAGAAAATCTCACCACTATCAGTTAAGTTCCTTCTTTGATTTCTTCATTGCTCCTCTACACCAAATGTTTACCATACTGTTTTAAGAAAAGTGGGCAGCGGAGCATCAATGGAGCTTAACATCCAGGTGCGAGTAAAAAATAACTTTCATTTAGGTCATCAATAGAGCTTAGCGAACCCGAACCGCAAAGTTCGGGTTCGTACCGAAGATTAAGATTTTTGGACCCCGGACCCGAACTTCATATCACCTAAACAAATTGAAAATTACAAGTGACTGGACAGCTATTGCTGCCCAGTCACTAGTAAAATAAGCCCCCCCCCCCTGGCCCCTACCCATTGCCCGCAGATGGGGACCGTTATAATGTTAGGGGGGACCTAATCCCCCCCCCAGTCCCCACCCATTGCCGGTGGGTGGGGACCCTATAATAATAATGAGGGGGAGGACTTAATGTCCCCCCCCCGGTCCCCACCCATTGCCGGCTGGTGGGGACCCTATAATAATAATAAGGGGGGGACCTAGTGTCCCCCCCCCCTGGTCCCCACCCATGAGGGGACCATAAATAAAGTGACTAGGGGTGCCCAGGACCTAGTCACTCCCCCCCCCATAAAAAATGCCTACCTACCCCCCATCACCCTAATAATAAAAATCCACTGGTGGGTGAAAAAATTATGAAACTAATAAAAAGACTGAGCTCTGCAGGGCGGGGGAAGGCTTATAAAGTCTTACCATGCCCTGCAATTAAGCTCAGAGCATTCTGATTGGTTGGTTTAAGCACATCCATAGCTTGACAGGGTAGACATGTTTTCATGGTTGCACAGTGTATTTAATCTGTGTACAAATTGATCCTGTATAGTGTTGAGTGAACCCGAACCGCACTGTTCTGGTTCGTACCGAACATTACGGTTTTCGGACCCTGGACCCGAACACGGACATTTCACTGTATGTTCGGGTTAGAGTTCGGGGTTCGGCAATTTAA
Organism: Pelodytes ibericus; assembly: GCA_036172795.1. Lineage (NCBI taxonomy): Eukaryota > Metazoa > Chordata > Amphibia > Anura > Pelodytidae > Pelodytes > Pelodytes ibericus. The sequence continues at coordinate 114,483,461 of CM069858.1, forward strand.
TGGTGCGTCTTGAAAGGCTGCAGGGCAGCCAATCAACAAGCGTTTGACTCGTTTGCCCTTAGAAGCCATCACAGCCATGCCTACTAATGCAAATGCTCTGAAAAATACCCCTCGTCTTACATTCAAGGTCGTCTTATAATCTGACCTCAAATCGAGGTCAGACTATAAGACCGGGATCCAGGTCCCCCGCAGAGCTGCAGGGGACCTGGATCCCCCTCTCTAAAAACAGGGGAATGTCTGCGCGACAGGGGGGAGGGGGGGAGACACACACAGACAAGGGGAGGGAGGGAGGGGGAGACACACACAGACAAGGGGAGGGAGGGAGGGGGGAGACACACACAGACAAGGGGAGGGAGGGAGGGGGGAGACACACACAGACAAGGGGAGGGAGAGAGAGAGGGGGAGACACACACAGACAAGGGGAGGGAGGGAGGGGGGAGACACACATAGACAAGGGGAGGGAGGGGGGTAGACACACACAGACAAGGGGAGGAAGGGAGGGGGAGACACAGACAAGGGTAGGAGGGGGAAGAGAGAAAAGGGGAGGGGGGATAGAGAGAGACAAGGGGGGATAGAGTGAGACAAGGGGAGGGGGAATACAGACAAGGGGAGGGGGGAAGAGACGAGCGAGGTGGAGAGAGAGAGAGAAGTTTGGGGGGGGGGAGAGAGAGACAATGCTGGGGGGGAGAGAGACAGCTGGGGGAGGGGGAGAGAGGCCGCATTGGCACATAAAAGGAAATAAAAACAAGAAATGCATTTGTATAATATCAATTTTTTATTAAATATTAAAAAGCAATTTACATATATACAAGTTAAACTTTTTTTTCCTACAGGGTAGTCTTATATTCAGGCTTTTAGTTTTTTTCCTTAAGGACTATACAAAGTTTGGGGGGTTGTCTATAATCAGGGTCGTCTTATAATCAAGCAAATACGGTATAAGCTGGAGTCACTTACACGCACATCACATGAGCTCTTCTTAGTGTAGGGAGAGGATGCTGCAGCTGTGAGGGACAGATTAAAAAAAATTCTGGTGCTGAATCTGCAAACTACAGCGATTATTAAAACTACAGCGATTATTCAAATTACAGTGATTATTTTAGTGGGTGCTATACTACATATTTGTACCCTGCCCTGAGCCCAGTGCCACAGAAACTGCAATGCACTTGCAACTGCATGTGTGCCAGGCACATGACTTTAATCCTGTTCTGTTAGCTCAGTGGGCAACATCTAGGCATTTTTAAATACTGCAATTTGTTGGTGTTAAATATTACCTTTGCGTCCTGCACTTCATATCTGAGAGTCAAATAGAACCGTCACATACTGTGCTTACAGCGCACTTTGAAAAATTATATTTGTTTTGGGTGGTAAATAGTACATTTGCGTCTTGCGGTGCACTTCATATCTGAGAGTCAAACAGAACAGTTAAATACTGTGCTTACAGCACACTTTGAAAAATTCTAATAGTTTTGGGTGGTAAATAGTACATTTGCGTCTTGCGGTGCACTTCATATCTGAGAGTCAAATAGAACAGTCCAATACTGTGCTTACAGCACACTTTGTACTATTTAGCACCCAAAACAATTAGAATTTTTCAAAGTGCGCTGTAAGCACAGTATTTGACGGTTCTATTTGACTCTCAGATATGAAGTGCACCGCAAGACGCAAATGTACTATTTAGTACCCAAAACAATTAGAATTTTTCATTTGCGTCTTGCGGTGCACTTCATATCTGAGAGTCAAATAGAACCGTCAAATACTGTGCTTACAGCACAGTACTCCTCCTCCAGTGCCGCTTCCACCTACACCGCCACGGTCACCGCCTCCTCAACCTATGGGTCACTTAGTATAAACTGAAAGAGAATACCCTGCACTCCACATTCTCTCAAATGGATAATTCTGTTGATCCTCCTGGCAGTCATGCTTTAGATTTAGATTTATGTTCTTCCAAAGCTAAAATCAAAGATTCCATCTAGTGCTATTTTATGGCTCAGCTGTATTTGTAATTTGTATGTATTTTATGTTATTTTAAGTTATTTCCCTATCCACATTTGCTTGCAGGGCACTTGTCCTACTCTTACCCACATTTTACTTCCTTTTACAGCCCTCTAGCCCTTTCCATCACTTTTTTAGAGGCATTTTAGGGGCCAAAAGTTTGTGTCCCCATTGACTTCAATGGGGTTCGGGGTCAAGTTCGAGCACGGACCCGGACATTTTTTGGAAGTTCGGTCGAACCTGCCGAACCCGAACATCCAGGTGTCTGCTCAACTCTAATCCTGTTTTCAAACATAATAAAATGAAAAGTAAATCAATCAAAACAAGCGGTGTATCCTTCAGGGTAATATCCCCCCCCCCCCCCATGACCATATACAAAATAGTGTTATTCTGATAATGGATCTCAGAAATCATTAAACCAAATATCTGGTGATAAAGATAAGAACAAATCAAGAATAAATAGATAAAGTGGACAGTGCTAAAGTAAAAAGTACTACAGACAAAATTGTTTATAAATGTAAAAAAATTAAAAATGATTTAATATAAGAATAAAATATACATATAAAGACAGAAATATATAACTAACACAGAATGAAGTAATGTGCACTGCAAAATATTAGAACACAAGGTAAGCAATATAATAAAATTACACAAACATTCAAGGTGCAAGAGGAGATGTCCCGCTGCATTATTTTAAATAAGTATTGGGTCTGTGCCCTGCAATCTGTGATGTTTATAGGGTGCCTCCATTAGCTATATTTAGCTAATAAGGTAATGCGTCATTTACTCTACAAATTGTTTAGGCACATTTGGCTAGGTTTGGTTCACTCTCACGATCACTTTTTATCCATTTGGTGGTCATTGAGTTATGATTTGTCCGCATTTAACTTTGTTTAGTAGTTCACAGATTTGACACTTTTAAAAATATTCTAAAAGTGAAGCAATTGAAGATAGTCAGATGGTTACAAATGGTTGTGAACTCAGGCAGAATAACATTCAGTTCCTTGATCAGCCCTTAGTGATGGTAGCCCATATGTGTTTGGTTGTTGTTGCACATAGGTAAATAAGCAATATAGCATGTTGGAGGTAAGCAATATAGTATGAGCTATGATGAATCTATGATGTATAGCAATAATGTGTATGACAATGATGAAGTGCAGATAACCAAAAATGTGTGAGGCATGATGCTTGTCTTCTGGGTCCTGTATGTGCCCACAGGTCTTATCTCCATATTTTATCATTTGGTCTGGATCTCAATAAATTTTACATTTTTGTATCAAAATAAGAAATGTATTAGGAACTCCTGTGTAGAAGCACATTTATCAATCAGCACATTTCATCAAGCCTTTACAACAGTGATTGGTTATTTAAAGTCAGGCTTTTTCAATCAAATATCTATATATGTAAGCATGCCTGATATCATTTTTAGGATAGAGTACATACCTCGTCAGGTATAGGTGGAAATTGCTTGTTCACTAATAATGTTTTTTTCTTTTGCTTCTGCTACATGATAAGTCACTAGACAATATATTTCTGATTTTAATTTAATTGTAAATGATTTATGATGGTCTGACATTTCTAACCAACAATGTCCTATTGTGAAGAAGGTGCCATCAAGGATCATTAGATTTTACACGGGTCAGAAAAAATGCATTTGTCCTCATACTTGTGTTTTGACAGGTGCATCTATCAAAAATGTATACAATTCTATAAAATATGATTTCATTTATGTAGACTACCATTTATTTTGCCGTAAAAAATCATGAATTAGTCATTTTGTAACTTTAAAGTTATACATGTAAAAAAATAAGGAAGATTGACACTGCAGGATCCATGCTTTTCCAGTCCCACTGCTTATCACTAGCTGACAAACTCAATGGCTTGGAACCTGCAACAGACAGGTCCAATAAAACCTCTGTCCAGTCACACAGCCCAGTTTAGTATATCTGACAAGCCACAAAGTGAATTTCAGGACAAATAGGCTTAAGTCACACATAATATCCTTGTTTCTAACACAAATTATATCATATCATTTCAGCCTTGTTCAAGAGTGTCTGCTTAAGCTGAGGTTAACTGTTATTTGTAAAGGTCAAGTGAAAATTCTTTGGTCATTTGTCCCATTGACATGGTTTTTAGTGCTTGCATAATTAAAATACACAGCCATAGTGTGAACAGGATTACTTCTAAACATCCCTGCAGGGAAATGTAGTCTTACAGGCAATGACTAATGCATGTTAGTTATATGTAGTTAAAATGGTGTAGTTTTATTTTGTACTTAAGAACCACACATAAAACATTATTACAAAAAATATGACACTAATTCACTGCAGTTAAAAGAGCCCAATAAATTAGAAGGACCTTGTCTTCTCTTAAAAGGGGCATTTTAGCTATGTAATATAGTGCAGGCTAGCTAGTTCATTTTAGTTAAGATAAACTCTTTTAACAAGTCTGAATATTTCAAGGGAAAAAAATTGTTAATTTGTGGCAGACTACAAACTTGCAAGACTAATGGCTTCAAGACACTGTTAGTATATATATTTAATATATATTTAACTTGGACCCCTATGAGATAAGCTAATAGCCTCAGTCAACTCCTCTCTATTGGAATAATTTTTCAAGGCAAAATAGGTCTGTTTTGAAAAAAAAAGTGTTATATTTGGAGCAAATTGCCATAACTTTCCATTGGTTTCCATGGTTACTACTACTATTTTAGCACTTTTTCCTGAAATACCACCTTTTTTGTCTTGATGAATATAGCCCTTTGATGTCACAAAATTTCATCCCCTTGCTAGTAAAAATCTCTCTACCCTCTAGAACCTCACACACAATTACTTGTTCCATGACATCTTCCTTTCTATGATTCTCCATGTTTTTAATTTTTTTGTTAAATACAGAAAATGTATGATCATATTTTTACTTTTTTGCACTGTACTTTATGATTATTAAATACAATAAAATAAATCAGCTGTCACGGTAAAGATGAGGAAGAAATGGAGTGATAATAGTCCCAAATTTTATTGGAAAGTCTATAGACCATAAACTAAAAAAAAACAGGCACATAGGCCCAAATGAAAAAAAAAAGAGCTATACGCTTAAAGTGTATAGCCTCCCCCCCCCCCCCCCCCCACACACACACCTTCTCTTCCTTTTTTTTCTTTTGTGCCTGCTTATTTGTCTATGGACTTTGCAATTACATTTAGGACTATTGTCACCCCATTTGTACTTTATTTTTACCTGTGTCAGTTGGTGGTTTCTTTTCTGGTGTGCATACTACAGGAGCATATAATGGCTCCTATCTCGTTACAGCACCCGAGTTAACAGGAGACCCCTCAGAGCAATTGATTCAAGACAGGAGCAAGGCCACTTTTGTCTTTATGATTATTAAATAGGAAATAAGGATGGCATATTTTGAGTCTTTGATATCCATGGAACATTTTATAGTTCCATATTTTCATCTACCCATTTGATCCTATCATATTTGAAATAAAAAATGTAATAGAATCTAGGTGTATATTGCCTCAAATCACACCTATACATTATTCAGTATATATAATATCCAAACATATAAAAGAGGTACTCAATTGCAGCCAAGGACGAAATCCCAACCTTAATTCTGATTTTAGAAACAAAGGTATATTATGCTAATTGCCATTTGGATTTTACATTGTCACTAAAAATTCAGGATCCTTGCAAGGTATACAATAGATAACTTGATGGGTAAACCTGTGTAAGAATTCCACAAACTACATTGAAACATCGTACAATAGACTCCACATTTCACACATGTTTTATATATATATATATATATATATATATATATATATATATATATATATATATATATATATATATATATATAATTGAGAGAGAGAGAGAGATAGGTAGTTAATTATTCGTATCAATATTTATTATAATCAATGTTTGGACTTTTGTGTGCAGCTTTAGTCAAAACCAATATGCATAAGAATGCCAGACCCATAATATGATACAGAACAGATGGGTGAATGAAAACCAAATATCACATGTAATTAAAGCAAAATTAAAGTGGTTTATAAACAAATGTAGAAATGTTGGTTCCAGCGGTGCAAGTATGCAAGAAAAAAGTATTATGTATTTATTCTCCAAAGCTGTAAATAAATAAAGCTAATAAAAAAGCTAAAGAATAATGCATCATGTTTAGTACTCAGAAAAGCTACAGTTTTTTTTGATGGGACAAAATATTCACTTGGAAACTAAAAAGTGCCAGGAACCAACATCTCAAAAACAAATGTTTATTTTATAAAACAAAAAAGCAGGCACAATTAAGTAAAAATCCACCAAATTGCCTCATATAGAAGCTAATTAATTAGTATTGGATCACTAAATAGAACCAAGGAATACCATCATAGAACCAGGTAGTACACATTTATGTTAGACGTGGCATGTTGTATCTGTCCTGTAATAACCTATTATTACCAATATCTTTTTCGAAGAAGTTGTATTTAGCATTGAATGTAAATATGTGGTTAAATAAGCTGTTTCCAGTGGGGATGGGACCCTTCATCGCGGCTGCATCCACTTCACCGCTTCACCGCCGTCACTTCACCACACGACAGCTCATCGCGGGATATTTCATCGCGGGACATTTCATCGCTAAAGGTGAGTTTTAATGTGTTAAAGTTAGAAGATAGAGTGTTAGAATTAAAATTTTAATATTGGTGTTTAGCGTGGTTATAATTAGGTTTTAGGGGGTTAGAATTAGTTTTTAGGGTTCAGGGTTAATTTTAGTATCAGGTTTTAGGGGGTTAATTTTAGTATTAGGGTTTGGGGTGGAATCATTTATTAGGGGGGGGTTACTTCATTTTAATTGGTACGTTTGTAAGGGCTGACAGTTCAGTGCTGAACTGTCAGCTCTTACATAGTCACGTCCGTGATGAAGCGGCAGCGTTATTCTTCATTGCTGGCAGTTCAGCGTTCTAACTGCCGTGCTGAACTGTCAGCGATGAAGTGTCTTAGACCCATTTCCAGTAGCTCCCTGTGGTTTAGAATGGTCGTTAGAAAGTTATAAGGCTTTATTGAGTGACCAGAGTTAATTTATCCCTTTACATTGAATATCATACACTGCCACAGAAACATTTAAAGTAAAAGCCAGTCATAAGTAACAACTCATTCATTGGTTAGAGCCTATTATAAGGAAGGTTTGCAATGAAAGTGTTGAGTTTGCAAAGTAAGACTTGGGTATTGTCAGAAAATGCAGTAAACATAGTGCATATAAAAACTCCCCGCTAACATGTTTTTTTTTAAAACCTAGCAGCAGGGAAGAACCAGTTTCCAGGACTGGCAGGTGAAAACAGGGTATCCCATGCATAGTAGCAGGGGAAGTCATTTTATTCCAGACAATGACAGGAGTAGACATAAGCATAGAAGGTAAAGCCAGGGAAAGTTGAGAAAATTCATTCATTACAATGTAGAATTACTAGAACTACTCAGCAAGCCATAGCCTTTTAGGCTGCTCCAGGCAGGCTGCCTTGGGGTGTATGCATGGGAATTCTCTGAGAATTGATCTGAGGGTCTGATTTAAGCCAAGTGAATGCAGCCCTGTTTTTCCATGATCCCAGTTTTCCATGTCTGCACCTTTTTCTGCTTCATACTTTTCTGTGAGAGTGCCCAGGAATAGTACCACTGCGTATATACATTATTTGTTTAACCCCTACCTCACAATTGACGTACCATGAAAAATATGTCACTGGTACGTCCTGCGGTAAAACCGCCATAGGCAGAGATCAACGATTGCTGGTGTTGCTATGATGTCTCAGTGTCAAGGCATCATGTAGCACCATGTCTATGAGGAAGGGCTAATTTAGTATGCAACACATTAAACGTAGTGTGCTTTTCCCTCTACCAGTTGATTTCGTTTTGATTCTGGATCCTTTTTTCTTTAACAATATACTTTATTGTTTTAATGTTTTTGTTCACTGATATTTAATGTTAGGCTTCTTTATTTGGTGTGATCTTCCAGTGAGTTATTTAATGTCCCAGTAGTAAAATATAGATCCCTAATACCATTGATTATATTAAACACAAAGTGTCGAACCACAATTTTTGATCTAAAAGGCATTACTGTTACTTTTAGCTATATCGGTAAATTACATTAGTAAAAACAGTGCCTAACATTTAGTTAGAATGACTAATGGTTGTAAATGAACTCTCTACACTCTAATTTTCATAATTCAGATCAAAAGACATTTTTTTTATGGGACAAAGTTAGTACTAGTACTCTGCAGTTCTATTTTTTCTAGTTTCAGGTTAAACAATTAATATATGTAAGCATGGTACTTGACCTAAATAATGATTGGTAAATAATATTTTAAAAAAAGAGTATAGAAGACATGGCTGCTGAAATAGTACTGAAGCAAATAAACTATAACATACATGCACTGAAAGCTCACTTTTTAAACTAGACTCAATCACAAACCAAGGGAAATTGGTAGAAAAAGTAAAACAAAGAATTAATGTGCAGATGACAGGGGATTACTCCATTACATGGAGTTCCATGTAATTTAATATAATTAACAGTTCAGCAATTTGAACAGAATTATTCACCAGAACATTTATGTTTGAATTTTTACTATTGCTATCCATACAACACATTCCAGAAAACAATACAGACACATTTCTCAAAACATGAATAAAACCCCCTCAAGGTCAGGCATTGTAGGAATGCATCCCAGCCACAGTGAGACAATTTCACTTCATTCACATTCTCAATTGAGAAATCTTTCAAGCATAAACCATCAACTTGTTTGTCAGTTCAGTTCAGATAGTCTTCTTTCATTCCCCTTTATACTTTTTTACTTCATAGGTTGAGCTTGATTGTCTTTCTTTTATATATACATATAATTGTTTTTAAATCAATCAGAGTATAAGCTTATTTTAAGCAAGCCCCTTGGAAATGACTTTGCATTATAAGAATAATGAAACTTGACAGAAAGTATAAACCATCTTTAGGGATGGAATGCCTTGGCAATATTTAAATACACTTACTTATAAATGGAAATTGCAAATGCCCTTCAGTTCAATTTTCTCATAACCTACATGGTAACTTGGTGAACCAATAAGAAATCACATTATAAATTAGCAAAATAAACGTTGGACTGCACTGAATCTATAAAATAGCAGCTGGCAGAGCAGTGATTTTCCAAGCACCAGGTGACGAAACATCACCAGTACTTATGCACTGCAGTGACTAGGAGAGAAGGGGGTGAATTCCCCTGGTTGAAGTGAGTTACTTGAACTTTTTTTTTCAAATCATACAAATAACTTTTAAGGTGAGGAGAAGTACATGCCAGCTCTTCCTAATTTGTTTTCTATATATTGTTATGTTTAATGCTTGGAAAGATTGCTTAGTCGAAACGCATAATTCCATATTGGAAAGCATCCATAACTGAAAACTTCATGGGAACCATTTGAGTACTACTCACCAGTGGCGTAGCGTGGGTTGTCAGCACCCGGGGCAAGGCAAGTAATTTGCGCCCCCTAACCCGTGGATTTTAGCACTCGAGTCTCTTCTACTAGATTAGTTAAAGAAACCCTTACCCCCCAAGCACATGTATTGTTTGTTATGAAAATACTTATGTAATTAAAGTAAAATGCATCTAAATACAAGTTTATTTTCCAACACTTTATTGAGTGCGAACATGCATTACACACATTCTCCACATTTTCAGCAGGTCTATGAATACAAATATACACATGTAGTAACCTAGCATGGGCCATGCTATTATATGTCGTCTCACAACCATCGTAAACGACAAACAATATCAAGAACAAAAACTAAACATCAAAATGGAACCATACCCTGGAGATGATCCAAGACTGGGCTAGATGGAGCCAACTTCCTCAATCCTGTACCTCTAATGTTACCCCCCCCCCCCCCCCACACACACACACATATGCCATAATTGTTGTGCCATTCAGATGCCAGTAATATTGTAACTTTCGGATGCCAGTAATATTGTGCCAGTCAGAGCCCAGTAATATTGTGCCAGTCAGAGCCTAGTAATATTGTGCCAGTCAGATGCCTGCAATATTGTGCCAGTCAGATGCCTGCAATATTGTGCCAGTCAGAGCCCAGTAATAATGTGCCAGTCAGATACCAGTAATATTGTGCCAGTCAGATACCAATAATATTGTGCCAGTCAGATACGAGGAATATTGTGCCTGTCAGAGCCCAGGAATATTGTGCCTGTCAGAGCCCAGGAATATGGTGCCTGTCAGATGCCTGTAATATTATGCCAGTCAGATGCCTGTAATAGTGTGCAGTCAGAGGCCAGGAATATTGTGCCAGTCAGATGCCTGTAATATTGTGCGAGTCAGATGCCTGTAATATTGTGCCAGTCAGATGCCTGTAATATTATGCCAGTCAGATGCCTGTAATATTATGCCAGTCAGATGCTTGTAATAGTGTGCCAGTCAGAGGCCAGGAATATTGTGCCAGTCAGAGGCCTGTAATATTGTGCCAGTCAGAGGCCAGGAATATTGTGCCAGTCAGATGCCTGTAATATTATGCCAGTCAGATGCCTGTAATATTGTGCCAGTCAGAGCCCAGTAATATAGTGCCAGCCAGATGCCTGTAATATTATGCCAGCCAGATGCCCAGTATTATTGTGCCAGCCAGATGCCCAGTAATATAGTGCCAGTCAGATGCCCAGTATTATTGTGCCAGTCAGATGCCCAGTATTATTGTGCCAGCCATATGCCCAGTAATATAGTGCCAGTCAGATGTCCAGTATTATTGTGCCAGTCAGATGCCCAGTATTATTGTGCCAGCCAGATGCCCAGTAATATAGTGCCAGTCAGATGCCCAGTAATATAGTGCCAATCAGATGCCAAGTAATATAGTGCCAATCAGATACCCAGTAATATAGTGCCAATCAGATGCCCAGTAATATAGTGCCAATCAGATGCCAAGTAATATAGTGCCAATCAGATACCCAGTAATATAGTGCCAATCAGATGCCCAGTAATATAGTGCCAATCAGATGCCAAGTAATATAGTGCCAATCAGATGCCCAGTAATATTGTGCCAATCAGATACCCAGTAATATAGTGCCATTCAGATACCCAGTAATATAGTGCCAATCAGATACCCAGTAATATTGTGCCAATCAGATACCCAGTAATATAGTGCCAGTCAGATACCCAGTAATATTGTGCCAATCAGATGCCCAGTAATATAGTGCCATTCAGATACCCAGTAATATTGTGCCAATCAGATGCCCAGTAATATAGTGCCAGTCAGATACCCAGTAATATAGTGCCAATCAGATGCCCAGTAATATTGTGCCAATCAGATACCCAGTAATATAGTGCCAGTCAGATACCCAGTAATATTGTGCCAATCAGATGCCCAGTAATATTGTGCCAATCAGATGCCCAGTAATATTGTGCCAATCAGATACCCAGTAATATAGTGCCAGTCAGATACCCAGTAATATAGTGCCATTCAGATACCCAGTAATATAGTGCCAATCAGATACCCAGTAATATTGTGCCAATCAGATACCCAGTAATATAGTGCCAATCAGATACCCAGTAATATTGTGCCAATCAGATGCCCAGTAATATAGTGCCAGTCAGATACCAGGAATATTGTGCCAGCCAGCCCCCCCCCCCTACTTACATGAAGCGGCTCCGTGTCCCCCGCCGGATATCTCCTCCGTGCAGTCTTCCCTCTTGCACGGAGGAGGGAAGCAGACACCGGATGTGACGCGACGTCACATCCGGCGTCAGTTTTTTTTTTTTTTTTTCCGGCCGTCGCATCCATCGGATGCGGCTTGCCGGAAAAAAGCGTTCACAAGCGCAATGCGCTGTGAACGCGGCAGCAGGGGCTGGGGGCCCACGGGACAGCTGCCTTGGGGCCCCCCAGGAGTAAATGGGCCCAGGGCAGCTGCCCCGTTTGCCCCGCGTTAAAGACGGCCCTGGCGGCCACGCGGCCGCATAGGGCTAGTGCGCCCCCCCAGATATTGCGCCCGGTGCGGCCGGCCCCCCCTGCACCCCCCACGCTACGCCACTGCTACTCACATCCAATAAATATGGTTTTGGCACTGTGTTCTTGCTTAGCTCCTTCATAGTTCAATGATTCTAGCCACAGATAAAATACCTTGCACTCCCCATCAGGAATAACAATGAAAGATAGTTGGACAAGAGACTGCAGCCTCCCCAAGGGATGGGGAGGCTGCAACATTTCCCTGCAATGGCTGGCATATAATCCCTTGCCTGCAATGACTGGCATACATTAGAAAAGGAAGGACCATAATCTTCTCCTCTTCATTTTCTCCATTAATCGTTACTAATTATGTCATGTTGTGAGGATTATTCTATTGTGGTAATTGTGAACCACAACAGCTGAAGTGCCACAGGTGTCATAATTGCTTTAATCCTTTCAATTTATTGCAGTTAGGACGACTCTGAGTGTAATCAATACCCCCGGAATGTAGTCAAACAAAAGGCAGTAAACATTCAGCTGCTTGCTTGACCTTCAGTAAATATACAGCCTGATGATAATTTTTAGATACTGTGTTCTATAAAATGTATCTAGAATGTTTGATTAATTTACTCTAACTCTTTTGGGTGAATTGAAGAACAACCTGGTACACAAATCACTTCTGTTTCTCTTCAAACATTAAGCTCTTAGCAACATAGTGATGTTTATCTTTTTTAGTTCAGTGTTCCTTCACTTACTTATAATTCTTACATTTCTTTTCAGGTAGTTCTTTCCAGTTTGTGAAAGCTGCAGAATATGTTGTGCCTTTGTTAAAGTAATATATATTATACTTAACAAAACTGCCTAAGGATGAATCATGGGTTTAGGATATCTGCTTACTGTTAAAGTCAATCAAGGAGAGTTCTTTACATTTTTCAAACTACCTTCCGATAAAGATGTAAGCTGTTGGAGTCATCATTCTCAGAATTTTATATAACATACTCAAATTTTCAGTATTTGACATTTTAATCCCAAAATTTTCTTTGATAGCACAGGGCATAAACACATTTAGAAAATGTCATTTGGCACTCTATATAGTGTTTAAAAAATGTAATTTAAGTATAGACTCCTTCAGCATGTATTCATAAAAAATCCATCAAACCTTTCATTTACTGTAGGAGTATATTTCTACTTGTCAGGTTAAACAAGTGACACATTGTCTTGATGTTAATGATGTCTTGGCACATCAAATAAACACATTGCCTTAGCTGTTCCAATTTCCTATCAAAGCCTGAGTCTGGGTTTTATCAAGATGCCATTCATTTTGTCAATTCTGTATTAAATGTGACGGGGTGAGTGATACTGCCACTTCTGATTGCATGCAACCTCCCTTAAGACACACTGAAGTGGAGTCTGCATTAAAGTAGTCTTTGCTAAAAAGTAAACTATATAAAAGACATTAAATGAAAACCTATTTCATCTATATTATGAATATAATTACAAAACATGGTTCCTGCTTTATCTGTAGTGATGCAAATATTCCATTAGAGGTATTTGTGAAACAATGAAAACCGACAGAAAATAAATTCGGTTGTGCTGCAAAATAATCTGCAATTTTTTATCAATTGATAAATGGTGATATTCACAATCAGGATTGTTATTTGATTTTTTTTTTATAATAGAAACAAATATATGAATGTAACTGTTTAAAGTATTTTTTTAAAATTTAATATTGTAGTTCTAAGTTATAATAATAATTTTCTGTTGGGTACGTGTACACTACTGTGTTTCATCAAAGGTCCATTACCGTGTTTTAAAATTAAGTTTCCCTATCCATCATATCAAGAAATAATTGCATATTGTGTTTGTAAGAAGCCTCTAAATAAAATAATATATGCTTATCAAATCAAAATTAAAATTGTAAGCATAAAAGGTACATGTAGCCTGAAAATCTATCCTACTAATATATCAGTTTACAAAATGGGGATAAAATGTGATATTTGATTATTATTTTATACTAAAATTAATTATAGTGCTGCACTGATAATAAATAATTGATAGTGGTTGATTCTTTAGAACACTATTTTAGAATATAATCTTACTCTATAATGCTTCTCTCGTATATTTTATAATAACAATAGACAAATAAAACACAAATTCTACTAGTATATTGACATCACTAGTTCAGATTCATTAGTTCTAGAACTTGTGGAATGTATGCGTAAAATATTTTCAAACTACTGTATGTAATGACAGAAAAGCTAATATAGCTAATATATATATATATAGTCTTCAAAAATTTATTGAGCACTTAAAAGAAATACATAAAATATGACTATATTTGTTATAATACATTTTCCATCTTAAATAGTATTTTTCTGAAGCTAAAGGAAGCTCTTTAATTGTTAATACGTTCCAGCAAGGAGTGCCAGCCAATGACCAAGACCCGTTGGAGCAACTCAGCCACCTTGTAGCTACCTCACCTACTTTACAATTTGGGAGATTCCACCCAGGAGCTATTTCCAAACAGCAGTCCAAGAAAATCATGACATGTATTGGCTGACAGATTGTTGTTGCTGATGCTTAATTTTCCTTACAGTTGATGGAGGCCACTTTCAGCAGGTCGATTGTCCTCTCAGTCCTGTGGTAGAGTAGTGAAAGATGAGCTTTTGAAGGCTACATATCCTCTATATTGTAGTGAAGTCAGCAATCCAAGAAGGCAATAATAGAGTAGCAAATGTCATTGAGGTTTAGAGGAGGACTGATGCCCACTTCCACTGCAGTGTAAAGGCTAGCCATCTGTTGAGACAGGAACACAAGAAAGAAGGTCTTCCCACATATGGTTTATGACAATATATCATTACAGAGTGAAACTCTTCTTTGTAGATGCTCAAAAGCAGCAATCCATAATCTGACATGTGACCAGTACATTAGGATTCAGTCTCCAGTGCATTTAAATAATTAGACAGTGATTTCTCAGCTAGTGGCACATATTAAACCATCCATGGATACCATTGAACTCTTAGACCTGAGCTGGAAATAACCACTGTGCTTCATACAAGATTCAGGAAAGAAGTGGCCAGAAGTGATATATTGCTATTATGGAGCTCCGTTTGCAGACTGTCCAAAGCAGTGTCTGCTATGCTGCTATTTCCCAGGTTCTCTGCCTGTTTCCTCATGGAAATGCATGGCCAGAGACACATTGAAGTGCTTTGTATGTGTCCAATACAGCACAAATGGAAAATGACAAGTAAAAATGGGGTGAACATATGAGGGGATATGCATAATAAAACAACAATGGGAAAAAGAAAAGGGGTGAAGGATTTGAAGAATATGGCACTATCTGATGGGCAAATATATATATGGAGTGGAATACATAAAAATAATAATAAGTGAAATGCTGAAGGCCATATAAAAATATGTATAATATAAAAATACATTAAAAAGTAATGCATACAAGCAAAAAATAGTTTTTTAAAAGTGCTACAGAGATGTACTGATGATAAAGAGTATATACAGGGAGTGCAGAATTATTAGGCAAGTTGTATTTTTGAGGATTAATTTTATTATTGAACAACAACCATGTTCTCAATGAACCCAAAAAACTCATTAATATCAAAGCTGAATATTTTTGGAAGTAGTTTTTAGTTTGTTTTTAGTTTTAGCTATTTTAGGGGGATATCTGTGTATGCAGGTGACTATTACTGTGCATAATTATTAGGCAACTTAACAAAAAACAAATATATACCCATTTCAATTATTTATTTTTACCAGTGAAACCAATATAACATCTCAACATTCACAAATATACATTTCTGACATACAAAAACAAAACAAAAACAAATCAGTGACCAATATAGCCACCTTTCTTTGCAAGGACACTCAAAAGCCTGCCATCCATGGATTCTGTCAGTGTTTTGATCTGTTCACCATCAACATTGCGTGCAGCAGCAACCACAGCCTCCCAGACACTGTTCAGAGAGGTGTACTGTTTTCCCTCCTTGTAAATCTCACATTTGATGATGGACCACAGGTTCTCAATGGGGTTCAGATCAGGTGAACAAGGAGGCCATGTCATTAGATTTTCTTCTTTTATACCCTTTCTTGCCAGCCACGCTGTGAAGTACTTGGACGCGTGTGATGGAGCATTGTCCTGCATGAAAATCATGTTTTTCTTGAAGGATGCAGACTTCTTCCTGTACCACTGCTTGAAGAAGGTGTCTTCCAGGAACTGGCAGTAGGACTGGGAGATGAGCTTGACTCCATCCTCAACCCGAAAAGGCCCCACAAGCTCATCTTTGATGATACCAGCCCAAACCAGTACTCCACCTCCACCTTGCTGGCGTCTGAGTCGGACTGGAGCTCTCTGCCCTTTACCAATCCAGCCACAGGCCCATCCATCTGGCCCATCAAGACTCACTCTCATTTCATCAGTCCATAAAACCTTACAAAAATCAGTCTTGAGATATTTCTTGGCCCAGTCTTGACGTTTCAGCTTGTGTGTCTTGTTCAGTGGTGGTCGTCTTTCAGCCTTTCTTACTTTGGCCATGTCTCTGAGTATTGCACAACTTGTGCTTTTGGGCACTCCAGTGATGTTGCAGCTCTGAAATATGGCCAAACTGGTGGCAAGTGGCATCGTGGCAGCTGCACGCTTGACTTTTCTCAGTTCATGGGCAGTTATTTTGCGCCTTGGTTTTTCCACACGCTTCTTGCGACCCTGTTGACTATTTTGAATGAAACGCTTGATTGTTCGATGATCACGCTTCAGAAGCTTTGCAATTTTAAGAGTGCTGCATCCCTCTGCAAGATATCTCACTATTTTTGACTTTTCTGAGCCTGTCAAGTCCTTCTTTTGACCCATTTTGCCAAAGGAAAGGAAGTTGCCTAATAATTATGCACACTTGATATAGGGTGTTGATGTCATTAGACCACACCCCTTCTCATTACAGAGATGCACATTACCTAATATGCTTAATTGGTAGTAGGCTTTCGAGCCTATACAGCTTGGAGTAAGACAACATGCATAAAGAGGATGATGTGGTCAAAATACTCATTTGCCTAATAATTCTGCACTCACTGTATGTATACACAAAGAAACAATACATAAAAAAGAGAGCGAAATATAAAAAATATAAAATATAAAAAATTATTTGTTACCTATGAGGAAAAGTAGATTACTCTATTTGCTCGAATAAAAGGACGACCCCCCAAACTTTGGATATTCCTTTAGGAAAAAACTAAAAGCCTGAATATAAGACTACCCTATAGGAAAAAAGTTTAACTTGTATATATTCACATGTAAATTGCTTTTTCATATTTAATAGAAACTTATGATATAAAATAATGCATTTCTTGTTTTTATTTACCTTTATGTGCCAGTGCTGCCCCTACCCACCAGACTTACCCAATGCTCTCCCAACGGTGTCTCTCTCTCTCTCCCCCCTGCCTCCAACATTGTTTGTCTCTCTCCCCCCCTCCCTGTCTACCCCCAGTGCTGTCTGTCTCTCTCCCCCACCATTCCTCCCCCCAACATTGTCTGTCTTTATCCCACACCCTCCCTCCCCCCAAATTAGTCTGTCTCTCTTCCCCACCCTACCTCCTCCCATCATTGTCTAACTCTCTCCCCACCCTCCCTCCCCCCAACATTGTCTGTCTCTCTCCCCCACCCTCCCTCCTCCCATCATTGTCTGTCTCCCCCTCCCCCAATGTTGTTTGTCTCTGTCTCCCCCTCCCTCCCCGCAATATTGTTTGTCTCTGCAGACATCCCTCTGCTGCCTGACTGACGTTCCAGGGCGGCAGCGGAGGATGTCTGCGTGCATTGCGCAGACATCCACTGGCTGTTAGCGAGGGGGATCCAGGTCCCCTGCAGCTCTGCGGGGGACCTGGATCCCAGTCTTATAGTACGACCTAGATTTGAGAAAACCTCTTCTTATACGTGAGAAAATACGCTAAATTCTTGTTAGACCACTTGGAGACCTAGTTCCCAGTGTATAAATCCATAAGCTTTCTCTCTGTCTCAGTTCATCAACCAACCCACCCCCATTCTATAAATGCTATTGGCTTTCTATAAACCAAAATATAGTTGAAATAGGTCAGTTCGTATAAATGGGGACTCTATTTCGGTTTATAGAATACCAATAGCATTTACTTCATACATTCCATAAACCGAAAGTCGTTCATTATGTCAGTTTATTGAAGGTATATAATGCTATTGGTATTCTATAAACCGACTCTATTTCGATTTATAGAATGCCAATAGCACAAATGAACGAATGGACGAATGATTTTCGTTTATTAACCATTAGTTCATTTGGCTTTCGTTAGTTTAGCATTTTAGTTATTTGTTTTTCGGACGAAAATGCATTCATCTAAAAACGAATGCACATGTCTAATTTATACTAAAATTACAGACACTTTTGTTAATTCCCCCTCTCTCTAAACAGTAAATAAAACTCACTGCCTGTCATCATGTTGCTATAGAAACAATAAGACGGTGCAACCAATAATACAAACACAAATGTATCATACTCACATAAATCAACATAAGGCACTCATTTTTATGTTAATATTTATTTACCAAGATAATATAACACGATGTTTCAAAGCTTTCAGTTTTCAAATTATTAGTACATGTTTTCTGGATTTTGCTATTTAAATAAAGTGAGGATTACAGAGAAAAAATAATGATTTTGTAAAATGTTCTAACACTGTGATACAGTGAAATGTGTGTTCTTCCTTATTGAATTGGTCTTTGCATATATAACCCTGATTCTTAAAGGTGTCCTTATGTCAATGGTACAGTTTAATGTGAAAAAAAAACCATACAAATGTGTTTGTAACTTTTTTTATAATATGCTTGTTTTTTTGCTAATTCACTATTAACTAATCATGTGGACCATGCCTGCTTCCTCTCTGCTAAAAAAGACAGCTTGATCTTGATCTACAGATTTGCTTCTTCAAGTGTTGTACATCAATTAGCTGGGTGGTGACTTATTTATACACTGTATCATAATACATAATAGATTTTCTATTTTTCACAGGAAATTAATCAGTTACTCTTCTTAGAAAACTGTAAAACAGAATTCTAGAAGTTATTATTATAATATAAATCCGATGGTTATATTAAGCTAAAACAATTTTAGCACCAGTTATGTTCTACTTTGTCTCAAATAAATTACAAATGTTTGTTTGTCACCCAGATAGATTAGTGAAACAATGCCTATGGTAGATCCCCTTAACCATGTGTTTACAGGTATATGCATGGGCATCCGCATAAATTTTTTCAGGGGGGCATAATTTTACCGTCATCCTTTCTGCGCCACGCCTCTTTTTGACAAGTTATCATGAAGTGGAGGAGCTTTGTCATTATCAGTGAAGGGTTGATAAACCCTGCACCAGATACATATCCACAGCACCACATATAAACCAACCACACTAGATATAGCCTCACTGCACCAAATGTAGATCCACTGTGCCAGATTTAGACCCACAACACCATATATTAACCCACAGTACCAGCTAAAAACCCATGACACAAGATATAAACCACAGCACCAGATAAATATCCAGAGCTCTAGCTGAAACTCCACAGCAACAGATAGAACAACACAGCAAAGATATAACCCCATAGCACCAGATACAACACTATAGCACACAATATAACCCAACATCACCAGATACAACACTATAGCACACGATATAACCCAACAGCACCAGACACAACACTATAGCACACAATATAACCCAACAGCACCAGACACAACACTATAGTACACAATATAACCCAACCAGGGCTGGCCTTAGTGGTGTGCGACCTCTGCGAGCCGGTAGAGGCACTGGATTGGGGAGATCAAAAGATCCCCCCTCACCAGCCCTCTGCTGGATCCGACGAGGGGGCGGAGCTAACCTGCTGAGGGGTGTAGCTCCGCCCCCACCCTGTGAAGCAGAGCAATGTCTGCTTCACTGGGAGTCGCGGTCAGCAAGAGAAAGTGCTGCTCGGCTCCCCATGCTTGCATTAAGCATGGGGAGTCTGCATTAAGCATGGGGAGCCGAGCAGCACTTGGGGGAGGGGGGCGAGAGACAGAACAGGTGGAGGGGGAGAGAGACAGAACAGGGTCAGGTGGAGAGAGAGACAGAACAGGGGGAGGGGGGAGAGAGAGACAGACCAGGGGGGTAGAGAGACAGAACAGAGGTGGGGAGAGAGACAGAACAGAGGTGGGGAGAGAGACAGAACAGAGGTGGGGAGAAAGACAGAACAGAGGGGGGGAGAGAGAGAGAACAGAGGGGGAGGAGAGAGACAGAGGAGGGGGAGGAGAGAGAAAACAGGTATGGGGGAGTTAGAGAGAGACAGACATGGCAAGGAAGAGGAAAGGGACACATACATATGGGGGTGAAAGAGACGGGGGTGAAAGACGGGGGGGCGCCACGGGGCAAGCCCGCACAGGGCACCGGGAGACTTAAGGCCGGCCCTGAACCCAACAGCACCAGACACAACACTAAAGCACACACAATATAACCCCTCAGCACCAGATCCAACACTATAGCACACAATATAACCTCGCAGCACCAGATACAACACTGTAGCACACAATATAACCCCTCAGCACCAGATACAACACTATAGCACACAATATAAGCATACGGCAACAGATACAACACTATAGCACACAATGTAACCCCACAGCACCAGACACAACACTATAGCACACAATATAACCCCACAGCACCAGACACAACACTATAGCACACAATATAACCCCTCAGCACCAGATACAACAATATAGCACACAATATAACCTCTCAGCAACAGATACAACCCTATAGCACACAATATAACCCCTCAGCACCAGATACAACACTATTGCACACCATATAACCTCTCAGCACCAGATACAACACTGTAGCACACAATATAAGCATAAGACAACAGATACAACACTATAGCACACAATATAACCCCACAGCAACAGATACAACACTATAGCACACAATATAACCCCACAGCACCAGATACAACACTATAGCACACACTATAACCCCACAGCACCAGATACAACCTTATAGCACACAATATAACCTCTCAGCACCAGATACACTATAGCACACAATATAACCCAACAGCACCAGACACAACACTATAGCACACAATATAACCTCTCAGCACCAGATACAACACTATAGAACACAATATTACCCAACAGCACCAGACACAACACTATAGCACACAATATAACTCCACAGCACCAGATACAACACTATAGCACACAATATAAACACAAAGCAACAGATTCCCCAAACACCCAAATTCCATGACATTTTCCATCTCTTTCCCCCTTTTTTATGTTTTATTCCTCCATGTTTGCCATCACTTTCCCCATCATTTTATGTGTTTTATCCCTCCATGTCAGTGACCTCTTTTCACCTACATTTTATCTTTTCTGCCCCATGTCACAATTTTGTCTGTATTCTGCTCCAATCAATCACCTCTTTTCATCCTCTATTATCTTTTCTGCCCCATGTCATCCCATTTTGTGATGTGAGCAGAGCCTGGTCAGAGGAGCTGCTCAGACTGGACAAATGGAGACCTCAGGGAAATGGGAGGGACCTCCTTGGATTTACCCCACTCTACCATGTACCTTGGCTGTTTTGTTTTTTAAAGCTATTATAAGCTCTTCCTACCTGTTACAGAGGCTAAGCTATGGTCTCTGAGTATCTTCCCCTGTTCCCCATGATGTTGCACTGCAGGCTCTCTTCTGTCAGTCATGCTGCCACATGGAGGGCTGAGGGGCGGGCTATAACTTCATATCCCCGGGCACCCCTGTCATTGGCTCTCCATGCAGCATGACTGACAGCTGCAGAGACCTGCACCAATGTGGATGGGAGACCAGTATTACAGCAAGAAGAGTTGCAGAGAGCAACAGCTTTGGGTGCCATCTGCTACCCCTGCAACTTGTGTGCAGTCCCCTAGGGACAACTAGAGGCTGCACACTGAGTAAAAATAATAATAATTAAAAAAAAAACATTTGCAAAGACTCTGGTCTGCCTCTACATAAATTAAATACATTATCTATATAACATCTGTGTAAAAGAAGATTGGCATAACAATGGGGTCAAAAAATAACCTCCTCTCCCTCCTCCGAGCTACCCAAAAATACATTTCTATTGCTGGGGGTGAAATGAGTTCCCATCACCATACCACATGTAAATAAAAATCACCATTAAATTTAAAAAAAAATGGAATCTAAGATAAACATCATACTCTATTTTAGAAATTCCCTTACTCGGGTACTTCTTCCTATCCATTATTTTTACAACAATAACATTTCTTCACACCTCACAAAATCAGCATTGCACACAACACTTTAAACACAGTCCTTCAAACAGCAGGAGTCCTCCTGCAAACAATAAACATTATCAGGCTTCTTTCTGTATTAGGATGTTTAAACTGATTGAAAACTTAAACTCTGAGTCTGGAGGGAGGTATGGAGCAGGAAATGCTGGTTTAGGCTGATCACGCTTGTGACAATACTCTCTCCAACCCATGGGCCAGCGGACCTGGATAGACCTGAATGGGTCATCTTTGGGATGTCTGCAAGAGATACTATGGTTCAAGATTGGTTTGCCAGGAAAGGCCATCTGCATTGCTGTTCTGCTTTCATGGCCGGTACTGAACTGTGAAATTATAGGGCTGGTGTACTGCAACAAGCAGCCATTGTCCCCAAAGACAAGTGTAATGTGTTCAGTGAGCCCCGTGAATGCCAGATCATACAAACAGGGCTATAGATTTTTGGGAGTCCACACTAGCAGGGTGCTCACTGCTGTCTATCCCACTTGGCTTAACACTGCTCCCAATCGAAACATAGAAACAACAATAAATAAACACAAAGAAACATTTGGCGGGATCAGGAGCAGTTAATATCTGGGCTGAGGTCAGAGCACTTTTTAGCTGTTGAAAAGCAGTGACACACTCTTGGGACCTGTCGGGGAAGGGTTTTTTCTTACTAAAGTCAGGGACAGACCTATGAAATACCCTGCCATACCTAGGAATGTAAATATTAAATGCACAATTGAAATCAAACTTTTATACATTACTATTGTTTCAGTTATGTCATATGCCCAAAGGGTCTCCAGTCTCAGTGAATAGAAAATGTTTGGTTCAAGGACTGTAGTACTCTGCACATTTAAAACAAATAAATATAACCATTGTGTGATACTGTTTTGTAAATATACAAAAATATTTATTAAAAAGGACATACTCATAAAAAGGGTTGCATTTTAGGAAAATGCATAAATACAGTGTTGCATAAAAGCAGCCGAGAGGCGTCTAGATCTTGTTCTCTGTATAAGTGGATTGGTAGGTTAGTGAATGTGTCAGGGTCTGAGACCCACTCTGCCACCAGCCAGGGGGCCCTTACCTGATCATGAAGCTCCCCAGTCTTCCTCTGCCCACTGGATGGATGCTCCACGATGCGCTAGGCCACATCCCCGGCCTCTAGTAACACAGACACCGTGAATCGCGGGCCGTAAAAGGGGCATGGCCTAATTCCGTCTGCTGCAATCTCATTGGTGGATGGGGGAGAGGCAGGGGAGAAGGCTGGAAACCTTCATCATAGAGTACCAGCAAGTAGGAGGAGCTAAGGTGTCACTCTTAACTGGTGGGAGGGGTTTTGGTCCTCCAGCCCTATATAAACCCAGCAATACCTTCAATCAATGCTTGGTTGTTTAGCTGTTCATAGCTCTGCTCTGTCCAGTCCCTGGTTCCCACTTGTGGATATCCATATTGATTCTAACTGATTTCCTTGGCTATTTGACCCGGCTTGTCTACTGATTTCCCTGCTCGTACCTTGCCCCGACTCTGGATTGTTACCCCGTTTTGCCTTTTACGCTGCCTGCCCCGACTCTGGATTGTTACCCGTTTTGCCTTTTAAGCCGCCTGCCCTGACTCTGGATTGTTACCCTTTTTGCCTTTACGCTGCCTGCCCCGACTCTGGATTGTTATAAAGGATTTTTCTTACTGGATCTACTGAGCTGTGTGTATTCCTTTATCCTTTGGGCCTCAGTTATCCAACCTGCAAAGTAGCTCCCTTCCCGAGCCCAACAGAATGTTCCCAAAGTCTCCAGATAATGCAGCCCTTTGACCAGGCACAGTCCTTAGAGTGGATCTCCAACTGCTGATGTTATAGTGTGTTATTCTAAGTATGGATTTAGAGTAACACTGATGTCCTAGGACAAGAATTGAATGACTAATGCAAATATTCTGGAGCACCCCCAACTTCATGATGAACACCAACAGAGTTTCCAAGGGGATGACTCTTACTTAAGGTAGACTCATTAAAAGAAAAGTCAATCCATGCTGCGCAAGTTTAACACACACAGAGCCAATACTGCCTACGTTTCCCCGCAGAGTGAGCCGACCTGCACTGCATCAGAGAACACTGGGGGGGGGGGGGGGGGGAGAGAACACCGGGAGAGAAGGGGGACAGAAGAGAGAACACAGGGGGTGACTGAGGAGAGAACACAGGGGGTGACTGAGGAGAGAACACAGGGGAGAGGAGAGAATATAGGGGAGAGACAGGAGAGAATATAGGGGAGAGAACGGAGAGGATAGACAGTCATGGATAGGGAGAGGAGAGAGAGACAGACAGACATGGGAAGGGAGAGGAGAGACAGACAGACATGGGAAGCGAGAGGAGAGACAGACAGACATGGGAAGGAAGAGGAGTGCAGCAGACATGGGAAGGGAGAGGAGAGAGATGGGCAGACATGGGAGGGAAGAGGAGAGCGACAGAAGGACATGGGGGAGAGGAAAAGACAGAAGATCAGACTCTGGATCCGCCCCTGCTTCAGGGACACATATGCAATCAGTGATTCCTATTCTAATACATAGTGCACAACTAGACTACATACATAAATACATTTTAAAAAAGAAAAAACCTGGTCCCGTTCTTTAACCGAATCAATCTCCATAAAGCTCCCAAGTTAAAAGATTGTAAACTGAACTTCCTTTGCAAAAATCTGTTACAAAAGCAGACAGAAGAAAGCGGAAACTCTACAGGGTTCCTATGCAGCATTTCTTATTAGTACATTATAATACAGGATACACTATACAAAACAAATATATATACATATATATATATATATATATATATATATATATATATATTGCAATAAAAATGAAAATAAAAACAAACAATAGGTTAAGAAATAAAATAAAATAGTAAAAATCTAAAGAAAAATTAAAATAAAATAAAAGAATTTAAGAAAATATATAAGAAAAACAAAGTTATAATAATCAAATGAATCACATATCCAAAATATTAAATACAGTATAATAAAGATAATAATACTTTAAAAATACATGAATCAGTTAAACACACTTCATACACGCTTAATTAATAAAACGTATTGTAAAATATTGCACTGCGCATAACTGAAAGTTCTAAATGTACATAAGTGAAGTACCCAGTGGTAACACAGGAAACTGTCTAGTCCCCAAACTTACTTTGGTGCAAGATGAAGATTACTGTAAAGTGCACAGGCTTTTTATCCAGTGTGATTTTATGCATGCATTCTTCATAAATCCCATTTTTAATATTTGACTCAAGCACTCCCCCAGTGATTAATCTTCATTTTTACTACAGACACTGAGCATATGGAATTTTGTTTCATTTATTCTCTGTTTCATTTAGTGTTTTTGGTTTCATTTAGTCTCTTCCTGTGCTCCTGGAATAAAATATATTGTGTGGACTGTAATAGACTAGCTCTTGTACACAGTAGGATCTCTTAACAGTGCAACACATTGTCTAATGACATCACTAGAGAAACAGGATATTCCATTTATTTGAATGAAATTATTCTCATTGGTTCCTGCAGAAAAAAAAAAGGGCACTGACTTTTACTCAGCTAGTGTCGGCAGTCCTGTTTTTTGGCAAACTGCTGTAATTTCACAATTTCATCTATCTTGAAATAAATGATATAATTTAACCAATACAAAATGTAAAACATTGCATTTTAAAGTATTGAAAGCACATTAATATGCATTAATATTTAGAAGATAAATTGTGGGCATCAGACAGTCCCATTAAGAAACAAAACAGTTTAACATGACCTACTGACATATATAAAATCATATACATGTAAAGGTTAAAATGTAGTTCCTAAAAAATCATGGAATGAATCAAATGTGATATAAAATATACTTATAAAATATCTCAATGATATCACTTATGCAAGGATCTTGGTAGTTTCTTAGCGTAACAGTGAGCCAAGGTTAGCCATAGTGTGTTATGATTGTAGAAAAATGTAGGTCCCTTTCTGGGACAGCTCAGATTAATCTTGTCATGTCCTGCCACCTGTGAAAGACAAGCCTTAAAATCTGGCAGTTGGTTAGTGATTAGGGAATAGTGATCTGATAAAAATTAATAGTGGAAAATGTGAGTTTAATAAGGAGACATGGTTCAATTAAAAAGGAGAATTTAAAATGACCGTACAAGCATCTGTTAGTTTTATTCTTGGACTTAATTCTTAATTTACAAATCAGGAATGTTGAGAAAATATTAGCTACATTAACTATATTGTTAAGATGTAATTTTAATTTATAGAACACAGATGTAGAATGCAACCAGTTACACTAACTTGATGTTATTTCAAGATGAGAGTTCACGTTTCCTCAAATCATGTGAATGAGTTTAAACAGAATGTAATTAAATAACAATTCAACAGTGGCTCCATGTGGCTCTCATCCAAAGATCCATGGCTGTGTGGGTGTGTGTGCAATCTTAAATCATTATTGTTTTAAATAATAAACTTTTACAAAAAAAGTGTTTCCTGTAAAACAATCTCCATTAGTATAACATATTTGTTGAACCAAAATAAAGCACAAGCAATGCTATTGCAATGATTTTTTCGTTTATAAAGTTTTCAAACATATTTTAAGAGATTATTGCTGGATGCATTTTGAACAGTTTCTCTGTATATCTTGTCTATAGTACTAATGTACGATTGTATGGAGCAATAGTTCAATGTTCTGTGATGGACCAGCATATTTATTTAATACCACAGAAGCAGACCATTTCACAAATGCCTGTTAGTTTGTGGCTTGAAGCATGTTGTTTATTGACAGGTTGTTTTTTATAAATCTGTGAATTGAACAATAAATAATAGCCAAATAAAAATACATAAAGTAAATAGAGACAAAGATGAACGAAATAAATGGAAGAAACAGAAAGAAGGAAAAAATAATCAACATACCATTAGTACACAATTAGAAAATACATGTCATTTATATCAGCTAAATTTAATTCAACTCATTATGCACAGGTCAAAGGAAATGCTTACCATGGTTTCCATAGTTATTGAAATTACTTTGTTTGGGCCCAAGCTAATGTTGGGTAAACTGTTTTTTATCATATTAATCTAGTCAGATTTAGATGATGATAGTGAGATGGACCATTTAAAAATATTGAAATAGAAGGCAATTCAAAAGAGCGCGTTAAGGTGTGTGTTAGTTGGTGTAGCCAGATCTACCATTTTAATCAACATAATCTTTGGTCTAGAATTATATGTTTATTACTTCAGGTAGAAAGCACATGACTGATGACAGACCAAAACTAATTTAATTGACCAGAGCATATGAAGCCAAGTACCTTCTTGAGACTCACATCTACCACACCAGATTTCCATAATCACAAAGGAGTTAGATAGACATGTAGCATAAAATATAATGTCAGTCTTTGGTTTTCGTCAAGCAAAATCTAAAAGGAGAAGGACAGAATTCTATGCCACTGATCAACATCAATAGCGCCAATTCAGTTCATATTTATTCAACTCACTGAGTTGAGTTCAAATTAGTAGGTTGCATATATTTGACATTATCTGTTTAGAAGCTTACTGTGCTTTTATTGTTGGTAACAACTTAGAATATAATTGTATTAGATACAGGAATCTTAGAATTGTAAGATGTTGGCAGCTTAGTCTTGCCTGCACTTTTGGAAGTCTCATTACAGGTGACCTGTGACTGGCTAGCTCCACGCTCTTTGAGAGAGAGTATGATTTACATGAAGAACATAGTGTAAGCCTGTCAAAGGTCACCTGAGTAAGTCATTGTCAGGGCAAAACGTGTTGTGACAAAACTTCCAGAAGTACATGTGAGACTAAGCTGCCGACATCTTACAATACCAGGATTCTGTATCTGATACAATAGTATTGCAAGCTTTTTTATGAGAGTGAGAGCTGCCCCTACAGCTGAATGTAAGCCTCTTCCCTTTTTATACTTATTATAATGTTTTACACTATACCACATTTCTCCTTTCCTTTGTATATGCTGAAAGTTTGAGCTCCAGGAAGTATCCCTGCATTTGGACTTAAAACTAAATCTATATTTATGAGTGAAAATTGAGCAGTATACTTACAGTGGCCACTATATTTCACCTTGATGAAGCCAATAATCAGCCAATAATCAGTGAAACAGACTTTCTATTATTTATGTGTATTGCTGCTGTCTGCCTTTTTAACTAACTAGATGCTCTTCTACTGGGATGGGGGGACAAGGAACAAGAAACTTGTCAGCTACACTTGCTACTGTGAACTTACATGTAAGGATATTTAAATAAACAGACTAGTAAGATCATAAGAGAGAGCTATATATTTCAATGGACAACTAATGAACTTATGTATTTAGGTATTAAAATCACACCAAAAATAGAAGATATAGAGTAAACATATTGGCGCTACTGAAAGATAAGAAATTACACGCTAAAGGGGTGGAGAAGGATGATGTTGTCGTGGATGGGCAGGATAAATGCGTTAAAGCCATATATCCTCCCCAAGTGGCTGTACATGTTTAGACACTTGCCGTTAGGAGTCCTGGAAAGCTGGCTAGATCTGGCCCATTCTAGTTTTTTTTAAACTGGTCTGGTTGGATTAAAAACCCAGACTGGCAGTCAGGAAAATAGCTATTTCCAATTAATAGGGGTATGTCTTGGCTGTCCCCTGAAAGATTATTACATGTCTAATATTATTGGACATATCTACTCAGTGCAAGTGCCAGATATAGATAATGAATGCTGGTTTAAGATTGAGAAATCCCTCTCAGAGGCAGGCTACCCTGGAGCATTTGTTCGGGTCCGGGGTCCAAATATCGTAATGTTCGGTACGAACCCGAACTTTGCAGTTCGGTACGAACCCGAACTTTGCAGTTCGGGTTCGCTCAACTCTAATCATGACTTTAATCGTAATGTTCGGTACGAACCCGAACTTTGCAGTTCGGTACGAACCCGAACTTTGCAGTTCGGGTTCGCTCAACTCTAATCATGACTTTAATTGTATCCAACTACATACAAATTCATGTCTTCCTTTTTTATGTTAGGGCTTTTAACAAGTCAAGTAGGAGTTTCAGTGCAGGGATAGATGAGGAGTCTGGCTGCATGTTATTATTCATTGTGCAGGGATGAGAACAGATTTAAAGAAAGAAATAAGAATTGGAATAAGTACTGTCGCATAGACAAAAGGGGACTTTAGAAAGGAACTGCAGTATAGAAAAGGAGCTTTTCTAGGAACTGTAGTATAAACAAAAAGCTTCAGCAGGGACTGTAGAAAAAACAGCGGTAGGGGTAGATAGAGTAAAACAAGGGGTGAGGCCTCTATGTAAGGGTAAAACTTAAGTTGGAGGTTAACTAAGCAGGAATATCCTAGAGAGGGTAACTAAGAAGGAACACCCTAGAGAGAGTAACTAAATGATCTCCGGCTGGTTGAGCCCTCCAAGTAAGGGCTCCCAGTTCATTGACACAGTAGCAATTCAGAGCAACTAAAAGCAGTGGATCTGTAGTAGCTGTTCAATTCAGCTCTAGCAGAGGATCAGGAACACATTGAGTAGATCACAGGCATCCAGCTTCAATGTAAAGGCCCTGTTTGCAATAAACTTCAGGTATTTAACAGGGTTGTGTTACACAAGTTACCAAGCCCATCTGAAACCAACAGAGAGAAAGAAATACAAGCTGAAGAAAAGGTAGGGTGCTCTCTAGAGGAGGTAGGAGGAATATGAGCACAAACACATTTACTTTTAAATCCATATGTCAGAAGGTCAGGGTAGAACCCTGATATTTTTCAAGGGAGTTTTTACAGTTATTGCCATTAAAGTAATTCAAGCTGAAATAAATTGCAACAATTAAATTATCTGCTGATATAAGAGTCAAGTTAATATACACTGATTGTTCCCAAATTTAATACAGCTTGGGCTGTTTTCCATTTGGAAACTGAAGTATGGGAGGAGTTTGGATCAAGACATATTTGCCATGAAAACCATATATTTATGGATATATATGGAAAAATACAGATATACATACAAAGGATAAATTCTAGTGTTTGATCTGTGACTAAGTAGCACCAACCTATGTGTTGCTCTGTCAGCACACGTGAAAAATTATGAACAAAAGAAACCAAAAAACAGGAGTGGTAGGTGCATCAAGCATCATTTGCGTACTCTATACAAGAGTGAATCTCTCTCTCTCAGGCAATTATATATTTCCCTTTATAACACGGTTTGTTGGTGGGAGTTACCT
The DNA here is from genome assembly GCA_036172795.1 of Pelodytes ibericus. NCBI lineage: Eukaryota > Metazoa > Chordata > Amphibia > Anura > Pelodytidae > Pelodytes > Pelodytes ibericus. The sequence continues at coordinate 114,513,974 of CM069858.1, forward strand.
AGCGCACCTACCACTCCTGTTTTTTGGTCTCTTTTGTTCATATATGGAAAAATGACCATGTCAAAAACACATACAAAATGCAATAAAATACACAAACACCGCTGAGTTGCAACATTGAAAGGAAAGGTGTAAGCATGAAGAATGATTCCACAGTGTGGGAATAAAAGGGTACCATGAATTGTGGAAGTGTGTGAGATGTGAATTTACATGAATATCAGCACAGCAACATAGAGATAAGGGCAGTGAGAGCAGGGTGCAGAGTTTGTCAGTGGAGGAGTACAACTAGGTGATAGAAAAGGTAAGTAACCAAGGGCTCCATGGCTACTGTCAAGATGCTACAGTAGTATTAACTCAGCAGCATCTGATGAGCAAGAGGATAAAATACTGGGCAGCCATATCTGTATCATTTGTTTCCTCACCAGAGGGATCTTCAACCACCTGTGGCAATGGATACTAGGTGTGGGGATTGCCACAGGAGCAGTGGTATGCATGAAGCCAGCATGCTGTAATTCCAATTTAGACTTTTGCAAAAGTCAGCTGCAGTGTTCAACGCTCCTGTTGGTACATAATTTTCCTCAGCTCCTGCTCCACACTTACTGCTCCTAAGTGACTAGACACCTTGTTATTCTTCTCCATAATTATGGTCAGTTGCTGGTCCATATGTGTGTCATCATGCTGGGTATCAGCAGTCAGACCTCAGACATTTCTGACTCTCTCTCTATTCTTTTTCCCATGTCTGTTTTTCTCCTTTTCCTTCCCATGTCTCTCTCAACTCTTTTTTCCCATGCATGTCTCTCCCCGTCTGTGTTCTCTCTTCTCTTCTTTTGGCTGCGTTCAGCTGCATTCGGTGTGCAATCAGCTATGATTTCCAAATTGCAAATCCATTTTGAAGCACATTAGTGCTACTTGGGTAGTTCTAAATTCAGGTACCAAAATGTCGCCAATGTGCTCCGTATCAGTCTGCAAACTGAAAGTCACCATTTCAGGGCCTGCATATTGAGGTGATCCTCTAGTGTGTAACTGATTTTGAAATAGTAAAAACACTTCATTAGCTGTTTTGAATATGTGCATTTGTTTGGATAGATGTGTAAACAATTTCAACGTGAAGAACATTTGTAAGGCTTAATAACATTTACTGGTATGCACAATCACTCAGTTTCTGCAAATATGTTCTAAATGCTGGATCAGAATTGTATTTTTTTAATTTGAAAAAAACAAAACTCCTGTATCGGATGAAAAGCAAAAAATGATAGGATTTCAAAGGGGATTTATATGTGTCCTTGTATTAGAAGTACGGAATTGGCTAAAATTACCCTTTCAATTATCTCGGCAGGTCTTTAATTAGTATTGATATCAATTAAATGTCTTAAGCCAAGCTAAGCAGATCAAATTGATAGAAGAAAAGTGAATGTGGGGTAGTTTTTGATGGATAATTAGGTTTATACACTACAAAATTCAATTAATTCTCCCGTTATTTTGAAACAGAATATAACATATATGGATTTAGCAGTAATTTGAAAACCTAATTCTGTCAAAATATATATTTTTAACCAAAAACGCTTACTTGAAGTAAATATTATAGGAAAGTAAATATAAACAAAATATAATGTAAAAGATCAAAATAAAAAGTACATACTGTGTAATTAATTTCACAAACAAAATGAATGTTGTCAAAGTACCCATCACAAATCTCTATGCACACAAAAAAGAGAGATACCTAATGGTATATTAAACCATAAATAACTGTATTAAAACCAAACAATAAAGACTTAAAAGATCCAGATGCCCCTTCAAAAGAAATGTGCACAAGTATTTTTAAAGACCAATATTGAATTCTTGAAATTTGTCTTTTCACATTCATTGGTACTGTGACAGATGATTTCCTCCACAGCTTTGTCAAAAACAGTCTGCTCTTGGATAGATCACACATCCTTCACTGTACACATTTTGCTTGTCATTGAAAGCTTCTGCATCAGTATTATCACTAGGAATACCACTCTTACTTTTATACACTCTAGTAAGTGGTCATGATGCAAAGCTATTACTTGATGTTGCGATTCTCTAAAAAGAACTCATCACCATGGTGACCCAGAAATTATAAGGCTTACAAAGAAAGCTATTTTAAGTAGTACAGATGTTTATAAGAGACTTAACAAATAAAGAACACCATCGTGATGGCTGTAAACTTTTCAATACATACAGATCTTGGTTGCATGCTATGATATAATAGTAACTTCAAATTAATTCAGTGGGTTTATTCAATGATGCCTGTTAATCTGAACAAAATTAATATGTTTTTTTACTGCACTTTATTCTGGAAAGAATAAAGTGCAGTTCAGCTGCAATACACTGCTTTGACGTAACATGCATTAAAGCACCATGGCTCAACTCCAGCAGGAGGACTTACCACAAGCAGCACCTTCTGGAATACTATGGACACCTCCAGTACAACCCACTGCGCCTGCTGCTTCAGCACCACATATTTCCCCAGCCATGTGTCACATGACACAAATAGAAGCAAGTAATCCTCAAACATCCTGGCCCACACTACAACAGTTCTATGGGTACTCACTGGGACCTTTGTTAGCCCGTCACAGCACCACCATGCATTAGCCGATAGTCCTCAACTGGTACCCTGTTTCTGTTACATCTACAATCGACCAGCATCTGCCAGGTCTCCAGAGCACATCCCAAATGTGTTTGGCTCCTGCTGCCAGAACCTGCTTCTGATGTAGCTGCTTCAACATCCTATGCTGAACTCATCTGCTGCTGGTGATGTCTCATCTGCTGATGCTTAAACTGCTGCTATTGAAGCACCTGCTGCTATTGCTACAGTCAATAGGATTAATCATCATTCCAGGGAGAATGATTATTTATACGTACTGGCATCCTCGGATTTCCAGGAACGATGCATACTATATAGAGTGACAGAGTGATTTTACATAAAGTGGATATGTATACAAGAATACAAAAACAGAGACAACAACTTCAAGTGAACAGAGTATTTCCATAATTCATGAAACTGAACCAACAAATGATTGTGATAGCAGGGCCTCTGGCCACCCCACTGCCACCCCTATGGGCACTCTGACTGATGATCAATCGCCTATGGTCACCAGGAGTAGCTACACAATTTTTACCAAGAAGTAGCCATGAGTCATGGCTGCAGTTGTTTGTAGAGGTGTAGAGGGGTGTTAATATATGTGAGTGACTTGCAAATGCTGCATTTCAATTGGATGTTGTGTGTACTTAATGTATATCATATTGCATTTCTCAGGAAATGGCTGCATCAACTCTTGTTTGGGGTCGATGTGAAGCAAATTTATAATTCAAGAGTGCATGTGGTATGTTTTGGGATGTTTTAGGATATTATTACACTCTTTATTAAATTGTATACATTACAAAAAAGGTTAAATCTTAAAAAAACTGGTTGCAAAAGAAAGCCCTATCTGTCCTTAAAAAAACAATATACTATATGTGGGGATTCATTAAAATAGCAAGCTTGCACTTTAATTTAAATGCACATATAGCTAAAGTAGAAAAAAAAGCTATTATCCAGAAAGGACATTAAAACAAAGAAAACCATTGTCCTGAAGGGGTTCAAATGTTGTAATAATTTTTATTTAAGTTCACTGATAGTGGTTAAAATTGTATTTTATTCTTGTATTGCACATGCATTAGACATTTTATTATTTAACTTTGTAACAATGGACATTGAATTATTATTTTTTTTTGAGGATGCAGTATTGATTTTAACGCACCTCTATATGGCTTTAACTGAGGGCATTAAATTACATTTTAGCATTTTGCTCTTTTCATTAATGCACTCTATTGAATCTACCCTAAAATGTGTAAACCTGTATTTCCATAAAACTATATATTTTGAAAAAGTTATCTATAATACTTTGAATTAAGCATCAACATCTCCTGATAAAAGGTATAGGTTGCATACTACTGCTATAAATTGCCTTCAAAATTAATTTACATATACTCTCCAATTCAACTCTCTGAACATTATAAGTACAGACAGAAATATAATAAGATAATTACATGCAGTAAAGTATTGAGATCTTTAGTTTACATATCCACATTAGCAGTAAACACACTTTTATTAACAAATAGAACTAGCAAAATCAAACAGGGCATTTGTAGTTGGAAATAACAATAATAAATCAATAAATATATGACATGATATGTTACATGATAAATAATGTATCTCATTCTCTGTGCATAAATTGGTTTCAAGTAGTATAATTATTTGGCTGTGCTTGTTTTTCTTGAAACAATTGTCACCAAATACCATATAGAGATCAGCTATGTACTATCTAATACTGTCAAAAGAGCAGTCATGATAATTAAGGGGAATTCTTTAACATTTGTATCCACTAAGAAAGTATTAATTTGGTTATTGTCCAGAATTTAAAATCAAAACAGTTTACTGAACATCAGTCTGAAAATTACAATTGAAAATCCAGCTAAGCAATCATACATATTTCTTAGAAAGCTATGCTATATAATAAGTCTGAATTAACCAGTATCCAAACATTCTTGGAAAAATAATCCTTGATTTAAGTCTTTATATGTAAAAATGGGTGAAAGAGAAATATAATTCCTCACATTATATATTTTTTTTACACTCACGGGATATTAGTAAACGCATATACACGACAACGATTATATTGTGTTCCTTTCTTTCATAATTGCCTAGTTTTTTGTCATCACTATTCCTTATTTACCATCAGCGCCTCTATCAGGAAAACTATGTTTTTATTCCAAAGCTGTGTCATCTTTCACCATAATGAGCACCCAAAAATGCAAATACATATCGATTCATGCAGAGGTCACTAAATGTGACAAGCAATCTGTGAAAAAGTTACTCGGAAGAACTAAGTTATAAAAAAGTAATTGGAAAAATGACTGTAACCTTTCTGTAATGAATAGCAATAATAAATGGCTTCCGTGGAGTTCTGCTGACCCTGTCAAAATGGCAAGGTGGTCTTTCCCAAGCCGATTCATGATTTTGATCTCTTTTGTAATCAACAAATATAGATGTGACATCATTCATTAATTGATCTAGCGATTGTTTGCATACATGTTGGTAAAAAGCGCTCTAATTCATTTATTTTTGACTGAGAGGTCAGAAGAACAAAGGAGAAACAATTTATCATTCTAGATTCACAATGTTGTTTTTTATTTAATCATGACTTTATGCTTTAATATTGTACAATTTTAATAGTCAAGGGCTTACTTCTTATTGTTTCCTGTTTCAGGTAAAATTCAACTAAACGTACACTGAATTAGTGATTTATAGAAGAAAACATAAGACCACTAATTCAACTATTTATACATATTTTTGTTATATCCCAAATTAATTGTCATAATAGCTCGAAATCCTAGAAATAGTAGAAATGGAACTATGTATCATTATTTCTACAAATTAACAAATCTAGATTTTTATTCATGCAATAGTTAGTTGTGGTAACTACACCACGAGTTTGAAAAAGAAGGCATAAATAGACAAGTTTGGTAAAATAGCAGAATTAGATTTTTTTTAATCTATGTCTAGGCCCAGGTGGATGCAGAGCCTAGCTCAGGGTGCACAAGTGGAAACAAATTTAACATGGCTAACCTAAATCCAAAATGATTCCATGCCAGGAATGTTTTTTTGGTCATTCACATTGCATTCACCTAAGTGATTTACTTATTCCGCCATTCACACATTTTTATCTTTTAGACACCATCACTTCACATTTCACATCACTCATTTTGCACACACACATTTTTCCTTATGTATTCATTTCGTCTTCTTTTCCAGTTTGTCACACACCTACTTTTCACATATTTCTATCTGCACCCATTATCTTTCACATTTCACTTTTTTTTTTCTCACTTTACTTTGTACTCCTCCCTTTTTTTTCACACTGACACCTTCACAGAGTGTTCATACACAGGTGTATGCATTGTGCACTCAGTATATTTCATGCTTGTTCATTGGCTGACCACTTGTATATAGGATTTGTGTGTCCACTTGTAATACACCTATGACTAAGCGTGGTAACACGCGAAACGCGTCAGATGGCCTTCACTCACCATGAATCTTTAGTCTGTGGATTTACCGTACTCTGTTTATCTATTTATCACATTAAAGCACCTTTTGTATTCATCATGCTCAAGAGTGGAGTGCACACATTTTTTCATTGATGTCCATGTGCTGCGCCTAATCAATGCTGTGGAGCACCCACCCTCTACACATTTGATTGCTGTGAGTGGAGCCAGTTTGTTTGCTTTTTCTTTTGGTCATTCTCATAGAGGTAGCATTTATTGAATGTTTCAGCAGCATAATAATAATTGTTCACACAAGAATAACAAGAATAGTGGTCACTTTAACATAACAATCTCTTAATATCAGGTAGTTGGAGCCAGCTTTGCTCAAAACATTAGGCCAGATACTAAAATTAACTGCATCAATAATATTTGAAAGTAGATTGTCAAAACTAAAACAAAAGAAGATAGCAACATAACTGGTCTGAAGTTTCATTATTCATCAGTCTAGACAAGTTAAACTTGTTACCCACTCTCTTTTTCCATCCTTTTTACATTTTTGTGCAAAAACACTGGTACAGGACCCCACTATCAAAATGCGTTTGCTTTTTTCAACAAAGCATCAACACTGTTATAACATAGAAATATTTAAATATCCCAAACCGAACTGAGGTATCTAACAATATTGGATCATTAGACACCTGTTCCAAGACTGGGCTCAGTAATGTTTAGAAACAGGAGCTCTTGAGGGGCGGAGCTGACTGAGGACTAAAGTGGATGTGCTTTTTCCAAGCTCTGACCTAGGCTGAAAATAACTGCGTATATTTAATGGTTATACAGCCAAAACGGCTCCAGCACCAAACCCAGGTTATACCTGACACGATGGGGCGTCCACAATGCTTCCACCATTCCCATTATATCAAGATATCGGCTCCCTGCTTTTGAGGCCGCAGAAGCCTACACTGTCACGCTCTGATGCAGACCGCATGGGAGGCTCTTCTGATACTGAGGATTCCTTGGAGGACACTGTCCTCCTGCAGCAAGCTGCCCAGAGTAGCAACCCCCCGGAGCTACCATATGATCAAACCCCCTACAACCAAAGGTGACATGACTAAATAGTTTTTGGACTTGAAGGCTGTTATACAAACAGAAATGGTGTCTGTTCACTATAATATGTCTGTTATATGATATGGCTAGGTCACATATTTGGGCTTAAGTCTCTGCGCTATCTTTTTGAACCGTGCTCGTAGCGGACTCCAAAACTTGTACCTTTGAGTCTAGCACTCAAAGGTACAGGTTTTGGAGTCCGCTACGAGCACGGTTCAAAACGATAGCGCAGAGACTTAAGTCCAAATATGTGACCTAGCCATGCAGGTGCAGGACTTTCATTGCAAGATGCTGGTGATGAAGATGAAAACCCAATCTGCAAACTTGGTGCGAGGGGTCCTAGAGGCAGTTGGGCCCACTGCTCTCCGGTCCCATCTGGTAGATCTATTGAAACAGATTTGGCCTTAGGGTCCTGCTAAGGAACATAAGATTCTGGACTGTTTCTGTGTGCAGAAATCAAAGAGAGCTCAGCAGACCACACCATGTGAGCAAAAACTGCGCGGAACCATGAAAAACTGGGAAAAAACAGTGAAAAACTATCAGTATTGCGAACAACTAGAAATCTGAAGCAGATCGCATGTGCCGGCTCAATGTTACTTATCTACAAGGACTTACCAATAGAAGTTGTGGAGAAGGGGACTCACCGATCTTACTACTCACCAGTGTAGCCAGAGGATCAAATATAAGTGGACTGCACCCACATCCCTCACTGTGGTGTGAGACGACAAGCAGCTTTCAATCACTGATGCCTCTGAAGTCAGTGCTTTTTTGATGGCTTTGGGATTTCCCCTGCTTGATCCTTGGGTGTCAGCTACCGGAGGAGAGTCTCCATGCAAGGCTTTCACTGATGATTAACCCTGCACTCTTCAGCACTCTTGGATTTGAGTTGTTTTATGTGTTTATTGTTAAAGTATCTGATTTGACACGTCCACTCCGAAGAGTTAGTTTTACCCCCTGAAGAGCTTTTCCGTTGATCCGTTGTGATTGGACAGTGTATTTCCCTCCACAAGTGGTTGGGAGCCCCTTTTTTTACCACGTTCTCAACTGTGGTCAGTGGTCTCTCTCTTGAGCTGCTTCTCTATTTCTAGCCTCTACTATACCTCTATCTCTCCTACTTTCCCTTCCTATAGACCACAAGACTTTGTGTTACTATATTCTAATATTAGTGTTATGTATCTGACAGGTGCTCCGTTAGCATACATTTTTCTTCTTTCTTCAATAATGGATTGACAGCGCATTAAAATCTTGTTCCCATTTAACTCGGATATTTTTGCCTTACTTCCTCTCCCTCAGCTGTAATTCGTGACTCAGTCTGTGTCTGGTACAAATTCATTATGGTTGCTCTACATCAGGGATAATCCTCTTTTTATTTACCGTCGTACTGTATAATATGTTGATTTAAATTGGGCATAATACTAATTAATGCTAACAATAATTATAATAATACTATCATGCTAACTACCACCGATATTACAGCTCAACTTGGTACGTTTATACCATTGTTTTGGGAACAAGAATTGTATTTTTCTATTTGTACAGTTTTACCACTATTTTACCTCAATTTTCTTAACTACAGTGAGTAACGCTACCTATATTCTGTTTTCGTAGGTATTTGTGTATATATTATATACACAAATATAAATGGTAATGGGTCTTGTAATTTTTACTGGGCATCTCTAACTCCCCTTTTTCGTATCATACTATTGAATCTTGCTTTGTGCATAATGTCCTGATTTTGTATGATTCTTTTATGGCCCAATAAAATTATGATTCACAAACAAAAGAAACAGGAGCTCTTGTTTGAGAACATGTTTTAGCCTATCTTTTAGAAGGATGCAATAAAACCAAAAGACTAAAGTTGGGTTTAAACTTAAATAAATTAGATTAATTAGTCAAAATATTTTCTAAATTAGAATAGAGGCACTTCATAACTGTAGCAAGATGGTAACCAATGCTTTAGAAATTATTATGCCACATGAGTGGCATTAAAAGATGTTATAGTATAATGAAATGTAATAAATAAAACTGTGACAAGGGTATGGGTGTGGTGGTAAGCAGGGGCATTGCTAGGTCTTCAGATGATCATGCCGTCTCTCTCTCTCTTTCTCACACACGCCATCTCTCTGTGTCTCTCTTTCTCACACACGCCATCTCTCTCTCTCTTTCTCACACACGCCGCCTCTCTCTCTCTTTCTCTCACACACACACACCGTCTCTCTCTCTCTTTCTCACACATACCGTCTCTCTCGCTCTTTCTCACACAAACCATCACTCTCTTTCTCACACACACCGTCCCTTTCTCTTTCTCACACACACCATCTCTCTCTTTCTCACACACACCATCTCTCTCACACACAATGTCTGTCTCTTTCTCACACAGACACCCTCACACACATACACTTACGCAAACACCCTTACACACACACACTTATGCAAACACCCTTACACACTCACATACACTTACCCAAACACCCTTACACACACACACATACACTTATCCAAACACCCTTACACACACACATACACTTACGCAAACACCCTGACACACACACCTAGACATCCTGACACACATTGAGACGCCCAGACGCACACATTGAGACTCCCCCACACACACATTGAGACACCCACACACAAATTGAGACACCCACACACATTCACACACACTGAGACACCCAGACACACACTTACACATATTGAGACACCCAGACACACACTGAGACACTGAGACACACACTTACACACATTGAGACACCCAGACACACACTCACACACACTGAGACACACACACACACACACACACACACTGAGACACCCAGACACACACTGAGACACCCAGACACACACTTACACATATTGAGACACCCAGACACACACTGAGCCACTGAGACACACACTTACACACATTGAGACACCCAGACACACACTCACGCACACTGAGACACACACACACACACACACACACACACACTGAGACACCCAGACACACACTGAGACACCCAGACACACACTTCCACACATTGAGACACCCTGACACACACACCTAGACACCCACACACAGTCACACATTTTTTCTATTTTTTTTTACTTACCTTACAGTCGGTTCATCATCCAGGATCTTCTGCCGGACGTCACCTAACATCCGCTGAGCAGATCGCACAGCGCGAGGAGCTGCGGTCACTGCAGGCACTTGCCTGTGGGCCACACCTCGAGGAGGAGAGGCTAGGGAGAGAGCTCCCTATAGCAGCCTCTCCTCCCGATTGGCCTTCACGCCCGCATGAGATTAATCCTCTGATTCTGGGACCATGTCCCAGACAGAAGAAAACTCACCGAGTGATTAAAAAAAAAAAAACAATTATAGCCCTGGAGTCTCATGGCTAAAGAATACTTTAGCCCCAGAGTCTCCATTCGAGGGGGAACTCGGGGCTATAGCCCCAGTAGCCCATTCCTAGCGACGCCTCTGGTGGTAAGTACGAGAGCCCTATTGACATATGAGTGAAATACATTTTTGTTGCATATTGGTGCATTGGTGACTAAAATAATAGATTGTATTACACATATAGGAAAACATTTATAGAGATACATCTATAAAAATAAGAAAATTGACAATACAACACAGCAAATTGTATATACTCATGCCCACAGATTCATAATGATAGTTGCTCCACAGATGATGTAAAATAGTACACTTTAATAAATGTGCTTTAATAAAGTGTGCAGGATGATAAGTAGCCACAGATGCTATACAAAGCATGTTACAAATCTAAGTAACCAAATTGATATCCTTACTGATAATTAGATCACAGAATGTTAGATACTCCAATGATTCTAATACAGTTCTTAACCCATTTTGTTTGACTAGATATTCAATCTCCTTCGGATGTATGAATCACAATCTCTCTCTCTCTCTTTCTCTCTCTCTATATATATAGTTTACATATCAACCCTTATGCAATAATTATTTTTGCATTTAATTCAAGAGGGTGATGTTAGAGCTTAAATGCACAACTATCTAGATTTAATTTCTATAGCGATATACAAACACTTTTCATTCAATCCATGTATAATTCCATAGTGATATAGAGAAATATACATTTGTTTTTTATTTATTTTTTAAATTATATTTTTATTAATTTTTTCATGGTTATATTATCCATGTACATAAACATATAAGAGCAAGATAATTGTCAATATATAGAGAGATTACATAGATGGATAAGAATACATAAATATACAATACAATCTTCTCATGTCAGAAAATATAACAAAATCTTGTTTGGCATAAACTTATGCATCCCATTTTAGACATAATTAACCATATCATAACTGTCCTGAAGTATGAGAACACAACACATATACATAATTAGGGAAATGCTGGTATCTTGAAGATAAATTAACAATCCAGAAACCTCTTAAATAGAATGAACACATATAAAGGATATAACATTATTTGCATGTATGGAGGTGCCTAGTTTATCTGGGGACCAAGATCAGTAAACTAACAATAACCCTAACGTATGGAAGGTCATAACACCAAATAGAAAATCAGCAATATGGGCAAGTGCTCTACAGAAGTCAAAAACTAGTAAACAGTGAGATGTTTAGGGCGTCATATCAATTTAAAGAGGACATATTAAAGACCTATGCAACTCTCCAGACACATAGACACTCAGTTGAACTCCATCAATAATATAAGTATACAGTAGAAGTGGCGCTCAATAGGAGAATAAACAGTGTTCACTGAGGTATTATTCAAATGAAATAGAAAATAAGTAAATTGGAAAATGTGAAATAGAAAGATGGGGAGAGAGGCAAGAGGAAGGAAATAGCAGGAAAAGTGAGAGGATAGTGAGGGTAGAGTGTACCAAGAGAGGGGGCACTGGCAGGATAAGAGATATCCACCAAAAAAAAGGGGGTTTGTGGCTCCACAATTTGTGGCCATGGTTTGTCACTGTCCCGCAAGGATGTGACTATGCTCCGGGGCAGAGAGAGAGCAGGGACAGGGTGCATACATAAAACATTTCAATGGGACCACGGTCTCAGGATATATAAAGTATGTGTCCCAGCAACAAAGTCACAGGGAAATCCCAGTGATGTCATAGATAACAAGGAAAAAACGATGACATTCCAAAACGGGTGGCTTAGACAGCCGCTTCATCGAATAGCCTCTGCAAACATTGGAGCTTTAATCAAGACGACATGAGGACAAGTTGCGGTGAGCTCTGACGATTCTCAAACAGAGCGGGGAAGAAGTGAAAATTATTCTCCACCAAGTTAACACTGGCAATGAGTCCCCAGGTATGTGGATGATAGCTTTCTCGAAGGGAATGCAGAAGTGCGTATCAACAGTGAGCACAGCCGCCCTGTATCACATCTTCTGCGGCACGGTGTGTGGCACCTCATCTGGATCTGCCTCTGAGGGCTTCAGAGTAGAAAAGAGGTGCAAACCAGCATGGCCAGGAATCCCGACAGCAGGGTATCGGTGAGATCTGCCTTCATGGCTGGTGCATCGTTTGATGAGTCTGTATTTCCATGTCGCCCTGCGGTGTAATTGCGTTGAGGCTTTTTCAATTCCATCCATGTATATTTGAACACATAATTACTGTGCAGCATTATTGATCTAAGCAAATCATGAACGATGATTCCCTTGTCAAAAAAGTAATATAATATGTAAAAAAATGAATATACTAATTAATATGTATATATAAATATGTATATATATATATATATATATATATATATATATATATATAAAAATTTATATATATATATATATATATATATATATATATATATATATATATACTATATAAGTAACTGCTTTAATTTGTTTACGTATTATATTAGAACATTACATTATTATTTATATCAATAAATAATAATGTAATGTAAAAAATGTATTACATATTTCCAGTAAAACTGATGTAATCCGTGTGTAAATACTGGATGCATTCTAGAGGAATCAATCATACTCATTTGATATTCTGTGCATAACAATCTTGGCCATGTAGCCTTTTAAAAGAGTCATGAATATAACATAATTTTTGTTTAATGCAGGAACTTAATATAACAATTAACTTAAACAATGTCTGTTTATTCTTCAGTTATAATCAAAACTAGTCTGAAGAAATGTTGCATAACAGAATAATACAGCCGTTCAAATGGTATGTCAGTCAACACCAATTATTTTGCATTCTCTTTGTAGATTGTTTTCCCTTGATTGACATCATCACAGATACACTAAATAACTACTTTGCTGAATTAATTATAAATTCATTATGGCCTGTATTAAACCATTTCCTCCAGGATCTTTCCTATTTGAATTGTGTTTGTCAACTAAATTAATTGTTTAAAGGTTGCAATACTTTGTTTCTGAAAGTTGATAATAATCATTCATGAATAAAGAATTATTCATGTAAATATTATTAATACTATTATTGAAACTTTTTATATCAATATATATTGAAAGAAACATGTCAATAATAAAATAACAGACAATGAATAAGAACCAATATAATTTTTTTTTTTGCAATGCTTTATAACTTTACAAGAGCAGAATATTTTGTACTCATTGGGGCAGAGGACTGCATATATCTAGTGCGTGAAAGCACTGGTACTATGGTAAGGGAATAATGGCATTTAGCATAAAACTCATAAAATGGTGCCCACAGATACTATTATAAATTAATTATTGTCCCCATGAGGTTTGGGGCTTGGGGTTGGCTATGCTTCATGCCACAAATAAATTGATGTAAAGTCCACCTGGGACCTGGAGCTGGCGCTATGCCCCAAGCCCCACATTTATTAAAAGTAATATCCCACTTGGGTTTGGGAAGGACAATCTAAAATTTCCCCCATGCCTGAAAACAAATACCCTTTGTGAGTAGACTGAGAATGAAACACCAATCCTGGAGCGTTGGTATCTCAACAGAGAGATATCTGTCAGACAATCAGAAGCCTTCCTATCTCAGCCAAGCAGGATTTTCAAACCAGCCAATGGTATCTTGCTTTTAAAAAAACAGCCAATAGTAGTGCTGTGACATGGAGGCTTCTGAATGGCTGACAGAGCACTCCAGGTTCACCATCAGAAATGTCAGGGCCCCTTACAAAAATACATTTCTGTCCCCCATCCCTATATTCCAGTTGCTCCCCTACCCTCCCAAAGTCATTTTATCCAGGCCTTTGTATATAATACCAATGATTTAAATGCACCTATCACCTGCATTGCACATCCAGGACTTGCCGCTGCCCCTGCCCAGGACATGCCCCATTACTCGCATTGCACATCCAAGACTTACCCCATTAATATGCCACAGCCAGTTTGCCCATTAATATGTCACTCTATGCACTTCACTGTCTCAAATTTTTTCCTCTTTTGAATAATCTTTCTCACTGTAGAATGATGGACTTTAAATTGTTTGGAAATGGCCTTATAACCATTCCCAGTGTGATGGGTAGTAACAGTTGCTTCTCTGGAATAGTGTTGAGCGAACCCGAACCGCACTGTTTGGGTTCGTACCGAACATTAAGTTTTTTTGGACCCCGGACCCGAACACGGACATTCCACTGTATGTTCGTGTTGGAGTTCATGGTTCGGTGATTTAATGGGGCACTTTGAAAGGCTGCAGGGCAGCCAATCAACAAGCGTTTGACTCGTTTGCCCTTAGAAGCCATCACAGCCATGCCTACTAATTGCATGGCTGTGATTGGCCAGTGCAGCATGTGACCGAGCCTCTATATATAAGCTGGAGTCACGTACACGCTCATCAAATGAGCTCTTCTTAGTGTAGGTAGAGGATGCTGCAGCTGTGAGGGACAGATTAAAAAAAATGCTGGTGTTGAATCTGCAAACTACAGCGATTATTCAAACTACAGCGATAATTAAAATTACAGTGATTATTTTAGTAGGTGCTATACTACATATTTGTACCCTGCCCTGAGCCCAGTGCCACAGAAAGTGCAGTGCATGTGCGCCAGGCACATGACTTTAATCCTGTTCTGTTAGCTCAGTGGGCAACATCTAGGCATTTTTAAATACTGCAATTTGTTGGTGTTAAATATTACATTTGCGTCCTGCACTTCATATCTGAGAGTCAAATAGAACCGTCAAATACTGTGCTTACAGCGCACTTTGAAAAATTCAAATAGTTTTGAGTGGTAAATAGTACATTTGCGTCTTGCGGTGGACTTCATATCTGAGAGTCAAATAGAACAGTCCAATACTGTGCTTAAAGCGCACTTTGAAAAATTCTAATTGTTGTGCTTAATAGTACATTGACGGCCTGCACTTCAAATCTTAGAGTCAAATAGAACCGTCAAATACTGTGCTTACAGCGCACTTTGAAAAATTCTAATTGTTTTGGGTGCTAAATAGTACATTTGCGTCTAGCGGTGCACTTCATATCTGAGAGTCAAATAGAACAGTGAAATAATGTGCTTACAGCGCACTTTGAAAAATTCTAATTGTTGTGCTAAATAGTACATTTACGGCCTGCACTTCATATCTGAGAGTGAAATAGAACGGTCCAATACTTTGCTTGTAGTGCACTTTGAAAAATTATAATTGTTGTGCTAAATAGTACATTTACGTCTTGCGGTGCATTTTTTGCAGTCCAATAAACAAAAAAATACAAATAAAAAACAGTATTGGCTACCTTCTTCTCCTCCTCCTCCAGCGCCGCTTTCATCTACACCGCCACGGTCACCGCCTCCTCAACCTATGGGTCAATTAGTATAAACTGAAAGAGAATACCCTGCTCTCCAAACCTCTCTCAAATGGATAATTCTGTTGATCCTCCTGGCAGCCATGCTTTAGATTTAGATTTATGTTCTTCCAAAGCTAAAATCAAAGATTCCATCTAGTGCTATTTTATGGCTCAGCTGTATTTGTAATTTGGATGTATTTTATGTTATTTTAAGTTATTTCCCTATCCACATTTGCTTGCAGGGCACTTGTCCTACTCTTACCCACATTTTACTTCCTTTTGCAGCCCTCTAGCCCTTTCCATGACTTTTTTTAGAGGCATTTTAGTGGCCAAAAGTTTGTATCCCCATTGACTTCAATGGGGTTCAGGGTCAAGTTTCGGGGTCAAGTTCGAGCACGGACCCGGACATTTTTTTGAAGTTCAGTCGAACCTGCCGAACCCGAACATCCAGGTGTCCGCTCAACTCTACTCTGCAACAGATGATTGTTATTATGTCCTGCTATGTAAAACCATAGAATAATTTCAAAGAGGGTGTACTTTCTTTTACCCATTACTGTAATTGGAATTGGGAATAGTCAAGTCTATGGATGATACTTAAAGCTTTGGAGACAATTGAAAAGACATGTCAAAGAACAGTCACTGCAACAATGCAGTATATTCCAGAAGAGCTGGAAACTGTGTTTTCACAGACATAACTTTGAAAGAGAACAGCAGCTAATTCCAAAAAGACTAGGACCACAGTTAGAGAGCCAGGAGGGTATATATGTTATGTAAAATAAAGAAGAATAAATAGATCTGTCTGATTCCTCAAATTGTGCTATGCCCTAGCAAATTAAAATAAAGTGTGATAGTAACTGCTGTGCTATAGCAATAGCAATTCATTAATAGTCTTGGCTGATATTACAGTAATACAATTTTCTGCCATCTTTATTTTTCAGTGCAGTTTCAAAGTGATGAATATCACTATTGTAATGACCATTTATTTTATCATTAAATATGCAGTAGATATGCACTATTCTAATTATGTACGATAAGTACATGATATGTCTATCCAGTCATTAGCTAGCAATTATCACCTGCTAGAGGCTATTGTGTGATTATTAATACAAATGACAACATAATATGTTAGCCTTAAAGATCCCGTGCTGCATCTCATGAATTTAGAAAGGCAACATCAGTAAGCAAAAAAAGTGAATCACAGATGCACTTTAATGAATTAATTAATTATTAATAACAGTGTTTTGCAAGGACAAATGCATTGCAATTTAACTTTTGAGTCTGTTTTGGAAATCATGTACATTTACCTCTATAAAATATATTCATGTATTTTATACATCTGCTCATAAAAAACAGAAACCACTTAGTTATACATCCTGGAGTCAGCATAAAGCAGTATATATGGTTAAACATTTAAACAAAAAATAAAATACAAATACATAAGACTAAACACACATATCACAATTTGAACATACATTTTGAGATTAGATGTAGTGTGACTGAGCAACAAGCTAGTTGACTGAGGAATAAGATAGATTGTAGTAGTGTGGAGCTCTTGCAGCTAATATGGACCTTGAATGTTTAATACTTGATGGTGAGTAACTCCATATGTAGAGAATAGGTGTATATAAATTAATTGGCTAGTGGTATGTCTGCTGGATTTTTTTCAGGCATTCTGTAGGAGATCCAATTAAAATGGATTATTGTAAAACAAGTAGAGAGTAAACAAATGCATCAGTTAAACCCTTTATGGCCTGACTGTTTGACAATGTTCTACCATATATGAAATCAGGGCCTATTCTGGGCACCGCCCCTCCTTGTCTCCACTAGCAGAGCGCAACAGGTGCAAGCTCCACCCCGTTGTACTCTGAGATTGACGGATGTCAGGTGACATCCGGCACAATAACTGAATGGCAGTGTTCTGCCTATGCAGACACTGTCGGAAATGTGAGTGATATTATTTATCACTCCTTGTGTACTTCTTTTCCAATGAAGCTCAGCCAGACTAATGGGAGACATTTGCTGGTTGGGCATCATAGGAACGGTTGTTCAAATGCACTCTGCTAGCCAGCAAAATATAATAAATATCTTTATTTAAAATAAAAGTTTGTGCTCTTGCCCAACCCCCCCCCCCAATGGTGGAAAATTGAATAAATAAACACTTTTCAAAATTTTACCTGAAAAATATTTGGCATCTACAACAGCTAATGAAAAAAACTGCAAAATAGATTCAAATATGTGTCCTAAGTTTGTGATTAGCAGATAGTTTGTTTTAATTATGTTTGTAAATTATAAGGTAAATAGTGTAAATAGCACACTAGTATTACATAACCATTTCTTTTTCAAATTATCGATAATGGTAAGGTAACATTGATATCTGTCACGAATGCCACAATCACCCCCACATTTGTGTGGGTTTTTTCTTTTAAATATTTTATTTATCAAAATCACAGGTACAAATTTTCATACATACTCAAGGAAGAGTCACCCTAATTATATAAAATTTAAGGATATTTAAGAAAGATCCACTATCCTAAAAAATCCAATCCACTAAAATACCTTTTCTATTTCTTCTCCCCTGTTGTAAAAGTGCCTATGTGCAGATTGTTTGCGGTTGAGCTATAGTATTTGGACATCATTTAAGTGAAATTATGCTTCAAATAATATAACAAAAGGAAAGAGCGGGAGAGGGGAAAAAAGGAAGAGAAATAATAGGAGATACTATTGAATGAGATAATCTTCCTAACAGACATACACCCATACATCACCCTTTTAAAGACGTAGTACTCATAGGTCAAGATTGAATTATAGACTCAGCCAGTTGTCACCCAGGGACTGGGGGGAGGAGGATTCCCACTGGGAAAGATTCATAGCTTCGTATAGTTACGCAAAAGAGATCAGATCTCCTGGTGTTTATATTCACATATAAAAAGGGACTTTTCCATCTGGCTCTGGTAAATAATTTGGGCAATTATGTATTGACATCTGGGGGGCTCAACTCTTCTCCAATATCGGGCCATACAGATTTTTATTGCAGAGAATATATGAGCAAGAAGAATTTGCTGTGGTTTGGTCGTAGTCGGGCAGTCCAGCAAGAACAAGAACAAGAGGATAATAAGTGGACCTCGAAGGCCACATATTTCTTCCAGAAGCTGCTATAAGTTATTTTTTATCTCCCGCAGTTTCCCACAGTCCCACCATATGTGGTACATGGTTCCCAGAGCCCCCGCCGCCAGCATCTCCTGAATAAATTGGATTTTTTGCATTCTTTTGTTTTTTCTCCTTTTGCTTTTTTTTTCTCATAGCGACGCACCTGTAATTGCTTCCCATGTATGCCTTATAAGTCTGTTTTCAGGCATGTAACAGGGAGAAATTGTCCTGTATTTTTTTCTAAAAAAAAAAAATCTACTCTGTTTTTGGAATATACTAAATTGTTACCTTAGTGGTCCTCTTCCATTAAGTTTCTAAGCACCTCCTTTTATGTATACATTTACATTTAATGAGCATGATTTTGACAGGACTATCACTAATTCATCAACTAGACAGTTTTTGGGACAGGATGCAGATAGTATTTAATCCAAGTTTGAAAGAGAGTTCAAGAAAAAGACTACATATGGACACATTGATTGAATATCTTAAGATAAGAAGAATCCCCTTGCACTTTTAGCTTAAGACTACATCGAACACCTTTGTAAAGAAAATATGTAGCTTTGTCAAAAATGATATAAAATTTTAACAAATGTTTATTTAATTTAATGCTACTAACTGCTGAGACCTTTCAATCTGATTTTGTTAAGCTAACAGAAGATATTGTGAAGTTGGAGAAAGATGTAGAACTCACTTTTTCTGCACAGAAACTACAATAACTCAAACAAAGTTTTGACACCATCTTGGCTACCTACAAAAAAAGAGACAATGGAATTTAAGAAGAAGATGTTCTAGAGACGAACTAGATTACGAGTTGCACAGAGTCTACAGCTGGTATGACTGTAGAGATACCAAACAAAATCAAAGCTCTAACAACAGAACTGGTCCACTAAGTTTGACCCTGTCCAGGAACTGGGAAACTGAACCTGGGAGGTTCAACCAGCCTGGCGGATATTTTCAGTATCTCCTGAGAACCTCTGGCATCAGCAAGATTTCTTCAGCTAAGCTGCTCCCTTAAAGTCACTCCTCATTCCTCACCCTCTCTCAGGTGTTCCTGTTTAGCTACCCTTCTCATACCACACCCTCTCTTGGGTGTTCCTGTTTAGCTACCCTTCTCAGACCCCACCCTCTCTTGGGTGTCCCTGCTTTAGCTACCCTTCTCAGATCTCACCCTCTCTCGGGTGTTCCTGTTTAGCTACCCTTCTCACACCAAACCCTGTTTCAGGTGTTGTCATAACTTACCTCGCAGCAGATCTCCGGAGTATCCCCTTCTAATCATGCACCCAGCTGTGCCTGACTGCACACAGCCGGGGACGCGAGTTTCTCCACTATCGGAGCTCAGGCGCGCCTCCAATGACTACCGGGAACATTTAAAAGTGCTCTTCACAGTAATACCTATGCTTGGTGATTCTCGTGTATTCCCTGAACTCCTGGCATTTTACTATTTTGGATTTCTTGTTACCGATTTGGATTGTTCCCTGGATTAATCTGATCTTCTGGTTTCCCTACTCCTGGTCTGTTACCCGTTTTGCTGTTTTTCTGTGTATGAACCTGGACTGTTTAACGTTTATGAAGTTTGATGATTCCCCTGATTCTGGACTGTTTAATGTATATGAAGTTTGCCGATTCCCCTGATCTTGGATTTGTCCCCGACTATTCTATTTTGCATACCCTTGTCTGTACTGAGGAGATCCTGATCATACGGAGTTATCGTGTTATTTAATCCTGCTGAACCATCACTGTGTCACCACGATATTTGTGGTTCTCCTTTTATTGGATTACAAACATTATCAATATCCAATCCTGCATAGCGGTCTCTCCTTCCTCCCTATATCTGTACATCACAGGTGTTCCTGTTTAGCTACCCTTCTCGGATATCACCCTCTCTCGGGTGATGTTCCTGTTTAGCTATCCTTCTCAGACCTCACCCTCTCTTGGGTGTTCCTGTTTAGCTTCCCTTCTCACACCCCACCCTCTCTCGGGTGTTCCTGTTTAGCTACCCTTCTCAGACTTCACCCTTTCTCAGGTATTCCTGTTTATCTACTCTTCTCATACCTCACCCTTAACTCAGGCCTCATCCTTACCTAAGACCTCTCCCCTTGTGTATCTCTCTCTACCCCTACCTCTGATTTGTCTACAGTCCCTTCTATAGCTCTTTGTTTATACTGCAGTATAGATAACAGACTTAGCAACAGTGCTCAATGCCAGTCAGCAGCTGCAAGGGTCAATAAGATATTTTCATGTATAAAATGGGGTATTGATTCACGGGAGGAAGATATCATCTTGCCTTTTTACATGTCAATGGTAAGACCTCACATTTAATATGCAAGTCCTTAAAAAGGATATTATAGAACTAGAAAAAGTGCAAAGGAGGGCTACAAAATGAAATGGGGATTGGAGGATGTTAGTTATGAAGAACTACCAGCTGACACATCATGTGTCAGGAAGGGATTAAGATTGCTATATCCTCCAGTGAAATGTATATTGTATACAGACTGTATAAAATATATCCAAGAATGAAATTTGTATTACAACAGAAACATGATGTGAAGCTGCTCTCTGATATTCCATACTTCCTTTGCTCTTTGTAGCTCAGATTTTCTCAGAGGTTAGTAGTTGTGTGATCATTTGATATTCATGACATAATTACCCAATATCATGACTCCAAAATGATTATTTTTTCTCTGTGTTTACTTCAGGATGCATCCAGTGTATGAGATCAGCTAGGCATCTGCTGATCGGTAGTGGAAGAGTTGATGTTTATCCCACATCTGTAGTGGTAGGCTATCGCACTACTGTGGTGGAAGCAGTATTCCACTTCCTTTTGTAATGTGATGTGAGACTGAATCTGAGTTTATAGGAGCTTTTGGAAGCTCTTGAGCCTTTACATTAGATATGTATGAAATTGGAAGTGAATAAGTGGAGGACCTCCCAGCCATGATCAGTACGGGCAGGAGGTTAAACTGCAGTCATCAAGCATTCTCAGTAGAAACTGAAGAAAAACAATGTTTTTGCTCACACACATCTTGCTCTACAGATTTGAATTCACACAGGGGCTTTATCAATTGAGTAACACATAGCTTTTTATTACTTCTTTATAACCACAATTTACAAAACAATGCCAAAAGTGATCATAATATTAATGACACAAAACAGCAAATTAATTTTATCAGCAGGGCCAGTGAGGATTAACAGTAATTTGTCATCCAAGATAAGATCAGTTTTAGTTTGCACATATATAGCAACTCTCAGTGACCTGAGGTGAACATAATGAAAACACAAAAGGTACAATCCGGCGCACAGTGCATAGACACTTAAAAAATATATATATACTCTCTGCAATCTAGAGTCTCTACGCTCGAACTTACCTCGACGGCAACGCAGCAACAGCTAGCAGACATTACTGCAGCTCCTAACGAGACCAGCTTCCTTGTGAAACAGGTATACGTTTTACAGAAACAAGTCGCCCAATTAGATGCTAAAATGCGGCACGCTAACATCAGGATGAGAGGAGTGCCGGAATCCATTGGGCCTGCGGTGCTCCGGCCATACATTATCAAGCTATATAAACAGCTATGCCCTGATACCCAGTTGCCAGACCTCCGGATTACAGACCTATTTCGTATACGCAAGGCCCTGAGAGCTCCGAAAGAGGACCCTCGAGATGTGGTGGTGCGTCTGACATCCCTCGCAGATAAACTGGCTATACTTTAGGCTGGACGTAAGAGCGGGAAATTTGATTGTGAAGGCGCTACCATCGAATTCTTTGATGATATTGCACCAAGTATTATATTATGGAGGCGCTCAATGAGACCCCTCACAGCTCATCTCCGCCAACTGGGAGTTAAATACAGATGGGGGCTCCCACAAATATTATCGGTCACCACGGAGAGCAAAACTCTTTTTATTGAGAGCCCTACAGACATAGACGCTTTCCTGAGAGACTTGGGATTACCTCCGCTGCCACATACCCCTGAGGAAGTACGAACCCCGACGAGTAGCCCCTCACATCCTGTGGACTTGGTCACCAGGGTTCCCGTGATAGATGAAAAGCAGCAATAATTGGCTTGACGTGTGCTCTATCTACAGTTACTATTTGTCCGAGAGTGCCGGATTTCGTTCCTACCATTTTTTACTCAACGGGTCCTACGTTCTATATGTTTGTATTCTGGGTCTCCGAGTGTGCCACTCTGTTTTTTACATATGTCTGAATGCTGATTGGATTCCCCCCCGGGGCATCCAACCCACTTCATTTACAGTGGGAACCTTCATGGCCACAAAAAATGTCCATGACGCCCATTCTTTTTTGTGGGCGGTCCTCTTATGTTCCCAGTATATCCTCTCTTGGAATACTTCTTCCCCGCGTATTCTTTTCCTACTATACTGCTTCCACCCTCTTCTCAACCACCTTTTCCCATGCTTTATTTTCTTTAAATAATACCTATTAATGTATATTTTGTTTTTCTTTACCACCATGTGGAAACTACTGGTTGTGTTTTCTTTTGTTTGTTCAGTAAGCAGCAAGGCCACCATCCTCCAATTTTGCAGACGTATGACCATTTTGGGATAGACTAACCTCCACCCGAATTAGAAAGGGGTTCCGTATATGCATAAGCGGGCTTAAATCCAGACCCACATCTATGGCATTATTCCCTAAGGCTTAAAGTTTACAGAGATCTGGGGAGTTATTATTTACCAATATTTTTGTTGTTCCGATTTCACACGGTATGGATGCTGGTTAGGTATATACCTGTTTATGTAATATGGTTCTCTGTGAAATAATATACCATCGCTGATACTAAAGTGTTCATGTCCATAGCATATAAAATGTGAAAAGTGAGTCTAGGTTAATTTTTCTGAGTGACGGGCT
Source organism: Pelodytes ibericus (assembly GCA_036172795.1). Lineage (NCBI taxonomy): Eukaryota > Metazoa > Chordata > Amphibia > Anura > Pelodytidae > Pelodytes > Pelodytes ibericus. The sequence continues at coordinate 114,537,839 of CM069858.1, forward strand.
GTGATATTTTATGTTTAGCCATGATTGGATTTTTATATTTGTCAGAGTTTATTGCTGTATATTTTTCCTGTCAGACTCAATAAATATTGATTAAAAAAAAAAAAAAATATATATAGTGACTACAAATGCATAAACGAGTGATATTCAACGTGACATAAACCTGTGAAATGATACAATGCCTGTGATATTTGTAAACAAAATATTCTGTGCAAAAATCATGCAATAAATGAAAATATCTGCAAAAAATATATATATACTTAGTAGAACAAAGTTTTCTGATGGAATGAGCACCTGTAAAACATAAAGTGCATACAAATAGTGCAATATGTACTGACAGCAGCAGTAAAATCAGAGAAGCAGCTGCAAGAAAATGACTCACAAGTGCAGCCCCTAATATACTAGGAGCATGTAAACAGCATGTGCAGTATAATACTTGCCCCTCTGCAAGGGATCACTCCCACAGTGTTGTAGAGTTGTCCACTGACTCTCAGGTGTGATGCAAAAACAACGGATTTTATTCCACTTTCAGATATAAAAAACACACAAGTAAAAAGTTTAAAAAAACCTTCGTAGGGTTAATCCACAGTATAGTCCAACAGAAACGAGTAACAAGTCTCTTTGGAACAACAGCTCTCTGTGCGCCTCGGGGCTGGTCTTGGACTTCCAGGTATGGTAAAAAAAACACACACCTCAGCTGGTACGGTGGCTCCTTTGGTTCAGAAATTCACCCAATGCGTTTCGTCCGAAGAAGGGACTTCCTCAGAGTGATGTCGGAGTCTGGAGGAAATCTCCTTTATATACGTCTCTTCCATTCAAATTTAATTTGTGTGTAAAATACACACGAACAGTGTAATCCGAACGTTAGTCTCTTTATGTGAATGAATCCCATTCGGGTATACAGTTGCTAAGAAACCAATTCGTATATGGTTAATACGAAAAATAAACCGAAAATCCAATTTCCATTCGGTTATACAGTAAATACGAAAACTAAACCGAAGGTCTGATTCCCACAGATATTACGAAGAATACACCGAAGATCTGATTCCCATTCACATGCATAATTAATGAATGAGAACCCATTCCTTTTGTGGTTAGTACGAAAAGACCAACGGAAATATTGAATGGAAGAGACGTATATAGAGGAGATTTCCTCCAGACTCCGACATCCCTCTGAGGAAGTCCCTTCTTCGGACGAAACACATGGGGTGAATTTCTGAACCAAAAGAGCCACCGTACCATACACGGAAGTCCAAGACCAGCCCTGAGGCGCACGGAGAGCTGTTGTTCCAAAGAGACTTGTTGCTCGTTTCTGTTGGACTATACTGAGGATTAAACAAACAATACAGTATACTGCGCCAATAACTGTGATGGAGTAAGCTAGCACTTGTGCACAGCTAGTGTCTCACTCCTAGCAAACCAGTGAAAACAAATACAATAAAGTGAACATGTGCGCTAGTGACCAACACTAGAAAAAAAGAGCATTACCCTTTTCTATGAGACGAAATGCTCAGATATTATGCAAAGGGAAAAAAAACAAAAACAATAATAGTGTAGTATATCAGTGCAATGATATAATAGTGCAAAGTGCATAAATGGTACACTCACATTTACATGAGCAATACCCTGCTCAAGATAAATAGCGTGGGTGAGCTCAGATAAGAGCAGGTAGATCTTGTAAACCAGCTCCAGAGGCAGCCCAGATATCCAGATCACATGGGAAGGAGAAGGCAGGATTGCACAAGTAAGTATTTTAATATATAAGCAATAAAACCAACAAACAGTAAGATCTTACATTTAAAAATGTTTTAAAAGTCCCAGATGCTTGTCCATAAAACCAATAGTGTTGTCTGTGCACTCCTCTCCTCTCACACAACGCGTTTCCCCTCTTGTTGAGGCTTTTTCAAGTGACACTTGAAGTCATTTTCTTGCAGCTGCTTCTCTGATTTTACTGCTGCTGTAAGTACATATTGCACTATTTGTATGCACTTTATGTTTTACAGGTGCTCATTCCATCAGAAAACAGTTTTTGAAGCTGTCTGTTTTTAGTTCGGCTGCCAATACTTAGTGGACACCTTGCTTATTATCTTTATTCAGATAAGACCTTTAGCACTTTTTTTGCTCGTCCTTCTTTTCTCACTGAACATAATGAATGCTACTAAACCTCCTACTTATATTATATTACAGTTGAGTTGAGTTCACCTATTTTAATTTACTTTCAATTCAGATTTGTATTTATAAATAATTGCATTACATTGTGTTATTGATTCACTATTGTTCTTTTGATTAATTTTTAAATATGTATTTACCTTTCTTTAGATAAAACAAAATAGTGATAAAGAGATTTTTATATGTATAGCGGGATGTTATTAAAATATACACATAAAAAATCAACCATTTTTTTGTAATTGCCATTCAACAAATTAAATTTACCCTTTATCAAGTATTCAACAGATGCTTTTAATAGATATCAGATTCATGCTCATATTATTTTAATGTTGAAATGTATAAAATATTTACAAAGGGGTGATGTAGCCATTCTTTTAATTATGTTTATGTCTTTCTGCTCTATTTAAAATATTCATTACACTATAAGGAGATATGTAAATCGAGTTAAGCTGTAGAAAAAATAGAACTTTGTAATCAAAGTATTCAAAATGTCATCATTAATTTTCTAAATTATTTGTGTCTAATTAAGTAACATTGTGGGAAATTAATTAGAACTATCTCACATTTTATCTTTTTATGTTTAAATGGTTAAAAGAAAATCTATAAGAGAATAAAAATATATATTGTATATTTTGTAAAAAATAATGCTGAAAATGACTGTTAGTCAGTGCTCTGCACACTTTATTGCTTATAACGTTTGGCACTGTATACACATATACATACATCACAGAACATGACATAAGAGCTATAATGAGACTGGAATGTCATTGGGTATGATATAATTATTTAATACCATGTGACTGTTCATAAATAAATAAATCTGATATATATATATATATATATATATATATATATATATATATATATATATATATACACACACACACCAATATGCAATAGCATTATGGCCACCTGCCTAATATTGTGTAGTTCCACTTTTGACAGCAAAACAACCCTGACCCATTGAGGCATGTACTCCCCTAGACCTTTGAAGAACTAGCAGCATATCCTTCAAGTCCTGCAAATTGCAAGGTGGGGTCTTGTTTGTCCAGCACATCCCACAGATTCTCAATTTGATTGAGATCTGGGGAATTTGGAGGGCAAGTCAACACCTTAAACTCATTGTTGTCTTCCTCAAACAATTCCTGTACCATTTTTGGGAATTACCCTGATTAAAGAGGTCAATGCCATTAGAGGATATATAGCGGGGTCTTATATTCAAGATCATCTTATAAATCGAGGTCAGATTATAAGACTTGGATCCAGGTCCCCCGCAGAGGGACAAGGGGAGGGGAGGGGGAGATACAGAGACAAGGGGAGGGGGGGAAGAGACAGAGACAATGGGAGGGGGGAGAAACAGAGACAAGGGGAGGGGGAGAGAGAGAGAGAGAGAGAGAGAGAGAGAGAGAGAGAGAGAGAGAGAGAGAGAGAGAGAGAGACAAGGGGAGGGGGAAGAGATGAGGTGGAGGGGGGAGAGATAGAAAAGGAGGGAGGGAGGAGGAGAGAGAGAAAAGTTTGGGGGGAGGGAGAGACCGATAACACGAGGGGGAGAGAGAGAGACAACGCTGGGGGAGAGAGGCAGCATTGGCACATAAAAGGATTGCATGCATTTGTTTAATATCATATTTTTTTTTATTAAATATTAAAAAGCAATGTACATGTGAATATATACAAGCTGAACTTTTTTCCTATAGGGTAGTCTTATTTTCAGGCTTTTAGTTTTTTTCCTAAAGGAATATCCAAAGTTTGGGGGGTTGTCTTATAATCAGGGTCGTCTTATATTCGAGCAAATATGGTAATTTGAAATAAATGTATAGACAAATTATTGTCTAAGCGAGTATGACTATGAGAGAGTGGTGGAAAAATTTAGTTGGGCATAAGGTCCCTCATAATATGCTCCATCAATGTATGCAATCCCTCTACTCCTCCTCCATGGCAAAGTGTGAAAAGTGTTAAGTGATATTTGTTATGTGATATATTTAATTGCTTTTCTTTTTCTATTGGCTACTGTTGGGCACACTCTATCTGATGCCCACACTTCTTTTTGCATGATTATATTTATTTGATGTGGCCCAATAGAGGAGTTTCTTTTGTGTTTTTATTTATAAATAATAATGTCTTATTGATTTATTTTAAAAGTATTTATAAATAAAGTTAAAAAAGCATTATTATCACACCCTCTGACGTTATTGCTATCAAAATGAAAGATAAAGAGGTCCTGTGATTTGGTTATTTATATTGAGCAACTTCGGTATTGATGGCAATTTTAGAAGTAGTAAGATGATGCTCTACTCTAATCCATCAGCAAACGTTGTGGGATCAGTTATGGAATTTAAATGGGTCCCTAAATAGAAAGGTACCTGGCAAGGCTGCCTGCTTGCCCCCCTACTATATATACTAATGATAGAACCCTTGGCGGCAATGATCAGGCAATCATTTCACATTCAGGGGATTAGCATAAAATCGGTACCCTACAAAATATCAATGTACGGTGATGAAGTACACCTGTCCTTGAAGAACCCACTCTTTTTGACTCGGGCAAGGCAAAAGCCTTGGCCATTTCACTCACTGAGGATAATATTAGGGAACTTTGATCTTTATATAAATTGAATTGTGGAAGCTCCCATATGGATTATCTGGGTATTAAGATAACAAATAGCCTTTTAACACTTATAGATTGTAATTACAAAGGCCTGTTCACTTCTTTGAAAAAACTATTAAACAATTGCAAAGGTTTAGAGATCTCATGATTAACACCTACATTATTCCAAAAATATAATGAGAACAATATCTCTAATAGTTTCCCCTAAACTGCTGAGAGATTTTCAAGGTATAACGAACAATTATATCTGGCAACATAAGAAATCTACAATATCCCAACATATTCTACAATCGTATATCGTATCCTAATTTAAAAGAACTACATGGTAATGCTATCCCACTATCTGGCTTGGGATAAAGATTAAAACAATCTTCCCCCATGGCTTGATTTTGACAAAGCTAATTGGACAGTTGTGATCTGTATTTCCTGTTGTGTAACCTCGACCCGTTTGAAACAGTTATCTGAAGGTAATCCTATAATTTTAGATATGCTGCTTTCTATAAAAAAAATTTGATTTTTTTTTTTTTTTGAGATATGGGACCCTCTAATGACCTCGACTCCAACAGAATCAATCCAATATTCAATTTTCAATATTAATCTATCTAACTGGCAAGCCCAGGGTATATCTAGACTGGGTGACATATTGAGTCAAAATAAATTAGAATTTCATCTTATAATGCAATGGTTGTAACCATGCTCCATTGTGCAGGCTCATCCAGGCATTTCTGTATGATTCTTGATTTGCTTTCTTGTTTATTATTGATGCTTATTATGCCTTGTATTTCTGCCTTGTATTCCTGCCCTGCCATGGAATCCTGTTATGTTTTCCTTTCTGCCTGTCATTATGTTCCATTCTAGGTTTTTTCTGATTCTCTGCTTTGTTAGTTTACTTGTATATAAACCACACCAGTTTCTATTCAGTCCTTAGTAGTTCAGCCTACAGGTATTTTCTCTGTGTTTAAGTGTCAATTCCATGTATGTCATTTAGATTCTTTGATTTATTATTTTGCTAATATTATGTCTTAGTTAGGGACTTGCCTAAATGTGGGGTACCTTGATGCTAACATCTAATTAGCCAATAAGTGAACCTAACCCCCACCATTTTACCATCTTTAGTGTTAAGCTAGTTATTTTATTTATGTTTGTTCCTTATGTTTCCATAAGTTTCTTTTGTGTTCCTTAGCCCTGTGTCTTGTATTGTTTATCCTTAGCTTGGCCTCTGCTCTATCTTGCTTATTGTTTTGCTTCTGTCCTGTAGCCCTGCACTTTGTATTTCAGTTCTGTTCTCCCTCAGTTTTTCTGTCTTAGCTCTGCTTTGGTAATTTTGGGCTATTTTTTCTTTGTGCAAAACCATCCATAGAATATAATGGGGTGTCTGAGGCTACCACTTTGGTTCTGTGCATTAGGGCGTGTTTTGGCCTCTTTCGGAAGATATTGGTGTACGATGTTTTCTGAATTTGCGTAAGTATTAAGAGGCACATCAAAGCTACCGGAGTAGCACTAAATGCAGGTGTTCCCTTCCCACTGAAATAGTACACTATAGTAATATGTTGTCTATTTATAACTATAAATAATAACTACAGCTGACAGAAAATGTACTAATGGACTAGTGTTTTTTCTTAATCTCAACCCTTTGTACAAATAAAAAACAGTTTCAAACCATAAAATAAACTTGGTACTAAATATGTTCTTTAATATGGATGGTTGATTACAGCTTGATTTTGGTAAATAAACTACAGCTGAAAAAACAAAAAAATTATATATATATACAGTCATGGGAAAAAGTACACAATCTTTGAATACTATGGTTTTACAAATCAGGACAGAATAATAACAATCATATGTGCCTTAGCAGGTCTTAAAATTAGGTTAAAAAAAAAAAAACCTCAGATAAACAACAACAAATTACATGTTACACTGAGTCATGATTTATTTAACACAAATAAAGCCAAAATGGAGAAGCCATATCTGAAAAAATACGTACACCTTTACTGTTGTCATAGGAATTAAGAGACTAAGTAGCACACAGGGGCTGCTAATTAAATGCCCATGATTATTTGATCATCAGAATGCATGACCACCTCTAGAAAAGCCAACGTTTTAACAGTTTGCTTCTCTGGAGCATTCAGGTGGGTGTTAACACAATGTCAAGGAGGAAAGACATCAGCAATGATCTTAGAGAAGCAATTCTTGCTGCCCATTAAAGTTGGAAGAGTTATAACACCATTTTCAAACAATTTAAAGTCCATCATTCTACAGTGAGATTATTCAGAAGTGGAAAACATTCAAGACAGGTGCCAGTCTTCCCAGGATGGACATCCCAGCATCTTAGACTCTACAAGCCTCAGTTAGCATGTTAACTGTTAAAGTATGTGACAGTACAATTAGAAAACATCTGAACAAGTATAGTTTGTTGTAAAAGGGTTGCTAGGAGAAAGCCTCTTCTCTTGAAAAATAACATGACAGTATGGCTTAGGTTTGCAATGTTGAATCTGAAAGAGAACTGGGAAAGGGTTGCCAGGAGAAAGCTTCTTCTCCCAAAAAAGAACATGACAGCATGGCTTAAGTTTGCAATGTTGCATCTGAAAGAAAACTGCAATTAATAGGCAAAAGAGAGAAAATACAAATTTATTGGGAATCCTACAGATCACTCCATGGTGGTGGAGTGATGATTAAAATTCAACTTTGGAGGTCATCTTTCATTTTGAGAAAGTTTTAAGTCAAATTCAGCACCCGAATTTGAATTAGAAAAAAAACCCAGGTTTGAATTTTCCACATTGAGACAAGGAGAGGGAAAATTATTGATGTTATTTTTAAAACTCAGGAGCCGAATTTGACTTAGTCTCAAAAATTGCTTTGATCATTTACTTTCAATGGGGAAATTCGAACCTGGGGTGCAGAATTTGACTTAGTCTTAAAATGAAAGTCGAAAATCCAAAGTTGAATTTTAGTGACTAGACCCATAAATGGAATTCCTAAACAAAGGCTTATTATAGGTTCCCAGACCACTAGTAGATAAATTCAGCTGGATACATGACATTAACTTGTTTAATAGCAAATTGGCCTTACATGCTTATTTTAAGAAAAAGAAACTTGCCTCAGCATTTAGCAGTGGATCTCCTCAAGATAAATCTGTTTATAACATGGCTATTGTTTAGATTAAATATTGCATTAAATGTAGACATTTTAAATAGAACTGATTTAATGAAGCAATACATACTGGGTGCCTTACTGAGTTTCCTTTGCTTTCATAACTCCATCAGGGTAAAAACATAATGATCCAGCGGTCTAAGTACACATTGGTACTAATGACAAAGTTAATGGTAGGAGGGGGGATCCTTAAAAATGGTTTTAGGGAACTAGGAAATAAGCTGAAGGAAAGGACCTCCAAGGTAATATTCACTGAAATATTACCAGTACCACAAGCTACGTCAGGGAGACAGCGGGAGCTTAGGGAGATTAATGCGTGGTTGCGAAGGTGGTGCAAGCAAGAGGGATTTGGATTTTCGGAGCACTGGGCAGACTTTGCAGTTGGCTACAGACTCTATGGACGGGATGGGTTCTACCTCAAATATGAGGGGCTGCAGTATTAAGGGAGAGGATGGCTAGAGGATTAGATGAGCTTTGAAACTAAGCTCTGGGGGGAGGGTCAAGATCAAAATGAAGCAATGGTGGCTAGAGTAGATTGGAAGGTGGGTCTAGCTATGGGAAAGGAGGAAGAAAGCAGTGGTGGGCTCAATGTAGTTCATAGGGAGGTACATACAGTTAAACCTGCGGGCATTAAGTGTTTGTCAACTAAACAGAAAATGGATAGTAATCCTAAATGTCTTTTAGCAAATGCAAAAAGCTTGACAAACAAAATTGGTGAGCTGGAGATACTGGTAAGTGCTGAACAGTATGATTTAATCAGAATCACAGAAACGTGGTGGGATGAGACCCACGACTGATCAGTTAATTTACAAGGCTACTTACTCAGAAAGGACAGAGTAAATAGAAAAGGGGGAGGGATTTGTCTATATGTAAATCCTAAATTAAAGCCCAGTATTAAAGAAGGTGTGCATGATGTAACTGGAACTGATGTGGAGACACTTTGGGTAGAGATTAGCATAGACACTAAAAATAATCGCACATTACTTGTAGGTGTATGCTACAAGCCACCAAATATTAGCAATGATGGAGAAGATCAGCTTTTATTACAAATTGAAAAGGCTGCAAATCTGAATTAAGTTTTAATCATGGGATATTTGAATTACCGGGATACTGATTGGAATTGTGGCACAACTAGTTCTGCAAAAAGCAGCAAGTTTCTGAACCTGCTTAATAACAAATTTATGGCACGATTAGGAGACACCCAAACTAGAATGGATGTCTGTCTGGATTTGGTAATAACAAACAATGAGGAGCTTATCTCAAACATCCAAGTAAGAGAACACTTGGGGAATAGTGACCATAAAATGTTTTCATTTGAGATTAATGCAAAAAAGCAAATTGGTAACTGGGCTACCAAAACACTTAATTTTAGAAGGGCCAACTTTGATCGACTAAGGGCATCAATTGAACATTAAGACTGGGAAAGATTGTTTTCTGGACTAAACACAGAAGACAAGGGTAATGTCTTTAAGAACACATTACAAAAGTACATGTAATCTTTCTGATGTGGAAGATAGGATCCATGATGCAGATTTGAGAACAGACAATCTCAAATAGACAAGACAGATAGTGAGGATGTTTCACCTTAATGATAACACACCTTTGGTTGAGCCGCGGATGATTAGTCACCAATCTATCACGTTGATATTGGAACAGGATAATATACAGCAGGGAGGTCAATGCAGGCCGAGGTCAACACAAACAGAATACTGGATAATCAGGAGGTAGGCAAGGATCGAGGCAGGCAGCAATCAGGATAGTCAGAACAAAACTGGGTCACACCGGGAAATTAAGATGATAAGGACAAGGCAAATAGAATGGTCTGGAACAGGCAGGAGTCAGGACAGGCAGCAAACAATAGAGAAGTCAGGATACAAGCAAATGGTCAACAACAGGAATCAAACATCAATAATAATGCTAGTGAGGCTGAAGAGAGCACTAACACAGGCAACTTGCTGTTGGAGAACTGAGGTTTAAATAGCCCTCTAGTAATTAGGTGCAGCCCCTGGGCGGAGTTTGCAGGGAGGAGCAAGGTTTACAAATTGCCCTCTACTGGGCTTCAATAATTACTTTGTTGAATGTGTATTGTGGCGAGGCCCACTACCTGTTTGCTCTGCAGAAAGCGATGTCGGCCTGGCTGTGCATTTGGTCCTCTCTGGAGGACGTCCGGAGAAACGGTAAGTGACAGTACACATCCCCAAAAAAAAGACACAAATCAAAACCAATGTGGCTTACCGGTAACGTGAAACAGGAAATACAAAACAAGAAAATGGCATTCAAACATTATGAAAGGAAGGGATCAGCATTATGATTAATAAACTACAAAGATGCCAACAAAGCCTGAAAAAAAGGCAATTAAAATGGCTAAATTTGAAAATGAGAAAATGATTGCTAAGGAGAGTAAAATTAACCCCATAAATGGAAAAAATCCAAAGAGGGAAAATGTTGGGCCCTTGTTATCCCAAATGGGAAATTTGGTAAGTGAGGACAGAGAGAGAGCAGACATTTTAAATACCTTTTTTTCTTCTGTTTATACTAAGGAAGAGCAGATGGATGAGCCCCTGCTACCAGAAGTTATGGAACAGTCATTGCAAACATGGGATTGGCTGACACAGGAAAAAGTGCTTAAGCAATTATACTCTGTTAAGATAGACAAAGCCCCAGGGCCAGATGGTATACACCCAAGGGTCCTTAAAGAGTTTAGCATAATTGTGGCCAGACCACAATTTATGATCTTTAGGCATTCTTTCAGCTCAAGTATTCCAAATGTCATTCCAATATTTAAAAAGGGATCAAAATCTCTGCCGGGTAATTATAGGCCAGTGAGCTTAACATCTGTATTGGGAAAATTATTTGAAGGATTACTAAAGGAATACACTCAAGAATACATCTTGAATCAGAATATAATTAGTAAAAGTCAACATGGTTTTGTGAAAGACAGGTTTTGTCAAACAAACTTAATAACATTCTCTGAAGAAGTCAGTAAAAATATAGCTCTAGGTGTGGCAGTTGATGTGATCTATTTGGACTTTGCTAAAGCATTTGATACAGTTCCACAAAAAAGGTTACTCTACAAATTTAAGGAAATAGTTCTGGGGGCAAATGTATGTATTTGGATTGAAAATTGGCTAAAAGATAGAATGCAGAGGATTGTTGTAAATGGAAAATCCTCAAATTGGACCAGGGTATTGAGCGGAGTACCTCAGGGGTCTGTTTTGGGCCCTCTTCTTTTTAACTTGTTTATTAATGATCTCCCACGTTGTGCTGAGAGCCATGTCTCAGTGTTTGTTGATGACACTAAATTAGGTAAGGTAATAAAGACTAATCTTGATGTTTTTTCTTTACAGGAAGATTTGGACAGAGTGGGGGACTGGGCAATAAAGTTGCAAATGAAGTTCAATATAGACAAATGTAAAGTTATGCATTATGGGAAAAATAATACCAAATCAACATATACTTTAAATGGTATTTCCCTGGGAAAAACTACTAATGAAAAGGATTTAGGAATAATTGTACATAACAAACTTAGCAACAGTGCCCAATACCAGTCAGCAGCTGCAAGGGCCAATAAGATATTGGCATGTATAAAACAAAGTATAGATTCACGGGAGGAGGATATCATCTTGCCTCTTTACAAATTAATGGTAAGACCTCACCTTGAATATGCAGTACAATTCTGGGCACCAGTCCTTAAAAAGGATATTAAGGAACTATAAAAAGTGCAAAGGAGAGCTACAAAATTAATAAAGGGATTAGAGGATCTAAGTTATAAAGATAGACTTAAAAAACTGCATTTATTTACGTTAGAAAAAAGGCGTCTCAGAGGGGATATGATAACATTATATAAATATGTGCAGGGCCAATATAAAGAGCTCTCCAGGGACCTGTTCATTAACAGAAATGTACAAAGAACAAGAGGTCACCCCCTGAGACTTGAAGCACAAAGATTTCATAGACAGCAAAGGAAGGGATTATTTACGGTAAGGACAACCAAGAGAGGTAGTGCTATCAACCACAATAGATGTATGTAATGGATGTTTTTTTTAGAAAAGCAGAACATACAGGGCTATTAATAATAGAATAACCATTAATAATAGAGCTTATTGATCCAAGGATAAATCTGATTGCCCTTTGGAGTCAAGAAGGAATCCCCCTCCCCCAGAAGGCAAAATTTGAAATAGCTTCCTTAGTGGTTTTTGCCTTCTTTTGGATCAAAAGCTGGAATGATAGGTAGAAGGGTTGAACTTGATGGATTTGTGTCTTTTTTCAACCTAAATTACTATGTTACTATGTAATTGAAATTAAGGGAGATATTGCCCATCTGACCTAAGATTCAAAATAACATGTCATTCCTGAAAGTGCTATCTAAACAAAAAAGGCTCAACCAGATTCTTTATTTGTATACTTTCATTGAAACATTTCTATATAAAAAAGTGCACGCAATGCAACATACATACGTTTGCGAAAAGGTTCTGATTTCTATAACTGTTATTAAAGTTATAATGTTAGTATCTTTTTGTGGTATAAAGTTTGGGAACAGACTTGAAATTTTTTTCTAATATTGTACTATTTGAAAAAGTACAATAATCTTAATGAAAGTCAAAAATCAGGAACAAAAAAAAAAGTATTATCTTTATAATAATATATTATTTTTTTCTTTTAGTTAATTATTTGCAGGCAAATTTATGGGCATCAAATCCCCCCCCCCCCCCCCCCCCACATATTTTATTATGTGTAATTTTATTCAAAAACATTGCCTTGTTCATACACAAAGTAGTGGAGATATGATGTACAAGGGACATATACATCTGTCCTACAACCCTCCACATAGTTTTTCTATAAAAGGGGGCTGTACATGGGTGCATATTTATGGATTCCCCCTGTGGCAATAGCAAAAACAAAACTAGTATAGGTTGTTGACTATTAATTCCAGTTTTTGTAAACAGAGCAGGCAAATCTGCTTCACTGACTTTTGAGAATGACAGTTGCTCATTTGCAGAATATCCCTCTGTACATCTATAAACCAACAGCATTGTGTTATCCCACCATTTACTGTTTTCATATATTGGATTTTTGTTTATATTAAAAACAGAAATTTGTAACTTATTTTAGATTCTTTCATTTTTGTGATAATTTAGTTTGTTCCATTTAACATTTTTTTAGTAAAAATTTTTATGCTTTCTATTAATTATTACCATGTTTATTGAAATATATTTTATAGTAAATGCTTAAACTGTCTCTACTGTTTACATAAACTAGCATTTTGATTAACTCTGAGGAATATTATCAGAGCATCAAAGAAATGGGCCATAGCAATGTTTAGCATAGCATGTTTTGTGGTTTATTCAAGTGAGAAATCTCTACTATCATTATACCATTGAAACTGCTACACTTTTTTTTATTATTACAACGATTATTGAGAGTTTTTTTCTCCTTTTCAATTAAATAGAATAATTACATGTCTCATCTGTCAGTATACGAATAGCCAAGGGATGTAGAAGATTTTTCAGACCTTTGGTTCAATTAAGAAATATATCATCATTTTTACAATTTGTTTCAATTTCCCTTTGGGTATAGCTCTTAAAATATGCATGGAATGACAGTAAATTAAATTTAAAAACATATCACCAGTGTTACAAAATGTAATTTTCATGCAAACATTTTTTTAATATAAACAACATATGCAGATGTAATGCTCACATTGTCAAAATACACGCATTATACATTATTGATAAAATAGTTTTAGCATTATTTTTGCAATTGTGAAATTGTGTCTTTATTATGGAAAACTAGTTGGAGATATGAACTGAAATAGATTCCATAGAAAAGACTGTGATTCTTTATGCTACAGCTGGTACACTCCTAGGACCCGTTACTCAATTCGAGGCTAAGAAATTGGATAGCAATTAAGACGCAGGAACTACTTATAGATGGACATTTGAACAAACTTGTATTGGACATTGCATGAAAAAATTATTTTAGCAGTAACCCTGATGTACTCAACTTGGATACAACAAAACAGTTAGTACTGCAAATTTTCTGGACCTTTTTGGGTTGAATCTTTCTCACTGATCCACTGCTTGACCTGATGATCCATCGTATGAAGGAAGTGTTCCATTATATATTTCACTCATATGCTAATTCATGGAAATGTAATGGTAAAACCTGGTTGTTAGGGTTAAAACAGTTCAAAACGTATATCAACCAATATTCTGAGGCAAACTGACAAAGTAGCAAATGCATAAGATTTCATAGAGTACCAATGGCATATTTCATTGTTTAAGCTTTGCAATGATGGAAACACCAAAACTGTGCCCACACTCACATACGCACTCCTAACACATACACAACAAACTGATACAAATGTGACCGGGAGAACTTAGTCTGCCATTTATGTATATATTATTTCCATTCATGACTGGCACTATTTAATCACAACACACCATGGCCAAGTTCCATCTTTAAAACATATGCATAATTAAGCTACCTAAAGCTAACTGGGCAGTAAAGTGGCAAATGAGGTTCAATATGGAGTGCACAAAATAAAGAGCAGTTACAAGTGGATTGTGCAGTTGTGGTCATTTCAGGACATGCGCCAAAGACTGTACAGCACATCCTCAGGATTAGATCAACACTAAGAGAAGCAGCTCACCAGTTGACCAGAGTCAATGTATTTGGTATGGTGAGAGATGAGAGACATGAGAAAATGAAAGATGTCATAGAGCATGAGATACTGAGGAACAATGTCAAAACCAATGGCATAGCAAAGGGAGACAGATGGGAAGGTCCACCCCGGGCAGCACTTTTTTGGAGGTGGCACTTTCTCATTAAACTATAATTAAAAATTACTACAGCTCATTGTGACCGCCCTGTGAAAAAATATTACCATTATCCAGTTTCCATTGGCAATCAGCAACATCTTTTGTCCTCATCTTCCGTCCCAGATAAAGGGGCCACCCAAAAAGTTTTTAAAAAATTCCACCTATACCTAATACCTATACCTAAAAAAAAATTCAAAGGGCACTAGGAGGCTCTGATTTGCTTACTATGTCCCTGCCCTACTATTGGCTGGTTTGAAAACCCTTCCTGACTGGGAAAGGGAGACTTCTGATTGGCTGATCACCACAGGAACCTCAATACAGGTAATACTTTATTTCACAGGCACCCTTTGTGTGCCAGGGGGTTGACAGTCATTTTTACTTCCCTTTCTAATGGCACTCAAAGGGTGTTTTTTTTTGTGGAGGTATGGGAACTATTTCAATCACACCCCAACTGGGCAAGGTAGAGGTGGGGGGTAGGTCAGGATCATGTTTTTTTTTTTTTTTATTGTGCCAGGGGCATTTGTGCAGCCCCTGGCATAAAGAAGAGGATACAAGGGAAATCTTTTTTATTTTTTTATTTAACTGGGGCTTTTTTCTCAAGTCGCCCCAATGCCCCTGGGGGGTTAATTAATTTTATTTGGGACTTGTGGCACAGTTGCAGCTTAATAATTATTTTTCCTTAATTTACCACTAATGGCAAATTTTCAATAAACGGGGAGGATTTAATCTACCCCAATATCTTTGTTAAACACCATAAAAGATTTCAAAGTTTCGAATCAAGAGTATTTTAAACACAATCAACAGTATCCAGATGCTAATACTTTGCATTGTACTGTGAAAGAATGAAAGGCAACAGAAGAAAATACTATGCAATGCATTTCTGGGACATCTTTTAACTGGTGACTGTACAAGAAAACAATTAAAGAAAATCTCATGCATTCCAACTGATAAACTAAACACATCTTATCTCTTGCACATACAAAGTGGCCAATTGTTTTATTTCTAATCTTAAATTATATGTTTGTAACTTGGGTTGTGACAGATGAGGAGAGAAGCAGAAAGGATAACTGTACATGGGTGAACATAATGACATGGTTTTATCCTTTTAAAAACATAGGAATTATATTGTGCTATCCATGGTATTATTTCTATTTAATTGTCTGGAAATATACATAAAGTTAAGCAAGTTATATTTACCTTTGAATGATCGTACAAAGTCCCATCAATTACACAAAACATTGTTTACAATTATCATTTGGTAAAGTTCATTTTGTTTTATTGTTATATTATCATCCATGTGTTTTTATTGTAACCCCTTTATTTTAACTACTATGATCAGGGCCACTTTAAGACCCTAGTGGGCCCTGGCAGTAGTGTATCTTCCACAAGGCAAACAAGGCACTCGCCTAGGGCGGCACTTTGCCAGAGGGCGGAACTTTGCCAGAGGATGTTAAAGCACACTTTTGGTGCTTCAAACATATTAGCTCCCTCCCTCACCGTTCAACAAGCTTTAGCTCCTTACAATTAATCGGGCTGATGGGGGCATATAATGGACTTGGTGGGGGTATCTAATAAGGGTGATGGTGGCATGTAATGGGGGTGATGGGGCATTTAGTGTGTGTGCACTGTGGGTGATGGGGATATGTCATGGGGTAATTGGGCATGTAATGGGGTGATGGGGCATGTCATGGGTGTGCAACGTGGGTAGGGGGGTGTCCGAATTGTGTCTGCCTAGGGCAGCACAAAACCAAGATACACCAATGGGCCCTGGGCAAAGTCTTTAGCAGTGGGCCCCCCTCTACCCAATTTTTCTGAAGTCGCATTGTAAAAAACTGTATATAAATGTAATCTTTTTAATATTATATGCACCTATTTTCATATCACATTCAACTAATTGTATATGTAATAAAAATGTTATTGAAAAATTGCATTTCTTGGTTTTATTCACTTTTACTGCACCCACATTGCACATAAATAACTTAAAACAGCACCATACAGTACCCACAGCACTTGCCATGCACCTATATTGCACTACCAGCACTTGGCTTGCACTCATATTGCACCCACACAATTATGCATGCTGAAGTGTCAATTTGTCCCACAGAACTGCTCCTGCAGAACAAGCCACAGTGTCACTTTGTCCTACAGAACTGCTCCAGCAGAACAAGCCATAGTGTAATTTTCCCCGTAATACATGTTATTTTGCCCCACAGAACATGCCACAGCATCACTTTGCTAATTAAAATAAACCACTGTCACGTGCAACATTCACTTTGTCATTAACATATTCAACAGTCAGTTTGCCTATTAAAATATGCCACCATTTGTCCATTAAATATGCCACAGGTTGCCCATTAATATGCCAGTGTTATTTTGCCATTAATATGCCACAGCCATTTTTCCATTAAAATTCCAGTATTATTGTGCCATTAATATGCCACAGCAAATTTGCCCATTAGTATGCCAGTATTATTTTCTTATTAATTTGCCAGTATTACTTTTGCCATTAATATGCCAGTGTTATTTTGAATTAATAAGCCACATCCAGTTTGCCAATAATATGCCAGTATTATTTTGCCATTTAATATGCCCCAGCTAATTTGCCCAATAATCTGCCAGTATCACTTTGCCATTAATAAGCCACAGACAATTTGCCCAATAATATGCCAGTGTTATTTTGCCATTTAATTAGCCACAGACAACGTGCCCAAAAATATGCCACCCTCCTCCCCACTTCCCCAGTACTCACCTGCTGGCTGCTTTGTGTCCCTGGTCGTCTCCTCTGTGCAGTCTTCCCTCCTGCACAGAGGAAGGAAATACAGTCACCAGATATGACGTACTGTCATATGTGGTGGCAGCGATTTTTTTTCAAACTTTTTTTTCTTTAGGACAAGAAAAGAAGCTGAGCAGCAATTTGCTATGGGGATGCCGGCACCACGGGTGCCAGCAGGGGACCCCTTAACCAGTGGGCCCTTGAAAAGAGCCCAGTTTGCCCATTGGCTAAAGCGGCCCTGACTATGATATATCATAATATGTGATATTGTACATTGATTAATCAAAATAATAGTATGTGAACAAATAAACAAGCATGGACTGTGACTATAATGTTAGCATGCTATAGGAATAATGTTATACTTTGTGTTGTATATTCTTTCATCTTGCCTATTTAGGCAACAAGGAAGAATGGACAACAAAAACAATAGCAGAGTAAACATAATAATTGAGACTTATTGATCTGTGTAAAAATAGTATACATTATATTGTGTCAGCCATAGTGCTATTAGATTGCTTCTACAGACTACCTTAAGCCAAATCTATTTACCTTTTAACATCAGTACAAATTCTAACATGTTACATTACCTATGGTTAATGCTATCTTCTGTTAAAGATTTTGTTTTGTCTATACTATTACCTCATTGTTGTATTTTTATCTGAATCACTTTAAGATATCCTTATTTTTGATATTGTGTACACATTTTTTTTTCTAATTAAACACTCTATAAACCAACATAGTAGAGGGACATACTCCCATTTATTTATCTAGCTAATATTAATGTTGCTACTGTATGAATCATACCAATCTAATGGCCTTGATCAAATGTCATTTACAAACAGGGCCGGACTGGGAACAAAAACCAGCCCTGGAAAAAATTTATATACCAGCCCCATCGCATAAGATTTTTAAAGCAGCCCATAGCATAATATAATTTTTTTGTTCATAGAAGGGAAAATCATGCATTTTAAAAAGCACATATGAACAGTGTATTATTTATAGATAAGACTGATATAAAAGCCTGTCTAGGGCAATATATATACCTCCAGTATGTACACAGAGTTATATGAATTGCCCTGTGCAGAGGTATATATCAGGGCAGTGTGTGAGACATATCCTGTATCCTGTCTCTCTCTGTCCTTTCTGTGGCGTCTCTCTCTCTGTCCTTTCTGTGGCGTCTCTCTCTCTCTCTGTCCTTTCTGTGGCGTCTCTCTCTCTCTCTGTCCTTTCTGTGTCGTCTCTCTCTCTCTCTGTCCTTTCTGTGGCGTCTCTCTCTCTCTCTGTCCTTTCTGTGGCGTCTCTCTCTCTCTGTCCTTTCTGTGGCGTCTCTCTCTCTCTCTGTCCTTTCTGTGGCGTCTCTCTCTCTCTCTCTGTCCTTTCTGTGGCGTCTCTCTCTCTCTCTGTCCTTTCTGTGGCGTCTCTCTCTCTGTCCTTTCTGTGGCGTCTCTCTCTCTGTCCTTTCTGTAACGTCTCTCTCTCTCTGTGTCCTTTCTGTGGCGTCTCTCTCTCTCTCTCTGTCCTTTCTGTGGCGTCTCTCTCTCTGTCCTTTCTGTGGCGTCTCTCTCTCTCTCTCTGTCCTTTCTGTGGCGTCTCTCTCTCTCTCTCTGTCCTTTCTGTGGCGTCTCTCTCTCTCTCTCTGTCCTTTCTGTGGCGTCTCTCTCTCTCTGTCCTTTCTGTGGCGTCTTTCTCTCTCTGTCCTTTCTGTGGCGTCTCTCTCTGTCCTTTCTGTGGCGTCTCTCTCTGTCCTTTCTGTGGCATCTCTCTTCCCCCCTTCCCCCTTAGTGTCTTTCACCCCCTCCCTTCCCCCTGTAGTGTCTTTCACCCCTTCTCCCTGTAGTCTTTCACACCCTCCTCTCCCCCTGTAGAGTCTTTCACCCCCCCTTCCCCCTGTAGTGTCTTTCACCCCCCTTCTCCCTATAGTGTCTTTCACCCCCCCCTGTAGTGTCTTTCACCCCCCTTCTCCCTATAGTGTCTTTCACCCCCCCCGTAGTGTCTTTCACCCCCCCCTGTAGTGTCTTTGACCCCCCCTGTAGTGTCTTTCACCCCCCCCTGTAGTGTCTTTCACACACACCCCCGTAGTGTCTTTCACACCCCCCCCTGTAGTGTCTTTCTCCCCCCCCTGTAGTGTCTTTCACCCCCCCTGTAGTGTCTTTCACCCTCCCCCTGTAGTGTCTTTCACCCCCCCCTGTATTGTCTTTCACCCCCCCCCTGTAGTGTCTTTCACCCCCCCCCCCTGTAGTGTCTTTCACCCCCCCCCCCCTGTAGTGTCTTTCACCCCCTTCCCCCTGTATGTCTCA
This sequence comes from Pelodytes ibericus, assembly GCA_036172795.1. Taxonomy (NCBI): domain Eukaryota; kingdom Metazoa; phylum Chordata; class Amphibia; order Anura; family Pelodytidae; genus Pelodytes; species Pelodytes ibericus. Next base: position 114,557,648 of record CM069858.1, read on the forward strand.
CTCACCTTGGTTTCTCTGCTTCCCATCCCGCCGCCGGAACTGCTGCTGCAGCATCCGGCGGCAGCAGGCGAACTTCTTAAAGCGGCGACGGCCGCCGAATTGCTTAAAGTGGCGGTGCCACTTTAAGCAATTCGGCGGCCGTCGCCGCTTTAAGAAATTCGCCTGCTGCGGCCGGATGCTGCAGCAGCCGAATTCTTCAATTTTAGTGGCCGAGGCGGCCCCGGGGCAGGCGGCCCCGGGGCAGGCGGCCCACCGGGATTTTTCCCGGTATCCCGGTGGGCCAATCCGGCCCTGCTCACAAATGTATTCACTCACTGTTTTCCTCTGCTATACTACTGTACATTGTTACTAATAGTTACTTCTTCATATTTTGTTTGTGAGCAGAAAGACAGATTTCTCATTTAAGATGATATATGTCTACCACGACAAATGCACCGTGCACAAAAGACATTTTATTCAAATTATGTATGTCTAAAAACATATATTTTGCTTATACATGCGAGAGTTGAGCCCCCAACACAGTGCTTCTCTAGGATCTTGCAAATATGCATGACCCTAGCCAGTTGCATTGGTTCTTTAATCAACACAACAGTTTTCAGCTGTATATTATATATGTATGCATACTGGTTGAGAGTATAGACAGGGTCTCCAGGGGCTTCCAGATCATTGGTGGTGACCTGAATGCAATAGTTAATATCGATCTAGATAGAAAAGCAAGAAAACCTTGTATACAGGAGATACGTATGAGGGCTAGGGCTGAAACCTTCTCCTATTGTCTGTTTCGAAACAACTTATATGATGTCTGGAGGGCACAACATCCAGGAGAGCGAGATTACTTGTTCTTCTCAATGCCCCATAACACCTATTCAAGAATAGACTATTTTTTGGTAAAAGGCCATATGCTTGGAAGCTGTGATAGTTCAAATATTGGAGATATCATGTGGTCAGACCATGCGCATGTATTTATGACAATCAAGGATAACCCGGCATATAGGACACGGAATAGATGGAGACTAAACGTACAAATGATAGCCTCTCAAAAAAATGGTCAAGAATTGATAGATCAAGTCAGATCCTTTATTGACCTTAATGATAATGGGGAGACATCAGATTGTAATCTCTGGTGTACCCTGAAATGTGTTACCCGGGGCCACTTAATTAAGCAGGTTGCGTGGATGAAGAAACAAAACGGAAAAAACTTGCCAGAACAATATGCCACGCTAGCGATACTTGGAAATAAGAACAAAATGGATCCTACAATAGCAAATGCAAAGGAGATACAAGAGACTCAAGACCAGATTAAGAGAGGATTGAGTAAGAGGGCGGACCTAGCGTTGCTTTGTTTGAAAAGCAATTGGTATTATAGCAATAATAGAATAGGAAAGGTACTAACAAAAAAATTGAAAACCCATAATCAACGGTCAAGAATCAAAAAAATAATCTGGGAGGGGGAAAAGCGCATAGCTCCAACTCAAATTGCTGCTGCGTTTAAGTCATATCATGAATCTCTGTATAACTTTCCGCAGACTGAGGTGTCCACTGAAAACCTAGTTAATTTCTTGGGGTCTCTTGATCTACCTAAATAAATAAATAAATATATTCTAAGATCCTGGCAACAAGATTACCAGGAGTCATCCACGATTTGATTGGCCCTGACCAGGCAGGCATCATGCCAGGAAGGGAAGGCACAGAAAATGCCCGAAGGGTTTTCGACATAATCAATATTATCCATCAAAAGAAACTGCCCTCTGTCGTGGTCGCTCTCAACGCAGAGAAGGCTTTTGACAGAGTGGACTGGCGATTTTTGTTGGAAACCCTCCGGGCGTTTGGGATACGCGGCTTATTTTACAATTTTACTATGGCCTTGTATGTACATCCACGAGCCAGGATAACGGGTCCTTTCCTGTCTTCTGAATATTTAGATATTCGTAATGGAACCAGACAGAGCTGTCCTCTGGCCCCGCTTCTTTATGCATTAACGATAGAGCCTTTGGCCCAAAACTTAAGAAATTCATACAAAGGATAGGCCCGGAGGAACATCTTATAACCCTCTATGCAGACGACGTCCTCCTGACGTTGTCACACCCTCAAACTTCAGTACCAGCTCTTTTGGAAGCTTTAAAGATTATGTCCTTTTATCTGACTCCAGTGTGTCAACAGATATTGCAGCTCTTCGGGGGAGGGGTGACACCTCTGGAGTCAATAGAATATCTAAGAATAAATATTCCATCTCAGGTAAAGAATATAGTTCCACTAAACTATAATCTGTTATATAAAAAACTGCGACAGTTCTCGGATCTAATTGGTCAAGGCTTGAGACCTCATGGATGGGTCGAATTAATGTTTTGAAGGCATACATTTTACCAAAATTAGTATACTTATTTAGAGCCATTCCATATAAGGTACCTAGAACCACCCTGAGAGAGTTTGACCTTTTGTTTTCAAGATTTGTGTGGGCAAATAAAAAACCACGCCTTCAAAGTCAGACCCCGAAACGCAACGTGCAAAACCTCGGACTGAGCTATCCAAACTTGAGGAAAATATATGCGGCATGCCAAACGGTGCATGCACTGGCATGGAACTCGCAGTATTGAGCGAGTTGGCTCACTCTAGAGAGAGCCCTATGCAATAACGTAGACATGTCACTGTTGCTCTGGTTACCTTTTAGATTTTATAAAAGACTTGATTTCACCCTCACTAGTGTAAATGATGTTATGTCCCTATTGTATAAGACAAAAAAAGAAGCAGGTATACAAGATACGTTTTCAATGTCTACCCCCTTATAGATTATTCAATTGTGTATCCCTAATATATCGCTACAGAAATGGAAGCGACTGGGGATTAATACTTTGGGAGATTTATATAATGATAACGTAATGGCCCCTTCCGAATCATTAAATAGAAATTATAATCTTCCTTGTATAGAAGTTTTTACATACATGCAAATCAGATATTTTCTGACCGAGTATTCTCCATTAGACTCTAGGGACTGGGATAGATTTCTATTACAGGTTGGGACAAAGAACATGATCTCAAAGAGCCGGAGGTTTCTCGAGAGGGGGGTGATGCTCGCTAAGCCTCCGGCCCTAATACAATGGGAACTAGAGTTGGGACACACCTTCCCCCTACAGGAATGGACGAAAGTGTGGGTGGATGTTAGAAAAGCGATACATTGTATCAGTATCCATGTGCAATACTATAAGCTTTTGCATAGGTGGTATTTGGTTCCCATCTGATTGGCGAAATTTGCTCCTAACTCTGGTGATCTGTGTTAGCGATGCCTCGCTGCATCGGGAACGCAGCATCACATTTGGTGGGATTGCAGGGAACTCATGCCCCTCAGGAGGAAGGTAGCTGAACTGTATAAGGAGATAAGCGGTAGTGAGGAACCACTTGCATCCTATACATTCCTGTTTCATCTAGGAATCACGGATATAGACAAATGCCGGAAGATTCTTGCTATTAATTTATTCGCTACATTTAAAATCTGCATCACGAGATACTGTAGACAGAGGGCTTCCCCGACTTGGCCAGAGGTCAAAACACAGATTGACTTTCAGGCAAACGCAGAAAAATATTTTTTCCAACGCACCAATATTCCAGCAGATTGGGAAAAGTATTTGGTCAGATGGACAAGATTGTCACAACTTTCTAAGAGGACACTGGGAAGGGTCACTCCCGAGTTGCCATGAATATAATTCGGTTTCGACAGCAGAGATGGTGGGATCCGGCATGGAACCCTGAATCTCGGTATGGGCTATGCCTATAGATGTTTCCCCCTCAACCCCACCCCCACCCCCCGACCATAAGGTGCCATATTGGTGTAATATCTGGGGTCCCAGGCGTGGAAGACACAGTAGTGAGTGATGTTTGGTGGTGTGAATAGGGAGTGAATGATAGGTGATTGATAGAGTTGAGACACCTGGATGTTCGGGTCCGAGAGGTTCGACCGAACTTCGAAAAAATGTCTTGGTCTGTGCTTGAACTTGACCCCGAACTTGACCCCAACACGAACCCCATTGAAGTCAATGGGGAAACAAACTTTTGGCCACTAAAATGCCTCTAAAAAAGTAATGGAAAGGGCTAGAGGGCTGCAAAAGGAAATAAAATGTGGGTAAGAGTAAGACAAATGTCCTGCAAGCAAATGTGAATAGGGAAATAACTTAAAATAACATAAAATACATACAAATTAAAAATACAGCTGAGCCATAAAATAGCACTAGATGGAATCTTTGATTTTAGCTTTGGAAGAACATAAATCTAAATCTAAAGCATGGCTGCCAGGAGGATCAACAGAATTATCCATTTGAGAGAATGTGGAGTGCAGGGTATTCTCTTTCAGTTTATACTAAGTGACCCATAGGTTGAGGAGGCGGTGACCGTGGCGGTGTAGGTGGAAGCGGCACTGGAGGAGGAGGAGGAGGAGGTAGCCAACACTGTTTTACATTTGTATTTTTTTGTTTTTTTGTTTATTGGACTGCAAAAAATGCTCTGCAAGACGTAAATGTACAATTTAACACAACAATTAAAAATTTTCAAAGTGCGCTGTAAGCACAGTATTGGACTGTTCTATTTGACTCTCAGATATGAAGTGCACCGCAAGACGCAAATGTACTATTTAGCACCCAAAACAATTAGAATTTTTCAAAGTGCGCTGTAAGCACAGTATTTGACGGTTCTATTTGACTCTCAGATATGAAGTCCACCGCAAGACGCAAATGTATTATTTAGCACCCAAAACAATTAGAATTTTCAAAGTGCGCTGTAAGCACAGTATTTAACTGTTCTGTTTGACTCTCAGATATGAAGTGTACCGCAAGACGCAAATGTACTATTTACCACCCAAAACAATTAGAATTTTTCAAAGTGCGCTGTAAGCACAGTATTGGACTGTTCTATTTGACTCTCAGATATGAAGTGCACCGCAAGACGCAAATGTACTATTTTGCACCCAAAACAATTAGAATTTTCAAAGTGCGCTGTAAGCACAGTATTTGACGGTTCTATTTGACTCTCAGATATGAAGTGCAGGCCGTAAATGTACTATTTAGCACCAACAAATTGCAGTATTTAAAAATGCTTAGAATGCTCAGGGCAGGGTACAAATATGTAGTATAGCACCCACTAAAATAATCACTGTAATTTGAATAATCGCTGTAGTTTGAATACTTGCTGTAGTTTGCAGATTCAACACCAGAATTGTTTTTAATCTTTCTCTCACAGCTGCAGCATCCTCTCCCTACACGAAGAAGAGCTCATGTGATGTGCGTGTATGTGACTCCAGCTTATATATAGAGGCTGGGTCACATGCTGCACTGGCCAATCACAGCCATGCCATTAGTAGGCATGGCTGTGATGGCTTCTAAGGGCAAACAAGTCAAACGCTTGTTTATTGGCTGCCCTGCAGCCTTTCAACATGCGCCATTAAATCGTCGAACCCCGAACTCCAACACGGACATACACTGGAATGTCCGTGTTCGGGTCCGAGGTACGGACACCGTAATGTTCAGTGCGATCCCGAACAGTGCGGTTCGGGTTCGCTCAACACTAGTGATTGATGAATGGGAATTGCCTGTTGGTGTGAATTTGGAGTGACTGATGGATGAGTTAAATGCTCTTGACTTAGTTTAATATTTTGGTCCCCCAGACAAGATTATGGAGAGACGGTCAAAGCGCAGAATATTTAACACGATTAATAGAGACCTATATCTACATTTTTATGAACTGCCTTGCCCTCTATCTATGATTATTGGAGATATTAACTCTAGTCCCCCCCCCCCCCATTATTCCTTGACTCCCCCCCCACCATTCTTTTTTTATTTGTGACCATCTTTGCCAACTTCTAGGGGGTGGGGGAGATGAGCGGAGAGAGTAAGGTAATTCGGATAGAGCAGGCAGTGGTCGGCAACGAAACTCCATAAACTGCACTTGTAGACTCCGATGGGACCAAACTGAAGCCTTTTTTATTGTAATGATAAATATAAAAACTGTTTTCTTTTTTCATGTATGATTTTATGATAATGTTAATAAAGATTTAAAGATAAAAAAATAATAATATACAGCTATATATATATATATATATATATATATATATATATATATATATATATATATATATACTGTATGTCCTCATGTTGAATCTCTTTATGTATTTAGATTACATTTGCTTATTTTGTCATTCCGCAAGACTATCATGTACATATTGAGATTTTTAGCCTTTTCTGATACTTTTCATCTTTTAAGCAATTTTAGTAAACTTTCCGCAGACACTCTCCAAAGTTGAATAATACGTTAGAAATGTACCTCAATCTAAACATTTTACCAATGTACACTTGTCAGTGCAGTTCTGCCTTTTTCAGTGAACTGAACTATTTCTATTATTTTGTCTTAGTAGTCTTAGAGTTGACGATAAAAAAGTTCCTAAGCATAAATAAGTAAGAAAGTAAGAAAAGGGACATGTTGTCTTGCCTGTTCTTCACCTACAATAAAACTATGATGTGCTCTCTGTGCTCATGTTCACTAAACAATATTAATCATAATAAAACTCCGCATTTATATATACAAAATGTGTACATGTACGGCAGTATGGCGACAAATAATATATCTTTTTTAAATGCACATGATTGTTCAAGGTTATGTTTTCAGGTAAGAACAGCATTTCTGAAAGGTACTCAGTCACCATTTCAAACACAACTGACATTGAATAAAACCTTTATGAATCCACAGTAAAGGAAAAAAAAGAACATTAAGCGGGACTCTACATAAAAAGTCTCATGCATTTAGCACTATAAAAACATTTGTTCAAAACCCTGTTTTGTTTTCCTGCACTCATCATGCAGTGTAATGTCTCCCACTAACCTCACTGGTCAAGGCGGTAAAAGAAACCATTATTCCTCTATATTTCATATTAATGTTATTGCTATTCTTATATGTTAAGTTTGTGTACATTTGTCCCTTGCAAACCTGAGACAAACCACATTGAACAAAGGAGAATCTAAAAATTGAAATTTTGAAATAATAGGTTTGCCGTTCTAAGAATGGGGAATGACAAGCGAACAACAGGCTACTAGCATTTTATTTAGAAAGTGTTGAATAATAAGGGCAGATTTGTAAATTATCTAAATAATATAATCTGTTAGAAATAGATCAAACCTGTGAACTGTCCCTTTTTACAACACTTATGGTTGTGACCGTAAAATTCTATTTTGGTCTTGTCACTCCAAAGTACATTGTGCCAGAAGCTGCGAGGCATGTAAAGGTGTTGTTGGGCATGTTGTAATCAGGGTTTTTGTGGCATTGCCATAGTAAAGGCTTCTTTCTAGACCATGCAGCTCATTTTTGTTCAAGTATCATCGTACTCCTTGAAACAAGCACACCATCTTTTTCCAGAGCAGCCTGTATTTCTCTTGTGGTTACCTGTGCGTTTTTCTTTGTATGCCAAACAATTCTTCTGGCAGTTGTGGCTGAAATCTTTCTTGGTCTACCTGATCTTGGCTTGGTGTTAATAAGTGCTGACAGCACTGACTAGCATTTTCAAGGCTTTTTATATCCTTTTTCATCTTTATATAGTTCCATTACCTTGTTACGCAAACTCATTGACTATTCATACACAGACACTAATTGCAATTTATTTATTTTTAAATCTTTTTTTGTAACAAACTTTTTCTCAGCAACATTTTTAATTTTACAATTAAATTCAATCTTAAAATATTTCTATTGCTTTATTTTTTTCACACAACAACATTTCAATAATACACGACAAGGTATATGCATCTTGATCTCATCATGCAAATACAGCCAAATGCTATACAAAATACAATTATAAACATAAATAACAATACAGGGAGGGCACCATCGCGAGACTACAGGCCTTTTTTTTCTTTCTCTTATGTTGGTACAATATTTGATTCTCCATCTGGGACCAGGATGGACATTTATTTATCTTCCAATTCCAAGCATTGGTCATCTTTGTAGCCATCAAAATGTGAATTAGTAGATACTTTTTCTGAAACGACAGTTTTAAGGTAACCATGTGAAAAAGGGCAACCTCTATTTTTTTCTATTTTTTCTTCTAGGACTATGTCTATTATACCAAACACTTTTTCCCATATTTTTGAGATTAGCGGGTAAACCCAACCGATGTGCCTATGGTCGCCAATGTTCTGGGAGCATCTCCAGCATAATGCCAAATTACTATTGTTTACTTTATTCATTATTTTTGGGACCATATGCCACCTGTATAGGATTTTAATTTGAATATCGATGATATTTAGACATTTGATTGTCCTCTTAACATATATGTTAGAGCAGCGGTGGCGAAACTATGGCACGCGTGCCACTACTGGCACGCCGAGCCCTCAGCAGTGGCACGCGGCCAGGTTCAGCTCTCACCGCTTATCTGCTCCGTTGTCCTGGAGGTGCAGGCATCAGCGTAATAGATTGGCGCCGCCGGTCATCTGCTTCTTCTCCAGATGATTGGCGCATGCGCGTTCTGTGAAGAAGCGTTCAAGTCGTAAAGCAATTAACTGTTTACTTTCCGACTTGAACGCTTCTTCACATAACGCACATGCGTCAATCGTCTGGAGAAGAAGCAGGTGACCGGCAGCGCCCGTCTATTACACTGATGCCTGCACCTCCAGGACAACGGAGCAGATAAGCGGTGAGAGCTGAACCTGCATGTGTGTGTGCGTTTGTGAGTAGAAGTGTGTGTGTGTGCGAGTATGAGTATATGTGTGTGTATGAGTATGATAAGTGTGTGTGTGAGTATGAATATGATAAGTGTGTGTGTGTGTGTGAGTATGAATATGATAAGTGTGTGTGTGTGTGTGAGTATGAGTATGATAAGTGTGTGTCTGTGTGAGTATAAGTGTGTGTGTTTGGGTATAAGTGTGTGCGAGTATAAGTGTGTGCAAGTATGAGTAAATGTGTGTGTGTGTATGAGTATGAGTGTCTGTATGAGTATAAGTGTGTGTGTTTGGGTATAAGTGTGTGCGAGTATGAGTATAAGTGTGTGCAAGTATGAGTATAAGTGTGTGTGTGTGTGTATGAGTATGAGTGTCTGTATGAGTATAAGTGTGTGTGTTTGGGTATAAGTGTGTGAGTATGAGTATAAGTGTGTGTGTGGGAGTATAAGTGTGCGTGTATGAGTATAAGTGTGTGTATGAGTATAAGTGTGTATGAGTATAAGTGTGTGTGTGTGAATATGAGTATGAGTGTCTGTATGAGTATGAGTGTCTGTATGAGTATAAGTGTCTGTATGAGTATAATTGTGTGTGTGTGTTTGGGTATAAGTGTGTGTGTGTGTATGGGTATAAATGTGTGTGTGAGTATAAATGTGTGTGTGAGTTTGAGTATAAGTGTGCATGCGCATGAATATAAGTATAAGTGTGTGTATGAGTATAAGTGTGTGAATCAGTATAAGTGTGTGTATGAGTATAAGTGTGTGAATCAGTATAAGTGTGTGTATGAGTATAAGTGTGTGTGTGAGTATAAGTGTGTGTGTGTGAGTATGAGTATAAGTGTGTATGTGTATGAGTGTGTGTGTGTATGAGTGTGTGTATGAGTGTGCGTGTGTATGAGTATAAGTGTGTGTGTATGAGTGTGTGTGTGCAGGGTCGATCCTGGGCGGGTGCACGGGGTGCACCGCGCCCAGGCGCACGGGAGGAGAGGCGCCTGAATCACAGAGCACGACGGGAGCGGAGCTTGCACCCGTCGCGCTGTGATTAGTGTGACAAGGAGGTGCGAGCCGCAGGTGAGCGCCTGCGGTTACCGCACCTCCCTATCACACCAAGCACAGACGGGAGACAGAGCAGAGGTAAGTAGTGGAGCAGGGGGGGAGGAGGGTGGCAAACGAGCATACTGTGGGGCAAAATCCTGACATATTAATTGGCATAATCCTGATATACTGAGGGACAAAATCGTGGCATATTAATTGGCATAACCCTGACATATTAATTGGCAAATTCCTGGCATATTAATTAGCATAACCTTGACATATTTGTGGGCAAATTGCTGGCATATTAATTGGCAAAATCCTGGTTTATTAAATGGCATAACCCTGGTATATTAATTGGCATAACCCTGACATATTAATTGGCATTAGCCTGACATATTAATTGGGATAATCCTGACATATTGAGTGACAAATTCCTGGCATATTAATTGGCATAACCCAGTCATATTAATTGGCAAATTCCTGGCATATTAATTGGCATAATCCTGACATATTGAGGGACAAAATCCTGGCATATTAATTGGCATAACCCTGACATATTAATTGGCATAATCCTGGCATATTAATTGGCATAATCCTGGCATATTAATTGGCATAAACCTGGCATATTGGCAAAATCCTGGTATATTATTTGGCATAACCCTGGTATATTAATTGGCTAAATCCTTGCATATTAATTGGCATAACCCTGGTATATTAATTGGCATAACCCTGACATATTAATTGGCATAACCCTGACATATTAATTGGGGGAGGGGGCAGAAAATGTGTTCAATAAGGGGCCCTGAAATTCCTGGTGCACATAAAGGTAATTAAGCAGGGAGGGCGACAGCATTTCTGTGTGTATGTATGTGAATGTGACTGACTGCATGTGTGACTGTATATTTATGTGTATGTATGTGATTGTATATGTGTGTTTGTGTGTATGTGACTGACTGCGTGTGTGACTGTATATATGTGTGTCTATGTAACTGCATACTTGCATATGACTGTGTGATTATGTGACTGTATTTAATTATGTATGTGCACCCATACATAATCACAAATACACATTGGGGGACATGTATAAACACGGCGCACGCTGGTGCAATCGGCATGTGCGCCAATGTATAAAACAGACTCACGAGAGTTATCTACGCTGAATGCGTAGTTTTAAGTTGGTTCACGTTTGTTGTGCCGGCGCAGCCTATGTTTAAAAAAATAATAAAGCACTGAAAAGTGCCTGATATGGGGCAGGAGTGGAGACAGAGAGAGAGACAGACATGGGGGCAGGAGGGGAGAGAGAGAGAGACAGACATTAGGTATGAGTGGATAGAAAGAGAGAGACACACATTGGGTATGAGTGGAGAGAGAGAGACACACACATTGGGTATGATTGTAGAGAGAGAGAGACACACATTGGGTATGAGTGAAGAGAGAGAGAGACACACACACATTGGGTATGATTGTAGAGAGAAAGACAGACATTGGGTATTGGTGGAGAGAGAGAGAGAGACAGACATTGGGTATGAGTGGGGAGAGAGAGAGAGATAGACATGTGGGTATAGGAAGTTAGAGACAGACATGAGGGTATGGGGAAAGAGAGAGAAAGACATGGGGGCATGGGGAGAGAGAGACACGTGAGTGACTGGCATGGTGGAATATTATTTATCGCTCCTTGTGTACTTCTTTTCCAGTGATGGGAACGGTAGAAAAAACTCATTCTGCTAGCCAGCAAAAACTCTCCTGCATCATAGAAATAAATAAAACCACTTCACAGTATTATGGCAAAATATGAATCTTTATTTTAAATAAAAGTTTGTGTTTGTCTTTTACATCAAAATAAAGTTTGTGCTCTAATGGGTGTCTGGAACAGACATGTCTAAAGGGGAGGAGTTCATAATATAACCACACCCACTTTTAGGCGCCAAAAGAAAACCTGCACCCAGGCGCCCGTGACCCTAGGATTTGCCCTGTGTGTGTGTATGAGTATAAGCGTGTGTGAGTATGCGGTGTTGGCACTTTGTGGTCTGCAAATTTGTGTCGGTCAAAAATTGGGCACTCGGGACCAAAAACGTTCTCCATCACTGTGTTAGAGGAATACCATTGTTTATTATAGTATCGCCTACTGATTTCCCTCTCCCAAGAGATCCATGACTTAGGTTTAGGATCTTTTTCCCTAAAGTGAATTGTATAATTTAGGCATTACCCTAATTTTTGAGGTTTGATCACACATAATATCAATTTCCCTTTCCATCAGACCTGCGCACCCTATTTTTAAATAGTTTTTTAATCTTAAGTGTGTAAATTATTCCCTTGAATGTATTCCAAGTTCAGCTTGTAGTTGTGCAAAAGGTTTTATTTTTCCTTTATTTATTAGGTCTACTATGTTAGTTCTTTTGTTGCAATTTTATAGTGATAATATAATGGAATATTATATTCCAGGACTTTAATTGGTGTGCCACCTTATTAAAATTTGAGAAAGGCTTCAAAAAAAGATATAAGTCCTGTACAAATTATGGAGCTTCCTCTTTGAATATTTATCTATCGACTCCACTATTCCACCAAAGAATTGTAGATAGTTTGTCTACCCCAAGCAGATTTTATTCAATTTAGTACCATGGATCTAAGAATTCGGAACTATCCTACCACTTATATAACTAGTACAATCTACTAGATTCGTAGTAACTTCCCAAGTCTTGGATTTGTGTGTCTTCAAACAGGGTTTACATTTTTTTTATCCATCAGGTTCTTAACACTGGCCATGAATAATATACCCAGGTACATAAAGCCCGTATCCATCCATTCAAATGGGTACATATTAGTTATTGACAAGAAAAAGATCTCTGGCGCACAGTACGATGTAACCGGATAACTCAATAAAATGTGATAAAAATAATGTATAGTAATATACACTGTACTCAAAGCTGCAAAACCAGGTAATGACCAAATATAAAAAAAATATATAAAATATGTATGAACAATAGGGTAAAGTGCAATACACACTGTGCAAATAATGCAATAAAGTGCAATATCTCACAAGTGAAAATCACTCTGTGCCAAAAAAATGAAAATAAGAGAAAGTGCAATAATGAAGTGTAAAAGATGCAATATAAAATACACAGACCTGAAGGTCCAAGTGATCTTAGGTAACACAATCCAACGTGTTTATATACCATACATAGTGCATTAATAAATGATTAACAAAGTGACAGAATCAATAAAAAGAAAAAATATCACCAATTGATACTGTCCACTTGGTATCCACGTTATGCTGTAAACAGAAAATAACACATCTAGTGCAATACAGTATAAAAAATAAATAAATCAGTGAATGAAAAAGATATGAGCTAATATTATTCAACTCACAAACGGAGCTCCTCTTATTAGTAAGAGCAACTGTGCAGGCCTCTGTAATTAAAGTGGTGGTCACCGGGATTATTTCAATTGTTGTCCCCGTCTATGCCTCCAAATAAATGACATCCACGAAGAAGAAATATATAAAGTAGCTGTATTTGCATAAAATAACTTGATCAGACAAACTGGGGAACCTAGTGAAAGTTTCACCTAGTGAAAGTTTTGAACCTTCAAGGCATCCGTATCAGGGCTGCTGCTTTCTCCCAAAGGAGTTTTTTCTCACACAGCTGATCAACGAACATCTCTAGCGGGACTCAGGACACCAGTTCAAGTGCACAGGACTGCACCTCCGTTCCCCAGTTTGTCTGATCAAGTTATTTTATGCAAATACAGCTACTTTATATATTTCTTCTTCTTTTCCCATTTTGTTATAGCATTCCCTCTGTCTCCTAACTCATGTGTTGTTATAAGATGTTTACATCTTGAGATAGGATTAGTGATCTTATTATGTGAGAAAACTGCCTCTATTGATTTTATTTTATCTTTCTCTGCTATATATAAGTGTTGCTGTAAGAAACGTTTTACCCTTAGATAATTACAAATTTGGTTATTTTTAAGGCCATATTGCTGTGCCAGGAGTGGGTAGGGCTTTATACTCCACTCATCCAATATATCTTTAATTTTACTGGAGCGCAGTCCTCCCCATTTTGACAAAGAAATGTCTGGTAGGATGTTTTCTATAATATCCAGTGGTTCTCCTCTTGGTATTTTGTGCTTTATCCCCAACTTTTTCAGTATTCTATACCAACTGGGAACTAGGCTCTCCAATATTATGTTCTTATCTTTCACATCTTTTATTATCTGATCACCGTTTGTGTTCCATATACATTTGTCTAGGTTTTTAAATTGAACCGCTTCTTTTTCTATTGTATACCATGGTTCTATTTCTACTTCCTTTACTTGCGTAATATATATATGCTGAATTATTGCTGCGTCAGATTCTAAGGTTATGATTGGAAAGCCTAGTCCCCCGTTTTGGATTTTTTTCGCAATTTGCTTCATGCCTATGCGTGGAATTTTGCCCTGCCAAATAAAATTCACAAACCTAGTGTGGATCATCTGAAGCCAGCTGGTGGGGACCTGCATCGGGACCATTCTCAAAAAATAGGTAATTTGGGAATTAGGTATGATCTTACAATGTTTATTTCCCCCCACCAAGATACACAGTTATTCTGCCAATTTTTAATATCTCTATTTGTTGATCTCATTATGGTCAGGCAATTTACTTCCATCAGTCTGTTTATATTTGTAGGTATAAGAATTCCCAAGTATTCACATTGTTTCTTGGTACAGTCAAACTGGAATTTGGATTGTATATTTTGCTTGGTTACGTAATCAATGTTTACGGTTACAACTATTGTTTTCTATGGGTTTAATTTATAGTTGGATACTCTGCTATATAACTCTATTTGTTTCATTAGGTGTGGTAATGTTTCTCAGGGACTATACAGGGTTGCCAAGATGTCATCAGCATATAATAATAACTTCCCCTCCCCCACTGAAATATCCCTTTATTTGGTGGTCTTTCCTGATGTTTATTACCAAGGGCTCCATACGCAAGATATACAGTATCGGGGAGAGGGGGTAGCCCTGTCTAGTGCCATTTCTCAAACTGAACCAATTTGAACATAAGTCAACACCCACCACTCTTGCTGACAGATCTCCATATATAGCTCCTATAGCATCCAACATCCATCCATCCAGACCAAATGACCATAAAGCCTGAAACATATAACCCCATCCGACCTTTTTCGAAGGCCTTCTCTGCATCCAACGACATGGTCAGGATGGGTACCCCCCCCCCCCCTTTTCTTGCTCCATCCATTATATTAATAATACCTCTAATGTTATGGGAGGGCAGGTGTCCTGGAACAAATCCTACCTGGTCTGTATGTATGATATCTGAAATTAATAGCTTCATTCTCTCGGCCAGTATGGATGCAAATATTTTTATATCGACATTTATAAGTGATATTGGTCTGTAATTAACCACAGACTTTGGATTTTTTCCTGGTTTTATTAAAGGGATAATATTTGCGTTAAACATCTCTGCCGGGAATGAGCCATTTTGAACTGAGACATTGCATGTACTCATCAAGTGATCTATTATGTTACTTGAGAATGTCTTATAAAAAAGGTTTGTGTATCCGTCAGGACCCGGTGTTTTTTTCCTTTCCATTTTATTTATTGCTTTTAAGATCTCATCTTTAGTTATTGGGAGATTTATTTTCCCCAGTTTATCTTTTTGGATTTTGGGAAACTCTGTATTGTCTAGGTATTCTCTGATTTCTGGTGGGGATGCGATTTGTGTCAAATTATATAATGAGGAATAATATTCCGCAAATGTCTCTCCTATTTCCTGCGGAGATCTGCACATAACCCCTCCCCTCTCAATCATTGAGATTTTTTCTTTTATCCTTTTCTTTGTAAGTTTATTTGACAACATTTTGTCCGTTCTATTCGATTTATGAAAAAAACTTCATCAAATTTCTATCTATTTTTTCTTGTTGTAGACAGACAATCTGTTTTTTTACTTGAGAAGAATTCCAAGCAGATTCTGACCGGCTCAAGCCCCAAGTAACAGTGGAGTGAGTAAGATTGGCTTCCAGGTGCTGTAGCACAGAAAAGGGGTCTACTCACACCCCAGGCAGACAGCAGGATGGACTACCAACAATGGATTGATGCTGTCTACCTTCTGGATGACTTCAGCTGACACTACCTCTGTTTGTTCCTGTTGTTTTTTTACTTGTTCAAGTTTGTTCAGATTTTCTGTGTTTATATTCTTTTTCAGATCTGATGTTAGCTTATAGAAGGATATGTGCAGATCTGCAAGGGAGGCACCGTGCTCTCTTATCTTCCCCACTTTTAGCTTAATAAAAAGGCCTCTCAAAATTGATTTGAATGCGCACCATACTGTTGTGGGGGAGACTTCTTTAGTATTATTTTCTTGAAAATATAAATCTATTTCTTTAACTATGAACTCTCTATCCTTTTCCTCCCTTAATAAAAAATCATCTAGTTTCCAGGTGGTCCTTTGGCCTCGTTTCATATGATTGATGTCAAAAAGCAGCATACTATGATCTGTTGCCAACCAAGCCAACCAAATGGCGGACGGCCGAATCTCGCGATGTTTTGGAAGAAGATCACGCTTGGCGACGGAGTCGCCATGACGTCACGCACCCGGAAGTAAAGCCCGCAATTTTCGTATATTTAAGGAATTCCCATAGTACAGTGGTCACACGCCTGGAGGAAGCCTGAGGAAAGGCGAAACGCGTTGCGTGACCCACTGTACACCACTGATTGATTTTAATCCAGTTCCAGCCTTGATAAAGTTTTGGATTTTTCTGACTGCAGACCTGTGGACTAAACTGCTGCCCGAAAAGGAAGACCTGCAGCACTGTTTTTTCAATTCCCTATATGTAAGATACTATGTTTTATTAAAGCTTTTTGTATTTTATTATATACTGATTTTATCTTCACTTCTTTGCCATTATACCTACATATGGTCACTGAGTAAGAAGAATCGAAGGAATCATCTCATTTGGATCAGATAAGCTCTTTTCCTTATTCACTTTTGTGAGTGCAATTCACCACCTCAGTATATAAGTTTCTACACTGTGTATAGAGTTGCACTATGTTTTTTGTCTTTTTTTGTCTCTCTATGTTCTGAGCCTGGTGAGATCACCTATATCTTCAGCCTATGAAGTTGACTGATTTTTAAGGCAATTATACATTTTCCTGTAATATACATATTTCTGTGTGTGTAAGATCTCCAGCGCACCCACCACCCTTGTTTACTGTTTGTGTATATTTTTCACGTGTGTTTGCAGAGATACACACAGGTTGGTGCTGCTTGGCCACGGATCTAGCGCTGAATTTTACCCCTTGTTTCAATCATACTATGATCTGACCAGATATTTTCTTCTATTTGTATATCTCAATATTTTCAAGCAGTTGCATTTCTCCCACAACCATATCTATTCTTGAGAAAGAGAGGTGAACTCTGGAGAGGTGGGTGAATTATTTTTCTTGAGGATGGGTTGTTCTCCATATATACATTAATCCAGATTCCTCTAGCACCTTGTTTAGAGTGGCCGATTGTTTTTTAACAGTTTTATCCATTAATTTACCCTGGTTTAATGTTTTATCCATTGATGGATCAAGTATGCAGTTAAAAAAACCTGCAATAACTCCTATTCCTTTTTTGATCTTTTCCATTGTACTAATAATTTTTTCCAGATATTTAACTGGTCCAACATTTGGAAGGTAAACATTTACCAATGTATAGACTTGCTCTTCAATCTTACACACCATTATAATGTACCAGCCTTCTTTATCTCTTTCTTGGTATATTTGTTCAATTTTAGTGCTTTGAGAAAAGAGGATTGCTACCCCTCTTTTTTATTCATTTGTAAAGCTGAGGGGGTTATTAGTGAGCATCTATTCTCCCACCATTTCAGGTTCACTCCTCTTTCCCAGTAAGTCTCCTGCAGAAAGGCAATGTTGATGTTTTTATTTTTCATAAGCTCATATAAAGACTGTCTTTTATGATGGGTATTTAGCCCCTGCACAATTTTCCACATTTTTTAATAGTTCATCATTTAATCTCAAAGATGATCTATTTTGAGGAGTCCTGGATATGTTGATATTCATCTCAACTACTGAATGGTCTGACCAGGATATGTACTTGTTGAAACTATTCCTGCATAACTGTAAAATATGCTGTCCTGCAAGAAAGTAATCCAGGCAGGAATATGACATATGAGATTTAGAAAAGAAGGTAACATCACTTCCATGTGGGTGTATCGTGCACCATAGATCATACATATTGTTACTTGCAATCACTTTCTGGAATGAGCTGCATTGGCTTTTAGTGATCTATACAAATTTTGGCCCAGGGGAACTTTCTTATGCAGGGAAACATCACAAACACTGGTAAAATCCCCTTGCAAGAGTACAGTACCCTGTACCAAGCAATCTATTTTATTAACCATCTTGTTAACAAATGCCTTGGGTATCTTATTGGGGGCATATATGTTTAATAACATTTATATATGGTCATTGATTTTACATATAAGGTTAAATATAATATGGCTAACTGCCTTTAAGTCATAAAGGTATATCTATATTAATAAAAAGAATACTTCTCTTTTTTTTTCGGGGGGAACGGGATGACGTAGCACGTCTGGGCGTTTCCGGATGTGGTGTCTAGGGTCCGGGCGGTGAGGACGAGGAAGCGGATGGATACATGCGAAGCGGGTGAATTATATAGCTACATCTCAAGCACAGCCGAGCTGGAAAGATGAAGCAGATCGAATAACTAATCCTGAAGTTTCCGAGATTAACGAGGGGTGGAAGAGTCTCCTTTTTTTCTACATTCTACAGCGGGCTTAACGCCAAGGAATAGACTGCAGACTGCAGACTACAACAGCTAAGTCATCGTTATAAATATATGCGATTCTTACTGACTTATTACATAAACAGAATGCGATTGTTTTATGAGGAGAAAAGAGGAAAAAACGGAGAGGAAAATTGAGTGACTTTACTTTGCATATTATCTAGAAGCGCGGAATACGCGGAAAGGAGGGGAGAGGAAGAAGAGAAGGGAACGTTGGGAGACCTTCCCTCTCTGTGTTTGCCCCTTTTGCACATGTTGGAACTTTGAGATTCTGTGCAGGCTATTTTTATGCTACTAACTCTGGTGCTGATATATCTGTAGCGCACTGTCGCTCTCCCCACGTGGTTTATAACCCTTATAACTTCTAAACTCCTTCATTAAACCAACTCTGAAGACTCATAGAAGCCCTCCATCTGTTTCATTCACATTAAACTCCAAAGAGTGGAAATATAGCTACATAGAAGCCATCCATCCGTGTCATTCACATTAAAGTCCAAAGAGTGGAATTTAGCAGCATATTCAGTCTCCCTTGAAAGCTCACACCGAGCCCTATGTGAATCCCCGCAGCTTGAATAAAAAGCATCTAAGTACCTTACTGAAGGAACGATAGGGAGGAAGAGGGAAAGGGAAAGGGCAAGGAGAAAGGGAATAGGGAAGGAAAAGTGAAAAGAAGGAGAAAAGAGACTCCACAAAAGCCATACAGAGCTTTAAAAACACAGAGGTAACTGCACTCCCACGCGAGAGGGATTCAAGTAAAGCAATCATCTGCTTGATATATATGATGACCGAGAGTCATTGTCTCTAACAAACCATTAAAGACATTACCTTTTTGTATCTAGGGATTCGTAAGTTCTCCCATGCATTACAGACATATTTAAGATGTAGATACTCTGTATCTCTTCTACCGGTTAAAGTCTAGCCGGTCCTCTATAACAAATGTTAAATCTGGTTGAATCATAGGAACCAAACAGAGGTGAATTCCATCTAAATCTATGAGCACGATTTCTCTTAGGAGGTCATCTACTTGTCAGACATACAAGCTGGGATTTGTAATAGTTTCAGAGCTATACAGACTTTTATAAAGGAACTGATTTATTTCTATACCATAACAAGACTTCCATACCCTCATCTGTATATATCAAAATGGCTCCTAAAAAGGACAAACTGCATGCCTCAAAGGATATAGATGCCTTTTATTCTCCCAAACAGTCAAATTCGAGGGATTCCCCTCATATGGGATCTGGAGTTAAAACCCCGCTTGCTAAACCTGGCCTCACACAACCAGACCTTTCAAATTTAGTTACAGAAGCAAATTTAAACTCAGCTCTCGAGTCTCTGTGGGAAAAAATAAAGGCTGACTCTAAAAAAAACCAATTAGATCTCAAGCAAGAAGTCACCCAAATTTCAACAAGTGTACTGGCTCTTGCAGAAGTCTCCAAAAAATTAGGCGAAGATATAGCAACAACGCAACAGCAGAATAGTATATTAAAGAACCAATTAATCAAACTGGAATCAAAACTATCAGACTTAGAGGATCGTTCTCGTAGGAGAAATCTAAAAATAAGAGGAATTCCGGAAGAAATCTTGAATAATGATCTGGAACAATACTGTATGGAACTTATACTGACATACGTACAAGAAGATTTGGTCGGTAGACTCCCCTTCGAGAGGATACATAGATTACCCAAACCTAAGGACTCTAGGTATGCAGATATGCCTAGAGATACCATAATCTGTTTCCACAACGCACGTCTGAAGGATATCTTCACCAGGGAGAAGAGACTGAAGCCAGAGGTCTTAAAATACAGGGATCTTTCTCTATACCAAGATCTTTCTATCCAGACTCAAAATAGTAGGAAAAACTTTCAAACAATAACAACGTATCTCAGAACGAGAAATATCCCTTATCGTTGGGGTTTCCCCACAAAATTGCTGATAACAAAGGATGGAAGAACTACAGTATATACTGATCCGTCAACAGCCTTGGAAGAACTGTCTCGAAATGGAATAACTACTGAATAGCGATAATTCCCGAGAAGAGGGATCAAAATATATATATTTATTTTATTTTTATTTATTTATTTATTTATTTATTTTTTTTTCTCAACAAAGGAGGGAAGAACTACAGTATATACTGATCCGTCAACAGCCTTGGAAGAACTGTCTCGAAATGGAATAACTACTGAATAGCGATAACTCCTGAGAAAAAGGATCAAAATATGTGTGTTTTTTTTATAAATTTTTTTATTTTCAACAAAGGAGGGAAGAACTACAGTATATACTGATCCGTTAACAACCTTGGAAGAACTGTTTCGAAATGGAATAACTACTGAATAGCGATAATCTCCGAGAAAAAGGATCAAGATATATACATTTTTTTTTCTCTCTTCTCCTCTCTTTTCCCTCTCCCTCTCCCCCTCTTAACTGTTTTCAGCTTTTCTATAGTACACTTAACTGACACTTAATTATCTAATTCAACTTTCGAGCACATATTAGTTATAGTATTTAGACTTTTTTGACATTTTATCTCCAAGTATTTTTTCACTCAATTTAATACACAAACTTAACATTATATACCCATATTAATACACTATATTACTTCTTTTTATTATATATTTTTCTGTCTTTCTCCTTTCCCCCTTTCCCCTTCATTTTTTTTTTTTAGCACATTCAACTGACAATCACACTTTTTTTTTTTTTTCCTCTTTAACTCCCCCTTAAACACTCTCACGCACTTTTACACTGAATTTAACACTATTCACTTACACCAATACATTATATTCCTGCTTTCTATTTCCCCTTTTTTCTGTTTCAATTTTTTTTTTTTTTTTCCTCTCATTCTCACTTAACTAATATGTTTTCCTTAGTTCGATTATTAATTTAGATGGATGTTTTTTTTTTTTTTTTTTCCTTTTCTCTTCCTTTCTCTGATTTTGATATCCTTTCTGATTATAGGATATATGTATTAACTAAAGTTTGAATGTTTTAACAAAAGTTATACATATTGTACTCTTACTCTCTTGTTGAGTGGCTTCATTAGGATAAATGGTATTTATGGATTATGTAATATTTCTCTTCCTTCTCCTCCACCCGGACCTGACACAATTAAATGCTCGTTTTCTCTGTTTAAGTGTTATCGAGCATAAATGTGTGAAAAATTTTCCACATTTTGTATGATAGTAAGAGTGAATGTTAGAATGAGTGTTGACCAGGTTCACATGATACTATTTACACTGGAGTGTAGGCTGGGGAGAATCGTGTTTGATCCCTTTTAAATGGAGGGACTAAGGTTGATGTCGCTGAACTGCAGGGGCCTGAATTCCCCACATAAGAGAGAATTTTTATATAACACTTTGATTGAAGAAAAAATTGATATAGCTCTCCTGCAAGAAACCCATTGGGATGATAAGGGGAGCTCATTCTGGAGATATAAGAAATACCAGACAGTATATTTGTCAAGTTTACGTGATAAAAAAAAGAGAGGAGTTGCTATAGTTATTTCCAACTTAGTAAAATTTGAATGTATTTATCAAGAATCCGACGAGATAGGAAGGTCTGTTATTCTTGTCTGTAAGCTTAATGACATACTATACACACTCCTGAACGTCTATGCACCAAATGACTATCCTGTTAGGTTCTTGAGACATGTGACTGAAAGATGGGATAAATTAATCCAGGGAATCCCTATTCTGGGGGGGGATTTCAACACCCTCACAGACATCAAGCTTGATAAAAATTCCCACCCAGGTAAATCAATAGATCCAAAATTGAAAAGGGCGGCGCAACTGTTTACAAAATATATTATTAATTATAATCTATATGATGTCTGGCGGGTGATGCACCCCCTAGAGAGGGATTATACATACTATTCGGAAATTCACCAATCCTACTCTAGAATTGACACCTTCTTTACCTATGCTTCTGGTCTAGATATCTGTAAAACAATAACTATCGGTAACATTGTGTGGTCCGACCACGCTCCAGTATTCTTGGAGCTGGATGGAAAAACAAAATACCGTATGAGACCTGAATGGAGATTAAATGAACATCTAGTTTCATCCGATAAAGATAGGGAAACTCTTAAGGCTAAAGTTGAACAATTTCTTGTTGAAAACGATGATAATCTAGTCTCAAGAGGCACTCTATGGTGTACACTAAAATGCTGCATCAGAGGCTATTTTATTAGTAAGCAAGCCTTTTGGCACAAAAACAAAAAAAGAACGCTGTCAGCCCTATATATAGCATTAGCGTTGAAAGAGAAGGAAAACAAAGTAAACTCTTCTAATGATAATGCCTTGGAAATTAAGATGTTACAACAAGAGATTAAAGAAAAACTAACCCAGAAAGCAGAATACATGTTTCAGAAACTCAAACAAAATTGGTATTATAGTAATGGGCAGGTAGGAAAAGTTATGACAAATAAATTAAAGTTTAATAGAATTAGGAATAGAATAGGGAAAATTGAATACAAAAATCAGACTTGCCTTTCCCCTAACACTATTAGTAAAGCATTTGAGGATTATTATAGTTCTCTCTATAATCTTACTGAATCCAGGAATGATGGCCAGGAAATGGTAGACTATCTCCATTCTCTAGGATTGCCCAAGATTTCTGAGGATAAATTAATGGCCTTAAATGCGCCTTTTGGGATACGGGAGGTTAGAGATGCGATTAGAGGCTTAAAAAAAAATAAAGCCCCGGGGCCCGATGGATATATTGCACAATTCTATCAAATCCTGGAGGACCATCTCTCTCCTCTTCTGCTCGAGTTGTTCAACGAGATCGGTCAAAATAAAAAATTTCCCTTGGAGATGCTTAACGCATCTATTGGTCCCATACTTAAACCTGGGAAAGATCCAAGTCTGGTTACAAATTATAGACCGATCTCGTTGATCAATCTCGATGTTAAGATCTTCTCTAAAATCTTGGCGAACAGACTAAGCTTGGTAATAGCGGATTTGATACATGGGGATCAGACGGGTTTCATAATGGGGCGCACGGTAGAGGATAATGTCAGGAAAGTCTTTAACTTAATCTCGGTCGCACAGTCCAGGAAATCTCCAGTAGCTTTTATAGCGCTGGATGCAGAAAAGGCTTTCGACCGAGTTAACTGGCATTTCTTATCCCATACTCTTGAGGCCTTTGGTCTAACAGGACTTTTTAAGGACTGCTCAATGGCACTCTATACTTCTCCCAAAGCTAGAGTTGTGGGCCCCATGATGAAATCAGAACTCTTTAATATTAAGAACGGAACCAGGCAGGGCTGTCCTTTGGCTCCATTGCTGTATGCCTTAACAATTGAACCTTTGGCATCGCAGATAAGATCTAACCGGCATATCAGGGGAATTACTTATGGTCAATCAGAATTTAAAATTACTCTTTATGCCGATGATGTCTTACTGACATTATCATCACCAGAATTATCTATCCCAGCTGTTCTTGAAGTTATACGGGAATACGCTAATTACTCCAATTATAAGGTGAACCTATCTAAGTCTCAGGTCATTACTTATGAGATATCCACCGCACAATTGAATGACCTGGGAAGGGATGTCCACTTTAATTGGAGTAATAAAACTATAAGTCATCTCGGCATTGAGATTAAGTTTGATTTGAAACAATGTAAAGAAGACAATTATTCTGCTCTAATTGCCGACCTGAGAGACCACCTTTCCAGATGGAAGGGCTTAGAGCCCTCCTGGATGGGTCGTCTGAATATAGTAAAATCATACATTATTCCTAAAATATTATATATATTTAGAACGATTCCACTTCGAGCATCAAACAAAGAAATTAAACAACTTACACAAACAATTTCTAATTATATCTGGAACTTCAAAAAGCCTAGGATTCAAAGTTCGACATTAAAATCGAAACTGAACCAGGATGGCCTGAGCTTCCCTGATCTGCAAAGGCTACATGAAGCTTGTATGCTATCCCACTGTTTATCATGGAATTTGGCGAATATAAACACAGGTTGGCTTAAACTAGAGAAGGAAGTTAGTAAGTTGATCGATCCTTTCCATTTATTTTGGCTTTCCCCAGATATTGCCAATCAATATAGACTAAGTAATAACATCATCGATGATATTTTGACCACTTTGCGTAAAGCAAGGAAAACTTACCATCTTATCCCTCACCTCACTCTCGGGACCCCAATTCGGGTCCTAGGATTGAGTATAACGGATCTTAATTTATCAAACTGGGAGAAAAGGGGCATCACTAAACTGGCAGACTTTAATACGCTAAACGGAATTCGATCACTCTCTGAGATACAATCTAAATTTGGTATAGACCAGGGTGATTTTTTGTTATATCAAAGATTGAAGTCTTTCCTGAATAAAAATCCAATCAGACAGAACACCCCATTAGATGACCTCATAGAGGGGAAAAAATCTGCTAATATAATCAGGAGAATCATGACCCTCTCAAATAAAGAAACTCTTCCTGACAAATCTCCTTCCATTCTTAAATGGGAGAGAGATCTTGGAAAAGTTTACCCTAAGGAAGAATGGTTTGGTAGTTGGAGCCTCACTAGGAAAGTTGTACACTCGGTGAGTCTCCAAGAGACATACTTTAAAGTCCTCCATAGGTGGTACATGGTGCCAACAAGATTGAATAAAATAAACACCTTAGTAGCATCAACATGTTGGAGATGCCAGAAGCAACCGGGCACCATGCTCCACATTTGGTGGAGCTGTGAAAACCTTGGAAAATTTAGGGACGATTTGGAGACTCTGCTGTTAATCACGTTTGGTAAAAATATTTCTGTTTCACCTCAAATGTTTTTGTTCCATCTGGATCTTTCGAATCTAAATGGAAATGAAAAGTCATTAATTATAAACATTTTCCTAGCCTGTAAAATATTATTAGCCAGATTGTGGCTCAAAACGTACCTACCAACTCTGAGAGAGCTGACTACCCAGATTCATTATCAGTGCACTATGGAAAGGCACTTCTTTGTGATCAATTCCACTCTTCATAAATATAACAAAATCTGGACTAGATGGATAAAAACGTATTCCGACATGGAAGACCATTAGATTGGAGTTTCTTCCCCTGCAGTTCAGCGATCCTGTTCTACCTATAAATCCCCAGCAAGCAACAAAAATCAATAGAGTCACTATTTCCCCCTGTGAACTTTTGGTATGAATGATAGTATGAATATGTATATGTCTATACGTGGATAGAACAGGTATCAAATATAGAAACGACGAGAAGGAAGAGAGTATTAGGCTTTGTATTTTTTATATTCCATGCGCATATGTTAAGTAATCTGGCCCTCTCACCATTTAACTTGTATGTTTTCTGAATAAGTCAGGCCTTTTGAATACTTGTATCTCTCCCGTAATTTTTGTCACACTGTTTGTGCATGAATTTATTCAATAATTTTATTTTTGTATAAGTCAAACGTAACACAATGGAAAATAATTAAAAAGATATTTAAAACAAAAAAGAATACTTCTGTTTAACGTTTATGTTTCTTTTTCCCGCCTCTCAGTGAGAAAAGAGGTTTAATCCTTAATATGGTTTACTTTTATTCACATTTCTAGTGAGGGATTAGAGATTACCTTGTATTTATCCCAGGGGTGTCCCGAGGAGGGTGCGGGGCTTGCGGACCGTGCTGCCGGCATCACCCAGCAGCGTATCGTGCAGCTGTACCTTTTTTTTTTTCCCTCTGGCTACCACATCCGCTGGAATATGAATCGCAGAATAATACAGGCATCTGAATGGCACAACAATACAGGCATCTGAATGGCACAATATTACTGGCATTTGAATGGCACAATATTACTGCTATCTGAATGGTTCAATATTACTGGCATCTGAATGGCACAATATTACTGGTATCTGAATGACACATTAATTATGGCATCTGAATGGCACAATAATTATGGCATTTGAATGGCACAATATCACTGGTATCTGAATGGCACAATAATACAGGCATCTCAATGGCACAATATTCCTGGCATCTCAATGGCACAATATTACTGGCATTTGAATGGCACAATATTACTGGTATCTGAATGGCACAATAATTATGGCATTTGAATGGCACAATAATAATGGCATCTGAATGGCACAGTATTACTGGAATCTGAATGGCACAATAATTATGGCATCTGAATGGCACAATATTACTGGCATCTTAATGGCACAATATTACTGGCATCTGAATGGCACAATATTACTGGCATATTAGGCAAATTGGCTGGCATATTAACGGCAAAATAATACTGGCATATTATTATTGTGTGTTGCATAATTTGTGGGGCTCCTGTATGTGGCATATTTAGTGGGCCATCTGACTGGCATTACTAAGGAATCTGTTTGGCATGGTATTGAAGGAAATCCAGGGGGATGACACCATGAGTTAGCACACCGGGTGACACCAACCCTAGTGACGCCTCTGATTTATCCACAAAAAAAAATTCTTATATGCATAATTGTGCATCCTTAAAAAGTATACAAAGTATACAAATAACTAGTGTGTCTAATGTACAAGCTTATCTTTAAATCTAGTGGTTCGTGTGAATAAGAATGAATACTGAGCATGTTCCCTATCACTGACATTTCCAAGGCTCTCTCTCTCTCTCTCTGGGAAAACCTATATGCCAGAGCGGTGGTTGATGGGTGAATCATCGGCTGCGTTTGTGCAAGTCCAGTGCAGCCACAATGTTGCAGCACCGAGAACAGATGCTTGGTGGCACACTTCCAAAGATAAGTATGATTTTGTTTTTACAGCTAATAAAAGATAGAAAAAAAACTGGAAATAGATAGGAAAAAAAGTGACAATCTAGTGTACCCTTTGGTGCCTACAAGTTGCACCAAAGTTAAAAGTGTGACTAGACTGTCCCTTTATTATAGTTTCTGTAGCGGAGATGCAATATTACCCAGGTTATCTCCGCTTATAATCCAAGTGAGACTCAGGAACAAGTAAATAGTAAATCCAAAGGCAGGGTTTCCAGCAGGTCAAATACAGCAATATCCCAACAGCAATCCCAATAACTGGACGACACACAGTTTCAGGAGCATAACTGACAAGAGCTCTTTAATGATACAGAAACACAGAATATATACAGTTGAACATCTTGACAAACCAGATTAGACAAAGGAACTATAACAGGATTATAATTTAACCTAAGGAGATACAAAGGGAAATCCTGCCTCACACCTTTCAGGATACAAAGGTGCCCAGCTCAGATACACACAGGAAACTAAATGACTTACATAAGACAATGGGAGAGGTGACAAAAACAGGGATTAAAGATAGGATCCAATCTTAACTTGGGGAAAACACAGTGAATAGGACAAAGACTTGGATCCTAGTAATTACAGTACATTCCTCTGCTTGGGAGATAATTGAGTTAACCTTTGTATCAGCTCAATTATCTCCAAGCTAAAATATACAGGTTCTATACAATATTAATAACTTTCAAAATATGCATCACATTCACATAAAACATACATTTTCAGAATCAGCATACTTTAAATATGAAAATAACTAAAAATCAAACAATTCCACCCAGAAGTTCCAAAGTTACCTTTTTGGGCATTTTTAAAGGGCCACACACCCCAGGGCCATAGTCACAGGGGAGGAGGCTGGCAAACAGGCCTCTCCAAGACCAAGTGGCGAAGGGCACTTCGTCACACATCTCCCCTTTTGGGGGGAGACTAACCAGGTACCTGACCTTCTGTCGGTCAGTACCTAAGTTAGTCGATTCACCCACCCTCAGTAAACAAGTGCCAGAGTAGCCCACCCACAACAAACAATTACTGCACATAGGTATTCCTCTGGGATAACTGGGCAACACGCTGTGGGGTCTTGGGGGGCAGAGGCCAGCTGCGCTCTGCCCCAATGCCAGAGCTTCTGTTAGGGTAGCCTGGTGGGGACTTGGCTGTAGAGGGGAGACATCACTTTCCCCCTCCTCCTTGTACTCCTGCGATTGTAGCTGGGGATTTGGACCGGCTGTCCAGCATCCCTGTGGGTCAGGCACAGAGACCACGGTCCCATCTGCGCCGTCTGGGAGATTGGTGTCTCCCCTTAGTAGGTTAAGCTGCAGCTGGGGAGAGAGGGTGCCGTGCTCCTCTCCCTGGAACACAGGCTGCCCCTGGAGAGGGAGACCGACTGTCTCCACTTCCATAATATTGTCCTGCTGCTGGGGACAGAGGCCGACTGTCTCTGCTCCCTGTAGGACACACTGCTGCTGGGGGGGAAGGATGACACTTTCTTCCCCCTGGGGTGCATCTTGCTGCTGGGGAAGGGGGTCGCCTGTCTCCACTCCCAATACAATACTCTGCCGCTGGGGAGAGAGACCGGTTGTCTCCTCTCCCGGAAACTCACCCTGCCGCTGGGGAGTGAGGCCGATTGCCTCCACTCCCTGTAGGGTACACTGCTGCTGGGGAGAGAGGCCGGCTGCCTCTTCTCCCTTCAGCTTACACTGCCGCTGGGGAGAGAGACCGGTTGTCTCCTCTCCCTGAAACTCTCCCTGCCGCTGGGGAGTGAGGCCGATTGCCTCCACTCCCTGTAGGGTACAATGCCGCTGGGGAGAGAGGCCGGCTGCCTCTTCTCCCTGCAGTTTACACTGCTGCTGGTGAGAGAGACCGGTTGTCTCCTCTCCCTGGGACTCACCCTGCATGGGTATCCACAGTGGCGACCTGTACAACTCAAGCTCGAGGCACCTTGCCGCTTGGTTCTCCACATAAGTCTTAAAAGCCTGGTACGGTACCTTTGGTTTGTTCTCCTGTACCATGGGCACAATCTGGTTCCTCTCTGGAGTTTGTTGGACCTTCTGTCATAGTACAAACTCCTGTACCTCCGTCATGGTTTTGGCGATAATCTCTGTTGGTGGGTTTTCCCCATAAAATGATAGCCGGAATTGCAATTCTCTTTTAAATTCCAACTGCCCCTGTTTAATCTGCACCAAAGCCGGACCCTCTTCTGCTCTGTACTCCGCCATGACTTCTGCAACCAGGACTGCCTTGGTCTTGTTGCTGGCAGGAATACCCCTTGCTTCCAGGAGGTCCTTTACAGTGGATCAATTTAAAGTGGTGTAATTGATCTCCATCCGTGATCCATCAATGCTGTTGTCTTTCCTGGTACTTGCTCCTCTGTGGGTCTGGATCCCAGCGCTGCCAACCAATGTAGCGGAGATGCAATATTACCCAGGTTATCTCCGCTTATAATCCAAGTGAGACTCAGGAACAAGTAAATAGTAAATCCAAAGGCAGGGTTTCCAGCAGGTCAAATACAGCAATATCCCAACAGCAATCCCAATAACTGGACGACACACAGTTTCAGGAGCATAACTGACAAGAGCTCTTTAATGATACAGAAACACAGAATATATACAGTTGAACATCTTGACAAACCAGATTAGACAAAGGAACTATAACAGGATTATAATTTAACCTAAGGAGATACAAAGGGAAATCCTGCCTCACACCTTTCAGGATACAAAGGTGCCCAGCTCAGATACACACAGGAAACTAAATGACTTACATAAGACAATGGGAGAGGTGACAAAAACAGGGATTAAAGATAGGATCCAATCTTAACTTGGGGAAAACACAGTGAATAGGACAAAGACTTGGATCCTAGTAATTACAGTACATTCCTCTGCTTGGGAGATAATTGAGTTAACCTTTGTATCAGCTCAATTATCTCCAAGCTAAAATATACAGGTTCTATACAATATTAATAACTTTCAAAATATGCATCACATTCACATAAAACATACATTTTCAGAATCAGCATACTTTAAATATGAAAATAACTAAAAATCAAACAATTCCACCCAGAAGTTCCAAAGTTACCTTTTTGGGCATTTTTAAAGGGCCACACACCCCAGGGCCATAGTCACAGGGGAGGAGGCTGGCAAACAGGCCTCTCCAAGACCAAGTGGCGAAGGGCACTTCGTCACAGTTTCATTTTATCCAAATTTCTAGTGAGGGTATTAGAGATTATCTTGTATTTATCAACAAAACAATTTAAAAAAATAACTCCTCATGGTGAACTTTGTGTGGTGTGAATTGTGGTAAGAAAGAAATTATCTTATTTACATATTTGTGCATCATTAAAATGTATACAAATACCTATTGTGTTGTCATGCCCCTCTGGCCCTTACCTGCAGTTCCAGTAGTTCCAGGCATCCAGCAAGTCTCTTAAGTAATCCGTGACCGCGGAGTAGGCCGAAGCCGGGGCCTGTAGTACAATCTTCTATCCGCGATCGTGATCGCGGTAGCGCGGTAGGCCGAAACCAGGGCCTAGAGTTTCTACAAGCCCAGGATGCATCCTCCAGACTTCACCCCAATCAAGGGGAACCTTAGGGAGGTAAACTCTGCCAAATCTCCTATTAACTCCAAGCACAGAGACAGAGGGGTATGTGCTAGAAAAGCACACCCCTCTAACATCCAATCAAGTAAGGAACTTGTCCCACTGAGGGGAGGAGTGGAGACCCACAGCACTATAAAAACCCCTCAAACTGTTTCTTCAATGCTCCAGTGTTCCAGAGCTTTGGTTCCTGTTTGTCCTTGGACTTCAGTCTCCAGTTTCCCCTTTGTTGCTGTGCTACAGTATATCTATTGGATTTCCCGTTACCTGACCTTTGGTTTGCCTTCTGGATTACCCTGTTTGCCTGAACCCTGACCCCTGCTTGGATTACTACTCTTTGACCGCTGCCTGCCCTGATCTATTGGACTGTTCCTGACTTCGCTTTTTGGATTATCCTTTTGTGGCACTCTTGTGCTCCTATCCTTACCAGGGTGCTCTGCCTATATATACTTGTGGACCACCTGGTAAGGGTTACCAGCAAGAGATAGCATTCCCTGCTCTATGCTCCAAAAACCTCAATCCTGACATGTGTCTAATGTGCCATCCTATCATCCATATAAATCTATTGATTACATATAAAGTGTAAGTTGTTGAGTTGTAAGGATATGTCTATAATAACAACCAGGATATATCTGTTTAGTATTTCTGTTTCTTTCCCTTCTAATTGCAATTTAAAAAGCCACAGGTGTGGTAAATTAACCTTGAATTGCCATTTTAACCTGTGTGTGTCACCTTGTGTGTCTGTAACAAGACCAAACATTGAAGGATATGTAAACTTTTGATCAGGGCCATTTGTTTAATTTCTGTTATCATTATAATTTAAAAAGGAGCTAAACACCTATTGACAATAAATGGCTTCATATGATCACTATCCTTCAATAAAATCATTTTTATTGGCCATGATCAGTCATATGTTCAAAATCAATGTCAACATTTCATTATTTATTTTTTTAATTATCAAATATAGAAAAAAGGGTTACATTTTATGTTTTTTAAATACATGTTCATTAAATACATTTTTTGTAAATAAAATTGCATAGAATATAGTTACATTCAACCTATGCACTACTACTTTCTTTCCACATTCACACTCACTTTCTGAAACCATTCATACCACATTCTCACTTTGGTGGGTGCCCGGCTAGATTTTACCATCAAGCTAAGTTTTGGATTATGTTATTGTAGATCAGCCATATTTTTTCATATATTATTAAAGACTTTCCATTATTAGACCAAAAGTCTTTTTCCATTTGGGCTTGATATTGAATTTGTTGTTCTACTTTGGCCCAAGTCGGAGAAGAGGATGATTTCCAATTTCTAACAATCTCCCGCATTATATGGATCAGCAAGAATTGTGACTCTTTTTCTTGTACCGGTGGTTTAAAATGGAATAAGGCAAAGTCTGGGGTCAGCCTTTATTTTTGTTTATCAAATTTTATATTTTTACTTCGATCTGATTCCATAGAGTTTTTATTTGAGGGCAATCCCACCATATGTGTTTGAAGGATCCCTCTTCCCTTCCTCACCTCCAGCATTGTACTATATAATTCGGATATATCTTTCCCATTTTTTCTGGTGTTAGATACCACCGATAAATTAATGTATTATAGATTTCTATCAAGTTGAATGAGTGAACACATTTTTTTGTATGATTTATTGCTCTCAACCAATCTTCTGCTGTGTGTACGATGGAGCGTTCTCCTTCCCATGATTCTATATGTTTATATTTTATTATTGTGCTCGGATTGTCCAATGCATCATTCGCTCTTTTTGTTAATTTCCCTTGCCACTTCCCCAGGAGAAGTTCGTCTATTTTTGTATCTTCTACGTGATCCTCTGGTAGAATTTAATTTATTATATAGTGCCTAACTATATATATAGTTATAATTATTCCTTTTGATCAAGTTGGTATTTATCTTTTAAGGTGTTAAATTGTAATATATTTTTATTTTTCTCTATTATTTGATTTATATTTATCAATCAATTTTGTAGCCAATTTGTTATATAAAAATTCGGGAGAAGGTTTTCCAATGTTTTTATCGGCATAACTAATTTTAAGTTATATTTAGGCCAGTATGATTTCAGAATGGACTCCCAATTTTTTATTAAGTCATAGACTAAAGTGATCATAAATTTGTCCACTTTAAGCCCTCTTTTTCAATTTTATACGAGGGATATTCTTCCGTGAACTCTCTAAACCATGGGGCTATATGTGACATTATTGACGCTTGATATAATTTTTTTATATTTGGTACCCCCAGTCCCCCATCTCTCGCTCTTCTTGATGTTACTTTAAAAGCAATTCTCTGGGTTTTTTTTGCCCATATAAATTTGTTATATAACTTCTGAAATTCCATCAATGTTGGGGATGGTACATATATTGGGATAGATCTAAATAAAAATAACAGTTAATCTAGTACATAATAATTTATAATATTTATTCTTCCACTCCAAGATATATATAGGGGACTCCACTCGTTTAATTTTCTCCTCATTTCCGTTAAGAGGAGTAAATAGTTTATTTTTATTATTTCATCTTTATGATATGTAATCTCTATGCCCAAATAGTGTTAAAAAAATTCTCTCAGGAGTCTAAAATTTGGATGAAATACCTCCGGGAAGAGAGACGGGAGGAGGGCACCCCAATAGAGAACGAAAACCCCAGCAAAGGCAAATTTCTTAAGAGTCCATATTGTAAGGGTTTTGACTATTTATACTGAATTCTTCCATTTTTATATTCTTTTTTTCTTATAAAGGTTTTTCTCCATCTGCATAATTCATTTATCATTTGATATGAGGTGTTTCAAATTACTCTCAGTTGAATAGTAGTCCCCTCTGTTCTACAGACACTTCTTTCCTCTTATTCCCTTCTTTTATAGATTTTTTTTCCTTCCCTTACTATTGTTTGCAATGATCTTTAATTTTTTCTGAGCTTAAACAGCCCAATTTTTAGCCTTCATTTTTATTTTCTGAAATGTTAAGGAGAATCTAGTTCCCAACCCCAGAGAAGACGGGCTTTGACGCCAGCCCCCATGACTTGATCAATTGTAGTCCTTGGTCTTGTGTAGTTATAATGTTTTGTGTCTCTTGGTAGTATATTAGAATTTTTGCTGATTAGATCCAGGTGAATCTCAGTTTGTTTTGGTTCAGAATCTCCACCACTTTTCTTAATACATTTCTCTGGGAGAGAGTCAGTGGGGATAAATCAAGTATAATTCTTATATTTTTAGATTTTACTTCAGATGATGGGTTTGTAGTTTGGTTCCTTGATTTCCATATTTTATCTTTATCAGTATAACTATGGAAGTGAATCAGGACGTCTCTTAGGGCAGCTTGAGGATTCGATATTGATTTAAATGTTCTGTGGAATCTTTCGAATATCTCCTCTTTTGGGGTTATCTCTTTTATTTTATCTTGAAAGTATTCGTATAGATAGTCCTTCAGCTGAGCCGTAGATATTTCTTCGGGTATTCCCCGAATTCTCAAATTTTACCGTTTGGCTCGGTCTTCCATATCTGTTATTTTGTTTGTTAAATTCATTATGCTTTTCTCCATATTTAAATTTTTCTCTTGTATTTTAGTGATATCGAACATTGCGTATTCTAACTTCTCTTTATAGTCCGTTAACTGTTGATTGATTTTTTAATTTTTATTTGCTTTTCTGAGAATTCTTTACTTATCTTATCTCTATGCTCCTCTAGAATTTTCTTGTGTTAAGTTCCATTTTTCTGGGGTTGAGGTCAGGGATGATTGTCCCGAGAGTATTTCATCCTCCATCCTTATTTGGGATTCCATTGTTAAATCTTGATCTTTTACTAAGTCTAAAGCTGTTTCTCTTCCTGGTTCTTGATTTTTTTTCTGCTCCGAAGTTGTGTAAAATGATGTAATGGATGTATTTGTCCCATCCTTCTTCTCTTGTTTGCTTTTTTGGGGCTTTTCTTTCCTGTTGTTTCTTTGTTGTAATTATTATACTTTGATTGTTATTTTATTTTTTTTGCGATAAACTTTTTTCTGTCATCACCTGGTTTTGCTTCTGATTTGATATTTTTTTAGTATATCAGGAAGTAGTTTTTAAGAGGATCTGTTTAGTATTATTTTGTAGAGTATTAAGAGAATTTTCTATTTATTTTTCTCTTCAGAATGTAATTTTTTTTCTTCTTTATTCTTCTAGTGGTA
This sequence comes from Pelodytes ibericus, assembly GCA_036172795.1. Taxonomy (NCBI): domain Eukaryota; kingdom Metazoa; phylum Chordata; class Amphibia; order Anura; family Pelodytidae; genus Pelodytes; species Pelodytes ibericus. Next base: position 114,592,688 of record CM069858.1, read on the forward strand.
AATATGATCAACAGGGGGCGCACTTTTTTTGGTGTCAGTTCTTATTATAGATTTCTTTTTCTTTTATTATTATTATTTTTTTTTTTATTCACCTTGTTCGGGTTTTTATATCTTGGTTTTACTATTCGTTACTCTTTCTAGGAGGTGCAGTGTTTCTCTCTTTGTAAATGTCTCACTTGGTTTTATAGTGGACAGTGTTGTATCTTCTCCGGATTTCCTTATAATTTATTTGTGTAGATAGACAGAGAGGAGGAGTACTGTGTCAGGTTCTCAACTTGATTTAGTCTTTCGGATTGTTCAGTAGCAGCTTTAGTTCGTGATAATATAATCAGCAAAAGTTTGAATTCTAGAACTAGGTCTGCTGTTCTTTGTCCTTTCTGCAAAGCAAGGTGTTTATTTTAAGAATTGAATCAGTTGATTTTAAGGTGCAGGTGTGTGTTACTTTAAAATAAACAATATATTTTCTTCTCTCAATTCCTGTAGCTATTTGTGGGTAGAGAATCAGATGTTAAACATACCACACCAGAATTGTTAACTTGATTTTATCACTCAAGCTGAATTATTGAGATCATACAAAAACATCCAGGGGGACTATGCAGTGTCTTGAAGCAATTTGCTTCCCAATCTATTCGCTGAGAATCAGAAAGACTGATTTAAATGTACTGCAAAATATTTTTTCACAATCAAGTCATCCTCCTAGTCCACCAGCAGATACTTAACTGAGTATATTTCCACCCTATGCAAGCACAGTATTTCAGAGTGACCAAGTGATGAATGGAATTCAAGTATTTAGCAATTGTCTCACTTGATTTTATAGTGGGCAATATTATATCTTCTCCCGATTTCCTTGTACTTTATTTGTGCAGAGAGACAGAGGGGAGGAATACCATGTCAGATTCTCAACTTGATTTAGTCTTTCAAGTTATTCAATGATAGCTTTAATTCATGGTTAGTATAATCAGCAAAGTTTCAAATTCTAGAACTAAGTCTGTGTTCTTTGCCCTTTTTGAAAAGTAAGGTGTTTGTTTTAAGAGTTGTCTTATTTAGTTTTTAAGGTGCAGGTGTGTAATACCTTCTGGTAGACCGCATGTTTTGTTCTCTCAATTCTTGTAGTTATTAGTGAAAAAATGCTCAGGTGTAAAAAATACCACGTCAGGTTCTTATCTTGGTTTTTATCTCTCAATCTGAAATATTAGGATAATACAGAACCATCCAGAAGGAATATACAGTTCTTATTTTGGTTTTCATCTCTCCAGCTGAGATATTGAGATAGTACAGAACCATCCAACGGGAATATACAGTGTCTTTAAGCAATTTGCTTCCCAATCTATATGCTGAGAGTTAGGGAGAGTGTGAATTTAAATGTACTGCAGAGTGTTTCTCCACAATCTAGTCACCAATACTGTCCTCCAGCAGATCTTTCTTTGAAGATTTCTCGTCTTTGCTTGGAGTCTGGGATCATATATTTTGTTTTCTTTTATCTCTCCTCGTGTGTCTGTATCGCAGCTCTCAGAGACTTGTTTCCAGCTTCTCCATCTCCCGCTTGGCGCCACACCTTCACCCCACCGCTCACGTTCTCACATCACTCTACACTCCTCCCAATCCTCCCCCCCTGTCAACATTTAATTATTTCTGCTAGGGAATGCAATCTTTTGAGCTCAACTGTAGGGTTTAATTAATATCTCAGAACAAGCAGCTTTCCAAATTTCTGTTTTTTCTTCTTCTTGCCCTGGCAAATGACACTGAAACTAACCCAGGCCCCTGTATTAGTACAAATGTCAGCTTTACTTTCAGTAAGGGTCCGTTTTGTCCATTGCAAAATATGCAGCCTTCTTCTGGTGTCGGGAGTACAAACCAAAAATTCTTGTCATCACTGAAACCTGGTTGAGCCCTAGAATCCCGGACTTTGGACTGTCTGCTCCAGAAAAGACAGAAATAAGAGAGGAGTAGATTTTGTTTTAAATATATATATGTAGGAGTAACTAAATTTCACAGACCTAAAGTTATCAGTTTCCCCCCTCTACTTTGGAATTTACTGTTAGCATAATATTAAGCCCCTTGTCAAAACCATTGGTCCTATTATAGCATCTCCAAACCCACCAGATTCCCCTGCTTGTCTGTTACTGACATTAAGCAGCCATTGGGGGACATAGCGCCATAAAAAGGAAAAGTGAGCTGCTCGTTCTTGGAGATTTCAGTGTAGACTGGTTAGACTGCAAAAATGTTAAAACATACTCACTATTCAAATTGATGACCTAACCCAACTTATTTCTTTTTCTACTTGGATGAATCCAACCATCCTATTAGATTGGGTCCTTTCATCTTGCCCACAAACAATCCAGCAGTCTGGCATCCTACCCAATGTGTTTAGTGATCACATCTTGGTGTACAGTGTACAGAAGCTAAGGCCCAACAAATCAACCCCTAAGTAATGGTACAAGATGTTTTATGAGGTTTAATCTCCAGTCTTTCCTAAGAGGCTTGATCAATTGTCTGTGGAGCAGGCTAAACCTAACACATAACCTGGACCATGCAATTTAATATTTTCAATCTTCATACTGCAGTTTTGTGATAAGCATGCCCTGTTGAGTAGGGTGAGAGCATCTTTTGGCCCTGACCTCCTGGATTTATTCAATTTAATGGGTTCTTAATGGAAAAATGTAAGCCAACTGACTCAGAGCACAATCATGCTGCTTATCGACACATCTGCAATATATGCAAAAATTCAGCACCCGAGTTTGACTTCGAAAAAAAACTTAGAGAAGGTTCAAATCTTCTCTTACTTTAACAGCAAATCTTCAGTGTTGCATTTACTTGCTGTGGTCTTAAATTGCTGATTATAAGGAATGAATGCAAATTTTACCTGATTTATCCTATATCTATAAAAGGCACAAAGGAACAATATGCACCTTTCTCAAGTTTCTAAACATCATTGTGTGTCAAACCATTTTTATAGGGAATCATCGTGAACATCAATTTAAGAAAATTATGTGCAGTTAAACCATTTCATTTGATCTTTAAAAATGTCATTGTTATGCTGTGTGAAGAAAGCAAAACAAAATAAATTGTTTTGCTGGTTGTATAAAATATTAACCAGATGCTTCATAATTTAATGTTTTGGTATTCTAAAGGCCATAGCAATTTTCTGCATCACATTTTACAGTCATGAAGTTTTTATTTAGATATTTTTAGGTGAGAGATGTATAATGATCACCAACTTTTAGCAATGTCAGATGATATTATCTCTATGGCTCAAATTAGCATAGAAATAGTGGTGATTGAAGATTAGTTGTAATGTATAATATGAATTAATATTTACTACTAAAGTTTCATATAGAAAAATGTTCCCTGTTAGTAAATTGATGAAACATCTATTATGCCTCAAGAATGAATACATATATATTGCTCCAATTTAAAAAACAATGTTTAGATTGATATATAGTTATATTTACAGTATGTCATGTCAAAAAAAGAGCATTTCTTTAATAATGTCAAATAAGAACTACCAATGGTAATGAAGATTCAAAGTACTATAACGTAGACTCCATGTGGGATATCAGGATCAACCACTTGGCAGTTGTCCCTTCTCAGGTGAACAGAGAGTTCTGGGGTCTGAAAATAGTTGCACAATCAAAGAGAAGAGCATAAAAGAATTGGACGATACAAAGAACCAGAATATATTAAAATATTCTATATTTTAAAAATTCAAAATGCTTACAAAGTTATTGTGGAGATTTTATGTGAAAATGATTTTTGATCATTGAAACTGAAAAAAACAAAAACACTACATTTTAAAAAATCTATGCTGGTTCCTGGCATAGTCCCATTCCTACCTATTCTTCTCAGAATGATTACTGCCTAAGTGTGATATTTGGAGACTAACAATAAACAAGTAAAGGAATTTCAGTATGAACATGCTCTATTATTGGGAACATTTGCAATCAGCAATTGTAATATATTTATTTATAAAAAATAAAAACATTGAGCTTGCTCTTTCTCAAGCACACCCTAAGGATTTATTTTAAAACCAGAAATGCTCCTGAGATTATTTTTTTTAAAAAGATTACTCATCTTAGACCTGACAAAACTCTAGTGGTTGCAAATGTATACATGCTTAGTAATATTTAAAAGTCAAATGTAGAAAAAAAATATATAATAATGTATGTCTAATTAAAAGACTGTACACATTTTAAATATGAATGGAATAAATGGGTAAATTGGAAAATGAGAAAAGGTTGCTAAGGAAAGTAACATTAACCCCCAAAATGTTTTCAAGTATATAAATGGAAAAAAGCTAAAGGCAGAGCCCCTGCTGCCTGAATTTACGGAACAGTCACTGCAAACATGGGATTGGCTGACACAGGATAAAGTGCTTAAGCAATTAAACTCTGTTAAGATATACAAGGCCCTGAAGAAGTCAGTAAAAAAATATAGATCTAGGTGTGGCAGTTGAAGTGATCTATTTAGACTTTGCTAAAGCATTTGATACAGTTCCACTCAAAAGGTTACTCTACAAATTGAGAGAAATAGGCTTGGGACAAATGTATGTATTTGGATTGAAAATTGGTTAAAACATAGAATGCAGAGAGTGGAAAATCCGCCAACTGAACCAAGGTATTAAGCGGACTACCTCGGGGGTCTGTTTGAGGCCCTCTTCTTTTGAATTTGTTTATTTATGATCTCCCAAGTTGTGATGAGATCCATGTCTCAGTGTCTGCTGATGACACAAATTTAGGTAAGGTAATACAGACTAACCTTGATGTTTGTTCTTTACAGGAAGATTTGGACAGAGTGGGGGACTGGGCAATTACGTGGCAAATGAGGTTCAATATAGACAAATGTAAAGTTATGCATTATGGGAAAAATAATAACAAAGCAACATACTTTAAATGGCATCTCCGTGGGAAAAAAAATTATTAAAAAAACGGGAGGAGGATATCATCTTGCCTCTTTACAAGTCAATGGTAAGTCCTCACCTTGAATATGCAGTACAATTCTGGGCACCAGTCCTTCAAAAGGATATTATGGAACTAGAAAAAAAAATTGAAGAAGGGTTAGAAAATTAATAAGGGGATTGGAGGATCTTAGTTATGATGACAGACTTAAAAAGTTTCATTTATATATGTTAAAAAAAGGCATCTCAGAGGGAATATGATAACATTATATAAATATGTAAAGGCCAATATAGAGAGCTCCCCAGTGACCTATTCATTAACAGAACTGTACAAAGAACAAGAGGTCACCCCCTGAGATTGGAAGAGCAAAGATTTCATAGGCAGCAAAGGAAGGGATTTTTTATGGTAAGGAGAATAAAGTTATGGAAGTCACTGAGAGGTGGTGCTGTAAACTGGATGTTTTTTTTTTTAGAAAAACAGGACATACAGGAGTATTAATAACAGAATAATCATTAATAATAGATCTTCTTGATCCAAGGAGAAATCTGATTGCCCTTTGGAGTCAAGAAATCATTGTTCCCCCTAGGAGGCAAAATTTGTAATAGCTTCCTTAGGAATTGTTGCCTTTTTTTTGGATCAAAACGCAGGAATGATAGTTAGAAGGGTTGAACTTGATGGACTCATGTATTTTTTCAACCTAAATTACTATGTTATTATTTTACTGCTTTAATAAAAGATGTAAAATTAAGAATCTTATTGAACCCTCTATCCGGGGGTGGACATGTCGTTTGTATTCTTGGACATAATCACAGGAGAAACAGCTGGTTCCTAGATACATTACATGGTGACTGGATCACTCAAGTTAAATGGTGACATTTTGCGCTTGAAATGTCAGATCTTACCTAATACAACCATTAATGAAGGAAAATCTTTTATCAGCATTTCTGCTTAAAACATATAATATATCCACTAAACATGAGTTCATTTTTGCCTACAACTGTTCTTTTGTAACTAACTTTTTTCACCTTTATACTCAGGCAGGACTGCTATCCACAGAAGGTGCAATGTTATACCACATATCAATAGCAGAGATAGCCTTTTAAAATTAATTTTTATGATAAAATACTTACACTTTTATGTCACCTAACACATTATTCAGCACCACATAATGCGATTATGCTTATTACATAAAAATAATGTTTTCATAATAATGGCATATTTCTTTTACGTGACAAACTCAAATGGTTGATTTACCAAACTTACCAAGCTCAAGTAACTGTCAATACACACAGGGCATCCTGTGATCCTAAAATCAGAACATATTCAGTTTAACTTAACACAGGTTTCAACCATTTCCAAGGCATGTAATCAGCATTAGCAGAATTATTCTGCAGACTGAAGCCACTGTAACTCATTTAAACAGATATGTTCATGATAATTATACAATTGTTTTCAAGTTAATGTTTCTATTTTATATATTTTTTAAGACATAAAAAAGTTTATTGCAGAGTATTAAAGTTTAATTGGTTTGGTATTGTATTCTTAACGGCTTTGATTTGTATTAAACTATACTGATTTGATATCCCTATATGTTTCAATCAAAAACTAAAATGTGCATTACCAATAGAACGCATAACTAAATTTAACATGTTTATGTATTAGATTCAATGCTATATTCAATAATGATTACAGAACAACTTATTATCATTTAAACAATTCAATATAAAAGGCTATGAATTGGATTCTGAATGTTTTTACCTTAAAGGGACTGTCTAGGGCCCAAAATGCATCTTCCAAATATTAATACATATTCACGTGCTTTCAAAGTACTTTAAAAAGCATGTCTTACATTTTGCATTGCTTAAAATATAAAATACTTACAGCTAGATGAAACTGTGAAATTACAGCAGTTTGCAAGAAACAAGGACTGCCTACACTAGATGAGAAAAAGTAATTTCCTTTTTTTTTGCTGCAGGAACCAATGGCAATAATTTCATTCAAATGAATGGAATAAACTGTCTCTCTAGTGATGTCATCAGACAATGTGTTGCACTGTTAAGAGATCCTAGAAGAAACAATAATGTTTGGCGCTACTATAATTATATAATCACTACTCAGTAGAAAAATACCTCTTGTTTCTAAATATAACAATAAAAGAAAAAAAAAGAGAGGAGTGCAAATATATATTAGAAAATTGTGCCAATAAAGAAAGGGTATATATGTGCAGGACAAAACAAACAATTAATGAGTGATAAAAAAATATATATAAAATGCAATCATGTGCAATATAATTCAGTAAAGGAAGAGAGTATATTTAAAAGAAGAAAAACTACCACAACTAGAGGACATAGTCTTAAATTAGAGGGGCAACGATTTAAAAGTAATATCAGGAAGTATTACTTTACTGAGAGGGTAGTGGATGTATGGAATAGCCTGCCAGCAGAAGTGGTAGAGGTAAACACAGTCAAGGATTTTAAGCATGCGTGAGATAGACACAAGGCTATCCTAGCTATAAGACCTGGAACGGGAGACTAATAAAAGTACTCAAAAAAAATAAAAAATTGGGCAGACTAGATGGACCGAATGGTTCTTATCTGCCGACACATTCTATGTTTCTATGTTTCTATAATCAAATATAAACAATACTTATAATAATGGTTAATGGATTGTTCAGACATATTGATTGGAGATCTCATAAGGTGTCAGATGTTCAATATATGAAAAAGACAAAAATGGGAAACAAAATAGTGCTCTCTATTTTAAGCAAAAATGTTGAGGACATCAATGGATAATGGGAGTTGTACTTACAAATTTGGGAGCAGAATTACTGCTCTTTATATACAGTGGCTATGAAAAGTCTACACACCCCTGTTAAAATGTCAGGTTTCTGTGCTGTAAAAAAATTAGACAAAGATAAATAATTTCAGAACTTTTTCCACCTTTAATGTGACCTATAAACTGTACAACTCAATTGAAAAACAAACTGAGATCTTTTAGGTAGAGGGAAGAAAAGATATAAAAATAAAATAATGTGGTTGCATAAGTGTGCAAACCCTTAAACTAATTCTTTGTTGAAGCACCTTTTGATTTTATTACAGCACTCAGTCTTTTTGGGTATGAGTCTATCAGCATGGCACATTTTGAATTGGCAAGATTTGCCCACTCTTCTTTGCAAAAACACTCCAAATCTGTCAGATTGCGAGGGCATCTCCTGTGCACAGCCCTCTTCAGATCACCCCACAGATTTTCAATCGGATTCAGGTCTGGGCTCTGGCTGGGCCATTCCAAAACTTTAATCTTCTTCTGGTGAAGCCATTCCTTTGTTGATTTGGATGTATGCTTTGGGTCGTTGTCATGCTGAAAGATGAAGTTCCTCTTCATGTTCAGCTTTCTAGCAGAAGTCTAAAGGTTTTGTGCCAATATTGACTGGTACTTGGAACTGTTCATAATTCCCTCTATCTTAACTAAGGCCCCAGTTCCAGATGAAGAAAAACAGCCCCAAAGCATGATGATGCCACCACCATGCTTCACTGTGAGTATGGTGTTCTTTTGGTGATGTGCAGTGTTGTTTTTGCGCCAAACATATCTTTTGGAATTATGGCCAAAAAGTTTAACCTTGGTTTCATCAGACCATAACACCTTTTCCCACATGCTTTTGGGATACTTCAGATGTGTTTTTGCAAAATGTAGCCTGGCTTGGATGTTTTTCTTCGTAAGAAAAGGCTTTCGTCTTGCCACTCTACCCCATAGCCCAGACATATGAAGAATACGGGAGATTGTTGTCACATGTACCACACAGCCAGTACTTGCCAGATATTCCTGCAGCTCCTTTAATGTTACTGTAGGCCTCTTGGTAGCCTCCCAGACCAGTTTTCTTCTTGTCTTTTCATCAATTTTGGAGGGAGCTCCAGTTCTTGGTAATGTCACTGTTGTGCCATATTTTCTCCACTTGATGATGACTGTCTCCACTGTGTTCCATGGTATATCTAATGCCTTGGAAATTCTTTTGTACCCTTCTCCTGACTGATACCTTTTAACAATGAGATTCCTCTGAAGCTTTGGAAGCTCTCTGTGGATCATGGCTTTTGCTGTGGGATGCGACTAAGACAATTTCAGGAAAGACCAACTAGAGCAGCTGAACTTTATTTGGGGTTAATCAGAGGCACTTTAAATGATGGCAGGTGTATGCTGACTCCTATTTAACATGATTTGGAAATGTGATTGCTTAATTCTGAACACAGCTACATCCCGAGTTATAAGAGGGTGTGCACACTTATGCAACCATATTATTTTATTTTTATATTTTTTCTTCCCTCTATCTAAAAGATTTCAGTTTGTTTTTCAATTGAGTTGTACAGTTTATAGGTCACGTTAAAGGTGGAAAAAGTTCTGAAATTATTTATCTTTGTCTCATTTATTTACAGCACAGAAACCTGACATTTTAACAGGGGTGTGTAGACTTTTTATATCCACTGTAGATGTAAAGGGAGATTCCCAAGGATTAAAGGAAACATTAACACTTGAAGATCTTCTGTTTAAACTTTGTATCTCAGTACATTTGTTTTCATGTATATAAAAAAGAAAGAGAGGCACTCTCGTAGTGAAGCACAGTAATTACAATATTTTAATAAAAATCAGAAAACAAGGCTTACTTAAGCCCCTCCTGGCGTTTTGCCGGGCTGGGATTCCTCATGTGTACACTTGAGGAAGCCCCGCCCAGCAAAACGCGTCTGTGACACGCCCTTCCTCTCCGCAAACTTCCGCATTCGCCTGTGGACATTATTTCAGCTTTTGAAGTGAACGGACATCCAAAACGTATGCTGCACGAATGATCTGCGCTTCAATCGTCTTGTTCGATTGACGGCTACCAGCCTTCTCTACATTATACAGTGCTTTTTGTGAGTTATATATCTGAACTCACAAATATTTTAAGTAAGCCTTGTTTTTCCCTTTTTATTAAAATATATAATAATATAATATACTCTCAGGTAATTAAAGATCTCTTTGTTTGGTAGGTTATAGTCTTTTTTTAAGTTGCTGGAATGTTTTTACTTTGTTCTCTCCCATCAGGTTCCTTATGTTGTTGATGCCTCTCTCTCCATGTCTTCAGATTAATGTTTTCCATGTTTTTTTCTAAGAGTTCAGTCGGCAGAGATAGAGTTTTTTTCTACTTTATGTTTTTTTTTTTCATTTATGCCATGTTACTCTCTCTGTTTCTGTACACCAAAAGTGCTCTTTTAGATCTTTAGTTTCTCCCGAGGCACATTCTAAATTATATCATTTTTCATTTTTTGCTCCTTTCAAGTGTGTTACTATTATATGGGTTAGGCGGCTTGCTAAGTATTCCAAGCCCTCCCTCCTTCCTTCCTCTTGTTAGATATCATCTTCAAGCTTAATCTGGGTTTTTTACCCATCCGTACAATTTTTGAGAGAACTGATTGTAATAGTTTGAGCCATTGCTCTGAAAAGCTCAAGGGAACCATTCTCATGAGATATGTCCATTTTGGCACAACATAGCCTGATAAGATGTTTATTCTCCCTGTCCATGAGAAGCAGAGGTTTCTCCAATCTTTCCAGTTTTTGTTTGTTTGTTTTAGCAAAGAAACCACGTTCAATTCTATGAGATCTTCGATTTTAGGTGTGAATTTTATCCCCAGATATTCAAGATAGTGTTCAGCTTACCTGAGGCCTAATTTATCTGTCATCATTTCTATAGTTTCTTTTGGGATGTTTTTTGATATGAATGTTGACTTATCGATGTTCAATTTGTAGCCTGAAATCTGAGAATATTGTTTTATAGTTTCTAACAACTCTGCTACTGAGGTCTCTGGCTTTGTTATTGTCAGCAGAATATTGTCACATAGAGATACATTTTGTTTCCATGGCACCTTTTCTTAATCTTTTCTTCTATTTTGGCATTCTATCTAATCGCTTGTGCCAGGGGTTCCAATGTCAAGATGTATAACACCGGGGACAGGGGACACCCCTGTCTTGTCCCATTACGTATATTGAACCAATCTGATGAAAAAACGGTTCCAAGGACTCTTGCTCATGGTAATCCATACCATGAGCCTGATTGCCTCAATCATTGTGTATCCAAGGCCATACCTCTTGAGGGTCCTGAAGAGGAATTACGAACCAACCCTGTCAAATGCTTTTTCTGCATCTAATGAGAGGGCTATGGCTGGGACTCCCTTCTTGTCCACCATTTACAGAACTTCCACTATCCTCCTAATGTTATCTGTAGCTGTCCTGCCTGGCACAAAGCCCACTTGGTCATTATTCACCAAGTCTGGAACCACTGATTTCAGCCTATTTGCCAATACCACGTAATAGATTTTTATGTCTGTGTTTAATAAAGATATTGGTTTATAATTTATGATAAGTTGTGTATCTTTATCTCCCTTTGGAACTGGCACAATATTTGCCTTTAGTAATTGCTTGGGGCATTTGTGCTATATCATCAAAGCTGTTAGCCAATTCATTCTTAATTGTATCATTAAATAGCCTATAGAAGGAGTTGTCAAAGCCATCTGGGCCTGGGGCAGTATTGAGCTTTAGATTCTCGATACATATCGTGACTTCTTTTCCACTGAAAGATAAACTCAGCACCCACATCTGGTCCTCAGTGGCTTTAGTTAGTGCGAGGTTTGCAAGTAGCTTTCTATTTTTTCGGCAAACTCTCTTGGGGTAGGTTTTTCTTTTTTAATTCTGTTAATAATTATACTTTTGGCTCTGTTCCTTTTGTAGAACCACGTTGTCTTTAGGTATTCCAAAGTTCTGGTAGTCTTATTTATTAGATGTTCGTTGATGCTCCCTTGTATATCGTTAATCTCTTTGGTTCTTTGCTTCGTGGGTTTATTTTTTTTCCTCTTTACTCAGCTCATTCAGTTTTATGTATAGCTTGGAGAGATTTGGGTTAAGTTTCTTTTTTTCCCATGCCCCCAGCTTTATTAGGTGTCCCCTACTTTTGAAAGCGCACCATACAGTTGCTGGAGCTACTCCTTTATCTTTGTTTTCTTTGAAGTAAAGTTCAATTACTTTTGTTTGTGAGTCTATCTTTTGTTTTCTAGTCAGGATAGGGTTGTTTAATCTCCCATCTCTCTTGGTGTTATCATATTCATCTTTAATTTTTAACATTATCGGACAGTTATCCGACCATGTTATCAACCATTAGTTGATACAATTAGTGTAATACCATTAGTGTATTGAATAAGGATGGTGGAGCCTTGTTTTACTTTGTCTATCTTATTAAGTAGACATGTGCATTCGTTTTCGGACGAATGCATTTTCGGACGAAAATAGCATTTTCGCCCATTCGTCCGAAAAACGAATAACGAAAATTTTAACTAACAATAGTTAATTGTTAAGGGGGGAGAGCGACAAATCTGGGGGCAAGGGAAAGAGAGAGGCAGCATTGTCAAGATTTTTTTTATATCATAATTTTTTATTAAAAAAGCAATTTACATGTGAATATATACTAGACATGTGCATTCGTTTTAGGACGAATGCATTTTCGTCCGAAAATAGCATTTTCGAATTGCCCTAAAAACGAAGAACGAAAATGCTAAGCTAACGAAAGCCGAATGAACGAATGGTTAATAAACGAAAATCATTCGTTCATTCGTCCATTCGTAGTAATATTGCATTCTATAAGCCAAAATAGAGTCGGTTTATAGAATACAATAGCATTTAACTATACGGAGACAGAGTCTCCATTCATAATTTTATGAATGGAGACTCTGTCTCCGTATAGTTAAATGCCGGCTTTTAAACTATACGGAGACAAATTCTCCATTTATAATTTTATGAATGGAGACTCTGTCTCCGTATAGTTAAATGCCCACAGCCTCTAAACCGAATGTTCGGTTTATAGGCTGTCGACTTTTAACTATACGGAGACAAAGTCTCCATTCATATGAATGGAGACTCTGTCTCCGTATAGTTAAATGCCCACAGCCTATAAACCGAACGTTCGGTTTATAGGCTGTGGGCATTTAACTATACAGAGAGAAAGTCTCCATTCATAATTTTATGAATGGAGACTCTGTCTCCGTATAGTTAAATGCTATTGTATTCTATAAACCGACTCTATTTTGGCTTATAGAATGCAATAGTACTACGAATGGACGAATGAACGAATGATTTTCGTTTATTAACCATTCGTTCATTCGGCTTTCGTTAGCTTAGCATTTTCGTTCTTCGTTTTTAGGGCAATTCGAAAATGCTATTTTCGGACGAAAATGCATTTGTCCAAAAACGAATGCACATGTCTAGTATATATTCACATGTAAATTGCTTTTTTAATAAAAAATTATGATATAAAAAAAATCTTGACAATGCTGCCTCTCTCTTTCCCTTGCCCCCAGATTTGTCGCTCTCCCCCCTTAGTGTTGTCTCTCTCTCACCCTCCCTTTGGCTCCCCCCTCTCTCCCCTTGTGTCTGTCTCTTCCCCCCTTCCCTCCCCTTGTTTCTCTCTGCCCCCCCCCTTGTTATTCTGTCCCCCCCTCACCTGTTTCTTGCTCCCTGGTGGCTAGTGGGGGCAGCCGGGGGATGTATGCACTATACATAATAGACGGAAGTGTTGGGCAGCATGGAGGTTGTCTGCACGATTCGTGCAGACATCCCCCAGCTGTCCGATTCTCCCTGGTGGCTAGCGAGGCAGCGGAGGATGTCTGCGCGATGAGCGAGACCTCTCCTGCTGCCGCCCGGCATGACCGCCGGGACTTCTATGATGAAGCTGGGTACTTCCGGCTTCCTCATAAAAGTCCTGGCGGTCGTTCCGGGCGGCAGCAGGGGAGGTCTCGCTCATCGCGCAGACATCCTCCACTGCCTCGCTAGCCACCAGGGAGAATCGGGCAGCTGGGGGATGTCTGCACGAATCGTGCAGACAACCTCCATGCTGCCCGACACTTCCGTCTATTATGTATAGTGCATACATCCCCCGGCTGCCCCCACTAGCCACCAGGGAGCAAGAAACAGGTGAGGGGGTTACAGAATAACAAGGGGGGGGGGCAGAGAGAAACAAGGAGAGGGAAGGGGGGAAGAGACAGAAACAAGGGGAGGGGGGCAGAGAGAAACAGGGGGAGGGAAGGGGGGAAGAGACAGACACAAGGGGAGCGAGGGGGGAGCCAAAGGGAGGGTGAGAGAGAGACAACACTAAGGGGGGGAGAGCGACAAATCTGGGGGCAAGGGAAAGAGAGAGGCAGCATTGTCACATAAAAGGAAATAAAAACAAGATTTTTTTTATATCATAATTTTTTATTAAAAAAGCAATTTACATGTGAATATATACTAGACATGTGCATTCGTTTTCGGACGAATGCATTTTCGTCCGAAAATTGCATTTTCGTCCATTCGCCTGAAAAACGAAGAACGAAAATTCTAAGCTAACTAAAGCCGAATGAACGAATGGTTAATAAAGGAAAATCATTCGTTCATTCGTCCATTCGTAGTACTATTGCATTCTATAAGCCGAAATAGAGTCGGTTTATAGAATACAATAGCATTTAACTATACGGAGACAGAGTCTCCATTCATAATTTTATGAATGGAGACTCTGTCTCCGTATAGTTAAATGCCGGCTTTTAAACTATACGGAGACAAATTCTCCATTTATAATTTTATGAATGGAGACTCTGTCTCCGTATAGTTAAATGCCCTCAGCCTCTAAACCGAATGTTCGGTTTATAGGCTGCCGACTTTTAACTATACGGAGACAAAGTCTCCATTCATATGAATGGAGACTCTGTCTCCGTATAGTTAAATGCCCACAGCCTATAAACCGAACGTTCGGTTTATAGACTGTGGGCATTTAACTATACAGAGACAAAGTCTCCATTCATAATTTTATGAATGGAGACTCTGTCTCCGTATAGTTAAATGCTATTGTATTCTATAAACCGACTCTATTTTGGCTTATAGAATGCAATAGTACTACGAATGGACGAATGAACGAATGATTTTCGTTTATTAACCATTCGTTCATTCGGCTTTCGTTAGCTTAGCATTTTCGTTCTTCGTTTTTAGGGCAATTCGAAAATGCTATTTTCGGACGAAAATGCATTCGTCCAAAAACGAATGCACATGTCTAGTATATATTCACATGTAAATTGCTTTTTTAATAAAAAATTATGATATAAAAAAAATCTTGACAATGCTGCCTCTCTCTTTCCCTTGCCCCCAGATTTGTCGCTCTCCCCCCTTAGTGTTGTCTCTCTCACACCCTCCCTTTGGCTCCCCCCTCTCTCCCCTTGTGTCTGTTTCTTCCCCCCTTCCCTCCCCTTGTTTCTCTCTGCCCCCCCCCCTTGTTATTCTGTCCCCCCCTCACCTGTTTCTTGCTCCCTGGTGGCTAGTGGGGGCAGCCGGGGGATGTATGCACTATACATAATAGACGGAAGTGTTGGGCAGCATGGAGGTTGTCTGCACGAATCGTGCAGACATCCCCCAGCTGCCCGATTCTCCCTGGTGGCTAGCGAGGCAGCGGAGGATGTCTGCGCGATGAGCGAGACCTCTCCTGCTGCCGCCCGGCATGACCGCCGGGACTTCTATGATGAAGCTGGGTACTTCCGGCTTCCTCATAAAAGTCCTGGCGGTCGTTCCGGGCGGCAGCAGGGGAGGTCTCGCTCATCGCGCAGACATCCTCCACTGCCTCGCTAGCCACCAGGGAGAATCGGGCAGCTGGGGGATGTCTGCACGAATCGTGCAGACAACCTCCATGCTGCCCGACACTTCCGTCTATTATGTATAGTGCATACATCCCCCGGCTGCCCCCACTAGCCACCAGGGAGCAAGAAACAGGTGAGGGGGTTACAGAATAACAAGGGGGGGGGGCAGAGAGAAACAAGGAGAGGGAAGGGGGGAAGAGACAGAAACAAGGGGAGGGGGGCAGAGAGAAACAGGGGGAGGGAAGGGGGGAAGAGACAGACACAAGGGGAGCGAGGGGGGAGCCAAAGGGAGGGTGAGAGAGAGATAACACTAAGGGGGGGAGAGCGACAAATCTGGGGGCAAGGGAAAGAGAGAGGCAGCATTGTCACATAAAAGGAAATAAAAACAAGATTTTTTTTATATCATAATTTTTTATTAAAAAAGCAATTTACATGTGAATATATACTAGACATGTGCATTCGTTTTAGGACGAATGCATTTTCGTCCGAAAATTGCATTTTCGTCCATTCGCCCGAAAAACGAAGAACGAAAATTCTAAGCTAACTAAAGCCGAATGAACGAATGGTTAATAAAGGAAAATCATTCGTTCATTCGTCCATTCGTAGTACTATTGCATTCTATAAGCCGAAATAGAGTCGGTTTATAGAATACAATAGCATTTAACTATACGGAGACAGAGTCTCCATTCATAATTTTATGAATGGAGACTCTGTCTCCGTATAGTTAAATGCCGGCTTTTAAACTATACGGAGACAAATTCTCCATTTATAATTTTATGAATGGAGACTCTGTCTCCGTATAGTTAAATGCCCACAGCCTCTAAACCGAATGTTCGGTTTATAGGCTGTCGACTTTTAACTATACGGAGACAAAGTCTCCATTCATAATTTTATGAATGGAGACTCTGTCTCCGTATAGTTAAATGCCCACAGCCTATAAACCGAACGTTCGGTTTATAGGCTGTGGGCATTTAACTATACAGAGACAAAGTCTCCATTCATAATTTTATGAATGGAGACTCTGTCTCCGTATAGTTAAATGCTATTGTATTCTATAAACCGACTCTATTTTGGCTTATAGAATGCAATAGTACTACGAATGGACGAATGAACGAATGATTTTCGTTTATTAACCATTCGTTCATTCGGCTTTCGTTAGCTTAGCATTTTCGTTCTTCGTTTTTAGGGCAATTCGAAAATGCTATTTTCGGACGAAAATGCATTCGTCCAAAAACGAATGCACATGTCTAGTATATATTCACATGTAAATTGCTGAATGGAGACAAACGTATAGTTAAAAGCCGACAGCCTATAAACCGAACGTTCGGTTTATAGGCTGTGGGCATTTAACTATACGGAGACAGAGTCTCCATTCATAAAATTATGAATGGAGACTGTGTCTCCGTATAGTTAAAAGCCGGCATTTAACTATACGGAGACAGACTCTCCATTCATAAAATTATGAATGGAGACTTTGTCTCCATATAGTTAAAAGCCGACAGCATATAAACCGAACATTCGGTTTATAGGCTGTGGGCATTTAACTAAACGGAGACAGAGTCTCCATTCATATGAATGGAGACTTTGTCTCTGTATAGTTAAAAGCCGACAGCCTATAAACCGAACATTCGGTTTATAGGCTGTGGGCATTTAACTATACGGAGACAGAGTCTCCATTCATAAAATTATAAATGGAGACTTTGTCTCCGTATAGTTAAAAGCCGGTGTTCTGACAAATTTCTGGAGCAAATTCTCCTGCGCAATCGGAGGATCACAAATCCCATCAAGATGAGGCAGCCCTCACCAGGATGCTTGCCCCCTTATGTCCCGACGCCCCGTGTTACCTACCACCTTAAGAACACAACAACGGACGCGCGCATTCCCAAACGGCTGGATAGGCGTGCGCATGCGCTGTGTATCGCTGTGGTCGATGATCTCGTAAGAAGGGGTGTGCGGGGGGTGTGAGGGGGGCGGGAGGTGGGTTGCGCAGCTGGCGCATGCGCGGTGGTCACAAAGTTACAGCTGAGTTATCAGCTGTAACTTTATGCGCATGCGCAGTGAGCAAATTCTCCTGCGATTGCGCAGGAGAATTTGCTCCAGAAATTTGTCAGAACACCGGCATTTAACTATACAGAGACAGAGTCTCCATTCATAAAATTATGAATGGAGACTTTGTCTCCATATAGTTAAAAGCCGACAGCCTATAAACCGAACATTCGGTTTATAGGCTGTGGGCATTTAACTATACGGAGACAGAGTCTCCATTCAGAAAATTATAAATGGAGACTTTGTCTCCGTATAGTTAAAAGCCGGCATTTAACTATACGGAGACAGAGTCTCCATTCATAAAATTATGAATGGAGACTTTGTCTCCGTGTAGTAAAATGCCCACAGCCTATAAACCGAACGTTCGGTTTATAGGCTGTCGGCTTATGGAATACATGTATTCCTATTGCTATTCTATAAACCGAACGTTCGGTTTATAGAATAGCCATAGGATTACATGTATTACATAAGCCGAAAGTCTATAAACCGATCGTTCGGTTTATAGGCTTTCGGCATTTTACTACACGGAGACAAAGTCTCCATTCATAATTTTATGAATGGAGACTCTGTCTCTGTATAGTTAAATGCCGACAGCCTATAAACCGAACGACTTTCGGTTTATAGACTTTCGGCTTATGTAATACATGTAATCCTATGGCTATTCTATAAACCGAACGTTCGGTTTATAGAATAGCAATAGGAATACATGTATTCCATAAGCCGACAGCCTATAAACCGAACGTTCGGTTTGTAGGCTGTCGGCATTTTACTACACGGAGACAGAGTCTCCATTCATAAAATTATGAATGGAGACTTTGTCTCCGTGTAGTAAAATGCCCACAGACTATAAACCGAACGTTCGGTTTATAGGCTGTCGGCATTTTACTACACGGAGACAAAGTCTCCATTCATAATTTTATGTATGGAGACTCTGTCTCTTATTAGTTAAATGCCGACAGCCTATAAACCGAACGACTTTCGGTTTATAGACTTTCGGCTTATGTAATACATGTAAATCTATGGCTATTCTATAAACCGAACGTTCGGTTTATAGAATAGCAATAGGATTACATGTATTCCATAAGCCGAAAGTCTATAAACCGAAAGTCGTTCGGTTTATAGACTTTCGGCTTATAGAATACAAGTAATACTATTGCCTTTCTATGAACCGAACGAGAGCCCCATTCATAAGAATTTCTTATGAATGGGGCTCTCGTTCGGTTTATAGAAAGCCAATAGTATTACATTGTATTCTATAAAACGAACGAATAAAACAAAACAAAACGAAAATAATGAACGAATTTCGTCTGAAACGAATGCACTGATGAACGAAATTCGTTTTAGACGAAATAAATAACATTTTCGTCCGAATGGACGAAAACGAAACGAAAATTTTAGTTTTACACATGTCTATTATTAAGTATCTTGTTGATGAATTGTATTGGTGATTTTTTGCGAGCCTATATGTTAGCTAAGGTGTATTCTTTGTTATTTATTTCACAGACCATGATAATAAGGCGACCATCTGGATCTAGCTCTTTATATAAAATGTTTAAATTAAGTTTTTTGAGAACTTTAGGGCCACCCCTCTTTTTTTCTTATTCTCCAAAGATGCACAAATGATGGTGAGATAATGTTTTGATTTAACTAAATTTTTTGTTTCTGATTTTTTCCAGTGGGTCTCTTGCAAGGCACATATGTGTATTTTCTCAAGTAATCCAAAATCATCGACCTTTTAGTTGGTGCAGTTACCACTCGAGCGTTTATGCTTAATATTTTAATTTCACACTTTTAAAAAACTTTCTGGTCTCCCCCCCTCCTCTCTCGGAACCTTACAATACACACACAACATGACATAAACAAACAAAAAATGACTTTTTCCATCTGCTGCCTGCTCGGTCAAAGATTTGGAGAACCCATATCCCTCTTTTAGGCATAGCTGCCATTTATTCCCCTTCTCCTGGTTAATATTAGATACCCAGTTAGTTCCTCTCTATTAGAGGTTTGTCTGGCTTCTCTCATTGTCTAAATATATATATATATATATAAATATATATATATATATATATATATATATATATATATATATATATTAGCTCTGTTGGGGGAGGGGGAGAAAAAAAATGAGGGGGCAGTCTTTACCGTCTTACTAATTATATTGCTAGTTCTCATTTTAATCATATCCACTTTGCTGTCCCGGTTTGTTGTATATGACCTTTACTGTTAAATCTTACACTGTGTAAATATTTAGAGTTTGCGTTGCCTCTAAGTAAGTTTAACCATTTGAAAGAAAAAAAAAGAAGAAATGTGACTCTTGCCTACCGATCCATGTTAAGTTATTAGTTAGTTGTGTGTTCATGTGGAGGGAATAAAAGGCAACAAGAGAAAAAAAAAAAACGCCAAACGTGTCATGCTACCTATGTGTCTGTGTGTTTCTGCTGCAGTATAGTGCATTATTGCTTATAAATCTGTGATAAATCATTGTGTAGACATGGAAGGGTGAGAGAAATGAGAAAAAAAACTTCCAAACGTGGCATGCTAGTTGGCTATGTATCCGTCTTTCCCTGCTATGTGAGCTCTTGCATCATGTGAGAGAGTGGGAAGAGGAGAGAGGAAAAAAAAAGAGGAAAAAGAGTAACCTTCCAAACGTGTTGCGCTGAATGACTATGTGTCCATATGTCCCTGCTATGTGGGCTCTTGACTCGTGTGGAAAAGTGAGAGAAAAAAAATGACAAAAAAAATTTCAAACGTGTCGCGCTAATTAGCCGTGTATCCCTGCTATGTGAACTCTTACATTGTGTAAGAGAATGGGGAAAAAAAGGGAGAGGAAGAAAGACCTTCCAAACGTGTTGCGCTAAGTGGTTATGTGACCATATGCCTTTGCAACGTGGGCTCTTGTATCGTGTAAAAATGTGAGAAAAAAAAATACAGCTTCCAAACTTGTCACACTGTTTGACTATAGGTCCGTGTGTCCCCACTACACGTGTAAAAAATTGAGGAAACCATAAAACAATCAGCACTCTAGGTTCAGTGTATACCTACAAATTTAGTCATGGGCCTTAGTGTCTCCCCCCACCCCCCCTTGGGGGAAAAAACACAAAAAAAAAACACAGAGAGTCTCTCAAATGTGCCTGTTCTGGTTATATCCTTCTACGTCCAATTTCTTCAGCTTGATCCAGTCTCTCAGTTGGTCTGGTTCTTCAAAGGTCTCTCTTTTGCCTTCTTGAGTTAAACATAGTTTAGTTGGAAATCCCCAGGTGTACAGTATTTCCTTTTGTCTCAGTATTCTTGAGTATGGTGCAAATTGCTTCCTTGCTTTTCTTGTTGGGTAGGAGAGATCTGTGAAGATTTTTATGTGTGCATATTGTGACACAAGTTCTTCTCGTTTATCGTTCTTTGTATCGCCACTTTAAATTTAAAAAAGTGGCATAATACCACAATCTCTCTAGGGAGGTGATCAGGCACACATGTCAGTTTGTTTATCCTGTGGCATCTTTCAAAAGAATTTGCAGGGTCCTTCATATTCGCACCCAGGAAATTTACAAATGTGTATAAATATTCCTCTAATTGGGGCTGTTTAATTTGTTCTGGTACCCCTCTTATTCTCAGATTCTTTCTTCTGTTTCTGTCTTCCAACTCTGTCTGTTTTGTTTCCATAAATTTTATTTTATCTTCCAGAGTCTGAATCTGAGTTTGTTGGCTTTCTAATTTTTGTTCTAGTGCCTCTATTGTTTGTTCATTCTCATTGGACTTTTGCTCTATTCTCTGAAGATCTCCTTTTTATTTCTCTCATGTTATTTGTATTTCCTGTCTGATTTTCTCAAACTGGAGTTTGAGGCATTGCTTTAAATATACTTGAGATATAGGTGTTGTTTCTTTATCCCCAGTAGCTCCATCCTGGTTAGTTTTTCTCCTTGGGTCAATTGTTACAGATTCTGTTATTTCTCTCTCTGGCCCTTTCTCGTTATCATATATCTCGTTTTGTGGAGAGAAATGGTTGGAAAAGCTTTTGTCTCTTTTGTTCAATTTTTTTTATCTTTTTTCAGGTTCTGTTTTCTTTCTTTAGTATCACGTTTTTTTGTTTAGTAGTTCTCAAGGGGTACACCATTAAGATATGTCAGAATTTAATTATAAAGTGGGGAATGCAAAATATATCTGGAGTGCCAAAAATCCACCGAAAAAGGGGGGATGCAGAGAGGCAAAAAAAAACAAAAAACAACAGAGAAACACCCTTCCTTCAGGCCTCTTAAAACTGCTTTTAATAAGGGGCTACCTGGATCCTTTTCGCTGGCTTTCTTGGTGGAGTTTCATCTTTGAAATTTTTTGGGTTACAAATTGAGTCCACTTTTAGTTACTCTGGTTTTCAGGGCTGGTGCTATATGTTAGGCGACAGGGTACTCTTTCTTTCTTGCAATATCATTTTTAGGTTTGTTTTATCCCCTTCTTTCTTTCCTTTTTTACCCATAGACCGTATGTCTTATCTCTTATAATGTATTGGTTCTTACTTTTTAACTTGTTTTCTCCTCTCTTAAACAAGCAAAGCAAGCTTTCTGTGCTGGAGCATCAGTTGTGTTTGATCTCCGAACAGTCCAAAATCTGGGTACTTTCAGCCAATTAGAGCTCTGTTTGTATGTTTAATTATATAGCACTATGTGCATGTCAGTTTTCTATCACCTCTGTACGGGATTTTACTTTCTTCTTCTTTTCTCCCTCCTTTTCCCCCCTTAAGTGTGGACGTATTTCCAACAGTCTCTTTATTTTTTATTTTTTCCCTGTGCGTGTTCAGGCTTTCAGTGTTTTATATAAAGAGAAAAAATATATATTTTCAATCACGTGGCCCGTTTTCAAGTTTCGTGTAGCTTTTCTCTCTGCTGAAAGATTTTCTCGGTGATTGGTTGCGCTCCACTTTAACCGTGGCTTGAGCCTGCTCACTTTTCGATCTTCCGTCCTCCGTTTCCCAGATTTTCTCCCCTCGTTTAGAACCAGGGCTCCATATGTTTCGCCTTTCTCCACGCTCGCGACCAGACCCGCTATCCAGGTAGCCCTCGGAGTCAGCCGCCACCAGCTAGGACGTCAGAGTTGCATCACTACATCATAGCTCTGCCCCCTCTCTTATGAATGAATATTCATTACCTCAGGACCAGGACCCGCTGCTGCTCCTCCTCCTCTTGCTTCTTCAGTTAACTGCAGCATGACACTCTCACAGATATTTGTAAAATTTAGATATCCATTAAACATCAGTTCATTTGCTTTACACTCCTTAAAAGGAGTCATGAACTTCTACCAGTCTCCTCTTTATAGTCCTGCTTTTAAGTTCAGCTGTACTTTTATATCAGTCTGTCAAATGGAAAGCTTTTACTGTTGCTTTAGTGCTCTGGAACCTGAGGTGGCTATTTTCCTTAATTTACCTTAATTCCCACCTGGTCATTTATATATTGGCTCTATTTAAATATGCCTTAACTAAACCTATATTTGCATGTATTTCCCATGTAAAATGAGGAACAAAAATGTATTACTATGCATAGTGTTAGGTATGAATTGTGATCAATGTGGTACATTAATTTACATGGTTTACGTGTCTAATTGACAATGTTTTTTATAAACATGTAAATTCACAAAAGTGTTTATTTGTATATTTCTAAATGCAATTGTCATCAGACATACTAATTAATACAGAGTTGGGCAGGCATAATTTGTCTTTAACATACTTGGTTCAGCACACACACACCTGCCTTTTAAACTAGTTAGCAATGAATAAGACCTATACAGTTAAGTATTGCCTCAGAAAATAGAGGAGTGTGGTTTGTAATTAAAGTTTTTTAGTGTCTATATGTGTTTCCATGTTGTATGAATTTGTGTTCAAAGTATGTGATGCGGCATGTCCTCAATGTACAATGTTGGAGATGGGGCATCTCTTGAAGTAATACGGTAAGTCTTGGGTGTGCAATGTTAGTGATGGGACATGTCCTGGGTTACTGGGTTAACTCCTGGATGTGCAGTGCTTGTGATGGGGAATGTCTTGAGTGTTCACTGTGGCTGCTGGGTTATTTCCTGGAGTGCTGGGGTAAGTCCTGGGTATGTCATGTGGGTGCTGTGATAAGTCCTAGGTGTGCATTGTGGGTATTGGGGAATGTCCTGTGGTGCAGGGAGGAGTAAGTCCTGGGAGGGCAATGTGGGTGGTAGGGCAATGTGGGTGGTAGGGCATGTCCTGGAGTGCTGGGGTAATTCCTGGGTTTGCAGTGTGGGTGCTGGGGCATGTCCAGGGTGTTGAATGTGGGTGATGGAGCATTTCCTGGGTGTGCAATGTGGCTACTGAGGCAAGTCCTGGGTGTGCAACGTGGGTGCTAGGGCATGTCCTATGGATGCAAAGTGGGTACTGGCTGGGGTAAGTCCTGGGTAAGCAATGTGGGTGCTTGGGCATATCCTGGGTGTGCAAGGTGTTGCTATGGCAAGGGATGTTGGGAACATAAAGAAAGAAGTGTAGGAGAAATGGAATGGGGGAGATGGAGGGCCATACCATTTTATTTCACCAGATGGTACCTGGAATAAACCCAAAAAGTGACAAAGAGGAAAACACACGTGATAAAAGGCATAAATATAATTTATTACATGTGGATTTGCTGTACTCAAATGAATGGCATGCAAACATTTCCACTAAAAACAAAGTTCTGACGTAAAATATATAATCACTGCTCTTTTCAAGATTTCCCTTTCAAAGTCTAACTGAATGCTTAATACGTGTATATTTTTATGGTGAATAATATAAGGCCAATGGCCAAGAGCTGAATTACTGGAGTATCCTTTGCTGCAAAATAACATCAGCTAAAATGTTAGGTAAATAAATATCCCTTTGTATGTTTACACTTCAATCTTAATATTTTCACCCACAAGCACAGACCAAAAAATATTGTTAACACTCTCTTACACTGCATTGCTTTGTCGTATTAACAGCACATGTTTAGTGTCTTGATAAAGCTTAAAAAAAGAATATATGTGTACAGTATTGCTGTTAATCGTCATGAAAATACAGTAAAGAGGTGGAGGTATATACCACATTTTTTAATATTAATTCAACAGTGTGATAGTAGAATTGTACGTTTATATATCATGGATCTGAGTTTAGAAGTGAAACATTTCCCCAACTAACAGTGTATCAATATATATTTATATATATATATATAATAAAAATAAAATGAATAAAAAATGTATTATAAGGAGGTGCTGCTGGACCAAGTAGTACAGTACACAGAAAGGTTACAAGCGCTTAAAGCTACACTTTCATTAAGGCTACTTAATCTTCCTAATGATAAAATTGGAGATTTAGTCACAGTCTATTGCCATATTATGCTTAGCCCACCACTATGCCAAATAAATATTATGCTTTTCTATAAAAGGATGCGAGGCACATGACTGTTTATAAATGAATGCTTATTATATATGTATAAATAGTCACGTGAGTTGATGACGCAATAAATAGCATTTTTATATTATGCATCACGGTGTCATTTTGATGAGTGAAGGCAGTGTATATGTCAATTAATATTTTACAAAGGTATGTGACAACATATTTTCCTTTGAAAGTGTATCAAAATAATTTACCGTTTGAAGACAACGAATCTCTTTGGGGAAAAGAGAAATGTCCAGGACTAGGACACCATCATTTTTCTTTAGAGGCCATTTGAAATGAATAGGACCCTTGTGGTTAGGAATAATTTACCAGCCAGTCACCGATAACTTCATCAGAATTCTTCCCTCAGGGATCATAAGATGTTAGACTGCTGAGTACAAGCCATGATGCTACATTGTTAAGTGGATGAAAGTGATAGAATTACATGAAAGTATTTTCAAACATCATTTAGTCCTTGCTGCTCTGCAACAAGAATCCCTGTTGAGCTCAGTATGTTTACTGGTGGAGATAGAAGATACATATTTACAGAGTTACCTGCTCAATCATGTTACAGAGCAACTGTCTGCATTTAAATGTGAGTGAAAACAGCCATCAACAATAGCTTTTAGGCATATAAGGACTTGCAATAATAGCAAAAATCATGATGGATTTTAACCTCCTGCCTTTCATGGTAGGGAAGGTACTGAAAAAAAATGATCTTGACGGATATGCATATGTATTTCTATGAATATAATAATTCAAAAGAAAATTGAAAGTATTTAGCGAGAAGTAATGGACATCTGAAGGAGAATTTGTCCAGGCGTATCTTTTGTGATTATCACCATAAACCTAAAGTTATTCATTATTAGATTTTAAGCAAGAGATAGCTTCCCAAGCCATGCTGCCAAACTATATATATTTATTTGTAGCATAAAAGTTGCTCTGAGAATGTGAATACAACTTTACGTTTAAGGTAAGTATTGGCCAAAATGTTTTAATAAGCTTTAGCAGACAAAGAGAAATGTCATTGATATTTTTTAATGCCTCTGGGAAGATGCCAGAGGGATTTATATTATGCAGCCCATATGGTTATATTTATTCTCAACTTGTTTCCATAAAACATTTTAAAACAGCTTAGTGAAGAGAAATCCTGATTGACTGACTAAATAGTTTTTGTGATCATTTTCCGTAAACTTGCCCTCCTTTGGGTCAAATTCCACCTATTTTTGTTCACATTTTGTTTGTTTTGGATGCCATCAGCTAATTTTGATAAATAACAGAGTAACTGTTCCTACAATAAATACATATTACCATACTAGGTATACAAAATAATAAAACAACCTTTTTATTATATATTATGAATCTTAAAATAAAAATAATTAACAAAAAGGAGAAAGACTCAAGTGCGCCAAACTGTATACACCAGAATTAAAATGTATGCAACTTAACTTGAGACATAAGTATGGCAAAGTCCTTGCTTTATTAATATGTACATAGAAAAGAAGGAAACGTAAAAAAAAAAAAATCACTTATCCCATGTGATATTTTTACATTTCCTTCCATTCTATGTACACATTAATACAGCATAGACCTCTGCATATCTATGTCTCAAGTTAAGTTTCATACATTTTAATGCTGGTGTATACAGTTTGGTGCACTTGGCTTATTCTTCTTTTTGCTTTTTTTTTTATTGCTTCTAGTGTGAGACACTAAAGGACTTGAGTGCTGCCTACACTTTCACAGATCACTGTGTGTTTTTTCTTGTTTAAAACAAAACAAAAAATGCCTACTCACACAAAGTATGCGTGATATGAGCAGTATGTACAATTGCAATAAATCCAGTTTGCACTATCCCTTTTGAGCATCCTTAAGCTGTATCCAATTTCAAACCAGGTAGATGAAATAGTGCTAATGAGTGACTCATTAACAGCCTGATGATCATTGTGAGAACAGTTTGCAAATACATTTTACTTATTTTGCAGTCTTACCAACTTCTTTAAGGATTTTTACTACTTCCTCAAGGATAACCTGCATAGTTATATGACTCCACTCTGCTCATGTATTTTTTTCTGCTGCTGGAGTGGATGCTAAATATTAGCATATGTTTGAGAGCTAGATTGTATGGAAAGTAAATAAAAACAAGAATATACAAAAAATGTAATAAACAATTATGAAGCAAAAAACATCAACATTGACATAATATTTCTAAATACATATACAGTAACATTTCAAAGGTGGGGTTTAAGGATATAAAAGCTTGTAATCAAAAATGAAAATAATAATAATAATAATATTATAATAATAATAAAATTTTTATAAATAAGGGTATAGATCAAGTTTATGTTTTGATCCTCCTGGAAAGAGACTCTCTAATGTAAAAATTAAAAGGATTTATAGAGACATATGTTTCCTCTAGCCTAAATTACACATTGATGTTTTAATAGCGTTGATTTGTTATCACACAAAATACTAATAATGCAACTGTACTGTAAAAACCTGAAAGGCAGCAGTCTGCATGTTCTTATGTACTGACACAATTGCAAGAGATGCAGGATAGCACACATTATGTATTGCAATTGATAAAACCAAATATATTATGAACACTGTTCTGCCTAATGATGTAACATCATATTATAAAGTTGGGCTGTCTGATTTAAGTAAATAAATAATTATTCTAGCACGTGTGCAATAATGTCATTCATAAAGTGAAGGGTGTCAATAGTGCAATAGTGATCTTACGGGAGAGCATGTACCAAATGCATATTTACTTTTTTTACACAAATCCAACAGTCCATGAGTATTCTAGGTGGAGGTCTGTACCCTTTCTTTTGACTTTTTTCGGATTGGGCAACACTGATTGTTTCCCACTCCAGACTGCCCTGCATCTTCAACTTTCTCATTACTGCTGCTACATTTCTTTGTATGTCTGTTGCTGTATAGCTGGGTGTAGTGCAATGGTGGTATGATGTGGTCATGGGACCACGTGGCAGTTTTACCACCATGTATACAAAAAAACAAAACTGTCTGTGCTTTCCACTTTTATAAACTTGGCAACAACTGTGTAAATAAAATGTTAATAGGAGGTTTTGCTTAAATGGACTTGCCAAAACATAATTAAGCTCATCTGTGATAAACATGCAATTTTACCACCATGGCCTGGCGATATCTATTCACATGCCCTGCCTAAAGCACTTATATATGCACAGAGGACAATGATGCACTGACAATCCATGCTGCAGTCCACGCTGCAGATGTGAAATGGTACTGTGATACACATGACATTATGTCGGGAGGGTATATGTAACCTAACAGCTGTTGATGGTAAACAAACACAGGTCAAGTGATGCCAACCTTAAGTTGGCATGTCAGTACCAGTATAGTAATACCACAAGAATTGTTATGACAGTGTTTAAAATAATACATGTTACTGTATATATGTACTTATTTGTGGCAATTCCATAACTTTTATTGGGGTTACTAAGTGGCATATGCCTTTTGCTTTCTGAATAAAAGACTCCTTACATGGTGTGCCGGACTTTTATATTCTGTCACTGAGTGGCATATGGCATGTGTGTGTTTTTATACTTGACATGTCAGATTGATTGACATTTTAATTACACCATATTAAAAAAAAATATTACATTCATTACGTTTTTTTTAAAACATGCTATTACGGAATATATTTAGCAATTTCCATATGAATTAACCACTGAAAACATTTTGCTGTACTTTTTTGGCCCTATAATGTTCAGTCCTCCAAATAATATTTGAATATTGAATTGAAATGCTTGAAATGTGGATAATATTAATGAATCCAGAGGAATTTGGTGATTTAGGAACAGGATTTCTCAAGGCATGCCCCTGAAATGAAAACAGCAAAATTAGTCACTGATTGGGGCTACCTGAATACACCCCCAAATGTTACATTATCAACAAGGTTTTAGCACTTTACATTAGAAATTATTAATCTATGCTTATTACATCCTGCAAATCATTTGTTCTCGTTCGATGGAAAATTCACTATATGCATTTTAACATTAGATTTTTCAAATATGTGGCTCCACTACATGATATGAGTTATCTCTTTAGTACTGACTTCTAACGAAAAAAGTATATTTTAGTTTATGCAATTAAATTAACTCAAGTCACTGAATAGAGCTCATTGTAACACATGTACTTCTAAGCTCCATTCAATCAAGTATAAAGCTCCTGCAGGCTCCAGGATTATCTTGTGTCCAGTATTTCTTTGGTTTCCGTTGTGTCCTTTGCTTTCGCCTGTCTGTTCCTATGTTATCTTTGTTCCTTGCTTTCTCTTACTTATATTCTATTCATGTGCCTGCCTTTCACTTTGTTCTCTGTTCCTTGCAGTTCCCTAGTTTCCAACCACATGGTGGACCCCTTCCCTAGTTTTTGACCACTTGGTGGTGCCTTTCGCCAATCCCAATCACATGGTGGTGCTTCCCTAGTTAAGACCCTGCCTGTGAGCATTCTGTGACATATGACCAGGAAGTCTGTACATGTGATAACTTCTATTTCCTTAAAGAAGTTATCCTGCAAAGCAGTAGTTCTGGTCACTTCTGGAGGTTGCTCATGGAGAAGAGGACTATCCCTGTGGCCACGCCCTATCAGAGGGCTTTCCCATCTCTGAACTCTCTCTGAATCCTGTATCCTAGAATCCCTGTCTTAGTTCTGCCCTGCTCCAATAACCTGTTTCTTTGTTTCTTTTGTCTCTGTTCTAAATCAAGTTCTGGTTTTCTGTTCTGCCTATAATTATGTTCCATTCCAGGTATTCTCTGCTTCCTCTGTTTGCTTTCTCCATTTTCCAGCCAATCCTGATGCAGGTATGTTTCTTTGTGTTTGTGTGTCTGTGCAATGTAAGTCTTTATATCCTGTCATTTGTGTATTATCTATTATAAGATAATTCACAAATATAGATTAGGCAAGCTTCTTCATCTTATGGCCATCAGGTGTTAACCAAGCCCTCACTCTAGCATCAGGTTAATCTCTTTGTTTATGTTTGCATATTTCTATTTTCCCTTACCCTGTTTCCCTGTAGCATCTGAGGATTCCAGCTTATCTTTCCTCTCCCCATATCCCAAATCTGTTTCTTTTATGAAGCATCTCTTAACTTCACCTCTTGTGTTTCTTAGGCTCCCAGCCCTGTCCTCTGAATGTTGCCCTGTGTTTTAAATGTCATTGTGTAAATCTCTTTAGTTCTGTAGTATTGCTTTATTCCTTTATCCTGTTCATGCATGCTTTAGTTCTACCTCTACTCCTTAGTCTTTCATGTTGCCCTGGACTCTGTATTATGTTATGTTTTTTGTCTCTACGTCTGTTTTCTCTATATATGTATATGCTACCGCTCTGCCTTGGCTTATCTGCTTTAGCCTGCACCATCCTGGTAATCCTGTTCAAGTTTATGTTTCATGCATTCTCCAGGATACCTGCAGTGTTTCTTAAGTTCCGGTTCCTGTCTCTGCATATACTGGATACTTCAGCTCCTCCTACAGGGTATTGTACGAACATTGGGCCCCAAGTCACAGGGGAAATGTGGTTACCCTGCACCAGGCCCTGTGTGTCCACATTCTTCACAATGAATTCCTGAATACCATCAATCGGCACTCAGGGTCTTATGTCATCGGGACCCTGTGTGTGACAGCTCCATCCGATAAAAGCTCCATTCAATCACACAGGAAAGGTCTTGATGTACGTTTTTAATCTGCGATTAGCTATTTAATTGCTAGATTATCATCCTAATTAATATGTACATGAACAGCAATGGATAGTTTATGCTGCTTTGTTAGCTAACTCACTTCAAAGAAAACAATAGTTTAGTTTCACTTAATTTAGTTTCAACTCAAAAAACTGATGTTTGTTTTAAAATTGCTTTGAATGCACAATTAATGTTCCTTTAAAAAATTTCCATACCAAAAAAAACAGATCTAAGTGAGTTCAGCCACTATGATAGTGATTAGCCTCAGTTGTTCTAACTTGCATAAAATGAAAAGGAGAGGCGCACAATAGTGCATGTTACGTATGATAATAGCTGGCGTTAAGTGATTCCACTTGTGCTTTAAAATGAGAATGGAATATCAAATCATTTTGTACATTTCAGCATTCTATATTAATAGTATTAAAGCATGAAGAATTGAACAGTAGAAAAGAAAAAATAACAAACTAACAGTTGCCCTAAGCTAC
Source organism: Pelodytes ibericus (assembly GCA_036172795.1). Lineage (NCBI taxonomy): Eukaryota > Metazoa > Chordata > Amphibia > Anura > Pelodytidae > Pelodytes > Pelodytes ibericus. Next base: position 114,623,881 of record CM069858.1, read on the forward strand.
ATTTGACTTCGCTAGTAAAAGAGCTGCTGATTAAAACTTAATTTACATTTTCTTTCACTGGATTCAAAATAATTTTTTTCCTTTCGTATCAATGAAAACTTTTTGCAGCTGTAGGCAAGAGTAAAGGTTATAGCATTCTTTTAATCATCTCATGGTCTAAATTACTCTTTCAGACCAACTTTTTTCCCTTCTAATCAATTAAATTCTCTTTCTTTGATAAAATGTACCATGTCTAAAATACAATTTTTTTTTACCTATCTAAGAAAGAAATTTGAAAAATGAAATACTATTTCAACACGGAAAACTTCAAAATTCTATTTATTTCACAAGGGAAATTATGATGATATTTAGATTATTAAACTAAATCTGAATTTCTATATAATGCATGTTTATTTTTTGTTTTTAAATTTATACTGAACTTCGATCAACCACACTTCTCATGCTAATAGTTATTATAAGATGAATGTGCTCTATTGATTATGTAGACACCTTTGGGGTTGGTTCATTTGTCACTAATAATGTTTTATATTTTAGTTTTGCTTTCCTGCCCTTCATCAACTGTTGCTAGACATTGTTTTTAAAGGGATATGCAAAATGTTTATGATAGTTTATCCATGTTATATAAGAAAGCTGATTATCACTGCTATTGATCTTATTACTTAAAATGGACTATGCATCCAAAAAGACCATGCTTTTATATATATATATAAAAATTACTACAAATTAATTTTTACTACAGTATACCTTATGGCGCACTTTCTGTATTGTTTTGTTTTGCTTATTGTACTTGTGTGTGAGTTAGGGACACACTGCTTTAAGTGCTGCTATGGTTGTGACTTGAGCACTGTTATCACTGTTTTTTTCATCTGTCAATATAATGTTCAACATCGAGGCAATAGCCAGCACCGATATTTCTATTTTGGGACCCCCACGATCGCCCCACGGAGCGATCGTGGGGAGCCATATTGACGGAGCATGCTGCTCCGTCAATATGGCTAAGTCCTCTGCCGGTCTGAGTTTCGGAAGTGAAAGTAACTTCACTTCCGTCGCTCTGAATATGCTACTTGACTACCCCTAGTGGTAGTTTAGTAGCATTGCAATGGAAAATAATTAAAATACATATTTAATTAAATAAAAACAGGTTATTTAGCTATATTAGCCTATACGGTTAAAATTAAATATTTTTTAGCATAAGGGATAGGGTTAAAATTAAATTAAAGTTAAAAAATATTAAGGGATATAATAAGGATTAGAGTTGGGGTTAAATTTAGTGTTAGGGTTAAATTTTGGGTTTGGGTTGGGGTCAAAAGATCAATATAGGAAAAAAACAAAAAACACTATTTTTGGTTTTTGCCCCATAACTCGCAAAAAAATACCGAAAAATATGGAAACATGCATATTTTTGAACTCGGGACAACATTTAGAAACTATTTAGATGGGGTCTTTTTTAATGATTTTATTTGTGTCAATTATATTTTAGGTCAAAGTTAGAAAAAGTGGTTTTTTTTTAATTTTTCATCATATTTTATTTTTTTTTTTGTAGTAAATTATAAGATATGATGAACATAATGGTATCTAATGAAAGCCCTTCTTATGACGATAAAAACAACATATAATTTGTGTGGGTACTGTATGTGAGAAAGAAAAAAATTACAGCTAAACACAAACACCCTAGAAATGTCAAAACAGCCATTGTCACCAAGGGAAAGTCAAGGTGAAAATGTCTTGTCACTAAGGGGTTAATGATATGACAGAGGGCATAGGGAGTTAAATTAAGTAGGGTAATACACTCTTAACTAGATGTATCTTCGCTGCAAGAGGATTTGGAAAAATGTTGTAATTGGGAAGATAAACTGAGATTCAGTGTAGACAAGAGTAGAAGTATGCATTTTAGGTACAATAATACAAATGCATCATATAGTTTAAATGGTGTTTCCTTGGCGAAATCTACTAATGAAAAAGAGTAGTTGTAGACAATAGACTTACCAGAAGTGCACATTGTGAGCTGGCAGCTTCAAAGGCCAATAAGATATTGGGGTGTATTAAAAGGGGTATTGACACATGGGAGGAAGATATTATTCTGCCTCTTTATAGGTTAATGGTAAGACCTCACATTAAATATGCGGTCAAATTCTGGGCTCCTTTTTTACAAAAAAGATATTATGGAACTGGAGAAAGTGCAGAGGAGGGCTACAAAACTAAAAAGGGAATGGAAGGTTTTAGTTATGAAGAAAGGCTGGAAAAGTTAAATGTGTACACGCTAGAGAAACGGTAGTTTAGAGGGGATATGATAATGTTATATAAATATATACACGGCCCATACAAAGGGCTTTCTAAAGACCTGTTCATTAACGGAATAGTACAAGGGACAAGAGGTCACCCACTAAGCCTTGAAGAAAGAAGATTTAGTCTAAGACAGCAGAAGGGATTTTTTTATCAATTAAGATATGGAATTCACAGCCTGAAGAGGTGGTTCTAGAAAATACATTTTATGTCTTTAAAAGTTGCCTTGATATTAATTTCATGAGCATGAGCATAGAGGGCTATTCATGTTAGTATAGGCATTAATATTTATTTAGTGCTTATTGATCCCAGGAGAAATCTGAATTTTGAGTCAAGAAGGATTTTGTTTCCTGCACTGAAATCAGAATTCAAATTTGCTGAAAGGGGTTTTTATTTACCTTCTTTAACACCTTAGTGACATGACTTTTTTGGCTTGTCCGACGCTTGGTGACATGGGCTGTTTTTTTTCTGAGGTGTTTGTGTTTGCTGTAATTTATTTCTGTCTCATTTAGTGTACCCGCACAAACTATAAATCGTTTTTATCGTTATAAGAAGGGCTTTCTTTTGATACCATTATTTTGATAATAGCATATAATTTGATGTAAAAAAAATAATAAAATATGGCAAAAAAAAATGTAAAAATTTTGTTTTATTACTTATATTTGAAAAATCGTATACTCATGTACAAGAGACAACAAAAAAACACTGCTAAATAGTCTCTAATATATGTCCTGAGTTCAGAAATAGCCCATGTTTTATGTTTTTGTGCTTTTTTATTCATGTTACAGGGCCAGAACTATAAGTAGTGCAAAGCTATTTTAAAATCCTTTTTTTCAAAATTAGCAATAGTGACATTGTAACTCTGAATTCTATACTAAATCCATGAATGACCCCCAACATGTACATATTTTTGAAAACAAGACCACTCAGGGCATTTAACTTGGGGTATTTTGACACATTTCATGTTGCCATTTTAGACCAATCTTTGCCAAAGTTTGCAGCAAAAAAACTTTTTATTCAATTTTTCACATAGATTGCAATTTAGGTAAACATTATCTTAAAATTTGAAGGGGTAATTCCAAATAACACATTAATTAGTGTTCAGCAACATCTCCCGAGAACAGGGATACCACCCATGCATAGGTTTGTTGGTTTGTTTTGGGGATAAAAGGCCACATTTAAGGGGTGCGCATTTTGGGTTTCCAACTTGGAATTCTGACATTTTTGAAGCCAGAAAGTGTATTTTACCCCACAAAGCCATATGTTTTTTAAAACAAGACACCCTAGGGTATTTCAAATGGTAGTATTTTAACACTTTCCATGCACTAATTATACTACCAGCCTATGTCAATGTTTTGGGTAGTAATTTTTTTTCACATACATTGTAATTTGGGCATGAATTCACAGATCCTGTTATATGTCAGTGCCAAACAACACCCCAATATGTGTTCAGCAACATCTCCTGAGTACAGGGATACCACCCATGTATAGGTTTGTTGGGTTGCTTTGGGGCTAAAAGACCACGTTCCAACTTGGAATTTTGACATGTAGTCAGCCTGTGCCCATGTTCCATTTGGGACACTTTTGAAGCCTGTCAAAGTATTTTACCCCATCAAACCATATATTTTGTAAAACTAGACATCCTAGGGTATTTAAAATTGTGGTATTTTAACACTTTCCAAGTGCTAATTCTACCACCAACCTATGGCAAAGGGTTGGTATGTAATTTTTCCCCCACACACATTGTAGTTCAGGCAGGAATTTTCAGATTCTGGTATATGCCACTGCCAACCAACACCTCAATATGTGTTCAGCAACATCTCCTGAGTACAGGGATACCCCCCATACATAGGTTTGTTGGTTTGTTTTGGGGCTAAAAGGCCACATTTAGGAGGTGCGCAATTCCAACCTGGAATTTTGACATGTTGTTGGCCTGCGCCCATGTTCCATTTGGAACATTTTTGAAGCCGTCCAATGAATTTTACCCCATAAAACCATATATTTTTGGAAAAAAAACATCCTAAGGTATTTCAAATGGTGGTATTTTAATGCTGCATATGTACTAATTCTACCACCAGCCAAAAAAAGTTTGTGGTAGTACTTTTTTGGGAGTTTTATTCCACATGCATTGTACTTCAGGCATGAATTAACAGATTCTGGTATATGTCACTGCCAAACAACAACCCAATATGTGTTCAGCAACATCTCCCGAGTACAGGGATAGCACCCATGCATAGGTTTGTTGGTTTGTTTTTTGGCTAGAAGGCAACATTTGTGAGATGCGCATCTCAAAATTCCAACTTGGAATTTTGACATGTAGTCAACCTGCGTCCGTGTACTATATGGGATATATCTTTGAAGCCAGCCAATGTAATTTACCCCCACCAAACCATATATTTTTTAATGGTAGACACCCATGACTCCTTGTGGCAAGGGCTCAGCAGCCACCAATACATCACTAGATGATGTATCAGAAAGCTGACCAGGGTCAAAATCGAACCCTGAGTCCGCGGCCTCAGAATCAGTGAGTAAGCAGTGATCTCGAGCAAAGAAGGGGTTAATCGCTCTTAGAAGAGCCTATCTAGTACTGTGATAAATTACAGTACGAAGTAATTAATCCATAGAACAGTGCAGACAGCAAAACATACTGTTGCTGTGCAAGATTACTGCTTATACAGTGATGAATGGCAGGGAAGGGGTTAATACACAATGAAAGACTTTCATACAACCTGCCAATTTTATAAAATGTTATTTTATATCACTAATACTGATCTGCCTCTTTCCGTCACAAAAATGTAAGTGAGGAGAGGGAGGCAGATCAATATTTGTGAATATTGATCGGACCAATTTTGATCTGACCAGGGCGAATGGTGAGCTTAATTGAGAAATCACCAAACCGCCTTTGCCACTAATTCGCTGTTACTGATCGCTATCCGCTCAGACAGCTTAAAAAAAAATCTCGAATATTTTGACTTTACATGTAATCCCCTAGCGGGTATGTGTAAAAAAAAAAAAAATATGCAGACAGATAAAAATTGCTTTGGGGTCAATATCATTGCGTAAGCAGTGATCGACGGCAAAGAAAGGGTTAATAACTCTTAGAAGAGCCTTTGTAGTACTGTAATAAATTACAGTACAACAAAATTAACCCCTAAAAAATGCACAAACAGCAAAAATAAATGCGTTGATGTGCACGATCACTGCTTACGCAAGATCAGTGGCAGGGAAGCTGTTAAACGCAGGGAATTGCTTTAATAATTTTTTTTTCATTGTTTTATTATTCGTGTGTTGTGTATTTATTATTTTTTTGTACTTTTACTTACTTTTATAACTTTGATCTGTCTCTCTTTCTTCTTCAGAAATATCTTTTCAATTTCTCTCTAAAAGATTTGGATAGTGGACATGTCCACTATATTACACCTCCAGCACATGTTGCTCACCGGTGGATACAATGTGTTTAATACTGTTTGCACTCTGTACCACCTGATGAGCACCTTATGTCTTGGTGTCTCCTAGACATTTAGCATTTTTGTATGATGGTCTTGCACTTTAACCCCTCTTTTCTTGATAATGTATCGTTTGTATCTTTCTCCCATAATTTAATAAATGGTGGAAATTAATTTCCTCTAGCGTTTGCCATAAGGTATGCCTGTGAAAGTATGCCTTTAGTCCCTCCCTCTGATTTACAAAATATTTCGAAATCAGTTTCTTCTTGTGGTGGAATGTATTCTTTTTTCAATGTATTTTTATAGTGCTTTAATTGTCCATAGGAAAAGCTTTCCTGTGGGTTTCCTATGTATGTCCTTGTTATTTCTCTCAACATGTTAATTTCAGCCTTATTTAGTACATCCCCAATGTTAAATTGTCTTCCCCCTTCTTTCACAAAACTTCCAAATGCCTACCTATCAAGTTTGGGTAGAAAGTCATGATTGCCCAGTATTGGCAACATCACACTGGGAAATCTTTTTACACATGCTAACCAGATTTTAACTGTTGGAATAATTGTATGATGATCTCTAACTTCCATTAATTTCAAATGGTTAGGTGACCACAGTAGTTTGGACAGTGGTATCCTTCAATATCCCAAAGATATCCACGTTTTACCCTCTGTTCTTGTGCATTCCCTTATTCTTCCCAATAGCACTGCCACATAATACTTACAGACATCTGGGACCTCTTGGCCCACTTTCCTCCTATGCTGGGTCATGTATCTAACTGCTAGTCTGCTGGATTTTCCTGACCAGATATGTTTCATTATCATCATTTAAAAAAATGTGTATGGGTGCTTGCAATAGATAGAACACACGGGGAACAGACGGGGAAGCACGCTCATCTTCACTACTCCTATTCTACCTATCCACATCCATTTTTATATTTAATATAATATAAATTATCATTATTATTATTTTATATATTTAATAAAATATTATTGAACAAAATGCATTCATTTTTATTTCCTTCCTCTGTCACCCACTATTCCAGTTCCTCTTCCCATATTTCATTATTGCCCCCCTAGCAACTTAGTGCACCCCAGAAATTGCTAATGCCCTCCTAAACCTGTCAATGCACCCCCAGGACTTGCCAATGAACTCACACACTTGTCAATACACCTTCAGGATTTGATAATGCATCCCCTAGGACTTACCAATGCACTCACAGTCTTGTCAATGCACTCCCAGGCCTTGACACTACTTGGCAAACTTACTAATGCATCCCGGGACTTGCCAATGCACAACCGTGACTTCCCAATTCACCCACAGATCTGCTAATGCACCTCTAGTACTTGCACCTCCTGTACTTGCCATTGCTCCCCCAGAACTTGATATGGTTCCTCCAGAACTTGCTAGTCTGGGGTCTAGTAGGGGTAGCAGGAGAATATCTGTGTGATGCTCAGTGTGCACAGACATCCCCTATTGCATCTCTTTGTCTTATGTTTGAGCAAATACGTTATAATCATTAAAAGAGACTGCCACACAAAATCTATTGAAACTATAAAAATACTTGGTTCTAGATCAAATAGCAGCTTTTCTAAATGTAATACAAATGTAAGCGTGAATATGTTTTACCTCACATATGAGATGTTTACAATGCTGAAGTTTATTCTTCACCATTAAGAGAGAAATATCTCTCTATGTCTCATATGGATCACACATGTTATTTTTCTAAATTAGCTTGGATATGATCAGCTTATATAAATCTCATGGTTTGTTGGGTCAAAAGTAATGAGCTCAATGAATCAATTTGTCTTTATTTTATTTGCAGTCTTGGGAAGAATTAATCATAATTTAAAAGAAGCTGGTGTCAGTTTTCATCAGTCATAAGCAATGAGCGTAGACAATATTTTTGTAAAAATATATATTTCAAAGAAAACAAATGAAAACAAATGTAGTACATTGGAAATACACTTTATTTAATGGTTGGTATTTAGAAAAATAATAAAACTAGGTGATGTACCATCTGAAGGTTTTTTTTTTTTTACCACATAAATATACCTTAAGTTAAAGCACCATTACATCAATCACTCTTCATTTTAGATATAGGATTATATTTACTTAGACTTAATTGTTATAAAAAACATTTGAAGCTCACATATTTCACATCTTTCATGTTATTTACTTACCTGAAATAGCAGTGCAATCAAGGAAATATACATTGCTATGCATAATTTGGGACCAGCAATATCTAACATGCTTATGCAAGAATTTGGTGGCAATTTTATTTTTTTTAATTTCTAATTCTTTTATTATTTTGCAAATATAAAAAGTATACATGAAAAAGTTTGGCATACTTAACCATGACAAATACATAAGACAAATTGAACCCTATGTTCAGGTATCTGAACTTAACACATCATTAACAATACACAATAATACACAACATATTACAATCGACATTGGGTTTGCAGACAGGAATGACCCCTTTTTATAGAGAAGGACAGTTGGTTGGTACTTTTCAATGCTCATCTTGGGATATTACATTGATCCACTTATCCCAACTTTTGTTCCTTTCAGAGGAACTTGATTGAAATTTGAAGATACCCTTCTCCATTCTCATTTGATAAAGTAATTGATTTCTTATTTTGCCCCAACTTAGAGAGAGTGTTGAACCCTAATTCCCAGTCAGTGATATTTTAACCGCCATCAACAGATGAATAACAAAATTAGTTTCCATTCTATTCATAGTTGGAAAGTTTAAATGCCGAAGAAAAACCCCAGGATCAAATGGCATCTCAACTACAACAATAGACTTAATTTGATGTGCTATCTGTTTCCATAAAACCTGCATTGGTTCACAGATCCACCATATGTGGAGCATATCTCCAATTTGGGTCTTGCATCTCCAACTTACATTAGTGTGCTCTGGATACATTTTATTAAGCCAACTGGGAACCAAGTATGACCAGTTTGAGAGTTTATATTGCAATTCTACCAGATTTAAACATGTCACCCCTTTATAGACTTTTTGGAAGGCAGCATGCCATTCTTTAGTTGTAAATTCAATTTTTAAATATTTTTTCAATTTTGCAGTTATGGCAGTCAGAGGATCTTCCTCTTTATTCCTGCTTAATTCTACACACAATGCCAGCATTCTCCATAGCTCCCTCCTGTCCAGAATCTTTGCAAACATATCACTAAGCTCTTTTCGTCCAATATGCATTTTCCAAGATTCTGATCAGGTATATTATCCATCATAACTGTCAAGGTAGAGATTCCACAATTTTATTCTTCAACTTAAACCCTCTTCTAAACCTATCCCAACATTTCACCAGGATTTGGAGAACCAAACTATTTACAACTAATGGGAGTTCCGCATCCCTAGTGGTAGTCCAGAAAATGGGAATCCTGCCTCACCACCTCAGTGATATTCCGTTCAATGGCATACCATTTTTCTACTTTCATCTGTTTGGTTTTTTTGCTTGTTTAGGGCATGTAACAGAATATGTGCTTGATGGTATTCATTAATATCTGTTACCGATATCCCCCCCATCTGAGGTTTGCGCCTCAGGCGAGTTAGGGATATTCAGGGTTTTTTCCCCACCCAAATAAAAATTTGAAACAGTGATTGGATCAGTGAGAGCCAACTAACAGACACTGCCAGAGGGATCATTTGAAAAAGATATAGCCACTTTGGCAAAATATAGGATCTAAGAATGTTTGTCCTCCCCCACCAGGAGAAACCCAAGCCTCCCCAGTCCTTCATTGCTTATTTGTCTGCTTCAATAAGGGGCAAACGTTTAATTTTTACTATTTTGGTAGGGTCAGGACAAACATTTATAACTAAATATTTGATGACAGATGCCCATATGAAATTATATATTTTCCTAGGGAATATAAGGGAAACCAAAGTGATAGAATATCTAGGGATCAAGATCCCACACAGAATGGAAAATGTAATTGTGGAGAATTATTCACCATTATTATCCGAAATAAAAAATATGTTAAATAGATGGAAACGATTGGAGTTCTCCTGGTTCGGACGAATAAACATTGTAAAAGCTTATATATTTCCGAAGATTGTATATCTATTCAGATCAATTACCCTCAAGGCACCTTCTTCAGTCTTGAAAGAATTTGATCAGGATTGTTGTAGATTTGTATGGAATTCTAAAAAACCGAGATTGACAGGCAGGATCCTGAAAAATAGTCTTCGACAGGATGGCCTGGGTTATCCAGATCTAGTTAAATTACAGAATGCAACTCTACTGTCTCACGCAATGGCATGGAAACTGAAAGGGAAAGATAAACTGGGGTGGATGGACATAGAAAAAATTAGTAACGAGGAACTCAACCCCCTCTTACTACAATGGGTCAACATCATTATAAGAAGTTGAGTGTATCAAGCAGTATAGTGAAGGGTTTGATAAATAACATACAGAAGCTGAGAAGAACATTGGGCACTGATTTATTCTTCACCAATGAAACCCCAGTAGAAGTAATAGCCCCGTATGTTCAAGATATCAACTTGTTACGTTGGGAAAGCGTAAAGATTGGAGATCTATATAGAGGAAATCAGCTCTTAGCTTTCCAGGAATTACAAGAGAAATTTGATTTACCCATGACAGAACTTTTTTCATATCTTAGAACGAAGCGATTTCTGTCTAAAAGCTCACTCGGACCATCTGACATTTGGGAACAATTTATAAGTATAATCCCAGGAGGGAAAATAATATCGAAAGTAATGGCATTTTTAACTGAAAGCCTTCCCCCCAACAAATCCAAAGATCTAAGCAAATGGGAAAGGGATTTAGATATGGAACTTCCTTTGGAAACCTGGTACATAGCATGGCACGACACAAGAAATGCCACACACTGTATGAATTTACAGGAGCAGTACTTTAAGTTATTTAAGTCATTACAGCTAATGACCTATGTTGGAGATGTGGAAGGAGCACAGGCTCTCTTTTCCACATTTGGTGGGAATACCAATCACTAAATAATTTAAAACAACAAATAACTCAAAAATGTACAGAGATCTTTGGCTTTCCCATCCAAATATCCTCCCAGATGTTCTTGATCCACATGGATATACCGAATGACATCAAATACAACAGATTACTCCTAATTAATATATTAATGGCAGCTAAGTTGTGTCTCTTGTGGCTCGCTTATGGCGAAAGACAGATGTACCGAAATGGGAAGAAATAAAAACTCAAATTGATATACAGTCCCAGGCAGAATAATTTTTTTACCAGAGAGATAGATACACCAGAGATAAATATCAAAATATCTGGCTCCCCTGGATAAATATTTCATAGACCCCTGTACACGGCATAGCAAGAAGATGTTGCGACCGGCGCCCCCCCCCCCCTCATTGCACGTCCCCCTGGAGGGGGGCAACAGAGCACGAATGAATGAATGTATAAATGTTGAGGTAATGACCTGTAAGTATGTTTAGTATTTCCTGTAATTTGTCTTTTCTTTCTTCGTTTTTCTCTCTCAGTATGGTTTAAGTTGCCATCTAGGAATTAGGCATGTATGGACATGGAGACAAGGTTCAGCAAATTAAAATATATAGAACTAAATAACGCCACCAAGACAGTAGTTCATACGGATTAGAAACTGATAGGTATTAAGAGAGTTGGATAGAGAAACAAGAGATGTAGACAGGAATAATCTGTAATTTTCTCGTCCCAGGATTAATATAGAAGAAATCATGCACTTTAGATTTAATCTGGTATTGTATAAAATTGACTGTATATATTGTTGGTCTATACTGTGCAAATACATGTTCTTATTTAAAGTTTGTTATGATGAGAGAGCTTTGCTGAAAAATGTACCCAATAAAGAATTATAAATATAAGAAAATTATATCTTTCCCTAAGTTTCATCCTTATCGTATAATGTACGTTACTCAAAATTGCAGTAGTTTTATCCATGTTCAGCCTACATCCCGACACACTTGAGAAGTGATCCAGCTCACTCATCAGGGCGGCCAGAGATTCTTCCGGGTCAGCAATAGTAACTCGGCATATAGGCTGACCTTCAGCTCCCCACCCGATGAGGGAAATCCCCTAATATTCCTATTTTCTCTAACCCTTTTTGCCATTGGTTCTACTGACAATACATAAAGGAGGGGGGACAGCGAACCATTATTGAATGGAAGGGAGATAGGGAGGTAATTAGTCATTAATTCAGGGTCTTTACCTTCTTTTAGTATGATGACTATATTTGCTTGTAACAATTCTGCAGCTATGTCCCTACCATCCGCAATTTCATTATATGTTTGTGTGAGGCGTTTTTTTATTTGATGTTTAAAAATTTTGTAAATCAAATTGTCAAATCCATCCGGACCAGGGGACTTCCCTTGCTTTAGTCTACCTATAGCTTGTTCAACACCAGTTATCAGCTCGTTCAGCAATCCCAATTGTGAGCTATTCAGCCGCAGGAGTCGAGTCTCCCCTAGGTAGTTTTCTATTTGCATTTTTGTTGGTGTTTCTGATACATTATATAATGTTTCATAGAATTCTTTACAGGCCCCCGCAATTCCCTCTGCGGTCAGCAAGATGTCATTATTATTCCTGATTGTTGTTACCCTTTTTTTTTGTTTCCTCAGTCTGCCGGACATTAATTTGTCTACTTTATTGCCACTATTATACCATTTCAAGCGTAGTCAGTCTAGACCCCTATTTATTTTATCCAGAAGTTGTATTTTTATTTCCTCTTCCATACCTTCAATTCTCTCCAACCTTTCTCTATCTGGGTTTGCTTTATTCGTCCTTAACAGATCGTCGAGGGAAGCATAAAGCTGTTCAAGATTTCTAGTATATTTATTTTTCTCCCCCGATCCTATTTTTATAAGTTATCCCTGTACAACACATTTAAATGCGCACCATGTCACTAATGCCGAGACCCCATTATCACTATTGTCATTAAAATAATTAACTATGGTATTCCTGATCTGTTTTTGGTGTTTACTGTTGCTCATCATTGCATCATTAGAATGTGTCGGCAGATAAGAACCATTCGGTCCATCTGGTCTGCCCAATTTTTCTGAGTACTTTTATTAGTCCCCAGTTCCCGGTCTTATAGCTAGGATAGCCTTGTGTCTATCCCACGCATGCTTAAAATCCTTGACTGTGTTTACCTCTACCACTTCTGCTGGAAGGCTATTCCATACATCCACTACCCTCTCAGTAAAGTAATACTTCCTGATATTAATTTTAAATCGTTGTATATACTCCATTGACTACAACCCTCTGTTGCCTGTCACTCAGCCATTGTCTAATCCATTCAACAATATTGAAATCAAAACTTAAAGATTTCAGTTTATTGATAAGCCTTCTATGTGCGACAGTGTCAAAAGCCTTACTGAAATCTAGGTAAGCAATGTCTACTGCACCACCCTGATCTATTATTTTAGTCACCCAATCCAAAAAATCAATAAGATTAGTTTGGCATGATCTCCCTGAAGTAAACCCATGTTGTCTCTGATCTTGAAATCCAAGCGACTTTAGATGTTCAGCAATCCTATTCTTTAACAAGGTTTCCATTATTTTCCCCACTACTGAAGTAAGACTTACTGGTCTATAGTTGCCCACCTCCTCCCTACTACCTTTCTTGTGAATGGGCACAATATTTGCTAATTTCCAATCTTCTGGAACTACTCCCATTAACAATGATTGGTTAAATAAATCTGTTAACGGTTTTGCTAGTACACCACTAAGTTCTTTTATTAACTTTGGATGTATCCCATCAGGTCCCATTGACTTATTTGTCTTTACTTTAGACTTCCTCTGTAAACTTACATGCATTAAAAGACTCATTAGTCTTTTCCCCTTAATTAGGTCCCTTACCCTCATTTTCATTTATAAAAACTGAACAAAAATATTCATTAAGGCAGTCTGCTAAGCCTTTATCCTCTTCTACATAGCATCCTTCTTTTGTTTTAAATCTAACTAATCCTTGTTTTACTTTCCTTTTCTCATTTATGTATCTAAAAAATATTTTAGCCCCCTTTTTCATTGACTGGGCTATATTCTCTTCTGTGTGTGCTTTTGAAGCTCTTATGGCTTGCTTTGCCTCTTTCTGCCTACTCTTATAGATCTTTCTATCTTCCTCACTCTGAGTATTTTTATAATTACTAATTGCTAGCTTTTTGTTTTTTACTATTTTGGCCACCTCTGCAGAGTACCACAGTGGTTTCTTCAATTTTTTGCTCTTACTGACAAGCCTAAAGGAATTTTCTGTTGATTCTCCAGTTCGCTCAACCCACCGGCCCCCCCCCTCCCCCATCTAGGTTCAAAATAACTGCATTGTGGTCTGACCACACTGTATCCTTGATATCAATTATTTTACTATTTGTGGTTAGTTGTCTACATCCAAATATCATGTCTAACCTCGAGTAGGTCACATATGACTTGGAAAAACATGTGTAGTTGAGTTTTTAGCGTTGGCTTGTAAATTCCTATTCTGAATTTTATCACCACAGCTTTTCCTATCTTAATGCAGTTAAAATCACCAAATAATAACAGTGCCCCCTACTTAATTCTCTCAATTTTTAGGAGCATCCTATGAGCAAATTGAACCGGAGATTTGTTTGGGGCATACACACGCTACCGTACTAATAATACATTATTAATCTTACAGATCAAAATAACATACCTAGCTTCTGGGTCCTAAACTTTACGTAGAATCTGAACTACAAGGTCACTAGAAAAGAGAACTGCCACTCCTCTTTTCTTTTTAGTTACAAGAGACGCGATGCAAACTAATGGGAAATATTTGGATTTCATCCTCTGCTCATCTAAACACAAAATAGACAGAGAAGCACTCCAAAGTGATATCAATAAATAAAACGTGGTGCATCACCCCAAGGGGAGTCCATAAAGCACACCAAAAGAATAATATATAAACAGAGAGGGCAGGAGGAGCACACAGAGCTAAAATTAATGAGATATATCATACAGTGCCAAAAGATTGCAAAAAATGTATTAGAAAAAAGCCATCAAGCCTTTTTCAAGGTGGTCCACTTAATATTCCAGGATTTTGCCCCCAATATGCCATTTAATATTCCAGGATATTGCCCCCAATATGCCATTTAATATTCCAGGATATTGCCCCCAATATGCCATTTAATATTCCAGGATATTGCCCCCAATATGCCATTTAATATTCCAGGATTTTGCCCCCAATATGCCATTTATTTTTCCAGGATATTGCCCTCCAGCCGCGTGGATCAATAAAGTTTGTTTAAAAAAAACACACTTTGTTGACCGCGCGGCTGGAGGGGAGCGCACAACGCTTCTCTCACAGCCACGGACCTTCAGAGCACCGGGAGACAGAGCAGCAAGGAGGTACGTTTTAGATTATTTTTTTTTCCAGACACTGACTCGAGTATAAGACGAGGGGGGCATTTTTCAGCACAAAAAATGTGCTGAAAAACTCGGCTTATATACTCGAGTATATACGGTAGCTTTTTTCTAATAATTTTTTTGCAAACTTATGGCACTGTATGATTTATCTTATTAATTTTCGCTCTGTTTGCTCCTCCTGCCCTCTCTGTGTATATATCCTCTGCTCATCTCCCTGTTTCCAGTGCGTCTCCTGTATGGCACATACACTGATTCTCTCTTGTCTCAAGAAATTCTGGTTTACCACTCTCTTTTGTGGCGTATTAATCCCTTGAGCATTGATAGTGCAGACTCTAATAACCAATAAATCCTGTCCTTCTCTCGGGTCATCCTGTTGCTTCCCCACAAATACATAGACACAATATATACACAAAAATCATATATACACAAGAAAACCTTAAAACCCCTAGCTGGGTCGTCCCTAATGGGACTCACAGGAACTTGACTGACCATCATCTTTATTTCCCTAGATTGCCTGTTGTCACTGTAGAATTTTGAGGAGGGGAAAGTGGAAGTAGAGGAGAGAAGGGGAGAGAAAAAAAACGAGAGTGTAAGAGAGAAGAAAGGAAGGAGAAAGAAAGAAGGGATGAAGAGAAAGAAAACAAAAACCATATATTTATATCACTAACACTCTTAGTTATTCTTTAACTTGCACTTATTCAGAAATATCTAAACAGTATATATCTTATACCTCCTAGATAAACTAGTCCAATGATACAATGATACAATATTATACAATGCAATATCATATTTAGTTACTCTTTTACTTGTAATTTTGGAGGTATCCAAACAATATCCATCTTTTACTTCCCATTTCCACAAACATAGTTATGCCAACTATAAAATACTCATTTTCATTTTGTAACAAAAAAAAAAAGAAAAAGAAAAACACATACATATATTTCCCTAGTGTGATTAATTATTCTATTAATTTTTTCCTATTCCGAAATATCTAGGCAAAATATATCTTATACTTCCCAAATAATACAATAACTAATACTATTTTACTTGTGATTATTGAGAAAAATCATAACCTTTTGTATCTCTTAGTTAAGGTGCTCTTTCCCCTTCGAAAAAAGAAAAAAAAAGGAATCAGTAACTAAATAACCAATATTTATAGCACCCCAACATCTTTACCCCTTTATTTAGTCCCCTCCCATTCAACATTCCTCTCTCCTCTCCCGTCCCCCCCAGGCCCTCCCACCCCCACCCCCTAACTTGCAGTTTAACTTCCTTTTACTCTACCGAGTGTTTTTAATATTTTAAGCTTACCTTTATCTGTTAGCATCTGCCAGATTCAATTATCTTTCTCCAATCTCTCCAACTGCATCTTCTGTTCAATGTGCCTCTATACTTAGCTCCCCCTACTATTATCTTACAGTTACTCAACCTTTATATAAGAAGTAATTCCAACTTTACATATCATGCAGTGTTAATTGATATTTTTAAGGTGTAACCAGGAGCAGAGGGTCTGTGGGCTCTGCGTGATCTCTTTCCTGCCCTCATAGCTCAAAATGATTTTGTTGGGTATCCCCATGTATACTTAATCCCATGTTGCCTCAGGATCAGCGTCTGATGAGCAAAGGCTCTACGGGCATTTTGTGTGTAGTTAGATAAGTCTAGAAATACCTTTAACTCTTTATATTCTGTGTCTTCAAGTGAGTGTTCTTTCATTTGAGCAAGGAGTTGCATCTTAACACTAAAGGAATGGAAACATATCATTAAGTGTCTCGGCAGATGTTCTGGGGTTTTAGCTGACTTGGAGACCCTATGCCAGCATCCCATCATGTTGACGTATTTCTCTGGATGTAGGTCAAGAGAATTGATTTGAAAAACTTTCCTACTGTTCCAGCTCTTCTTGGACAGCTTTTTCGGGAACTCCCCTGAGCCTGATGTTTTAATTCCAAGTTTTCTCTTACAAAGATTTGATATGCTCACTTTGCACTCCAGTTTGTGAGGATATTGCTGAGACATGTTCCTCCATCCTTTTCACCCTGTCCGCCAGGCTTGTAATTTCCCCTTTTATAAGAGCTGTACTTCACTGTAGTTCTTGCTTAGTTTTCTCCAGTTGAGTGTCCAAACAGCTCTTAATAAACATCGAGGATATTTCACCAGGATCTGACTGGGCATTTTCTATTGAATCTTTATTTGAATCTTCTGCTGGAATCACTGATTTATCAGAGAGATTGACATTGTTATGGATCTTCTCTCCAATTGCGGTGAAAAAAAGGTAGATGGACGTTTTTCTGATTTATTTTCAACCAGCCTTTTCTCTTTCTTTGTATTCGATTTTGAGTCCCCAGACTTCTTTGAAGCCATGTTGTACTTTGTTGAGTGAAGATATCTCGTCAGTAATATTAGGGGGGTTATTTGGAGTGCGGCATTTTTTCTCTCTCTTGTTAAATATTAGGCACAATTGCACTTTATTCCTGGAAACACTGATCACTTAGAATTAATTCATTATTTGCACTAGAGAAATGTGTGGGCAGATACTAGGAATTATATAGAACCTGTCCAAAGCTTGTATAAGTTATTAACACCACAATCGGTATAGGTAATTTATTCAAGAACATTTTGCGGGTTGTCACACTATATTTTACATAGGAGTTTTGCTTTTTTGGGGGGGGCTGGCCTTCTACATGCTCTAATTTGCACTAGCGGAACAATTGAGTCAACAGAGGCCCACCTTTTTACAGCAAGCTAGAGTGCTTAAGATAGTACTGAAGAAGTATAAAAATGTACAGATGTATATCAAACATATAGTGGCAGGATTTAACCCCTTGGCAGTATACGTAGGGGCCCGTGGATTGGCTGAAGGCAAATATTTTTTTCATGAGAAGAGCTGTACCTTTTTTTCTTCTTGTTAAATATTAGACACAATTGCACTTTTGTTTCTGGATACACTGATCACTCATAATGAATTAATTACCTGCTCACACCATTCACACCACAATTGATAATAGGTAATTTAGTCAAGGACATTTGGCGTGCTGTCAGGTTACATTTCGCATGGGATTATTATTTTTTTGTTTCCCACAAAAAGACTTAGAACCAGGATACTTAACCCCATTGGCTCCATTTCGCCTATGAGCAAAGTAGGGGTAAGATGCAAGTTAGATGCATCAAGAAGAAAGAGGTGGCGGATGGGGATTTTTCTGGCTCCCCATCGGCAGGGAAGAGGGTTTTTGTTTTTTGTTGTTTGTATAGTATGTTACTGTTTTGTTGCCCAAGGCTGAGAGCAGCTGCCGGGGCCCTAGGGGTTAGAGGCTGTGAGTTGTATTGGATGGGGGCTTGAAGATTTTTAACCCTGAATGTCCAGGGTTTAAATTCACCACAAAAGAGAATCTCCTTAACGGAATCTCTGTATGTAGACAAAATTGATATAGCATGTGTCTAGAGATTGAAGTCAAAAAAGTTCCCATTTGTTGAACACTCCTTAATGCAGGAGAAAAAACAGAATGGAGTGGCCATCTTGATCTCCCGGGAGATCAAATATGAGTTGATATATAAACAGACAGATCCAAACGGAAGATACATTTTTTTGATCTGTAGATTGAACGATAGGCTCTTCTCTATTCTAAATATTTATGCTCCTAACAACAGACCAATGCAGTTTGTAAATAAAACCCTAAATCAGATATACGATTATGTACAGGGAGCATTGGTTGTGCTGGGCGACTTTAACTGTGTGTCAGACCCTGAAGTAGACAGGAGGGGCAATGCCCCCAGAGTGATCTCCCCTGCCGAGAGAGCTTTAGCTAGAGATTTTCATAGTATGGTGGGGAGGTTCCTGCTCTATGATGCATGAAGAGTACTTAGCCCACTTGAGAGAGATTTTACTTTTTTCTCAAGTAGACATAAATCTTACTTGAGGATTGACATGATCCTTTTGGATCATCCCACAATTAGCAAGTGTTTAGCAGCAAAAATTAAAACCAAGGCGTGGTCTGATCATGATGCTGTCACAGTGGATATTAAAGAGGATACATCGAGAATTAGAGCCTCATGGAGATTAAACGATTTCTTATTAAACAATCAAAATAACATGGAAGGTATACAATCCATGACTCAGGAATACTTTTTGCTAAATGCAAAAGGAGACCTAGATAATTCTTTGATATGGTGTGCCTTTAAGAGCATAGCTTGTGGGCACCTTATAAGCTTGGGATCCCAGGTTAAAAAAGAACAGGGTAGAAACCTTGCAGAATTGAATATCAGGCTAGCGGAATTAAATACGTTGAATAGGGTCTCGGTTGAAGATTCACGCATAAAAGAGATTAAAACACTAAGGAAAAAAATAAGGAAACAATTATTTATCCGTGCCTCCAGAGCTTTCAAATATGCCAAACAAAAGTGGTACTACTCGGGTAATAGGGCTGATAAATTGATGTCTAATCAGCTCAAGTCCAATAATTTAAGCACAAGGATTTTCAAAATTATAGATGGGCAAAAAAGATATCTAACCCACGCAAAGCATCAGGAAAGCTTTTGAAAAGTTTTATTATGGACTGTATAATCTATCAGTAACTAAAGATATGGAAGCAATGAAGACCTATATCGACCAAACAGAGCTCCCAACGATCTCCCAGCAACAAAGGGAGGAATTGGAAGCTCCGTTTTCACTTATGGAAGTTAGACACTCCGTAGATAAGCTTAAGTTACACAAAGCACCGGGCCCAGATGGTTTCTCAGCATTGTTTTATAAGAAAGTGGCCGGCATAATTGCACCTTATTTGGTCGAAACATTCAATGAGATTAAAGGTAGGCGTGCATTTCCAAAACAGATGCTCCAAGCTACTATTATCCCGATTCCAAAACAATGAAAAAGTGAGTAATTTAGTGTGTAATTACAGGTCAATTACGCTGATTAATTTGAATACTAAGATCTATTCCTCTATAATCGCGAAAAGGGTTAAGTCAATTGTTCCTTCCATCATACACAGGACTAAACAGGATTTGTGAGGGGGCGTCAAGCAATGGGTAATACTAGGAAAATCATTGACCTAATGGATTATGTTGGTAAACATGGTCTCCCCTCAGTGGTCCTGGCTCTTGATGCTGAGAAGGCCTTTGACCGGGTCTATTGGAGCTTCCTGGAGGAAGTTTTGAAAGCGTACAGTTTTGGTAGGGGCCTAATCGACTTGGTCATGGCTATTTATGCGGCACCTTCGGCAAGGATTTCAGGGCCTGGCTTGTGCTCGGAGTGGTTTGATGTGGGGAATGGGACCCGACAAGGTTGTCCCCTAGCCCCCATTCTCTACATACTTTCTCTGGAACCTCTGGCAATTCGGATCCAGAGAGCCATGGACATTGAGGGAATATCGGTGGGGGTAGAGTTTGTAAAATCAGTTTGTTTGCGGATGATGTCCTATTGACTCTGACCAATCCTGTAAGCTCGGTCAGGAAGATGCTGGAGGAAATAGATTCATTTGGCATATTTTCTAATTATAAACTGAATATAAAGAAAACACAAGCCTTGAGCATCAATATATCACCTGATAGGCTTTCTGAATTGACAAGTAAGTTTCCTTTTGATTGGAAAACTCGTCAATTATGTACTTCGGCGTATTGATCCCCAGGGATATTACTGACATTCTTAAGATAAATTACTCCCCTCTGTTTAGTGATCTTCAGCAAAAGATAGGTCGTTGGAAGGGCTTGAGTTTGTCATGGTTGGGGAGGATGAACTCTATTAGATCTTATATAATACCTAAATGGTTATATCTATTGAGAATGATTCCTGTCCTTATCCCTGCAACGTATTGTAAGCTGTTTCAAACCACAGTTGGAATGTTCATCTGTGGAGGTAAAAAACACAGAATTGCCAGGCAATGGCTGTACAAACCGGGAAATAAAGGTGGTCTTGGATTTCAAAATTTGGCTAGATACGTTGAAGCAAGTATGTTACATCATGTTCACAAAATACAGCTCCCCGCTTCACATAAAGAAGATTGGTTCTGGATAGAACAGGAAATGTCTGGCCCTGTAGTATTGGAAAGTATTGACAATGTACCCCAAAATTTGGCAGCCCTGGTGGGATGGATTCCCCCCTAGAGATTGTAGAGCGACAGCCCCCCCGTCTTGGGGGCCCCGGCGCACCCACTCGGCCTGGCTCTTAAAGTAGAAGTTAAGGGATGGAAGTTGCCTTGGAGTTATATGATATATGTGATGGCAGCAGTCTTGGGTATTATATGTATTATATGTTAAATGTTTGTTATTAATTGTTTGTAATTGTATTGCTTGTTAGGGTGTACTGTTCTTTTCACCTTAAACTAGGGCTATGTGGGCCCACTTGACCCTCCAAAAAAATAATATTACGGGTTGATATTTCTTAAATAAAACTTTGGTGTTTCCAATATGTTTAATCCTCTATAGTGGATCTTAATTCTCATCAGTACACAGTGGCCAAGATATTAATCAACTTAGACCTCCCCAGTACAAGATAATAGTCAAAATAATAGTCTGTTTATACTTCCACAGGTTAGCTGCTTTTTATCTCAGGCAGAGAACAACTAGGGAGCCTGCCAGCCTCTTCATGGAATATAACAGACAATTGGTAATGGAGTCTTCATTGAGGCATCAAAGACAAAAACTCACCCACTCCACACACTTAAATTTCTACTGTGTCAACTGTATTTAGACATGGGATGCTGCCACTGATCTGCCCGTGTCAGGATCTGCCTCGCAGTAGCTCCCCCTCATATCCATTAATACTTACACAGCAAGGATCCAACGGTGAAATTCCGAACGCACGCACTTGAAAGTGCGCTCATGCCACTGCCGCTAATGATCTCCTTCTCAGTGAAGGGCGCACTCCCGATGACATCATGCCCATCGCATACCCGCTAGGCGCAGGAATATTTAAAAGGCAGAATTACTAAGCACTCATTGCTTGGTGATTCTAGTGTATTTGTAGCCTAGCGTTGTTATACTTATCTATTTGTTGCTGAACCTGGACTCCTCCTGACCATTCTTCTGTATTGCCCCTGATCCTGGACTGTTTTACCGTGCTGCTGATTTTCTGGTAACCTGACCCTGGCTTGTTTAACGTTTTGCTGATTTTCGGATACCCCTGATCCTGGTCTGTTTATATCGTTCCGCTGTTTCTCTTGTGTACCCCAACTCTGGCTTGTCAAGTATATTCATGCATTTACCCGTGCAGTACTGAATTACAAGTGTGCTATATTCCTGCATTTAACCCACGCAGTACTGGATTAAAAGTGTGCTATATTCCTGCATTTAACCAACGCAGTACTGGATTACAAGTATGTTATGTTCCTGCTTAGTGTTTTCTTCCGATCCTGCATATTGGCTTCTATCCAGCATCCCTTGTCATCAAAACCAGTTTCTTAGTCTTGGGCGGGTTGTTCTTCTTCCTCTTATTTAGGTCTCCAGCAGGTTGTGTCGATTAACAACTATCCACTCATTATCCGTCAAGTAGAAGAAAGTTTTACCCCGGATTTTTCCGGATCTATTGCAGACGCCACAAAAGCTCCGATCTCAGCTTCAGACTATCGCCATGATCGCAGTCAGCTGCTTGCGGCACCTAGCCTATTTGGTGCCAATTTAAAAAGTATACATAAGTAATTCCATAGTTTCCAATAGTCATGAATTTAGTCCAATTTTTTTAACCTGCCAAGTTTGGAGCTGTCCCAGCAGGACTGCCACCTAATCACAATGTGCACAAGCAGTATTATGTTTAAACTATGTATATGACTTACTTAGTCATAACATGCAAGAAGTGAGCCCCAACCACCCAGCACCTTTACAAGTTGGCTAGCACTCAATCTTGCACTCAGTCTTGTGGACTATCACCATGCAACATCACAGGATCCAGTCCGGGAACATTGGCCAGTATGGAATTATCAATTTGACACTGGATTTAGAACTTAAACATAATCAGTCACATGATCAGCCATAACATTATGACCACTGACAGATACTGGCAGATGGCAAGCCAGGCAAAGCAGTATGATGCTTTGTGTAGTGTTCTGCTGGGAAATCATGGGTCCTTCTATTCATGTGGATGTTACTTTGGCATTGTTGCAGAACCTTGCATGGAAATTGTACTCCCTGAGGGCACCTTGGCCTCTTTCAGTAAGATAATGCACTCTTCCACAAACAAAAATGGTTCAGGAATGGTTTTAGGAACACAACAACAAGTTCAAGGTGTTGACTTGGCCTCCAAATTCCCCAGATCTCAATCCAATCGAGCATCTGTGGGATATGATGGACAAGCATCCGATCCATGGAGGCTCCACCTCACAACTTAGAAACATAGAAACAAAGAATATATCGGCAGAACCATTTGGCCCATCTAGTCTGCCCAATTGTCTAAATATTTATCTTATATCTCCCTATCTTAATCCACTACCCTCTTAGTAAAGTAATACTTCATGATATTACTTATAATATCATTTCATGATATTACTCTAGTTGAGGTATTTTTTCTTCTTTCCAATATACTCTCCTCCTTTACTGTGTTGATTCCCTTTATGTATTAAAAGATTTCTATCAAATCCCCTGTTATGTCTTTCCTCTAAGCTATACATTTTAAGTTCCTTTAACCCTTCCTGGTAAGTTTCCTTCAACCCATTAACCAATTTAGTAGCCCTTCTCTGAACTCTCTCCAAAGTATCATTATGCTTCTGAAGTTATCGTCTCCAGTACTATGTACAATACTCCAAAGGAGGTCTAACTAGTGCTCTGTACAGTGGCAAATGCATTTCCCTCTTTCTAATGCTAATACCTCAAAGAACTCACAGTACTTAAAGAATTTTCTGCTAAAGATTTGGTGCCAGATCCAACAGCACACTTTCAGAGGTCTGGTGGAGTCCATACCTTAACGTGTCTGGACTGTTATGGTGGCGAAATGGAACCTAATGAGACAAAATATTTAAGAAGGTAAAGTAATGTTACTTGAAAAAGTATAATACAAAAATATATAAGTGTAATAATAAATACATGCTCTGCCGGTCCTAATAAATGAAAATAACCCTGCAGGTCTTAAAAGGGAGTTACGTTTGTAAATGAATATTTTAATATTATGTTGTATATAAATTATAGTTTGATGTATATACAAGTATAATAATAATAAAAAGGATAACCTACACATGCAATTGTATAGAATATTTTATCAGCTATTGTTTCATACTAGGAAGTCATACTATTTTGAAGTTATTTCAGAATAGTTATTTCATAATGAAATATTAGGCACCAGCTCATGGTCATTTTCTTATCTATATCTAACACCCAAGTGCCTACTTAAGGTTTTGCGCTCTGGATTCATTTCTCACTGCAAGATTTGCAGTGACATGTTATTCCTGATACAGTTTTCCCTCACCTTTTAATTTTGCTTTGAAGAAGGATTGATGGTTTTACTGTTGAAAGATATCAGTTCCAACTTTTAATAAACCAAGCCAGATATCTCACAGATTCTGCTGACATCTGTAAAGTATATTGTGTGTAGAATCAGAAGCAAATATCATACTCTTCATGTGTGCCAAAATACCCTTCAGTACACAAAAATGTCTTACTGGTTTCTTGTAGGCACACACATACTTTTCTCATTTAAAGAATTCCCTAAATCACTAAAGTCTATTCACTATAGTGAACTGGCATGAGATGGCAAGAACATTGTAAAAATCATGGCAAAAACAGCTGTGATGGGAACATTCCTGTAATTACCTATTGCCACTAGTGACCCCTAGAAAATCTGGTTCTACTGATTACACTTCTTTTGAGGATTTTTATTATAATTGGCAAAGCAACACTTCTTAATTTTCAGCCAGATCCAGTACCTTACACAGATGCAGGAAAGGGCAGAGAAACAAGTCCATTGCTCTTCTGATCTGATTTTTACAATCCAGTTGTCCATTCACCACAGTTCAGAGTA
The DNA here is from genome assembly GCA_036172795.1 of Pelodytes ibericus. NCBI lineage: Eukaryota > Metazoa > Chordata > Amphibia > Anura > Pelodytidae > Pelodytes > Pelodytes ibericus. The sequence continues at coordinate 114,648,909 of CM069858.1, forward strand.
TAGTGAAATTACAAGTGTGTATATATATATATATATATATATATATATATATAATCTTTATATATATAATCTATTTTGGTCTCACAGCTTGTCCAAACCCCTCTATTCTACACTCTACTCATCTACAGACTTAGTTTATGAAAGAGTCTATTGCAGAATACTGAGAAGGGAATTTCAAGGCCAAAGTATCTGAGTTGGAAAAATTCTGCTATTCAGCAGAATTTTTCTCTTCTTCTACTGCTAATACCTCTCCCTATACTACATACATTCTGCTTGAATTTCATGCTGCTATACTCTTTTGTCTTCCTATAGAAGAAAAAGCAGTGCATGTAGCACTCATTAGTAGTGTTGAGCGAACCCGAACCGCACTGTTCGGGTTCGTACCGAACATTACAGTTTTTGGACCCGGGACCCGAACACGGACATTCCACTGTATGTTCGTGTTGGAGTTCGGCGTTCGGCAGGGCCGGCGCCACCTGTAAGGCGACCTAGGCAGCCGCCTAGGGCGCAACTTAGCAGGGGGTGCCGGAACCGTGAAAAAAAAAACCTCCACCTTCCCCCTTACTTACCTCGTCGCTGCTGCTCTGTCTCCCGGTGCAGGTTCGTGGCTGTGAGGGAAGCGTTGTACGCTCCCCTCCAGCCGATGCGGATTCAATAAAGTTTTTTTTAAACAAACTTGATTGAATGTGCATAGGCTGGATGGGAACACACAACGCTTCCCTCACAGCCACGGACCTGCAGCACTAGGAGACAGAGCAGCAGCGAGGAGATAATAATCCTGGCATATTGGGTGGGAAAATCCTGGCATATTGAGTGGCATAATAATCCTGGCATATTGGGTGGCTAAGTCCTGGTACATTGAGAGGCATAATACTGGCATATTGAGGGAAATAATCCTGGCATATTGAGGGGCATAATCCTACAACGATTATTCAAATTACAGTGATTATTTTAGTGGGTGCTATACTACATATTTGTACCCTGCCCTGAACCCAGTGCCACAGAGAGTGCAGTGCACTTGCAACTTTATGTGTGCCAGGCACATGACTTTAATCCTGTTCTGTTAGCTCAGTGGGCAACATCTAGGCATTTTTAAATACTGCAATTTGTTGGTGTTAAATATTACATTTTTGTCCGGCACTTCATATCTGAGAGTCAAATAGAAGCGTCAAATACTGTGCTTACAGGGCACTTTGAAAAATTGTAATAGTTTTTGGTGGTAAATAGTACATTTGCGTCTTGCGGTGCTCTTCATAATAGCCAATAGCATTACATGTATTCTATAAACCGAAAGTCTATAAACCGAAGGTCGTTCGGTTTATAGACTTTCGGCTTATGGAATACATGTAATGCTATTGGCTTTCTATAAACCGAACTAGAGTCCCCATTCATAAAAATTTCTTATGAATGGGGACTCTAGTTCGGTTTATAGAAAGCCGATAGTATTACATGTATTCCATAAGCCGAAAGTCTATAAACCGAAAGTCATTCTGTTTATAGACTTTATTTTTATAGAATAGCAATAGCATTAATTGTATTCTATAAAACGAAAGTCTATAAACCGCATTTCATTTGCATCCATCCTCCGCTGAGGACATATATATAGAGCCATTTTTGTAGGAGTTGGAGACTCTCGGAAGGAAGGAGGATGTGGCCTACAGGGGAGAGAGTGAGCACTAAGGCGTAGCCTACAGGGGAGAGAGTGAGCGCGAAGCATAGCAGCAACGCCACCATCCTCCATCTCGGTAGTGCTGAGACGGGGAAGACGAGGAGGAAAGACGGAGAACGTTTTTATTTGCCCTTTCTGCGACTGCTGTTGGCAACGGAAGAGTACTCAAATGGCAGAGCAAAGTGAAAGTGGGACAGGTTAGAAGGCGTCTTTTTGCCTGGGTCCGATCGCGGGAAACCCCCTGAGCCGCCAGGAAGACACTTTGGGGAGCCCAGTGGGGAGTCTGCACGAAAGGGGGTGAAGACAGATAAGTACTGCCAATACTTGAAACTCCTGTAACATGACTACTGTAAAATCTATATTATCTCATGCATGACCATAGCTCTGTGGCAATTTTATGAACATCAAAACTGCAAAATAGGTATCAAGACTCCAAGGCAGCCTAAGTGATAGTGTATGCAAATTCTTTAGAGACTGTGTAATAATACACTTGCTGATAAGAAGTGGGGTGGAAGGAGAAGGGAATACCTTGCCCCTGATATACTATTCTTAATATAATAGAGTCTCGACTCTGGAAACAGATGGCTCTATATATGGAAGTATAATCCTAAAATTGCAAAGTGAGCATTAATACTTTAAATCAGTTAAAGTGACTCTGCTTGTAAATTGTTTAGAGACTGTGTCCTCTCTTGTAAAAGCCACTGCCTGGTAAAGAAGAGGGTGGAAGGAGCCATGAGCATCTCTGCTCCGATATAATACTGACATTGTTGCCTCAATTTTGGAAATAAATTGATTTGGTATCAAACACACCCAAAATACATCGGGTCACATAAAATCGGGACTCTCAGTCCTCAGAAAAGGATAACAACTTCAACACGTGGATAGAAACGTTATAAAACGGCAACTCCTTTCTCCTATCCCAATATTTAAAATTACTAATTTGGGCAACCGACTGTGGGATACCCAAATTATAAATAAGAGATGGATAGAGGAGTGAGTGAGAAAGAATCACTCCCCCACAATTGGCACCTAACTGTAGAGGAGTATATAGGTTACCCCCCCTGGAAAAAGTGGGAAAAAGTAAGGGGATTAACAAATAATCAAAGGTTCCCCACCTGGCGTAAAGTAAATAAGGAAGGATAGAAAAAGGAAGAAAAAGGAGAGAAAAGGAAAAAAATATATATATATATATTTCTGAGAACAACATGGCAACGGTCAAAAAGGCAGAGGCAAAAAATCAACAAAAAAGAAGGAACGAAAGAGTCAGGAACAGAGAAGAGACAAGACAAAAAAAATGGCATCTATGTTTACTACAACACCGCAGAGAGATATGCTTGATCTTTCACAGGATACTCTGGACGTGCTGCCAACGCAAGAGGAGACCACAAGACCACATTTAGACATCTCATCGGATTCAGATTCCCAAATACTAACTGTTGATGTCCTGAAAAAATGTTTGGATACCCAATTTTCTTTGTTTAAACAAGAAATGAAAATCTCTATCAAAGAAATCACTGCAGAGATGGAAAACCAAGCAAACAGAATAAAACAAAATGAAGCTAATTTAGCGGAATTCAAAAACAAATTAACTCTAACAGAAGATCAAACAAGTGCATTACTAACTAGAATTGAAGAATTGGAATACAAAATTTCAACCTCAGAAGATCGAGATAGGAGAATTAATCTAAGAATTAGAGGAATCTCTGAAGAGATTGCTCCAGAGAGATTGGAATCCTACCTTACAGAACTTTGTGATTTCTTAAAGATCAGGCAACACGAAATACGATATTTTGTTTGAACGTATTCACAGAATTGCAAAACCAAAAGTTATCCCAACAGAATTCCCTAGGGACATCATTATAAGATTTCATGCTTTTAAATACAAGTCCCTACTGTCTAATGCCTTTAAAGACACAACAACATTTTCAGAAATTAACCTGCTTCGCAAATCTATCAAAAGTTACTAGGCTTAGGAGAAAAGGCTTCTATGAAGCTACATCAGAGATGAGAAAAGCTAACATAAAATATGTTTGGGGTTTCCCAGTAAAATTGATTGTCATGTATGAATCCTCAAGAATAGCCTTCACGGATGGAGATAAAGCCTTGATGTGGATGAAGGGAAAGGGACTCTCCAGAAGAAATGAATGAACTGGATGAAGGAGAATGGAAAGAGAGTTTTTTTTTTTTTTTTACAAGTTGATATATATTTATGCCTTTTCTCCTTCCCTTTCCTCCCCATGGTATCCTGCGGGGGGATACAGGGCGGAGACAGGCACATGGGGATTTTGTAGACAAACATAATATAAATGGAAATGAAACTGTTCTTTAAAATAATATATGCCAATAGTGAGACATAGCTGATCAGACAGTGTATTTTACCCCAAAAAGCATATATTTTGTAAATGCAGACACCCTAGGCTATTTTGGTGGTTTTTTATCACTTTCCATGCACCAATTCTACCACCAGCCTTTGCCAAAGTTTGTGTTGGTAATTTGATTGTATATTTTTTCCCACATGCATTGTACTTTAGACACAAATTCACAGGTTTTGGTATGTTTCACTGCCAAACAACGCCCCGATATGTGTTCAGCAACAAGGATACCACCCATGCATAGGTTTGTCAGCTTGTTTGGAGGTTAAAAGGCCACATTTGAGAGGTGTGCTTTTTGATTTTACAACTTGGAATTTTGACATGTAGATCAAAGAAGGGGTTAATAGCTCTTATAAGAGCCTTTGTAGTACTGTCCAAAAAATTAACCCCTAAAAATGTACAGACAAGAAAAAATGTACTGCTGTGCAGTGATCAGTGGCAGGGAAGGGGTTAATACACAGGGTACACTATACAAAGGGTATGGGTTTTATAAAAGCACTTGGGTCTCACAATTTTGTAACATTTTATTTAATTTATTACAATTAAAAACTTATATTATACAGATCTGTCTCTCTCCCACACTAAAACTCATCTGAACAATAACCAAACCGCCTTTGCCACTGATCAGCGGGTATAATTAACCTATAGTGGGTGTATTAAAAAAGTTAAAAAATAAATAAAAAATGCTTCTGCAGCAAGATTGCTGCATTTGCGCCAGATCGCTGCTTAGGCAGTGATCTACAGCAAGCAAGGGGTTAATAGTTCTTGAAAGAGCCTTTGTTATACTGTAATAAATTGCAGTAAACAAATTAACCCCTAAAAAAAGCAGAAAAAAAATCTGCAGCTGTGTAAGATCACTGCGTACACAGTGATCAATGGCAGGGAAGGGGTTAAACACTGGAAATTACTTTTATAAAATCCCTTGGTTGTTAATATTTAATTAAATAATTAATTTCTAAAAAATAAAAAAATACATTATCTAAAACTATAGTGAGGAGAGGGAGGCCAATCAACACTTGTCAAAGGCAATATTTACAAATATTGCCTTTGACTGTATGATAAGTGCTCATCAGATCACACTGATCTGCTGTGCAGGCATCTACTAGCGCCCCCTAGAGAAACGGAAATGAAAAACACTTCTAATGCTCTTGCCAGTAGAAGGGAAGCGGTGCCTATACAGGCAGCAGTCCCTTCTGCTGAGCCGATGGTGGTCACTCAGGAGAGTGACCACCATCGGATCGGAGGGGGGCTTCAGAGGGGGGCTTTGGTTTTGCAAAGTGTCTCGCTAGCGATGCTTAGGAAGTGAACTTTCGTTTGCTTCCTAAGCACATGTGTGCAGCCGGCGCCACCTTTTTTAAATGGCAGCTACGGTCACTCCGGGGAGTGATCGTTGAGCACCCTTGCACTTTTTTTTTAGTGTTGCTCAATGCCTCTACATAGAGTCATTGTAGCAACACTGAAACAGTAAAGAAAGTGACTCTTGATCGCTTTCTTTTCTCTATTTAGTGCATGACGTGCCAGGCACATCATCTGTCACTAAGTCCTCATTTTTCTGTGACGTGCCTGGCATGTCATCTGTCGTTAAGGGGTTAAAAAGGATAATCTTTCTAATGGGGAGAGGCTAGTTCTTAGTAACCTTAAAATGATACTAACATAATTATCTGTTCAGCAGACAAAGGAATAGTGTTGGTTATACTACATAGAACTAGTTATGTAGCTGAAAGTGAAAGACATAAATGTGACCTCAGTTTTTATTAACCTTTAGTGGTAAATCTCACTTTTCTTGTACAGGCCAAGTTACACAATTTACATAAGATTGGCTTCAAAATAGGTATATTGTAAGAATGTCATGCCTATTCAAACCAAACATGACTGGTCAGTCTCCCTAGTCGTCCGTCACCATTAGGGGGCATGACTTTTGCCCAAGACAATATTTCTGCCTTATCATCTTCTGTACCTTGACTATGGATATTCACTTGTTGCCCTTGTGCACTGATTCACCAACCCAACTGTTTTGTCCACTTTTAACTGTTGAGCATGGTGTGTCTATTTGCAAGTGAGTGCTAACTGTCATCCTGCGTCTGGACTCCACTGCACTGGTAAGTGATCCCAGCATTACACAGAATCTATGTACTGTGTAACTCAACTCTTAGGGGAATATTAAAAAAAATAAAAAAATAGATATAATAAGAATTATATTGGCTCTTGTTACCTCCAACCAGGATAATTCCAGCCCTTTCCAATCTTTTAAGTTTTTCTTATTTTCAGTTAGTTTTGATAAATAAATAAATAATTCATAATAGATAAATAAATAATTCAATTTGATTATTTCCTCTAACTACAATGTCAGCCTAACTATTTTATATTTTATATATCTTTGAGACCAATCAGAATTAAATTGTGGCTTGATAGCTGCTAGATCCTCTAAAGATACATATCACAGGAGTATCTGAGTATTATTGAAATTAAATTTATAGTTGGAATACTTGTTGAACTCTTCAATCAAGCAGACTTTATCTGGGATTGAGTTGACTGGATCTGTTAGCATTAGAAGGACTTCATCTGGATATAGGGCCAATCTGTTGTCCGTTGATTTGATATAGCCAATATATATTACATAGGAGCCAGTGGGCAGCCTTGCCTAGTTCCATTTTTTATTTTGAACCTCTGTGAATGAATCATATACCCCGATACCCTAGCCATTGGTGAAGAGTAGAGAGTCATTGTTCCATCCTTAAATGGCCCCCCAATGCGGAAGGTCTCCAAAACAGCATCCAGATATCACCAGCTAAACCTATTGAAGGCATTTTCGGCATTGAGGGCCATCAAGACAGATGGGACTCTCTGTATATTTATCTGGTGTATAGTATTAAACAATACTGGTATTGGTATTGTCAATTGTGCCTCTTCCTTTCACAAATCCACACTGGTCTTTATGAATTAGTTCTGGCATCACCAACTTTAGCCTCTCAGCCAAGATTTTAAAATACAGTTCTATGCCTGAATTTATGAGTGAAATTGGCCTATAATTTGCTGTGGAGTATGGATCATTATTAGGTTTTGGTATCAGAGTAATTTATGCCTGAAGCAATTCAGTTGGTATATTTTCTTTGTTCATTAATTGTGTGAACAGTCTTAATAGAATTGGCGCTAGAAACCCCTTCACATTTATAGTAGAAAATGACTGAAAAACCATCTGGCCCAGTAGATTTCCCCCTTAGGGAAGCTGATGTTATTCCTAACTTCCTTTATTGGAATTGGATGATTAAGAGTATTTAACTGCTCTTGAGATATCTTTGGCAGTTTTAATTTTTTCAAAAAAGTCTCTAAGGACATCTCTAAGAAATAATATTCTATCTCTTCAAGATTATACAAAGTACCATAATGGTCTGTAAATGCTTTACTTATCTGTGTAGGGGACAACAGATGATTACCCTTAACTATATATTTTTTTAATTATTTCCCTTTATTTCCCTTGTGTGTTTATTTTTAAGTTTATTGTTCAACAATTTACCTGTGCGATTTGCACCGTAGTACCATTTTTGTTTTAGAAGTGAAATATATATATAATCTTTTCTTTATCAGTTCTATAACTTTCCTGATATATATTTGGTATACTTGTGAAAAAATGAATAATCACTTTCCCCTGGGTGATTAAACTCAGAGACCTCCCCAAAGTGCAAATAGCATTGTGGCAGATTTTAATGCAGACAGACAGGAAGCAGGGATGCAGAAAGCATTGAAATAAGCCGAGGTCTTCCCATTGGCTATTTTCGTAATAGCGGACATCCTCCCAAAATAAGCCTTAGTCCTCCCCATAGAAGGCCGTGAGGAAGGTAAAATCTGAGGGTAAAATTTTGGCAGCTAAACTCTAAAGACATTCAGCTGTTGAAATTTGTTGGCACAAATTAATTTCGGATGATATTCTTCCATTATTTTTTGGGGGGAATTCCATAACAGAAGAATTTCATCGGAAACTAATGCGTCAATGGACAAAATTTGTTTTTGATAACCCAGTTGATCCCCTTTTTTATCCCATGCCGAAATATTATTTTACCATATAATTCAGCCTGTATCCAAATCTTCCTGTTTCCTTTCTTGCCTTGTTTTATTCATTTTGCTTTATGCTTGCTTTTGCACCAATCTTTTCTTGCCTTATTATCTTGTTCTGTTCCATTCCTGGCTTCCGTTGTTTTCTTCTGACTTGTTTTCCCCTCCTTGTTTAGATGTGCCCCTCCCACCCTCCATTCAGTGTTTCATTCCCTGGTTTGGCAAGCTACAGATATGTCTTGGTGTCCGTTTCTTGTTCAATTATCATTTTAATTTTAGTTTTATGTAGGCAGGGTTAATGCAAGGTGTGGTGACATAACAAACTGATGTTAATGCTTTTTAGTTGAACTTCTCCTGTACAACATTTGTCTTTTGATATGTTAATGAAGGCACAGCTCCAATGACCTCACAATCCATTCACTATACCTGTTGAATGAACAATCTCAATTCTGTCTCTCCCTGCCCTGCCTGCGTGCATTTTGGTAGGAAATTAGGATTCAGGTTTGGGAAAATGTTGCATTGTGTCAAGCTGTCACTAATCATTGTATGTTACTGTGTCTCTTATTAAATATCTGTTAAAGTAGATGGACTTATATTTTATATTTGGTGACCCACCACATTAGGTACCTTGATGCTAGTGGCAAGCTTACTATATCATGGTCTAGTTTACTTACTAGTTACTTACTATCTCATGGTCTGGTGGCAAGCTTACTATATCATGGTCATAGTTTAAACAAACCTTCACCATTACCCTCCTAGAGTACTAGGCTGGTCCTTTGTGTTTATGTTTTTTGGTGTTGTACGTCTCCTTTAGTTCTGTTACCAGGCCCTTTGTCTGTGCCCTGTCTGTCTCTACTCAGTATTCAAGTCTTGTCTTAGTCCTGTGTTATAGATCTTGTCCTTGTTTCAGTCTGGTTTCTGACTTGCCATGCTTGTATCTGTTCCAGTTTTGCTCTTGCCCTGTCTTAGTTCTGCCATAGTCTTGGAGAAGAGTAGAAGAAAAGCCATCATTCGGGTAATGGGATTCAGGAACAAACGTTTAATCAATGAATAGGCATAATAGGTGATACAGATGGAAAAAAAGTGTGGTGCATAATAACACTTAACTCGTTTCATGTCATAGGTGATGCTTAACCCTTTAAGGACCAGGGATTTTCCTGGGCCAAGGACCAGAGCGTTTTTCAATTTTTAATACGCGGTTTTTGAAACATAAATTTCCTCTCTCTCATTTGACGCACCCATACAAGTTAAATGTTTTTTAGAGGACAGTTAGAGCTTTCTTTTGATACCCTATACATACAAATGATTTACATTTTAGTATTAAAAAATACATATAAAAGAGGAAATTTTTGAGGAAAAAAAAGTTTTTCCCCATTTTTTTCCCAATAATAAGCTACATAACTAGTGCAACACTAACCCACTTATCCCCCCTAATTAACTAACTAATAAAAAAGAAAAAATATTGATTCCCAAACCCCCCATAACAAAAAAGACAGAAAAAAAACTCTGAAGAGTGCGATTTCAGATCAGTAAAAATCATGCAACAGGCATGCAGGGGTTAAATTTTATTAAATAAATATATTAAAATCACCTTTATTTATTTAAAAAAACTTTATAAATTGTAAAAATAAAAAAATCTGTTAAAAAAAAACTAATTGAGGGCCATAAAGTGGAAGGAAACTGATCACAGTTAAAAACTGTGATCAGCAATGAAAGGGTTAATTATTATTTTTATTTTTTTTACCTATGTGTATGTATTTAATTTCTTTTTACTTACAGGTCACTCTCTGTGCTTCACTATAAGAATGTGAAGCACAGGGAGTGAATTAGAGGCAAAGTCAGTGTGTGAACACACTGACTTTGACATCTAATTTGCATGTTATCGCGGTGATTGAGCAATCACCGCGATCACATGCCCGGAAACTGACCGATCGGGTCCAGGAGCTTTGCCTCGGGTGCGAGGCTTAGTCCTGGACCCGTTGCAGACTAGCTGGTGGTGCCCACGGAGCGCACCGCCGGCTAGACTGCATGACGAGTTAACTCATCATAAGGTCGCTAATGGTGCGGCTCTTATGACGAGTTAACTCGTCATAAGGTCGGGAAGGGGTTAATCATAAGTGTAAACAAAAAGTGAACTGTGTTCAATAAAAACAATTCAACAACCAATCACTGAAAAGGTTAAAAGTTAAGTGAAAAAGCATCACATCATTGATTTAAATTACTGCTCATAAGTTCATATTTTAATTAAAGACAATTAGTGGTTAAAATGTCAAAAAAGGGGGAAGTAACTGTATAACATATATATATATACTGATAATAAAAATACTTCTTAATGGTAACAATTAGATGCATGGATCATATATTTAGTGAGTGGTAATAATGTGAGTATACGTCTGTTTAATAAAGTGTAGACAGAACATGTTAAAATTATTTTATTTTTTTTAAATTAGAGCACTAATATCATTACATAATAAAATATTTATATATATATAATTGCCATCTGTATCACCTATTATGCCTATTCATCGCTTAAACGTTTGTACCTAAATCCCGTTACCTGTATTTAGAAGTATTTCTGCCATTTGTCAGGTGATGAAGTCTGTGCACCTGGGGGATCATTATATCTGTGCCCTCTGCAGGATTATTCTGTCACTGACATAGCCTTGACTTAGTCCTAAAAAGTCCAGTCCTAAACCTTATCATTGTATTTGCCCTGTTCTGGTTATGTTTGTGTCCTATAGCAGAGTACTCTGTATTTTGTTAATCTTGTTTTTGCTTTCTGTTCTTTCTTTGAATATTACTCTGCTTAGCTTTGCCTGCCCCAGCCTGCAGCATCCTGCATTTTGTTTTGCAGTGCTTTTCTCTATGCCTTGTCCAGGGTGGCTCCAGGGTACCATCACATTCTGTTGTGTTATAGTGGATAATATTACTTACAAGACTGATGGTAGAAACATTAACCCAAAAGGCACATCCAAGACAAGACTCACAGGGTCTGTTGTGTTGTAGAATAGGAAAAGTGGAAGATGCTTGCTGGATGTCTTCAGTGTTCAAATGTAAGTCCCATATGTCCCTACACAAAGAATATAATGGCCTGGACTCCAATACCACAGCAGTAAGTTAACAGGCATTGGTGATTCAATCAGGGAAAATAAAAATGTTGGTGGGCTAAGCTAGTCACAGGCTCAAATAATATAAATGTATAAAATGATGCTTACCAAACAGGTGTGAGCAAGCTGCAAATACAGTGTGATTGGCTGTACAATGTATACAAAAAGCAAAAACTGTCTGAGCCAGCTCCTGGGGATCATCAAAGATTTGGATATTATTTTTATAACCTAACCCTGACTTGTACTTCTCAACAACATTGTCCCTTACTTGTTTGGAGAGTTCATTGGTCTCTTGCTTAGGTGTTGCAACCTCTGGGGCCTTTCAAAAAAAGGTGTGTATATGTAATGACAGATCATGTGATACTTAGCTTGCACACAGGTGAACATAATTTCATTAATAATGTGACTTCTGAAGGTAATTGGTTGCACCAGAGTTTTTTTATGGGCTTCATAACAAAAGGGGTGAATACATACGCACGTGTCAATTTTCTATTTTCTATTTCTAAAAAATAGTTTTATGTATATATTTTTCTCATTCCTCTTCACCAACTATTGTGTTTTGATCCATCACATAAAATTCAGATTAATAAAACATCGAATTTAAGGCTGTAATGTAACAAAATAAGTAAAAAGTCAAGGGGGTCAATACTTTTGCAAGGCACTGTATAACCTATTAAATCCATATAAAGATATATAGTATAAAAAAGTGTGTGTGTGTGTGTGTGTGTGTGTATGGGTGACTGTTAATGTGAGACACTGTGTATTTGTTGCTGAGGGTAGGCTCTGCAAAGGGTGGCAAAAACAATGGGCGATTGCTGTATGATGATGTGGCCGCAAAAGTGTACTCTTAAACTCTTGTGGTTAATGTAGTGTTGGCTTGCCGCCAACTAGATGACTTAATGTCATATCAGGCACTGTTTCCTTCTGCATGTGCCAATGGCTGGGTGTCTATCTGCATGCTAGGGTAAGTCCTGGGTGCTGGGTCAAATTCTGTGACTTCAATCTAAGTGCTTGTGTAAGTCCTGTGTGCAATCTAAATGCTGGAGTAAATCCTGGGGCAAGTTCTGGGTGCTCGGATAAGTCATGGGTGCTATTGTACTCAAAGTCCTTTGAGTGCAATATGTGTGCTGGGGAAAGTCCTGTGAGTGCAATTAGGTTGCTGAGGTTAAGTCCTGTGAGCGCAAGCTTGAGTGTGACCAATGTGCTGGGCCAAGTATTGTTGGTGCAATATGGGTGCTGGGAAAAATCTATGCTCCCAATATGCTCACAAGTTTATATCTCACACACTGCCCTGATGTATATTTATATATATATATATATATATATATATATATATATATATATATATATATATATAACAAATGCAAAATGGCAAGCACTCTCCTGAACTAGCATTTATCAAGGGGTGCTGCTGATCACCAAGTAATAATACACAATTGAACTCACATCAAACAACAAATTCACACCTCTCTAAGATAACGTAATTGGCGTTTTAGTCACATTATATGGCCATGACCATATATTGTTAAGCCCACCACTATGTCAAAGTATTCCAATGTAGATGGGTCCTAACACTAAATACTTTATAATTTATAGGTCTGGACACCACTTATGGAGCACGTATGATGGGGAGGAGTGCTAAACCAGAAGCCTGGTTGGAGCTTCTCATATACAAACAAATCCAAAATGGCAAGCACTCACCTGAACTAGAATTTATTATAATGGGTGCTGCTGCTAATACACTAGCTTAAAGCCAGCGCACTCACATCAAACAAGTCACAAATTGACACAGAATGTTAAAAACACCTTTCTAAGATAACATAATTGGAGTTTTTGTCACATTATATGGCCATATATTGCTGAGCCCACCACTATGTCAATGTACTCTAATATAGGTGGGTCCTAACACTATGTGTTAGGACAAACCTATCATGATACTCACACAACATATATGCTCATTAATTATCATCAAGATCAAGACTGACCAGTTAACAATTGTAAATTAAGCATTTGGTTATTGCCTTTAACAATGTGTTTCTTTCACAGAATGTATATTATTCAATGAACTATTCATTAATGTGTATATTGCTGTGTAGAGAATATTTCACAAATGGAATGCAATTTATGTAGTACAAAAGTGCTTACAGTAGAGAACTATTATATAGGATATTGACCTTTATAGAAATTTATGAACTGCAAGGAGGAGGAATAGTGTAAGATGCATGGGGAATGTAGATAACTAGAGTTTATCTATGTAAAAGAGGAAAAGGAGGAAACAAGAAATATACTTATATTTTCTAACGTATTAAGTACTTTACAATGTCTCCATATTGATTAAAGCTTAATTTATCTTAATTGTGATTGTGCTTCCCAGATTAAAAATGAGTGATTTGGAATGCCAAGTAAACAATTAGGTGTAAGCACTGTACTGGCATGTCCAATTAACTATTTGGCTTGAATATTGTTTACACTAATAATAAACAGGGTGGGAGTAATGTCAGTTAGAGAGCTACTGACCACCACAGTTAGCTTATTGAGGAAACACTTTTTAAATAGTTTTATGTTGGTAGAACACCACAATTAAATGTTACACACCATCTTTAATTTGCACAAATGTTAATTTGTGCCAAACAACATCTTGAATGTTCCTCACAAAATCACATAAATATATATAATATTATATTGTACTAATATATTGCATGAAGAAGGAGTGACTAGACCAGCCATTTTCATGTGTTGCATCAATTTACACATTCTGTATGCTCATTACTTAATAATAGGTGGATACTTAAAAAATGTAAGTGGAGAAGTTTTGTGCCATAAGGACCAGAGAGAAGAATAAAAGCAGTTCAGTATAACAGTACATACACAGTATATATCACGTTGTATGATGTCTACTTCAGAGATCCTGCATGATAAGAGAGTGTATGGGTCTTAAAATTCAAACCAACTGTTAACTAGAGCTCCATATAAAGAAAATCTAAAAATGTATAAAAGAGGAACCAGAAATATAGAATTTTTGTTTTGACTTTATTAACAGACTTTTGTGAGAGCATGAAGTTATACATAGGCAGTTGCAAATATCCTAGCACTACACTACGAAATAGGATAAACATGTTAGCTGCAATTTAATTTTCTTGCTTCTAAGTGATTCCAGTTTGCTGAAGGCATAGTTAGTGATATAGCTCATCTTGCTTCCTTCTGCTTAATTGACAAGCTGCTGACAGCTCTAAAAAGGAACCTGGTTTCATTCTCTTTTTATCACAATGCTACCTAAAACAATGTATTAGCTTATTTTATCATCATGTAGGTATACTATTTACATTATATACAGTATTTATATATATTGATTGTGTGTTTATCTGTTAAAATAAAAGTTAAGAGTTGATAAATAAAAACTAAACAAAACACATTGAATTCTATCTGAAGAGTAATTGATTCTATTTATCCATATTTTAAACTGACATTCTAGCCTCAGCAACAACTCCAGATAGATTAATAAATATACATTTATTGTGGATGTGATGTAGGACACCAAAGATAACCTACTAATGAGTCCCTGGGGAAATAACTGGTGTGAATAACTGTTGCTTGGAAGGAGAACCACACAGTACAGCTTACTTGTGTGGGTAAAATCCCAAGTGAGAGATATAGAGCATATACTGTAAAAAATCATTTATGCTGTCATAGACTAAATCTCCTTTCTTCAAGTCTTAGCGGGTGATCTCTTGTCCTTTGTACTGTTCTGTAATGAACAGGTCTTTAAGAAAGACCTTTGTATGAGCTCTGTATATATTTCTATAACATTATCATATCCCCTCTAAGCCAGCGTTTTTCTAGCATGTACAGATTTAACTTTTCCAGCCTTTCTTCATAACTAAAACTTTCCATTCCCCTGATTAGTTTTCTAGCCCTCCTATTCACTTTCTCTAGTTCTATAATGTATTTTCTAAAAAGGCGCCCAGAATTGAACCGCATATTCAAGTTCAAGAGTTCTTACCATGGACCTATAAAGAGGCAGAATAATATCTTCCTCCCATGAGTCAATACCTCTTTTAATACAACCCAATATCGTATTGCCCTTTGCAGCTGCCAGCTGACACTGTACACTACTCCTAAGTCTATTGTGTACAACTACTACCAAATCTTTTTCATTAGTAGATTTTCCCAAGGAAACACCATTTAAACTATATGTTGCATTTTTATTATTGTACCCAAAATGCATAATTTTACACTTGTCTACATTGAATCACATTTGCCATTAATCTGCCCAATTACCCAATTTGTCCAAATCCTCTTGCAGTCTAGTTTATACTGTATTTCCCTACTTACTTTGTGTCATCGGCAAACACTGAGACATGGCTCCCTGTGCCATCTGGATGATCATTAATAAACAAATTGTTTAAGATCATGAATAAAAGAAGAGGACCCAGGACAGAACCCGGAGGTACTCCACTTATTTTATCTCATCATTTTTATCTTTCAACCAATTGCCAATCCCCAAACAAACTTCTAGCCTTAAGCATATTTTAGTCAATATGTACAGTAACCTTTTATGTGGAACTGTATCAACTGCCTTAGCAAAGTCTAAATATATCACATCCACTGCAGCACCTATATCTAGATTTTTACTCACCTCATCATAGAATGTAATTAAGTTAGTTTGACAAAATCTGTCTTCCATAAAGTCATGTTGGCACCTGCTAATGAGATTCCTATTCAATATGAAATCTTGAATATATTCCCTTAGCAACTCCTCAAACAGTTTCCCCATCACAGATGTCAAGCTTATAGGTCTGTAATTGCCTGGGTGGGATTTTGATCTTTTTTTTAAATATGGGCACCACATCAGCTTTATGCCAATCTGTGGGCACCATGCCTGAAATAAAAGAATTCATGAAAAGCAATAACAACGGTTTGGCTAGGACCTTGCTTAGCTCTTTAAGTACCTGTGGGTGTATACCATCCAGCCCCGAGGCTTTGTCTATTTTAACACCATTTTATTGTTTTAACACTTTTCTTGCTTTAACACTTTTCATGCTTGCTGTGACTGTTCTGTAAATGTAACTTGCAGGTTTTTGTCCATTGGTTCTTCCTTGGTAAAAACAGAAGAAAAAAAATTATTTAAAATATATGATCTCTCTCTGTTTCCACTGACACACATTTCAGATAAAAAGAACCCAACATTTTAAGCCTTTCATTTTTTGCATTTATATATTTTAAAAAAAAATCGGAATTCTTGTTCTCCTTAGCAATTGTTTTTTTATTCTACAATTTGGCCAATTTAATAACATTTTTACGATCTTTGTTGGCTTCTTTATATTTTGCATATGCCTCTGCTGATCCCTCAGCCTTATAATGTTTAAATGCTACTTTCTTTTTATTAATTTCCTGATTTACCTTACTGGTTAGCCACACTGATTTTAGTTTGCTTCTTTTATATTTGATACCAAAGGGTATAAATGTATATGTATTTTTGTGTAGTGTTTGAAGGTATTCCACTTAGCTTCTGTGTTTTTCCCAAAAAGAATCCATCCCAGTCAACAAGACCAAGGGATGTATTAAACCTACTAAAGTTGGCCTTTTTAAAATTCAGTGTTATGGTGGGACCCATACCAATGTGGCTTTTTTTTAATTAATCTCAAAGGATACCATCTTATGGTGACTATTCCCTAAATTCTCCCTTACTTGGATGTTAGTTATTACCAGATCCAGTTGTCATTCAGCAAATTCAGAAACTTACTGCTTTTAGCAGAATTGGTGGTTCCATTTTTCCAATCTGCTTCTGGGTAATTAAAATCCCCCATAATGCTACTACACCCTGTTTTAGAAGCCTTTTCGATTTGCATTAGTAGCTGAGATTCTTCAAGTTCACCAATATTTGGTGGTTTATAACAAATACCCACTAATAATTTCCGGGCAGGTGTACCCCCAATGACTATCACCAACCACAATGATTCCACATTGTCATTATATATATCTTCCCTGAAATGAGGCAATAATGCTGGTTTGATATACAAACAGACCCCTCCACCTCTTTTGTTTGACCTATCTTTGCTAACCAACATGTAGCCCTCCAAATTGATTGACCAATCATGTGTGTCATCCCACCATGTTTTGGTTATACCAGTCATAATTTTCAGTTCCTGCTACCAGCTCTAATTCCCCTATTTTACCAGTTAAACTTCTGGCATTTGCATGCATACACTTTATGCCACTGGCATTTGTGATTTTATTTTTAAGTTGTTTACAGGTCGCTCCCTACAATCCATTCTAACCATGCCCCAACATATAAATGGATAGGCCTTCAGGTGTCCTGGCTTGTTTGGGTAAATGTAGTAAAAGTAGTAAAGGCTCAAAACTAATTTATCTCCTGAGAAGTATCCCTCTCTCAGTTTCACTGACAATTCACTATATTTCCTAATGGAGTGCTTAATGGTCCCTTCCCCCCACCACCCATTCCTATTTTAAACACTCCTCCAACCTTCCAGCCATCCTATCCCCTAGCACATGAGCCTCTCTTACATTTAGGTGCAATCCATTGTGACTGTAAATATTGTACCCCCAGCTTACATAATGCTTTATTATCCTAAGTTTCTAGGTTCCAGTTCATTTATTGTTTTCAGTATCACTCCATTTGATTACTTATTCTGTAAATACTGCACCAGTGCTTTGTATTTTTCATTTGTAGGCATATGCAACCTGTGGAATAAGACGACCACATGAGATTTTCTGTCTCCTTATCTATACACGTTTTAAGCACATCACCTATTTTTGTTCATTGTGTTTATATAACATTTAACATGTGACATGGATTTTGGTTCAATTTGGAAGTTTATGTTTGTGTTTAAATATTGTGTTTGAATACTGTTACCATTGCACTTTTATTTATATATATATATATATATACATATACATATATATATACATATTATATATATATATATATATATATCAAATAGAACCGTCAAATACTGTGCTTACAGCGCACTTTGAAAAATTCTAATAGTTTTGGGTGCTAAATAGTACATTTGCGCCTTGCGGTGCACTTCATATTTGAGAGTCAAATAGAACCGTCAAATACAATGCTTACAGCGCACTTTGAAAAATTCTGGCTACCTCCTCCTCCTCCTCCTCCAGCGCTGCTTCCACCTACACCGCCACGGTCGCCGCCTCCTCAACCTATGGGTCACTTAGTATAAACTGAAAGAGAATATCCTGCACTCCAACCCTCTCTCAAATGGATAATTCTGTTGATCCTCCTGGCAGCCATGCTTTAGATTTATGTTCTTCCAAAGCTAAAATCAAAGATTCCATCTAGTGTTATTTTATGTTTTTTGAAGTTATTTCCCTATCCATATTTGTTTGCAGGGCACTTGTCCTACTTTTACCCACATTTTAATTCCTTTTGCAGCCCTCTAGCCCTTTCCAGGACTTTTTTAGAGGCATTTTAGTGGCCAAAAGTTGATGTCCCCATTGACTTCAATGGGGTTCGGGGTCAAGTTCGGGGTCAAGTTCGACCCCGAACCCGGACTTTTTTCCGAAGTTCGGCCGAACCCGCCGAACCCGAACATCCAGGTGTTCGCTCAACTCTAATGATGATATCAGGGAAAGTAGAAAAAAAGATGATGATTACAAAACAAGTCCTTAACAGACCAAACAAACTCTATAAAAGGTTTGGTGCAGAAAATACAAATCTATATTCAATTATCTAACCACAAACTGAATATGAATGCATATCAAACTATGATAATTAACAAAGATGACAAAATAGAGAGAAGTGTAATTCAATTCAATATTCATTTAATTGTCTCTTTGAGGGTTTCACATACCTTGTTTTAAAAATAGATCCTAAAATTTGTGATTTATAAATGGTAAATTTGTATTTCAGATTTAATGCAATGAAAGAGAAATTACAAAATGAATGAAAAACTTAGAAATCTTTTGGGTAGGAAGGGTAGAATGTCATTAAATCATATGTTTTGCTAAAGCGGACGTATTTGTTTAGGATGTTTCCCTGGCTCTCCTGTTTGTAAAACTATAAGAAGCTAAAAAAGTTTATGTCCCACATCTGGAGTTTGAAAAAGAAAATAATTAATAAAAATCAATTATTGAAGAGCGGTAAAAAAGCGCTTAGCTATTCCAAATATAGTTAAATATTGTATGTTCCATATACATAAGACTTGTTGCAAAAACATATGCTTCGTACATTATTGAAACATTTATGCTGAAGGTCAAGGATCTATCTCTGATTCTGTGATTTAACCAAAAGTTAGTGATACATTTTTGAAGAACATAGATATCTTCTATGTTAAAGATTTGTTAAAGTAATAGATGAGTTTTTAAAAAGGAACAGGATGATACATAAAGTATCCATGTTCTGTTCAGTTGACATTTTGAAATTTAAAATGGAAGATTTCAATAAAAACTAAAAAAAAACATGAAAAGGAGGCATTTAGACTGGTTGACTTGATTGATGGAAGCAAAACAAAATCTTGTAGATAGAAAACCATCTTTCTCCAAAGAAAATATTTCCATGTCTAAGACTAAAAGTAGTATATAGTTCACCACAAATTATTGGAAAAATATTATAAAATATACAAAGAAATAAAATTGACCAATTTGGCTAGAGACACAAATCTAAACTATTCTCTAAATGCTACAACATAATTTACTTTAAAGTGAAAGTTATTAAAACAAAAACATGGAATATTTGGGAAAGAGAAATATGGAAATATTTCCAGGAAGACCAGTAATAAAAATCTATGGAAGACGTTTAACAATCTATTACGGTAATTGTTTAAATATCAGTTGGTTTCCTAAACCACACAATACTTCCCTGGATTCAATACTTTGTAAAACTAGTCGGCAACTAGGAACCAGAAAAAAAAGGTTAGCTCTTAAGCCAAATGTTTCTTTAAATTATTTGGCAGTAAATATGGGAAATTTGAGACAGCTCAATTATGGCTCAGTGATGATTTGGGAATAGTACATTTATTAAGCACCACAAATTGGCTGAAGGATTTTAGCAAAGTTAATAAACAAGTTAGTATTAATGTGTATACTAACATTCTCAACAATGGTACACCATTAAATGTCCCCGTTTGTTTTTCTTTTTTCTTTTTTTACTGTTTACATCTGTTTTGGATATTGTAAGTAGTTATTAGAAATTTAAACAATACAATTTAATTCCATTTTGTCCATGTAGCAGAAATGTAATTTATGTTATATTTATTCAGTTATCCTTTTTCAGCTATGATTATACATATCTCCATGTATCGAGGGTTGAGGGATCATTGCATTTGCCAATGATCAATATTTGTGTACTGAAGTAAATAAACATAAATTTCAGTACACTGTATTTTCTTTTGAGAAATATTCGTAAAATTATATTTAAAATAAGCAATGGAAAAGAAAATTATATTGAAAACGATTAGTCTTGGTTCAAAGCAATAGGAGAGAAAACTGAGTAGCAAATAGTTAATTATAAGGTGCATCATTCCATTAGATGATCCATTCTATTCTTGTTACCTGAAAGTTGTATTGTGCAGTCACTGTGACCATCTGCCAAAGCTTCTTTATAACATCTGTTAAAAGTGATTCTGAGTACTGGAAAATCAGCTGTTTGGTTGGACTACCTCACTCTATCTCCCATCTTCTGATTGCTCATTATTTTTCAGTGTATATATATATATATATATATATATATATATATATATATATATATATATATAATTGTTGTTATTTTGAGGTAAGGGGATGAAAACCTAATTGTTCTTCCTGTTATCCACCTTTGGCATGTTTTCTATCTCACTGCATCACCTTTTCTCTTTACAAAGTGTATTTATCTTGGAACAAAGTGTTAAGTGTGGAGATGTTAGTAAAATACGCAAAGGGATCACTCATTCAAAAAACAGTTTATAACAAGTTATAAGATATGTTTGTTTAGGTGTTCCCATCCATTTTAGGTGACTGTTCCCGTCCATTATTCTTGTTATTATATTTGACGTTTTGACATTGTTTCTGGGTTTAGCACCCTATAACAGGTGCTTCATATATAGTGTGCAGAAAAAAGTATTAATTTTATTATGTCTCTCTTATAGGTATGTATCTTGTATTTGAGGAGATCAAAGTCTATTGAAGTGATACATTTTGTGTTTTGCCTCACCAATATTATAATATTTTGAAACACTGGTGGGCTAAGCATATACTGTAACCAAACCTCCAATTTTCTCATCAATACAAGTGTTTTAGAAGAAAAGAGAATTGGTAAAAAAAAAAATGTAAATGTTCCTCTGTTTATCAAGCAATTAGCAGGGAATTTCATACTAAAGGGCAATTAGCTGAGTTGGAAATAATCTCACATTTCACTGAATAATAAAAATAATAATAATACTTATAATAATAACAATTGTTTAGCATACCATTCTGCTTTGTCTGCTAGCTTTCTGTCAGTTCACATACCAGTTGTGAGTATGCATCATGGAATATAGGAAAACTGCATATTACTCCCTGCCAACAGGTTTGTGCCTGGCCTGAACTCCTCAGCTGTGACACATAGGGCCCTGTCAAGAAGCTTACAATCTAAAGGGAATACAATATAAGCACTGCAAATAAGACAAATGCCAATGTATTATACAGAATAATATTTCTCTGGTTTCTGTGTAAGTTGGACTACCACAATATTTCCCAAAATGATTTCTTAAATCCTGACATTTCATTTCAGTGTGTTTTGAAAATAATAATTACAGTAGAGTGAGAAAATGATTTGTTTTGTAAGAAATATTTATGTCACCAATATGATACATATGGTAAATTGAACCCTCCCCATTCTAGAAGATACACTAGAAGATTACTACTATAATTAACATTGAAAAAACAACAACACATTTAATCACAGGTAGCTATAATAGCATGTGCTATATTATTAGCAAATGCTGTTTATTTATGACATAAGCATAGGTGTATAAATGTTATTTATCACTATGACTCCACAACTTAGCCTGAATCATGATTACCATTGATTACCCAACTATTTCTCCTCTGTTTTTAGATATAAAGAGACACTCCTGCAATCTTCTATATTAGAAGCACAAGTGAAATATAACGTTTAGTGTTCCTTTAAACTCCATAGAAGCAAAAGTACTTAGTGTTAGGACCCATCAATATTGGAGTACTATGACAAAGTAATTGGCTAAGCATATGGCCATATAATGTGACTAAATATCCAATTTAATTATTTTAGAAAGGTTTTTAAGAAGACAATGAAATGGTGTTTTTAAGTGATTACTATAGCTTTAATAGTTTGTAACCTGTTTAATATGAGTGTGGATTGTATATAACTATTTTGATTTTGTTTCACAAATGTTAATCTCAAAGTTATATTATACTATATTTTGTTGTATAATATTTTGAAGTACCTTACAGCTTTTAAGAACAGTATTTGGAAACTGTAACATATCCAGCATTCTTTGGCAGCTCTATACACGGAAAGGTGCCTTTTCTGATTGGTTAGCTCAGTATAGAATTCATGCATATTTCCTTCAATATTCGCTGTTTCCCTTCCTAATAGAAGCTGACAGAATGTAAATGAGTTTCTAAAGGAACCAGCAAAAGTGGCAATTTTTCTCATTTAATCTTTAGATGAGCTGTCTGTCTCCCAGCTGCTGAGCTTCATTAGAATTCTGAAACTAATTCACCTATCAACACATGATTATTGGGTCGTGTGAGTTTTTTTGGGATACATGAAGAGAAAATCACTCCAAAATACAGGTTGGTCAATAATAAAACTGGCAGACTTCAGAACAATCTGTTCTAACAGGGGAATGAACCCAAATCTCATTTCTGTCTTTTAACCATGGATCACACCAAACAGATAAATTGCAGTTAAAGGCAGAATGGACTTAATATACAGAATATATTGGCACTGTGATCGTGCATTGCAAAAATTACTTATCAGATTTGGACTTATGCACCTTGCATATTTTTAATTTTCTGTTATATCTGCAAATTAAAAAAATATGAGAATAAAGCAATCAGTGTTTATAATTTCGTTTAAGAAGTCTGCTTGGTTTTTAAAAAATGGAAAAAAACATTTGCAAAATATTAGCTATGCTAAGAGTTTTACTTAACACTTAAAGAATCCATTAAGTGCTTGAGCTATGTTTGCCTCAACTTTCTATTAATAACTTAATCCATTAACAGTATTTCAATAATGCATTAATGCAAAAAAGATCTATATAGTAGAAATATATTTAGCTACTTGAAATTAAAGAAAGGAACAAATACATTTTCTGTGCTTATAGTTTTGTAATCATTTATTAAATAGAATCATTACAGTTTTTTAACTAAACTATACTTTTACTTCACTTAAATGTCCAGAGTAGCTATATACAGTTGCATATATCAAAGTGAAAAATGTGTTAAGGCAAAACAAAACCCCAAAACATATGTCCAATAAAGGCATGACAGAAAGAGAATCTGAAATTTTAAAGGCAAGAAAACCCAGTGATTCTTTAACCTACTATTATAAGACAGCATGGAATTATCAATGATTTAGACCTTCAGGCTTGATAAAGGTCCTTGGTGACTGAAACACTGGTCAATGTATTGTATGTAGTATTTTAGTCAAAGGTTAGAGAATCATAAGAGTGTCAAATTGTATTTAATTTCACTATTTGACTAAGTGAAGCACAGATACTTTTTGAAGTGTGCTTGAACTGATATAATTAATAAATTATGGGTGCAGCAATAATGTATGAATAATATATTTGATATAGTACATTGTGATTATGTGGCCTTTCATTGTCGTTAATTATCTGAAGCTGTGTAAAGAATATAATAAGAATTAGTAACTGATGGGTTCATAATGATTTTATGGTATTTGAAATTGTAGATGTCTGCAGTTTATTAGTGTTATTTAGCATATTGATTATTGTAAACTAGTTTGTAAAGAAGACTTAAAAAAAAAAAAAAACAGTGAAATACTTTTCAGTGCCAGTGTATGTGTATTCAAATATAAAAACAAATTCCAAAATACACCTTAAAGACTTATGGTGTTTTTTACCACAAAAACCCTGTGATCTCTTCTTGAAGAGTGTTGTCCGAGTTGTACCCTGACCTCCTAACTCATGCATTTTAACCCCTTAGTGACTGAGTGCTATGCTGCATTTGATGTACCATGAAGACCAGAATTCCATTATTTTTGGCAAATGTTTACTGAACTGTGAATTTCTTTCTTTGTGTTCAGTCCACCCACACAAATTATTTATCATTTTTTTAAAGGACGGATAGGGCTTTCATTTGATACTATTATTTTCATCATATAATATTATGTACTATTGAAAAATATATAAAATATGATGAAAATATGCCATAAAAAACACTTCTTCTAATTTTGACCTTATTTTTTTTTAAACAATTACAAATGGTAAAAAAGACCCCATCTACATATTTCTAATATTTGTCCTGAGTTTAGAAATACCCATGTTTCCATGTTTGCCTATGTTTTATTTCAACTAATAGGGCATTAAACAATATTAGTGTTTTTTTGTTTTCTACTACAGTTCTACTGTAGTTTCTTCTACAGTGACCTTTTAACCCCAACCCTAAATTTACCCCAACACTAAATTTACCCTAACCCTAAATCTACCCGAACCCCTTAATCTAACCCTTGTACTCACCCGAACCCCCCTGTAACCTTAATTATAACCCTATTTATGACCCTAACCCTAGATCTAGGTTTAGTAGATCTAGGGTTAGTTTTTTCCATTTATTTATTTAATTTATGTATTTATTTAATACTGTAATACTGTCTAACTGCCTCTAGGCGCAGTCAAGTAGAGGTTTCAGAGTGAGGGAAGATATTTTTTTTCTCTCTCTTCTATCGCGCTCCTCCAATACAGCACACACCCTGATCATGGTGCCCAGTGGGGCACAGAAGGTGTTAGATGATGCCTCTATCGAGGCATCATTTCAACACTTTACACACATAGGCAGTGATCAGCTTTCACTGCCTATGTGTGTTAACGCGCATAAAATCACATTTGCGGTGATCGTATGCGCGCGGGGGGGCGAGGGGGAGTTGAAAGCACTCTCAGAGGCTGCTTCGGATCTGTGTAAATGGACATGTAAACGGAGGACATATATATTTACGTCCTCATGGTCCTCAAGGACCATGATTTTCAGGACATTTATATACATCCATATGCGTTAAGGAGTTAAAGTCCTAATTATTGTGTTTATATACCTCTGTCCTACTAAAGAGGCCACCTCTTCTTGTATTTCTTTCCCCTGCTTTTTCTACATTTCCAGAAAAAACTCTTTGTTCATTCTGCAGTCCCTTGCTAAAGTCTCTTTTTGTCACTGCTTCTGTTCTTATTTCAATCATTATTTCATTGTTTCAGTTCTCTAGCTGCACAATGAATAACAACATGCAACCAGACTCCTCCTATTTCTGGTCCTCAACATTAAAAATAACATTGATGTAGTGAATATTTAGGTTTTACACTTCATTTGTCAATTTAGTATAATTCCTATTTATAAAATATCTTTTGGTGACCTTTTAAGTTGCATGAAAGCCCATTATATAATTTGTGTATTTTTTTTTTACAGAAGATGTTTCATTGTTGCTAACAAATTATTACAGTGGAGGCTGATAAGTCAATAGCAAATAAACTGCAAAAATCATGCTTTAGTTGATGATTTTCCAACTTGCATATCTTTCCAACTCAGTTATGTTTTCAGTTCGCTTTTTGAGTTCACCTGTAGTGAATAGACCACAGTATATGTAACTATTACTAGATACAATGATTCTTTGCCAGTATTTAACATTTCAAGAAACTTAATTTTTGGCATATGACAGTTAGTTATGGATTTTATATTTAACATTACTATAAATAACACTTGTGAAACAGAACCAGTGATCTTATGTGTTGTGGACACCAGAAACTCAAAGCTTGGCTACTAAACCACTACTAAACTACTTTGGTGAAAGCTGTAAGATAAGGGAAATTGTGAATATCCCATAAGGAAATATGTGCATTTCATATGAAACACTTGTCTAATATAGTTAACAAAGTGAAAAAGTGGGTGCCTATATATATATATATATATATATATATATATATATATATATATATATATATAAAACCCACTAATTGTGAACAAATAAGTAAAAGTGAAAGACTAATAATGAATAATATGCAGATGATGACCACCACACCCACAATATAGAAAGGGAAATATAAAAATACATGTTGCGCAATAAAATAAAATACTTATCTCACACACTGGTAGGCAATATCAAACAGGCTTGACAATGCATACATAAATAGAAAAGAAAAAAAAAAGGAATACAATGTGTGACACTGTAACAACTGTCGATTGTGATATATGCCCCCAATGGAGAATCACTCACATATACTAGAGCCCATATACTGGCTCTAGTGTAGGCGCGTAGTGGGACTACAATTCCCAGTACCCTCAGATGGTATAACACACTTTCCTCAGATGGTAACGTATAGTGTTAAAAATGAACAAAATCTATAGGCCAGGAAGAGAGACATAATGTCATGGTTATTCTGGGTTTATGGCTGTTTCCTCTTCAGCCTATAGTGGCCGCTATTCTTGGGTGCACATTCTACTCCTGTTGTCAGCTGCCTCATTAGCTGCAGCTTATGACAATCAGTGTCTTTGCATTGCTTTGGTTGCTGCCTGATAGTGACCTGTGTATTCTATTTCTGATTATCTGTTGCCGACTCCTGCTAGCCCTTACCTTGTCTGTTTTGCCACCTGTCCTGTCAGAGGTATTGAACAATAATCTCGAGACTGGTACATATGAATAAAGCAGAAGCCAAGGATAACAAGATGGATGCCAGCAGCCTCCATTTTGTGTCAGTTTTTGGACATCCTTCTGGGTGTTGAAATCTTATTCTGTGTCCCTGAGGATAAAAGAAACTCTTTCGCTAACTCTGTTATCTGAAACCAAATATTTTACTGATAAGTTCATAGTATCACCGGAACAGATAAGGTGGCCATTGTTATTGGAAGGTTTATTACTCTAAAGCCACATCACATTGTATTGATGCATACACAGCTGTGTACACACTAGAGGAGAAGGGGGGCTTCTGTGGAACTTGCTAGCCCACCCAAACTGGCAGAAACTGACAGACACAGACACACTGAGATTATTTGGATTTTAGATTTGTAGAATCTAATGAGGGTATTATAAATACACCTAGTTGATTCAAATCGCCCATTAAAATATATAATTATATCACACCTTCACTAATAAATATGTAAAGTATAATTAATCCTACATATTAATTCGAATATTGTTTTTATAGTTTTATTAGTGCGATGTACATTTTATTATACATTTTTATCTAATGTGAAAGGAGAAGAATATTGATAAGAATATTCACTCCAATTTGAAATTGTATTAACACTTCTATATTTCAACATATATATTTTCTCACATTATACTCACAATCCAGGTATAGCTATAAATTATGACATCATCTCATTTAAATTAAACACACCCATCCATTCAATTGGCTAGAAGTTACAGAAACAGGGTGTGAATCTGAGATAGGTTTTGGTTGATAAGTTGATACTGGAGGTGTGGAAAGGGAGACCTGAGATCCTGAGAGACCTGGGGGGACTGATTTTGGAGGAGCTGCACTAGTGGGGTGAGATATAGGAATGTTTTAGAAAAGGGCTGAGTCTCTCTGCTTCTGGGGAGAACTCAGGAATATGAGGCTTTTAATAGCACACTATAACACTGTTCACTATAACAATAGACATCTCCATACACATAGTATTAAGCTAAGTCCCAGGAGTAACTCCCCTCACTCAATTCTTCAATGGAAGGAGTCTCAACTCAAATTCGTATAGTCTAGCTATTTACACAAATATGTAATATCTAATCTCCAGAGATTATCTAAGCTTCTCATTCTTAAAGTCTAAGCTAGAATACATACATTTTCATTTACCGGACAGATTAAGAAATAGTCACCTTGAGTAGTTATATATTTCATAATATTACCTTACCTAAGCAGAGTATATGCTGGTAATTTGTAGGTAATTATGGTGTACTATCATTAACTATTTTAAATACTAATCATTATCAATGTAGGTTGTATCTAAATAAAATGCATGGCCATCTTATGGTCAGAAATGTAACTGCATAGTAAATTATACTACATGCATGTTGATACAGCTACAGAGCTACA
Source organism: Pelodytes ibericus (assembly GCA_036172795.1). Lineage (NCBI taxonomy): Eukaryota > Metazoa > Chordata > Amphibia > Anura > Pelodytidae > Pelodytes > Pelodytes ibericus. The sequence goes on from CM069858.1 coordinate 114,677,341, forward strand.
TAATTCATGTTTTATTTTATACACCTCTGTTATAAGTCATACATGTGAATTATGATTAACATCTATTGATATTGTATTTTGTTGTTACGCTGTTTTACTTATTGTTTGATTTTGATTTTATATTCAATAAATTAATTATTATTTTATTAATAATTGTAGCATTGTATTTACTTTTTTAAAAAACGTCATCCAAACTCTCACATACCTAACAAATTCTTTATATGGGTATTTTTGGTCAGACCCATAGATATGAATCATCAATTTTCATATTTTTTAATCATTCAGAATTAATAACTCATATTCATATTTTTATGGTTATTATAATCCGACAGTCCTGACCTGTTTGCCCGTCCTGACTACGTTTGTTTGCTGCCAGCCCCGATCTTTTGCCTATCTGACTATTCTTCTGCCTGAGCCACTGTGCCTTTGCCTTGATCCAGTATTCTGTATCCAGCTTCCTGTTTGTAGGGTTTAGTTTCTGTATCCTGGTAATAGTTCAGAGTGCAAAGGTCCTGAGGGAACGAAACTGGCGGCTCAACCATAGGGTGGAATTCTTTCAGGCAGAATATTCTGTTCTATTGCCGGGGTCCGTTACAAAAGACCTATATCGAGTCTGCACAGCAGTTCCAGCCTCATACCTGAACGTGACTGTTATCAAAGGCCCGTGTCCTGCTCTGAGAGCTACCAGTCCTGTCATAGTCTGGTCACAGCTACCAGTCCTGTCTTTATTCAAGTCTCAGCTACTTGTCCTGCCTTAGTTCCAGTCTGTTACCTGTCCTGCCTCAAGTCCAGTCTCAGCGACCAGTCCTGTCTCACTCCCAGTCTCTGCTACCAGTCCAGTCTCAGTTATGCATCGTGGGGTGCAGACAGACCCCACATCCTGCCCTGCAACAAGGCTCCTACCTGGTCTGTTATCCCAGGTTGTGACACATACCATAGTGTGATACAAAAATATAAACACAATTTTAAAGGCCCCCACAACAGGTTAGGCTTACAAGATAAAAAAAAAAAAAAATCACAATGAGTAAAACTTGCGTGTAGGCATTGGAAATAAGATCATTTCCGAACAAAAAAGTCCCCTTGGAATCGGAGTGGCATTTTGGAGAGCCTCCCAGCTGCAACACAGTCTTCCTAATACGCCTCCTGACGACACACAACACTTTTCACCCAATGGGACTTCTTCTTGGAGCACCAAAACACTGTACATTATCATCTGAGGGAAGGTTATTATACCATCAGAGGATACTGGGAATTGTAGTCCCACTACGCGCCTACACTAGAGTCTCTACGCTAAGGGCTCTAGTAAGTATGAGTGACTCTCCATCGGGGGCATATATTACCATCAGCATTTGTTACAGTGTCACACATTGTATTCCTTGTTTTTATTTTCTATTTACATATGCATTGTCAAGCCCGTTAGATGTTGCCCACCAGTGTGTGAGATAAGTATTTCTTTTTATTGTGCGACACATGTTTTTATGTTTCACTTGTCTAATATAGCACTTGTAAAACAGTAATAGTGTTCCCTTTTGTTAACAATACCATGAATCAAAGTTTGGGTGGTGAATGTGAACCAAATGTGTGAATGACTGAATGGCAGATTTTTCTGATATTCAATTACATTTGCTATTCTGTGTCACCTTTTTGTTTCTATTCATTTTCATGATGTTAACTCATACATGAGGTTTATATCATTCTTTATTTTATGTTCTTCCCTATTCCTTATTTACTAGAAATCTTAACATTTTTATTTAGTGTAACATAGTTACAATAAAATTTAAAATAATTATTCTGTTGTGTGATAAAAATACATTTTATTACCAAGCATTTTAGCTGATCTTCATAGCTTCTGTGAAGCACTGAAATCCCAGTTTAAGCATCCTGCTGGCTCTCCTGGTTGTGTGCTTAGTACATTTAATTAAACGCCTCATTGCATTCATCAATCAGCTTTTGTCATCCCCTAGCACTATAATTTGTGATTGAAAAACAAGGAACTATATCCCTTTATATGTAAACTATTTAATTAACTTCAAAACATAAGTTAAACAGATAAACCATTGAAACAAAAACTTATATAGCAAAGAGGTAAATAAAAAAAATAAGAAATAAATGTGATTGTGCTACAGAATCATTTCAAACTGAAGAATAACAAGGAAAGTAATTACTCAGTGTAACGTATACATTGTTACATTATGCAGGGATTCAGTTTTGTCACATTAATCACTATGAAGGCATTTATAGAAATGTGAGTTAAATCGATAGGTGAATGAAATGCTATGTCTGGTTCCCACTTAATTGTCTACGTGTTAATATTTGAATATGATTCTATGTGTTTCATGCTATACAGTTTCGATAAAAATAAACCCAGTGCTGTAAATTACTATATAAACAGATTTTATTCTCCTATTTCAGAAAATGTATACATTTGTTTTTCAGTGCAATAATAATAATTCTATCAAAACAACACTTATTATTGTGATGTGTCACAAATATTGCAAAATTATCCACTTAACACTGTAGACATGCCATCTTTATAATCTAACATATACTATGATTATATCATTTTTTATTGGGTATAATATTAGATACAATTATAGAACTATTTTTCTATTAAGCAGAATAAACAGTTTGTTAAGGGAGATAAGCAAATTGTTGAGTTCACGGTCATGTAATATACACAAGGCAAGTCAGGCACCAAATGATTTGTTTTATGTTTATTACCAGGGATTGGTATAACAATTGCTCATGGTGGAAATGTAGCGGACTTTGTAATGGACAATTTAATGATGTTCTAAGGACCTTAAGTGACCCTGACATTCCCTATCCTTATTTCTTTCACATATTTATTTCTGATACATCTTTTGGCAAGAATACGTTAGTTTGGTCCAATATTAAAGCATTCTTATTATTATTTTGTGCCTCGAGTTACCAATGTACTACTTGGCTTATAAGTGAATGTATGTTTTGGAGTTTTCATAGGTTGAAAATGCTGATTTTTTTAATAACTGTGCGAAGGGTCAGTCCAACAGGAACACATTTGCTAACAGATATAATGAATCGTGGAAACTAGCTAGTATTTTGTGTATTCAAATTTCATTTTTGCCACTTCTGTTATTGTACAACACATGGAACACTAAGAAAGAGTGGTTTACTCTACAATAATATTCCTATACATCAATAAGAATATATAATTTCTAAACATATTGTGTTATCTCATAAGTTTTTTTTTCTACAGTTATTTTAGCACAAGCCTTCCCCCTGTATTTTTATTTTGTAGATTTTAAGAATGTTCTATTAGAATTGTGCACAATATTTTTATAAAAAGCTATTGCTTTTGTTCAGACATCATTGTCTGTACTCACAATAGTTTTCATTTGAAATAGAACATCTGTTACCTGTCATCTTCTGTTATTTTCTTGTAGATATTGTTTCATCTCCCAGCAAACTCCACTGTTGCACTTTTTAACAACCTTTTTACCTTTTATTCTCTTCTGTGATCTTTCACCACAAAAGCATTTTTGAGATAGGCTTTCTCCTCGTCCATTATTATTATGCTTTTTTGCCTCTGTTTGACTATGAGGATTCCAATTGTTACGATCCTTTCAGAACATGCTAATATCAAACTGAAAACAATCTGGTATACTTTTTTTAAAATGGGTTTTTATTGTTTTTTTTTTTATTATACAGAGAAAATTCTATAAAAAGGGGAACACACATTTTGCAGTAGGACAAATGAGAGATGCAGAAGAAAACAATAATAATGCAGCACAAAATCATTGGTAGACAAATAACAATAATACTAAGTGCTTTGATCAATTTCTAATCATAAATAAATACAGGTCTGCATGGGTGGGACATCAAACACCTCATTTTGACCTGCGGCAATAGCATAAAATCTTTCCAGAACACATTTTGTTTATCCAGTTCAATGCATCTGCCATACCCAGTATTTGTGTATCTCTTGGTATATAACTAGATATCCAAGTACATGTGTATGAACGGTGAATGCACACAGTGATAAAACAAATATATGTGAAAATACTTTCTGGTAGAAACACTGCTTCATAATCGGAACACTTTCCTAAGTGGCAAATAATGTAGAAAAATATAAACAGGGGATGGAGCAGAAATACCAGGATATGCCTTAAAAATAAAAGATACTTCACAGTGTAAAACTACAAGTGAAAAACCACTGAGTGGGAGATAAATACAATCACAAATGTGGAATCATAGAGCACCTTGAAATCCACAGAGTTCTTCAATCAAATTTCTTCATAAGAAGGATACTGGATAGAAAATATTCATGTACCCAAGTGTTCAGAATTGCAATGGATAGAGTAAGCAAAGCGAACAGATACAACTTAGAGGATAGAAACAAACAGCGAGCATGATGATGTCATTAGATATTCCCCTGCTCTCTTACCGGCTCCTATGTGTCTTAGTGGGCAGGAAAAGGTGGCTGTATACAACTTCTTTTTGCCTGCCTTCCAACACAAGAGGAGATTAACCAGGATCAAACAGGATTATAACTCTGTCCCCTTGTGATGTAATAGTTATATTACCCTCCCATTCAGTGCAAGTCTATGATCAATATTCTGACGTATAGACTGCATTCTGTGTCCCTAGCCCAAAAGTGAGAAATTTGTGCTTGAAAGTCTCTGAGGGGTGGCACCAAAAAACACCATATTTTACAAAATGGAGGCACCCAGTCACACTTGTTTAGTTACATATTTTATTAAACACAGTCACGTAATAAAAACAAAAGACATATCTGAAATCAACAATACAAAATAAATAAAGTAAAACCTTTTCATTTTTTGGTGGGAGTGTCCCTTTAAAACATTTTCAAGAAAGGTGAAATCTCCCCAATATACTGTAGTTCTAACTTATTTTCTTCTTACATATGATTTGTTTTAGCATGACCAACAAATAAATGTTAATATGTATTACACCTTATTCAATCAAATGCTATCAAATGAAGAGTGTAGAGATTGACAGACAATAATAAAGCTTACTGGCTACATATAGTGAATAACAATGTAAAATTAAAGCAGTATATACAATTTTGGTATAGACCATTTAACTAAAATGTGACATGATACATCCTCAGTAATGGCTGCAACTTGTAATTTATGACTTTCATGGTGATATCAAGTCTACTTTAAATGAATACATCTATAGCTTATCATTAACCAAAGCATCAACTAACCAAACATCTACTGATAATTACAGGAACCCTTTCAGATGGTCAACCACTAAGGATATAACTGTATGGCAACTTCAATTTTAATGTCTGCATTAAATGTTTGAATATATTGTCCATTTATTAATTATGGGGAGAGTGTTTATGTAATTCAACTTACTGTCACTAATATAGACATTTTCTTTTAACCCCTATATACTTGTTTGGCTCTCTCTGGAATTTCAGACTAGCTTTACGCCTCCATTCCTAAATTAGCTATTTGCCTCTGCTTCACAGATTGCTTTCTGTCATGCCATCAGACCACCTCTTTTTGCTAATTGTGCAATCTAGCTGGTTGTATGTAGCCTCTGTATATCAGTGAGTCAGAGCTTAGTCAAAATTGAGTTCAGTGAGTCATTTAGTCAGCCCCAGTGTGTAACATATGATCTGCAGCAATGTAGACTAAACACACAGTAGTGGTGATTGGCTAAAGATAGCACTCATATCCATTACAATGAAACTATCTGACCACTCTGAATTTATCTGGTGACTTCAGCTTAACACAACATATTTATGAATTCTATACAGGTGCTTTGTGGAGAAAGCCTTTTCTTGTTTGCTACTATTTACTCTGTTTTTGGAGAAAACAGAGATCTACGTTTTTGAGCATTCAACAATGGCGACTTGCCACTCTTATTAACAGTAGGACGCTGAGAAACTAATATGATCGAGTACTGAACCGATGGTCACTGACCTTAATACACAAAGCCTGCTTAATAAATGGTGCATTTTCACACAGAATCTACTCACCAGATCCTGTCTTTGCCAAATTTGGGGAAAAATTCCATTATATTGATAGGTCTACGCATGTTTAAACATCCGTCTGCAGGCATTGAAGAAGCTCTCTATATACAAAAATGTGAATCGATCCTTAAGAAATGCAGTATGGATTTAATGCTCCTAATAATAGAACATACTGTTATGATACTGTTACGAAAAGCTGTCCCCAACTCAAGAAGAAATACGGTTGCTTGAAGAAAAAACGGTCCATCCTTCTAAAGAGGCATGTGATTTAAAGGAGAAATATTTCCAAAATTTGGATAAACTTAGAGTTGAACTTTAACAAAACTGTGATAAAAAATTGATGAGGATACAAAGGGACTATGAAACTAAAAATGTATATTGGATTGGGACCCAGAGATATACAGGATCTACAGATTATTCATCATCTTCGGACAATAGTTATACCCCTTAAAATTCTTTTCAACGTCAATCCCATTTTCACAATGAATCCCTTCAAGATACAGGAGAATGAGAAGGGGGACAAACAAGAGGATAGTGCCAACAGAGACCTGTAACACACAGTCAAACACTGCCGAGGACTATGTTTTTCCGTCGCAAACCACGCTATTAAAAAATTAAACCAGCATTGTTATAAATTTGTCATCTAGAGAATTGGACAACCATGAACTGTCTGTTTTGAAAAAGGTTGATTGTTTGTTCCTGTGGATATCCAAAAGCTTGGTGATGTAAAACTTGATCTATAGAAATTTGAGATTAAAATGTATGTTTAGAGAAGATACATTTAATGATACTACTTCTATTCATATAAAAAAAAGCTGTTAAATCGAAATCTATTCCCCATATTCAAGTTAGTCCTTGGGTTCAAACTTTTGAGACTGTAGTATGTAGAGATGTGGACAGATTGTTTCATACTAATAATAATGCTTTATTATTATGCATTATGCATTATAATAATATGTCCAAGACCCCTCCCGTTTAAGGAAATATACTGATATCATATTGTCTCCAGCTGATAAAGAAGGTGCGTTGGTATTGTTAAATCAGAAGGATTATATCTGTGAATGAAAAAAAACAATTGTCAGATTCACGCTTTTATTGCCGTATTGAAGCTGATCCAACTCATCATATAAAATCTAAAATACTGAATCTTTTTGAACAGTGCATTACAAGAGGTATATTTTCTGCAACTTTCGTTAAGAAACTTATTGTTACTGATCCCATAACTCCTGTATTCTACACTACTCCAAAAATACATAAGAGCATAAATCCTCCTCCTGGTAGACCTATATAGGCTCAGTCTTGGAGCCAGCATGTTTCTATTTGTATATTCTTCTCTCCCCTTATGGTAAACAACTTCCAGCTTGCATTAAAGATAGCCAACATGTTATTGATATTTTTAAGGATACCGTCACTGAAGCGGATACCTTGTTATGCACAATGGATATAGAATCTTTATATACTACTATCTCCCATCAAAGCGCTGTTAGTATCATATATAAAATATGGTCTAATCATTTTGTATGATGATAGAGCCACCCAAAAAGGTTATCTCTAGTATATATTCAATTCTTTCTAGTCCAGATGAGGGGGTCAAGCATTATTAGGTAAGTGAATGGGAAAGGGAGTGTGAAACAATTTTGAATGACAGGCAATGGAAGAAGATTGTTATTCTCTCCCATAAATGCTCAGCCTCAGTTGCAGTTCAAGAAAATAATTTTAAACTCATGACTAGGTGGTATAAGACCCCAGCCTTCTTTTTATAAGATTTTCCAAAAACTCTCTAATAAGTGTTGGAGATATCATGAGGGGGTGGGAGATTTCATCCATATATGGTGGAATTGCCCTCTGATTAAGCCATTTTGGGATCTAATAATCAGTACGATACATCTGATATTGGATCCTTCCTTTGTAAATGAACCTATGTCAGTCTTACTTCATCACACGCAAGAATCAGTAAACATATATAAGATATCCCTGATTCTGGTATTCTTGAATGCAGCAAAGATGCTGGTGCCGAGGTACTGGAAACAGGAGAAAATACCTACCTAAGATGAATGGGTGGGGGAGGTAGAACAAACCAGGAGAATAGAGGGGCTAACTGTACTGGAGGTCGAGGGAAGCTTGAAATATAATCTTAAATGGAACAGATGGACACAATATTTAGAGGGACCATTATTTGCCCCTGGTCTTGATCAGATTCAGTGATTATACTTTGTCCATTTATATTTATAAAAGATTTATATTTTGTCCATATGTGCACAATATTTGATATAACTTTGTATTGGAAAAGATCCTCGAATGGAGAACATGTAAGGGGAGGGGGAGGGAGGGTGGGAGGGATGGCGGTTTATTATTAATATGAAATGTAATGTATTAATTTATTTATAATATCGTTTTTAATGTGTATTGTAATATAGATATAAGATTATTTTATTTGTTATTGACAAAGGAAAAGAATAAAGATATCTTAAACTAAAATATGGTCTGAGAACCCTCTTCCTTTAGCCCCCCAACAGAATTTTTGAGTTATCGTTTGTCATTTGTATTGACTAACAACTACTTCTACTAAATTTGACAAGGGTTACTATATGCAAATAGGTGGCATAGCAATAGGGGCAGCTATGTTGGTATTTTTGAAAAAAGCGCTATATTTTCAAATGTAAACCTCTTTGCTCCTTTCATATTGAAGTGGTACAGATTTATCGATGATGTTATTTTTCTGTGGACTGGGACTGTGGATACTCTCATGGCTTTCCATCACTATGTGAATAATAGTTTTGGTGACCTCAAATTTACTTTACAATATCATAACAATGAAATTGAGTTTTTAGATATGACCCTATATAAAACTACTCATGGTCTTGCTACCAAATTATATAGAAAATTAAATGCAGTAAATTCTCATGCCATTGTCCCTCTATGCTTTGTAATATTCATAAGAGTCAATTCATTCGTGTGGATAAACTTAGAGTTGAACTTTAACAAAACTGTGATAAAAAATTGATGAGGATACAAAGGGACTATGAAACTAAAAATGTATATTGGATTGGGACCCAGAGATATACAGGATCTACAGATTATTCATCATCTTCGGACAATAGTTATACCCCTTAAAATTCTTTTCAACGTCAATCCCATTTTCACAATGAATCCCTTCAAGATACAGGAGAATGAGAAGGGGGACAAACAAGAGGATAGTGCCAACAGAGACCTGTAACACACAGTCAAACACTGCCGAGGACTGTGTTTTTCCGTCGCAAACCACGCTATTAAAAAATTAAACCAGCATTGTTATAAATTTGTCATCTAGAGAATTGGACAACCATGAACTGTCTGTTTTGAAAAAGGTTGATTGTTTGTTCCTGTGGATATCCAAAAGCTTGGTGATGTAAAACTTGATCTATAGAAATTTGAGATTAAAATGTATGTTTAGAGAAGATACATTTAATGATACTACTTCTATTCATATAAAAAAAAGCTGTTAAATCGAAATCTATTCCCCATATTCAAGTTAGTCCTTGGGTTCAAACTTTTGAGACTGTAGTATGTAGAGATGTGGACAGATTGTTTCATACTAATAATAATGCTTTATTATTATGCATTATGCATTATAATAATATGTCCAAGACCCCTCCCGTTTAAGGAAATATACTGATATCATATTGTCTCCAGCTGATAAAGGAGGTGCGTTGGTATTGTTAAATCAGAAGGATTATATCTGTGAATGTAAAAAAACAATTGTCAGATTCACGCTTTTATTGCCGTATTGAAGCTGATCCAACTCAGCATATAAAATCTAAAATACTGAATCTTTTTGAACAGTGCATTACAAGAGGTATATTTTCTGCAACTTTCGTTAAGAAACTTATTGTTACTGATCCCATAACTCCTGTATTCTACACTACTCCAAAAATACATAAGAGCATAAATCCTCCTCCTGGTAGACCTATATAGGCTCAGTCTTGGAGCCAGCATGTTCCTATTTGTATACTCTTCTCTCCCCTTATGGTAAACAACTTCCAGCTTGCATTAAAGATAGCCAACATGTTATTGATATTTTTAAGGATACCGTCACTGAAGCGGATACCTTGTTATGCACAATGGATATAGAATCTTTATATACTACTATCTCCCATCAAAGCGCTGTTAGTATCATATATAAAATATGGTCTAATCATTTTGTATGATGATAGAGCCACCCAAAAAGGTTATCTCTAGTATATATTCAATTCTTTCTAGTCCAGATGAGGGGGTCAAGCATTATTAGGTAAGTGAATGGGAAAGGGAGTGTGAAACAATTTTGAATGACAGGCAATGGAAGAAGATTGTTATTCTCTCCCATAAATGCTCAGCCTCAGTTGCAGTTCAAGAAAATAATTTTAAACTCATGACTAGGTGGTATAAGACCCCAGCCTTCTTTTTATAAGATTTTCCAAAAACTCTCTAATAAGTGTTGGAGATATCATGAGGGGGTGGGAGATTTCATCCATATATGGTGGAATTGCCCTCTGATTAAGCCATTTTGGGATCTAATAATCAGTACGATACATCTGATATTGGATCCTTCCTTTGTAAATGAACCTATGTCAGTCTTACTTCATCACACGCAAGAATCAGTAAACATATATAAGATATCCCTGATTCTGGTATTCTTGAATGCAGCAAAGATGCTGGTGCCGAGGTACTGGAAACAGGAGAAAATACCTACCTAAGATGAATGGGTGGGGGAGGTAGAACAAACCAGGAGAATAGAGGGGCTAACTGTACTGGAGGTCGAGGGAAGCTTGAAATATAATCTTAAATGGAACAGATGGACACAATATTTAGAGGGACCACTATTTGCCCCTGGTCTTGATCAGATTCAGTGATTATACTTTGTCCATTTATATTTATAAAAGATTTATATTTTGTCCATATGTGCACAATATTTGATATAACTTTGTATTGGAAAAGATCCTCGAATGGAGAACATGTAAGGGGAGGGGGGAGGGAGGGTGGGAGGGATGGCGGTTTATTATTAATATGAAATGTAATGTATTAATTTATTTATAATATCGTTTTTAATGTGTATTGTAATATAGATATAAGATTATTTTATTTGTTATTGACAAAGGAAAAGAATAAAGATATCTTAAACTAAAATATGGTCTGAGAACCCTCTTCCTTTAGCCCCCCAACAGAATTTTTGAGTTATCGTTTGTCATTTGTATTGACTAACAACTACTTCTACTAAATTTGACAAGGGTTACTATATGCAAATAGGTGGCATAGCAATAGGGGCAGCTATGTTGGTATTTTTGAAAAAAGCGCTATATTTTCAAATGTAAACCTCTTTGCTCCTTTCATATTGAAGTGGTACAGATTTATCGATGATGTTATTTTTCTGTGGACTGGGACTGTGGATACTCTCATGGCTTTCCATCACTATGTGAATAATAGTTTTGGTGACCTCAAATTTACTTTACAATATCATAACAATGAAATTGAGTTTTTAGATATGACCCTATATAAAACTACTCATGGTCTTGCTACCAAATTATATAGAAAATTAAATGCAGTAAATTCTCATGCCATTGTCCCTCTATGCTTTGTAATATTCATAAGAGTCAATTCATTCGTGTGGATAAATTCTGTTCTGATCCCATGATTAAAGCTGAAGAAAAATCATTATTATTATATTATTATTAAGTTATTAGACCATTTTAAACAATGGGGTTATCCTGAAAATATTTTAACTAAGGCTATGGGGGGGTCATGATACTATACACAGCCGTAGTCCACGAAGCAAAACTAACGTGAAGAACTCCATAATTAGATTTTCTACCTGCTTTTCACCATTATCTGGTAAACTCAAATCTATATTATCTAAACATTGGCATATTTTGCAGCAGGAAAAAAGATTAAAGGATTACCTATCTGTTAACACTAACATTGCCTTTAAAAGAATGCCTAATATAAGAAATAAACTAGTCTCTAGTGAACTCATTCTGTAAAATCTAGTGATGCTACTGACACATGGCTCCCCAGTGCAATCAAAGGTAAATTTTAAATGTGGACATTTAAATTTTATGATTACAGGAAAGGGTTCCTGTAATTATCAATAGATGTTTGGTTAGTTGATGCTTTGGTAAATTTTTTAACCATCCATATACAGGTAAAAAAATCATTATTAATCAATTCAATAATTGTTCAACTACTCATGTAATATACATTTTGGTATGTCCCTGCTATAAATTATGTGTTGGCTTTACATTCAGACCTTTAAAAGATAGAATCTCTGGACATAAATCTGCTATTAGAAATATAGAAAAAAATTGAGGTACAGATAAGGAGGCTATTAATGCTATGGCTGTCCATTATTATGAAGTGAGCCATTGTTCATCTGCATCTTTAAGATTTTATGGTATAGAGGTGGAGATAGGGATAGACATCAAGCATTACTATGGAAAGAATTATTTTTGGATTAATGAATTGGGTGCATTAGCTAATGAAAATAATCTAGTGGGTTTAAATAGAGAATTATAATGGTCAGTTATGCTTTAGAAACTTGTGCATTTTACAATAATATATATTTTTGATATTGTAGATTATTGGTTATTTGTTTAACCCATGTAGTTTGTTTCTTGATCTCAAAAAATCATATTGTTGCTTACCATTTATTGTGATTTATTGACAATAATGAAATTGTATAAATTGTATATTCTTGTATATATATGTCTCTGTTGCATTCATTATATTATGTATATTGTTACTTTATTGAAACCGATCATGTGATGCAGTGTTACTCATATAAATACATGTGTGTAATTACTTTCACCTGCACGCTCACCTTTAAAATGGCACCTAGTGTGCGAAACTGGTCGGTGTGAAATTGGAAGCAATAAACAAAGATACATTTTGCATTTAACCCTCTGGTGTGATCCATTTTGATTTACCTTCTCAACCGATATTAAGGTATTTTAGACACTTGTGTCTATTTAAATGTGTTCCTCCACTCATTTGTAACACTGAAAAGTGAAATATTGTTTGCTTAACTAAAGAACAGATCCCAAAGAAAATGTAAATGTCTGTCTTGATAATGTAGCTGAAGATGACTGCAGGATAAATATGCTTATGAAGGCTTAAGGAAACAAGAGTTCCTGGCATCCATAAATCCATGCACAATACAGTCAAGACAGGCCATCTGAAAATTCTTTATAGAGTCTGTCACTCAATAACCTACCACCATGAGTGACTGTGTGACCCCAGGAGATACATAATGGGAAACAAAACAGATTTTGTATGTGATCCTTGAAGCTGTGAGGGTACACACAAGCATGCACACTCTACACTTAATTAACATTAGATCAGTTGCACTGATGTGTTAGATGATGTTGATACTGTTGTATTGATACATCTAAAATTTTATTGAGCTGCAGCAGAACTTTATACAACTTTCTTTCAAATGAGAGTTTCACAAACTACTAGCAATGGGCAGTTTGAATTATAAGACGTGCATCCAAATTTACTGTACCAAATTTACTGTACACAGAAATCAAGGGTGTACCCAGCGCTGTATTCTAAACTCTCAGCAGCACTTAGGTAGTGTGTCCCTAAACCACACAAAATACAATATAAACAGATACAAAAAAAAAAACCCATAAAGTGCGCTTAGGAGCAAACTGAAAATAATGCACCTGTTTGTGAATATATATATATATACAAGTGAATCTCTGTCAGAGATTAATGTATGTGTGGATCTCTTATCCAAAAATTAGGGAGATTCTTTTGATCCCCCTCAAGGGGATGCACTTACAGACTCTCAGAGATTAAATGGCACTTCAAATGGATCCTGATGTAGTAAAACTTCAAAGGTGTTGATCTCAGAGAAATACAACAACAGGCATCCAGTTAGTAAGAAAAATAGTACAATTTTAATATAAATAGTAGCTGCTTACATGTGGGATCTTTATGTCACATAGGATGGGCGCCACACAACCATTTTGACGATGATCCTTCCAGCAGGCACAGGCAGATGATGCAATAATACTTTAAATATACCTTAAATATAAAACAAAAGTACATATACAATAAAACAAGCAGGTTGAGTCCAGATCGCTACGCGTTTCGATCTTCGTGAGCTTCGACCAGGCGCCTGGCAAATATAAGGAGCGCTTTAGGTGGGTCACCACTTTTAATAAATAATAAAAAACTATACTTAACCACACTAGTATGATATTGTTAAAATCAAACAAATGTGCTCTCACGTGTGAATAACACTCATAAACGTAGATGAAATATTTGCCTTTGATTAAAAATATGCTCACAGCAGCTGAACAGATGAATAATTTAATGCTGGAAGATAAAAGGAGAAAAACTCAGTTGTACAGATCACTAAAAACAGACAACTGAATTCCCACTATGGGGAGACTTACAGGATGTCTACAGAAATTGGCACAACAACAATAAGTGGAAGAGACAAAATCAACGTGTTTCATGTCGTTTACGTTTTTGAGGGTTATTCACACATCAAAGCACATTTTTTTGATTTCAACAATGTCACACTATTGTAGTTATTTATTGTATACTAGCGTTCCTGCACAATCCCCTGTTCCCTATTTTATGGTGGGAGATGTCAGGACCTAGAGGCCTTTTTAAACCATGAACACCACTCATTCAGTGCTTGCTCGTACAAGCTAGTACCTTGTGCTCTGTCTTATTTTACCATGCTTTCTGTTTCATTCCTTTGCTTTGCTCCCTTCCCTACCTATTTGTGGCTCCCCCAGCTATATTTACTCAATTACCTCTTCTCTCTCCTACCCCAACCTTGGCTTGTCTTTTTGTTTACCGACTACTGCTGCCTGCCTCAACCTCCTGGACTGTCCCTTAATCTGCTTTAGCTTCATCCGTGGAATCAAATTACCAGGCCAATCCACCTACGCCCAGGTTACTTTCTGCAATGTGTTCGTCCAACCATACCCCGACAAACTTAAAATGCATTACATTAAGTCTGAAGCTATGGGAATTATGTTATCAAAATAACTCTTATTGCAACTCAGATTAAACTTTTGAATGGCGAGATTTGTATATTAAATGGCTAGGTTTGTTGATTAGCCCCACGCTAACAAATTTGTATGTATTGCATTTTCTACCTCTCTTACATAAAAGGAAAATAGATGTGAAAAAATAGCAAATAGCAAATAACCCATTATACTTGGTCAGGCAGAAAATATATAGTGAACACGAAAGTACTTTCAAGAATTTTATATTTACTTCAAACCTAATCATTTGGGAGCTAACTTGAGCATTGCGGAAAAGGACAAACCTGTTGTGTGTAGTTGGCAGTAGTATCCCCCAGGATTTCTTTATGGGGAGACTTTTCCATTGCTAAGCGATCCTGTGGTTTGGATGTTTCACCGCATATGTGTATATTTCACAGACCAGTGGGTGATTTAAAATATCATATTTCTCTGGAAGAGCCATAGTAAAAATGGTACAAAGTTTGAAGACTTATGTATGAGAGACATAGTAGTGAATAAGAAAATATCTCTGATTTATGGTATGTTAAATCAATTAAATGAAAGAGAGTTACCTTTCTTTTTTTTTTCTTTTTTCCCTTTTCTCTGACACTCAGACACCTACAGACGTTTATACTTAAGTAGTATAACGGTTTAATGGGTCATCCTTGTGTCTATTATATCCAAAGTTTGTAATTTATAAATATCAGTCATGCTTTATTCAACATTTAAAACAGATAATCTTAAAACTCACAAGAGACACGTAACACCAAAACGCACCACAGAAAAGAGAGAGGAAGAGAAAAAAATAAAAATAAATAAATAAATAAAAAAAAAAATATATATATAATACACATTCCGCCAGAACCCACCATGTCGCCCCCGCCCTCCCCGCTGTCATCACATCCAGCTAGTCCGAGAGGGTTGGCCTCCTGGCCTCTCACAGAGCCCAGATCTTTTGAAATTTACTCTCAGATCCCCTCGAAAAATAAAAGGCCCTCTCGGCTGAAAGCTGAGAATCAACCTGTTTACCAATGTCCGCCCATTTGGGGAGGTCCCGACTCTTCCAAAGTCGCGCTAGTGAGAGTTTTACTGCCATAAGTAGGTTTATTGCAAAGATCTGTTTTGGTGATCTACTTGCTCCCAAATTAATATGGAATAAAAAGGTTTCGGGGGTTAATAAGACATCTCTTTGAAACACTGCATTTAATATCTGAGAGACTAAGAGTTTAATAGGGGTCAAAAGATGACACGCCCACCAAATATGGAGGTGGGTACCCTCCCCTCTACCACATCTCCAACAGAGATTTGAAGAGTCCGGAAAAAGTTTATTAAGACGGGATGGAACAAAATACCATCGGAAGAGTACCTTATAAAATGATTCCTGCAGATTAATACCATGTAAGGCACCTCTGGTATTATGACATAGTTGATTCCAAGTTTCCAAAGGGAAAGAGACCCCCAAATCTAGTTCCCAATAATTTATAGGATTAGGTTTATCATTTAGAGATGAATCCTCCAGGAGGGACCTTAATCTGGATATCGCCCCCGACCTCTTACAGAGGTGAAGGGACTCGTCCAAAAGAGATGTCTCCACCAGAGGATTAATCTCCAAATAGGATTTACCGTATTTGCTCGATTATAAGACGACCCTGATTATAAGACGACCCCTCAAACTTTGGATATTCCTTTAGGAAAAATACTAAAAGCCTGAATATAAGACTACCCTATAGGAAAAAAGTTAAACTTGTATATATTCACATGTAAATTGCTTTTAATAAAATATTATATAAAAAAAAAATGCATTTCTTGTGTTTATTTCTTTTTATGTGCCAATGCTGCCTCTCTCTTTCCCTTGCCCCCAGCTTTGTCTCACTCCCCACTCCCCCCTCACCTGTCTCTTCCCCCCACATGTTTCTCTCTGCCCCCCTTCCTCTGTCTCTCCCCCCCTTCCTGCTCTGTCCCCCCTGTCTCTCTGCCTCCCTCCCCCCCTCCCCCTGTCTCTCTGCCCCCCTCCCTCCCTCCCTCCCCGTCTCTCTGTCCCCCCCCTTACCTGTACTTCAATCCCTGGTGGCTAGTTGGGGCAGCCGGGGGATGTCTACACGATACTTGCAGACATCCTCCATGCTGCCCGACACGGCAGTCTATTATGACGGACAGCTGTCTGTCGTGCAGACGTATCGTGCAGACAACCCCCTGCTGCCCGATTTACCCCGGTGGCTAGTGGGGCAGCAGAGGAAGTCTGCGCGATGGGTCTTGGCTAAGTTAATTTTGTAATTAGAATAGGAAGAATATTGATCGATCAAAGAGAGGGTCTGTGGTATAGATGATTCCGGAGATGACAAAGATAGGAGCACATCATAAAGAGAGATTTTGTGCTCCTGGTTACTTACCTGGATACCACTAACCTGAGTTTCCCTCCTTATTAGTGCGGCAAGGGGCTCAATACTGAGGGCGTACAAAAGAGGCGCAAGAGGGCACCCCTGCCTAGTGCCGTTATTAACATTAAAGTAATCCGAGCCCAGAAATGGGCCTGAGATCCTGGCCCTCGGTGCAGAGTAGAGAGCCATGGCGCCATCCTTAAAAGCCCCAGATAGACCAAAGGCCTCCAGGGTCCCTGACAAAAAAACGCCAGTCTACCCTATCGAATGCCTTCTCTGCATCGAGGGCGAGGAAAACTACCGGAATATGTTCAGATCTTATCCGATGCAAGAGATTCAAGGATCTTCTGGTACTGTCATCCCCTGAACGATTGTGTATAAACCCTGTCTGATCCGGGTGTACGAGGTCAGGAATAATGCCTCTGAGTCTCGCTGCCAGGATCCCGGAGAAGAGCTTGACATCAAGGTTTATCAGGGATATAGGCCTGTAATTAGGGATCAGAGAGGGATCTTTGCCGTTTTTAAGAATCGGAGTAATAGAAGCCTCCAGCATCTTAGGGGGGAAGGTACCTAGTAGGGCTGATTCCCTAAACACTCTAAGTAATAGGTGTGTAATGTCTGATTGAAGCGTATAGTAAAAAGATGACGAAAGTCCATCAGGGCCCGGGGCCTTACCTTTCTTAATGGTTTTGAAAGCCATTGTAAGTTCAGTTTCCGAAATAGGTTGATTCAATGATGTCAATCTCTCCTCCGAGACCCTGGGAAGACCCAGACTACGCAGAAAACCCCTAATCTGAGATACAGAGCGACCTGTTGGTGGGAGTTTATACAGAGACTTGTAGTATTGACCAAATGCGGCACTAATCTGGCGGGGGGAAAGATGTGTCTTCCCATCATAGCAGATCTTATTAATTCTGGATTGATGATTCCCGAACTTGATCTGCCTTGTGAGTATTTTGCCAGGCCTACCGTTATTAAGTTACCACTTAGTTTTTAATCTAGATATTGCCTTTTTAAATTGGTCTTCTAATTTCAACTGAATTGCCTGCTGGACCCTGGTTATAGCGCTAGCAAGATCTAGAGTAGGGGACTGTTTATTGCCTAGCGAGTTCTATATAAAGGTCCGACATTGGTTTACCTTGTGCTTTGTTGGCTATAGAGCCCATTTTAATCAAGATCCCACGCATATAACACTTGAACGCACACCATAATGTCTGGTCTCCAACCTCAGAGTTATCATTAATGCCAAGAAAATCTTGGGCTGAGGCACATAGTTCAAGTTTATTAGCCTCCGATGCTAAAATAGATTCATTCAGGCGCCATTTAGATCTTACTCGATATTCAACATTATCTCTAATGTCGAGGAAAATGGGGGCATGATCGGACCAAGAAATACTACCTATGCAGGCCCCCACACAGCCGTCCAAATGAGCAGAGCGCATAAGAAAAAGATCGATCCTAGAATAAGAATGATGTGGGTTGGAATAAAATGTAAAATCCCTCTCATTTGGGTGATTAACTCGCCAAGTATCATAGAGATCATTCATTGAGAGGAACTTAGCGAACGAGTCTGCATATTTCCTAGATCTTGAATCCAGCCTGGCCCCAACGGGTAGTCACCTGTCAAGAATGGGATCTGCTACAGTATTAAAGTCTCCCCCATAGATAGACACCCCCTGCTGGAGAGTATCGACTCGGTCAATCAGTCTGTTCAGGAAGCTCACAGTACCGTCGGAGGGAGCGTAAATATTAACCAGGGTAAAAGAAATATCATTGATTCTGCAAATAATTATACAGAATCTACCATTAGGATCAGACTCTCTATGGATAAGTTCAAATTTGAGAGCTGCCGAAATAATAATTGCCACCCCCCTTTTCTTTCTATCAGAGAGGGAGGATTCAAAAACAATAGGGAATCTGCGAAACTTCCAAAGCTTCGAGCTATCCAATTTCCAGTGAGTCTCCTGAACAAAACAGACATTTATCTTATTTTGTCTAAGGAGATCATAAAGATAGGAGCGCTTTTGTGGGGAGTTAAGGCCCTGGGCGTTAATAGACAACAATTTAATAGGCATAGCTAGTATTGCCTACTAGAGTTACCTCGGAGGCGCAAGGAGGAACGGGGCAGACACGGGGATCCGGGCGGAAGGGGAGAAAAAAAAAAAAAAAGACAACAAACAGACAGGTATACACATATACTAACAATCTTATTGGGGGGGTGTGCGACAACATCGAATATCAAACAAGTGACTGAGGGGGACCAGGGTGAAGGCAAGGCGATATGTAATAGCAAGTAAGGGAGAAGGGGAGGGGAAGGGAGAGAGGAAGAGAGAAGAAAAAAAAAGGGGGGGGAGGAGCATATGTGCTATATCCTATATATACCCTAAAGGCAAGATATATCGCTCAAAGTGATTCGAAACAAGTTTATCTTAATTGCAAGCGCAAAAATTTTTCTTCTTTGAACTGGTGTTATACCATAGAAAAAAGGACATATCACTCAAATATCACTCAAAGTGAGTCAAAACAAATTGGATTTACAAGCATGTGTCATATCTTTTATGTGAGGGGGGGGGGAAGGCATATCACTCAGAGTGATTCAAAACAAGTTGGTTTTGCAAGCAAGTGTCATATCTTTTATGTGAGGGGGGGGGGAAAGAAAAAAAAAAAAAGGGGAGAAAGGGGAAAAAAAACAAAGCTTTATGTAATAAAACATTTCCTTTCTACAAGAGTTATACCATAAAAAAACATAAAAAATCATGTGTGGGCGAGAAATGTCGCTAAAAGTGATTCAAAGCAGATTTGTTTTAACGGCAAGTGTCGTGTCTTTTATGTGAAAAAAAAAAAAAAGGGGGAAAACCCCTTCACCTAGGGATTTTATGCAAGTGCGATACAATAGAATATGAACCTTAAAAAATACATTTGTGGGTGAGAAATATCGCTAAAGTGGTTCAAAGCAAATTTGTTTTAGACACGAGTGCCTAGTATTTTATGTGAGAGGAAAAGATAAAGAGGGGAGAGGAGAAAATGTATCATAATCCTTAAAATAGAATCATTTGAATTTCATAGCAACATTTAACAACTAAAAAGAAAAAAAAAAAGGGGGGGGGGGGGGGGCGGCCGGGAGGGAAAATGACACTCATCCCCAGCTCCTCCCCGCTCCCTGTTAAATCAGTTATCTCATCTTGCGCTCAGCCCAGAAATATTCATATAGATCTTACAATTAAACTGTTAAACTTTAGGGATCAAGCCCCAATTTAGCATATAATCTCTAGCCTCTGCCGGACACTCACAAAAGTAGGACTTGCCCTGGTATAAAATTATCAATTTAGTAGGGAACCCCCATTTATATTGGATAGCATTTGTACGAAGAATAGTAGTGAGTGAGCTAAATTCTCTCCTCTTGGTTCTAGTGTCCTGAGATATGTCCGCATATAGGGATATCAAAGAGAATTTAGGATCCTGAGTTGGGTTAGCTCTGTTTTGCTTTAATAGAAGATCCTTAACTCTGGTGTTATGGAAACAGACAATCACGTCTCTGGGAACATCCTGGGGAAGATTTAACGGTCTGGGTAGTCTGTGAATCCTCTCAAACGGGAGTATCCCAATTATCTCAGGATTCAGGTGCTGCTTCAAAAAATCAATAAGGAAAGTTTCCAAATCAGCATTTTTAATGGATTCTGTTATTCCACGGAATTTTAGGTTTCGTCTCCGTGAGCGATCTTCCAGATCTATGACCTTTTGCTTCAAGGACTTAACCTCATTTTTAAGCTGGAGATTGTCCTGCTGGATCTGACTCAGGCCTTCTTGTAGAAGATTGATTTGTGATGACTGAGTTACCAGAGTCAGATGAAGTTGTGAGATCTCCAACTTAATTTCTGCGAGATTTTTATCTGACTCAATTTTAATCCTTTCATATAGGTTTTCAAGTGCAGAGCTAAATGAGCTATGGGAAATTGAAGGAATTGAAGAACTATCCAGTACACTTTCCTCTGCTGATGAATTTGATGCTGATTTGGATACCGACTCTGGGGGATTAGTCAGAGATTTGGGGGAATAGAAAGTATTGATTCCCGCAGTTTTCTTAGGTTTTTCCCTCTCCTTATCCTTCTTGGGGGCAATTTTAAATAATAAAAAAAAAAAGGGGGGGGAGAAGAAGGAGGAAAAAACTGACTATGTTTTAGGGCTACTCAGGGTTTGCTGTGTCAGAGAGACAGCTTATTGTCAGGTCCTCCTAAGAAGGAGCTTTAATGACAAAGTAAGCCCAATACAATATATGTATTTAAAGTATTCAATACAGTCCTCTCAATTATTGAAAAATCTACTGAAGTGTGGTGTAATTCCCCCCCACCGAGTGCAAACATCAATCAGAATTTATCAGGCACACATCACCTGGTATTACTGAGCTTGAAAGTGCCTCTAATGCCTCCCTATATAGAGGTTTAGTGGGTATAGAAGATTAATGGACACAGCAGTATTTAGTTAAATATAGCGAGGTTTTAACCGCTTTGCTTACATCAGGGGTTTCCCTCTGTTACTAAACACAAAAATGCAATATAGCCCTATATCTTAAGATTCAATAGATTTTTGCAACAATGATGCAGCGTATGGCAAACAATTAAATGTAGCAGGGTTTGGCCAATTGACTTGCGTAAGTAGTTTCCTACTATTACTAAGCTGAGAAATGCCTCCAGTAAGCCCCCTTATAGAGGCTTGGTAAGTTTACGAAGCGATAACACAGCAGTGCTTAATTAGGTATAGCGAGGTTTGAGCATTTAGCTGCATCAGAAGCTTCCCAGATGGTTCAAAGATTTCAGCAACAATGACCCAGCAGTGTTTAAAAAGTATAGCAAAGTTTAGACCCTTAGCTCGGATCAAAGGATTCCCATTTGCTGAGCCGAGAAGAGCGTTCAATAGCCCCCTATAGAAGTACAGTAGGTTTTCCCCAGGAGTGGCACAGCAGTGTTTAATTAAATATAGCAGGATTTGGCCGCTTGGGATGCATTAATAGTTTCCCACTGATACTAGGTTAGCAAGTGCCTCCAATATGCCCCTATATGGGGGTCAATATGCTTTTGACACAAGTTTAATATGGGTTTCTATCCTACAAAATGAAGTAGTTCCAGCATTAAGCCTCTAGTAAACATATATTAGCAGCGGGTACCCATGCAGGCAGTGCAAGTTGTTAACACAACAGTGTATAACTAAGTATAGCAGAATTCAACCACTTAGCTTGTGTCGAGTTCCAAGATGCTTGTCTCCACTTTAATGCCTTCAATGTGGTATATGGAGTACCACACACTAGCAGACGCCACCCTCTCAACTATTTTAGAGGTAGATCCACAGTTTAGAGGCAGAGAGCAGAGTAGGGCTTACACTCCAGCCGTTTCCTAGATGCTGGAAAAGGTTAGCATATAGGTTGTTCAGGCAAGGAAAGTTGCACCGCGTGGACGCGATGGAAGGCAGTACACCTCCATCAAGACGCGGTGTACCACGCTGAGCTGCTGATAGACGCCCGCCGGACCCAAGCCACACCCCCTACGTCACACGTCACGCAGCATGACCCGAGGTACCGTCATTTTTTAACAGGACAGAGAGTTACCTTTCTATACAAAGTTGTGGAACAGAGTATTTTCTAGTCTGTTGACAGACAAACAGTGGTATACAATTTTAGATATTACTGCCCATTTCTCAATTAGAAATACAATCCAAGAGGCTAATTTTAAGTCAGTGGCTATATGGTATTGTACACCTATAGTTTTATATAAAGTTCTCTGGAACATCAAACATGGAGGTTGTAACGGACCGTCTACCCGACGTAGTAGACCCTCTGTCCGTTGTGGGAAATCACAGCTCAGCATTCACCCAGCAAGTCTTTCCTGGACCCTTGCTCTTTGTACCCAAATAGACAGGACATCTAGCAGTTAGGTACAGCAAGATTGAACAACTCTTTTATTTGTGCAACAGCACAGACTTATATACACATAAACATGACATCACAGCATTAGTAATCCAGATAGAAATGACCATGAGTAAACCTAATTACAATACACACAGTAAGACACATAATCAACACAATATCATCAGTTTAACAGAAGGACATACAATGGGGAAATCCTGCCTCACACCTTTCAGGATACAAAGGTATCAGATACATACAGAGTGCACTCAGTTAAAGTAACTTGTTTAAGTGGCATCACTGTACAACAGGACACTGAATTACTTACATGAAGACAATGGGAAAGGTGACATAATTACAGGGGTTTACAAGATAGGATACAATCTTAACCTGGGGAAAACACATTGAATGGGACAAAGGCTTGAATCCTAGAGTACACAGCTTGGCTCACATCCTGAATGAGCCTGTATTTGAAGTCCAGTTGATAACAGGGGTCCACTGGCACCATCAAAGTGTGTACCCTCAAACTAATATATTTACAGACAGGGTCCATAGTCCACAGGGAGTCTTCTGGCTGCCAAGCCCCTCCAAGAACCACCGTCACAGTGGATCTTCAAATCCATTTCATGACAGAGGTGTAATCAGGATTTGGACGCATACTTACACATATGGTAGGGATGTCCAATATTAAAAACATTCTGGGATAAGGTTATAAAAAAAGACATCACAGAAGTAGATCTCGAAGGAAATCCAGCAGGAGTTTTCCTACATCATACATAAAAAAACATAAACACTTATATGGACCAATTTGGTTTAATTGAATAAATTACATGACCAAATACAAAATAATCAATAGTTAGAGTAGTTAAACTATGCTATGGCAGTAGTAATGGGGAGGAGGCATATTGGGGGAGGAAGAGAGAAGGAGGGAGTGGAAAATAATTAATGATAAATTATAATGTTTTAAAAACCACTTGTTTTATTGGGTGGGTTGGATTGGCATATAAAGCTAGAAAGGTGTTTTAAATGTATTGGATATGCTGCATATTGTGAAATGTAAAATATATGTATTTAAGATTGTTATCTAGAAAATGGCATTCAAACATTGTAAAAGCAATGGATCATCAGTATCATTTATAGAGTACAAAGATACCGACAATGCTTGCAAAAAGGCAATTAAAAGGGCTAAATTGTAGAATGAGAAAAGGAATGCTAAGGAGAGTAAAACTAACCCCAAATTTGTTTTAAAGTATATAAATGGAAAAAAAGATAAAGGCAGATAAAGGCAGAAAAGTTGGGTCCTTGTTATCCCAAATGGGAAATTTGGTTAGTGAGGACAGAGAAAAGCAGACATTTTAAATCATTTTTTTTCTTCTATTTATACTAAGGAAGAACCGATGGATGAGCCCCTGCTACCGGGGCGCAAACATGAGAAAAAGTGCTTAAGCAATTAAACTCTGTTAAGATAGACAAGGCCCCAGGGCCAGATGGTATACACCCAAGGGCACTTAGAGAGCTAAGCATAATTCTGGCCAGACCATTATTTTTGACCTTTAGGGATTCTTTCAGTTCATGTACACTGTCAACAGACTGGCGAAAGACAGATGTCATGCCAATATTTAAAAAGGGATCAAAATCTCAACTGGGTAATTATAGGTCAGTGAACTTGACATCTGTAGTTGGGAAATTATTTGAAGGATTGCTAAAGTTATACACTCAAGAATATATCTTGAATATAATTAGTAAAAGTCAACATGGATTTGGGAAAGATTGGTCTTGTCAAAACAAACTTAATAACATTCTATGAAGAAGTCAGTAAAAATATAGTTCTAGGTGTGGCAGTTAATGTTAACTATTTAGACTTTGCTGAAGCATTTGATACAGGTTCACACAAAAGGTTACTCTACAAATTGAGAGAAATAGGCTTGGGGCGAATTTATGTATTTGGATTGAAAACTGGCTAAAAGATAGAATGCATGCAGCTTGAATATGCAAAGAACAACTAAAGGATTATTGGGTAGTAGCCTGGAGCCTCTATTCATTCATTTTCATCACCCAGGCTACTAACAAAATATCCTTTACATGTTCTTCACATTGAACTAAGCAAAGTACGTCAGAGGTCTGTTTTAGCCCTCTTCTTTTTAATTTGTTTATTAATGATATCCCAAGTGTCACTTACTTGATCCACACGTCACTTGTTACCTCCTTCCTCATGCCATCATAGTTCTCGTGTTGTTACGGTGGCCATGTTTTTGGAGTCAGGAAGTGACCAGGGACTTCTGGAGACATTTTTCATCTATGGCGGCCATCTTTTTGGAGTCCTTTTGCTCTCTATACAGACTCCAAATAGATGCGTTTGTTTTTTGTGTAATTTTCGGTTTTACTTTCTTTCAATCACTTGGGAACCTCTTCTATTGTATTATATATGCATATACTTTTTAGTGTTCTGTATTCTTTTTGTTTTCTTCTGTACCTTCCTCCTGACACATCCATCTCCTCCTCTATTGGTCTTTGCTAATTACTTCCTATATTTATTCACCTGTTAAATCGTTTTCTAGTTGCCTGTGCAAAGAGTTCTTGCTATTTTAAGCATGCGTGGGATAGACACAAGGCTATCCTAGCTATAAGACCGGGAACAGGGGACTAATAAAAGTATTCCAAAAAATTGGGCAGACTAGATGGACCGAATGGTTCCTATCTGCCGACACATTCTATGTTTCTATGTTTCTATTTTTGGGCTATTGTTATATTTCGTCTGACTTCTGATATTGACCCTCGATTTGTTTTTTGACTCTGGTTTTTATCTCCACCTGCCTCGAATCCTCGGCTTGTTTTGACTTCTCTTGCTTTACTCCTACCTTGACCCCCAGCTTGTTCCTCAACTCCGCTTGATCTCAGCCTATTTATATCTTCAACCTGTTCCAGTTTGTCTTGTCTCCTGTGCTGCTCAGTATACTCCAGCAACCCATTCCTGGTTGCCTCTAGGTTGTACTTGTGCCGCACAAGCCCCTGGCAAAACATTATCCTGGGCTCAACCTTCGGGTATATATTTGTCAGGGTGAACACCAGAAAGTACTTCCCAAGATGTAATCTTGCAACAAGGGTGAGTGGCAGAGTTATGAGTATGCATGTGTATGTTTGTGGGTGGCAGAGTGTAAGTCGGTGTGAGTTGCAGAGTTATTAGTGTGCATGTGTATGTATGTGAGTGGCAGAGTGTAAGTGGGTGTGAGTGGCAGAGTTATTAGTGTGTATGTGTATGTATGTGAGTGGCAGAATGTAAATGTGTGTAAGTGGCAGAGTGTAAGTGGGTGTGAGTTATGAGTATGCATGTGTATGTATTTGAGTGGCAGAGTGTAAGTGGGTATGAGTGGCAGAGTGTAAGTGGGTGTAAGTGTGTGAGTATGGCAGAGTGTGACTGTTTGTATTTTCAAACTTTTTAGCAAAAGTAAAATTAACAGTTTAGATAAATAGTCCTTATTATGGATGTGCACTTTTGGTCTTTCATCCTACTTTTCAGTAAGATTAGTTAGGCAAGTAGATACCTTTAGTTTTAGATTACTTAATGAATGACTGCAATGTTACTGCACCCATTCTTAAGAAAAAGTTTGTCCCATGGAAATCAGAACAATTAATACAAATGTAGACATTCAACAGTCATATAAATAATAATACTTCGCATACAAAATGTTATTGTCCACAGCCTTGGTCATCATGTGTTAACTGATGTAGATAATGCT
This sequence comes from Pelodytes ibericus, assembly GCA_036172795.1. Classification (NCBI taxonomy): domain Eukaryota; kingdom Metazoa; phylum Chordata; class Amphibia; order Anura; family Pelodytidae; genus Pelodytes; species Pelodytes ibericus. Next base: position 114,704,337 of record CM069858.1, read on the forward strand.
GCCATAGTGTTCAGTAGCCTAATGTGTAGTTTCCTTTAATATTTCAAGCAAATTGAAAATGTCTAGTTATATGCAGAATATGTTGATAATACTATACACTATTTATGATCTGAGTGGCCCTTTGCATATAAATAGTGTAATAAAGCTTGTTAGGGCATGACATGTTTAAAGATGCATAAATTCTAAATGTAACGTATTGTTTACTATGTAGATTTCTGTCAATGTTGTAAGCTCAAACTGTTCCAAAAATGAACACAATTGATGCCTTGAAATAGATTACACTTACATACAAATAAATGTAAATGGTTACTATGATTTCTGGTAGCTAATGAAATGAAGAATTTCACAAGTGATGTTATGATAGAACCTTATTTTTATAGTTTGTTCTCTTTGAATTATACATGACAAAGTAAAAGATTGATGTGCAAGGTGTCTGACATCAAGACATAAGAGTAAAGATCTTTTTATGTCTTTGATGGAAAAATGAACTTTCAAACTCTCTCATTAAAATTTAATGGTTAAACCTTTTCTACTTAATTTAGGAAATATATTGAAATACGCTAGAAATATTGTATTATATGTCTTTGAAAACCATAATATAATTAGTCAGCAAACTACAAATGCTTAATGCAAATTAAAATGGCCTCCACGCCCTACTTCTACAACCAGTAAAAGGAAAGAGGGAGTAAAACACAAGATGAGAATGTCTATAATGCTAAACATTATAATTATATTATGGTAAACACTTGAGGACACGAGACATGCTATAACCATCATTGTAGGATGTGTCTTTATAATAAAGATGGGAAAATGGTACCTCAGGCAACCTAAAGGCCTCCCTAATACGTGATTTCTGTGATAGGTAATTACTGCTAATATTTGTTCTAAGCCATTTCTCCAAATTGGACATGGGGCCAGCAAAACAACCATATATTTCAGTTTTTTTTATTTTTTTATAAATCGTATTTTATTATACATAGAAAAAAGACATAGCATACATTGCAACATAAATAAAAAAAATATCATTGTGGGATACAAACCATTCTAAAATGCAAATCAATAAGGAGGTAGCTATGCTTTTATGTTCAACAAACATGAGTCTGCTGATTCATATATAATTCTAGTGCATTCCCCTTATACCCATATGATGCCAGAAAATACATTACACACATACAAGACATACAATACAAAACAAAATTTCACTGAGGAGCTCGACCCCTAACGATGCCCCTGAGGGCTACCAACAAATCTTTATCTCAGAATAACCTATCTTATGACCTCATGGTTTCACTGGATACTTCTGTAGCCATCTGGTCCAAGCCCCATAAACATTTTTTTAGCTTTTATATAATAGCTTATCCTAACAGCATTATAGTATTTTTTATTCATTAGGTTGAAATAAACAACAAGTTGATCAAAAGGTTTCAATTTATCTCCAATAAATATATCTATTATTTTTTGTATTCCTTTATTGCTTCCATTCCCGTAGACTTAACTTTGGGATGTTACTTTGTAAAACCTTTTTTTAACAATTTTGCCTTTAAAACCAAGCCTTTTTTTTAACTGTAACCAAAACTCCAGGCAGCGTTTTCTGGTTGTTGGCCACCAGAATTATTTAGTGCTTCTACTCTTTCTTGGTGGAACCATAAAACGCATGTTAGATTGTTAATCCCAATTATTGACTGCTCAATCGTGTACCAATCCTGCAGCCTCGTTTTCTTGTTTCATCAGTGTGTGGAGAAACATACTAGCCTGTGCATATCTTTCCAAACTTGGTTCCCCCAGTCCTCCCCACTTCTAATTAGTAAACAGGACACATATGGCTATTCTTGGCTTCTTCCCGGACATATGAAATCCTGCATACTGGCCTGGAGGGATTTTTTCCAGCTAGATGGTAATCTGATAGGAATCATCTTAAGCAAATATAGCCATCTCAGAATTGTATATGCTCTAAAAATGTTCAATCACCCCAGCCATGAGACAAACACCCCAGCCATGAGCCCTTCCATTCTCCTTTTTTCTGACACAGCACTTTCTGGAATACTGAATAGTTGACTTCAATTATTGTGTCAATATTCTTGGGGATCATAACTCCCAGGTAATTAAGGCCTTTCTTCATCCACTGAAAATCATAACTGGCTTGCAAGATACCTCTATCTCTTTTCAGAATGGCTATACACATTGCCTGGGTCTTGTTTGTGTTTAATTTATAATTGGAAAATTGGGAAAAGGTCTTTCTCTCCTGCATCAATCATATCAGAGAGTTAACAGGATCATGTAATGAAACAAACACAACATCATAAGCTTACTCTCCAGATGCCCTATCTTAATACCCTTTATTTCATAATTCTGTTCAATCCTATTGGCCAGGGGCTCCAATGAAAGTACATACAGCAGGGGGGCAAAGGGCATTCCTTTCTGGTCCCGTTATTTATTGTATACCAGTTGGAACTAATTCCCTGTCCAATTACTCTCACCATGGGTTGATTTTTATAAGGCCATGACAGAGCCGGTGAATCCATCCCCAAAAACAAAGTTCTTAAGGACTTCCTCCAGGAATATCCAACCGACTCTGTCAAAGGCCTTCTCAGCATCCAGCGACACAATGATGGTATTTCATGAGATGTAACATATTCCATGAGATTATTTTTCTTGAATTGTCGCTGGCCCTTTGCAAAGCCCACTTGATCTTTGTATATTAATGCAGGACAAATATGTTTTAAGCATTTTCCAGTATGGTTGATAATTTTTTTGTGTCTGTATTAATATAATATATAATAGCTATAATATCTACTATTTTCCTATAAAATATAGTGGTGAGTCCATCTGGGTCAGCTGTTTTATGCAATTTTAGCCTCTTAATAGTTTAAAAAACTTCAGTATTAGAAAAAGGGTCTTCCAGTAGGGCTGCTTGATCTTTTGTAATCTTTTGTAATCATTCCTAATTTGGATTCTACCATGAATTTTTTTGGGGGGGCTCTATCCTACTCCTGATCAGGAATGTTATATAATTTTGAGTAAAAATCCTGGAAGGCCTTACACACCTTATCTGGACTATGAAATCCTTTGTTCCCCTCCTCAATTGCGAGAATTTATCCTTTCAAATTCAATTTTTTCAGTTGATTTGTAAGCATTCTATCGGCCCTATTTCCGACATAATATACTTTTTGTTTCAACTACGTTTCTGTTCGCTTTCTCAAACAGTAATTCCAGGATTTATTTTATAATGAGTTCCATTTCTATAATTAATACTGTATTTTCTTGAATATAAGAAGACCCTGATTATAAGATGACCCCTACCCCCAAAAAAAACGTTGTATATTCCTTTAGGAAAAAACTAAAAGCCTGAATATAACATTACCCTATAGGAAAAAGTTTAACAAGCATTTCTTGTTATTATTTCCTTTTATGTGCCAATGCTCCCTCTCCCCCCTCCCTCCCCCAATGCTGGCTCTCTCTCCCCTCCCTCCCCCCAACACTGCCTCTCTCACCCATACATTGCCTCTCTCTCTCCCCCCTCCCTCCAAAGTTGCCTCTTTCCCCCTCCTTCACCCAATGATGCCTCTCTCCCCCTCCCCCCAATGATGCCTCTCTCCCCCTCCCTCCAATGATGCCTCTCTCTCACCCCCCTCCCCCAATGATGCCTCTCTCACACCCCTCCCCCCAGCAATGAGTCTCTCTACCCCCTTCCTCCCCCCCAAGATGCCTCTCTCTCCCCCCCCCATCCATCCCTCCTGTTGCCTTTCTCCCTGGCTGCTAGTGGGGGCAGCCAGGGGATGTCTGCACGATATGTGCAGACATCCTCCATGCTGCCCGACAATTCTGGCTATTATGACAGCTGTCATGGATCTTAATCAGGATCTAAATCAGCTCATACATCCCAGACTGTAGGCTATAATCAGGAATTGAGCACAACAGTGTGAAACAAATAATAAACAAACATACAACCCCACACAAAAAAGACCATTTATAATGGCCATAAGTCCCCACATTCAGAGGTTAGAACCAGGAATCACAATCAATATTGTTCTAACCAGGCACATTACCCCAAAAAAGAAAGAAAATGAGAACTTCGTAGGGCCATTAATTAAATCTGAGAGGAAACAGGAGGAGGGCAGATATTTAAATCCCAAAGCATGGTAGGAAGAGGGAAAAAAACATATATATATATAATTTCACCCATTTCTCATTTAGAGAGAACCACATATCACCATGCACACAATTCTTAATTCACTTAAATCAACCCATTATCTTAAAGTGTCCCATCATATGGAATCCTATAGATGTAGTGATCATTTGAATCCTCAGGGGAAAATCAAAGGAGAACCACATAGGTAATCACGGGCCTCCAGACCAGTAAAATGTTCTTCTTTCAAATTCCGCTAGCAGAGTCAATGGATTTTACCGCCTCTGAGTCCCAGCTGGGATCAAGGTATCAAGGTATCCTACCATCCTGGTAGCAATATGCATGGAGCAGAGAAAATCAGACGTGATGGAGCTACGGAGCTGCTCAGCACAATAACTCCTGGGTAATCGCTTCTTCCCAGCGTCCTCGTCTCAGCACTGTAGGGGAGGAAGTTCTCAGACACTCCTCCCCTACAGTGTCCTACATCATCCCGCCACCCAATTTTCCATATATTTCTGGTTTGAAATCTAAAATGTCAATGTTACAAATTTGGCCCCATACCTTGACAAAAAAAAATTGTCAAACTTATGCTTGTATTGTACTTGAGGGATGTTACAGACACTAAGTGTTTTCTTAGCAGTAATATATATCAAACTCTGTAGTTCAAAGCCAGGACAGAAAGTGTGTGTGTTCAAAAGGCATTATAAAATAAAACCATAAATAAACATTCCTAAAGATTGGTGGTAAAATGTGTCAAAACCCTCCATGTAAAATATGTCTATAAATCTATTTCGTATTTGTGAATGATAATTTTCTTATTAAGGAAAATGTTAATAACTTTCAATCCTTTATAATGTTATATATTTGTATACAAAGATGTTACATCACTTCAATGGTTTTTGTTCTAAAACCGGTAGAATTTTCAGTGTTCAACATTTTCAGATATTTGAATTCAAGCTCAGTGTTGAAGGTGTTGTGACATAGTATTCACACGGGTGAGTGTGTTCATGTGTTCCCATGGAAGAATTATTATTTATATCTGTTATTGAGCTTTATACAAGTTTACCCTTCTAATTTCATCCGTGTGATATATGTTTCATTTTAATTTTGCTTATGAGCCATTTTTTAAGTAATGAGCCTTCAACATGATAGAGACTTTGGATGGGGTCCAATATTGTTTGGTATTTAAATAAAAACATGTATTATGACTTTGGACACTTCTCATGATATTCAGCTTGCATTACAGTAGACTGTTGAATCACATGAATGTATATTGGCATTCCACAGCAATAAAACTCATTCACAGTACACCACAACAATAAATTACCTGTAATGTGAAGAGCTACAGAGCAATACATCTGAAAGTAATGTGCAGGATGTGAACGTTTGATGCAAAATAAACCAAATAATATATATATATATTCTGTTTTATTTTAGGACGTCATAATACAGCTTATGTCTAGGACGCACCTCTGTTTGTGTTACATACACTTCTACGTAAATTGTATAATAATTTCCATTTTGGAAATCCTCTGATAGCCAAACATTTTTTTTAATAGAACTTTCATTATTAACTTTGTTTAGTGAACTATGGAGATCAGACGACAGAGACAAATTGGTTTTACCTTTCAAGTACGGAGCTCATGACAATGTCCTTCCTTCATTCAGAAGATGTAGTAATGCATTCACTAAACTTTAGCTTTCTGTAATCTGTCAGCCACTGCTTCTTGTCATTTAAAAAAAAAATCAATGACATATATTCTCTGGATATGTGGAGCCAGTTTGCCTATAATTAATTAGTTAAGATATGCTTTCAGGCATTTAATAGTCAAATAAGACCAATTAGGAAAACTAGTTTATTTAAGACTTTACTATTGAAATTAGGTTAAGTATTTTCTCTTAATTTTTATGATCTTAGTACATTCCCTATGAAATGTAACTTATATACATATTTATATATATAAATATATTTACATATAGACAATGGGAGTACAGTAAAGCATTCACCTTCTGCAATATTCCTTCTACATAGAGCTTGCTGGTGTAAGCTTGCTGGTGTAAACATATTTGTCAAGATGTATACAGTCGTTACACATTACTATAATAGTTTACAATCTTTGTGATTATGAGTCACACTTACTAAAGACTTATAATAACATATGCAGACTGTGTTGTTTTGTGAATTGAGTCTATTTATGTCATACTTATTTGAGTGTATTCTTTGAGAGGTCAAAATACAGGCTGTTCAGAATTTTTTTCCAATACTGGTAAACACCATAAAACTACATATTGAGATGGAAGGCATTGTAGTCTTCATAAAACTGAAGAATCCCTCTTCACTTCCAGTCCAGTTATTTGGATTCTATCTGTATATCAAATATGATTTGGCCATGAACATGTTGGCATTCTTTGGAGATAGAAGTCTTGTCTAAATATGAAGAAATTGTGTTTGAATATACATATTGTATTGTGTTATAATAGGTTTAATTTGTATGTTGTCCTGCTCCAGGTATTTAAAGAATGCAACTACACCACCAGAATAGGGAATGTTGGAGAGAGTGCTGCATCCATTGTAGCAAGAATTGTGTAATCTGGAACTGGGCCAATGTTAGTAAGCTTGTTTATGAGGTCAGTGGTACATTGAAGGTATTTCTTGACTAGGGATTTAAACATTCTTCCACCCAGCCAGATATATTTTGTGAAAGTTTTCCAATTTCTGAAATTATGGGTCTTCCAAGGTGCATTTTTGGGAGCATATAGAAAAAGTTCACTTTTGGATCTGTTGACACCAGACCTTCTAACTGGTTACTGATGATAAGTGGCAGTCCTTTTATGTCTTTTTTTTAGTTTTTAGTTTTGTGTAGGTGTGTGTGTGAGATTCTCCTGAAGCCTGACACATTTTCTGCCATCAGAGAGTTGTCTGTGTGCTTCCTCTATGCAATCCTTAGTATCCATAACCACATGCACCCCTCCGCCCCCTGTCCACTGGCTTAAGTCTAATGTCCTGGTTGTTCTTTAGTGATCTGCCTTCTGCTCCTTGGTGGTTGGGTTGACAGTCTGTGTTGTCTAATATTTCTAAGTTGATTGTGTGTCTGAATCTCTGTATATATCTGTCTAGCATGAGCTTATATCATGGTTTTAAAGTCCAAGAGGATTTATTTGTAGGTATTTTGCCATAGTGTTGCTGGTTTCATAGTCCATTTAATCATTAAAGTCTGAGCTTTCTGGACATTTCTTGTTGGGCAAAATGATAGACCTTTTAGACAGGGCATGTTTCCTTTGCAGGATAGCTATACAAAAATATTAACATTTAGATCACTACCATTTCCCTCATCTTTTCAGTCAGATATCTGATTCTTTGAAAGCATATTGGAGCCTGGATGCCTGCCACTCTGCATTCGCTAATAGAGTATGCCCAGTGAAGTTGTATTCCTCACTATAAGAGACTCATCTGCCATAATGTGCATTAAACGTGGAATTAGATGGCTTCACTGTTCATGCACTAATAACACTTACATACAGCCGAGCAAGTGAAACTCAGTACTTATGCAGATAGCATTGGCAAGAAGGGAAAAAATTAGGGAAGCTATGTGTTATAAATAAAAAATATAATTTATTTTTATTACTGCCATTTTGTTGTAATTCTTGAGAAAAATATAAAAAGACATTGCCCTTTAGATGAGATATCTATGTATATCTATAGACATATACTGTATGCAGTTATTAATTATCTTAAAATGATGAACATTTAAAAAAAACAACAACAATTGCAATGGGATTTTTATGTAAGTGTACCACAGATATATGTTTTATCAAAAGCATACCAGTAGTAAAACTTCTAGTTCTATGCCAAGTAATCTAAAAAAAACCTACTGAAGCTTGAAACAATATCAACATTTCCATCATCTTGTTGTGACATGCAATCTTTAACTTTAAGTATTTCACCATTGATTATTTTAAAGACAAGAATCACATTTAACTTTTTGACCTTTGTAAAAACAATGACAGATTTGAGAACTGATTTGGAAAGTAAAATTCAGCAATTTGTAGGAATCAATATTAATTTATGAAAACTGTTTTCACAATATAAAAATAGGCACTATTTAAACATACTATGGATTTGAGATAACCAATTAAGTAACTTATTCAATGATAGCAAACATGACAGCAAACATTTAAACTAAAAAATATTTAGTAACATTGGAAATGTCAAAACTAAAATTAAAAAGATGGAATCTATAGTACGATCATATAGTCTGGCTGGTGGTAAATGTACAATGTGTTCCTTATATCCATCTTTTTTTTTTTGCTGTAGGCCCCTTTCTACCAGTGGATATATCACCACCTGTTCAGCTTCTGCCTTGACATTAGTGTATTATTTATTTTTGTTTTATAAATGCAATATCTTAAAATAATCAGTATAGACATAAAAGAGTTGACTCCAGATCATTTCAGATCACTTTAGTGAACCGATTTCCCCATAAATATAAATTAAAAAATAATGAAATTTTTTTTAAAAAAAAATCAACACTCTCGGGGCAGAAAATTGCTTGCCCTGCCACTTCATGATGACATTTTAAAAAAGTAACCTTGTCCGTGGTCCAGAGGCTGACCAAATGTCTGATACCCTGCCTGTGATGTGGAGGCTGTCCACGTACCTCCGATACCCAATATAATAAAAATGAGCAAAGTCCCCCTGACCAATGAAATCAATTTAAATAAAATTAATTCCTACCTAACCCCAACTGTACCTTGTCCAGGTAGAGGGGGACACATCTTTAAATAAACTGTAATAAAAATAAAACATTTTTTTTAAAATCACCTTTTGGGTGCCAAAAAGTCAAAGGGTGCCTTTAAAAGAAAATGTATATCTTTTCAAATATTTAATTTATCCGTGATGCCCTCAATACTCATCTTTGATCCAGGGCCCCATCTGTTTTATCACATCTGGTCCTCCAGACCTATTTGGAGAGTACTGATCAAGTGTTGGCTTCGTATTAGGGGGTTAACCAGCAAGTCTTCTCTGCTACTGTGTGCATCCAGCTTAGAACAGGCTTAAAGTATCAACAATAACAAGATCATTTTGTGCTACATTGTTTCTAAGAAGTAACCTCTGTGGAAGTTGCAGAGCTTATAAACCAGCATTATTTATAGAAATACCGCTTTTCAAATTTGAGTTCAATTTATTTTAAAGTTATTTATTGTCAGAGGAACAAGTAGCATATGAACTGTAATTTCAAAGACTATACCAGCAAAAAGACTTTTTATTAGTATTAATATATTTAAACACAGCACATGGTCCTACACAAAGTTTTTTTTGCGTGCCTGGGGAAAGTAGCTAAATGTCGGATAATTGAGAAATTCTGCTACTTTGACTGGTCTGGCCCCATTTTGGGCTAGATTGGTCTACATTGAGTCGATCCTGTGGTTATTACAACAGCGTTATTTATAAAGTAACCTGAAGTACAAAATTGAATGATTGAAACATTCAGGATAACCGGTGCAGATACAGTAATTTTAATGATGAAATTATTATTCCAGAATTATCCTAACAACCGTAAAGTTGGTTGATGAAAGGTTCATTTAGAGGCAATTAGAAAAAATGCATGGAATAGAATGAATTATTCTGCTACACAGACAATGCCAGTTCTTATTTACACAAACAAACAAAATCGTCAAAATTATAATATTGAAACGTGCATTTTGGAATAGATTTCTCTAAAAAAAAAGCTTAATGGATTATACAAAAAACTATATACAATTATATACAACTATATACAATTCTGAAAACATGCAATGCAAATGTTTGTAATTTATCTTGATGCCTGGCAAATTACTATCAAGGGCCAAATTTGAAATACATGCCTCTCAACTGTCCTGCCAAGCTCTGCCCCTGTTCTGCTTTTTGGGACATTGCTAATATCATTACATATACAACAACTGAACCTGGAATGAAGGTGAAATTAAGTCAGTATTCATTTCAGATTCATTTTTATTCCCCATATGATTATGCTATGTGGAATAAAACCTAATCTCAAACAGATACTGGCTTTCTGATGACTCTGATCTATGGAATTTGTCCATTCAGAAACTGGCCTCAATTTTGCCTCAATTTTACCTCAATATCACCTTAAGTTGTTGTATATGTAATGCTATTGGCAATTCATTACAATACATACAAGAACATAAACCAAAATAAAGGTTAAATTGAGGTAAAATTGAGATGAGATGAAGGCAAATTCACAAATGGAAAAATTCCACAAATTAGATCAAAGTCATCAGTATTCATTTCAGATTTGTTTTTATTCCACATAGCATAATGATATGGATAATAAAAACTAATCTAAAACGAATGAACAATATATAGATAGACAGCAGTATATACACAATGAAATAAATAAAAAATCTGATAAGTAAAAATAGAAAATATTGGGAGATTCTGGTGAGGGGTGAGATGGAGGGAAAGGGGGTGAGACGCTAAAGGGAGGGCTAAGATGGGTGATAGGATTGGAGGTAGGGGTGCGATGGATGATAAGCTGGAAGGAAGGATGAGATGGTGAGAGAGAGGGGGGATAAACTAGAGGGAGGGGTGAGATAAGTGATAAGGAGGAGGGAAGGGTGAGAGGTTGATAAGCTGGAAGTAGGGGAGAGATGGGTGATAACCTGGAGGAAGGAGGTGAGATGGTGGGAGAGAGATGATAAGATGGAGGGAGAGGGTGAGGGGTGTAATTAAATGTAGGGAGGGGGAGATATGGAGGGTGATAAGCTGAAGGGAGGGATGAGAGGGAATAGGATCACTCAGGGTATTATGTGCTCATTGGTAGGTTATCCTGAGTAACCCACACATACCTGGACTATCTCTATTTCCCGCTGTGAACACATGGCACAGGAGATGCAGCATTAACACTCCTTATCTTCCTGCTCAAAGACTCCTCCTCTCCCTGCTCACAGCTCCAACCACTCTGCCTGTCAGAAACACGGCAGTCATGTGACCAAGCTCAATTACAGACAGAGCCGCACAGGAAGCAGCAGGAGGAGAATGGGTCTGTGCTGACTGCAGATTGCACAGACCCCAATCTACTTCACCTCCTGTTGGAACTTGGAGAGGAAGGGCAGGGGAATTCTCCTCTATCCTGCCTCATATCCACTCAAGGCTAATCATGTGACAAGCCCCAAACTCAACATTTGGGGCTTTCACAGACAGACTGACTCAGGGCTTTAGCCCCATGTCCTCTGTTTTGTGTATGTTGCTAATCTTATAGGTTCTTTCATTTAGATGAAAAATACCTGTATAGTCTCTCATAACAGTTCTCCCAATCAGAGGTGCAAAACAACAACTGAACATCAGGTAGTAGACTATTAGTAGTTCTATATATAGTACATGAGCTTTAGGGGGCAACACCAACTATAATTTTATTTGTACTCAGAACTATTCTCACCCAGATATATCATTAACACTCAGAGCCCTTTTAATATTCAAGCATACCCCAATATGACAGCAATATGATTGAAACTTAGCGCTGAGAAATCAGTATACTGTGAAGCAACAAACTGAATGACATCAGAAGAACAAATAGTAATATGGCCCAGATAAGTAGGTACACCCAGTAAAAAGACTGACTGTTAAAGTTGTGCTGCTGACTTGGAATCAGCGTGATGCTGCAATACTTTAAACAGTAGAGTCGGTTTGATGGCTCATTCAAAACAAGGAGCTCCGTGAGCACAGGGGGTGGAAAAGAAAACCAGCACCAATCTATTCCTTAACTGTTTGGAATAGAGGAACACGAGAGTCACTCCACATGCTTCCAAGGTTTTGGGTGTGCTATACCTATGGTACAAGCAGCAGGAGGAGGATGTGTTGTCACAGTGCCTGAGTACACAATAATTTGATTGCTAAAAGTGTGGAAAAAATGTACACATGCCCTGCCTAATGTTGAGTCTACCTGCCTTGTTAGATAGAACTCTGTATCTAGCTACATAGATTTAGGCAGAAACATGCCAATGTAAATAGTGCAGTGAGACAGAGGAGTGTGGTATCAACCACACAATCCAGCGCTCGAAACTTGGGGGTAGGGACTAAGAAGAGAAGCTTATTGGTCAGTGCTAATTTACAGCTGACTCCTAACAGCCAATCAAAGGGAGCCATTTTTAATTAAGGCTGAGTGGTCTATTCCCTATCCAGAAAGGTAAACACAAAGCATAAATTTAGAGAAAAGGAAGATGTTAATTTATTATGTATCACAAATAAAACTGAACGATGAATTAGCTTAGGGTGCCTTTTATAAAGGCTGAAAATTGTTATTAAGGTAAATAAAATAATTTTATAAATGCATTAAGAAAGTGTGTTTTTTTGGTATGTGAAAAGAATCTATATTGTAGGTTCCAAGATGATAGGTGTTATTAGTCCCCCGTTCCCGGTCTTATAGCTAGGATAGCCTTGTTTCTATCCCACGCATGCTTAAAATCCTTGACTGTGTTCACCTCTACCACTTCTGCTGGAAGGCTATTCCATACATCCACTACCCTCTCAGTACTTCCTGATATTACTTTTAAATCGTTGCCCCTCTAATTTAAGACTATGTCCTCTAGTTGTGGTTGTTTTTCTTCTTTTAAATATACTCTCTTCCTTTACTGTGTTGATTCCCTTTATGTATTTAAATGTTTCTATCATATCCCCCCTGTTTCGTCTTTCCTCCAAGCTATACATGTTAAGATGCTTTAACCTTTCCTGGTAAGTTTTATCCTTCAACCCATGAACCAGTTTAGTAGCCCTTCTCTGAACTCTCTCCAAAGTATCAATATCCTTCTGGAGAAGATGTTTAACTTACCTTTGTGCCTATCCAGACTGTTTTTGCACTGTAGATCTTCAACACTGTTTCTAATAAAACACAAACCTGTTTATTTCTTTAATTTTAGAACAATAACCTTGTGTGTGATATTGCTGCAAAAATGTAAATGAAAGACACCCTATTTAGCAATCTCGTTTACTGATTTTTTTTTTAACAGTTGACAATAAATAATACTGCTGTTCATTGGATTTCCCCTGATGCAGAAGTAGTGTTACAGTTGAAGGAGTTCATAAATCATAACAATTAATACAGATAGTGACCCAAAGCAAATATGGAGAGATCGTTTGACTCAGTTTCCTTTTTGCATTTGCTATCTACAAAATGCAGAATTCATTTATTTTTTAGTGTACAAATCTGAAAGGGACTGCACTCAAATCTGCTGATAGATTGAAATGTATTAATAGTAGATCTGTCCTTTCATAACATGAGAAATGGTCAAAACCAACAACATTGTCAATGCAGTGTAAATAAAAGCACACAAAGTGATTATATAACATATTTGCCCGAATTTAAGATGACTCGAAGACGACCACCAATACACATTGTGCTGACATCTACCGGCTGCCTGCGAGGAGGATCCAGCAGGTCCCTTGCAGCTCTGCGGGGGACCTGGATCCCAGTCATATAGTCAGGCCTCTATTTAACCCCTTAGTGACATGACTTTTTTGGCTTGTCCGACGCTTGGTGACATGGGCTGTTTTAACATTTCTGAGGTGTTTGTGTTTTGCTGTAATTTATTTCTGTCTCATTTAGTGTACCCGCACAAACTATATATCGTTTTTATCGTTATAAGAAGGGCTTTCTTTTGATACCATTTTTTTGATAATAGCATATAATTTGATGTAAAAAAATAATAAAATATGGCAAAAAAATGGAAAAAAATTTTTTTGATGACTTTTATTTGAAAAATCGTATACTCATGTACAAGAGACAACAAAAAAACACTGCTAAAAAGTTTCTAATATATGTCCTGAGTTCAGAAATAGCCCATGTTTTTATGTTTTTGTGCTTTTTTATTCATGTTACAGGGCCAGAACTATAAGTGGTGCAAAGCTATTTTAAAATCCTTTCTTTCAAAATTAGCGATAGTGACATTGTAACACTGATTTCTGTACTAAATCCATGAATGACCCCCAACATGTACATATTTTTGAAAACTAGACAACTCAGGGCATTTAACTTGGGGTATTTTGACACATTTCATGTAGCCATTTTACCACCAATCTATGCCAAAGTTTGCAGAAAAAAATCTTTTTTTTTAATTTTTCACATATATTGCAATTTAGGCAAACATTACCTTAAAATGTGAAGGGGTATTTCCAAATAACACCTCAATATGTGTTCAGCAACATCTCCTGAGTACAGGGATACCACCCATGCATAGGTGTGTTGGTTTGTTTTGGGGCTAAAAGGCCACATTTAGGGGGTGCGCATTTTGGTTTTCCAACTTGGAATTCTGACATGCAGAAAACTTGTGCCCATGTCCCATTTGGGACATTTTTGAAGCCAGAAAGTGTATTCTACCCCACAAAACCATATATTTTTTTAAACTAGACACCCTAGGGTATTTCAAATGGTAGTATTTTAACACTTTCCATGCACTAATTATACTACCAGCCTATGTCAATGTTTTGGGTAGTAATTTATTTTCACATACATTGTACTTTGGGCATGAATTCACAGATCCTGTTATATGTCAGTGCCAAACAACACCTCAATATGTGTTCAGCAACATCTCCTGAGTACAGGGATACCACCCATGTATAGGTTGGTTAGGTTATTTGGGGGTTAAAAGGCCACATTTGAGAGGTGCACTTTTTGGTTTTCCAACTTGGAATTCTGACGTGCAGAAGTTAGTTAGATTATTTGGGGGCTAAAAGGCCACGTTTAGGGGGGGTGCATTTCCAACTTGGAATTTTGACATGTAGTCAGCCTGCGCCCATGTTCCATTTGGGACACTTTTGAAGCCTGTCAAAGTATTTTACCCAATAAAACCATATATTTTGGAAAACTAGACATCCTAGGGTATTTAAAATTGTGGTATTTTAACACTTCCAAGTGCTAATTCTACCACCAACCTATGTCAAAGGGTTGGGATGTAATTTTTTCCCCACACACATTGTAGTTCAGGCAGGAATTTTCAGATTCTGGTATTTGCCACTGCCAACCAAGACCTCAATATGTGTTCAGCAACATCTCCTGAGTACAGGGATACCCCCCATGCATAGGTTTGTTGGTTTGTATTGGGTCTAAAATTCCACATTTAGAGGGTGCGCAATTACAACCTGGAATTTTGACATGTAGTCAGCCTGCGCCCATGTTCCATTTGGAACATTTTTGAAGCCGTCCAATGAATTTTACTCCATCAAACCATATATTTTTGGAAAATAGACATCCTAAGGTATTTCAAATGGTGGTATTTTAATACTGTATAGGTACTAATTCTACCACCAGCCTTTGTAAAAGTTTGTGGTAGTACTTTTTTGGGAGTTTTTTTTCCACATACATTGTACTTCAGGCATGAATTCACAGATTCTGGTATATATCACTGCCAAACAACAACCCAATATGTGTTCAGCAACATCTCTCGAGTACAGGGATAGCACCCATGCATAGGTTTGTTGGTTTGTTTTTGGCTAGAAGGCAACATTTGTGAGATGCGCATCTCAAAATTCCAACTTGGAATTTTGACATGTAGTCAACCTGCGTCCGTGTCCTTTATGGGATATATCTTTGAAGCCAGCCAATGTAATTTACCCCCACCAAACCATATATTTTTTTATCGGTAGACCCCCATCACTACTTGTGGCAAGGGCTCAGCAGCCACCGATACATCGCTAGATGATGTATCAGAAAGCTGAATAGGGTCAAAATCGAACCCTGAGTCCGCGGCCTCAGAATCAGTGCGTAAGCAGTGATCTCGAGAAAAGAAGGGGTTAATAGCTCTTAGAAGAGACTATCTAGTACTGTAATACATTACAGTACAAAGAAATTAATCCATAAAACAGTGCAGATAGCAAAACATACTGTTGCTGTGCATGATTACTGCTTACACAGTGATGAATGGCAGGGAAGGGGTTAATACACAGTGAAAGACTTTCATAAAACCTGCCAATTTTATAAAATGTTAGTTTATATCACTAATACTGATCTGTCTCTTTCCGTCACAAAAATGTAAGGAGAGGGAGGCAGATCAATATTTTTGAATATTGATCCGATTAATTTTGATCTGACCAGGGCGAATGGTGAGCTTAATTGAGAAATCACCAAACCGCCTTTGCCACTAATTCGCTGTTACTGATCGCTATGCGCTCAGGCAGCTTAAAAAAAAAAATCTCAAATATTTTTACTTTACATGTAATCCCCTAGCGGGTATGTGTAAAAAAAAAAAAAATAAAATAAAAATATGCAGACAGATAAAAATTGCTTTGGCGTCAATATCATTGCGTAAGCAGTGATCGACGGCAAATAAGGGGTTAATAACTCTTAGAAGAGCCTTTTTAGTACTGTAATAAATTACAGTACAAAAAAAATTAACCCCTAAAAAATGCACAAACAGCAAAAATAAATGCGCTGATGTGCACGATCACTGCTTATGCAAGATCAGTGGCAGGGAAGGGGTTAAACGCAGGGAATTGCTTTAATACAAATTTTTTTATTGTTTTATTATTTGTGTGTTGTGAATTAATAGTTTTTTTTAACTTTTACTTACTTTTATAACTTTGATCTGTCTCTCTCCCTCACTAAAAAAAATGTGAGGAGAGGGAGGCAGATCATAACTGGTCAGATCAATATAGAGTTAATATTGATCTGACCAGTCAGTGGGGATGTTCAGGAGAGCATCCCCACTGCCTGTCAGTGTGCCTGGCAGTCACTGATTGCCTCTGTGAAGAGGAAATCGTGTGACAGCCAGAGAGCACAGGAAGCAGGTACTTCCTGCCTCCTGTGCTCTTGCCCTTAGAAGGGCAGCGCCATCTTGGTCACTCAGTGACCAAGATCGTGCATTTTTTTTTTTTTGTTTCTGATTGCCTCGACTTGCGAGGCAATCAGAAACACTTTCTGAGCATAGGAAGCGAAAAATTCGCTTCCTATGCTCACTTTTTTAATGCACGTGTTTTAAAGGCTCTGTGCCTTTAAAACCGGCATTTCGATCGCTCTCCGGAGAGATCGAAATGCCGACGGGCATTTTTTTTAGCATTTTACGATGTTTCCACACGGAAGCATCGTTACAATGCCCTTAGAGCACTGAAAGCGGAAAAACTCCGCTTTCAGTGCTCGTTTTGACACAGGACGGACTAGGTCCGTCCTGTGTCACTAACGCCTCGGCACACAGGACGGACCTAGTCCGTCCTGTGTCGCCAAGGGGTTAACATAGTAACATAGTAACATAGTAATTTAGGTTGACAATGACACAAGTCCATCAAGTTCAACCCTTCTACCGATCAGTACAGCTTTTGATCCAAAAGAAGGCAAAAAACCTTAAGGAAGCTATTTCGATTTTGCCTCCTGGGGGGAAAATTCCTTCTTGACTCCAAGCGGCAATCAGATTTCTCCTTCGATCAATAAGCTCTTTTATTAATGCTTATTCTATTATTAATAGCCCTGTATGTTCTGCTTTCCTAAAAAAACATCCAACCCATTTTTAAATGCATCTATTGTGGTTGATAGCACTACCTCCCTTGGCAGGGAGTTCCATAACTTTATTGTCCTAACCATAAAGAATCCCTTCCTTTGCTGTCTATGAAATATTTGCTCTTCCAGTCTCAGGGGGTGACCTCTTGTTCTTTGTACTTTTCTGTTAATGAACAGGTCACTGGAGAGCTCTTTATATTGGCCCTGCACAAATTTATATAATGTTATCATATCCCCTCTGAGACACCTTTTTTCTAACATATATAAATGCAATTTTTTAAGTCTCTCTTAATAACTAAGATCCTCCAAACCCCTTTTTAATTTTGTAGCTCTCCTTTGCACTTTTTCTAGTTCCTTAATATCCCTTTTAAGGACTGGTGCCCAGAACTGGACTGCATATTCAAGGTGAGGTCTTACAATTGATTTGTAAAGAGGCAAGATGATATCCTCCTCCCGTGAATCTATACCTCGTTTTATACATGCCAATATCGTATTGGCCCTTGCAGCTGCTGACTGGCATTGGGCACTGTTGCCAAGTTTGTTATCTACAATTATTCCTAAATCCTTTTCATTAGTAGTTTTTCTCAGGGAAAAACCATTTATATATAAGTATATGTTGCTTTGTTATTATTTTTTCCATAATGCATAACTTTACATTTGTCTATATTGAACCTCATTTGCCACTTTACTGCCCAGTCCCCCACTCTGTCCAAATCTTCCTGCAAAGAAAAAACATCAAGATTAGTCTTTATTGCCTTGCCTAATTTAGTATCATCAGCAAACACGGAGACATGGCTCTCAGCACATCGTGGCAGATCATTAATAAACAAATTAAAAAGAAGAGGGCCCAAAACAGACCCCTGAGGTACTCCGCTCAATACCCTTGTCCAATTTGAGGATTTTCCATTTACAACAACCCTTTGTGTTCTATCTTTTAGCCAATTTTCAATCCAAATACATACATTTGCCCCCAAACCTATCTCTCTCAATTTGAAGAGTAACCTTTTGTGTGGAACTGTATCAAATGCTTTCGCAAAATCCAAATAGATCACATCAACTGCCACACCTAGATCTATATTTTTACTGACCTCTTCATAGAATGTTATTAAGTTTGTTTGACAAGACCAGTCTTTCAAAAAAACATGTTGACTTTTACTAATTATATTCTGGTTCAAGATGTATTCTTGAGTGTATACCTTTAGTAATCCTTCAAATAGTTTCCCCACTATAGATGTCAAGCTCACTGGCCTATAATTACCTGGCAGAGATTTTGATCACTTTTTAAATATTGGAATGACATCCGCCTTTCGCCAGTCTGTTGGCACTGTACCTGAACTGAAAGACTCCCTAAAGATCATAAATAGCGGTCTGGCCAGAATTATGCTTAACTCTCTAAGTACCCTTGGGTGTATACCATCTGGCCCTGGGGCCTTGTCTATCTTAACAGAGTTTAATTGCTTAAGCACTTTTTCCTGTGTCAGCCAATCCCATGTTTGCAGTATTTTTGAGGTATTAATATAAGACAAACTTGAAAAATGAGATGAGGGGGCTTTTTCACAGCATTTGCTCTGAAAAAAAACATGTCTTCTATTTGGGCAAATATATATATATATATATATATATTGTCACAGTACCTGTTATGAAGTAAATCATGACAGTCTGAGAGACTGTTGTTCACACCGTCCCTGTGGACTATGGACCCTGTCTTTGGATATGCTATATTTGGGGTACATATTTTGGGGGCATCAGTGACCCCCATGTTCAATACAGCTGGACTTCAACACAGGCTCACTCAGAATGTCAGCCAGGATGTGCACCTTGAGATTCAAGCCTTTGCTCTATTCATTGTGTTTCCCCAGGTTAAGAAATGTTATTATGTGTTAGTGTTGAATTGTGCACTTATCCAATCAAAAAGTGTTTACTGTCCTGTGAGACATCTATTGTCTCTAGTCGTCTGGATTTCTGGATCTAACGATGGCATGTTTATTTTATGTAAAGTTGAACTATAGCTAATTACCTGTTTTAAGTTAGGTTTTCTATTGTTTGAGGCTTACCATAATATAATTAGTTTGTCCTGTGCCTTCCCCCAGCTGATGTCATGTTTGCGTGTTTATAAGTCTGTGCTGTTTGACAAATAATTGTTATTCATTCTTGCTGTAGCTAACTGCTAGTGGTCCTCTCTGCTATTTGGGTACAAATAAATGTAGCAACATCACAAAATATGTACAACTGCAGGATATAGTATCAGATAGAAAAATATATTTTGGCTATTCCTATAATGTCGAAAAGCATTATTGGATTAAATCCCAAAAATGTAAAAAATACCATCCATATACAAAGTTGGTTAGAGTAGCTATTATCCTACATGCAGAAAATGACACAGCCATAGATTCCAATGCAAGCCACAGCAATATAACATAAGTGTCCTGATAGAGCAGACATAAAATTCCCAGGTGAATGAAAAAAAGGAACACTCTCATCAGCTTGAAGATCGGGTAAACATATAAGGTTTGCTATCCTGAGGTGGGGGGCATACTTTTACCATTGTCCATGCTTCGTCGCGCCTCTTTTTGACAATGTTATGAAGTGGAGGAGCTTAGTCATTATCAGTGCAGCATGCAAACGGTTGATAAACGGTGATACCACAGCATCACTTTGCCAATTAAAAGAAGCCACTGTCAGGTACCAATTAACATGCCACAGTCAGTTTGCCTATTAAAATATGCAATAGTCAGTTTGCCTATTAAAATATGCCACCTTATTAAAAAAAAAAAAAATCCCAGCGACGAGGGCACCATACGGGGCACCCGATACCCGAGCTCCAAGTCTTATTTTCTAGTTGCCATATTGACCTGGTGCCCGTGGTTTGTCAAACCATGCATTAAATTATTATTTTGCAATTAAAATGCCAGTATTATTTTGCCATTAATATGCCTGTGTTGTTTTATTAAGCCACAGCTAATTTGCCCAATAATATGCCAGTATTATTTTGCCCAATAATATGCCATTCATTTTTTGCCATTTAATATGCCAGTATGATTTTTCCATTAATATGCCCTGGACAATTTGCCATTAAATATGCCAGTATGATTTTGCCATTTAATATGCCACTATGATTTTGCCATTTAATATGCCCCGGACAATTTGCCATTTAATATGCCAGTATGATTTTGCCAATTAATATGCCAGTATTCTTTAACAAATTAATATGCTATAATTAATACCTAGATATTTGAAAGAACTGGCAGTTGATTTTGTTCTAATACTTAGATGGGAATTTTGTATTTTATGTAATTTAGGTACTGTTCCAAAGAGCATTGAGACAGTTTTGTGAGTGTTTAGGAAAAGTTATTCTGTGATCCGCTTTTCTACCTCTGTGAACTCGTCTTGGAGCAGAGCCTCAAGTTGTGATAGATTTGGTTTGCTAGAGTAGATTATTTTGATGTTTGCGTACATGTGTACAGCTGAGGCTTTTGCAGATGTTAGTCAGATAATTTATGAACACCACATGTGACATTTTGTGATTGATCTGATACATGTGATTGGAGCCAGGTAAGTGGATGGTCACCAATACATGAATTTCTACGTTTTTGCAAAAGGATGTAATTGTTTACAGTGTGAAATACATTTACTTTGAATGCGTCAAACATGTCTACTTTTTAACTATGTAATTTCAAGAAGAGGATAAGAGAGAGAGTATAGAACATTCTAAGCCCAATAGCTGGGAAGGACAGGCCTGGTAGTTGCTTGTATGTGTGACGTTCCTGGAGTGGGTGTGAGAGTTGAGGAAGAGTATGGCTTTTAAAATCAGAAAGAATGCAGGAGGAGGTTTGAAACAAATGGAAGGGTACACAGGCAGAAAAACAGACATATTACAATCTATAACATCAAATGTGGTACAATTCAATATGACATCCAACAGAGGAAAGAAGATACAAAATACTTGTAACGCCCGGGGTCCGGGATGGAATTAGACCCTGAGTGCCCAAGATCAGGAGCTACGTTGCCGGGGAGGAGATACAGGGCTGGTGCTGGGTAACTGCACTTACCTGGTATCTTGAGGCTCCAGATTTTATGCAGCCACATACCGGGACCCTGTGTAAGCAGCTTCTGTATCAAGATTACATGGCTAGGACAGAATGAACTAAGAGAAAGCCCACATACAGAACTTAAAGGGACAGGCACAAATATAACTAAGACGACATAGAGAGGACAAGGCTAAGGGACACAAGAGAACATTACAAAGGAACAAACAGACATACAGGAACTAGCCTAACACTAAAGATTAAAAATGGTCAGGGTTTGGTCTATTGACCAAGAAGATGTTAGCTTGCCAACCACCTCAAAGTACCCCACATTTAGGCAAATCCCTAACTATGACTTAATATTAGCAAATTAATGATTAATAGAATCTAAAAGACATACAGTGAATTGACACAAACAGAGAATATACCTGTAGACTACAAAAACTGAAGAGAGATACACGGGCGGGGTTGAACATGTATAACTAAGACAGGGAACAGGGATGGAACTCTGAAACAAAACAGGTAAGAGCACTATGACAAGGAATCCCGTTTAAGGGACTTAGAGCAACCCATTTAAGGAAATCAGGGCGTCCCAATTAAGGGACTCGGGGCATGTGCAGAAGCCACTCTGTGGTCAACTGGGAAGGGTGCCACTCTGTGGCCAGACAAGGATACAATGAACAGGGCATAAATAATAGACAGGGCAAAAAAAAACAAGCAGGAAGGAATGAGAATAAATAATAAACAAGAAAGCAAAGCAGAAAGGATTCTGAAAAGCATGGAAACAGCTTGCATGCAGGTTGACTCATGACAACACTACAGATACAGAGAAAGATTATCCAAAGTCCAAAGTAAAGGAGTATGACTGTAAACCTCAGAACAATCTGAGTATTATAGCTGGGAATGGTGGGCCTGGTAGTTCCTTGTGTATGTGTGTGAAGTTCCTGGAACATGTTCCAGGAACAAGTGAATGTGTTAAGTGCTGGGTAAAGTACATGCATAGATGCATTGTATATATGTGTGTAAAAATGAGTGTATACACTTACCATACATACATAACATACGGTTTTCGCATAATAGGACATGACATTAAAAAGTCATGCTCTCTGCTTCTGGACATTTTTTTTCCCCATAAATTATGGCTGCATAACTGTAAACTTAAAATTGTCAATGTCCATTGAAGATAATATGCAATGCTAACCTTATTGTGATATCATGTGTATGATCTATAGCAAATGTTCATCTTATTGGCTCATATGAGATGCTGTGGACTGCCCTTAAAAAACAACAAATCGAGAACTGATCTCCAAAACAAATTTTGCAAAAATAAAGTTAAGTATTGGAAAAAATATATATACACGCACATTTATTTTTAACGTTTCCCATTTATTTTTAAAGTGTTTATTTTTCTTTAAGGATGGAATTGTTCTTTAACCATTCAAATTATTTCTTATGTTACACACTTCAGCAAAGAGAGATCTGATGATAACAGATTTTAACCATTCAGAAAAGTAGAACACATGTTCATTTTGACAGATTAGTATACTAAAATATTTTTAAGTTCATCTCTGTGCAGTATTAATAACATTTAAAATTCTAAACATTAAATTATATTCCAGACAAAAAGTGATACATTTTCAAGATCACTTAATATTTTCACCTGCCAGTTGTCCGACATGTTCTAGCCAAATCAGATCACAAAAGGTGACTACTGAGTCAGGGCAAATCCAAACAATTTCCTAAGTGACAACACTTAAGTAAAGGAGTTATAATCAAATAAGGAGTTAAAAGCGAGAGGAGGGGGGGGGGGGGGCGTGAAGTATAAATCATTTTTCATTGTTTACAGTTATTTGAAAAATAATGTACACCTCTTTGAATGTTATGATTTTAAGGCATCTGTTCCTTAGCAGGTCTTAAAATTTGCCCCAAAGTCAGACAGTGCAATGTTTAAAGAAATTGTAAAAGCCCAAGAGTTACATTTCAGACTTTACAGGCCTCAGCTAGCATGTTAAATGTTAAAGGTCATGACAGTACAATTAGAAAGAGACTGAACAAGAATAGTTTGCTTGGATGGGTTGTCAGGAGAAAGCCTCTTCTTTCTAAAATAGAACATTGCAGCATGGCTTAGGTTTGCAAAGTTGCATCTACACAAACTACAAACATTCTGGAATAATGTCCTTTGGACAGGTGAGATCAAAGTGTATATGGTTGGCGATAATACACAGCACGTGTTGGAGAAAACTAAACACAGCATATAAGCACAAACACCTCACAGTTTTGGAGTGGTGATGATTTGGCTTGTTTAGCAGTAATTGAGTTGACCATGAAGTCCTCTGTATACCAAATTATTCTGGACTCAAATGTGAGGCCATCTGTCTGACAAGAGCTTGGCCGAAATTAAGTTATGCAATAGGACAATGATCCCAAGCACACGAGCATATCTATAACACAATGGCTGAAAAACAGTAGAATCAAGGTATTGCAATGGACCAGTCAAAGTCCAGACCTCAACCCAATTAAATGCTGTGGCAAGAAGTTGTATTTACCTAATTGTAACATCTGCTATGGAACTGATATGTAAAGCCAAAGAATTCAAGATAGCTGTATTTTCTTTTTCCCATGATTGTATATTTATTGTGTGTTTTACATTAGTGAGCATACCACTCAATGCGTGTCTTGCTACATGATGCTCTCTTGGAGTAAGTTCCCAACAGTCCATACCACTTCTGCAAATGTGAGCAGGTAGCTGCTTTGGAACATAGAATACTAGAACTAATGTGGCAACTGGAAACACTGAGCGGAGCTTACTGCTTACAGAGAAGACATTGGCTAGGTCAGAGTAGAGGAGGGTGGAGAAGGGGAGAAGAGTTTCTAGGGCAGAAAGTTCAGTTAGTTTCATAAGGGGCAGTTGGGGGGCCGCGTACTAGGAAGGTTTGTTCTGGGTAAGTTCAACCCAAAATGTTTGCCAGTTTGTGTGAGGATGCTGGGGAGATCAGTTCAGAGGAGGCATTTATGGGGCAGGCTGACTTACCTAGCAGCCAAGTCAGTAGTCTCCTAAGCACAGGTGTAACCTTAATATTAATTAATATTCTCTGGATTTTTATAAGACTGATACACAAACAAGGGATTGGCTGACACAGGAAAAAGTGCTTAAGCAGTTTACTCCTTTGAGACATTGGACATTTGCAGCACATCCAGGCAGCAAATCTGTTGGCTACATGGGTTGCAGCTGGCACGTCCTGTGGTGGAATGACTGGTGTTAGTGATCAATGATGGATAACACCACTCAAGCAGTGTTGCTGTAATGCTTCAATGTCGAGGCATTGAGAAACACCTATATTTCTGGAGAGCAGCATGCTCCTCCAGTATGGCACTGCCCTCTTCTTTGCAGAAAGTTTTACACAAAGTAGGGGACTGGGCAAGCAAGTGGCAAATGTGGTTCAATATATACAAACGCAAAGTTATGCATTATGGAAAAAATAATAACAATTTAGCATATACTTTAAATGATATCTCCCTGGGAAAACAGACAACAGACTTGGCAACAGTGCACAATGCCAGTCAGTAGCTGCAAGGGTCAATATGATTTTTGGGCCTTGATTCACAGAACAAAGATAATATCTTACTTTTTTTAGAAGTAAATGGCATGACTACACCTTGGTTATGCAATGCACTTTTTGGCAGTCCTTAAAAATATTGTTATGTAACTAGAAAAAGTGCGATTGAGGGATACAAAATTAGTAAGGAGATTGGAGAATCTTAGTAAAGAAGAGAGACTAAAAAGGTTGTATTTATATACTTTTCAAAAATGGCATCTTTAATTGGATATTATTACATGATATAAATATGTTCAGGGCCAACACAAAGAATTGAATAAAGAATAACAGATCATCAACCTTCCAGGATCCAAACGTGATTTATTAAAGCCAAAAAACAACAAACCACAGTGAGATACCGGTGCGGATGCAGGCACTTGACATGTTCCACTTCCGAGGATGCTTTATCATAATTATTAAGCCAATATAAAGAACTCTCCAGTTACCTGTTCATTAACATAAATATACAAAGACTGTGATACGTTCTTCATCCAGAGGGGGTTCTAAGGATCTTTTACTGTTTAGGAAACACTCTATCAAGCTTCAATACACTTCAATTGCAAGGATTTCACAAAGTTAAAAATTAAATTAGCTGCCATCTTGTATCAGCTAAATACCACAACACTTTTTAATTTGTACCGTTTTGTTAGTTTTAGAAACAATCAGTTGATGGCACACTGGTAGAAATCAAACACAGGATTGGTTTCCATTGAGATACTGCACCTGTTGTTCAACACTTATTGATATTTGGTGGCTTTGATTATGCTATCTTATAACTAGCTATTAATTGCGGAACTCAGAGATTTGGAGCCGATTTGATGGCATCTGACCTTGTCTCTATCATTGGAAAACACAACAAAAACATGTATGAGTTCAAAGTATTGGCATTTCCCCCTCCATGTTAGCAATGATGAGGAAAGCAGCTGTGAAAAACATATTAGATATTGATTTTCCACACACTCTTGAATAGTCTTTAATTAGTTTTAGACTACAGACAATGTCAGTGTATGGTAACTACCTGCCTCAGTATTATCTCTCTAGAAGGTGTTTCTAATTTATTTTTAATCTGAATGATTATATTCAGATATACACTGTTTCATATTTAATTACAAAGTGTCTTTATATAATGAACTTGTTTTTTTTTTGTAATCCTAACAATACACAATATCTTGTAATTTTTTGTTGAGGATAAACAAATAAGTACACAATAGTAATCAACATTGAAACTGTAAGATCAGTGTAATAAAAACAAAAACTTAAATAAAATGTATAGTTTTAACTGGCTGAAGAACATAATGCAGCACAATTAAACATAAGCCATATATTTCTCTATGTCATCATATACTGTTTTGTTTACCTCTCCACGGCTATATCTATGAACAAATTATAAAATTGATACTTTTTTACTAAATTCCTCAAGAAACTGGTAATTACTAACTAGTTCAGTTTTGGCTATTGCTAAAATAGTATAAATAATGATGATTATTCTAAAAAGCAAATCCTGACTAGAGTTGAACGGACACCTGGATGTTCGGGTTCGGTGGGTTCGGCCGAACTTCGGAAAAATGTCCGGGTCCGTGCTCGAACTTGACCCCGAACTAGACCCCGAACCCGAACCCCATTGAAGTCAATGGGGACACGAACTTTTGGCCACTAAAATGCCTCTAAAAAAGTCATGGAAAAGGCTAGAGGGCTGCAAAAGGAAGTAAAATGTGGGTAAGAGTAGGACAAGTGCCCTGCAAACAAATATGTATAGGGAAATAACTTAAAATAACATAAAATACATACAAATTAAAAATACAGCTGAGCCATAAAATAGCACTAGATGGAATCTTTGATTTTAGCTTTGGAAGAACATACATCTAAAGCATGGCTGCCAGGAGGATCAACAGAATTATCCATTTGAGAGATGGTTGGAGTGCAGGGTATTCTCTTTCAGTTTATACTAAGTGACCCATAGGTTGAGGAGGCGGTGACCGTGGTGGTGTAGGTGGAAGCGGCGCTGGAGGAGGAGGAGGTAGCCAGAATCTTTGATAGTGCGCTGTAAGCACAGTATTTGACAGTTCTATTTGACTCTCAGATGTAATACATGTAATGCTATTGCTATTCTATAAACCGAAATAGAATTCAACTGACCTATTCGTATGAATGGGGACTCTATTTCAGTTTATAGAATAGCAATAGCATTACATGTATTCCATAAACCGAAAGTCTATAAACCGAATGTCTTTCGGTTTATAGACTTTCGGTTTATGTAATACATGTAATGCTATTGGCTTTCTATAAATCGAAATAGAGTCCCCATTTATAAGAATTTCTTATGAATGGGGACTCTATTTCAGTTTATAGAAAGCCAATAGCATTACATGTATTCCATAAACCGAAAGTCTATAAAGCGAAAGACATTTGGTTTATAGACTTTCGGTTTATGGAATACATGTAATGCTATTGCTATTCTATAAACTGAAAGTCTATAAACCGAAAGACATTTGGTTTATAGAATAGCAATAGCATTACATGTATTCTATAAACCAAAAGTCTATAAACCGAATGTCGTTCGGTTTATAGACTTTCGGCTTATGGAATACATGTAATACTATTGGCTTTCTATAAACCAAAATAGAGTCCCCATTAATAAGATTTTCTTATGAATGGAGACTCTATTTCGGTTTATAGAAAGCCAATAGCATTACATACAATGTAATCGCCGAACCCCGAACTCCATCATGGACATACAGTGAAATGTCCGTGTTCGGGTCCGGGGTCCAAAAATCGTAAAGTTCGGGTTCGCTCAACACTAATCCTGACCCTTTTTTGGAGTAATAACTTTATCATAATAATATTACTATGCTTATGCACAGGCATCAAAGAATAGACAATTATGGTAGGTAAATGTTCTAGAATAATTTATCAAAAATATGATATCCATATTCTCCATTTTGATGTCAATGACTGGTAATTTGGAACACTTTGCAGTATGACAAGAAAATAAAAACTGTGTGGTATGTTATCATATTAGGTTTGTGGGACAAACATGATAAATCAAGTTAAACTCCTGTTACCACAGAGTATTCTTCCAGTTTGATTCAAATTGTTTTCTTGAACCAAAAAAATCTTTGTCTTGAAAGGGTTAAGCTACTGCATTAGATGCTGTTTTATTTAAGATACATGGTGTCAAGAACTTGCGGTGCCTTGCTGTCTTATTCACATTAAAACTCCAGCCGAGATGATTATGATGTAGGTTATCATAAATGTTTTGTCATTAGGACACATTAAAATAATAGTTCCATATGCTGGTAAGGGGAAAAACATCAGGTTACCATCTTTATGAAGTATTGTAATCTTGAATACCTGAAGTCCACTTGCAGATTCATGACATGAATAGGACAGTATTCTTTTCTCATTTTCAGTTGATCATCTATCGTTCTAGATCAAAAATTGGACAATCTGAGAAGTGGACATGTACCATTTGATGACTAAACCTCCTAAAACCCCAGAAAAAGTCCCATAGCCCATACATTTAATTGCAAAAGGTCTGGATCTTTGCATCCAAAGCCAAACTCCCCATCCCAGTTCACTCTAATTGCTATAATCAGTGTATGTCGTCCTTCTGACTGCCTGTAACAGCAATCGTGCTACAACACTCTGTTCAAAAGAGCTTCAACAAAACTGTAGATATATAGTGGAAAATATATTTAATATACAATATAATACAACACAATAAGAGTACACACTCAGTGTGCAAAATGTGTCAAGCATCTAATCTGTTACCCGTGGATTTGTCTGTCTTTATTCCTATGATTTAATGTCTAAGAACTATCAATAAATGCTTTTTACACTTTGGATTACAAAAGATCTTCATCTGTTTTTCCGGAGTCAACTGGTGTATACAATTATGTGTACTGCCTGTAGAGGATGGGAGTTGGAGTCCTGCTGCATTACAGCACCCAGTAAACATTACAGTAATATTATATGGCAGTATAACTGGAGGAATTGTGCTGGCAATTTGTTTACTTTCTGTTGTTTAAGGATCTGACACTGTATATTATTTAAGATACATATTTCTAACAAAAGGGTTTGTATTATTTTTAGAAATATATTCTTTAAAAAATTGGTGTTTTTTATTTTTAACGCTATATTCTCCCTCATTTCTATTATTGCATTATACAGCTAAAAGGCCATATTTTTTCTTAATGAAAAATGTATGCAGCCAGTGCACACATACCTTTCTCATGAAGTGGCCCACTGCAGAAAAAAACTTGCTGCTCTACATAGCCTTTGGTTGGCTTTTACTTTTGGATGGACTGGTGTTGGTTCTTTTTGCTACTTCAAATGATGGGCTAAAATGTACATAGCTTCTTCAGAACTACCTGCAGGCTATAGGGCTGAGAAAATGTCCCACACTTCAAAATTAAAAATAAAATAATTCCCATTTGGGCCAACGGCATTTAATTGACTGACTGAGACAGATAATTGGAAGTCTTCAATCCCAGCTTCACCATTTTCTGTGTTTTGAAAACTTGTCATGACCCCCATATGTGTAACAAGTGGGCTGGGAGTTGGCCAAATTGCCAAAATTTTAATAGAGGGCACAAGGCTTCTAGCCATGGCTCCCCCTAATTTTATTTTGGACCGAGGTTCATTTTTTTAATTACATGTTTAAATTTTATTGTTTCAGTTTGCTCAGAGAAGCTGAATTGAAATGTCCGTAATGCGGTTATGTTAGCCAAATTCAGAGAGTATTCGGAGTTGATCGGGACATGATGAGTAGCCAAAAATCTATGGTTCTCATGGTAAAAATGCCAGATCCAAACAGTTCATATGCTTTGGTTCCGCACGGCCAGAACTACACATTTCGAGGATTTGTTTGATTCAGTTTTCATTCTGAATCCAATTCAGAACATATCAGTGCATTTTGAGTAGACCCTTATATTTTGGCTATACATTTTACTATATATTATCCTCCTCTCTCCAGTGTTTAAATATTTTGCAAATGGCAAAAAAATCCCACCGGGAAGGCACTCCATCGTGTTCCAAGGCAAATTAGGCTGAACCAACCTTTGATAAATAGCGTAATATTGTGCTCATGTTCCCCCAGACGGCAATGTAATGGTTTGGTGGTCCTTCCTGTGTTTCTTAATTCACATGGGTGAAATAAAAGATATATTAAACTAAAAATGTAACAGGCAATTAGATGTTTAATGTTTAATATTGAAAATTGTGACAGCACCTTATAAACAAGGTAAATTTCTTACTAATCTTTTTTATGCACTATTAAATGTTGGAAATTACTTTGGGACAATAATCTCTCTCATGAGCTAAATTAAATCAGTAGGTATTTGTTGGTAAAACCCTTCAAAATACTATTGGAGTATTGCACCATTATAATGTAGGTGTCACTATACACGATATACAAGCATTGGAGCAATGTTAGAATTATATGGCTTTATAAAGACAGTTTGTATGGTTATGTAGAAATGTGATATACACAGCGCCTATTTTGTGAAATCAAAGTGAACCCTTTACCAAATACAAAAAAAAAAAAATATATATTATTATTATAAATGTATACAAATCCAGCGATACACTGATTGAGGATATTGACAATGAAATATCTCAGTGGATTGGACAGATGAGTCGCATTGAGAAAATAAGCTGCTAGTCTTTATGAGAAAACAGTGGAACAAGCCACTGTAAAGGGAAACAGAATGGGAACGGATACAGAAACGTGCTGGTCAGTAAGGAAGTAAGAATTTAGAACCTGGCCAGGTAACTTCACTTAACAGGAGGGATGCGTTTCGTTCGGGGAACTTCTTCAGCCTCTAAACAAACAGACCAGCATGGTGAAGTTACCTGGCCAGGTTCTAAATTCTTACTTCCTTACTGACCAGCACGTTTCTGTATCCGTGTACTATTCATGGTATTTTGCTAACCTAATCAGCAGGTGAGTAATTTGACACTATGCCTGTGGTTACATTTGTATCTGTGTCTGTTCATTTGTATTTAAAGGCACATATCATTGTTTCTTGTTTTTAACAATTTGTCATTTTTTTGTTACATTTGTGTATATTTTTTCTATATGTATTTATATATTGCATTTGTTTTTATATATTATTAAATGTATATATTTTATATTAATTTACTATCTTTGGTTTTTTATGTTGATTGACACTTACTCTGTTTAACTGCCAAGCTTTGTATGGTTATGTACTGAATTGGACAGTCACAGGCAAAAGGCTTAAAAATATGAAAATGAATTTTAAACATAAAGTTTCTACTAGTTTCAACCTTGTGATAGCATGTTACCATGGGTCAAAATTGTGTTGTGTCTCTGATTTTCTGCATGGCCAAATCACTGAGCACAAACATATTCTATCAGTGCAGATTTATGTTTTATTCATCCATACATAGTACCTTGTGGCGAGCATGTCTTATTGAGACCCATTTGGAAAATCCAATTTACTTCATGGGGTTGATTCTATAAGCAACTAAAGGGATTTTTCCAGGGCTCAGTGTATAGACACTTCTATATTAAAAAAGTTAAAATAATGCCCTTATGGTGACTAATGATTGTTTGTGATGATAATAGTGATAAAAAGTGATATAATACAATAATCTATTACACACACAATAATAAAAAATTGTGTTAATGATATCGAATAACAGCAGTGTGCTAGTAATCAACAGTGAAATAAAACACAGTGGAATCAAACACACATAATAAAAAACAATACTTAGCACATGAATACTCTTAGGACAGTTAACCTTGTGTTTCAGTGCTGCGCAAGACTCATGGGGTTGATTCTATAAGCAACTAAAGGGATTTTTCCAGGGCTCAGTGTATAGACACTTCTATATTAAAAAAGTTAAAATAATGCCCTTATGGTGACTAATGATTGTTTGTGATGATAATAGTGATAAAAAGTGATATAATACAATAATCTATTACACACACAATAATAAAAAATTGTGTTAATGATATCGAATAACAGCAGTGTGCTAGTAATCAACAGTGAAATAAAACACAGTGGAATCAAACACACATAATAAAAAACAATACTTAGCACATGAATACTCTTAGGACAGTTAACCTTGTGTTTCAGTGCTGCGCAAGACTTTGGCGGCTCACAGAAATCAGAAATCACCCAATGAGTTTCGTCCGAAAATGAACTTCATCATTGGAATGTCTTAACCGTAAAAATTCAATGGTTAAATATCCCTCCTACAATTTGTCTGAATTGTTTAGCCAAAATGATTTTTAGAGATTGTAAAATTTAGACGAAACACACTGTATGAATAGCCCTCTTTCGGCTTTCACATGTTTTCGCATTTGTAAAAAGTGTCTCATAGGCTTATTTGCGACAATGGGTGCAAGGACCTCCCAAAACCACATTCCAGTGTTTGTTTAAAATCTTTTTTATTTGCAGAGCTGTGTCATGGTTATTGTGGGTTTGTGGCTGTTTCCTCTTCAGCCTCTAGTGGCCGCTATTCTTGGGTGCCCATTCTACTCCTGTTGTCAGCTGCCTCGTTATCCTCAGCCCTTCCCTATTTAAACCTGCAGCTTATGGCAATCAGTGCCTTTGCATTGCTTTGGTTGCTGCCTGATAGTGCCCTGTGTCCTTACTATGTTTGTGTGCTGCCAGCCCCGATCTTTTGCCTGTCTGACTATTCTTCTGCCTAAGCCACTGTACCTTTGCCTTGATTCAGTATTCTGTATCCAGCTTCCTGTTTGTTGGGTTTAGTTTCGGTATCCTGGTAATAGTTCAGAGTGCAAAAGTCTGGGGGAACGAAACCTGCGGCTCAACCATAGGGTGGAATTCCTTCAGGCAGAATATTTTGTTCTGTTGCTGGGGTCTGTTACAAAAGACCTATATCGAATCTGTACAGCAGTTCCAGCCTCATACCTGAACATGACAGTTATCACAGGCCCATGTCCTGCCTTAGTTCCAGTCTGTAACCTGTCCTGCCTCAGTTCAAGTCTCAGCTACCAGTCCTGTCTTTGTTCAAGTCTCAGCTTCTTGTCCTATCTTTGTTCAAGTCTCAGCTAATTGTCCTGTCTTTGTCAAGTCTCAGCTACTTGTCCTGTCTTTGTTCTAGTCTCAGTTACTTGTCCTGCCTTAGTTCCAGTCTATTACCTGTCCTGCCGCAGTTCCAGTCTCAGCAACCAGTCCTGTCTCAGTCCCAGTCTCTGCTACCTGTCCAGTCTTAGTCCAGTCCCAGTTATGCATCGTGGGGTGCAGACAGACCCCACACCCTGCCCTGCAACGAGGCTCCTCCCTGGTCTGTTATCCCAGGTTGTGGCAAGCTGCTACATTATATTCTGAGATAAAGGACATGCCAAAATTTCTGGTCTCTGGCCTATTATTTATGGTAGGTTTCAGAATATCAGTTCTGTTCATGTTTTCAATGTCTTTTTCAGCTATCTCAAGTTGTTCTGTGGCATAATGTTTATGAATAAATGTATCTTTCAGTATTTTTGTTTGATTCTTCTGAACTGGCCTTTGGTATGTTCTTAAGCCAGTTCAGATGATGGCAGATTTTTTTTTTCTATGTAATTATTGCTGTGTATCTTCTTAAAGAAGGTTTTAGATTTCAGAAAACCATCCTCAATATAGAAATTGAATTCTGGAAAGTGTATAGCTTCAGAACTGTGTGTAAAGGTGAACCTGAGGTTATGGTCGTTGTTATTGAGATATGTCTCAAAGTCCCCCAGTTCTGACTCAGATCCCTTCCAGATAAAAATAATATCATCTATGTGCTGTTGCCATGTGACCAGGTTTGCACCGTAGGGGTTGCTATCTCCCACATATATGGACTCCCACCAATCCCATGAACAGGTTGGCGTAACTCGGAGAAAACCTGGTCCCCATGGCTGTACCACATTTCTGAAGATGGAATTCTCCCTCGAAATAAAAACAGTTGTAATTCAAAATACCGTATTTGCTCGATTATAAGATGACCCTGATTATAAGACGAACCCCCCAAATTTGTACATTCCTTTAGGAAAAAAACTAAAAGCCTGATTATAAGAATACCCTATAGGAAAAAAGTTTAACTTGTATATATGTAAATTGCTTTTTAATATTTTATAAAAAATGTATATTATACAAATGCATTTCTTGTTTTGTATTTGCTTTTATGTGCCAATGCGGCCTCTCTCCCTCTCCCCCAGCTGTCTCTTTCCCCCAGCATTGTCTCTCTCTCCCCCCAAAACTTCTCTCTATTGTCTCTATCTATCCACCCTCCCCTTTTCTCTCTGTCCCCCTCCCTCCCCTTGTCTGTGTCTCCCCCCTACCTCCCCTTGTCTGTCTGTGTCCCCCCCTTGTCTGTCTGTGTCCTCCCCCTCCCCCTCCCTTTGTCTCTCTCTATCCCCCCCTCCCCTTTTATCTCTGTCCCCCTCCCTCCCCTTGTCTGTCTGTGTCCTCCCCCCTCCCTTTGTCTCTCTCTATCCCCCCTCCTCCCCTTGTATGTCTGTGTCCTCTGCCCCCCCCCCTTATCTGGTTTCGTTCCCTGGTGGTTAGTGAGGGCAGCTGGGGGATGTCTGCACGATATGTGCAGACATCCTCCATGCTGCCCGACACGGCAGTCTATTATGACGGACAGCTGGTATCGTGCAGACATTCCCCAGCTGCCCGATTCACCCTGGTGCCTAGTGGGGCAGCAGAGGATGTCTGCACGTTTTCCCTGCTGCCGCCCGGCATGATCGCCGGGACTTCTGTGACGAAAGCGGAAGTACCCGGCTTCTTCATAGAAGCCCCGGCGGTCGTGCCGGGCGGAAGCAGGGGAGTCTGCGCTCATCGCGCAGACATCCCCTGCTTTTAGAGAGGGGGATCCAGGTCCCCTGCAGCTCTGCTGGGGACCTGGATCCCTGTCTTATAGTCTGACCTCAATTTGAGGTCAGATTATAAGACGACCTCGAATGTAAGACAAGGAGGATTTTTCAGAGCATTTGCTCTGAAAAAACCTCGTCTTATATTCGAGCAAATATGGTAAATTCTATAGATTCAATCAAAAATCTAGATTGCATGGGGTCTAGTGGGACATCCTCATCTAGGGTGTGTTTAACTGCATCGACACCCATAGTATGACTGATTGAAGTGTAGAGGGCCGAAACATCTGCTATAACTAAAATGTAACTTGGATCCCATATAATCTCATAGAGGGAATTTATTATATCAGTGCCGTCTTTGATATATTAGGTGATACATATAAGACATGGAGTCTATCTCTGAGATGATTGGACAACCTGGAGGGTTGTCTATACTTTTGTGGATCTTGGGTAAAAAATAGAAATATGGAACAACTGGCTGTGGGGATGATAGAAAGCTATATTCTTGCTGATTTATAACCCCCTGTTCTTTTCCTTTGTCCAAAAGGATGTTTAAAACCACTTGAAATTTGAACATTGGCTTCCCCTGCAGCTTTTGACAAGTGGAGCTATCCCCCAGGAGTCTATTAGCCTCAGTGAGATAACCCTCCCTACTCATGACAACCACCCCTCCCCCTTATCTGCTGGTCTGATGATATAAGATATATTTTCTTTTAGTTCTTTCATAGCTGTTTTACTTTCAGGGTCAAATTTTGATGATGTTTGATTTTATTGAAATCTAAAGCTTCTATGTCTTTAAGAACTATTTTTGTTTTTATAAAGTTTGAACCTCTTTCTATCATAGGTACAAAGGAAGATTTTTCTTTAAGGGATGTATGATTTTTGGTGATGGATTTTCTTTATGTGGAACAGCTTGTTCTGTACTGCTGGTATATTCCAGATTATGCGAGTGATCTCCGTCTTTATTTTTGGCGAATCGTCTTTTGATGGCTAGCTTTCTTATAAACATCTGTCTACAAACAGATTACATTTTTTAAGTAATTTTGTGGGGGCAAAAGAGACTTTCTGTTTGGGGAGATATCTCTTGCTTTTCGTCTTGTCATCTCCATCACTGAACGACCTATTTCTAAAAAATGATTGTGCTTTTCTGTGATGTACAGGGGTCTTTTGTTGAAACTAGATCTATCCTCTACAGGGCTTCTCCCTTGTTTCCTTATATATCTCTGGTGATCATCAAATCTATCACCTGGACTACCAATGTATCTTCTATGTGGAGACTGTTCCCATCTTTTCCTTGGCCAATCTCTATTGCTGTTTCTGGGTTATTCCCTATATCTGTAGTCTGAATCTAATCTAGAGTCGTATCTATGGCCTCTGATTGCTGGTCTATATTGATATGCTCTACCCACTTTTTTATGGGGATCTTCTCTTTTTGGATTATCTTGGGTATTATGGTAGGAATGGTCTCTTGCTTTCTTTTTCCATTGTCTTTGTACCTCTCTTATAGTCCTCACTGTCTCTGATGAACTTACGTTTTTTGTTAATCATAGTTTTGCTTTCCAATCATAAAGTGTCTTCTGTAGATCTAAATCAAATCTCTTTCTTATAACAGGAGCATATCTTTCTTGTGTTTAGCCACTATAAGATTCATTAAACCCATTAAACATTCTTCTTATTTTCAGGCTATCATTATTTCCCTTATCCTCTCCATCTATTTTTCTTACTTGTAGCCATAGCCAGTGCTCAAAATCCAAGTGAAGTGAAAACAAGAATACAGTGCAAAAAATTGAACAAGCAAATACGCAAGGCCACAAGTGTAAAAAGTGTCTAAACACGAACACTAGTGAATAATTAGAGTGTCCACTGAACACCGACAGCTGACATTTTCACTAGTGTTCGTGTTTACACATGTTTTTACACTTGTGGCCTTGCTTATTTGCTCGTCCAATTTTAGACAAAAAATCTGCCATCATCCAAACTGGCTTAAGAACATACCCAAAGGCCAGTTCAGAAGAATCAGAAAAAATGCAGTGATATTGAAACTTTAAGAGAACAAACAAAAATCCTGAAAGATACATTTAGTCAGAAAAATTACGCCACAGAACAACTTGAGCTAGCTGAAAGAGAAATAGAAAACATGAACAGAACTGATATTCTGAAACCAACCATAAAGAATACTCCCGAGACCAAAGATTTTGGCATGTCTTTTATCTCAGAATATAATGTAGCAGCTCTGAAAATAAAAAAAGAACGCGGTTTTGGGAGGTTATTGCGCCCACTGTTGCAAATAAGCCCACCATTATTTTTAGAAGAGCTCCAAACTTGAAGTCTGCACTAGATGGCTCAAGCTGGCTTAGTTAACAAAGTAAATGTTTTTTTTTCAAATGTGAAAATTGCAACGCCTGTACCCATCAAACTAGGAAAAGAACAGAATTTAATTCTCAAAGTACCAGGAAATCCTATAAAATCAAGAGTTTTATAAATCACAATATTACATTTGGTAGAGTGTGGCTGTGGCGCACTCTATATATTTGTGTGCATCCTGTCAAAAATGCTAACATTTAATTGTTCATTTTATTTCATTTGTATAAAACTTGTATTATTAAAATTGTTATAATATTGCATTTAATATTGCATTAATTAGTAACATCCTTTTATAAGTCGTTTTTAGCTCAAGATTCCACATATAGTAAAGTAGGTTATTAAAGGATTAGGAGCACTTTAAGTGGAAGAGGTGATTTCACACTTCTTTCTATATGAATTCATTCGAAAGTCGGCTCTGTGAGACTCTTTATATAAATACGAAAACATGTGAAAGCCATAAGAGGGCTATTCATACAGCATGTTTCGACAAAATTCAACAATCTCATTTTGGATAAATGATTCAGACTAATTGGAGGAGGGGTATAAAACCATTGCGTTTTTTTGGCTAAAACATTCCAGTGATGAAGTTCATTTTTGCACAAAACGCGTTGGGTGATTTCTGATTCCTGTGAGCCACCGTACACCCGGAAGTCCTTTGCTGCACTGAAGCACAAGGTTAGCTTTCGCCTGGAAGGGCTTGGTGCCTCACAGCTCCGTTGTTTTATTCAAAACATTATTCTTTCTGTGGACTTTAAAATGGATATTTGCATGTCCCGATGTTGACTTTGTGTTTTTATCCATCGGGTAATAAATTATTGGAACCGTTATTGGGCTGATCAACATCATTTACCATCATCGCCAGAGAAGTGGTGGCAAGTATAACATCTAATGTGCATATTCCACGCTCCTTGGTCATTGGAGCTGTGCTTGTGAGTGTTCCATCACATCTATATACAACTATACAAATTGCACTAGGTCCCTGGTATAATTTTTTTTCAGGTGCAATCAGCAAACAAAAAGTGTTCCTGTGCTAAGTATTGTTTTTTATTATGTGTGTTTGATTCCACAG
This sequence comes from Pelodytes ibericus, assembly GCA_036172795.1. Classification (NCBI taxonomy): domain Eukaryota; kingdom Metazoa; phylum Chordata; class Amphibia; order Anura; family Pelodytidae; genus Pelodytes; species Pelodytes ibericus. The sequence goes on from CM069858.1 coordinate 114,742,827, forward strand.
GGTTTTTTTTTCACCGCTGATTACTAGCACACTTCTGTTATTTGCTATCATTACCACACATTTTTATTATTGTGTGTATAATAGATTATTGTATTATATCACTTTTTATCGCTATTATCATCACGAACAATCATTAGTCACCATTATAATAATTTAATATAGAAGTGCCTATACACTGAGCGCTCGCTGGAAAAATCCCTTTTGACCACACAGTTAGAAGCTGTCTCTGTTTGTTCCATTTCAGCTGCCGGTGTTTAGTGGAACCTCTAATTATTCACTAGTGTTCATGTTTCCACATGTTTTTACACTTGTGGCCTTGCATTTTTGCTAGTTTTTTTCCACTGTATATGAGATGATTCTATAAGCCCTGATCCTGACCAAATTCGGGTCAGATCGGGGCTAAATGGAGAAATCTGTGATTCAGCTGTTCAATATGGAAGCTTTTGGTCCAAAATCACCAATGTATGCATATTTTTGTCTGGATTTCAGCCATATTCAGTTTGGAGACCTTGACCTGGGGAATCCCATGGATTCCGGATATTCTTAAAGTACTGAGACCTCTTGAACTTGACCAGATTCACAAAAATAGTCAGATTTCTGGAATTTTAATTTGCCAGCTAGCAGCTGTCAAACTGAACTTTATAGTACATATAAAATACGTAAAAAACAGACCGATATTCACCTACTGTAAAACTGGGTTCCTCCCACCAACTGCTGACTCCTGGTGTGCAGAGGGATCAACCGCCAAAGGTACATACATGTGTATACCACATCGTTCATGTCTGATGTGTAACGCATGGGGTCCAGGATGGTAAGGGACCCTGAGTGCCTGAGATCAGGAGCTATGTTGCAGGGTGGAGAGACAGGACCTGGTGCTGGGTAACTGCAATCCTTGGAGGTTTGGGACCTCAAGTTTTTGCAGCCACAACCAGGCCCTGTGAAGCAGCTGCTGTGTCCAGGTGCCAGGGCTGGAGAGGACAGAGGGAAAACATAAGCAAGATAAAACAGAAACCAACTGAGGATAAATACAAGGCACAGGGTTAAGGAACACAAGAGACACATACAAAGGACCAAACATAAATACAGGAACTAGCGTAACACTAAATATGGTAAAGGTGGGGGTTTGGTTCACCAATTGGCCAATTAGATGCTAGCTTGCCAACCACGTCAAGGTACCCCACATAGGCAAGTCCCTAACTAAGACATAATATTAGCAAAGCAAAAACAAATAATAAAATATAAAAGACATAAATGGAATAGACACAGAGGAAATACCTGTATACTGCACTACTAAGGACTGAACATAAATGGATGTGGTTTAAATAGAAGTAAACTGACAAGGCAGAGGGAATGAGAGAAAACCTGGAATGAAATATAAGGACAGGCAGAAAGAAGACATACCAGGACTACAGTGCAAGGACAGGACTACAGGGCAAGGACAGGACTACAGAGCAAGGACAGGACTACAGGGCAAGGACTGAACTAAGCGTAAATAATAAACAAAAAATCAAAGCAAGAAGCATACAGAAAAGCCTGGATACAACCTGAATGATCCTGCACAAGGGTGTATGGTTACATGATCATCAAAATGTAGTTGGCTACCTCTGGAATGCAATCTTTGCAAGTACTACTGTACATCCATGGGGGGGGGGGGGATTGGTAGGCTATTTAACATATTTATTTTATTTAATTATATGGGACCAGTGACATTTGGGGGACCTTTAATTTTTCTAGGGACCACAGGCATTGGGCCAGCCATGGCCCAGTGGTCCACCTCAACAGTCTTGGCCCCATTTTGAGAGAAAGGAAGTAGGAGTCATTGAGGAGCATGGCTGAGGCTGTTCCAGAACTATTTTTATCACATAGGTGAACACTTCCAGCACTGTAGGGAGCACTATTTTTGTTCCCCACAGCAATGGAAGGGTTAATATGTGCATATATTGGCTTTAATTAGCTGATGCTCATTTAGCTTGCCTTTTTTAGCTTTGCACAATTTTAAATACCCTGGGTTATGTACTGTTTAAAACTATGTGATACTGACTTGAACAAATAAAAAATAAAATACCCAAAATAGAACATGGGCACAGGATAACAGTGTATATAAAAGTCATATAAAGATCTATCTCTGTTACTCTTTCCCCTTTGCACTTCCATGTGGCTACATCACCGTATTACACTGGAATTATGTGATACAGATCTGAGTAAAAAAAAAAAAATGGTTTTCTTAGGGATATCTTATTTTGACAACTTTAATCACAGTCCTGTCCCTTTTGTCTCTTTGTACCCTTATGCAAAGAAATATCTATATATATATTTCCCTCACAAGTGTCAGTAATCCATATGGCATGTGTTTACAGTTGATGGAAATATGTGGTAACACCATATGAATTGGTGACTCATTGCTGTAGTTAATCACTAGCAGGTACTGGAATTAGTGAAGTGTTCACTACTAGTATAGCAAAGTAATTTGATATTTTAGCATATGCTGATAAAAGTGAACACATCTCAGCAGCTGTTTTCTGGGGCTATTGACACATAAAGTCTGTTCCATTTAGTTTGTTTTGCCTTTCAACCTGAGGCAATGTTTTATATTCCTGCTTATTACTGTTATTGCTAATTTTGTTATTTTGATGCTACTTTGAAAAACATTTTCCTGTCCTGTCACTAGACACACATTTACAAAATATGTATTTACATTTTTTTATGTTTTTAAAATAAAATAAATTCTATAGCTACAGGTTACAAAAAACTGTTTCAGGAAGAATAATTATGAAATCTTCAGAAATATTTCTATAAAATTGTTCCAATACAATTTGACAGAACATGACTTGCAAGCCTAGTTTGTTTTTAGCAGACATTTAGGTAAAAACAGCATTTGTAATCTTCAGTGGTCATTAAGTAGTAGCAAATATCACTGTAAAAACAACATTTTTATTTGATCATAAGACCTACGTTTTTCAGATTGGGAACTGCAATCTTATCAGATTGGTATGCCAAAGATTTGCATGATTTATTTTAATACCACAGATCTCATCTTAGTACAAGTGAGTTCACACAGCCTTTGGAACTACAGAAAGAACTGCTCATAATAAGCATAGAGGTTTCAAATCATTTTATTTAAATGTCAGTCAGCATTAATCAATACATTGATTGGATTTAATATAATTTATGAATTTTTAGTAGATAGAAATCTGTATTTTTTTCTAAGCAGACTTTTTATAAGTCTTGTACATATTTGTGCCATTTCCATTTCAACTTAGTTACTTGATAATTAGAAGCTCCTCTCTGTTGCATCCCTTCTCTACTCTTGAATCTTGACACAAATAATCACAATAGTGAAAACAAGAAACATATGTATCTTTTTTTCTTAAGACAAAGGGGTATATTCACTAAAATTCAGGATTGGAGGTTGAGATTTGCACTAATCTCGACCGCCAACCTTGAACAGACTCATACCAACCCCATGAATGCCTCATCTCAACCCTGCAAAATGGTATTCACTAACAATTTTGCAAAGATGAAAATTAAGTGAAGCCTTGCTAATATGAATGTGAGCAACATGAAACTTGGGAATGGGAAAGCTCCCATTCATTTTAATGGAGGAAGGAAAAATTATGTTCTGCCTAAGTCCAACTGTCATGCTTTACATCACTTCAGCTGACACTTGGCATTGTACCTGGTGATGTGAGACTTGCATGCAGCTGCTCGGCCATGGAAACTAGACTTTTGTTGGTTTTGGATGAATGTGTTTTCACATGAAAATCATCTTTATTGTCCATTTGTCCTAATAACTAATGCCGAAAACTAAACGAAAATTGAGTAAACACATGCAAAATAAATAAAAGAAATTCGTTCATTTGGACATTTGTTCATTCGGATGCCATTTGCACAAAGACACAGCCATTTGAAATAAAAGCAGCATCAGAAATGAACGAATTGCTGAATAAATTAATTTTGCAAGAATAGTCCACATGCAACACAATCCCAACTAGTACACCATTAGATTCTGTGTCATAAGCTGTAACGCTGGATCCCAAATTAAAAGGCTGACTGGGTTAGAAGATAATTACCGCCATGGTAAGAAGGTGCTCAGCTTTAACCGGGATGCTTCTTTCCACGAATCAGTATACAGTAAAAATAGGCTCCTATGAGTAAGCACTAACCTTGACCGCAAAGCGCATAAGGCAAATTCATTGTGCACTGTCCTTTTCCTCGTTTGTATTTGTTCGGGAATAAATATATATGTATGATTTTTTTTTTTTGCATAAGAGGAGGAAAATAGGAGTGAGCTGATTTTTGCTGTCTTATCAGCTCACTACTGTGAAATCAGTCTTAGCATTTGATAAATTTGATAAATTCGCTAACTTTTTTTAATAAAATAATAAAGTGTTTAAATAGTAAGTGTAATACAACTAATGAATACTATCATGTAATTAGATGCTTCTGCCCTGGGGTAGACTATTACATTGGGTTAGGTTTAGGTTATTGAAGTAAAGTGAAGGATAGTGTAGGCCTTAGCCTAGTTAAGAATTAATTTATTCTAGCTCTTTGGTGCTTTTAAATGTAAATTACTCAAGCACTATATTGTTGTCACTCACTCACTAACTGCAGGCAACCAGTGTAAGAGTTAATTTGATATTTTATTGAGTTAATAGACTTTTTTTCAGTTATTGTTATGTTTACTTGTTTTTTAGGCCTGTCTTGCACAATCTCATGCACCAGCATTTTTGTTGGTCTGGAAGATTACTAAGTTCAGGTGCATATTGTTGCTACAATTTAGAATTGGCAACAGACTTCATGCCTGATTTTCTATTGGTTTGCTCATTTGTAGTGGGCATGTATATATTCACATGTATTCATTCTACGTTTATTGTACCTTGAAAATGGAGTGTGATGCCAAAACCGGTCGCTGAAGCGAAATAAAAATCCACTGGTTATAATAACCTTTGTTTCATTGTTTATGTCCACACCCACTCAGAGTTTTTTCTGATTGTTGTTGCAAGCCGGACCCTGAAGGAAATATCATATCCACAGAAGACACAGTGTCAAAAGTTGATTGGAGTTCCTCTGTAACCAGTTTCACTCACATGCAGAGGTGAGCTCATTTACGTTTTAACACACATTTACATCATTTAAGCATCAAAGTGCTCTGTGACTGAGTGTTTTATATTTAAAAGTGCCAACATATGCACCATGTCCCTTAGAACTCCGAGACTTTGTGTGGTCTTCCGCCTCGTGGCTGAGTTGCTGCTGTTCCTAAACACTTATACCTTTCAATAATACCACTTACATTGGTGACATTTTATGAACTGACATATTGTAAAGGTGTAATCCTATCACAGCTCAACACTTGAATTCACTGAGCTCTTCAGAATTACCAAGTCTTTTCACAAATATTTGTAAATACAGACTGCATGGCTAGGGGCTTGATTTTATACACCTGTGGCAATGGGTCTGACTGAAACATCTAAATGTAAGTATTAATTAGTGTGTCCCAATACTTTTTGTCCATATATGTGTGTGTATGTATGGATGTATGTATTTATATGTGTATATAATGTTCTGGTCTGTGCCATTTTTGTTGTAATAAGGAAAATGTAATTCTGTGGCTGTACCTATTTTATGTAGTTAATTTATTTATGTAGAATACTACACCCTAGATTTCATTCTTGATTTATTATATTCTATTAATCTGCTATAACAATTAAATATATCTATTAAACAGGCAAAACTAGCCTGTTTGTGCATCATACTAGATGAGGAATGGGTACAAATTAGGTTGATTATTTTATGTAGAACAATAATAACAGCATTTCACTAAATAGTTGACACTTGCAAACACTCCATGCTCTTTAAGTCAAGAAACTTGAAAACACAAAAGTGCTTTTATAACTAATTATGTGTTTCTTATCAGCGGGTTCTTGATGCAGAACAGTGATGAAAAAACAAGGAAGGACAGAACAGCATGTACTAAAGTAGACATTCCCATTTTAAAAAATAAAGTTGTTGTTTTTCATTATTTGGTTTCTTCAACTTCATACTATATTCTGAACATATTTAGAGATAAAAATATAAAAAGAGAGATTTATATTTTTGTACAATTCTATGTACATTTAAATGCCAGATATCCTAATCTAGGAATCTGTCAACAATTTGACAGTTCCCATCTTCAGCATAGGTAAATGGACCAGCGATGTAGAACTGGTGAATAGTCATCACTTGGTGCTGTGTGATAGGTTAAAGGAATTCAACCTGATAGGTGCCCTTGGCAGCACCAATGGCAGCTGGACTTGGCAGCACCAATGGCACTCAACAGTGACCAGAGTGGATATGACAAAACTGGTGGTAAAACAAGGGAACTATAGCAGTAACAGGAGCCAGTAGTTGCAGGAGGCAAATAGGATAGTCAGGGCAGGCCAATGTCAAGCACCGAATCAAAATACCAAATCCAACGAGTACGACAAAAATCAATGTCAGGAGCAAGCATAATTAGAACAAAATAATCAGAATAAACAATCAATTAACTGGTGAAATGTGATAAAGTCTGAACTGAAATGAGGGTTTAATTAACTCGCCAACCCTTTCCCCATATCCAAGAGACTTGGCATGAGTAACTGGCAAAATACAGGCTGACTCAAGAGTTTTTGCACCTGTATCAATGCTTTTTCTCTAAAACACAAATTTTCTTTGGCGACTGGATACACCCCACAGGGGTATGCTGTGGGGTCAGTCCAGGATAGTGGGGAGTCCACTCAGTGGTCCTTGTGATCACAGGTATAGATTTATATATATTATCATTAAGTGGTTCTAATATCTTCATCAAACTTCTATCATTTCACAAACAACACTTCCATCCATGTTTTGTTCCTGATTAGAGGTGCCACTTTTTCTTCAAAAACATACCAGTCATGCTGTTACCTTCATAGACTTACCACTGGCCTCAAGCCATTTCTTTGGCTGCCTGCCAAAGGCCTTCCTATTGGTCCATAGTAAGCAAAATGAACAGATTAAGCTCCATAAGCAACAACATTTAGTGTTAGAACCCACCTATTTTGAAGTACTTTGAAGAAGTGGTTGGCTAAGCATTATAGGGAGTGCAGAATTATTAGGCAAATTAGTATTTTGACCACATCATCCTCTTTATGCATGTTGTCTTACTCCAAGCTGTATAGGCTCGAAAGCCTACTACCAATTAAGCATATTAGGTGATGTGCATCTCTGTAATGAGAAGGGGTGTGGTCTAATGACATCAACACCCTATATCAGGTGTGCATAATTATTAGGCAACTTCCTTTCCTTTGGCAAAATGGGTCAAAAGAAGGACTTGACAAGCTCAGAAAAGTCAAAAATAGTGAGATATCTTGCAGAGGGATGCAGCACTCTTAAAATTGCAAAGCTTCTGAAGCGTGATCATCGAACAATCAAGCGTTTCATTCAAAATAGTCAACAGGGTCGCAAGAAGCGTGTGGAAAAACCAAGGCGCAAAATAACTGCCCATGAACTGAGAAAAGTCAAGCGTGCAGCTGCCACGATGACACTTGCCACCAGTTTGGCCATATTTCAGAGCTGCAACATCACTGGAGTGCCCAAAAGCACAAGGTGTGCAATACTCAGAGACATGGCCAAGGTAAGAAAGGCTGAAAGACGACCACCACTGAACAAGACACACAAGCTGAAACGTCAAGACTGGGCCAAGAAATATCTCAAGACTGATTTTTCTAAGGTTTTATGGACTGATGAAATGAGAGTGAGTCTTGATGGGCCAGGTGGATGGGCCCGTGGCTGGATTGGTAAAGGGCAGAGAGCTCCAGTCCGACTCAGACGCCAGCAAGGTGGAGTACTGGTTTGGGCTGGTATCATCAAAGATGAGCTTGTGGGGCCTTTTCGGGTTAAGGATGGAGTCAATCTCAACTCCCAGTCCTACTGCCAGTTCCTGGAAGACACCTTCTTCAAGCAGTGGTACAGGAAGAAGTCTGCATCCTTCAAGAAAAACATGATTTTCATGCAGGACAATGCTCCATCACACGCGTCCAAGTACTCCACAGCGTGGCTGGCAAGAAAGGGTATAAAAGAAGAAAATCTAATGACATGGCCTCCTTGTTCACCTGATCTGAACCCCATTGAGAACCTGTGGTCCATCATCAAATGTGAGATTTACAAGGAGGGAAAACAGTACACCTCTCTGAACAGTGTCTGGGAGGCTGTGGTTGCTGCTGCACGCAATGTTGATGGTGAACAGATCAAAACACTGACAGAATCCATGGATGGCAGGCTTTTGAGTGTCCTTGCAAAGAAAGGTGGCTATATTGGTCACTGATTTGTTTTTGTTTTGTTTTTGAATGTCAGAAATGTATATTTGTGAATGTTGAGATGTTATATTGGTTTCACTGGTAAAAATAAATAATTGAAATGGGTATATATTTGTTTTTTGTTAAGTTGCCTAATTATTATGCACAGTAATAGTCACCTGCACACACAGATATCCCCCTAAAATAGCTAAAACTAAAAACAAACTAAAAACTACTTCCAAAAATATTCAGCTTTGATATTAATGAGTTTTTTGGGTTCATTGAGAACATGGTTGTTGTTCAATAATAAAATTAATCCTCAAAAATACAACTTGCCTAATAATTCTGCACTCCCTGTATATGTCCATATAATGTGACTAAATCTCCAATTTTGTTATTAGTTGTTTTTAAGTAACCTTTATGAAAACTATAACTTTATGAGACATAAGTGCTCTGATTTGTATGTTGTTGAAAAAACTTTTCAATAAGTACCTTATAATGAATGCTTGTTTAGGTGAGTGCTCCCTTTTGTCTAATATATATATGCAAAAATTAGAAAAATATAATTCTAATTTTGCTCAACTCGCAGTTGTAGATATGATCTACCGATATATCATTAATGGATCAATGATGATGAATAAATTTCTGCATCTAATTAAAACTAATAAATGAAACCCCCCAATTTTTGTTTTAAATATTTAGAACATGGACATTTCACAAAACTGACCCTTGCTCATGGTGGACATTTAATGTACTTTGCAGACCTTGCCATGAATATTGGTGTCCTTGTAGAGATACTTTGTCAACACCTGGTCATATATAGCAATGCATGCAAGTGTGAAGAATATGATCTAGCAAATGCAGCTAGAGCATAGAATGAATAACAGTGCTCTAAGCTATTTTTTCCTTCTTAACTTTTTTCCATGACTCCTATTATATACCTTAAAAAACCTTTACAAGCTTTACAAAATAATTTTACAAGAATCAGATATGCAGTTACTGTCTTCAATATGAATTATAGTGATCAAAAAGTAAAGATTATACAAAAAATAATTCAAGATGAAATAAAAAAAAAATGAAATAGTAAAGCTAGTAAAATATATTTACAGACTTTTGGATCAAATGCAATTTTGTTTGTATAAATTATAAAGTTCTCCAAAACACAACTGTACTCGAAAAAACAATTTATTGGTAATCACACTAATATATTAAAATGTGCACGGAAGGCAGAGAAAACACTCAGCAAAGGCATGAGTACTGACAAACAATGTGTGAATCTATCAAAAAATAGTAATTAAATTGTCTCAGTTTCATATCATCAGTCATTGGAAACAAAAATTACACTAAAAACACGTGTGATAAAATGGTATTATCATAATGTTTTGATAGATGGAGTTCTCATTTCAGGTTCTTCTACCAGGATAATGTTCCTTTGCGTTGTTGAATAAACTTTCATTACCTAAAAACAATACATAATTAAGTATTAAAACATTATAGTAAAATGTATTTATTCAGCAATTCCTCATTCAACAAACTACATCCCAAGAACATCAATTCCTGTTAGTTCATTAGAACAGTGTTACTTATCTAAATAACCCTACCATCTACCACATAATCAAATTATTGTTGGCCAAAGTGCACCATTTTACAGTAAGATTGTACACAAAAATCTTCTAAAACCCATTGTCACCCTCTATCTAGGTGTTATTATTACAAAACAAGCTAACTGTCTATTATACTGATGCAGCTTTTCTTATAGCATATAGAAACAATGTAAAAAGAAAGTGTAAGCAAAAGTGGGGAGGGATTAAATGAGGATAGATAGACAATAAAAGGAGGATGATAGAAGAGATGAAAAATAAAAAGACTTAGAGGATCTAAATAGTTTACCCCAGTGCATATTCTCTATATTAAAGACAAGGGAGCTATGCAGGAGAGGTAAGAGCTTTGGGTATGCACCCCCTGTTAAATCTAAAACTAATTGTAACTTCTAAGTGCATTTAAATGACAAGTGTGTGTACTTTAAATGGGCTAATTGAGAACGAGATTTGTTTAACTACTTGAATCTCTCCAGCACCAGTAAGTTCAGTTCCTAAAACCTGCTTATGTGAAACTGTCAGCATGGTTTAAATATTTTATCATCATTTTCATGTTATGCTGTATATGATAAATTACTTAACCCATTATCACCAGGAGAGCGACGGGAAGGGGAGCTAAACGGCAATTCTCCCTAATCGCTCACAATGGGCGGGGGCTTTTCACTTTTCAGTTTTAAATGCCCCCATTGGGAACATTTTCAATCTTGCTATCCAGTTGTCTTGCCTGCTAATCAATTTATGCACCATATCTGTCAGTATATTTGTCTGCCAATCTATCTAGGTATCTTATCTGTCAGAAAATATGTCTATGTGTGTTTATCCCTGATGATATCAGGTGGGCTGATGAAGTGGCACCAAGGGCAAATAAAGTGTTTTTGTCTCCCCAGCCCTCCTTAGAAATTGTAATGGAAAATAAATGACCCAGCCAAACTGTTGCCATTCCCACAATGGTTTATTTTTTGTTCCTTACTCATGACTCATATTTCTTGTTACTATATCCTGTATGCTCTGTAAAGTTGTATGTACAATGCATTTGCTTATATGTTCTACATTTATCTATTATTGCACTATACCTGCAGGGGTGTATCGTGCCCCTGAGTGACAGGTGTGCACCGGACTAGCAGCACAACTGCACAACATTCATCTGAGGGGTTTGACGACAGCACCGAATTCGGCTTCTCTGTTGTCAATTCGACCACTATGAAAAGTATACTAAAATTCATATACTTTTTGTACCTGGTCGAATTGGCAACAGAGTGAGTGACTTTGATGCTGAATCTGCAGCTTCCACCTGTCTCCCAGATGTATTTCATATATTTCTTGGGTTTGTGTGCTGTCTGTTCGGAGCACACAAACCCAGAAATATACAGCGTTGCTTCGTGCTAGGTGTGCGGCTCACACCTAGAACACATGGAGCATACGTGCCTGATACCTGGAAGAAGAGAAAGAAAAACACAGCTCAAACATGTTTGTCCTGAATTATTATAACTATGGAAAACCACTTGTGTTGACATCGATTAGTGCTCACTTTTTAATACTAACTTTGAATTATTTTCTCTGCCTGTACCCTTGATAGTGCAATGCATATATAAATAAGTTGTCTTCAGCTGACTTTTAGCCTTGACAATAACACTATACTTCTATTAAATCAGTGTTTCTTAGGGCTTCAATATCTGAACTCCATCTCTCAAGAGATCGGCATAAATATAAATGTATTGTCTTTTTCTTCTTTGTACTGTTATTTATATATGGTAATATATATTGGTAATATTGCAGAGACAGGCTGAAATTGGCTGTATACTGATCAGTTCTTAAGGTTTTATAATATTGTCTACTGTCTGTATTTAAGTAGATTGTGAATTTTATTTTTTGTATGTTAAAATAAACAATAAAAAATATATATAGGGCAATACATAGACAAGGTGCAACTATACAGCATATTATATTAAAGTTGTTTTTTAAATTATTTTAAAGTATTTTAAAAGCACCTAGCTCAGATGAAAAAATATTGGAGATTTAGTCACAATATTTAGCCATATTTTACTTCATCTACCACTATGCCAAAGTACTCCAAATTTGGTGAGTCCTAGCTTTATATCTTGCTTACAAGGAACTGAATTTCTCAGACAATCTGTCTTAAACTATCATTTATACAATTTCACTGAACACCCACCATAAGTGGCTGGAGTTCATGCCCAGAAGCTAGCCAAACTTCATTTATACATAAATAAAGTACAAAACCGGCATATGTTATATAGAGCACCACTGAAATGACCAAAATTGACACATAATGCAATACATAGTCAGTTGTTCTAATATGGACACCTAAATTATTCATGTAAAGATTAAGCATTTATTACATTTCCCGCACCGGTAAACTGAAAGAAAACAAATTCAAAAAAATTCTTGAAGAATATGTAAACAAAGAGCAAACTTTGCTTCATAAGAATCCTCAGGGGAAATGTAAAAAAAAAGTACAAAAGAGTTCAATCTAACATGATTGTAACATGTCTAACATGCCTTTGACTAAGTGAATCTGTAAAAAAATGTTAGACTCAGCATTAGTGCTTTTGAGTAAATGCATCTGCACACGTTAGAGTAAGTAGTAATTTAGATTTAGTTTTATTCCCCTCATCTGCTGTTAATCCATTCAAAGATTAAAAAAATATTTTTTTTTTTACTATGAACTCTGTAGAGTATGAACACTGTTTGCATATTCGTCAAGCATTTGTGGATCAGGTAGCTGCTGCTTACTATTGTTGAAACACGTTCGGAGGCGGATGGCTATATTGCAAACAAGGAAGGTAAAGGACTTGTATGAATGGAGTTTTTATAGGTCATACTGTGAAGCACACTACTGTTTAGTGTTAGATTCTAACGATTCCAAGTCAAGGTAAACTCCCGTATTCTTGCTATCGCTCAATCTCAGCATTGGGCTTTACATGTTAAGTACTTCACAATACTGGTCTCAAATGCTGGTTGGACAGCATAATACACCCTGTACTTAACAAGTGCTACACAGTAGGGCCTAGGAGTCCAACTGGGGCCCTCAGCTGTACTATAACTACCATACTTGCCTGCCATTCTAGAAAGCTGGTAGATAATTATGGGGCAGCTTGTATGCCTAGGTACCAATGCAGTTGAAAGTGAAAAGTGGTAATTGTCTTCTCCATTAATGTTAACATTTTAATAAATAAACTGAAATTCAGCACTTTTTTTTTTTTAAACTGAATAATATCTATGTTTGATTTTCCAAAGTCCATCTTCTAGCCTAGTGCTGCACAAGTAGGTATGAATGTTTTTATGTTTTTATGTTTAACTCAGGTTATATGTGACTGAGATAGATACTGTTACTTTGGATTTATATCTGACAGTCGGACTGACCAACACATATTATAGAATTTCATACACATTAAAAATAATGTAACCCTATTCGGTTTGTGGCTTACCAATCTTTTACACAACTATTGAACTATTACATTTACCTGCTTGATAGTGTCTATAGTGGAATACTGATCCTTGGTCCAACAAGATGACAGTAATGTTCCAATGAAAGGAAATGTAAATATGTATGTATCAGTGATATATTTAAAAACCCTAAACAGCTTCTTTAATATATAGTATGTTACATTTGTCAGATACCTTTGTGATTGATCTAATATCTGCCAATACACTATATATTTTAAAACAACTAAAAATACATTGTATGACATTAATAAAATCAGAGTAACTAATACAATAATACAACTTATATTATTGTGATTGTTATGATTCTCATTTATGTAGATGAAGCATAAAGCATTAAAAAGTTAAAAAGGTAATACATTTTTAATAATAATACTTTGCCTACAGAGAACAATAAAACTTTTGCAATCAAAAGAACACTACAAATGTAATAGCTTTATTTGTACCTTTACATGGTAAACTATAGAACATGTTTAAAACATATTTTAAATGCCGTATGTTAGTGGTATGTTTGTGTAAATGCATGAATCTATTTCAATGTTTCTTCAAAATAAAACTCTTTTAAAAGTGTTGTTCACAACTCTGTCTCTTATATGTGTAAGGGTTATTTTTGAAAACTGATAATTTTGATGTTTTTTTTCATATTCTTTAGATTGGATGTTTGACGATGTGAATAGAGAAGTACAGCCATTATTATAGTCAGGGGCAGTGCCCTTTGTATTTGATCAAGCTCTGCACATTGAATTTTGTAGTCCAGACTACAACACTGATGCAAGTGAATAGTATTGTCATAGCTTTCCACCTCCTCATCTGCTGAAGACAAAAAGAAAGGGATAGGGTAGTGAACAATTAACAAAGTACAATGACTGGTGGAGGAGAGTGGTAAAAGGGGCATGAAGAACAATGACATATGATGACATAGAAAAGCAAGGGCATGACTTTCATGTGGACTATGCAAATTAATAAGATGGATATAGCTAAGAAGAACAAGAGGACTTTATGGGGATATGAAGAAGAAAGCAGTCCATAGCAATTGATAAGGGCAAGGAAGTATTGGGATATTGAGTCCAGAGGGTTCATAATGGTAAACTGTACAACAATAGAGCGAGGGAATAAGGAAAAACAAAAAAACGAAAACAAATGGGTGGTCTTAAAAAGAAACAACTGAGTCAGAAACAGGAGCGGGCATGGCTTAGCATGTTATATTATTACTAGGTCCCAAGATGTGTTATAGGTGTCTTTTGTACATTATTGTGAAAATGGAGTCTTTTTATGAGGTATTACTCATTTTATGTTGATTAAAGATGTTCTTGTTTTGAAACAAGTACTACCTCCTCTGTTACCATTTTCTTCACAGAGTATTTATAAAATTAGCCTTAAAGTAATTTATTAGGCGGACATAGATGTCATTTTTTTTACAGGAAATAGTATATATGAATCCTAAAAGCATCCATGCTTCTTTTTTACACTTTAAATTTGTTTGAGCAGAACCTTGCGCACCTTTTGTTTCAGTATTTGTACTATATCATAGCGTTATATAAAACGAAATGTATGAATGAAATAATCAGAATTAACAATCACCATGATAACAAAAAGTATGTTTACATCCCACTTTTTTTTTAAAACCAGTTACTAGTCTGTGGCACTTCCATATCTGCAAATTAAGACCGCCAAAATGAAATAAGAAAGTGAAACCAAGGTATTTTCATCCTTCATCTTTTTTTCCAATGCATATTAGGTATTACGGACATATATTGTAATAGCTGTACTAGTTTTACCTTTTTTAAGAACAGTTGCAGATGTTAGTGAGTAAAGCAAGGAGAGATTAAGACTTTCAGTTTTAAAGTAAGAAAAGTTAGCACATTTAAACATTGCAATATAACCTGCTATAAAATGTACAAAAAGCAAATACATTTTAAAAGGTGTTACCAGCACAACCAAATGCCAGCAAACAAATGTGGTTAGTCACAAATGATGGACTCTTTTTGGTTGTGGAAAGACAATCTCTTACCTATCACTATCTGATATTACTTTGTTACAATGTCTGATGAAAAATATTTAATTTAAGTAAATTTAGTCAATATAGTTTTTGTAAACACTATGCATTTTAGCCAAATAGCAACATATCCACGAATACTGTAAGTGTATATGAAATACTTATAAAAAAGAATAATAATGATTTTCATATTTTCATTTCAAATCACCATCCAATGGCATCACGGGAAATTTTCATTAAAAAAAATAAACTATATTTTGTATTAAGTAAATATTAATACCTTACTCTTGAATTTCAGTATTGGAAGAAGGATTTTTATACTTAGTTTTAATTTGTGCCTTTTCCCCCATATTTAATAATACAAATAAGATGTGTACTTTAGGCTCAGCTACAATCTCTCGTTATAATCATTTGGCAATTACACACAATTCCTATTCATATTTTGGGGCCATTATTTGTAAAACCATCACACATTCTTGTAAAGATCATTCAGGAGGAGTAAATCTCATTTAAATAGCAGGTAATTTAAAAAAAAAGAACTGTTTGCTCTACACACATAAAAAAAAAAAAAAAATCACAGTTGACATATATATTTAAAAAAATGAAATAAATTTGTTTTTAATGAAAATTCCCCTTAAATAGATGTATTTAGACATAAATGCTAGTGAAGTTGTTTTAGTGAACAAAAGGCTCAATAAAAAATGACATGTCTTTATTTTTTATAATTTAGCTATACCAACACAACAGAGAATAAAAGCAATAAAAATGGAACACCTTTAACTGCTTTGAGTGCATTAAATAGAACTAATCCACTCCAGTTTATGCAAATTAACCCCTTCATCCCTGAGTTTAGAGTCTCCAACCACTAACTGTTCAAACTACCATCCACCAACTTACGTACATTTAAAAACCATTGCATTGATCACTCAAAGTATGTGGATGGCAACAAATTTAAAGGTCAATTCAATACTGAATTACAATTTCATACCAGAATTTTATTAGTATGACAAAATAAAAACGGTTTCTAAATCTTGGAGGTGAAGGGGTTAAAACAATGAGCCAAAAACATGGTTTGAGTCAAATGATTTCTATAGACAGTTATATAATTTAATGAATATTGTTCTACCTAATAAATGTGATTGTTTGACATGTTCTCTGCCATAAACACTTGCTCTAAATGTAGACTCAATATTGGTTCTTTGCAAAAGAACACAAATTAAATTATAAAAAATATATATTTTTACTGTTATGACAATGATACCTAAAAGTCATTCAAAGATATTTGATGTGTTAATTTCCTTGTTTAAAAATGTGCACCTGTCTATTATTGTTACTTTTGCTCCTTTCACCTCTGTCTATGTCTTTTGTGTTTATAGTCTGTGGTTTGTTATAGTGTCTAGTTTAGAAAGCCACATCTTAAAACAAGCTAAGTGATTAAAAACAAATATGTGATTTTTGATGATACTATTAAGTAATGTATGTTTAAGAAAAAAAGAATCAACAGAGAAAAAAACCTGCAAGGAAGACAGTACGTCAATTTGTACCTTACTGATATGTCTGAACAGTACAACAAAGGCTTATTTATGTTTCATATCACGTGTTTTTAAATTCCACATAAACCAACTTAATTTAACCGCCCACTTCATGAAACTGAAGATTAAAAAAATAGATTTCTAAAGATGAGGTAAATCTTGTACAAAGTATAGGTGATAGCTATTTAAGTACCAGTAGTCCTGTTTTGTCATTGCAGGGAGTAAACATTGGATTTCCATCAATATAACAGTGCAGTTGCAAATAATTGTTAAAATAAAAGTGCCTCGTCTTATGCAAATTATGGGGCCATTGTTACCTGTCATACATATCGCTATGAATTATATCATATGTGCATTCATAGAAGAAGGGCTGAAAATAACACATGTGAAAGAGCAATGTGGAAAAGGTTTACACTATTAATTACCAGTACTCAAAGACAAAAAAAAACTGCCTTCCAACAGTGCAATGGTTGAATGCATTTATATCATATAAACATTTTTCTTTGTTTTCTACACAGTTCTCTCTGCTCATGCTTTACATCCAAAATGTCCCAATGGAAGAAAGCAAACTACACCGGTGTCTTCAGAGACATCTGAAGTAATAAACACAATAGAACTCTGACATCTGGACTGCCGAGTTACCACGTTAATTGTTAAATAGGATTTTCTACAAATATACAACATATAAAAACTGTTAAATATATAATTTTAGGCTTTTCAAAATACATTTAATGATCTCTTTCAAACAAGTGTTACTTTTTTTTTTCTCTTTAATTTGCTTTCTGGTGCTAAATGGTTTATCGAATGAGGTCATAGATGACCAAACATGCTCGTTTGCAAATATCGGTTTATCCAATTTCAACTATCAAAATGGAATTGTAGAAGAGGCCTATTTTACTGGTGAAACAGAAAATGAGTTTTAGTATGGGCATGTCATTCTAAGTACAGAAGAGTAAAGATATTATTAAGACAGTTTCTGAGTTGTGGTCTTTTGCTTTTTTCCTTCTTCTTTTTTTTAACATAGCCTGTTCTTTTTCTCCATGCTCCATTAGGTTCCATAAATGTATTTTTGAAGAGCTATTTTCATTGTCCGCTTTGCTGTAGTTGTCCATAACGATGTCCGCGGGAAAGTAAATCTCCAGCTTTGTAACTTCTGAAAGCATGTCCTTTGTTAAATCATAAGTAAGCATTCATGTTAAACCTTTTACCATTTAAACCCAATATGTTTTTCTGATATTAGGTCTGTGTCCATGTTAACATAGTTTTGCTCTTTGGTCTATTGTGTTTATATCCAACATATAAGAAAATAAAAGCAATTCAGACAGTCCAGGGCACAAAAATTCAGTCTCGTTTGCGCCTCAGTCCTCTTGTAGACAAAACAGTCTTCTCTCTAAGGCTGATTGAGGCGAATAGTCTTCAAATTGGTAGAATATTCAAATTCAGACAAATCGGTTACATCGGTCTAGCAGTGGTGTAGAACGTACTGTAGGTGAAATGTTAACCATGAACTGTATTGCTAATGCCCAAGCATATCTCATATCAACATACAGTATACATATCTTCAGCAATCCTTTACACAGAAGGTCAAAGTTTAGCTCATAATGTACAATAATGTTGTCTTTCATGAGATACGGGGGAAAACAAACGGAGTAGGTGACATATAGGATGATGATCCACAGCAGTGAAATTGTCTAAAGTACGTAGCTCTCACAAGCTTGAACTGCTTCTGCAGGGCTCTGTTGTTGCATTTGTCAGGAGACCTGTAGATCAATAAAAACACACACGGTAAGTCAATATTTTACTTTCAAGTCTCTATTGTTCTCTGTTAAATGTAACCTTTCTTTAGTATGTCTGCTCTCAAAGGAACCTATAATGAACTAAACAATGGCCATTCTGACTGTACAAAATGCGGTAACAAAATATAATGCAGATAACATACAACTATTGTACTATTAAAAAATAAAGGGCACTGATAAAATACTTCATTGCTTTTGAATTATTTTATCCACAAGTGTATGCAGCTGAAATGTAAAAATTGTATATTTGAAAGAATATATTGAATATTACCACATACTATTTCCACATCACTTAGGATTAATCGCATTCTTTCAATGACATTGCTAAAATAATTATAATATATATTTGTTATATACCTATTTTAAATATAATTGCATTAATCAACCCCTTTATGCATTGGTGGGTGCACATTTGTACTAACTACTTATAAAATACACTCAATTACTAATACTTTTTTCCCAAAAAGAGAAGCGAGAAAGAGAGTCAGAGCAATAGATAGAAAGGGAGAAAAAAAAAAGAAAAGAACAACGTTAAAATCCAAAAATACTGTCCTTTATTTCACTGAAATATAAATTTCCTTGTAATAATTACAACTTTCTACGCTCTGTCTCACGCTTACTTTTTTGCCCATAGAGGCCATTCGGTCCATCTAGTCTGCACAATTTTTCTGAATACTTGTATTAATCCCCAGTTCCCGGTTTTATAGCTAGGATAGCCTTGTGTCTATCCCACGCATGCTTAAAATCCTTGACTGTGTTTACCTCTACCACTTCTGCTGGAAGTCTATTCCATAGGTATCTAGAGTTCTGTGTCAGAGCAGAATAAACCATAACAGTTGATAGCAGATATAATGTTAATGTACAAACCCTAGGTAAACATTTGCCTGGAGATATTTTCATCTAGATTATCATCCTGTATTGGGTGTGATTTTTTTATTTTTTTTTAAAGAGCCAGATAACAATTTTATTAGCTTTCAGGTTTGCCTTTCTTTCTCTTCATCTATAAATCCATTTGCATTGACTATATATTTGTGTGAATATATATATATATATATATATATATATATATATATATAGCACCTGCAGACATTTTGCATTGTGTATAACACATATATGAGAATGAGCTTATAATAGGTATTACAGGTTGAGTATCACTTATCCAGAAATCCATAATTATGCGTTATCCAAAATTAAAATGTTTTAGGATTTTGCCATATGCTGCAAATTCCAAACACTATCTTCAGGGCCGTCTTTAATAGTGATTGGACCCTGGGCAAGCATTTGCTTGGGCCCCCTGGACTCTGCCCCCTCCCCTGCATGCAGAGGCGGCTCTAGACTTTGTGAGGCCTTAGGCGAAAGTCGAACATGAGGCCCTCACGGACACACATTATTAAATAAAATATATGCAAGTGATAATAAAAATGAACTGTAGAAATAGCATATTTCAAGATCAGACTTAAATCCCAGCTTCTAGAAATGAACAGCTCCTAGAATTTTATTTGTCTCATAATTATTCTACAAACATCTATAAACATTTGGTATAGATAAAATTGTGTGCGGCTGACTAACTCACATTGTTATTGCTGTGTCCTAAATGTGAACACTAACACATATCACACAGTCATTCATAGACACACTCAGTGAGCACACACTCACTCACAGACACACTCAGTCAGCACACAATCACATTCAGCCAGCACACACTCACAGATACACTCAGCTAGCACACACTGACTCACAGACACACTCAGAAAGCACACAATCACACACTAACAGAAACACTCAGCCAGAAGGAAAGGTGCTCAATGTTGAAAGTGGTCTCACAGACCACGTTGTGCTAGAAGATTGGCACTTTGTTCTTCCTCACAGCACCGGATGCACTGTGATTTAGCCATTCAATATGCCAGGATTTTGCCCCTCAATATGCCAGGATTTTGCCACTCTATGCCAGGATTGTGCCACTCAATCTGCCAGGATTTTGCCCCTCAATATGCCAGGATTGTGCCCCTTAATATGCCAGGATTTTGCCACTCTGTGACAGGATTTTGCCCCTCATTATGCCACAATTTTGCCCCTCACAAATCCTAGAATTTTGCCTCTCAATATGCCAGGATTTTGCCACTGTATGCCAGGATATTGCCCCTCATAATGCCACTATTTTGCCCCTCACAATGCCAGGATTTAGCCTCTCACTATGCCAGGATTTTGCCACTCTGTGCCAGGATTTTGCCCCTCATTATGCAGAATTTTGCCCCTCACAATGCCAGAATTTTGCCTCTCAATATGCCAGGATTTTGCCACTGTATGCCAGGATATTGCCCCTCACAATGCCAGGGTTTAGCCTCTCACTATGCCAGGGTTTTGCCCTTCACCTCATTATGCCAAGATTTTGCCCCACACTGTGCCAATATTTAGCCACTCATTATGCCAGGCTTTGCTCGTTTGTGCCACCCTCCTCCCCCCTTCCCTAGTACTTACCTCCATGCTGCTCTCCGTTGTTTCCTCCGTGCATCTTCTCTCCTGCACAGAGGAAGGAAGTTCCGGTCGCGTTTTTTTGTTTTTTTTAAACTTTATTGAAGCTGCGCGGGTTCAATAAAGTTTAAAAAAAAAAAAAAAAAAAGAAGCGATCGGAGCTTCCTTCCTCCGTGCAGGAGAGAAGATGCACGGAGGAAACGTCCCAGGTTAGTGTAACAGGGAGCTTAACGGCAGCGTTAAGCTCCCTGTTACATCAAAGGCAATAAGGTGAGTAAGGCAGCCGCGAGGCCCCCGTGAGTGCGAGGCCTTAGGCGGCTGCCTAACTCGCCTAATTAGAGAGCCGCCTCTGCCTGCATGCAATCCCGCCATCCATCATAATGTTACCCCCCCCGCCACCCCCACACACAAACACATGCCAGTCAGATACCAGGAATATTGTGACAGTCAGATACCAGGAATATTGTGTAAGTCAGAGCCCAGGAATATTGTGCCATTCAGATACCTGTAATATTGTGCCAGTCAGATACCTGTAATATTGTGCCAGTCAGATACCAGGAATATTGTGCTTGTCAGATACCAGGAATATTGTCCCTGTCAGATGCCAGGAATATTGTGCCTGTCAGATGCCTGTAATATTATGCCAGTCAGATGCCTGTAATATTATGCCAGTCAGATGCCTGTAATAGTGTGCCAGTCAGAGGCCAGGAATATTGTGCCCGTCAGATGCCTGTAATATTGTGCCAGTCAGATGCCTGTAATATTGTGCCAGTCAGATGCCTGTAATATTATGCCAGTCAGATGCCTGTAATAGTGTGCCAGTCAGAGCCCAGGAATATAGTGCCACTCAGAGCCCACTTCACTGCTCCATGTCCCCCGCCGGATGTCTCCTCCGTGCAGTCTTCTCTCTTGCACGGAGGAGGGAAACAGTAACCGGATGTGACGCGACGTTTGCCCCGCGTTAAAGACGGCCCTGACTATCTTTCAGATAGCAAGCACACAACAGTTTATTCAGTGTCCAGCCCATATGAGCTGTAATATGGCCTTTCTATGCATGCTCAGATTCCCCCATGCCCACAAAGGGTAATACAATGGTAAGTGTGCAGGCCTGATGCTCCAACGGAAGGTTCGCAATGATGTCTCACATCAAAGCTACATCACAGTCAAGATGATTTATTTACTCTATACAGTATTTGCATTGATGCTACTGTATTTCATGAGTGCTGAGAGTCTTGGTGAAAATGATCCATTATCCCAAATACTTCTTGTCCCAAGCATTCTGGGTAAGGGATACTCCCCCTGTATTATCAGTGTTATGTCCTAAGATTGAACTTATACAAATGTACTGCACTAATTTTTTTCTAGTGGAAAAAGCAGTTCAGCCAACCAACACAGAAACTTAATAAGAGGAGTGACATATACACACGTTCTACAAATAGCTCCATTAATAAATACATACTTTGTTTGCATTATATTCTAATGCAGTGTTTCAGCAAATAATAGTAAAAATAAAAGGTCATACTAAGTACAGTATAAATGGTTTGGGATCATGTTTCCTTTGTGCAATAGTTTATATTATGCTGTTTTGCAGTTACATATATTTTGTAAGAGTAATCATATTTTTGCATTACATTACACAGTGTACATTACAGAGTGTACATTACAGAGTGCGCTACCAAGAATATCAGTACTAAGCATTACAAGGTTAACACACAAACTCATCCATCTGAAGTGCTACAGTAAGGGCCGCTTTAACCAATGGGCAAAGTGGGCACGCTTGGGCCCCCGCTGGCCGAATGTTCAAGGCCCCCCCCCCCCTCGCTGCCCATATGACTGTTTCACATGAAGACAGTCATGCGGGCGGGCCAACGAAAGAAAATAAAAAAATAAGTTAAAAAAAATAATAATTTGGTGGCTGTACTTCCCTCCTCCATGCAGGGGGGAAGACTGCACAGAGGAGACGATGGGGAACACGGATCAGCCAGGAGGTGAGTACTGGGGAAGGGGGAGGAGGGTGGCATATTATTGGGCAAATACTGGGGAAAGGGGAGGAGGGTGGCATATTATTGGGAAAATTGGCTGTGGCTTAATAATGGAAATAATACAGGCATGTTATTAGGAAAATTTGCTGGGGCATATTAAATAGCAAAATAATACTGGCATAATCTTTTTAAAATTGTATGTGGCTTATTAATGGGCCAAATAATACTAGCATATTATTGGGCAATTTGGTTGGGGCATATTAAATGGAAAAATATTACTGGCATAATATTGGGCAAATTGGATGCAGCTATTTATGGGCAAAATAATACTGGCATAAAAGTGGGAAAATGGTCTGTGGCTTATTAAATGGCAAAATAATACTGGCATAATATTGGGCAAATTGGATGCGGATATTTATGGGCAAAATAATACTGGCATATAAGTGGGCAAATGGGCTGTGGCTTATTAATGGCAAATATAATACTGGAATAATATTAGGCAAAATAATATTGGCATATTATTGGGCAATTTGGCTGTGGCTTAATAATGGCAAAATAATATTGGCATGTTATTGGGCAAATTAGCTGTGGCTTATTAATGGGCAGAAAATTACTGGCATATTATTGGGCAAATTGGCTGTGGCTTATTAATGGCAAAATACTGGCAGTATACTTTAGCCCCAAGACTCCAGGGCTATCATAGTTAAAAATAAATCCCCTGGTGAGCTTTCCCCTGTCTGGGACATGGTCCCATAATCGGAGGATTAACCTCACGCGTTGGTGAGGGACGATTTGGAGGAGAGGCTGCTATAGGGAACTCTCTCCCTAGCCTCTCCTCCTCAAGGTGCAGCCAACAGGCACGTGCCTGCAGTGACCGCACCTCCTGGCCAAACAGAGCACAGTGAGATGGGTGCAAGCTCCGCCCCCTTCGCGCTGTGAGATCTGCTCGCCGGATGTCAGGTTATCTTGGATGACGAACCAACTATAACTAAGGTACATAAAACATTTTTTGTAGAAATGTGTAACTGTGTCTGGGTGTCTCAATGTTTGTGTCTGGGTGTCTCAATGTGTGTGAGTGTGTGTCTGGGTGTCTCAATGTGTGTGTCTGGGTGTCTCAATGTGTGTAAGTGTGTGTCAGGGTGTCTCAATGTGTGTGTCTGGGTGTCTCAATGTGTGTGAGTGTTGTCTGGGTGTCTCAATGTGTGTGTCTGTGTGTCTCAATGTGTGTGAGTGTGTGTCTGGGTGTCTCAATATGTATGTCATGGTGTCTCAATATGTATGTCAGGGTGTCTAGGTGTGTGTGTCAGGATGTCTAGGTGTGTGTCAGGGTGTTTGCGTAGTAAGTGTGTTTGTAAGGATTTTTGCGTAATTGTGTGTGAGAGAGAGAGAGAGAGAGAGAGAGAGACGGTGTGTGTGAGAGAGAGATGGTGTGTGTGTGAGAGAGAGAGAGAGACTGTGTGTGAGAGAGAGAGAGACGATGTCTGTGTATGAGAGAGAGAGAGAGAGAGAGAGAGAAAAAAGAGAGAGAGAGAGAGAGACGGTGTGTGTGAGAAAGACAGAGAGAGAGATGGTGTGTGTGTGAGAGAGAGAGAGAAGGTGTGTGTGAAAAAGAGAGAGAGTGATGGATGGTGTGTGTGTGTGAGAGAGAAAGAGAGAGAGAGAGAGAGAGAGAGATGGTGTGGGTGTGAGAAAGAGAGAGAGAGAGAGAGAGAGAGAGAGAGACGGTGTGTGTGAGAAAGAGAGAGAAAGACGGTGTGTGTGAAAAAGAGAGAGATGGTGAATGTGAGAGAGAGATGTTGTGTGTGAGAGAGAGAGAGAGAGAGAGACGGTGTGTGTGTGAGAGAGAGAGATGGTGTGAGAGAGAGAGATGGTGTGTGAGAAAGAGAGAGAGATGATGTGTGTGAGAGAGAGAGAAACGGTGTTTGTGAGAAAGAGAGAGAGACGGTGTGTGTGAGGAAGAGACGCAGTGTGTGTGACAGAGCTCATCTGGGCTCAAGCCCCAGATCATCTGAAGAACTAGCAATACCCCTGGCTGTGGGTGCAATTTGGGTGCATGGCAAGTGCTGTTGATACTGTTTGGTGTTGTGTTAAGTCCTTTAGGACTCGCTTGAGAGTGGTAGCCGCACCTCTGAGCTGCTCCAACAAAGTGTGCACCGGGATGTCACTGACACCCGGTGCTTCAACAGGGGCAGAGTGTGAGGGGACGGGGCCTTCTCCCCTCGCGCATGGGAGAAAGCCACGCAATTTGGGTGCATGGCAAGTGCTGTTGATACTGTTGATACTGTTTGGTGTTGTGTTAAGTCCTTTAGGACTCGCCTGAGAGTGGTAGCCGCACCTCTGAGCTGCTCCAACAAAGTGTGCACCGGGATGTCACTGACACCCGGTGCTTCAACAGGGGCAGAGTGTGAGGGGACGGGG
This sequence comes from Pelodytes ibericus, assembly GCA_036172795.1. Taxonomy (NCBI): domain Eukaryota; kingdom Metazoa; phylum Chordata; class Amphibia; order Anura; family Pelodytidae; genus Pelodytes; species Pelodytes ibericus. Next base: position 114,768,374 of record CM069858.1, read on the forward strand.
CCTTCTCCCCTCGCGCATGGGAGAAAGCCACGCATCCTCGCACTCTGACTCTGTTGGAGCACCGGTTGTCAGTGACATCCCGGTGCTCTGACGGAAAATAGCAGACCACAGATGTGACAATCCCCCTCCCTGCAGATACAAGGTAAACAAGCAGGGAGGGGGAACAAACACAATAACGTTTTGTTTTGTTTTTACTTAAAAAAAGGCAATGTCTGTGTGTGTAAGTGTGACTCTGTGTGTGTGTGTAAGTATGACTGGGTATGTGTGTAAGAGTGTGTAAGTGTGACTGTGTGTGCAAGAATGACTCGGTGTGTGTAAGTGTGACTCTGTGTGTGTGTAAGTGTGACTGTGTGTGTGTGCAAGAATGACTCGGTGTGTGTAAGTGTGAGTCTGTGTGTGTGTAAGTGTGACTCTGTGTGTGTGTAAGTGTGACTCTATTTAAGTGTGTGTAAGTGTGACTGTGTGTGTGTGTGCAAGTGTGACTCTGTGTGTGTAAGTGTGACTGTGTATGTAAGTGTAAGTGTGACTCTGTGTGTGTGTAAGTGTGACTGTGTGTGTGTGTAAGTGTGACTGTTGTGTGTGTGCAAGTGTGACTCTGTGTGTGTAAGTGTGACAGGGTGTGTAAGTGTGACTCTGTGTGTGTGTAAGTGTGACTCTGTGTAAGTGTGACTGTGTGTGTATGTGAGTGTGTGTGTGTGTGCAAACGTGACTCTGTGTAAGTGTTACTGTGTGTGTGTGTGTGCCTGTGTGTATGGAAGTGTCACTATTTGTGTATGTGTGTAAGTGTGACTCTGTGTGTGTGTGTAAGTGGGAGCAGACCACAGATGGAACAATCCCCCTCCCTGCAGATACAAGGTTAATGAGAAGGGAGGGGGAACAACGCTGTTGTTTTTTGTTCTCAAAAAAAAGGCATTATATATGATGAGAATCTAATTGAATGTAGTAGAAACATCCGCATTTCAAAAGATTCTTTATAATGTATTGGACAGGGTACAGAGTCACATAGTGATATTTATGGCTGTCTCATCAAATGGGCAATAAATGCATCTGGCCAGGGACCACCATAACAGGGTAAAACCAAGTTCACTTCCCCCGAATGAAAGAGCTACAAGGGCAGTAAAGACTGGGGAAGTAAGAGAGTGGAGACAAAATACTTCAGGAGAAAAACTAAGGGGATAAATGTTTATTAGCAGGATTCTTCCCCTTCCACCATTGACCAAGTATGGAATGAGCAGTTGTTCAAAGGACATCCTATGGCATAAAATGTCCTTTTGTGTTAAGTGGTTAAGTCAGATGACCACTGCCTCCTGTCTACTTCAGGCTCTGTGGTAAGATGTCTTAAAGAGTTAAAGAAATAGTATCTGTGCTATTAGAGGCACTGATAGCCCTGCTGCCCTATGTGTGAATCCTAAGCTACACTATCCTATTTATACAATTGCCTCACATTTTTTTAGTTGTTATAGGCATTAAACTACTTACTAAACCTACATATATTCAAAAAGAATGGTATTATTGATGCCCCAAAAATCTTCAATGAAATTTGATCTAAAAATAGTAGTGGGTGGCTATATACATACATATATTATAACATTTTATACTACATATACTAAGGTTGTATATCTTCAGTATCAGTTTCTCATGTTTCTGGTTTCTACTCTAGCCTATGCTAACAAATATTCATTATACACTCATGCACCCAGACCTTGACATTGTATTGTTCTTCTATAGCACACTAAGATAATGTCCTTTCACAATAAGTTGAGAAATAAATGCATAACAGCAAGAATAAGTAATGAAAAGAAATTCATGTAATTAAGCAGGTGTGCAGGTCTGTGAAAAACTTGTAAAAAAGAACAAATTATGTCCTTCTCTTTTAATAAACATATCTTATGTGGTATGTCCTATGGTACATATATTTTAAAATGTATATATAGCATCACAAAAACACTTTCAATCTCTGTCTTTCTCCTATATTGACAAACATCTGCATTTTTATCTATAATATAATAAAAATATATAAATGAATTTAAGGGCAGGTGGTGAAATGAAGTCTGATTGAAATGCAGGGATGAAGTGAGATCTAAAGTAACACAAGGTGTCAGTAAGAGGCAATATAAATAAGAAGGTCACTGAGTGACAGGTTTCATGACTGCAAGAAAATACTATTCAGAACCTTGACTGACAGTGACATTGAAAGAGATTACATTTGTAGGAACAGAAAAAAACAGTGTACATAGACATTGTTCACAAGCTTTCAAGATCATGCAGACCACTTCAGAAGATTAAGTACGATTCAGAAACATATGAAAAGAATCTATTTAAAAATCATGTGGCACAAATGTAATAGTTATTAATAATCTAATTTTCTCCAACAAAAGAAATAGTAAGAGTATTAAAGAGATAGTTGTTAGAAATATAAGGAAGTGCATATGGCATTCTTCTTTCTGTTATCATTGGCTTTTTTTTAAATCATAATAATAACATGATGACATGATTTAATTCACCTCTATTTCCTTTTTTCCATTTCTACCTTACCAGTTAGGATTTCAGTGTTAGTCTCAACTTTTCTATTTTCTTGGTAATGCCACTAAGATTGATACTCATCAAGTATGTGTATGCACATCTGCTGGATTGCCTGGTGTTTAAAAACCTGTGGGCAAGACTTGACCAATACCTCCAATTCTCCTCCATTACATACAACTCGTAGAATAAAACTACACCTACTGCTGCCTTGTTTTACTAATCACTTTTTAGCTTGATAAGCAAATGACATGTTTCCCACTGGACATCAGACCATCAAGTCACAGTTGATGTCATAAATAGGAGACACCATAAATACATTTTTCTTTAATTTATGCATTATCATGTAATTTTTCTAACACAATGCATGAATCCCTTTCATCATTATTCTTTTATTTTCTTCAAGTGTAAGCCATGTTTAGGTTTATTTAATATCCCTAGTCATAGACTGCAGTAGAAAATGTTGAGCTGCAAACAGCTGAACATTGTTCAGTCAGATTTTTGAACAGTGCCCCATGTCTTAGTTACCTAAATGTTCTAGTTTAACCTTTTAGTGACAAGACATTTTGACCTTGACTTTCCCTTGGTGACAATGGCTGTTTTTACATTTCTGGGGTGTTTGTGCTTAACTGTAGTTTCTTCTCTCTCACATACTATACCCACACAAATGTTATTGTCATAAGAAGGGTTTTAATTAGATACCATTATGTTCATAATATTTTATAATTTACTACAAAAAAATATGATGAAAAAATTAGAAAGAAACACTTTTTCTAACTTTGACCTAAAATATAATTTGCACAAATACAATCATTAAAAAATTGTTTCAAATGTTGTCCCGAGTTCAGAAATATGCATGTTTCCATGTTTTCATGTTTTTTTGCGAGTTATGGGGCACAAACCAAAAATGTGTTTTTTGTTTTTTCCTATATTGACGTTTTGACCCCAACCCTAACCCTAAATTTAACCCTAACCCTAAATTTAACCCCAACTCTAACCCTTATGCTATCCCTTAATATATTTTAACTTTAATTTTAACCCTTTCCCTTATGCTAACCAAATTTAATTTTAACCCTAACAGCTAATCTAAGCCTAATGCTAGTTTTAAGCTAATTAAATCTTTTTTATTGCAATGTTGCTGATTGCCTCTAGGGGCAGTAAAGCAACATATTCAGAGCGATGAAGTGAAATTTTTTTAACTGCCGAAGCTCTGAGCACAAGAGGGCATAGCCATATTGCCAAAGCATGCTGCTCCGTCAATATGGCGCCCACGATCACTCCGTGGGGCAATTATGGTTGCCCCAGACACCAAATTTTGGTGCTGGCTATTGCCTTGACATCGAGGCAATAGATCAGCACCATCAGAGCACCATCAGAGCACAATCAGAGCGGAGTTCTTGGCTGGACGTGCTTGACACATCCATTGTTACGAAGGGGTTAAATATCACTAATGAGAGTCTAATTTTAGCAATACTGCTTATGAATAAGCAAGCTATAAAGCACAAATCCAAAACCATAATGTTGTTTCAAATGTACTGTGCCTTTAAAACAGTGCCCCCCCCCCAAAAAAAAATACACTATATAAAGATATACGTATATATAGTATAAAAGTACATTTATACAGCTTAAAAGAAGTGTTTTTTTCATATGCAACATATATTTTAGATTCTGAAAATGATGATATAGTGAGCTTTTTATTTAATAAGCTATAGTGAATGTGTGTATAGTGCTATAGCTGCTTCCTCTAGGTGCAACTGCATATTTATTTTGAGTTTTTTAAACCATTGCTGCCAACTAAACAAAATACAAACAAACTGAATTAAAATTAGACAGAGGTGAATGGCACAAAAAGATACCAGACTAAGAAACTATGACCTCCATTAACTTAATATCCAATTCTTTGAGTTCTGCAGTATTTCCCAGCATCAAATAACTAAGGTTATTTATTGATTACCCCACTAGATTGGCATCATGTGACCATTTGCCTAATAAGCAGTTTATTTGAAGCACATAATGTGCAAATTAGATATTGTTCCGACAAAAGTAAAATGATTCTAGCAATTCCTCCTGTGTGAAGGATAATTCTGAGGTTTAGAGACCTGCTGAAATTAAAAGTTTGACAATAAATTGAACTAATTACTAAAGTAGAAACATAGCAGGTGGAATAATCTCAAAAGGGCATCAAAGCTTAATAGTCAGCAGCTTTAAAGGAAATCATTATCTTAGCCTGAAGACAAGATACTTTGGTTTACACATACTAAGATAGATTAAAGAGAACAGCAACAGTTTGACCGAAAGTCTGTCCTAGAAATAGCAAATTAAAACACTGAACGTTTAATGTATAAAAAATATTGTTCAGTAAACTGAGTAGATAAAATGTGTATGTGTCCAGTTTCCTGTTTTTTGGGGAGAGTGGAAGAAAACAGTATAATAAAAATAAAAATAAAAATCTATTGCTTATTTATAGTTTATTCGTTTGTTTTCATTTACGGGGTGCAGCAAGTGCAATGCACCAGGGGCCATCCTATTAAGGGAGTCCATGACAGACACTTTGTCCAGAATGGCAGCAATAGTCAGCCATACTGGCCTAGTGGGGGTGGGGACCAGAAAGGCCATGTTCCGGAGGGTATCTTCCTACACCTCAAAAACAGTTCTTTGATGCAGAACTTCTGAAATGCTAACATGGGCAAAAAAAGGTTTTTTTATGAAAAGATTACATTATTTCCATTTACTGCACCCCATTTAAGATCAGGCAATGGCATTCCTAAACCGGATCTGTTATGCTTGTTTTAGTGACAGTATACTCATGCCCAAATGTCTTGACAGGATGTCATACAGGTCTTCAAGCACTTTTAGTGCTCATCATGACTCTCATTTGCACCCTGTTTTTCAAACTACTACTTTTATTTTCAACAGCAATTGTTATAATTCACATTACAAATGTTTTAATTAGAACATATGCAATTTCAGACTAACAGTATTATGAATCCTTTTTTTCACTGCATTTTATGTGATTACTTGTGTATGCATTTCTTTGCTGGGTAAAAATAAATAAAGAGTTAATATCTTTTCATTTGGCAGTATCTGTATGCAATACCTATTTCCATGCTGGTTTGTATTAACAGGATGTCTCTAGATTGTTGATATTGAAAAGTACTGAAGCTTTTGGCTTTGTCTGCCCCACCAGTATCAATGTTGAGCTGACGCCACTTAACTGATAACAGTAAAATATTATTTCCACTATTTTAATAAGTGAATAGACAGGGACTTCTGCATTGACATATGATTGACAAGTAAGTATGCTGAAGTACACTTTATAATGTAGATCCATTATTTTGAAATATTAATAATAAAACATAAAAGTGAACTGACTACATCTCAAAATTTTTTTTTTTCTTGAATTTAATAAAAAAATATGCTTAATGATGTGTCAGCTTTAGATTACATGCATTTGAAAGAAGTTATTATTATATAATTTATACAAATATATATTTGTATCAAATGCAAAGTTATTTTTTTATAAAAGAGAAAGTGGCATTTAAAACGAAAAATAAATAAGACACTTTTTGCTGACTTACTAACTTTTAAGATAACTTTTTAATTATATTTTTATCATGGTTTCTTTCAAAGATATCTCTGAATAGGGATGTACTAGGGGCACGCCATTCACAGTGGCGTATCCGCTGTGTGTGCCAGGCATGTGCCGCACACCTGTGTATGATCCTACACTGAAGCAGTATTTTCAGGGTTTGTGTGCTGGTCTCTTTGGAGTACAAACAGGTGTGCTCTGAACAGACAATACACAAACCCCCAAAATATACGAAATATAACTGAGAAACCGTCAGCCGCATGAATTTGTTTATTTTTTGTGCTGGCTGAATTGACAAATGAGTGACTCTGATGCCAAATTCGTGTGGCTGTTGGACTCTCAGGTATATTTTAATATTTTTTCAGGGTTTGTGTTCTGTCTATTTGGAGCACACCTGTCACTCATTAGCAGGATACACCACTGGTCTGGAAGTGTCTCCTCTACATGACTTGTAGAGATATTGTTTGTTCTGTCAATTTAATAACTTTTCCCCTCCCCATACTATGTAGTTACAGTATGTTGTCACCTTAATAATCATTCCAATAATTCATTTGTGCACTTCTGTAATGTTACATAACTTAGAATTTTGATATGCGTAGCAGGACCTCCATCAGAAATATTATGGCCCCTTACAAACAAATGGTCTAGGCCTTCTAATTAATATCCACTCCACTCCCGACACATTCCCCTTCATGGTCTAGGGTAATGCTAATTAATAGGAGGTTTGCACTTATATGAAGATATATTTTCTGGCTGGTGTGCTGTGTTTAACGAGACAGTGGAAGGATATGAGTACATCCACCTGCTCTTCCTCTCTTGTCACAGAACACCAGATGGACACTGAGCAGGACAGTAATCTTTAATACTGCAATAATTACCCCCACGCCCTACCAACAAGGAGACATTGCTGTGCCCAGATCCAGATACAGCCCGGCGTCAGGCCTCCTGAAGGAATAGTGGTGGCGGTCACTTGATTGGCAAAACATAATGAACAGAAATAAAACATTGTATTTGCTCCAAAATAAGGTGACCCTGATTATAAGGTGACCAGGTGCGTATACACCGTGTGTGATAGGTGTGCGCCGCTGAATTTCTAAAGTTTGTGTGCTCCTGACAGACAGCACACAAACCCCAGAAATATGCAAAATATATCCAAAAGGCTGACTCACTGTTGCCAATTCTAACAGCACGAAAAGTATAAAAAGTAATTTTTGTATACTTTTCGTGCTGGTCGAATTGGCAATAGAATTAGTGACTCTGATGCAGAATTCGCTGCTGCTGTCGGCCTCTCGGATATATTTTGCATTGGTGTGCTGCCAGTTCGGCGCACACCTATCACTCAGGGAAGGATACACCCCTTAAAGTTAATGTCTCCAAACAATTTATGGAAAAATGAAAATAAGATGACCCTTCAGCTGCAGGCTCCCCAGTACTGGCTGTTCCCCTCTTGATGGCGGCCATGATGCATTACCTTTCAGTCAAATTTTACTCCAGTTTATTTTGCTTGATTTTAAACTCATGTTTGTTCCCATGCTTTGTTCCTCATCTTAACTAGTGTTGAGCGAGCCCGAACCGCACTGTTCGGGTTCGTACTGAACATTACGGTTTTTGGACCCCGGACCCGAACACGGACATTCCACTGTATGTTCGTGTTGGAGTTCGGGGTTCGGCAATTACATTGTATGTAATGCTACTGGCTTTCTATAAACCGAAAGAGTCCCCATTCATAAGAAATTCTTATGAATGGGGACTCTATTTCGGTTTATAGAAAGCCAATAGTATTACATCTATTCCATAAACCGAAAGTCTATAAACCGAAAGACATTCGGTTTATAGACTTTCGGTTTATAGAATAGCAATAGCATTACATGTATTCCATAAACCGAAAGTCTATAAACCGAAAGACATTCGGTTTATAGACTTTCGGTTTATAGAATAGCAATAGCATTACATGTATTCCATAAACCGAAAGTCTATAAACCGAATATCTTTCGGTTTATAGACTTTCGGTTTATGGAATACATGTAATGCTATTGGCTTTCTTTAAACCGAAATAGAAATTCTTATGAATGGAGACTCTATTTCGGTTTATAGAAAGCCAATAGCATTACATGTATTCCATAAACCGAAAGTCTATAAACCAAAAGACATTCGGTTTATAGACTTTCTGTTTATAGAATAGCAATGGCATTACATGTATTCCATAAACCGAAAGTCTATAAACTGAATATCTTTCGGTTTATAGACTTTCGGTTTATGGAATACATGTATTGCTATTGGCTTTCTATAAACCGAAATAGAAATTCTTATGAATGGGGACTCTATTTCGGTTTATAGAAAGCCAATAGCATTACATGTATTCAGAGGAGGGCTGGCAGCCTTAGGCCTGGGGGGCAAATCCAGTCAAGTGGCCCATTGCACCATCGAATCGCCTCCCCATCCACGGCTATCTTTTCCTTGTTTTATAACGAATATTGCCCGGATTTTCCCCCACAATATGCCAGGATTTGCCATTTAATATGCTAGAATTTTCCCTTACAAAATGCCAGGATTATGCCCCTCAATATGCCAGGATTATGCCCCTCAATATGCCAGGATTTAGACACCCAATATGCCAGGATTTTCCCCTCAATATGCCAAGATGATGCCCCTCAATATGCCAGGATTTTCCCCTAAATATGCCAGGATTATGCCCCTCAATATGCCAGGATTATGCCCCTCAATATGCCAGGATTTAGACACCCAATATGCCAGGATTTTCCCCTCAATATGCCAAGATGATTCCCCCTCAATATGCCAGGATTTTCCCCCACAATATGCCAGGATTGTGCCCCCTCAATATGCCAGGATTTTGCCCCCCAATATGCCCGGATTTCCCCCCTCACAATGCCAGGATTATGCCCATCAATATACCAGGATTTTGCCCCTCAATATGCCAGGATTTTCCCCCACAATATGCCAGGATTTTGCCAGAATATTGACTACTTACCTCCTTGTTGCTCCTCTGTCTCCGTCTCCTGGTGCTCTCATCTGACCATCTGTGGCTGTAAGGGAAACGTTGTGCGCTCCCTTTCAGCCAAGCGTCTTCAATAAAGTTTGTTTAAACTTTTTTTTTCAACAAACTTTATTGAATGTGAATTGGCTCTAGGGGAGCGCAGAACGCTTCCCTCACAGCCACGGACCTGCAGCACCGGTGGACAGCAGCAAGGAGGTAAGTACTGGGAAAGTGGGGAGGCCATCACCCAGTGGTGTATCTTGGTTTTGTGCTGCCCTAGGCAGACAAAATTTGGGCACACCCCCAACCCACGTTGCACACCTACGACATGACCCATAACCCACGTTGCACACTAGGACATGCCCCATCACCACATTTACATGCCTCCATCACCCCATTACATACACATTTCCAATATTAATTGCCATTAATATTCCCCAGCCAATTTGTCCCATAATATGCCAGTGTTTTTCTGCAATTTAATATGACTCAGTAAATGTGCCCAATAATATTCCAAGGTTATCTGCCATTTAATATGCCCCTGCTAATTTGCCCAATATGCCCGTATTAATTGCCATTTAATATTCCCCAGCCATTTTGCCCAATAATATGTCAGTCTTATTCTGCCATTTAATATTCCCCAGACGATTTGTCCAATAATATGCCAGTGTTATTCTGTCATTTAATATGCCCCAGTAAATTTGCCCAATAATATTCCAGTGTTATTAGCCATGTAAGATTCCCCAGCCAATTTGCCCAATAATATGCCAGTGTTATTTGCCATGTAATATTCCCCAGCCAATTTGCCCAATAATATGCCAGTGTTATTTGCCATGTAATATTCCCCAGCCAATTTGCCCAATAATATGCCAGTGTTTTTTCCCCCCCACCCCCCATCTCTTACCTTTTTCCCTGGTGACTAGTGGCAGGACTTCCCTGGTGGCTAGTGGAAGGACGACTTCCCTGATGGCTAGTGGCAGGCAGCATGGTGCTCCATGCTGCCTGTTCGGCCTCCCGGCGGTTGTGCTGACACGTCACGTGATCGGCGCGCGTCTGACGTCAGAGCGCCGATCACGTGACTGTCGGCACTTCCATGTCACACTACACGGGGAGCCAAACAGGCAGCACGGAGGTTTCTCTGTGCTGCCTGTTCGGCTCCCCGTGCAGTTTTGCAGGCAGAGCGGAGGTGAGAGAGGATATTCCGATCCCTTCTCACCTCCGTCTCTGCCTGCATGCGCGGTTTTTTTTTTAACACTGGCCCAGCGGACTTTTTTTACATACATTAGCCCCTGCATGTATTCCATAAACCGAAAGTCTATAAACCAAAAGACATTCGGTTTATAGACTTTCGGTTTATAAAATAGCAATAGCATTACATGTATTCCATAAATCGAAAGTCTATAAATCGAATGTCATTCGGTTTATAGACTTTTGGTTTATGGAATACACGTAATGCTATTGGCTTTCTATAAACCAAAATAGAGTCCCCATTCATAAGAATAGGTCAATTGACCTATTCTTATGAATGGGGACTCTATTTCGGTTTATCGAATAGCAATAGCATTACATGTATTACATAAACCGAAAGTCTATAAACCGAAAGACATTCGGTTTATAGACTTTCGGTTTATGGAATACATGTAATGCTATTGCTATTCGATAAACCGAAATAGAGTCCCCATTCATAAGAAATTCTTATGAATGGGGACTCTAGTTCGGTTTATAGATAGCCAATAGCATTACATGTATTCTATAAGCCGAAAGTCTAAAAACTGAACGACGTTCGGATTATTGACTTTCAGTTTATAGAATAGTAATAACATTGCATGTATTCTATAAACCGAAAGTCTATAAACCGTACGACATTTGGTTTATAGACTTCCAGTTTATAGAATACATGTAATGCTATTGGCTATTCTATAAACCGAAATAGAGTCCCCATTCATACGACCTATTCGTATGAATGGGGACTCTATTTCGGTTTATAGAATAGCAGTATCATTACATGTATTCTATAAACCGAAAGTCTATAAACCGCATGTCTTTCGGTTTATAGACTTTCGGCTTATAGAATACATGTAATGCTATTGGCTATTCTATAAACCGAAAGTCTATAAACCGAATGACTTTCGGTTTAAAGACTTTCGGTTTATAGCCGAACCTCGAACTCCAACACGGACATACAGTGAAATGTCCGGGTTCGGGTTCGTGGCACGGACACTGTAATGTTCGGTACAAACCCGAACAGTGCGGTTCAGGTTCGCTCAACACTTTTTATATCTTCTCAAATTCAGCATTATACATTTTTAAAGTCAACCTTATATATGAACAAGTGTCATGTGCATACAGGCATCGTTGCTATGTATTTATTCTAGTTACTGATTGAAAACAAACAATAATGATGTATTTAAAGATTTATTGTAAAATGGATTGCTATATTTTAATAAAAATACCTTTTTCCTGTGTAAAAGGTTATATAAAGCAGTGAGTACATATATATGCATCTATGTTCTGTTTTATTTTTTATTTCTGCCTCAACAGGAATTTTAGAACCTGCTAGCAGGAGGGGACTTAAATTGATTTTAATGTCAAAAGGGTGAATACATTATGAGTTGAAGTCCTTTATATTGGTTTGATATGACAGTGCCAAGCGGCATTATAAACTGTCAGCAGACAAGGTAATTGGAAACCGTTATGAAAATTCTATTTAAATATGGCCCATTACCAGACTGCAATTCAGAATAAACACTCAAAATAATAAATTCTTGTCAATCTTTTAGACTCCTAAAATTGTAGATATTTAAATTATATCCTCCATACTATCACATAATACAACCATTGACAATAAAGTTATACCAAAAAGTATATCAGTTGTGAAGGAAAGTTAAGATATTTCTTAAGGCATAAAATAATAATGATAGTAATATAGATAATAACAATACAATAATATAAGGCTTTTTTTGAAGGGAGAGCATGCTCATTTGAAATAAGCACTATGAAAATACGTTGACATTATGATTAATAACAAATATAATCTGGGGGAAATAACTGGTATAAAAATATAATTGCATAAGTAATTATTCTATATTGTAATATCATAATGCCCCTCATGTTTTATGATGCCATTGGAGAACAGTTGTGGGAATGTATAGAAATGGGAAACCAAGAAGTGTTATTTTGACCCTGGAGAAATGCACTGGGTGCATACAGACGATTCCCATTAGATTGTGCCAGCAGGATACACTGTTTCTGAACCACTATCTTGCTACATTTACAGTTATCTAATTTATTTAAAAATCCATTTACAGTATAGTAGTGGAGAACAGCTAAACGGACTTCTATTCCAGTATTCAGAGGAGGCTTTCTAATCAGGCCAGTTAGGCAGCCGTCTAAAGCCTTGTACTCGCGGGGACCTCGCGGTTTCCTAACTCACCTAATAGCCTTTGATGTGACGGGGGCTTAATGCTGCCGTTAAGCCCCCTGTCACAGTAACCTCGGTGCTATAAGCGTCGGCACTCATTGTGTGTGTGGATAACTTTCTGTACAGGACCGCTCCACCCCCACAGTCACTGTGCATCCGGTGCTGTGAAGAGCAAATGGGCAAGGCAGAAGCACCAGCACAACGCGGTCTGTGAGACCACTTTCAAAACTGAGTCCCTCTCCTTTTGGTTGAGTGATTGCTGAGTGTGTGTTTGCTGTGTGCTAGCTGACGAGCTGATTTGGCACATAGATGTCCCTGACAAGCTGTTTGAGATCAAAGATGGCATCGGCATGTTCTTGGGGACAGAGATGGAACAAAGCCTTGTGGGTGCAGTATTGGTGCTGTGGTGAATCCCTGTGGATGCAATAAGAGTGCTTTGGTAAGTATTGTGGGTACATTCTTGGACAATTGCAATAATAATTGGAAAATCCTATGGCTGGTGCAATATGTGTGTGTGTATTTTTAATCAGCATATAAATATATGTGCTACTATATCTGGTCAGATGTCTCCTAAATGTGAACACTTACACATGTATACAAACTCATGTGCTGATCAGATACCTATACATCCTCATTTGCTGATCAGACACACTGTGTATCTGATCAGATGTCTCCTAAATTTGAACACTAACACATATATACTAATACTCGTATGCTGATCAGAAACACACACTATGGGTGTGCTAGTGTATGTATTTTATCAGCATTTGAGTGTGTATGTGTGTGGTCATGTGTGTATTTGATCAGTATATGAATGTGTATATATGTGTTAGTGTTCACATTTAGGACACAGCAATAAGGATGTGAGTTAGTAAGCCACATCTATTTTTTATCTATACCAATTGTTTTTGTTTATAGATATTTGTAGAATGATTATGAGACAAATCAATTTCAAGTAGCTGTGAATTCCTAGATGCTGGGATTTACGTCTGATCTTAAAATATGCTATTTATATAGTTCATTTTTATTATCACTTGAATATATTTTATTTAAATATGAGTGTCCGTGAGGGCCTCATGTTCATCTTTCACCTAAGGCCTCACAAAGTCCAGAGCCGCCTCTGCCAGTATTTTACTATTTTACTTTAGGCACAGATTTCAGCTTTGGAGCTACCTGAGTTCATATAGTAAACATATTCGTTATATTGATTTAAAATGCGTGTAAAGATTACTTTACTTCTTGGAAGCCAAATATAATCTACAAACTATTAACTGAAGTTACCAGTGTGGTATACCATCAGAGTTAACCACTGTTGTTTATAAATGTTAAAAACTGATTTGTAATATAAGTACACAAGTAAAAGACAATAAAGACGTATGAATGAAGTGTAATGTAGAAGATTCTGGAGACATTTTGTCAATGGTTTAGTATAAATCAGTAAATAGCTCCTCTTGAAAAATTCAGCAACTTTTCTGCTTTTCCAACTTTGTTTGTCAGTTGCCCCCCGAGCTGCTCTCTAATCACAATCAGTGTTCTAGGGATGCACCACTTTTAACTTTAAAATAAACTATTGTGTAACAGTTTACATTTTTCTATCTAATTGTCTTGTCAGGCTATTAATCTCTGTACCTTATCTTGGATGATACCTGGTGGGCTAATGAAGTGGCACCAAGGGCAACTAAACTGTTTTTGCACCACGGGCCAAAAGTTATCAGCCATCTCCTGATAGTTAGGGCTATGTTCAGTAGCATATAATCTGAAACCAGACTACAGCACATCCTGTCACATATTTCTAAATGTAAATTTGATAGTGGATGTCAGCCTGATACCTACATAGTTTATGCCAAGTTATCCCAATACGTAAAATGAATAAAGCATAATTAGCGAAACTACTGAATATGAGCTAAACTGAAGCAGTTATTGCAGATATGGTTTAAGATATTTTCCACAGCTCTGACAATGCTCCTCAGCTCTGACCTACATTAATAATACTGTTCCACTCTACGGATTCCCTGATCAGAAACTGACATTTGTGTTGAAAGATGCCAAATTTTATAGAGATTCTGTGATAAGGACAAATGTCCTCCAGGCACTATGTTTACCAAACAGTTTTCCTTTATAGCTTAACCCCATACATTCAGGTTGAACCTGTAATGTTCTTAAAAAACATTTTAAGCTTTCCCTGAAGCGGGGAAACTAAGGTAGTCACAATTACTATACGTGGGAATTGTTTTACATTTTCTAGCATATTGTTAGTGTACATAAATGCAAATTAACTACACATACATTTTGATAGCTATTAAATGTAAAACTAGAAATGGAAGGATATTCCCTCACATAATACACCACCATCATTTAACTTGAAATTCTTCACTCTGTGACCTATTAAAAAGAATAATGGCTGTACTTGTCTAGGTAAATCACAGGCTATTTATTTTACCTTTTATCAACATCAGTAGGATTGTTTTAATTGCAACCCAAAACAAAAGGAGTAGGCGAAAACCCACAGTACTACCTAACAGAACACTCAGTACACGACATTCAACAACACTGAAAATAATAAAAGAAATCCTTAAAGTGACTGTAAAGAATAAAAAATATACATACATTTTTTTCTCTACATTGTGGTAGCAGAATTGCAAGAAAATGTATCATTTACAAGAAAAAACTGTGTTTTAACTGTACCTGTGGTGTCTCCTGTTTATATCATCACCTTTAACTTGACATGCTAATGACCTAATTTCAATGAAAATGATGTCATATAAAGGTGATGCCGCCGACACATTTAAAACATATTTATCTCTTCAATTATACATTTGTTTCTGTCTTTTGTTGGATGTTTTTCATCAAGTAGAGCATTTGCGAGGTCAGGCACTGATGTTGGACGAGAAGGCCTGTCTTATAATCTCCATTCCAGTTCACCCCAAATGTGTTCATTGGAGTTGTGGTCAGGGATCTGTGTGAGCCAGTCAAGTTTCAACCCAAACTCATCCAAACATGTCTTTAAGGACCTTGCTTTGTGCACTAGGGCACAATCATGCTGGAATAGAAGAGAGTCTTCCCCAAACTGTTCCCACAGTTAGAAGCTTAGCATTGCCCAAAATATCTTGGCGTGCTGAAGCATTAAGATTTTTCCTTCACTACAAGTAAGGAGCCATGCCCAACCCCTGGAAAACAGCCCCACAACCGTATCTTTCCCCCACAAATATTTACAGTTGGCACAAAGCAGTCAGGCAGGTAATGTTCTCCTGGCAGCCATCAAACCCACATTCTCCAAACAGGAAAGCATGATGTGTAACTCCACAGAACACGGTTCCACTGCTCCAGAGTCCAGTGGTGGTGTGCTTTACACCACACGATCCAACACTTTGCCGTGTACTTGGTGATTTGAGGCTTGCATGCAGCTGCTCAACCATGGAAATCAATTCCTTGAAGCTACTGCCACAGTTCTTGTTCTGATATAATACTAGTGAAAGTTGAACTCTTCAGCTATGGAGTCAGCGAAGCATTTGCAATTTTAATGCACCATGTGCCTCAGCGACCAATGAACCGTCTGTGTGAGTTTTATTGGTCTTCTGCTTTGTGGCTGAGTTGCTACTGTTTCCAAATGCTATCACTTTCCAATAATACCACTTACAGTTAACTGTGGAATATCTAGAAGGTATTTAAAAACAGCATTTAAAAAACATGAACAATTTACACAGAAAAAGGGGCATTTCAGGAAGTTGGTGGAGCTAAGGTGTAGCCGGCATCTGGGAGCAAACATATGAAGACCGCTTCGTATAGCTGAGATGGAAAGCTAACTTGGATCCTCTGCACAACTTCACTCACTTCCATTTCAGTTCTGCACAAGTTGTTCATGTTTTTTTTATGCCGTTTTTTATTTTTTCTCAAGTAAACCTATATTGTAGGGGCCAATAATTTGTCACTTGTTTTACATATCTGCGCTCCTGAATTCATTCCAACAGTGTTCATCTGCACCTTGGAAGATAAAAGAGTGTACACCTTCTCAATGGTGGGGACTTTTGTCGAATAGAGCTTGTGATACTAGAGCCAGTATTATAGGCTCTACCATATTTGAGTGTCAAACTTAAGGTGCAGTGGGGATCCAGCTTTAATTCTATATATAGTGTCACACATTGTTTTTTTTTTTTTTTTTTATGTGCCTGAGGATATCAACCCTCAATATATTTGAGAAAGTATTTGCATAATTTTTGCTTATTTTTTTTACTTTCTATAACACTGTTTTATTTATGTTTGGTAATTTAATCAGTTCATTGTTTTATGTTTTGAGTTAGTGTTTATTCTATTTTTTTATTTTATTTGTCTACTAGGGTTATAAACCAGTTGCAAACCATTAGCTCTCTACTTAAGAGGGGTATACTAAATATCATTGTAACAATTAAACAGAAAAAGGTTAACATCTAGTGCAGTAAAACATGGTAATTACACCGATAATAAGGTTCCCAAGCTATTATTGTTCTCTTGTTACTCTTCAATCTGGCTTTAGATCCTTACACTCTACTGAAACAACCCTCACTCATGTGTCAAATGACTTGCTCCATGTTATCTTTACTGATTTTCTTAAACCTCTTTGCAGCATTTGACCACCATCTCCTTCTTAATAGATTGGTCTCAATGGGCGTAGGTGGCATGGCTCTCTCTTGGATTGAGTTGTATATATCTGAGCGCTCGATCTTCCTGTTGTTTGCTGTTGCTACATCCTCACCCATTCTACTCTCTGTTGGTATTCCGCAAGGGTCGGTCCTTGACCCTCTCTTGTTTTACTCTGTGCCTACCTACTCTTATTAGGAAAACTAATAAACTATTTTGGCTTCCAATATCAGCTTTATGCAGATGACTAATCTTCCACCCTTTGACATTGTTGTGTGTCGGGGACTGTTGTCGGCCACCTCTAACTGAATGTCTGATCAATACATAAAACCTAAGCTCTCAAAAAAAGATCTCATCATTTTCCCTCACTTGAGCTTTGTACCTATGCCTGACTTCACAGTTATTGTTGAAGATGCAACAAATGTACCCGCTGACCAAGCTCAATATCTTGGGGATGTCCTTGACTCAGCTCTCTCTTTCATCCACCATGTTCAGTCCCTGGTCAAATACTGTTTTATTGCACCTACAGAATATTGCATGTTTTGCCCCCTTCCTCAATGGAGAGGCCCCCAAAATCCTAATGCATACACTAGTTATCTCTTGTCTCAATCACTGTAGTCTTGACTGGTTCATCTCTTGCAATCTAGTCATCCTTTTTCCCTGCAATCAATTCTTTACCACTCATTGCTCCAAGTGAGCTTTTTTGCTCTGCAAAATTTCCCACTGGCTTCCCACCAGCTTTAGGATAAAATGTTAAATGTAATCTTTCACCTACATTGCCACCCTCATTTACTGATACTACCTTGCATGACTACTGCGTTTCTAATGTGGACTAAAGCTCTCCTCCAACCTTGTCACCTCTTCTCTGTCACACCTGTGACACTTTTCCAGTGCTGCCCACTTTTTCTGGAACTATTTTATGCAAAGCATCCACCGTCCTTTCTCATACAACAATCTCATGTATCACCAGTCTGTCTCTGTTTGTCTAATGTAGTATGTGATTTCCTTCTTTAATCTGTACCAAGTGCTACATAAATTGTTGACACTATACAAATAAATGGTAATGCAATGTAATAATGTGGCACTGTACAGAAATCTCCTGCTGTTTAACTTTCAGAGTGTGATGTAACACAAAGTAGCCAAGCAAAACATTTTTGCATCTTGACTTTTACATGTGTGAACATCATTGCCAGCATAACCTATACATAAAAGTCTTTTAAAAAAAATACTTTATAGATTTTCTTACATAATTACATGAGAAACATTGATACCAAATCTGAATTTGAAATTAAATGAATTAAATATGAATAGTTGAAAAACAGAGACAAAAAAAATAAAAATAAAAAATGGAGACCTTTTGCATTCTCTCGGAATGATTCTAAAGCAAGCTGAAACATTTTACTGTCATATTGTAGTGACTTTGTGCTCAGATGATAGACAAAAGAGACATCTGCTGGCCATACTATAGATTGCAGAAAATAGCAAAGCACATTTTACAGTTTTATTCTCCAATCCTTTGTAATAGTATTATTTGCTAGTTGTGTATCATATCTAGTGTTGCCATGAGGCATCCATCCCAGAATTATTGTTAAACTTGTTGAACTTCATAGCTAATTACTACAGTGGTAATTCAAGATAAATAAATTGAACAAACATTTTCTTAGAATATTTAGTAAATGTATATGTCCATTTTGCATTCAATTACTGTTGTGATCGTGTTTTGTCTTTTATGTGAATAGGAAGGAATTAGTATAGCTTACCCTTGCTAGGGTGCTCTTATTTTATTGTGGTTAACTGAAATTGGCCAATTTGTCAAATGTTCTACTTTAAATAAAAACCATAATAAAGTACCAATAAAGTGGATGTTTTCTCTTGTGTAGGAGTTTCAGAGATTGTGCTAACACTTACAAAATACCTTTTGATTTAGTCTCATATCCCAAATTATATGCAACATCTTCTATTCTACATATTGAATACATGGAATACATGGAATATTTCATTCCTAAGACTGTAAGTGGCCAGAGCACACTGAAGTGTTTTCTTTTTACATTGCTGATATGCTACACCAAATTACTTTAAATCAGATATGAGTTATTTCAAAAACATGCACAAGTAAGTATTGCACATTGTTTGGACTAGAGGTTTTGTTCTCTGCTTTATGTTTCACTTTTCTCTTGAACAGTCTAGACAGCAGTTTTTCATTGGCCAGTCTGATTAAGTAACAGATTAAAAGCACTGCATACTGATGACTAAATTAAAAGAGCTTGTTGCCAAGAGATCCAACAGTAAGTAATAAAGAACACTCCTGCCTTAGTATCCTCTTGACCAAGCAGAGCAATCATTAAGAATTAAATGCTGTGTTCAGCCCCTTCCTCCCTAAGGGGCAATGCCTTACATGTACCAAATATGCAATGTACTGGGACTACAGCCAAGATTATAAACAGCACAGTCTGCATTATGAGCACAAGAGTTCAACCAAGCTTAGCCAAACAAAACTGAATTTTCATTTTTACGGATGTTTATGATGAACAAGCAAAGAAAGTTCTACAAATAACAAATGATTCTGTGGGAAAAAAAATGTTTTCATTCTAAATGCTTGGTGTTCTGCCTGTGAGATATATATATATATATATATATATATATATATATATATATATATATATATATATATATATATATACAAATACTGTCACAGACTAGAACATGCATATAATGTAAATAAAACAATAAAACAAACAGTGGGGTTTATTTATAAAGACTCTCACACTAAAAAGTGAAAGAAGTGAAAAAGGGCCCAATTGCCATTCATCATGTATAAAAGTAATTATGCCTTTTTTATACCTTACAGTGCGGGAGAAGAACCTCAGTATTTAGTGAAGGTTCTCTGACACTAGTCAGGCACTTTTCAGCACCGGATTCTGTACACATTATTTGTGCTGATGAACCGAGCGCTGGAAATGTGGGACCAGCAGATTCATGTCTGTTGTATACATAGTCACACATGCACCATTTTTGAGTGCACCATATTAATACATCATCCTCAATGTGCTCTGTCAAGATATATGATGAGACTTGCTCTAAATACTGAAGATAAATGCAAATTATCATAATCAATTTGATTTCTTCATAATTATTTTTTTCAACTATGTGTTTTCTATCAGCCTGAAAATCAGTTTTTGATATGGTGACTATCTTTTTTGCATGTCAGCTGTTATTCACATGATCCTATGCATCTTAGGAAAATTAGCTTACAGCAGTTGGAGTGGCAAATGCTAGCCACCACTGTCTCAACATATATTTAACTACAATTCCCATGATGTTCACGGAGGCTGCAGTCAACAGTAGTTGGTGTATAATGGTTAGTCCCTACCCCCTATACCTTGTTAACAATTTGTGGGGATGCACATCTCTGTTTGTGCCCCTTTGAAATCATACCCCAGCAATCTGATTATCAAGCACCACGGTGGAAGAAAGCCATGACTCCCATAGGTGCGTGTCTCACAAAGCCCCTAGCCGCTTGTAACCAGGTCCTTTGCCCATTGCTTAACTTTTGCTTGAACATAAACAATTACAGTCGAACTTCCTTCAGATGGTTCATTCAGTCTACTGTATTTAATGTTTACACTATATAATCTATTGATTACTTAAATATTTTTGGATGCAGATGTAAAAAGGTTAAACTTGGAAAAAGTTGCATGTCAATTATGATGTGATTTCAGTATGTCACTTAAAGCTATGTAAAGGTTATCATATAGATCCTATGGTAATTGACTGTCCCATTATGAGCGTTTCTACTAAAAATAAGAGAGGAGATATCTTTGAACGTGTCCTTGTTTTAAAATAATGTTCATTTCAACAATAACATTGCAATAAAAGTAATTAAAATTTCAATACAATGGCATAAATGTGTTTATTATTATTATAATGCAACTGCAGTTTAAATCATTTTGTAATATGTAATATGTGTTGCCATATATTGCAGATATTTTTTCTTTGATTTTATGTCGTTCCTCTTCAGTGAAGTCTACAATCTCTTGACGAAGAAAGGTCTGTATGTGTGTTTTGTTTTTTGTTGCTATATAAATATCTCTAGTAACAATATTTAAAATATGTATTTGAACAGACATTTCTTTTTACCAAATGCCCTGAGAAATGTATATCATTGAATACCATAAACCAAAATAGATCAGTTTGAGATAAAAGCCAATGATAAGTCGGATCATTGAATGCAGTCCAAAAACACGGATAATTTTAAAAGCACCAACAGGCTATTAGCAGACATACCCCAATCACCCCCCCCCCCCCCCCCAACTGTCCCGATTTAAACAGAACAGTCCCAAACGCTACCTCTGTCAAGATAATACACAGTGAACAGTTAATTAGGATGCTGCTCTTTTCTCTTTTGTCATTCTGCTGTAAATTGCATTACACACAATAATCATAATTCAAGCAAATTTCATTTGCTTAATAACTTATAGTCTTAGCGTGAGAAATAGGGTATAGAGTGTTTAGAATACTAAGAATTGCAAATTACATTTTATTCAATCAACATATTCTAGTGAACGAAGAAAAAAATAATAATAAAAATATATATGATGACAGCTTATGAACAACAATATATTTCTCAGAATGAATGAAATATAGATTTAGCAGGTAGACTGTTAACAACATGTGTGAAAGCAACAGTCCCATGCACCAAAATGGAAAACAGCCTCCTTTCTTTCCCTGTACCGTCCATTGCAGTATAATTAATAAAATTTAGCTAAATCTCACTAATATATTTGCAAAGTTCATTAAATATACTTAAGACTATCCTGTAGAGTAAAATAATCCTTAGATTTCATTATGGGCAGACTTTATGGCTGAATTGGTTCTTATCTGCATTATGATCTAGGCTATCATACACACTGATATCAGAGGAGGCATCTCAAAGTGTAATAAATTATTTTGCAGATAAGAATTAATTTGGAGCAGGAAGTATGGCTTTCTTTTTAAGTTAACAAGCACACATAGAGAAATTGTAAAAGGGATCAGTACTCTGTAACGTACCTGCCAATAGGAAATGCCAGTACAACACACATGTGAATGTAAACTCAAAGTGATATGAAAGTGCTGCTATCCCGTCCTAATACTGGGTCTGTGGATATAGCCTGGAAAAGGTAGTAAAAGATCTAAGTTCACACGTTTAATAACAAACATGTACTAAATATATACACACTACATTTAGAGCCTGGATAACTATTACTTTTAATCTGAGATGCATTAGGACAAAAATAACACAAGAACATTAATTATATACTGCATATGCATTTGACAGCACATTTGTATAACATATATTTATGTATTTTTAACTCTGATTGCTGGAAGGGTGTTCAATCAGATACAAAAGCATTGATTAAGCTTTGGAAATCAAACAGTTAAAATATAAGAACAACTATCGTCTACTAATAAGCATTTAAATTATCAACTTTGTTGCACAGTTTATGCATGCGCTAATCTGTAAATGATAGCTCTTATGCAGACATATATATGGCAATCTTCTACTAATGTTAAATACAAATTAAACACTAGCTTATTTTAGTATAATGCTTCAGCGATTTAATAATCACAATCAAATTGAGTCATTTGAAATGGTATTGAGACACTGAGAATGAAACATTCTCTGTTTCAACCTTTTACCAAAAGAGATGTCACCCATGAGTGCTGAGTGAGATAGAAATTATAATTGGTGTCATTTGCAATTGATTTGATGTCAAAATGTTCTGAGGTCACCATCATTATAGTTACTAAAAGGGCAAAAAATAATATAAACACAACTCAATGTTACTGGTAGAATACAGGATTGGCAAAATAATGCCACAATATCAAGAATAGGTCAACAATTCCCAGGTAACAATTATTTACCAAATTATTAATTTTATGTAATGAGCTTCAAAGACAGAAAAAAACACACTAACAGTTTTAATTATCTCTATTTGTTAATTAGCATGGAGATATACATAAGGGAAAACATGCCACTTTTGTGAAATGTCAAATCTTAATCAGGACATATTTAATGTCAATGTGAACAGTTACAAAGTCACTGAAAGTCTACAACAGAATAGGAATGTGCAAAGTTTTGAATATGCATTTTAAACTGTAAAATCTGCTTTGAGAAGAACAAAAGTTGGGCTACCATCAGAAATGTCGGGGTCTCTTACATTCCACGCTCCAGACACTTACCGCCTGGTAGTATAGGGTATTGCTAATTTGTAGGAGACGTGCACTTTTATGAAGGCAGATGCACTGTGTGGAAAGACATTTGCTCACCCTTTCTCTCTTGCCTCTCACCAGATGTGCACTGAGCAAGACAGTGGTCTTTACCATTGCCCCCACATTCCACAGACAATGAGACATTGCTGTGCCCAGCCCCACATATAACCAGGCACCAGGCCTCCTGAAGGCATAGTGGTACTTGTTAATTTACTGGTACCACCAGTGCTGTATTTACCGCGAGGCATCCTAGGCGGATGCCTATGGCGGCAAATTTGGGGGGGCGGCAGCGCCCCCCAGCACTGAAAAAAAAAAATGAAAAAATAAAATAATTAAAAAAATAAAAAATCCGGCCCTTTAAAAAAAAAAAAAAAAATAGACCGCGCTTGCAGGCAGAGACAGAGGTGAGAGGGGATCGGAAGATCCCCCCTCACCAATGCTCTGCCTGCCAGGCTGCACGGGGAGCCGAACAGGCAGCACAGATTAACCTCCGTGCTGCCTGTTCGGCTCCCCGTGCAGTGTGCCGACACGGAAGTCCCGACAGTCACGTGACGGGCGCGCTGACGTCATACGCGCGCCCGGTCACGTGACCTGTCGGCACAATCGCCGGGAAGCCGAACAGGCAGCATGGAGGGACCATGCTGCCTGCCACTAGCCTCCAATGAAAGGTAAGTGCTGATGGAAGACTGTGTGTGTGTGTGTGTGTGTGTGTGTGACTGAGTGTGATGGGAGTCAGAGTGTGTGTGATGGGAGACTGTGTGTGACTGAGTGTGATGGGAGTCAGAGTGTGTGTGATGGGAGACAGTGTGTGTGACTGAGTGCGATGGGAGTCAGAGTGTGTGTGTGTGTGACTGAGCGAGTGTGATGGGAGTCAGAGTGTGTGTGATGGGAGACAGTGTGTGTGTGACTGAGTGTGATGGGAGTCAGAGTGTGTGTGTGTGTGTGTGTGTGACTGAGTGTGATGGGAGTCAGAGTGTGTGTGATGGGAGACAGTGTGTGTGACTGAGTGTGATGGGAGTCAGAGTGTGTGTGATGGGAGACAGTGTGTGTGACTGAGTGTGTGTGATGGGAGACAGTGTGTGTGACTGAGTGTGATGGGAGTTGGAGTGTGCGTGATGGGAGTAGGAGTGTGTGACTGAGTGTGATGGGAGTAGGAGTGTGTGACTGAGTGTTATGGGAGTGTGAGCTTGATGTGAGTCTGAATGATGGGGCATGTCTTAGGTGTGTAACGTGGGTGTGCAGCTTGGGTAGGGGGGTGCCCGGATTTTGTCTGCCTAGGGCAGCACAAAATCAAGATACACCACTGGGTACCACATAAGGGAAAAACACAAACATACTAGTATTTGCTAGAAAATAAGATGACCCTGACTATAAGGTGATCACCCAAACTCTTAATTTTTGAAAAAAGAAAAACCCTGAAAATA
Organism: Pelodytes ibericus; assembly: GCA_036172795.1. Classification (NCBI taxonomy): domain Eukaryota; kingdom Metazoa; phylum Chordata; class Amphibia; order Anura; family Pelodytidae; genus Pelodytes; species Pelodytes ibericus. The sequence goes on from CM069858.1 coordinate 114,793,189, forward strand.
ATGTGACCCTACAGGAAAAAAAAGTTTTGCTAGTGAACATATTTTTATGCGCAGAATGTTAGTACTCAGGGCCTCCAGGAGAGTCGGGCCCCTTACTAAGGTACTGACTGTACTACTCCTGAACAAAAGTATATTTTCATTTGTCACCAAATATCCTCTGTTACCTAGAGTCTATTTCCTCCTGTGGCCAATATTTTGCTACCGTATATACTCGAGTATAAGCCGAGTTTTTCAGCACATTTTTTGTGCTGAAAATGCCCCCCTCGGCTTATACTCGAGTCATCGTCTCAAAAAAAAAAAAAATATATAAAACTTACCTCGGCGCGTTGTGCGCTCCCTCCAGCCGCGCGGTCAACAAAGTGTGTTTTTTTTAAACAAACTTTATTGATCCGCGCGGCTGGAGGGGAGCTCACAACGCTTCCCTCACAGCCACGGACCTTCAGAGCACTGGGAGACGGAGCAGCAAAGGGGTAAGTACTGGGGTCTGGGGAAGGGGGGATGAGGGTGGCATAACGAGCATACTAAGGGGCAATATCCTGGAATATTAAATGGCATATTGGGGGCAATATCCTGGAATATTAAATGACATTTTGGGGGCAATATCCTGGAATATTAAATGGCATATTGGGGGCATTATCCTGGAATATTAAATTGCATATTGGGGGCAATATCCTGGAATATTAAATGGCATATTGGGGGCAATATCCTGGAATATTAACTGGCATATTGGGGGCAATATCCTGGAATATTAAATGGCATATTCGGGGCAAAATCCTGGAATATTAAATGACATATTGGGGCAATATTCTGGAATATTAAATGACATATTGGGGGAAATATCCTGGAATATTAAATGGCAGATTGGGGGCAATATTTACCAGTAGCTGCCTCATTTCCCACCCTAGGCTTATACTCGAGTCAATATTTTTTCCCAGTTCTTTGTGGTAAAATTAGGTGCCTAGGCTTATATTCGGGTCGGCTTATACTCGAGTATATACGGTAACTTATTTTGCCCCTGTCCTGCACTTTCCTCAATTTACACTGTTTTTAGTGTTTCTACAGCCAATGAACAGTTAAAAGGGTTGTTAATATTGCACATGGGAAAGCTTCACAGACGAATTTTAGTTGGACATATACATGCAACTCTCTCAGTTGTATGTTATTACTCACAGAATTGCTGTGCTCATTCTATTTTTAAGTGTTGTATCAAGCCTTCTTTACTCCATATAGTTATGTCAGGGGGCACACATGTTGTTTAGAATCTTGGGGCAGATCTTCACTCACCTTGGTTCATATGAACAAAGCTCTGACCCATCTGACCAAAGATTCTAAACAAAATGTCTGCCTCCTGGTAGAGCTATATGGAGTAAAAATGCCTCAATAAGGTACTTTAATTATATTCTTTCATTAAAGCATTTCTCCCATCTTTCAAATAAACATAACTTCATTTTTGCTACAGTTGTCCTGTAAAGTGGATTGATAAGGTTATGTATATAGGGTTGCCATCAATTGGTATTTTATCGGCAGGCGAGTACAAAATTGGCTTGAGGCTACTGGTAAGTCTGTGACAAAAGCATGGCCGGTATTTTATTTTTTTAAAAACTGATAAATATAGTAAAGGATTGGGGAATGGATAAATGTTTGTCTGCTTTAGCCAGACAATGTTTATTAACTTGGAAATGTCTGTTAAAAAACACGTAAAGGCTTAGATTTAAATTTTATAACATATGTAGTTTACAAGTGTCAATATCAATTAGTTTTTGCCAAAGTAAATGTATGTTGGTCAAACTTATAAAATAATAAGAGGATATCAATAGTAGGCATTCTAAAAATGTTTATCTATATTTACATGTAATACATACATATGACATAATTCAAAAGTAGAAAGGTGAATGTAAAAAACAGTAATGAAGGTGATTAAAGCCTCATGAAAGAATGGACTTCAACTGGAGGTAACTCAAAAGAAATTCTTATAACAATTGTTAAGGGATGAGGTCTCAGATAGAATAAAAAATTATATATAAAACTTAACTTTTAATAATATATAAGATTTGTTTGCAGATATATAGAAAAACAAGTGTATAAGTGCTCAAATAAGTGCAAAAATAAGTGAAATTACAACAACAACAAAAAAATTAAATACAAATAATTGCACATTAGCCCCCACCTGGGTTGTTTGTATTTTTAATTTCTTTTGTATTTTGCAATTATTTGAGCACTCATACACTTGTTTTGGTATGTATTTGTAAATGCATTTTGTATATTCTTTTCTCTTTTTTTGAGACTTCATCCTATACCCATTTTCTAACTAAGACACTTACCACATCATAAAGTATTCAAAGTGCTATAAAACTGTATTTATGAAATGAGGGTAAAGTGACAAATATATTGTTGTAAAGGATACCCTTTGATGGTATGGAATTTTTACATTTTTCTCTAATTTACTGTATGTTCGTTGCAAGTCTAATGACGGCCAACTTTGGAGGTGGACTTTCAAAGTCGACCTCCTCGAGCTAAAACTCGACTTTTAGTGGATAGACCCATAAGACAACATTTTAATGCACATCTTTACTAAGAATGTAGATTAAAACCACAATAAACAATGCAGGAGATTTCCAGAATTGTAATTATCACTTCTACAGGTATGCAAAAAAACCTTTACATACAAAATGTTTTGGTGTTGTTTTAAAAGGGAACATTTAAAAATGATTCTAAATTGACTGCATCCCATCATCTATAATTATTCTGCTACTTGTTTAGAGCAGATTTGGGATTATTTTAAAAATGTGTTACTTGCTTTAAAAAGCAAGAATACAAATTATGTTTTGGTGTCATGTTATATTAAACTAATATACATTTTTATAAATGTTTCTTGTAATCAGAAAGATACAAAAAATATTAGTACAAAAACATACAAACCAGCAGGTTTTTAATGTTTCAATTTTCCTTTGCAAAAAAATGTACTTGTGCTTTTTTTTTCTGTTGTCAGATTATCCATCCCTATCATACAGAAAGGTAGCCTGACAATGTCAAGCAGCTGTCTTTCTATTTGATAAACATTCTTTATTCTGCTGTGTGTATTGAGATTGACTTGAGTGTTGTCAGTTATGCACACTGTTGCAATCATTGGCAAAACACAAAATGGCAGATTGACGGAAGTAATGCACTTAGATCAAGTGTCAACTGCTATTCAAGAGAACAGCAGTTAGTGCCAGATCCCAATGCAATAACCTAATGTAGACCTTTGCAAATCTTCAGATTACTGAACTACTGGCTACAATTCTTGTTTCCCATGACTGACTACCAGGGGCAAGTATTTATCTGTGGCCCCTGTTGAACTATATTTCAAGCTCTTCTATGTTAAACCTTAATTTTGAAATTCCTTCTCAATTACCTTCTCAAGTATTCACTTCACTGTCTCATCACATCCCCTCAGACAGAGGAGTATGCACAGCATCACTTTGCACATTAGTTAACCTCTTCATGCCAGATGATGAGCTGTACTAGTTAGGATGTACCATGACATCCTTACAGGCTTTTGGACACTGTAAATTAGGATAGCACACAATGCATGAAGGGGATAATAAATAGCAATGTATTCTAGTTGTACATTCGTATTTTTGTGTTTAAAATATGTTTACTTTACTTCTTTCAAAATTTTCTATTCAATTCTCCAGCTAAAATCTGCAGAATTGAAATGGGCACATTGTGTGTATGTTTCCTAAATTAGGAATGTATGTGGGGGTGATCGGATCATATTGGGTAGCAAAAATTCTATGCTTTTTATAGAAAAAGTGTACTGGTCCGAATACTTCCAATGCTTCGGTTTTCAGAATGCCAGAAGAACCAATTAGAACCCAAATTCAGGGATATTGAGTAGCCACATTTTGGAGATTTGCTTAAGTGCCTTATTCAAATCCATTTCTGACCAGATAGGTTTATATTGTGAAAAGACCCTTTAGAAACTCACCACGATACATACTTTTGTTTTGCCATATGTCTATAAATATTACTATTGCTTACACAGACTGTTAAAAGAATGACACATATGCTACAGTTTGCTGAAAGACCTGGGCAAAATAATTACCTCTCTATTTTATTGTCTACACAGTGGGCTCAGCATCCAATGGAATTCCCCTTTGCATCATTCTAAGGTATAGAAAATACAATTCACAGTTAAAACTGCTATAAAAATGTTATAGATGTCAAATTAAATTAGTGGGAGATATGAATTCACTTGTAGTCCCTGTCTTGGGATCTATTATTTCTCTTCACTTTTTTTTATGAATGATGTCAGCAAGGGGATCTCTATATTACATCTGCTATATTTGTAATACATTTTGTAATAAATAACCCGTTTTTCCAGCTCTTTATTTATGGATATTCTACATACTAAGTTATTTTTAATCCAAATGTAACATACAAACAATGTAAAAAGGGATCAGTATAGAAACTTTGTTAAAGTAAAAGGTAGTTACAATCCCTTGGCGAGTGTGCTACCTAAAGGACAACTGTTGGTGAATATTAGCCCCTTCGCGACCTTATGATAAGTTAACTCGTCATAAGAGCCTCAGCATTAGCGACCTTATGACGAGTTAACTCGTCATGCAGTCTAGCCGGCGGCAAAGCTCCTGGACCCGATTGGTGGATTTCCAGGCATGTGATCGTGGTGATTGATTGGTCACGCGATAACATGCAAATTAGATGCAAAGTCAGTGTGTTCACAGACTGACTTTGCCTCTAATTCACTCCCTGTGCTTCTTGTTCTTATAGTGAAGCACAGAGAGTGACCTGTAAATAAAAATCAAAATAAAGAACATAGACAGAGGGGGGGGAATTAACCCTTTCAATGCTGATCACAGTTTGTAACTGTGATCCGTTTCCTTCCACTTTATGGCCTTCATTTTGTTTGTTTTATACAATTTTTTTTATTTTTGCAATTTATAAAGTTTTTTTAATAAATAAAGGTAATTTTAATATAGTTATTTAATACAATTTAACCCCTGCATGCCTGTTGCGTGATTTTTATGGATCTGACATCGCACTCTTCAGAGTTTTTTTTCTGTCTTTTTTCATTTGGGTGGTTTGGGAACCAATATTTTTCTTTTTTATTATTTAGTTAATTAGGGGGGATAAGTGGGTTAAAAAAACTTTTTTTTTCCACAAATTTCCTCTTTTATATGTATTTTTTAATACTAAAATGTAAATAATTTTTATGTATAGGGTATCAAAAGAAAGCTCTAACTGTCCTTTAAAAAAACAACATATAACTTGTATGGGTGCGTTAAATGAGAGAGAGGAAAATTATGTTTCAAAAACCGCATATTAAAAATTGAAAAACGCTCTGGTCCTTGGCCTTGGAAAATCCCTGGTCCTTAAAGGGTTAAGGCATGTATATTACACTTGTTGAAATCGTTCTGACATTTTAAATACAAACGTTTTAATGGAAGAATATAAATAAAGTATCTTATTTAGCCCTCTTTGCTCTATACCTTTACCGAGAGGCAAACATGTTGTTTAGAATCTTGGAGCAGATGAAGGAAGATCTGACCCATCTGACCCACGATGTCTACCTCCTGATAGAGTTATACAGAGCAAAGTGTGCTCAGTAAAGTCCTTTATTTGTAATCTTTCTTTCAAGCATTTCTATTTAAAATGTCTACACTTGATGCAATCTTTCAATTAAACATAAGTTTATTTTATGCTAACAGTTGTCCTTTAATTTACACATTGAAGGAGTGCTGATGCATTCTCTCCATTAAAAGAAGTGCCAGGCAGTTTCTAGAAGGCATTTAGGTTGAACACATCTAAAATAAACACAGGCAGCATGTTAACTCATTTAACCATTATCTGACATTTTTATAAGAATTTAGATTTATTTTTATCAGTTGGAAAACAGGATTAGAAATGTCAATATAGCAGTGGAAACAACACACAGATAAGAGACAGAACTATGAATAAACCCCAGCCTGATGGGTACTTTGTCGTCCACACATGTTCTTTTGATTGTATTCATTTATTGTTGAGTTTTTTGTTTAATTATATTTTAAATGCAATACCCACACCGGATTGTTTATTATTTATTGTGTATTAAAGCACTGGTATTGTGTTAAGGGAATATCGGCATTTAGATTGAATCGCTGGTATTCCCTATTTCCCAGTTAATATCAAGATAAGATCATAAGGTGTAACAGCCACCCACGTTCTCTAGTGCTTGGCCCCGCAAAAAAACAAAGAAGAAGAATAACGTGCCCCCCGTTAATGTTGTATTCACACTGATTTGAAACTTACTGAAACTGAAGAATTGCATTTTTGCAAAAAAATGACAAGATGTTGATGTGATGTAGTATGTTTCAGCTCTTGAAAAAGTCCCAGATCCCAAACTCCACAAAAATTAGATTGTACAGTTGCTATTATTTGTCAAGGCAGTCAAAATCAATTATGCTATATGAATATTACCAATATATTTATCCAATGTTTTGTCATTGTTAGGGACAAGGTTTAGTTCCCATGTAGTCAAATTACAGCTTTTTTTATTTTATAATTTTCCATTTGCAATTTTCTATTATTGTTTCCACTTGAAGACTTTTTAATGTTCAATTATTGTATTGTATTGTTTTTGATTTATGTTGGTGGTCAAAACATTTAGCAAGTATAAAAGACAGGCGAGGCCAGCGATCATTTGGGTACAAATTACCCAAGTACAAAGGAAAGCGTTGCAATATGTCTCAAATATGTAGTACCTTGCCACAGTCAGGGCAGGCCTTAGGTGTTCAGGCATTCTGCTTGGTCCAGTCTCACAGGTGCCCCCTCTGCCAGGCACAGGCAGTGGTAAGGTATAGTTATCAGCTATGAACAAACTAGTACCACCTCCACATCCAGTTAGTGAAGGTTTTCCCAAAACTTCAGAATGTATAGGAAATGCAGTCAACAAATAAAGGAATTTCATTCAAACATAGACAAAGTGGTTCACTGCGACTTAGATGTGTAAGCTGCCTCATCTATGTTTTAAAGTGATTGAAATAAACTGGGCTGAGATATTTTGTACTCGTTACAATGCCTGAAATTTTTTTTGATAACTACATTTCCTATACATTCGGAAGTGCTGGGAATACTTACACTAACTGTGTGTGAAGAGGTTATGAGTTTGTTACCGTGGAGCCTTAAGATGGAACATCCATTGCCAGTGCACCCACATAACCTGACTGAACCGACACAACTTACCACAGCACCACCTGGCAGTACATGGAACTTGCCACAGAACCCAGCTTGCACACACAGGTCTGCAAGCTGGGTTCAAGATTGCAAAAACAGGGCTTGTTATTGCACCCAGCTGCTTATATCCACTGGTCTTTCCAGAGCACCTAGATTGCATCCACGAATCTTGGCAAAGTTTCAAGATTGAACACATAGGACTTGCAAAGCACCCAGATTGCACCCAAAGTTTTGCCAGAGTGCTTAGATTGTGCAGACAGGATTTGCTAAGGACCAAGATTGCACCCACATGTCTTGTCCAAGAACCTAGATTACAAGAGTAAGACTTGCCACAGCACACAGACTGCCCACATAGGACTTGTCCTGTATCCATATTGTACACATAGGACTTGCCCAGCACCCAGATTGCATATGTTTAAAAAGTGAAATTCATTCATATGTTGTTGACCATCACTTCTATTAGCAATGGAAGACTAGACCCCCAAGAATTAACTGATCCTGAATTTGGTTCCTTTATTCTGACTAGAATCAGAAAAATATTGCAATGAATGTTCATAACGATCTAAAGGAACTACTTGGACATGATTTGTCAGTCTAAACTTTGTCTAATCTTATTAAGCAACTATTATATTTTTAAAATATTTTACTTACTTAATCCAAGGAGATACTGCAAAACAATGAATTGCAAGTTATTATAACCTAGTTTATGTAATAGGTTGATGTGATGTATGTGCCTTGTGTAGGATGCCTGCATGCGCAGATTTTGCCTACTACCCTATTGAAATATGATGTGATACCAGCTACCTCATACTGAGACATATCTCTTGATTTTTATCTACACTTCAAACCACCCCAAGTAGAAAACTCTTTGCACTATTCAAAATAGTGTTTAAAATATGTTTATGTAATCTTCTGTTTATGAAATCACTTGTAGCTTTATATGCAAATCAACTGCTTTTCAAAGGGAACTGTGTAATTTGCATATTAAGTCCCAGCTGATATAATTAGCAGGAAACACCACAAACACATTTAAAACAGAAAAAAAAACAGATCATTTTCAATCTTTATTTTATTGTAAATTCACCGTAAAATAATCTTTAGGTGATCCAGTCCCTTTAAGGCCAAAGCAGTTGAGTTGGAAAAAGTCTCCCATTCAGCTGCTGTTGGAGAAATCTTCCAACTGCGCTGCACTAAAAGTTTGAAATTCTTGTGTTTGTTCCCTGCAATTCTCTTTATTGAACAGACCCGTAACGGTTTTCGTCAAATATATGAATGCTATTAGCGTAGACATTACACTGCCATGCTTGTGGTATTATAGAAATAACACCGGAAAAAAACTGAAAAGTATCCCTTATCTTAATCATTATAGTTGCATGCAGTACAAGTTTCCTAATCAAACTAATCAGACAAAAAGTTTTAATAACTAATCTGACCTTTCAAGGATTTAACATTGTCCTTGCTTTTAATAAACTTTTCTAATTTGTGTATATGCACAACCACAAATCATGGCTTAATTATGAAATACAAAATCACCAGGTAAGATTTTATGAAAGACCAACCCGTGTTATTTACCAAAATTGCTTTGCTTTGTTAGGCAAAAATGAAAAAAAAAAGACAATAAATAGATGAGAAATCTTTCAGAGAAAAGTGATACTGGCTAAATGAACAGTTTTATAATATCCCATTTATTTCAATTATTTAATGTGTATATATTTAAAATGGTTTCACAAAATACCCCATAAAGGAAAAATTGAGACTAATGTGCTAAAATTACTGTAAATAGCCTTTGGCAATGTTTCCCATTCCAGCTTATTCCATTGTTGCTGCCAGAATTAAAATCATTTTTGGCCAGTAGATTTTTTTCTTTTCTGTAGCCCCTGCCACATGCTGAGCCCGAGAAATTGTTAAACTCAATACAAAGCTAAAATTATAATAATTTTGTCAATTACAAAAATAAAACAAATCCATAAAACTCTTTCCCCCTTCTTTTAGGAGCCATTTTGTTTCAGATATGTTGAGTACTTTAATTTAAGAATAAGTTCAGTTTGCCATAAATTGTTGTTTTTCATCTTTTTTGTTATCATTAGAATTAATATTATTTGTAAACATTTCTTCAATGCAAACAAGTAATCCCCATACAAAGTGAGAAAGGTAAACACACTAGAGAGTTAATCTGTGTAACTCTTTTGATGTGTGACTTTTTTCCCTATTTTTTTCTAAGTGTCTCAAAAGAAACACCATTCAAACGCCAACTGACATTCTCCAAATTGCTCATAGACTGAGAAAAATCAATGCAAAGTGCTTTTCAACATTGACTAAAAGATATTACCTTTTTCTCATGCTGCTTTCTCTTGTTTACACTATATTTGGTAAGATGATATCTGCATAAAAAGTCTCATATTCAGTCAAGAACATTTCAGTTTACTCGCACAGCATACATATAAAATATTGCAATATTTCACAGTATACACATAACATTGTTTCTAGAAATGTACATATGATATCTTCGTAACAGTCGTATAAAATACTATTTAAAAATCAATGAAAAGATCTGGAATCTCTAATTTTGGTACGTTTGTGACTAACATGTTAAATGTAAAAATGATAATGCAAAGGAGATCAATTCTACATATATTGTTTACACTACGGTGGACTGTAAGTTATATACAGCTTTCAACAGTATACCAATACATGTGCGACTGAATTGCTATATTATTGCCATTTTACCATATAAATGTCATAAAAAGATTTGTTTATGTATGCTTATTTACCACAAATATACTTTCACAACAATGCTCTTACATGTACAGACTGACAATGCCTGTACATGTAGGTGCAAGTTTGCTTTAAAACCCTTACAGAAAACAAAAAAAAATGGAGCACTGCAATATAAGTAAATAAATAGGTAAAGAAAACCCAAGTGCAATACATAATAAAGGCAAAAATATTCACCTTTTTTCAAATACAAATATAAGTAACCTTTATTTTGTTTAACACTTGGTGTTTTTTATTCATATATTTACTTATGTTGAAGCACTCCATAAAATACTTAGATACTGCACTGGATTATATTTGGAATACATTTGTTGTACCCTGCATGAGGACCCTCTTTGACATCTTCAACTGATCGGAGGAGGTGATCCCAGGAGTGGGGGAAAGTATATTTGCACACATTAATTCTATGCTCCTAGGTTATTAGGAGCGACTCCTGTTCACTCTACAGGACAAGCACCTTTTTGTATTCAGTATACATTTCTTGCATTTATATTGTTTGCATTGCATTGTTACACTGGCCTAATCCAGAAATGTTATCACTTTTGCATGTGTATTGACTATACACTTTGCACTGAATCTTTATTATTGTTGTGCCTCTTGAAGCATTCACATTTGTATTTTATTTTTATTCACCTATTTAAGTGTATATGAACTGTGCGCCGGAAAATCCTTTTGTTTTTTTCACTTGTCTCACGCAGTTTTTGAAGCTGTCTGTGTGTTTATTATTCGGCTGCCAGCTCTTAGTGGACACCTATTTCATATATATATATTTTTATACACCATTTGTCAAGTTCTTTCTTTTGTAGCATTATTGGTTTGCTCGTCCTTATTCTCACTATATAACTGCACTGGATTATGCAAGAAGCAACAGTTCTGTTGCACCTTGAGGAACATTGTTGGGTGAACCCGTTGTGAGCGATGCATCATGTTGCAAACCAGTATGAGTCTTACTTGATTACACCACAGGTAGTCTGCAGACCTGTTGAGATCATTCGGAGACTCTTAACTATGTTAGGGAATTTCTTGGGAGGAGGATTATTTGGTTTTACTGGATACCAAGTCCCTGAGCCGTTATTTACAAGTATTATCTTTTTCTATATCTCCAACACTTTATTTTGGGGTTTATTTTTTATATTCACTTAGTTCTAACCAATGACATAGTAAGTTGTGTACGTAACCCTTATGTAGGGTTCTGCAGTGTGGATCTTATTGGATGTCCACATGAAGTCTAGTTATCCAAACTTAAATCTAGTACCACACACAATCCATATTTGTACTCATGCCCTACATATGTGCAATTCCCTCTTACAGCCTTCCATTCATAGCATGTAATGTTTTTGTATATGTACCGAAGGATGACAGTATATTTTAGGTCTCCATAAGGATATCTCTGATACTAGATTACCAGCTCCAAACAAGGCCATCATCACCGGCCCCTCACAGTTTATCTACTGAACCTTGATAGAAAAAAACCACCATACACGGCTATAAATAACAGAATGAACATTAATTTTTAAAAGCTTCTTGAGAAGATGGTTGTCTTTTGGTGAGAAGCACTGCCTTATCGAGGGTTTATCAAAGAGACTTCCATAAGGTAGGAGGTGTGCTGCAGGGTCCCACACAGCTGAAATTCTGGCCTGTAATCTGCTAAATTTTGAATGGTACTCAGCCTGTGTAATATAGCTAATCATAAGTAGAAAGCTTAATTCGTCATCATTTTGTATATTTGTTTATCTTATTTGAAAGATACAAGACGAAGAAAAAAAAGCAAATTTAGTGAATGCTAACCTTTGGCACGTCAGTTGGTGAAATATATGTGTCCTTTCAATCAGTCATGTGCTTCTTGAGGAGGGGGACTTGAGTAAGCCAGTATAAAGACTGATTGGAGGGAGGTGTCAGGCTTTCATGTTTACTTTTGTTTTTTTTTACTCGCGATCGTGTCATTAGGCCACGCCCCCTTCATTAGGCCACACCCCTTTCAATGACGCGATCTTTCTGTGACTATAAATAACAGTCTGCAACAGACACAAATCGCTGAGTATTGTCTCTAGCAGCTGTTGTTCCTGACTCCTTAGCTCCAAGCTACCTTAGAGTATCTTGCTACTTTCATTTTTGATTACCTGTTGCTGACCCGGATATCCTCGACCATTCTGATTTCTCCAATCCTGACCTTTGGCTTCCTGAATCGAATTGTGTACTTCTCCAATCCTCTGAATACGGACCGTCCCTGTTATCCTGCATTTTTCTCTATCACCTAATCGCAAGTATCTTCCATATCTTCAATCAAGTGTTCCATCATATTTTTATATGTACTTATATATGCTTCAATCAAGTTACATATATTACTTCAAACCATTTATTTTTTCTCTGCAATCAATATCAGTCAGTTTTTCTTCTTTTTGCTGCTATACTTTAATACAAGAATTGCTTAAACGATATACCTTGTGTGGATTGTCATTTATTTCTGCAGTTGAGTTTCCAAATATTCTTAAAGTCACAGCTACCCTGACAGGAGGGTACCCAATATATTCAGTCAGTACTGGTCTCAATGTTATGATGCAGAATCTATGACTTTGCTTGCTTCTTATGTTTTCAATGGCCCATGTCTTCACTGCTTGCTATCTGCTGGGGATCTGGTAATCTGCTTAGTTAGCACCATGACACTGACTTAAGCCAATGAGGGCCTCTGCATGTGGCCTCTCAAAGTCAGGTTTTGGTCTGGAGAGTGAAAACTTCCTTTCTCCAAGACTATATCCTGATTTGGCTATTACTAATATGAGAACAATATATTTCCGACATCCTTTACATATCTTTTCTATTTCCACACACACACACACACCCAATTACTACCAATACTGTATACTTTACCTACTGCAATGTCATTATAACAGAATTTGTTTTTAGTCTGTTACCCTGAAAATTCCCACATATAAATAAAAACATAGCCAAGCACTGTTACTCAACTTTCTAAAATGCTTCAGAAATAACTAGCAATAAGAGAAAACATATGCATGCGTCATACCAATTGATTATATCATATTTGCTTGAATATAAGATGACGCTGATTATAAGACGACCCCCCAAAATGTGGATATTCCTTTAGGAAAAAAACTAAAAGCCTGAATATAAGACTACCCTATAGTAAAAAAAGTTCAACTTGTATATATTCACATGTAAATTGCTTTTGAATATTTAATAAAAATTATGATATAAAAAAATGCATTTCTTATTTGTATTTCCTTTTATGTGCCAATGCTGCCTCTCTCTTTCCCCTTCCCCCAGCGTTGTCTCTCTCCCCCCAGCGTTGTCTCTCTCCCCCCAGCGTTGTCTCTCTCCCCCCAGCGTTATTTCTCTCATCCTCGTTGTCTCTCCCTCCCCTCAAACTTTTGTCTCTCCTCCCCCTAAACTTTTTCTCTCTCTCTCCCCCCTCCCTCCCCTTGTCTCTCTCTGCCCCCCCCCTCCCTCCCCTTGTGCTCTCTCTCCCTCCCTCCCTCCCCCCCCGCCACCTCACCTTGTCTTTCCCTGGTGGCTAGTGGGGGCAACTGGGGGATGTCTGCACGATACGTGCAGACATCCTCCATGCTGCCCGACACTTCCGTCCATTATGATATCCCACGGCTGCCCAAATATCCCAGGTGGCCAGTGGGGGCAGCCGGAGGATGTCTGCACAATATGCGCAGACATCTTCTGCTGTTGCCCGGCACTTCCGCAGGGGGGGGACCTGGATCCCTGTCTTATAGTCTGACCTCGATTTGAGGTTAGATTATAAAACGACCTTGGATATAAACAGAGGGTTGTTTTTCAGAGCATTTGCTTATCTTACTTATTAACTCCTTAAGGACAGACCCTTTGAACATTTTTGGCCATTCTGGACAATGGCTATTTTAACATTTCTGTGCTGTTTATGTTTAGCTGTCATTCTCTTCTTTGTCATTTGCTGTACCCACACAAGTTATATTTTGTTTTTATCGGGACAAAAGGCCTTTCTTTAGATACCAACATTTGAATCATATCCTATAATATACTATAAAAAAATAATAAAATATGGTGACAAAAATAATTTTTTCTGACTTTTATTTGAAAAATCTTTTAGCAATCTATAAAAGCTTATAAAAAAAACCTGCTAAATATATTCTTCTATTTGTCCTGAGTACATGGATGCCACCCATGCATAGGTTTGTTGGGTTGTTTGGGGGCTTAAAGGCCACAAATGGGAGGTGCACTTTTTGGTTTTCCAACTTGGAATTTTGACATGCTGACAACCTGTGACCATGTTCTTTTTGGGACATTTTTGAAGACAGCCAGTGTATTTTACCCCATCGAATCATATATCTTTTAAAATTAGACACCCTAGGCTATTTCAAATGGTGGTATTTTAACACTTTATATGCACTGATTCTACCACCAGCCTTTGTCAAATTTTGTGGTAGTAATTTTTTTGTCTTTTTTTTCCACATACATTGTACTTCAGACATGAATTCACAGATTTAGGTATGTGTCACTGCCACACAACACCCCAAAATGTACTCAGCAACATCTCCCGAGTACAGGGATACCACGCATGCATAGGTTTGCACTGTTCGGCTGTTACTTATCATATACATGCGCTCAGACAGCTTAAAAAAAGTTTACGTTACACGTAATCCTCTAGCAGGTGTAACCAAAAAAATTATTCTGTGGCCAGATCGCTACACATGTACCAGATCTACAGGAAGCAAGGGGTTAATAGCTCTTAAAAGAGCCTTTGTTATACTGTAATAAATCCTAGTAAAAAAAATGAACACCTAAAAATTACACAGACAGCAAAAATGTACTGCTGTGTAAGATCACTGCATACACAGCGATGAATGGCAGGGAAGGGGTTAAGTACTTGGAATAGCTTTTATACAAGCCCTTGGTTATTAAAATTGTATTAAATATTTTATTTATTACCATTAAAATATTACTTTTTCTGATCGGTCTCTCTCCCTCACTAAAACTACAGATCCACATTTGTCAAAGGCAATATTATTAAATATTGCCTTTGACTGTATGGTAAGAGCTCATTGCTTCTGCTGAGCTGATGTGGTCACTCAGGAGAGCAACCACCATCATATCTGGGGAGCATTTTGGTGTTGCGAAGTGCTTCGATAGCGAAAACTGTCGTTTGCTTTCTAAGCACACATGTGCAGCCGGCGCTGCCATTGTTAAATGGCAGCTATGGTCACTCTGGGGAGTGATCGTAGCACGCCCATGCACTTTGTTTCAGTGTTGCACAATGCTGCTACATCTTCGGTCTCTTTCTTTGCTCATTTTTACACATTTTTGTGTGACGTGCCTGGCACATCACAAGTCGGGAAGGGGTTAAATACAACATGCAAAACAATACTCCATTGAATTAACTGGCATTGACTTTGATATGTGTTCTCCATATTTAGGTTTTAGACTCATATATCTCTACTTTTTTTATTCTTTAATACAATATATAACACATGAAAGGATATTGCATTTAAAAGGGACAGTTCTACCTACAGTGTCTACATTTGCTGTATCATGTACAGTAAGCCAAAATAAAGAGATGTCATATTATCATATTTTTTGTACTCAACTATCTCCTAAAAACTACAAATATTGTGATATACTTAAAATGATATTAAGTATAAAATTGCAGAAACAATGGAAATTGTTTTACAAATAATAAGTGCATGTCACATATATATAGTAAGTCAGGTTTTTTGAATTAACATATGTATAGCATGTTTTCTGATTGTATAGCTTTAGCTTGCTAAAGTAATATAATCCCAGTAAATGTCTGTTCATCATAATGTGCTAATGTTAATGAGATGCAGTAAAAAAGAAACTAGTTTATGGCAAAATATTTATAGACTAGTCAAAGACAAAGAATAGAAAAGTCAAATGTTTGCTACAGGTGAGCTTTGAGGGTTTATTTTCCCACAGAATCATTGACATTTAGTCTCTATTTCTTTGAGCAGTGATTGATCACCAAGTAAATCCTTCTGCATTTATAAATCCAGCACATGAAACTTGCTAAAAAAAAAAAAAAAAATACAGTTATAGCAAGCAACCTTTTCTCACATATTTTCTGTAGATTTACTTCTATATTCACCATACAATTAACTTGAATTGCCTTGAAATGTGTGCAGGAACTCAGATATTACCAATGAGTGAACCGCACATGCGCGCGATCACTCAGTGTCTGAAATGAGTGTACTGTGCATGCGCGCGATCACAAAATGTGTGATCTGAGTGATCCCATTTGGTAGAACACTGGTGTCTGGGACACTGTTCATGCGCTACTGCCCATACACAGTAGTGCTAAAACGCTCCAGCCCAAACCACACATACAAGTTATGGAGCATTAAGGCCAGTATAATGGGTGTGTTATACACAGGGCTTCATGGGTTAATCTTTCATGACTTATTCTTTCTGAAAATCTAATTAATCCACAAGCTAACTGGATATGCACAGTGAACACACTATTGGGTTCTTGCTCATCACAGTACACTGTCAATGCAAACTTATGGTGTACCCTGGCACAGGGGTTTATTCACTAAAGAGTGAACAGTGATGAATAGACAAAATAATTGCAAAAACCATGCTGGAATAATGTTCCAATTCCATTTTTAATCAGATTTTTACAGAATCTAATGCTGTCACCACCATTAAGTCTTTACTGAACAGATTCCACTATGACGTTTTAGCATTTCCTTAATAGTTACAAATTTCAGAACATAGGTGGTCTGAACAAGGGTGTATTTTATTATTATTATATTTCATATTTTAGACATCTATGTTATACACAAAAGGCTGAAAGTGCTTTTACACAAATCTTTTTACATGATTTGAATTTTTAATGCAAGCTCAGAATATATATAACTTAATTACTAAACATAGCAAATCATCAATCTATGATGGCATGCCAAAAGCAAACTAAATAGTAAATAAATAATATAGGCTAAATTGTTATTTGAATGAGAGGCTCTCAGAAAACCTTGCATTTTGTTATTTTATCGGATTACATGCTGCATGCTGAGTGTTTGCCTTGTGTTAATGAAGATATACTGTAGTGAGAAGATAATTATTGGGATTATAGTTTTAATCTTCTTTACTGCACTCTATATTAAAGCCACAATGCATGTAAAACTCACCTCAAAGTAAGTGGAATGCCATTGGGAGTTTAGACTGATAGAATTGTTATTAATTGTTTTTCATTGAAAGCTTTGAATATCCAATTAAAAGACTATTAAATGTATGAATAATCTAGTCATATTGTTTCCAAAGCACAAATATAAGAAACATATATTTTTTAATGCTTCTCTAACGGGAAAGTCTTGTAAGTCTAAAAAAAAATGTTAGGACAGATTTTGTTTTCATGTAGCTTTCATTTATCTGATGTCAGATAAAATGAAGGCTGAAGATGCTAGCTTTTTATTGCAGTAAGTAAATGTCAAGGTTGAGCATACTGTATATTGCAAATGTACAATTCTCACTCATTGGAGGGATATTCAAAATTGGTACAATCCATCCTGCTGTATGGAAAGCTTGATTAAATTTCATTTCGGGACAATGAAAAATTTTCTATTAATTTCACTCACCGGGTACTATTATAACGTACCCGCTGTTGGTGTTTTGTAATCGATGGAATATGCGGAAAATACTGCCAATCACTGAATTAAATGTTTGCTGCAGTTTTTTTCTTGCATGATTCAAATTAGTTGTCAGACTTAAATGAAATGAAGCACCATCTTATTTGAAAATGTGCCCTTGGCAAATTATACAGCTGCTTTCTGTGCTATGTAACATATTTTATATGACAAACTATATGAATTATTTGAAGAGCCAAGAAATGATTGGGGTTTTTGTTTTTTAAGACACTATACACTTGTCCAACTGTTAAAATAACATATCAATATTTTACTATTAAAAAGTTTGATTTGACATATGACAAATGATGCCCTGGGAGTACACACAATTCCTACTACTTCCGAAAGTTTCATGCTACTATGTGATAATTAGGGATAATCTAGTCATTTATTTCAATTTAGAGGAATGGTATTTGATTGTTTGGCCTTCTAATATAGAACACAATTTTATCTCATCCCCCCTTGAATCAAACAATGAGGGTACCCGTATATAGAAGAAGATTCTGCCAAAGTGTTTGATCCTTTCATCCAGATAACCTTATCAGCTATGAACTTGCAGTATGATATAAACATTGAACGTAGATTAAATGATTAACCAGTATATATAAATGTTGTTTTTCTTTCTGTGTGTTAATACAATGTAATAAGTTACAACATATTGTATGCAAGTCACAGTGCATAGGCAATTGTGGCAAAACATACTACCAAAAAAATAAAAGAGTAGGTAAAATTGTCTTAGTTGGGCATTGAGAGGCACATATCTCTTTATCTCAAGATTTTCCTCAGCCCATAATGATTACACACATTCACATCTAATCATTATGTGACTGCACTTGAACATTTAGCATTATCCAACTGTGAATGCTTAGGCACATATGTGCAACTGCATAATGAATACATTCTCATGCACAGAGGCATCCAATCTTAGGATTTATGCAGCTATACAGAAAATTAATGTAGTTTTACATAAATCCACATGAAAGAGATTTTGCTCATTCTGAGCTGTAATATAACGAAGTGTAGCTTAAATTTGTATTGGTTTGTGTATGAATAGGTATATTTTCCAAAATAAACTTTTTTTTACGACCAGGTAGTTGGGTTGATACCTTTTCTTAAAAAAAAATAAAACATACCAGCTATACTATTGTCTGCTAGGACTTAATACTGCATCAAGCCATTTTTTTCCAACCTGATGGGAAAATAACAAACCATTTGTGTCACGCTTTATGCCTGATCTTCTATGTAGTCTTTGGTCTAGGCAGTCTGCACCTTGTTCCATTGTACAATACCGGTAAAAAGTCATGATTATCTATGCTTTAAGATGTATTAACATGTGTATAAAATCTCATTTTAAATATCACATCATACATACATATATATGTAAGCACTTATACAACATTAAGACAAGAGAGCACAGTATTATGTGTCCCTATATATATGTCTGGTACTGTGCTTCCAGTCTTTCTTATAGTACCTTTTTCCTTTTCTTTTTTAATTACATTTTCACATGTGAAAAAGTAACAATCATCACAGAAATGACATCCCAAACAGCATTGGTATATAGACATCATTACTATACATAAGACATATGTGTTACAGAGGACTCGTTTGATGTTTTACATAAGCTTGTAACAGTTGGCTGTATATTTCAATATTTGTGGAAACTAGATATTATATTCATGGAAAAAAGATATTAATTCAATACAACTATAGTACAATTTCTTGATGTAATACACATAAGTCTTTAGTGTAATACCTTATGACATATATATATATATATATATATATATATATATATATATATATTGTAAATTAAAAATGTTAAATTATATTCAGTTATATTTAAGATGTGTGCCTCACACACTCTGAACATATAACACCTGCCATTAATGAATGATGTGTAATTTGATGGCATATTGAATCATAACCTTCAGTTCAAAGTATAGGTTGAATTGCAAGAACATTGAAAACATATATGTGTAAATAAAATGGTTACATAAATTGTGTTTTAGTTACTTGGGTGAAAGCAATTTTCAAATATTAAACATGGTAACAAAGTTGTTTGTTTTAGATAATGTTAAAAGCTTCTTTATATCTTGCAAACATAGATTCATTAATGCTTCCAGATTCTGTAGTCCATGCTAACCACTGGTACATATACACACATTAATGTGGAGTCTAGTAAGTCTACAAGGGAACAGTAAGAAAAGAGGTTTGAGAAAGTACAAAACGATGTGTTACATGACAAGATTCAGACACCTTTGGCAAAATCCCTACATTATCTTTTGTGAGAAGATGGTTTGTAAACCGTTTCATAGTTAGTGAGATGGTTTATAACACATTCTATTTGTTTTTCCTCTTAGGGTTCTCTGTTTAATGAGGGAGAAAGCAGTAGCATTCAAATATTATCTGAGCAGAATAGGGTTGCCCCTTGAGTCTTATTTTGTTGATTTTGTTAATAAATAAAATCAGAAATTATAACTATGTATACAAATAGCAGGAGATACTACACATTTTTCAAGATAATTAGACCTAGATTTGAAATTTTTGTCTTAATGTAATTTGTACTCCTCTCGAGTACAATGATTGTACATAGAGGTGTTATGAAATAATATTGAACTGCAGCGTATTGCTGTTGAAAAACAAAAAGATTTCCTCCTACAGCATGTCACTAGGAAATGCCCACAATAATGAAGTGATTATATAATAACCGGATCCAGAAACTACAGGAATCCAGTAGTGATGTAAGTGGAAGTTATTGGGGTCTATTTACTAAAAAGGTGAGTGTTAAGAGGCCCATTATATATTAAAAATGATCTCAGCACATTACAGAGAGATATTATGTGGGACAAAACATTGTGGAATATATTTAGTAAACAATGAGTTGCTGATAACAGAATTTAGCCCAAAGAGGTAAGGTTAAAAAGTAGCCAGTTTGGTGTCATTTTAGTACTCGACTATTTTGACAGCAAAATCCAACTCTCTGCAAATCACTGTGAATGAATAAAACTTTTCCCACTCATTTTATCTTACAAGTGTCTTCTCCATAGCTTTATATTCCAAGTTACATGAATGTCTAGCAACAGATATATCCTCTTAATCACACATATATGAAACATAAATATCTCATTATGGCTGGATATTAACCTGTTAACAATGGAAGGACATTCCATGCTGTCATGGCATTTTGTGCCATAAATGCCAGAACAATGGCATGGATGTCCTCTATAAAAATAAGTGGTGGAACCAATCAATTACGATGCCTGACGCTCAGGCGGTGTTTCTGCAATGCCAACACTGCTCTGTTGTGAGAAAGAGTACTCAGTGATCGCTTCCATCGCTCTGTTGCTATACTGCTTTAGTTTACAGTTTGTGTAGGCTGATGATTAGGATTGGAGTCAAAAGTTCACTGTAGGAGAGAATGGTTAGGACCAAGCAAAACACTATTTTCAGTTATTGCCCTTTAAAAAAAAGCATAAAAAAATTAAACATTGGCTATTTCTAAACTCAGGATAAATATTAGACTATATTTGGCAGGTTTCTTTATTATTGATGTAGATGTGTAAAAGATGTTTCATCTACAATTTTGAAATGTTTTTTTTTTTTTTTTAGTAATTACATGATCTAAATAATATCTAATTAAAGCCCTTCTAATTCCCTAAAAAAAACAATATATAATTTGTGTGGGTGCTGTGAACGAGAAAAAGGACAATGACAGCTAAACACAAACACAGCAGATGTGTAAAAGGAGCTTTTGTCCTGAGATGTTGAAAAAACAGTCTATCCTTAAGGGGTAAATAAACAAATACAAAAATTCCAAAATATTGTGTTTTATAGGCACCCAATAGAAACTATGCAATCTTACAGGAAAAAAAAAGTGGCATAACATCATAGCTACATTAGAGTAAAATTTAATGAGCAAAACAAAAGCTCAGATTAAAGTGTATTGAAGGGGATTTTTCATTTTGAGAAAAAAACACCACTTAATAATTGGGCTAGCTTCTGCTGTTAATAATCAAGTCAAAAAAGCATACAATATTGTAAATTAAACCTACTACATTTTCCACTTTTATTTTGGGAAATACATAATTATATCCAATTATATACAAACAATAGTATAAGGTAAGGCATTTTACTGCCAATACCATTCCTGAATACCAGGAGCAATAAGTATTAGTTTCCCATTTCAAATCTATTAGAAACCTGTGCTACAAAAATGATTAAGTTGGATGTATAATAAATATATGGTTATACTAATTTATAAAGGTCATAATGGCATGTTATAATTATCCATAACTCATTAATAATATGCCCTATGGTACATTTGTATTTTGTAGTTTTAGGCTGTAAATTGCAAATATTGATTAAAGCATACTAGGGAAATGAGAAATCAGAAGGTAATCCTTGACATTACTGGAGGTGAACTTTATTGGTCTACCCTGGAGGCATTATCAGAGACTGATTATCTAAATTCCTACATTTGACAAAGGTTTTTTCTGACATTTATTTCATTGATTGCTCCCAAAAGGAACTACGTTTTTATTCTTTTTAGTTTTGATTAAGTCAAAGACATCTATTTTCATCTTATGATCCTGTTAATGGACATAACTCCCTCCAGGCACCTCCACGCCCCTCTGAGAATGGTATAATCAGGAGAAACTTTTCGGCCGCATGTAGTGGCTTATCGGTAGTGCTCTCTTGCAACTGCAGGCAGTACCTCTCTTGGGCTTTCTCCTTTTTTTTTATTCCTTAATATAACAAATTGTAGTTTAAATTTGTATTGGTTTGTGTATGAATAGGTATATTTCCCAAAAAAACGACCGGGGGTTGGGTTGACACCTTTTCTTTAAAAAAAAATACCAGCTATACTATTGTCTTCTAAGACTTAATACTGGCATAATTTTCTTCCAACCTGATGGGAAAATACCAAAACATTTGTGTCACTCTTTGCCTGATCTTCTATGTAGTCTTTAGTCTAGGCAGTCTGCAATGAGAATGTCATTTTAATATAAATAATTGGAGATCAATACTAACAACAAAGAATGTCAAAGAAGTGCAAGGCTCCATACACACAAGCAATCAATGCCACATAAACGCTGTTCTCAGAAACATACAGTGTATACTTCTGATTATATCCCTATTTATGACATCAACAACCTGGTGCCTAGATGTGTTATTCAGGTTTGACAGCCTGAGTTTACACTGAATCTCTCTAATAGTAACCAGTAAAAGATGATAAATCACAGGGACTGCTGAATTATACTGCCCAAACTAAAATATTCTATAAGACCACTGGCATGGAAACACATTTAATGATGGAATGAGGTGCATCATTTTTTTTGTATAGTCACTGTGATCACAACAAATGATGTAATATAAGAAAGAAAGAAAAAATAAGTTAATGGACTTCAGTGTGCTACACAGACCTTTGATGCTTGACAATAGTTTTTTCTTTATATGGTTAAAGATCAATTAGCAAGTTGACCTGCCAGCAGCTGAACCACAAGGGACGAAAATATAATCAATTTTTATAGACTTAGCTCTTATGAAATATAACAAAGCACAAATGAAGTGTTATTACTTGTAAACGACACTAAAAATGCAATTATTTTGAATTAGCATTAACTGAGACATAACATTACTGAAATATACAAGCACGCTGACACTATATAACTAGTGATTAAAACTCATAAATTATTAAAATAGTGTAATTTCTTGCAAAATAAAAAATACATTTTATAAAAAGTATAACATAAAATTGTTATACATGCTGACAGGATGTTTTGACTCAGCTAATCTGGTAGATATTTCTTGTCTGATTTGTTTTATATTATGTTTAATATTTAGCTAGTATGATTTTTTAATAGACAGGGGCCTTGGCCAGATTGGGGCCTTTGACTGGGGGCTGCAGCACCAGGCCCCTAACTTAAAATAGGCCCAACCCTGCACAAGATCTCTCCTAACCAGTCCCCTGCTGGTGAGTACTTACTTACCCAAGAAATCTGTGCAATGTTGATGGTGGTATTTCAAGATATTTCTAAACATTAAACAACACCATACACTGGCTGAGTTTGTGGAACATGATTCCGGTGTAACTCATTGAATTTATTATAAATAGTTACAAAAAGCAACACGTTATTTAGATATGTAATAGCAACTAATAATTTAATTGTTTGTTGAGTTACTAACCCTTTTTATTTTACTTAGAAATAAGCAAATTTAGATTTATCTATTCAATACCTTTGGAAAACCTATACTAGTTTTCCATCGGTATATGTAACCAATAAAATTAATTCATAAAATACATTGAAAAAGTTTAAGCATGCATGGGATAGACAAATATCTATTCTAGTTATAAGATAAGGTCAGGAACTATCGAAAGTATTCCAAATTTTTTCAATTTATTTTAAGTTAGGCAGAAATTAGGCAGACTATTTGGGCTGAATGGTTCTCATCTGCTCACCCATTCTATGTTTCTATGTATGTTTCATCCTTCATGGAATTGAAATGAAAGACAGCAATTCAGTGCCATTAATAATTACACATTGGCCACCTATGATATGGATATAAAGCCATGACTCATTGCTAAAACACAAGAAATTGTAACATGAGATTATGCAGTGGCATTTAAAGTCGCTGTTTCATCTAGTGTTTTTCCTGTATATTGTACATGTTTTTACTGTATGGGAGAATAATCTCACAGAGGCCACTTAATTCAATGACATCAGTGAATTGAATTACACAGAGGGCTGACTATCTTCCACTGAAGCAGTGTACAGGTTTGGAGTGCACAGACATTGCTTCAGCCGGTTCTGTGGTTGTAATGTAACAGGAAGAGGAGGTTTTGGGGAAGTAGACATGACTGTTACTAAGGTAACAGTAGTAACTATTACATTATTTTTACGACATAGGGAGTGTTAAGTAAAAAAAAAATGATCACAAAAAGGCAGGAGTACAGACATATCCATTGCTCACCGGCATACACACTCTCTTTAATGCCAAAATAAATTTCAGCAGCTGCCGGGCCGCCATCATCGCTAGGCATTCTAGCGCATGATAAATCAGAAAGCACAGATGGGATATGAAAGGCTCTCTCTACATCCTGTGCTTGCTAAAAAAAAAAAAAAAAACTGATCACACAGATCTGTTCCTTTTTCTTTACTTCACCTTATACAGACTTTATCTAAAAAAAGATTTTTCGGATACTGTAGATTGAACTGCCCCTTTAAAACTGATTTTTACAAACATTAAAATAACTTTTATACTTGTTTTGATAGAGCCTTCCTCACATTTGTTTCCTATAGGTTTAAACAAATAATAATATGCCAATTTTTCAGCACTGAAGAATAGAACTGTTGGCACCAGTTTATTGACAGAAAAATACACCAGCTTCAGCAATCTTGGCAGTTCCATTTTAATCATAAGACAAACATCTTAAACTGGTTTTAATAATGAAATCATGCATTACTTCTTGATTTATTACTTTAAAATATATGAACAGATACACATAACTATGTATCACAATAATGTAATGTACTTTATTGTGGAATAGCAATATACATGAAGAAGGACAATTATCTTTGAGTGGTGAAATACCAATCTAAATTAATTTAAGTGAGATACAATGTATCCTATACATTCTTAAGTTCAAACTATGAACAGTGATTGTACTATCACCATCACAAAACATAAATAATTATGTTAAAATAACAAGTTACATTTGTGAGGAAATAATTGCTACTTGATTAAAATTTAGAACAAATCAAGAATGGACATTCTTGAAAAGCAGAGAATATCTGAATGTGCGTTACCTAGTTAAACACTTTGTTATTATTATTATTTCAGTAGGCAAGAGACGGAGCAGATGTTGGGACACAGTCCAATATGCCATAGAAACACTGTTTACCAATTACACTCTTTTTAAAAATGTCCTGTAAATTGTGTAGTGACCTTATAAGTCTTACGCACAAGTTTTATTAACTGTGTAAGTCAGTCTGTAGTCACTACCCCAGGTGTTAAAATGAATTCATACTTGCTGCAAGGGCAGGGCCAGTCCAAGACTTTTTGCCACCCTAGGCGAACATATATTTGCCGCCCCTTGCCAATCCTGCCCTCAGGCATTTACACATACACACACAAAGTAACACTTTCAGTGTCACGTGCAATGTGATCCTGTTTTTGGCAGCAAATGAATCTATATTGCACCAACAGCATTTGGTATGCACTCATATTGCTCCCACACAATCTGGCATGCCACAGTGTCACTTTGCCCCACAGAACTGCCCCTGCAGAACAAGCCGTAATGTCACTTTCCCCAGAGTACATGTTATTTTAACATGCCACAGTCACTTTGTCATTAACGTATGCACCAGCCAGTTTGCCTATTAAAATATGCCACAGCCAGCTTGAAAATTAATATACCAGAGCCAATTTGCCACTTAAAATGCCAGTGTTATTTTGCCAATTAACCCCTTAGTGACCGAGTGCTATACTGCATTTGATGTGCCTTGAAGACCAGAATTCCATTATTTTTGTCAAATGTTTACTGAACTGTGAATTTCTTTCTTTGTGTTCATTCCACCCACACAAATTATATATCATTTTTTAAATGACGGATAGGGCTTTCATTTGATACTATTATGTTCATCATATGATATAATTTACTATTTAAAAAAAATATAAAATATGATGAAAAAAATGCCATAAAAAACACTTTTTCGAACTTTGACCTGATTTTTTTTTTTACACAGTTACAAATGGTAAAAAAGACCGTCTATATATTTCTACTATTTGTCCTGAGTTTAGTAATATCAATGTTTTCTTGTTTGTCTATGTTTTATTTCACGTAATATGGGCAATAAACAATATTAGTGTTTTTTTGGTTTTCTAACCATTTTCTTCTACAGTGATTTTTTAACCCGAACCCTAAATTTACCCCAACTCTGAATTTACTCTAACCCTAAATTGACCTCCACCCCTTAATCTAACCCTTGTAATCATCTGAAGCCCCCTTTAACCCTAATTATGACCCTATTTATGACCCTAACCCTAGATATAGGTTAAGTAGATCAAGGGTTAGCTTTTTCCATTTATTTATTTATTTAATTTATTTATTTAATTAATTTTCTATTTTTAACTGTAATACTGTCTAACTGTCTGTAGATTTTTTTTTCTCTCTTCCATCGCTCTCCTCTGGGCACGCTGTATCGGAGGAGCATGCTACTCCGATACAGCACACACCCGCGATCACCGGGTGATCACGGTGCCCAGGGGGGCACAGAATGTGTTGCATGATGCCTCGATAGAGGCATCAGTGCAACACTTTAACACACATAGGCAGTGTAACACACATACGATCACATTCGCGGTGATCGTATGCGCGCGGGGGGGTGAGGGGGGGGGGGGGGCTGAAGGCACTCTCATAGGCTGCTTCGGATCCGAAGCAGCCTCTGAGAGTAGCTGCAGGCATGTAGTGTTGCGCTAAGGAGCGCAACACTACATGAAAACGGAGGACCATGCTTTTCAGGACGTATATATACGTCCAAATGCGTTAAAGGGTTACTATGCCACAGCCATTAGTATGAAAATTATTAGAGAGATATTTGTAGCCTCCATGGGTTTGGATCTCCCGTTTCCTGTTACATAGAAACATAAGAACTATTCGATCCATCTAGTCTGACCAATTTTCTAAATACTTTTATTAGTCCCCAATCTTATATCTAAGATAGCCTTGTGCCTATCCCACTCATATTTAAAATCCTTGACTGTGTTTACCTCTACCACTTCCGCTGGAAAGCTATTCCATACATCCACTACCCTCTCAGTAAAGTAATACTTCCTGATATTACTTTTAGATTGTTGCAACTCCAACATTTGTATTCTGGGAAAATGCTGTTCATGCTTAAATACTACTGCTCTGAGCTCCTCTATTGTGCCTTCGTAACAGTTTATAAGTATATTTATATAGATCTCAGCTGTGATTTCTCAAAATCGGATCATAAATTGATAATAATATAAGGTTTAAGCTCCCTACTTTATAGCTGATACAAAAAAACATGTGTATCTACTTGAACTAATTATTTAATATAATTTTTATCACTTTATATTCAGTGTTTGGAATGTCTCGATATGACAACTGTTCACAATCATGGAGGAAAATCATGCTAAAACAATTCCTAATAATGTATTATGCTAAACAATGTTAAACACATATAGATTTATATGATTTAATAAAAACATTTGTAGCCGCCATCTGCAATTGTTTAATGTTGACTCAAATACAGAGATAAATGTGTATAGTTCTCAGGAGACTTTTAAATGGCAAAGCAACATTAGGCAATTAAAAAAACCAAAAAACATATTTATAGAAACAAAAGTGTATATTACAATAAATATAATCTAGAGCCATTCAAATTTTGTTATTAGAATTGTATTATTTTCCTATCTAATGAATAATTTAGAGTACATTTCTTCAGTGAATATTAAATCAGATTACCTGGTTAGATAATCTATGTTGGTGTTTTTTGATTAGAACTTATCTCCTGTTCACTTAAGGATGAATTATTTACAATAATTTTTTACAACAATCTAAAAATATATGTTTTAATTCATGTAGATCTATTCTGAATCTTTACATGTGTATGTTCAATAAGGGATTTAAGGGAAACCTTAACAGCAAGACCAGTATTTCAATATGAATCTGGCAAAGACATCAGTTTGGGGTTTATGTGTAGCAAAACGGTTCATTCAGTTAATTGTAGTGCTGGTTTATCAATCAGACAAATATAAATGAATGCAATAACAATTTAACGATCTGTCTCAAATCAAAGATATACAGATCTAGGAATAAATAAAGTAAATGTACAAGAATTAATATACAATATATGTTTTATTGTTTTCTTTTTTTCCTATTCATAATAGGATATAAACCAACAATAGCTATCGATTTTCTTTGTATAAAACTTCTAGAAATATCTGTTAACGATCCCTAATGGCTGTCATTCTAAAATGAAAAGCTAAAGAGCTGTCCAGCTAAAATCATCCACTGCCACTTGTCAAATGACACTAAAAAGCAAGCAGTAGTAGACAGATGGAGTAAGTCTTCATATAGCACTGCTAAAAATACCATGTGAAATGGATTCTTTTAAAATCAACCTCATACAAAGCAATTGTCTGCAATATTTGACAGGTAGCAATATCATTCTTGCAATTACAGTAAAATATTTTTTTCTATGAAATAGCGGTTTGTTTTTTTGTATCATAAAAATAAAAAAAATGCACAGCTGGTAGATGCATACTAAAGGATTCTGTCATGTCATATTTTGGAGAAATTAAGGGCATCACAGTGACTGTAGCATGATAAAATCATATATGCCTGCTTTCTGCTGTTACCTCCACTTGGCAGCACAGCAATTACCAGATGAAAGACAGGCATTTGTTTTATTTCTCATCTAACAAAATACAACCATAAAACATATGGACCTGTAAACGTGCATCTTGATTGGCAAATATATTGATAAGCTAAAAAGAATCAAACACAATGATTACTGGAGAAGTAAAAAAAAAAAAACATGTTGTAGGTATGAGATGGTGTAAGAATTATTTGTCTCGAATATGTTTTTATAAGTTCTGCCCTAACATAAAAAGAAACATTTTTAAAAACCATTTACCACATGTTACTATATGTAATGCATTCTTAAGCTCACTTTCTTGATGGCACACTCAAAAGATTCCCATATTGCTTTTTATAGGTTCTGTTCATTACAGTGACTTTGTGTCATCACAATCATTTTTGCTCACGTGAGTAGCCTTTAACAGCAACTAATTGCCTAGATTGTTGATTCATGTAAAATAATGATACTAAATCTTTATTTCACGGCATTGGAATTATAAATAATCAAATATTTACTTTCCCTCCAGACCCAATAGTTTAACAGGAAATTGCAGTCCTTCTAAATACTGTAATTAAAAATTGTTACAGTCATTATGGATACAAGAATGCAGCTACAATGGCTCCAGATACCCAAAAATTACCCTTACCTTGCTTTCTTAAGACCTACCACAACATTCATTTTTATACTACTCACATACCATTGTGGGTGTAGCTAATTATTATATGTCTGTTTCAAAACTCTGTCTCAAAAGCATCAATATGAAGCAAAATGTCCTTTGGCTAAATACAGAAAGGGTAGAACTGGTCCCAAAGATACTACAGGATTTTCTATTTCATAGTGATATATTGATATACATAGTGATGTAAAGATGATGTAAAAACCTTTAACCTTAATCAGGGGGCAGCAGAGGCATTATTGAACACAAATCTACACACACCAGACAAGCCAGAAGACTTGCTTTTTACCAAAGAAATCCTAAACTTGCTGTGTTGCCAGGGATTATGGTTAGGCATATGCAAATAAGGTTACTTATATTTGCTATAAGATTGATAAGAACTTCTAAATGACAAAACTGTAATTCCGATGTGATTCCTATAAAATAATCAGATTAAGACAGAGGTGATACTAAATACTAAGCGAAGCAGCATAAAGTGTGGAAAATAAGCAGCCATGCCAGACGTTTGTTTTAACAGATCAAGATGCAGAGTAGTGTTGTTCATGAGGTCCCTGATGACTCTATGAGGTGCAGTGAAACACGTAGGCGTAAGACAGAGTTTTTTTTTGTTTAGTAGTTTCTAGTTTGAGATCATCCATAAAGTGTATGGGAACAAAATCAACTGAACAATTTCAGTGCTGCCTACATTTCTTTTCATGAGATGTCAAGAATTTGGAAAAGCTGAAACCGATTGAAATTTCTGTATATTAGTGCTTTACAACCTCTCCAATATATTTGTTTACAATACTTGATGTTATTTTATATAGCACATGTTATGCTCAGCCATGTTTTGCACCTATCATAAAAATCAGCTAACCTTCTATTAAACAGAATGATAGAATATTAGAATATTGTTTACCTTATTAAATATGTACCTTTTATAAAAAGACTTGTTTGATAGCATGAAACTGAAAACAGTGGTCAATTAATATGTAAATAAATGTTCTAAATATATCCATACCCTACCTACTAGTTTACAGGCATGATATATTTTACGCAAATCTTAATAACTTTAAAATTACCCTTGTTCTGTTTGGGAGTGTATAATGATGGATATACATCAATATATGCTGATACTCACTAGGCTTATTAGAATTTTTATTCATATAATTAATTTATGTCATTTACAGAACATTAGACTCCACATGCTATCAATGATATGAAGCATCCTTTCAAATGGTTTAAATGAGATGCAATGTATTATTTTTCTTAAATTACTCAAACAAATTCCTTTCTTCCTCAGCCTCATTCAATATTTCATGAACATGTGTAATTATGAGTTATCCAGAGAATTGAAAAACAGCAATAAGGAAATATGGATCTGAAACATAATAAGATATGGGGAACTGGAGATAATGGATACATATTATTAAATAACCCAAAGCAGAGATAAATAAATGAATTCATAATCTCTTAAAACAATAATAAGAACTGCCTATGTCATTCATTTTGCAGTCTACAAACTAAAGGTTGAGTATCCCTTATCCAAAAAGCTTAGCACCAGCACCATTTCGGATAACGGATATTTTTCTGTTAGCGGAACACCTGTACAAAAAGGATTGACCCATATACCTTTTTTTGTGTTTCTGAAACTGTATTCCACTTATTTCCTTTTTTCTTTTCGCATGTGTATGATACTTTAACACATCATTTACAGCTCATCACTACGATAAGTGACTTCAGACTCTCTTTTTTAAAAAAGCTCCTTTTCCGCATAATGTTCATCCATTGTGTTCTCCAGGATAAAATATCAAGCACAAACTGCACAATACCTTTTGGAATTAGTGAGAGAGACTAGTATATCACAGTGTTCAAGATTGTTACAATTCAGAAATCCTCACAGAGGATTTAAAGCAATGTTTCCCAACCTGTGATGTCTCCCACGGTATGGAGGAATAGGATCACAAACAAACAATGGGCCTACGGAGGGGAAAGGAAAATATAAAAACACTTAACACAGTTTATAGAGGATATTGATGGTGAGACGGAGCATGAGACTTTGATAGTACTTAAAAGGGGGGCCTGATCAAAAGTGTTAGGGACCCCTGTTTTAGACTAACTGGTTGGAATGAAATGTCTTACTTCACGTGGACATAGTCCCACTCTAAATGTCTTTTAATCAATATCCTTGATTGAGTTAAACACTACTATGTGTGCTTTAATTTTTAAATTTGCATTGTCGTTGATTAGTGCAAGGTGATTTTTTACCAGATCGGTGCAGAAATTTTTTTTTTTTAAATATGTACAGCAAATGGGAAATTGTGAGCTTTTTTTTTACAACTTTGCTACAACATATCACAGCCATTATGAATCATTTAAGGATATTTCATTGTTTCAATTTTATTCATTAATGGCTATTATGACTGAATGAAAAAAAAATCTACATTTAGTAACAGGTTCGCAGCTGGCACCATATTTTAGTCCCAGACAATGTTCAATGGCACATATGCTGAGCACAGTCTCAGTCTAGTCATTTATTTGCTGAAGAAATATTCAAGATATATATATATATATATATATATATATATATATATATATATATATATATATATAATGCACATTTGTTTTTGTTTTTTAAATTTTTATAAGGCTTTATTTGATAATGCACATTTGTTAAAACACAGAGTATAATTTTATTTTGTGGATTCAAGTATAAAGATGTTCAAACAACTTGAAAGAAAACTAGACGTATATATGTGACATCTTAAGTGAAGCTCTCTAGTTAGTAGATCATTGGCCCAATTGCCAATTTTGGCAGGCTGTCCCACCAAGCAGGACAGAGGTAGAGCTCAGCATGATAGTGGGGGATTCGGGACCGCAATCATGCAGTCCTTTGTGGACATGGAGGAAGTTGGGAGAAGGCTGGACATTTCCCTAGAAGTGTAATTGTGAGATGTGAGATGTAAGGTGTCACTCTAGGGTTGCTTTGCTCAGTTCCTTGTACCCTCCATATTTCCATGTTTTGCTGCTATTGTATTCCCAGCTCCTGACCGTGGCTCTGTTTAATGGATTATCATGCTTGTTCCCTGTCCCTGCCTTGCAGGGCCGTCTTTAACGCGGGGCAAACGGGGCAGCTGCCCTGTGCCCAGTTACTCCTGGGGGGCCCAAGGCAGCTGTCCCGTGGGCCCCCAGCCCCTGCTTGCCGCGTTCATCCGATGGATGCAACGACCGAAAAAAAAAAAAAAACTGACGCCGGATGTGAACTGTTGCGTCACATCCGGTGACTGTTTACCTCCTCCATGCAAGAGGGAAGACTGCACGGAGGAGACATCCGACGGGGGACACGGAGCAGGTTCATGTAAGTACTAGGGAAGGGGGGGGGCCTTTACAGGCATCTGACTGGCATAATATTACAGGCATCTGACTGGCACAATATTACAGGCATCTGGCATAATATTACAGGCATCTGACTGGCACAATATTACAGGCATCTGACTGGCACAATATTTCAGGCATCTGACTGGCATAATATTACAGGCATCTGACTGGCACAATATTACAGGCATCTGACTGGCACAATATTACAGGCATCTGACTGGCACAATATTACAGGCATCTGACTGGCATAATATTCCTGGGCTCTGACTGGCACAATATTCCTGGGCTCTGACTGGCACAATATTCCTGGTATCTGACTGGCACAATATTACAGGCATCTGACTGGCACAATATTCCTGGGCTCTGACTGGCACAATATTCCTGGGCTCTGACTGGCACAATATTCCTGGGCTCTGACTGGCACAATATTCCTGGGCTCTGACTGGCACAATATTCCTGGTATCTGACTGGCACAATATTCCTGGGCTCTGACTGGCACAATATTCCTGGGCTCTGACTGGCCCAATATTACTGGGCTCTGACTGGCCCAATATTACTGGGCTCTGACTGGCCCAATATTGCAGGCATCTAACTGGCACATTATTACTGGGCTCTGAATGGCACAATATTGCAGGCATCTGACTGGCACAATATTCCTGGGGTCTGAATTTCACAATATTCCTGGTATCTGACTGGCACAATATTCCTGGTATCTGACTGGCACAATATTCCTGGTATCTGACTGGCACAATATTCCTGGGCTCTGACTGGCACAATATTACTGGGCTCTGAATGGCACAATATTACAGGCATCTGACTGGCCCAATATTACTGGGCTCTGAATGGTACAATATTACTGGGCTCTGAATGGCACAATATTACTGGGCTCTTACTGGCACAATAATACTGCGCTCTGAATGGCACAATATTACTGGCATCTGAAAGGCACAATATTACTGGCATCTGAATGGCACAACAATTATGGCATATGTGTGTGTGGGGGGGGGAGTAACATTGCGATGGATGGCGGGATTGCATGCAGGGGAGGGGGCAGGGTCCAGGGGGCCCAAGCAAATGCTTGCCCAGAGTCCAATCACTATTAAAGACGGCCCTGCTGCCTTGGCTTGCTATACCATATTGCTCCTATGCTGCCTGTCCAGACCATGGCTTGTTATACCATATTAGCCCCACCCTTCCTTTTCAGACCTTGGCTTGTTGTACCATACTATCTGAAATCTGATGACGGTAGACTAGTCTAAGAGCTGTTGATTAAAGCTGCTGCTACAAGCCCCCGCTCTGATTAGCTGTGCGCATGCTGACATTTGTCAGCACGCGACAACCAGGAACTGCTGTGTCTCGCATGTGAGACACAGCAGATAGTAAACCTGCATGTATCTATTAAGATTCACGTCGGGCTTACTTACAAGTTCTGGGACATGTTTTGTTTAAACCTTACTTCCTTGAAGGAAGCAAGGGTTAAACAAGTTGGAAGGTCCCTTTAATGGGAAATGGTCTATCTACAGCGGTCAGATTGGAGAGCAAAGTTTTCGTGGAACCCCGGGTTCTGTGGAACACCATTTGGAAAACAGTTGCCTAAACAAAAGGCGAAACATGCCGATGGATTTCACTCAGAATTTCCTTATATTAAGCTCTGCCAGCGGAAATGTTGTATAAATTTAATATTTTTTTAAAAAGGGGGTAACAAATGCAATTATAAGAAAGCTATAAAAAAATGATGTAACATCTGTACACAAGCTGATCAAATAAAATAAAAAATCTAGAACATGTACTTGCCTAGAAGTCATTACTTCTAGAAGCTTCTACTGTGATTACATTATAATAATACTGAAATGTTTGTTTTTTTATGTCAGGTTTAAGTAAAAATTGTGACAGGATGATTCAGTGAAGGAAAATGCAAAAACAATTACCCATTACTACAACACACTGACAATAATGGACCTACTGACGCTTATTAGCACTATTTTCTTGCCTCAGCTATGGGTAATTCAATTTTGGCAAGGATATGTGCCACAATTTATCAGATGACATAAATCCCAACTTCTGCCCCGATGAATCAGAGGGTGGAGCTTGGGGGTTGAGTGTCAGCACTACAGCGCATGCATGGTCACTCAAACTGACAGTGCTACTGCACATGCATAACATAGGTAGAGTTTGGGGGTATAGGTGGACAGAGCATACAAAATGGGACAGTTGGGTGGCATGACTTTTCATAATATCATCTCATGCCTCCCAACTGTGTCTTGGAGGAAAATTATGAAAATAAATAGTAAATAAATAAATAATATAATACAAAAATGATACATAATACCATTAAACATATTAAGGTCTAAATTGCAATGTCTCTTCATAAGAGGACACAAAGGCACCACAAAACTAAAGATTGAACTGATGTTCTGTCACACAGAATGTTATCCAGGCTCTGTCTCTTTTCAGAGCCTATTAGATAGGCCTTTCTGAAACAGAGTTTCTATGATAGTAGAGCAGATTCCCTGAAGTCTGCTGGATAATGGAAACAGGAAACAGACCCAGAGGTTAGACACACACATACACCTCTGGGGATAAAAATGCTGTTATAATGGAATTGTATAAAAAACAGCTTGCTTCTAGGGCTGCTAGAAAAGTGGACCATTTCTGAGGAAAAATAACAAGTTGTGGTTATTTAACATGTATGAGAAAGGGATACAGATATTTGTGCTTTGTTGATGTGAGGACACATTTCACTAGGTAAGTAATTTGGTGAGAATACATTTTATTGTTGATGCAGACATCCTATTAAATCAGTTTTCTGTGGCGGCAGCAGACTTTCTACACATTTGGTGGACTTGTGAAAAAAATAAACCAGTTATGGCAGGATATTTTAAATTATATGGAGATACTATCTTCTCATACACTGAGTCCAGTTCCCATGACAGTTGTGCTTATTATGAATTGGCCAAAATGCCCAAGATAGATTCCATAATAATTGTACATATCCTTGTGGCCACTAAACTGGCTATTGCTAGATTTTGGAAGACAACAGAAATCCCTGTATGGTTAATAATAAAAAAGCAGATTATAGAAAAAGGCTGGATGGAAATGGGCAAAAGACATTTAGAAGCCCAACAATAGAGAGTTGAAAAAACTAAAATAATTTGCTTTGTACACTGCAGAATCCACACCACGGATATTTCAAATGTATGAAATGCCTCTTTTTATACCTTGGTAGCAACCACGGATTTAAGTTTTTAGACTCTGAACATGGGTGCTGTGAGATGGTGAATCGAGTTCAAAACAACCGAAAAGAAGGGTAAACATAAATCACTCTCCATGATTACTCACAATTAGAGTGTGTTGTATTAACACCTTCATGACACATGGTGCTTGCATCCGAGACAATACAAGAACCGAATACATTTTTGTTCCTGGCACCAATCACAAGGTGATCGGTAGCCAGGGACACAGTTGCAGAGACCTGGTCAGGGTCTTATTAGACCCTGTGGGTCTCTGCCAAAGAGGCCACTCAACGTCACTTGTGACATCATGGTGGTGTGCCCGAATCCAGAAGTTTGTGCACTGCACAATTTAGTAACCAGTGTAGCCAGTGCTCGCTTTGAGCATCAGCTACATTTTTCCTGTCAGTCTGAGGCCATTCAAAGCACAGCTGGGTAGCTACTATGAGCTGTGGTTCACTAAATTAATCACCAAGGTTCAATGAGGTGCATTACCAAACTAATATATCACACAAGTTTGTCTACATTAAAAAGGTATTTATTAGATGACAATAACACAATTCTATACATTTTATCACAACCACACAGCCCAATCCCACTGATCAACAGCCTCTCTCTGTCTGTCTCTCTGTCTTTCTGTCTGTCTTTCTGTCTGTCTGTCTGTCTGTCTGTCTCTCTCTCTCTCTCTCTCTCTCTCTCTCTCTCTCTCTCTTGTAATCCCCTTTCCCCACATTCGACCTCACCCATGGTTAGGCCTCCACATCTAGTAATGGCACACTGTTGCAAGATCACTCTTACCAAATCCATCAAGGAAGAAAAGAAACTGAATGATTTCGTGCCTGGTAGTATCTTGTATTTTACATCACATCCTGTATTCCAGTGTATTCATGCATCACTTCCTTTAGCCAATTGTTGGAGGGAAGGAAATAGTATTAGCCCCCCCCCCCCTTGTGAGAGGGAAGGAAATATTCTTAGCCCTCCAACCTAGTCCTGTTTACTCGGTTTAGCACATATTGTCTTCCTGAAAAAAAAAAAAACTGAGCAGGACAAATGTCAGTACATTAGGGAAGGAAGCTCAAACATGTCTTCTATATGTCAGCCATGTCAGTAAGTAGTGCAGAATAGGAGTGCAAGAGTTCCCCACCAAGTGCTGCAACAGTGATTGTCCGGTGGTTTGAAGGAGAGCGAGGGGTTTAGCACCATGTAGCCTTCTGTGATCCTGGGAGAAATTCAAAGCTAGATCTGCATAGTACAGGAAAAAAGGGTAGCTTTTTTTAAAATCAAAGATAAGGCCATTTGACACACTGATATAAGAACCTAAAAATAATTAAAATAAATGTGGAACAGCACTTGTAATGACACTCATTTATTTGTTGTGAAAGTAAATATGCATTTACATTGAGCTCCATATGAAACAATTCAATCTCTAGGTAGCTCTAATTTAATTTCTAACTCAAATAGCATGTAATTGTACTAATAGGGAGGAGTGCTTTGTTGCTTTGCCTGTAAATAAAGTCTATTAAGAAAGTCACATCCCTTGTCGAATGTAGATGGTTGTTATATTTTACTATCAAAGCACAGAATTCAGTGTCAGAGTGATTACACCTTTTATCCACTGCAAGCTTCTTTTTTTGCCTTCTTTAATTTCCCACTTCAGTTAATTTAGCAATAAAATCACAAAGGTTTAAGACGGTTAGCTGGTGAAGAAGTGGTGCATGGATGTTCTTTTTTTTTTAATCTAAATTCAATGAAATCACACAATCTAAAATAAAGAATTCATTACATTGCAATTATACATAAATGGATCATACTAAAATTGTAATCTTAGCAGTGTTGTGAAATTCATTGGATTTTGCTACAAAAATAGCTATACTAGGTTCATTTATTCTACTTAATTACAACTGAGAAAGAATATGATTGATCATAAAATCATTTGGCATCATTAAGTAGGTGGGCAATTTTATTGCCAAAGGTTTTAGTTTTGGGAGGAGCATAAAAACTGATTAAAAGATCATTAGCACCAGATATTTTATTTAATTTGTATTCAGTGTATTAAATGTGCTGTTTACAATGAACATGTGGTATTTTGTAAAATTATAATAAGAAATAAAAAAATAATGAATCACAATGTCAGTGAAATAGATTAACCTATGTCCTTAAATGCCTTGATAAATATTTATTTATTTAATGAGTTATCACATATTATCTGTTCTCTTTGAATGGCAACTGGTTAAAAAAACACTATAATGTTGATGTTTTCCTAAAATTATTTAAATATAAATTTATAGAGAGGCAGTTTGACATTTCTACATAGATGCCATATTCTTGTAGCATTTTCCATATATATATTTTTTCTTTAAATTGCTTTCTAGTGTAATATGTCTTACTTTACTGCATATTCATGTCTCATTGACTGATTTTCCCATTAACAATCACATCTCCCATGAACCTGTTAATACCAAATGTCCATTCTTATTTACAAAATGTAAAAAAAATAACGTTTCACTACCCTATCAACTAGCTGTACATTGCATGGCTTGCATGCATCATTCCTTTACATATGCACAGGCGTCTTAATATATGCAATGTGCTCATTAGTGGTCTTTTGAATATTCAGTGAACTGTCTGGTGAGGATACACATTTGCAGTTTGATGAGAGGAAATGAGAGAGTGAAAGGTGCAGGTGATGCTTTTTGCAAACTCCAAGGGTGCAATATCACAGATAAGGTGAGAACTTGAGTCTTTTAGCTTCTATCCACAACACACAAACTGTAATACCTTGAGATGTTGTATCATTGCGGACCTTGGAACTAGTGCACTACACACAGTCACTAATGGGAGACATTTAGTGCAAATCATTCATATTTTTTTAGGGCTCTCATCTAATATTGAAGAATAATTTTGTGAAGACAATCAAATTACTTTTCACTTTGCTTTTAAGCTTAAAGTTCACTCACAAAGATGAGAATGAGCTTTTTATAATACACTCTATTTGCCCATTTGTCCATAAAATGTCTGTGGTTTTTGACATGTACTCATTCCAATATGAATATGATTGGGGAAAAAAACTAAGTATGTAAACCTAATCTTTCCTGATTTACTAGTTGCAGGCATTTGCTACAACCACTCATCAGTAGCTCATCATCTACAAAATAAGTTTAATAAATAAACAGAGAAACACAGAATGTGTCTGCCTAACTTAAAAAACATTTTAATAGACCGTGCATGCACGCTGTACTCTATAAAAACATATAGTTTATTGAAGCTGATATAAACATTTCTGCTATTTGCTCACAAAATGTTTAATCATTTTTATTGTTTGCTTGGAAGAGAACTAATTACAATCAAATAAGGCTTTGAGCTTGGCACACAAATATATGGAAATTAATTTCTCTAGAAGTAACATAGAAAATGTATTTCCAATTGGAAACATGTTGCTCTTAATTTAGATTTACATTGTTGGTAGTATTGCTCTTTTTTCTCCATCTATATGTTGTATACTGTTCATTAACTAATTATGGGAAAATGTGTGTATTGATTATGGGCAATAATAAATGTTTAGTGTTCCCATTCATGTGTGATAACAAATGTAACCTATAGGGGGGTTTAGTGAGCATTGTGACGTCGAGTGAATAAAGATGGCTGCCGCATATTCAATGAGACATGTGCTTGAGGGAGGAAGTGACAATCTTTGAGTCACTTCCTTCCACAAGTGACCACAGGTAGTGTCCACCTCCTAGAGATGACCATCAGGTATTGGTTGGTTACCTCTGTGGGTGGATAATGGGTGGGAGGTTACCTAAGGGATTACCAGTTAGCTAGGGGGGCAGTTTCATGACTGGGTCTGAAGAAGCCAGGTGTCTCTAGAGGGTCTCATGTACAATCCATTGAACATGCAGCAAGGAACTCCCCTCATTGTCTTGTGTATGCTGATTCAACTATCCTGTGTAAGCTGCTGAATCTCCACCATTAGAGCTAAGTAGATTTCTTACCTGATTGTATTGTTTATAGCAGTGTATGTTAAAGTGTTTGTGTTGTTTTATTTCCAGTAAAGTTTTGTTTATACTTTTATCAAACTTTAGACTTTTGTCTGTTCATTCAAGATATTTACCAATATTTGTGTGATTGACCAGTATACCTTATTAATGTTGCTGTTGAGGTAATGCTCATTTGGTTTCTATTGTTATTGTGTAACCGTGGAAACCAAACTGTAAACTGTTAAACAGACACCAATTGATACCATATCTGGTATTAATTTAAATAGAGCATTTACTAATCTTCACCAACCAATACAACTGGCGTAGTCGGCAGGATACTGCACAATCACTAAATATAAAATAATTGAGTGAACTATTGTGTTATGTATATGTGTTTATAGTGCCCCTATACAAGGTATTTAACAACCTCTGAACTGTGTATAACTACTGTATAGTGAATAAGCATTTAGCACAGTCACGTGGCACTGTACCAAGAGATAGAGTTAACAAGTACTGTCTTTGATTTGTATATTGCATTTTTGTGTTCCCCCTGAGAGTAGAGATGCATACTCTGTTTAGAAAAAGTAATAGAGCAGGAGGGAAGGAGGTGTCTAAGTATGGGACAATTCCATTGTGGGCCAGTTTAGCAAGCTGGAAACCCATTGCTGAGGAGCTGATAAAATATGCAGCTCCAGTCTATCCTGATGCTGGTACTGAACTTGGTACTCAGGCATTACGGTTAGACCTGGGAGTATACTCTAAAAAGGAGCGGAAAGCCGCTGCCACCACAGGGTGGATAGTTGTGCAGGCCCTTAGCCGCGAGGTGCAGAG
Organism: Pelodytes ibericus; assembly: GCA_036172795.1. Lineage (NCBI taxonomy): Eukaryota > Metazoa > Chordata > Amphibia > Anura > Pelodytidae > Pelodytes > Pelodytes ibericus. The sequence goes on from CM069858.1 coordinate 114,834,286, forward strand.
AAATGAAGCACTCGAGAAAGAGTTGCAGGATGTAAAAGACTTGTTAGTTATGACTAAAGAATGTATGCGCAGTAATGCATGCCATGTAAATGCCCTAGAAGAGAAATGTACCAATCTAGTGGTAAACAAAATTAACCGCAGGAGGTCAAAAAAAGGTAGAAAACCGGTGCCTGTAAGCAAGGTACGGTCAATGATTGCAGACCCCACATGGGATCCTAAAGCACCCCTGGAGTCATCTGATGAGGAATATGTGTCCTTTTCTGATGATGATAATGATGTGGACAGGCAACAAGCCCGTCCTATTATTACACAGCAGCGGAAAAGGAGACTACACTGTGACCAAGATAGGCAGCATGGTTTGAGAGATGGTACACATGATGAGATGAATGAAGTAGTAAAGAGCTACACGCAAACTGAGCTCATGGAGCTCGCAAAGGTCTATCGGCAGCAGGTTAGCGAGAATGTGGGTGTGTGGTTATTGCGCATTTGGGATGGAGGAGCTGATAGTATACTGTTAAATGCAAGAGAAGCACTAAGTATGGGACAGCTAACCGTGCATCCACAGCTCATGCAGGTATTAAGGAGGGTGAGGGAGATTGGAGGTAATTTTTCATTATTTGATATGGTGCGCCATGCCATACTTGTAGCATTTCCATCTAACAGTGACATTGAGCCCATTTCCCCCTGGTCAAAATTGAGTGATGCTATTACCCGCATTAGAGTTATGGGTTGTGTGGCAGGTTTAAACAAGGATAATTGGGAAGGCCCAGACATGGAGGAATTCACGGCCAGCATGCGGTGTCGGTTTTTAAAAAATGCACCTCAGGACATAAAGGCATCTTTATTGTCTTTGCTGGGCAGTTTGGGGAATGGTGGAAAGGTACACCAGCTGACCACATATTTAGCTGAAATGGGTGAATTAGAGTCAGAATCTAAACCTAGGAAAGGTGTGTTTGCTGCTAACAGAGCAAGGGAGGACAAATTGGGCCCAGAAGGGGAGAAGCAGGGAAAGTTTAGGAGTAAAACAAGGCACAGAGTAACACGTGGACAAATGTGGAACGATTTGGTTGATGCTGGTGTACCTGAAGAACAAATTGATGGAATTTCAACATCTGCCATGTTTAAAAAATGGTTGGAGGTTGAAAAAAGGTCTAATAAAAAGGTTCAGGTGCATTTGGCATGCAAGGATCAGGCAGACAAAACCACACCCTCTGCACCATATGTTCCCAAGTCTCCTCCCCCTAGTTATTTACAAGCCACTCCTCTCATACCTACAGCCACACCTCCTCTGCTCACACCCCTATTCCAAGATTGTGTCCCTTATGCTGTGCCCTCGTCTTCCGCCCCAGAAAACATTCCCACACATTCATACCCACACATGTCCTCACTCGTCCCAGCGCAATATGGTGAAATAAGATACTCACATACTACACCGAAACAAACACAAACACTGCCAGAGAGTGATGGTAAAGTCAGATCCTTGTACCCCTTAAAAGATCTGATGACACATGATTTGATTTGTTGGGAAAATTCTAAAATGCAATGACAGAATGGTGGGCCTCCGGCGGTACATGTGTCCCCTTTAACCGCCGGGGACCGACGCCCTCATGTACCTTTGACTGTTTGGTGGGGGACAAGACCAGGACCAACAAAGATTTTAGCTTTAGTTGACACAGGAGCAGAAGTCACAGTACTGCATGGTAATCCATCAAAGCTATCAGGACCCTGTGTGAGGATAGAAGGTTTAGGAGGTAGAATTACCAAAGCAGTGCAAATTGTTGTCGCTATGTCCATTAACAAAGGACCACGCTTTAATGCTAAAGTGTTGATTTCAGAATTGCCTGACAATATCTTGGGAATAGATGTGTTACTAGGGCAGAGTATTGAGACACAGTGGGGGGTGTTCACTTTTGGATTCCCTCACAAGCCATACTATCTCAGACCGGTAAAGGACATTGTGCGAGGGAATGCAAATTGGACACCTGTGATTATTCCTCCCCCAAGCAATCCGGTAAGGCTGAAGCAATACCGGTTGCCGGGGGGACATCAAGAAATTAGCGAGACTATCATAAAGCTCTTGCAATCTGGTGTAGTTCGACCCGCAATCAGCCCATTTAATGCTCCTGTATTTCCGGTAAAGAAACCGGATGGCTCATGGCGGGTGACAGTGGATTACCGGGGACTTAACAAGGTAGCACCACCATTGAGTGCTGCCGTCCCTGATATCATCACCATTGTGGGAAACATTGCCAAACAGGCCGGGGAGTGGCACGCGGTAATAGACTTAGCAAATGCGTTCTTTTCAATTCCTATTGCACCTGAGTCGCAAGATCAATTTGCCTTCACTTGGGAAGGACGCCAGTATACCTTCCAAGTTGTACCCCAGGGATATATACACTCCCCTACGATTTGCCATGGACTAGTTGCTCGAGATTTAAGCCACCTCACTCTACAGCTTCCAGTATTTCACTACATTGATGACATCATGATCTCTGGACCTAAAGAGGAAGTGACAGCAGCATTACCTGTTCTAGTGAATTACATGAACGGACGGGGATGGGCAATAAATAAAGAAAAGATTCAAGGACCAGCCCAAGAAGTTAAATTCCTAGGAATGATGTGGTCCGGGCCTGTCCGGAAGATACCTCAGCCTGTGCTGGATACGATCCAGAATTCTCCAGAACCTAAGACATTGAAAGATGCCCAAAAATTTTTGGGTGCATTGGGTTACTGGAGAGCCTTTATACCCCATCTAGGATTGCTGCTACGCCCCATATACAATGTTACCCGGAAGAAATCTGCATTTGCTTGGGGAATTGATCAAGCTACAGCATTCCAAGCAGCAAAGGAAGCAGTGTTACAGCATCAAGGTTTAGGACCGGTTCGAATTGAAGCTCCGTTCAGATTGGATGTGATGGTGAACGACAACGTGGCATCATGGGGACTATGGCAACCGAGCGAAGACAAAGGCAAGCGGGCAGTACCAATTGGGTTTTGGTCAAAACAATTGACTGGGGCTCAGCAAAGGTACACACCTTTGGAAAAGAATCTTCTGGCAGCATACCTCGCACTACAGCATGTGGAGACGATGACTGAGAAAAGCACAGTATCTGTGAAGACGGATTTACCGATCGCAGGATGGGTACGAGATGAAGGATTGCCTCTAAAGACAACAGTGGCCCAAAACCAGACATTATTGAAATGGAAGTGGTACCTGCAGGAAAGAGGAGGGATCCAAGCTGGTGAAGTCAAAGAACTGACCAAACTCCTTACTGGGTTAGTGACATACGATACTTTATCACATCCCAATGTACAAGAAGTCCCAATCTTGCAGCCCTCTCCAATCAAGACAGCTCCTCCGTTCAGAGAACTGGGTGAAGAACAGAAGAAGAATTCATGGTTCACAGATGGGTCTGCAATCATGACCCACAAAGGGCGACATTGGACTGCAGTAGCCTACAACCCTCAGCAACAAATCGTGATTCAAGAGAAGGGAATTGGAGGATCAAGTCAGTATGCTGAATTGACTGCCATGGTCGTACTGATGGAAGAAACCACAGATCCAGAGCTCTATATCTATACCGATAGCTGGGCTGTGTACAAGGCCTGTGTTACATGGATGCCTACCTGGAGAAACAACAGGTGGCAAATACATGGCAAGCCAGTATGGGGAGGAGAAGATCTATGGGAAAAGATATGGCAAACAGCCCATTCAAGATTAATATACCTCGGACATGTTGATGCCCATGTGAAAGACAGTAATGGTGAAGAGAATCCGAATAAGATAGCCGATGAATTGACCAGAATACGAGAAGCAAAAATATCACCAGAGCCTGTAGATCCAGTGTTACTAAGGATGGCAGACTGGGCCCATGAAACCGCGGGGCATAGAGGAAATTCAGCAACTCTAGAGTGGGCGCGAGCCCGAGGACTACCAATAACTCTTCAGATGATTGTTCAAGCACAAGAAATATGCGAGACCTGCAATGAGGTTAAGAAGTGGCCTCTCACTAAGCAAGCCCGTGGACATTTAAACAAAGGAACCACAGCTGGACAGATCTGGCAAATGGACTACATTGGTCCCATGCCTAAAGGGAGAGGGGGGCTGCTGTATTGCTGTACTGCTGTAGATACTTTTTCTGGAATACTGAGAGTATTACCCTGCAAGCATGCAAACCAAGCATCCACACTTCAAATGCTACAGACTCTTGTGATTGCTTATGGACTGCCATCAGAGATACAGACAGACAACGGAACCCACTTCACTGGACAGCTCGTCCAGCAGTGGGCAAATGACTCAGGGATTAAGTGGATCTTCCACATCCCCTATCATCCTCAAGCTTCAGGGTTGATTGAAAGGTGCAATGGGCTTCTAAAAGAACAAATTCGAAAGCTATCCCCAAGTAGGACATTGAGGGGGTGGGATCGGGTGATCACACAGGCAGTTATGATTCTAAACAGTAGACCAATAGGACAGTTCTCACCTTATGAAAGATTGACTGGACAGGTAGAGACACCAACAGTGACAGTCCGATTAAAGTTCAAGGGATCTTTCCCCCAAGTGGTGGGAAAAAACAAATTTAAAGTGGTCAACCAGCAACTAGTTGAAATAGTACAGGGTGGCGAATGGGTGACATACATCCTTCCCATGGGTGGGGTGTTACAAGAAGGGACGGAAGTGACCTTCACGCTGACAGAGGAGCTAAAGGACGATGACTGGTTGACCACAGGGACGGTAAAAGTGTCATCAGATCTGTGGGAAATCCCTTTGACCAGGGGGGGTCCAGGCCAGATTTTATCACACACTATACTTGGTGTGGTATCCATTTGGATCCCACAGAAAGTATTAGTGACATGGGAAGAAAGCAATACCTTACAGACAGGTTCCAAAGTATGGGTGCTACCACGAGCAGGTGAACAGGCAAAACAGAGAGGAGAAATACTGTCAGATGGGCCTGGGGATACTAAAGTTGTATTGCTAAGAGGAGGTACTCACCCTGTTTTCTTTCCTTCCAACAGATTGGTGGCTATATAGACAAGTCGGATCCCTGGTCCTCCAACTCATACCTGAACCTATTGGCCAGTTATTCAAGAGTGTCGAACAGCACGGAGTGTTGGATTTGTGGGGCAATATCGTTCAGTGAGGAGAGCAGTTACCCATATGTTGGTGTACCATGGACATTGGAGGAGTTAAAACAATATAACAATACGGGATTCGGCTGGTACCGAGAAGGAGGAAAGCCACAATCAATGGACAGATTGAACATTATAAACCGCCCCCAGGAAGGTGCCATTTGTATCAGCTCTTATAACAATGGAGCCAATGCCACTAAAATGGGATATTCTAACTGTACATCTGCCTGGGTAAAGGGCTATGGTAATGACCAACATTGGGCAATGACTGTCAAAGACTCCAGCCCAGTGGTAAGAGTAATAAGTATGACCCCTCATGGTGCTATAAAAAGACTGAACTTTCCCTTCATTCCTATACTCCTGGACACTTGTTTTAGTGGAGCTCCAGATGACAGTTACAGTGTCCTTCCTAGAGGTGTATATTTTCTATGTGGTAGCTGGGCCTATAGGTGGTTACCTAGTCAATGGGAAGGAGAATGTTACATTGGATCAATCATCCCCGCAATAAGACGTAGAAATAGCTTTCCTGAAGGCATGATTAGAAATAAAAGGTGGAGTTCATTTATTGGAGAGCATGAAGCTAATTTGGGAGTCGTATTTCCTGGCTGGGGAGTATATTGGTCCTTAAACCGCATAGAAGCCTTAAAGAAGCTAGTGGATGATGCCCTAGATGCAACTGTGGATTCTATTAACAAACTATCCCAAGAGCAGGTACAAATGAGAGCAGTAGTATTACAAAATAGACTGGCATTAGATTATGTTTTGGCCGCCAAAGGAGGAGTTTGTGCGCTGGTGGGGACAGAGTGCTGCTCATACATTGTCAATAACTCTGGAGCTATAACACATGATATTTCAAAAATAAATGATGCCAGGAAGAAGCTCCAGGATCCACCGGATAGTGGACCTTTTGGGTGGATGGGTAATCTAGGAGTTAAAGTGATGCAATGGCTAGTAGTGGGTGTTGTTATATGTGTAACATTGTATTTTTTGGTAATTTTGGTAATGTGTGTGGGAAAGCAAGCTATGAAGAAAGTAAGACCTATACGGGAAATTTATGAGTTATAGTTATTACTTATGTAATGGGATCAATAGGTGGATTGTATTGATTATGGGCAATAATAAATGTTTAGTGTTCCCATTCATGTGTGATAACAAATGTAACCTATAGGGGGGTTTAGTGAGCATTGTGACGTCGAGTGAATAAAGATGGCTGCCGCATATTCAATGAGACATGTGCTTGAGGGAGGAAGTGACAATCTTTGAGTCACTTCCTTCCACAAGTGACCACAGGTAGTGTCCACCTCCTAGAGATGACCATCAGGTATTGGTTGGTTACCTCTGTGGGTGGATAATGGGTGGGAGGTTACCTAAGGGATTACCAGTTAGCTAGGGGGGCAGTTTCATGACTGGGTCTGAAGAAGCCAGGTGTCTCTAGAGGGTCTCATGTACAATCCATTGAACATGCAGCAAGGAACTCCCCTCATTGTCTTGTGTATGCTGATTCAACTATCCTGTGTAAGCTGCTGAATCTCCACCATTAGAGCTAAGTAGATTTCTTACCTGATTGTATTGTTTATAGCAGTGTATGTTAAAGTGTTTGTGTTGTTTTATTTCCAGTAAAGTTTTGTTTATACTTTTATCAAACTTTAGACTTTTGTCTGTTCATTCAAGATATTTACCAATATTTGTGTGATTGACCAGTATACCTTATTAATGTTGCTGTTGAGGTAATGCTCATTTGGTTTCTATTGTTATTGTGTAACCGTGGAAACCAAACTGTAAACTGTTAAACAGACACCAATTGATACCATATCTGGTATTAATTTAAATAGAGCATTTACTAATCTTCACCAACCAATACAATGTGCCAGGAGGAGATGTAATGTAGGGTTAACTAAAAAAGAGGACATGCCATATAACTTGCCCCAGCACCCATTGCACTCGCAGGACTTCCCCAGCACTGATTGCACTCACATAACTTGCCCCAGCACCCATTGCACTCACAGGACTTACCCCCAGCACCCCTTCTTGTATTTTTCCTTCTCCTCTCCTAATGTTATACTCATTAGTGACTCAGTACATTGGCAGCCTGGCATGCATCCAGGCGAGTGATCCACCTCACTGCCCGTAAGTGACGTTGCACCAAAAAAGTGCACCATCAGTGCTGGATGCCGGAAACTGAAGAATAATGATTTGAGTTTCCAAGTACTCCAAACTTTTGTGACGTTTCACCTGCAGCATTTTAATGATTAATCTGTACAAAAACTGCCACCCGCAAACTTGGACAATATTGCAAATAATAAACCCCCAAATGGACTAAATGCTCCTCAAAAAGAGGACATGTACGGGAGGAATGGACGGATGGCAATCCTACATAAAGGTCCAGCTATGTCATTGGTTAAACATGGTAGTTTGCTGAAATCTGCATTGCTGGCTGCATATTAACTAAGGCAATCCAGCATTTGTGGATCAGTAACCCTCCAGCACACATAACTAGGATAGCCATTGCTATCAACTGGTTAGTTAGTTAGTAAGTAAGGAAATAGCATAGAATTAGTCATAACATAGACTTACAAAAATGTAAAAATAATTAGATATACATTTTAAAAAAATCTATTAGTAAGTTTCTTATACATATGAGACATTGCTCTACTATATTGTGGGTGAAGTATATATATCTTTGATTGATATTTCTGAATATCAAGTTTCTCTCATTTTTCTTAAGGTACTTTGGGCACTCTACATCATTTCTATGTTCATACCTATTGTAATAATGGAAGTTAATTTATTTTCTCACTTCATGCTGATACCATCAACCTTTATTGAATTATTTTGTTACACAATAACAGTCTTTGATTAGTGGAAACACAGGTATTTGTGATTTAATTCTCAAATAAACTATACAGTAACATAAATCAACATTACATAATCGCAGCTTAATTTACTATGCACTGGCTAGATAAAATAATACTAATCTGTAGATAATATTGTTTTACACGGGTTTCCATAAATACATATTAAGGTGGAGAGAGTCACCTTAATAAAAAATGAACTTGACTGCTTTGGCCGAATGTTGTATAGATTTAAAGCTGATGTTCACTATCATCCTATGAAAGAGTGGTAATTAACAGGCAAAAATGATTGAAATAAACTGGAAATAGCTAGCTGGGAATATGAGGTTATTTTACTTATAACTTATTCAGCATAATTTACCTAGTAAATACACTGTTTAACTTTATTCAGTTTGCTATGACAAAACATAATGGGGGTCATGTACTAAAAAAGTGCAGTGGGGTAAAAAGTAGGTAAAACATGAGTAAGGAGCAAATTGTGAATATTTGTAACATTTTGCACATTTTTTTCACTAAATGTGCCTCTTCCGTTTATTTTTACATACTGTGCATTTTTCCAGTTGCATTAATATATTGTGATTATATTTACACATGCTAAAGACGTTTGCGAATATTTTGCGAATAATTATTCTTATTTTGCATGTGGAAATTACACCAGCTTCTAGCAAGTGCTAATAAAAAAGGTAGAAAAAATATTTGCAAACTTGCCTGTTTTTATTCGCAATTTGCTCATATTTACTATTTGAGTGATAATTATTTTCATACATTGCAAAAGGAGCAAAGCGCAAAAATAGTTTTGCACATAAAATATATTTCGTTCTTTTAGTACATGCCCCTCTATGTTGGATTTTTAGCAACTGTCTGGACAAGTGGATCAGGTGCATCACAAAGCATTAAGCAGTAGACATGCTGAGCTGTTGCAGAACCAGTTTCATACCTGGACAACTAGATAAAGAAAGAGGACATATAGTTTTTTTTTCAAAACACTTACCGTAGTTGTCTTTATTCGCCCACCTGGCTGCGTACAAGTCCAACCCGATTTATTTATTAATAAATCACAGCCTTCTCCTTCTAAACATGGAAGCATTTCACACCACTGTTTTGTTTTTATAATGCGTGCTGTGGAAAGAGAAAATAGAAATAATGTGAATTATGTTCTGGTGGCACAGGTTTATTTCACTGTATATTCAGAAGAGCAAAATGAATAAGTGGATTATTACACCATACCCATGCTTTGCAGGTCAATTTCTTGTCACGAATTTGGATTACCTTGTGGCAAGTCAGAGTTATATTCAGACTTTGTAATTACTTTTTTAACTCTTTAGCTGACCAAGTAAGAGAAAATAACAGGCCAGATTGATGCCTAACAATATTATACAATGCCTTAACAACACTATATACAATGCTCAAATCCTTTCAGGTAAACCCTATGTAAATACCTCCCAGCTTTGCGTGGGAGTCATGTCCCGCGGTCTGCCATGCTCTACCTCTGTCCAGATTTTGAGGACAGAGGTAAAGCTCAGTGGGACAGCGGGACTCAGGACTGCAATCCTGTCCCAGACACCAGCGAATACTTACTGGCATGCACAGAATTGCGTGCTTGCGCAGTAGCGATCCTCCCCAACCCCACCCCCGTGTTCCGATTTGCCGGAGGGGGGGGGGGGGCAAAGTTGGCAGGTATGTATGTACAACTAGAATACTCATCAATGATTTCTTCTATTTATTGATTAAAAAATGTATTAAAAATGGCACTTCCGTTTAATATTTTTTTCATACATAGATGTCCCAACCTAAGGGGCTCCCCACAGTCATTGATTACATTGCTGTGGAGAGGACAGTGCCTACTTACATGGTGCATCATATAGCATATGTAAGTGTCATTATGATACATAATTAGGAAAAGTTGTTATTGTATGTTCAATCAACCTACCCTAAAGGATTATTCTTCTATCAACAGAAGATTAATTGCTTTCATAAAGATTGATAATTAGGCTTCTAGAGACATGGTTGGCTTGAGAACATTTTTTTAACAAGCTGTCAAATAGGAAGACTTGAACATTTTTAATAATATTTATATGACAAATGTAGCGCAGGACATGAACCCACTATTAGGCTTACTTTCAAAATGTAGTCTTAAATTGTTAACCTTTAATACAGAATGCCGTGCCCTGTAGATTTTCTTAATTATGTAATTTTCATTTATTTTTATAATTATTATTTTTTCATTCTATTAATAAAACAAATGTATCCAACACAGATGACTTTTCGCATTGCCACAGGCAGTCAATAATGGAAAATATAGTGTTTCACTGATTAACTCTCACATTCCTGTCTTATGTTAGTAAACAATTGTAGAGATTAAGTAGTTAAGCACAAAGTTTTATTTATTTATTTTAATGTCAAGCAAAGCTCCATATGGCACCAGATTTCACTTGAGTCCTCATACCATCTTGCTATCTACTTAAGCTGGTGTTGTCAAAATATGTGTTTGGATTACTTTGAACACCGCATTTGCTGATCATTCATTCATACAGTAACCAACTGCCAGATCCATGGTAAATCTCCCAAGTGGAATTCAGCATATTTTTTGACAGCAAAGAGTAAGATAAACCTTGTACGACAGCCATAAATTTGAGTAGCCTTTCCGTCTAGTAAGATCCAAATGATTAAAATACATACATAAAAAATAAACTTCCTAAAATCCTTCTAGCAAGATCTGTGCGAGGAATTACGATGAGACAGGGTATTGCTCTGACAGCACAAATTGGGAAGTATAATAAGCTAGCATGCTGACTGGTTGTTTTAAAGAATGAAATTAAAAATGTATTTCTCTGTGGTTTAAATATATATTACATTTACAACACTGCCTCTAGAGGGAATTCTAAAACAGTGCAAATTAATCGATGTCATTTTCTAAACAGCAGCAACTGCTAAGGAGTGAATTTGGTAATTAGACTGTGATAGCCCTTGAACCCTAAGGATTCGTTTAATTTACTGTGTAACAAAGAAACATTGCCGTGTATAATTTCACACTTGCCATGCTCATGGAATGTTTTGTGTTTTTATTTGCTTTCCTAATGTGAGGTGACCAGTCACATTGCTTGTTTACCGCTGTATTCGTGTTTGTAAACAAGGATGGGGAGTGTACTGCATTGAAATGAGGTACACATCTTCCTGGTTAACCCTTCGCATAATGAAACAAGCAGCACAACGTGTTGCACATTCCTCTGGAACTAAAGAAGTTACTGGTTGAATTAATGATTTAATTATTCTACAGTATTAATATTGCAAAGAGCACAACAGGCAAATCTTCACATTATTATACATTATGATGCATTTCAATGTGTCAACACAATGTATCTAGTGTATTGATTTGTCATAAGATATTGAGAGATCATAGAGCAAGTACACATGAAAATATGGTAGAACTTTTGTTGTCCTGCAATGCAGACATTTACAGCTTGCCCGTCCTCCCGCAACACCCCACAGTGCTAAACAAAATATGTACAAAGGAATTCTTGTTATCCGCATGCAAATGAGCACATAAAGTGGTTACCCGGCCTCCTTAATGTCTTGTACAAACCACCTAATTTCCATAGCCTGTCAGTTTACAGAGCAAGTAGTATGTGACCTGAAAACAACATTTCAAAGAGATTTATAACAATTATACATGAGTTTGTCTTTGGGCCTTAGCAGTAGAGTGTATTGTTTGGATGGAGATTACCAATGGAACTCCCTCTCTCCAAAGATTGAGGACTGATGTTAGGATAACCACAAAGCAGGAATGGAAGTCACATAATTAGCAGGCAAAAGCAACATCCAGGAAATAGTCCAGAGGTTGGGGCAGGCAGCAAAGAAAAGCAGTGAGTGAGACAATAAGCCAAGTCAAAACCAGGAAAAATAAAGTCAGGAATGCACAATAGGTGAACGGAAGCTGGATCCAAAAATTTGACATGACAGACAGCAATAGAGCTGCTCATATAGCCAGATTTTGAAAACACACCTCATTTATCATGGGGTGTGGTCATGCTTGTAACACCACCTACAACATTACCACAAGCTGGAAAAAAAGGCAGAGTTTCACGCAGGGCCGTTGCTAGATCTCCAAATGATCTGAGGCTAGATCCTGTGGCAGATAGGCTCGCTCACACACACACATAGTCTTTCGCTTGCACACATACACCCTCTCTCTCTCACACACACACACCGTCTCTCACTACCACACACACACCGTCTCTTTAACAGTGTCTCTCGCTTACACATGCACTATGTCTCTCTCTATCTTTCACACACACACACACTGTCTCTGTCACACACATATGCATGCATTTAATGTATTTAAACATAATGTATAATATTTGAACAAGTCATGTTATAGGTCAGTGGTCACATATTATGTTTTGGGGAATTGCACAGCCTATTTTCATAATATTGTTTGTTTTACCATTACTTTCTTTTCACCTCGTGGGTGAGCGCTTAGAAAAAAATATTTTATTTTTATATGCCCACTAGAGTACTTCTTATAAACATAATAAAAACAATTTTTAATGAGCTCATGCATAAGGGAAAGGAAGTAATGGTAAAATAGTATTGTGATAATAGGCTGTGCAATTCACTAAAACATAATATGTGACCACTGACCTATGGCAAAATCCAGATAGATATAGGCAGTGTCTCTCTCACTCACAATGACACACATACACTGTCAGTTCTTACCTTACCTGGGGCATCTTTAGCTTTGAGCTCCATGTGAAGGAGGGACTGGGTCAATCAGGAGAGGCTTCTCAGCCAATCAGGAGAGATCTCCTTCTATCAGAGCTTTCAATCAGGGACGTTGCATTGTCCAAGACTGAAGCTGCTGACACAGAACAGAGGGAAAAAAACACTTCATGGAGCAGCAAAGTTTTACCAGGGTGCTGCCTGGTGCAGCTGCCCAAGTCTGCCCCAATTAAGAGCCGGTTCGGTGAGCAGAGCCGCCTCTTAAAGTTCTGGCTCTGCTCATCGACAGCAGTCTTCATTCGTGGCTATGTAGCGGAGATTCGGGGCTGTCGCCCCAGTAGCCCACCCCTAGAATTGCCACTGGCTTCACAGGTGATGATAGAGCAGACCCTAGAGGCAGCATGAGAGAAAGTAAGCAGCAGATAGATCCAGAGGTGATACAGAGTTTGTTTCCTAGCTTTGAATATGATGCTTGAAATTCAGGACTTTGTTTTATCCATTTAAGCTAATTGTTGTTAAGCTTCATAAGAAAAAAAAACAGCCTTAAAACTACTTAAAACTATTTTTGTACACTAATAACGTGGTTAAATAGTATATTTAAACAATTTTTTTAAATTACAAGATGATAAGGATGCACATTTTGTTGCCCTTTACATGACTCCGATTATAAGGATTTAGCAACAGTAACTGAAGTAAATCAGTTTTTTTACTTCAGATATTCAGCCAGAGAGAAAAGGAATGAATGGGACGTACAGCCAAATCTCAGCAATGACAGCTGAACCTTAATTGAATTATACAATAAGTGGAATAGAATTCTCTCTTTTATGAATAAAGCCCTATGTCATAAACTGGAGACAGTACATAAATATTTAGAATTTCAGCTATATATTTGAATGCTTTTCTGGTATGGTTAGAAGTGCTGTACATCTCCACTTCAACAATGTTGTTGTCCCTTTTTATTCTATTCCAGTCATTGTAAAACTTGATTAAGGATAAGCTGCCATTCCCAGAGATTTGGCTGATTATCTTGGTTTATCCCCATTTGCTCAGTTGAATTTGAAATCTGGCATTGTAGCTGCTGGGATATCCACTGATCATCCATAACATTGTGACCACCTGCCTAATATTGTGTAGTCCCCTTTTGCCAGCAAAACAGCCCTAACCAGTGAAGGCTCCACCAGACCTCTGAAGATGTACTGTTTTATCTGGCACCAAGATGTTAGTAGCAGATCAATTAAGTCATAGAAGTTGTAAGGTGGGGCCTCCATGGAACGGACCTGTTTGTCCAGCACATACCACAGATGCTCGATTAGATTGAGATCTAAGAAATTTGTAAGCCAAGTCAACACTTTGAACTCATCATTGTGTTGTTCACACCATTCCTGAATCATTTTTGCATTTCCATGAAAGGGTGTACATGCTCTGTTACAATGCTTAGGTAAGTGGTACATGTCAAAGTAACATCAACATGAATAGCAGAACCCATGGTTTCCCAGCAGAACATTGCCCAAAGCATCACACTGCCTCTGCCGGCTTGCCACCTGTCAGTGGTCATAATGTTATGGCTGATCGATGTATAAAATCATACCATGAACGACTGAATTAAACTAAATCTCTTGAATCCCTATAATTGGAGTCATACCAAATGTGCACCCTTATAATCCTAGAATTAAAAACATTTGATTAAAAAATGATCCACATTATTCAACATAAACATTTTTTTATGGTGCCGCTGTCTATTTTTTTCATGCAGCAGTTAACTGAATAGGAGAATTTCTCAAACTTGACTACTTTGACATTACATTTGAAATTCCCTTCTCAATGTCCTTTCATGAATAAGGCCCTTAATCTGTAAGCACCATACACAAATTATTTATCACAGTATAGGTTAGTTAGTATGTATTTTGCATAAACCTGGATTGCACAATGTGTGCTCTAATTGGACAAAATCTAACTATAAACAATTAATTAGATGAATTTCAGTCTGACTCACAATGGAGCAATCATATTATTGAAGGGCTGGAACAGCATCATTGATTACAGTTCATTCAGGTGTTTAAGGGGTCATGCCAAATATCTCATAAATGTTTACACAGGATTCTGTATAAAACAGAAGCTTAATCACTCCTTAACTATCTAAAAATAGGGGGAGTTATGATCCATAAAAACATCCCCTCAGTGGAGTACACCACAGAGAAAAGTAATATTAATAATAGAAGGCTCAGTCCAAAAAATAAAATATTAATATTATCAAGTTTAAATAGATTAAATACATTAAGTACATTAGACCAACAATTATTGTTAATTATATGTAGCAATAATAAATAAATATTAGGTAAAGAATAAATTCTAGCAAAACAAACTAGTCCTAGGCACCACCATCTACTATATTGGTCCCAAATTACAACTGTGAGAGTTAAATAAATATATATATATATATATATATATATATATATATATATATATGTATTTGACACATGTATATACCTTTAACCCCTTAGTGACAGGACTGTTGTGAAATTTTTGTACTCTTCCTATTTGTGTTCAGCTGTGATTTTTCTCTTTCTCATTTAATGCACCCATACATATTATATACTGTTATTGTCACCATGAAAAGGGCTTTCTTTAGATTATTTTCATTATATCATACAATTTACTATAACAAATGTATAAAATATGAAAAATGCTTTACACAATTACAAATGATAAAAAAAGACCCCATCTAAATATTTTCTAAATCTTGACCCAAGTTTAGAAATATGCACTATTACATAAAAAGTGATTTCCTAACCATTTTCTCCTACAGTGACCTTTTGACCCCAACCCTAAATCTACCTCTAACCTTAACTTGTCTGTAATCCTAAGTGGAACTCTAACCCTAACCCTAGATTTAGGGAAACTATATCTAGGGTCAGCAGTTTCCTTTTTTTTCAATGTTATGTTGATGACTGTATCTAGAGGCAATAAAGCAATAGTGACAGAGCGATGGAAGTGATTTCTTATCAATTCTGTCGCTCTTGCAGACACGGGCAGGTGCCATATTGGATGAGCATGCTCCTCTCCAATATGCCGCCTGTGATCATCACGTGGGGTGCTTGTGGAACCCGGGAGGGTGGAACATTTCAGTGCTGCATGATGCCTTAAAGTTAGGGCATCATAGCTGCATCGGCAAAGGAGAGGCAGCGACCGCTGCCTATGCTTGTTTTAGTGAAGGATGTGTATTTTCATTCCATTGTCACTAAATGTGATGCTTTGGATGACAAACCTGGTACTTCCTATGTCGGGAAGGGGTTAATATGCATGATCATAATGCTAATAACAAATATACTCAATTCGCTAGAGACAAGTATATCTCTAGCTGTCCCTAATAACATTAGCATAGGCTGAATATTTTATAAATTAATGTATTTAAGCCCAATAAATAATATATTACATATATAGCTTCCTTGATTTGTCAGTTTATACATTTACAAATCAGTTTTTACATTTTGACATATGATTTGATATTTTAGAATGCTATACTACCTGTATATAATCCTATCTTAATACTATTGCTCATGTTTCACACAATGACTAAAAGTAATTCTGTATACTAATATTTTTGATTTACATCTGTGAAAAATAAACCACACAAGAAAGAAGATAAATAAATGTACCTCAGAATGTGTACGTTAAGATTAACTGCACTAATCTAAGAATGATAATTTAACATGAAATAACTTTTCAAGTATTAAGTTTTAGAATGTAACAGTAGGTATAAATTTCCAATTCCTGAGTCAGATGCAGTTTATTTGTGGAGACTGAGAGAGATACACCTAGCAATATGAGACACTGAGATTTATGGGCACATTCTACATTGTACACTGCAAAGCCATCAGAATGGTAATATATGGCAAAATCAAAATTGCCATCTGTGAGGATTTTCACCAGACTCTCCCAGTCTTTCACATTCATAACACGTAGTGGTGCCTCTTAATCATCAATGTAAAGCTAAGTTATAATCAAGTCTTCTGCTCTCTTTCTTGCACTCAATGTTTTTTTTTTATGATCAGAGGAAATCTATAGAAACATAGAATGTTTTGGCAGATAAGTCTGCCTATCTCGTCTTCCCAATTTCCGACCCTCAAAAGAAATATAATATGTTCATTATCTTATATCAAGGATAGCCTTATGCTTATTCCATGCATGCTTAAACTCCTTCACTGTATTAACCTCTACTACTTCTGCTGGATGTCTATTCCATACACCCACTTCCCTCCCAGTGAAGTAATACTTGATATTACTTTTAAACCTTTGCCTCTATAATTTAAGACCATGTCCTCTTGTTGTGGTAGTTTTTCTTCTTTTAAATATTCTGTCTTCCTTTACTGTATTGATTCCCTTTATGTATGTAAATGGGTCTGTGTTTCTTCCAAGCTATACATGTTAAGATCCTTCAAACTTTCCTGGTACATTTTATCCTTCAATTCATGCACCAGTTTAGTAGCTTTTCTATGAACCATTTTCATACTATCTATATGCTCTGGAGATTCGGTATCCAGTACAGCATACAATGCTCTAAGTGAGGTCTCACCAGTGCTCTGTACAATGGCATGAGCACTTCCCTAGCTCTATTAATAACTCTCCCTATAAAAAAACAAGCATTCTGCTAGCATTTCCTGGCACCAGGAATGTCAGGGAAAACCTCCAGATAAAACATTTCTGGAGGTTTGGCCCCTTCATTGTGGTCACTTCATTGCAGCACTTACAACTGCTGATAGTTCAGCATGGCTATTTCATCAAGACTCAGGTTAGTTGTAGGGGGTGCACCTTAGTTTCAGAAGTAAATAGATTCAAATCCGCACAACCAATAATCCTGGTGCCGAGGTACAGGGATGTCACCCAAATCCTCAAACGTAATAAAAAAAATACACGACCCAGCACTCAGTGTATAAAGTGGGAGTTTAATCCAAACGCAGGCGACGTTTCAAGCCTTGAAGAAAACCCGTGAGGGTTGAAACGTTGCCTGCGTTTGGATTAAACTCCCACTTTATACACTGAGTGCTGGGTCATGCATTTTCTTTATCACCTTAGTTTTAGGGCTCGTTTAGGGCTAGTGGTGTTAGTTTTAGAATTAGTATTAGTGTTAGAGGTTAGTTTTAGGGTTACGGAGGGTTAATTTACTAGGGGTGGTTTCTAGGGTTAGTATTTATTAGCGCTGAACTATCACCGTAGTAACTGCCACGAGGAACCATCCTAAACACACTGGCTAAACATCAAGGGAATTGTAGTTCGCTTCAGGGAATTGCAATTGTGTGGGACAGTGGGAATATTTGCTACACACTATGTACACTATTCTAGACACACTACCTTTTTTTGTTGCCTGCAGCTTCCATGTGTGGTGACATAATAAACGTAAAAATTGTGTTCTTCCTTGGTGGATGTGGTAAGAGTCAACTTGCAACACTGAGTGTCAATGTTGATTTGTTATTGAGATCACACAGGCCATTCAATAAGCCTGGTGAATGGAACATTTCAGTCCGTCTCTCCCTGTCCTGCATCTTGCATGGATGGTGTAATCTTTGTTGCGATGAGTTATCCAGGGCCTTTCAGTTGAAATCCTGGATTCAGGTTAGTCTTGCAAAGTGTTGCATTGTTTGTTGGGCTGTCATTAATTATTGTATGGTAATGAGTTTTTGTCTCTTACTAAATATGTGTTAAAGTAGACAGCTTTATATTTATATATTTGGTGAATCACTACACTGAACATCATTTGAATTGAAATTAAATCTAGACTGGGGCAATAGGGGCCTACACTATATGTATGTCCTACACTACACACAATCATTTTAATTTTTAATTTTTTTTTGCTACCTGCAGCTCCTGTGATATGCAGTCCGCAATATATGGAGAGGATTTATTTGGGGTTTATTTTTCCTCCTGGATAAAAATCCTGCGGAAACCCATGACTGCACTATCTTGATCTATTATTTTAATCACCCAGTCTCAAAAATAAAAAAAATATTAGTTTGGCATGATATCCCTGAACTAACCCCATGTTGTTTCTAATTTGCAATCTATGTAATTTTAGATTTTCAACAATTCTTTGATTTCCATTCATTTCCCCGCTACTGATGGTCTCTCTCTGGTCTCTCTCTAGTTGCCCATTTCCTCCCTACTATTTTGCCAGTGAATGGTCACAACATAGCTGGGACTATTCGGGTTGACAGCGAATGGTTAAATACATGTTTTAACTATTTTGCTAGTACACCACTAAGCTCTTTTAATAACTTTGGGTGTATCCCATCTGGTCCCATAGACTTACTTGTCTTTACCTTAGACAGCGGAAATATAACCTCTTCCTCTGTAAACTCTGTAATGGAGTGGTATTTTTAATTAACAGGGACCAAATGCCCACTACAGCAGTAACATATCATATTTCAGCTGCAACACTATGTCATCATAGGCAATGGTGCGGTTCATAACTGTACTTATTGTAAATTTTCTAAACGTCCTTTCAGCCTTTTAAATTATCTATAATCTAATAATCTTGATATATCACGTTCACACACAATGCCAAGTGCTATATAAATCAAACGTGACATATCACTAGTGGCTTTATTGATACAAAATTTATCTCCCCCTTTGACAGATGACCTCGTCACTAAAAGCGCTCCTGTACAGTGCCTGTGACTATAGAGGTCACCCCTAATGCACAAATATAAATGGGATCTAATAAATACATATCAGAATATAAGATAACACATTATAATGCTACTTATTATTGGAAACCTACAGTATTATCCAATGTTTGTTGTGTATACTTTCTGTCTATTGCATTTGACTTCCAAAATACAAATACTATGTTCTTATTTTATTTATTTTTTACAACACAAAGCCGGTATCATATGAGGAGAAACACCTCACTTATAATACATATTATTTATTCTCATTTTTTGTGTGAGTCTTCGAATCATTTGGGATTTTTATTCTGCAGTCTGTTGACTAGTGGGTGGTCTTAAATTTGTGTCTTGATATGCATGATCTAAAGCACTTCAGCCTGCTGAGAATCCATATACTGCTCATGCTTCACTTTAAAATACGCACAGCGGGAAGCATGGATAAGTTCATGGATCAAATTCTCATACAATGTTGGCGTTGAAATAAAATATTAAAATTACAGAGTATCTGGAATGTGTCAACAGGAACAATTCACTTCAGTATTGTGATAAAAAAAGAACAGTTCCTTTAGGTAGTGGTCTGTCATCTTTCAACATCTTAATTACCATGTCAGCATCCGTACCCGGTTTGTATGGATATGCTTCTTCTGTGCTAAAATCTGAATTGTATTGAGAACTTCCAGAGGCAAAACAAGTACGGATATGTGTGAGGAAAGTAGTCCCAAACTAATAATTACAACACGTCTAACGAGATTAGAGAATGCACAACCATTAAACTCACATTACTGTGATAAATGTTGAACTTTTTTCTCTCTTTATTTATGTTATTTGTTCCCATTGGAAAACTTAGTTTGCAAGATAAAGAATGACCTCCAAAAATCCATATGATTGTGACATGAAAATGTATTAATAAACATAGCTGATATTAGAATTATAGATATGCACTCAAATTTAAATCAGTCCAAAATATGTTTCTGCAGCAGTCTCACAGTATATAATGCTTCTATTAAAGCCATACATAGTAAAAGTATGACAGTGAGCAACAATATAGAAAAGAAAGCTAGTGTATATGGTTAAAAAAAAAGAAAAAAGAAAAAAATGGTGTGTAGAGGATAAATATGTGCAATGTACCAAAAAGAATTAAATAATACTTAATGCTTAATAATAATACTTAATCTTTACACACAAAGATAACATTACGTATTATTATTATTTTTTGGCACATTGTTTGCACATATTTATATTGAATATCCTCTGCGCTCCTTTTTTTCTTCTTTTTTTCTAATCATTTAGTGGAAATAGAGGTGTTTTTTCCATGTAAAAGTGAGCTGCATTATATAATTATCACAATATTTTTTTAGCGTTGAGCACTTTCTTCACATTCACTTAGTGTATATGGTTACATTAAGAGCACATCAGCAGTTCCTGTGTTCATGCAGGTTAAGTATAGGCTTTCTGCAGTGGCAACACAAAAGTCTATAATTTATTAGACACACCTGCACACCAGTTAACCTTTCGACTTTGAGTGACAGAGAGGGAGAAGTCCTATGCATTGCATTACAAGATCTCTATGCAGTTCAAAGGCTCCTAGATAAAAGTCATGACACATTATTAAAGAGTGTTGGGATAAATTGATCCACA
This sequence comes from Pelodytes ibericus, assembly GCA_036172795.1. Lineage (NCBI taxonomy): Eukaryota > Metazoa > Chordata > Amphibia > Anura > Pelodytidae > Pelodytes > Pelodytes ibericus. The sequence goes on from CM069858.1 coordinate 114,855,290, forward strand.
GGCAATCTGTACCTAGGTATATCTTTTGATCTATGTCTACACATGATTACTGTGTGCAACACAGACATTCCCTTTGGGTTTATAGGTTCTTGCATGGTAGTGTCTAAATATATCATGGATATGGATCATGTAGTAACAGTGGAAAAATGATAATGTTTCCCTCTCCTATGATGGGCACACTTCTGGAGCTGTGAATCATCAGTTTCACATTATCAAGTTGAATGAGGTAGATATTGGTGTAAGAATAATAACAATATTGTTGTTCCAACCTCTTTTTTTTTATAATTGTGTGGATATAAAGAGATCAGCACTATTACAGTGTAGGCATCATGTGCATGGAATACATCTTTGTATACTAAAAGCTCAGTGTACGTACAAGTCAGAAAATTCTAGAAATATGGTGGCACAAGCACTTTGTGGCTGAATGGATTGACCGTATTTGCTGCCAACCTTTTGAACTTCTTCAGAGCTTTTATGTGCTCTGTTTTTCAACACATAGTACAGCTACATTGCTGATTTTACTAACATATTATTGATGAGCACATTGTAAAATTGAGAGACCAGTCAAGCAACACTACTAATTTCTGAATAGCATTTCTGATCTCATACCCACATTTAACAATTGTATTTGGAAACTTACCATCATTAATATTTCTGATACAACATAAGGTATGTATAATAGCTAGGAATGCATCACTACCAACACCAATTTCAAATGGAATATAAAATTCATTTAATCCCTGTGCCGCAAATGCAGTGTTGTGTTAAATAGCAAATTACTGTATCAATGAACATGCAAACGTTGTATAAGTCTGAGTTCAAGAGACCTGACTTTTCTCAGTTCATGCAGTTCATATAGCTAGGACATGAAATGTTGCCTTCAAAAAATCTCCTGATGTTTTTTTCTTGTTTTATTTGAGGAACAGTTTAAATAATAATTAGATAAAATGGGTATACTAGAAAGATTCACTAAAAATAATTTATATTATTTAATTTTGTTTATAAATTGATTTCTAGAGTTTTAGAAATACAGTATATTAACACATACACAATTACTTTAAGAAATGTTATCAACATGTTAGGACTGCCTAATCTACAATGTGCATATATGGGTAAATAAAAACTTTAGATTTTTGAATAGTTTGTGATTTTTTGAAAAATATGAAGTCAAAGTTATGTTTCAAAATGGATGAACTGAGCCACAGTTGAAGTTCCAAACTGCCTAAAATGCATTCATTTAGCATATGGAAAATATCTTGAATAAAGTAACACAAAAACCTTTATTCACATAGAAAACTGTTCAGTAATCTTTTGTTAAACATGTTGTTAAGTCTGAAAATTGCTAGGTGAAAAAAAACACACCCATGAATATCAACTATTTTCATTTATGAAAGATTGTGTTTAGTATACCGTATTTGCTCGAATATAAGACAAATCTGACTATAAGACGACCCCCCAAACATTGGATATTCCTTTAGGAAAAAAACTAAAAGCCTGAATATAAGACTACCCTATAGGAAAAAAGTTCAACTTGTATATATTTACATGTAAATTGCATTTTAATATTTAATAAAAAAAATATGATATTAAACAAATGCATTTCTTGTTTTTATTTCCTTTTTATGTGCCAATGCTGCCTCTCCCCACCCCCCAGCATTGTCTCTCTCTCTCCCCCCATATTATCGGTCTCTCCCTCCCCCCAAACTTTTCTCTTTCTCTCCACCTCCCTCCCTCCTTTTCTCTCTCTCTCCCCTCCTCCATCTCGTCTCTTCCCCCCTCCCCTTTTCTCTCCCTCTCACCCCCCGTCTCTCTCTGCCCCCTCCCCTTGTCTCTCTCTGCCCCCCTCCCTCCCCTTGTCTCTCTCTCCCCCCCTCCCTCCCCCTCACCTTGTTTCTTTCACTGGTGGCTAGTGGGGGCAGCTGGGGGATGTCTGCACAATACATGCAGACATCCTCCATGCTGCCCTACACTTCCGTCTATTATGACGGACAGCCGGGCGGCAGGGGAGGATGCCTGCGCATTGCGCAGCTGTTAGCGAGGGCGATCCAGGTCCCCTGCAGCTCTGCAGGGGACCTGGATCCCTGTCTTATAGTCTGACCTCGATTTGAGGTCAGATTAGACGACCTCGAATATAAGACAAGGTTTTTTTCAGAGCAAATGCTCGCAAATAAGGTAATTGAACTCTTAATATTTGAAGAAACTCTTTGGATGCTTGAAGTCTTAATTGTTCAATGTATTTTGTATTTAATTTGTGCTGGAAAATATATTCACAGAGAGGCACAACATACACAAAAAATTAAAATATATGAAACAATGGTGCATCACTCCAAAGGGAACCCCAATTGATAAATATACAGAAAAGAAAAACTCTGGAGGAGCACACAAGAGGTATACAAAATGTATTACCATAATTACACATGTAAAAGAAAATATACAGTGTAAATATCCAAAACTACTTACATCCATACAATGCAAGGAAAAATCAGTGACATATAGGGCTGGAAAAAAAATGTGCAGATGTGCACCCAACTTTTCGGTTGATTGTATTTGTCAAGGGTGACTTTAAGTTGTGCTGGAGCCTTATGGATATTCACTGAATGTTAGGAAATGGTCACCCATGTGGGCAAAAGTAATTTTGTGCATTTTAGAAAATATATCATAATAAAAATATTAGTATGGAGTTTCAGAAATTTCTGCAAGAAATCACGCACCTTTAGTATATTGTCTTCTTGTTTGCAAAATATATTTTTTGTTCTGCGCCCTCTGGCTTATGCCATGCTGCAATTTAGCACATTCAAAATCCTTCTCTTAATTACTTCCTTTAACTATCTTTGATCCCTCTTCCATTTGTTTCTAATCTCCTCCCATATACTGTAATTGATACAACTGCCATGTGCCATGTTCTCTTTCACAGCCATTCCAAGATCCACACAGACAGCATCAACCCGCCAGACCTGCCATCCCCAAGTAATTGGACTCAGACTGTTCAAGAGTAACTGAATGCTCTGAACACCTGAGATACTGGATCTCCTGCTTTAGTAATGATAGCTGCTGTAGTTTCTGTCATCTGTCAACATGTTGGGCTGTTTAATGATCTTCAATAGTTGTAGATGGAGGCTCCAGTTAGATGAATGTATGATCAACACAAGCAGATAAAGTCACCTGCAAACCTCTGTTATTGCACTCATCTAAGGAACGTACTAACACTATAAAGCCTTTTATTTACATCATAGATATGCTGATGTAGTGCATTATCTTTCCTTTTTCATTTTGCTCTGCTTTTCTCAAGATAGTAATAATGACATTAGTGAAACAGACTCATCTAAACATTTTGTAAAACCATTCCGCGCAAATTAGTTAATTTGCCAAGAATAGTATTGAAAAATGAACCTCAGAGCATGTTATTACTACCTAAGAAACAGTATCCTGCAGGGTGAACTGTTACTCCACCTGAATTCTAAAGGAAATAAAAAAACAGAAGTTTTATTGTGCTATATTAAAATTTGGCTGGGTTTATAAAAAAATACGGTGCAGATTTTTGGAATCTGCAAATATATGCCAGCATGTTAGGATTATTTACAAGCAAAAAAAGCAGTCTCCACTCCAAAATGATAAATACAAAGTATCAAAATGTACGTATCGTGAAGACATCCCCCGGCTGCCCCCATTAGCCACCAGGAAGAGGGAAGAGAGACAGAGACAACGTTGGGGGGAGGGAGGGAGGGGGAGAGAGAGACAGAGAAAACGTTGGGGGGAGGGAGGGAGAGAGAGACATAGACAACGTTGGGGGGGGAGGTGGAGAGAGACAGACGACGTTGTGTTGAGAGAGACAACTTTGGGGGGAGGGAGGGAGGGAGAGAGAGAGACAATGATGGAGGGAGGGGGGGGAGAGAGAGAGAATGTTGGGAGGAGGGGGAAGAGAGGCAGCATTGGGGGGAGAGAGCCAGCATTGGGCAAGTCGGGGGGGAGGGAGCATTGGGCAAGTCAGGGGGAGTGAGCATTGGGCAAGTCGGGGGGAGGGAACATTAGGCAAGTCTGGGTGGTAGGGGCCACATTGGCACATAAAAGCAAAGAAAAACAAGAAATGCTTTTTTTTATATCATCATTTTTTTATTAAATATGAAAAAGCTATTTACATGTGAATTTATAAAAGTTAAACTTTTTTCCTATAGGGTAGTCTTATATTCAGGCTTTTAGTTTTTTTTCCTGAAGGAAATTCGAGCAAATCTGATAATAGCGTTTAACCAGGAAGGATAGGTTTAGATAGTCTTCTGGTTTTCAGGTAAATCATGAAGATGCTACTTTTGCCCAGAAATTCTGAGACTGTTACTATTACCCAATGTATTACAACTTATATAAGCATTAGACCTCAGCCTCATTAACCGTTACATATGTATGGGGACGTGCTGCATTATATCTTTTAATTAGAGTAACACCACTATAAAAATAATGATTGCTTTATTTACAGATATGGGGCACTTTTTCTACTGACTAGACTATTTATACCTTTAAAGGTATAAATAGATAGGGGACATTGTGGACTACAGCCCCTCACTGCTACTCTTGGTTTCACTCCCAGATAATGGATGAGAGCTCAACTATTCCTCCTATATCAATCTACTGTGGAAACCAGAACTCCATTATTAGATTAGCAGTATGAGTCCGCACATTAAATGCAAGTCCACAAGTGATCACTAGAAGCTGCATACTGATCAGCTATGAGCACTATTTGAGGTGAAAACACCATTTATCTTCAAAATGACATGGTGTCTTTCAAAAATTCCAAGGTATTTTAAAAATAACTTTTGATTCAGTATAAACAGAAAAATGTATTTTTAAAGTTTAGTTGCTCACTTGAGTTGATTATAATTATCATCTTAAGTTTTCACTTTCCATTGACTCAAATTATGAAAAACATGATCAGAATTTAAATCTGCTTCAAATCTAGCTATATCTTCCTTTTGTGTCTCTCAGCAACCCTTATTATCTGCTATTTATTTTTTAAATGCAGTACTTCATGCAACATTAAAAGTTAAAACACACAAGCTCCATAGTTTTTACTTGAATTTCTCTCAATGTGCTATTTTCTGCAAAAGCCATTAATATTCAGGCATTACTGACCCTTTAAATGTGGGGCACAGTTTAGAAGCAGTTTGATTTTCTGATTCATGTAGTAGAGGTAGAGCCATTTAAGAAAAATCATGGCTTCTTGTCCGGTAGAACTGTTAAAATCATAAAATAATCTATTTTTTTTTGTATAACAATGCATGAACTACACAACAGAAAATTTAAATTAATCATATGCTACTTTATAATACTATTCAGAATTCCTTTTACAAGGTCTAAGACAGGAGTAACACATTTGGTTTTTGCATGGTTTTTTTTCATAAACACTAATGCCTGTTCAGCACAAAAGTAAACATGATTGCCATCAGCAATTAGGAAAATAGCTTTATTGTGAATTTGAAAGAACGAAAAGTAACTTTAAACTACAAATATATGCTAGAGCTCTTAGAATCAGGAAATTGCAAGGGGAAACAACCGAGTGTGCTAAACCATGTACACTAGTATAAAATGTTATATAACTTAACTTAAAACATATACATATGGAAAGGTCCATGTAGTACAAAATCACATGGGACTAAATGGCACGAGCAAGAGTGCATGTGCTGGTATGCAGGAGTGACAAGTGTGGTTTCTGGTCAGCACACAGATAGGTGAACTACAGATACCCCAAGGGTCTTGAATAATATGCATGAATTGAGAAGTGCACTGCTCTGAAAAGTGAGAGTTTGATATCACTAGATTATCAACATACTATGTAGTGTCTGTTGAGATATTGTCCAATTTACTCTTTATATTTAAGTATATATATATATATATATATATATATATATATATTAAGCTATATTATATTTTTTCTACTGGTGTACATGGTTTAGTGCACTTGGGTTTTTCCCTTTGTCATTCTACTATTTTCTCTAGTTTGTAACGCTAGATAGAGATAGCGTTCTTCCTACATTACACAAGTTGCTATGTTTTAGTCAATTCTATTATTTTAGAATCAGGAAATACCTTTCTCGATTAATCACAAAACAAAGTTGTGGGATTCTTGCATGAGTTAGGATATCTGTGTTAACAAAACTTAGTGATTTAGGAAATGTTATTGTTCCATACAATGGTGAAGAGCAACATAATTCAATAGCACAGTTTTAATTCATCTTACATAGCAATGTTCCCAATTATATTTCAATAATCTTAACAACGTTTGGTTGTAGGTGACAAAGAATTGACAGAATAATCAAATTAGCTTCCCTTGCTTCAGATTTATCATCACCTGCAGAGTAGTTACCAAGTGTGCTACTCCCCCTGCATGTGATGAAAGGCCTTTCATGGTGCTTGAGTCCCACAAGGTAAGCTGTTTGAGGGCTGTGTTATTCATGCTTATTTTATGATGCTCATAAAAGAGACCCATCTCTCGGACCTGCATGCTTTCAATCAATACTATTAGCGATTTGTACCAACTATAACTTAAGAACATAAGCAACATGAATCCCCGCTCTTTTTGCAGTTACTATTTCACTTGGCATTTTAATATGACTGTTTATAAAACATAGGAAATAATACAATATTTTAAAATCAATACAAAAAATACAAATGTCTAGCATTAATGTGAATTTGGAAGGAGTCAATGGAAATAAATAGAAAATACAGCATGCAATGAAGTGACATATTGCTCATTATTTCTCTACCATATTTCTTGACTACATAAGATTGTTGCCAATGTGTTCAGATCACTTGATAATTAATGACATGTACTGAAAAATACACAGGCTTTCATCTGTGTACTAAGTTCTTTATAGTCAGTACACAAATCTACAAAGGTATTCAGTAATCACCTTTATGCTTTGTGTATAGCCATTAATGAGAAAACAAATCTTTAGTTCATAAGCAAATGACTGCTTTATTGGAATTTTAACAAGCTCCCAAATGTGTGCTAAATTACATATGCTACTGAATCCAGCTCATTTTATCAGCAATATTTCTGTGCCTTATAAAGTCCCATTAGAGATGAATCCTCCATGGAAATATATTTTACTTGCATATAAAAAAATGTTTACTGAAATTATAATTTTTTCTTAATTTATGTTTGGCATAACTTGTACATGTGATACTGCAAAATGAATAATAACATCATTATATATTCATTTGCATCAATATTTAAAATAAAAAGGAATAGGAGGAAAAGGTAAAACCTCAAAGACACTGAAAAAGTACATTCTTACCTGCTAATTAGAAAGATATGTTTAATAGAACCTTGGGTTAACACACTCTTACAGAATCTTCTGTGGACTGGTAAAATGCCTGGTGCACATGTACTTCGTGTATTAGTCTGTCTCTGTTCATCTAGCTCTGTAACTCCCTTTGATACTTAATAAAAGTGTGAAATGTACAAGAGAACAAGAGAAAAAAACAAGCATGCATACAATTCATAGCAACAGTGTGAAATGTAGAAGAAAACGTAGAACAAGAACAAGGCGTGAAATGTAGACCACAAGAAATAACATGGAGAGTGGACAACAATAATGGGAGGAGAGAAGAGTTCACTTTTTTGTACTGATATATAGCACTTTGATACCTTTTTTAATCACTTTTCTATGTTTGTGTTCTTGTGTTTGTCACATAGATAAATGCATGATTTGTGAAGCAGAAAACTATTCATAATATTTTTCAATTGACTAATGCTATTTTTCTGTCTAGTACCTTGGCACCCAACTGAGGTCCTACAGCTGTTTCTGTACTACATCTACCAACATTTCCTGGCATTCTAGAGCACTGATGGGGAATTATGGGTTTTGTAGTTCTGCAGCAGCTGGAGGGCCACAGTAGGATGTCTAGTGTTTAAGAGTATCATTAATTGCAGTTGAGTAATGTGTATTTTATTTTTTAGTCACACAGGCACTAAAACATGAGGAAATAATTATGCATTAAGTAATGTAATTATAGGAATATGAAAAATTACCTAAGTATAGGACTATTTCATATTCTTTTTTGGACTCATCTTCATCCAAATGTACATTTTTACACAAATAAAAAAAAAACATATAGTACATTGACCCAGATTCAAAGAAGTCTATTAATTAAAAAAAAATAGTTTAATAGCACTTAGAATGCCGATTATGGCTTTATTTATTTGCAACACATATGTTAATTAACCACAATCCTGGCTCAGGGTTAGTATTTTATTAAATATGCAGGATTTTAACATGGGAATGTCTGATTTACATTTTATTTTTATCCGCTCATGTTTTCATGTTTAGTATATTTAAATATTTGGCTATGGCATAATGTAGGTTTATTATTCGATTGAACTAAATGCTATAAATATAGCAATGCATAGATATTAACAGGGCACTTGGATGTATTGTTATATTGGTTATTTTTACTATATTGTTCAGCTTAGAATTATATGTCTTGACTTTACTATTAGCAAGCATGAGAAAGCCGTCAATGTAAAATGTTACATGACTGGTTAAATGAGGGCTAATTAACCTAGTAACTAACGAAAATATTTAAATTCAATCTTGGACCAAGTTTGTAGCATAGCTCATACAATTTTTTGAAAACATATGATGCAAAAACTGGTCTGCTTTGAATTTTTACTATACATTCAAGCCTTGAATGAACTGCTTAACATGTTTCACACATGCATGCTTAGTCATAAGCTGATGACTTTGTCTGCATTATGTGAATGCATAATAGACATTCAAAGAAGACCATTTTTTGCATTGGATATTTTTATTGTAAAAGTTTGCAAGATTTTGCTTGTTTGTTGATTGGATACTCCGTTTGTCTTATTGAGTAACTATGAGTGGCTATTTGATCCTGATGGTGTGAGTGGCCTTGAGATTAAGCACCTCCAAATTTCCTTCTGAAAGCATGTGGCTGGACACAAGCTGACTGAGCATTATTCAAGTTGTAGACCAATAATTAATAAAGTTACCTGTGATTTGAACCCTGTTTACATGAAGGCCAATTTGGTGCCCAACTGCTGGCTAATTTGGTAGATTTAGCTTCCAAGTTAGTAGGACTATCATAAAAGAGTTAATAACTGAATCAGCTATATCTTGAATTTCACATTCATATAATACTTCTTTCTACAGTTACATGTTTCCCATGCATTTTATTATTCCCCTTGATCTATTATATTGCTAATTAAAATTATGAGTTTAGTAGAACCTTGGCTTTTGCACACTATAGCAGAATCTTCTGTGGATTAGTAAAATGTCTGAAGCACATAAATGCGCTCTGAATCGTATATTTGTCTGTCACTATTCAGAGTGGTCTGCAACTCCACTTGATACTTGATAAGAGTTTGAAATATACAAGAGTTCAATAGAGCAAGGCAAACATTCATAGAATTAGAGAATGGAGAACACGTAATATTAGAAAGGCACAGCAGATGAGTTTGTGGAGAGAAAGATGGAAAGAAACATTGAGTTTAAAACAAAGAAGGAAAAGAAAGGTAAGTTCAACAGAGAGAGGGAAATGGGAATGGGTTTAGTAGAAAGTTTAAAAGAGAGAGTGAGCTTAAGTAAAAGGATTGAGATTAAGTTCAATGGAGATGAGAAATAATATGGAAGAGTGAGTGGGATGGAAAAAGTAAGAAGAATTGGAGTCAAGGAGAAAGGCAATAAGAAAAAATGGAGGAGATTGGAAAGCACAGTCAGTCCTAATACATATAATTCATAACAACGTAGTGTGAAATGTAGAAGAAAATGTGACACACCAACATATTTGATTGTTCTTTGCAGTAATAATTTTGTCATAAAGATAAATGCATGTTTTGTGAAGTAGAAAACGATTCAGAATATGTTTCAATCCTCTAATGCTATTTGTCTGTGTAGTAGTAATTATTAATTGCTTTTGAGTAATGTGTATTTTATTTTTAGTTATATATAGGCACTAAAACATGAGGAAATAATTATGCATTTAGTAATGTAATTATAGGAATATGAAAAATGACCTAAGTATAGTACTATTTCATATTATTTTTTCGACTGCTCTGCATCCAGAAGTACATTTTTGCACGATTAATAAAAGCATATAGTACATTGACCCAGATTCATAACAAGTCTATTAAATCAGGAAAATAGTGTATTAGCACCTAAAATGCAACAGAATATGGCTTTACTTATTTGTAACATATAGCTTAATTAACCACAATGCTGGAAGTTCAGGGTTAAGTTCAGGGTTAGTATTTTATTAAATCTGCAGGACTTTAACATGAGAATGATTTATTAACATTTATTTTTTTATCGTCTCTTGTTCTCTTGTTTAGTATATTTAAATATTCGCCAATGGCATTATGTTGGCTTATTATTTGATTGAAATAAGTGCTATAAATGTATCAATGCAAACAAAAAAACAGGTTGTATTGGTATATTAGTTATTGCACATGTATTACCATGTACAATGGTGCACCTCGCTGCTGGGCCAATGTTGCCCACCCCCTCACACACCATTCTTTAGAATCCATACGCTGGGTGTCACATGACATTCCGGGGCTCAGCAGCATGTCACTTGAAGATTGTCTGTGCTTGTGTGAAAGGCACAGACCAGACTGGAATATAAGTCACTCCTTCCTCAGCAATGAGGTAAAGAAAAAGGGAATGGGGACACATCAAAAACTGCTGTCTATGTCTCTGTCTGTGTGTCTTTGTGACTGTTTCTGTCTATGTTTGACAAATACGCAAAGAAAGGTTCTAATATAAAGGTTGTGTACGTGACTGTGTGTGTGTGACTGTCTGTGTGGCTGTGGGCCGGGCCGGTGCAAGGATTTTCGTCTACACAGGCGAAAGTGCATGGTGGTGCCCCCCTCCTCTGACCTGCCATGCCTCCCACACCACCAACCCTCCATACATTTTATATATATATATATATATATAAAAGTATAATGTATAGTGTGGAAAATAAATATATCTAAATATTCGACTCGCATGCTCTAAATTTGTCACACATTGAAACCCTTAAACACAAAGACACCCTTGCAGACACACACAGAGACACACTTACCACTTACACACACACCCTTACACAGACACAGTGACACATTTACACACACACACCCTTACACAGACACAGTGACCCACTTACACACACACACCCTTACACAGACACAGTGATACACTTACACACACACCCTTATACAGAAAGTGACACACTTACACACACCCTTACCACTTACACACACAGTGACACCAATACACACATAACCTGAGACACATTATTTTGCCCCTCAATATGCCAGTATTTAGCCACTAAATATGCCATTATTTTGCCCCTCAATATGCTGTTCTTGTGCCTTTTAATATGCCAATATTTTACCCTCAATATGCAATTTAGTATGCCAGTATTTTGCCTCTCAATATGCCATTCTTTTGCCATTTAATATGCCAGTATTTCCCCTCAATATTCCATTTAATATGCCAGTATTTTGCCCCTCTCTATGCCATTCTTTTGCCATTTAATATGCCAATATTTTGCCCCTCAACATGCCAGGATTTTGCCCCTCAATATGCCAATATTTTGCCCCTCAATATGCCATTTAATATGCCAGTATTTTTCCCCTCAATATGCCATGTAATATGCCAGGATTTTGCCCCTCAATGTGCCTTTTAATATGCCTGAATTTTTCCCCTCAATGTGCCAGGAGTTTGCCATTTAATATGCCAGTATTTTGCCTCTCAACATGCCATTTAATATGCCAGGATTTTGGCCCTCAATGTGCCAGGATTTTTCCATTTAATATGCCAGAATTTTGCCCCTCAATGTGCCAGGAGTTTGCCATTTAATATGCCAGGATTTTGCCCCTCAATGTTCCAGGAGTTTGCCATTTAATATTCCAGGATTTTGCCTCTCAATGTGCCAGGAGTTTGCCATTTAATATGCCAGGATTTTTTTTGACCCTCAATGTGCCAGGAGTTTGCCATTTAATATGCCAGGATTTTGCCCCTTAATATGCCAGGATTTTGCCCCTTCTCCCCCCCTTCCCCAGTACTTACCTCCTTACTGCTGTCTCCGGTGCTCTGCTGTTAAGCTGGTCCGCGGCTGTGAGGGAAGCGTTGTGCGCTCCCCTCCAGCCGCACAGCTTCAATAAAGTTTGTTAAAAAAAAATGCGACCAGAATTACTCTGGTCGCATTTTTTTTTTTTAATCAAACTTTATTGAAGCCGCGCTGCTGGAGGGGAGTGCACAATGCTTCCCTCACAGCCGCAGACCAGCTAAACCCCGGCGGGCCTGGGGGGCGCGGGCGATTCCCCCCCCCCACTTGTGCTGCCCTAAGGTAGCTGCCTGTGCTGCCTCAGGCTAGCGCCGGCCCTGGCTGTGCATGACTGTCAGTGTCTGTATGTGTACGTATGTATAAATCACATGGATGAACTAATACATGAATCAACAACACCTTTTATTTCGTGTTCATATAACACAGCCTAACTTATCAAGTCAGTTTCACTGTTCCTTAATAAATACAATTAACAAACATGGTAGTCATCAGCTGAATAGATTGGACATCAGTAGCAGACTAGCCACTGATTAGCCATTAAAGCCCTTAAAAGTAATATTAACAAGTTATGCATGTGTATATTTGGTAAGCACATGAACTTTTCAAATAGAATATTGTGGTTTTCTGTATCATTTGTAGCAAAGCCATGTTTCTTGCAGCTATTGAAGGAAAGCTTCTTTTAAAAATCATACCTAAGTAACCAGAATAGTTGGATGATAAAAACTCCTGAGACCCTTTCACTGAACTGTATAATGTAAATTAAAATTATGTTTCTAAGGAAATCACCAGAAGCTGGTGGCAAAAGCTGTGTTTATTGTTTCAAAAGACAATAATTGAGTCTTCTTATTAAAGTTTTAATAACATAACTATTTAATTATGATTCCAACCATGATCTTCAGTGAGTAGGATAATTGCATATATACTTGGGAATGAATTATTCAAAATATTGGGCAAGAAACATGTTAGTGCAATACCATAAAGCTTTTCTTGTGTAATGCTATTTAAATTTCTAGCATATATTGAAATGGAAATTATGCAGTGAATTTTTAGTTTCTGCTTTGTCATACAGAAGGGCCCAGCTTAAGATTTGCACAGAGAGTCAATATAAGTAAGCCCCGAATGTATAGTATATAAAAACAAAAAGAAAGGGTGCAAGCAATCAGGCATTACCCCACACATTGCCTAGTGGTACATATGGAAACAAGGGGCAGCACACCAAATCATAAGCAATGTTTTATGAATCAAAAATATAAAATTGTAAAACATGCAATCCATTAAATAAATAAGCAAATGCATATCCATACAAAGAAAATAGATTTATCGTTACATAATAATGCAGACTACAGCTATAAAGAACAACCTAAAAGTTTTGTCTAAATCAACCTTCTTCAGGATACCTCCACAAGAAGGATGATTAAGCCGAGATGTCATGGTCAGATGTAAGTGGTTGTTGTTTATAGCTTACTTTTGTAGTCTGCATTAATATGTAACTATGCGTTTGTTTATTTGTATGGATACACATTTGCTTATATATTTACTGGATTGCATGTTTTTATATTTTATTTTTTTATTTATTTATTTTTCCTTTTTCATCTAATTTTTCTTTTATCTTTACATTTTTTCTTTATTATTATATGATAGACAAATACAATATTCACAGTATTCACAATTTGCATTAATGAAACAATTAAACTGAAACATACAGATCGAGTTGAGTTCAATATATTCAAATCTTTTCTATGTTCTATTTCCATTCCTTATATTATCTCGATCTCTCAGCCATTGCTCATTCATTCTGTTCGGGGGATGGTGAGAGGGTGGTGGGGGGGGGGGGGGTGGCTGGATGAGGGAGTCGGTCTGTCTAATAGTTGTTGTATATTTTCCAAGGTGCCCAAATTTGATTGAATTTGTCTAATTGATCTAACTTTTGGTAAAAAGCTACCTCCATTTTGTACTGAAAATCTATTTGCTGCTTGACCTCTGACCATGTATGTTTTTTATATTTTATATTGTTGATACAATCAAACATTGATTGTTATTCGGTTCACACCTTCTTGTTTACACAGTTTAAGAGTTGACCTTATCTAATACTTTTCTGTACATGCTGTGTAACAATTTTTACATTTCTCATGGTCAAAGTTTGGTGAATTTACAAATGCACTTTATAATGATAATGCTTTAAATTAAAAATCCCTGAGGCTGACTACTCACCCAAGCAAAAGCTGAATCTAAATGGTAATACTTTAACATTGTATCATTGACCTGAAGGTCTCCCAAGAACTATCACTTTCAAAATAACAGAGAGTAAAGCCCCTTCTGACTGGCAGTACTTTCAGTGACTAGGTTGTACAGAGTTTGAAATAGGGTTTTGTTATTCAAACCTACATCTGCATATCTAATACATGTTTTTAACACCTTGCAAAATAATAGAAATGTTATCATTATAAGTTAGTCTCGAATAAGTGCATAAGTGTAGGAGGGTGTGTGTGTGTCAGGGTGTTTGTATGAGGGTGTGTGTGTCAGGGTGTTTGCATAAGGTGTTTGCATAAGTGTATGAGGGTGTGTGTGTGTCAGGGTATTTGCATAAGTGTATGAGGGTGTGTGTGTGTCAGGGTGTTTGCATAAGTGTATGAGGGTGTGTGTGTCAGGTTGTGTATGTGTAAGTGTGTGTGAGAAAGATATAGACGCTGTGGGAGATACAGACGCTGTGGGAGAGAGAGACGGAGAGTGGGAGGGAGAGTGTGAGAGAGAGAGAGAGGGAGAGTGGGAGAGAGAGAGAGAGGGAGAGTGGGAGAGTGTGAGAGAGAGAGAGACGGAGAGTGTGAGAGAGAGAGAGACGGAGAGTGTGAGAGAGAGAGACGGAGAGTGTGTGAGAGAGAGAGACGGAGAGTGTGTGAGAGAGAGTGAGAGAGAGACGGCGAGTGTGAGAGAGAGAGAGACGGAGAGTGTGAGAGAGAGAGAGAGAGAGACGGAGAGTGTGAGAGAGAGACGGAGAGTGTGAGAGAGAGAGAGAGAGACGGCGAGTGTGAGAGAGAGAGAGACGGAGAGTGTGAGAGAGAGAGAGAGAGAGACGGAGAGTGTGAGAGAGAGACGGAGAGTGTGAGAGAGAGAGAGAGAGACGGAGAGTGTGAGAGAGAGACGGAGAGTGTGAGAGAGAGAGAGAGAGACGGAGAGTGTGAGAGAGAGAGAGAGAGACGGAGAGTGTGAGAGAGAGAGAGAGAGAGAGAGAGAGAGAGAGAGACGGAGAGTGTGAGAGAGAGAGAGAGAGACGGAGAGTGTGAGAGAGAGAGAGAGAGAGACGGAGAGTGTGTGAGAGAGAGAGAGAGAGAGAGACGGAGAGTGTGTGAGAGAGAGAGACGGAGAGTGTGTGAGAGAGAGAGAGACGGAGAGTGTGGGAGAGAGAGACGGAGAGTGTGGGAGAGAGAGAGAGGGAGAGGGAGCGAGAGAGGGAGAGGGAGCGAGAGAGGGAGAGTGAGCGAGAGAGAGAGAGACGGAGAGTGTGAGCGAGAGAGAGACGGAGAGTGTGAGCGAGAGAGAGACTGAGAGTGTGAGAGAGAGAGACGGAGAGTGTGAGAGAGAGAGAGATGCTGTGTGAGAGAGAGAGAGAGATGCTGTGTGAGATAGAGAGACGGAGAGTGAGTGAGAGAGAGAGATGCTGTGTGAGATAGAGAGACGGAGAGTGTGAGAGAGAGAGACGGAGAGTGTGAGAGAGAGAGACGGAGAGTGTGAGAGAGAGATGCTGTGTGAGATAGAGAGACGGAGAGTGTGAGAGAGAGAGAGAGATGCTGTGTGAGATAGAGAGACGGAGAGTGTGTGAAAGAGAGAGAGATGCTGTGTGAGATAGAGAGACGGAGAGTGTGTGAGAGAGAGAGAGATGCTGTGTGAGAGAGAGAGACTGAGAGTGTGAGAGAGAGAGAGAGAGAGAGACGGAGAGTGTGAGAGAGAGAGAGACGGAGAGTGTGAGAGAGAGAGAGACGGAGAGTGTGAGAGAGAGAGACGGAGAGTGTGAGAGAGAGAGAGACGGAGAGTGTGTGAGAGAGAGAGAGAGACGGAGAGTGTGTGAGAGAGAGAGAGAGACGGAGAGTGTGTGAGAGAGAGAGAGAGACGGAGAGTGTGTGAGAGAGAGAGAGACGGAGAGAGTGTGAGAGAGAGAGGTGGTGTGTGTTAGAAAGAGAGTGAGAGAGACAGGGTGCGTGAGAGAGAGCGAGACGGGGTGAGATTGTGTGCGACTGTGCTCATCTGGGCTCAAGCCCCTGATCATTTGTTGACCTAGCAACGCCCCTGGTTATTGTAGATATTAATCATACACATTTTATAACTAGATTTATTTTCAAATAATAATATTGTATTAAGTAATGTTGTACCATTGCAAGTGCCAATGTGTTGGCAAAACATTTTCATTACATATATGCAACCTTTGGTTGCTTAAATACTTCCACTCTCTTCCCTCCTCCCTGGCAGCTCCCACTAGATCTAACTTTTTAAAGACAGTGTAGTAGAGGAAATATTTGTTTAGACTTTCCTTCATTACCAGTACCAGGATAGCTGGATTTACGGAAAAGCCTTAGTGATAAATGGATAACCTGCTTCGACCTCAGTGATAACATTGGTGTACACTGTAGATCTGCTACTTCTCTTGGTACAATTTACCCTATTACGCTGAAGAATTGTCAGCATCAACAAAAGACAATACAGTACCTATCTAGGGTGCTTCACTCATATTTATAATATAACTGTAGTGTAGAAATATTTGTCATTAGCAAGGCTTTGGAAACAATGTTTCTTTTTCTATCTGATTAAGTGACAGTTGGTCTGGTAGAAACATTTAGACGAATGGTGAAAACAACTTACTAAAATAAAGCAAAATGAAAGCATCGCAAATATAATACTCAGTAAATAAAAAGTCACATTTATACTGAAATCTAAATATGCTGAGTACCATAAAAACATACATAAATAACACTAAAGATACAAAGTTAAATTATAATAGCAAAAATATATATATATATATATATATATATCCTATTTTAAATATAATTATTTTGTGAGCACCTTCAACATTCAGGCTATATCATTATACAAACTAAGTAATGTATCAATATTTTCTCTTTCTCGTTATGTCTGAAGCACTTTTAGCTGAAAGTGACCTACATAAGTCCCAGTACAGTACATCAAATAATCCATTATTTAACAAATCAGTGAAGCACCTCCACAGAATGAAAGCAACCCATAGCTTTAATCCTGCTTCGATTAACTTCCCCCTCCACAGAAACCAGACCTTAATTTATATCAATTTGCAGTAATCTTTGGAAGAAAATGCAACTTCACTTACACATGCTGTTTGACAGCAAAATGAATTTATCTTGCTTGTGGATGCCCTGTGATGGCGCTTAATAAAAATTGCACTTGGTAACAATGAGGAAGGCTGAACACTTTCTGTATGCTTAAATAGGTTTTGTGGTGAGATGGATGATGAGGGTTAATGATGTATGTTCTGCCTTCTCTCCACTAACATATGCAAGCATCACTTTGATTACTGAGCGGACCTCAAGGACATTGTCATTGTGGTTTGTTGTCTCTAAGTTATCATACTGGCTAACCATTTTTTTTCATATTCTTTAATGTGTTTTTATTTTATGATTTACTGTAAAACAATTCATCCAAACATTTATCATTAGTTCCAATTTGAACAGGTATATTACTCATTCCATGAGAACATTACAAATAGATCTAATTAATGAGCTTTTTCATGAAAAAGTATTGCCGCTGTAATTTTCTGTATTTCAAATTTGAATATCTATTTAATGTAATAACGTTTTAAACTAATATTTGCACAAAATACACTTTTCATATAAGGGTCTACTCAAAATGCACTGATTCATTCTGAATTGGTTTCGGATCGGGCATAATAGCCGAATTTGCTACTTCCCAGAATTCAGCTACTCAATAAGCTTAAATTCAGCTCCGAAATGGATGCCATCAGAGACCTTCGGATTGGGACAATTTTGTCTTAAATACTATAGGTTATTATCTACTGAATATAAAATACAATTCAAATTTGGAAATGATAGCCAAGTTTTGGCCATTTCAGTTTTTTACATCTGATCTGGAAAATGTTAAATAAAAATTAAATATTTTTTGTCCCCCATGTTGGACATTCCTGGCCTTATTAATAATAAAAAAAAAAAAGAAATAACACTGGCCCAAAATAAAATAGGGGTGGGAGGGGGGCAGGGCTCTCACACCCCATTTCACATATGATCTAAAAAAAAAGCAGCCTATGGTGAAGCTGTTATTGTTATTTTTTCCTAAAATGAAATTCCCGCTCTCAGTTCTGAGGACAGATGCTTAACATCACAATGTTTTACATTTCTTTTTTTATTGACACCATGCTTAACATCACAATGTTTCACATTTCTTTTTTTACTGACACCATTTCTTTTTAGAATAGGTTGATTAATATAACATTTTTGGGGTGGCCCCTTTCTCTGGGCCTAAGATGAGGGCTTGACCGTGACACAGATCAGTGCTGGACAAGAACGAGTAATTATTTTTCACAGGGCAAGAAATTAAATTTTTTTTTTCAGGTGAATCTTCCTTTCCTACCTGGGCAAGGTAGGGGGACAAATGCATTTTATTTATTTTAATTCACTATGTAAGGACTGGGTGGGCTTGTGGCTGCTGTCAGACCACTGGGGGAGGGGGGGACCAAAAGGCCTTCCTATTGTACAATACAGAGACACTCCTGCAATTTATAGGTCTGGACACCACTTAATGGAGCACCTGTGATGGGGAGGGGTGCTAAACCAGGAGCCTGGTCATAGCCTCTACTATACAAACAAATTCAAAAGGAATGCACCCACCTAAAGTAGCATATATTATAAGGGGTGCTGCTGAGACCAAATATTAGTTTTTCTCCTACCTGCTTTGAGGTGAGTGCGCTGATCTTTGGATTTGGTATATATATATATATATATATATATATATATATATATATATATATATATTTGGTCTGGGGGAATCTATTTTAGTATATTGAGGGCCAGGGCAAGTGGCCAGGGCCTCGATGTTGTGTATAGGGACTGGAAGCCGTTTTTTTTTTATCTTTTCTTATCATTTCATGGAGGATTTTTTTCATAAAAGCTAAATTCCTCACGAAATGAGTCTCAATCATCCCGAGAGAAATCTATGGAGATGGTAGAGGCTACATTTTGGTTCAGGGATGTTTCAGGGCATTTGATTTCAGCAGGTCTTTATATGGAATTGGCCAGGATGTCCAAATTGCGGACCAATTCACCGACACATCAGGGGATATTGGGTAGCTCAAAAATAAGTTCCCCTATATATCCTTGATGTCACCCTAATTTTTCAAGACTTCAGAGGAAACATTTTGGCCATATAGAGGTGACCCTGTAGTTACATCAAATATATAAAACAGAGTTGTTGAGGATGATGATGATACCATTGGCATGTTTTAGCTTTTCACTAATTGTTATTACTTTCATTACCAATGTCTCAGGTTCTCAAATATAGAAAATGACTTAATATACAGTATGGTCCAAAAGAGTCTCCATCATCACAAACTGATTTTATTTGAACATTTATTTAGAAATACTAAAGTACTGTATTCAGTTGATACATATAATTCCAGAAACCATTATTCATTTCTGTTTTAATTCTTTATGTATAATTGAAAATCATATAAATATCATATTCACACCAAATTCAGGTCCTTTAGGAGTGTCACATTCTGTTCAAAAAAATTATCAGCCATGACCTCAAGCCCATTTTTAGCATCCTGACAATAAAATAGTGGCTAGGTGGTAACACTGTGATCTTACCAAAAATGTTTATTTTTATTTTTTTTATTTTAAGTGTGTACTAACAAACTTACTTGTCACTTGTATTAGTGAAAGTGATGTCATTTTATTTGAGAATTACTGTATATTTTTGTCACACATTGGTTTAATGTGAAATGCTGGAATAAAAGCAGATTGTGGTAGTGATCTCAAACTGTTAGACCCTATTACAGGTTTTTTTTCAAGAGATATTATCCATAACTTACATCAATATCTGTCTAAGACTATTCTGACCTGCATCAATAAGCTTCTCTTCATGTTGTTAATGTACAATGTAATTAAGCAGTTCCTTCCTTTGAATGGATCTGGCCTAATCTGGCAAAAAAAAGGAAATCTACACATAAACAATTATTAAAAAGGAAATAAGGCCTAAAAATGTATTTTTTTTACATATTAAAAGGCCAATCTTCCTTGTTTTAAATAGTTTTAGAATGGGCCATCTATAAACAACTATTGCCATAGCTTTAGTTACAAAAGATGTCAGTGCTGTAGCAGAAGGTAGAGTACAAAGCATGCTGAGGATTGGACTAAAGGTATTTTATTTTAAGTCTTTAACCCCTTCACACCAGATGGTGTTTGAGGAAAGTGCCTTATTGGGGTTGACACATTACCTTTTCTTGTGGAATAAATGCACTTATTTTCAATTGGAGTGCAGGGCCATGATGAGTTCTATGTTGTCCTACAGGCTTTTGGGCACTGTAAATTAGGGCAGCATAGAACGTCCTACAAGCGGGAAGGGGTTAAAAAATATATTTGCCAGTCAATGGTAAGAATGAAATAGCAATGGCTGAAGGCTATAAAAGAAAGTGGAATCTCTGCTAACTAATGAAGGCTAACCACAAGAATGCATACAACTATGTAGTTAACCTCTGCAGAAATAGTTTCCATCCAAACTCTAAAACAATTCCAAATACATGAAGTGGGTGAAGCATAAAAATAAATAAAACTTGGTTAATGTAAGAGTGGACACATAGTGGCTTTGAGTTGATATATTTTGGTAGTTAAAGAAGGCAATGTCTGAGACACTGAAGCATAAAACACATCTGTCGAGGTAAATGTCCATATACAAAGCAAGTTTTTAATGCAGACAACTATCCGCTACCTAATGGTTTGTTTCTTTTTAAACATTGAATCTGCTCTGGAAAAGGTGACAATGGATTGTGCTTAATAATGTTTTTTGTTTTTTTTCACTGAAAGAAGCAAAAATAAAAAATGATGTGGTAAATTAATTCCAAGTATTCAACAATAATTTGTATTGCAGGTGAAGTTGAAATGGTGTAAATAACTATATATATATATATATATATATATATATATATATATATATATATATATATATATATATATACACAGACACACATCAGAATACATTTTTCAACAAGTGTCCCCCTCCCTGCTTTTTTACCTTTTCAGGGGACCTACATGGGGTCTTGAGGTCCAGAGTGGTCTATGCCTGTGACATGTCCACAGATCACGTTGAGCTGCTGCTGCTGTCTGCTGGCACTTTTCTTCTTAGTGGCAGATTGTCATGGGACACCAGGCGCTCTCAACCCAACTGGCAACAGAGGAGGTGGAGCACCAGTGCCCATAGCTGTTGTGCAGTCCAACAGTATAGTGGGACCAAGTGCTAAATAGTAGTAAGGGTGAAATGCATGCTCTCAGCCCCGCAATATTTTAATCGCCGATTCTGGGACAGTCTCCGAGAAGGAGGAAAACTGTGTCCATTGGGGAAGACATAGAGACATTTAAGCTGCAATGTGTGGAGCTGGTTCTCTGTGGCAGGCAGTGTGAGTGTGGATTGGTGTGTGGTGTTTCTCTCAACTGCCATGGACTGCTGGTGAATAACTTTTGAATGATTGACAAATAATTGCAGTTTTAATGATGCAGAAATAACTTTCTGCCTCATTAACAAATTGTATCAATGTTTTTAGTAATTTAAACTTTACCTACACACCCATAGCATTCTATAATGGTGGAGTTTGATGTATCCAACACTGCTTGGTGTTTAAGATCAGGCAGTGGGATTTACAACAAAATAGATATAGTTACTCCAGTTAATATCTAACTAATAAACAGCAGCTCTCTTCAGACATACCAAGACAATGAATATTGAAATTCATCAATTAAGATTAAAAATGCACTAGAACAAGCGTTATATAGTAAAATCTTAGAAGACGGAAAACTGTGTGGTATTGTGGAAAAACACTACTTTATGTTTCAATGGAAGTACTGAAGGCTAACACAATAAAAGCATTTAAGAATGCCTGGGATATACATAAAGATATTCCTATGAACAAATAATGTTTCAAATTGGTCAGACTAGATTCGTGAATTGGTTTCTTATCTGCCATCACAGTGTATTTTTAAGATTTAATTATAAAGTGCCTTTTCTACTGTTTATTCCTTGTTAAAGCTAGTCCTACATTACTTCCTTAGCTTCAGGAGAAATAAGGTAATATGTATTATTTATTTCATCAGAGGTTTACTGAAGAGACACAGCCATTAAGCATAAAACAGTTTAATGAGTTGTGTGCAATTAATTTACATTCACATAACGTTTATTACTATCCAGTCTGCATGTAATAAAATGTGACTCTTCCATTCCTCATTACTTTAATAGTGCTTTCCCTAACAATGTATAGTTGTACCAAATGGTGAGCTGGTAGAAAATAGATTCAACCTTCCTCCTCCAAGCTACTGAGGTTAAAGAAGAAGTGCTCACTGCATTATATATAAGGTAATAATGTTCAACATTTTAACAAGCATCTTTAGAAATAAATACATCTTAATAATAGGGTTTCCTTAGAAGATTTTTAACAGAGCTCTGATTTTGGGGAAAGAAAATTTCACCTTTAGTTTTATAGTTGCGACATTGGATTTTTAAACATAACTTAATGTACGCTTTAACACATGAACCTCTTGGTACTACCTAAAGTACCTTATGGTCACTTCTTAAAGAGGACCTCTAGGGACTCTTAAAAGTAGTTTTTAAATGATCAGAAGAAGCACTTGCCAACAATCATAGAGAAACAAACTGCAATTTGGCAGAGATGGTTCTCCATGACAGGCAGCAGCTTTTGGTGTGTGGTGTCTGTGGTCACGGGACTGTCTCTCTCTGCTGTCATAGAGTGCTGCTCTGTGAGGTGTCTGCTCCCCGAATAACTTTTGAATGGTGCACAAACTCGTGATGGAAAGGTTCCAGATTATATTGTGTCATTTTTCTTGAAGTAGTTACCACTCAAGTGTCCTGCTTCAAGATTTCCAGCCTGTACCAACCAGTCCTGTCTGAATTAACCAGTCCTGTCAGTTCCATCCAGTCCAGCCTGTGCCTGGACCATCCAGTCAAGTGCCCTGCCTGAGGACATCAAGCCTGTACCAACCAGACATTTCTATACTAACCAGTCCTGTCAGTACCATCCAGTCCAGCCCGTACTAACCAGCCCTGTCAGTACCTTTCAGTCATCTATCATGCATGAGAGGGTACATATCCCTGACCTCCTTGCCCTGGTTGTGACAATAACTAACAACAAAGTGACATTGTTTATAAGGTGTGTAAACAGTATACATGTCATAGTTATAGATCGACACTCTATATTTCAACTTTGACAACTTGTGCTGAATGTTATTACATGAAAACCACATATCAACAAATTGTGCTAACCATTTAACTTGAGTAATGTTTTGAAGTCATAAATGCCTTTTAATTTGTTTTGAAAACATAACTTTCCATACCGAACATAGTGTTTGGGGACTAAGTGCAGAATGTACACACTTTTTATATGTACATAAACAGTATCTAAATTCAATTGCAAAAGCACTTATGGTAATGCATTATTAAATGGTGGTGTAGTAATTTAACAAGCTGCTTTATGCTTTCCGTAGGGATTGCAGCATTTTTTATTCTTCTGGTTCAATCCATCCATTATTTATTTTTAACTTACATCGGCTCTGAATTTATTACAAGGATGCAAAAAAAGAAAATGGAATAAGAGGTGGTAAAACATGCAAACAAGGCAACAAAAGGAGACTATATGAATACATGGACTCTTCAAATCCAATTCCGTTTGCAGGTGTTCAAAGAGGCTAGTGTTGTAAATCATGTTTGCATTCTCAAAAAGTAAAAAAAAAAAGGAGCAGAATTCAGTGATAACCCATGCTTGAAGCTGATAAAGTATGGTATATATTAATTGTAACATTTATAATTAAATATATTATAATGGGATACTTTTTGTGTATTTTTATATATACAAACTTATTGTTATTCATGTTCTCTTTTATAGGTAGTTTGACTTAAAAACCTCTAAATTATCTGTGCATGCATCTTCCTAGTAGTTTTCTATGTGCACAAAACAGATCAATTAGACAGAACCTGCCCTATCACCCATGCATTACCAAGCAATGTGCCCATCCACATTTTGGGCATGGGATGTTACCATGATCACAGGGCATGATGGCAGGATGGTATGGTACATTTTACCTATCAGTAGTTGACAGTGAACAGTAACTGGTGATGTAATGCCAACCTATAGCTGGCATGACATACTCTGTATTGTTATACCACATTCACTGTAATGCCGATGTATAATATTATATATTTTACTGTATGTACATATGTACAAGTGACCATTCTTTAACTATTATTGGTGTTACTAAGTTGCATACGTGTTATGTTTTTGTATTTCATTACATTATATGTTGATTAACATGGTAATTGCTACAATATTTATATAACAACAAAAGCCATTTATGATTTGTTTGTTTTTTAAATTAAATATGATATAAGGGCATAAAATAACAATAACCATAGCAATTACAAATACATGTTTTTATTATTTTATGTTATTAATTAATTATATTCATTAATATGGTAATGTACTTATATTATTTTTCATTGACTTTCTATTTTTAATTGCTTTATTGTATATTCATTTATTTTATTGTATTTTATTTCATCTTGAATGGACCCCTATGCCTATAATATAAGCAAGACATGTAACTGAACATTAAGGAGTGTAATTTGCTATTCACTTAATTTTACAAGAGCCCATATCGAAATCTTAATTGGACAATCAATATGAATACAAAATATAAGTACATCAAAGTGCAATCAAAGTCAAGCACACCGAGCTTCTTATGATTTAACAATAACCAACATGTGAGACCACACCATTTATAAAATGCAACATTTAAACTGCGTATAACTAAAACAAAATGCTAAAAAAAATTAAAAAAAATTACCAAAAAAAAGGGATCCCTAGTGATTTACAAATTCAGTATATGACTCTGAGACTTGACAGCAAATGTGAATATAGGGTCCCAATACTGTTAAAGGGCAAAACAAACACATAAAAAAGACATTAAATAAAACCTGTTCCATTTAAATTTCATTAATTTCTGCACGTCAACTAGACGTAGCGAAACGTGATAGCAATGGTTTTCTCTGCAATTAAATACGCTACAATTCCAAAAAGCCTAATATAGTCATAATTGTCCTTATTCAGGGGAGTTGAATTCATTGTCCCAGCAAAATAGTCGGCAGGCTCTCATATCAGTGCACCACAGCCAATCTGAGAACTACTCTTAGACAAGATCTCAAATGAGCTCAAACATGCACACATACTGACCATTTGATCTACCCACCTAACCATTGAGCTATTAATTTAAATGTGCATTCATCTACCTAGGCATGCATCAATCAATCTAGCTATACCTGTATCATTCGATCAAGTCATGTTTCACAGTAAATACACATATGCATCATTCTTATTTATTTCCCAGTCTATTCAACCTCTCCGAGGTGTCCGAGAAAAGAGACTAAACAAATTACAAGTCAGACAATATCACACCATGCAAAATAGTTGTAATTCAATCAGCTTTCCCACGAAATAAGTCAATTTTACATTCTGAAACCCAAAGCACACCTTGTCTATCACTTGCCAGTCTGATTTTCACTACCGTATTTATCGGTGTATAACTCGCACTTTTTCTCCGGGAAAATAGTGTGTGCGTGTTATACGCCGAAAAAAATCTAAAACTTACCTCGTTCCTGCTCTGTCCCCCGGTGCTCTGAAGCTGCCTGGCTGTGAGGGAAGCGTTGTGAGCTCCCCTCCAGCCGCACGGTCAATAAAGTGTTTTTTTTTTAAAACAAACTTTATTGACCGCGCGGCTGGAGGGAAGCTCACAATGCTTCCCTCACAGCCACGCAGCTTCAGAGCACCGGGGGACAGAGCAGGAACGAGGTAAGTACTGGGGTCTGGGGGAGGAGGGTGGCATAACGAGCATACTAAGGGGCAATATCCTGGCATATTGGGGGCAATATCATGGCATATTAAATGGCATATTGGGGGCAATATCATGGCATATTGGGGGCAATATCTGGCATATTAAAATGGCATATTGGGGGCAATATCTGGCATATTAAATGGCATATTGGGGGCAATATTTGGCATATTAAAATTGCATATTGGGGGCAATATCTGGCATATTAAATGGCATATTGGGGGCAATATCCTGCATATTAAATGCCATATTGGGGGCAATATCCTGGCATATTGGGGGCATTATCCTGGCATATTAAATGGCATATTGGGGGCAATATTTGGCATATTAAAATTGCATATTGGGGGCAATATCTGGCATATTAAATGGCATTATGGGGGCAATATCCTGCATATTAAATGCCATATTGGGGGCAATATCCTGGCATATTAAAATGGCATATTGGGGGCAATATCTGGCATATTAAAATGGCATATTGGGGGCAATATCCTGCATATTAAATGGCATATTGGGGGCAATATCCTGCATATTAAATGGCATATTGGGGGCAATATACTGGCATATTAAAATGGCATATTGGGGGCAATATCTGGCATATTAAAATGGCATAT
Organism: Pelodytes ibericus; assembly: GCA_036172795.1. Classification (NCBI taxonomy): domain Eukaryota; kingdom Metazoa; phylum Chordata; class Amphibia; order Anura; family Pelodytidae; genus Pelodytes; species Pelodytes ibericus. Next base: position 114,882,102 of record CM069858.1, read on the forward strand.
TGGGGGCAATATCCTGCATATTGAATGGCATATTGGGGGCAATATCCTGCATATTAAATTGCATATTGGGGGCAATATCCTGCATATTAAATGGCATATTGGGGGCAATATCCTGGCATATTAAAATGGCATATTGGGATCCAAAGTTCTTTATTTGAAATTTAAGTTTTTTTTCCTAAAATGTCCTTCTTAAAATGAGGTGCGTGTTATACGCCGGCGCGTGTTGTACGCCAATTAATACGGTAATTAACAAGAAGAAATATTAGTTATAAATTATTATTGATAACATTACACAGAAAGAATTTAATTGAGGTTAAACATGTCTAACTTGGGACCTAAACTCAAAAGTACAATATCAAAATGATCTTAAGAAAAAAATCTTACACTGCTTACAACAGTTGAATATTTCCATTAATTCAATGCAGTGCAAAGCAGAATAAGGCCTTTCTTGGTAGTGCTGAGTAGAAATCTTTATGCTCCATAAAACTTTAATTAAAAATGAGCAATGTTAACTGCTTTCAGATATGATATTATATGCAACATTTTGGCAAAATTAGATATCCTAAAGATTTTACGTATTCATAAAATATCTATACAACCTATCAAGATATTATCTGCAGCTTCCCTCTAACAAATGTTCTTTAATGCCATTGTGCCTTCCTAGCACATATTTCTCAAGAACAACATTTTTATTATTGGTACGTTCTTTGTATTGTAAAAGATGAAAGCGGCACATTGCAGAAGTTTATATTTATTGTAAATAGGAGCAGCTGATACACTAATAATGTTACCTGACATAAAATATTATGTCTCAATTCATGTACTTTGAAAAGTGAAAGACTGATTTACTGGATACTAAATATCTTTTGGATACTACAAAATATGCATGTTCATGATCAATGTATGCACTAGACGTGTATGTTAATTGTAAGCAACCAACAGTCAATAAATGAAGTATTTTATTTACGTATTGCACAACATGACCACAGTTATCATGTACTGTGAAAAACAATGACCAAAACACTAATACTTTATAGCTATTATAAAAAAGGCAATGGTGGGAACTCAGTGGTAGTGCCTCTTTGTTGTGAATTATTCACTTACTGATAATTGTACTGTGAAAATGAGTTTCACATGGACATTGCATGAATATTTACATATAAAATAATATTGAACTAATATATTAGTAGAAAAGCAAAAATAAGATGAAGCTTATATAATATATAACTCATGTTATTTGTGTTTTGTATTCATGTCTACCAGAACTAAACAATACGTAACCAAGGGAAATCACTGGCCAGTCCAAATTTTTCAAGTATGAAAGAAATTAACTTTGAAGACAGATTAACCAATACATAAAGAATTTACAAAATCTTAACATTTTTACAGGGGTACAATCTGACACTCATCATATATGTTATGGCAACAAGGACTAATTTTTCACAGAAGTTGTCTTCATTTTCTTTGAGTGGTTGGCAAAAGATCATTGGTGCTACAAGTGGAAGATTTATTACAACAGTAACCATATGGCCACACTACAACCCGAGGAAGGGAAATGTATATACAGAGAGGGTTTGTTTAAAGGTGAAGCACGTGCGTGTAGCTGCTAATAGTGTTGTTTTGAAGCAAAATTGAGAAATCCCCACAAAAGTCAAGTGCATTGCGCCGCACTCCATGATTATGGGACAAACTTGGTAAGAGAACACTCCATGTATAAAAATCATATGCAGAAATATTATTTAAAACATGACAAGCTCTGCCAAGCCAACTACTTTTTGGTGTAACCATAGTTCATACAATTGAAGAAATGTGTTTTTTACTCTATTTTGTCTCAGACTTTCGAACTTCACTGTTAATTTTTCTCCCCCTACAATTTCTCTAAATTGTATGTATGTTTATTTTAGAAAGAATTTCGTAGAATGTCTGTTTTTTGTTTGGAGAGGAGAGGCATGTTGGTAAGACTATCTATTCTGAGAAACCCAACCTTAATCCTTTCAGGACAATGTTTTTTTTTTTGTTTTGATGTTCATTTGGGACAAGAGATATTTTACATATTTACTGATGGTGCGTATTAATAAAAGTGCATGTTTGCTAAATGAATCTCCATATATTATCAAATGTTCTTAAGGACATATAGGAATTTCTTTTGAGACCATTGTTTGAGACTTTGTGTACTGCAAACAATGTTATAATGACTTTAAAAATGTCAAGAAAGTGTTTATTTCTTTTATTTTATTTCTTTTCTTGAAACAGTATATCCCTCTCTCTGACACAAGATCAAATTGTGTCAGGGAGAGACAGGGAGGATTGTTGCCAATCAGTGTTTAAATCATTTTTTATTGAGTTTTTCAAAAAAATATGTTATAATATAACATTACCAAGAGAATTAGTACATTTGAAATAATCAACATTATAACATATGACAATAATATAATATTTTTTTTTTTTTTTTAAAAAAGGCAACATAAAACTAAATGTTTCAAATCTCATATAAACAATGTATGTTACTTTTGTAAGGTTGCCACTCAGTGTTAAATTATATTTTAAAAAAAGTACAAAACTGATTATAATTAATTGTATTTATTGCATGTGATAAATGTTATTGCTTTTCACAATGATCATAATCAATAAATACAAAAATAATGGTTGATCCTGGTCTGCCTAACTGGTAAGGCAACTATTATGAACTCACCGCATCAATCCCCCTAAATTTGGGGAAGGATAGTAATGGATTGTGATAAGCCCCTAGATTTTCCAAAATTCTTTTGCAGCCTGGCAACCTGAGGCAGTCTAATTGGATTTACCTCCATTCGGAGGCATGCTGGATTACCCAATTTGCAGAAGCTGAGGGGGCTTGATTGGCGGGTCGATTATGATTGTTACTGTGCTGTCATTTTCAACCGCCCATGGGCAGTCCCAGCAGCCATTTTTTTTTGCTTTCCTAGATATCCTCACTTGGGAAGCTTCCAGGAAAGTGGTGATGGTGCTAATCATGATAATGCTTTGCATTGGGACCCCATGCATGCAGTGAAGGGGTTAAGACTAGAACATTGAATTATATCTAGAAAGAGTGCAATATCTATTATATTGGAAATTTGCACGTAGACAGCTTGTTGCACATATAATTATAATATTTTAGAATATAGGCATACCTCAGGATATAATTGCTTTGCTGTTGTGTAATAAAATAACTGGAATGTTTAAAATGCTGGCTGAGACTGCCCCAAGCCAAACAACTTTTACAATCGAACTGAATTGCTCACTGCATGTATACACAAATAAACTACCTTATATTCACAGAGCCTTTTTGCTATTATTTGACTTGATGAGTTGTGCAAAGAATCCCGCAATAAACTGTATAGTAAATGTACAATATATGTTATATGTATGATCAGTTTGTTGTGCATGTCCCCCCATGTGCATACGCCACAGTCTTAAATGTCATAGATTTGCCTCTGCTATGAATGTTGCACATAATAAATATTCTTTCTATAAATAATTCACTCAGTTATATTGCTATGCTATTATATTGCTTTCTGGCATTAATATGTGCCAGATAGAGTCCATTACCAGTACTTCTAACAGAAGTACAAAGAAAATGCTGATCACAATAATATCATTAAAATCATTAAATATTTTAAATCATATTTCCTTTTAACACAGCAATAAGTGCTGTATTATAGCTGTTTGGTTCATGATGATTCACTCATAGAAATTGTCAGCACATAAGAATCATACAGCCTGTATAACCTGCCCAGTTTCTGACAAAAAAGGCTGAATACTTTCATTAGCCCAAGGCCTTATCCTAAATCTAGCCTTATGCCTTTCCCATGCATGCTTAAGTTCTTTAACTGTATTAACTTTTACCATTTCTGCTAGAAGACTATGCCATGCGTCATTGTAAATAAAACAAAGATAATAGAAATGAGTAACATAATAATGTTATATATTATTAGAATATATAAATCATTAGTATAAACATTGTTAAATGCAAGTTTGTTAATGTTTATTTAATTTATTTTAATTTGTTGTATGTGTTGTATTTATATTTTCATTTTCTTTTCACTTTATCAGAAGTTTTATTGATTTTTTTTAATATGTATATTGTGGCCCATTTTGGCAGGAAGTCTATGCAGTGGATAGAGGCTATTACTTGGTCCTCTGGAGCTTGGCTGCCAAAATGTCATCACAAAAATCATCCACAGTGGATGAATTTTGTATCAAGTCAGGATCAGTTTGGTGTTCCCTGAGTAGCCAGAATATAAGGGCCATTCAAATCATCAATTTGAGGTCACCTTTCTTTGGGAAAATCTGATTTACCCAAATAGTACGTAGTCCTCTTGTTGTGGTAGGTTTTTATATACTCTCCACCTTTACTCTGTTGATTCTCATTATGTATTTCAAAGTTTGTATCATATCCCTTGTGTGTCATCTATTTTCCAATCTATACATGTTAAGATCGTTTAACCGTTCATTGTAAGTTGTATTCTGCAATCCATGGACCAGATTAGTAGCCCTTCTTTGAACCCTCTAAGAAGTATATATATTCTTCTGGATATACAATGTCCAGTACTGCGTACAATACTCCAAGTGAAGTCTCACCACTGCTCTGTACAATGTACATGAACACTTCCCTCTTTCTACTGCTAATACCGCTCCCTACGCAACCAAGCATTCTGCTAGCATTTCCTGCTGCCCTATTGCATTGTCTATCTACCTTTAAGTCCTCTGAAATTATTACTCCTAAATCCCTTTCCTCAGATGTTGAGGTTAGGACTGTACCAAATATTCTATATTCTGCTTTTGGGTTCTTACGCCCAAGGTGCATTATCTTGCACTTATCCACATTAAATGTTAGTTGCTCATATTTTGACCATTTTTTCTAGTTTAGCTAAATATTTTTCCATTTGGCTCATCCCTCCATGAACATCAACCCTGTTGCAATTCTTTGTGTCCTCGGCAAAGCCTTCTGCAATATCACAAAAAAAAAATATTAAAGACAACTGGTTCAACTGCAGGGGAGGGTTGGTAATGTTTGTCTTGGAGGATTTAGTGACCCACGGTGCAACTTCATTAGCTCACCTGCAATCATCAGAGATAGACGCAGGCAAGACAGATATACTGACAGATAAATTACAAATATATAGACAAACATGACAATTGAATAAAAGGTTTGGTGAACTGTGGCACTTAGAAGAGAAAAGTGGTGCAATAAGCCCATTGAGTACAGAACCCTGAGACAAACCTCCGATAACAAGACTTTGCTCCAAATATATTCCATTGACTACAACCCTCTGTTGTCGGTCACTCAGCAGACTAACAGACAGACCATCCACCTGCAATCTCTATGCTGATTTAAATACTGATGGCGTGCCTCAACCATTTTAGTGTCTAACTGTTGTGAAATGAAAAAGGTTGACAATGACTGCTCTACCCCATAAATGTATTTTAGCTGTATTCTCATATGTAAAGTAAATTTCTGACAATTTGGTTGTAGTCATTTTATTGATTAAGCAGATGTTTTAACAGTTTGATTTTTTTTCTGCATTTTTAATTTGAATTATTATTAAAACAATCTACTGTTACAACTACCACTTACATCTACATGCATACATTTTTAACATTTATTATATGAGCACCTGATGATTAACTTCAATATGCATCAATTAAAATAATCATAATCAAAACCTTAACATAGAGGCTGAGCTGCTTAAAACAAAATATATTGTCTTTTCTGGAAGCTTTGCAGAGATTGAAATTCACTTTGAAATGATATTCTTGAGAAGGAAATAAACATTTCAAACTGGAAACTTTTTCCTCCCAGCATGTTGAGAAACAGCACATGGCATTTCAAATAACTATTAAAGTATGGGCAATGCAGATCAAAATATTGGAGGAATGTAATGTAACTTTATTTTTCCTTTAAGTAGTTTATAGCTCACTAATTCTTCTCTACTGGGAAAAGAAGAATGATTCAAGGTATTTCAGATTAGAAACAATTTCTGCCATCCACAATGATGGATCATTTCAGTTTGGATGCAATGTGTGGCAATTAGTGACTGTGTTTGTAAATGTATAGTGCATTTCTCTGATCATCCTTAATGGATTTCTGATTCAGTATGAACAGGCATTTCAATTAGGGTTATAAAATTAGCTATTAAATACTGGGTGCATGCAAATTCCACAAGCTTCTGGCCATTATAAGCAGACTACCACATTGCAGTACCACATGCCCATAAGTAACAGAATTTTTAATTAGATGAATAATTTGGTAAATATATTTGAATTCATTTATCTGGGCTCCTCTAGTCATGTAATGGTGTTCATAATGTGGAATTTGTAATATATCAACATAATAATGACCTACTGTTACCAAAAAGGCAAATTAAACAAAAACCCTACTATTGTCTAGACTGCCCCTCACCCCAAGTAAAAAAAACTACTAAGGGGAGAATGGTGCTAATAATACCTAAAGATAATATAGTATGGGAGTGACTTTCCACTAAACGCAGGTCTATAAAGGAAGCATTCAAAAGTCATGAAGAAAGAAGGACTGCAATAAGCTACAAAATTAGAAAAATATTTATTTAATGAGGTCACCAGGACTGTGGTGACTACAACAACACACAAACCACATAGCAATCAAATATCTAAAAAAATATAAATAAACACGGTCATACATAAAAAAACACCCACACAATTACTCTGCAGGGCTCAACAAACATTGATCAATTTCATCCAAGTACGGGCGCAATATGAAACTGCCCAACATTACAACTGAGTTGTAAAATACATAAAGGACTCAATTAGCAATAGGCCAAAGAGCAGTAAACACAAAGAGCAGTAAATTAGCAATAGGCCACACAAGCAGTAAATAAAATAAAGGATTAGTACAGAAACAGAGAAAAACTATTTAGATAATAAGAAATGTAGTCAAATATTCTCCTCATCAATATATGATCTTGCAAAATGCTATCAGGAAAATTGAAACAGAAGTATCCAACTGCTGAGACTCTTGCAAACTAATAGTGAAGCACTATTGCACAAGCCAGCTGGATCATAATATAACTCCATTCGCCGGGCTTCAGCTCCAATAGCGAGATGTAAAATAAAGTGCAATGTAAGTCAAAATGATCAAAGTGACATATTTACAGCAGCAAAGTAGGGCTCTTAAAGTTGCAGCTCCTACATCAGGATTCAAATGTAACACAGTGCAAGCCATATTTGATAGAGTAACACTATTATTTTAACAGTGAGAGACTAGAATAACAAAAAAAAAATCCAGAAAAACGCATGTCAAAAAAGTTATACATTGATTTGCATGTCAATGAGTGAAATAAGTATTTGACTTAGTACTTGGTGGCAAAACCCTTGTTGGCAATCGCAGAGGTCAGACGTTTCTTTTATTTGGCCACCAGGTTTGCACACATCTCAGGAGGTATTTTATCCAACTCCTCTTTGCAGATCCTCTCCAAGTCATTAAAGTTTCGAGGCTGACATTTGGAAACTCAAACCTTCAGCTCCTTCCACAGATTTTCGATGGGATTACAGTCTGGAGACTGGCTAGACCCCTCTAGGACCTTAATGTGCTTCTTCTTGAGCCACTCCTTTGTTGCCTTGGCTGTGTGTTTTGGGTCATTGTCATGCTGGAATATCCATCCATGACCAATTTTCAATGCCCTGGCTGAGGGCAGGAGGTTCTCACCCAAGATTTGATGCTACATGGCCCCGTCCATCATGCTTTGATGCGGTGTAGTTGTCCTGTCCCCTTAGCAGAAAAACACCCCCAAAGCATAATGTTTCCACCTCCATGTTTGATTATGGGGATGGTGTTCTTGGGGTCATAGACAGCATTCCTCCTCCTCCAAACACAGCGAGTTGAGTTGATGCCAAAGAGCTTGACTTTGATCTCATCTGACCACAACATTTTCACCCAGTTCTTCTCTGAATCATTCAGATGTTCATTGGCAAACTTCAGACGAGCCTGTATTTGTGCTTTCTTGAGCAGGGGGACCTTGCGGGTGCTGCAGGATTTCAGTCCTTCACGGCATAGTGTGTTACCAATTGTTTTCATGGTGACTGCGGTCCCATTTGCCTTGCGATCATTAACAAGATCCTCCCATGTAGTTCTGGGATGATTCCTCACCGTTCTCATGACCATTGAAACTCCACCAGGTGAGATCTTGCATGGAGCACCAGACCAAGGGAGACTGACAGTTACTTTGTGTTGCTTCCATTTGTGAATAATCACACTAGCTGTTGTCACCTTCACACCAAGCTACTTTCCTATGGTCTTGAAGTCCATTCCAGCCTTGTGTAGGTCTGCAATCTTGTCCCTGACATCCTTGGACAGCTCTTTGGTCTTGGCCATGGTGGAGAGTTTGGAATCTGAAGGAATTGCTTCTGTGGACAGGTGTCTTTTATACAGGTAATGAGTTGAGATTAGGAGCACTGTCTTTAAGAGAAATCTCAGCTTGTTACCTGTATAAAAGACACCTGGGATCCAGAAATCTTGCTGACTGATAGGGGATCAAATGCTTATTTCAATGATTGACATGCAAATACATGTATATCTTTTTTTGACATGCGCATTTCTGGATATTTTTTTTGTTATTCTGTCACTCACTGTAAAAAATACACCTACCATTAAAACTATAGACTGATCATTTCTTTGTCAGTGGGCAAACATTCAAAATCAGCAGGGGATCAAATACTTTTCCCCTCACTGTATATGGATAAATCTTAAAGGCAGGACTGACCCAGGAGAGTCCTAAAAACTCAGCATAGAGACACTGTAGTAGATGTACTCACTATCCATGGATGTTGAATAGCACCTTGGTCAAAACTTAATAACTTCCCTTATACAGTCAGGCAGCAGCTGTCATCAAGTTGAATCATCCAGCCGACCCCACAGCACTCATGATAGCAGCCTCACCATGTCAGCGTTAGCTCACAGAACTCTCCTTTGTGATCAGCTGAATGAAAGGCGGAGACTGAATCCGAACATCAGCCGCTTGTGAATTCACACAGGAGGCAGAAGTTCCACCCTGTGAGTCAAAAAGTGCAGGGTAAAGTGAAACAAAAATAATGACAAGATCCTCGAATGGACCGCACAAACCAATGATTATTTTGCCTACAATCATCAGCTGGGAATTTGTAACATATACCTTAGTTTCAACTATTTATTACAATTCCTATTTGGAATAAACTACTGGATTATTACAAAATATTACTTATTTATAGGGTTGCCACCCAGTCAGTATTTTTTACTGGCAGGCTTATAAGCTGCCATTTGTCAAATCATTTTTATATATTTATACTGATTATAGTAAATGTAACAGAAAAAGCGCAGCAGTGTTTGAAAATGCCTGTCATTTCAAACCGGCCCTTTATTTTTTATGGTAAAAAAAAAAAAAAAAATCCGATTAAAGGAAAAAAAAAGGTTTCTGACCTTTGAAAAGGAACATTTCTGAAAGATACATTAACTAAACGTATTTCATTGTGTTGAAGATAGATACACATAATATCCGATGGCCTCTGTGCAACTTAACATCAGCACAGAGATCATAGCTTTGTAAATGCAGTCTATTCACTCTGCTGCTAATGAACCCAAACAATGAGAAGCTTTAGGAATCTTTTTTAGCATATTAGTGCAGGATGGATTATCATAACTCCATTTACAACTTTAGATGAATACATTACACATCTCATTTAAACATTATAATAAGTTCACAGAGATCTGCAATCTCTCACAAAATGGCGCATATCTGATAAATTGCAACATTCTCCCAGGGCAAAAAAATGACTTGCTCTTTGCATGAGAAACTTGAAGAACATAATACATATTAAAATAGATATTCTACAGTCTACTTGTTTCACATGTACTGTATTAGCATTTTCTTACTGTGCAGTGGCATATTTAGCTGACATATATGCTATTTAAGATGGATAAATCGTGTAATTGTTTAGTAGTATATATAGAATTGATTGTCCCATCATTGGCAATCTGCAAAATTTCAAAATGCTAACAGCTTTCAAATACACACAGTATCTAACAAATATTCAGCTTGGGAGCAGTTAGTTGAATATTTTCAACAAGTATTTTATTAATCGATCTTCTCACAAATGTCATAACTATTAATATACCCGTTCTGCTTATGCATTTAGCTACCCAGTTGTTAGCAATCTTATAGCTTATTGATCGTACTGTCTGTAAAGTGAGGTCCACAGAGCAGCATTCCATTGTCCAGTAAATGGGCACCATGAACAAGGTTGCCATCTATCCCTGTGTACATGTAATATAATATTAAACTAGTGCAATCCTTTCTGTTCATTCATTACTCACAGAGATACTTTTGTACATCACAACCTACATATTAAATGTTACACACATTTGTCAGTTAGACATTTGCCTATTCCAAATAATGGAGGATCAATGATTGTCTTTCTGTATGGTATGGATTTATCTTGGGGTCATTTAACTTTACATTGGCACATAAGGAATAAGGGGGAATTGACTGAGACATTGAGTAAATTACATTTAAGCAATATGATGACATCCATCTTTAAAAGAAGGTGTAAGAATCAGGTGGGCTTGGCAGGCAAACATGTTGAATAAGGCACTTTACACCATTACAACCACTTCTGCAAGCCACCTAAAGCAGAATCTATCTTAGGAAACTCTGTAGCAGTAGAATAAACAATTACCTGCTAAGCAGAACTGCCAATCACCACTAAGGTTCATGAAGTTGGCCAAATACACAAAACAAGAGTGACAGATCTGCATCGTAAGAGAGTATGCTAGTATGCTGCAGTAAACTTTACAGCTTTTGCTCTCAGCAGTCGTAGTGGAAAAGTTGTGTCACAGTGAAGTGGAATATATGCTTGCCTTTGGCATATATATATATATATATATATATATATATATATATATATATATATATTCTTTAAGTCTACTAATAATAAATAACATATTGAAATGACAACTATAAGCCACATTTTTTATGTAAGATTGAAATATTGCATCAAGTATAGACATTTTAAATAAAATGCTTTAATGAATGAATACAATACAGTATCTTACTGAGACCTCTTTGCTGTGAATAGCTCTATCAGTGGGCTGACATTTAGAATCTTGGGTCAGATCTTTGAGATTTTGTGCTATAGCTTTTGAACTGGTTCAGTCAGCTGTAGGTAGGTCATATAAATGAGAAAGTTACTGTAAGCCTTTATTTATGAAGAAAATATTTTATTTATTGGACGCAAACCATTAAGCCTGACATCACACTGTCACACACAAACGGCATTGAGCTATGCAGACAGCTATACAGAAACTATGCAGACAGTTATGCAAAAGTGATGTACACATAAAAGACATGTTCAAGTTCTTACATTTCAGTAACAGCCCAGAAAAGTGCATACTTTGGATTTTCTGAGGCTTTTAACTGGAATTTCTGGATTTTCAGGTCATGCCTTGGCACTCAAAAGGTCTTGATTTAATAAGCTCCGATCTGGCTAATATAGCCACATTTCAGGAATTTCAATTTGCCAGCTAATATTTGGCAAATTCGACTTTAAAAAAAAAAAAAAACATTAAACATGATTTTTAAAGGTTAATTGCCAAAGTAATTGTTTTTTATATGCCATAATAGCTTACTTACACATAAAAAAATTGTGATCTGTTGTGTACTTCTTATCCTCAATCCCATTTAGTTTACAAGCTTGCCAGCAAGGGTCCGTCTATTGGCGTATTGGTTTTTGTTTCATCTAACTGAGTTTGTAACGCCCCTCATTCTGAACAAAGTACTGTGCAAATTGTTTCTACTATATAAATGTTAATCTAATTAATTAATAAACATTCTGACTTAAATATAGTCAAGTCAATTAAAATAAGAACTATCAATTTAGCCATTTGTTTTTACTGAGTGATTCATATTGCCTACTATGTTAGTACAATAAAATGTTGGATACATCTTGACCATCTGCTGTTTACACATAATATTGATTATAACTCTTACTCCTGAAAGATTTATTGAGTTAAAGAATACCAAAACCAACAAAATAAAAACCTTAGTTATGAAAATCTAGGATCTAAACGTAAGTTTTAGATCATAAAAATGGATTTAAAAAATTAAAACAGAATATATCAAATAAAACTTCAGCATCATTTTATAGTATAACATGTAAATTGTTTGTTTTTTTAGTTTTAAATTGCCGTATATAGGCTAATGGTTAGAATAACAGAAGTTATCATCCAAAATGCTTCTGTCCAGCTACTCTGGCTCCATTAACTGCTTTTTAATCAATTAGACTTGAATTACAAATACATTACACATAGGAGACGCCTTTTTTAAGAATATACATTATGTTCACCTTCACACACAACTTGTTTGATCTCATAACGTGCTTGTCTGTTCTTACAAATCATCACCAGTTACAGGACACATTAGTCAACTACATTTGAGTCTGTTTCTTTCAGAAATAGACAGCGAAACCAATATGTTTTAGAACAGTTTAACTTTCTTTAAAAAGACACCTGACATGCAGCATTACAAGCATGGTATTAATAAATCTTTTATCATACTCAATAGAATAGATGGATTTAGAAAAGTATTGGGCATAGAAACATTGTTCTTCTTTTCCAATGTTAGAGAAGCAGAGAACTGATCTAAGGGGCGCTATTCACTAAAATCCAAGATTGGAGCTTGATATTAGTTATAATCTCGAGCTCCAATCTCAGACATATTTGCTACCTTATCCTTGGATGCCTCATTTCAGTGGTATCCACTAAACATTTTGCAAAGCTCAAGATGAAGTAATGCATGCCGAAATGAATGGGAGTGAGATGAAACTCGTCATCCCACTGATTTCAATGGGGGAAGGAAAAAAGAAAGCATCAGTTTTTCAGCTACCCAATATGCCCCAATTACCCCTAAAAGAGATAACTCTGATCTGGAGAATTGAAATGAAAACTATTAAAAATTAATAAAAAATGATAAAAAATAGCCCCAAATAACTGCTACTCCCTGGCACCCAATGGTGTCCTGTGAATAAAAAATACTTGTTCCTGAAGTCCAGCATCAGTAATGACCTCAACATCTCATCTTTGGCCCAGGAAAAGGGTTTTGAAAAACAGGAAATAGTAGAGCTGGTATTGTAATGCATTTGATTTTTTGGGTTACCCTTTTCCCCGTGCCAAAGATGAGGACTCAAGGGCGTTGACTTCAGGAACAGGTAATATTTTCCGTTCTTATCATTGCCCATTCTACTGGCACCAAAAGGGTGGGACTTTTTTTTTTTTTTTTTTACAGGTGACTCATCTTTCCCAAACTGGGCAAGGTAGAAGTAGGGGGGATAGCTAGGGAATTCATTTATCTTATTTTAAATTATATGATCAAGTCTGGAGGCCTTTGGGGGAGGGGAGAGGAATGATTTTAAAGCAGGATCTGGGGCACTTCCCCAGTGCCAGGACCCAGGGGGGTAAATTTTATTATATGGTGGGTTAAGGAAAGTGACCCTGGCCCACAATAAATACAATATGGGTACTGAGAGACATTTGTTCCCTCAATGTTTATAAACAGTGCTTTTTAATGGCTTTGTATTAGGTTGGCGGTGTATTGTAATAATTCCTCTGTACACTGTTCAGCAGTACAGAATATATCATTACATTGATGTTACAAAAGCCCTCTGTCAAATGTATAAAAACTAAAGATCATATTCATGAAAGTTAAAACTTTGACTGCCATGTGTTTATTCATCCATAAAAGAGGTAATTCCAATAAACATCAAGCAAGGAAGATGAATGTGTATCACATATGCGTAAAAGTAACTCATTCATAAAACATCTCCAGGAACAAATAGTCTTACATATTTTCTGTGAACAGTCTTCAAGTTGAATTCCTGAGAGGATCTGAGACTTCTTAACAATAGCAATGGTTTTAAAAATAAAAACCAAAAAGTTAACCCAAAACAAATGAGTGATTCTTGTAGTAAGTCTATATTCTAAAAATAAGTTGGTGAAATTTCAAAAGCACTGCAAAATGTAAGGTAGCAAATCTAGTAAATGAAGAAGGTAGATTTTGCAAGCAATAAAAAAGCAATGGTTCAACAATAAGATTCATTCAAATGTAAAGGGACACCACAAGACTAAGTAGTTATTACAGAAACAAGTACTTCTTTGAAGGAGTTGGACAGAGAAAACATATGGGTGTGGAGGGATTTCCCATGTCTGGCAGCACTAGCATATTTAGGGTAAGGGAATATGAATTACCTCAGTTTATGGACTGCAAATTGAACACCACATTATTCTATATGTTTATAGACACATAGCATTGTAACTACAGTCTACATAATAAACACTTGTTTAATACAAACAATTGTAGAGTATTGTCTCCTGTAAGTCACTGCTAAAAAAAATGTTTATGCATTTGTGTTCTATGTTCTGATTGATGAATACCTATTTTGCCAGGAATAAATTTTTCCAGGAAATTGGGAGAACAAAAAAAATCTCCTCTGATCTTCTGAGGGCCACAATTTCCCCCATCCCGAAGCCGGAGAAGGATCCCCATTTTATAAGCAATTATCGCCCGATCTCGCTCATAAATTTAGATATAAAAATATTTTCGAAAATATTAGCCGATAGACTTAGTCTGGTTATTCCTGATCTGATTCACACAGATCAATCTGGGTTTGTGAAAGGGAGATCGGGAGGAGATAATGTGCGTAAAATCTTAAATATAATACAAGAAGTAAAGGGGAATCACATTCCAGCGGCTTTTATATCTGTCGATGCCGAGAAAGCATTTGACAGAGTAAGCTGGAACTTTCTATCGGCTTCCTTTGACGGCTTCGGGATGGGGGGACTTTTTAAGGACTTGGCTATGGCTCTGTACTCCTCTCCAGTGGCAAAAATCTATGGGGGTGGCTTGGACTCAGAATGGTTTGAGGTGAAGAATGGGACGAGACAGGGTTGCCCTCTCGCCCCACTTCTTTACATCCTCACAATAGAGCCGCTGGCTATAAGTGTTAGAAGTGCGGCGGACGTCGCGGGGATTTCTCTTGGGGAGGCGGAGCAAAAGATTACACTGTTTGCTGATGATATTATATTGACAATATCCAACCCGGAGCGATCAGTCGAAACAGTCTTAAAATGTATAGAGGAATATAGTAGATTTTCCAACTACAAAATAAATATGACCAAAACACAGGTGATCCACTGCAACCTTAATCCGATCCAGAGATACAATTTGGAATCCAGATATAAATTCGATTGGACAAATAATCAGGTCCAATACTTGGGAATTAAAATAAACTTTGTAATTGACTCCTGGATCCACAATAACTATATGGACCTGTATAGTAAACTATCCCTCTTACTTACTAAATGGAGTAAACTATACACCTCTTGGCTGGGAAGGCTGAACGTACTGCGATCATACATTGTTCCAAAATTGGAGTATCTTTTCCGTATGATTTCGCTCCGTGTCCCCAGGGGAGTCCTAGCGTTGTTCCACAGGCTCTTTGTATCTTATGTCTGGGGAGGAAAAAAGACCAGGATCCCACTAGAAACTATGACTACTAAATTAGCCAGAGGGGGCCTATCTTTTCCAGATGTTTTTTCCCTCCACGATACAACAATGTTCTCACATTTTATGATATGGGGAAACCCTTACTCAAAAAACAAAAGCTGGTACATCTACGAGAAGTCACTGTGTAGATCTATAGACCCGATATTATTATTCTGGGTGGACAGGCCCACTTTTGGGCGATTAAACATTAACAACATAATTATTAAACAAACTTACCTTTCCATAGGTCCGGTTAAAGATAGGCTATATACAAGGAATTCTATATCTAAAGAGACACCCTTAGATGTTTGTGCCCTGATGTCCCAAGATCTAAATCTAAGCAGATGGGTGGAGCGGGGTATTATTAAAATATCAGATATAAGTAACGAGCTAGGGTTCCTTCCCTTCCCTGTGCTTCAAACTAAATTTCTACTCAAGGCCTCAGATGCCTTTACCTATATAAGACTAACAAGTATTCTGGGGAAATTCAATATTATTGACGAGGGTATTTTAGAAAAACTTTACTCTAGTGCTCTGCCGAAATTAACATCAAAAATCAGGAATCTAATAGAGGCAGCCAAACTACACGGGAAATTAACAAGTATTACGAAATGGGAAAACGACCTAGGGGAGACCTACTCAACTCAGGAATGGATAAAATCCTTCAATAACGTTAGGAAAAACATACATTGCATTAATATTCAAGAAAATTATATAAAAATCCTCCATAGGTGGTATATGGTCCCCACAAAGCTTAGTAAATTTCAAAGCCACACTTCTGATCTGTGTTGGCGATGTGGTCTACTCCCAGGTTCACTGTTCCACACTTGGTGGGAATGTAAGACACTGGATAAAATCAGAGAGAACATAAAATTCCTAATAAAGAAGGTGGGCTTTAACATAGAAGCTCTCTCCCCAGCCAATTTCCTCTTCCATCTTAGATATCCTAAACTATCTAAAACACAAACGGCGCTACTTATACATATTACAATGGCTACCAAATTGTCCTTAGCGAGACATTGGAGGAAAACTACTATTCCTAACCTAAAAGATATAGTAGAACAAATTAACTATCAGGCTACTATGGAGAGGGCAATATTTCTTGTTGAGAAAAGGATCCTGGAATATAACAAAATTTGGGAACCTTGGCTCTCCTTCTATGACACTTATAATTCGAACTAAATTAAGGGTGACCTAACTGTATTGTCTAGCGAGGATTTACCATCCCAAACCCCATGGACATTAGCTCTAAAATGCTTGGAACCCCCCCAACTCACAGGCCTCTTCCCTCCCCCCCCCCCCAGTGACCCCCACAACAAAACAAGTAATTCTGTATTCTTTTTTTGTAGATAAATTATATATGTTTGGGTATGAATGAGATGCTCCTAGTGACCAATCATATATACAATGACTTACTATTAATGGGCACGTTACGTTACAACTAGCCCTGATAGTTAGATTAACTTTATGGGCGGTCACTCAGATGATGTCACACGTAAAGGAATTATAGATGAAGACTGTAAATTATATATGTATTTTGTGAGTATGTCTAACTGTACTGTAACTTTTATATGTTTATAATAAAAGGAAAAAAAAAAATAAAAAAAAAAAGAATACCTATTTTGCACATCTTACCTCCAATAAATATCACATACAAACACATAACTGGAAGCTTTAAAATAAGTAGAGATAGTACATTATAGCCAATTACAGTCATAATCCTTGGCTGACAGACAACGGTAACTGTACACGAATGAAAGGTGAAAAAGTCTCATTGATAGAGGGCTTGAGCCTGCTGAAGCTTTGGAAAGTGTTTTTAATATTTTTATGACACATAGCACTTGAAGGTAAATGGGGTATTCTAAAAGGAAGATAATCTTAGCTGGAAAATTAAAGTTCAGTAAAATTACAGGAATTTAATCATTGCCATCAATTATATATAATATCACAAAACACTGCTCTAGAGCTAGAACAGTGCCATTATAAAACATAAGAGAGAGATAAATGGATGTATCAGGTTATCATGGATCTATCCACATAACAACATTGAGGGAATGTGTGATACCTAAAACACAATGAACCATGGGGAATATTTATGTAGGTACAAGAATATTTTTTAAAAATCCCTTTTAAATTACAATTTATTTTTTGGAGATGTTTCTGCTTCATTTCACTTTTGTCCCTTTATGAAACAATTCCACTATCTCAAGTAAACATTAAAGAAATTTTGATTGTTATGGCCACCGTTATGAACAATGAACCTGGGTGCAGTTTTTATGCTTTTTCAACAGCCTTGATAATACCTTATTTTTTTGCAAACAATGCAGATCTCATTACCAGCTAATAAAAATGCACTAGAGAATCTTTAGAAATTCCAAAAACCACTAACAATCAAAATGTTGGTGATAGATAGCATCACACAATGTGCAGATATTGTCCAAAATTGTATTTGTTTATAATGGATAAAGAGCATATGTGAAGTTATTGTTACAATATACAAGTATATTTAAGGTCAATAAAGAGACCTGTCTAGTGACCTTTTTATATATCGAGCCATAAGATGACATGACATCCTTTGAGAATGGAGAGATCATTTCCTGCAAAGAATGAGCTATTTATAGGTATGAGAGTAGAGATGTGGAGGTTGTCCGGACCTGCACAAAATTGTCTACTATACATTCCTAAACCATTGGCATAGCCCTGTCAGGTGATTGCTACATCAATAACAACTGTCACCTCTCCCACATACAATGCAACATGTGTATAGTTAAAGTAACTGTTTCTGGAATCAGGATGCAGTGATAAAAACAAATGATTAAAGACACAAAAAAACAAGTTATATAATCCAATAACATACCTAAATATAAATGCAGTCGCTAAACCATGATTGTAAATGTTGTTAAAGTATTTCAACTCTTATAGCAGTATACTCTATTTTATTAGCTCATTGAATTACTAATGTTTTACCGCCAATCTAAATGCCTGCATGGTATGTGACTCTTCACATTATAAAAAGGTGGACAACATTCGTGTATGTAGCTTTGCTATAAGATCACCCAAAAATTGTATATAATTTAAAAGAAAAAAAATGTTGTAGGCTACCTTAAAGCAGTGCATTTAAATCATCAGTAAGAATTTGTGCTTCACACTAACACACATGCTTTGCATTATCATACCTCCTATGTGTCCTTATTTAAGAGGGACAGCCCCTATTTTTCATCCTAATGCCCCTGTCCCTCTTTCCTCCTCTATTGTCCCTCTTTTGGGATCAATACAACTTACAATAAATACTGTTTAAAATGCAATAAACATGTTTTTATATTATTTTTAGCAAACAAAATACTTTATTTGTATTCTAAAAGACATCAAATTACATAAACAGTTATTAACTGGCCATAAAGTCACTGAAAATATTCCATGAATGCCCTGCCCAAGTGTCCTTCGTTGGCCATTTGAAATGTTGGGGGGTGTTAATTTAAAACTAATCAGATATTACTAAATGATAAAATTCACATAAATAAAGCACATGTTTAAATGTAATATATTTGTTTCGAACATAAAGATTAGGTAAGTATGCTGAGAAAACAGCCAAAAAGTGATCAACTGTTCTTGGATATAAATGTTTAGCAAGCAGTGAACAGGAATTTATATCTCATGGGCACAAATGTAAGTTACTCAGAAAATATTTCAGGAAACAAACAGTGGCCTCAAAGTCAAGCTGGGTTATGGCACAGAACCCTCAGAACTAATCATTATTACTTTTGTCATCAAGGATGTAGTTATGTGTCTTCCAGCACACCAGCTATGTCCCTGACCTGCCAACTACCATGTAAATAAAGCTAAAACAAGAAGTCATAGAATAATTTGGAAGGTGATACACAAGCTAAATGAAAACAAGCAGCAGGTTACCAAGCAATGCACACATCTCCTTGAAACATGGCATACCTGTTTTACCTTTCATTTTATTTTCCCCAAGAAAACATAAGCAGCTTGCACAGTTTCTAATGAGTGTAATAGACCATCATGCAAATTGGATTGTTGCTTGCTAAGAAAAAAAAGTACATATAGTGAGAAACCACAGGCGGTCCATTAGAGGTAAACTCCACTAATTCTTTAATTATAACTTTTTAAGCAAAAGCAACTCATTTGGAAAGAAACTGAGATCTAGAATGATAATGATTATATGTGTTTATTTCTGCATCAGAAGAAATGCACCATAAATGAATACGACTAACCATGTATACAAACAAGTGTATAAATAGATGATTACCCCTGTATTTCACATATGTTATCCTTATGTCATCAGCCAGTAAAAAAATAGATGAGGAAAGGAGAAAATGTACTAATTCTTAAACTGTATGGTTAACAATGGCTTCAAATGAATATATCTGTACCGAACTTGTGCAACTATACAATAACATTATCTTTATGTTGGGTATTGCTACAGTGTGTTCCAGATACAACATGTGACCACATGTAGACTATGTAGATAGAAGAATACATTTTATACATTCAGCATTGAACTTGCATTCAGAGAAAGATGTGTTATTAAAACCAAATAGTCTATCTACACCTTTTAGATGCCCTTTTTGTGTTACAGTAATAGTCCTCAACTAGCCTGCTTCTTAATCAGTGATTTGCTCTATACTCCATGATGAACTCCACTTCCAGTTTCATTTGTCTCCTCCAGCTGTACCACTCTAGAAATTCCTGCACTGGCTCCACATTACCCCAAGATTCATTACATAATAATAGGTATTACATGTGGAATCAGACTGGCAATTGCTCTCAGATTTCTGTTTTCAGTATTCCCCTTGTAATAGTGATATGCACTAAAGCCATCACCGCAATTTTAATATGAAGTTTTGCTTGTAATTTTATCGGTGACTTTTAAGCTTGCCATTTAATATTTTCTAGTGTTTTCTAGTGTTTACTTCCAGTTCTTATTTTGTTGCCTTTACTTTTCTGTATCAACAATCATGATTACTATGTATGTTCTCTCCTCAACTTTCTTGTATAAATACTTGAATTTTTTAGTCTGCTGTTACATGTGATATACTGTGTAATTCCATTCTGGACTTGGTCCCCAGGACATGTTTGAAAACAAGAGAAATCTTAATGTATTCTTCCTAGTAGAAACGGTTTCTAAATAAGTAAATATCCTGTGCAATTAAACAACCTACATGATACAAAGCCTTCATTTACAAATCAAAAATTCAGCTCTTGACTAGTAAATTGCATATGATTAATACATTTCTAATTGGGGAATATAAATAGGAAAAATATAAATGCATTGATGACATGCTAGTTCAAAAATAATTTTTTGTTCTGAATTTAATTTAAAAAAACCTGGAGACAGGATGCATTCATGATTATTAGGATTATTTGATACCTTTGTTTGTTTTTTTTACAGTTAAATATGTGAAAGTGACAGTATATAATTATTAAAGATTTTTTTCCCCTTGGATAAGTGAACTGGGGATTTTTAGTGTTACAGATTGTAATCTCTGCATATAGACAGAAATCCAGGGGAAGTCAGTGAAGAACAGGTCACGGTTGGTAGTAGCATTTTGGTTTATGACAATGCTTATACAGAGAGAGTTTTGGAAGAACTTTTCTCTTCAAAGATGATTTAACAGCTTAGTGGTGATCTATTGCACACAAGTCACCACTGGTCATAGTCAGGCAGATCAGTAAGAACATAATGGTCAAAAGGAAAACAATATAGAGAGCACAGAACTTCAAACGGTGACTTGTAAAGCTGGAGAATAATGTGCGGCTGAGAAAAAAAACTCCAAGTCTGCGTATTTATTTTCTAAAAATAAAGTACATGTACAAATGCAGTGCTCCTTTTATGTACATTTTCTGAGCTCAATCATGTTTGTCTGGGAAGTGATCTTCATTGACTTGCATGGGGATCTTTATTTACTTGGCCCAGGCAGATGAAGTTAAGAGAGGAATACCAAAAAGGAGAAATGTATAAAATATGCATAAACTGCTCCAAATAATGTCACTATTGCCACATGTGCCAATAAGAAATACCAAGTCCTAACAAATCTTGTGAGTTACAGCTCTACATAATAAAAATAATAATAAGTTCCAATTTGTATAGAACTTTTCTCCCTGTTTTAGGAGGTGTAACAAACCAGATTAAGCATACTTCTCAGATAAGAGATTTACTACTTTGTGTCTCTTTGTCAGTTCATCTAATTAAGTTTGTAAATCCTTTAAACTGTGTATCAAGTTGCATTCAATGCAACAGTGTAACTTTGCCCTGCAGAACTAGGCCAGGGTCACTTTGTCCTACATAACATGTTGCAGTGTCACTTTGCTCCCATAACATTCCACACTGTGGCTTTGCTCTCAATTAATGTGTCATTTTGCCCCCCATAAAGTGCCACACTGTCAATTTGTTTTCAGCTATCCCTACTGCCACTAAACATGTCCACGGCTAAGCCATAGTACTGATAGTTTTCACAATATGACCATTTGTTTGCAACTCACGCCGTCCATTGACATTCATTTAAACTCCACCCTAGCCACCTCAAATTTGAAGGGCAATATCTAAACTGCGGCTGTGCCTTCAAAATGTAGGTCTGGGTCTTGTGATTCTCACAATATAAAGTTCTTCGCTGTAGGATTTATAGTTTTTAAAATACGACCGTGTGAAGATGGCAACCGCACTCCAACCTTTCCACAGTTACTCCAGCAACTCCAATCACACAACAGTTACTCCAGCCACTCCAATCACACAACAGTTACTCAAGACACTCCACCCAGTTACTCCGCCCACTCCAGTTATAGACTACTGGTGGAGGCAAGAACACCACACAATTTCCCCAGAAATTGTAGCTTTTCTAGTTATTGTATACAATATATTGGTAACATTGATGTAATTCTTGTATCACCATCATGTATGCTTCTACTTCAAACAGACATTGCGCAGCATTTATCAAAAGTGGTCGATGATAAAAACAATCTAAAGGGGGAGTAGGCAATATGAAGATGTGGTGAGTGCTTATTGGCATGGTATATAGTTATATACATTTAAAAAGCCTCAATGAGGGTACAACATTTATTAGCATTTGTTTATAGAAAAACTCACACTTTGTCTGTGAAGATAGCAAAATGTATTCTTCATCCCTAGTGGACAAACCTGACAGATCAAAAATCTATAAACATATATTTATATATATACAACTTATCACAAATCAGCTATTTCTGTTATTTAGTCTGCAAATCAATTTAGAATTGCATGGAAAAAAAGAATTGCATTACCTTCATGTTTTTTTCATGTTTCATGTACCTTTATCTTTTTGTAATATACTACATTTTATATACTAATATACAATAGCACAAGATAATTTGGTAATGGCTATTTTAATTCACACATACTGCTTAGCAACATATATGTTGCTTAGCAACACCAGTATTTTAGTGTAAGCATATTCTGCAGTACCCATCAGGCTAAAACGGTGATGGCTCAGATGTCTATTCCACCATCTACAAAAAACATTATTTAAAATGTCTGAAGATATCCTAAAGCAGTGTATTGAAATCTCTTCTAACTTATGTATCTGACAAAAATGTAATTTACGTGTGTATGTATTCATAAAATAGTATAAAGTGTGTAGAATGTAACGTCACTACATAGTGTTACTTGTTGTTTTCATTTTGTGTATACTTGTAGAACAATTCAACACATGTTTTTCCGATTTTGAATTGTAACAAACTAGAGTCTGGTAATATCTAGTCCTAGTGATGACATAATCTCTCAGAAATATTTTGGATGTCAATATTGCATGCAGAAAGCATTACATTAGTTATGTTATATAATAAACCACTGAAGGCATGGTGAAGATACAAAACATGTTGAGGAACAATGTTGGTGTCTAACCCTGATGACAATGATATTGTCTATCTCTCCAAGCCCTCCCTTAGAGGTCCCTGGGAAATAGTTTTCAATGTCAAACTACAAGAGAACTGTATATTGTTGTAAATCAAATATAAGTACATTTCACATATATTAACAAACATGAACAGCTTACAGAGAATAACCTAGGTGGAAATGGCATTTAATGGGCCTCACAATGTAACCAGCATTAGCTAAAGGAATCTCTCTTTTCTAACTCTGCTAGACCAATCATCAGGGAAATAATGCATTAATCATTAGGGTTTATTTTATTATATTTTACCTAAAGTATCTGTTTCATTTGTTGTAAAATACTTTCATACAATAAACAATCTATATTTAATGGCATTGGATTGTAGAAGAAATGTATGTTGGTAATTAGAGTTGAGCAGACACCTGGATGTTTGTGTTCGGCAGGTTCGGCCGAACTTCGAAAAAATGTCCGGGTCCGTGCTCGAACTTGACCCCGAACTTGACCCCGAATCCCACTGAAGTCAATGGGGACACAAACTTTTGGCCACTAAAATGCCACTAAAAAAAGTCCTGGAAAGGGCTAGAAGGCTGCAAAATGAAGTAAAATGTGGGTAAGAGTGTCCCCATTCATTCGAATAGGTCAATTGACCTATTCGTATGAATGGGGACTCTATTTCGGTTTATAGAAAGCCAATAGCCATGTACTGCTATTGGCTTTCTATAAACCGAAATAGAGTCCCCATTCATATGAATAGGTCAATTGACCTATTCTTATTAATGGGGACTCTATTTTGGTTTATAGAATAGCAATATCATTACATGTATTACATAAACCGAAAGTCTATAAACCGAATCTCTTTCGGTTTATAGACTTTCGGTTTATGGAATACATGTAATGCTATTGGCTTTCTATAAACCGAAATAAAGTCCCCAGTCATAAGAATAGGGACTCTATTTCGGTTTATAGAAAGCCAATAACATTACATGTATTCCATAAACCGAAAGTCTATAAACCGAATGTCTTTCGGTTTATAGACTTTCGGTTTATGGAATTAATGTAATGCTATTGGCTTTCTTTAAACCGAAATAGAGTCCCCATTCATAAGAACTGACCTATTCGTATGAATGGGGACTCTATTTCGGTTTATAGAAAGCCCATAGCATTCCATACAATGTAATCGCCGAACCCCGAACTCCAACCCGAACATACAGTGAAATGTCTGTGTTCGGGTCCGGGGTCCAAAAACCATAATGTTCAGTTAGAACCCGAACAGTGCGGTTCGGGTTCGCTCAACACTACTGGTAATGCAACATTTTATTTATAATCAGATTACTATAATTGTTGACCTTCTTTTTGATTACTGTTATTGGTATACCAGTTGTTGTTTTTTAATTTTATAATTTGGCCTTTATGTAGCACTACGTTTCCTGACATAATGCTATTCCTGCCTAGATAAAATCCTGTTCATACATGTGCTTATTTATCCTGCTCTTTATCCTTATCTTTAAATAAATGTTGTGATCTACCAAGAATCGAATAAAGATGTCTAAGCGAACATGCCCAACAAGCTACTGCCTGTGGAAACTATACAGTATGTGGCTTATTTATTATTAATGATTTTTAAAAAAAGAATTTAAAGTGCACACAGAAGCAAATGATAGTTGCACAAGCATGCAGTAGTTGACCCTCTTACTACATTAAACCAATCAACTTCATGAAGCATTGATGCAAAATACATATACTATGAAATGTTTCTAATGGGACTATGCATCAATTATGTTATATTGTAACAAACTCAGCATAATGCCAGCAACTTAATAAAATGATGCATGAAGATGCAAAATAAATATAATTATATAACTGAAAAATCAAATGAATGTATTTACTCGTTTTCTATTTTATCTACTACAATGGAGAAATTGTAAAAAAAAAAAAAAAAAATACACATTAATTACAATGAAGACAGTCCCATTTAATACAATGAGAAACAAAGTGCAGTGTGCAACACAATAGGAAAGCGTCATAACACAACAGAAATTTATTCATTCTTAATACTGTATAGATAAAAAAAAAAATGATTGTCTAAAAAAGGATGATGGTTCAGTCAGATAATTTGTTTCATTTATTCTTTATTCAAGAGTTAGCAACCTAATTAAAGGATATATTAAATAAAATGCACCCAGAAAATGCCTCAACCCAGGTGGATTAAGACCTTGTAGGCCTCTAGGCTACAGGTGCTGTGAAGTGCCCAGTAATATCAGATTGGGCATAAATTACTTGACAGATGTTCCAGTTTTCCAGCACTTAAATTGCACTGACAGAACTTTCCCCAGCATGCAGGACTTACGCCAGTACTTAGATTGCACTCACTGGACTTACCCCCGCAGTAATGTATAAACTTGTCAAAATTAGCATTAATTTATAAATGTGGCATATCATGACCAAATCAGCAGTAATGTATACATTTTGGATATTAATTTAGGAATAAATCCCAGGATATCCTATTCACACACATTGCACACCCAGGACTTCACCCATCACATGTTCTATCACCCACATTGCACACCAGAATTTACCCCAGTATTCCATGATATGCCCCATCACCACATTGCACACCAAGGACAGAGATGACATTCTATTTGGGCTCAGAGATGACACTGGCAATCTATTTACGGACACAGGTGCCAGTGTAAAGCTGTCTGGGACAGATATGTCACTGGCAAGCAGTTTGGCTATATAAATGTTAATGACAAGCTGTTTGGGGACATATATGGCAATAATAAGGTGCTTGGGCCAGATATGGCACTGGTAGGCTGTTTGGGGATATGTATGACACTGGCAAAATGTTTGAGGATGTACATGACACTAAAGGGGGGTGGGTTCACGAACTCCCGAGAACAGACAGCACTACAATAGTCTGTCCTGTAGGATAGTACCTACTTAGGAGGGCAACTCCGTTTTTTGCTTGCTTTCACAATTACAGAGGAACCACTCCATTAGCATATCAGACTAATCCAACCCATAAGGGCAGTCCAGACCCGAAATGCATGGCTATTACCCTCTGCACGAGGAACACAGCAAACCACAGACGTACGTTTCAGCCTACAATGGCCTCATCGGTGTGTATGGCTGATGATCCTCTCGGTACATAAATGACACTGATACGTTATTTGGGGACAGTGATGTCACTGGCAAGCTGTATGGGACAGAGATGGCACTGATAAGCTGTTTTGGAAAAGATGTGGGATTGGAAAGCTTATTGGAGACATATATAGTACTGGCAAGCTGTTTGAGGACAGATATGATATTTGCCATGTGTTTGGAAACAGATATGGTACTGACAAGCTGTTTGGGGACACAAATGACACTGACAAGTTGTTTGAAGACAGAAATTACACTGACTAGTTTTATGGGGACAAATATGACACTGTTTTTATAATTAAAAATGACAGGGTGCCAAACATACTCCGGGTACATCCCCTCTCTAAATATGCATTTGTTTGCAAATCTGCTAACAAAACATATAGATAATTTTTTATTCTCTACATTCAGTGCCTCAAAATATTTAGGGAAATGAGTCACTTTAAGGTTTTCCATCAGTTGAATACATATCCATAAGATGTTGGAGATAGGTGGGGTATTGTACTAGACTGATGTTTTTTTATTATAAAATAAAGGTCTGGGTTGGGGTTTGTATAACTATGATACAAATAAGGACTACATGTAGTGTACAAAGATAGTTAATGACGCATAGCTGTATGGGTAACAATGATCAGATGAGTCTCCTGTCATTACCCTTCTATGAGGAAACAGGAGCAATTGGGATAAATGCATTAGCGGTTATTATTCCACATTATTCCAGACATATTGTTGTTGCTAAGCACTGAGCACTGATTTATGTATTTTTTTAGGAGATACTTCTGGTTACCTGTGCACTTTATTCACTATCATGTTATGGCTTGATAAAGACCACTTTGTTCAAAACATTGATGCCTCTTACATATTAAACTTACCATCACATCATCAGTGCTGAGCTCTGTCTCCTTATTACCAACATAGAAGTGATACTTCTAAATCCAGCTATTACATGGACTCATGATACTTAATACAGTGATTTTGTTGTGAGTGCATATAGAGGATACACTATTTATTTTACAACATACTACACTATCATTAAGTTTTTTTCTGAACAGTATACAGTGAAACTATGTTAATGAGAACTACATTTGTTCATCATTTTATTCTAATAATATACTCTGAAACCCTGGTGGAGACTCCATTTATAATAATACAAGCACACCGATTCCACATTCCTTTTTTTTTTGTTTTATATGGCTACGATTTTATATTATTTTCATATTTTGGGTTGCTGCAAAAAAAAAATGTGTGCACGCCACTATATTATTTTAATAGATTGGTTGTATTGCTGTACACATTATTTGGGTTTAATTGTTCTATATAATACACAAATATGTATACAAATATACAAATTTGTGTGGAGTAGTTTCACTATAAGAAAGTGAACACAGACAAAAATGCTGCACATAAATCTAGAATTTCTTTTTTTTTCATAGAGCAGCTCTGGCCAACTGAATTTTTTTCCCCATGGCTCAGTGCAATCAAAAACTAGAAAATAAATAAATAAAATGAATTTGACATTTTTAAGAATAGTGTGAGAATACTATCCCAGAGTGAGAAAATAAACACTTTTGCTGCCATACTTCTCAAAATAAATTTAAATAGTAGCTGTATATTATGCATCTATTAAGTGTTCTTATGGGAATGACAGTATTTATTCTGAAAAGGAAAATGACTGTGTAAAACTCTGGTACTGTGATGTCCACGCAATCATTCCTATGATTAAATGTTGAGCCAGGGTCAGGGGTTAGATTAGTCCTACTGGTTTTAAGTAGACATAAGATGGTAGCCAAGAGACCAGCAATTTTGAGTCAAACGTGTTTATAGATTTACTCATTTGGTTTGAAAAATATATTTTTTAAAGAAAATCACAATCTGGTGCTTACAGAAGAGACTAAATGTAAGAATTGAAGAAGGAATATCATAGTTCCTATAAATTTATGAAATAGAAAAAGATTTTATTTAGTGTTAAATTTAGTTTAAAAAAATGAAACTATTTTATATGAATATATTCTAAACTATTCTTAACACTGATTTGTGGGTCATGTATTTTTGTGATTTCAGCAAAGTTTCTGTATAATAAAACTTAGGTTTCGATCATTAGAGATACATGTGACAAACTAATATTACTTATTCACAATGCAGAAAGAGTGTTTATATATTACTCCCTCAAAATGAGCAACCCATTATAAGCTAATGACTGTGCATTTGTTGGTAATTATTAGCATGTTTTTATGTGTTGACTGTCATTCACAGCTCAATTTTTTTTTTTAAATGTGTGCATCCGTATGACACAGTTAATTTAATGCACAAGGATACAATCCATTGAATACATTTTGGCGTAAGTAGTGCTGAGAAATCATTATCTGTATGGCTGCTAGAAAGTGTTGCAGAAAATATTTAAATTAAACATTTTGGGTAGGTGCTTTTTTGTTTGCTGGAAATTCAAAGTGGCTTTAAATATTTAATCAAGTATATATATTACGATTATTGTAACCATAAATCTATCCACATATATATATGTGCTTGCTGTCCTTTTAAGGACTAAGGGATTCACTAAAAAAGTAATTAACAAGTGGAAATCTGTGTTCAAACATGGCTACAGGCATGATCATTGCATTAAGAAACCAAGTTGGTTTCCTTAGGGTAGTTGCTCAAAAGGACAGTATTATTATCATACTCCTATTCATCTTTGAGCACAATGTAGATTATTTGAACATGTTTTATAAGTAATGTAGAAGTACATCCATGAGGTTTTAATTACAAATGGTGTGTGTCTAAATCTTTTTACAGTGAAAGCACTGGTACTCTAAAATCTGTTTTAGAGACACTTATGACTAAACGTTGCTGAACGCGAAATGCGTCAAGTGTGTCCATCCCCATCACTTGTGTATTCTTATTATTTTGTAGGCTTTTCCATTAAATTACTTTATTCATATGGATTTGGAGTGTCAGTTCATCTATTTTACCTCATTGTATTCCATGTGGTAGCAGCTAATCCTGTGCCTTCTCATCCATATATTGCACCAATCAACGTATTTATCTCAACCAGCAAGTTTGGAGTCCAGTATGCCTTTGGGTGAGATCTAGAACTATAGATTTTTTTTTATCTCTTGCACTCTGCCTATAAAACAATCCGATTTTGTCAGACTACTTGCTAATATTAAAAGTCTTATCACCAATATCTATCAGCACAAGAATGGCATATTGAGGGGCAAAATACTATCATATTAAATGGCATATTGCTGGGCAAAATATTGGCATATTAAATGGCATATTGAGGGGAAAATACTGGCATATTAAATGGAAAAAGAATGGCATATTGAGGGGCAAAATACTGGCATACTGAGTGGCTAAATACTGGCATATTGAGTGGCAAAATACTGGCATACTGAGTGGCTAAGTACTGGCATATTGAGTGGCAAAATAGTGTGTCTCAGGTTATGTGTGTTTTATATATATAAAATGTATGGAAGGCTGGTGGTGTGGGAGGCGTAGCGGGTCAGAGGAGGGGGCACCAAAATGCACCTTCACCTGTGTAGACGAAAATCCTTGCACCGGCTCTGCCTAAGTATGAAAGTATGTTTCTCAAAAAGTTCAAAAGAGAGAACAATATCTAAACACAAGCAGCTTGCATGTCCACAAATAATGTTTTATATAGCTTTATGAAATCAGACATTTATCTTTTTTTTATTTACAATAAATACGAGGATACATCGTGAGCACTGATCGTAATATTGCCTTTCTGTCATGATTACTACCTAAATATCTTGCACAATAGCAAAATCCTCTCACTGCTTACCTTGCTTTTAGATCATAACAACGATACTTAACCAGCTCAGCTCTAGAGTTGAAATACCTGCTTAATGACATGCGGGTAAACTAATTAAACTAATGACCGAAGAGAAAGGTATCTATACCGCTCCGGACAAGAATCTACATATGAAAATTCCTATCAGACCGAGTGAAGACATGTTTTACTGCTACATTATGTTTACAGTGACCCATGTACAAATAAATGTCAAGAAGCTATACAGTATCTCCATGGGCCTATGTAAATACTACCCTGGGAACAATTCCTAAATGTTACTTGTGCTACAAACCTCTGGGTTCACTCATCATAATAAGATATTTCAGCACACTGGAAAGCAATAGTGTTTTTGTTTCATCATGTTTATTTGAGGCCTTCTATAGAGATAAAGACGCATAAAAAAAATCCTATTTATCACTAGTGTGGAATTCACTGTACATATACCAATAAGCACTAAAAGCAAACATAAAATTGAGCTATACAGTTTATTGTAATTCTATTTTATGAAGTAAATGGTGTGACCTCTAACATGACATCAATGACAATAGCATGTCTAATGGCTTAGTACATTCTCTTCATTTTCCAGTATTTTGCAAATAAGAAGTTATAGAAAAATAAGTAGTATTATTTTCCATACACTTAAATATATGGTGGTGTTGTATAACTAAATGTTTAAGCAACTGTTCATAACCCCATTGAAATATTAGTACTGAGCTGAAATATCAAAATCAGGAGTCGTCTACGATATTCCCAGCCAAACAAATATTGAACTAGTACTTTTGTTTGGTATCCACAGCATGAATGCATACTCAAACTAATGCACAATTAATACACTAAGGTACTTGTCTTATTAGGTATCTGATGCGGCTTGAGATTTCAAGAATGACACTCAGGTTTTCTATGTGTATCTAACTGGGTTCATAGCATCCTTCCATTTCTGCATCAAGCACTGCTCTTATTGTTGACATTATACAAATAACCATGTCCTTATTCAAAACAATCTTTGACTGAAATCATCTTATCTATTGCATCACCAATGGGTTTGTAATACTTTTTTGGGAACTATGGGCTCTATTCATATGGCACCGAATTTTCCTTCAAAACCAGAAATGTACTGCAACAAAAAGCAAAAAATGGCCTCAAATATCCCCCCAAAAAAAGATCCCAAATGCCTTCACAATCTAAGGAAATGCTCCGATTTCCAACATAAATGAAAACATGACCAAATGAAATAAATAATAAATAATTATGAATGCATAAGTTATTAAAATGTATAAATATATGTATGTTTTATAAATATATATATATATATATATATATATATATATATATATTATACATATATATATATATATATATATATTATACTATATATATATATATATATATATATATATATATATTTAGTACAATATAAGACTAATACAAAAATATACATAAATATATATTAATATACAGTATAATATACAGTACTTATCAACCATATAGGACTATTTTGTTAGGTCTTGATAATAAATTGTAAAACTGTTAGGGGCAAGGCTACTTCTCTTATTAATCTCTAAAAGTGTTCATTGTTTTGTTTTTCATATATCTTTGTAATTAATGCAAATGATCAGTTTACTTCTAAATTATTGTAGCATCAATACAATATAATATTGTTGTTAAAAGATATCTGTATGGTTAGCCCTGCTAAATTCTAAGAAATTAAGACGTTATGGACAGAAATAGGGTACTAAGCGGTTACAATATATTTATCCTTTATATTCTGTATCCATAAAAAAGGCAATAAAAAATATTTTTAACAAATATGTACACAGTATTAATATATGTATGTAAAATAAAAAAAATAATTCTTACATATAAATACAATAATGTAAATGAATAGATTAATAAATCATATACATATATAACATAAAATACTTTATACAAGTATTTATTGCATAAAATAAAGATAGTACAAGAAAAACCAACACAATAATCCCAAACACCATCATGTCATCTGTATCTCCAAATTGAGAATGCCAATATTGATTCCCAATGCACCATTCTCAACTGTGGAAATAAAAGTGTACCGTTACTTATATGAATGTGTTAGGCAAAGGTATAAGTAAAAAGCTCTGGGCCATGGTGCAAAAAGTGCCCCCCCCCCTCCCCCCAGGCCAACCAGGCCCACCAAGCCCCCCCATTTGATACCACCAGTGCAACACACCAACACTTTCCACAGTACCAGTCTTGTCCCTACATTATTTTCAACACTACTAGCTTTGCTCCCACACCATCTGTGCAGTGCAGTTAACACAGGGGTCGCATGGGCTTCATAGAGCAAGCATAATTCTTTCAGGCTTACTTGTTTTCTGTGTTTGCACAGGTTATCTTTTTCCATATTAAAAACCGTGTAATTAAACCATCATATCTTGTGTTTGAGTGACCTATCTGGACCAACTTCCTGAAAACCTTTTATTACCCTTTTTAATTTTATGTAAGCAAAAAGTCTAAGTGCTGGGGTACATTGGCTGTAGTTACTAATATTTCTCGTGAACAATGGAAATATTGTATGGCACATGTACAAATGTTTTAAAGGGATAGTCTAGTCCACAAACTCACTTTGGTGCAAGTGGAAGACAAATGCCTGAATAGTGCACAGACATTTTTTCTTTGTGATTTGATGCATGCATTCTGCATAAATCACATTTTTAATATTCTACTCAATCCCTCCCCTGCATCCTATCCTACGGCTGCACTGATTGTGTGTAGGCACTGAGCATGTATCGGTTTTGTTTCAATTAGTCACTTCCTCTGCTGCTCTGCTGATGGAATAGAATGCATTGTGTGGAACCTAAGTGACCTTTCTCTTTATCTGATGGCAATCACTAGAGAAACAAGATATTCCATTTATTTGAATGGCATTATTCTCATTGGTACCTGCAGCAAAAAAGGAAGAAATCGACTTTTACTTAGTGTGGTCAGTCCTGGTTTCTTGCAAACAGTTGTAATTTCACATATTCATCAAAGTGAAAGATTTTCATATCATATTCTAACCAATGTAACATGTAAAACATGCATTGCAAAGTACTTTGAATGAACTTTAATATGCATTAACATTTGGAAGATGCAAGTTAGGCAGCAGAGAGTACCTTTAAGACATACAATGGTTTACTTGATTGCTCGGATTTCTTTCTTTATCAGTACAAATTATTATGTGTTTACTGTGGACAATGTTGCTTAAAGGGGCAGTATCCATTAAAAAAAAAGTGCTTCATCATGAAATGTAAACAAGCAGAAACAGGTCTGTCTCATCAGTTTGTTTTCCTCTGCTTTTCCTTTCTCCAAAGAGCAAATAAAATTATATTTTTCCTTAGAGAGTTGTTCTTATAGCTGTATTATTTTTGTGAGAAACTGCTCAATCTTCTTTGTGGGCTCACTTGTTTTGGAGCATAACTTCTAGAATTGCAATATGATCATCTAGCATCTTGCATCTGGTTGTGCTCAGCCCAAAACATATATAGAGGTGTACCTGAAGGTAGCTTATAATAAAACTAAGCATCTAGCAAATGTAGCTTCAGACTGAGTTCTGTTAAAAGCAAATTACTTCTACATCTTTAAATTGCTGCTACTCAAACTGAAAGGTAAAAGCCAACTTGGATCTGCTGAGCTATATTCACATTTGCTGACTACTGAGTTGATATATATATATATATATATATATATATATTTGTCTAGTAAATGTAAATCAATGAGATTACTGTTTAAAAGTTAAACAAATCTACGTTACCTGTATTTTTGATGCCTCTTTATTTAATTCCATTATTTTAAGCCTACAGTATGGTATTTATCATCATCATCATCATCATATGGTCTCATTCCCATCATCTCACTTCATATAATATACTTGCAAATGATGACTCAATTCTAAACACAGC
This sequence comes from Pelodytes ibericus, assembly GCA_036172795.1. Lineage (NCBI taxonomy): Eukaryota > Metazoa > Chordata > Amphibia > Anura > Pelodytidae > Pelodytes > Pelodytes ibericus. The sequence goes on from CM069858.1 coordinate 114,916,423, forward strand.
CATTTTGAGAGCACTCTTGCATATTACCCAGCTTTTCTGTGCATAGTGTTTATTTGCATATTCATAAAATGGTAACATTTGAGAAAGACAAACACACCAGTGGCACTAGTAGGACTCCTATGTGAAGCATCGCACAGATGAGCACCAATAAGTGATACAACTATTTTCCATACACACAGATAATACAGTTTTTGAGTAATGTATGTTGTCATCTTTCTTATGCATGGCTGCTTGAATCGAATACTATCTCAAAGGCTCTTTAACTATGGCAAGCGTGCACAAACACTGACTTGCACTTAAGACCATGAACCAAATAGCTATATAATAATAATATTCAGTGACATTACTAGGGTTCCCATGATACTATTTTTATATATCAGCAACTCATTGAGAAATACAGAAAACGGATGTACATAGGAGAATGAATATATATATATATAATTTCCTTTGCGAACTCTAGCTGCAAAGCACATAACGATATGAAATAGAATGGCTATTTAGAACTCATAATTCCCTAATTATCATACTAATATTTTGCAAAATGTTTAATCATAGAGAATACTCACATCTAGGACATTTCATAATAAAAACAAAATGCAGGTCATGAAGACACATGTAAAGCAGTTTGTATTCCCCCACATGTAAGGTACATTTATATACATCATATAATATGAAACCATACATCTAAATTGTAGATTTATTGTGTGGCACAGCTGCTTTCCCCCAAGAGTTAAGCTATGGCCACATGCAGAAACCTCAGCAGATTTTCTAGGAAACAAAAACACAGAACAAAGAGGCATACAGAATGCATAGTCCTAAGAAAGACAGGTTATCAGGGCAAAAGAGAACAATCACGGCCCTTAGATAAAGTCAAATGAGTAGCAAAAGACAGGCAGCAAGAGAATAAACAAAAGTAGCTAATAGCCGAGTGCTAAAGCACAGGATATGATGGTTTAAATAGGGAGCAGTTTAATTAACCAAATACAGGATTGCTTACATAAGGCTGTATAGGCAGCCGCCTTAGGGTGCTGAAAGGGGGGAAGGGGGGCAATCAGCATGCTGCGGTAAGTATTGTGAATGCAGTTAGTTAATTCCTGTGAATGCAATCAGTGTACTAGGGGTAAATTCTGTGAATACAGTCGGCATGTTGGGGTAAGTCCTGTGAGTGTAATCATTGTGCTGGGGGTAAGTCCTATTAATGCAGTCGGCATGTTGGGGTAAGTCCTGTGAGTACAATCACCATGCTGAGGCAAATCATGGATACTATCTGTTTGCTAGGGCAAATCGTGTGTGCCATCTCCGGCTGGGGTAAGTCATGTGAGTACAAACAGTGTGCTATGATATGTCTTGTGAATACTATCAATGTGCTGGGGTAAGTCATAGGTGCAAACTGGGTGACATGGTAAGTCCTGGGTGCCATCTGGATGCTGGAGTAAGTCCTGTGTGCAATTTGCCTGCTGGGGTAAATACATATAGCATATGGTGCTGGGGTCCTGGGGTCCTGGGTGACATCAGGGTGCTGGGGCAAGTCCAGTGAGTGCAATCTGGGTGCTTGTGCAAATACTGGGTGCTGTGGTAAGTCGTGTGAGTAAAATCTAGTCCATAAAATGTATGCAGTGTGGTGGGGGACTAGGGGCGGGGGCGGGAAATTGTGGCACCTGTGTAGACAAAAATTCTTTAAATGTCCCTTCCTGGAGTCCTGCAGCTGAAGTTCTTTTCAGGTTTTGTAAGATACCCAGAACACAGGCAAAACAGAGGCTATTTGTGGTTATACCGTATATTACTCCGAATGTCCCAATACTATACCGTAGCACACAATTACAGCAATTACTTTCTGCTACTTTTCAGATTACCAGTTCCTGAAATATGAGCATTTGATGTGTTTATAATTAAGAATTATTTTTTGGTATATCCCATATTTCAAAAACAAGAAGCCACAATTTTTAGAGAAACCTGTCAGCGAATGTTCAACATGACCAAAGAAGATAGAAACTAATTATGTCATAAAAAGTACCAGAGCTACTTTTGTTGTCTAAATAAATGTTTCACTTTAAAAGTCATCATCTGAGCTGTTGTTATATTGAACATGTTTAGCCTACAGCAATAGAAATAAGGCAGTAGATAGTATAACAGTCTTTAGGATCCTGAAAGACCCTGGCAGAATAGCACAAAAAAACAAATCATAATGGATCCTATAATGACTAACAAAACCGGGGGGCATAGACCAAATATAACAGGAAGTGAACAGTATCATTAGTAGGTTGTTGATACTGCATTTTTGTTCTCAATTGAATATATTAATGTTTAATCTGGAATATAACATGCACACTTATTACTCATTTGGTAAGAACATTTAAGAAGCCACTTAATATCATTTAGCTCTTTTGATAATATAAAATACAGTAGTAGCTACTTTTAGTGTACACATATGTTCATTTCGGACTAAGATTTTTCTTTTCTTTTTTTTTGCACATTTTTACAAGTGAATGCTTATTTGAACATAGCACAGCATATACTGCAGTGACAGTTACCATTACTGTCAATCATCAGATCACTGCTGGACAGTTGCTATTGTGAACATTAAAACAAACTGATGGATGCTTCATACAGTATAAAAAAGCACTGAGGTTCCTAACTATGGAAGGAAAGCTGATTGCTGCCATATAATTGAATAAGCATGTTTCATTCCCTTCAATATTAAAAAAAAAAAGAGTAAAATAGAAATCTTAATCCAAGTGTTTTGAGCATTAGAAGCACTATAAAAAAAAACAATGTAATCTCTGCAGAAATTGCCAGTAGCATACTACCTTTAATCATGTGTTATATTGTATTTTAGTTACAGAAGCAGACTGATGAAAGGATGTCGCATTCAGTGCACACCATATTCCCATGTGAATTTTGACATCCCTTCCGTCTCTGTGTACATATTATTTATCATTAGAAATATTTTTAAACAAAAGAAGATTGATGGTTAAGGTTTGCGTAGAAACAACAGAAATCAACAACAACAAAAAAAGATGTTTGAAGTCTGTATAGTGAACAGAAACATATAGAGGAGAAAGATATGTGCAGAGATTAAAGAAAGGAATCCACTGATCTATGGTTACGTATAAAAGACAGGATTTTATGTGTGTAAACTTGACTATACAAAATTCTGTGTTATATGTTTCTTAAATATTTAGTGCCCTGATGTCAAATAAAATATGCAGGCACTGCAATGGAATAAGTGAAAATATTAAATCATTTTAATATACATTTAAACTAATTTCAATAGCATATAACCAAGAGTCCTATAAGTAATGTTGACATGGCTCTGTACAAGCATCTGCCCATAGACCACCCAGACAAATTACTAATGTGTAAGTACACTTGTGGAGCATAGTACCTCCTATTCTTTGCAGCACATTTCCCTCCATTCCTTTTCCTTAATTCCCCTCCCACAGACAGACATATAAATAGATATGTACATACAGACATGTTGTAAAATTTTGCATTCTATTAGTTCCAGTTGTGGACAGCTATAGCAGTATTGTGGCTGATTGTGATGGAAATATAAAATATTAGTAATCACTGTTATGTAGACATACATTGCAATTTCTCTCATTTTCAAGTATTTCCTGGGGAGCAAGTCCAGAATTTGCTGATACATGTAATTATATATCCTGCACAGAACAGCAGCTTACAGACACAGATTAAAGTTACCTCTTCTGACCTCAGCACAGTTCATTACAGGTGAAGAAGCACTCTACTGTATTATTGACTGCAAAGAGTCAGTTTCTATAGGGTCTACTCAATATGGAGAAGACTTCGGTCCTGAAATGATGCCTATGAGGACTAGACTGATTCTGGGCACATCAGGGAAACATTAAGAACCAAATATCAAGCACCAAATTTGGCAAAAAAAAAAACAGCCCCAGTGGCAGCCCTAAAATAATCATGGGGGCCAGTGCATGTAGCTGTCCAAATGGCTCCCAGCACCTATCTACTTAATCAGGGGTCAGGGCTAGTAGCCCTGGCCCCCGTAACATCACCAATGTCTCCCGGCCCCACCCCCTGGCACCCAAAGGTTACTCTGCAAAAAATATTACTTGTTCCAGATTTTCAGTGCCAATCCGCGACACCCTTGAGTCCTCATCTTTGGCCCATCCAAGGGGCCACCAAAAAAGTTTAAATGAATCCACCTATGCCTTTCCTAAGCATCTGTCCTCAGCGGAGGATGGTTGCAGAAAGATATCCCTGCTCTTAGAGATTTTATTTTAAGAGAAAAAGCCTTCAATCCCATCCCTACCATTGGCTGGGTTTCAAAACCTGACCTTTCAAATGTGTAAAGGGGTGCTAGAAGCCATTTGGCCAGCTCCAAGTCTTGTTTTTGACAGCGGTGAGGGCTAATATTCATACTATGCCCCCCTGTAACTTCTAACTTCTAACATGACAGATGAGCTGTCGCTTCTGGTGTGATTTAGCATGATTACTTTAATGAATTGAATAGACTTCCCTCTGACTGCAGATCTAGGAAATAATGGCACAGTCTATTGAGTTTTGTGTACTTTGTGTACAAAGCAGAAAAAGCAATGTCAAGGTAAAAAGGACACAGGACAAAAAGTAGTTAATCAATCTTGAACCCATTTCTATTTTACTTTAGGCTAAACAGGAAAAAAAATATTGAAATTCTGGCTAATTATTCCTTTGTGTTTTTGCAAACCATATAAATAGTATATTTTTTAACCTGCAAGGTGATTCTAGTTTAAAGGTTATCAAAATAAACATAAATAAGCTTTCAAAATCAATTTTTGATTAATTTCACCAAATAACAAGTCAATTAAGATTTTAGTGAAAAAGCATTGTAAATCATTATTTCACCTTTACCTTGTTAATGTGTACATTTATTAATTTTAGGATGACCATGTGTTAGAATGATTAAATTGATTTATAACATTCCTGCCAGACATCATAAACATACTTAATTGATAAAAAAGTGCTCAGCATGCATGAACAGTTCCAAATGAACAATGTAAATCACAAGAGATTTATGTAATCAAATTAAAATGAAGACACAGCAGTTTATTATTTGTGGTCTGTAATTTTTGCATATATACCGAATGCTGTAACACCAAATTCCAGTGGGAAAGCTACATTATAACATTCTCCTCACCTTACAGACAACTGTACCCTTGAGAAGAATGTCACTAATAATTATTTGTAAGAGTCCATGAGTTCTGAGTACATACTTACAACATACGAGAAGATATTATTCAGAAAACATGCCCAAATAATATTGTATATTTGGTATTAAAACTCAGGGCAGGACATTTTTGGTCACTCATTGAAAAATAGCAAAATATCACCTTATTCCATAACCAGTGTTAAGTTTCCCTCTGTTGATCCCCATTGAAAATTAAAGTCTCCCCCTGCACTAGCAAAAAAACACAGTCGATGAGCTGACCGGGCTGTCTGCTTCCCAGGAAACATAGCATTCCACGTATCATCATATTAGGGGTACTGAATTTTTGTGCACAAGTGGGAAAAAAAATGTCATTGTCCTTTAAAGTGTTTGGAGGTTGTTTGTCTGATTCCCAGGAGATTAAGTTGCATCACTTCTCCTGCTGGGAGAATCAATTTCACTTAATTTCACCAGTTTGTGGGTAATCCTATGCAATCTATGCAACACATTGGGAGGGGTTGTGAACCACATTAGCATATCATGCCCCTCTTTCCCATTGGTGGCCACAAGTTTGCAAATATTTTTTGCCTGAAAATAGCTTACTCATATTATTTGTCTCAGTGCTAAAAGGACGGATATCTTTAATTGAATATTTTCATTGCCTGCACTACTGTTGTATGTTTGGTGACAGAGTCCCTTTAATGTTTGGATGCTATTTTCCACAGACCAAAGATAATGATTTAAAGTTATTGTCAACCATTGTGGGACACACAAGTAAAACATTTAAAACTTAATTTCTCAACCCTTTGATACTCAAAGAATATTTTTTTAGGTAAAGCTTATGAAATACACTCATATCGTGATCATATTTTAAAAGAGCTAAACTGGCAATCGCTGGTATCAAGACTCACCCTTCACCTCTCCAGCTTTGTGTTTAATAGCTTTTCTGGGAAGCTCCCACACTACCTGCGTAGAGAATGTTCTCCGCAGCTGGTCTGACCTCCTATAACTCATGATGCACTTTATTTAGTATATCACAATACCACCTTTGGGGCAGCACACCAACATGGTAAATCCAAATAGCAAACAGCAAACTCCTACACTGAATAATAAGTGGTAATCCCCGGTGGCAGGCCGCCTTCAAAAAATGAGAGCATGCTATGGTTTTCTGCAGCTACTTTTGAAAATCTCTGCTCATGTATTTGTAATGCGATGAGATTAATTGTTGTTTTACACCACATCCTCTGTTCAAGGTCTCACTTTCTGAAGGCTGCATGATACTAGGGATTACTCCTTGATATTCAGTGGAGGAGATTGCTATTTGTTATGGTATAAATTAACTAATCCATTAAAGAGAAATGGGCAAGCAAAATAGCGCACCTTTTCACCTGTTCCAAAGGTATAGCTGTAAAATACAGCAGAGTGTAAAAAATGAAGTTTTATTTAGACATAAGTAAAAATATAGAAAGAGAACAGTGTCACGTGTTTCGTCATGAGGCTTAATCATAGACGTGGCGAAACGCATGAGACTGTTCTTTTTCTATGTTTTTACTTATGTCAGTAAAACTTTGCTTTTTACACTCTGCTGGATTATACAGCTATACTTTTTGAACAGGTGAAGAGGTGCGCTATTTTGCTTGCCCATTTCTCTTTATTGGATTTCCATGGCGGAAGACGCCACCTTAGCTGCACGTTACCTGCTCAGGTGTGTTTATACAATGTCTTGATTAGCTCGGGAACACAGACTTTCTTTAGAAATTAATTAATGTTGTTACTTCTTTATAAAATGATACACACCATGTAAAATACTCACCTTTGAAATCTGTCTAACATTAGATGCATTTAAACAGATGCACAATGGTTAATATTGTAATATAACTTGATGTTCAAACAGCCAGTACTAAAAACGCAAATACAATATTGTATTTGACTTGCAGTAATTATCAGGAATTTTCACTTATTTTTCTGTTTTCATGTGAGAATTTGAACATATAATTTTTTTTATGTACCTTCTGTTGTGTTGCTGTATACTATAGTTGTAATTTTTTATTAATATTAACATATATTAATATATATAATGATTTGTTTTGCACATATAGATCCCATGGTATACAACAAAAGTTATCTTAATTTTCTAAATGTTTTTTCAGTATTTATATTGAAAATTCTGCACAACTACAATTTTTTTCTTAAATTTTCTTGAATTGCAAATGTTTATTTTTATTGAATCATTGTTATTATGAAAATATGGTAAGACTCGTTCAAAAGTAAAAATGTCTATTGTCTTTGGTTTATTTTCACAGCTGTGAAATGCCTCAAGTAATATCAATGTTAAAAATGTGCATGTTTAATGTGCATAATTATACTTATGAAACTAGGTTTGTGAGATAAACATGCATAATATTGGGAAGTTACAAATAATACACAGAAAATTGATACAGTATGTTATATGTGACATGATTACCCATCATCCTTATGTTAACACTGTGAAACAGTATTTTGTATGTCTATGAATATTTACTGTACATCCATAATTTACTGAAGGAAGCTATCTTAAAATTGTTATTAATGTATGCCTTGCTGGCTAACAGATGGTACTGCAAAAATAAATATAAAACATTCATTAAGCAATTTTGAAACCATTAAAGAAAGCATGCATAAATATATATCCCCATTAAACACCTTGAAGATATTAATGCAACATGCATGTTTAGTATACTAAGGATCCCTCAATGTTGGTTATTTATTGTTTAGTCTATACTTAAATAATTTTGGAATGACCACACATTATACAATAGTTATATGATATTTGGTTCCTTTTGTATAATTTCATCTTGTTTCTTCAAGACATTAAAAACGTATGAGCTAGACTCTCTTCAGTGGTGGTAAAATTGGAATGTCTCCAATTAGTTTAATTTTCTCACCTGTAAATCTGGGTACCTGTGTGGCTGTTTTGGCTAACTTTGTAGATATGTATGAGTTTCCTTGTTGCTGCACAGACAGGAACAAATTAAGGGAGTCCAATGGCAGCAGCTAACTGAGGTAAGAGGGCTGGTAAAAATCTAAAACGATGCAGGACACATGGATCAAGTGCTCAGATCAGCAAAAAGACATTTTAAACAAAAGGTATACTTTTCAAGCTGCACAGACTTGAAACAAGCATCAGCACTACTGAATATAAGAAGTCTCACATTTATACTTTCACCTTAATTATGAGGATTGAGTATCATAAAAATATTCTCACCATCCAATCGTTGCTAGTCCATGACTGAATTCAGTCTAAAACTATGTCTATTTTTAAAAAGTTTTTTTTCCCTCTAAGTAGTACAAATAGATAAGACTAGCTAACACAATCTATTCATTAAACACAATCAAACACAGCATCTGTTTAGCCAAATTATAAACAATAACATTTGCTAGAAGTTGTTTTTTTGTATTTAGTTAGTTAGTTTTAAGTAATTATTCCATATAATAGATTTTGAAATGGTAATAGTCACTGCCTTAAGAATATAGCCATAAATCATTATCATATTTACACTAACTATTTATATTTATTAAACCTCTCTCAATTACATGATATGTTTCTTAACTAATGTTTAAGTTCTTCTAATATTTCACTGCCTTAGAAATATATTCAGAAATGGAGAATACCGGTATATTATGAAATATGTACACAAAGTCTTGTATTCATTATACCTCTCTAATAAAAAATACTTCCAAGAACTGGAAGAAAAAATGAATGATATGTCTAAGAACAAAAAACCCTACAGAAGAAATATCAGGGGGAACTGGAAAGAGCTCAAAATGAATTACGGAGCTGCAGTGAGAAAAAATTTATGAGAGTACAACATGACTATTTTAATAATACAGTATATAATTGGCAATACTTCCAGCAACATAGACATGAACAATTCTATTACAATTCTACATCTGATGATTCAGACACATCAAATTCAAGAACATTTCCCCAAAGAAGCTGTACAAATCGATCCAGGAGTAAACCTAACTTCGGGGGAGAATACAACTGATCAGAGACCCGTAACCTGTAGTCAAGGTTACCGAGAAGATGACCAGATTACCGGATAGCTTATCAACACAGAACCTATAACAGGCAGACCAGGTTCAGCTGCTATAAGAGACCAATGTGATCAAATTCTCCAGCAGGACTTTTGACACAGATGATGAAACCATACTCATAAAGGCAGTCTAGTGTGCTCCAGTTGCCAAACTGTAATGTGCAGATATCAAGATTGATCTATTTACATTTTGTATATTATTTCAATGTAAATGGTGTTTTTTTAAATGATCAAAGAAATTTACAAAATGAACGTCCTAGATACTATAAAACCTGAAAATATTGTCCATCAACCAATATTAGTCCTGCAGTAAAAGTGTTTTAAAATTTAGCAATTACTGAAAAAAGGTTCTTCAGATATATTGATATAAATAAATGTGATAACCTTACTATGAAGGGGTGTAATTAGGGTTGCCTTCAAAAAAATACCGGCCATGCTACTACCTCCACAGACTTAACATTGCGGTCCAGCCGGTAAAATACCGACCAGGTGGCAACCTTAGGTGTAATGCCACAGAAAGACTAAAATATGACACCAGTGTGGTATCCGAACTAGCTGACAAGGTGAGGACCTTGTAGTGTTGGATTTCAAGGATCATGTGCATGATTGTTTCAGACAATGGTGACAACATATTCTCTGCTAGCTAACCACGTGAAACATATATTTAACAGGCATTGGTCAGTTCTTAAACAAGCCCAAATCTTAGAAATAAATTAGTAGAATGATGGCCAGTATAATAATAATAAGCAATACTATGCCAATTGTGACATCTGGTCATGTGTGTGCAAGTGCAATGTCAGAACACTGTAAAGTTATTTGAGTATATCATTTCTTTAAAGAGAATAAAGTATAGATTAAATAACACATACCTTTAGTTATCATATCAAACAACAAAAGCCAGCAATAAGAAATATTGAAAAAATCATAGGAGCATAGAAACAGGTGTTAGGGTATATTTGATTACATAATTTGGCAGGCAGACAGTTTTGTGTACAATAGCTATAGATTCAAATTCAGTAATTTCAGCAAATATATATGTTTCCTCTGTTTTCCTCTAGTTTTATGAGAGATACACTATATATAGTACCCTCATGCTTTTGTGATATATTTGATATACTCATTTCTTTTGTCTCATATTTTAGTAAATGTGTATACTTTACATTAATGTGTATATTGTGTTTTAAATGAAGTGTTAGTTATACGTGTGTCTCTAGATTGTGAATTGTATATAATGTCATGTAACTGGAATCATATTTACTATGCCTCAATGTTGAACAAAATTGATTGATAAGTTTATTCTAAGAAATTAGCAGCTAGTGTTTAGAATAAAAATATAATTATCCTAGTATTGCCATCACTGTTAGTAGGTGATCAGCATTGTTATATTCAATACTCTTCCCCAAAAGACAAGTACCTTTTTTCATCAGTGACCCTCCCACAGCGTGATTTAAGGGTCTTCTCAGTAAAGAATGAACTGCAGGGAAAGGAGATGGGAATTTAATATAGGTGAGTTGGAAAAACTCTCCAAAGCAGCCAAATGGGAGAATTTTTCCCACTCAGCTACTTTGATGTTAAATTGGAGTTCCAATAAATACTTCAAAAAATGCTGGTAGTTATTATCATTGCTATTAGTAATAATGATAATGCAATAGGTATGTTATTTGGCTAGAGCACCACAAGACCATGTAATGTATAGATACACTTTGTGCATTCAAGGGCTTGTTTGGAAGTTATTACTTTCTTTCATTATCTTTGCATAGCTTTTAAGTGTATGTTTATCTCACTGAACATGCATGGTTCATTTAAATTAACTTGATATGTTAAAAGGAGAATTAATTCACAGTCTCAAGTAGCAAGCCAATGCATTCTGCAATAACATTTAATGAGGCTTTATACTGCCACAAGATATCCTTGTAACATAAAAAATATTTGATTTACAAGTAAATTATAATTTAGATTAAATTGGATACAAATACCTTGGAATTTCATATATTGTAGCTGTCAAAGAGATACATTTCTCAATGAAAATACATTTAATTTATTAAAACCAAAATAATTTACAAGTCTCACATATAGTTAGTTCATAAAAAATCTTTTCACATGTACAGAAAATGATCACTTATCAACAACTATTTTGCATTTATAACCGGAGATATATTTCTCAGGCCTTTGAATAAAGCCCAGTGTATCAATATAATGCATCAGCATTTACACATAAATTAATATATGGTGCATCTGTAACTTTGAGAATATGTGAAGCATTTCTAGGCCTGAGCTTCAATGTTTTGAAAAATAATATGTAATATTAAATATTAAAGTCATATGGCTAAACATATTGATAACAAATTACATAAATGCTAATTGCATGCCTAGTAGGATGACTCAGAATGCACCACTACGCTTTGCTTTTATATTATAACACAAATGTCAAAGAGAAGAATGTCATCCTAAAGGAACACTACTTTCCCCCAAAAACACTTAATTAGGATCTTTCAATCAATCAGAATGTATGGATGCGTGATATTTATGGCAAACAATAAACACAAAGTCAATATTCTGTGCAACACGGCTAAATTGAGTAATTCTTCTAATGCCTTCAAAACACATTAACTACACACAATCAATATGAATACAGTTAGGCATGCGGAAGGTACTAAAAAATCCCACCCAAGGCAAAATGAGAGAAAAAAAAGATCCTTAGATCTGTCCTTGATCATCTGTATACCTAGATAACTTACATTTCTAGTGTCACTACAAGTTATTAACAATTTCAGCAGATCTCTATAGCTTTTCCTTATCAAAAGATGAAAATAATGCTATAAGTCATCATTGCTATACTATTAAACATTCCAGAGCTGTATAAGGTATTCTCAATAAGAAATAACTTTTGTTTAACAGACTGTGGAATTTAAATGAAATGTAAAGCTTTTCCAAACACATAAACTAATGTTAAGGCTGGTGGTTCTGATTTATTTTATTAGCCATCTATCTAGATGTTCATACAGACATCATTCAACATCAAATGCCTTTTTAACACAAATACAATGCCCCACATAATCAATTATTTCTATATTTTAATTATTAGACAAACCTAACATAGCTATATACACTGAACAAAAAAAAAAAAAAGCAACACTTGTTTTTGCCCCCATTTTTCATGAGCTGAACTCAAAGATCTAAGACTTTTTCTATGTACACAAAAGGCCTATTTCTATATTGTTCACAAATCTGTATAAATCTGTGTTAGTGAGCACTTCTCCTTTGCCAAGATAATCCATCTACCTCACAGGTGTGGAATATCAAGATGCTGATTAGACAGCATGATTATTGCCAAGGTGTACCTTAGGCTGGCAAAACCCTTATCATTTATAACTTTATAATTTTGTTCAGTGTAAATATCCTGTATACTGGGCAATAGCTCATGAAACACAGGTAGACAGGACTATTCCATTGTTCATTTACCAGCAACTGGCTAATAATTATATTTGGTTAATTAGGTTTTTAGTTCATTAAAGTTATATACCGTATTTGCTCGATTATAAGACGACCCTGATTATAAGACGACCCCCCCAAATTTGTACATTCCTTTAGGAAAAAAACTAAAAGCCTGATTATAAGACTACCCTATGGGAATATTGCTTTTTAATATTTAATAAAAAGTTTATATTATACAAATGCATTTCTTGTTTTTATTTGCTTTTATGTGCCAATGCGGCCTCTCTCCCGCTCCCCCAGCTGTCTCTTTCCCCCCCAGCGTTGTCTCTCTCTTCCCCCAAAACTTCTATCTTGTCTCTATCTATCCCCCCTCCCCTTTTCTCTCTGTCCCCCTCCCTCCCCTTGTCTGTGTCTCCACCCTCCCCCCCTTGTCTGTCTGAGTCCTCCCCCTCCCCCTCCCTTTGTCTCTCTCTGTCCCCTTCCCCTTGTCTGTGTCTCCCCCCTTGTCTGTCTGTGTCCTCCCCCCATCCCCCTCTCTTTGTCTCTCTCTATCTCCCCCTCCCCTTGTCTGTCTGTGTCCTCCGTCCCCCCCCCTCCCCTCCCCCTTACCTCGATCCCTGGTGGCTAGTGAGGGCAGCCGGGGGATGTCTGCACGATATGTGCAGACATCCTCCATGCTACCCGACACGGCAGTCTATTATGACAGCTGGTCCGTCATAATAGACTGCCGTGTCGGGCAGCATGGAGGATATCTGCACGTATCGTGCAGACATCCCCCGGCTGCCCGATTCTCCCTGGTGGCTAGTGGGGCAGCAGAGGATGTCTGCGCAACGAGCGCAGACTCCCCTGCTGCCGCCCGGCACGCTCGCCGGGACTTCTGTGACGAAAGCGGAAGTACCCGGCTTCTTTACAGAAGCCCCGGCGGTCGTGCCGGGCGGAAGCAGGGGAGTTTGCGCTCATCGCGCAGACATCCCCTGCTGTTAGAGAGGGGGATCCAGGTCCCCTGCAGCTCTGCTGGGGACCTGGATGCATGTCTTATAATCTGACCTCAATTTGAGGTCAGATTATAAGAAGACCTCGAATGTAAGACGAGGAGGATTTTTCAGAGCATTTGCTCTGAAAAAAACCTTGTCTTATATTCGAGAAAATACGGTATTTATATTAATATATTTGATATATTCATTTATTTGTCTCATAGTTTAGTAATAAGGTGTATGCTTTTCATGATGTAAATATAGTGTTTAAAATTAGCTGTTGGTTATAGGTGTTGCGCTAACTTAGTAACTTTGGAAATTTAGTGCAGAGTTTGCGGAATGTGCCAACTGACGGGTGAAAGGCATTAATAGCTGATTTGGAAAGATAGGCAGCTTTGAGAACATTTCCAACTCCATTATTACTGTATGATTTTGATGTTCACTTATTGGTTTCCCACAGTTCACTTTTCAGTTCAATGAAGGCTATTTAATAATATAATATGCAAAAGTGAAAACCTGTGAAAATAGTTCACATATATAATATACTACATAATAAAAAGGTATTAGCAAGCTTCCAATTGGCTGCATAGTGTAAAATAAATCCACAAATAATAGATTATTTGATCCAGAATTCAGGTGAGTTTTTTCTAGGTTAAGTATTATTTTGGCTGGTATTCTGAAATATCATCAGGGGGTAAATTCACTGATACCCAGTAATTGAAAATTGCATTAATAAGCAAAATTGATTCAATGCACTCAAGTAAATGCATTAATGGCTGCAATAATTATCGCACCAGTTTTAAAAAAAAAATCTACAGCATGATAAGTAATGCACAAAGCTGATTCAATGAAGTGTGTTAAAACTTAATGGCTAAAAAAGCTCACATTTTCCCCGGTAAGACCAGAATAAAAAATGACTAAACCATCCAAAGACTGATAACTGAAGCCAATTGTTGCACATTAACACATTTAGTGTTGTAGGAAACACAAACAGTGAACCCCTAGAGTCGGGGCCTCCAATCCTTTGCTTTCATTTTACTCATTTTGATTGATCTGAATTGACGACTTGATAATGCACATTTGGATACAATAGCCTAAATGCACACAAAATGCCCTTTATTAAAGAAAAATACAAAATTTGGCTATTATACCTGAATTAAGTCAATTCAGTGGCATGTCTATGTACATGAATAGACCAGGTTTTTTTAACAGAAATGTTACATTGAGATATTCTCGTTTCCATCACCTCCTGGGGATGCTATCATTACCCAGCAAACGTCCAAGGGGTGTTTAATGCACATTTATCTTTATGACTTTGTTATATGTATTAATTGGTGCCACTATTTACCAGGATTGCTCTGAACGCAGATTTTTTTCTTTCTAGACAGACATGTAGAGATAATGTTTGTGATTTGTTCAGCTTTGTTGTCTCTTAACTCCAATAAGAGTATTAATGAATAAAAAAACTGCCATTAGCTTAATAGCTTTACAATTATATTACAATAGTTGTGCTATAATAGCAAAGACACATTACTGTGTACTCATCTAAAGATATTGTTTACATAAATCACTATGTGAAATTAATGCTATATACAGAAACTCTCTGTCTCATTGACTTGCAGAGGGCAATATGCAGTAATATAGATTTTATTTCTAGATGTAAAAGGAGCACATTAGTAGATTACAATGCTCTATACTTTCAGGATGTTCTTCATGGCAATCACTACTAATACAATGGCAAGTCCATTAACAGGCAATGCCAATGCTGTGAGTGGAGTAGAAAGTACATTAAGATAATATTTGATGCATCATTCCCACTTGCCACATAATTAAATTACACTTTTCAATATATAACATCATTATTATGGATAAGTAAAAATATCAATAGATAAACAAATGCAGACTGGCAAAAAAAGTGTGACAAGGTCGATACAATTAATACAGATTTAAGAATATTAAAAGTTAACAAAGAATGCCAGAAATCTATGCTGGGCCACAAAGGCCACCAAATTTACATAACTAATGGTGTTGATCTCATCTTTTATACTGTTCTACCCCAAGTTTACATGTTCATTATGTATGAGTTTCATGGGTATATCTACTACTAGGGAAGTAGCCACTAATTTTAAGCAACTTCTGGGAAGAGATAAAATTACTGCATACATAATTTAATATGTCATTCAGAATAAACACATACACAGTTGTGTGCATATATACATAATTATATATAGATGGATAGATGAGAGAGAGAGAAAGAGAGAAGTACCAGGGTCTGAAAGCCGAACTAGAGAGGATGTGGAATGTGAAGACCAAAGTGGTCCCCATAGCAAGTTTGTGGAGAGTAGGGATATATTGTACTGGTTGTATCAATTATGATGTGTTATTAATAATGTATTAATAATATGCTATTATGGCATATTCTAGCAATTGCCATAGCAATGAACAATTTATTTAGGACGTTTTTATTATATCATGTATATCTATATATATATAGCTATATATATCTCACTATAATATATTTAACATTAACATATTCATTTGTATTATTATTTTCAATTTTTTGTAATATTTATTATTTTATGTTACTTTTTAAAATTTATTTGGTATCCCTTCTATGGGATGACCTTGGCTGTTTTTGTAATAGCCAAAGTCTTCCAAAATGCCCCCGAAAGAAGACAAAGTCCTCCCCATAGACTTCTATAGGAAGGATAGAGGATACAAGTTCAGGTACCAAAATGTCACCACGAAAATTTGAAATTTGATAATTGTTAAAAACACCCACCCATTAATAGGAGAATAAACATGTTTGTGGTTGTGTTCCTTTAATATGTTTCTGGATCATAATCTAGTTTGAACAGAAACATAGAAAAGTTAAACGTTTTTAATTGGTCACTGATTTTTACAGTGCATATTCCTTGTTAAATCAGCCACATAATAAAGAAAGCATTTGGTTTTGTTTAAACAAAATAATCACACAAAAAAGGAAAATGACACATTGCCGTTTCAGATTCCAAATGTGTAGTTAGACTGTTTCCAGCAATGTCATTTTTGGGCTACACAGAATATTCTGCAATATGTTCTTGTAATTCTGTGAACCTACTCCAATGTTCCAGAAATAATTTAGCTATGCAGATGACCAATTTGTTTTCAATAAGGGATGCAGTAATATTATGGATTAGAACTCGTATTCTACATTGGTGGGGTTTCAAGGCAAACAATATACATTAGGATTATGTTTTTTTACCAGATCCTTTTTAGAGGTTATAACAATATGGTTTGAGATTGAGACAATTTTTATTGGCGGACAAGAGAATTAGCATGCGGACTGCAGTGCTTTTGATTATTTACACAGATACAACTTACAAGCGTGTTCACAGAAGCACAGAGCACAGCAGACTGAAATATTAAAAACTCACAATGAAACAGGTGCAGATGAATTGTCTCCTGCTGTTCATTTTTTGATTGTGCTATAAATTAGCTACAAACAGAGCTTTAGTTACCTAGTAACTGTGACATGTTTATATGTTATTTTTCCAACTTTAAACAAGAAATGTAAAAATACCCACTCAAACAACCAATACAATTTAGAAGAGGCCATTGATGGTAATTAGGACAAATTAACATAAATTAGTATTTATTAGTATTTTTTTGTCTGGTCTTAAATATGCACCATATTTAGAAGTATGCTAAAAGAGAACTTTGAGTTATTTTTAAAGAGTTTTTGCAGCTTTTTATTAAAGCATTTATGTTGTCTTAAAGACTTGGCACATACAAAAGCAGGTTTTGTATAAATATTTGGACAAAATATGTATGAAAAAATATCTTGATAATTAACCAATACTCATGTCATAGAATTAATATCCCTAGTAAAGTACAAAAGGAAAATATATACTTTAGATTGTTGTTTAAAGTTCTGTTGTCTATGTTATACATTCTAGAACATTGACTTGTTAGCATAAATGTCAGCTATGAAGATCAAGTTTCCAAACCAGTCAACAAAGTCCACGTGTCATAGATATCCCTATCTGAAAATAGTAGGGTGACGCCTAGATTATGGTTGTTAGTGTTTTTTGGGAAATGGTTTGATTGCCATGGATAACTGTTTACACTCATGTGCCACTATAATATTAAAAATCATTGTAATAAACCTAATCTGTTGTGATGTATCTGTTTGGGAGATGAAAACATGTAAACAAGCAATTGAATATAGGTTATATCAAAGATCTTGTAAGCAACTATTTAACTGGTTATTGCAATAGATTCTTGTTCTGAATTTGTAAGACACAATCAGATGCAAACAGTCTTAATGTTTCAAGATTTATAAATACACGGAGGCTCATATTATGCATAATTCTTTCTTTATTCCCTCAGCAGCAAAGAATAAAAATTAACATAATTTTTTTTAAACCAATCAAAATTCAAGGACCATAATCCCCTTCTCCAACTCCTATAAAGTCCCAATCCAGGAAATGATCCTCCTCTTTCTTTGCTGCACGCTCAGATAAGTACCTTTTCAATTTGATAATTGTGTTTGGTATTATTCTGTATTTTGTTAGTCCTTAACCTTTACTCATAGGTTAAGGACCAGGTTTTATTATATTAATGTTCTAAGTTTTTATTTGTTTTATTAGTGGTCTGGGATTGTTATATTATCCTTGTATTACTCCCAAATCATTCTCCGTTTGGCTGGCCTTTCTGGCACCTTTCCTTTCACTTTCTCTTTGGCTAGTTCGGTTTTACTAGCTGTATTCGGTTTAACATTCGTTTTTTTCGTGGTATAGCACTTGTACCCGATCCCTTACTCTCTCTTCGGTTTATCTTCATCTGTTATCCGAATGGTATGAGATTTCACCCTCGCGCATGCGCAGTTCATACGCGACGGCCATTTTTTTCGGTGTCCTTTTCAGTTTGACATAGGGATTCAACGCGGACGCCATTTTGGTGTAGCCTAAACGGGGTTTCACTGCGTTTCTAGTCACGGCCGCCATTTTAAACTATAATACATGTTAAAATCGGCTGGAGACAGTCGCTATTTGCTGCAGCTATTGTGAGATATTTATATTTTATACTTTCTGACATTGATTTGTGTGCAATATGGAATCTGATAGGGATATGGGTAGAGATGTCCCTCAACAGGGCCAGACTAACCTTGAATACC
Organism: Pelodytes ibericus; assembly: GCA_036172795.1. Lineage (NCBI taxonomy): Eukaryota > Metazoa > Chordata > Amphibia > Anura > Pelodytidae > Pelodytes > Pelodytes ibericus. Next base: position 114,935,227 of record CM069858.1, read on the forward strand.
TTGCTGGGTACATCCCAGATGCCCCTAATTCCCAATAGTTTCAATCTCTTTTAGATGCTACAATGACACGCTCAGTTAATAGAGCAGTACAATCAGCTATGGGTGCAGTGTCTGCTAACTTGGCTACCACCATCACTTCAGCCCTGATGGCTGCACAGACATCTGCAATTCCCATTCCTGGTGCTGAGAACCCTGTTGGTTCTGGTGATGGCCTTAAGGCCCTTAAGAAACTCAAGCACTCCTCAAGTACTCCTACGGACATGATTCAGCATGTCACAGAGGGTGCGTTACCGCGCAAGAGAGCCTTCCACCAGGCGAAATCGGTGAGGTCTTGGAAAAAGGCTAAAGACTTGATGGACAAGGACTCTGAGTCCGATTCGGAGGAGGGTGCTTACGACTCGGTTGAGTCTGAGACAGACGTACTGGGATAAGATGATAGGTCACCTGGTGATTCTGAGTTGGCTGAAACAGCCTTGGAGGAAGGTACAGCTATCGACCCTAATACATTAAGGGATTGGGCTCAACAGCCATATGCTTTATTGGTAACACCAATACTGCAGTGGCATCAGAGCATAGGAAGGCCATCCTCCTCAAGATAGAGCCTAAGCTCATTGACATGGCTCATACAGAGCCGGGCCCTAAAGCTAACAGGCTCCTGTTCGGAGACACCTTCGTTAAGGACTTAGGGTCCTTCGTTCAGACATTTACAGCCTTAGACAAGGCTCAGTCAAGTATGAGGAAAGTCTTCCAACCGAAGGTTTTCGCTGGGGCCGGCAGACACAGAGGCCGTCTGGCCGGCTGTTTTTTCAGGGGTCCCTTTAGAGGATCCAGAGGCCTCCAACAATTCATCCCGCAACAACAGGGGTTCCAGCAGCCTAGAGCTGCAGCTCCCACTTTCTTTCCACAAAGAGGAAGAGGATGGCAACCTCGCGGATTCAGAGGCGCTTTCCAACAGCGACGTCCCTATGGTGAGTCCAATATTGATTTTACCCGATTCCATCATGGAGGTAGGGGGAAGGTTACACAGGTTTGCACACAATTGGGAACTGATTTCTTCAGACCCATGAGTGTAATGCCATCAGTCAGGCCCTTTTCAGAACAAAATGCGCAACAGGTCCTGAACCTACAGCGCAAGGAGGCCATAGTTCCAAGTACCTGGGACCCAAACGGGTTTATCAGTTCACTGTTTCTGGTCCCAAAGAAAGGCAGGGGTCATCAACCTACGCCCTCTAAACAATTTTGTGTTGTACCAACACTTCAAAATGGAGGGGATCCATTCTTTAAGGGATCTGTTAATCTTAGGGGATTGGATGGTCAAAATGGACCTCCAAGATGCATATCTTGCTATGAGAAATTTCTCCAATTCCTATGGAGGAATCAGATATGGAAATTTTCATGCCTTCCGTTCGGTCTGTCATCCGCCCCTTGGTGCTTCACCAAGCTTCTGAGACTGGTAGTCGGGTTTTTACGCCGGAAAGGGGTGAGATTGATTATTTACCTGGACGATATTCTAATTTTGTCCCAGAACAAGAAAACATTGCTACTGCATCTGAGATTAACAATAGACCTTCTACAATCGTTAGGTTTTCTGATCAATTGGGAGAAGTCAGTAAGAAAACCCGCACAAACCATGGAGTTCCTGGGGGTTTCCATAGACGCGATCCACGGTTCACTACTTCTTCCCACAGAAAATATAAAACTCATAAAGAAGGAGATAAAACGCACGTTGCGAAAACACGTTATCTCGGTCAGGCATTTAGCTCGAGTGATAGGCCTGTTGTCAGCTTCCATTCAAGCAATTTTTTCAGGTCCACTTCATTATCAGGCATTACAATGCCTCAAGACAAGGGCTCTACATCAGAATTGGTCTTACGATCAGATGATCCCTTTGGACTTCGAAGCAGTGGAAGAGTTGACGTGGTGGCTGCAACACATGGAGGCATGGAATGGCAGAGCGATTTTCAGTCACACTCCGGACGTAGTAATTTCGTCAGACGCCAGCCTTCACGGTTGGGGTGCTATTTGCGAAGCATCCTTTACAGGAGGACGCTGGGCTTCTTTAGAGCAAAGTCTTCACATCAATTGCCTGGAATTGCTGGCATGTACCTTTGCGGTCAGGAGTTTCGCTCGGAACTTCCCAGGATGTTCAGTGCTACTGTGCATGGACAACGTGTCAGCTGTGAGATACATCAACCATCTGGGCGGCACGAGGTCAACAGCTCTATCAGATCTGGCAAAGGAATTTTGGCAATTTTGTCTGGAGCACAATATCTCGGTGCAAGCCACTCACATTCCGGGATTGGCTAACGTCGGGGCGGACTGGAGTTCGCGAAACCTCAAGGATGCGGGAGATTGGCATCTGGATCCCTGGATTTTCTGTCATCTAGAGAGGCTTTGGAGTCCAATGGAAATGGATCTCTTTGCATCGCGTCTCAACAAGCAACTACCGAGTTTCTTCAGTTGGAGACCAGACCCGGAAGCGGTAGCGACGGACGCCTTTCTAAATCAATGGTCGAGAAACAGGAATTATGCTTTCCCTCCATTTTGTCTCATCAAATCAGCTAGTAGCGTGGTTGATTTCAGGGGACCCTGGTTTATCCAACGAGTTTCACAGACGACTAGAACTCTCTTGGCAGGAGCTTGGGCCCCTGGAACTCGAGGAGCATACCAGAATGCCTGGAAGTCATGGGCTTATTGGTGCGTGGAACACAATAGGAATCCCGTTTCGGCATCTGTTACTGACATCATGAATTTCTTGACCGTTCAGTTTGAAAAAGGTTTGGCGTAAAGCTCCATTAATGTTTTCAGGTCAGCGATTTCTGCAGGTCATTTAAGCTTTCATTCTGTTCCTGCGGGCCAACATATCCTTATTTGTCGCCTCCTCAAAGGTATGAGATTGTCTCGTCCACCTTTTACCTAAGTATTCGGGGGGGTGGGATGTCAATGTTCCGTTAAGATTTGTGAAAAATTGGCCTGTTAATAAAGATCTATCTCTAAAACAACTTTCAGCAAAATTGGTCTTTTTATGTTGTCTTATTTCTTGTAAAAGAGTATCTGACGTCAGGGCATTGGATATTTCGGGTCGTTCATTTTCTCCTGATGGAGTGATATTTGACATTTCCAGATGCACAAAAAAAGCCATTAAATCTGTGTTTTATCCTGCTTTTCCAGCAGGACCACAACTTTGTCCTGTTTTATGTCTCAAGGAATACGAACGTAGAACTGCTCCATGGCGTACATCTGTTCGTCAAGATTTATTTTTAGCGCTGAGTAAGCCATACACTCCAGTCTCTACTGTTTCTTTAGCTAGGTGGTTCAGATGGATTCTTTCGGAATCAGGTATAGATACTAACATATTTGGCCCACATTCAGCTAGAGGGGCTATGGCCTCTAGGGCTTTCTCTTTAGGCTGTAGATTGGAGGATGTTATGAAAACGGCAGATTGGTCTAGAGAATCTACGTTTAGAGAATTTTATTTTCGTCCTATTTCTCATATTGCATCTACTGTTATTGGTGAGCTTTAAACTTGCATAATATGAGCCTCCGTGTATTTATAAATTATTAGATTTTGCTAAGTCATGACGTAAAGTCTATTTATAAATGTATAAATACACGGAGGCGAGTATTATACCAACCCGGTATTATGTTACCCTACCCTAGAATATGAAGTTAATTTTCATTGGCGGTACTGATGGTATGATGGTCAAATTATGGTTTCATGAAAACTATGAGCTTTTGTTTATTTCTGTTTTCAGCTTGATGGACCGAAAGAAGTCTCTCTACAGTCCAAGTTGAAGAATCGTTTGGCATCTTGGATTATTTGCGGTTTCCAGTTGAGAAGTTTTAGTTCTATACGTTTACATCAAAGAAAGAGGAGGATCATTTCCTGGATTGGGACTTTATAGGAGTTGGAGGAGGGGATTATGGTCCTTGAATTTTGATTGGTTTAAAAAATGTTATGTTAATTTTTATTCTTTGATGCTGAGGGAATAAAGAAAGAGTTATGCATAATACTCGCCTCCGTGTATTTATAAATCATGACTTTACGTCAATAATTGACTTCCATGAATCCACTATTTAAGCTCTAATACATGTTGTAGAAAATAAATTATTTAAATGTTCCATCAAAACTTTTATGTTGTAAATTATCCGTCATTCACAGTTTCCCAAGTAACAGGAAGAAAACAGAACATGCTGGTAAAATCTGACATATTACCTATTAGAATGATAGGCAACTATATTCAATAAATGTCATCTTGCTTTTATAAAAATAGATTGTACCTCCATTAATATAATTTAGGCGAATTTTCAGAATTTTAACATCTGCACAAGATGGGAGACGTAGATATTTAATGGAGGAAAATGAAAACTAAAATAAAAACGTACTAAAATAAAAAGAAATATATGTATGCATTATTTTTTTTAAATCAAGACACTTGTGATCCTGAATCTTTCACTATGCTACTAGTTAGTATTTCTGAGTAAAAACAAACCTATTGTTATACAATCTATTGTTATACTATATGTTTATGATGTGACTTCTTCTCAAGATGGTCTCATATCTTGCAAAAGCTTAACAATGTTTAATTGAAGGCTCCCACGACAAAGCAGGTGCCATGAACAGAGTGGAATAAATAAATAAAGAGCAATCCAAGACAGTAGATCAGATTTTGTCGATAGTATGCCAGTATATTTGAACATATGCAACATGTGGTCTGCTTACTGATTTGTCATAACAAATATCAGTCACTGAGGAAATGGGCTGCTTAAGAAATGTGTTATTGCCTTGTTCTACTTTAAATGCTTCCAATACTAAAGTTATACCACAACCTTCTCAGTAATTGTACCATACATCTGTAGGTTTTGCATCTTTTTATATCAATATTCTAATGTTTATCAATAGGTGCTAACCTTTCATAGTAAAAGTAGTAAATTAGATTTTTTTAATAGCATATTATGTTAGCTGTTTTCAGCAAACAGCAGGCAGTAGTCTATTTAATGATGTAAACAGAGTGATGTCTACTGATGTCCTGCTGATACAGATTCATACCTTTTGTCAAGCTGACACCACTGAACATTTCTGCATGCACAAATACACACTGGGGTTTGTTCACCAAATACTGACTCATGATTTACCATGTTGAAGGAGTTTGGCAAGAATACAGAGTTAAATAAATTGCCAACTATTAAAGTATTTTAGCATAACATTTATTATTCAATTGCCAATTTGCCTCAATTAACATTTTTGTGAATAAATCCAACTGGGAATTTCAATTATTAAAAATGTTTTTTAAAAAAAAACACATTATTTTAAAATGTTAAAATATTTTGGAAAATATTTAAAAATAGAATTTAAAATAATAACAAAATGGTATAAATCAGATGTCTAAAATAAGCCTTCAAATATGTTGAGATATGCCAAAAAATATTGTTTAATTGGGCAGATTATAAATCCTTGCCTGCAGATTACCATTAAGGAAAATATGGACATTGTGAAGGTTATGTAAAAAAATGTATTTTACTTTTACCTGATATTATAATCCATTGTACACACCATACCTATTAAATTGATAATATTGACAGCTGCCTACTTGGTGTCTGAAATTGGACTCAATGGAATGTGACCTTAGTCTTTCATTGGCCAGTGGTTGCTTGTTTTTCCAAGAAAAATAATAGTATTTGCTTATATCAAGTTGCTTGTTTTCCCCCAAATAATAATAGTATTTGCTTAGTTCAGTGCGCATAACTGATTCCGGACATTGTTTAAAATAACTTGTAAATGGGAAAATGGGATAAATGCTTACAATCTATGTCAATTGTCTCTTTGAAATTCAACTTTTTAATGACAGAACAAAATGTAAATAGCCATTGGTCTTTTGCTTTTATACAATAATCTAATCAAGACTAAATCTTTGAAATGACTATGTTTATTTTGCAAATCAGTGAATTATTTTTCTTTTCAAAGTCAACTTAAGGAAAAGGTCATAGGCACCTCAAAAGAAATACTTTTTTTAATAATATTTACAAATTGTCATGACAACTTCTAAAATTAGTCAATCGCCTTTGGAAAAAGGAAAAGTGTTATTTTAATATAAAATCATAGCATCCTCAACAAAGTAAAATAAATAAGACAACTTGACAAGTGCTAGGAAGGTAAAAAAAAAATGCTTTTAAATAGGATTTCTGGCAGTTATGTTGCATACAAATGTCAGAAAAAAAAATGTATCAACTTTAGAACATTTTATATACTTTAACTTTGTGCACTGTAAAGTATGTGACATAAACTGTATGTCACATGAATATCAATAAATGTTAATATCACTTACCATGCTATACTGGAAATTGCTGTCATTATGAGGTAAACGTGAGATAAACTGTGTGTGTTTTATAAGGATAGATCACAGCAGTTGCTCAATATGTAGATAACTCAATATCATACTCTACTGTTATACAATGGCTTGCCATTTATTTAATTTCTTTTTTAAAAAAAGATACTTTTAATTTCCTTTATATAATGAAAGCGAACACATGAAAGACAGTGTCTACAACATACGGTAGTTTACATATGAAATACAATATTGTTGTTTTATGTGTTGTAAAATTACAATACAAATATTATATCATTTGAATTTCATGTTTCTCTATAACTTTAGGTTTATCATGTTTATACAATATGATATATCATGCCATACTAAATGCAAACTAAACAACTAACTACTTACAACACTATCTAATATCTCAGCTTACAGAACCATCATATACTTATGGGATGAATTTGGATGCTGGCCAATTTATAACCCATTAGCACACATTTCAGCAATATGAAAAATGAAAGATGTAATTGATGACTTATCCTAATGGTATCACCAACCTACTATTATATTTACAGTTGAGGATTACGAGTATAAGAAAGAAAAAAATGAGAACTTATACCAACACGTGGTTTGTGGATGTACTGCCTAATTCTCTGAAATGCCTTTGGAGACAGCTTATAGTAGTGAAATGAACATTCAATTCATGGGCAACAGCTCTGGTGGACATTCCTGCAGTCAGCATGCTAATTTCACTTTCCCTCAAAACTTGCGACATCTGCGGCATTGTGCTGTGTGATAAAACTGCACATTTTAGATAGGCCTTTTATTGTGGCCAGCCTAAGGCACACCTTTGAAAGAAATAGGCCTTTTGTGTACATAAAAATACCACCACTTTCTATGTTAGACAAAACCTTAAACATAAAAGACCATGCTACTCTATCAAAGGCCTTATCGGCATCTAGATCAGTGATTCTCAATCTGTTTAACCTCAGGACCCACAATTGTCTTTGGCTTTTAAGTCCCGACCCCAACATAATTTAACTTCCATAACATTATATTTTATTCCACAAATTATGTGTGTACAGTATTCCACTATACTGAAAACAAATAAAAAATAGGACTTCTTCACAAAATCAATAGTTCAATAATCACAGTGCCAGTGAAAAGGAAAGTGCTAATTATCTCAAATTCCAATAAAAAGCTATGGAAATAGATGAGACTAATAAGAAATAATGGGAAAGCTGGGGGTGCTTTTTGTTCCTGATAAGTCTGGGTGATGGTAAACAAAGCATCTCTAAAGATGTGTTCAATTTCCATTCTGTTCCTACATTTTATTTTCAGATGGACCAGAGCTAAGAAGCCAATATCACAAAGTTAGTAACATTACACACTGACACGTATCTGCCACATCAAGCCCAAACTTCACTTGACAAACCTCAGGCACATTTTGAAATATTCTCCCTAAAGTAAATGGTGAAGCCTCTGCTGTTTCCTAATCCTAGGGGTATTACTGAAAGAGATATCAGCGGCACTATTGAAACAACGCCTTCCTTGGTGGGCTTCTCAACTCCAGATGGTGAAAAGTAGTGTGCTTCATCGCTTATCCACCCAATCAAAAGTTAGACTTATTGATGAAATCTGAACCACACATCCACAACCCAAACAGCTCATGAACCACTTTTGAGTCAGGACCCAACTCTGAAAGATTATATTATTCACCTCTATAAGTGGTTTGATTATATAATCCTTCAGAATTTTATGAAATTCACCTGGGAGACCATCTGGTCCAGGGGCTTTACTTATTTATTTAATTTTAACAGCAATCACAAAGTTTGGGCAGACAATAAATTACTTTTAGTTATGCAAATAAATATGATGTGATTTGAATACACACTTTTTACATTTGCATTTACCATAAAAATAAAAAGTTTGTTTCTGAACATCATGCATTAATTAAAAGTAATAAAACACTGACATCCCAATTATTACCCAGTAACTCTAAATATTAAGTTTGCACATTTATCATTTCCGTGAGTGATTTTACATTTTTGGTTAGAGGGTGTTCAAATTACATACATTTCAATTGACAAGTACATATATAAGGTTTTGAAACTTCATTATGTTTAACATTTTGTATCTACACAAACCCAGCAAAGGGCATCCATTTCTATGACAGCACGTTGCTTTGAGATTGTTGTGAAAGTTAACTTCCATGAAATTAAATTACCCTTCAGCAGTGAGATGGGTCCCTTGCTCTGATATAACATGCCATTAGAAGAAGGTAAAAGACTCACACTTATTTTTATGATGATATAGCAAAATCTCTACATCATTAAGTTATAAATGTTACTTTTTTTTTATTTGAACTAAAATAAATGTAAACTCACTGGTTTAAAGTTAACCTGTTATATTCTTATTTTATATTAACATTGGAACATTAAGTTATGCATCACTTATCACTGGTTTTCAACTCAAATGGTACTATTGTAGTCAACAATATTCAGTGATATGAGATCATTTAACTCAGGTCATTGAATAGACCACAGTAACAGATATTTTGTTAAACAACATGAACCAGTCACAAACCAGTTTATTTAATTATTAAGTGCAAAAGTCCAAACAGGAACATAACATAAATTTCAACCACTTCATGTTGTCTTAAATAGCACGTTTTTTTTTAAACTTTAAAATCTGGTGATTTGCTCTGATTTTCAACATTAAGTTATATACAAGTCACTTATCAGAAGCAATTAGGTATGAGCTATATTTTACTTTATGCCCTATATGTGTGCACAGAGCTGGCCTTAAGAGTTCAGGCGCCCTGTGTGGGCCACCCCTCCTCTCTACCATCATATCTGTCTCTTTTCTCTGACTCCTCATGCCTGTCTCTTTCCTCTCCCTCCATGTATGTCTCTCTCCCTTCCCATGTTTGTCTCTTTCCTCATCCTTGCCATGTCTGTCTCTCTCCAACCACCCATTTTATGTCTCTCTATCTTCCCAAGTTCGTCTCTCCTCTACCCATGTATGTCTGTCTCTCACCCCCATATCTGTTCTCTCCCCCTCATTATCTCTCTTTCCTTCTCCCCATATCTCTTATCTATCCGTGCCCTTCTCCATATCTCTTCCCCTTTCCCCATATCTCTTCTTCTCCTCCACATATCACTTTCCTTCTCCTCCCCCTCAGCTCTTTCTCTCTCCCCATATCTCTTTACCTCTTTTCCCTCTCCCCATATCTCTTTGCTTCTCTTTCCCTCCCCCATATCTCTTTACCTCTCTTTCCCCTCCACATATCCCTTTGCCTCTCCCCATATCTATTTCCCTCTCCTTCTCCTCCCCTCCCCTCCCCTCCCCCATATCTCTTTACCTCTCTTTCCCTCTACTTCCCCTCCATATATCACTTTGCCTCTCCCCATACCTATTTCCCTCTCCTTCTCCTCTCCATATGTCTTTTCCTCTCCCCATATGTATTTCCCTCTCCCCCTCCCCATATGTGTTCTCTCTCCATCCCCTCCCCATTAACTATTCTCTCTCTCCCTCCTCCCCATCTCTGTTTGCTCCCCCTCCTCCCAAGCCCTGTTTTCTCCTCCTCCCCCCAAACTGTGCTCTCTCCCCCTTGTCATCTCTGTTCTCCCCCTCCCTTTACTCTCTCCCCCCTCCTCTGTTCTCCCCCCCCCCTCCCATTCTTACTTGATGCAAGCAGCTTGAGCGCTGCTTCACAGGGTGTGGGCGGACCTTCACCTCACACTTGGTAAGGTCTGCCCCCTCCCTTTTTTTAAAGTGGCGCCCCATGGCTGCTCGCACAGATCGCTCACCCCATTGGCCGGCCGTGGGTGCATCAACACGGTATTGATAAAAGTTTGTGACGCAAACCCAAACGTCGATGATACTCATGTAAGATATGAGCAATTAAATCCACCAAGTTTGTTTAAAGCTACTGAGTGCATCTAATACTCAAATGCCCACATGCACACACATATACGTGCATTTTTGTATATATATATTTATATATATATATATATACATATATATATATATATATATATATATATACACATTATAGATCTAATGAAAATGAAAACATATGTGAGAACAAATATCAAATACTTGAGAGGATTTATTCAAATCAATGGCTATAAAGAGTTCAGTGAAAGAAGCTCTGGAGATAACATTATAACCCTATTGATCATACTTGTGATATTACAGCACATATCCTTGATGCCAAACATAAGTCCACCATCATATCATGCATTTTTTATCACCCCAACTTTTTTTTAACTTTTATTTAATCCACCAGGTTCCAGTTTTGTAAATGTTGAACTACTAATTGTTATACATTACATCTGTTGCATCATTTTGGCATTCAAACGCTTAGCACAGATCACGTCTTTCTGCATCTGTGTGTATCTCATTAATTCACACAGTTGTTCAAGGCTAAAAACAACTATGCCTCAACTATGCCTCTTCTTATTTAACAATGAATCACATTTTACTATAACAAACACACAGGCCTTTACTCCTTCCATTCAAACAGAAAAATACATGCATTTTAACCTATGCACTAGATCTAACATTAGTAATATTTTACCATTAGCCTACTCGTTTAAAATGTTGTAGTGACTCATGCATGAATGAGTAAGCATCACTGCCTTGTAGGATGTGAAGTCAAATGCCTTCCGGAAACAGTATTGTGTCAGACATAAAGCACAACAGAAGCACAGCAGCTCACATGCCACAATATACATTGTGGATGAAACAAAATCGTACACATCATCCATTCCATAAACAAGCCACATCCTTCTTTTGTTTATGTCACAGGGTCTTATATATAAGATATGAACGTATATATTGTTCAATCCATAAACAAGTTAATTATGTGCAAGCAAAAAATACTGTGAGCAAACGATTCATAACCACAGAGACAATGACACATGAATGTCAGTTATGCTGAGCTTTGTACTAATGTTTGATATTGATGTTTTAATAATGTAATGAATCTTCGTAGCTCTCAGTGCTAATCTTGGAAACAATTGTAAGGGGCGTTTGATAAAATCTGCCCTTAGTGTTGTGACTTTTTTGCTAGAGGACTGCATCAAATTGGTTTGAAATTAGGGTCTGAGCTACTAATCGAGCAGTCTTTCTTTTTCTTTTTAGAGAATGGAGTGAGTTTGGTTTTTACCTTCTGACAAATCTCAATTTTCTGGGCTTTACATAGTATTCTCATTTTAAGTGTTTTGGAGATGAATCAATGAGCATTTGGACAGATCATTCCCTCTCTCTCGTTCATCTTGATTAATCCATTAAAGTTAATGCTTCAGTCCTCAGCGGCTATAGAATCTCCTTGAGAGCCTGTAAAGGTAAGTTAACGCTTTGCATGCCACGCAGGCTAGAAATGTCTCGTCTCACAGTTTATATAACCCTACAGAACCCATTTTAATCATGGAAACTTTGTAATAATCATTTAGTCACACAAGTCATTGTATTGGTGACCAGACTGATGTGTTTATAATGTTGAAAAAATATTATGTTTGAGTATTACAGTTATTATTTCAGACTTTAATGTTTTTTTTTGCTGATGGAATTTATTAGTAGCTGTTTTAGTGCTTACCCTAAACTAACTGCAAAAATGAGACTTTAAAGGGTCCCAACAAAAAAGAAAAAGGGTTATTGTTTTATTTTGCATTGTTGATTTCAGATATATCTTTTGTTTTTGTTTTGTGAGATTTTAATGACATACTTTACTAAACAAGTGTTGTAGTGTTTTTGGGTGCCACCCCCCAGTGACTTTACAGCACTAGTATCTCACTTTGGAGCTGGCACAGAGTGCAGTCTGTAAGTCAGAATTCTGATCATAGACTTACATTGAATGGGAGGGTAATGTTAACTATTACATCACAAGAGTTTATATCCTGTTTGATCAGGTAAATCTCTTCTCTTGTGTTGGAAGACAGGTAAAATAAAGTATTTTACCTGTATTAAGTTTATTCAATGTGTCATAATTTGATATCATGGATTATTTATATCATGAATATTTATTAAAATAGGGCATCTTACTCTAGTAACATAGAAACTTACAATACATTGGCAGATAACCATTCGGCCCATCTAGTCTGCTCGATTTTCTAAATACATGTAAACCTTCTCTGAACTCTCTCCAAAGTATCAATATCCTTCTGGATATACGGTCTGCCATATTGTGTACAATACTCACCAGTGCTTTGTACAACAGCCCTTCTCTCTGCTTATACCTCTCCCTATCCAACCAAGGATTCTGAATATGAATCATCAAATAGATATTAGAGAGATAAGAATATGCAAATACCAAAAGCAAAACTGAATAGTGACAAATCTGGCAAAACATATTGGATATGAGAGCCAAGCAATAGTATTATGAGCAAATAAAATAACTAAGGAAAATCAGTAAAACAAGTAATAAACAGTGCTAAATATACAATGTTGAGTAATTAATGGCTTGTAGATGATAAAGAAAAAGAATGATTAGCAGTGGAATATAGACAGGTTTCATTAGAATAAACAGGGGTATTGCCCCAGAGCATCATTAGAAGGTTATTTGGTACTTGTATTACAGCTGTCTCAGTAGAGTAATTAGACTAAAATACAAACTACAGGGTAATTAGAAGATGGACAATTTAGCATGTGTCTTATGTAGAATTTATTATATAAGATTCCACACAAATGAGAGGACATGTTACAATAAAAACTGCTTTAGAGAGGGATTGATTTTATTCTAGTGCAGTTTCTGAAGAAAAAAAAATACACATCTGAAACATCAACAGGGTAACCATTTGATTATATATAACATATACGTTGAATGTTTTATTGGGAGGACTTTTTAAGTTTTCTGTAGAAATAAATCCAGACTAAATGCTGCCCCAAAACGAAAATTTAAAAGAGTGTTCTTATATATTGTGTTATCAATTTTACAGTTTCAGAAATAATAAGCATTATAGTTTTATTAGTTATTTCACCTTTGCATATCTCTGGTATGCTGTGTATCCTGCATAACAGTTCAACTACACTTTTCTTTATGGAGCTTCCAGGACATATCACCTTCATGGTAAAATAAAGTACTGAGAAAAATAAACATACATGTTCTGTGAAAGTGGTTCTATTAGTGAGCTCTTAGACAGGTAACACTTAGAATTAAAATGAAAATAGTTTCAGCTGTATCAATATTCCAATTTCCCAGATGATTTTGTTTGTTATTTTCTTGCATAATACTTATTATTTTAAAGAGCTCAACTGCATTAAAACAAAATAACCTTGACCATTAAACACCTTAACATAAGAATGTGCTTATAAATGTGTTATAGGAATGATAGTTTCAATATTCATGTTCTTTGGATAAAGTATCTTTTGAAACTGGTACAATAATATGTAATACTGTAAATAAAACATGCACATGTGTATGAAGGGGTTAATTTGCTATGGCAACAAGAATAGCATTTACAGTGTAAGATTCCACTGGGGTTACTAATATTAAAACAGATAACGGCTATAAGACTAACATGTAACAATAACATAACAAATGGAAACCCTGCTCCAGGGAGTTGCATGTCCCTTCTGCTGCCAGTGAAGTCACTGAACAATAATTTGCTCGCTTATAGATAAAATGAGCACCCTGCTGCAAAAAGCATCCTTTTGTTTCTAACAATACACAGAACAAATACCTAAGGTTACCTATTCATCGTGTCTGATGAGACCATAAGAGAAGTCTCTAAAGCAATTCTATTAGAGGTCCTTTTTTTCCATTTTAACAAACTCTACTACTACCAAGAAGAAATTTGCCTTTAGGAAGGGATATATTTATGCAAGAATTGTTTTTTTTTTTACTACTATGACATATATACTAATAGAGACTGATTTAATTTATAGTGCTATTCACAACATGCTATGTGGTTATAAAAATAGACGCTCATTAAAATGGACCTATTGTTTCATTCATATAGTGGAGACATTTGAACTTTTTTAGCCATAGTTTTGAATGCTTACGTTTATACAATTTTTGCATATTTAACAATGCAAAAGATAAATATATAAAATAAGTAATGCAAAAAAAGTGTATATACATATATGTATGTATATATATATATATATATATATATATATATATATATATATATATATATATATATATATATACACACACACACACTCACATACACACACATATATACCACCTTCCATCTTCTGATCAAATAATAGGGAAACGTTGGGCATGAATGGATGCACAGGTGCTCATATATATCACCAAGACTCTCCATAGAGATGTAAAGGGGCTTCTTATAAAAACTAAATGAATACCATAGATGCCAAAAGAACATTCTAGTTAAAGAGCAGTGACAAGTGATAACCAGGGGTGGGCAGCACCATGCTCATGGTGGAATTTACTGGGGTCTATGTGGACAATTTGGAAGGGTTGTTAAATAAAATGGGTTATTTCGGTTAATTTGGTTGCTGCATTTGGTCATTTGGCAATGGATGCATTGGAGACTGACTTTCTGTCTGCATAACAGTTTTACAATGTAGTTATTTCAAAGCTATAAAAATGCATGTTTCAAATGCAATGCTATTAATAATTTTATAACTAAAAAACTAAAAATTATTGTCATGTTATATTATATTAAAAGAATAGAAACATAAACCAAAAATAGGAAAAAATATGTGAATACTACAGTCTCACCCAGAACCAGAGGCGTCCCGAGGGGGGGGCTGGGAAAAAAAAAATCACAGAGACCGGATGTGACGATACGTCACATCTGGCGACAGTTTCTCCCTCCTCCGTGCAGGAGGGAAGACTGCACGGAGGAGGCGTCCGTCCGGGGACACAGACCAGCAGCTACTCGGTAAGTGATGGGGAAGGGGGGGGGGAGGGTGGTTTAAAACGAGCACTGGCATGGCACAATATTCCTGGGCTCTGACTGGCACAATATTCCTGGGCTCTGACTGGCACAATATTACTGGTATCTGACTGGCACACTATTACTGGGCTCTGACTGGCACAATATTCCTGGGCTCTGACTGGCCCACTATTACTGTGCTCTGACTGGCACAATATTACTGGGCTCTGACTGGCACAATATTACTGGGCTCTGAGTGGCACAATATTCCTGGTATCTGACTGGCACAATATTACTGGGCTCTGACTGGCACAATATTACTGGGCTCTGACTGGCACAATATTCCTGGACTCTGACTGGCACACTATTACTGGGCTCTGGCTGGCACAATATTACTGGGCTCTGACTGGCACACTATTACTGGGCTCTGACTGGCACACTATTACTGGGCTCTGACTTGCACAATATTACTGGGCTCTGACTGGCACAATATTACTGGGCTCTGATGGCACACTATTACTGGGCTCTGACTGGCACACTATTACTGGGCTCTGGCTGGCACAATATTCCTGGGCTCTGACTGGCACACTATTACTGGGTTCTGACTGGCACAATATTACTGGTCTCTGACTGGCACACTATTCCTGGGCTCTGACTGGCACAATATTACTGGGCTCTGACTGGCACACTATTACTGGGCTCTGACTGGCACACTATTACTGGGTTCTGACTGGCACAATATTACTGGTCTCTGACTGGCACACTATTCCTGGGCTCTGACTGGCACAATATTACTGGGCTCTGACTGGCACAATATTACTGGGCTCTGACTGGCACAATATTACTGGGTTCTGACTGGCACAATATTCCTGGTATCTGACTGGCACAATATTACTGGGCTCTGACTAGCACAATATTCCTGGTATCTGACTGGCACACTATTACTGGGCTCTGACTGGCACACTATTACTGGTCTCTGACTGGCACACTATTCCTGGGCTCTGACTGGCACAATATTACTGGGCTCTGACTGGCACAATATTACTGGGCTCTGACTGGCACAATATTACTGGGTTCTGACTGGCACAATATTCCTGGTATCTGACTGGCACAATATTACTGGGCTCTGACTAGCACAATATTCCTGGTATCTGACTGGCACACTATTACTGGGCTCTGACTGGCACACTATTACTGGGCTCTGAATGACACAATATTCCTGGTATCTTACTGGCACAATATTACTGGGCTCTGAGTGGCACAATATTACTGGTATCTAACTGGCACAATATTACTGGGCTCTGAATGGCACAATATTCCTTGTATCTGACTGGCACAATATTACTGGGCTCTGAGTGGCACACTATTACTGGTCTCTGAATGGCACAATATTACTGGTAACTGACTGGCACAATATTACTGGGCTCTGAGTGGCACAATATTCCTGGTATCTATAATTGTACAATTGTCACCTCGTGGGGCTCCTGTGTGTTGCATAATTAATGGTGGTCCCATGTGTGCATAATTATGGGGCGCTTGTGTGTGGCATATTTACCAACCCTAGTGACGCCCCTGCCCAGAACTCCAAATTCCCAAAAGACAATAATAGCAGAGTGACTGATATAAAAACAAATAATGGGAAAAGTACAAAATGAAAAGACTCTTATATAGACTATGATTTTTAAGTGTACCTCCAGATCTTGTTATAATAAGTACATATAAAAAGGTACATGGGAAAATGCAAGAGTGAGTAGGAGTGCAAACTTCAAAAAATAAAATATTTAATAGTAATTTAGTAGTATTTGGAATTAGTAATAAATATTTTACTTTTTGAAGTTTGCACTCCTGCTCCCTCTCTCTCGCATTTTCACATGTACCCTTATATATGTACTTATTTTTTACTAGATCTGGAGGTACACTTATAAAAGAAAGTCTTTTCATTTTTAGACTTTAGAGTACTTGACCAATTATTTGCTTCTATATCAGTCTCTCTGCCTATTATTATAATAGACGCACAAGTGAAAAATATCATTGTCCCCAGTATGAGAATAAATAGTCATGTACTTTTCCTATTACATGCTAGTTTATCCTCTGACCTGCAGCTGCCAGGCATCCAAAATAATGATGAATCACATAGGACTCAATCAAGTGGCTCAATCACAGCACTCATAGACTAGATAGAAGTCTGATCCCAGCCACAGTTTTCCACCACAGTTGTTTCTTGCTTAGTTAATGTCAGTAAATACTTGTTTTAGATATTTCAAAATCTAAAATCTAAAATCTGGTATTTTTGGGGATTAGGTTACAACGTCTGACCTGGCCAGTCCCAGGTAAGATCCTGCCTTCAATAGTCATGTAGGAAAATGATCTTGAACTTGATTATGTAACTAGGTTTCATGAAAGGGATAGAAAGCATGTGTAATAGTAGTAAAGACTGCGTATTTAGAGTAATAGAAGGTTTACAATGCTGGAAAATCATTTTTTTTAAATTCAAATCAGTCATAGATTTAGAAAAATAGTAGCAACTGTGATTTTATCCTAATGTACGAAGCCCGTGGGATGATGCATGATCCCAGTTGTATCAGCTTATCACAGTGAGATTCAGATGTGCAATTATAAATCAATGAATAATATATATGCAAGCAATTAACTTACTACACAGTTGTACTTAGGATAGCCTTACTATATTAAAATTGCTATTGAGTATTTTTGTTTTGGCCTGAAGAATTGGAACATTTCTGGATGTGCAAGAAGTAAGTTATTAACTTCAAGTTTCAGTATAAATGTCTGTAAGGTTTTCCATAGCATTGAAACTCTACTGACTGCCTTTGGTGGAAGGATAACATTGTGAAATTTTGAATTTGTAAATCAGTCTGATTTTATCACCTAAGTTAATATCCTAATTATTTATTTTCTTTTAAAAATACTTCTCCCAGCAGTTATATTTCATTTGGTCGGCTGAGATTTACCGCATCAGATTACTATTCTCACAGTTTTAGCTTTTACATGTAGACACTGTTTCATGCTGTTCTGATGGTAATACCATCTGGAGAAAAACACAGAAATCAAACCAAGTGCTGAAATACTGAATTATGCATCACCCACAAAGAAGTTAAACAAGTAATGCTAAGAGGAATACACAATATATAAATTAACTAATAACAAATATTAAAACGTATATTATGCCTTTCCACAATACGCAGAACATTTCCAATGGGAGGTGCAGTTCTATAAAGTTTATTTTACAATGCCCTCCTCTTATAATTTTCTAAAGGTATAGTTTAATAGTGCAACATGTACTTAATGTTATATGTACTAACACTACTGTGTGTGTATAGCAGATTCAATATTTGAGTATTTATAATAAGTCTGGCTAACATGGGAGAATTTATGTTTGTTTTGCAGTTACATTCAGAGAATAACAGAAACATTTATCCATTTTTGAATTAATCATCGTCACTTTAGTAGATATTTGTTGCTGGCAATTTAAAAAGTCTGCCTAGGATTGCTAAAATGATACAAAGTGAGAATAGTCCTTGGCAGGCTGTGTTCTAGTATTTTTGAGAATTAATTTTCAAGTAGCAAATGTAAAAATGCTTGAATATGACCAATGGTAAATATGTGACATATAGTTGACTACTTTTCACCTAAAACTGTTAAACCTGCAAATTTTGCGAACTGGTTGTTTTATGGCTACTATAAAAAACAGCTTAGGAATTTACTCTCAATGTTTTTGAAACAATTAGTTTGCAAAATATTTCACATTAAATAAAGTGTTTTTATATAAATTCATGCTCTGAAGATACAGTATATACATTCTCCAGAAAATAAAACAGAAAAAAACCTTTATATTATGGAAGTATTTCACCAAAAAATAGTAGCCTGCATTATATATGGCGAGACACCCATTAAATACGAAAAAATATATTTATATGGGTCAAAACGCAGACTTTAAAATATAGCAAAAATAGAGTACGATAGTCACATATTTTGCCAAAATTAGTTTTATATGTTTGCAAATTGTTTATATATAACTTGTTTAATGTATGCTTTATATAGCACATTATTCACAATAATGACATTTAAATAAAATCATTTTTTCAGCAAAATTAAAAAAGCAGACATTAGGAAAATATTCTATAACAGTTTATTTATTCTGAAAAAAAATCTGTTCAGCTGTTTGTGAAAAGTAAGTATTCAGGGGGTCATCATTTTCAGCCATGGCATCACAAGAACCAATTTTCTCTAAATCTCACACCAATGGTCATGACTACAGTAGAATAGGTGATTTTTTAAAAATGTATATGTGTTCCAGAATTGCTAATACTCTTTAAGTATTGGAAATTAATAGCAAAGATATGAGCTAAGTGACTAAGGAAAGATAAGTAAAAATTGGATATCTATTCCTTTATTCAGTTTGTTCTGACTAGCCTGCTAGATTACCATTTTATTTCCATTTATGATCTGTTTATATTATACTATACCAGTCTAAATCCTCTTTCCGGCTGTATGCCAGATGTTTCATCCTCACAACATTATGGTCCTCGTCTCGGGAGTCCTTGTTCATGATACCAAGCCATCTGGTTCTTGGTCTTTCATGTCTTTAGAGGCAACTAAGCTCACAAACGAGGCAGAAGGTGTTTGTCATACAATAGATTCTTCTGCACCACCCATTTTCACACTTTCTTTCTCATAAATGAAAATACTCAAGATTTCAATAACCTTTTTCTACAATTTGCACAGCAAAAACAGCTCATTAGAAAAAGGTCTTGGGCATTTGGATAACAAAAGTATCCGTCAACCAAGAAACTGTCTTTACATGTAAAGCACACCTTTTAAATATTTCTTCAACTTACAGGAATTTTGATGTAACCTTTCTCAAACTAAAACTTAACATACAAAGTTTAACTTCACTATTTAAAACCCTGTTAGACCTCTTCTTCATCCAATATATGTTGTTTCTTTAAAAATATGCATCTATATGATTGTCTGAATTTATGAGTATTGACTGTTTTAACATAATATATTAAACAGATACATAAAATGAAATTTCAAAACCCCAAATAATGTGACTATATTATTATTCTTTTATACAATATGAACTTTGTCAGCATGTTTCAGTTTGCATGGCTGAGTCTAATTTAATTTTTAAATATAGTAGTGTTCCCAAGTGCTGATGAGTGTCCAAAGTGAAAATGCAAACATATAGGTTGTAAAGCCAATCACAATAATTATGGTGGGGGGGGGGGGGGGGGGGGGGAATAAAGAATAGTTCAATATTTTATAAAAAGTCAATTGAAATAATTATGGTAAAGAAGGTTTAGTTCAACATATTATAAAAAGCTACAGTAAAGGTTAAAACATTAGAATAGCTAAACAAATCACATAATTTTACATATCTAACGTTCATGAAAGTGTTTAAACATGAGAAAGGCTTTTAATGAATTGAGATAGAGTGGACATCCCCTGTTAGGTTACCATTTTTATAAATGGAGTGCTCTCATTTTTGCAATCATACACTATTTTATAAAATTTCCACAAAAAAATCCAAGCAATAAAAAGAGTATTATCGTAGTCATTTGAAAATTGAGAACTTATCACCTTAAAATCAACGTGATATGTTATTGCTTTCAACACAGAGACAAATGTGAATAAAATGAGTCATCTCCCACACGCTGCCTGGTAAAAGGAGTATTAATAATCATAATGTGAATCAAAGAGCTTATTATATGTGTGACTTTTCAAACCTCAATGGTTCCCTAGTAGAACTACTAGGAATACTTTAAAAGAAATCTTAGAAGCACTTAAACTGCCTGCCTAATCACTGTATATTTTGCATCTGCTGCCTCTATAACATTTTGAAGAGAAAAAAAAACCTGAACATTTAATTGACTTATTAACTTGTCCAATGTGCAAACATCCATTATATTCATTTGTTGTGTTTGTTGTTATGGCTGTGCAGTGTACAGATTTTCTATACAGACATAGATAAATAATGGGTGTCCCAGAGTATGGTGCCAAAGGGACCACAATCTGAAGAGGAAGAAGTGTTGTAGCAGGACAGACTGCACAGAACCCCCAAGGAATTCCTTCCATGGTTAGATTTTTTTTTTTTTATAATTGGCTAAAAAAAAAGTAATTTCTGAAGGAATGCACTTCTTTCCTGTGTGAGCGTGTGTGATACTGTGTGCCTGTGGATGTCATTGTAGGTGCACAAATCTGTATGTGTGAACTCATGTTTGAGTTTTATGTTTTCATAATTTGAAACAACCTGTTAAGCAATTGTTACACACAGGGGCTACTGGGGGGGGGGGCAGAGCTTGGGAGGTTGAGTGTTAGCACTCAAACTAACAATACTACTGTGCTTGCTCTGATCTGTGGACCTCCATGAGTTCATGTATTCAAATTAAGCCAGCTGGCCACCAAATATAAACAAATCCAAAAGGAATGCACTCACCTAAACTAGCATTTATTATAAAGGGGTGTTGCTGAGATCAAATAGGTATACAAAATCCAAAGATCAGTGCACTCACGTCAAAACAGGTAGGGGAAAAACTCTTAAAGATATAGGTTTCATTAAAGCTACATAAAACACCTTTCTAAGATAACAAAATTGGAGATTTGGTCACATATATGGCTTCCTCTGTTGCATTAAAAAATGAAGGTCTCTTTCTGCACTAGCAGAGCGCAACTGTGAGCCCCACAGACCACAGCCATAATGTCACCAGACAGTTGCATGCCTCCTTTAGATGCATCGTGGCTGTCTGTCAGAGAAATCAACTCATACTACTGCCACTCATATATTGTATATTTGTGCTTCTACAATAGAATTCTATAATTTAAGCACAAGTGAAAAAAGTTTAGTGGCACTTTAACCTTCACAAATCTTGACATCTCCTGTTTAAGTGATGTATTTTTTTCTGGACAGCCAAGCTTTTAATGGCTAACATTTACAGGTTCACTGTGATTTAACTTTACAGGTTCCTTTTCCATATATCCTATGAAAGCACAGTAGGAATGAAGTTTTAGCTATACGTTATACTTTTATCCATGAGTAATGCTGAAGCTTTTGTATAAACTGGACAGCAGCTAAAAATGTACAAAGATGCTGAGCACATAGTCAGCAAAGGAACTGGAAATTTTAAACGGACACTGAAAATGAATGATCAAGGTAATATTTTAAACTATTAATACATGGACAATCATTTCCATATGAAAGCCGAATATATCAGATCTGACATATATGCAACTCAGTGTTCTTTTATAAAAATACTTTATTACTAAATATATATCTGGGAATTTATGTATGTATTTATTAATAAAGGTATTTTC
Organism: Pelodytes ibericus; assembly: GCA_036172795.1. Lineage (NCBI taxonomy): Eukaryota > Metazoa > Chordata > Amphibia > Anura > Pelodytidae > Pelodytes > Pelodytes ibericus. The sequence goes on from CM069858.1 coordinate 114,957,731, forward strand.
ATAATATTACAGTCTTTTTGTGTGTGCTATTTTGAAGCATTGTTTATTTTACTGATCCATATTTTACCCCTTTCGTGTTGTACCACTTGATTCTACAGCTTAGCAGTTCCTCCTTATTTACAATTGTGGGGTGCTTTGGAATAGTCTACACTTGCCTGTCTTTCATATTGTAGCCAATTGGGGTTTGTATAACATATACCTATGTGGAGGTCAGTCACATTTTGTTTAGCACTGTGTACATTTATATATATTTTTTTATTAATTATGTGCACATACACTATATGGACAAACTTATTTGGACACACTACTTATTTAGTGAATTTAGGTGTTTCACTCAGACTCATTGCCCCAGGTGAATAAAACCAAGCACCTAGCCATGCAGTCTGCTTTTACAAACATTTGTAGGGGGAAAAAAGGTTGTTCTGAAAAGATCAGTGAATTCAAGCATGGTACTGTGATAGGATGCCACCTTTGCAATAAATCAGTTCATGAAATAAAATTCATCCTAGATATCCCATAGTAAACTGGAAGTGACTGTAACTGTATTATTGGAAAGTGGAAGAATTTATGAAAACGATCAACTATCAACACTAAGCAGAGGAACACATAAAGTGACAGAGTGGGGTCACCGAGAGCTGAGTGGAGAATACTCTGTTGATTCCAACATCTGAAGCGTTTCAAACATCCACTGCTATTAATATCAACACAAGAACTATGCAGCGAGTGCTTCATAGAGTGGGTTTTCATGGCCGTGCAGCTGAATGCAAGCCTCACATTGGCAAGCATCTGTTCGAGTGGTGTAAAGCATGCCACCACTCAACTCTGTAGCAATGGAAACGTGTTCTGTGGAGTCTTCACTGTTTGGCAGTCTGATGGGCAAGTCGGGTTGGGGCGGATGCCAGGAGAATTCTAACTGCCTCACTACAATATGGCAACTGTAAAGTTTAGTGGAGGAGAGATAATGCTATGGGGCTGTTTTTCAGTGCTTGGGCTAGGCCGCTTAAGTCCAGTGAAGGGAAATCTTAATGTTTCAGCATACCAAGACATGTTGAATGCTATACTTCCAAATTTGTTGGAAGAGTTTTGGGAAGGTAATTTTCTATTCTAGCATGACTGTGCCCCAGTTAATAAATCAAGGTCCATAAAGACATGGATGAGTTTGGTGTGGAAAAACTTGACTGACCCACACAGAGTCCTGACCTCAATCACATTGAATGCATTTGGGATGAACTGGAATGCTGTTATACGCAAATTACATTCTTTTAACTTTGACAGACCCAGTTAACTCAATTACCAACATAGTTGGCCTGATCGCAGACTTCAGTAAGTACTTCAACTATAAGTTAAACTTTGAAAAGACACAGATACTTCTGGGCTACATAGACACAGAGGATTTAGATGTCTTAAAGTCAAGGTTTGACTTTGATTGGTCTCAATCATACATAGAATATTTGGGGATCAGGTTGACTGTTCAGTTTGAGGAAATAATTAAATTAAACTATTTACCAAAAATAAATCAAGAAAAACGTAAGGAAGGGGATGGAACTGTCCTGGTTGGGTAGAGTGGAGGTAATGAAAACCTATATAATTCCCAAGATATCCTACTTATTTAGGAACATCCCACTCAGGGTGGACCCCACGATTCTAACAAATATACAGAATATAACTGTTGAATACATTTGGCAAGGTAAGAAGCCAAGAATCTCGTTAGAGCTGTTGCAACGAGACACAAAGGCCAGTGGCATATCTTTCCCTAATATTCACCACTTGCATAACTGTAGTATGATAAGTCATGCAGTAGCCTGGAATAACTTTCCAGCTACAGTCCCATGTGTGATAGAGATTGAGAGAATGGGACACTGGCCATATGGAACCACATAACCTTTTTTGGAGCCAAAAACTGATCTCCAATAAACATCTCTTTAAAAACCCAATAATCAATGATCTTTGTGTCACAATTGCAAAGCTGAGAAAGGGCATCTTAGGAGACCATAATCCAATCTCTCTGGATGCCCTGGAATTTGACACTGGGAACATTAGTTTGTTAACCTGGAAATTAAATAACATTAACCCCTTAGTGACAAGACATTTTCACCTTGACTTTCCCTTGGTGACAATGGCTGTTTTGACATTTCTAGGGTGTTTGTGTTTAGCTGTAATTTTTTTCTTTCTCACATACAGTACCCATACAAATTATATTTTATTTTTTATCGTCATAAGAAGGGCTTTCATTAGATACCATTATGTTCATCATATCTTATAATTTACTACAAAAAAATCATAAAGTATGATGACAAATTTTAAAAAACCCACTTTTTCTAACTTTGACCTAAAATATAATTTACACAAATAAAATCATTAAAAAAGACCACGTCTAAATAGTTTCTAAATGTTCTCCCGAGTTCAGAAATATACATGTTTCCATATTTTTCGGTATTTTTTTGCGAGTTATGGGGCAAAAAACAAAAATAGTGTTTTTTGTTTTTTTCCTATATTGATCTTTTGACCCCAACCCAAACCCAAAATTTAACCCTAACACTAAATTTAACCCCAACTCAAATTCTTATTATATCCATTAATATTTTTTAACTTTAATTTAATTTTAACCCTATCCCTTATGCTAAAAAATATTTAATTTTAACCCTATAGGCTAATATAACAAAGCCTGCAAAAAGGCAATTAAAATGGCTAAATTGGAAAATGAGAAAAGGGTTGCCAAGGAGAGTAAAACTAACCCCAAAATGTTTTATAAATATATAAATGGAAAAAAGCTAAAGAGGGAAAATGTTGGGCCCTTGTTATCCCAAATGGGAAATTTGGTAAGTGAGGACAGAGAGAAAGCAGACATTTTAAATACTTTTTTTTCTTCTTTTTATACTAAGGAAGAGCAGATGGACGAGCCCCTGCTACAGGAAGTTATGGGACATTCGCCGCAAACATGGGATTGGCTGACACAGGAAAAAGTGCTTAAGCAATTACACTCTGTTAAGATAGACAAGGCCCCAGGACCAGATGGTATACACCCAAGGGTACTTAGAGAGTTAAGCATAATTCTGGCCAGGCCACTATTCATGATCTTTAGGGATTCATTCAGTTCAGGTACAGTGCCAACAGACTGGCGAAAGGCGGATGTCATTCCAATATTTAAAAAGGGATCAAAATCTCTGCCAGGTAATTATAGGCCAGTGAGCTTGACATCTGTAGTGGGGAAACTATTTGAAGGATTGCTAAAGGTATACACTCAAGAATACATCTTGAACCAGAATATAATTAGTAAAAGTCAACATGGTTTTGTGAAAGACAGGTCTTGTCAAACAAACTTAATAACATTCTATGAAGAAGTCAGTAAAAATATAGATCTAGGTGTGGCAGTTGATGTGATCTATTTGGATTTTGCGAAAGCATTTGATACAGTTCCACACAAAAGGTTACTCTACAAATTGAGAGAAATAGGTTTGGGGGCAAATGTGTGTATGTGGATTGAAAATTGGCTAAAAGATAGAACACAAAGGGTTGTTGTAAATGGAAAATTCTCAAATTGGACAAGGGTATTAAGCGGAGTACCTCAGGGGTCTGTTTTGGGCCCTCTTCTTTTTAATTTGTTTATTAATGATCTGCCACATTGTGCTGAGAGCCATGTCTCCGTGTTTGCGGACGACACTAAATTAGGTAAGGCAATAAAGACTAATCTTGATGTTTTTTCTTTACAGGAAGATTTGGACAGAGTGGGGGACTGGGCAGTAAAGTGGCAAATGAGGTTCAATATAGACAAATGTAAAGTTATGCATTATGGGAAAAATAATAACAAAGCAACATATACGTTAAATGGTTTTTCCCTGGGAAAAACTACTAATGAAAAGGATTTAGGAATAATTATAGACAACAAACTTGGCAACAGTGCCCAATGCCAGTCAGCAGCTGCAAGGGCCAATAAGATATTGGCATGTATAAAACGAGGTATAGATTCACGGGAGGAGGATATCATCTTGCCTCTTTACAAATCAATGGTAAGACCTCACCTTGAATATGCAGTACAGTTCTGGGCACCAGTCCTTAAAAAGGATATTAAGGAACTAGAAAAAGTGCAAAGGAGAGCTACAAAATTAATAAGGGGTTTGGAGGATCTTAGTTATGAAGAGAGACTTAAAAAATTGAATTTATATACGTTAGAAAAAAGGCGTCTCAGAGGGGATATGATAACATTATATAAATATTTGCAGGGCCAATATAAAGAGCTCTCCAGTGACCTGTTCATTAACAGAAAGGTACAAAGAACAAGAGGTCACCCCCTCAGACTGGAAGAGCAAAGATTTCATAGACAGCAAAGGAAGGGATTCTTTACGGTTAGGACAATAAAGTTATGGAACTCACTGCCAAGAGAGGTAGTGCTAGCAACCACAATAGATGCATTTAAAAATGGTTTGGATGTTTTTTTAGCAAAGCAGAACATACAGGGCTATTAATAATAGAATAAGCATTAATAAAAGAGCTTATTGATCCAAGGAGAAATCTGATTGCCTCTTGGAGTCAAGAAGGAATTTTTTCCCCCAGGAGGCAAAATTCGAAATAGCTTCCTTAGGGGTTTTTTGCCTTCTTTTGGATCAAAAGCTGTAATGATAGGTAGAAGGGTTGAACTTGATGGACTTGTGTCTTTTTTCAACCTAAATTACTATGTTACTATGTTACTATGTTACTATGTTACTATGTTACTATGTAATATAGCTAAATAACCTGTTTTTAATTAATTAAATATGTATTTTAAATATTTTCCAATGCAATGCTACTAAACTACCACTAGGGGCAGTCAAGTAGCATATTCAGAGCGACGGAAGTGAAGTTACTTTCACTTCCGAAGCTCAGACCGGCAGAGGGCTTAGCCATATTGACGGAGCAGCATGCTCGGTCAATATAGCTCCCCACGATCGCTCCGTGGGGCGATCGTGGGGTCCCAAAATAGAAATTTCGGTGCTGGCTATTGCCTCGATGTCGAGGCAATAGACCAGTACTGTTAAAGCGGTTTTCGCGATCGTTTCATTTACGATCATTTACTGCAGGACGTGCCAGGCACGTCCTTTGTCATTAAGGGAGTTTCTCCCAGGACGTGCCTGACACGTCCTTTGTCGTCAAGGGGTTAACAACGTATCAGATATAGCACCACAGGGGGTAATGCATCCCTTTGACATACTAAAGTCGAGTTGGAACATTCCAACAAAGGAAATGTTTAATTACCTGAGATTGAAGAACCTTCTTTCTAGGAGGATAACTCTGGAGAAGGGACCACTAGGGGAGGTATTAGCGAGACATCTAAAAACAAAAGTTACATAAAATGGGAGCTGGGCATCGGGGTCTCCTTCTACTATGATGAGTGGAAGAATGCAATAATGCTTGTGAAAAAGAACATTTACTGTTTAAATCTTGTGGAACTACAACATAAAATTAAAATGAGATGGTATATGGTTCCAACTCGAATGCACAAAATTAACTCAGAAGTCCCCTCTACTTGCTGGAGGTGTGACAGAGACATAGGTATGCTGGCTTACATATGGTGGGACTGCCCAGATTTGAAACCCACAATTCTTAACCTCCACTATATACGGAATGGTCTATTAGATCTCATCATTAATCTAAAACCAGCAACATTCCTCTTTAATATTCACCTACCAGGGAATAATATTCAGAAGAGTCTCGTAGTTCACGTAATGACAGCAGTAAAAATATGCGTGGCTAGAAACTGGAAAAGCAAAGGTTGTATAAAATGGTCTGAGGTTACGCACCAAATTGATTTCCAGTTTAAAATGGAAGCTGCTTTTTTCTGTAGTTTGGGTCAGTTTGATTTATATCAAAAGATATGGGCCGCTTGTATATTATTTAAAAACAATTAAGAGCAACAGCTCACCTAACTCGAACTCCCCCCTCCTTCCGCTCCCCAGCCTAGGACAAGTGTGAATGGTATGAATGTTGAGGGACTTGTGCTTATAGGTTCTCCCTCTCTTCTCGATTTAAATAGGCATCTTCTAAGTATTATGCTAAGTATGATGCTAAATATCATACTAAGGGCACTTATTACTACCATGAATATGTAATATAGGGGAAAATTGCTTTTGAGAGCAATCAAATTATAGTGCACTTTAGAGGAAGTTTTGGAGACCACATGTACTAATTTGTTTCCCTAAACCTTGTTCGGTCTTTATATTTTTGAATATTGTACACTGTTGTCCATTTGTCTTTCTTATTAATTAACAAAAGGATAATAAACAAAATAAGTAACAACAAAAGAGAAATAATTCATGTATATTATATCTAGTAATTCTATGTACCATTTTGGATTAACTTGTTGAATTATTGAGATGACTTCATTTTTCCAGGGTTTGCTGGGTTTCTTGAAAGAAGTTAGAAAATAACAATGTGAAAAACATTGTGATAAGAAATGTAAAAAATTAACAGATTAATATTCAATTCTAATATTTTAGTTCTGTTATATTTTTCTCGCCTGGAAGATGAACTAAATATATTTGATGCTTTAGACTATGCCTGAAAGAGTCTTACTGGTTGTGAATTGTAATTAACTGAATGCTGTTGCTGATATCTAAAAGGAGCTTGATTGCAATATGATACAATCATGAAAGTATTTTTTATGTAGATTTTAGTACAGATATTGACTCCATAGTTATAACCATTCTGGCTAAATACATCACTCTTTTATTCTCATAAAATATAACTAAAAGTCATCTTGCTCTTTGCTAATCAGCAGCAGTGATAACCTTGCAACAGTGCAATAATCTCAAGCATTCTTAAATCACACCTCTGCTTGGAAGGGTGTATTGTATTGCATGTACTAATTTGACCCCTCACTACACTCTCCAAGTGGCAGAAAATGAATTAATCATCTTTCCTGTACTCAAAATGTCACTGCTATGTTGTTTTGCTATTTATTTATTTACTTTTTTTTAACTTATTTTACATTTTTTTGTAAAAACTTATTCAAACTTCAATACATAATGAAATGCTTACGTTTCAAAGAAAATGCAGCCTACCTTTCCCTTTGTGATATATTTGATTAAAAACAGATTTTGTGCTAATTACCCAAACTTGGACTGAATAAGGTTGTGGTTTATTTTTTAATTTTAAATCTATTGCTTTGCTCTGTTTTGCCAGCAGCAAACTCATATTGAGAAAAATTATGATTGTTTGGCTTTGAATGTGTATTCTTCATATGTGATTCTATGAAAAATGTTTTGCATATGTGCCTAAAGGGTAAACATAATAATAGTAACCAAATAAATAAAACATAGACATAATAATAATGATTTCATCTACACAAATTGTATCAACAATACACAATTTAAACATTTTATATAATGCAATAGAAATGCACCAAAATCATAGTGTCTGAGTATCCTAACTCATTAAATATCTGTTTAGACACATACGTCAGTATCTAAGTATCTCATAAACCTATATAAATAATCAAAGTGAAAAAATGTATAAGCACCTTTGAAAGCATCCCACACTATTTGTCACCATTCCTTCAAGTTTGGTTTCATTATATTAACTCCCCTTAAATTAGTTACGCCCATCTAGAGGGTCATAGGCTAGAAAACAATCCTCCTGAGATTACACGTAGCATGGAATCAATAGGTTTGGCTAGATAATTCTGAGGTCATAGACACTGTTATATGTATCTTTCCATCAATTATCTTGTCTATCTATCTGACTGTATCTTATCTGTCAGAATATTGGTTGTCTGTCCATCTCTGACCATATCAGGGAAGTTGCATCCTGGGCCAAAAGTAACTAACCCTCCCTTGGGTACCCTTTTCATTGTTTAAATCAAAACATATTTTTCTATGATATAAAACTGGTGAGATGATTTATTATTATCACAATGCCACATTTACATCATACATACTCGATATCTCCTATTGAGAGGTAAGAAAAATTAGAATTTCCCACAAATGTCCTGGCACGTCCTGCGGTGAATCAAGCGGTTTTCGCGAATTTCTATTCTGGGGCCGCCACAATCGCCCCACGGAGCGATCGTGGGAGCCATATTGACGGAGATGCATGCTCCGTTAATATGGCTATGCCCTCTGGCGGTCTGAGCTTCGGAAGTGAAAGTAACTTCACTTCTGTCGCTCTCAATATGGTACTTGACTGCCCCTAGTGGTAGTTAAGTAGCATAGCAATGGAAAAAAATTTAAATAAATATTTAATTAATTAAAAACTGGTTATATAGTTAGATTAGCCTATAGGGTTCAAATTAAATAATTTTTAGCATAAGGGATAGGGTTAAAATAAAATTAAAATATATTAAGGGATAGCATAAGGGTTAGAGTTGGGGTAAAATTTAGTGTTAGGGTTACATTTTGGGTTTGGGTTGTGGTCAAAAGGTCAATATAGGAAAAAAAACAAAAAACACTATTTTAGGTTTTTGCCCCATAACTCGCAAAAAAATACCGAAAAATATGGAAACATACATATTTCTGAACTCGGGACAACATTTAGAAACTATTTAGATGAGGTCTTTTTTAATGATTGTATTTGTCAAAATTATATTTTAGGTCAAATCATATTTTATGATTTTTTTGTAGTAAATTATAAGATATGATGAACATAATGGTATCTAATGAAAGCCCTTCTTATGACGATAAAAACAACATATAATTTGTGTGGGTACAGTATGTGAGAAAAAAGAAAATTGCAGCTAAACACAAACACCCCAGAAATGTCAAAACAGCCATTGTGAAAGTCAAGGTGAAAATGTCTTGTCACTAAGGGGTTAATATAATTTATTGTTTGTAAAAAGATTTGAGATTCCTCCTTGACATGTTATTTTTAATTGAATTCTGTGATCTGATAGCTTTGCTTTCTTAACTATTATATTTAAATCTAAAGTTTGAAGTGGGAAGAATTTTTATTTGTATGTATTTTTGTATGTGTTTTGATATTTTTTTTATAACAAGGAATACTAATATATACCTATATGCTATAAATCCATCAGTAATTCTTTTTTAAGATATACACTGTCACTCACTGCAATCAGTTAGAGACAGAGTTACGATGATATAATTTAAATGGAAGGAATTCACATACAATTATATGAGTGTTATTAACAAACAAACTTGTTTAATGCTCGATCATTCGGCCTGTGGAGCATCAACTGTATAAATGCATGCAGATGACACCCTAATCTATACTAGCAAAACAAATCTACAGTTTGAGACTGTGCTCCAAGACCAATTCAAAGAGGTAAAAAAAAGTGACAAAACTGTTTCAATGATCTTTAGAACACCATGTAAAATTATATAGATTACACAATTCTCAACTTGGTGCCCTGTACAGAAACAATCTTGCCTAAGCCCTATAGCAACAACACAGATACAACAAATTCTAATGCCAGTCAATGGGGATATAGAGTATGTATCTTTATATCGCACTTCATAAACTTATTGCATTATTTAACTCACTTTGTGCTACAATGCTATTACATGATACAAAATTGTGACATGTTAAAAGAGTTAAACTGACTACAGCCAGAATCACATGTCATCTGTCCAGTTTTGTCTGTTTGGCTGTTACCACCTCCTATAACCTCCGATCTAGTACCATAACTTTTTTCCTATCCCACAATATATAAAGTAAGTGGTTTGGTCCTCATTTTTCTACAGAGAAATTGTGGAATAACCTCAGGGACACCATCAAATATTTATCCAGTCTAAAATTTCTTTAAAAAACCTCTGTCAATATACCTTAATAGAGAATGGACCTGTCTTCATGGTTTATTATATTTCACTTGTTTTCTTACCTGTTCGTGTTCTGTGTTAAAATTCTACATTTGTATTTTTTTTTTGTATTTTTTATATTATTTTGTAACAATGCAATGCAATGACCCAGGACATTGTAGAAAACTAGAAAAATCTCAATGTATTCTTCCTGGTAAAATACTTTATAAATAAAAATACTATAAATGACAAACCATAAATTCACAATTTTATACACCCTTAAAGAAAATTGACACTGTGTTAAGTTAACTATGTTTTAACTGACAATTTTTGTAAGTCTAAACAACGATCATGGTCCTAGCAGTTTAACATTAACTGGGATGCCATGGAAGACGTGGTATATAATAACAATAAGGTCCCTCTGTATGTAGAAAAATCAATACTACAACAAAACAGGCAAGAGTCACTGATACTGAAACCATGAAATTGCATCAAAGAAACCTCTTTGAAAACAATAAAAAAGGTAACAACATACTTCAAAAGCTGTTAGATATCATGTAATAGTAGGAAGATTTTTCAAGATAATAAGACGTATTTTCATTGATATGTGTATAACTATTGTTAATGGAAGTTTCACAAGCTACTAGTTGCAAAGTCAGCCTCCTCCATAAAGAAATCCTATCTCTATGTGGATATGGCATGATTTTAATGTTCCTTAATGGACATATTGTGGAAAAGATAATCACGCTACAGATTTCCAGCTGTTCAAATACAGAATCCAGCTTCTATTATTCATAGATTTCAAAATATCCACTCTGCCATTTCACACTGAACACAATTTAAAATCAAAAGAAACATTATTTATCACTTTCTGCCTTCTAAAGACTTTTTTTTTTTTTATCAACCCAGTCCCACTATAGAGGACTAATGATGGTTTTTGATGTACTGGCATACATCTGTGTGGCGGATGACATTTTATAACACACTATGTAAGTGTTGATAATGGAAATCAATTTAAAATTTGAATATTTGTCTACAGTGGTCATACGCAATCAAGGATTTACTTTATGTTTCCTTTAAACTGCACTTTTGCCATGTATTAAATCAAATAAATCTTTACTGAATCTGTTTTCAGCCTCTTACATCTTTATCATGCCTTTCAATACTTACAGATAACTGAACTGACAGTGCAGTGGATGAATTATTCCACTAAAGACAGCTTATCCATAAAAGACAGGATACACAAAAAAAGGAGGAGGGGAATGTGTCCCCTTTATGTGAAGGACAACATAAAGATGGTTTTATGCACTGAAGAAAGCCATAACAAAAACTAGGTGTCTTTATAAGCTGACAGAACAATTGCCTGTCACTGTTGTGCTATGTTAAAATAAATTGGATTTGTTTTAGTGGTGGTTCCAAAGATTGTAAGAGAAGGATATAACAATTTGTGGAAACTTCATTGTACTGAACATGCTACTGTCTAATTTCTGCCATCTTGGGTGTAGTTTTGAGGCTACTTAACACATGTTATTTAAAGATGTGCTGGAGAAAGATGGGAGACCTGGAGAAAGATGGGAACGCTGGAGAAATAAAGGAGAGCTGGAGAAAGATTGGAAAGCTGGAGAAAGATAGGAAAGCTGGAGAAAGCTGGGAAAGCTGGAGAAAGATGGGAAAGATGGAGAAAGATGGGAAAGCTAGAGAAAGATAGGAAAGCTGGAGAAATATAGGAAAGATGGAGAAAGATGGGAAAGCTAGAGAAAGATAGGAAAGCTGGAGAAATATAGGAAAGATTGAGAAAGATGGGAAAACTGGAGAAAAATGGGAAAGCTGGAGAAAGATGGGAAAGCTGGAGAAAGATTGAAAAGCTGGAAAAATTGAGAAAACCGCCGAAAGATAGGAAAGCTGTTGATGGTTGATTTTGGTAGTTTGCAATGTTGTATTTTGGTATTGTCTTACACATATTTGGCTATATTGATGGAATTCAGTGTTCTAGAGATTCAAAAATCATTTTAAGTGCAGTATTTCATTTTAGTCTTTCTCGTGCACATCCATGTCTTACAAGGATTATGTTTCTAAGAAAGGCTATCTCAGCCAACAAAGTAAATCTGCAAAAAAGCTTCTCTACTCAAATGCTAATCTTGTTTGTGTATACAAGGTTTTTACATTAGAGATTTCATGAAAGCCAGATGGTATAGTTCAACACTATCATACAGAAAATGTATTAGTCATGAAAGGATATGTGTTAATTATTACTAAAATGAAAATGATCAAATCTCAGGATTTATTTTCTGACACTCTTTGTTTATTTAACTCCTTCCCAAAACAACACGTCATGACAAACTGTCCCGTTGAGGACAATTGATGACAAACTGCCCTGTTGAGGACCATTGATGTGCCTGGCATATCCAGTGCTGTATTTAACGCGAGGCATCCTAGGCGGATGCCTAGGGCAGCACATTTTTGGGGGCGGCAGCGCCCCCCAGCCCTGAAAAAAAAAAATGTAAAAAAAAAAAAAAACCCGGCCCTTAAAAAAAAAAAAAATGTAAAAAAAAACAAAAAACCCAGCCCTTTAAAAAAAAAAAAAAAGACGCGCTTACAGTCAGAGATGGAGGTGAGAGGGGATCGGAAGATCCCCCCTCACCATCGCTCTGCCTGCCAGGCTGCACGGGGAGCCGAACAGGCAGCACAGAGAAACCTCTGTGCTGCCTGTTCGGCTTCCCGTGCAGTGTGCCGACACGGAAGTGCCGACAGCCACGTGACGGGCGCGCTGACGCGCGCCCGGTCACGTGACCTGTCGGCACAATCGCCGGAAAGCCGAACAGGCAGCATGGAGGGACCATGCTGCCTGCCTGCCAGGGAAAGGTAAGTGCTGATGGGAGACTGTGTGTGTGTGTGTGTGTGTGTGTGACTGAGTGTGATGGGAGTCAGAGTGTGTGTGATGGGAGACAGTGTGTGTGACTGAGTGTGATGGGAGTCAGAGTGTGTGTGATGGGAGACAGTGTGTGTGACTGAGTGTGATGGGAGTCAGCGTGTGTGTGATGAGAGACAGTGTGTGTGACTGAGTGTGATGGGAGTCGGAGTGTGTGTAATGGGAGTAGGAGTGTGTGACTGAGTGTGATGGGAGTGTGTGTGTGATGGGAGTATGAGCTTGATGTGAGTCTGAATGATGGGGCATGTCTTAGGTGTGTAACGTGGGTGTGCAGCTTGGGTAGGGGGGTGTCCGGATTTTGTCTGCCTAGGGCAGCACAAAATCAAGATACACCACTGGGCATATCATGCAGTAACGATTACAGTATCTGCAGTAACTAGACAGGTTATCCATGCAGCAACAAGGTAGATCATCCCTGCTGCATTTCTATATCTGTGCAGCCACCTATAGACTTCATTGTCCACATTGCTATGTTTTTGGCTAGCTGAACATAATATGAAATGTCATTTGCAAAATAATATGTCCAACTTTGATAACTGGAATGATCCAAAATTGGCTCTGAGTTGGCCATATAAACCTAGCAAGGTGCATGTGGGGTATCAATATACTCATGGTGATTCTGGGATTCATAACACTATCAATGTTACAATGAGTCTATTGGCACTTATGAAATGAAAGAGTTTGGAAATACCAATGTGCTGCCAGTAATAATGGTCTTTTTATTTCCAAAAATAAGTACACGAGGTACTCCCAAATTCATCACAAATATTGAATATTTTTTGCAGGGTTTTTTTATCAGCTGTTGTAGATGAGTAAATGGGTGCTGAAGTAAAAGTTGGAAATAGTGTTTGTTTTTTAAATTTTACACACCGCAGAAATGATAAAACAGCCATTGTCCAGAATGGTAGAAAACTGTCAAACATTCGATTATAAAGGGGTTAATACATTGTTGATTTTGTGCTATATTTATGAAATATGTATTAAGGATATTCAGTATGTTTTTTCATTTATTTCTGCACAGATACTATGACTAGATTTATTTATTGTCTTTGAAAACTGCCACATTTGTAAGAATTTAATATCCAATTTTGGTAAAGATTGATATCTTATTATAAATGAATGTTTATACAACCATTTAATACATTTTATATAAAAATACTTCAAGCTTTGGAAAAGTATAAACAAGTTTATAGCCAGATGTGTGTTGTTTGTTAATATATGTAACTGTCAATACAACACAGATTTTATGACATTATAATAAGAAAGAGAGCTATATGAGTCTGGAAATTATATATAGTAGATTGTTTGCTCCATAGTATTTAGCATCTATGTTTTATAGCAAAGAAATATTTAATTATATCAGTCACATTTATGTATCACAGGGATATTCCTTCACCATTGCATTGTTTACTTTATACAGCATTATATTACACAAAATAAGACAGAATGAGCAACTATCGCCCTCCAATTGTTTAACCCCTTAGTGACCGAGTGCTATGCTGCATTTGATGTGCCTTGAAGAACAGAATTCCATTATTTTTGTCATACGTTTACTGAACTGTGAATTTCTTTCTTTCTGTTCAGTCCACCCACACAAATGATATATCATTTTTTAAAGGATGGATAGGGCTTTCATTTGATACTATTATTTTCATCATATGATATCATTTACTATTAAAAAATATATAAAATATGATGAAAATATGCCATAAAAAACGTCCACATGGGTTAAGGGGTTAATGACTGCAACCACCATAATTCCATACAGTTCAGGGAATTCAGGAGCGGCAGTCCATCAGAGGTTTGAGGGTAATCTTTACTATATCCTAGAATGTTTGCTCTATTGTTCACTGCCATAAACATTACAAATTCCACTCACTGTTACAGTTATCTTTCTCTAAAACAAAACATAGCAACATTTATGACTATACCTAGGTATTTGCTCCCTGTTAGTGTTTTTATGGTGATTTTAAGGCCAATGTATGATATTTGTTTAGCCACTTGGAAGAATATTAATGCATGAACAAAAACTAATAAACACATGTACAGCATTATTTAATGATAAGCTACATTGTTTTGGAGCTCTGTTATGCACTCATACGCTGCAAAAATTCAGAGCTCCTAGAAAATAGGGGCACCATAGAAGGAACAAAAATGTATGCTTGAGGAGTTGCAAATGACAGCAGTTAGAATAGACGGACTCCAGATCGAGCGATGGGCTGTAGCATGTGTTTAATCCAAAAAATATATTGTACAGCCAGATGAATAGCCGGTGAACCAGAAATCGCCTACGCGTTTCACACCAAACTAGGTCGCTTTGTCAAGGTTGCACCATAGAAGGAAAGTGGGACAGAGATATTTGAGGTAAACATAGAGACTGTCCTTCCTAAAAAGGACATGTAGGAGACATACAGTTATAATAGGTGGTTAATGTAAATTGATAAAAAATATATATGTTTTTCTAGATTTAGGAGATGTTTTAAAATACCATACTATGAAGTGGACTGCAATTTATAAGGATCTAGTCACAAACTTATTACAAACGAGGCCCACCAGGAGAACAATTGCTCCGTGAATTCACCATTTCATGAGGTGAGAGAAAATATTATATATCAAATTAATATTGATCTTTCTACACAGAGTAAAGACCTAACATTATTCATCAGCTTATTTACTGATACTGGACAATTCCTCTAACTGCATATCTCCTTTATACCACAATTGTATTCAAACTGGTAGAATATTAGATATATATGACCTTTAAATTGTACACATTAGCTTTAGTAATTTGTACTGCCTCACAAAAATGAGAATTTTACCCCTGGGACATTATCCGGTAATGTTGAATGATTTTTATAATATTTGCCACTAACACAACTTTTTGAACTGATCTGATGTTTGTAGTTTATTTAGAAAGAGCAGTGAATCTTGGGAACAGTGTTGTCATAGAGATAGCAAAGGACCAAATAAATTTGGGATTCTGGATATTAATAGCAGAAAAATTCTAGTCCATATCATTCTGAAAGGAGGATACAGTTACATGAGGAAAGCATTAGATGAACTATGTAAATAGTCTTTCTATTCTTCTATTAATAATATGTTATGACATAATGAAGAGGCATAAACATGTTAGGGATTTGCCCAAAATGTGTGCATTAAATGCAAACCCCTGACATAAACTTGTAGTTTATGACAACTTTTCTACATCATAACAGAGACTTTCTTAGTGATCATTGTAATGTCATGCACACAACTTTGAAAGCTCGAATACATCATATGAAGGCAAATGTATGAAATGTAACATCTGGAACACTGTAAAAAAAAAACATGCTTTCATGAAAAGTGGAATTCATTTTGTTTTAGCCAGTATGCGGACCTGTCAGTTTGTATCAGTGTTAGAAACCAAGATTCAGAAATGTTGGTTGATCAGTATATGAAAGATGTTAATGTAAATTCATAATACATATGTGTTGTTTGTTTTCAGTATAAAGATGTAAAAAGGAGGCTTCCAGAGATCTGGATAACCTTGATTTAGTTTTAATTTAGATATTTTCCTTTAGAGGAATAGTGATCACCTAATGGATTGTCTTATTGTCTTTATTGTCAATCATTATTTATTGTACAAGGGATCCTTTATGGGAAATAAAATTATACATTTTAGAGAATAGATTTGTTGCCAATAGAAATAAGCAAACATATCATTATATTGTCTGCTTACTGACTTCCATAATAACATTTTCATTGCTCGTCTCTTAGACATTAAAAAGGCCAAATAGCAAATAGAATAAAAGAAAAGGTTCCTTGGAGGTTACAAACATAATAGTTCTACCACTGACAAAAAATAGCTATGACATTAACTACCTTGTATACTAGCCATTTACTGCCTCTTACTGTAAAATATTCCTAGTGACCTTATATGTTATAATAAATGGATGGAATGCTCTCAAACATGAAGTAGTGGATTTAATTATGTAAAAACTTAAGAACACTATACACATGTCCACATGTTTATTTAAAAACATGTACAGTAACGAGTTATGTTATAAGGCTACTTCTTTTATTCATCTCTAAAAGTTTGTTTGTTAGATCTTATCTTTGTAACGAATGCAGTACTGTATCATTCCCCCTTATTTTTTTCTTTATACTTATATTCTGTATTTTTTTTTTAAATGTGATGTTATAATAAAACTGTGTTCCCAAAAGGTGTCGCAAATCAATGAAGTTATATTCAACTATTTATGTAGCCCCACTAATAGAGCATAAATAACTTGATAGGGATTTTGATACACTAGAATACAATATCTGTTTTAAAATATGTATGTTTTATTAAACAGATGTTCTTGAAGTTCACCGAAACAGAGATGCTTCCTATAGAGATGAACTGCAAACTATCCTTATGTTTTTATGCAAGTAAGATTACTGATTTTAATTCAAGGCACATGATCATCTATCAACATAAATCTGTAATAGATGAACCACCCCCATGTTCAGAGTCAATACTGGATACAAAATTAGAGATGCAACAACATTAGATTTGTAGAAGCCAAATATGGATGAAATCATGTTATTTTATGTTATATAAATCAATGACTGACCCTAACATTTCCCTTACAGCTAATGAGTTGGAAAAGCATAGCATTATTGAGCAATATTAATGTGACTGCCTTACATTTCTTGTGCCTGCATGGTCTGCAATAACACAATAAACATGTATTAAACAAAGGACATATCTAGCAATATTTTTATTCAACCTTTTTGCTGCTGGGTTAAAACGGTATGCACATCTTGTACTTTCTGAAACCAGGTACTGTACTAGGTTTCTTTTTATCGGACAGCAAAGATCAATAGAGCATATAGTATACATCCAATAGGTCACTGAAGAAAAGGGTAATATAGAATCAAGAGCGTTGGGAGTAAATTAGAACTCTGTGACTCTAGGGGCTGGTATTTGTTAATAGTGGAAGAATTAGTGGATTAATGTATTAACAACATGCAAACTAATTAGACTTAATATGACCAAGCAAGTTATCAAAGGTTCAATCTTAAATATAGGATAATAAATGAGATAACATGTTTTAAAAAATACAATACTCATATATTAAATTCTGAAGAAATACTCACACAGGTAAATAAACTAAGTACAGCTGATGTTAATTATGGTTAAGTTGTACACTGATTTATATTCACACTAATGATTGATTATGCTCTTTAACTGTTGAAGATGATTTGTGAATCTTGAAGATGATTGTAGAGTTTATATCTCTGAAAGAGGTCTAACATCTAAGAAATGTAAGCTTTCCTTTGTGAAACGCTTAAGACATGTTAAATGGATTGTTTTTGACAGGTACAACATTGTAAGTTCTTAGAAAATTTTTAGTGATTAATAATAAATTGCGGAAAAGTCTAACATGTTCACTTATAATCAAAGCCTTTATCAAAGTCAATACCATTTCCAGAGGTTGATTTTAATGAGCATTTTATTCTCAATGTAATAATTTCAGGATATGTGTGTCTATAAATACGTGTGCCTGAACATATCTACAGTAATACAAACAAGTAAAACAATAATATTCTAGCATTTCATTTGCCTTTAGCTGGTGATGGTAACAATAAAGTGCAATGTGATCCTTTCTAACAGATGTGCTCCCATGCTCCATTACGCTCACTTGTAGCTGAAATTATAATCACATTTCTTTTCCTTGATGCTTTATTTTGTATTCATCCAAGTAAACACTATTAACCGATTTGTGAAAAATCTAGTATGTGTACGGGCACACAATACAATCCATGGCTGACCGTGCCAGTACATGTATGGGATCATTTCATTTCATACCGCCACAAATCCATGATCGGTGGCAATGTGGCTTTCCAGGTAAGATAAAAAATGGCAACTGAACTGCCCACTTGCTGTAGCAGCCAGTCAAAGCAGTGGGTGGTTAAAAAAGAGAGGCATGCACTCAAACCCAATGCAAATCGGGTGAGAGGGGTTCCAGGATGCCTCTTGATTGTAATCACTTGAAATTCATCCTTATTAAGTGTTCTTGCATAGCAAGACCACTTAATATTATCTCACATATATATTCTTATTCTTATTATAGCCAAATTTACCACCCTAACTCCTCCCACAGTTTCTACACTACATAGACAGTAATATACCGAAAAGTGCGGATTGTTCCCGATTGGTGTGCTATTACTTTGTGGAACGTTTCGGTGAATGGTTCACTAAATATCGTCGTTTTTGTGGCGAAATTGGCCCCATAGGAATGAATGGCGGAATGTTCAAAACTAGAGTGGGAGCTGACAAAAGCTAGAGTGTGTGCTGAAAAATCAGGACATGATTTCTAAACGGCCACCACTCCCTCATTTTCAAGCCCACCTACACAAATCTTATATCAAAACGTTCAGCTATCTCTGCTGCCAATAAACATGTCCACGGCTAAGCCATAGTCCTGATAGTTTTCACAATATGACCATTTGTTTGCAACTCACGCCGTCCATTGAATTAATTGAAACTCCACTCTAGCCACCTCAAATTTGAAGGGCAATATCTAAACTGCGACTGTGCCTTCATTTTTAATATTTCAGAGACATACTGTGCATCAAAATTTAGGTCTGGGTCTTGTGATTCTCACAATATAAAGTTCTTCCCTGTAAGATTTATAGTTTTTAAAATACGGCCGTTTGAAGATGGCAACCGCACTCAGACCTTTCCACAGTTACTCCAGCCACTCCAAACACACAACAGTTACTCAAGCCTCTCCACCCAGTTACTCCGCCCACTCCAGTTGTAGACTACTGGTGGAGGCAAGAACACTTCACAACATTTCCCCAGAAATTGTAGCTTCTCTAGTTCATTATTGAATTTGAATCAGTAATCAAAGGATTGAGTCTCTAAAATGGTTTCAAAAGAAAACTGATCTTAAAGAAACAATATATACTCTGTAGGGATGCATTTTATAAGTAAGAGGGCACTTTGGTTGAAACACACCCAGATAAAGTAGCAATATGGCTCTTGACTCGAAACGAACATTGAAACAAAAAAAACAAAAACATTGTAATGGAGAGGTTTATTGCTTTGGCGTTGTCAAATAGCAAACAAAAGTGTGCACCAAAAGCTTCTTCTTCTGCTAACTGAATATGGTGTGAGCTAGAATTAGCTATTCTTGTACATGCTCAATGGATTTATCTCATGAGTATGTTTTGGGTCCCCACTGACATTTAGTTCACTTCTAATTCACTTTTGTCATGACTTCTCAAAGAAAAGATACAGTATAGAAAAATTAAATTGATAAGTTAGATACCAAACAAGCAGCAGAGATGGTTATCACCCGGATTCAATTAGTATTAATAAATGCTCAGTTGGCCACACTGTATCTGTAGTAATGAACTTTACTATTGCAGAACATAACACAGACTAAACATCCTAAACTGTGCCTTTTCAGAAGTCGATTGTGACTAAGATATGCCTCCATACTCTTGCCCCCAGAAAATCAGGTTGCAAGGGGGTACTGTCTTCCACAAAGTGGCACAGTTGGGAGGTAATGTATTAAAATAATGAAAATTAGTTATAAAATTATTTATAAAAAATAAAATAAAATTATCCGAGGAGAAATACTGTATTATAAGGTGATAGCTAGTGTATTTTTAATTTGCTAGACTGAAAAAAAAACAAAATGTTATAGAATTGCAACAAGTGTATGCTCACATGTTGTAATTTAAGTAGAAAATATCTCTGCAGACAGAAAATAATTAATTATTATTGAATAAAGTTAACAGCTTGAAAAATGTTACTTTTTTTGTCCTGTGCACTTATTTGATTTTGGAGACTTTGGTTGGCCAACATGTTATTTTATAGGAATCTGCAAAGGCAAGGTTGCTTGATGTCTGAAAATAAAACTATGCTGCTAAGTATGCCATCTCCTGCTGACCATTACAACCCCTGTTGCAGTCTTCAAAACCCTCAGAACATTTCTATTGTGTCTTTAAAGAATGCCATGTGACTGTTGAAATGACTAAATAAGTGAAAGAGTACAGTAAAAAGGTGAAAGCTCACCTGGCTGATAAAATGTTAACTTAAATGTAAAACAGAAAATATGTTCTTTTACTTGTATTCAAATGATTTTTTAGACACACACACACACACACAGTCAGTCAATCATACATATGTAATACAAACACTTTTTAAAAACCTGCTGATCAATACAATCAGGTACACACACATACAGTCAGTCACATATACACACAAATACAGTCAATCACACATACAGTCAGTCAATCACACACATATCCTGTCAGTCAATCATACACACACACACACACAAACAGTCAATCAGACACACACACACATCCAATCACACATATCCAATCAGTCAGACATACATAAGACATGCCTTTTTTTTAATCTTAAAAAAACCAAAAAACTGTTGATCAATTAATATTTCCCCCCTCCCTGCTGCAATACCTCATTGCAGGGAAAGGTAGCATTTTGTCTCCAGGTTTGTGTGTGCCTCTTACAAAGGCACAGACCATCATTGCGTCTAGCCCTGCACTTGGTCATTATATCGCGGTGCATAAGGGGAAGGAGCAGGAACTATGTGCAGCCAGTCCACACACTCTGCTCTCTTGTGCACCTCTTTTTAAAAGTACAAAAATAAAAATGACCTCAGCGATGACGGCACCATATGGGGCTTACAATACCCGGGTGCCAGGTCTTATTTCCTGGTCACCATGGTGACCTGGCGCTTGGGGTTTGTCGAGCCCTTTATTAATATCAGCACCAAAACTGTGCAGTGGGAGCTTCATGGAATGGGTTTTCATGGCTGAGCAGCTGTATGAAGGAAACTCTTAATGCTTCAGCATACCAAGATATTCTGGATAATGCTATGTGTCTAACAATGTGGCGACCGTTTAGGGAAATCCCTTTTCTATCCCAGTAACCTGTGCCCCAGTGCACAAAGCAAGGTCCATAAAGACATGATTGAGTGAGTGTAGTGTGGAAGAACTTGACTGTCTCACACAGTGCCCTGATCTCAACCTCATCAAACACCTTTGGAGTGAAAATTGCGAGCTGGGCCTTCTTGTCCAAAATCAGTGCCTGACCTAACAAATGCTCTACTGAATAAATGTTCAAAAAGATACCACATAAATACTCCAAAATATTGTGAAAAGCCTTCCCAGAAGAGTGGGAGTTGTTATAGTTGCAGAGGGGGGAACAACTAAATATTGATGTCTATGTATTTGGAATCCAGTGTCATAAAGGTTCCAATTGGTGTAATGGTCAGGTGTCCTAATACATTTGTCCAAATGGTGTATTAGTGTAAGTTATCTTACATATTGGTTTTACAGTACACATATTAGTGAATACACTCCAGTATCCATAGTTTATATATATGCTTTTTGCACATAATGCAGCTCTCAACAATAAAAAGTTGACCAACACTGTCTACCACATGACAGATTTTTTACTGTATTTAAAAACAGATAGAATGGATGTGTATGTTCAAAATAATGCTGGGGTATGCATTACTTAACAGGCATTTTATTATATAATTTTTATGTTATGCATATTGCTTTCATGTGTGACTTTAAATGTTATGAATATGTATGCATATGTTGGCTTTCCATAATTAGGTGAAAATAATTATAATTTTAACATATATTGTAAACTTGTAAGCAGTGTAAAACAAAAAAAATCTATTTATTTAAAAGGCGATACAAATGAAGGTGGCATTTTAATGTTAATCATATTAACCACTGCACGATTTGGCACCGCACTTTGGAAAATTGGTAACGCTGACCTATTGCCATTCACTGGATCATTAAATCTGCTTTTCAACATGTTTTACAAATGTGTTGGAAAGTAATTAATTTTTACCCACTATGAGTTCTGCTTTAGCAGAGAACAATTTTTAGACTAACAAAAAATATTGCAATGCCATGGACTGGATAATTCATTTTGAATTGTTGGGCTTTCAGATAATTTCCTTGCCTATAGAAATATTGATTAATAATATTTATATGATATATAAATTTATATATATAGTATTTTCTGATACTGTGTATATGATGCTTAAACATCCTTTTTTTAAACTCGCGCTTCATTAAGTCGTTGCAGCTTGCTAGCAAATTACAGGGAGGGTTAATTAGACTAACCTTAGACTAACCTATTAAAAAGTACTAGCAAAATAGATTGCTTTCTGTGCCCACTAAACAGTAGGTGATATTATGCCTTGTATAACCAAAACGTTGTATTTGTACTGTGCTTATATTGTGCCATTTTTATGGGTGTGGGGACACTCTTTGTTGTGTACAACTTTCACTCAGTAACACTATTATAGCAGAATCCTTGCAGTAAACATAAGAATAATATGTATAGTATTAGATGCCTTTGGCAAGCTTAGCGCACCAATGTTTTCCCTACGGCTTAACTACAGGTGGTCTGCAATAAATATGTTTTCTAGAGTTCAACCAGTTTACACCTAGGGCGGCCAACTTGAGGGGGGTGAGAAGCAGCATTCTGAAGGGGTAGCAGCAGAGGAGAAAGGGACAGTTCTTCACAGCTACCTAAATGCAGCCGCTTCACAGCGAACCTCCAGTTCATCGCATGAGAGGTCATCAGAGAGAGTTCATTGTGGGACAGTTCATCGCAGGATCAAGTACAAGGTGAGTATTATTTGTATAAGGCCTTAATGTTAATGTTAGAATTAGGGGTCGGTATTAGGGTTTAGGGGTCAGTGTTAGTATTAGGGCTTAGGGGTTAGTGTTAGTATTAGGGCTTAGGGGTTAGTATTAGTATTAGTATTAGAGGTTAGTGTTAGTATTAGGGTGTAGTGTTAGTATTTGGGCTTAGGGGTTAGTATTAGGGCCTTTCACCACTGACAGTTCAGCGCTCAAACTGCCGTGCTGAACTGTCAGTGGTGAAACAGGTGAAAAGAACTGTCCTAAACCCGCAGCAGAGTCAGCGCTACTACTGTTGTTGGTATGTCCTGTGGTGTAACACAGTTTAGTGATACACCACATGTCCTCCCTCATTGCCTTGTACTGCCTTCCCAGAAGACATTCAGGCTGCCCCACCAGATGACCAGAAATGCATCTCTGCTGTTACTTGGAACTGATCAAGGCAATATGGGGGCTACATTGTGCAGCAATAATTGATGTGGGGGCAATCTGTCACTGTGGACATAGATGTGGGGGCAATCTGGTAATGAAAGGTTTGACTAATAATGGTTGGGAGCGCATAAGTTTAGTATGGCCTAGGGCAATACAAAATCTAAGTATTCCACTGAATTCACCCATTAAAAGAGATAGTCTCTTTATTCGGGCATGTTCTGGGGATGTTACTATTAAACAACACGCACATGCTGTTACTATTACACAATTTAATAGTCCTCGTTTAATCCTTACAAAGCAAAACAAAGGCAAACACACATACCATAGGGGGTATACAAATAATAAATGATACTCTCCCTACAGACTGACAGCACACACAAGAGCGCTCCTTCAGCATTCACAAAATGGTACAAATCTTCACAGAGGGGCGCACTTATTCAGGGAGAGAAGAAATGCAAAAAACAGCGGGCACTCCCAACATATGTGTATATAGTCCCCCCTATATGTTCCACATCTCCAGCATAGGTTAGACATATCTTGATACATTTTTGATAACACAGCTGACACTCTGTACCATCTATTGAAGAGTTTTTTTTATTTTTTTACCCTTTACATTTTTGAGAACTTTCTCTAGAATATACAAAATGCTGTGTTAACATTTCCATTCAGAATTATAATAAATGCCCTTGTAATGCCCTTGTGAAGTTTTACTATATAAACCACTGGATACTCTTTCACTCAAATGCATGAAGAATATGTCACACAGAAGACTTTAAACCATTACAGTCTTTTGTAGGCACATATGATGTTATTTGTCTTTAAATATTATATAAAACAAATGGAGAAACATATGAGGGTCTACTAAATAAAAAAGAGCATTGCAGGGAATGGAGTGTCTGAGTTGGAAAAATTCTCACATTCAGCTGTATTAGAGAATATTTCCAACTGGCCTAAAGTTTGAAATTCCCTTCTCAATTCCCTGCAATGCTTTCTCTTTTGAATAAACTCTATGTGTTGGCAGAATTATTCAGTTTATCAAGTCTGCCCAATTTTCAACCTGTTGTAAAGTCCTCAAATCTTACATAGTACTTGCAGTTATTTTATGTTCATGATAGCCTTGTGTTTGTCACATGCATGCTTTAACTCTTTTACTGTAATATCTATATATAACTATTTTGTTGAAATGCTCTTCCATGCATCCACTACCCTCAGTACATTAATACTTTTACACTGATGAGACTCTGATTGATTATGTCCTCTTGTCCTGATTTTCTTTATGTATTTAAATGTTTATATTATATCCCATCTGATGGAAGGGTTTCTTCCATGCTATGAACCTTTGGCTTTTCCTGCTTTTTAGTAGTGTTTCTCTGGATATCTCATATCTCAAAATATCTATGTCCTTCTGGAGATGTGACCTAGAACTGCTTCTCACCAGTGATCAGCATGAACACTTCTCTCTACTTCTACTAGTGCTCCTCTCTATTCAAACAAGTATATCATTCTGTTAGCATTCCATGCTGCTCTATTACAATAAATGCCTATCATGAAGTTAACGGAAATAATTACCCCTAAGTGTCTTCATCAGATGTTACCAGCAAAGTATCGAACATAATATATTCTGCTTTAGATATTTATGACCCAATTATATTATCTTACATTTATCAACATCAATCTTGAGTTACCACAAACTTGATCATTTTTTCTAATAAATTCTATTTATTCTATAAATAATAATAAATTCTATTATTATTCTATAAATAATATTTTTGGTCATTCTACCAAAATCATCTAACTCGCTGCAAATCTTTGTGTTATCAAGAAAAAGGAATACTTCAATAATTTCTGTAATATCACTAATAAAAATACTAAAGAGAATGGGTCCAAGGGCAGGCCCTTAAGGTACTTAGGTAATAACAGGACATTCATCCAAATATGACTACAACCCTCTGTTGTTTGTCATTCAGCCTCTACCTAATCCATGAAAAAATATAACTATATTTACAAAACAATTTTACCATTTGTCTCACTACCATTATGTTATCATTCTATTTCTCCACACTCAAAATCTCAGAACCTATCATATATGCATACCACACAAGCCTTGTATTACTTTGGGGGTCTATCTTTGGGGTCTGTTCACTAAGCATTGACGTGCGGTAAATTGATAAGTGAATATTAAAAAAAAAGACCAAAATAGCTGAGATATTTTGGCCTGATTTTCATACATCTCCTGTGCATGGCGTGTAGAAACCAATAACTTAAAATCCTATTTTAATGTAATTCATATGTCATTAATACAATTGCTAGTCATTTGACCTGCAAATTAATATTTTAGCAGTTATTTTAAAATATAATTTAGGTACCTGTCGGATAAATGTGCACCATACACTTTATTGCAGTCTGTGCAGCAGCAGGCCCAGATGCAGAAAAAGGTACCCAAAGTTTATTTTGAAAAAACTCCTAAAACATGCATTTGTTGGCTGCAAGTCTAACAGCTGCATAGATGACATTAGGAGTATACTAGAATGGAACTTTGTTATGTGATTCATGAGGGCCTTTAATGCTACCGGTGTGCACTAAATAGAATGCCTTGGTATCATTCCTTCCCTTCGGCAATTTGACAGAGGAAGTATCTACAGGTGCTTTAGTATACAAACAAACAAATGTACCACTTAAACACCATGTTAGAACTGCTACAAGTGCTCACAGAATGTAATAACATCACACAATAAATACATGTTAATAATAAGGATCCCAACAACAAAGCATAAACATTACTAGCATTAAAGCATGTGCAGCAAGGTGTATATTATTTGTTTGGCACGACTGCAAAGCTTCCAAATGCAAACATTTTTACTCATTGGATTAACATTTGAGCAAGCTGCAGGCGGCAGCGGTGGTTTAGGCATTGAGTCATATGTAGTGATAATTTTAATGAGAGATAAAATACTAGAAATAAATAGCAAACAACAAATTCTACTCTGACAATGCTGCAAGTGCTTTTTTTTCTACAACATTAACTTTCACGCAGGAGCAGTCACAATCGCCTAAGGGTGGCATTAAACCTTTGAATCTGAATTGGAGCAAAATACATTTTTTAAATCTACTAATCGGGTAACATTGGGTACATTTCAGAAGCTGCATATTTCATCTGAATTATTTTAGAAAATATATTTCATTTGAGTCAGGCTACTAAGAATTCAGAGAACATTAGAATGCTCCAATAAATGTATATATCATTACACTTGCTCCGAGATATCATTGTACGATGATAAATGCCACATACTGATGAATTATATTACAAATCTAAATCTTCAAAATGCATATATTAAATAAATAACACATTCTTCAAAGACTTTACGAAGTGTTATTTAATACAACTGTTTTTCTAAACACATATACAGATAATAGATCAAATATACATAATCTTACCGTCTACGCAGGCTGGTCTTGCTCTTGTCGTGCCGGCAATCTGTCCTTTTTTACACGCACAGCGAGCTGTTTGTCGGGCTATAGTCCTTCGTGGTTGACTGCTATCTCTGTCGTATGTAACAACCTCACACGTACCTGCAGCCAGTTGACCTGGAAAAAGAGCCAGCAACAGGTACCAATGTCACTGAATGCACTACAAGCAATCAATTACAGCCAAATAGAGTGAGGGCCAACGCTGCAAAAGCCACTTTGCAACAAATGGGAAATGAGCTGGAGGATGTAATCAAACTGAGATGACATATAATTTTTCTCTGAGCTGGACATGTCAAAACCCAACAAACTGATGCTGTCAAGAAAATTGTTATTGGCCTAGAAAAGGAGAGCTGGGTCAATCAGGTCAGAGTTTTTTTGATGTAGTTTAGTATAGGAATATAACCAAGATGTTTTTTTTTTCTTCTCTTGAATGGTGACTATAGCTTTTTTTATTTGACAGTAGTGAGTAATATTTATTAACTCTTTGGATGCCCCCGCAGTACCTGACATTTAAAGGATTAAATAGTACACCACCATTCAATGTACACTTTTATGTATGTCTTGAAATATTATATTCACATTATAAGTGATATAAAATGTATATAAAGAAAGGTTTATGCAAACGACTTGGTTTTACTTTTGCATGAATTGTCAGCATTAACATGCACTGACTATATCTTCAAACGCTATTGTAATTGTGAATTATTATCTTCCCAGGTGTGAAATGTATAAATTATGCAGTATCTAATGAAGGTGAAAAACTGTTGTTAATGAGGCAACTGCTATTTTTTTTATAACATTTGCTGGAGATGTAATACAACTATGCTTTCAGCTTCATATACGTGGAACTGGCAAATGTGCAACCATGTTAAATTAAGTATTTTCCTCTATATGGGTGAGTTGAGCTTAACCGTCTGCTGCGCTTTACATTGAAACAGAATATATTTGGCACACACATGTACATAAATGTAAAAGGCCCTAAGCCTAATCACAATACCCTGTAATATGGTAGTGCAAAACTACCGGTAGTCCAACACGTAACACGTTTGCTCTGTCCCCCTAGATCATCAGGGGAGGGCATACAGGTGGCAGAGCACCCTATTTTTCTTTTAGATTCTGGGCCTGATAATGAAGGCAATCTCTGCAACCCTAATTGTTACCCTACTGGCCTGTGCTGTCCTCAATGTATTACACATGTTGTCTAGTGATATAAATGGAAGACACCACTGGCACATTTAAAATACATTTTTCTCTACTACATTTTTAGTACTACATATGTAATGAATGTAATAATTAAAATAATAAAGTAGAAAAAAGCACCATTTGCAAAATGATCACTTTACAGACAAAATTAACTTCAAAAATGGTACACCCTGAACTTAAGTCTTTAGTAATGTAGAGTTGTGGAAGTTAAGCTTCCGAGGACAGATGAGCTACAACCTCGGACCTGTGCTATAAGTGTAAGACATTTTAAAATTTCAAATATGTTACTAAACAAATCACAAGAGAGAACCCATATTCCATAGTTAAATGTTTAATTATATATTTTCAATATACACAGTGGCATATCTGGCAGGAGCAGCATGGAGGACAGACTAGGAAATATATTTACCCCTGACTATGGCTAACAGCAGACAATGGGTCCAGTGGGATCAAATAGCAAGCAAATAGTCTGCCTTGACTGCTCACAATCTAACATTTCTATAGAAGTGCAGCATAAGGGGGTCGTCTGTGCATTATCAGAGAGTACCTGCTTCTCCCGCAGTGCACTTGTTAGTGTCAGCACTATGGTGCTCACAGAGAAGGAGCGCAGGACTCCACAGAACACTTTGCATAACAAACGTGGCCCTCTCTGTCATGAAAGGTAAAACAGCAGGAGAAGGGGCAGATGTGTGTATGTGGTGAATGTGTGTCTGTGTGAGTGTGTGTATATTTGTCACAGCTTCTGTGACTGCATGTGACTGTGTATGTATGCAGGTCTCTGTATGTATGTGACTGTGTCTATGTCACTGTGTGTGCATCAGTGGTGTATCTTGATTTTGTGCTGCCCTAGGCAGACAAAATCCGGGCACCCCCCTACCCAAGCTGCACACCCACGTTACACACCTAAGACATGCCCCATCATTCAGACTCACATCAAGCTCACACTCCCATCACACTCAGTCACACACTCCTACTCCCATCACGCACACTGACTCCCATCACACTCAGTGACACACACTGTCTCCCATCACACACACTCTGACTCCCATCACACTCAGTCACACACACTGTCTCCCATCACACACACTCTGACTTCCATCACACTCAGTCACACACAGTCTCCCATCGCACACACTCTGACTCCCATCACACTCAGTCACACACAGTCTCCCATCACACACTCTGACTCCCATCACACTCAGTCACACAGTCTCCCATCACACACACTCTGACTCCCATCACACTCAGCCACACACTGTCTCCCATCACACACACTCTGACTCCCATCACACTCAGTCACACACACTGTCTCCTAACACACACTCTGACTTCCATCACACTCAGTCACACACAGTCTCCCATCGCACACACTCTGACTCCCATCACACTCAGTCACACAGTCTCCCATCACACACACTCTGATTCCCATCACACTCAGTCACTCACACACACACACACACTCTGACTCCCATCAGCACTTACCTTTCCCTGGCAGGCAGGCAGCATGGTCCCTCCATGCTGCCTGTTCGGCTTCCCGGCGATTGTGCCGACAGGTCACGTGACCGGGCGCGCGTATGACGTCAGCGCGCCCGTCACGTGACTGTCGGCACTTCCGTGTCGGCACACTGCACGGGGAGCCGAACAGGCAGCACGGAGGTTTCTCTGTGCTGCCTGTTCGGCTCCCCGTGCAGCCTGGCAGGCAGAGCGATGGTGAGGGGGGATCTTCCGATCCCCTCTCACCTCCGTCTCTGCCTGCAAGCGCGGTGGGGTTGTTTTTTTTTTTTAAAGGGCCGGATTTTTATTTATTTTTTAATTTTTTTATTTTTTTTATTTTTTTTATTTTTTTTTTTCCAGTGCTGGGGGGCGCTGCCGCCCCCCAAAATTTGCCGCCATAGGCATCCGCCTTGGATGCCTCGCGGTAAATACAGCACTGGTGTGCATGCATATGATTGTGTGTGTAATTATGTATATGCATACATGACTCTTTGTGTATGTGCCTGCATGCTGTGAATGTGTGACCGTGATGGTAGTAAAGGGGAAGGCTAATGGGTGATTGCAGGGGTCCCTGTTGCCCCATGGAGTGATGGGCATAGTTGCAGCAACAACCCATGCAACTGTGATTGTTATGAAACTGTATATACACATATTTTACATTTGGGGTATTTGTTTGTATGCCAATGTGTGTGAATATGTATTTGTGTTTTTGTGTGTCTTGGTACATATACATGTCTACACTTTTATGTGCATATCTATGTACTTTTACATATCCATCAATATATGTGTCATATCTATATGTTGTGGTATGTGTAGAAAACAAAGGAGCAACCTTTTTTATGTGTGTATCTGTTGGGGAAATGTGAATTCAAAGGGCTCAACAATTAATTTTGGCAGTGTAGAGAGAAGCCATGTTTGCTCTAGATGA
Organism: Pelodytes ibericus; assembly: GCA_036172795.1. NCBI lineage: Eukaryota > Metazoa > Chordata > Amphibia > Anura > Pelodytidae > Pelodytes > Pelodytes ibericus. The sequence continues at coordinate 114,988,584 of CM069858.1, forward strand.
AAAACATGTGCCTCTGTACATGTCATTCAAGAGTGGCTATATGGTGGATAAGAACTATGGATAAGTTCAGTATTGTATCACTTTGACAAGTAAAGAAGATATTAATATAAGCTAAGTGCAAGATGGTATTAAGGACCTCAGTGTAAACAAGCAATTTTAGTCATTAAAATGGGCTTTATTCAGTTTTTTCAGGGTTTTTATAATAAACAGGAAAGGGAAGAGTAACAGCAAGTTTGCCAAAAAACATAACTTAAAAGTAAAAGTAACATGCAGACAGTGTGAAATAAGCTTTTCAATAAAATATACTAACATGACTCATCTCTATGTAACATCTAGTTACGATTGACAGCTTCATTCTATAAAAACATTTGTTTATTTTACTGTTTAGATTTTTGTCAATATGTAACTTGTATGGTGTTTAACATTAACATTTTCTCTTCAACTTTATTGTTTGTAATTACACAATATATTTTACTGGATTATAACACACAACGTCAAAGTACATACACATTTGTGACAAAAATAAATGCCCTAATAAGAGAAGGAGATGAGTAACCTGTTCGCTCAAGCTTATTTTGGAACCTGCTTTTAAGTAGGTCAAAAAGTATACCTGCATCTATTTTACATGTCATTATCTTTGTTTTGTGCTTCGCACTTAAGAATTTGCACCTACATTTGTGAAGCTGCTGAATTGCAGATTAAAATTTTAAGTGTTATATTATTAAATGCTTGAACTTTTCAAGTTTTAATGATACTTACACAGGTAAGTTTTCATTAATACTTTTAAGTCTCTTAAAGCACTGTGTCTTTTAGGCGTGATTGCTATCTACAACAAAGGTTTACACATGCTGAATTAAACTATATATATCAATGCTATGTCCATGGACAGAAGACAGCATGTACATTTCCTTGAACATTCTAGAATATTTTAAGCAAGCCAATGTGTTTTGTGTGTTTTTGTGTAAAATGGAAAATAGGGGACTCAGAAAAATGGTGGTCCAATTGTTGTGTACAACAATGTATAACACTAACACACACAACCACTAGAAGTGCTGGAAATTATAAATAAGGTCCAATAGCTGTAATTATTTACTAACTTCTAATGGTTGAAACTTTAGTATGAGGTTACTGGGGTATTGGTCCCATAACACTCCCTAGAGGTGGCGAGCGGTTTCTGATGCATTGTAAATAAAGACCCACAATCAGATGCACATCATAATCAGTAATCTAGTTTACAGAGAAAAGCACTATAACACAATTGATTCATACCATTGTATTTTTTCAGGACAGTTTCCCTTCATGCTCTTTGTAACTATTAAAATGAGTGTAAACTTATCTCTTATATTTACAATATCCTTATTTTTATAATGCTTACTAAAATTCAACAATTAAGGCAAACAAATTTTTTTTAGGGAAACAAAATCATCAACCCTTCAATGAATATAATTGCCCAAAAAAATGTTTAATCAGAAAAACATATTTTGTGTAAAAATAAAAATATATAAAAATGTTTGCACACAGCAAAAGGACACAACTCTGCCCTCTCAATGCAAAAAGGACAAAGTGGAAAACATATCAGACAAAAAAAAAAAACTATGCAGAAACCCAAATAACACAAGTATAATGCAAGTCAAACAGACTGTAAAGATATATAGATTTATTGAATATGGGGGTTTAGTAAACGATAGGGCACCTCTTTCTTTCTTATTTAATTCTGGGCATCATCTATTACTGTTTTTGCATCTTTTATTTTTGTTAAAATGTTTGCATTTTTTTTTTTTTTTGCTTGAATTTTGTTTCAATGTGTCAGAATGCCATAAACAATGGAATCATGCACTCGTGTAAACAGTTAAATGATTATTTAGCATACAAAAGTTTTTCTGTTGAGTTACACAAGTCCTTAATCAATAAATCAATGTTGTTCGTTGCTATTAATTCCCCTAGCCCCATCTCTGTAATAAAAAAATATTAACCGTAATCTTGGTATTCAGTCGAACATAAATGTGTCAGCTCATGTGGAGCTCTCGAATGTATTACTGCATCTGAAATTTTGTTACCCCTCTCAATTATCCCCTATAGGTTTTCTTCCTATGCCCCCAAGTGTTAGAAGGTTCTGAGCAAGTAGAAGGCCATTTTACTGCTAATTGAACAAGGCCCTTCAGTAGATGCAGAGCTGAAGAGTTTTAGAGCATGAAGTTTGTGAGGTGTTTTTAGAATGTTAGATAGCCCACTTTTATTTTCATTGGTAATGGTTTTCTTTCTGTGTAGTCTAGGGGCCTTTATAACTTTGTGCAAGGATGTCAATACAATTACGTTTTTTCTTTAAATAAACCTTTTAAGCAGGTAACACCTCATTAACAGAGTGAATAAAAAAAAAATAAACACTAATAGTCTACTCTAGATCTGTAAAAATTCACATTTGGTGTACATTATTTAAAGGCCTTATAAACACATCTATTTTCTCAGCCATAAGATTATTTAATGAAGAAGGCATCTCCGTTTAAAAATCCCCACTTGCTAATTCACAGTGGCACAAAAGAGATTTTTAGTCATCTATTCACAGTTGTGAGAAAAAGGCTAAGATGTATCTCCTCATTGTTTATTTCCATACAATCGACTTTCCTGTGATTTTTTTTTCCATTTAAATGGATTTGAAAACATCCTTTTATCCCGACTAGCTACACCAGACATGCAGAAAATTATAATCTTCACAACAAGAAAAGGATAATCACTCAGTGGCTGATGCACGTCTTTGAAAAATAGAGAAATCAGAAGGCCAAATTGCACAGTGAAAAGCAGTTGCTGCCTAATAATTTTGCTATAGTAGATTGTCAAACAAAGGCTAATAGATAACTTCAGTAGTCCTGAGATAAAAATAAAAGTAATTTCTATGCATGCTCCAATAAAAATATTCATATGTAGTAAAATTATCCATCCATATAAGCAATTTTAAACTATTATGAGGCTTACATCCTTTGCCAACGTATGCAGATTCTTAGTTAAATTATGAGATGGATATGGTTGCTATTAATGCTCTTCTATGATACATAGCAATATGAATCTTACAATCTGTTCTGCTCATGTCTTCATATATCAGTACACGATCTTTATATTTTCTTGACCTTTCCCAATGTTGTCTTTCAATCTATCTTTAGATAAATGTAGTGACTAATTATTCGTGGTCAAGGAAATTGCACAAATTGTAATTCCTTGGAAATAAAAACTAGAAGACACAAAAGGCTGTGTTGCACTATTTAAGTGAGTGGAAGTTATAGTTCAGTAAGTGGAAGGTTACCATTTTATATGTGAATATACAATCCATTGTACTGTTAGGACATTAGAATTGTTGATGTATCCTTGGGCCATAACATAACATTTTTTATAATAAAAAGTGGTACTGATTAAATGAAGTAAAGTACAACCAGCAAAGGAAGTTATACTTCCAGGGCTACCACAATACAATCTTCATCTGATACATCCTTAAGAATGTTTTAAGGCCATAATCAGTACTCAATCATAGTGACAAACACTGATTTATGCAAAACGATACACCATGTATGCATTATAAAATGTTTGTCTATTAGTTATCTTCAACCTATTAAAGAAACATTAACTCACAGCATGGTATTATACTGTGAACCTCTGCTATCTAAACATTGCAAACTGATAATCTATTGTATCCTTATACAGTCTATAAGCATTGGATATTTCATAGATTTCCAATAGAAATGGTGTATATTATGTGTGGCACACTACTGCAGCTTCTTTCCCATCATCTTATGAAAACTGTTCCACTCAGTAAATTGTCATTATTGTGGTAACTCTTAACTTCTTAACTGGTACACTACAGACTGAATGGACCAGCAATTCAACAATTATGGTCTATGACACCAGGCCAGTAAAGTATCAGGGACAGTATTAATCATTCTCATTTAAAACATGATGTGAACTTAATTTTTAGAGGCCTGTCCTGCCCTTTCTTACATATTTAATGGACGTTTCTTTACCTTTGATGCATAGTTTGGCATTTTACCGTAGCAGGGAAAAGTCCCTGTTGCTTTCGGGCCTGTATATCTTGGATAACCAGATTGAGTCTGATCTTTAGCAGGGGTATCAATATGAATATAGAGTAGCTATATAGCAGACCAATTGCCAAGAGTCCAACTGGCATAAATGCTGTTGTATGAGGTAATCAAAACAATGTTTTAAACAGCATGTAGAGTGCACTAGCCAACATACTGCAGGGGTTTCTTCTTTGAAAACCTTTGTAATGCTGGCAAGCCAAGACTTATCCTTTCCAAAGACAGATAGAAAACACTGGTTTGTAAAAAAAAAAAAAATTATGCAAACTTGCAGAGTATGGAAGAGTCATGCTGTGCACATGTCTGTATGTCTGGAGACAATTGAAACAAGCAAAAAAATGAAAAGAATTTGAAAATTATGTAAAAATACATATCTGATTATGTATGAATATTTTATAATATTAGCCCCAACTGCCTCCCGGATCAAGAGTGGAACTCTACTGCTAGTTCGGTACCTAGTTTGTAGACTGCGCTACAGAATAATACTATCCAGCCACCCATGGTTAAAGCTTAGGAAGAACTCTATGAAGTTCAAATTATTCTGGCTGCTGCAACGAAATTAATTTGTGATACATCTACAAAAAGCATATTTCAAAAAATGTATCTGTACTGCACAAAGGATGGCAAGTCTATTCAATAGAACAGGATCAGCGTTGAAAAGGGGCAGCTGGCTCTGCTGGAGTGCATGAAAATCAAAGATGCTTTTCAGGGTTAGTAAAAAGATGATACATTATCTGTGCTTTATTTCTCTCTTTCTCTCCAGCGTGTTAAATCAGTGTCACAAGACACCATTACACAGCTTAAATCCTAAGCGATATTCAATTAATGAATCTGTTATGTTTTATGTGTATCTTCATTATATGTAAAAATGATTGTTTTGTGGAATACAGACCAAAACTGACATACTGGAAGTTAATGTATCAATAATGGTGAACCGTTATATTTAAGACTCATTTCTAAACCTTATTTTCTCTCCTGTGCCAACATAGTCTGAATGGGAGTTAGACATAAAAAAAGGGGTACCATTTTTATTTTGTTATTTGCTATTTACAACTTTTTCATCTTACTTTGTGATGTTTTTCTTTTCAGATTGTGGTAAATATAACCAAAATAGGACATTTGAATGTTCCTTTGTTCTACATAAGTATAAGCACCCTGTTTTTCACATATCTGTCCCTAACACATATTCACATGGAATTGTAAGAGTTTGTTCAACCTCCAGTTATGAGTTATTCAGTGCCAAGAGGTCCTAGCATGCCTGACTGTAGTCTAATGCACATTTATTTACATACATATTCATATGCAAACTATCTAAAAGTACTATTAAATGTCTTGACATAAAACAGACATGGCTAGTTCTTCTTTGCTTCTCTCTTTGAGAGTGTGAAGTTACTTGTGGAAAAAAAGAGGACAGATTTTGTTTGCATCAGTGTATTAATCTTTGGATTAGTTAGTTTAGGTTTGTTGTGAGACTTGGACAACTTGTTGTACCAGATTTGGTGGCAGGATCCAATAAGTTTAGTCAGTCAATGAAAGCTCAACTCAAGCCGGCCGCTCATTTATGACAATTTAGTTTAGCAAGTTGGGGAAACAGATCCCTGGGTTTTTTTTCTCTATGCTGAGCTAGCAGCTTGAAGTTGGAATCAAGTGCTTCTTTGCCAAAAGATCTCATAGGCCCTGGGAGTCAGACACTTGAAGTGATAGTACATCAGTATCACAGATGACAGAAAGAAAATTATCAAGCTGTAAAAAAGTATCTATAATCTTTCTGGTGTGTAACATAAAAGCTTACTAATCCTATTGAGTCACTTCTTTTGTCTTGAAACGGTAAAGAAAATTAATATTCAATTAATATTTGCTTAAAAAAATAATCATATGTTTCTAGTTAAAAAACTACTTATATATAAAACATGCAGTAATCATTCAAATATGGATCTAGCAAAAGTTTAAGTAGGGTGCTACACAAGGAATGTACTAAACGTGTGTTTCCTTTCTCATGTAATGGTTTCTTTACAATAAGGTATTGCACCTATGTTCTACCACAAATTAAAAATTCAAAACCTGTAACTTTTTACTAGATTTAATATGGTACAAAAAGCCACAGAGAGTTACTCTGTCTATTATACTTCTCTAGAGGGAACATGGAAACGAGACAAAGGCAGAGCTTGTCATAATAATTGGTATGTAGGTAGGGAAAGAAAAAGTCCTTTGTACGTGAGAGATAAAAAGAGAGAAAAATAAATGACTGGGATTCAAATTCAGGTTTGTTTCTATGCAGTAGAGAATATTGATAACATTCTAGTGGATATATATATAGTGTGTGTATATATACACCGATCAGCCATAACATTAACCATGTGACCACCTGCCTAATATTGTGTAGGTTTGATGCCAAAACAGCCTTGACTCGTGGAGGCATGGACTACACTAGACCTCTGAAGGTGTGCTGTGGTATCTGGCACCAAGATGCTAGCAGCATATCCTTTAAGTTCTGTAAGTCGCGAGATGGGGCTCCATGGATAGGACATGTTTGTCCAGAACATCCCACAGATGCTACAATGAGATTAAGATTTTGAGGCTTTTGTTGGGTTGCTCGAACCATTCCTTTTTTTTTTTGCTTTATGGCACAGCACATTATCCTGCTAAAAGAGGCCAATTCCATCAGGAAATATTGTTTCCATTAAAGGGTGTATATGGTCTGCAACAATGCTTAGGTCTGTGTTACATATCATAGTAACATCCACATAAAGGGCAGGACCCAAGGTTTCGGTAACCATTCACCCATGTACAGGCTCATCCAAGTTATACCTGGTCATTCCATGTTTCCCTTGTTCTCTGTTCTGATCCATTTGTGGTTTTACACTCTCCCTGTCATTATGTTACATTCCAGGTTTTCTCTGCTTCTCTCTACCTCTTGAGTTTTCTTCTATATAAACTACACATGCTTCTGTTCAGTCTTGTGCAGTTTAGTCTACATATAATCCCTGCTTGTCTGTGCATTGTATATCTTTCAACTTATGTTTTTCATGTGCTAATATTAGTTAGGGACTTGCCTAATTGTGGGGTACCTTGATGTGGTTGGCAAGCTTCTTCATCTTATGGGCATCAGGTGTTACACCATAATCCTACTGTTACCAATTTAGTGTTAGGCTAGTTCCTGTACGTATGTTTGTTCCTTTGTATGAAGTCTTAGTTAAATCTGTGCCTGTCCTTTTAAGTAAATATGCTGTTTGAATGTGCCCTGCAATATTTCTATGTTATTATCTGTCTCTCTGTGCCTTGTATTGCTTATCCTTAGTTGGGTTTATCCTATGTTGTGCTCTAATCTGTCCTCAGCCCTGCACTCTGTATTCAGGTCTGTTCTGCTTTAGTTGTATTTTCTGTTTATGCTCTGTCTTTTCATTTTTCTGTCCTAGCCTGCAACATCCTGTTTTCCGGTTGAGTTAATGTCCATGTCTGATCCAGGAGGTCTGCAGGGTCTCCAGTCCAAGCTACCGGATAAGTGCAGTTACCCACAAAAGCCCTGTCTTCACCACTGCACCATAGCACCTACTCGGGTGCTCAAGGTCTTACCATTGCAGACCATGTGCTTTACAGTTTCCCAGCAGAACATAGCCCAAAGCATCACACTGCCTCTGCCAGCTTGCCACCTGTCAATGGCCATAATGTTATTGTTATGGCTGATGGATGAGTTTCCTTCATACTGAGTACCAAAACGTACTTTTTAAATTACAATAGACAGTATAAGAAAAATTTTTCTGATTTTAAGCCTTTAAAGTAACAGAAACCAGAGGCGTCACTAGGGTTGGTGTCACCCGGTGCGGAAACTCATGGTGTCACCCCCCCTGGATTTCCTCCAATACAATGCCAAACAGATTCCTTAGTAATGCCAGTTAGATGGCCTATTAACTATGCCACACACAGGAGCCCCATAAATTATGCCATACCAGAGCCCCATAAATGATGCCAGACCAGAACCCCACTATTTATGCCTCACCTCGGAGCCCAATTAATTATGCCACACACACAGGTGACCCATAATCATGCCACACAAAAGAGTCCCTTACTTATGGCACACATGGGGCCCAATAAATATGCCACAAACAAGCGTCCCATAATTATGCCACACATGGGACCGCCATTAATTATGCAACACACAGGAGCCCCACCAGGTGACAATTGTACAATTCTAAAACAATACATATCTATACATACAGAGATCGCTCTCTCTCTATAACAGCCAATTTGCCCAATTATATGCCAGTATTATTGTGCCATGCAGATGCCAGTAATATTGTGCCATTAAGATGCCAATACCATTGTGCCATTAAGATGCCAGTATTATTGTGCCATTCAGATGTCAGTAATATTGTGCGATTCAGATACCAGTAATATTGTGCCATTCAAATGCCAGTAATATTGTGCCATTCAGATGCGAATAATATTGTGCCATTCAAATGCCAGTAATATTGTGCCATTCAGATACCTGTAATATTGTGCCATTCAGATACCGGTAATATTGTGCCATTCAGATGCCAGTAATATTGTGCCATTCAAATACCTGTAATATTGTGCCATTCAGATACCGGTAATATTGTGCCATTCAAATACCAATAATATTGTGCCATTCAAATACCAGTAACATTGTGCCATTCAGATACCGGTAATATTGTGCCATTCCGATGCCAGTAATATTGTGCCATCTTAACATGTATAACTTGGAGGAAAGACGTAACAGGGGGGAAATGATAGAAACATTTAAATACATAAAGGGAATCAACGCAGTAAAGGAAGAGAGTATATTTAAAAGTAGAAAAACTACCACAACTAGAGGACATAGTCTTAAATTAGAGGGGCAACGATTTAAAAGTAATATCAGGAAGTAGAAGTGGTAGAGGTAAACACAGTCAAGGATTTTAAGCATGCTTGGGATAGACACAAGGCTATCCTAGCTATAAGACCGGGAACGGGGGACTAATAAAAGTACTCAAAAAAAATTGGGCAGACTAGATGGACCGAATGGTTCTTATCTGCCGACACATTCTATAATACCAGTAATACTGTGCCATTCAGATACCAGGAATATTGTGCAATTGAAATACCAATAATATTTTGCCATTCAAATACCAGTAATATTGTGCCATTCAGATGCCAGTATTATTGTGCCATTCAAATATCAGTAATATTGTGCCATTCAGATATCAGTAATAGTGTGCCATTCAGATGCCAGTAATATTGTGCCATTCAGATGCCAGAAATATTGTGCCATTCAAATACCAGTAATATTGTGCCATTCAGATGCCAGTAATATTGTGCCATTCAGATGCCAGTAATATTGTGCCATTCAGATGCCTGTAATATTGTTCCATATAAATACCAGTAATATTGTGCCATTCAGATGCCAGTAATATTGTGCCATTCAAATAGCACTATTATTGTGCCATTCAGATGCCAGTAATATTGTGCCATTCAAATACCAGTAAAATTGTGCCATTCAGATGCCAGTAATATTGTGCCATTCAAATACCAGTAATATTGTGCCATTCAGATACCAGGAATATTGTGCCATTCAGATGCCTCTAATATTGTGCCATTTAAATACCAGTAATATTGTGCCATTCAGAAACCAGGAATATTGTGCCATTCAGATACCAGTAATATTATGCCATTCAGATGTCAATAATATTGTGCCATTCAGATGCCCCTGCAATTTGCCCATTCGGACGCCAGAATTTTGCTTCTCTAGCCACAATTTAAAGTTCCTATGCTCGTTATTCCTTCCTCCTCCCACCTTCCCCAGTACTTACCGCCTGGCTGCTGCTCCGTGTCCCCGGCTGGACGTCTCCATGCAGTGTTCCCTCCTGCACGGAGGAGGGAAACACAGTCACCGGATGTGACGTAATGTCACATCTGGTCGCAGTTTTTTTTTTTTTTTACATTTTTTTCCCCCGGCAGCTGCATCCAGCGGATGCGGCTGCCAGTAAAAAAAAAAGTTAAGCAGCGTGATGCGGTGCGGGGGGATGCCGGCAGCAATTGTGTCACCGCCGCTGGAGGTGTCACCCGGTGCGGTCCGCACCCCCCGCACCCCTCTCCGGACTCCACTGACGGAAATGAAAAGAAAGGATTAAACAATATAACATTTGTGTTATTAAAAAAAGAAAGCTTTTTTGAAACAGTAATAAAATGTACAAAGTAAATAATTTTTAAATACCTAAGTAGAATTTTATCACCATAACCAATAATAATAATAGCATCACATCAACATGAATATGTTCTGTATTGAGGGGGCTATCCATTAAAACGGAACTGACATTTGAAATGCAATGTGAACTGCAAAAATCAGATAATAAAAGTGTACTTGGAAAAGTTGTCCAACTTGCCAGTTAAACCAATTCATCTGCTAGTGTTTCATTGTAGCAATTCACATGCCAGATGTTTCAGTGAATATCTTTCTATATTGTTCATTATTTCTATAGTTAAAACAGGTGAGAGTCATATTCTTGAGTATATGTTTATTCACAATACAACTTAATAATTTGCAGCATTTACCAGACATTCTCTTAATGATTACCTATGGACCACAAATTTAGTAGTAACAATATGAATCTTAGATATTTTTTGGGTATAACATGAGCTACAAACCTTATGTCTGAGGTAGAGTTCAGATCTCAGTGTATCTGATAAGAATGCTCCAATTCTCTCTTTGTCAACTACTTTGAATATGTACTGCTTGATAAATGCTGAGGCCTTACTCTCCCTGTCATCATATTGGATAACTGTTCTAGCTGAGTCTGGGCCTTACCTTGAGATACCATTTTGAGAAAAATAGAATACTATTTTAGCTCAATCTTGAGTCACACTGCTCTCTGGGAATCACTCATCAGTCTAGAATTTATAGATAGTGCACAGTGACCCTATTCAGAGATACAAGCACAATACAACTGTAGTATGTATAATACGTCTTCATTTATTAAACACAAATTACCTTGTGCTTGTGATGCTTCCTATGCATGTATTCCATATGCATGCTACAAAACAAATCTATTAATTTAGCTAGTAATGCACATGACATCCTCACTTTACAGCATCCATTAGCAGCAAGCTTCTTCCCTTGGGTCGTCTGTTCTGTGCATCAAAAAAAGATGGGAACTTCAGCATGGAGCAAATGCAATTTATAGCGATAGGAGATCTGTATATTATATTAATGAATACTAAAACTATGATGCCAATATCCAGTGACTTCAGCACAGTTTTAAGCTGCTACACATTTATTTATATTTATATACTTAATATATATTAATACATATATTACTAATCATATTAATTGTATGCCCTTTGTGGTTTAAAGTATTTACAGATGTACAGTATGTACAGATGGTTATTTTTATGGCAGTATGTAACCATTTTGAAAATGGTGAATAAATTATTCTGCTTGGAGTCTGCTAGGATGATTTTAGTTTCTGACATTATGTTATTTTCTCCACACTTTCTCAGGATGATATAATATTGCTACATCTTTTGACTATTTGCATTTCTACATGTGCACATGTTTCTCCTATAGCAAGGGATATTTTACAACACTTTCAAATATGTATGAAAATACAACTTGTTTGAAAACATATGCATGGATTTTGTGCTTGAAAAAGTAATTTTATATTAGCCTCTATGATGCCTGAACACAGACAGAGGTATGGGCCATTATATAACCTAGCTCACTTCTAAATGCACCTTGGCAAAGGAACATAAGCTCCACAATCTAACCTTCCACTGATACCTCCTACTTTTGCACTTTGCTTCCACACATGGATTCTGCTTCCTTCTCCGCCGGTATAAGCAGCCTGCCTCACCTCTCTTGTATGTGTGGGGGGAAAAAGATTTCCACTTCTTGTCTACCTACCCATCCTTCCTCTATCTACATTTCTAGAACTGATTTATAACACCCACAGTGAGTTATATTTACATAAACTTGTGAACACATTTATAGTATATTATTATGGCTGTAGAACTATGTGATACACTTATATACATAATGTGACAGAGAGATCTGGAACTAAAAGAGGAACACTTTCATTGTGAACTTCCAAAACTAAAATGTCTATTCTATTTGACCTCAAAAAGAACTTTTGGAAACTTAATTCACTTAAAATGTGTGTCTATCCCTGATAATATCAGGTGGGCTGATAAAATGGAACCAAGGGAAACTGATTTGTTTTTTGCCCTCCACAGGCCTATAGTTGGCAGCCATCCCCTGGGTCAGGTAATGGTCTGCTTTAAAAAAAAAAAAAAAAGACATCTTGCAAACAGACCTGATTGTGTTCCATCTGTTCAATGGTTATGTTTAATACAAGAAAAATCCTTGCCCACCATTGTTTCCAGTTTTCACATATTTGCTGTAATCTCATGCAGGGTTCATTTTCAATGTATTTCTTATTCTAACATCATTTGGCTTATATTTTGACATCTGACATGCATATATAAATGTATGCAGTATTTGCATATAACTGAATTAAATATGATACATTGTATGCAATGTCGCGCACATGGTCATGGTCATGCAAATGATTGGGGTTTGATATCTAAGTTATGTTACATATCTAACTTCAAGCAGTTATGTCCTGATAAAAAAATCATCTCACATATTTCTATTGTAATTCTTGAATATCCATGTGAAAAATGATTGTCATTATTTGTTTGTTTGGCTTTGTCTAGCTCCCAAAGAGAATATATTTTATCACAAGTTTATAAAATAGGTTTGCCCTTCCATTATCTCTGATATTATAAAAAAGTAAATATTATATTAGCATTACAATAATGGATCTCGCATGAAATAATAAACCCTAAATGGCCTTTTAGTGCTGATGGCAAGTGACTTAGCTTTTGAAAAATGGCAGGCCAAGACAGTTGTTTATTATTTAATTGTGCACAAATAATAAAACACATGCTACTGTTGGTTCTCCCTCTCATGAGAAAACTCATGGCAGCCTTGCATTAAAAACTAACCATAATCAAAGCTATGAAATGGCAATTCTGTTAGCATCTACTTGGCCTCAGCCATGAGGACAAAACTGCAATCTGAACTCTTGGCACACAACTGTTTTAACATGCCCGGGAATAAAAAAAAAACAGTCTGCACTGCTGTTTCAGCTATAACATTTTAGAAGAATAAAAATAGCATTTTACCATTTTTAAATGAAATCCATACTACAAAAATATAAGGAAAAAAGTAAATAATATAAAAACAGTTAAAGATTTGACTATATGCTGACTATAACATCCAAACTTATGACTAAAACTGCAAATTGAATATATATTATCCCATTGATATTATACAACAGAATTATATCCTCTAAGAATATACACTGTATTGTATGTTTGTTCATTTTCACATGGTATTTCTTGCCTTTTAGAAAGATAAAGAAACATACTTCAAATTAGTATCTACATCCTTATTAGTATATGTACATAATCTTGGCATCTGCATGCCAACGTTCTATAATTAGAACAAAAATGCAATCATTTATCCATCTGCCATTTGCTGTGCATAATATAATTTTCTTTCACCAGACTTAATGGTACAATTTTTTTTCAGACAATTTTTGGTAGTCTAGCTCTATATGTTCATCTATCATTATGTAATAAATTATCAGTGATATGTCATAGGTTATGTTGCTGGTGTCAGAATTGTCTAGCATGCACTCACTAATGGTCACATTCACATGTTGGCCAATTATTGATCTTTTTTTGTAATGCTCAATTATTGCATTTTTAATGGTTTGCTACATTTGGTCCCTTTTATACAATTCACTAAGTATCATTGTTATATTGTACAGTTGTAAAACTGAGCTCAGTTGTATGCCGACTAGACAGATCCCTTAATGTTAGGATGATAAGGATAGGTCTTCAAAAAATGCTTGACATGAGCTATGAAAGTGTCTTTAATAAACCCTTGGATAGAAAGGAGATGTACACAGTGGGAAAGAAAGGACCAAAAAAAAATGTACTCAAAGAACTGCCTAGCAAAAGAATCCTCTTCCATAATGTGACAAATTATTCATGCTCTGTGGCCCCCAAAATGAGAGTTCAGGTAAAAATACATACAGAAACCATAGGGACTTAAAATCAGCCAAACTGATAGACGAGCCAACAGATACTTTTAGTGACCCTGTACAGAATATATGCCAAAACAACAGAATTATGGTAAGAGTTGTACATGGCATTATTCCTGAAAATGAACACATTTTCACTATATGTACTGGAGTTTATCAGAAAAGACAAAACACTGAACAAAAACATTAGCATGTCAAGATTTGCTGCCAATAAAATAAGCACAAAGCACTAGATTTGGATAATTCTGATACATGTGGGCTGGCAGAATAGTAATACAATTTGAATTTGATTTGTTTTATGTTTTTTAATGGCTGATTTATGACTCTTTGTTCACATTATAAGTACTTTGTTCTTTCCTCTTCCATGAAAATATGAAATATTTAAAAGACAAATACAATTTAATGGTGCAGCTCATTTAGCATACTGAAACTTCATTATGGGTTTTATTGTTGTAAAGAATATTTTTAACTGTCCTTAGCAGGTACGATTTACATTTTTAAAACTATATGATGTGATTGTCATAGATTTGTTTGGCCATAATTGGTGTCTGATAAAGTTTATGGATCATCTCTTTTTATAAGGACAAATATAATACAACATACCATATTTGCTTGAATATAAGACAAGGTTTTTATCAGAGCAAATGCTCTGAAAAAGCCCCCTTGACTTATATTCAAGGTTGTCTTATAATTTGACCTCAAATCGAGGTCAGATTACAAGACTGGGATTCAGGTCCCCCGCAGAGCTGCAGGGGACCTGGATCCCCCTCACTAACAGCCGGTGGATGTCTGCGCGATGCGTGCAGACATCACCTGCTGCCGCCCGGCACGACCGCCGGGACTTCTATGATGAAGCCGGGTCCTTCCCAAATGTTTGGGGGGAAGGAGAGAACGAGGAGGAGAGAGATAACGCTGGGGGGACAGACAGACAGAGACAACACTTAGGGGGAGAGAGAGACAATAGAAACATAGAAACATAGAAACATAGAATGTGTCGGCAGATAAGAACCATTCGGTCCATCTAGTCTGCCCAATTTTTTTTTTTTTTAGTACTTTTATTAGTCCCCCGTTCCCGGTCTTAATGCTGGGGGGAAGGGGGGGAGAGAGAGAGAGGCAGCATTGGCACATAAAAGGAAATGAAAACAAGAAATAAATTTTTTTTAAAATCATAATTCTTATTAAATATTAAAAAGCAATTTACATTTGAATATATACAAGTTGAAATGTTTTCCTATGGTGTAGTCTTATATTCAGGCTTTTAGTTTTTTTTTTTTTTTTAAATATCCAAAGTTTGGGGGGTTGTCTTATAATCAGGGTCGTCTAATATTCAAGCAAATACGGTATTTGAAAATATAAACAAACTGCTAGAAATGGTCCAAACAATAAGCTCTAGGCAGCGAACTTCCAGGCAGAATTTATTGTTACTGACAAGGTAAGTACTTCTACAAAACCATTGTCTGCATAAAGTTACACAAAATGAAAGCAAAAAGGCAAAGCCATACAAGTACTGACCCTGTTTCATAAATATAAAGACAATGCATAATGCAAAGCACAAATCGATTCTGAACCAAACATCAGAATAGTGGTAATATGACAAAAAGTTGTAAAAGTGGAGCAATCACAATGGAAACAGTGCGGTTTAGACCACTTTTTTAAATGTGATATATTCTATATACTCAAGATGTAAAAAGCAGTCTTAAATACACAAGGTATATAGAGAATATCTTTCTGCCTGTTGCCATTTTATGTAATAATTTAGACATGGGTTAACATTGTGGATGTGATACATTTGAAATGACTTCTTACAACTTTCAAAAAAGGTTTATGTAAACTAAAAATAAATAATTTTTGCTGACTAATTTGATTTCTGCTGTCACATCAAAGAAATCCCTTACTGTACAATATCAGTGCAGTAAATGAGATCACATTTGTAGTCTAATATCCAATAGAATTCTCTTATAAGAGGGATTTATTGTATTGACTGCGGTGAGCCTAAACAAAATAACTTGGCCTACCAATGCCTCTGACTGAGACCACAGCTTAGTCACAGCAATCCATATTCCTTGCTTTGGTAAATTAAATATACATTCCCTCCAATTTGCTGAATGTGAAGTCCAAATGACATTCATTTGTTATTTTGAAACAGGACCAGATAAGAGTAAGAAACAGAATAGCAGTACGTTCTGTACTGCAAAAATAGTGAGATACTGTATGATGGATCTGTTTTGGAGGCTCCATTGCCTCGGATTATATCTCAGGAGTGCTCGATTTAAAATAAAACAAAGTCTACAAACACAAACCACACAAACGGTTGTGTAGTGCTTTTCTACAATGTCTGGTGGGTGTGCACAATGAGGTATATCACCTGTGCATTTAGGCAATTACAGGACAATTTAGGCTATTTTGTTGCTGCTCAGTCATATAACAGGATATATCACCAATTGTTTTGCACACAATGCAGGGTTGCATTAGAAGCATCAGAGCTTCAACCTTGTGATTCAAAAACATAAAGGCTCCTCAAATAATCATCTGTACTCCACGATTGATATTAACTCTTTCCCACCAAATCCATTTTTTGTATTCAGTATGTAACTAATCTAAACTGGCAAGTGGCTTTGAGAGTTGATATTTTAAAATCTTTCATCCTGTATTTTTTTTATGTCGCCATATAACAGACCTGATTATAATTCCCAGCATTCCCTGGTGCCCAAATCTACAATTCTATGAAATAGGCAATATCTTGTAACAAGTAATAAATGAATTTAGCAATTTTCCTAAAAACATTGAAAATTGTGAAATGTGTTGACACCGATTTTTGCATGAATCAAATGGATAATGAAGACGCAAATGACAATTACCATACTCGGAGCATTTTCACGAGACTATAAAATTATCTATTATGAAGTGTGAGGATTGCAAAGGAAAACGTATGGAGCAAAGGAAAAACAATATTTTGTACATGTTCAAGGCCATTTAGGTGGCATTGGGCTAGACAGATTCAATCAGAACATTTATGAAGATTTTCATAAATCCCCAAACAATGTCTAATTTGTTCCAACAACGTGAATGAAAATCATTATTAAATATGGCATATTATGCGTCATAAATAGTGGTTTCTATCTAAAGCAAAATGCTTCATTTTAGACGTCTATGTGTCTTTAACATACTAGATCCAACAGTAGGAGAGAAAACATAGAACATGGTTGCACTAAAGTTGGTGTGCCTCATCTTTACTGTTATATGGATGTCCAGAATCAGTTTTTAAACACAAGGCTAATCGTTAAAAAGGCAAGTTTGATCCTTCATAAAAAAATGTTAAGTTATAAATATATTAGCGTATGAGATCTTTATGTGTGTCCAATGTGGGCAGAGATGGTGAAAATACTACTGTATTATACAAGTAGCGTGCTCAAAGTGGTTATGTCCAGTGGCGTCCCTAGGGGGGTGCGGGGGGTGTGGACTGCACCGGGTGACACCGCCAGTGGGGGTGACACCCGTGTTCCCGGCATTACCCAACAGCGCATCACACTGCTGTACTTTTATTTTCTTTCTCTGTCAGCCGCATCCGCTGGATTCGGCCCCCGTAAAAAAAAAAGTAAAAAAAAAAAATCCCTGCGACCGGATGTGACATTACGTCACATCCGGCGTCTGTGTTTCCCTCCTCTGTGCAGGAGGGAAGACTGCACAGAGGAAGCATCCAGGGACACGGAGAAGCTGCCAGGCGGTAAGTACCAGGGAAGGGGGGAAGAGGGAGGAATAAAACGAGCATGGTATGACACAATAATACTGGCATCTGAATGGCACAATATTACTGGCAATTGAATGGCACAATATTACTGGCATCTGAATGGCACAATTATACAGGCATCCGAATGGCACAATATTACTGGCAATTGAATAGCACAATATTACTGGCAATTGAATGGCACATTATTACTGGCATTTGAATGGCACAATATTACTGGCATTTGAATGGCACAACATTAATGGCATCTGAATGGCACAATATTACTTCCATTTGAATGGCACAATATTACTGGTATCTGAATGCACAATAATACAGGCATCTTAATGGCACAATATTACTGGCATTTGAATGGCACAATATTACTGGCATTTGCATGGCACAATATTACTGGCATCTGAATGGCACAATAATACAGGCATCTGAAAGGCACAATATTACTGGCATTTGAATGGCACAATATTATTGGCATCTTAATGGCACAATATTACTGGCATCTGAAAGGCACAATAATTATGGTATCTTAATGGCACAATTTTACTGGCATCTGAATGGCACAATAATTATGGCATCTTAATGGTGCAATAATGCTGCCATCTGAATGGTGCAATAATACTGCCATCTGAATGGCACAATATTACTGGCATCTTGATGGGCAAATTGGCTGGGCCGTCTTAATAGCACAATATTACTGGCAACTTGATGGGCAAATTGGCTGTGGCATCTTAATGGCACAATATTACTGGCATCTTAATGCCACAATATTACTGGCATCTTGATGGGCAAATTGGCTTAAATACTGTGAAAATTGGCTTTATGTTTGCAAAACTTAGCACTCTTATATGCTGTGTGACATTAATATGATGAAAAAAAAAAAGATTATTAAAAGTTAAATTAGATTAACCAGATAAATACATTTACACATTTGGAATACTGTTTTAGATTAATTTACATAATAGAAAATTCCAGGCAACAAAATCATTTTAATCTCAGCCTACAAGTCATTAATGGGACAACTAGACAAAAAGACAAAAACAAAAAATACTGACTCTCTATGCAATCAGATTGTTCCCTGGATCAAATAACGCACGTCAGTTAATTGTTAATTTCAAGCCACCATATACAGGTGGTCATTAACCAGGTCAGTGGAATGTGTGTGGTTACAGTTATTAGAATAATATGTAATAACCAGACATGGAATAGAGCATTTTACATTTTTTTTTTACTTTTATATTTCTATTAAAGTTTATGATACTTAGGGTGGCACATTGGTACCTGGATTTCAAACTACTTGGGTATCTCTGGTGTGCCTCCGAATAGGTCCGCACTTTTGAAATCAGAGCAAATTCTACACCGATATCTGCCTAAACCTAATACAGATAACAAGTCCAAAACACACCGTACTAAAGTGGTAGCTTGAAATGTCCCATTATATTCTATGGGATCTTTTGCACACATAAAAATCTACTGAGAAATACCAAAATTATGCTGAAATCCTACTGAAAAAAAGTGCCCATAGGCAACAGGCCAAGGTTTAAATCAATACAAATTGTAGGTCTAAATAACTGAAATCCAATCATTGTCAGGGGAATATGTGCATAAATAATGAGCACATGTCCAGACCACCATTTGAAAGCAGGATTAGTAGCCAACAACACCGAAAACAAAACAAAATAAATAACTAAACATTGCAAGCCAGGAGTCAGAACAGTGATAGCAAAACACAAGGATTGTTAAAGCTCAAAAGGTACCAGCAGATTTTCTCAGCAGAGGAGAACACATCATTGGTACAAATCCCGACTATGGTGATAGGGGGAGCAGCAAAGAAGACAAGCCAGAGGAGGAAGCATAAGTTGTGGCATCAGATTGTGGACGTTGTTAAAGGAGTTGGTGGAAAAAAACAGGTCTGAGGAGGTAGTGGAGAAAAAGTTAAGTGCATCTAAAATAGTTATAGACTGTAGGCAGCATGTTATATTGCACCACACACTGAACATCTGTAGTTCATGTTACACATGTATAAGCTGTGTCACGGATAGCTAGGAATGAACACTATGTACCTTTTATATTCAACCATTTTCATCTGTAATAAAAATGTTATTGAAAAATTGCATTTCTTGTTTTTATGCCCTTCCGCTGCACCCACATTGCACCTAAAGGACTTAACACAGCACCATACAGTACCCACAGCACTTGCCATGCACCTATATTGCACCCACAGAACTTGGCTTGCACTCATATAACAGCCACACAATTTGGCATGCCACAGTGCCCAATAGACCATACAACAATGTCACTTAGTCCCACAGAACATGTTATTTTGCCCCACAGAACATGCCACAGCATCACTCTGAAAATTAAAATAAACCACTGTCAGGTACCAATTAACATGCCACAGTCATTTTGTCATTAACATATGCAACAGCCAGTTTGCTGTTTAAAATATGCTGTCATTTGTCCATAAAATATACCATAGCCAGTTTGCCAATTAATATGCCACAGCCAATTTGCCCATTAATATGCCATTGTTAGTTTGACCATTAATATGCCACAGCAAGTTTGCCCATTATTATGCAGTGTTATATTAATGGCAAAATAATACTGGCATAATAATGGACAAACGACAGCATATTTACGCCACAACCAATTTGGCCAATAATATTCCAGTATTATGTTGCCATTAATAAGCGACAACCAATTTGTCAAATAATATGCCAGTATCACTTTGAAATTAATTATCCACAGCCAATTCTCCCAGTAATATGCCAATATTATTTTGCTATTAATAATCCACAGTCAATTTGCGCAATAATATGCAACCCTCCTCCCCCCTTCCCTAGTACTCACCTCCTCGCTGCTCCATGTCCCCAGAAGTTCAACAGTGTGATGTGCTGTGAGGTGGATGCGGAGAGCATGGGTGTCACCCCCACCTGGTACGGTCCTCACCCCCTGAACCCCCGTATGACGCCACTGACTGTATGCACTCTATATTAAAATGCATTCTTTTTCATCTCCAACAGACCCATTTTCACCACCTCCCAGATAAGGTGTGCAGACAGAGGGATCCACAACCCAAGGTAAATACACATGTACACCACATCATGTCAGAAGTTCATGCAAATGCAGTTAGCTACCTTCGGAAAACTATATCTATATACTACTGTACGTCCATGTACACGAAAATGTGGACATGGAAGTACAGCTGTATGACATCTATGTTCTTGCAATCTACAGTGATATGAATGTGTAAACTCTCATTGGTTCAATCACAGGATTAGTGTCAGGTTCCTGTTAAAACAAGGGGGTTTATTAAAACTTTTTTATAACTGAAACATTGAACAATTAAATGAAAGGTTCAGCAAAAAATTTTTTGGGGATAGCTAACATTTGCCTCCCACCAGGAAACCTCTCTCTCTGAGCCAAAAAAGATAGGCTATGGGCAAGAGATTTTGGGTTCTCATAGTTCCCCTTCCCTGGAAAAAAATCAATTATGGTCCACCTCCTGATTGTTGGTGTGCCAGTGCCATGTTAGTAGCTAAAATAAAATTCCCAAGCTGGGCATAAGAAGGATGTGTGTGGCCTTATGACGTTAAAACAGTGTATTTTTTTTAAAGATATCATTTTTCAATATATAATTGAAAAATACTGTTTTTATATTTATGTTTTAAATTTACATTGTAGTATGTAAATGTATGAGACAGCAGTTGGCTGTTAATGATGGAAGATAACTAAACCATCTTGTTGCTTATTTGGTATTATTAAATTATTAAATGTATTACCTAAGTATGTTAATATTTTGCAGTCATTTGTTTTACAGACAAACATTAATTTTGCTTGAAGAGACAGGACTATGTAAGTCCTTTTGATCATACAACAGCATTTTACTCCTACCATATTGGATAAAATGTAGAATTTATCTGGTTTCCTTTAGCAAAAAGAAGCCTGCTACAAGCTATTATCAGCTATTACATTACAGAAGCCAAGAACCAGTTTGGCACCATTCTATAGTTCCAGAGTTCCAATCCAATAATATCTGCATTTGTAATAAAAAATGCTATATTCGTGAACATTTTTTCTCCAAATGTTACAAATTAAAAAAAAATTGTTACATTAGTTTCATTGCTTATTCGAAATATTCACAAATTGAATATACATCTATGAAAGCAGTGCAGATTAAAACTCAAAAATGAAAGCTTATATTTGTGAGCATTTTTAATTTTCTGTCTAGATGAAGTAGCACAGGTAATGTGCTATATGTTATCATGCATTCACCATGCACTAGAAGCCGCACATGTCTGATTTTTTGTATCTTCATGGAAAACATATGGTGGAACTAAAGTGAGACAATAATGTTATGCTTATTTCCTCATTAGGACACTTGTAATATACCATGGCTTTTGATTGAAGTTTGAACAAATTTACTTTTTGCAGTGTTTTATTAACAACGCAATGTATTTTATTATTGCGTTTCCCTTTTCATCTACCTTCTAAATGCCTCTACCACCAATGAGATCCTAGAAGAAGGATACAGAGGCAATTCATAGAGCCAAGCAGATCACTAAGACATTTGCTCTTAACAAAGTGAGTGTGATGCCTAATTGTTTTTTAAGTTATGAGTTTGATTTTAGATACTTTGCAGTATTTATTTTCTTTCGTTTTGGGATTACATTTCTAACAAAGTAGAACTCTATGCAGCACAATAAATATATGTGGAATCAAATTAAAGAACATCTTAACGTATTCACTTAAAAATATTTGTAATTTTAAGGGTGTGTTATTGTTGAACCTACTGTATATCAGGGATATTTAAAAACAAAAAAAAGTAGCAAATTGTGTTCTACTTTTTTTGTTACTTGTACCCTGAACAGCCATCCCTCTCATTCACACCTTCCAAATAGCTACTGTTTTTGTTATGAAACTCCCATTTTTAATCTATACATTTTTTCTTAAATGTATATTTTATTGAAATCTTTAGGGATACAGAACTTAAATGGGGACTGGGAAATATATACATATTTTCTTATATGCAGATATAAAGAATTTACACTTTTTCTGATATGCACTTTAAAGATTTTAACCAAGTAGGTGGCACTGTTTGGGGCCAGTATTAAATTGTGTTATAAATACTGCACAGTCATGTGGCTCTCTCTCTTGGCTCCAGATTTTCTCGAACAGAAGAGTTTTATATTCATCTCTGTGGTCGGGAGGATATCCAATCAAAATCCCCACATCTTTACTCTCTTCACCTTGCGCAACACCGATTTTTGTTTTTTATATTTATTGATTGTGTTCAAAGGGAAAGAAACACAGGTTGTTTTTACTGCACTTTATATTCACTCGCACCTGTTGCACTTTTATTTTGAACCCATGTGCCCAAACTATATTAAATAAAAACACATAAAAGCAATTATCTTGTTTTTGTACTTGGAGGAAACAACACAAAGGGTCCTCAAGACCCTAAGACTAGAAATAAACAAGGAAGGAGGGGAAAAGGGAGAGAGATTGTGTCTTCTACTTTTATAAATGTATTTTGTTGCATAATTATATGTTTCTATATTTAGTTATTCAAGAGCCAGACTGAGATGCATTATTTTAGTAGGACATGCCAGGCATTCTGAACTAGTAATCCTAATGAATGTCTAGGGAATAAAAACACATGTAAGCTCTCTCACCTGAACCTCAGATATTTCTGCCTTTGTGCACAAATTGCTAAAGGCAAGCAGTCAGTGACTCCCAAGAACCACAGAGATTTAGCCAACTCGTAGACTGTAAATCATTCCATGATTAATTTAACAAAGGTCACAGGTTCACTGGTTCAACAAAACATTATGTTGACCTATTTATCAGTCCCCAATTGATTACAGTTTACATTGCATAAATGGCATTTGGGCTCAGTTAAATGGATTGATGATACTTAATGTATTTTAATGAAATTGTTTGCATTTTATGAGCATCTGATTGGTGAATGACTTGCAGTGAATCTGAACATTTTCAGTCTAAATATGTAATATGAATAATGTTTATAATGTATAAATAGTACAACATACAGATTTTAAAATCTGTGCTAATATTTAAGAAAGCTAAATTAACTAATATGATAAACTGTGAACGGTGAAAACCCAGCTGTCTGAACTACAACTATCATGAATATTTGCCATTCTTAAAATCTGTGAGAGATTGTGGGGTGTGAAGTTCAGGACGGCAATTCGACACCTACGGGTCTATTCAGGAAAATCAGAGCTCTGAAATCCAACCCAATTCAGATCACTTCAGTGATCCGAACTGCCTCTTAATTCGGGTTATTCAGGGATAATAGAGATTATTAGCAGGAAAAAGTTTCAATATATCATAATATACTCCATGTCACAGTAGCATATTCATCTTGTAGTGAACTTAAATAAATAGTATCATCTGAACATAGATATGCATCATCGTTTTAAAATAAGATAATTTAAAAACTATCACATGTGTTATAAACAGATGATTAGAGTTGCCACCTTTTCTCAAAAAAAAAAAAAAAATACCTGTCTTGTTTTTGCCTTCATAGACTTAACATTAGCTCAAGCCAATTTTTTTGTTTTTACCAACATTTGGGTAAAGTACCAGATGGGTGGCAACACTACAGATAACCATGTGAAAAAAAGCATAGTGTACTCACCACCAGCCATTTACAATACGATGACACATGAAATGCCAATATTTAAATAGCATGCTGTAAAGGTGAAAGTTCACCCGTGTTCCCCATAGATCTGTCACACATTATTAAACTATTTATTAGGGTCATGCAGACTATCATTATTTGTATAACCAAATAGGCCCCTGAAATCCATCTCCGATAGCTGTAGATAGTATAAACAGTATCTGCAAAGAATGGCTTTTTGTTTAATCATGGGTTCCTCCCCCTTCCTTGGTCACTGTGATGTATAATTAAGTTTGGATGCTTTAATTTCTCATTCACCATAGCTTAGCAATACAGCATAGTGGCAGTAAAGGCCATCTATTATAAAGCATGCTCTGTACAAGCATTCAGACTGTACACTACGAACAATGCGGATTCGGAGTAGCCATGTAATTAGTGCTACACAGATATTCTCTTGAAGTACTTGTATTCCCATACACTCAATGGGTTTGAATGGGTCTCCTGCTGAACTTTCATACTATATCAATGTTCATAAAACTGCAAACAAAACTATTTGTCCAAACTACTAATTTGACCATTTTCTTTATTCCTGCATCATTTATCTTATAACAGATCAAAATGAATACTATTTTAAAGGGTTACACAAGTAATTTTTGCACATTGTGGATTGAAAAAGATGAATAAACGCATTCAGTTCCTTTCACTTGACAGATTAAATCATCAATAGTCCAGTTGATAGCCTCATAATTATTATTAACAGGACATGTGGAGGTTAAACATTTTTTTTGGTTTAACATTGAAATTCTTTGCTACAAAGTACAAATAACACACCAATTTATAATCTTTCCAAAACATTTTAAAAGCTAAAAAAGACTGTGTGGTGCCCAAAATGCATCTTCCAAATATTAATGCATATGTATGTTCAAAATACTTTAAAATGCATGTTTTACATTTTGCATTGCTTAAAATCAAACATACTTACACCTAGATGAAATTGTGATATTACAGCAGTTTGCAATACACCAGGACTGGTGTCTAGGCAGCACCTAGTAAAAGTCTTTTTTTTTTTTTTTTGCAAGACCAGTAAGAATGATGTGATTCAAATGAATGGAATTTCTTGTCTCTCTAGTGATTTCATCATACAATGTGTTGCACTGTCAAGAGATCCTACTGTAAAAGGGCAAGTCTATTACAGTCCACACAATGTATTCTATTTTAACAGCAGAGGAAGTGACTAAATGAAACACAAGTTTATATACTCTATATAATCAGTGCCACACCGGCAGTTAATAAGCAGAGTTATCACTGGGTGAGGGCTTGAGTCATATATTAAAAATGTGATTTATGCAAAATGTCTCCATCAAATCATACTGGAAAAAAGTCTGTGCACTATACAAACAGTAATCTTCATCTTGCACCAAAGTGAATTTGGGGACTAGACTGTCCCTTTTAGTGTGTAGATCTTAAGTCTGTTCCTACTCCCACCTGATTATTCTCACTGTTACAGAGACAAATTATATTACAAAGGTGATTTTGTTAAACTGTTGCTTCCCTTTCTTTAAGACTACCGTGCAGGAGAGGGCTGGAAATGTTTGTTCCGGGTGACAAAGACAATTTAACAGCCTATGGTGCAACTTCATCAGCCCAGTTGTTATCATAAGAAGTAGACACAAATAGACAGGCATGACAGATATGTTGACAGAAAAAGTACAGAGATTGCTAGACGGACAAGACAATTGGATGGTAAGACAGATAGTGCTACACACTGGGACATTTAGAAATAAAACATGGTGAAGTCCCTTGCTATTGAGCCAAGTTAAAAAGCAGCATGGAGGACAATTGCCCTCTTACTCCCCTTGCTAGCCCTCCCCTGTTACCATGGCAATCAACAGTTACCATACAAATCAAATCTGTAAAATATGATTTTCATTGATGATGTGAGGGACATATGATAAACACAATATATAAAATCTCAAGGGCAGGTTGCCTTGGGTGAATGCTGGCTAGTGGTGATTTATGACATGATCGTTACTGTTTTAAATGTATTAATTTTATTTTTCCAAGTTACCCGAAGTGTTTGCGACTACGACCACATATATCAATCTCTTGTCATTTCACAAATTATTCTGTAATTGACTAAATGGAAGACAAAAATGTAAAAAAAATTGGGAGTAATCACATCTGCTCTGCTCCGTCTTCTTTTTATCATATTATTAGGAGTTGAAAGAATATAAATTAAGCGCCTTATTAAGCATTCTTTGCTCCATTTAGTTATCTCAGGGGCAGACATGTTGTTTGGAATCTTGGGTCAGATGAACAAAGATCTGACCTATCTGACTAAAGATTCTAAACAAAATGGCTGCCTCCTGGTAGAGCTATATGGAGCAACTTCTCAATATGGTACTTCTGTTTATATTCTTTCATTAAAGCATGTCTATATAAAATGCCTACACTTGATGCTGTCTTTCAATTAAACCGAACTTCTTTTTTTGCTACAGTTGTCCTTTAAATGATAAAACAGATTAGCCAGAGCATCCCTGTCTCAACTCACATACAATAATTACAGGTTAGAGGCTCAGAGGCATCATATAAAACATCACCTTTTTGGTTTGTAATATATAATGAGTTAACAGCCTTTATTGCAATGTAACATGTATTCACCCCACAAACTCCTAGAAGATCAATGCAAGGGAAATAATGTTATGACCTTGCTGAACTACCTGAAAGAAAGGATACACATTATTCTTGCATTTATCCACTGTCTCAATGACACATGTGATGGTTTAATAATTAAATATACAATCTGAAAAAGCCGGTATTGATATGTAGTCTGTCTTCACAACACTAAAAAATGGAACATACACACAAACAGTATATTTATACATCTGTCTATTATAATTTGTTACATATATGTAGTATTAACCTCTGGAGATCTTCAAGCAGGCATTTTATACTAAGCAACCCTTTACCATTTATCTCAAGTGTTAGCTGAGTACAAGCAATAATCACTACTGCCTGAAATATATTGGAATGAAAGTACATGGGACCATTCATGACACTTCATCAGCATGCAGCAGGCAAACAGAGTGACTGCAATGATTGAATACAGGCTCAGACTACTGGCTTTAATCTCCATCTCATTCATTCAGCTGTATGATAAACAATCCAACCTTCTGTGTTGTCCGCCTTTGTATGGAATATCATGACTGCTGTGTACATGTTGCTCACGTATTATATATTATATATAGTTATTTACATACTTCTAGCCACAAGTAAACAAGTGCATTCAAAGTATTTAGGTTGGAGGAAACCCACTCACATTAACATATTCACTGCTGCTTTGGCGAGAGCCACTGGACAGAGGCGTGGGTATATGCTTTGCAGCATTTAAAATTGTTAGTAACAAGTATAGGGATTTCAACATTTCTTGGCTCCCTTTGTACATTATTTCCTGCTTTTTATGCCAAACATTTTTTTTTCCAATAGAGTTCTCACTATTGGGAGTTTTAAAGAGTCTCTATACTTCCATTTATGTTTTATGTGTGTTTGCATGGTGACAGCATTGATTGGGTGATGTGGTGCAAACTTGATGTTATTGATATGTTCTATTAATAATTGCCAAATTCATACAATACTTAAATGTCCTCTACAGGTAAAAAAATATGTATATATATATATATATGACGATTTTTTTAAAGGGATACATAACTCTTACATGCTGTCCTGCAGAGTGTTCATATGTATGCAATTGAAAATCAATTCCTTGTATGTATAGGTAAATTAATATTAGAATACAGGTGTGCAATTCTAACAAATACATATTGTTTTATAATTATTGAACTTTAACATGTATGGAAAAGGGAAGATCATTTTCAAGTGGGGAGGTCACTGAATGCTGCGTGAAGCATGCCCACGTTATTACACACTGAAATATGCATAGTTCTACATCTACGAGCATACCTTTAGTCTAATTATGGCAATTATGAGCATACAGCCATACCCTCAGTACTGTGCATGCCTTCTATGCCGTCATGAAAATAATGAGGGAAGCAATACCCATGTGCTACTGTGATGTCACACTCATGTATGGGGCTTTTAATGCACATGCAAGCATCTTTGACTGGCGTTCATGAGGTGCTGGGGAAGAGGGACATACACATTTATATGAACTTAAGAGTAAGATCAGTGGTTTTTTTTTTTTCCTGAGAAAATATTTTAGAAATTAATGTAAACTACCTTGAAATAGTATGTCAAAATATTCAAAGTATTTGCATAAAACTAATAAGGCATATACAATGTTCATAACTAACCGTGTCATGAAAAATCCGGTGTTCACCAAGGGAGCATTACACATCTCAATTATGAAAGTAATTTAATTACAGATTAACGGCTGTCAATATCCAGCTATATTTCTTTGTTCTGTGTATAGGCTGTATAGGGGTTGACAAGTCTTCTTAAGTAATTAATTCAATCTCATTTGTGAAAAGCAGCTATTGTAACATAACTTCATATTATAATTATATAATTATATGGAAATCTTTTCTTTTATTCTGTGATGTTTCAAGCTATTAATTTAGCCACTCGTCCGATTTGAAATTGTAACGATATAAAAAGGTTTTCTGTGTAAGTTATCCACGTGTTGTACATTTTTGACAGTTGGATATTTTAAAATAGCATCTCAAACTGTTTTCGGAGTAGCACTCAGGATTGTTCAAATCTCAGTATCCATGGACTGTAACAAATGGCCTCGTGGCCTGCCAAAAAATCTTATGGTCCTTGTTGAAATGAAATCCTTGACCTGTAATCAAAGTTGTTGGATTTAGCATACTTCAACTAATTCAAACTCTTGAAAATGCTTATTTGTGCCCTAGTGTCATGGATAATTATTGCAAGTTTATAAGAAGTATCTGAGCCTGATCACATTGTCCACAATTTACTAAGCAGTTACATTTTCATTGACACTTTTGAAATTCTTCGCAAAATGGCCTCAGTTGGACACTGCATGACAGTGTCTTAAATTACTCTGATACGTAAACATTTAATGAATTTGATGTATGATAATAACAGAGCCCAGATATTGAGTTGCAAAAGCATTGTCTTGTGCATACATTCCACCAGAAATGTATTTAGAATCTCTTAAGATTAGGGTTGCCACCTGGCCGTTACCGGCAGGCCATAAAAAATTGTTAAGTCTATGGAGGCAGTAGCATGGCCGGTATATTTTTGTAGAAAAGTTGGCAACCCTACTTAAGATATAGGCAAAGTTTGACAGCAATTGCTGGGATGTTTTTAAATTTATAGGAAGTAGTCCTTACATGCGTGTGTGTGAGGTAGCCAGGATTTTTTTCACAGAGCTCCTACAAATGTATTTAGAGGAAAGGTTACTTAATTCAATTGTATATATAGTACCAACATTGAATCCAAGTATGTGATAATTTATAAAATTTGTTGAATGAAATTATAAACAATTTTATTGACATGTTCTTGAATATTGTGTTGAAACTCCATGTTAACATGTTTTTATTTCCAAGTATTTCAAGAAATTTTTATGATATTGCCAATTATGAAACAAACCTAGTTTCCAGCAAGTGTGCTCAAGGCTTTAACTTGTACTGTATATATTCTTCTAAGCAGAATGTCCAAAATAATGCTAGTTGAAATATAACAGGGAGATGACAATTATTTTATATTTCAGATAACATTTAGTTGACTCATTTGTTCTGAGAATGACTAATTGTATTTTTTTTGACTGAGATTGGATATGAACTGTATAGAAAGTATAGAAAAACTTAGTGTGTCTGTGCATGCATTCAAGTTATGAACTTTGTTTTGTGACTTTGACCCAAGTATGACAATTGTTAGTTTTTAGTTTAAATCTGTTAGTCCTACAGAAATTGTAAGTTATGTAAGTTAGTGCTAAACTCAGTGAAGAGCCTAAATATCTCAGCATTCAGACTCTCAAATTTCCTGATGTCAAGATAAAAGGACAGAAAGCTTCATAGTTTAGACATGAATAAATCGACGAGTAGTGGAAATTACTGCAAATTAAAGTACATTTTGTAAAGATATTTTTTATACATGGGAAATTTATTAATATACAATATTGAATCATTCTAAAAGCCATACGTTTGTCTTCTGCTTTCAGATAAAATCCCTCAAAATTACTTTTTTGAACACAAAGTACAACATTGTTCATGAGTGCTCTATGCCATACTTAACTGGTTTGTACCATGTAACTTCTAGCTCTTACCATCCCTGTCCAAATATCTTGAAATCCAAATCTTTAAAGAAGCCTACAGCTAAATCACCCTCTCCTCTATAATACTAATCACTTATCTATACCTACCAAATCATTTTCACTTTTCATTTTTACATCTTAATTCCTCCCCTGTTCTGTGCACTTCATCTATTCTCTTTTAGATTGCAAACTTATAGCAGGCAATTAGAGGTCGAATGTTGGACCAGAGGTTAAAAACTGTGTAGTGGCCCATTGTTCAACTTATCAGCCCACCGATTATACTCTTGACAGATAAGGTACAGAAACTGATAGACAGACAAGACACAGAGATAGACAGACATGTAGTGGTTTGGCCCCAAATAATTTTTACCCAGTTTTCATTGGCTATTTATCACCCTTTTAACTCCAATACTAAACTTAACCCTAACACAAAGGCTAATATTTTTTTTGTTTAATTTGGATGTTGCCGGCTGCCTGTTCTCACTGATTGCTTTAGAAGCAGCACCATATTGAGAAGGTATTATGCGTTTCAATATGGGACGTGCGATTGCTCCAGAGAGCGGTTTCACATCACTTCGACAGCTGATTTTGGTTTTGCTGATGATCACTTTCTAAGCTCATTTAAATACCAGGGACTTCCTGTGTTGTCTAGTGGTTAAAAATGTTGTTGTAAAATCTTTGTTAATATGTTCATGTTTTTCCATATAAAAATGTACTATAATATATATGCTTTATATCTACTTTGCACCCCCTTCCCTGTATGTCTCCTGTGAAGTACAATAAAAAAGATTCTCAAAACTGCATACAAAATGAAAATTCTACTGCCCTATTTCAAAGCATTGTTTGCCATTTTAATTATACTTTTATATTGATGCTTTTATGACATTTGTACTGTCTCATATAGTACTCTAAGCTATTTTTAAAATCATAAAACATTTCCATTTTTATACTAAGAGGAAAATCTAATACATTAAATTTTTATTAGTAGCATATTGTTAAATAAATATGAGTGCAGAAGTAATATATCCAAGACTATCAAACCTAATGACATCTTTTTTCATAAGCCCCATCTATGCAGTAAACACTTCTGTTTATTAAATATTTCTCCAAAGCAATTATTCTTTACAGCAGTATTACTTCTTCAATAGAACAAAGAATGGATATGTTAATTAAGCTGTGCATTGTCATAATCTGAGAAAAAGGATTATTTACAAAATTTTATGGCTCGTATTATATATTTTTGTAATGAATTAATATTTTGATTTCTACACAATAAAATTTTAATCTGATTTTCAGCTGAGATGGTTCAGTGCAATCAATTGAGGTGCAACATTGCTTTAGTGATTAATCAAAGAGGCCCCGATTGCAAATCAATGTAATTTCATTAAAACGGATGTCAATGGTTTTGTTTATGCTGATAAATAATTATTATGCCCATTCCACATAAACTCGGGCACCATTCTCCAAGCTGAGATAAATCTGCACAGCTTGCTTAAATTACTCGGATACATTAATTTAATACATCTGAATGCTTTATACTGTTTAATGGTTCTGGCAGGGGTAAAGAGAAACTTTTTAACTGGGGTTTTATCCTTTGAGGGTCCACACATGCATAGATATTATGACATATAGAATGTCAGCAACCGCACATTGCATGGATGAACAACACACACGTGTGGTTACAGTAACATGCTGCATACCAGACAGTGATTAATCAACAGTATGTAAATATTCCTGTCCAATATCCTAGAGCAGTGATGGTGAACGTTTTTGTGCCTGAGTGTCCAAATTTTGTCCGAAACCGATTTGCAGACCTCAAAGCGCCAACATTGTATACACACACATATACACACACACACTGACTCTCTCACGCACACACACTTATAGTCACTCACACACGCCTATACTCATACTCACACACACACACATTCACACACGTATCCTCATATTCACACATGCACACACTTATACTCATACTTGCACATACACACACTTATACTCATACTCACACATGCACACACTTATACTCGTACTCACACACACACACTCATACACTCACACACATATCACTTATTACTTATACTCATACTGACACACACTTATTCTCACACACATACTCACACACACGCATACTGACACATACTTATACTCATACTGACACACATGTATTCTTACACTCACACTCACACACACTCATACTCAAACACTCATACATAAACACACACTTATAGTCTTACACACACTCTGATACATGCAGCATGCTGGAAATTACATCACATCCACTTCCTACATTCTGGATCATTCTTCATGCAGCATGGAGGGAGAGAGACACATGACTTTAGCTCTACAGGTTTGTAGTGAAGAGTTGTGGTACCGCATGCACTGACAAGCTATTTGGTGGCAAATGCGACACTGACAAACTGTTTAGCAGCAAAGATAGTACGGACAAATTGTGTGGGGGCAAATCCTGCACTGACAGAGTAGTACTGACAAACTGGGGGCAAGGGGCACTGGCAAACTATTAGGAGGCAAAGCTGGCATTAGCAAACTGTCAGCTCTTACTAAAATAGAATTCATGGCCTGTTTTAATATCCTTGTGAAGGGTTATTTTGTAAACTGCTGGACATGGGAATAATAACTTAAAGTCTATTGTATATAATTGTATTTTTGTAACAACAGATGGGAATCATAACAAACGTTTCTGAAATTGAACTGTGCAATTTTTTTACAAATCGGTTAAACATTTTAGATTTTTCCAGTCAAATTGTTTTATAAATAGGACATAGATATTCAAATCAGTGCTAATTAATTACATCTATTTTCAACACATCACACAAATCATCATAATCAACACAGGTCATCATGATCCATGTTATATTACTAACACATAATTATCCTCTGATTGATCCGCAGATTTTCAGTATAAATGGCTGACCTGACAGAAAGATATATTGTTCATTTTATGATTGTTTTATTTTTAGCTATAGCGGAATAAGCTGTTAGTGCCATAAGCCAAGAGGCACTCAAAATATCAAGTGAGACCACAAATACTGTCTCTTCAGTGTTGTTATTGATCTATTTATATAAAAGTATGTTATTCCACAGGACACAAATCTATATTTTCAAACATGATTAGTATAATAAATTTACATATAATTTATATATATATATATATATATATATATATATATATATATATCCAAAAACAAGAAAGAAAATGAAAAGAGACAGCATTCTTTAGTCGAAGCTCATGCAATAACAGAGAATATCCTTTACATGTAGTCGACGTTTCGGTCTGAACCTCGGACCTTTATCAAGACTCTTGTTTTTGGACTTATACATGTTGTGAGCTGCATGGCACCCGGGCGAGTTATGTTATTTCTATTCTATATAAGCTGAGTACACCTCCTTTGGACATTATATGTATATTCATATATATTTCTACGAGTACTTTTACAGTGTGGATGGATACAATTTCAGCTGCTGTCTTGTGAAAGTTAGATTTTACTGATTCTCTTGACAGACTCTTTAGAACTGAAATGTTAATATCTTATATTTGTAACTTTATTCTCTTCAGTGCCATTTTATTTTTGTTTAAACTCGAACATGATTTGTTACGCAATTATATTTTATTGGTCTGGAATTATCACATTCTAATTTCAATAATGCATTTTAAAGCATTTGACTTACAAAGTTAAGAATCTGTTATTTTTGCTATCAAAGCAGTTACCACCTCAGATCACTGCACTCAAGCCTCTTTTGAGAAAACTTTCAAATAGGATGAGGAAAAGATGACGGGACATGTGTTATGCCAACACGCCAAAACTAGAGATACAGCTGTGCAGTTATTTTTAGATTCCAACTATTATTATAATTATTTTGTTACTTTTTTTATATGGAAATTAGAACCCATGAAAATGTATCTATTAATAACCATCTTTTGTTAGTAAGGATGGGAAAACATTCTGTGCAAGAGTAAAATGACAAACCACCACACTATGCATGTGTGTAATCAGTGTCTAAAGTGGTGCATAGCAACGCAAGCAATGTAACCAATTGTTTGCCACTTTACCAGTCAGTCCATCTTTGTGTGTGCACAGTTGGTCAACAAGCCAACACAACCAATATAAAATCATGACCTCATCAAAGAATGATGGGAAGTATGCTAAGAACATCAGGTCACCTTTTTTCATACTGCATGCTTTATTAATCATAAATAGCAACACTTGCAACTGATATCTATATACTTTATATATAAAAATCATTCTAGATTTAAAAATTATCCTCTCTCAGACTCACACGGCAGCACACTACAATATGTTTGTTAAAATTATTTCAAAAATCTGTTTTACAAAAACATATTTTGACATTTTTCTAAATTATTGTTCTGTGCAAAGGTGCCAGGTGCTACATACTGACTTGATAGTTCACATTTCTTCTTCAGCAAAACATAGAAGTAGCTGTGTTATTTAAAGGCAATAAAACACACAGCAATTAATACTTAGTGCACTATAGTTTATGATATTTATTAAACAGTAACATGATTACACTGGTGGTAAAGTGGATAAATGCTGCAATTACATTTGTAAAAGTAAACAGTGGGGGGATACCACATACTGCAAGGTTAAAATAAATTGGGTGTAGTTACCCTGGTAATTTTTCTAAAGTGAGCAGTTGGCTATGTATATTGAACAATTAAAGATCTTTAATTAGAAGATACAGAACAATAAATGATATTGAGCTTCCACTGTTAGTTTAAGGGCATCTATATACAGCATATAGCATGTTTTTAATTCATACTGAAACATTTGGTCTCTCCATGTAAGATATTACATTTACATGTCTCTAAGGAAAACATTAACTGCATTAAAATCAATTACAATTTGCTTAATTTATTCCCTTCCACTCCACAAGCTGCAAAATTACTAGTACTGTTAACTAAGATCTCAATTTTTATTAAAGGAAAGTGCAAGCAAACCAGATAGTCTACACATGAAGGCAATAATATATTAGTGCATACTAATAACACACTAATAAATGGGATAAACACCTAAAAACCTAATTACATGTTTATATCCACATAAGGAATTAGATGTTGTGGTACTATAGTGATATAGATTAATCTGTTAGTTACATTTGCTTTTGCTTTGGGTCCATTGTAATATATAATTGTTCTTAAGATTAGATTAATCAGCTGTTAACACTGGTAGAAAATATGTTGTAATATTTACCATCAGGCATATACTGAACATGGGAGCGGTTTATTAAAATGGCATAAAGGACATGAAGTGTTAAATACACTTATGACAAAAACAACCTATGCTAACAAAATTTTACTAGTCCAAAATGCTTTTAACTCCAGTATGTATGAAGCATAGAGAGCATACTAAAGAGGAAAAAACCATCTAGCAAAAAAAAAAAGACCCAGTATGTGATATTACTGTATCTACTAAGGTTCCTGCATAATCTTTTATAACCACAACTGTGAGACAATAAAATATACTGATACTTAAGCAGAGAGTATCTATCTACCTTTGTTATTTGTAATATGAATTGGTTTTAATAGAAGACACTATGTTTGTATATTATGTATTATGTTTTTCTCTTTCATTTTAAATTCTACATTGTCTGACACTGAGCATGTTTTACATTTGATGTTTTATTAGGAGCACAATTTTTGGAACCTTCAGGGATTTAAGTTAATTAAATTAAATTAATTAAGTTAATTCTGCCCTGGTCCATGAACTGGTCACTTGGTACACCTTGCATCATGTTTTGCTGTGTGATCATACAACATTTTGTAATATAGTATAAGGATACTCAACCTGTATATAAAGGGATATGTCTGTAAAGTAGATGTCTTTGAACTTAGCATATTCAAGCTGGGGTTTACTGGAGAGAGAAGCCTGGGGATATTCATATGGTTGCGAAGGTTACCATGTGAATGCGCTGCACATCCCAGATTTTGTCTCTATTTTGAAGCAGCTCTAGCATTTAAATCCTGCTGTATTTAGAATATATGTATTGAAAATTAAATTACTACATTGTTTAATTGTAGTATTAAGTGCTAATCTGTGTATAGTCAGACCTGGCTCTTTAAGTATGTACTGTGGTATAAATGAACAATTATTTTAAAAGTGACAAAAATGAAGCTAATAATTGTATACAGGGAACATAAATTACAACATAATCTGGCATGATGTGAATTACAGTTGATTATTATAATCATCCTTTTACGTTTATTAGTTTTTTCATAACATACCATTTTTAACACAGCTATTAGGAGGCTCTGTGGTTGTAATTTCATACTACTAAGTATTTAAAAATAATCTTTTTTTTGTGCTAAATAAAAAATCATCTATATACAAGCAGAAAAATGGAAGCAGAATGTATTTAGTTTTTGCTATATGTTCTATAAAAAGCTCAATAATCAGCTTTTCCAAAAGGACATTACATCCTCTGAAGCTTTCTTTTCATAACACAAACATGTTTTAATGATGACTTGCAAAAGAGATGTTTAATTGGATCATTATAAGCTTACCAGATGGTTTAAATATAGGTTTTGGAAGAGAAAAATAATTCAATAGTAAATATGTCTTTACGCATATGAGAACAGCAATGATGTGAAGAAATCATTTAAATATATACATAATTTTAATAGAATGATCATTCTAATTATTACTATGCATACCTTCTCAAACAAGTGTTCTATTAATCCATATGTACAATTTAACTGACAAATTATTTTTCATTTTAATAGGATCCTTGACAAAATGTAGAATTAAAACACACTTCAAAGTCTGGTTTAATTCCTTAGATTGGTCACACTAAGCTTGCAATATTTTTTTGGGAAACTGAGACACTATTTCTCAAGTTGTCTCCCTTACACTAGATTCAACAATCAATAGGCAAATGAGCAAACATCATGTTAGACCTTGGGGTGATACACCTTTACACTGTCAAAGTGATAGTCAATTTACTTTAATTGGACTGTTTTAATGGAAACTTGTATAAAACTACACTTTTCAGAATCTGTTTGACCCTGTAGCTACTACAGTGCTTCATCCATCAATGTAGCACTATAGTACTGATGAGCTTTACAGGGCTTGGTAGGTGCAATCACCTAATACTTTGGAAAATGCTGTTCCCATACAGGACAGCCAAGTGAATGAATGTCACCAACACACTGGAGTTCAGGATTGGGAAACCATTCTATCAGAATATTCTGTTATCTTCTGTGCGTTTTCTTGCAAGTAAACTAATTATAATTTTAACATTGCATTATCAGTCAAACATCAAAGCACACATATGCCTCGATTTTATCTGAAATCATATGGTCATTCTAGTATGCAATATAGAAACAAAGTGTGTGATAACAGAATAGTAATTAAAGTAATTGACTCATCTAGTTTGCCCATAATAAACTTATTGTACTTTGTTGTTCTTTAGGAACACTTAATGTGCACAGGTCTTCTTGTCATCCTTTACAGTGTTAACAATTAATATGAGTACTTACTTAAGTACTTATAATTACAGAATACATCATATACAATATTTTGTCTGTATAATAAAATACCAGAGGAATCAAATAGACAAACAGCATTGTTTACAATCATGGTAGATGTATATTTGCAAATGCAAGATGATACATGTACTCATTGGAAAATTGCAAAAAATGTGGCTTCAATATACAAAAAAGTTATGCATTTCATTGACATTTTGGTCCTCATCAGGAACTTTTGTGAAGACAAAGACTCTTGATGGGGACCTAAATGTTGATGTAATGTATACATTGTTTTGAATATTAAAGCAACCTTTTTTGCAATGTTCCCATGAGTGCATTTATCAGCTTGGAGTTATATCTATCAGTGACATGACACCCAGGCAGTTGACACTGTTGTCAAAATTGGTATTTATCTGCAATTTTGCAACGTTATAATGTATCGACACATTGTAAAGTGTTGTGCTCTCCTGGGGTGTAATATCAGTGGGTGTCCAGGATATACTTATGTTCATGAACCTATAGGACACATGATGTATAAAGCATTAATCTTATCAGGTATCCTAATCAAATTATAATAACACATTATTTTGTAATTATTTTACATGCATTTTAATTAAATTAGCGATTAATAAAACAGCTAATTCAAGAAAACTATTTTCCCTTCCTTTCTTCTTATTTTTTTTTCTAATTCTCTGCTACAATACAATTAATTAAAACTTAAATTGACCAGACAGGCACAGCCAGTACAGAAATAAAAGGCTATTACAGGAGTTATTGTTTGTGGAAGCCTTCAGGTATTCTTGCTAACTTGAATCAGCTGAACAGTTGAATTTCAATTAGAGCATTTCTTACACTGTCTGCCTCTGTGCGGCAAAATAATAATAAAGACAGATATACAGTCCCAAATTTTCATGTATAATCTAATATAATGAAATTGGTTGTTACAAAAGTAGAATTATACTAACATTTACTTGTACAGAACAAATGGAAGATGCCACAACATTTGAAAGCTAAAAAACAATTCTTCCACTTCTGGAGGGTAATCCCCTGAATTTCAGAAAAGGTAGCTGAAACATAGAATAACCGTCTAATAGAAGCTTGTGAAGTATTAATACAATGAATACTCCTGGGTGTAAGAAGATTGGGGAGGGATGGTTAGTAGCGTGCCATTTTTTGTAGTATGGCAAGTCTTAATACAGGGCTAGGTTAAAGATTATAAAAAGGGGGAGGGAAGAGGCTATGCATGAAATTTGAAGCACATTTATCCTGGTTTTTACTGTTCTTGTCTTGTGTGTCGATTGTTCTAAAAGGGATATTAACGATGTTTACTGGAAATGTAGAGAAAATAAAATGATGAAAATGATGAAAAGTTATCTATATATTTTTGTAGCAGAATTGCAAGAAAATGCATGAATTAAGAGAAATGTGTTTTAAAAGTGTCTGGGGTATTCATTTTATGACATCACCTTGTAGCTTGATATGAAAACAAAGCTTTAAAGTACATTCATTCATGCATTTGATTGCAATTCTATTATTGTTTTATCATATTTCATTCTCTACATACACAGTATAATTCATTTTTAGGTGACATAGTCTCTTTAAATGTAAATGGTTAAACAGTGTTAACTGCTAAGTTGAGTAAGGAAAAATGCTTTTAACAGGTTGGATTCTTGTGTCAATGTTTAGCCCAACATTGCTTCTCCTTTCCCATCCTCATTTTTGCAAAACAATGTAACTTTTGTTGCTTTGAATGCTGCTTGTGAAATACAACATAATTTGCATAAACATTAAAGCAAAAAAAAAAAAAAAACTTACACACTATGGAGTATTATTTCTGGGAATAATAATAATGTGTTGGGGCTGGACAGCGACAAATCTGTTTCTGAATAATTATACTTTTATATAATAATTATACTTTTAGATAAACACACATATGGGATGGTTTGCGGAAAAGAACAATGAGTTCAAGGTGTTGACTTGGCCTCCATATTCCCCAGATTTTAATCCAATTGAGCACCTGTGGGATGTACTGGACAAACAAGTCTGATCCATGGGGCCCCACCTCACAACTTGAAGTACTTAAAGGTACTGCTGCAAACGTACTGTCAGCTATTACAGCACAACTTCAGAACTCTAGTGGAGTCCATCCCTTCATGGCTCAGGGCTGTTTTGGTGGCAAAGGTGGAGCTACACAGTATTAGGCAGGTGGTCATAATGATATGGCTGATCAGTGTACACATGTATATAAATAAATCCAATAGACATTATGTAAGCTAATCCAAGTTTATAATTTTAAAAGTAAACGTCTTGACTGTATTTCCTATCCATTTTGCAACTCCTTTGATGTACCTGTTCATGGAAAACAAGGAAATTGTGACCTCAAACCTATATAGTGTTATATATATATAAACTTTTAATTTTAGTTTTGAGTCCCAGATGGAGCAACGCAACTTTCTGAAGTTGCTAAAATGATTACCATTAAGTTGCATGATACAAGGATTAGCAATACCAACATCCTAAGGAAATATAAAATAAATAAAAAAAAACAATGTATAAATCCTGACAGATACTTACTATTACACAGTTATTTAGGGTGCTGGTATATTTGTGTAAACTGGTCTATCATGGGAGCATACAGGACTTATCCCTATGACACTACAATCTGGTCCACATAGTTTGCATGCACTTTCCAACATTCTTTGAGTAATTACAATTGTATACACTGTCATATCTCACTACACAGGGTTTGTACAAAGGTAATTTTCATTAACAATTTCTTCATAGACCAATCTCTGGCTATGGAAACCTGAAATTACTTTCAAGTTATGACCATAAAGACATAAAAAGAATAGAAACATAATAGTAAAAAAGAAAAAGATGGAAAAAAAAAGCCAAGGGACAGGATACATTTTATGGTTATGATTTCTTCATTTTTGGCTTTTATCACTGCAGAAGCATATAAATATTTCAAATGGAAAGTTTACTTTATATTCAATGATTTTTAAACATTTACAGTCTGGAATACTTTAAAAATGGATTTTTGAAAGCTAAATAAAAAAGAAAGCGGAGCATGATTGCTCAAATGGAACAAATTTAACTACTGGATAACATTTCCAAAAAAATGAACAGAAAAGAACAGATTTTCTTTCACTGCTGTTTCTATTGTCTGACGGCTAAAACAGGGCATTGTCTTGTAATGCGTTAATATCCATTAAACAATAAGCTGATTTAACAGCATCTCTGGCTCATCTTGACAGCACTATAGTCAAGTTAATTTGCTTTGTATTTAACAGATGAATATCACTGGCCAGTGTGAAGAAATTGTCCCAGTGGTTTTGTATCTTGAGTACTTGAGGGCAATAATGTATAATATGTTAAGTTAATATGGCACCTCTGTTGCCTAGCTTGTATTAAACAGATAGAAAAACACTCAGCAACAGAAGAGAACATAGAAGATTCTGGTAGAAATTAGCATTAATACGCACAAAATATATTTTCATCAGCTGCAAAAGGCAGCTTTTATGTGCAGTTGCAGGAAGTAATTATAAGTCTAGAGGAAATATGATGCCCCAGTCGAATGATAACTGATTTGGAATATAAACCCAATAAATTACAATGCACATTCTATAGTCTAACTTTTTATTGCTGAGGCAAAGCAATGCCTAGATGAAAGGAATTAAAGAATATTATAAGCTATGTAAAATCTAGTCTTTATAACATTTACCTGGACTTCTTCCTCCTTTATCCTTCTGGTTTCATTGTGAACCAGTAATATGAGTTTCATATTGGAAGTGGTAATGTCAACGCATACAATAACCAATTGAAGATTTAAACTTGTAGATTCAACTGAATTCCATAATCAAACTGAAAATATAGCGGAATCAAGTAGAATACTCTTTTTTAGCTAAGAAATGGAAAAACTGCTACTCCTTTTTTGTGATATTTCCCCTTTTTGCTGCTCATTTGAATGATGCTGATCTATATTTTAACAGAATGCAGGAGCACGTAAAATATATAGTACCGTTTATATCAATTCATGTTCAATTATGACAGCTGTTTATTAATGGTCATATTCAAGGACAATATCATAAATAGCACACAGGAATGGAGATCTGTGTAGGCTATGTTCCTCTCTCTAAATTAATCAGTTTGCCACCATGCGTGTTTTTACTAGAAACATTGATTGATACAGAAAAGAGCAAAGCATTGCTGTTCTAGAAAACACTATACATCAAATGAAATCATTATAATGGCATGCCCATGAATATAGTGTATACTTTGGAGTGTTAACCTATGACATTAGTCAAGATATTTTCTTCTTCTTTGTGATATTCAGTGGAATGTTTACTTTTTAAAAACATTAGCATTGTTGGAAGTAACAAGCAAATTTAAATTTTTGAGCGTGACAAGAAAATTATTCAAAGTATGGTGATGTGTTTATGTTATTATTACATGGCCATACTAACTTTTTCAACTTAATAATGGGTAAGACCACAAACTACTTTGGCAACAGTTTATAGTCTGTAAATACAATGAAATGTGTTTATGTTTTTATAGTGGTTAATAAATGTAGTGATAGAGTAGGATATATAACAATACAGTATAGGATAGTTTGATGCATCGTTCTAAAGTCTTTACTCCAATGAATACTAAGGGAACTGGAGATATTCCTCGTTCTAGAAAATGCTTTTTCGTTTTGGTGATTTCCTCAAGATCTTAGTAAATTATTGATATTGTGTGCAGATATAAAGCACAGAAATGAAAGTGTTAAGGATTATGGATGGGTGGACAATTGAACGTTGTGTTTGATATTTTTATTTTGACAGAGAGCTATATGTATAATACTAAATAGTCAAATGTAAATATTTGAAAGTAGAATTTGATTACACAGTAGTTAATTATCTAAGTACCTACTGAGGTAAATTAGAAACTGAAGTCTACTCATTACCTCCAAGTACAACTTGTAAGGTAAATCAAACTATCAGCTTACTTACTATAATTGGCTCACTAAGCATAAACATTGTATTAATATGGCTGCGCTAACTGACATTAACAGTTTTGTAAAATAATAGTCATTTAAATTCTCAAAATATCTGCAAATCTTGGGAAATTAACACTTAAAAAAGAGCTGCCATTTTCTACTGACCACCAGATTGTAACCTGACTAATTACTCAAATATGGACTAAGCAGCCAAACTGGCTTTAGTTAATAGTAAATACCCCGATAGGTGTTTGTTCAAGGTTCAGTTGTACTAAAACCTACAACTGGTTTGTTATTCAACATCTAAACAATAGCATGTTTTGTAATGTGTTATGATGAGTCTGTCCTTAAAGGGACAGTACTAAAACTCATTTTGGTGCAAGATGAAGATTACTATGTGTATAATGCACAGGCTTTATTTCCAGTGTGATTTGATGCAGGCATTCTGCATAAACAACATTTTTAATATTTGACTCAATCCCTTCCCAGTGATCACTCTGCATGATTACTGCAGGTG
The DNA here is from genome assembly GCA_036172795.1 of Pelodytes ibericus. Taxonomy (NCBI): domain Eukaryota; kingdom Metazoa; phylum Chordata; class Amphibia; order Anura; family Pelodytidae; genus Pelodytes; species Pelodytes ibericus. Next base: position 115,032,394 of record CM069858.1, read on the forward strand.
TGGCAGCACTGATTATATAGACACTGAGGATATAAAGTTTTGCTTCATTTAGTCACGATCTGCACTCCTCGAATTGAATACATTATGTGGACTCTAAGTGACCTTGCACTTGTACACAGTAGGATTTCTTAACAGTGCAACACATTGTCTGATGACATTATTAGAGAGACTGAAAATTCCATACCTTTGAATTAAATCATTATAATTGGTACCTGCAACAACAAAAAAAGGAAATGTGCACTTAGCAGACCTCTAGCACATTCAAGTTGGGCATTCCTATGCATCACTATAGGAGTCTTCTGATCAGATGACTAGAATGGTGTCCGGAGGGGGCTGAGGGGGAACTTTTGATATGCAGTCAGGAATATTATTGGCTGAACACCATGCGGCTGCTACATTTTCTTCCAAAAAATACGAGCCATGCTACTGCCTACATAGACTTATCATTGGTGTCAAGCCAATTTATTACCAGCCTGTGGGTAAAATACCAGCTTGGTGGCAACAATAATTGTAGCTAACTATATGTTGGGGGTAGTGTTGGCTAATCTATGCAATCCCAACTACTGTTAATGTTCATGATGAAGTACTGTTGCTTTAAAAAAAATCTCATCAAACACAGTGTTTCATAACAGTACCATGAATTAACTACACTATTCCAGCTTTCAAAACAAATGTCTTGAGGAACAAATGTTTTGTCATCCATCAGTGCACATTAAAATTATTAGTAAGCGGAACAATGATAGAAATGTAAGCAGCACGCTTATCTCAGACCAACAGTAATACAATTATGATCATTCATTGCAATCCACTGACGGTTACAATTTACAGAATAAAAGCTAGCAAATAAAATAAACACAACAGTAAATAAATAAAATAGTAATTAATATACTAACATTATGTGTACTCATTTAATAATAAACTGTACTAATATAAAACAACTTTGAAAATGTTATTCTAGCTAACAGATGTTATATAGAAGGAGGAAATCTGTAATGTATTAGATAACTCATAACTTTGCATCTGTTTCTTGCCAACCTTGTAAATTGTTCACTAAACTTTTTTTAAATGCACATGGTCTTACCAGCAAAACATACCACAAAAATGGCATTATGATGATTAAATAGTAGCTAAGTTGAAGTGATAGGGAAGTTGGGGATTTTTTTCTTCTATGTTATATAGAAGGAGGAAATCTGTAATGTATTAGATAACTCATAACTTTGCATCCGTTTCTTGCCAACCTTGAAGTGATAGGGAAGTTGGGGATTTTTTTCCCAACGTTTTCAGTTCACTTCTCAGTTGAGTTTTAATGACTAGTTGCCAATATATTGAAACATAAGATGGCCCCTATGTGACCAGCCAAATAACCATCTGCAGTAAAAACTCTACACCTTAATTGCTCTATTAACCACTGTATGCATATGGACGTACTATGCCATCCTAAAATACATAGACCAAACATCATAGACCATGACGCATAGAACACCCTCTGAACAGCAGCTCATCTGGGCCCTCAGGGGACTGCAGCGGGATCCCCTCTGTCAGATCAGGCCACTTTGAGTCAGCCTGAAAGGTTAAATGTAACTGATGTTCAAAGTGAGCGCGGGTTACATTCAACCAAATTGCACCTTGTCCAAACTACAGGGTTCAGGCATGCTTGCTCAATGTCACAAGTATGAAAAAGGAAAAAAAAGTTTAATCATTGGACTCACAGAAGTAGTATGAAATTGTAATTAAGTATTAGATGCGGAAGAGAAGTGTCATGACGTAAGGACGCTGACGCTGACGCTTTGAGAGGCGGAGCTGGAGAGTTGGCGGGCGAGGGTAGAGGACGCCGGGAGATATGTTGAGAGCTCAACGAAGACACAATAGCGTCGCCGAAATACATCTATTTTGTCCCGGACCATAACCGAGGGGATAAAACCACTGACAAAACCGCTGAAGGTAGCGGCAGATGAAGCAAACAACGGGAATCTCCAGCGTCTCAGGATGAACGGCGGGAAAGCCTAAGGGAAACCGCAAGTAATCTGCTGAGCAGAATTTTTCTGTCTCTACTTCCTCTCTAAATAGATGGCTCTTATGTCTGTCTTATGGTAAATACTGACAAAGTATATAACTAAACTCATCAGAGCTGGTTTGAGAAGTGTGTAAATGAGCAAAACATATAAATAGTTAATCACTCATTCAAACAGGAAACAGAAACCTTACTAGTAAAAATTTTCACACTGTGATACATCTACATATTATCTACATATTATCATCTCTGGTCTGAACTAAATATTGGAGTACTAAAAAGGTTTAGCTGGATAAGCATAATCATATCTCATATCCCGGGTGAAAGTAACAAAATATCCCAGCAATATTGTACTGGGTACTCAAACAGCACATAAACAGCGCAAGGTACTCAAACAGTACACAAACAGCGCTAGTAACCTTAGAAGACTGGCCCAAAACCGACTCACTAGTAAAACAAGTACTTTCAATTCGAATCACTCGACTACTACCAGCTGAAATAGCATTCTAAATAAATAAAGAACTTGAAACCCTTTTTTTTTTTTTTTTTTTACTGAAAAAAAAGGAAAAAGGGAAAGAAGAGAAAGGAAAAAACAGAGGAGAAAAAGGGGCGGTGGTGGAGGTGATTGAGACACGAGAAGAAAGAGGACATAAAGGTGAATACACACAGAAGAGAAGGGAAAAACCAAAATCTGCGTTGCATACTCATAAACTGTCAGCATGACACCAAAAAAACGCCAAACCAAGAGGGATAAAAAAGAGGAAGGAAAAGAGAAAAGGATGACTTCCTTTTTCTCACCACAACAAAATAAAGAAGATGCAGTCAATCTATTAGAAGATTCATCTGAAATAAATCCTACTGGTTCCCCGGAAAGTGACCCAGATAGAGAAGCAGAAACAACAATCAGAACCCCAATGATGGTTTATATGGACAGACAACTGGAAGATATAAAACAATTAATTGCCTCTAGTGCTACTGAAATAAGGAAAGACATTGGTCATCTATCCTCTTCCCTAAAAGCAATGGAAGAAAAAACTGAACGTATGGAAAAACAACTACAAACACAAGGAGGAAAAATACAAGAGATGGAAAAAAAATCTGAAGATTTATTAACAAAAATAATAGATCTAGAAGATAGATCAAGAAGAAATAACCTACGTTTTAGGAACATCCCAGAATCAGTAACACAGGAGTCACTGAGAGGATTCCTAAAAGAATTAGCAGAGGAAATGGGCCTGAAAGAAACAGAATACAATTTGCAAATCGAAAGAGTACACAGATTATACAGACCCAAAAATATATCTGATTCGCTTCCTAGAGATATAATAGCAAATTATATGTCCTTTCAAACCAAGGATAAAATACTGAAAAGTCATAGAGAAAAAAAAATGCTAAAAGAAGAATATAATAAGATCTTGATCTTTCCAGATACCTCATACCAAACAAGGCAATGGAGAAGATCATTTATTGAGGTTTTCCAGACCCTAAAAGAGAAAAACATCAAATATAGATGGGGTTTCCCGAGATTTCTAAAAGTGGAATGGAAGGGCAAAATCCTCAATTTTGAATCTCCTCAGAAGGTTTCAGATTGGATAAAGGGGGCAGAAATTTGAAAATTAATAACAGATGAAGGGGGGGTGGAGGGGGGGAGGAGAGGCAGGGTGGTCTCATCTTAGGGAGAGGGAAGAGTTGTATATAATTTTTATTTATTTTTAGGTTAGGTTTCTGAGTCACAATATAACACCACCGGACACTTTCAGTCATGTACACAATCTTCACTTATTTATCAAACTTTTTCTAATATTTAGAAGCAATCACCCTTATAGTTTTTTTTTCTCTACAATTCGCTTTCAGTTCTCAGAGCCCCAAAGCATTCACTAGCACTTATAGACATGCTCAACAAACCTCCACTTATTTATTCCACCTTTACTCACTATGAGCAATTTTTTCTGTTAATTTTTTTTTTTTTTTCTCTCCTCTTTCATCAGATCATCAGAAGTCCACAACAATTTTTGACACTTGCACACACGCACCAAGAGATTTTTTCTATATACATTAAGTTATTAGTATCTTGGACACATTCAGACACGCACAATACACTTCACTCACTTGGAGGCATTTTTTTTTTTTCTCTCCATCCCTGTCACCTTGGCTACCCCTCCACCATCTTAGTTAAACAAAGATTCCCATCTAAACACTAGGAAGGTGAGGAAGCAGGGAAGAGGAAAAAGAGAAAAAAGTATTCTATCCCTCGCTACCAACTCTCATAGCCCGCTTTGGGCCCCTATGGGACCCTGGACCGCGTCAAGGGGAACTTGATGTGTAGAGCAGCTACCCTGGAAGGGATCCAGGTTTTCTGCCATAGTGGGGCGGGTTTTTTTTGTTTTTATATGTATGTAATTTTGTGTGCGCGCTATTGGTTGGGGAACTGCCGGGCGGAAGGAATAAAGCGGAGAAAAGATATGGAAGAATATGGTTAGAAGTGTGTCGTTAAATGTGCAGGGATTAAATACCCATTATAAAAGACAATCTCTATATGACCTGATCAAAACTAAAAATATTAACATTTCCTTTTTACAAGAAACCCATTGGGAGGAAGGAGTAGATTTAAAATGGTGGAATAATAGAAGCTCTTTAATTGTTTATACAACCCTACAAGGGGAAAAAAAAAGAGGCACAGCTATTGTATTTTCCCAAACAACTAAAGTAGAACAAATATATTTGGAAATAGACAACGAAAGTCGTTATATTATCATGGTATGTAAAATAGAAGATCAAATGTTTACATTGGTGAACATTTACCTACCAAATGTTAGGCCTGTTAAATATTTAGAAAAAATTATTATGAAAATGGAACAGATTAAAAAAGGAACGGTAGTCATTGCTGGCGACTTTAATTGTGTTCTAGATCCAAGTACAGATAAACAATTAAAACAGGGTAAAAGCATAGATAAAACTGTCAAAAAACAAGCAGCTGCTCTCAACAAAGTACTTGGCGAGAGTGGATTGCTTGATATATGGAGAACAACCCATCCTCAGGATAGAGATTTCACCCACTTTTCTAGAGTTCACTCCTCTTTCTCCCGAATCGACATGGTTGTGGGAGAACCTAATTTGATCAATGAAATTAAGGAAATAGAAATACTGCATAATGTATGGTCAGATCATAGCATGATCTTGTTTGAGATAAACCATATAAAAAAAAGGTTAAAGTCAACTTGGAAGTTGGATGATTATCTACTGAGAGATAAGAAAGACAGAGAATATATATCTAAACAAATGGATCTGTACTTTCTGGAAAATAACACTAAAGACATTTCGCCCTCAACATTGTGGTGCGCCTTTAAATCAGTTTTGAGAGGACTTTTGATAAATTTAAAAACAAAAAAAATAAGAGAACAAGGTGCCTCCCTTGCAGACCTGCACATATCCTACCATAATCTAAATTTAGAACTGAAAAAAAACATAACTTTGGAAAACATCAATAAATTTGAACAAATTAAAAAACAGATAAACATCTTGCAACAAGAAAAAATAGATAGGAATTTGATGAAATTAAAAATTAAATATTATCATAAATCTAATAAAACGGATAAAATGCTATCAAATAAACTCAAAAAGAAAAGGATCAAAGATAAAATAGTCTTGATAGAAAGACAGGGAGAAGTGTGCAGATCTCCGCAGGAAATAGGAGAAGCTTTCGCTGACTATTATGCCTCATTATATAATCTAACGACAAAGGCATCAGAACAAGAGATTATTGATTACTTAGATCAAACAGAAATCCCCAAAATAAATATAGACAAGTTGAAGAACATAAACACCCAAATAAATAAAGAGGAGATCCTAAGAGTAATAGAAAAGATGGAAAAAAACAAAACACCAGGTCCGGACGGATATACGAACCTATTTTATAAAATGTTTACACCTAATATAATTGAACATCTGCTAAGCATGTATAATGCTGCAGTACAAAACGGCTCATTTCCAGCCGAGATGTTAAATGCAAATATAATTCCTATATTAAAACCAGAAAAAGATCCAAAAGAAGTGAAGAACTATAGACCAATCTCACTCATAAATGTAGACTTGAAAATATTTGCATCCATATTGGCAGACAGGATGAAACAAGTGATTCCAGATGTAATACACTTAGACCAACTAGGTTTTGTCCCAGGACGAATAACCTCCCACAGTATCAGACGCATAATTGACATCTTAGATGGAGCAAGAGGGGGGGGGGATCCCCTTACTGACCCTGTCGTTGGATGCAGAGAAGGCCTTCGACAGGGTCGGATGGGGATACATGCTTCACACATTGCGGTCATTTGGTCTATCCGGATGGATATTGAAGGCTATAGAATCCTTGTATGGAGATCTGTCAGCAAGAGTGGTAGGGATAGACTTATGTTCTAAATGGTTTGGTCTGAAAAATGGCACCAGACAGGGTTGTCCTCTTTCCCCTATACTATTTATTATGGCCTTAGAGCCATTGGTTATAAATATTAGGAAAAATAAGTTGATAAAAGGTTTCCCCAATGATGGAGAGGAATATAAAGTATCGCTATACGCGGACGATGTCTTTGTGACCTTGACTAGCCCCAACAGTTCCTTACCACAACTTATGGAGCAAATTGATTTATATAGTAGGGTTTCAAATTACAAGCTTAATCCACAAAAAACTATAGCTTTAACATTAAATGTTGATGAAGCAACTAAATACTTTATACAAACTGAATTTCAATTTGACTGTACCAGGAAATACTGTGAATATTTGGGAATCCTAATACCTACAGATATAGATAGATTAATGGAGATAAATTGCCTGAGAATAATGAGAGCAACTAACAAAGATATGAAAAACTGGCAAACTCACTTTATATCATGGTTTGGTAGAATTAATATCGTAAAATCTTATATAATTCCCAAATGGACATACTTAATGCGGATGGTCCCACTCCAAATTCCCCCAAGTTGGCTTCAGATGATTCATTCTAGGTTTAAAGATTTTATTTGGCGGGGCAAAATCCCTCGCATAGCCATGAACCAAATTTCAAAACACAAGCAAGAAGGAGGTTTGGGTTTTCCACATATAGCACAAGAAGCAGAAGCTGCAATAGTATACCATACCTATATCATGCAGATTAGAGGAGTAGAAGAAGAACCATGGTACAAATTAGAAACAGGCACAAGTAAAATAACAACCCTGGACAGAGTGATATGGAATTCAAACAATGATAGTATTACAAAACATATTAAAAATAAGAATATAGTATTAGAAAATATAATTCCGGGTTGGTATAAAATATTAAAAAAGCTAGGTTTAAAGAATAAAATTCCGGAAAGTGCACCCCTGGGAAGCATTGAACATAGTCTACCAGACATTACATTAATAAAATGGGGAGATTTACGATTAGAAAAAATCAGGAACATATTTGATGGGCCAAATATTAAACCCTTCCCAGATTTAGTAGAGCAATACACAATCCCTGAAAACCAAATCTTTAATTATTTAAGAATAAAAAGTTTTCTAAACCAACACCTATATGTAGAAAAGGAGGAAAAAACTAAAGCAATAGAAGTAGTATTCTCTCATTCCAAAATTGATAATCCATTATCTAAATGTAAAAATTTAATAACAACATTTAAGGAAAGAAAAAGAGCAAAATCAATAACAAAATGGGAAAAAGATCTCAATATAATAATAGACGAAGAAGAATGGAATAAAGCACTAATACTTGTAAATAAGAGTATCCATAATCTCACCCTGGTAGAAACCTTCTACAAATTAACGAATAGATGGTATATGACCCCTAGAAGAATGGCTATGATGAATATAGGGAAAGAGGACAAATGTTGGGTTTGCAGCTCAGCAATAGGTACCTATACTCATATGTGGTGGGGGTGTAATAAAATTAAGAAGGCATGGGAAAACGCCTTTGATATAATACAAAGGAGTACAGGACTCAAAATGGAAAAAAAACCAGAGGTTGGACTGTTACACTTGAAATGGCCTAAAATGAACAACCAACAGAAAACATTAATAATCCACATAATGATTGCGGTCAAAATCCTAATAGCAAGAACCTGGAAACAAACAGCTTACATTCCAAAAGAACAACTAGTAAACCAGATTAAATCCCAACTCTCACTAGAAAAGGGAGTGGAATGGATTGGAAATACACCCAATAAGCAAAAAGATCTATGGGAAGAATGCTTAAAGAGCTTAGAACAAATCTAGATATGGAGATTAAGACACGGATCGGGGAGGGAGAGGGAAAAAAGAGGGGAAAGGAAAAAGGAAAAGAAAAAAGGAAAAAAAAAAAAAAAATTAATGGGCCCTGCACAAATTTACAAATTTATAAAATCACCATATACTAAGACCAAGATATTGTACATCGGGTATGTTTCATGTCATAGGATCATAGTATTTTATTACGATGTCGCTGAGTTCTGCCTGGCAGTGTCCCCCACCAAGACGCGCCCTTCTGTCTTTGTTTTCTCCCCATCTTTCTCTCTTGTTTTTCTCTCTTTCTTTTTTCTGTCTCTTTTCGGTTTTGTCTCCCCTGTTTCTCTTGCTTCTTCCCTGTTTGTGGTCTAAATTTGTTTGTCTCAGATCTATAATCTATAATATCATCTGGCACTTACATTACTAAAACTTCTTAAGAATCACTACTCCCTCATAAAATGTTAAAAATAATCATATAGGGGAGGGAGGGAGATGGAGAGGAGGAGAGAGAAATGGTGATAACAGAGAATGTCAAAATAAAGAAAAAAATTACAATGAACATCTGGCACAAGGATGATCTCAGAATAAAAAAGAAAGAAAAAAAAGAAGAATATATTAATGCCTCGATTTACTTCGAAGTGCCTTAGGATCTGAGTGCAAAAAAAAAAAAAAAAAAAAAAGAAATTGTAATTAGCCTAATATAAATGTTCCTTGTTTCTCTAAAACCAGTTACCATTATTGTAACAGACTGTCTACCGGATGTAGTAGACCCTCTGTCCGTTGTGTGAAATCTCCTCTTTAGCCCCGATTACAGCTCAGCATTCACCCAGCAAGTCGTTCCTGGACCCTACCCAAATAGACACAGACTTATATACACATAAACATGACATCACAGACATTAGTAATCCAGATAGAAATTACCATGAGTAAACCTAATTACAATACACACAGTAAGACACATAATGAACACAATATAATCAGTTTAACAGAAGTACATACAATGGGGAAATCCTGCCTCACACCTTTCAGGATACAAAGGTGTCAAGTACAGATACATAAAGAGTGCACTCAATTAAATTAACTTGTTAATTGAAGGATATCACTTTACAACAGGACACTGAATGACTTACATGAAGACAATGGGTAAGGTGACATAATTACAGGGGTTTACATGATAAGATACAATCTTAACCTGGGGAAAACACAGAGAATGGGACAAAGGCTTGAATCCTAGAGTACACATGCTGGCTGACATCCTGAATGAGCCTGTATTTGAAATCCAGTTGAAAATAGGGGTCCACTGGCGCCCTAAAAGTGTGAATGCCAAAGATAAATCCTGGCGCTTAAACTATAACACAGCAGCACCAATCCATGTGTTACTCTGAAAACACACGTGAGAAAAACATCAAAATACAATAAAACCAAACAATAGGAGTGACTGGTGCGCTAAAGTAAACCCCACACGGTAAAAAGAGTATATGAAAGTATAATAATTGCCTGAAAGTTGTTGATATGGCAATGGAGTATGGACAAAGTCTTCAATGTTTCATACCATATATGAGGAAACAAAAAAACAGACAGAGACCATAGTGTAATTCAATATTATAGTAAATATTGGTGCAGAATGAACAAATGCACTCACAAACGAAGTAGATATGTAGGGCACGTCAAATATCTGATAGAATCTTCTCTCTTCCCCATATAATCCTCACATATAGCGGAGTGAAACGAGGAGATAGGTGATTAGTAGTAGAAAAGATATTTAATAAAACAAACAAATGGTAGCTTACATAAAAGTACTCAGCATCAGGTCTCTCCACAAGAAAAGTCCCAGGACAAAGTCTTTCAGTCCCAACATATGACTTAAAATCTGGAAAATATAGCAGTATTGGTAGGCACGCTACGCGTTTCGCCTTAAAACAGGCTTCCTCTCGGCGTGTGCCTACCATACTGCTTGAATCCTTTAAATAAGATGTGTCTTCGCGCGTCTTCTGTATGCGCATACTTCCGGGTTTCTTCAGCGGTGACGTCATCGCGACTCCGTCGCATAGCGTGAGTTGGATGATATCTCGCGAGACTTGGTTCTCCACCGGCATAGTAGTTTCCAATGGGAAAAAAAACATATATACATAGTTCTTTACCACACGGACACCAATGCAAGGACATCATTTGCAGCAAGAGCATATATATGTATCCATATATGTTTCTTGGTATACAGACATATATAAAAAAAGAAAAATATATATATATAAAAAAAGATATATTAAAAATATTATTTTAATGAAAAATATTTTAAAATACATGAAAGCTTATGAAACATATAAAAAGGAAAAAACATATATGGTATTATGCCCCTGCACTTATAAAATAAATAAAACATATATATAAAAACATACACATGAATTTATTCATGTCTGCTATATTAATAGATGGGAAGAAATAGGGAGAAAAATTTTTTTTTTTTTTTTTTTTTATTTAAAAATTATAAAAAATTAAATAGGTCAAATTCAGCGTTGTGGCCTTTTGGTTGGAGGGTGTCCACTTCGAATACCCATTTCATTTCTGTCTTTCCCATTTCTCTAATATTGTCCCCACCTCTCCAATGTTTTGGTACTTTATCTATAGCCCAAAATTTCATACCTTTGGGATCCTTGTTATGCTTTTCCAAAAAGTGTTTAGAAAGAGAATGTTGTGTGATACCTTTTTTAATGTTTCTGACATGCTCCCCCACTCGCTTTTTTAGAGTCCTTGATGTTCTTCCAATATATTGTATGCCACAAGGGCATTCTATAAGATAAATTACGTTGGTGGAGGAGCATGTCAGAAATTTTTTTTTTTTTTTTTAACTGAAAATTCTCGTTGGTTTGAATGGGATTTATAATTGGTGATGGGGTATTTTTGAACCGCAGATACCCTACATGGTTCGCAGTTCTTACATCCATAAAAACCTACTTTTTGTGTAAGAAAGTGATGTACAGCTTTCTCTTTTTGTTTAGAGAAAAAACTCTTTGTTAGCTTGTTTTTTAAGTTTTGAGCTCCTCTAAATATAAGTTTTGGTTTGTCTGGTATAAATTGTTTTAATGTGTCGTCTTTCATAAGGATTTTCCAATGTTTGTTAACAATTTTTCTAATGTCTGATGATTTGTTGTTATAATCAAATACTAATGGCATCCTATATTGATCATCAGTATTTTTAAAAACATTTTTTGGTTGTAGTAATGTTTTTCTATCCATAATTTCTATATCTTTTATGGTATTTTCTATTATTACTGGATCGTAGCCCTTTTCTTCGAATCTGTTTTTTAGTATATTGGCTTGTTGTTGATACGTATTCACATCTGTGCAGTTTCTTCTTAGCCTCATACATTGGCTTTTAGGAGGAGGCACAGAGGAGGAAGATAAAAATTGAAAATAATAAAAAAACAACTACTACTTCCTTATCTTCTGGCATTTTTAACCTGTCCCACAAAATCCTCTCCCAAGAGCAACTGTTGATACTAAGTAAGGGTTTAAAATTCGCCCCCACAAAAAAATTCAACACTTTTGCCGCCTATATTGACGTTAATAAATTCATTAGACAAGCAACCTTAAAAAGATTCTACACTTTAAAACCCAATCTTGAAAGTGGAAAAACTCAGGTGGAGAATGAGAACCAAATCACTGTTTCAAATCTAAAGAAGAAATCTAATTTCTACCCAACTACGTACAAATCAGGCGCATTAGACATATTTGAAAAACTAGTAACAGATGATCTTAAGCGCATTAAACACACTAAGTACGATAAAAATAATTTTACTAAAAAAGAACTGAAAACTTTGAAAGAATTACAAACAGATGAGGACATTATTATCAAACCGGCGGATAAGGGAGGAGGAATTGTGATCTTATCCCGTGAGGATTATAGGAATGAGGCCTACAAACAGCTAAAAGATGAGAAAGTATATGGCTTATTGAAGGGAGATCCAACTAATCAATATAAGAAAATATTGTCAACTTTTCTAGATAAAGGTAAAACTAACCAATTCATTAATAAAAAAGAAGCAGATTACATTAACATTCTATATCCGAAAATTCCTACCATATACTTTCTCCCAAAAATCCACAAAAACCCTACTAATCCACCCGGAAGACCAATAGTATCTGGCATTGGATCCATTCTTTCAAACCTATCAGAGTATTTAGACATTACATTACAACCCTACGTTAAAAAGTTAAAATCATATCTGAAAGACTCAATAAGTCTTATAAGAATTTTAGAAACCATAGATTGGCAGGAGGATTACTTCCTGGTTTCAAGCGATGTGTCTTCGCTATATACTGTTATAGAACACCACCAGGGCTGTCAAGCTGTTGAGAATTTTTTGAGAAAAGAGGGCGAGATGACTTCCGCACAAATAGAATATATTCTTGAGGGGTTAAGAATTATCCTTGATCATAATTTCTTTTGGTTCGAAGAGACCTTTTATCTGCAGAAAACAGGAACAGCTATGGGGACTAGGGTAGCCCCCAGTTATGCAAACCTCTTTATGGGGGATTGGGAGGACCAATCTGTGTGGAACCAACATAGCTGGGAGGCGAACCTAGTCACATATAAAAGATATATAGATGATCTATTCTTTATTTGGAAAGGGGATCAGGATAGTCTGGATACCTTCCTTTCCTCATTAAATAAAAACAATAAAAATATTGTTTTAAATACAGTATACAGTAAAACAGATATCCAATTTTTAGATCTGATGGTATTTATACAAAATGGAACACTTAAGACCAAAACTTTTTTCAAAAAAGTAGACACTAATGGATTTATAAATTTTGACAGCTGCCACTATCCACCATGGCTAAAGGGAGTTCCTAAAAGCCAATGTATGAGGCTAAGAAGAAACTGCACAGATGTGAATACGTATCAACAACAAGCCAATATACTAAAAAACAGATTCGAAGAAAAGGGCTACGATCCAGTAATAATAGAAAATACCATAAAAGATATAGAAATTATGGATAGAAAAACATTACTACAACCAAAAAATGTTTTTAAAAATACTGATGATCAATATAGGATGCCATTAGTATTTGATTATAACAACAAATCATCAGACATTAGAAAAATTGTTAACAAACATTGGAAAATCCTTATGAAAGACGACACATTAAAACAATTTATACCAGACAAACCAAAACTTATATTTAGAGGAGCTCAAAACTTAAAAAACAAGCTAACAAAGAGTTTTTTCTCTAAACAAAAAGAGAAAGCTGTACATCACTTTCTTACACAAAAAGTAGGTTTTTATGGATGTAAGAACTGCGAACCATGTAGGGTATCTGCGGTTCAAAAATACCCCATCACCAATTATAAATCCCATTCAAACCAACGAGAATTTTCAGTTAAAAAATTTCTGACATGCTCCTCCACCAACGTAATTTATCTTATAGAATGCCCTTGTGGCATACAATATATTGGAAGAACATCAAGGACTCTAAAAAAGCGAGTGGGGGAGCATGTCAGAAACATTAAAAAAGGTATCACACAACATTCTCTTTCTAAACACTTTTTGGAAAAGCATAACAAGGATCCCAAAGGTATGAAATTTTGGGCTATAGATAAAGTACCAAAACATTGGAGAGGTGGGGACAATATTAGAGAAATGGGAAAGACAGAAATGAAATGGGTATTCGAAGTGGACACCCTCCAACCAAAAGGCCACAACGCTGAATTTGACCTATTTAATTTTTTATAATTTTTAAATAAAAAAAAAAAAAAAAAAAAAAAAAATTTTCTCCCTATTTCTTCCCATCTATTAATATAGCAGACATGAATAAATTCATGTGTATGTTTTTATATATATGTTTTATTTATTTTATAAGTGCAGGGGCATAATACCATATATGTTTTTTCCTTTTTATATGTTTCATAAGCTTTCATGTATTTTAAAATATTTTTCATTAAAATAATATTTTTAATATATCTTTTTTTATATATATATATTTTTCTTTTTTTATATATGTCTGTATACCAAGAAACATATATGGATACATATATATGCTCTTGCTGCAAATGATGTCCTTGCATTGGTGTCCGTGTGGTAAAGAACTATGTATATATGTTTTTTTTCCCATTGGAAACTACTATGCCGGTGGAGAACCAAGTCTCGCGAGATATCATCCAACTCACGCTATGCGACGGAGTCGCGATGACGTCACCGCTGAAGAAACCCGGAAGTATGCGCATACAGAAGACGCGCGAAGACACATCTTATTTAAAGGATTCAAGCAGTATGGTAGGCACACGCCGAGAGGAAGCCTGTTTTAAGGCGAAACGCGTAGCGTGCCTACCAATACTGCTATATTTTCCAGATTTTAAGTCATATGTTGGGACTGAAAGACTTTGTCCTGGGACTTTTCTTGTGGAGAGACCTGATGCTGAGTACTTTTATGTAAGCTACCATTTGTTTGTTTTATTAAATATCTTTTCTACTACTAATCACCTATCTCCTCGTTTCACTCCGCTATATGTGAGGATTATATGGGGAAGAGAGAAGATTCTATCAGATATTTGACGTGCCCTACATAGCTACTTCGTTTGTGAGTGCATTTGTTCATTCTGCACCAATATTTACTATAATATTGAATTACACTATGGTCTCTGTCTGTTTTTTTGTTTCCTCATATATGGTATGAAACATTGAAGACTTTGTCCATACTCCATTGCCATATCAACAACTTTCAGGCAATTATTATACTTTCATATACTCTTTTTACCGTGTGGGGTTTACTTTAGCGCACCAGTCACTCCTATTGTTTGGTTTTATTGTATTTTGACGCCCTAAAAGTGTGTACCCTAAAACTAATATATTGACAGACAGGTTCCATAGTCCACAGGGAGTCTTCTGTCTGCCAGGCCCCTCCAAGAACCCCCATCACAGTGGATCTTCAAATCCATTTTCGTGACAATTATATTATATTATATTATATATATATATATATATATATATATATATATATATATATATATATAGCCAAATCTAGAAAACAGTGGGAATGCACTCACGGGACTCAATTGGAATATCAAAAGTAGTAATTTATTAAATTTGCATAGTGACATTTTAGGCAGAGATATTGCCCTTTGTCAAGCATCATATATATATATATATATATCCAATAAAAATGTAAGTTTATATCCATAAGCCTGGTGATCTGCATGCTGACAACACATTTACATCTCTAAATGGCACCATTGCAATCTAGGCTTATTGATTTGCTAACTATGGTGTAACGGGAAATATGTTACCCAACTGAATTATGGTCGTCAGAGTTGGTAGGACAGATGAAGCTGTCTCTTACCAGGACCACAACCCTTTGGCTTAGTGTGGTCATAGTAGCCTTTCAATCAATCAGCAATAACCATGAAAATGAAACAAAACTTTATATCCTCAGTGTCTATTTAATCAGTGCTGTTGCATCTGCAGTAAGCATGCAGAGTAATGATTGGAGGAGGGCCTGAGTCACAAATAAAAAATGTGGTGTATGCAGGATGCCTGCATCAGATCACACTGGAAAAAAGTCTGTGCACTATAGAAGGAGTAATCTTCATCTTGCAGTAAAGTAAGTTTTGGGATTTAACTCACTTTATTGGAATGAGACATTCCTTATATTCACATACAATGGGGCAAAGCAGATCAAAGACACAAATAATTAATCAAAACTATAAAACAAGTACTCAATCAGGAAATATATAGAAACAACAGTGGGGAAGGAAACGGGTTGCGCTTGCCCCTTCCTGGATTTTTCCCTTCCCCTTTAAAATGGTCAGAATACAGGTACACCGCAGAGCTGCAGTGGACCTGGATGCTCCATGCACACATGGACATCCTCCAATGCTGCCCTGCATTCCCACAAGAACTTCTGACAGCTCATGTGACCGTGGGTTTCACCTCAGAAGCCCAGCAGAAGTGTCAGGGCAGCATTGGAGGACTTTTGTGTATGCTGAGCAGTGCACGGAAATCCTCCTGCAGCCACCACTAAATACACTAAATACCAGAGAAATTTGGGGATGCATTGGCAGATTGGAAAGGATAGTGACAGAATGGCAAGTGTTGGGTCAGACTGACAATTTGGAGATGCACTGGGGGGGGGGGGGGGGGGCATATTGTCAAGTGTGGGGAAGCAGACTGAGAAGTGTGTGGATTGAGACTGGTTAAGGCAA
Organism: Pelodytes ibericus; assembly: GCA_036172795.1. Lineage (NCBI taxonomy): Eukaryota > Metazoa > Chordata > Amphibia > Anura > Pelodytidae > Pelodytes > Pelodytes ibericus. Next base: position 115,048,834 of record CM069858.1, read on the forward strand.
ATTAACAAGCCTGGGACAAATTGGCAACTCTTGGGGCAATTTCTCAAGTCTATGGGGCAAATTGTCAACTCTAGGGGCAGACTGGCAAGTTGTGGGGATGCATTGGCAAGTGATGGGGGGATTGGCAAATTGTCAAATCTGGGGACGGACTGGCAAGTATGTCGAGGGCACATGGACAGGTATTTGGGCAAAACGCCAAATCGGGGGGTCAGATTGGCAACTGTGGTTATATATTGGTAATAGTGGGGGCAGACAGGCTCAAAGGGTGGAGCATTGATGAAATAAAAATTATGTGTCCCCATGACAACAGTGGCTCCAGACTTAATCTGCTTAATTTAGAGGACCCTATTGTTCTGACTGTTTGATATCTTTATATCTGTTAGTTAATCAATTAGTTAACAAAAGCTAAACTTAACTATAACAAAAGACCAGAAATCCAACACAACACAACATGCTATACATAAACATAAAATCACAGCAGTATAATCTACACAGGGTAACAAATTAGCAAGAACACCTGCCTCATGTTGTACAGTTTGTACTTTTTGGAAAAAATATGCACCACTAGAAGAGTATATGTAAAGAGTAAAGCTTTCCAGAACGAATATTATTTGAGTGTTATTCAGGAGAAAGCTCTGTCAAAATTTTCAAATGGTGGAAACAAATGTAAGAATGCATACAGTGTAAATTGAGCAATTGAAGGGATTTCAGAGTCACATTGTAGAAGTACTAATATAATGTTACAGGAAAAAAGATACAGGACAGCAAGCCCAAAGAGCCAAACGGTTTCTGAAACAGCGATGGATTTTTTGTGTACATAATGACACTGAGTGTTAGACATTCCACCACCAAGCCAGTTGCAGATGATTCAACTGCTGTTCTACTGAAGTGTAAATTGCACTTTGATAGAACATAGCTGTGCAGTTAAATTTCCTTCCATACAATAGCCATCAGTAGCACAGTTTATGCAACTGACATTTTCAGTGTCTGAAATGCTGCCATATAGGTTTTAAGACATTGTAAGCTTCTGCTTTTATGCCACAAGTAATTTCTGACACTTAAGGGTCTACTAAAAGGTGAGTTGAGATGAGATGAACATTTTATCTCATCATTTTAACTATTCATTGTGCAGGGACAAGCCTGGTGAGTTTCCCCAACTAAACAAACTCATCAGGTTTGTCCCTGCACAATGAATAGCTAAATTGGTGAGATTAAATGTTCATCTCACCTCAACTCACCTAATCTCACCTTTAAGGAATAGACCCCTAAGGTTCGCCATTGCCAGGGTTAAATATTTTGTGCACACTGTGTAAGAGTGTAAAATGAATGCAAATACTAAACAATACAAATGTTGACAACTGATTAAGGGAAGATATTTAATGTTATTACATACCACCTAATTTGGTGCGCTGGGGGGGCTGATCTTGGGATGGAGAATGTCAGTGCTATCACGCATATGCAGTAGCACAGTCACTTATGCTGACAGCACTCCTGCACAAAATGCTGCACATGTGCACTATGCATTCTCTGCTGTCCCAGAGTTTAGGACTGAAGAATAACTGTAAACCTTGGCGGGACAGCAGGACAAAGCCTCCAAATTGGGACTATCCACCACAATAAGGCTTGGGGAGATAGGCGCGACTGTTGCTATAGCAACAACAACTTCTCTATTAAACCATATTTGCAGGATAAGAAGAGTAGAGGAAAAACTTATGACACATCTGTTTCTTTTTCTTTTCTATATATGATACAATAGTTACCTCAAAATATATTTCAGACACTGTCGGTAGAATTGACCCTATCATTAAAAGAGCACATTTATTTTTTAAAGTTACACTAAACTTTATTTTCATGTGTGCTTCTAACATAGAAGGTTAGTTGTCCCTAGTGTGAGGATAAACTAGCATGTATTTATTTATTCTCTGACCGGCATCTGCCATGCTACCAAGGAAACAATAGTTAGAAAAATCTGTTTAGTTGTATTATAAGGGTAGAAAATGAGAAGTAATGTGCTTTAAATAAATTAATGTAAACACCTGGAATAACCTTCCAGTGGACGCAGGAAAGGCGCATGAATGGAAAAAAGAATTACTGGGATGTTCATACTCTAAAGAATAAAGTGAATTAAGCACAAGGCTAAAAATTGGCAGATTTGATGGGCCAGTTAATAGTTACCTATACTATGTATCAACTTTTCCTAATATAAGAAAAAAGACATCAGAAACTGGAAATGAATGTTTTATAATTTGTACATGTTTTATAGTGCAAAATACAGAAATGTGCCTCTGAATTTATTATTTAACAATTATGGAAGTCTTCTTCAAAGGCAGAGATCAATGTCACCTTTAAAAACACAAACTGCATAGAGAACAAGTAGATAAAAGCAAATTTGTCATCAAGAAAATAATGAAAACAGTAAAATAGCTTTGCAATGCAATGCAAAAAAATTAAAGAACAAGATTACACTACTAACATTATTATCATATCTAAAATATGCTATGTATATCACTGATGTACAGTGATTGAACTACAAAAATGAGGGGGAAAGTAGTTGTACATAAACAGGAGAAAGAGATCCATGCTGTTTGTTTTCCCTAGTTAGTGATATTGCCCTTGACTTTTCTGGTGGAAAGATGTGGTTTATTTTTGTGATAATTAGATGTTTAAGCAACTATTGCTGTGTAAAATATCACCTCACTAATTGACATGGCAGACTAGCCATCCATAAACTCTACCTCAGATAATCAGACCTGTCAGAAAGATACAATGCATTAAGATTACCAATTTATTTTCAAATAGCACAACACTGCAAATGTCTTTTCAAATCTTCATCTAAGCAACTCAATAATGTGATAAAGTACTTTAAGTTGCACAGAAGATTCATTAGATCATTGCAATTTGCTTGTGTCCGCCACTGAATTCAGCAAATGGCACACAAAATAGTTACATTTGAGACTTATTAATACATCTGAAGAGACAAATCAGCCTTGACATCCCAATGTTATCCTTTATAGATGATCAGTTTTTATTTCATGAAAATTTGGCATATGAGCAAATGTATGAATCTCAGAAAACAGAGCCTACCAAATAACATAATATTTTTAAGCCAGGTATAAACAAATTAAACATAATAAGGAGGAAAAACAAGATTCAGCAGTTCTTTATCAATAAAAAAACAATAACCCACAAATTACGTTTACTATAAGACGATGGCTACTTTTTTGCTTAACAAATTATTCAATAAAATACAAATAGTCAATAGATAAGATGGGCATACATTTGTTACTTGGTAACTTGGTCATGTTATTAGAAATTAAAGGTAAAACGCAGTTAGAAAGATAAACCTAGTATTGTAGTTTAACTCTTTTGTATGGTTGATTACAATGAAGGGGATAAGCAAATGAAAATATATTTTAGCAGTTTAGTTTGCATTACCCCATGAGTTTATGTTCTGACACCATTTTAAATGAGATGCATTTTGCTATATTGTCCTTCAAACCTGCCTAGTTGTAGTTAAATTGCTGTGATGAAATGCTCTTGCAAAGTAATGTACATGATATAATCATCAATGATTAATTTCAAATGATAGTTAAATATATATACAGCCAGAAATGCTGTGGAAAATACAGCATTGCACTGGACTTGTGAGACATGCACGAATAGGTACAATAATGACACAACTAGATGGATGGATATATGTAGATGCATACGTTGTTAGATAATATTTGTTAATCAAATACTTGTTATATAAAATGTGTAGGGTGTTTCTGATCAGCACTTGAGACAATCAATGAGGATAGAAACACTCAACTAAACACAATTCTGTTAGGTTGAATTATGTCATCACAGTTCACAAACATATGCCTGTTTTCACACTACATTACAAACACTGCGAAGAGTTGTAAGTGACACCAATGATCTCTATATTCGGAACACTGGTAAAAAAGTAATCCTGAGATTTCCCCCTTCCTCTTCTTGTATCCCATATGCCAAGAGGTGCAACCCCACAAATAGGCAGAGAACAGTTGAAATCACGTGTTTTCAGTCAAACCCAAATGTATTAAAAGACTGTTCCCACTACACATCTGCATGAGGTATAATAGAAGACTAGGAAAGTTGATTTCAAACACATCTCATAGGGTGGTATCACAGTTCATAATGGGTTTTTTTTTTTTTCACAAATAATCTTATTGCCTAAAATTTCTGATATTAAAAATGTATTGCCAGAATATATGAGTTGGAAAAATTCTCCAGCTCACCTATGTTTTCAAATCAGCTATTCTGATCTTACTTTTGCAATTCAGGTGTGAGTTCCCTCTCCAAAAAATCATCAAAAACAATGGTGAATATTGTGACAATACAATTTTTATTTAAATAAAATAAATGTCGACATGCTCTGGGAAATATTTAAAAAATATATGTGTTTGATTAGATTTTCAAATTCAACAAGGACATTTGAATCAAGCAGATATCACCATGGTGTTTAATATTTAAAGGTTCACTGGTTTATTACTTGAACTTTCTCAACTATACTTTTTGAAATGCTACTGTTTTTGCTATTATTTTACCTGAGTTCAGCCTACTAACTGCATTCAAGCAGTTCAAGATGGTTTGCCCATGCTACTCTCCACAGTATTAATATGTTTTCATTGGGTAATCAATTAATCAATAAAGATAGTTCCTATAGGTCACCCAGTGAACACACATGCATTCTGCTTTGTGCAGGGGAGCTTTTAAAATGTATAGCTCTAGATTTCTGCGAGAAAGCTGTCTACCTTGATATTGTTGTTTGGTAGCATCACAGCTCTATAACAGTGTTTTGAAGAGTTTATTATACCTCAATGCTGTGTTGTCAATTTTAATTCTTGCTGTGTAAGACCTATATATATTCCTATAACTCGGTAGTGCATATATGAAATACCAAACACCATTTCAAAACCAACTGTGTCAGCTACATTGAAGCAACAAAAGAACACATATACTGAATGATAAAATGGCAGATATATAATAGAAGAAGATAAGATAAAAACTGTCTCTATTGTGTTGATTTCTGAATCCTCATTTTAATACAGTGCATGACATTTTCTTAACTGCAGCTGTTAATTTGTGTCATATTTAATTTTATTAAATACCAAATTGTCCAAAAATGTTGCTGATATTCATAAAAGGAGACTTACATGATTGATAAGTAATTGAAAAGGTTTGGCAGGTGACCAAGAGAAGCTGAATTCTTCATTTACAGATGTCTGATGTCATTTTCACCCCATGTGATCTGCTGTCAAAAAACCTGTTGTTATCAACCATTAAAAAGCCCTGATGTGACAAAAAGAGTGTTAGTAAATCTGTCAATGTCTGAAGCTAATGGCACATTGTGGAAAAACTGTTAAGTTGTAAATTCTAGTCTGACGTACATAACAACAACAAAATAAAAAAAAACACACAATTATCACTCGTCAATGTGAGGGGGAGTAGATCTTATGAGTTTGCTGTGTTGCAAATTGTTTTACTTTATCATTTGTCAATCTAAAATATCCGTATAAATGTATTGTATTTGCTCACATATAAGCTCCCTTTCCTATTCAAAGGTTGGTGAATTCAAGTTATCTTACCCAGATAAAATCTGGACAATTAAAATGGGCAAATTTCGTGCGTGTTTCGAAATTCAAGTTTCAAGCGTGTTTGGAGATAATAGGCACATATTGTGTAACTGAAAATCTATGGTTTTCACGGCGAAAAATTTCCTGATATATAGCCGATTCAGAACCAAATTCAGAGTAGCTTGATCTTGGAGATTTCAGAAATTTGGCTAAGTTGCCTATTCTGAATCCAAATCTTTTCTTACTGCTTTTGTACTACTAAATAACCAAACATTTTACTATGGTAAAGAAGCAAATATTACTGTAAGTAAACAAGCTGAATGTGGACCAGTATACATTTGAATTTCTTGGAAAACAAAACCTTCTAGTTAGAACACAGTTGTTTCACTCAGTCCTTGGTTCTATAATCCCACTAATTAACAATACAATAAAATTATTGTTTCTCATTAATGCATGTTTTATATCAATCATAGCAGCATAGTGCACCCTAATGTTGAGACATCTTTGATCAGCTCAGTATCAGTTGACAGTGTTATTGCTCCCTTATCATGTTAAATATAACATTTATATTATTTAATACACTAAACCAACATTCTGAGTAGTTTGTAAATACATGCGTCCTGCATATTCACTTAATATGTGTGATGGTGGGAGAAGTGCATAGCAGAAGCAATAGCACAATAAGGAATAATAATTATAAAAACAATTGTAGAGATAAAATTTGTTAGCAGTTATGATGCTGGCCCTACGTTTCTTTACTCAGCTAATTCATCTAATTTTATCCTTTGCAAGATTTTCAGAGTTAGAAAAGTTACAGCATTTTGATTGATTGGAAGAAGGGACATGTATTTACTCTTTGCTCAATGTGTGAGCATATCCTGTTATAGTGCTTCCTCAACAATTTCACATTTTAATTTAAACCTGCTGAGTCTGAGAAGAGTTTCTAAACTCACTGGGCAATGATATGGTGTTTAACCCCTTAAGATTATTTTTTTTGGAATGTTGTGCTCGTAGGACAAAGGCTGATTCTACTCTTCTGAGTTGTTTGTGTTTATCTGTAATTTTCGTCTTTCTTATTTACCCACACAATTTATATATTGTGTTTTCGGAATAAGAAAGACTTTCTTTAAATACCAGTATTTTGATCATTTGATGTAATTTACTGTAAAAAAAAATGTGAAAAATGAAAACAAAAACTTTTACTAGAAAAATATTTTATTCAGCTACAAAATCTAATAACAACCTACTAAATAAATTCCAATATTTGTCCAGAGTTTAGTTAATGCCTGCATACTTTTCTACTGTTTTTTTGTTGTTGCTATTTTCAGTTATAGGACAATAACTGAAAGTAGCTGTTTCCTAACTATTTTCTCCTACAGTGACCTTTTGACCCTAACCCTTAATCATCATCCTAACCTTAACCTCATGCTAACCCTAGATCTTTAGCTAACAAACGATTTTTTGTTGTTTAATGCTGCTGAATGCCTCTAGAGGATGTCTAGCAACAGGAAGAGAGTGACATTGAACATTGGTCACTTCAGAAGCTCTTGTCCACAATAGGGCAGTGCCATAATGGAATGGAAACTTTATTGGCCAGATACTCAGTGGGTCTGGGTGGCACTTCAAGTGAAGCAGCCTTACTTGATGCTGTCCCAGACTCGCTGGGAGCACAGCTCAATGGGATAAATTGTGTTCATCAACACATAGTAGTGGACACCTTGATAAAGGCCTCTAGCCGAAACGTTGGTGTCCTCCATTTTTTGCGCTGTGTGTCCTCCCTTGTTCCATTCCTGTCTGCATTTTTTTTCTGCATTTTTTTATATTGAGTGGGTATTTATTTATTATTTTCTTTTTTCAATTTATTTTGTTTGCTTATTTTGGTGTATATGTTTGTAATTAATTTCTCTGTGTTTTATAGTGTGTCATTTCTCTATTTATCTTGTCTTACATATATTTGTCTGTTATTTATTACATATTTAATATTTATTAAAATATTTTTGGCACTATACCCTCTGCTTGTTTATCTATTTTGTATGGTGTGCTCCCCCAATTTTTGTTCTCTGTTACTCTACTTATTGGGGGTGTATAGTGGACGCCCCTTGGGGTGATGCACCTTGTTGTTTATTTTTTCTTGTTGTTGACAACTCATTTTGGTGTGCTTCTCTGACTATTTGTTTTTCATCAACACATAGTGCCTGCTTCAACCCATGCTCAGTGATTGAAAGAAGGCAGGAGCGGAGGATGTCACATGACAACCTGGTACTCAGTGTGTGGAACTGCAGCTGTGGGGCACAGGCCACACTGGTGAGCCCCTCCCTTGTATGAGAGGAAATACAGCAGGGAGGGGAGCTGGGAGAGTATATAATCAACATAACTATTTAAAAAAAAAAAACTGCTGTCTTTGTGTGTATATGTGACTGTGTGTGTGTGTGTGTGTGTGTGTGTGTGTGTGTGTGAGTGAATATCTGTATGCATGAGTATATGTGAATGTGTGTGTAGTTATGTGACTGTGTGACTGCATGTGTATACATGTTTATGCATGTGTTTGTGTGACTGTGTGTACAAGTGTGTGTGTATATGTGTGTGTATGTGTGACTTTGTATGTGAATGTGTGACTGTGTGTTTGACTATGTATGTGAGTTTGACTGTATGTGTGACCCTGTGTGTATGTGTGTAGGGGGAGACAGTATTTTAATGTCGGACAGTACAATGTCTTGAGGCAGCCGTGGGATGGCCTTTGTACAAAAAAAAACCAAGAAGCTCAGTAGCTGGTTGGCATTGGCTATTAAACAAGTTCCTCTTTATATTGTAATAAAAAGTCATTCAGAATTGAGCGATCTCCACATTAACACGGAAAAGTTAAAATATGTTATGCCTTTAGTGTTTAATTCTCGTCACTTACTAAGCATTAATCAAATGATTATTTTATACATACAGGTTGACTTTACACATTTTGGTATGAAAACCCATGCATGAAATAAAGCGCATTTTAGTGACCACTTTCTTGCTTTATAATTCATTGGGAAAGACATCTAAAATGTATATGGTCAAAAAGATATAGACATGTTGACACAGTTAAGGTCATGGAATTTCATGTTGAATTAAAGGACTGATATATATATTAAAGCTTTAAACGCTTCTTTGCTGTTTAAACATGCTGCTTGACCCTATATGTTTGAACTGAGACAAGTGCAGCATTGCGGTCAGGTCACTATTCCGAAGGGAGTATTTGAAGGGCATGAATGAAGGGGAAAAAACACAAAGGCTTTCATTTTCCTGAACATAGCTGGCAATGGACAAACGCTTAGAAGAAAAACGATTTACATTTGGAGGAAAGGAAAAGTCAAAAGCTGAACTTTAAACAGAGCTTTCCTTAAAAAGTTTTGGCTTAAAGGGATATAGATCTTGAAATCTGGATTCCTGATTCTCTAATGAAGCCATGCCTCAGTGTGCCTGCTTTAGACATTGTCACAGACTAATATGCAAAGTATGTACATTGCTATTAAAGTATTTTAGTGCTGCAAGGGCTACAGTTTATTGCTTTGGAGGATTAAACAAATGTGATACATTACTAATTGCCAAGTTGCTCTGTGTCTAAACCCTGTTTTCTTGCACTTAGTGTTTGCAGTACACTATAAATTTCAATAAGAATAAATTAGTTTCAGTATGTGCTCTGTGATTTAGATTTTGTCACATGAGCCATTTATGCAGTCTAAAATAGCCAGACCTCCACTTTACTTCTAGGCACTTGGATAAAATGCCAGTGGTGTATTTGCAGTGTAACAAATGTACACTTGGAGTATGTTTCATGTGTTTGGACAACCAGTTAGGAGTGTGACAACTAGACAGTAAAGGAGATAAATACATTTTAGATTAGTATCACTGATCCTTTGTATTGTGATAGATGTCATTTAAAGATAACTGTACCATAGTTGCCAACTGTGCAGTTTTTGCCGGGACAGTCCCAGCAAAACTAAGATTATACCGGGGGAATTCTCATCCCTGGGACAATCCCGGCAATTTGCACAGTTTAGTGCGATCGTGGGTCAGTCTGTGTGAGATGAGCTCACATCAGCCTGCGTTAGCAAGCCCTGTCACACGTGTCTGCTGGAAGCCAGTATCAGAGGAGTTAACCTCATGGCTGGCTAGACAGATATAGGCAGTGTCAAAGGAGTTAACCCCTTGGGTGGCTAGACAGATCTAGGCAGTGTAAGAGGAGTTAACCCCTTGGGTGTGACACACTCACTCAAATGGACACACACACACTCTCACACTGACACACACACACTCACACTGACATACACACACTAACATTGACATACACACACACTCACACTGACACACACTCACTCACACTGACATACACACACACTCACTCACACTGACATACACACTCACTCACACTGACACACACTCACACTGACATACACACTCACACTGACCCACACACACACTCACACTGACATACACACACACACACACACTAACATACACACACTCAAACACACTGACACACACACTGACATACACACATACTCACACTGACACCCATACACTCACTCCCACTGACATACACACACACTCACTCACACTGACACTGAGACCTCCTTCTATCAGGCTCCCCAGGACACAGGAAAAAAAGAGAAAAAGGCTGCTGCATGGAGCAGCAAAGTGCCATCTGTGCCAGGGTGCCACCTGGGGCAGTTGCCCCAGTCTGCCCCATTAAAGGGCAGGCCCTGAGGCTTTCCTAGATATAAGATAAGGCCAGGCACTAACGAAAGTATTACATTACTGATAGGGTAGTGGATGCATGGATTGGCCTTACATCAGAAGTGTCAGAGGTTCATACTAATGTATGTTTTATGGTGTAGACACAGCTCTATATTTCATGTAAAAGTGATAAAATGCACCTGCCTGATGTAGATGCGCTGTGAATGTATCAGTTGCATACCAAGGATACATGGTAATGTTTGTGGGAACTTGGTGATTTAATCTACACTGTGACACGTAGGTGGAGTTAAATTATGCTAATTATATGGAGTGGGCAGAGCTTTCAGGAGTGAGTGTGGTAAATTTTCAAGTAAGCAATTGGAAGCTGAGCTTCAAAGTGTCCCTGGAATGTGTTTTCAAATGTTGGCAACTATACTGTACTGACTAGATAATCAGTATATTCTTGATATTCAGTTCTTACAAACATAAGCGTACCTCCTCGGAAATAAGTTAGAAATGTCCCCAACTCCAATTATCTTGCTATAGAAGTTTTTATTATCCCACATTATAGGGCTTCCTGTTCATTTACCATGTACGTAGATGCTTGTGTAAGACCTTTCAATCATAGAATAAGGGGGCCAAGAGCATCTTGTATAATAGGGTGCTGGGGGCATCATGCCCAGCCCCTGGTCCAATGGATAATAAGGGACAGGAGGCATCTTGCACAAGCCCCATTCCTATTAGGGGTCCAGAGCCATTTCAGCAACCCCCTTCCCAGCAATTATTTTGGAGGGGGCAATGTCAGTAGTCCCAGATCCTGCAGAGCAGAAGGGGGAGATTTAAATGCTTAAAGCTAGTTATTGAATTGCGTTTTATTTGATAATTACTGAAGGGCATTAAATCTGATTTGCCCGTTAATTTACTGCATAATGCAGTTTTTAATTTAATGCAGGGTATTGAATCAGGGCCGTTCATTTTAATTAAATAAACCAAAAAAAAAATCACACTGGAAGCTACAAAAGCATTGCTCAGTTAATATCAGAAGCTTGTATTTAAACATTATATATTAGCCTCACATTAATATATCCACACATGCATACAGTTAACATCTTATACAAAATGACAAATGTACACTACATTTATATGTTATATGTCTGCTCTATATTTTACTTTTGTCCTACATTATTTCTTTATACACTAAACTAGACATGTGCATTCATTTTCGGACGAATGCATTTTCGTCCGAAAATAGCATTTTCGTCCATTCGTCCGAAAAACGAATAACGAAAATGCTATGCTAACGAAAGCCGAATGAACGAATGGTTAATAAACGAAAATCATTCGTTCATTCGTCCATTCGTAGTACTGTTGGCATTCTATAAGCCGAAATAGAGTCGGTTTATAGAATACAATAGCATAGTACACTACATTCCATAAACCGACATAATGAACGACTTTCGGTTTATGGAATGCATGTAAGTCTATTGGCATTCTATAAACCGACTCTATTTCGGTTTATAGTACTATAGCACGAATGGACGAATGATTTTCGTTTATATTAAACCATTCGTTCATTCGTTCAACTTCTTAGCTTTCTATAAACCGAAACATAGTCCCCATTCATACATTTATATTTTATTTTATTCTAGTTCGGTTTATAGAAAGCCCATAGTATTACATGTAATCCATAAGCCGAACGTCTATAAACCGAACGTTCGTTTTATAAACTTTCGGCTTATGGAATACATATAATCCTATTGCTATTCTATAAACCGAACGTTCGGTTTACTATAAATCCAACGTTCGGTACATGTAATTCTATGTATTCTCTAAACCGAAAATCTATAAACCGAATTTGATGATTCAATGCCTGACGCTAATTGCATTAATGTGTCCAGTAATATCAAACCTCCATTCTTTCTGTGGAGGTTTACCGCACCTATTAAATATGGCACTGCAACACTGTTCTGTCGGTAGAAATTAACGGGAAAAAAATGTTTTCATTTTTGCACGGAAATTTAACCCCCCCTTCAAAAAAGGAAGACTTAAATATGCATTTAATTTTGCTTAATGCCAACAATTTATGCACAGCACTGAAAGGGTTAACAATACAAATAAATGTTGGCCATCCAACCAGTGGTGTATCTTGATTTTGTGCTGCCCTAGGCAGACAAAATCCGGGCACCCCCCTACCCAAGCTGCACACCCACGTTACACACCTAAGACATGCCCCATCATTCAGACTCACATCAATCTCACACTCCCATCACACTCAGTCACACACTCCTACTCCCATCACACTCAGTCACACACTCCTACTCCCATCACGCACACTCTGACTCCCATCACACTCAGTCACACACACTGTCTCCTATCACACACACTCTGACTCCCATCACACTCAGTCACACACACACTGTCTCCCATCACACACACTCTGACTCCCATCACACTCAGTCACACACACTGTCTCCTATCACACACACTCTGACTTCCATCACACACACACACACACAGTCTCCCATCACACACACTCTGACTCCCATCACACTCAGTCACACACACACACACACACACACACACACTGTCTCCCATCACACACACTCTGACTCCCATCATACTCAGTCACACACACTGTCTCCCATCACACACACTCTGACTCCCATCACACTCAGTCACACACACACTGTCTCCCATCACACACACTCTGACTCCCATCACACTCAGTCACACACACTGTCTCCCATCACACACACACACACACACACACACACAGTCACTCACACACACACAGTCTCCCATCAGCACTTACCTTTCCCTGGCAGGCAGGCAGCATGGTCCCTCCATGCTGCCTGTTCGGCTTCCCGGCGATTGTGCCGACAGGTCACGTGACCGGGCGCGCGTATGACGTCAGCGCGCCCGTCACGTGACTGTCGGCACTTCCGTGTCGGCACACTGCACGGGGAGCCGAACAGGCAGCACGGAGGTTTCTCTGTGCTGCCTGTTCGGCTCCCCATGCAGCCTGGCAGGCAGAGCGATGGTGAGGGGGGATCTCCCCCCTCTCTCACCTCCGTCTCTGCCTGCAAGCGCAGTGGGGGGCTTTTTTTTTAAAGGGCCAGATTTTTTTTTTTTCCAGTGCTGGGGGGCGCTGCCGCCCCCCAAAATTTGCCGCCATAGGGCATACAGCACTGCATCCAACCACCCCAAAATAAAAATGATGGACCTTCCTGGGCCATCGGCCTTCCACTGAGCCCATTAAATTAACAAATGTGGCCTCTAGTGACTGCGGGCTGGCATGATGCCAGCGGTCACAACAAATCAATTATTACTGGTCCCTAGTAACCACCGGCCAGTGCAATGCCCTGGTCACCAACCATAAATAATTATTTCCACCCCCAGGCTGCTGGCCAGCTCATGGCCACGGAAATTAATAAAAATAATCATTGGCTTAATGAGTTCCACGGATCAGTACAATATCCGTGGCTTCAATATAATTAAACACTGCCCGCCCCAGGGTGCAGGCCAGCATATGCCTGTGGCCACCAATAAAAATAATGGGTGCACCCCTGGGGCCACAGGCTGATGTATATCTGCGACCCGCGAAATTAATTAAATTATAATAAAATGATAGCTTCCCCCCTTCCTTGTGCCAGGGGCTGTCCATGACACAATCAAATCTATGAAAATATTAATGTTCCCTACTTAGTTCCCTACTTCCTTGCCCAGCTAGAGGGGGACGATCAAAGAATGACCCCAAAATCTGTATCAAGTGTCCAGTGATGATCAGAGATGCCCTGAATTCTCAACTTTTCCTCAGGGAAAGAGATCATCTTTAAGATAACTAAATAAATAAATAATCCAGCTATTTAAAAAAAAAATCTACACCAGATTATTAACTCTATCTCTGCCAGGTTAGTATTGTGTCATGTCAGCAGTATTATTACTATTTTTAAACATTTAGGTTTTTAAAGACATTTACAATAAACAGTTGATAGTGTATGTGTATGATAGCATCGATCACAAACCAGAATTTACATTCATGTAAAATGTAAGAAAAAACACAAAGTAGTATGTTTTAATAAATGTATTATTTTATTACCATGATTGTTGGGTCCTCAAATATGATTAGTATATTAAAAACAGATTACATTATATGCCATAAAGTTTAATATATTCCCATTTAAATTATATTTCTAAAATAGGACAACATTTTTAAATAGATGTTTGGATTGGTTGTTTCTTTTATGAGAAAAAAAACTGATCCAGTACAATAATGATTCCAGTCTTTAAGTTTAACATCTTTTAAGCTTTCACATTTCTTTTTAAGTCACAAATGTTAGGCTGGTTTTATAAAGGTTTTGGGACGCTCTTCGCGGGCAAGATGAATGTTTCTGAAATCCCTTATGTTTTGCGACATTTTATGCTCCTGAGTGCAGAATTTAATCAATTCAGTTGCAGCAGTTTCTACTTCTTTTTTCTCTCTCTCACTCTACTGAACAGTTCAAAGAGTGAAACAACAAACTTTATATTATGGCATTATCAGAATTGCCAGTAGGCATTTTTTTCTCAACTGATATTTCTTTTTAGCTTTTAATGCTGAAGCTACACAAGTCTGAAAGATAATTTCATTAATGAAAAAAGCAATCATGCTACACAAACTGTGTTCTGTAAATCTACATTATCCAATACTTCAGTACCCATATACATTTTATAGCCATATTTTAGGAGGACATAGCTGAGTGAGGAGATATTGCTATGTAATAACCAAGGAGACATATTTGATATTCCCTTAGAGTACCATTAATACTTCAAGCACAGCTACGTGGATAATTCCAATGCTCTTAATGGATGGAATCCAAAATGAATATACATTTGAATTATTTTGGATCAAATCTAATGATAGATGGAAAATCTAACTTCAAAGTAAATCTGCTATTAAACAAGAAATAAAAGTGTATTTTTAATAGTTAAGTGAAGCTTCTCAAAAAAGTATCGTCCCACTCAAAATTTCGAGCCTCTTAGTTATAAATGGCTGAGACGTTTAATAAATTCACCATATTAACAGTATTTCATCTCTTTCTTCCACTGTGCGTAGTCCCAATGATTTTGAGTCTGTCACTTCAACAATACTTTTCTTGGACTTCTCATATGCCACAACTTGGGAAACATTAAATTCCCCGCCCAAGTGGCAGTCCACTACAGGTTGGGAAGCACTACTCTACATACTTTAGCTTACAGTGTGTTACTTGATTGAGGAGATCATTCACATAAATGTCTCTCATCGTCTAATGAAATACAGCAGCAAATCACAGCCTGTTGACATTTATTGGTAACTGTCTCTTAGCAGTGAGATCACAAGTATTCAGTAGAAATAATTTTGGCTACTATTCACCAGGAGATGCCACAATGATATTAGAGTGGACACCACCAATGTTATTTTTGGACCAGAATCTTACACACTTAAAAGCTCTTGTTAATATCTATAATTTATATGTAATTCATATACACCTTCATGTAATTAAAATACATTACTACGGATTTCCCTCATCAACAGTTCCGTACAGGCAACATTTAGAGAACTGGGAAAGAACAGTTGCAAGTTTCATGAAGAAAACGGCAAACTAACTCAGACGAATATAATTATCACAGAGCAGACAAAATAAGGTGTAACTGATACTAGAACAAATAAACAAACAAACCCCTGAGCTAAAATGGAAATTCATGTAAATACAAGCAAATACGAAGACAATAATAAGGAAAACAAATCTGTTAGTGAAAGATAAACATCGACGGTAGACATACTCAACTGGCAGCAATTGAGGTAGGAAATGCAGGAAAATAATATATGATGTACAGCTGGAGACAAAGGAAATATCCATGTAGCTTACAATATATATATATATATATATATATATATATATATATATATATATATATATATATATATATATATATATATTTATATATATATATATATATATATATATATATATATATATATATATATATGTATGTGGATTGACTGTACATGTGCATATGTATAATGGATTGAATATTTTCTGCCCATAGATTTAAGTGCCACTTATTCTTGGATTTCTTTTTGCTTCAGTGGGAATTAAACTTATTTCTCCATACCTAATATAATTTCCAGTAGTGAAAAATGGACCCTTATGTTTCTATAAATGAAGAGTTTGTGGGTAATGTTCCATGCCATACCATTTCTTCTAAATCAGTAGATAAGTCCTTATTAACTACTAATATAAGTTATTAAGTTGTTAAGACTGGAGGGTGTACTCAGGCAGTTCCGATCTGGCCCAAAATGGATTTTCTGCAATTTGGCTACTCAATATGGCCGATTTTGACCCAGAATCGGCAATTTCCACAGATTTTGGACTGATCTTCAGCTATATTCAATTGAGGTAAAATGACCTAAGGAATCCTTAGTCACAACGGGTCAAAAAACGCTGAAATGGGAACATTTTAGGCATTTCAATTTTCATGCTTTTACCTGGAGAATTAAACTTTAGACTGTAGAATAATAAAAATTAACATTTTTAAAATAAGAAATAGTTATATACATGTATAATATATTCATTTTATATATCTTAGAATATATAACATTAATATATGCATTTTAAAATGATCTATAACTTTAATTTTTAGTGAATTTACTTTGTTTTTTACTTATTATTATTATTTTGTTTATTTTAATTTATTTTAATAATGTTATGGTTTTTTTTTTTACTTTGGCTCATTTCAGGACATTTTACAATAGCAAAGTCCTTCTATTGAATTACATGGAAGACTTTGGCTATTTCCGCTTTTACAGGGTGAACAGAGGCTACCAATAACGTCGGCCGATTTTTTTTCTGATTAAGGACCACATCATGAAAATCGGAGTAGACCATTATATATATATAGCTCTTGAGCATGCTTTGCATCCTCTTTTCTGAACATGGTTATGTAACTGCCTCCACTAAAGATATTTGTCTTGGTTTAACTTGATTTTTCAGATTTAGATTATGAAAATATCACATTTTTGAATAAAAATCTCTTTCCTCCATTCAAATCTCCAACAGAGCAGTCATCTTTATCTGCAGGGGCAAAGAATAAATAATGGTAGTCACTGCATTGTTTGTGTGCCTGTGTGAAGCTAAAGGCACATACAAACATGAATGTGGGAACACAAGATGAAAGTAGGTGTAGCAGAAAATCCAAATAGCACAAAGTAAAATACAATAATTTGTGTGCAAAAAAACAAGTTAAAGAATGTCTATACAAATTGTGTTTATTTAGGTAAGCAATTGATATCTAACATCTTTACAACTCATCTTATCCAACACCCACTTCAACACCTGTTTCCGGTGTTTGTGAGCAAATGTGTCCTTTAGTTGCTTAGTAACACCTGCCATTTGACAAAAAGTTTCACATCTTATCTTATCAGATAATTTTATTGGCTCAACTTTCTCTATCATCTATATGAGCCAGGTAGCAGTTTAATTTACTTTTCTTACTTATATTTCATTCCAAGAACAAACTACATGCAGATACTCTAAATAATACAGAAATAAAAATCATTTGAATATAGACAGTTGTTTTACATAGTTGTTTTTTTACTTGTATATTGATTTGGAACTTAAAATAACAATGAATTTTGTGTATTGCTGTATCAATGTATTACATTTCTAGAGATTGCACAGTATGCATTGCTGTGAAGGCTACATAAATTTATGGAATATTTCCATACCTTACTGGAAAAAAAAGGTGAATTGGGATTATTTGTGCTCAAATTGTGGCATGTTTGACACATTCTGAATTATTTTACACCATGAAAAGATACCTTTGGGATACTATTAACTTTTCATACATCCCCATGTGGAGAACGGAAGTGTACTGCTTGAGATGCAGTACACTGAAAAATAGAGTTATAAATTATAAAATGTAATCAATTGATTTTGAGCTTTGTCAACAAATGCTGTAAAAATGCCTCAGTTTTACAATTAAATAGTGAAATGTTACTGGAATCAGCAAATTATGGGTTATGATCTCGAGGGGTTGGTAGTAATGATGTTGCCAAATATGATGCATGTTGCAATATGTCTGTGCTATGCAAATTATTTTCTATGCTAGGCTGTGACATGGAAGTTTAATTGTAGATCAATAGTAGGTCTGCAGAAAAAGAGAAAATCTTTCTATTAAATGTTATTGTGAGTAAATGTACCTGAAGAAAAAATAGGAGAAAAACAAAACATAAAAAAAGAAAGACCAATTATGAGTCATTTAGATTCTAAGACACTATGGCTCTTTTCACATACATACATTTCATAAAAAATATTAAGATCTTTATTCCTGCAGTATATTTTAAAACAAATTCACTTTATTCTAGCACACTGAACTGGAACTGGACAACTAGATATAGTCCCCTCAGCCCCCAGGCCCTTTTAGCCAAACCCAGCCTGTCATAACAGGGTCTATTCTTTAAGTTTGTGGCGGTTTATCCAAAACATACATATCTATGTCCCAATCTATGCATTTTTTATACATATCATTTGAAATGTGTTTTTCTGGTAATGGATGGGTTTCATTTAGCAAGAAGAGGTAATTTATAACGTGCAAACAGCACAGACAGAGTTTGGGGTTTTGTATATACATAACAGTCATGGGTGTCCGCAGGATTTTTTTCCCAGAAAATAATTTTTTTCAGAAATAATAGGACTCAAGAAGCAGAGTCAGTGGACCCTGCATTGTGTCTGAACTCAAGGCACTTTCCCTTATTGCTCAGTGGTAAAAATGGCCCTGAGAGAGCAGACTAAACCATTCTGACAGGGGGGAGTATAGAATTAAATAAGTGAAAAAAACATATATCAGCGCTTAAGTGTCAAACCAAGCAGCACTAAACGCAGTGTGTCCATAAATAACACACAGAAAATACATAGCTAAAACAACAATACATATAGTGTGCTAATTGGTGTGCTGAAGTAATAAAAAAAAACACCTGGTAGAAGCCCAATTGAGGGTGAAACGCGTAGCGCCCTGGACAGATATGCTTTCTTTTTCCTAGCCCATTTTATCATCTAAAGACTGCTGGATTTTATTGATTTTACTACTACAAGGACTTCTTGATTTGCAGGACTGTGAGGCGCCCACTGAGTCAAGCATCATAAAGATCCTTTATCTAAGCAGCTACTGTTCTTTATTAAAATTGCATTTTTACTTTGTAATAACTCCTGTCTGTGGATATTTTCCCTTCTATGCCTGAGTCTTGGTAGGAGGAGGAGTATAGAACATAGTAGACTTATCTACATGCCTGCATATTCTGGGAGTCTGTGAGTGCATATTA
The DNA here is from genome assembly GCA_036172795.1 of Pelodytes ibericus. Classification (NCBI taxonomy): domain Eukaryota; kingdom Metazoa; phylum Chordata; class Amphibia; order Anura; family Pelodytidae; genus Pelodytes; species Pelodytes ibericus. The sequence continues at coordinate 115,068,481 of CM069858.1, forward strand.
CCAGGGGAGTGCTGCTAAACTCCCCTTTTTAACTTCAGTCTGACCACTTTACATTCACCTAAAAGGTGTCTTATATATATTTTTTTTTTATTACTTCAGCACACCAATTAGCGCACTTTATGTATTGTTGTTTTAGCATAGAATTAAATAAAAGGGTTTTTTAATGCAATTCTCCACCTGACAGGTGTTTTTATGATCTCTATGTTTAGTTAACCTAAACAGCCAATTGGAGAAAATTTGCCTCATTGGCTATACTGGTCTCTCGAATTGTGTAATGCAGATACAGACCAGGTATATTTAGAGTAACATAACAATCAATATTATCAGTGGACGTGTCATCAAAACTGAACACTACAGTCCCTCTGCTTAACCATACAAGCTACATACATCCCAACTCAAGAGGAAAAATCCCTATTTGGAACCTAAATTCCTCTAATTATTTCCTCCTGTGCTTTCCCTATTTTATAGGAGCTTAGAATTTTTGGTATCTATCAATGTATCACAGAGCTCAAGAGCTATAAAACTCACAACAAAGTGTGTTCAAATATTAAGAAGGTTTGTTTATGTATATTATATTTTGTAGGTAAAATACGTTCATGTGTATTCTAAATGACTTACCAATATTATTATATAAATAGCTATCAACTGGCACAACCACTCCCACACAAACAAAATAGTCCCTCATTTGATGTACAAAATGTTGGGAGGTATAGCTTTTCAATCTTAATTTTATGCTCCAATAAAACACATGCACATGAGCATAGGGTTGCCATGTTTTTTTTAAATAAATACCAGAATCACTTTTTACTCCATAGACTTAACATTAGTCTGAAGCTAAAAAATGTTTACCAGCCTGCCAGTAACATACTGTCTGGGTGGCAACCCTACATAAGTGGTTGGTTAACTAGTGTCTTACACACTGAGTGCCAATGCAACTGTATATGAACTACTGTGTGGCACACTTTGTGTGACTTTAACCAGACATGGGCAGTTATTTGGTACATTCCCTAGGAATACCACACCTCTTGACAATCCAGTTTTTATTCAGCAAAGCTGAGCACCCTTTTCTAATCAAAATGTGTTTACCTCCTCTTCTCTGTAGTCAAAGGAAACACAATTTTTTTGATTACTCAGTAGTACCAATAATTTAGGTTAACAAACCATTGTAATTAAGATCTTATACAGCTACACAGTACACTCATAAATATTACAAAGCTTCTGGTAAGAGAAACAAGTGGCAGTAAATAGCAGAAGTTGAATGTTTCACCCTCTCTTATTATACGTCTCATTACATTTATTATAATGCATAGTAAACAAATGTTCAAGTGCAAACACTATGCAATGACCCTCTTCAGTATGTAGTTTTAAGAATTGAAGACTATCTAGATATATTAGGAATATAGCTCAGTTTAGCTGTACCATCAATGGTTTGAAAACAAAAATGCTATCTTTGCTGTAAGTAAGCTACAAAGAACATTAAATATAATGTCTTGTTAGTTGTCCTATGGTGTTACAGAAAGAAAGGTGCCACACTGTGTTTAGTCCTTTGTTCTACAATATATGTACTGATATTAATAGGGTATCATAGGCTGAATAAGTAGCCATGGTACTTAATGAAGCTAATAAAAAAGTACGCTTAAAAATGTATGATGCATAAAATCATATCAGATCATGTAGTTAGATAAGAAAAGATTCAACAGAACATTACCTAATTAGAGGCATAAATAATTCTCTACATAGTTTAGGCTACAGTTTTATGTAGAAGAATATACAGTAAACACAAACAAAAAATTCAGAATTATAGATCAGTTGTTTACTGCACAGTAATAGTTATAGCCTAAAAGGAAGGAAACAACAAATAGATACATACACACTAAATCTATACAGGGAAAAATGGGTTTTGATACCAACAAGAAAATAGAACAATGGCAAAAGGCCTATAGGCAAGCTTAGTAATAGCATAGAAATCCATGATTAAACTCAAAGCCAATAAAGTGATTTAATACATCTAAAAACATCTCACTGAAAAATTGTCTTGCATCTTGAAAGTGTTAAAACAATATTTTACAGATTATGCTTTGGGGGAAAATCAGGAAGGACCTTTATACTATGGTTTCCCAATAACCACATAATCAGTCCTGTAATATTTGAAATTTGTTTAACCCCTTAGTGACCAGGCTGTTTTGAAAATGTTGTACACTTCGTGACAATGGCTGTTTTAACACTTCTGCGGAGTTCATGTTTAGCTAAAATTTTCACACATCTTGTATATTGATTTTATCAGAATAAAAGTGTTTTCTTAAGATATCATTTTTTTTATCATATCAAATAATTTACTATAAAAAAAATCATAAAATATGATGAAAAATGTAAGAAAAAAAACAAAACCATTTTTTTCTAGTTTTGACCTGAAAAATATTTTAAACAATTAACAATGGTAAAAAAAAAATACATCATCTATATAGTTTCTAATATTTGTCCTGAGCTTGAAAAATACCATTGTTTACATGTTTTTCTGTTGGTTTTTTTACAAGTTATAGGGCAGTAACCAAAAGTAATGTTTTTGTTTTTGTTTTTCTAACCTGACTCTAACTCTAAATCTAACCCATCTGTAATATATGGTTAATTTAGATCTAGGGTTAGTTTGTCCTTTTTTGCTAACTGCTTCTAGGGCAGTATAGGCACATTAACAGAGTGACGGAAGTGACCCCGGCTTACAAGGCAGCACCATATTGGAGGAGTATACCACCTTTCAATAAGAAGCCCATAATCCCTCCATAGATTGTCTAGCTTAATGCCTCAACATTGAGGTCACCAACTGCAGTTGGTCATAGGACCTATACATATTTCTGTTTGCGCCAAGAGGCTAAATGGTTACACCTTAAATTAATTTCCAATGTAGTCTTTGTATGTCTTTTCTACACAGATCCTGTATATATAACAGGAGGACTAGCACTCTCTTACACTCAGCAATTCTTATTTTCAGTGTGCTTTATGCTCACCCAGAACTTCTGTAGCAGTTGGTAGTGATTCATGCTAGCATAATCAATAATAATATCTGCTGCTTTAGAAACACTGACATATATTCAGTCAACATTGAATTGACAAAGGAATCGCTATGTGGCATTAATAGCCCAGATAAAACAATTCTTCAAATTACCTTACCTTATCTTTCTAACTTGGCTATAAATGCCTGACTGTAGCTATTCCCATACTGGTATGCCACACGTTACCGTTTACTGACTGCACCCCTCTGTCTCCTGAATTTTTTAGACTTTGCAGTCTACAAAGAATTTCATTTGGTGGGCCAATGTACAAAGAAAGGCAGACTGAGCGTGTTCCATACATTTGTTGTTACATAACTACAAAGATAATAAGCTGCATAAATTAAAGCACTGTGCAGAGCACAATTATTTATATATAAAGCTTTGTAAGGTTTATCTTTAGTCAAGTGATCTAACACATTTTGAATTAATAATTTTTTCTTTATTAGTTAGCAATTCTATGGTTTTAGGCCCTATAATGGTGTATATAATCTGGATTCAGCATTTATACTTTAACATCCATTATCTCTTACTGGGACATATATTACAATAAGAATAATCATACAATGTTCCCATGGTGAGTTCAGCATAATAATACTAGACACTTGCAATGAAATGCTAATGCATAGGTACAGTAAATAATTTTCGGGTTGTTTCTGCAGTGTTGCCATGTCCCCTACAGCAATGCATGCCCACAAGGCAAATGTCTGGTTTTGACATTTTTGCCTTTTAAACATATTTTACCTTTTAGTATTTTCCAGTTATACTATGAAACTCGCATTGCCTGTATGATGTATGATTTACTTCACTGCTTTACCTAGTTTGCACACAATGTTACAACAAAGTATAGATCATACAGCGTTTACTTATATCATCCCCTGTAACCTTCAATCATTGTGGTCTTCTGTATTGGCCAATACACTTCTGATGTGTGTGTCCACTTTATATGCTGTGGATTTTCTATTCAGCTTTGCTTTTTCTCGTAGTCCCCATGTGGTTTTTCTTATGTGGTGGCACTGCACGAAATAATGTTGTCTGCAGTTTTATATGTTTGTGTAGCAAGCAGTGGCACATTGATCTCATGTCAGTAAGTTGTCCAGTCCCCCCCCCCCCAGTCCGTCCCCCATGTGAATCGGAGTGGGAGCTGTCCAATTGAGAAAGGAAACTCTATCCACTGGGGGGTGGGGTATTATTTTATTATTAGTGGTGGGTAGAGGCTGGGCATTTATCCCCAACAGGGTTACTTTAATTACCCCCACTCCACATGTGATGAGTGATGGGTCAGCGAGTATTCTGCTGTCCCACCAACTGTTTTTTTAGTGAAATTCCACTCTGCTATGCATGAGGTGGTGTCAAACATCTTCTGTTTGGCCCAGAAGGAAATGGGTCAACTTGTCAATAATATTTAACCCCTCCTACCCAGCACTCATGCGGCTGGAATATAAGAGGAAGCAATCAGTTCCCTCCTGTTAGTATTGGTGTGATTGTTTTTTTTGTTTTATATGTGTATGGGTGGAGGTTCAATGGACCTCCCCTCATGTGTTTGACATTATGGATCTGCTTGAAATCTCTGTTGAGACTCCTGGCAGCACACCCAGCTGTCTCGCTAGGCACAGTCTGGCATGACAGTTACAACATGGTCTTTAAACAGCACCTGGTTTCCACTCTGCCTCTCCCTTTGGTGCATATGGAACCTGCTGCACTGCTGCTAATTTGCAAACAATTGCTTGTGGATGTGTGCATAATGTCTTCATTAGCACATGGTCGAGGTTCACACTTACACGGGTATAACTACCTGAATAACCAGTGACAGTGTTGTTTGCCCTGTAGTTGCAGAAATGTCTGCGCCAATATGGTATGCTGCGCTAGCCACACAACACACCTTAGTGCACATCGGCCATTTAGTATCAAGAAGGACATTGATTTGGAGACCAAGGATAAGCAATAAGAGACACTAGCAAAGAAGCAAGAAGAGATATTAGGGAATTAATGGTGTAATCAGCATAGAGATGGTACTAGAATTTGAATATATAAGGTTACCAAAAGAAATTATATAGAGTGACAACAGAACTGGACCTAGAAATGAACTTTGGGGTACACTGACTGTTATTCCTCAATTTTCAAAGTCATAACAAAGGCCTGTGCAACAACTTGTGTAGCTATTGGGTTCACCTTAGTTTGAGCCTCAGGCTTCAAGCAGCAACAAACAGAGTGTGTTCTGAATTAACTAAAGGTGCTATTTCAGTGTAAGGTTAGAGCAGAATAAAAATCCAGGATTTAATCTGAGGTTCTTACACAAAGCAAAACACTGATTCTATGTGTTTATGATTGTAACAATTCATCTAACTCAGTATTTATAAGTTTTCCGTTTATTACGCTATGTATTTTTAATTTTAATTTTTAAGTTGATGCTAAGCGAGTCTGTGCCATCCTGTCCTTTATAACACTTGGAGGAGTGTAATTCTTTATAAGCAAGTGTATTTATTATTTATTCTTTTTTAGTTGTACACATTCTGAGCTTTGTATATATATATTCACTGAAAATAAGTACCAACAATTATGAATTCTGAGCAGACTAAAGAAGTTAAAGATTTGGGGATTTTACCCAATAATATTTCTACATCAAACGTTTTGTAGAAAATATGTATATCTGTCAATTTATGGTGAATGACAGTTTACCAATCCACCACTTTACATTTTCATGAAATTTGCATCAGCCTTATGGAACAAATGAAAACATATTATCCAGGTCCTATATTTATCCTATTCCTTTATATCAATCCTTCCCAAATCAAACCATGGAGAGAAAGTGGGGCAACAGTTATAGAAAATGAATCATTTATTCAAAAAAGGCAGAACTGCAAATGAGAGCTGCATTTTATTCATGATTAGATATTTCTAATCTCCTGGCCTGTATCCATAGTAACCATTTATAACCAAAGAATCAGAGATTACTAAGTGCTTTAACTACAACTGCACACGTCAAAAGTTGTTTAGCTCATGAGTAACACAGAGCTCTGCTGCGATCATGATGCCTGCTCATAAACTACAATGTGAGTGGGAGAATATTATTTGGGGGCTAAGCTACTGCTGATAGAGAAGTAATTTGTAGCTACTGCCTTATTTGATTTAGAAGTGGTTGATTCATCAAGGTAATGTGAATTTATATATATATAGTATGTAACTTTGAAAACCAAGATATTGCAAAGATGATTATGTTAATAGGAACAGAAAAGTAATGTATGGTTTTTAAACTTTTTTTTAAAAAAAGGCACTTTCTAGAAACATTCATGCAATTGATCCAACTCTAACTTTTCAGTGACACTAAACTGTTTGATTACATTAACAATTTAAGCTGCATGTCCTAAATGTGAAGAAATGTAACCATCATGGGTATCCCAAATATTCATGAGTGTCATAGAAATGTTGCTTAAAAATGTCCTCGGAAAAAAGAACACTTTAATTTAGGTCACTATAAAATGTTTAATTTACTATAGTAAGCTTCATTGGTCAGTGCTTTTAATTAAAGGGACTGTATCACCAAAACATTGTTTTTACTGTGAATGTAGAGCATAAAAAAATTATTGAAAATAATACATTGCATTAGCAAAATTACTAGAAAAAATGTTTCGGAGGAGTCTCCTGTTTATGACATCACCTGTGGCACAGTATGCAAATTAATTGCTTTTCAATGGGAAATGTGGGTTTTCCATACCGTGCCACAGGTGATGCCATTCACAGGAGACTCCCCAGACACATTTACTACCTTTTTATCCTAATTAAGCATTTGCTTTTAGTTTTGCTGATTTTCAATCTTTTTTTTATGCTCTACATATACAGGAAAAACAATGTTCAGGTGATACAGTACCTCCAGGACTACATTTTTCAGGTATGATTTTTGTAATACTTTAGGTTTTTAATGACTTGGTACAAAACAGGCAGTGATGTTATTGTATTTATACTTTTATTTATATATTAGGTAAAGTATAAAAAAGCACAATTAAAGAATTTCTTTAGGATTTATAAGTGTTTCTTAGCAAATTATATGGTAAAGAATGTAAAAACTGACTCAAATACACATAAGGAGATAATAGGTGCCTGGCTCACTGCACCTAGTGGGGCACCAACCATATCATACTGATGAGGTCTGGCATAGGCCTCTGTAATGGTGCAAGCGTGCGATCAGAAAAGTGAGCCCTCACTCAGTAGTACCATCCTATAGATTAGGCTATTATAGTACTCTCTGTTCTCTATCTGAGATGTGACCCCTGCTTCTTTCTCACCTCAGTTTAATCATGATAGCCCCAGATGGGGTTCCCTACCTCGCTGCACCTAGAAGGACACCAGCTGTATCACACAGATGAGCCTTTGAAAGGCCAACATGCAATCTGTGCTTACTCTGTTGCTCATGCAGAGAATGCTTGCCATGCATTTTGGGTATGGAATGATATTATGAGTGGGACCCATCTGATAAGCTAATGGATAGATCTCCTTTGCAGTTTCGCAAGTGAGCAAAAAATTAGGAGCCCCAACTGAATAGGTTCCATCCTATAGGGCAAGCTATTACACTGCTGTCTGTTCTTGGTCTGAGATTTTATATAAAAACGGATGACAGGGATTAATGTGAATTGGCACACCACTTCATGTGGAAACTTTATGCTGAAAACAACAAACAAACAAAAAGTTCCAAACAATTCACAGGACATATGGCAAAATTGAGACGGTAGTTTCTAATAGTGGTTAATTAATTGTGTAATGGACAGGTGAACACTAAAACCATGCAGTCTAAAAAAAATTAAAAAAAAATCAGATGTCTAAAAATATATATTCAGTTTAATAAATTGTATGAATGCCACAATGGCACAAGTTACATTGTTATCATTGTCAAAAACTCAATGTCTCCAATAGCGGGGTTCCCATTAGTATCAATACATAAAAAAATATATACAGGCAATGTAAATGTTACTGCAGCTGGGCTGTACACTAATTATGAAACTGTAAACATCATCGCTAAATGCGGATCACAAATGCCATTTCCATTATAGCCGCAAAATGCAGTTCTCTCATAAAGATCTCCCACGCTGAGAGCTCTCATCCGAAATTGTAGGGATTCTGTGGAAAATTCTCCTTGTGCTGGGTGTAAAGTCACCACAAGTAATAGTAATGAGCACCCATCAATCTGAGCCATTGTGTATGTCTAACATGATGTGCTAATGAGGGAGGTGTATATGAGAGCTTCCAAGGAGTATACTGTGGAGGTATAATGAATGAATACAAAAAAAATCACCTTTTATGCATTCATGTCAGCAATATATCATTGCAAACTAGTGAGATGTAAGCTAACATCAAGTTAATTGCTAGACAAAAAATAAATGACAAATAACAATGGTTTCACATAATTGAATTGAGTAATTAAAAAACACACATTATGGACAGTTGTTTATTTTTTTAAGAGAAGAAGAATATATCATCCTTACAAAGTATGATGTCTGTGTTTTGTATTTTTTTTTTTTACTACATACCATGCCTGACTTATATTGAAACAAAGACAAATAATTTCAGAAGTATTAAAATAGCTAATACTGCATATTTCAAAAATGGACATGTGCAGAAAGACATTATGTTTAATTGCATTTATTTATCTCTTAATTACAAATTACAAGCACGTGGAACCAGGGAGACTGCATATAATCACACAATCATTCCTATTGAAATATTCCACAGGAAATGGTTTGGGAGGTTTTATAAATCCAGAGTTACATTAACTAACACTCAAGAAGTCTGGTAAATAATGTTGCTTTGTCTATGCTCATCTACATATGCAAAAAACACCTATAATCTGACACTGTTACCTTTGTAATGTCTTTGTGTTATGCAGCTTTGGAGTGCAAAACAGCTATGGGTTGAGTGGAAAGTTGTCTAGACTGGACAATTACTTCCCTCCCTGCACTGAACCTAGAAAGTTTGGTACAAGAACACTTCACTGAAAGGCAGAAACACCTCTGTCATAGTAATCCTGGTCAAGACAGGCCATATTACATACCCAGTAAAGCCAAAATCAAAGTGACCAGTAAAATATGAAACGCAAGATTAAGTAGTCATTCGGCATAGAACTACTAAACAGAAGGAACTAAACAAACTATTAAGCAGTGGTTTAATGTTAAAATCAGGTTTATTGAGTCCAGTAATTAGATAAGATGAGTGCAAAGTGTCGAATTTATACAATTTATAGTAGAACAGGGCTTTGCTCAGTGTTTCTGGTGGCAGACAAACTAGAAATATAGGCTTAAAAAACAAATGAAGCTGGCTTTTGTTTGAAATTTTGCACTCTAGCCATGGGTTCTACACTGCTGAAATTAAATGGCCAGTCATGTTCTATATCAAATATTGATTCAGTGGGAACAATTGATGTGCACTTTATTCGACTTTATTGGATTGTGCACCCACCAACAAAAATATATGTATAATTCCACTTTTACTGTAGTTATCGTTTTATTAAATAGAAAGTACACTTGTAAATCACATAATTATTCATTTCTATCATCTCAAACAACAGATGTGCACCTTCTAGATATTGACTACATCTGAATCCAACAAAATGTATTTTACATATTCTCTTTGTATTAAATAAGAAAAGAAAAAGATTGTGGAAAATTTGGATAATTTTCCTAACTTAAAGTCATGTTATATGTAAAAGCCCCTTATGTTTTCTAGTTAATAGAAAAGCTAACTACAGTGACTAATCTGTATTGTAACTGCTTATTATTATTTTTAAACATCTTTCATGTCAACCGAATTGAATGTGTATTGTTACACATGAATCTTTTATGCTAGGAAAAATGAATGAATGTAAATTAGAGGGAACAAAATATTTCAAAAAAGACAGATGGGAACATTTTCAAGGGCATTAATGCTTTTTTGTTGTTCAATAGCATTTTTTAAATAAACAAACTCTCATGGAGAAGTCCCAGCAGTAGAACAATCAAACCAAGTTCAAATTATAGTCATAAGAGCGACAAATAAATTCAACCTCCAAAAAACATAAATGAATGACAGGTCAGTATTAATGTATTTGCTTGAAAGAATAGCTTATACACATACGAGTACAGGTGAATATATAAGAGAGTAACCCGATTAAAATACCAAGCAATGAAAGTGATAATAATCATACACAGGTATACTCCAATGTCAGAGTAGTTTAAAGACAATATCGAATTAATACAAGAGAAACTTTAAATGCCCACTCTAAGCAATCAAAATTCTGTTGTTATATGAACCCTAAGCAGCCATACTTTTCAGTTACACTTGCTGAATCACTTCCGTTTTCTGGTATCTGAGGATTCCAAGCATACTGCTGCCAGGGTGACCACATTGCCATTTTATTTAGGGAACTTTAGGGAAAATGTCTATTCCGGGGCTGTAATCCTTGAAATATAGACTGGTCTGCAGTCTTTGTTCTACCCAATACAGACCTGAGTTGTGTATTTTCTTTATGACTTGTCAAATAGGGATTCCACAAAAAGCTGTGTCTAGCTCGTCATCTGCTGGACTGTATACTTTGTACAGGACCTTGTGAGATGTGTTCACTGTTTGTTCATTTTGCAAGTGTAGATATCAATTGCAACACTGAGGCAATTCCTCAAAATGTCACTTTAAAGACAATACACATTCATCCATAAATGGTCCTAGAACAATTATTTCAAAATCCTGTTAGCAACTTCTATTTGTAAGCCATCCACATGACTGTATCCTGTGATGCTCAGACACACCTGTCCTAATGAAGACATCCATGAAGCAGCCTTCAAGTAACAATGTAATATAATTTACATGTTTTGCTATCAATTTTGCCAGCAAATCTGTTCATTAGATTAAAAGCCTGACAGTTCTGGATAACAGGTCAGTTGTACCCTCCATTTGATTTTAAAAATAACAAGAATATGCTGTTTTTTGTATAACTTGGCGGTAAAGACATTCTTTAAAACTCTAATACTTGCATGAGCACTATGTTAGGGATCTTACGCTAGGTATGTTAAGCATCCGTTTTTCACGGTACAACTTTCAAGCTTCTACCATTAACCAGATTTCATTACATCACGTTTGCTTCTTGAGTTGCAAAAATTATATTTGAACAAAAATAACAACGATGGGTATTTTCGTAGTTTAGTCCAATGACACAGAAAAATGGCAGGCTGAGGTGACTTTGTCATACATATGGGCGGAGCATGGGACTACTGGTATTTTTCTTTTATAATATGATATTCGCCTAGAACAAATGGGTAGGAATTAAAATCTCATTCATGTGTCTACTCAATTGTTTTTATTTTTTCTTACATTTAATGGGCTTTCTCATACTGTATTGTATTGCCAGAGCTCACAGGAGATGTAAAAGAGGGCATATGTACAAAGCAGTCTAGAAGCAGATAATGCTATTTATTTTGAAAACTATTTACATATACAATTAAATAGAGGATTACTTCTCATGCAAGAAACTTTCTAATTTATAAATTCACAATTCTAACAGTTATCATATAATGTAAACTTATTAAGTATATATATATATATATTGGTAGGGTTGTGAGGTTGGTGGCGCTAAGTAAAAATTCACACAAGCAGCAAGCTGTCTGGCAACTATCCCTTAGTGTCAACAAAGGAAATACAGGAAAATCACAAATAAAGTGACAGTGCGCTAAAGTGCTTTTAAAGTGACCAATGCAGCAAACTCTATGTTCAGACTATGTATATAATGTAAACAATTCCAAAGAGTGGTGCAAAACGTACATATATAGCACTCCTCAGGCACTACTCATTGGGGTTGAGACCTGTATAGAAGATTTGCTAGCTAGAACCTTGTTCTTGTTACCTGTTTCCAGACACTGAAGTGTAAGATATTTTATGCATTTTTATTAAAAAAAAAAAAAAAATTGTACTATACTGATATCTTCTCATTATTTGGAGGTCACAGAAAACACAGACCCAAGAAGAAGAATCAACATTATTGTACATTGTTTAACCCCATATGTGTGGATCTTAATGTGAGAGCTTTATATGTACATTTTGCACCACTCTTTGGATATATATATATATATATATATATACATGTAAATTTACATTTAGAAAGTTGATCTCATGACATGTATCCATATTAACTAAAGGTTTCATGTAATATACCTGACTAGCTCTGTTCACAAAAGCTTTGTGTTCTATCCATAGATGGGGGGATGTATTGGTTGCTATGTGTGATATTTTTCTTCTAATACAATGTTGCTTAGCAACTGGCATTATGTTAAAATACAAATTAACACTGAATACACAGATTCTGCAGATTATTTCAACCAGAAATATTTAGTACAGTGATGTCATTTATTAGCATTGTAAATATATGCATTCCACATATGTACACAAACACAACAAGGCATACACATCTACAGTCAAACATACAGCCACATAAAACGATCCAGTAAAAAACATTCATATTACACATTTCTAAAAAAAAAATATATATATATATATATTTTGGACTTTGCATTTGAAATGTTTAAATTACAGATTTTTTTTGTGTGGGGGACCATTGCTGGAAGGAGACGAAAAGCATCCACAATCACAGATACATGCACGTATCATATATTGGAGGGAAAACAGCATCTCTGAGTACAAATAGTAGCACTAAAACAGCATTGAACCTAGGCATGCTTTTATGCGCTCCTCGCTAACATAATATGATATTTTGCTTTTTAAATAAAATTTGGCCTAAAGGAACAAGATGGCAACCAGATACCAAATGTTACAGTGTTGAGAGAGAAGTGATTTTTATCTTGCAGGCTGTCAGTTAAGACTGATTAAGCAACCAACTGAACCATCAGTAATTCAGAGCAACATACTCTGACAGCCTGTGCTTCATACAAAGACTCCTTTGAAAATAAAATATGCTTGTTCACTATACGGTTGGTAGGGTAGCTCTGTCAGACCGGAATAGACTTGGGTTACATGAATATAAATATAATGAATATATCTCTGTATATAAAAAAAAAGTGCAATTTCATTGATGTGTTTTAGGAACAATACAAACTGTTCAATCAAAGGGCAAGAATGCATCATTTTTCTGCAAATTACATTTCAATCTCAGCTTGCCCTGTGGAAAATAAAAGTAGCGCGTTCTGTAGCATGAGGTTACTTATTTTAAATGGGACTACATATGTAATAAAACTATCACGCTGTGCTGTGCAAAAACATCAGTATGGATGGATGGCTTTTTGAGCTTATAAATTTAGCTGTATTGTTTAAATATTTTCCTTTTTTTACAGCCTGGAAACAAAACCTAGAAGTGTTACAGGGTTAAAATGTTAGTGCAAATTATTTTCAACCCTTTTAATGATAGATACAAACACACACGCACACACATAGACAGAAACGTAAGGGTTTACTAATTAAGAAAGAATTGCAGGGAATTTAGATGTGAAATTCAAACTTTAGGCCAAAGTAGCCAAGTTGGACAAATTCTCCAATGCTCAAATTCCTGTCTCAATTCCCTGCATTTTTTTTTTATTACATAGGCATATATCTATACACTCCCTATTTCTATTTGATCTGAGAAAGGTAAATAGATTGTTGATGCAGAATTCCTGTGCTGCTACTTTAAACCCAGAGGGAGGGCTGGGAACTTTTGGTCCAGGGGGCGAAAACAATTTAGGGATGGACACAAATAGAGAAGCAGGACAGATATGCTGACAGATAAGGTACATGGATTGACATATTGACAAAACAGTTAGAAAGTGCTACACACTGGGCATTTAGAAGTGAAAAGTGGTGTAGCTCCAGTCCATTGAGCTATGGTAGAGGGCAGTCCAGGAGACAATTGCCCCTCTACCCCCCAATCCCCCCCCCCCCCTTGTCAGCCCTCCCCTGATTAAAACCTTCCAGCCAGAGGAAGGTATAAATAATTACTTTTCCCTCCTAAATGCATTTCCTGCTAATGTTAACCTTGCCTGTTGGAGATTTTGTTTTTGATAGATGGTGTTTGAATTCTGCTGGACAACATCAATTCTAACCTTAGCCTTTATGTACTAATACAAAGGCCACACACTAGGCAGGCAGAGCACCTACAGCACATGTGGCATCTGAAATGTAGTTTAAGTGCAGAGGCTTGTATAAAGTTATTGGTACATTAGAAACGGTGATGTCAGTAAATCAACAATTACCTAAGATTAATTGAAAACTAAATACAGCAATATTTCTCTATCTTTTATTAGCTGCAACATATTTTTTTTTTTTTATTTGTCATGGTCATGCTAATAATTTTGCTTGCATGCCAATAATGGGTATCAAAGGAATTTAGTCTTACATGACACAATAGTGGTGCAAAAGTATGTTCTAGTGCTGGGCATATTGACCTCCTTGCCTTTGTTCAGTACATAATGAGAGCAGTAATGATAACACAACAAAAAGCAAATAGGTCTTACTAATATATTATGCCATAGTAGGTTATATGTATATTTTACAAACTGCCGATCGGCCATAATATTATAACCACTGACAGGTGGCAAGCCAGCAGAGGCAGTGTGATGCTTTGGGCAATGTTCTGCTGGAAACCTTGGGTCCTGCCATTCATGTGGATGTTACTTTTACACCTACCACCTACCAAAGCATTGTTGTAGACCATGTATACCCTTTCATGGAAACGGAATTCCCTGATGGCATTGACCTCTTTAAGCAAGATAAAGCGCCTTGCCACAAAGCAAAATGGTTCAGAAATGGTTTGAGAAACACAACAACAAGTTCAAGGTGTTGACTTGGCCTCCAAATTCCCCAGATCTCAATCTAATTGAGTATCTGTGGGACGTGCAGGCAAAACAAATCCGATCCATGGAGGTCCCACCTCGCAGCATACAGAGCTTAAAGGATCTGCTGGTAACATCGTGGAGCAAAATACCACAGCACACCTTCAGAGGTCTAGTGGAGCCCTTGATGGGTCAGGGCTGTTTTGGTGTCAATGGGACCTACACAATATTAGGCTGCTTAGGCATCCATATATATATAAGCAGGGAAAAGAAAATTGTTGATAGGTCTAGTTTACACATGTATAGTATTTGAGCCTGTGTCAAGCTTAGTGCGCCATTATTTTTTCCTTGCTTGCATATAGTTGAGGTTGTTGGCTCATCTTTCTCTGGTTGCGTCTTGCTCTCCAGGGGTTAATTGGGAGGCGGCTTAATTTCCTGCAATATTTTAATAAGGTTTTGAGAGCAGTATCAACTGCTTTGTGTGCCCAGTATATAGGAGTTGAGGGTTAGATTCTCAGCCTATTGAGAGTATGCCATGACTTGACAGATGAGGTTAATTATGCTTTGGCCAATTTATGTAACCAAAATCTCTCATTTATATTATGTTTATATAGTTGTTGCCAACTTTATTAGGGTGAGAAGCAAAGGCAGTTTTTGTTGTTTGTTGGTGAGCGCAGAATTTTTTTGTTGTGCAATTGGTTTTCCTTTAACAAAAGTATGTGCATACCTGAATGCTTGTGCCAATAAAACCCGAATATTCTGGCAACTTTTTAATACATACAAGTTGTTTTATGAAGACACGTTTATGCATTGCTCCATGCCATGTTATATAGAATCCCATCTGGATTGTAACATTAAGACAGTAACTCTATATCTACATGTCAAAGTACAAAAGGGAAGGTTGTATCTGGCAAGGACATCAGTTGCCTCAATTGTCAGCTTTGCAAATCTCTAAAGTAGCTGCATTTAGAAAGCAGTACTGTTCCCTCACAAGAGTAGCCAACAGAGGTGGGCTGGCAACTGTTGGTCAGGGGGGACAAAAGCAATTTAGCTGCCCTAGGTACCACTTTATCAGACTATCTGTTATAATCAGAGATAGACACACATAACATGATTTAACAGAGAAATAAAAAGACAGACAAGACAATTGGATAGAAAGATTTAAAGTGTTACCGGCTGAGACATTTAGCGAGATTAGACAATTGAGTGAGATTAGAGAGAAGTCAAGCGGGCAATTACCCTCCTGCTCTCCTGCCAGCCCCCCCCCCTGATAGCCAAGCATGGTGTAGATGGAGCAGAGTGATGGGCCCTTTGTCACTGTAACTCTGTGCTCCATGTGAATGAATCTGCTCACTCCAGGAACCACAGCTTATGGCTTGTCTGTCCAGACCTATTATTAGTACTCTGTAATGCTTAACTACTTGGTTGCTGAGTGACACTAACTGAACTCCACAGATATTTTACATAGATCCCACTGACATCTCTGAGTGGTGTTTGTATACATTGCTCAACTGTCAAACAGTCACAAAAGGCGTACTGTTTGTTTCTGTGATGCGCACTCACCAATTGCTCTTTCGTGCCTCCTTCCGCCAATGGTACTATCCAGTTAACTAACAGGAAACATCTGTCTAGCCCATCCATCGCAGGTGCACATGCTGGATGACAAAGGTTGGTAAAAGCACGGAGTCCATAGCTCCTCCCATTTTGATGTTGTGTCATTGCGCCTCAGTTGAAGTCAGGGCTATAAATTGACAGATCCAGACAAGCTTGGGCATTGTGCATGCATACATTTTATGGGTTTTCTAGTTGGAAAATGTGTGTGCACATGCACAGTTTAGAGGGAACAGTGCTTGCAGCATGCTCACACCTGTTTGGTAGGCCTCATTTACAGATGTAAAGTATTTTAGCCTGTGACAATTTACCAACTGATGTTTTTCTTTTTTCTGCTTGCACGTAGTTTAGGTTGTGGGCTTATCTTTGTCTGGTTGCAGCTTGCAGTCCATGGGTTAAGTGGGAGGAGCCTTAATTGCACATCCACCAACACATTAATAAGGTCTTGGTAGCAGTATAAACTGCTTTGTGTGTCTGCTATATAGTAGGAAAGGTTAGGTTCCCACAGTATTATGAATTTGCTCTGACCAATTCATATAACAAAAACCTCTCATTTTATATTATTTTTATATAGTTGTTGACAATTTTATTAGGGTGAGAAGCGCAGACAGTTCATATAGATATATAAATTAAAGTTTCTTTGCAAATTGTTTGTTAATCTCATACGCTTTGCAGCATGTATATTGACACATTTGTTTACATTTGCTCTGCATTCAATACAAATGTATGTTGAAGCCATGAGTCACTAATAATGCGGGCATAGCATCTCCTTCCTTCCTGCTTGATAGGACTGGACTGCATCCTGAAGCATGTGACAGTGAAGCTTCTGCAGAAATTCATTATTATATCAAACATAAGGCTCAGTTAAAACTGCAACTTAAACGTTACAAATGTTGTCCCTTCCCCTTAAGAAAACTCAACATGTATGAGTTGTGAAGTAGAGGCAACTAACTTTACACTTGTATTTCTATATTATAATTATATTTTATATTTTACATAAAAGGTTTAGTTGCCCTTTAAGTATTCTATTACATTTTCATTTTCCATTGTAATATTTATGTTGATTTTTAATATGCCAAAATATTATCCACAATTTTATTTTCATATCAGTGTGTGTATTAAAATGTTAACCCATATATTGCTATAAATAACTGCATCTTGCTGGAGTTATCTCCTATGGCAGGGGTCCTCAAACTACGGCCCGCGGGCCACATGCGGCCCGCCGAGCACATTTATCCGGCCCGCGGGGGGTGCTGCCGGCACCCCCCGCTCCCCGCTGTTTACCTTTTTTTTTTTCTTTTTCTTGCAGCCGCAGAAGATGCGGCTGCAGGAAAACGAAAAAATCAAAGCGACCGGATGTGACGTTTCGTCACATCCGGATCCGGTAACTGTTTCCCTCCTCCGTGCAGGGAGGAGGGAACACTGCGCGAGACGTCCGGCCGGGGACACAGCAGCTGGAGGTAAGTGATGGGGGGGGGGGGGGAGGAGGGAGGTATAACGAGCACTGTACTATTCCTGGGCATCTGAATGGCATAATATTCCTGGGTATCTGAATGGCACACTATTCCTGGACATCTGACTGGCACACTATTCCTGGGCATCTGACTGGCATAATTTTCTTGGGCTCTTATTGGCACTCTATTCCTGGGCATCTGACTGGCACACTATTCCTGGGCATCTGACTGGCACACTATTCCTGGGCTCTGACTGGCACACTATTCCTGGGCATCTGAATGGCATAATATTCCTGGGCATCTGACTGGCACACTATTCCTGGGCATCTGACTGGCACACTATTCCTGGGCATCTGAATGGCATAATATTCCTGGGCATCTGACAGGCATAATATTCCTGGGCATCTGACTGGCACACTATTCCTGGGCTCTGACTGGCACACTATTCCTGGGCATCTGAATGGCATAATATTCCTGGGCATCTGACAGGCACACTATTCCTGGGCATCTGAATGGCATAATATTCCTGGGCATCTGAATGGCACACTATTCCTGGGCATCTGAATGGCACACTATTCCTGGGCATCTGACTGGCACACTACTCCTGGGCATCTGACTGGCATAATATTCCAGGGCTCTGACTGGCATAATATTCCTGGGCATCTGACTGGCATAATATTCCTGGGCATCTGACTGGCACACTATTCCTGGGCATCTGGCATCATATTCCTGGGTAACTGACTGGCATAATATTCCTGGGCATCTGACTGGCATAATATTCCTGGGCATCTGACAGGCACACTATTCCTGGGCATCTGACAGGCATAATATTCCTGGGCATCTGACTGGCATAATATTCCTGGGAATCTGACTGGCATAATATTCCTGGGCTCTGACTGGCATAATATTCATGGGCATCTGACTGGCACAATATTACTGGGCTCTGACTGGGACAATATTACTGGGTTCTGACTGGCATAATATTACTGGGCTCTGACTGGCATAATATCCCTGGGGATCTGACTGGCACACTATTCCCATTGAAATACTGGTAGGTTTGTTGATTTAACTTTACTTCATTTTAAATATTGTATTTGTTCCCGTTTTGTTTCTTCACTTCAAAATAAGATATATGCAGTGTGCATAGGAATTTGTTCATAGTTTTTGTTTTTACTATAGTCCGGCCCTCCAACGGTCTGAGGGACAGTGAACTGGCCCCCTGTTTAAAAAGTTTGAGGACCCCTGTCCTATGGCATTGAACGATGTAGCAAGATAATATGAATCTATACACAGGGAAAAGCTGGCAATGTTCGGGTTATTAGATCATCACCTTTTGTTTCATCAGCGTCATCTGTCATGATAGCGAATTAAATAATGAAATGTCAACTAATCATATCAACCTCAGAAAACCTCTGAAAACTAAAGCATTATGCTTTATGAGTATGTTATGATATCTTTCAAGGATCCACCAGGCTATACAGACTAAAAAAAAGACAGATTTTATTTGCTACTTAAAATCAAAGCATGCAATATAATATTTGGAATGTTGGCAATATTAACCCCTTAAGGAGCAAGGTTTTTCCTGGGTCAATGGCCACAGCGATTTTTCCATTTTTGATATGTGTCTGTTTAAATGTAATTTACTCTTTGTCATTTAAGTCATCCATACAAGTTTCATGTTGTTTTTACAAGAGCTTTATATGAATACCACATACATACATACATATAATTTGCAACTTAGTTTTCAAAATATATATAAAAAGGAAGCAAATTGAATTAAAACAGATTTGTTTTTGTTTTTCACTATTTTCACTTTCATTTTGTCAGTCTACTATGTGAGGCTGCAAGAAAATATCCCAATTTGTGTTCAGTAACATCCCCTTATTAAAGTGATTTCACCCATGCATAGGATTGTTTGGAGTAGTAAAAGTCTAAAAGTAGATAATGCAGGGAATTTTAAATGGTGGTATTTTAACCCTTTTCATGCACTAATGCAACCACCAGCTTTTTTTCAAAGTTTATGATTTGTTTTTTTATTATTTATAACTCCCAACCTAACATTTACCCGGAAAAAAAAGGATTTCCACAATAAAGAATCATGTGAGCGTCAGTGATCTCTGTGATTGGTTGATCACAACAATAAGTTGACCACATGATCATTGTTGGGTTCAGGAACTAAGCCTTATATGCAAGGCAGAATCCTGGAGCGGGTAAGCTTTAAGACGTGTTGCACATGGAGTGCACCACCTTTATAACTACATGACGATTTAACTGGTGATAAGGTCGTGATCAACAAGGCGCAAAGAGTAAACTCATCATAAGGTCACAAAGAAGTTAATCATAAGACATGTGCAATGATACTTTAGCATTTATCATATGCTTATTCTTATATTTAGGTTTAAACATATATTGCCATCAGGGCAAATGTTTTGTACAGCATTGTATACACACCTGGATCAATGACAGCTTTGTTCATGGTTATTTAATAATATTTTAATAGTCCTGAATTTCTAAGCAAAAACAAAGCGCTATCAAAGTCAAGGACATAGCAGCTAATATGTACAGTCATAAATAAGAGTTTATTTGGTACGTGTAGTTTAAAACATTCAGCTAAACAGAAGGAGGCATGTTGCTTTACAATTTAACAACTTAGCTTGCTATATTGTCATATTCATTAAGCAACAGAAAACACTAATATGGTTATTGCTGACAACAGTGTGACAGCCAGAAGTACCGCCCAGTCAATATTTTATCAGCAGGTCAGTAAACAATTGGATTAAAGACAATGTTAAGTCTATGAAGGCAATAGAATGGCGGTTATTTGTTTTTAAAGAAATGGTGGCAATCCGAGGGACAGATTATGATACACAATCTGCCTCAATGCTTACCCTTTCAATGGTCTATTAGCTCCCTGGTTTTTACCTCTTTGTGGATTCAGGAAATGACCTATTTGAACAGGTTGCAAAGTAGGTGAGTGCACTTGTACCCACAGTGGTGTTCATACATGCATTAGAAGTATGCAAAACATATGATCACAAAGAATTCTCTATAGTGCCATTGTTCAAACCTGTGGGCTTCCACAAGGGTTGTCTCCTTGTCTTCAAGCAAATACCAGCTTTACTATTGTTTCCATAGACTTAGAATACCGGGTGGCAACTCTAGCTGCCATTAGGGTGATCACATTTCATTTTTGCCACTCAGGGACACTTGTTTCACAAGTGAAAAATGGAATATACATATCCACAACAATATAACATTGTATATTATCACTAACCAACAATAACATATTAGACAACTGGAACTCTAGACGCTAAATATTCCTAACATTAAGCCCTTCATGACCAGCCCTGTTATACGGTATATTGGTAAACAAGTAGGCAATCCAGTATAGCAAATGACTAGACTTAATTAAGGGCTCTATGCATGGATCAATGGTCTCCATTACATAATTTCTGGGGTCTAGAGGATACAATATGGATTTGTTTGTTAACAGGCTGCCAGATGTATAGCAAAGTAATTCAACATTCCTTGAGAGAAAATGTAAGCATTATTAACATGAATTTATGAAGATTTGTTTTGTAATAATTTGATATCTCATGGAAATTAATAGTCCATGTTTCTTTGCGAGAAGCACAGTAGGTCAGTCATTTGCTTTTTTGCTTCTAGATTTGCCTAAGGATTGAGAAATGTCTAACTTGCTGAACTAGTCACACGTGAGTCATTATATCTAACCTTCATTAATCAGTTTTGCATATAATTGTTATTTTTTATTACTTAGTCGGAGATACTAATTATATTTTAATTTGTTAACATACCAAATAGCTTTTCTATAGCTCTCTTGCATATCCAAGAAAAATTGGCAATTAGGAATTATCACATAAAGATTAATGGGGAGGAGGAAAAATTATTAAAATAACTGTTCAAAATTCTATATTTGTTTTCTCTTTTTCAAGTCTGGTATCTCTTTTTGAATGTTAGTTTTTACAAAGTAAGAGTCAAAATAACCACATGGGTTAATTATTTCTTATTATGATTTTTATGTAACCATTACTGGACATTTTTTCTCCAAATAAATAAACGACAAGGTGTGAATTAAGGTGTATATTTTAGCATTTAACTTTATTGACCATAACATCTCTGCTTTCCAGAAAAAATATTTTCATGCCATAAGAACCTTAATAGTTTTTAGAAGAATAAGCTGATCACAGACTAAAAACTATACTACTAATATTTTACTGTATTGGCTGAATTATCATTGCACCCAAGAAGTTACACTTCCTGTATACAAGAGCCTTCCTATGTTGATATATAAAGACAAATATTTGAAGGTACACCTGCATATTGTTTGTATTATGAATTTAGATTGCACTTGTGATAAGTAGAATGTCTTTTAGAGCTCAGTTCAGTCCTTGGTGAATATACCCCATATATAATTATATTTTCGGATTATTTAACCTCTTTGTAACCTCAAAGATCAAATGCAGCACCTTAAAGGCAAATATTAATAACTCTTTGTATGTTAGAAACTGTTTTTGCCATCATAGAGTTAAATATTGAAATTTACATGATGGCAAATGCTCCTAAAATACTGAAAACTAAATCATGTTAGTGGTTAATGAAGTGTAATAGAAATTAATGGCATTCCTACTTAATATTACACAATATGTCAAAGCAATTCCCAGGTTTTCTAAAGATGCATCTTATACAAAATATGGCATTTCTCCAGGGATGCCTTATACTGTTGTATACATCAGTGACTGGCACATGAATCAAAATATATATAAAATAATAGAGGGTAATTGTAATGTGCAGTATATCTATGTAAATATGATAAACTATTTCAATTGGTAATATTAATCTATGTCAGTAAGTGTCATATTACTGTATCCCGTTCTTCCTGTTTCCTTGCTTGCCTTTCTTTCTTTGTTATGGTTAATGCTTGTTTTTGTCCTTTTCTTTTTTTGCTTGGCCCCTTACCCTGTTACGTTGTGCTGTTCCATTCCTGGTTTTCTTTATTTTATCCTTCCTTGTTTCTCCCTTATTTCTATCTTCCCCACCTTATTGTATTGTGTGTTTTATTCTCCAGTCTGTCCTGTTACAGGTGTGTCATTTTGGTGTCTATGTTTCATATTTTGGTATGGTTTTAGTTTTATGTAGGCAGGGTTAGAACTAGAAACTTGCTGATGTGAGGTATCTTGATGCCGGTGGTAAGCTTACAATCTCGTGCCCATTAGGTGTAACTGAACCCTCAATATTTACAATCATGGAGATCTAGGCTGGTCTTGTGTTTGTGGTTTTGTATGTCTTGTTTATTTCTGCTGCCATTCCCTTTCTCTGTGCCCTGTATTCCCCTTTTGTCTTAGCCCTGTACCCAGTAGTTATTGTCCTTGTCTCAGTTTCGTTTCTGCCTTTCCCTTCCTGTTCTGCCATAGTCTTGCCTTAGCTCTGCTCTAGTTCTGTATGCATACTGTAACCCAGTACTCTGGGTTGTGTTATTCCTGTCTCTGTTTTCTGTCCTTTATTCGGATATTGCTATCCTTAGACTTGCCTGTACCAGCCTGTTGCATCCTGCTTATTATATCAGCGGTGTTATTTTCCATGGCTGCCCCAGGTTGTCTACAGTGTAATTCCTGTTCCTTAGTGGATACCAGCCTATGCTGCCCTCAGGGGACCAGGACCTGTGTCTCTATATCTGCAATGTGACTCCTGAATAACATCTCGGTGCTCAGGATACCGTCACCTGGATCCTTTCATTACCATAAGTCAAATCTAGATAAGGTTGTTCCTTCTTTTAGCAAATAAATGGAAGAGTAAAATGGTATACTCTACTAGTCCAAATAAATATCCCATCTAGTTTTCCTTATAAATAAGTAACAGTATGCATAGATTGCTAAACAAATATGGAATCATAAGAAAGTATTCCAAGGTAGACAAAAATCCTCAGTATGCTGGAAAATAACAAGATATGATCCTTAAAAACACAAAATGCTCTTTGGGCCTCTGTGTTTCTTATTGGCTACTTCCACAATGAGAATAGGTGTTGAAGAGCAAGCATAACTAAAAGGGGAATAAATGAGCAAGGGATTTATAGAAATGCCCCGATTATACTTATAGATCAAATCCCCATGAATGAGCCAATTATCTGATAATATTTATCCATGTTATAAATAAACAGTAACAAACATTATTACATTACTCTTTAATCAAAGTATTAACCTCTTTCTAAACAGAAACAAAGGTTTCGATTCAGTATAATGGAGGATATTATCATTTCAATAGAGAACTCAGATATATTAAGATGACATTTAACACCACCACTATTGTCTGAATCCACCACTGATCAGTAGTCTAACTATGTCTCTAGATATATTTACCAAACTCTGCAATTAATTATTGCCTGGAATAGAAAAAAATTCTCAAAAAAAGCTTTACAATTCTCTCTATGTAAAGTGTTTTTTAAACACTTTCTAGAAATAGGTGCAATGAAAGTCTACATACTTGTATTTGGTATTCAAAATTCTGTAACATTATATCATAAGTGCCATCAGTTGCATGTAATGTGCATGTAATCTTTTTATATGTCAAACCCAGTACTAAGAAACATGCATATAAATCTATTTTGCATAAAATCCCATATAAAATCGTCCAAATAATTTGAATGAATTGTAAAACCAAACTGTCAACATCATAATTCCATTTTTAAATATACACTACTTTTAACCCATGCCAGGCAGTTTATTATAGTCAGTTATCTGAATAGGTTAAATCCCAACACCATATTTTTGATTGCTAGCTACTCAGACTTTCTTATTATTTACAACCCTATTCTCCAGACACGTGATTAATTAACATGTATGAGTGCCATCAATTCTTCACTGCTTGTACCTGGAAATTTGTACAGTCTTCTATGCAAGAAAAATCCTTTCCAAGAATAAGACTGAACGTGTGTGTCTACTGACCAACAGATTAAATTTCCGTTTTTTCACAGACATTTTTACAGAATGTTTTATTAAACCATTGACAAAAACAGGCCACTGGGATACCTCTATCTTATCTTATCTACCTATCTAGTGTTATATTACGCTATTTAACATATGCCTTAAAACAGTCATATGATATATAGCAATATACACTAATATGCATTATTTGCTTATATTATGTAATTTAAAGATAGTATCAGTTTTTTTGTGGGGTAATAAGGAGAGTAAAGATTTCCTTAAGTGCTACAAAAAAAGCAAGATGAGCAGTAAGGTCATGCTGGACATATTGGTCACAAAACCTATTCAGGTCAATCGTTGTTAAGTCCAAAATGGTCATGTTAACCTTTAACTGAGTTTGATGAATCACCTCCGCAGCAGTTTCAATTTGGCCTAAGGGAGTAAGGCTTACATGTTAGCTACACTGATTTCCCAAATGAGACCAGAAACATTAGCACAGAAATAGCTCAAGAAATGACAAATTTCCTAACAAATCTTAGCTTTGGAAAATAATGCAGATGTAGGCTTTGCTTGTGTACAGTTTGATGATATGCAAAATGCTGTTTAATGTGACACCATTTGTCAATTGTCTCATGTGTACCAAGGAAAGCCCAGTTGCTTATCTTTACTTCAAGCACAGTGGGGGAAGGAGGACAGAACAGACTCAATGGTTCAGATCACATTATGTGCTAATCCACACAAATGCAGTTATCTGTTAGATTTTGAAGTATTCTTACATATATGTATATAATACATTGTTGGTTTATTAAGGAAACTGAGAAAAATGCATACTACATGGCTGATATACGGTTTATCACAAAAGATAACTTCCCAGTGACCCAAAAAACCCACCATTTAATAAATCATATTTGTATCATTTACATTTTCTAATTGTTCTATTTCTGGTTTCTTTAAAGTGATTATTGGTTACTGAAAGCAGGAAATACACAGCGTGTTTAGGCAATATATCTGAATTTTACTAGAGGGCACAAATTACCCTGCATCATATTTCAGGGGCCTGGTGTAATGAAGCCACTGGTTCTCAACTAAGAATAGTATTCTTAAAACAATGTTTACTGGAAAAATAGTTGTAACCCTGTATTCATTTGTAGAGCATAACCGGGAGTAGGCAAAGTATTTGTGCAAGGACATTAGTGTTAATAGTAAGATCTGTGAAGGTCCATAACACATCATTAGACTGAACTGGCAATTTGCTACTATATTCTGTTTTCCTTGGTTTTATACATTTCTTTTTTATTTGCTTTAGTATATAATAGTTAACAGAGTTTAATGATTAGACAAGAGTTCCAACATGATTAGGCTATATATAGAAATAAATATATATATATATATATATATATATATATATATATATATATATATGTGTGTGTGTGTGTGTGTATTTGGTTCACATTATCCATAAAATAACACTGTTACGGTAAACACTGTTAAAACACAGTGTTTGGCTCTTTTTTTTTTTTAATCTAAAAGAAAGACGAATGGATCTGCACTCAATATCTTCTCTGCCACAAATATTGAAGGAGTATAAAATACAAAATTATATTTATGAGAAGGTGACTGCAAAAACGTAATGCATTGCACAATTAAACCAACGCTCATAAGTGAATTAGTGCTAATTTAATTTGTATTTAAATAGAGATGTCATAAAAAATGTAATTAATTGCTCACAAAATAATCATGTGCATATAATCATGAAGTAAAATACTTAAAGTGCCTACCAAATTGATACATGTACATTGAATAATAATAAAAAAAGTAAGTGATCACAAAAAATGCACAAATTTATAAACCAACTAATACTGAATTAATCATAATTATGTAAACAGTGTAAAACAATTAACAAACCATGGGGGACATTTTTTTTGGATAAGTGTATTTAAAACCCTAATTTCTATCTATACGAAACCACTTATTCCCAGCATTTTACCTCTCTTCATATTAGGCATGGAAATAGTAAAAATATTTCCATAATCTTACTTGGAAATAGATGAAGAAGAACTGAACATTCCCCAATATATGTGATTGAGCTGATATGCAGAAAATTATCATGTAAACAAAAAATTAATTTCAGAAACATAAATTAGAAAAAAAATGATAAATTGTATTCTTTGTTCATCACCAAGGGTTGTCCACTGCCTAAATTAAAAATCTAAAAAACTTCATTTTGGCATAATCATCAATAAATACTGCATCCTGTGGGACCTTTTTTGATACCTGCCATATCAAAAAACTTTAAATAACCCAAACAGCAATCACTGAAGTGTCTACTCATTGTGTATTGGCTGTAATTTCAACGGTTGTCCATCTCACATGATGTTTACAATGCTTGCACTGTTTCACATATACTAAAAAAGAAAATGTTAACATTTGAATATGATACTATATCCTGGTCATGATTAATGTAATTGCAAACTTTGCAAATGTTATGAGCACAAGGATAAGTTCCAACTGTACTATGACAATGCTTATTGTGTGATATTGAAAAGTGGCTAGAAGCAGGCTATTTTTCAAAGTATTAGCCCTAAGTGCTGGGAATAATATATTACAAGTTACGAATAGGCTGCTACCCCTTTTGATTTCTATTCTAATTGTTTTTCATCAAATATGTATTGCATACTCTGCTTTCAGTTGTTTATTTATATGTTTGCAGAGTCTGAAAAAAAGGCAGTACCAATGTTTTGCTACTGCTTTATGTGAACTGTTGTCTTCCAGTCCTGAAGAAGGTAGCAGATTCACCAAAAGCCTAAAGTCAAAATAAGAAAAGCGTCACTGAGCAGTGCAATCCTCATTTATATTTTATCTGTCTGGGAAGAAATACTCTCCCATGTTAAATCATTCAGCTTTAATACCTGACCTTTCCTTCTAGCATTTCTCTTTTATTGTCTGCACTATAAATATACCACTCAGGTATTTGAAAAGTATCCATCTCAAAGTAATCATGTTGTGCACTTTTTATGATAAAGTGTAAGGAGAACAGGATTGTCGGTCTGATCACGCTCTTAACAGACCAGAAACCATGATATTTATATGAATAAGTGATAATATTTGGAACAGTAAAAAGTAAGGTGTGAATTGACCATGAATTTGAAGAGATGGACACAGTACAAAGACAGTTTCGTTTTAGTTATTTCTTGTGATGATAGGTCTCTATTCTGTTTAACCTTTAAACTTTATTGTGTTAGATTTACTGATCTACAGATGTAACTGCACATCTCTGAAAATGAAAGATATAATCTCTTATTGATATAAAAATTGAATTTTATATAAAAAGTATGTTCTGTGTGTTATTATATGTTGAAAACACTCCTAAAATTAAGTTTCCATAAATGCATATGATAAAAAAAGTTTATCAGTTTTATTAAAGCATATTGGGGTAGATTCTATGCACCTGCCCCCCCCCCCCCCCGCCTCCCCCCCTTAATTAGCGGATCTGGGACATTTAATCAATGTGATTCAGTGATTCCACTGAAATGGGGACCACAGAATGATGGTTTGATTGAATCATTGTTATTCCGTATTTCCCTGTTAAAATTAAGCTAGTACAAGGGGTGTAACAGCCACACCCAGTCCCTCAGCGCCCCTACCCCCCAAAAAACAATTCCCCCTGGGGCCAGAGAACTACCGGCATAAAAATATATAGACCCCACTGGGCCGCAGGCCCCTTTAATATTAAATTAATTGGACCTACATGTGAACTGGGCCGCAGGCTGACGCCCATGAGGCTGCAGGTCGGTGGATGCCTGCAGCCCCATTAATAACATGGCAACATTTGTATACTTTTAGTGTTGGTCGCATTGGCAACAGAATTAGTGACTCTGTTGCCCAATTCAAAGCTGTCGTCAGCCTCTCGGATGTATATCATGTTTTTCCTGGGGTTTGTGTGCTGGCTGTTCGCAGCTCACAAACCCCTGGAAATACACGAGATACATTGTGCCCCTGAGTGACAGGTGTGCTCTGGACTGGCAGCACGCCTGTTGCTCAGGGGCATAATACACCCCTGGAAAAAGTCTAATATTCTGCAGGAGAAAAGGAGAAGGTGCCATAATTAAAAACAGGGGGGTTATGAAGTGTTTGAGGGTGAAAACATTCAATTAACATGCAAATCTAATAAAACATTTTATTGCAAACACATTATATTTCGTGTTAATAGAAATCTGATCAGCTACGCCAAGGTTTTAAAATTCACATTGACACAGTGTATTTTTCACACCAAATTCAACATAGACTTGCATGTCTGTAATCACACATCAGGAGAAATATATAAAGTGTTATCACAAGTTATAGTCACTACAAAATTGGGCTTAAAACATAAAAAAAAATCTCAAGTGAAAGCTGAACACATTTTATGAGAATAAACAGCTTTTGTGCAGTGTTAAACTGTACGCACCCTGATCCTGTGTATGCGCATAGCATGTTACGAGCTACGAAAGTGGACCATGTGAAAAATATTGTTAATATTCAACACAGGGAAAACACTATTCAATTAGATCTAGTCGGGACATTGTGCTTATGTGCAGTTAAACCTGCTCTGTTATGATACTGAGCATTGCAGGTTGTTTAAAATGTAATGTCACTGTTATAATAATATGAAAACAATACATTTCCCAGTAGGCAGTATGTAGTTTACTATAGAAACCTAACATAGATTGGCAGGTAGTACATCTACCAGCTTTCTAGTTACAAGATCTTACTAAGAAAACGTGAAAGAATCACCTATGAGATGTTTGCCTCAGTAAAAACAAAATGTTTGATAATTATATATTGTTCTTTTTCCAAACACTGTAATACTTTTGGAGATATCAGGTTTATTACTTAGGGACTATTTAATCTATTCTAATATACTACCATCAATGCATTTTACAAATGCTGAAATGCTGAATAATTGCTCTCCTATGCATCCTAAACTCAGCTCGTTTCTATTCCTTTTTCTCATACATCAGCTTCTACCAAAGGGGTGGAATAAATCAAGGGATAATCATGCAGATCAGGTCAAGATAGCTACCTTCACTGAGGGGAGTATTTTAAAGGTGACAGATAAATTTCTTATTTTTGGTGAGAAAAAAAACAAACCACTATACACATTGTGTACAGCTTAAAACAAGAGCACTTAACACAATCATTGCTGCAACCCAGTTATGCATGTTTGAAACATTCTGATTTACAGTGTGCTCCACCAGATATTAATGTAGAAAGGATGTTATTTCCTATTATTGTAGAGACTATTGGTGACAAATAATCACCAAAGAAAATAATAGCATCCAGTAACACCTTAAAATAAAATATGTTTTTGCATTTTTTGGCTAACCTTCTGAATGATTGCGAATAGTAGCATCCCTTTAGAAACATAGAAACATAGAATGTGTCGGCAGATAAAAACCATTCGGTCCATCTAGTCTGCCCAATTTTTTTTTAATACTTTAATTAATCCCCCGTTCCCGGTCTTATAGCTGGGATAGCCTTGTGTCTATCCCACGCATGCTTAAAATCCTTGATGTTAGGCAGTAGTACCTACCTTAGTTAATAATAATATTAATAATAACAAAACCAAAAAAAGTATATATTATCAATATTGATGCTAGGCAATTGGAAACACTATTTCTGCAACATTATCTGTCTATCTATCTATCTATCTATCTATCTATCTATCTATCTATCTATCTACATGATATAAAGATAGATAGGGCTGGTTAATAAAGCAAACTGATATTTGAGAAAAATCATACGTACTCAGGATAACTTCTCAAGTACTAAAATACTTTAATTGGTAAAAGCACCACTAATATATTCTGTTATTTTCATTTAAATTCCCAGTGTTTAATCTATTGGATCAATTCACTAAAATCCAAGAATAGCTCAAAGAGGTCAACTTTGGAGGTCGACTTTCATTTTGAGACTAAGCCAAATTCGAGTTCCGGATCTGATATACTCTCAAAAATATCTTTGATAATTTTGCCTCCCATTACTTTCAATGGGAAAGATTCAAACCTGGGTTTTTTCTAAGTTAAACTCAGGTGCCATATTTGACATAGTCTCAAAATGAAAGCCGACCTCCTCGAGATATTCTCAAATTTTAGGGAATAGACCCATATGACTTATTTCACTTTATGAATTCTATTTTTTACTTGAATGTAAGCTCTAAGAAGCTCAATGGTTACTCAAGACTAGTGTTGAGCGAACCCGAACCGCACTGTTTCGGTTTATAGAATAGCCAATAGCATTACATGTATTCTATAAGACTTCTTTATAGACTTTATAGACTTTCGGCTTATAGAATACATGTAATACTATTGGCTTTCTTTAAACCGAACTAGAGTCCCCATTCATAAGAATTTCTTATGAATGGGGACTCTATTTCGGTTTATACAAAGCCAATAGTATTACATGTATTCCATAAGCCGAAAGTCTATAAACCAAAAGACATTCTGTTTATAGACTTTCTTATTATAGAATAGCAATAGCATTAAATGTATTCTATAAAACGAAAGTCTATAAACCAAATGTCTTTCGGTGCACTTCATATCTGAGAGTCAAATAGAACCATCAAATACTGTGCTTACAGCGCACTTTGAAAAATTCTAATAGTTTTGGGTGCTAAATAGTACAGTATTTTTAATTTGTATGTATTTTATGTTTTTTGAAGTTATTTCCCTATCCATATTTGTTTGCAGGGCACTTGTCCTACTCTTACCCACATTTTAATTCCTTTTGCAGCCCTCTAGCCCTTTCCAGGACTTTTTTAGAGGCATTTTAGTGGCCAAAAGTTTGTTTCCCCATTGACTTCAATGGGGTTCGGGTTCGGGGTTAAGTTCGGGGTCAAGTTCGAGCACGGACCCGGACTTTTTTCCGAAGTTCGGTCGAACCTCTCGAACCCGAACATCCAGGTGTCCGCTCAACTCTACTCAAGACCTTTCATGAGCATAAAAAAAGTGAGTAGTAAGTGCCAAGTGACAATCAGAATAAGAAATTGTTATTGCTTTACAATGAAAGTATTATTTTAAAATATGATTAAAAAGCCTGGGCAGCTATAGTGTACTAATCTAGAAAATCAGAAACATATAGTGAAGGAAAATATATTTTTTTGCATGTAAAGTCTTTTGAGTCTGTTCACTAAAACACTCTAGAGGGTCTAACCAATATGTCCCGAAATTAATTTGGGTCAGGCACTTTATCAGAATTTCACAATTCTCCAAAACGTGGCTATTCAATATCCATGAATTTTGTTCCAAATTGGCAGTTCGGCCATATGTAAACCGAAGCATCAGAGGCGTTCGAATTGGAAATTTTGCAATGAAAAGCATAGATTTTTAGCTACCCAATATGTGCCGATGACCCCTGAACACATAGTAACATAGTAACATAGTAATTTAGGTTGAAAAAAGACACAAGTCCATCAAGTTCAACCCTTCTACCTATCATTACAGCTTTTGATCCAAAAGAAGGCAAAAACCCCTAAGGAAGCTATTTCGAATTTTGCCTCCTGGGGGAAAAAATTCCTTCTTGACTCCAAGAGGCAATCAGATTTCTCCTTGGATCAATAAGCTCTTTTATTAATGCTTATTCTATTATTAATAGCCCTGTATGTTCTGCTTTCCTAAAAAAACATCCAAACCATTTTTAAATGCATCTATTGTGGTTGATAGCACTACCTCTCTTGGCAGGAATACCTTCCTTTGCCGTCTATGAAATCTTAGCTCTTCCAGTCTCAGGGGGTGACCTCTTGTTCTTTGTACCTTTCTGTTAATGAACAGGTCACTGGAGAGCTCTTTATATTGGCCCTGCACAAATGTATATAATGTTATCATATCCCCTCTGAGACGCCTTTTCTCTAACGTATATAAATTAAATTTTTTAAGTCTCTCTTCATAACTAAGATCCTCCAAACCCCTTATTAATTTTGTAGCTCTCCTTTGCACTTTTTCTAGTTCCTTAATATCCTTTTTAAGGACTGGTGCCCTGAACTGTACTGCATATTCAAGGTGAGGTCTTACCATTGATTTGTAAAGAGGCAAGATGATATCCTCCTCCCGTGAATCTATACCTCGTTTTATACATGCCAATATCTTATTGGCCCTTGCAGCTGCTGACTGGCATTGGGCACTGTTGCCAAGTTTGTTATCTACAATTATTCCTAAATCCTTTTCATTAGTAGTTTTTCCCAGGGAAAAACCATTTAACGTATATGTTGCTTTGTTATTATTTTTCCCATAATGCATAACTTTACATTTGTCTATATTGAACCTCATTTGCCACTTTACTGCCCAGACCCAGTCCAAATCATCCTGCAAAGAAAAAAAAGATTAGTCTTTATTGCCTTACCTAATTTAATGTCGTCCGCGAACACAGAGACATGGCTCTCAGCACAATGTGGCAGATCATTAATAAACAAATTAAAAAGAAGAGGGCCCAAAACAGACCCCTGAGGTACTCCGCTCAATACCCTTGTCCAATTTGAGGATTTTCCATTTACAACAACCCTTTGTGTTCTATCTTTTAGCCAATTTTCAATCCAAATACACACATTTGCCCCCAAACCTATTTCTCTCAATTTGTAGAGTAACCTTTTGTGTGGAACTGTATCAAATGCTTTCGCAAAATCCAAATAGATCACATCAACTGCCACACCTAGATCTATATTTTTACTGACTTCTTCATAGAATGTTATTAAGTTTGTTTGACAAGACCTGCCTTTCACAAAACCATGTTGACTTTTACTAATTATATTCTGGTTCAAGATGTATTCTTAAGTGTATACCTTTAGCAATCCTTCAAATAGTTTCCCGACTACTGATGTCAAGCTCACTGGCCTTTAATTACCTGGCAGAGATTTTGATCCCTTTTTAAATATTGGAATGACATCCGCCTTTCGCCAGTCTGTTGGCACTGTACCTGAACTGAATGAATCCCTAAAGATCATAAATAGTGGTCTGGCCAGAATTATGCTTAACTCTCTAAGTACCCTTGGGTGTATACCATCTGGCCCTGGGGCCTTGTCTATCTTAACAGAGTTTAATTGCTTAAGCACTTTTTCCTGTGTCAGCCAATCCCATGTTTGCGGTGAATGTCCCATAACTTCCTGTAGCAGGGGCTCGTCCATCTGCTCTTCCTTAGTATAAACAGAAGAAAAAAAAGTATTTAAAATGTTTGCTTTCTATCTGTCCTCACTTACCAAATTTCCCATTTGGGATAACAAGGGCCCAACATTTTCCCTCTTTAGCTTTTTTCCATTTATATATTTATAAAACATTTTGGGGTTAGTTTTACTCTCCTTGGCAACCCTTTTCTCATTTTCCAATTTAACCATTTTAATTGCCTTTTTGCAGGCTTTGTTGGCCTCTTTGTACTCTATAAATGATAATGCTGATCCCGTGTTTTTATAATGTTTGAATGCCATTTTCTTGTTTTGTTTTTCATGTTTCACGTTACCGGTAAGCCGCATTGGTTTTGATTTGTGTCTTTTGCATTTGTTTCCCAAAGGTATACATTAGGATGTGTACTTTTGTAAAGCGTGTTTAAATGAATTCCACTTTTCTTCTGTGTTTAGTCCAGAAAACAATCGTTCCCAGTCTAAATGTTCAATCGATGCCCTTAGTCCATCAAAGTTAGCCCTTCTAAAATTAAGTGTTTTGGTGTCGTAGTTAACAATTTGCTTTTTTGCATTAATCTCAAATGACACCATATTATGGTCACTATTCACGCTCCAAACATCAGGTAACATAGGTGAAATGTGCCCATTTCAATTCTCCAAATTTTAGTTGGAGAATTGAATAGAAAAGGGCAGAAAACTTAATGTATAAATATTTTAAACACACCAATATTTGCATACAGTTATAATAAATTAATGTTGTATATTATAATAGTATATTTATATCAATGTAAGGATTTTTAAATTTGAACAAATAAATGAAGAGAGCGGCTGTTTGGGGGGCTTGGGTGGTAAAGAGAGGCTGTTTGGGGGGCTTGGGAGGCAAAGAGAAGTTGATTATGGTGGCTAGGGTGGCAGACACATGCAGTTTGTGGAGGCCTAGGTGGCATAGACAAGCTATTTAGGTGGCTATATTGGCAGAGAAAAGCTTTTTGGGTGGCTATGTTAGCAGGGGCAGCTGGTTAGGGGGGCTAGAGGGAAGAGAGAGGTTGTTTGAGGGGCTATGATGTCAGTGAAGGGGCTAGGATTGCAAAGGTAGTTTGTGGGCTAGGGTAGTAAAGAGAGGCTGTTTGGGGGGCTAGGGTCGCAGAGTGAGTTGGTTTGAGGGGCTATGATGGCAGAAAGTGGCTGAGTGAGTGGGCTAGGGTTACAAAGGTGGTTTATGGGCAAGGGTTGTGTTAAACGAGACTGGGCTTTTGTTTTTGCACCAGGGCCTTTTCGTTCCTAATTACACATCTGCATACTGCATGGCTAGTTACTGACCAATTTCCAACCTGTCTTTTCTGTGGAAAATTATTTAAAAATTTGTGGCAACTCAGTTTGAGGCACATCTCAATAAAGGTATGATATCTTAATGCCGGAATACAACATTTAATTCTACACATACATTTATATCCTCTCATTCTAGATTTCTGTAATGCACCTTTTGTGGCCCTCCCAGAAAAAAAGAACTAAACTGCCTACAGTCAGTGAAAAACACAGCTGTCAGAATGCTAACAAACCAAACTAGCTTGTGTCATATAACACCTGTTCTTCAATCTCTAAAAAGGCTTTCCATTAAAGGAAGAACAAGCTTTAACACGGAGCCACTTAATTTTAAAGCCATGACCAATCAGGGTCCAAAGTACCTGAAAGGACTCCTCATACCCTATATTCCTTCTCACTCCCTTCAGTCAGCTAGTGATTCACTCCTGTTAGTGCCCAGAATAAACACAAAATCAGGCTCCTTGTCCCCCATGGCTCTCCCACATTCTAAAACTCATAACCTTGCTCAGTCAGAAGTGCACATTGACTCCAATATTTTTTTTTATTGTCAAGACCCATCTCCTTCATCAAGCGTTTATCTGACTAACAGAAATTCTCAATGGATGTATTTGTAATCACAAATTATTATTATTATATAATAAATAAATAGTTATCACCTGCTTTATTTTTCCCCAGCATCATGATGTAAGAATTTATTGCATATATACATATACTAGTATACCACTAACCATTTTGTTCATGGACCAGCTTCAGATATCATTTACGTTCCTTCTACATTTTTATGCGCTACAGGTAAACTGACATTCCCAAAAGTTAGAATTACATGTTCTATTGCTTGGTCCTTAATGAAACTGTTTAATGAAAGTTCAGCTTCAGTATTTGGTGCGAAAACACGATTATTGACCATTTCATCAGGAAGAACATATACAGTAACAGGTTCTTTTCCATCTTATTCAAATATGCTTTTGATGGCACAATCTTAAAAAAAATAAACTTTCCAAACTGCCAAATTGTAGATTGTCATGGAATGTTTATCAAAATGGAGCACAACAATGAGAATATTGCAATTTAAACAGTATGAAACTTAGCATCTACTCTAAGAAATTCTAGTTAAACTTAACTGACAATTATGTGTTAAAATGGAACTGCCACCAGACTACAACATTGTGATTGTGGAAGACAAGGTTTCCCTTAGTTCGGGAATGCAATTTGATTTACATATTTGATGGTGAAATTGTCAACTGGCAAAGTGAACTGCAAAATCAGGTATTAATAGCTTGGTTAGAAAGATAGACAAGTTGGAGGCATTTTCTTATTCTACTGTTAATGCCTTATTTTTGCAGATCATTTATCAGCCTATTGAATAGACCCCATAGATTAAGTTATGTCCTTATCTGAAGGTTTGTTTCTAAATATCTTACTTCCAAATCGTGAATGCCTGTTATTCCCCAGAGTGAACACAGAGCATTTTGAATGAATGTATGTGTGTGTGCACAACAGCCATTTTTGTAGTTTTTATCTATAAGCTGATGGAATGCCAACTGTTTACTAATAGATGTTGGAAAGTTATTTTTCAATAGTGTTTCAAGTATACATCTACTAGTAAGTGGATATTATAATATATACATTTGAAAATGTTAATAAAAACTGTTCTATGACCTGAGAACTCTTACTGATTTTAAACTCAAGCTGTTGTATTGCAGACTATGCTATTAAATTAACTAAGATAAATTAACTAGAGCCTGTTATCTTTAAAGTGATAGCGTGTCATTTTTGTATGACAAGTGCACTTTAAACATTGCAGCCTTATTCCAGAGAGTATTTTTCAGACCACTCAAGTCCATTTTTTTCTTGCATATTGGCATTTTTTCTGTATTAGTTTTTCTGTAAGCATGGAAACATTAAAAATGATATCTCTAGAGATATGACCGAAATAATTTTGAATGCTAGTGGGACATGAAAAATCCCCATTACAGAATATGTATGTCATCTTATTGATAAATGCGTCTAAGTGGATTGCTGCTCTTTTCCTGCTGCCTTATGGAATTTCCATCTTTAACCTCTTTCTAAACCAAATAAAAGAGCATTTTAGCAACAATGTTGACTTTGATTCCTTGCTCGACAGATTTGTGTTAATTATCACAAGTAATCAACTCCTAATCAACAATTCAGTCATGTCACACGTCTGTCAAGTGTAGTGATTTGTGACTTTTTAATCCCAAGAGATATCACACTGAATTAAGCTAAAATAGAATGCACTTAAACTTTTAACTATTTCTAGAAACACAAAATGTTGTTATGATTTTGTTAAAATGTTCATATTTAGTCAACACTGCAGGTAAAGTTACAAATATATTATCATGAGAGAGCATGCAAAACACATATACCATATTTTCTTGAATATAAAAGGACCCTGATTAAAGGATGTGCCCCCCCCCCCCCCCCCAAACTTTGGATATTCATTAAGGAAAAAAATTAAAAAGCCTGAATTTAAGAAAAAGATAGGAACAAGTTTTATTCACATGTAAACTGTTTTTTTTTTTTTTCATTTTTAATAAAAATTTGCCACAAAGCCATCTGCCCCCCTCTCAGACTGAGCCAATGTTGTCCCCAGACTTAGCCAATGCTGCCCCCCCCCCCCCACACAGCCATCTGCCCCCTCCCCCCCCCTCCCCGACATAGCAATGAAGGAGAGTAGAAATGGCACTCACAGGAGTCAGTTTTAAAGTACAAAAGGTGGTTTTAATATGTGAAAAACCATTTAAGTGAAAAAAGGATGGAAAAAGGGCAATCCAATATTTTAAGAAGCTTGACGCGTTTCGCGCATACAGCACTTACTCATAAGCCAATGCATCCCCCTCCACACAGCGATCTGCCCCCTGACGTTTTTGGATTATATATATATATATATATATATTCAACTTGTAACCTCTAAAATTAGATTTGCTGGGTAACAAATTGTACGTTCCAACATAAATCTTATTTCCTGTCTAGCTTACATATATCCCACATACTACAGAGTAACAAATGTGTTACTATTTTAACACTCACACCTATTATTTGATGTAAATGGTAACAAACCTGAGGTCTTCTACAAAAGAGAGAACAAAGGTAACATAGTGCTGTTTTTGTTTCCTTATTTCTCATCTTGGTGGTAGTCTTTTTACTTGTTGACCATTTTGTTGCCATATCTGTGATTTCTAAAATGCTACCTCATTCTTCTAGTTAGTATATGCATGTCTCAATCAAAGAACGTATTCACAGTAGTTTTCAATACATACAGCGGCATATTTCTAGTCAACAGTTACTAATAAAAATACATTTAAAAGTGAGTAAAGCTCTTTCAAGTAGATCAGCCCCATTATATTTCATCTAGCCCCTTTGATGGCAGCAGCAATATCTGACAGCCTCAGGAGGAAAAAATCAGAAGTTTCTATTTATGTAACATTTGCAATAAATTGTATAAAAGGGTACTGCATATTGAGAGTGTTTTTTAGAAGTGAATATTTTGTGTATGTTTTAAAATATTGATTTTGAAAATGGGTTCAAATAGTGCTGGCAATTTAAAATATTTTGTTGGGCTTGTTTTGTGTTATTGCAGTTCTTTTTGTGCAACTTCAATTGTACTGTGTTTGGGTATATTAATCAGTTTGATGAGGAGAGTGACAACCAACATGCCACATCACACATCTTCTGTCTACCTTTAGCATAGCCCCCACAGCACAATATTGCACTTACAGGACATAACATTGCAGTACACTCAGGAATTGCCCACCACCACACTGCAGCTCCCACTGAACTTGCCCCCACAACACACTGCAGCACACATTGGATTTGCTCCCACATCACACTGCAGCACCCATTGCACTTGCCCCCATATTTCACTGTAGCACCCACTGGACTTCCCATTGGTCCCCTGGGACTTTCCACCGGACTTGCCATTCCACCCAGAGGACTTACCAGTAAACACGACATACATTACTGTGAGTAAATATTGCTGTGGACAGTGGCGTAACTACTGCGGTTGCATTGGTCACCACTGTGACCGGGCCAACAGCCACAGGGGTCCCGGTGAAACCTGGTGAAAATAAATGCATTCAGTGAGTTCCTCCTCCTGCCTTCCCGTTTTCTCTCCTACTCAATCTGCTTCCTTCCTCTAGCCAGTCAGACTAAAATGCACTAATACAACACTAAATAATACATATTCTCACTAATACACACTCACATAACACTCACTAATACATAGTCTCACTAATACACACTCACATAACACTCATTAATATATACTCACACTAATACATACTTACACTAATACAGACTCACATAACACTCACTAATACTCACTCACACAAGTAGACACCCATATAACACTAGTGAACCCGCACATAACATGCAATTAACAGACACTCACATTAGTACATGGTCAATAAAACACACGCACACACACATATAATGCTCAATAAAATTCACTCACATAGCACTCACTAATACACTCTTCCATTCAGTGAAGTAACTACTGGCGCTGTGGATGAATGGCATGTGGTGGATTCAAGAGGTTGCCTGGTAGGTTGGGGGGGCCATGGAAACTCTTGCACCGGGCCCACTGGTTTATAGTTAAGCCTCTGGCTGTGGACTATCATTCCTATGATGCTCAGCCAGCACAATGGAGACTTTGGGCTGGCTGGGAAGCAATAAATTAATGTATCAAGTAATGTCTGTCAATGTACTGTTAACTACAGTTTGGGTAGATGTCTTAGATAAGCAGACAACTCAATATCCCCACGATGCATGGGAAAAATAATCCACTAGTATCTCTCCCCACAAAAATCACAACTTTTCCTTTCCTGTCTGACCCTGTGGCAGGATGAAGGAACATTAGTGGAGGTTTATTGCCCAGGTCCTAGTGGTCCAAGATCTTCATTTGGACAGACCTGGAGGTCATTAGTCAGAGCGCCAGCAGGTCATATGACCCAGCAATCTGATTGTATTCTGGGGTGTAGGAGGAGAAAGAGAAAACGTCTGTGCACTCTACACTTATCTCCTGTGCACCTATCTCAGAAACAGCACCAGGATGTGATGTGACAAGGGGCTTGGATTAGTGAAAGCGTGTTAGCGAAGTGTAGCAAGAGGAGGTGCCCCTGCTTTAGTGCCATTTACACGCAGCACAGTCCATGCACCCATTTCGGCATGCAACGGTGGGCCCCTCACAACAGCTGGGTCCCTTGTAGTAGTACTGGTTCTACCCCTCTGGTCCTGAGCTTATAACATTATGGACATGTTAGCATACTCCTAAACCATGTCATACATGCAGTGATGCACTCGTACATGCTGGGTAATACAAATCACTGTGTGGTAGGCTTTTTCATTGTTTTAATTTTCCTATTGGAAGTTATACAATTTTCTCTTATAGCACTATTATCAAATAGCTTCCAACATACTGTATGCTTTTAAGTAAACATCTTACACTGAATAAAATTTGAATAATATCAGCAAATAGTATCTTTTCTTTGACAGAATATTTTGGAATGGGAAAAAAAATCAAAGCTCAGTTTGTTTTTCCCAACTATTAGTCAAAGTGACTAAATGCCAGTTGTTTTCCTTTAGCTGCATTTTCATAAGAAGCACATCTAAAATTAGCTCTTCTTCTGCTGGATCAATTTTTCTTCTGGCTATAATTTGCTATGCATAATCTAGTCACAGTACACTGATTTCTGATATCAAAATAGTCTAACAATAAATATCCCTACTTATAGATTATGATAACAAATGTACTAGTCATTTATACCTTTAGCGATCACTTTGTACATTTGGTAGTATTGTTTTTTGCAATGTATTTTTCAGGCCAACATTTTGATACAATGTTATCTAAAAATATAAGATAAAATAGATCTTGTTTTTTTTATCTTATATAAAAATATAAGATAAAATAGATCTTGTTTTTTTTATTTTAGGGCAATGTCTAATCATTTCTATATAACATTGATTCCTAAGACAACAATATGTATTTAACCTCTTCCCGACATAGGACGGACTAGCTCCGTCCTGTCTGGCAAAGCATTGCCGACATTGGACGGACCTAGTCCATCCTGCAGTAAAATGAGTGGTGTTGTGATCAAAGTTCACAAACACAGCTCAAATGGTGATGCTTTAATGCCTCGAGGTTGAGGAATTAAGCATCACCGAAATTTGGTGCCTAGGGCACCTACAACCAGTCCAAGGAGCGAATCATGGTCGTTACATGCTCCACCAATATGGCTACTGTCCTATTGTGGGAAGCGCGTTGGAAGTGGAAAAAAATTCACTCTGATGCTATTGCTAGACTGCCCCTAGAGGGGGCATTGCAATGAAAAAAAGGTAAACATCTACGGTTAGGGTTGGGGTTAGAATAATGGTTAGGGTTACAATTAAATTAGGGTTAGCATAAGGGATAGGGTAACAATTAAATTAAAATTAGAATAAATTAAGGGTTAGCATAAGGGTTAGAGTTAGGGTTAAATTTAGGGTTAGGGTTGGGGTCAAAAGTTCACTGTAGGTGAAAATTATTCTAAAACAAAAAAAAAAAACATATTTTTGATGATCTATAACTCAGAAAAACATGGAAACAACCATATTTCTAATCTCGGGACAACATTTACAATCTATTTAGATTGGATCTTTGTTAACGATTGTATTTGTGTAAATTATTTTTTAGGTCAAAGTCACAAAAAGTAGTTTTGTTTTTTTTCATCATATTTTATGATTTTTTTTGTACTAAATTAATAGTAAGATATGATGAACATAATGGTATATAACAAAAGCCCTTCTTATGGCGATAAAAACAATAAATAATTTGTATGGGTACCATTTGTGAGAAAGAAGAAAATGCTCAACACAAACACCCCCGAAATGTCAACACAGCCCATGTCACCAAGGGAAAGACAAGGTCAAAAGGTCACTAAGGGGGTGAAAAGTAATCTGTATGATTGGTAAACATTGTTTTAAAAATGCATTCATGTTATTTATTTGCATTTTATATGTATATCTTATGATTTGCATTGCATATCTCTTTAGTCTTTGTCTGCATGTAACTGAACAACACTACCAAATGTATTGTCACTTTATAAATTAAAGAAAAAATTCATATTGCAATATATTCCTAAAATCATGTGTTGAACATTTAAGATGTACAAATATAAGTCTAGCAGAAGCAGGATGAATGTGCAGTAGTGATGAATCATTGTTTCTTAGTGTCATCCATTGAAAATAAAATCTTTCACTGGAAAATGCACCATGCTGACTATTTTATTTGTAAAATAGACTGAAGGCAAAGTCAGAAAACTCTGGATCCTGAGTGTTGCTAACAGCATCAATTTAAGGATATCCCAGAATGAGCTCAGTTAGATCAATAAGAACTATGGAACTGGTGATTGCTTTACCTGTGCTCAAGAAGATATATTTAAAGGCGTACTATGTTTTGTAGGGAATGGACTGATGTAAATGCTATGTTAGACATGATTATGGGTGCAAAAATGTGGCGCTACCAAAATACTAAAACACAAATGATTTAGCAGCTCACAGTGACAAAATGTGTAACTTCATCCACAATTCTTAGGATCAACAAAAAAGTCTGTAATAACTGGAGCGCTTAATAAAAATAAGTATTAGGAGTTATATGTAAATGAAAAGAATAAAAGAGATACTTATAGACAAATGATGATATTGATAGTAGAGGTCTCGTTTAGACGAAGGTGGGATCCGATGGAATGAATGAGATACATGCAAAAATATAAAAATAACGTTTTGTATTATCTAAATAAAGATAGTAGAAATCTAAAAAAAATCAAATGATGGACTTGTGTCTTTTTTCAACCTAAATTACTATGTTAAATCAAATGAGAATTGCTCCGAGTGTCTATTAGCGAATGAATATAAAAAAGAATTGGAGAAAAACTATAAAACATATAAATCAAGTTACAAAAAGATATTCTTTTATTTAAACAATCTGAGTGGAGTAGTAATAATTGTCTGACCTTTGAACATATTAAAAAATAACAGCCGCAGTGGCCAAAAATAATTAAAATGTAGCTAATTTCAATAATTGTTGCAAGACAAAATAAACATACAAAATAAATAAATAAAAACTTAAATCAAATGACAGCAATAAATTAAAACGAATGCTTCAGCAACAGAGCTTACACTCTTCGACGGTGGGACCTGCAGCGAAGGATGATGATTATGGGTATTCAATAATATTAGAAATGTATCTCTT
Organism: Pelodytes ibericus; assembly: GCA_036172795.1. Taxonomy (NCBI): domain Eukaryota; kingdom Metazoa; phylum Chordata; class Amphibia; order Anura; family Pelodytidae; genus Pelodytes; species Pelodytes ibericus. Next base: position 115,112,018 of record CM069858.1, read on the forward strand.
GTCTTTGAATACTACAGACTGATAAGACATTAAATATACCTCAATATCCAGTTTGTATAGGTTCATGTGTATAGCTTTTGGGTACTTTTAGACAGTTTATGTTAGGTCTTTGAATTTTATTAATACAATAAATCAACAATTGCAATAGTGAACTGTTACATTCCAGTCAAATCTCTTTCTTTTGACTACACTTTTCAGCTACTGACAACAAGATGAAGCTAGTAAAAAGCCTAAGGTACACTTCTCAGAAATTAATCATATGAAAACGGGTTAATATTGACAACATTCTTGTGAACAGAAGTCCAGAACCAAAGTCTTTTTCAATTTAATAACAATTTGGTCAGTGTATTAAACAATAGCATTTGCACAAAAATACAGAAAAATAATGGTACCATATACTAAATGACTGCCATGCAAGAACAATTACATAATGGGATTCAAATATTGCATAGCAGGACTGTATTTGGTTTCTTTGGTTCATTGTGTATAACTAAGGAACTAACTGGACATTATACCTATGTGCAGTACCAATACAAATTCTGCAAGTTTGCTTGCCAATCTGCTTCCTCATCTGTCACTGATTCAGTTAAAACATTTGTGACAGAACATGAGAACAAAGCAAGGAAATACATATGCTCCCATGATGCTTAGCTCATATACAAGATCATTTAGCAGTCTGTGACATCTAGTTAAGAGGCTTACAACCATTGTATAGTTATGTCATCAGATCCTGTTACATAGTGGCTTATGTCATAGAAAGCAGAGACTAGTTTGCTTTTTTTTTTTATCAGAAATGTCATACTCCCATAAAGAGGCATCAATTAAATTGCATTATCAACAAAGCACAATTCCCCCTTGGACCACTCTATTGTAACCTTGGTGACCAGACTATTTTCCCTGTGTCTTACCTTTTGGAGACAGAGACTGTAATTTTCTTCTTTCACATTTAAAGTGCCCATACACATTATATATTGTTTTTATCACTATATTAAATGCTTTCTTAAGATACCATTTGTTTCATCATATCATGTTATTTGCGATAAAAAATCATAAATTAAGATTTAAAAAAGTACTTTTTCTAACTCTTACATAAAAAATTTACAAATGCTAACAAAATAACTGCTAAGAAGATTCTAAAATGTTTCCTGACTTTATAAATACCCAGTGTTTACAATGTTTTTTGCAAGTTATAAGGAAATACCTGTAACTAGCGCATTGATTTTTCCAAACAATTTTCTTACAGTGATCTTTTGACCCCAGCTTTAATCATCACCTTAAACCTAACCCTAGCACTAATCCTGACTCTACCATAAACCACCTTTAACTATAACCCTACATCTATATTTTTTTGTGTGCATAAAATGTTGCTGACTGCCTCTAAAGGTAGTCTCGCAACACCAACAGAGAAACACTCTTGTCCACAACAGGGCAGTGCCATATTGGAATGGTATACAGTGACTGTGGGTCAATTTAGTAACAACTTTCTGTGTTGCTGGATGCCTTGACTTTGAAGCACTACAAAAACACTGTCTGACCGGTGGACCTGATCATTGATCATTTCAACCGCTCCCTTTAACACAGGACATGCTATGCACGTCCTGTGTCACCAACTACAGGCAGAAACAGGATGTACATGGTATGTTTTGTGTCACCAAGGGATTTAAGCTGGACAGATCAGCATACACTGATCTTTTTATAAGTGTGGTGCAACACAAGTTTAAGTTTGCAATATTGCAGGAAGGACTTGCCATACGTGCTAGTATGATCAAGGATTGCCACCCTGCTGGTATTTTATTGACAGGTAGAAACATAGAAACATAGAAACATAGAATGTGTCGGCAGATAAGAACCATTCGGTCCATCTAGTCTGCCCAATTTTTTTATTTTTTTTTTGAGTACTTTTATTAGTCCCCCGTTCCCGGTCTTATAGCTAGGATAGCCTTGTGTCTATCCCACGCATGCTTAAAATCCTTGACTGTGTTTACCTCTACCACTTCTGCTGGCAGGCTATTCCATACATCCACTACCCTCTCAGTAAAGTAATACTTCCTGATATTACTTTTAAATCGTTGCCCCTCTAATTTAAGACTATGTCCTCTAGTTGTGGTAGTTTTTCTTCTTTTAAATATACTCTCTTCCTTTACTGTGTTGATTCCCTTTATGTATTTAAATGTTTCTATCATATCCCCCCTGTTACGTCTTTCCTCCAAGCTATACATGTTAAGATGCTTTAACCTTTCCTGGTAAGTTTTATCCTTCAACCCATGAACCAGTTTAGTAGCCCTTCTCTGAACTCTCTCCAAAGTATCAATATCCTTCTGGAGATAAGGTCTCCAGTACTGCGTACAATACTCCAAGTGAGGTCTCACCAGTGCTCTGTACAATGGCATGAGCACTTCCCTCTTCCTACTGCTAATACCTCTCCCTATGCAACCAAGCATTCTGCTAGCATTTCCTGCTGCTCTATTGCATTGCCTACCTACCTTCAAGTCCTCTGAAATTATTACTCCTAAATCCCTTTCCTCAGATGTTGAGGTTAGGACTGTACCAAATAGTCTATATTCTGCTTTTGGGTTTTTACGCCCAAGGTGCATAATCTTGCACTTGTCCACATTAAATGCCATTTTCCACTGCTCTGACCATTTTTCTAGTTTAGCTAAATCATTTGCCATTTGGCTTATCCCTCCCTGAATATCAACCCTGCTGCAAATCTTTGTATCATCAGCAAAAAGACATACTTTACCAACAAGACCTTCTGCAATATCGCTAATAAAAATATTAAAGAGAATGGGTCCAAGAACAGATCCCTGAGGTACCCCACTAGTAACAAGACCTTGCATCGAATATACCCCATTGACTACAACCCTCTGTTGCCTGTCACTCAGCCATTGTCTAATCCATTCAACAATATTGAAATCCAAACTCAAAGATTTCAGTTTATTGATAAGCCTTCTATGTGCGACAGTGTCAAAAGCCTTACTGAAATCTAGGTAAGCAATGTCTACTGCACCCCCCTGATCTATTATTTTAGTTACCCAATCAAAAAAATCAATAAGATTAGTTTGGCATGATCTCCCTGAAGTAAACCCATGCTGTCTCTGATCTTGAAATCCAAGCGACTTTAGATGTTCAACAATCCTATTCTTTAACAAGGTTTCCATTATTTTCCTCACTACTGAAGTAAGACTTACTGGTCTATAGTTGCCCGCCTCCTCCTTACTACCTTTCTTGTGAATGGGCACAACATTAGCTAATTTCCAATCTTCTGGAACTACTCCCGTTAACAATGATTGGTTAAATAAATCTGTTAACGGTTTTGCTAGTACACCACTAAGTTCTTTTAATAACTTTGGATGTATCCCTTCAGGTCCCATCGACTTATTTGTCTTTACTTTAGACAGCTGAAGTAAAACCTCTTCCTCTGTAAACTTACATGCATCAAAAGACTCATTAGTCTTTTTCCCTAAATGAGGTCCCTTACCCTCATTTTCATTTGTAAAAACTGAACAAAAATATTCATTAAAGCAGTCTGCTAAGCCTTTATCCTCTTCTACATAGCATCCTTCTTTTGTTTTTAATCTAACTAATCCTTGTTTTACTTTCCTTTTCTCATGTATGTATCTAAAAAATGTTTTATCCCCCTTTTTCACTGACTGGGCTATAGTCTCTTCTGTGTGTGCTTTGGAAGCTCTTATAGCTTGCTTTGCCTCTTTCTGCTGCTCTTATAGATCTTTCTATCTTCCTCACTCTGAGTATTTTTATAATTACTAAATGCTAGCTTTTTATTTTTTACTATTTTAGCCACCTCTGCAGAGTACCACAGTGGTTTCTTCAATTTTTTGCTCTTACTGACAAGCCTTATGCAATTTTCTGTTGCCTTCAGTAGTGCAACTTTTAGATAATCCCATTTCTCCTGGACTCCATTTAAATTGCTCCAGTCTGATAATGACTCCTTCACATCTAATCTAATTTTAGAAAAGTCTGTTTTTCTAAAATCTAAAACTTTTGTTTTTGTGTGGTGTGACTGCGTCACTGTTCTTATATTAAACCACACTGTCTGGTGATCACTAGATCCTAAACTTTCACCTACAGTAATATCTGATAACAGATCTCCATTTGTGAACACTAAGTCTAGTATGGCCTGCTTTCGAGTTGGCTCCTCCACTACTTGTTTTAGAGATAATCCCAGTAGGGAGTTTAGGATATGCGTACTCCTGGCACAAGTAGCTGTTTTGTATTTCCAGTTCACATCAGGAAGATTAAAGTCACCCATGATGATCACTTCTCCCTTCATTGTCATTTTAGCTATTTCCTCAACTAGTAGATTATCTAACTCCTCTATTTGTCCAGGGGGCCTATAAATCACACCTACCCGAGTTACCATATGATTACCAAATTCTAATGTAACCCAAACTGACTCTATGTTCGCCTCACTAACTTGTATTACGTTACATTTTAAGCTATCCCTCACATACAGGGCCACCCCTCCCCCTTTTTTACCTTCTCTGTCTTTTCTATATAAAGAGTACCCAAACAATTGACTTTTTACCAATGTTTAGTCAATGACATGTATATTTTTGTAGAAAAGGTGGGAACACTAGTAGGTTCTCACATACACTGTTGAAAATATTAAACTACAATATATTGCACTATTATATTACATTTATTTACATATCACCAACAATTTAAACAGCACTTGGTAAAGAGCTTAATTGCAGACTACATTAAGACAGATGGAGACAGGCCCATACATGAGATAGAAAGCATTATACAAGTAGAGACAAACACACAAAGCTCAAAAAACAATATGCATCATTTCCAAATGAAAGAAGAATATTGGTTGTGTTAGTGATGGAAAGGTGACTAAAACAGCACATTTCAGTGTTGTCATGGAAGGAGGCACTCTGAACATATTCTACGACTATATATTGCAGGAGTTCAAATAAATCATATTGAGAAAATACGTTATCCATCTATAGAGATAATGAGAAAAAGACAGAGATATAACTATGCTAATATATTTATTATCTGGTCAGCCATTCCTCATTTAAAGAATATTACTAAAGAAAGCCATTTGCTCTGCATATGCTGTCGGTTTGTAAATCGTATACACACAATATGTGCACAAAAGACAGTGCATGTGTAGTAACCAGTCTCCATTTGTTTCTGCAGCATTGTGGACTAAAGTCCTGCTATCTTGCTGAGCTTTATCTCTTAACAGAGTCAGAGCTCGGCAGGACCGCAGGTCTGCCTGTCAAAATTGGTACTATCCTGCACAAAGCAGGAATGTTGGGAGATATGCAGTAACAGTAAAATTGTTACAACACTGTCGCATTTAAACTCTCTATAATGAGAGGAAAATTTCTCTATAATGAGAGGAGCTGATACTTGCATTTCTTTTTAACCACGTTTCAAATTTACTATAGACCAGCTTGAACTGGTTAAGTCACTTGATGATGCCGAATATGTAACCTGGTCGGAACTGTGGTCATGTGTTCAGACTGGGATCCTAACTACTATGCTCACTATAGGAAACTTGGCTTTTTTTGTTCCAAAGAGCTTCTCTCGTTTATAACAATTGACGATTTGGAGGATGTAATACCAATATGAAAGATTGTGGTTATTTATTCATTAGGAACAAAAATGAAAGACCAGCACTCGGTTGTAAAGTGATGAATTTTTAATCACACATAGGCAACGTTTCAATCCTTGCAGATCTTTCTCAAGCTTGAGAAATATCTGCAAGGATTGAAACGTTGCCTATGTGTGATTAAAAATTCATCACTTTACAACCGAGTGCTGGTCTTTCATTTTTGTTGCTATTTGAAGATTTGGGAGACATCTTAAAGTCCGTGCACCGGGACTTTATATCTTGTGCGGATCTGGGACTATTTTCTATTTATTCATTAGGAGCTTCACAGCTGATGGATGCCATGCTGCTTGCTCATCAAGAGGACCAAGCCAGGATTGGACAGTGGGGCAGGTGGGGGATGGGGGAATATATATTGTACCCATGTCAAACTCTTTTTTTTTGCTGTCTTGTAAACTAGTACCATTCATTTAAACATTCCAACATCTTTGCAACAAGCAAAAAATGATTCTATTTGCATATCCCAGTGGCACCTTATGAGTCGATGTTCAATGTATGTTAATGTTTATTAAAAAACTATATGTTTTTCACAGTGAAATCAATTAAGATTTTACTAAGACAGAAAAATATTTTTTTGTTGTTGAAAGATTTTATTTCCTCTTGATAAAAAAAAACAATAATTTGGCATTATTTTTAAAACGTTTGTCCACTAGAGGGCATGCAAATATATGATATTCTGCAAAGATGAAAATTGAAATCAATGTGGCAGCACCGTTTGCAGAATGTTCTTATCTTATAATTGAAAAGATACATATTTATTATCTTTTGGAGCATAAAGTGTCATCTCCTATTTCTTAAAAAGCATCCTCTGTCCCCCTAAAAAATATTGAAAAATAAACTAACAGAGCAGTTTTAAGGTTTAATGGAATGACTAGATTTCTTAAATAGCTTTCCTCCAAAGCTCTTTTGTGCTGCAATCATAAGAAAATGGCTTATGCTGTCACGTCTGCTGTTTCCGAGACTCATTATTGTAGGATTTGCTGTGCCATGTTGAGTCTGCACTTGCATTTAGACAGATTTTCTTTATGAATCCACTAGCACTATATATGGCTTTCAAATTGTCAGGGATAGCAGTTTGTATTTTAATTAAAGGTATTGTTTGATTTGAGAATCAAAAAAAAAAATTAAAAAAAAAAATCCCTATTTCTTAAGTATCATACTTCATCACAGTAATATGAAGAGAAAACCGAGACTCCATCCTGCCAAATGCTTTACACTTGTGAGGTAATTAAATATTCTAAATTCTGTGTCTATGACTACTGCTTTTACTCCTGTGCTGTAGCCGAGAGCAATTTCTTAGTGAGATGGTACTAACATGTAATCTCCATATAATCTTCTAAAGTGGTCAGAGGACATAGGCTTACACACACACACACACACACACACACACACACACACACACACACACACATAAAAAGCTGTGAAGTACATTTTAGAGAACTGATCATTTTGAGGGACTGAGAAAGGTAGGACTGGGTAGACGTACAAGTAGCATACAAACTGTTCCCCAGATGCTTTTGTCCAGAGTGTGTGGCAATGTAGGAACATATATGAAGCAGAGGTACTTAACACAGTCCAAAAATCTAAATTCTATAGCTGGTCTGAGGGTCAGGGCATACAGCCAGAAGCGAGGTCGTAAGGAAACGTCAGAATACAAAAAGAGCAATCCAAAATAAATACACATCAGTCGCAAAGTAAGCTCAGGAGAAAACTGGGTGATGAAAATAGCAGTAGACCTGCTTTATACATGACAACAGCTTAAAATATGTTCCCCCTAATGTCCCAGGAGGCATGGTAACATGCTAAAAGAGAGAGAGGCGGAGCAAAACCTGAAGTGTCAGCCTGAAAAATTTGTATTGCCTATTGCATTTGCACTGTGATTTGAAAATGTAGAATAGAAATTTACAAAAAAATTTTTTTTAAAGAGAAATTAGAAAATGAGAGTTTTGATGAGAAGCGTCCAATTAGCTTAAATAGCAGACGATGGGTGATACAACTATAATGATTTTGTGAGAAATTACATTTAAAATAGTTACTCATTTCATAATAACAGGTTTTAAATTGTTGTTACAACATATGTTAAAGGGTTGTTAATGATTTAATAGTTTATACTTTACAAATTATATATTTTTTAAAAAGTAATCCCAAAAGGTAAAATGGATGCTCCCTGGAGTCTTATTTCCAGTTCCCTAACAAATATAAGGAAATAGCAGCTGCAGAATACTACAGAAAGGAGCCAGGAAAGGTAATTACCTATTGTGGAAGGAAAAAATGAAAAGGCATGCTCATTTATTAGTATGAAAGATGAGGCACAGATTTTTAAAGTTAGTCAGTTCAAAGAAATTACAGTATTTAAATTTGCTCTCTTAAATGTAATTAAGCCTCACTTACTTTTTGAGTATAATTCCCTTTAGAGGTCAAGATTTATCTAAGGTGTGTGCTTTTTAACACATTTTATGTTTCCCTGGGAAAAAAAAGAAACAGGCTATCCACGTAGCTTCTTTCATACATGCTTATAACACCCTTCCAGCATTTGCTTAAACAGTAGGGTGGGTGACAGCTATGAGAAAGTATTTACTGAAACATTGAATTATTATAGTACTACATTTATTTTTAGTAAGCGTAGATGTAAACATCCACTTTGAATAAGACATGTATATCTATTGTAGAGTTGGTTACAAAAACTGTGCCCCTATTTTTCATTACATTCGTTACATAACCGGACATGCATGACAATGAAATGTTCATGTGTAATCTATGCACCATAGTGCATGTTGTTGCACGCACTTCATAATAATTGGTTGGATGGAGTAGCTTTCCGTTACAGATTAGCACTCTGCAACATTTTTGTTTATTATATGAATAAAAACAATACTGCAGTCCAGCAAGAGAAAAGGCATATGTACCATACTGGTCTTTCTGTTCCAGGAGACTTGCAAACCTGCTGTGATTGTAATTCAGCGTTACTGCAAGAATGCATTTTCATATATTTAAATAACTATTGTATTGTTTAGCAAGCACATTTTAAGATTATTGATAGGGAAATACTACTGTGTAAGCTTATTATATAGACTTTGATGATTCTACTACATACAGCATTAGACTATAGTAATAAGCTGCATTAGCTTGTATAAAGGTCTTCCATTCCCTTTACTTATTCATATTCTACCATCTACACCGGGAATGTCAAACTGTGGTCTTCTAGCTGTTGGAAGACTACATTTCCTATACTACCCTTAGTTGCCAGAGTATTACAGCAGATGTAGACCATCAGTATCTGGTGCATCACATGTTGACACTCCTGATCTACACCATGCAGTGCCTTGTGTACTTCTACAGTGCAGTTTTTTAAAATGTTACAATAAGAATAGTATGATGAAAATGCTACCTCATTAATATTTGCTGTTACATAAATAAATAATAAAATACATTTTCAGAAGAGCCCCAGTGATATTTTATGTTTTACTTAGGGTCTCTTGAGAGCTGGTCCAGGTGAGAGATTCATAAGTGACAAAACTCTCTTCTGTAAAGTTAGCATACTGTCCTCTGCTTGATAAATAGGCTGCTTTGGATATTATATGGCTTGGAGTGTTTTAGTAAAAACATTAAAATCTTTGTATGGGCATTGGATCTAAATTCCTCAACGCTTAAATTGGGATTATGTAGATCCTTATTTCTTACATAATTAGATAAATGTGTAGTGCAGTTATTATCTTAAATTTGTCTTTTTTTTTTTGACATTATACGAGCCAAACAAAAATACACTCTTACATTAGAATCAATATATTGCATGTTCAATAATACAGAATGCTAGGGTTTAAGGTGTAATGACAAATACTGAGTGGTTTTTTTCTAATAACCTTATGTGTCTCCCCAGTTTAAGCAATATAATAAAGGTAATACAGATATTACTTGCAAGACATTAGTCTACTGATGAAAAATAGAACCACATTTACATTCTCCCTAGAAAAAAAATCATTAACATTGTAGCTATTTTCATCCCAAGTGTTACATCCTACTATGGTATAATCAATAACTATTACATTTAGAATAGGTTAGTAATGGTAAAAATGAAACCTATATAGCCTATGTAATAATATACAATTCATAAAACAGTGATCCATCAGAAAGCTAAAAAAGAACAACATAACTCCATGAAAAAGGCATCATGGTTAAAAAAATTCCCTATTTTGGAATTATTTTTAATTATTCTGCATAATATAATCATGTACATTTGAAGGCAAAGACAATACACTTAACAGTTAAGAATATACCCTGCAGTAATATTATAATTGTGCCTGCTCATCATCCAGATGTGAGGGAAATGAGGGAGGGTAAACGAGGGAAGGTAAAGCAAAGAGGTCAGAGCAGGGAGGACAGATGGTGGAGAAGGGAGGACAGATGATGGAGCAGGCAGGACAGGACAGGAAGGATGAAGCAGGAAGGACAGCTAAGGGATGATGAAGGAGGGAGGGTGGAGCAGGGAGGACAGACAATGGAGCAGAGACATAGGAGAGGGAAGAAAGAGTAAGGAGGATACATAGGTAATTATTAAAAAGGGATGACAGATGAGGAAGGAAGAAAAAGGGAGGATGGAGAAGGGAGGACAGTTAAGTGAGTATGAATGAGGGAGGACTGAGCAGGGACGACAGGTGAAGGAGCAGGAAGGACATACGTTGGAGCAGGAAGGATGGGCTATGGAGCAGGGAGGATAAGGGAGGGAGGAAAGAGTCTGTTAGGATGGAGGATGGATGAGTGAAGTTTGTAGGAGGGAGGATGGAGGTTTAGAGAAGAATTGAAGGAGTTTTGATGGAGAAAAGAAGGAGTTAAGATGGAGAGAGCGTGGATGAGAAGGTTTGGAGGAAGGAAGATGGAGTTTAAGGTGATGGAGTACAGATGTCTTAAAATGTACTCCGTATTAAAGAAAACATAAAATACTAAGACAAAAGAAAAAGAATAGAGGATCTTACAGTAAATAAAAGTGACACACATGAACAGAAAAGATGCACAGTAAAACATATGTAGCACACAACAATATCTTTGATGATGAAATTAAAGTAATACCTGTAAACCATAAGCAGTGTGAGCATTATCACTATTAGATATATGCTATAATTCTAATAAAACAGGAGTCAGCATCTCCTAATCTGACACGAATCTAACATCTACCACAATATAAAGAACCTACTGCACCTTTAATGATATGGTTAAAAGCACTAGTAGTGAATTTGTTTTTTGCCCCAAAATATATTAATTCAGTAGTTAGCACACAACACATTTAGGGACATATTTGTCAAGACAAAACTGGTGCTAGTTCAGGAGCAAGTGCTAAAATAGTTGTAATAACCATGAAAACCAATAGAATGCTATGGTAGTTTGCTCCAAAAGTAGCACTTTTTTGGGAAATAGCACCTGTTTTGCCTTGATAAATCTGTCCCTTAATGCTTTACTGGTCCTTGTTTAGCGGGTTTGCTACAAATATTTTTTATTCTTTTTATTTTAGAAGAAGCAAGTAGAACTTGTACCATTCCTGCAAATTATGTGATGTTGATAAAGTGCCCTAACATGTTTCATAAATCACTTTCCTTGGTTTGCATTATCATTACATAGTTTAAGTCCTACTTTGATTTACAACTGCAAGTTACTGCACACAGCATGGACTGATGAAAATAAACCCATTCCTGGGATAATTAAACATTATCTAATCTAAATATGTGTTTCAAACAGATATTTGAGACTCTTGGTAAAGGTTAAATTCATTTATATTAAATACATGTAGTTTAAAGAGTTTATTCAAATATGTATCAAACTAACAACACATCATTCATTGTTTCTGCACAATAAAACATAGACCATTATAGAAGCTGTTGTATAGAAATGATCTCATTTTATTAATTATTCTCTAATGCAAATTTCTGTGAGCATGTGATAGTGATTGCTACTATGTGCCAGAATATGAATATATTTTTTAATACAATGTACTTTCGCTTCTTAAAGGCACACACAAAATTGTTTGCATTAGGCTCATTTTGTATACATGGTATGAATATCTAGTAGTTGTTCAATGTTGGAAAAAATATAGTAATGAACTAAACATAAAACTATCTAAAAACTAAATATGTTCCGAGAAGATATGCCAACATGCTTACGTAAATGAATAGGACATATCCTATTGGTGGAAAAAACAAACTATAACCCAAAAAATTGGAAACAACATTTACTAAAATTAGAGGAAATAATTGATGTAAATAAATAGTATCAACTACTAAGACAATGGGTTTGTACAATAAAGTATGGAACCATTGGCAACCCGATAAAACACAAGATGGAGTGTTTGAGAGATAGGGATCCGTAAGTTAGCGTGTGTGGAGGACAGAGGAAATGAGGGAAAGCCATGTTCAGAAAGTGGGAGAGAGAGAGGAATTTTTTTTTGTATTTGTTTTTATTAGCTTGATTTTGATTTAATCAAGTAATTATGAAGTTATATGATGTATTTAAGTAACATATTATTGTGTAAAATGGTTTGTGTATATTTAGTATATTCTTGTTATTAATGTGCTTTGTTTATACATAAAGAGAGTAAAAATTTGTACTAAAAATTAAAAAAATGTAAAAATAAAAATCCTGCAATAAGCATGCTGCAGGGACTTTCAGCAGGATCCCCAGTGTCAGATGAGCCCACTTTGAGTGGCCTCAGTATGACATACTAAATTTAGTGAATGCTCAAATTGAGCAACTCATGTTCGGGTATGCCTCCATGACGTCACTCACCGGGTTGTTGGCAGGGACCCGGAGGACTTGTATGTTCCTGACCGAGCCAGGAGTACAAAGAGGCCAGTTTTGTACTTTGGTCATTAAGGACAGAAGGGGTTAAATAAATAAACATGCAAAAACTAAGCATGTTCCGCCCATAGCTCTCATTCACTCAGCTGAATTGTACAGCTGCATTCTGAAAATGTGTGCTGGTGTGTGTAGTGTACATCACTACACACAGTTGTACATCAGCCTATAGGCATAGGAACTTTTTCTCTGTTTTTTCTATATGAGATGCCTGTTTGACCAGTGTAAGCTTTGACATTTTTTGTCTTTAAGTCTGGCCCTCTAAACAACATGTTCTGAAATAACTGGGTGAACAAAACTGATAACTGGTAAGATAAATGACATGAAAATTATACAGAAACATACTTAAAATTACTGGGCAAAGAAACTTTCCGATTATGGTGAATTTTACCATTTTTGATCAGTGAGGGGTATACAATATGCTGCCAGAGTGTTGCTTGCCCTCTCCTGGGAACTTCACAATTTTATTGCATGTCATGAGAAGGACCTTAATAAATATTTTGAGGAAATTTAATCAAGCTCTCTTGGTTTATTGCAATGTGTGGAATTTTTGGGGAACTCGAAGCATATGAGATTTTGAAGGAAAATTAACATTGTTTTATATGTCATAAGATCTGATCTGTAAATACTTACTGACACTGTGTTGGATGGTGCATAAGAAAACCACAGTATATTTCACAAAAGGATTGATAAAATATAGCTAGTTAGGCCTGCCTGGATTATTATGCATGCTCTATTTAATTCTTCCTTTTTCTCTCTTACAATCGAGCTTTAGGGGATGGGTATAATTGTCTGCATATGTGATTCAATGAACAGGTACTACTTTGTGTCTGTTATAGTTCTAACCTTGTTTGATATTACTGCTGCTTAATCTAATCTGATTTCTGGAAACTGCACGTGGTAAAAGACTGAACAAGAGAAATATGCAAAATGTAAGTGATGGTTAAAATGCAAAGAAAGCAATCAGAAGTGTGTTTAAAAATATATATATATCATATACTCTACTATAAAAAGTATTACTATATATTCTATATGTATATATATATATATATATATATATATATATATATATATATATATATACATAATATATATATATATATATATATATATATATATATATATATATATATATATGTGTGTGTATTGTGGTATAAAGATATATTTATAAATATATATAAAAAATGAAATGGAATGGAAAATGGAATATACTTGTTGTGCTTTATGTATTTTTATGTGTAAATTATTGTTTTGTATATTTGTAATAAAAATTCAAAAAAGAAAAAAATGGAATGAAAAAAATGAGCAAGTGTCCCCAGAATACCTTGTGAGTCAGGAGAAAACTAGCATAAGGTGGGTATTGAAAAGATTTTAGTTGTGGCACTTCAAATGACTGCTTCTCCTTCTATTACATCGCCTAGGCATTGCCTTTGGAAGGATTTGAATGGCAGGTGCCCATTGTCACTAGTAGCAGCCAATATGCCATTTGTGCTTTTCTCTGGTTAGACTGGCTGAGGAACAATACTAATGATTTTTTTTATTGTTGCCAGTTCCAGATTGCCTTGTTGAGAATTATTAGCTATCCCTCGTTAATAGGTGGTCATGGAAGCTACTGCATAGTTGATGTTTTTTAACTCCTGAGGTAACATCGACAAATGTGAAACATTTACCATTCCTCTAGTATATTCATACTCCCAGTAGCAACCCTTAAAACACCTAATATCAAGTAAGGCTCTGTCACCTATTAAATATAAAATTTAGTGACTTTTATGCTTCCATTATAAAGGACTACATTTCGGCCTTTATGAACTCTTTGGATTCTAATGGAAGCTGATGCTATAAAAGGCAAAACTTTCCATACATGTTAAAATGTTTGGTATCTCATCTGAATATAGAAACTTGAGGCCATATAAGTTCAAAGTCAAACAAACCTAATCTTGTCATAAGTAAGTAGTAATTCATAAGCAAGTAAGTGCTATCTTAAGATCCACACAGAACTCTTCCCTAGTACAGAACTCTTCCCTACTTCCAAAGACAGTATGTCTCATTTAGAAATACGATATGTCTGGATGTAGAACTCTGCCCTAATACAGAACTCTTCCCTAGTTCCAAAGACAGTATGTCTCACGGTATGTCCTGGATGTATTTTCCCAAGACTGAACCAGAGGTATCTTTTTATGCATTGTTTTGTTTGTTGTTGCTTTAGTTGAGTTATGTGAACAGACATCACTTGTGACTTTTGTTTCCTTAATAAGAATGCAAAAGCAAAATAGCATATGTGTCTAAAAATGCATATCACAGCATGCATCCTGCTGCATATCATTATGGGCATCATTAGTCAAAGCAATTCTGGAGCATAGAGCTTAATTTGGAGCAATCTCTGTAGAGTAAATTAAATAGATGTATATATGTTTTATAATGCTTTATGCTTTAACTTTATATTAATTTGTTTTGTTTTTAGAGTCGGTTTTGCTTTGGAGTACAATCTCTACAGTTGAAATAAATGACTAGACAGTTGAAAATGATTTTGAACTAGGAATGGGGGCAGGGGACAATAATAAATGGGCAAGACAATATCCAAAAGGAAGGCAATTTAGTTAGTACCCAAGTGAGGGGATCTGGGGGCAGGTTAGTATGATTATAGGAAGAAGCCAATAAACAACTTCAAAATTAAATCACAAAGGAAACATGGCATTAAGTTATGCTTGCAAATGCCATATCTTGAGCAAGTCCAGTGCAATCTCAGTGCTCAGGTGGGTGCTGGGACAAGTCCTGTGAGTGCAATATAAGTGATTTGGTATATCCTGGGTGCTAGGGCAAGTCCTGTGAGTGCAATTTGTGCTAAGTAATAAGTGCTAAGTAAGTCCCGGCTGGGTGTAAGTCCTGCGACTGCAATCTAGGTGCTGGGGTAAGTCCCATGAGTGTGATCTGCATGGTGGGATAAGTCCTGGAGCAAGTCCTGTGAGTGCAATTTAAGTGCTGGGTAAAGTTCTGTGAGTGCAATCTGTGTGCTGGGATAAGTTCTGGATGCTGGCACAATATATCCACCTGGTATGTACACAAGTTTATATCACACACACTGCCCTGATATATATCACTGCACAGGGCAATATATGCTCCCCACTATGCACACAAAATTATGTCACCATCATGGACCGAAAGCCCTGTCCCCTCTTCTGACGTCCACACCAACAGAGCATGGCCCTCTCCCCCGCCGTATTGTGAGACGGGGGACGAGGCCTGCGATCATGAGGCACGGGCCTGACACTAGAACATATTATTATACATTACAATAATGTCATCACAATGCTTTGATGAATCAAAATCAACTAATTACCCATTAAATAAAAGTAATATTGCTCTAGATTTGAAGAAAATGCTGCATATTGACTATTTTCTATAATGTTAGAATAAAAATAATTTAGATTAGTGTGGATTAATGAAACTGTGTTCGTTATCACTGTATTGCAGTTCATTGTCTCCATAAATACAGGTGCTGTCTCTTAAAGTGGTCCACCCTTAGTTACTGCTGTGAAAGAAAAGTAATAAATATCACGGACAACATAAGAAAAATTATTTGTGTATTTAAATCTGTTAAAAATATCAATAGAGTAAATTATACACAAATAAAGAAAATACCACCCGTGAGGAATAAATGCAGCATCTAACAAGATGCTGCATAAAAATACAATGATCCATTAACATTCAAAGACAATTGTGTATAATTATCAGTGTTCAAGGTTTTTGTTTTATTGTTAATGCATTCTGGCACATTGAAACATAAAATATTGTCTATTGTTCTTAAATGACTACATAACCAGTTAATGCATGGCATGAATAATATATATATATATATATATATATATATATATATATAATATTTAAATTTAATAACACTGATATTCGAGCTGTCTAAGTAGGAAAGTTAGTAGCCTCAGATAAAAAAAACAAACAGTAAGGCACATATACCTGAAGCTAAACTGGATAGGGACTGAGCTAAAATATATTTTAATGTAACAAATTAGTTTCTCCTGCATAATAAGACAATTCGCAGGATAATCCAGTCTTACTGCTGTGTTCTGATATGAAATTTAATAAGGTTTAGCCCTAAATTTAAAAAAATGAAAATCTCCAGTGATTTACCAACAATTCTATACTTGAGAATGTTCTCAAGATATCCTGCAGGCAACTTCAGTGAAGTATCTCATGTAGGAAGCATTAGAGCTAAGAGTCAACATTAGTCATAATCAGGAGTTTTTACAGAAACCAAGGGGAAAAAAACATTTCAGTGAACTGAATATGAAATTAGCATTAGGCAGCTATACAAAACGAACATTAAGACCAGCTCTAATAACACCTCCTTGCATATTTACTATCTTCATGTTCAGTAGCACAAATTTTAACACACTGTTTGTGATCACTTAAAAAGTGCCATAATGGTTTCGTTGTAAAACTGACTATATTTAAAATGAAAGCAAAACAAGTACAGTGAAAGTATGAACACAATGCAAGCTGATTGGCGAATGCTACCATATTGGGAAAACTGCATAAGTAGACAAACATTTATGATTGTTCAGCATTTCATCTCTTATGTTATTTTCAACTTGATATGTACAATTCCAATTTGTCTACCTCTCACATATAAGCAGATGTCCATAACATATTATATCCTCCGCTAATTTAAATTCATTACTGATATCCTAACTTTAACACTTTATTTTTAGTCCCACACTGATCCTTTTAGCTATCCCCTTACTTGCTCCCAAAAATTCCTTGGTTATCATTTTCTTTTTAAAAAATACACTTTATAGAACCTGTTAAGAATGTGTTACAAAGCAGCAGTATAATACCCAAACATCTTGATTTGTGACAATATAAATACGTATTTGAATATAAATAATAGTGTCATTAAAATCATAATGCAATAAACTCTATTTGAACTCTAGTTTTCAGTATTAGCTTCCATCCCTTGGTAGGCATAGTAGCTATAACTTCAACTTGTAATGAAAGTTCATTGTTAACTGTAGCTATAGTTTCTTGGTCAAAACTCGAACCGTTTTTTAAATTTCTTGCCCTTTGATTATTATTTTCTTTTTCTCATTTTCCATTTCTTTGTATTCATCTTCAATCACAATGATAACACAGATGGTTTTCTTTTTAATATCCATGAAAGCTGTTGCTCAAAAAAAAAACCCATAAAACTATGTTTTTTATTCATAGTGGGGCTCTATCATGGCAGATTTTTACTCCCTGTGGTGGTATTTTCAAGCCAGATAAGGCTGATTTATATTATATGTCCTCGATACCAACATAGTATCAAATACTCCACAGCAACTTCAACATGTTTGCAGACATATCTCTATAGATGTTACAGCAAGTTAAATGCTTTATTTAAAGCAGGCAGTAAACTTTGTTTTTAACTTTTGCTTAATATAACATGACCCTAAATTGGATATTAATTTAGGACAAAAGAAAAGGCCTGAATATAACACTACCCTATAGGAAAAAAAGTTTAACTTGTAAATATTAATTCACATGTAAGCTGTTTTTTAATATTTAATAAAAAATTGATCGAAAAAAATATTTTTCTTATTTTTATTTTCTTTTATTTGCCCATCTGCCCCCAGCCTTAGCAAATGCATCTCCCTACACTCTCTGCCATCTGTCCCCAGCCTTAGCTAATGCTTCCCTCCACACACTTAGCTAATGCATCCCCCAGACTTAGCCATCTGCCCCCCAGACTTGCCAATACGCCACCAGACTCTCTGGTATCTAGTTGGGGCACATGATCCTGGCGTTCTGTCAGAAAAGTCCCGGTGGAAGTGCTGGGCTGCATTGGGGGAAGTCTGCACACATCACGCAGACATCCAAAGGCTACATGGACGGAGGATCCAGGTCCCTAACAGCTCTGCGGGGACTTGGATCTAAAAATATGCATCCGTAGCTCTTATGGTCTGCTCTTAGAGGGCAAACCAGAATGAAATCCTAGCCCTAGATTGAAAATGACTGCAGAAGGCATTTGACTGGCTGACTATGAGGGCAGACCATAAGAGCTAATGCTGTGCTGGGGGTAAACCATAAGAACTAAGGCTTTGTTAAGCAGCCAACTCACATGTAAGTTGTCCTTTTTATGGGTTAAAACAGGCAAATATTTTTTTGCCAGTTTTCAACATAACAGGGGCCATTGAATCTACCCTATTATACCTCCAATATGAATTTACATGGGGTTGTTATGTGTTACTGCATAATGACATCCCAATATAAATTTATCACCTTTCCAATGAGTGCAGTGAAACCTCACTTGCATTGCTTTATTTCAAATTAATCTCTGTACCTACCACACAGTTATTGCAGCTTTCAAACATGGAATTTTGACATATTGCTTTGTGGACTGCATTTTGTATTATGCTCAACCAGCCAAAAGCTAACAGCAGCATAGCAAATATGTCTATAGCAGGCAACACAGCTCATTGCTTCCTTGCAATGCAGCAAGGAAGAGCTTCCCTACTGCTTCATGGATGACCTAGCCAGCAGTTGAATGGCCCACTCTACTGCTAGGGGCCAGTGCAAAGCACTAGCAATTTTGTTTTTTAATAGATGCGGCACTCCAATTCCAAAAGTAGTGAAAGAGTTTTATTTTTGTACAAACATGAACAGCAAATCAGGGGTGCAGCGCAGCACTTGATGTGTTTAGCGTTTACATATTTTTGGAACTGGAGTGCTGCATTTTTTCATTTTCTATCGTCTATATACATTCTGGTGATCAATAGAGCATGTTGTGCATGGAGTCCAGTAAATCATTAAAGGGACACTACCACTTACATAAGATGTAACTAGATTACGTGTGCATGTAAAACAAACACATATTTAAGGCATTTGCCACCGGGTTTTTTTCTATGTTTGAATTAAATGCATTTGAAAATATAAATACTGCATCCATTTTGTAAATTTGACCTATGATGCAACATTTTCCAAAATCTTCCAGCAAGTCTCACTTTACAAGTGTGGGCAGACCCTGCATGATGATTTCATCCGTTACACCCCTGTTCTCTTACTGGCTCCTGTGTATCACTAGTGGGTAGGGCAAGGTGTCTGTGTACACCTTTTTAATTTTTTACATACCTCCCAACACAAAATGTACATCTTTCTGGAAGAGAGAGGAGATTAAATGGGGCAGGATCATAACTCTTCTCCCTTGTGAAATAATAGTTATATTACCCTCCCATTCAATGCAAATCTATGGTTAGAATACTGACTTATAGACTGCATTCTGTGTCCCCAGCCCCAGAGTGGGATACTGGTGCAATAAAGTCCCTGTGGGGTGGCACCCAAAAACACTATGTTTCACAAAATGGGGGTGCCCAGTCACACTTGTTAAGTAAAACATTTTATTAAATAAACTCACATAACAAAAACAAAAGACATATCTGAAATACAAAATGCTAAATAAAAAAATAAAAACTTTTTATTTGATCTTGGGAGTATCCATTTAAGCGCTTTTTTTAAAGTTTGCAACAAATTCCATAAATTATTTTTTCACTAGTCTTTTTTTTTCACTAAAATGCCCCTCGAGGACCACCGACGTGCTACTGATCCTCTACGGGATAACCTATTATTGTTACCTATCAATCTCTCTATCTAATATTCTTTGAAAATGTTGTTCAATAGTAAATAATTATTAATTCTAAAGAGTATTGTTTAGAATATTTGTATTCTTTTCATGTCATCTTACTAAGGAGTTGTGATGGCACCTGCACATTAGGTGGATTGAGCATTGAGTATCTCTCATAGCTCTCTGAGACTAATGCAAACTGTCAATTAATGTTGCCTCATTAAACACCAGTTTCCTTGGCCTCAAATCTAAAGCTGAGGACAATTTGTACCCTCATGGTTTCTGTGCATGCCATTGTTATGATGGAAGAAGAAAAGGGACCCAATAGTAATAGTGCAAAGTCACACTAAGAAAATTTATTAGCAAGTCAACACAGGAGGCTTCACAAAGTATGAGCTATACCTTTAGCTAATGCTATTAAGTTATTGCAGTATATACTTTACCATGTAACACATTGATTGCAACTGCTGTTAAGTCATAAAATATATTTTGTCTCAGCAGGATTTAATTTTTTTAGTAATGCATTATCAGCAGAAGGAAAAGCAAGTCCCTGAATGCTTCGGAAGAAAAGTTATGAGAAATGAGCTTTAGAAAGCTCAATATTTCGAAAACATATGATTAAAATGTGGCAATGTTAATGGGTCCTTGTGTTTTTTTTAAAGGATATGTTACTTTCTCAGCTCTACAAAGAAAACTGGTCATACTGCTCACTTTGAGTATTCATTTAACTTGTGTCAGACATTGATTTTGCTGGTTTGAGAAGTCAGATAATTAAAAGCACGCTACTTCTGTGAAATGGAAATGAGCCAAGATTGTATTTAAAAAATTGAACACAGATACATTAAATCTCTAACCTGATTAAAAGGCATAAACCTATGAAGATGGATTTACCAAGCTTGTCACTAGGGCTCTTTCATTTCTGATATTGTTACAAAAGGAAAACTGTTTTATTTAAAATGAAGTTATACATTGAACTTTACTTTATGCTATAACTAATGAAAATAACTATTTGAATGAACCTGATGCTGATCATTTATTAAGGAGGATTGTTGAGACAGGTTTCAGAAGAATCAGTGAGTAAGGGTAAGGGACAGAATATCTATTCTGCTCATCTAACATTTACTACAAGCACTTGACCATAAAGTGGGAAAAAGAGAAACGTAGAAACATAGAATATGTCGGCAGATAAGAACCATTCGGTCCATCTAGTCTGCCCAATTTTCTAAATACTTTTATTAGTCCCCTGTTCTCTGTCTTATATCTAGTATAGCCTTGTGCCTATCTCAAACATGCTTAAACGCCTTCCCTGTGCTTACCTTTACCACTTCTGCTGGAAGGCTATTCCATACATCCACTACCCTCTAAGTAAAGTACTACTTCCTGATATTACTTTTAAATCGTTGTCCGCCTGATTATTATGTATTTAAATGTTTCTATCATATCCCCCAGTTACATCTTTCCTCCAAGCTATACAGGGAGGGCTGTGGAGGAAACTCGCAAACAGTGATATAGTGAGGGGAAAATAAACAGTGAAATCAATAATATAAGCAGGTACAAAGAGACAAAAACAGTGCCATTTAGGCACACGTTTCATGCCTAAATGGCACTAATGAGTAAACACTTAGGGTTTTAATTCACAGTTTTTTGACCACTTATATTAGTGATTACACTGGCTTTTTCATTATATCGCTGCTTCTGAGTTTCCGGCTTTTTGTTAGTGTTCCTATATGGGCATGAGTGCCTAGCATTGAGGGAAGCTCTGCAGCTGCTATAACATCTAAAGCACTAAAGGTAGTGTGTATACTGGATGCAAGCCATGAGGGTGCCTGTTTTCCTGTTTGTTGTTGCTGTATTAACTACAAGCAGCTTACTAATTAGGATTCATCCTCCATCATTAGCAAGCAAACTTAGAGTAAAAAATGAAAGTTGATTAAAATATAAGAAGTACTATAACTAGGCGGTATTTGATTTACAAATACCTTAAAACTATATATTTACCTATCAGTCTATGTGCATTGGTTCTCATAGATTGAACTGTAAAAATAGATGTTAGCCTTCAGATCTGTTATCTTTGCCACTAAAAACTACGTTCTGAGTCAAATTCAAGCAAAATATTATCTGTCCTATAATGTTGGCATGTTTGTGGAATCCAGTATGCTGATTGCCAGAATTTTTCTTAGTAAAAGCTACAGAGAAAGGTGTTCTGGATGGTTATTGGGGAATGAACTAAGGCATGAGCCAAGGGGTCTCAGCCAGATGGGGGGCCTTGACAGGGGACTGCAGCTCCAGGCCCCTACCTAAAAATCAAAGTAGCATGACGTCACGTGACCTGACGGTGCTCAGGCTACAGAGAATTTGAGCGGCGCAAGAGTCAGCATGGTAGGTTTTCCTGGGTGTGCAAAGTAGGTGATGGGACATTGCCGGGGTTGAATGAATAGGCAGGTCTTGGGGCAGAATGGTAAGTCTGAGGGTGCAATGACAAACCTGATGGGAATATTGGAAAATCTGAGGGGCAGAATGGCAAGTTTTGGGATGAATTGGCAAGTCTAAGGAGCAGCTTCGCAAATCTGGGGGCAGAATGGCAAATCTAGGGGTGCATGGGCAAGGCTGTGAGGTTGATTGACAAATGTAGAGGCAGAATGGCATGCCTGAGGAGCAGATTGGAAAATCTTGGACAGAGTGGCACGTCTGGGGATGCACTGTCAAGTCTGAGGGGCAGATTGGCAAATAAAAGGAAATAAAAACAATGCTGCCCCCACTAGCCACCAGAGAGATTGGGTAAGTCTGGTGGAGGGGGAGGGAGGCTGGAGAGGCAGCATTGGGCAAATCTTGGGGAGGTGGGGGGAGAGACAGCATTGGGCAAATCTTGGGGAGGGGCAGCACTGGGCAAATCTTGGAAGGGGAAGAGGCAACATTGGGGAGGGAGGAGAAACAGCATTGGGCAAATCTGGTGGAGGGAGGGAGGGGGAGAGGCAGCATTGGGCAAGTCTGGAGGAGAGAAGGGTTGAGGCAGCAGTGGGCAAGTCTGGGGGAGGGGGAGGCAGCATTGGGTAAGTCTGGGGGAAGCACCATTGGCTAAGGCTGGGTAGGAAGGGGGAGACAGCACTGGTTAAGTCTGGGGGGGAGGGGCAGCATTGGCTAAGTCTGGTGTGCAGATGGCTGTGGGGGCAATACATTGCTATGTCTGGGGGGCCAATGGCTGTGGGGGCAATGCATTGACTACGTCTGGGGGCGGATGGGCAAATAAAAGGTAATAAAAACAAGAAATGCTTTTTTTTCTATCATAATTTTTATTAAATATGAAAAAGCAATTTACATGTAAATATATACAAGTTCAACTTTTTTTATAGTCTTATATTCAGGCTCTTATTTTTTTTCCCTAAAGGAATATACAAAATTTGGGGGGTTGTCTTATAATCAGGGTTGTCTTATATTCGAGCAAATACGGTTATATCCCAAGTGCAATCTAAGTGCTGAGGTAACCACTGTGAGTGAAATCTAAGTGCTTGGGTAAATGCTGCATGCTGGGGGAAGTCATGTGAGTGCAATTTAAGCAATGGAACATTGGAACATTTTTTAAGCACCGTATGCCCAATCCAAAATTACAGGGGACCTCAAATTACCTACCCAGGTTAATATGGCCCTGGTGGGTATGGAGCATGTGGATGTGCCAATAGTGGGAAAATCTGCTCCTTCACTGCTATGGGCAACTCACTGTCCTCTTATATATGGAAGTTCTCATGTAACACTAGGTATATATCTTTGTTTCTTTATAGCCAGTGGCAATTTGTGTATCGTCTTTGAACTCATTCAGTTCTTTTCAAATTGCAGTATTATTCCTAGCCAAGGTTCAATGTAGTCATTCAGTTGCAAGCTAAAAGAGATATACTCTAAGGGATATCTGCACTTGCTGGTCTTTAGCCAGCATAATGTTCTCTTCTTGTCCTTAGCATACCATTGGGAGCTTTGTTCTAAAAAAAATTAGCTAGTTGGGTTTAGGCAAAAAAAAAAAAAAAAATCACATGTTTTGTGTCAGAGCTTATAATAATACAAAATCATTTACCGTAGACCAAACAACAAACAGCTCTTCATGTATCAACAAAACTTTCATAATATAAGCAAAAAATAAATCCTTTTATATCAATACCGATATTTACATTTGTTATTGTTTAACTGGTCAAACTGTATAACCTTTGCTTAAAGTAGGACATACATTAGCTATTCACAAAAAGTGCAATGCTATTGAGCTACAAATGAATTGAGAGAAACTTTTTATCTCACATACTTAACTATGCAGTATTAAGGGACAAACCCAGTGAGTTTCTCACTATATAATATCGCCCGTGCACATTTAAAGCTATGAGAAAAAACAGGCTCAATTTAGTACTATCCATTTTCTCAGCAAATTTATTGATAAATAAATACTCCATGGTAAAGTGTTTGGCATATGTGTGTGTACTCAAATTGTGACCCACTTGCATTTAAAATCCAATGCCCTGTGTCTATGTGCACACGCACTTCATCATAGCTGCTTGGATGACAGGGAAATAAATACACATCTATGAAGCAAGTGGAACACAAAATGTGTCTCATGTATGTACTTACAAGCAATCAAGCAATTTCTTTTCAGAATATGTATGTTAAACTGCACCTTATTCAATCAATGAGACTGTGAAGTTGACTGAGGATGATAGGAGTTGTAGCCTGAGATTGCTAAATATTTTTATTTACTAGAGAATCAAAACTTCTGCGTCCTCTATTAAAGTAACACAAAAGGTCACAATCATATTCCATTTGACTGATGGAATAATTTAAGGAGTGTGCTTGTCTCTTATCATTATCATTGGTATTTATCCTGTCACAGACCATTTATTTTCTTGTATATTTGTTGATAAAAGAAAATAAACAAGCAGACAAACCAAAGCATATAATAATAACCTCCCTGTATTTTCAAAGTGAACCATACCATTTAAACAAATGTCCCTCTTAGACTGAACACATTTGATACAAAGAAGCTAGAGTCCTATTTCATTCCAATAAAATGTCCTATAAAAATGAGTACTTTGTCCCTGGACAACAAGGATATAAATGTAAATAATTACTCTATCATGTTTAAAGGCCTTTTAAAAGGTGGTTTCCAACAGAGCAGTAATAAAATAAATGAACTTACACATGATAACATTTTGTATTGCACAAGATATCCAGAGTCAGACCCACAGAGAGACCTATGACTACCTGGCACATCTAGTTCTAATTTACAATTATGATAGGTTTCTAAACAATGTTAATGTCAAATTAAGCTTGTATGACTGCAACTTTTAATGATCTGAGCTTCAAAGGAGTTAAGAATATTGTATGTATGTGTTATGTCTTTAACTTTCTTTTAAAGCGACTTCTCACCAACTGCACATTGTGTTACAAAATCCAATCCATTTATATGTAGAATTTATGCAAACACCATGAACAATAATGGCAAAAACATTTTTTTTTAATTGTTGATGTTTAGAAGAAATTATGATAGTCCGGCAACACAAATCTTTATACAGCCACCTATTCCACATAGACAGTTAAGAAACCAGCTTAGGAGAGCAGCAATCTGTTCCACACGCTGGTTTGAGGATCACATGTTAATAACTTAGTTAGGATTAACTCTGTACATTATATTTGTTTCTTTCACCTGCAGATTTTTTTATGTATTATTTATATCAGTTGACAAAATATTTGTTTTTATGGCTTTTATGATGATTTGCACATTCTATTATACAGACATGAATACAGTTTAGCATTGTTAATTCTCCTTTGGCACATAATTGTCTCATATTTTATAATAAATGTGGCTAATAATTATCAAAATTAATTACAAAAAGGTTTGTTATAAGAAAAACATCACATTAGTACAAAGTGAAAATCAACGACCACTTATATAATATACTTTTGTCTCATATACAAGAATACAGAAACTGTGTCTCTACAACTAATTACAATGACCCACTGGATTTCTAATTGTATTTAGAAATATCTAATTTCAGTTTAGCAAACATACTATACAAGAAGCCAAGCATAAAGAAAGAAAAATCAAAAGGTATACAGTATATTTCCCATTTTTATTTTTTTTAAAAGGCAATAAAGAGCGTACCATTAAGTGGACAAATCTCTTATCCTGGCAAATAGGAAACAGCATAAGGATCAGCATAGATCCAAGTTTTCAGATATACCATTATTTATATCCCCTTTCACTAATTCTCATAATGATCTATAAATCTTTTGTTAAACATTGGAACACAGTTCACTATGATCCATATTTACAATTGACCCTACCACCTAAACCTAAGAATCTTAAGAAATCTTGGTCATAGCAAACTTAAAGATTCTTGTTCCATAGCAGCTAGTGGACAGAGTAGAGATGTGGAATAATTTTGGTGTAGACATAAACGATGTGTTACCTGTTCACATATTTTATGTAAATCACAAAAGATAAACCATTACTTTATTGTAGACAGATGTGACTGCTGCTCTGAATCAGCGACTTATGCATGATGTTGCCCATGCAGATTACATGATGACGGACAGACTTTAAGACAATCAAAAGCTGGATTTAGGGAACACAGGAATAAAGTTTAAAAGGCAAAGGCATATAACATTGATTACTCACTTCAGTGAGGTCCATAACAAAAGTGTGGAAGACTTACAGGTTATGGGACATGAATTTCCCTCATGTCACTTAGATATAGGTGATAGGAAACATTGTTTGACTAATGCTGAAACTACCGTATTTGATCGATTATAAGACAAGGTTTTTTTCAGAATTGTTTTTCTGAAAACTACCCCTCGTCTTATAATCGAGGTCTTCTTATAATCTGACCTCAAATTGAGGTCAGATTATAAGACATGGATCTAGGTCCCCAGCAGAGCTGCAGGGGACCTGGATCCCCCTCTCTAACAGCAGGGGAAGTCTGCGCGATGAGCGCAGACTCCCCTGCTTCCGCCCAGCACGACTGCCGGGGCTTCCGGGGCTTCTGTGAAGAAGCCGAGTACTTCCGCTTTCGTCACGGAAGTTGATCCCTGGTGTCTAGTGGGGGCAGCCGGGGGATGTCTGCACGATACGTGCAGACATCCTCCATGCTGCCCGACACGGCACTCTATTATGACGGACAGCTGGTCCGTCATAATAGCTGCCCAATTCTCCCTGGTGCCTAGTGGGGCAGCAGAGGAAGTCTGCGCGATGAGCGCAGACCTCCCCTGCTGCCGCCCGGCACGCTCGCCGGGACTTCTGTGACGAAAGCGGAAGTACCCGGCTTCTTCGCAGAAGCCCCGGCGGTCGTGCCGGGCGCAGTGGCGGATCCAGGGGGGGGGGCAACGGGGCAATTGCCCCCCCCCGAGAAGAGAGAAAAAAAAAAGACACTTTAAAAAAAAAAAAAAAAAACGCGCTTGCAGGCAGAGACTGAGGTGAGAAGGGATCGGAAGATCCCCCTCATCTTCTCTGCCTGCCGGCAGGCTGCACAGGGAGCTGAACAGGCAGCACAGAGAAACCTCCGTGCTGCCTGTTCGGCTCCCCGTGCAGTGTGCCGACACGGAAGTGCCGACAGGTCACGTGACCGGCGCGCTGACGTCATACGCGCGCCGGGTCACGTGACCTGTCGGCACAATCATCTGTGAGACGAACAGGCAGCATGGAGAAGACCATGCTGCCTGCCACTAGCCACCAGGGGATAAGGTAAGTGCTGGGGAGTGGGGAGATGGGGGGATGTACTGGGGAAAGAGGCAGGGGCATATAAAATGGCAAATAACTGGCATATTACTGGGCAAATTGGCAGGGGATATTAAATGGCAAATAACTGGCATATTACTGGGCAAATTGGCAGGGGCATATAAAGTGGCAAATAACTGGCATATTACTGGGCAAATTGGCAGAGGATATTAAATGGCAAATAACTGGCATATTACTGGGCAAATTGGCAGGGGATATTAAATGGAAAATAACTGGCATGTTACTGGGCAAATTGGCAGGGGATATTAAATGGCAAATAACTGGCATATTACTGGGCAAATTGGCAGGGGATATTAAATGGCAAATAACTGGCATATTACTGGGCAAATTGGCTGGGGCATATAAAATGGCAAATAACACTGGCATATTACTGGGCAAATTGGCAGGGGCATATTAAATGGCAAATAACACTGGCATATTACTGGGAAAATTGGCAGGGGCATATTAAATGGCAAATAACATTGGCATATTGGGAAAATTGTCAGGGGCATATTAAATGGCAAATAACACTGGAATATTATTGGACAAATTGGTTGGGGCATATTAAATGGCAACTAACACAGGCATATTATTGAGCAAATTGGCAGGGGCATATTAAATGGCAACTAACACTGGCATATTATTGGGCAAATTGGCTGGGGCATATTAAATGGCAACTAACACTGGCATATTATTGGGCAAATTGGCTGAGAGAGCCATACATGGGAAGGGAGAAGAGAGAGACATAAATGGGATGGTAGAGGAGAGACAGACAGATATGGGAAGGGGAGAGGAGACAAACAGACATGGGAAGGGAGAGGAGAGAGACATAAATAGGAAGGAAGAAGAGAGAGACATAAATGGGATGGTAGAGGAGAGACAGACAGACATGGGATGGGAGAGGAGAGACAGAGAGATGGGAAATGAGAGAAGAGACATATGGACATGGGAAAGAAGAGGATACATAGACGGACATGGGAAGGAAGAGGAGAAAAACGGGCATGGAAGGAAGAGAGACAGAGGGACACGGGGAGTGAGAGGAGTGCGACAGACATGGGAAGGGAGAGGAGCGTGACAGACGGACATGGGAGAGAGGATAAGACAGACGGACATGGGAGAGAGGATAAGACAGACGGACATGGGAGAGAGGATAAGACAGATGGACATGGGAGAGAGGATAAGACAGACGGACAAGGGAGAGAGGAAAAGACAGACGGACATGTGCCCCTCCCGAGATCAGACTCTGGATCCGCCCCTGGCCGGGCGGAAGCAGGGGAGGTCTGCGCTCATTGCGCAGACTTCCTCTGCTGCCCCACTAGGCACCAGGGAGAATCGGGCAGCTGGGGGATGTCTGCACGATACGTGCAGACATTCTCCATGCTGCCCGACACGGCAGACTATTATGACGGACCAGCTGTCCGTCATAATAGAGTGCCGTGTCGGGCAGCATGGAGGATGTCTGCACGTATCGTGCAGACATCCCCCGGCTGCCCCCACTAGACACCAGGGATCAACTTCCAGGTGAGGGGGAGGGAGGGGGAAGAGAGACAGGGGAGGGAGGGGGCAGAGACAGAGACAGGGGGAGTGAGGGGGGCAGAGACAGAGACAGGGGGAGGGAGGGGGGCAGAGAGGGAGGGGGGGAGACAGAGCAACAAGGGAAGGGAGGGGGGAAGAGAGCTACAAGGGGGGGAAGAGACAGAGAGAGGGGGGGCAGAGAGAAACAAGGGGGGGAAGAGACAGAGGAGAGGGGGGAATCAAAGGGAGGGGCAAAGAGACAAAGCTGGGGGCAAGGGAAAGAGAGGCAGAATTGGCACATAAAAGGAAATAAAAACAAATGCATTTTTTTGATTTAATTTTTTATTCAAAAAGCAATTTACATGTGAATATATACAAGTTTAACTTTTTTCCTATAGGGTAGTCTTTTATTCAGGCTTTTAGTTTTTTTCCTAAAGGAATATCCAAAGTTTGGGGGGTCGTCTTATAATCGAACAAATACGGTAAGTGGATCTATATGCTCAATACCTTATCCTCTTATGGTCTTAATTTATAAATACACGGAGGCTCATATTATGCATAACTCTTTCTTTATTCCCTCAGCAGCAAAGAATAAAAATTAACATAATTTTTTTTTAAACCAATCAAAATTCAAGGACCATAATCCCCTTCTCCAACTCCTATAAAGTCCCAATCCAGGAAATGATCCTCCTCTTTCTTTGCTTGCTCCCTCAGATAAGTACCTTTTCAATTTGATAATTGTGCTTGGTATTATACTGTATTGTGTTAGTCCTTAACCTTTATTCATAGGTTAAGGACCAGGTTTTATTTTATTAGTGTTCTAAGTTTTATTTGTTATATTGGTGGTCTGGGATTGTTATATTATCTTTGTATTATCCCCAGATCATTCTCCGTTTGTTCTGGCCTTTCTGGTCACCTTTCCTTTCACTTTCTCTTTGGCTAGTTCGTTTTACTAGCTGTATTTCGGGTTTTTTTTTGCGTGGTATACTATTGTACCCGGTCCCTTACTGTCTCTTCGGTTTATCTTCATCGGTTATCCGAATGGTGTGAGATTTCAGTCGCGGCCACCATTTTAAACTTCAGTACATGTTAAAATCGGCAGGAGACAGTCGGTATTTGCTACAGCAATTGTGAGATATCTATATTTTATACTTTCTGGCATATATTTGTTTGCAATATGCAATCTGATAGGGATGTGGGGAGAGATGTCCCTCAACAGGGCCAGATCCACCCTGAATATCTTGATGGATACATCCCAGCTGCCCCTAATTCCCAAGAGTTTCAATCTCTTTTAGATGGTACAATGACACGCTCAGTTAATAGAGCAGTACAATCAACTATGGGTGCAGTGTCTGCTAACTTGGCTACCACCATCACTTCAGCCCTGATGGCTGCACAGACATCTGCAATTCCCATTCCTGGTTCTGAGAACCCTGTTGGTTCTGGTGATGGCCGTAAGGCCCTTAGAAAAGTCAAGCACTCCTCAAGTACTCCTGCGGACATGATGCAGCATGTCACAGAGGGCGCGTTACTGCGCAAGAGAGCCTTCCACCAGGCGAAATCGGTGAGGTCTTGGAAAAAGGCTAAAGACTTGATGGACAAGGATTCTGAGTCCGATTCGGAGGAGGGTGCTTACGACTCGGCTGAGTCTGAGACAGACGTACTGGGGTTAGACGATAGGTCACCTGATGATTCTGATACTGGCTACCCAGTTCAGATGGAGACTAGCCTCCCAGAGGGTTGTATATTGGACCCAAATGGTAACCCACTATTTGACCCCGAGAGTCTGCAACACCCCAGATCTTCTGAATGGTCTCTCTCGGTACATGTGGCAGATTATATTGCGTCCAGAGTACGCAAGGGTCTGGATAAACAGACCAGAGAGAAACTGAGGGCAGAATGCCCTAGACCTAATGTCCCTAATGCAGCGTGTAAAACATCGGAGGTGGACCCTAAAGTGGCCCAATTTCTGTCCAGGTCAGGATGGAAGTGCAGGAAGGGTCTGGATTACTCTCTGAGAAACTGTCAGGATAGGATCCTGGACACTATGGGGCCTCTGGTCAAGATATTTGAGTTGGCTGAAACAGCCTTGGAGGAGGGTACGGCTATCGACCCTAATACTTTAAGGGGCTGGGCTCAACGGGCCATATGCTTTATTGGTAACGCCAATACTGCATTGGCCTCAGAGCGTAGGAAGGCCATCCTCCTCAAGATAGAGCCTAAGCTCATTGACATGGCTCATACAGAACCAGGCCCTAAAGCTAACGGGCTCCTGTTCGGAGACACCTTCGTTAAGGATTTAGGGTCCTTCGTTCAGACATTTACAGCCTTGGACAAGGCTCAGTCAAGTATGAGAAAAGTATTCCAGCCAAAGGTTTTCGCTGGGGCCGGCAGACACAGTTCTTTCAGGGGTCCCGTTAGAGGATCCAGAGGCCTCCAACAATTCATCCCGCAACAGCAAGGGTTCCAGCAACCTAGAGCTGCAGCTCCCAATTTCTTTCCACAAAGAGGAAGAGGATGGCAACCTCGCGGATTCACAGGCGCTTTCCAACAGCGACGTCCTTATGGTGAGTACAATGTTGATTGTACCCGATTCCATCATGGAGGTAGGGGGAAGGTTACACAGATTTGCGTACAATTGGGAACTGATTTCTTCAGACCCATGGGTGTTACAAACAGTGCGGGATATCACATAGATTTTATGACAAATCCGTATCAAAGTGTAATGCAAACGGTCAGAACAAGATGCGCAACTGATAGACATGGAGGTCCTGAGCCGACAGCGCAAGGGGGCCATAGTCCCAGGTACTTGGGACCCAAACGGGTTTATCAGTTCACTGTTTCTGGTCCCAAAGAAAGCTCTCGTCCGGTCATCAACCTACGCCCTCTATACGATTTTGTGTTGTACCAACACTTCAAAATGGAGGGGATCCATTGTTTATGGGATCTGTTAATTTTAGGGGATTGGATGGTCAAACTCTACCTCCAAGATGCATATCTTACGGTTCCGGTGACACCGATCCATCAGAAATTTCTCCAATTCCTCTGGAGAAATCAGATATGGACATTTTCATGCCTTACGTTCGGTCTGTCATCCGCCCCTTGGTGCTTCACCAAGCTGTTGAGACCGGTAGTCGGGTTCTTACGCCGGAAAGGGGTAAGATTGATTATCTACCTGGACGATATTCTAATTTTGTCCCAGAACAAGAAAACATTACTACTGAATCTGAGATTAACAATAGACCTTCTACAATCATTGGGTTTTCTGATCAATTGGGAGAAGTCAGTAAGAAAACCCGCACAAACCATGGAGTTTCTAGGGTTTTCCATAGACGCGATCGACTGTTCACTACTTCTTCCCACAGAGAAGATAAAACTCATAAAGAAGGAGATAAAACGCACTTTGCGAAAACTCTTTATCTCGGTCAGGCATTTAGCTCGAGTGATAGGCCTGTTGTCAGCTTCCATTCAAGCAATTTTTTCAGGTCCGCTTCATTATCGGGCACTACAACGCCTCAAGACAAGGACTCTACATCAGAATTGGTCTTACGATCAGATGATCCCTTTGGACTTCGAAGCAGTGGAAGAGTTGACGTGGTGGCTGCAACACATGGAGGCATGGAATGGCAGAGCGAGATCCAGCTGTGAGATCCATCAACCATCTGTGCGGCACGAGATCAACAGCTCTATCAGATCTGGCAAAGGAATTTTGGCAATTTTGTCTGGAGCACAACATCTCGGTGCAAGCCACTCACATTCCGGGATTAGCGAACGTCGGAGCGGACTGGAGTTCGCGACACCTCAAAGATGCGGGAGATTGGCATCTGGATCCCTGGATTTTCTGTCACCTAGAGAGGCTTTGGGGTCCAATGGAAATGGATCTCTTTACATCGCGCCTCAACAAGCAACTACCGAGTTTTTTTCAGTTGGAGACCAGACCCGGAAGCGGTGGCGACGGACGCTTTTTTACATCAATGGTCGAGAAACAGGCATTATGCTTTCCCTCCATTTTGTCTCATCGACAGGACATTAGTGCATCTCCGGAGGTGCAGAACATCTATAGTTCTGATCACCCCATGGTGGGACACTCAACCGTGGTTTCCATCATTGCTGGAGATGAGCATGGATTGGCCCTGTGTACTACCGACAATTCCAAATCTGCTCATGGATCCGGAATGGAAGGTACATCCTCTCGTTCAAGCAGGGACGCTATCCCTAGTGGCCTGGTTGATTTCAGGGGACCCTGGTTTATCCACAGAGTTTCACAGACGACTAGAACTCTCTTGGCAGGAGCTTGGGCTCCTGGAATTCGAAAAGCATACCAGAATGCCTGGAAGTCATGGGCTTATTCGTGCGTGGAACAAAATTGGAATCCCGTTTCGGCATCTGTTACTGACATCATGAATTTCTTGACTGTTCAGTTTGAAAAAGGTTTGGCGTATAGATCTATTAATGTTTTCAGATCAGCGATTTCTGCAGGTCATTCAGGCTTTCATTCTGTTCCTGCGGGCCAACATATCCTTATTTGTCGCCTTCTCAAAGGTATGAGATTGTATCGTCCACCTTTACCTAAGTATTCGAGGGTGTGGGATGTCAATGTTCCGTTAAGATTTGTAAAAAATTGGCCTGTTAAAAGATCTATCTCTAAAACAACTTTCAGCAAAATTGGTCTTTTTATGTTGTCTGGTTTCTTGTAAAAGAGTATCTGATGTCAGGGCATTGGATATTTCGGGTCGTTCATTTTCTCCTGATGGAGTGATATTTGACATTTCCAGACGCACAAAAACAGCCATTAAATCTGTGTTTTATCCTACTTTTCCAGCAGAACCACAACTTTGTCCAGTTTTATGTCTCAAGGAATACGAGCGTAGAACTGCTCCATGGCGTACGGCTGTTCGTCAAGATTTCTTTTTAGCGCTGCGTAAGCCACATACTCCAGTCTCTACTGTTTCTTTAGCTAGGTGGGTCAGATGGATTCTTTCGGAATCAGGTATAGATACTAACATATTTGGCCCACATTCCGCTAGAGGGGCTATGGCCTTTAGAGCTTTCTCTTTAGGTTGTAGATTGGAGAATGTTATGAAAAGGGCAGATTGTTCTAGAGAATCTACGTTTAGAGAATTTTATTTTCGTCCTTTTTCTCATATTGCATCAACTGTTATTGGTGAGCTTTAAACTTGCACAATATGAGCCTCCGTGTATTTATAAATTATTAGATTTTGCTAAGTCATGACGTAAAGTCATGATTTATAAATACACGGAGGTGAGTATTATACCCACCCGGTATTATGTTACCCTAGCCTAAGATATGAAGTTAATTTTCATTAGCGGTACTGATGGTTTGATGATCAAATTATAGTTTCATGAAAACTATGAGCTTTTGTTTATTTTCCGTTTCAGCTTGATGGACCGAAAGGAGTCTCTCTACAGTCCAAGTTGAAGAATTGTTTGGCATCTTGGATTATTTGCGGTTTTCCAGTTTCCAGTTGAGAAGTTTTAATTCTATACGTTTATATCAAAGAAAGAGGATGATCATTTCCTGGATTGGGACTTTATAGGAGTTGGAGAAGGGGATTATGGTCCTTGAATTTTGATTGGTTTAAAAAAAATTATGTTAATTTTTATTCTTTGCTGCTGAGGGAATAAAGAAAGAGTTATGCATAATACTCGCCTCCGTGTATTTATAAATTATGCCTTTACGTCATGACTTAGCAAAATCTAATAATTATCAATAAATAGTGATTATTATGCATATCAGCCTTTTATACATAATATGATTTCAGTGCTCATGTTTCAGGTTTACTTAGTCATGCATAGATTATATTAGGGCATGTTATTAGTCTTTGAGCTTCTATTATATAGTTATAGGCTGTATTTATTTGTACATTGTCTCCTCTTGGGGGCTAGGAATTTGGTCGTTACGGGAATTTCTAACCTTTGAAGATAGCAGCTATATGTTTGTGAGTGTATTTTTATTGTTTATGTTTATTCAATTATTTCATATTACTAAATAATTGGTCTTCTGCACCTCTTGTTCTTACTTTTTTTTCTTTGTATACAGATTCTGAAGTTTCCCTAATGGTTGTGAAGGCAGCATATTTTTATTTAATGGACTACATTTCACTGATGTGGGGATTTTTATTCTGCATGTATTGAAAACTGACCATTTTTGCATTTATTTATTTTAATTTACATGATTTATTTCATCATTATTGTTGTAGTATATTCAAGGTTATAATTATGCATGTTTTCTTTATTATCACCATTATTTTATTTTTTTGCCTTAATTCTCACTCTTTAGGTTTATTGGCTTTATGAGTAGTAACCAAGGCATACAAACTACTAAAATACAGTCTTTAGATCTGATTCATGTTTGCCATAATCTACCTAGAAACAGTGTAGATATTTCTGAAGATACAAGTGTGTTATAAATAATAGCCAAGAACTGCAGAATCTACACTAATCTACATGAAAAAAAATCTCATATTAAAAATATATTTTTTTATTTCAAAAGTATCTCTAATATGTTCATTTAAGTCATGTACACCAAACCAAATTAATTATGTTTCCTGCTGATATCCATATTTTTTTGTATATGCAGCAAAGTCTTTACCAAAGGTTTCAGTTGGAAAAACAGAGGTTCCAATGATAACCACTGCATTGGAATATTGGTTCTAGTACTCCACTACGCAGCCTATATTTCAAAGTATAAGCTCATTAGAGGTGACCATCCTCAGAAAAATAAAAACTTCCTCAATAAACCGCTTAATTTTGTCTTGATACAAAAAAACAATTTTCAATTTTAGAATCAAGCAGTGAAGGTTTTAATAAGTAGCGTTATCTTCAAACAGATTTTTTTTGTATATTTAAAATATTTATCACGCTTTTTTTGTACATTTTCTCAGCAAGTACTTAAAATAAAAGGTTTATGCTAATATTTATAAAGCCAAATGAGAATTCCAAGTCTACATTATTGCAGAAATTCATTAAATAACCTGAGACAAATTGCATGCTATTTCACTTACACTTATTGTTAGACTATGAAACTGCCTTGAAGTTAATGGTCATCAATTTCAGCACAAGCTATAATTACATTCCTATAAAAAATGTGACATGAGTTTTAATATCTTAGTCTGTTATTAATAACTTGTAGCCAAAAACCGATGATCATTCCAAACTTTTTAAACTAGCCTCCCCATATGAAAAGGTCAAAGTCAATATTTATTCATTTACTTTTTTCAACTAAATTTTAAAGGTTGTGTGTGGCAGTTCATACATGTATGAAGGGATGTCGAACTATGGTCAAGGGAATGCTTGGAGATTCATTATACTGACTGCAAGGATATTATCACACCAACATTCACACCATAAGGGAGATGAACATCACACAATATTAGCTTTTGTTCTCCCAGTGGTACTCAAAGAGTTCAACGTACGTAAGATACATGGTTGTAATCATGTTTAATAGCTCTGTAATGATATCATATCCATTTATGGTATTATGCCCTTTAAACTAAGAACAAAATGTAGATTAAAGGACAACTCTGACTTGAAGCATAGACACATAGAAACATAGAAAGTGTTGGCAGATAAGAACCATTCGTTTCATCTAGACTGCCCCATTTTCTAAATACTTTTATTAGTCCCCAGTTGCCTATCTTATATCTAGGATAGCCTTGTGCCTATCCCACACATGCTTAAACTCCTTCACTTCTGCTGGAAGGCTATTCCATACATCCACTATCCTCTCAGTACAGTAATACTTCCTGATAATACTTTTAAATCTTTGCCCCTCTAATTTAAGACTATGTCCTCTAGCTGTGGTAGTTTTTCTTCTTTTAACCCCTTCATGACAGATGGTGCTTTGGTCCTTAACAACCAAAGCACTATCTAGCATTTTTTTGTTCCTTGGCGCTGATCACTTTGTGATCTGCAGCCAGGAACATCCAAGCAAGGACCCAAACAGGGTCTTTATAGAACCTGTTGGTCCCTGACAACATCCCGCGATACTTTGTGACGTCACATGTGGTCACGCTCGGTTTGAGCATTTGCTACATTTCTTATGTCAGAAATCAAAGTGGCCTCATCTGACACTGGGGACTTGCAGCGGTATCCCCAGCACAGCTCATCGCTCATGAGCTGTTACATGCAGGACAGTCTACGCCGTCCTGCAGGCTTTTGCTGTAAAATGTAGCCAACGCTCACTTTCAGCGTTAGCTACATTTTCGGTGTCAGAGTGTCTGACAGTGGGGACCCCGCTGCAAGTCCCTGTAGTGGGATCCGCACACAATTCATCGCGGCCTGGCTGCAATAAGCTGTTTATTGTTGGACGTTCCATGCCGTCCTACTAGAATCTTGGCACTAAAAAGTAGGACGGCATGCAACGTCCTACAAGCAGGAAGGGGTTAAATATACTCTACTCTAATGACCTATTCTTTGTTTTTTATAATACAATATGACATGCTTTATTAGCAATACATGTAATATAAATACATTGTAATTAGATAAATATTTTTTTTAATAAAAATGTATATATTTTTAAATATATTTATTCCTATTATTAAAATACAAATAGCACCAGATGGGATTTTTCACAAACTGCTGACAACATAATGATCTCCTTGACCGACCCAGCCACATCACTTCCAAATGTAAACAAAACAGATCTGCACAACTTTGGAATACCTCAAAGTTAATACTACTAAATAGCAATCATTGCTGATAGGTCTCCCGAAAGACACACATTGTCTTCAATCCCAGTTCAACTTTGAGTGGCAAAAGGCATCTGTGACATATCTGGGGATGGCATGAGATGCCAGCCAGCAGTCACCAATGGTCAATTTGTTCTAATTCATATAAACATTTTATTTTTACTGGTTAACCCTTTCAGTGCTGTAGGGAGCACTGTTTGTGTTCTACTGCATTTGCCCATTCATTTTTCAA
Source organism: Pelodytes ibericus (assembly GCA_036172795.1). Lineage (NCBI taxonomy): Eukaryota > Metazoa > Chordata > Amphibia > Anura > Pelodytidae > Pelodytes > Pelodytes ibericus. The sequence goes on from CM069858.1 coordinate 115,150,325, forward strand.
AGCCCAAGCCAAAAAAAGTGAAAACATGTTGCTTAATGTAAACCAACATATATTTGGTTAAAATACTTATGTTGTATTTTACTTTGATAGCATTAACCCCTTCGTGACCTTATGACGAGTTAACTCGTCATAAGAGCCGCAGCATTAGCGACCTTATGTCAAGTTAACTCGTCTTGCAGTCTAGCCGGCGGTGCGCTCCGTGCGCACTGCCAGCCAGTCTGCAACGGGTCCAGGACTAAGCCTCGCACCCGAGGCAAAGCTCCTGGACTGGATTGGTGGATTTCCGGGCATGTGATCGCGGTGATTGAGTGATCACCGCGATAACATGCATATTAGATGCAAAGTCAATGTGTTCACACACTGACTTTGCCTCTAATTCACTCTCTGTGCTTCACGTTCTAATAGTGAAGCACAGAGAGTGACCTGTAAATAAAAATAAATAAATAAAGAACATTGCCAGAGGGGAAAAAAAAAATGAACCCTTTCATTGCTGATCACAATTTGTAACTGTGATCAGTTTCCTTCCACTTTATGGCCCTCATTTAGTTTTTTTTTTCACATTTTTAATTTTGCAATTCATAAAGTTTTTTTTAATAAATAAAGGTAATTTTAATATATTTATTTAATAAAATGTAACCCCTGCATGCCTGTTGCGTGATTTTTATGGATCTGACATTGCACTCTTCAGAGTTTTTTTTTCTGTCTTTTTTTTGTTTACGGGGGTTTGGGAACCAATATTTTTCTTTTTTATTAGTTAGTTAATTAGGGGGGATAAGTGGGTTAGTGTTGCACTAGTTGTGTAGCTTATTATTGGGAAAATAATGGGGAAAAAACTTTTTTTGTATTTTTTTATATTTTGGGATTTTTTAATACTAAAATGGAAATAACTTTTATGTATTGGGTATCAAAAGAAAGCTCTAACTGTCCTTTAAAAAACAACATAGAACTTGTATGGGTGCGTTAAATGAGAGAAATTATGTTTCAAAAACCACATATTAAAAATTGAAAAATGCTCTGGTCCTTGGCCTAGGAAAGTCCCTGGTCCTTAAAGGGTTAAACCTTCTAAACCAAGAAACTTCTAAGATTTTTCAACTGAACAGTTTTTGAGTAATATTTTGATCCAAGCCAACAAAGTATAAATTAACAAGTATGGAATGCATTTTAATATTAGTACTTAAATATTCTATTGTATTATTTTGCCAGTTAACTCTATGTTTTGAACTTATTCAACTATGAGGGCATCAAAACGGAAGTTATAACTTGATTGTTTCTCACATTTCATTTATAGTTAGAATATAAGCAAATTATTTAATCCTGTCTTTTGTTTTTTGAATATTTATAAAAATATTATTCATGCATATTACAGTTAATAAAAGGAGTATAGTCAATTGTTTTCCTTAAATTGATGACCACATGAATAGATGAATAAAATGTTTTTTGAATTTATGCCATTAACCCTTCACGAGATAACATTTGATTGAAGCAATCAGCTCTCATTTTACAATTTTGCTTAATATAATTTACTGACCCTTCAGGGGTCTTCAACAAAGTTAAAATATTTATAACTTCATTCACAGGTATATTTGCTTCTCAAAGACCTGTGCAATATATCCTATACAAGCTACAATCTCCTTTTGAGATACTCATGTATCTTCTGTTACGCTTGTGGCTATTGATACATTCAGTGTGAAACATTATTGTGTCAACAAATCCTGACGATTTTCTCCCGTCAAAGCTGTCAGTTTTGTTAAATCTTCCATATTTCTGCAGTAAAAGTTTAATAACACAGCAACCATAAATTACAAAACATTAAGCATTTTACGCACCAAAAAATGGGCCTTTATTTAATTAAAACATTTTGCCTTTGCTCCTATTTTAACTAATTATAAAAATGTATTTATTTATTATGATTACTATTCAAATGTTTAGGTTTGCAGCTTCAGAAAGAAGAACGTGCTCATGCCGTTGTGCAGAGCACTGGTGAGACCTCACTTAGTATTGGACACAGTACTGAGGATCGTATCACAAGAAGGATACTTTGTATTGATACTTTGACGTGTTCAGAGAAAAGGCTACTAAGCTGGTTTATGGATTGCATGATAAAACTTACCAGGGAAGGTTAAAGGATCTTAACATTTACAGCCTGGAAGAAAGGCAAGATATGATAGAAATTATAAAATACATAAAGGGAATCAACGCAGTAAAAGAAGAAAAAGTACCACAACAATAGGACATAGTCTTAAATTAGAGAGGCAAAGGTTCAAATTTCATTTTCAGTAAGAATTACTTTACTGAGAGAGTAGTGGATGCATGGAACAGAATTTCAGCAGTAGTGGTAAATTAATGCTTGGGAATTTAAGCATGTGTGGAATATCCTAGATATAAGATAAGGCCAAGGGCTAATAAAAGTATTCAGAAAATTGGGAAGACTAGATGCCAAATGGTTCTTACACGTTCTATGTTTCTATGTTTACTAACCCTCCCTCTATCAGCATTTATCTGAAGGTTTAAAAAAAAATGTATATATACATATACATACACTTCTATGGGTTTCTACACATATTATTGCTTGTACAGGCCATATGATTATGGGTGTATAGAGTCATGTACATGTTAATACACAGTAACAGAAAGACAATGACTGTGCACCTTTTTTTTTATTCCCCAAATGACTATTTATGCCATAAATATTTTCAAAGAATATTCTAACCAGGTACTATAAATTATATTTGGGCCCAGTTACTAGAAATCTTATAATTACACTATCAACATTGTGTATTAAACTGTATTCCATGTCTACAATGATCCAAACGTGTGAATATTTCTTCTAGAATAGAAATCAATAGACTATGTGGAACATGAGGTATTGAACCTGTGGAAATCATTGATAGCTCTGTGGTGCCTACTCTAACAATAGAACTTGTCAAGTGGCAGAGAAATAACACGACATAAGTGCATTAAAGTTCGATAATACTGAAAAGAAAAATGAAGGGATAAGTACAGATTATTAGAATCTAGCACAATATTGATTGTCGCATTCTGGTCTTAAATAAAAAATGCCTTTTATACTCTTTTCATAATGTTTGTTCTATGTCTGCCCAGTTGTTTAGTTGGGAGATTTCAAAAACTATGTGCTGTGTTATGAACCATAGATTCATCAAATTGTTTGACTAAGCTATACAATTCTTAATATATTTGTCTTTTTTTTTTAGAATATAGTTTGAATATAACCACATTTTTTAACAGAGCATATTCTTATACATGAAATATAAAATAAGTGATTATTTGCATATGTTTGTCAAAAGACAACAAGGAACAAATGCTGTCTAGGTATAGTTTTGAGCATGTGAATTCCATTATTCTCAACATAAACCATTCACCTGTCATAATAGTAAGTAAATATAAGTAAATATTTTGATATTTTATTTTATCAGAGAGGGATTTTTTTTTACCTCAGAAAAAATTAGTTCTGTATAGAAAAAACACCACAAGCAACAAACTCTCTTGTTCTCAACATCACTATCATCTTCTAGCTACTCAATCTAATGCTGTTTGAACCAATCAGGTTCTTTCAAAGGGGAGGAGTTTCTTAACCATCATGAAATGTTGTCTTAAGTGGTCAAATTAGTATCTCACACTATTAAATAGAGAAGATGAATGGATTATAATGGATATCTTGCTTGTTATAGATTGTATACATAATTACTAAACCATAATAGGTAGCTCTTGAGAAAACGATTGATCCCTTAATTTCCTTTTATCATATCAGTTGCAGAGAAGAAAGATTTTATGTTGACACAAAAGGAAATAGTAAGAAATGATAGAAAAAATTGAAATTCTCTCACCAACTAAAACTTGCCTATTTATTATTATTAACACCATTTTATAAATAATTTTATCAAATTCAGTTAAATTGGAGATTTTTTGCATCTCGACTCCTTTGCCTTAAGTTTGACATTCCCTTGATAATCCCCTGCAATTAACTTAATCCCTGAGTTAGCTGTAAATAGAATTGACAGGAGAATTTCACATTTAAAGGCTAAATTTGGAGCCCAGAGAAGGTATTTAGTAACGCGTTACTTAGAGAAAGGACACACATTTTTATATATTTATTTGGCGGTGGGTTTCTTTTTATTAGAATAAGTGGACTCATTTTTATTTTCTTATTTGGTGGACCCTTTCCCTGGGCCAAAGATGGGGATCGAAGGTGTTGCGGATCACCATTGTAACCTGGATACAGATAATAATATTATTTACACAGCACCCTTTGGAGCCAGGCGGTGGGCAGTGATTTTAAGCAGAATCTTAAGGCCCAAATGGCTTGGTTTGTGTATCCAAAAACCTATGGGTTTATGGTGAAAATGTCCCGATCCAAAGGCCTCCAATGTTTATTTTACCGAACAGTAAATTGTGTAGCGGTATTTTGGGGATTTGTTCACTTCGGCTATAATGCCCGATCCAAATCTAATTCAGATAATGTTGGACTATATTGCGTAGAACCTTTAGAATTCCTCAGATTGACAGAGTAAAAAAATGGTGTTTAAAGTTATCTACATTTACCAGAATCTCGCTGTTCTGCATTTTTAAATCAAAATGGCTTAATGAAAGAATACAAATAAAGAACTTTACTGAATCCTTTTTGCTCTTTATAGCTCTACCAGGTGCCCGACAACTTGGTTCAGATTTTCGTGCATCTGAGCTAAGATTCTAAACTTGATATCGTCTTTCAATTACACTTAACTTTTTAAGTTATACATAATTTTTTCAATTACAAATACTTTTTGCAACAGGACTCATATACCATGTGGCGTCTAGGGTTTAAAGATGAAAGAAAAAAAAACATAATAGTTAATTGAAATATACAATAAGTATACAATGAAACTGTACAATAAAATATGGGCTATCATAACTCAGTACCTGAGTTAAAGTACTGATCTGGAAGGTCATTGAATACCAATGACTAAAACAGAAAAGTTTGAGTAAAAATCTATTGATAAGTGATAAGGTCACTGAATAGGGTCTAGGACACTTCTTCGCCGCATTTTCATCGCTGACAGTTCAGCGCGGCAGTTAGAACGCTGAACTGTCAGCAATGAAGTATAACGCGGCCGTTTCACCGCAGCTGCAGCTATGTAAGAGCTGACAGTTCAGCGCTGAACTGTCAGCTCTTAAAAATCTAAAAGTAAAACTAAAATAACCCCCCTAATAAATGATTCCCCCCCCAATAGTAACACTAAACCCCAATACTAACACTAAAATTAACCCCAATACTAAAATTAACCCCCTAAACCCTAATACTAACCCCCGACCCCTAATACTAACCCTAATACTAACCCCCGACCCCTAATACTAAAGTTAACCCCCTAAACCCCAATACTAACCCTAATACTAACCACCGACCCCTAATACTAAAGTTAACCCCCTAAACCCCAATACTAACCCTAATACTAACCCTAATACTAACCCCCGACCCCTAATACTAAAGTTAACCCCCTAAACCCTAATACTAACCCTAATACTAACCCCCGACCCCTAATACTAACCCTAATACTAACCCCCGACCCCTAATACTAAAGTTAACCCCCTAAAGCCTAATACTAACCCTAATACTAACCCCGACCCCTAATAGTAAAATTAACCCCTAACACTAAACCTAATTCTAACCCCCTAAACCCTAATTCTAAACCAACTAAAATCGGTAAAATACTTACCTCTAGCGATAAAATGTCCCGCGATGAAATCTCCAGCGACGATCTGTCTTGTGCTGTAGAGTGGGCGGTGAAGCGGCTGCGCGGAAGCAGCCGCGATTAAGTGTCCCATCCCCCACTGAATATAGCCCAACATTTCATATTTCAAGATCTCTGCTCTCCCATGACCACTTTGTACATGAGTGACATCTGTTTTTTAATATTATTAATTATCTTACAAAAATTTTTTTTCTAAATTTTAGAAGAACCATCAAACACCATATCATTTTACACAAATCCTTGACTGTGGCAAAAAAACATGTATCATTAAATCACTTAGTAGTACTTTTACAGATAACAAACACTGCAAATGCATTTCCTTTGAAACATGTGGGATCTCTGCTTTAAGAGGCCTTTAGCTGAATCCTTGAGAGTTTAGCATAGGGTGAATAAAGTGTATGGGAGAAAACTCAGAATTTCAGATACAAAGCAAATCAATAATGCAAGATTATGTGATACGTTAAGACTCACACAGAAAATAAAATAAATAGTAAGTTAAAATAGGTTTAGGTATTATAAAAACAACAACACGTTTTGTCATTATAGTTATATATAATGTTGCTATTAATGCTGAGTTTATTTAAAGGTCTAGTGTTTTCTATTCTTTGTTTAATCTAGTTTAACTTCAAAAAGCTTTGAAAGAGATGTTATGCAAGCGTATGGTCCCCCCCTAATAAATGAAACTACACTAATGCCACTAAGTAAAAGCATGACTTTTGTCATAAAACATTGTCAGATAACAGCTGTTCTATAACAAATTGGACAAAAAAATCTATTAGCAAACTTAGACATTCTCTGCATAATCTTGACACTTATTAAGGTTTTAACAAAGATATAATGCAACATACATTATAATTTGTTCTGAATTTAATTTAACTGTAGTTTGAGGCAGTTTTTAATGATACTATCTCTAAATATAGTTTACAAATTTATAAAACTTCAAGAATAGGGATATTTTAAAGTTTAAAAGTTTTTCTTTTATGAATGTTTTAAAGGGGGTTTTCTTACATTTAGTAAGTGCTGTAAAAAATGTTTATGATTTGTGTATGTGCATTTGAAACTATTATTTTGGACTATAGTTTTATTCTCAAGGTTGGGTATGACTGGACATGTTGATATTCTTCTGTATGTTTGGCTTTGTAGATTTATTGTACACAGTTGTTTGAAAGTCACAGTTGCATTATTTTTGAAACTTAGTATGGTGAAGGACATATTATTTATTCCTTACCAGAAGAAAACATGCATTTTTTGTTACCAGAGTCAATGATCTCAATAGTGTTGACTGACTTAATCTGCTAGATGATTAACGGTTCCATGCTCTGCAGAAAGTGATTAATTGTGAGGCTTGCAGCTAGCTATGTATAATTATCAGGTGTTAGCAGGTAAATATGAGACGGCTGCTCCTAGGGATGATTTATAAATAGATTCAACAAAAAAGCAGTACTGTGGATGGATTTTTCTTAAATAGCTGAAATAAAAATATGTCATACGTATACTAAAAATACTTCTAGGAATCATGGTTTTGTCATTTCTATTTCCCAGTGAGAGTAATATAATTTAATAACGTTCATTTAATGCTTATGTCTTAAAATTAGATACAAGTTTGGTGAGGTTTATATTATAATTGTTTTATTTACTTGGCTGGCTGACTGTTTTTATGCATTATTAGTAAAAAATAGTGTTTGTTTTATGCAGGAAAAGGCATTACTGAGAAGAGTACTAAAAATAGACAGTGGGGATGGTTAAAGAAGGGGGGGTGAAGCGGGAGGATGAGTGAAGGAGCATATTAAGAAGACAAATGAAAGTGAGAAGGATGATGGAGGGAGACACTGCAGAAAGGTAAAAGAGAGGCAGATTATTTCTGCCTTTCTCATTACATCATCTGACTCAGGGGTCTTCCACTCACATCACAGGTGCTCAACCCTAGAGTGTTGATGGTAATCATGTGCAACTTCCCTAAGAAGCCTTTACCTACAATCTGTGCTTCCACCCTCTCAATGCATCTTGTAAGCCAAATGCAATTTGAAAAAAATATTTTAAATCCAAAAAGGTTACAAGAATATTTTTGAGTGTGCTTACTTTGCATTGTGTTACAAGGCCGGTACAATGAGGTCTAGTGGAACGTTAGCTCATCAGACACAGAAAAGTGGGGGCTCATTGAAGAATGAGTTTCTGCTGCCTGGAGATGGCTTTTCCTCTATCCTTCTAACTTAATTGAAACACTCACTTTTAATATGTTTAAGTTCATGATTTTAAAACAGGACAAAAGATAGACCTTCAATTGAACTATGTTTTCACATTCTTGGAAAATATCTTGTGTCTTATTGTACGTAACTGACCCAATATTTAGAATAGTACACCAAAATGTATAAAGTTGCATGGACTCAATGATTAACGACTAATACACAAAGATTAAATAAATACTAAAATGGTTATAATCTTGTTCATGCGCCACATTTAAAACAGGAAAGCTTCTCATACACGTGTCAGCCAATCAGAAGCCTTCAGTCCAGTTTCACCATTGACTGGGTTTTCACAATAGCCAGATTACTCCTGAAATGAGTCTCCATCATCCATATAGAAGTCTATGGGGATAGAGGCTATGGTTTGATTCAAGGATAATTCAGGTTTTGGAAGCTATCAGCGTGAAATCATCTATGATCGCCAAATTGCAAAGGTATTCTGGGTCACATCAGCTGTTTTGAGTAGCTAAAAATTTTGCTCTCAATATGGCCCGTAAATCCTTCCGGATATTGGAGGAACCATTTCAGCCCCAAAGTCCAGCGCATGTAGAATAAACTCCTATGTGAAAAGTCAAGTTGGACACTTGACAAAAACGAATTTGTAGAAGGAAGAACATCATAGATGGCGGTGAACTGTTCTTCATAATGTTGTTACATTATATCATTTTTATATGCACAAGAATTACATTCAGTACAGTATTGTGCAAACGTTTTAGGCAGGTGTGAAAATGTAAGAATGGTTTCAAAAATGCAGCTGCTAATTGTTTATTTTTACCAGTTAACAAACTGCTAAATTATTGAAGAGAATAAAAATATAAATCAAATAAATATTTGATGTGACCACCCTTCACCTTCAAAACAGGATCAATTCTTCTAGGTACACTTATGCACAGTTGTTTAAGGGTTTTGCAGGTAGGTTTTTCTAAACATCTCATCTTGGAGAATGAACCACAGGTCTTCTATGGATTTAGGTAGCCTCAGTTGCTTTCTCTCTTTTTATGTAATCCCAGACAGAATAATGTTGAGACCACATCATCACTTCTAGAACTCCTTCTTCATCTTTACGCTGAAGTAGGGTCTTAATGACTTTGGCTTGATGGAAGATAAGACCAGGGGCTAATTTTTTCTGCTACACATTGGAAAGACTAGATACTCCGACACTGCTAACACATACTAAGTTTCTATGGTTAATGTGTGGCCAACCCTGATCTCTCCATGATGTTATTGCATTATGGCTAAGTATCTGTCTGTACTTCTCAGCATTGGTGGGACCATTATTTCAAAACCCAAACTGTTATTTCAGAAATGCTGTCCCAATCTTGCAAAGAATAGATAACATGCTCCACTGTTGCCTGCAGACACTTATTCATGTACCACTCTTCCACCCTTCGGTAAACAAACTGCCTTCTGCTACAGCTAAATATTTCAAATTTTGACTCATCAGTCCAGAGCTGATATCCACTAGCTGCCATTTTTTCTGCCCCCCTGTGTTTTTATGCAAAGTTGAGTTGCTTGACCTTGTTCTGACCACAAGTCTTCTTTGGAGACATCTTCTGACCACACTTCTCTGGACAGTAGATGTGGGTCCCACTGGTTTCTGCCAATTATCAGCTGATGGCACTGCTGGACATTTTCTGATTGCAAAGGTAAGTGAGCTTGATGTGTCATTCATCTGCTGTGTCCTCAGTGTTGCCCATTCCATTGTGCTTCTTCAAAAGAGCTTGGGAAGCACATCTGGAAACCCCTGTCTGCCTTGAAATTTCTGTCTTGTTGCTGTGCTCAGTCTTGCCATCGTCTATGAATTTTTACATGGAACTGTCTTCAGCAACATCACCTTATTAGTGGAGTTTGGCTTGTCTTCATACAGTTTTATTCCTCATTTACACCTTTTTGTGTTTCAGTTAATGATTGTGTTGAAACCTATATATGAAATTGATGATCATTAGCACCTTTTTAGTATAATTGTTAAATCATGCACCTGAATATATCACAACAAAATCCCTGACGGTGCAAGTGCACCTAGAACAATTGATGCTGTTTTGAAGCCAAAGGGAGGTCACACCAAATATTGATTTGCTTTTTCTTCTGTTCACTCATTTTGTATTTTGTTAATTTTTAAACATATTTGTTTTTGAAAACATTCTTACTTTACAGCATTGTTCACACCTGTTTAAAACATCTGTACAGTACTATATATAAACAGTACAATAATATATATATTTTAAGAGAAAACTGCAAAATGTATCCAACTATAGATTAATTCTCTTGTCTCTTTTTAACCAAAACAAGGTGTGATAGCACCGCCCTTAGTAAACATGGTTGAACTATGTGCATTATATTGCAGTACTAATAAACACTAATCATAAGATTTCAATGCAACAAATCCATTTACATGTGAAGGAACAGGTGCCAATATATGCTAAATACCGTTGATAATCACAATTCTTAATGGCAGCAATCAAACTTAATCATCATGATGAAATCTCAAATCATTATGAAATCTACGTGAAGTATTTAGCTGCAAATCCATAGCAAATGGCTCAGAGAAAAAAAGTTGACATTGTTCAATTGTCAGAATGCAATCACTACCCAAGTGGTTTGTGGCCCTTTTTTCAGGGCCCTGTTTACAATGCTCTCATGGTTGACTAAATTGGTCATTGCAATACCTTTTGACCTAATGAGCAGTTATTCAGTTGGTAAACATATCAATCCTGTGAATTATGCTTACTTATTATACAATTAACTATTTGCCTGTAGCCAGTGATCATTAATTCCATGAATTTGATAACATTGGATTATTTTTATATTTAGCAAATATTATATTCCCTAAAATTGTACATTCTGTACGAAATGTTCATTTTTTTCCCTCTTTGTAAAATGTCAAAGAATAGAAACTTGCAATCATTTCTGCCAGAGGAATCCGACATTTGGCTGACCTAGTTGGCAAGGAGTTTATTCAATGTTACCATCAAGCTGCAGCTTAAAATGGCCCAGTTGCTGTTTTCTCTTCAGATTTCTTTGTCTCACGTAAAAATTATTTTCTTATTATTTACTGATGCATTTTTACACAGGAAACCTTTTTTTAAAACCTTTTAAACCTGAGATATAAGCTTGAAACTAATTAACATGGTATACAAAAAAACAAAAACAAAATATATGATATAAGAAAAGAAAGCCTCTTTGATGACATGGTTATTATTTATTGAAGATTCCAGTTCTGACTAATATGGAAAACATGAAGAGTCAAATAACTGGACCAGATACATTATTGCCCTTCCTACATTTGCAAGATGTCTATCCAAATGCACACGAATCAACCATTCCACATACTACTGGGGACCTATATATTTTATTGTACATCAACTTGTTTATAACCTCATTCAGCACTGCAGAAAATGTTGGCACTTCACACATACTTATATTTTATTGCATACTCATGTTTTTGACATATGATTGGCTATGTTTCTTCATTTTACATAGAAATTGGTAATGTACCTGGATTCTTTGATGGACATCAAAAGTCTAGCAATTTTTAAGGTATGATCAAAATGATCACATAATCACTGAACTGTGTGGAACATTCTAGATATACATTAATTACTGGGTTAAACACTTATGAAGCATGTTTCTAACACTGTATGCATCTTCTTCAATTTAAGTCAAAGAAAAAATGACTTAAAATTGTTAGAATCGAATAATGAGAAGCATTTAGGTTGTGCACTTTTCCACATAGTTTGATAACTCCAATAAATATTGCAATTGGTTGATATGAGTGGGCCATAATATAAATATTTTCACAGGAAAGCTGTTCTGTTATTCTGCAATCTCAGTTACTATAGTAAATGGCAAGCTTGCATGGGAAGAAATTTTGATCACCTTCAGTGAACAATGAAATGAAATACTGTTCCTTGATTTGAAATAAATGTATGCATGTACATTTTGTCTTTCACGTGAAGTCAGCCTAGTACTGTAGGTAACCAGGCCGAACCTAAATTATCCTAACAAAACCAGAGAGGGCAAAGATGTATTTTTTCAGGTGTTACTTCCCTCATTATGAGCTGTCTAGATGCATCTTCTATTCCATTTGAACAATAAGCAAAGCATTTGAATATATTTCATAGAACTTCCCATATGCAATATACAGTTGCAAATCCATCATAGATATGTGCATATAGATTTCACAGATGATGTAAAAAAACAGCCTGGTGAGGTGAAATGTATTCAAGATTTAAAGTAAATGCTGGGCTTAGGAAAGCTGGAATATGTTAAAGGCATGGGTTTTTTTTTTGTTTGTTTTTTACAAATTACACAGTACTTTTCATTATTGTTGGTGATATATTTTCGGTGTTGTTTTTTTTCCCCTCCCTTTAGTTTTGAGATGCGATTATCTGGGATGCCATTATTGAACAAATAATTACAAGCTTGTAAAAGCGTGTAATGCTTGTAAATATAACACCCGATAAAGAATGGGAATAGAGTGAAAGGAGTTCAAAATAGAATTTCACAAAGGTTTTAACCTGCTATAATCAGATGAAGTAAGAAATACTCTTTATAGAAGTAATATGTGGTTAAACATTAGAGATGGATGTGAAATCAACAGATTTCCAGTGATATGACCGACAGGATGGAACATTTGCAAAGTACAATGGTAGAAGTGCCAAGATCTTTTCTATAACTCATTTGCCAAACTAATAGAAAATAGTGATTTCTTGTTAACAAATTCTCATGGATCACACTTCATTATGTTAATCCTTAAAACACTTCTTTGACTGCTTGGCTTTAGCAGCATAGAATAGGTCAAAGATAACAGCATTTTTGAGTCTGTTTTGGTCTCCAGATTTGAAGCTATTTCCTTTATAAAATGCCTGTCAGATCCAAGGAACCTAAATAGTGATAAATAAACTCTGACTTATGGATTGTGGACTATAACATCAAGAAGGTTTGGGATTGCACCATGGAATTCAGACAAAAATACGCTTTTGTGGCAACTGTTTTCACTAGAATTGCAACCTATAAGCTCTACTTATGTTTATAATCAGACTTGTTGTTATGTGTAGTGATGCTTTAGTTATGTTTTGCCACAATGGGGTTATATTTTTGAGTCTATGACACCAGGTTTTAAAAGATCACGTAATTCACGCATTGTATATTTAATGTGTTAAACAAAAAGCGAGTTGGATTTTCTTTTTCTATTCTGCATACATAGAGGTTTTGGTAAATAATGTATAAAAAAAACAAAAAAACTTTTCACAAAACCATGGGAAATATCCACATGATACCAGCATACCCCAGACAAGATTTAGTTCCTTCATGTCTTGTAAGCAGTCATGTAGATAGAAATCTTTTCTAAATCACTTTTTATCTCTTTTCATGTCAAAAAAGACATCAGAAAACTCTGGTTTCTCCAAAGCATATCTGTGTTATAGGATTGAGCTATTAACCTTTTCGGAATCAAGCAGGTGACAACACTTTATGAAACATTGTGTTATGAAAGCCTCAAATGAAAGATTAAACCTACATATGCACTGATGCATCCTGGGGCATAATTGTTTCCTTTTGAAATGTCCAGCAAAAGCTGTGAGTCACCTAGTCCTATAGATGAGATTTTTCAGTTTTCCCAAGTCCAATTCTAAATCACTGTGAGCCCTGCCCTTATATCTCTTTACATTTATCACCTAGTTCTGCTTTCTCTGCCTCCTGTCTGCATAAGTCATACGTCATTGTATTTGTGTGACAGTTTGTTTCCAAGGCTAACTCTTTTACCTATCAGTCCAGAGGTAACAAGTTGGGATGGCTTTACAAGCTAACTTGCACGCTTTGTAGATGACTTTATGTCTCTTCTTCAGGCCTATCGCTAAGAGGCTAAAGTATCTCTTCTAAAAGGTTCACTCCAGTCTGAAAACAAGTACAAGTAAATTGTATAAAAACAAGTAACAAGTAAATGTATATCACGGGAGGAGTATATCATCTTGCCTCTTTACAAGACCTCACCTTGAATATGTACTACAATTCTTGGCACCAGTCCTTAAAAAGGATATTATGGAACTAGAAAATGTACAAAGGAGGGCTACAAAATTAATAAGGGGATTGAAGGATCTTAGTTATGAAGAGAGACTTAAAAAATTGCATGTATATACGTTTGAAAAAAGGCGTCTCAGAGGGGAATATGATAACATTATATACATATGTACAGAGCCAATATAAAGAGCTCCCCAAGGACCTGTTCATTAACAGAAATGTACAAAGAACAAGAGGTCACCCCCTGAGACTAGAAGAGCAAAGATTTCATAGACAGCAGAGGAAGGGATTCTTTACGGTAAGGACAATAACGTTTTGGAACTCATTGCCAAGAAAGGTGGTGATATCAACAATAGATGCATTTAAAAATGGTCTGGGTGTTTTTTTTTGTGTGTTTTTTTTACAAATACAGAACATTCAAGGCTATTAATAATACAATAACCATTAATAATAGAGCTTCTAATCCAAGGAAAAATCTCTTTTGGACTCAAGAAGGAATTTTTCCCCCTAGGAGGCAAAATTCTAAATAGCTTTCTTAGGGGTTCTTTAGCCTTCTTTTGGATCAAAAAAGCGGGAATGCTAGGTAGAAAGGTAAACTTGATGGACTTGTGTCTTTTTTCAACCTAAATTTCTATGTTGCTATGTAAAGCTGACACTGAAACTTAATATGTTCAAGGATTATTTTAAATTTTAATTCTTTTTAGCATTATTCTAAACTGATTTCCATGCAGTAGAAACAAAGCAAATGAAGAAAAGGGAATTGAAAGAGAATCTTTAGTTTCTTCCACAGATTTGTATAAACCAATCTATACAATGTTGTATACTATCTGGTGCATCAATCATTTGTTTTCTGAAGCATCCCTTTATGTGCACATACAAAAAACACAGAATGAAAAATTGCTCACATCAGCAAATTTACAATGCCTTTGTTGACAAAATAGATAAGATCATTTTAGTCAAATATTGTATTATCAGAACTAGGTAATAATGTGATGGGCAGTATGACAATTCACATGAGTCATAAACATGGAGGTGTCAAAAGGTGTTGTAGGGGTCAGTCAGTACACTTTGTTTAATATGTGGAAGAAACAGACCAACCACTACACAACTGGTTTAGTTCCCATAGGCATTCTTCAATAAGAACAAAACAGATATAGTGGTATGAGAACATGTCTGTCAAAAAAAGCTGTAGGCAACAACATAATTAATGTTTAGTTAAATAATTGCATCAAGTGTAGCTGTTTACAGAAATACTTTAATGAAACAATACAAATAAAGTGACTTATTGAGCCCGTATAATTGGAAGGCAGATAAAGGATGATCTGGCCCAAGATGCCAAATATTTTGGTCGGAAACTAGAGCTATACAGAGCAAAAGAGGACTCAGTAATCTACTTTGTTTGTATTATTTAATGTATTTCTATTTAAAATGTCAATACAAAGTAACCTCTGAGTAAAACAAAAGTTAACCTTTTCTTACAGCTGTCCTTTAAGTTCATGCTTGAGTTTAATAGCCCTTTTCCCAGTTTTGGTCATGACAGATAATTTTTCTAACACTACAAAATTATGGATGAAGCTTTTTACCATCTTAACAGACACCCTAACCATTACATGTGAATAACATTTGAATGTTACAGGGATCTGACCCATGTCACTTGGTCTTATTGCCCAATACAAAGTGGCCTTTTTTGTTAACAAAGAAGATACATTGGGCTCTGTTCAATGACCTGAGGTATTTTATCTCAGGTAATAGAATTTCTTATTGCAGTCTATGGTTTATAAAGTTGAAAACTAGTGATAAGGGATCATTCAGATCAT
Organism: Pelodytes ibericus; assembly: GCA_036172795.1. Taxonomy (NCBI): domain Eukaryota; kingdom Metazoa; phylum Chordata; class Amphibia; order Anura; family Pelodytidae; genus Pelodytes; species Pelodytes ibericus. Next base: position 115,166,150 of record CM069858.1, read on the forward strand.
TGAATAGACCTTAAAATGTGTAATTACAAACTTGAACTCTAATTTCCCCATTAGTGAATAAAGATATCATTTAGCAAGAAGAATTTCTTAATATTATATATACTAACTATTTAATAAATGGCACTTTCAAATCTGCCAATATCAGTTAAAAATTGCAGTTAAAGGAATTAACACACCTCAAATAAACAGCATTTTAGAGAGCAATCTTTATTACTAAAATAGCAGTGTACAATTGCTTTATTGCTCACATAACCAAGCTTACTATGAAACTCAAATATACCCAAAGCATTTTTCATTAGGGAACAAATGGGACAAGCTGTAGCTCATATTTATACTTCCTTCCTGTGCCTTGAAGTGTATGCCAGTAGAATGAATTAATTAATGAAAAAGCAGAATGTAGAGAAGAGACACAGGTGCATTTTGGGTGATACAGGAGATTAAGACAAGATAAACATGAGAATGCATATGACAAAATAAAGGCGCAGGTGATAGACACAGAAATGGTCACCAAAAGTCAATTCCACAGAGTATTATGAGATATACTAGTACTTAGATACATGAATAAATCATGGTTGTGAAGAGCTTTATTTTTCGATCTAAGATCCTAAATTATATTACACATGGCATTACCTTATTCAACTCTATTGTATAGAATGTGGAAATGGTATGCTATGCATGAAATCACATGCTTTAAAAATAGCATCCCATAGTGAATTTAATTATGGGCCCATAAAAACCCTGAGAGCAAATAGTCAACCTTTTTACACCTGAGATCCATAATTATGGAGACTGCTAGCATGATAGAAAGGCTTAAAATGATTCACTATGGACTGCCAGTCACTGGAGAGGTAAAAGAGGACAGCATTTTGTTTCTCAACTATAGAACTGATAAAATATCTAACCATAAATGTTAACATCCGAGTATGCTAAGCAGGAAGCATAGTGTAGAGCAAGATCATATATAATCATAAAGGTTTGTCCAAGGTCATTCCAGAATGGTCCAGCCTACATGATCTTAAGATCAAACATATTTATATTCATTAAAGAACTGCCTGTTTATAAAAGAGTTACCAAATGTCATTGTATGACAATTACAAAATAGGAACAGTGCTGATTTATTCTGGAAAAAAAAATAGTATTGCATTATGCATTTTTGTCTCCTCTGTTACATGGGGAAATGAGAAATACAGAAGCTTAGTATGTAGGATGTGTAATTATTGACATATAACCTGCTTGGTATTTAATCATTCAAGACAGATTTGTTTGACAATAAAGAGGCATCTCAACTGAATTAGCAATGCTCCTTTCTCCAATTAGTATCCACCACAAACAGGTTACAAAGTTCTATCCAATAAATCACCCTCCCTAAAAATCCCACTGAACAACTGGCCCTGACATGCTCACATGGCTGTATGATAGTACTGTTATAATGACATTGAAAAAAAGCTAACAGGGCAAAGATTTATTTAAGATACTTAGAGCTCTAGTCACTAGGCTGCCACTTGATTTTCTAAGTCCTAAGAAAACACATACACTCTATATACATAGAAATCATACATATAGCATTACAGTGAGGTTTTGTAAGTGCCACTATGTTTAACCCTTTCGGGACAATGGACTTGTCAGGCACGTCCTGCAGTGAATCAAGCGGTTTTCGCAATCAACAATCGCGAAAACCGCTTTAACGCTGCTGGTCTATTGCCTCGATGCTGAGGCAATAGCCAGCACCAAAATTAATTTACTGGGGCACCAACGATCGCCCCACGGAGCGATCGTGGGAGCCATGCTGCTCCGTCAATATGGCAATGCCCTCTGGTGGTCTGAGCTTCGGAAGTGAAAGTTAATTCACTTCCGTCGCTCTGAATATGCTGCTTGACTACCCCTAGAAGTAGCCAAGGAGCGTAGCAATGTAAAAATGAGCTTAAAACTGGTTATATAGTTAGATTAGCCTATAGGGTTAAAATTAAATAATTTTTAGCATAAGGGATAGGGTTACAATTACATTAAAATTAATATATATTAAGGGATAGCATAAGGGTTAGAGTTGGGGTTAAATTTAGTGTTAGGGTTAAATTTTGGGTTCGGGTTGGGATATGATGAACATAATGGTATCTAATGAAAGCCCTTCTTATGACGATAAAAACAACATATAATTTGTGTGGGTACAGTATGTGAGAAAGAAGAAAATTGCAGCAGAACACAAACACCCCAGAAATGTCAAAACAGCTATTGTCACCAAGGGAAAGTCAAGGTGAAAATGTCTTGTCACTAAGGGGTTAATATTATGAGGAATTGCAAAACCAAACAAATGAAGAACTCTTGGCTTCCAACACAGCTTAGTTGGATGTGTAGTTCTAAAAACCATAATGTTTTCTTTTAAAGAGGGTGAAGGTCATGCTAAAAGTTTAATTTGCCTATAGCACCGATTGTGCACCATTCAAAAGGTATTTGCCCATACTCTTTGCAAAAGCACAGACCAGTGGCCTTTTCCCCTGATGATGGAGTGTTTGGTGTCACAGACACCTAAAAGGTTTCCAAAAGAAAAATGTACTCCCTAGGAAAATTATCCAAAACCTGTTTTAATCAGATAGAAGTAATCTAGTAATTTGCCAATACTTTCCATTTTACAAATCCTGCAGTTGAGGTGCAGTGGTTACAACAGATAGCATATATTTACTTTGTGGCACACTTGAAAGTGGAACATTGTATCAGTTCCTCAAAATTATAAACCATCTATAGGTTAATAAGTGATAAACACATTCAAATTATATGTGACCATTCCTTTTGATTATTCCTGGATATGGCCAATATCCATGTTTCGTCAAACAACTGGGTAAAATGTGTAATAAATGTTAAGTGTACACAAATCAACCTCCACCTGTCATGTGAACATATTTATACTTTGCAACAATATGCAAAATATTGCATGCTTTGCAATATCAAAGTACAGCGCTAAATGCTTAATTTAGTGGTATAAATACTATGAATTGCTTAATGGATTTGTAGGAAGGTTCAGTTGGACAGTATACCTGTTTTCAAAGAATCTGCTTGCTTTAGTACATGCTTGAAACAGAACAGATACATCAGTCATAGTAATCTCCATTACAGAAGCTCACACCATAAATGCTAAGATTTCCATGACAAAATACAGTTGCATTCTGTTTTGTTAATGTAAGCTCTGGAATTACACACTGTTTTTTTTTCCAGAATCAATGTGAATCTGACCTGAAACTGGAAGGAATCATCTTTGATCTTTCGGAGATTTAATGTTTAACGCCCTTGATCCCTGTCAAAGGGCTAACTCTCTAGCTACTCTTCCCCAAATCTCTTCCAACAATATTTATTCATAGAAAGGAGAACCGAGTTTAGCAGTCTTCCATAGAAAATGTATCTCACAATCCTATGTTGCTGTAACAACACACAATTTAACTTGGTATCATACATACACCAGTTTCAAAGTATAAAATAATTTAATTTGCACACATCATAGAAAAACACAAATACCTTATTGATTGTTCAGCCACCGGGTTTAAAACTAGTTGATAAAAAGCCATCATTAGTATTTAACCCTTTGTGGAATATAGAAGACCAACATATTTATTGGGCATGCACAAACATTCAATTAGCCTCTTGGATATTGGAAGCATCAATAAACAGCTCTCTAGAGAGTAACCCGGTCAGAAGCCGTGGAAGTCACAAAAAAACTAATTGAGCTTTATTTCAGCATCTGACTAACATAAGGAAATCACATCTAGAGATGTAGAATAATGTATCCAAATGTAATTAAAGTGTATTTTCCCCTTTTAATGTAAACACTGAGAATGTATAAATAGCAACTTCACATTGTATTCTCCATACCTAGTGCATGATATTAAATTATTAACTTATTCTGTTCTTATTCTATAATAACATGTAATATAGAACATGTACATTCTAAAACATACAAAATAATGTAGCTGGTTGTTAGTGTTGAATAGGACTTTCATCCCCCTTCGGTTTTCTTAACCAGTCCTAGGTTTTGCACAAACAAACCGTTGCCATGGTGCCATTTAACTGGAAAAACAATATGTCTAGTATTGCATGTGCCAGAAAATAGATGTTTAATATCTAGATGTTAACAGTGTGATAACTGAAGGAAAATATACACTAGTGGGAATAGTGGGAAAAACTATAACTGTATTATTGCAGTGGATACTGAACGCATCTGACCATTTTAAATCAGTCTAATTAATGATTATGTCTATGTTAGAGTGCTGGATTGGTTAAGCTTAGTGTTAAAATAGTGTCCCATAAATCTTTATGTTAATGAGATGTGAAAAGTGCATACATTTTATTTGCATACCAAAACATTTAAAACATTCTCAACAAAACAATATGCACCAAATCCATTTAAAAGTTGCAGATACAACCATAAGCTTAAGGCCAGTTACATGAGTGGCATTTCACCGATCAGCCATAACAGTATGATCACCTGCCTAAAACTGTGGATTGAGATCTGGGGAATTTTGCTTTGTAGAAGGGCATTTTATCCTGCTTAAAGAGGCCAAGACCATCAGGGAATACCATTTCCATTGAAGTGTGTACATGGTCTGCAACAATGCTTAGGTAGGTGTCAAAGTAACATCCACATGAATGGCAGGACCCAAGGTTTCCCAGCAGAACATTGCCCAAAGCATCACACTGCCATAGTCACCTGTTAGTGGCCATAATGCTATGGTTGATCAGTGTATATAACATGTATGGCTTCATTTTAGAACAGAGATAATAGTAGAAATAAAGAAAACATAATAATAATAATTTACCATAAGATTAAGTGATCATTTGTTGTTTTCAAATTGGTTAAAATCACAGATATACACATACATATACCTATAGCTTTGTATCAAGTTATATGTGCTGTATATGTTCATATATCGTGTTCATCTATAATGTATGGATAATTGTGATAATGTCTAGCATTATATTTCTTCTTTAAATGTACTTTTGACTTCATTCATGATACTGTACTTTGAATGTGAATACCAAACCATAAAGTGTAACTAAACATGCCTCTCTGTAAACTGTAAACTGACAAGCATTCATGTGATGCAACAAGGTACCATTTTGCACAGTATGCTAGATTAAAGTCATTTTTCCTGACATGGCACTATTGTATTCTATTGGGTCACTTCACAAACAGGTAAGTTAAGATGAACATTCCATCTTACAGACTTAGCTATATGGTGTGAAGGGACAAATGTGGTTAGCGTCTCCTACTAAAAGAGCTCAGATTGACATGTTCAATATCGTGATTGTTCTACTTTCTATGTTTGGAAATAGTATATTTATGATAAACAAAAGAACTTCAATTGAGTATTTATAGTTACCAATCCAAATGCAATAAGATGTATTAAATAAGCTAGTATTTACACAAATGCTAGACAGATATAGTTTGGAACTTGTCAAAGCCTGTTCCTCTACCATTCCATTAACACGTGCAATTTCAATATAGTAACTAAAAACAAAATAAATTTCTATGAGCAGGATGGACATAACAGACTAAAGAAGTAAAAATGATTAATTAAGAATTTCTATTGATTCTTCTAGCTATGATTATGAGTTTACCGTGGAAGAGAGTGAATACAGGAAAAACTTGACCAAACAACATGTCAGAATTTATGTGGGTGTATAAATGTTTTTTTTTTTTTTTTTTTATCCTCTAAAAGGCATTCATCTACTTTCATTGATAGAATGTATTTATTTATTTGCAAAAATGATGTATCAGCTCATAATATGCTTATTACTTTTAAGGTTTTAAAGCAAACTTATTAATAACTATTTTTGATAAACAGATGTGATGATTTGTTTGAACATAAAAAATGTATTTGATAACTACTTTTAATAAACATGAGTATTTTATTATATATTACAGTGTTATGTTAAAATGTATTTTCCCCTTAGGAGGGGCCAATTTACTGGTATGAATTTAATAGTATTGCTATCAGTTTATTATACTGACTGATGTAGGTAGCACTCAAGGGGACATTCTATCACATTCAACACCTTCTATATGAATACATATCATACTACAAAAATTGATACCCCTCCTCAAAATAATAATTACAGTCAGTAGATGGTGTTAACAATAAATATGGTCATTAAAAGTTTATGTCTATAATATACTGATGAACCATCTGGCCTTGAAGACTATAATATGCAATATGTTGCTCATATCCAGAGGATATGAGGAGATACAAATATCATATATTGAATACATAAGAAGAGGGCATGAACAGTATTCTAAGAATTGCATACAGGATATGTTATATATCAGTCGTATTTCAACTCTGTTATTTTTTTAACCTTTTTGAGATGACTGAGAAAGACTAAAATATGTTATAGTACATTGTGCAAAGATTAGACAGGCATGGGATTGCAATTATAAATTACAATGCCCTTTTCTTAGTTCACAGCTCTATTCATCTTCCTGAAACATTGAGAGACAGATTGGACATCAGGGGACGGATTAGCCACAGGACGACCTGTATTTCTGTACAAAAGCCTAAGTGCGGAAAATGGCACCCTGTGTCACCCATTCTTCACTTCCTGAAGAAAACATATTCATGAAAATGGGCCTTTAAACAGCTCTTTCCCACTCATCTCAGAACAAGCACGGATTGTTCCCACTGCTCACATCAAGTCAATGTTACCATCAAGTCAACTTCATTAGAAAAGCAGTGCCATGCAAACATTTTACTAGACAATAAATTGAATTTGCAGGTAACACTTAGCCAAAGTTTTAAAGATGTCACATACTACATCGCTGATTATATTATCCTAGTATAAAAAGTATTAATCTAGCAAAACCCTTATTCCATTTAATCTTTTAATAAAAAAGAAGTGAGAAGGCAAATGTATTTCTTGTCATTATATTAAGCATGCTGCTTCATATATTTTACAAAACTACTTGATCATTTCAAGACCAAATGGTTTAATATTAGATACCATACTTTAAAGTGTATATGCCACATGAAAACTAATACAACTGTGATATGATTAAGAAATATGTTGACAAGTCTATAGTGTATCAAATTGGTACCTAGATATTGCACATCCATACATGTATGGAGCCTGAGGCAACCAATGACAACGATAGGGTCTTAGAGATTGATGTTAATTTTCTGTTGATAAACAAAAGTATGAGAAAAGTCTTACTAGAGTATTTTAAGACATTGCATGTACATGTTGTGTTTACTTGCAAAGACAGACACAAATGGCGAGAGAAAAGTTAGGCAATGGAAGCTTAACTCTTTATGTGTCAGAAAACATAAAATAAAATGCACATCACTTAGGCAACCAAAAGATCAGAAAAATATATTATAACTCAACTGCCCCAAGAGCGAACTATATTTACAGTGTGTATTCCAAACCATCTAGTCATCAAGTAAATCATCCATCCGTAATAAAAACAGGCATGGTTTCAGACTATTGTTTAATTTGCCACAAGCTCGGCATGCCAGATTCATAATATAAATATATATATATATATATATATATATATATATATATATATATATACACATATCAATCCATTAAAAAGTAATTTTGCACAACCACTGTAGTGTGGACCAAAGACACACTATGCTCAAGTGATTTACTTGGCATGGTTTGTTACCAATAATCCAATATACTCGGATGCCATTTCATGTGTATAATGTAGAGGTGATTATAGCACTGATCAGAGAACTGGAAACCCTCTTGCATAGTGTCCAATTTCCTGTCCATCACATATTTTATGCAGAGTATTTAACATGATCTCAAATATATATGGGAAATATGCACTTGCCCTTTGTAAACATTAAATGAAAACGACACTGGTGTATCTCATATGCAGATGATGTTAATTAAAAAGTCATGGTATCAATTCATAAAATGATTCTTGCTAACTTTTCAAGACACTTGTTTTCAAGGATCACATTTCTGCACCACAGGAAACATCACTTTCTAAGCAGGATCATCTTGACATTTAAAAAATGGGTGCTTCAGTAGGAATAAAACACAGGCGCAAATAAGAACATTTTAGCCTATTTAATGTGCAAACAAGCTACAAAAAATATTATTTATATAATGTGTGTGTCTGCACAAGCATGCTGTGATTACTTATTATTGATGTCAGTTGTCATATCAATAAGCAGTGCTTGTGAGTGTAGGAGACAGAAGAGATATATAGATAGATAGAGAGATAGATTGATTTACTTTAGACACAATTCAATAGCACACATTTCTACAGAGAAGCTGTATGTTTAAGTAAACACCTTATGCTCCAAGCCAGTTAACTAACCACCCGCACATTAACTGACACATATTGATAAAAGACTTCATCCTCCTCTTTAAATAATAAATAGATTTGTGAGAAGCATTTATTTACCATTTCCAATCAAAACAAGACTTTGACCTAAAAATAATACCCTGCATAGTAGTTTTCACTGCACATCTTGGCAACAACCCTAATCACACTAAAGATGATGATAAAATAAAAGCATTCAGCAATACTTTCCTATGTGGTTTGTTCAGAAAATACCAGAAACCTCAGCTGAACGTCAATATAATAAATACTGCTATAGCAACAGATGTGTTTCTTTCATTTTTCTTATTCCTGGTCAAAAAAACAATCCTGGGAGAAAACGGTGTTAACCATTTGATTGTGGAAATGGAAGCAGAGGGACAAAATGCACTGCTAAGCAAATCCAATAGGTTAAGGGAACAAATCATCTGGAACTGAATAGGTTAATAAATACGTCTCAGCAATATTGCAACAAAGGCAGTGCCTGTTAAATTGCGTTCCCCAATAAATATGTATTATATTGTGGTACAATAAAGGAAAACATTGTATATATATTCTTCCAGAATGATAACATTGTACATAATATTAAAAGGTCAGTTGGAAATGAGGAACAGGACATTACTCCATAAAGAGAATAATGCTGTTCTGATTTTTATTCACAGTTTTGGATGTACTGATGGTATATTAAATGTATTTATTATATATATACATATATATGACAGGATAAATGTTTAAGACAAAGTTTAATGGGAATATACAAGTACAATTGTTGTAATTGTAAGCTGGTTAAATGGACAACTCCACAGTATAACCCGTTCCTTAGAGTCTAAGAAAATAAAACTATATACATATATAGCGATCACAAAACAATTGGCAACAATTCAATGGGGAGTAATTGAACCGGAAACCTGAAAAGATACGATGCATTTTCTGCAGGCTGTGTGACTGCTAATGGGAGGCTATTTCCTTCCATTAACCTTTAGTACAGAGAATTTCCAATGGGGTGAGTTAATAGGAAATTACCACCCAAAATGCAGTTCAATTAGTTAGTTTTGAAGCACTGAAGGAAAGACTGTGCTACTGAATGGTTTTGGGGCCTGAAGCTGAGCTGCAGAGGGTTTGGTGGGTCCTATTTGCACTCCTCTGCCCTTTTCATAGAACTTTAGTGCCATCTATTGAAAACTTGCTGAATAAAAGGGGATCAGGGCACCTATTGATCTGGATTCCAAACAAGCCAATTACTCAATGTTATTTTTTTTCCATCCAAGGCTAGGCTGGGAGTCCTTCCACCTGCAAAAGATTTAAGTACACAGTGTACATCTCCAAAGCCCATCTTCAATGTTAATTGCTCCTACTGCAGAAAGCCTCTTATTACCACCATTCCTTTGTACGTACAGCTTTCATCTTACCGCATTCATAATCATAGTACCTAATAAGATAGAACAGCTTTTGCTATATGAATGGACTAGAGAACCAGTGAAGGCAATCCTTTGCCACTCCAGATGTTGTGAACTATGTTTTTCACGATGCTCAGCCAGTCGGATGGTTGGATGAGTATCATGTGAAATGCAGTCCATAGCAGTCAGAGTGCCAAAAGGCTAGTTCTCACTGGACTAGACAGAGTTCACGCACAGACATTAAACAACCCAATGCAGAAAACCAGATAAAGCAAGAGGGGTTATATTTACCTTCTTTAAGGAACTGGGAGTGGATAACAAATATAAGAAAACAGCAGATAGCCGCTCCTGCTAATGCCCATAAAGCTTTCAAGAGCTGCATGTCGCTTTCCAACTCAGCAAATAGCCAGAAAGTAACACAGTGAATCCCCAACACCACAACAATGCATCAAGGGCTCCTCAGCCTCCAGAATTGCTGTTAAAACCAAAAAGAGCCCCAGATAGTGCCGAGCTGGCTCACACTAAAGTCTCAGGCACCATTCTCAGCTGGAGGGATGAAATGATCCATGAATCAGCTATCTGTTCCTCGGAGTTGGCCGGGGGCAGGCTGGTGCAATAGATAGGAGCCATCAATGATCGCCTTCTTGTTGTGCAGTGGTCTCCCCGCGCAGACTGCTCCCCCTTTCTTTGTCGGGGGGCTGCGCGGCTGCTGTCTATTTTACTTCCACTCGATTTGTCTCGGTTTGCCTCGGTTTGGGTTGGGGCTCTCCCCTCCTTCCTCCTCTTCCACCCCCCCCTCTGTACTGCAACTTCTCGGAGGCTTGCGGTGAGACCCCTCTCATGCAGCAGGCTGGTCTATAGGGGGCTTTCCTTTACGTGTTGCTCGGAATAAGCTGCAGCACCATGGTGCTCAGATAACAACGCAGGAGGCTCCTTGTCCTTCCTAAATCCGTGTCCAAGTGTCCCTCCTTCTACTGTACAAATGTATGCCACTCTTTACTGCCACAGCTGCCTGCTGTGCCCTGTTTGGGGCTAGCCAAGCCTTGCCCAGTTCCTGCTTGGTTTGATTGGCTTAGCTGGGGGACCTGCCAGCAATGCTGCTCATTCCGATGCAATGATCCAGGGAAGGGCAGACTGCCTGCTTCTACATAGACATGCACGGTCCGCGATGATGCAGCTGTGTAGGATCCCTTACTGCTGCTTATTGCGGAGGCTGTTCTCCCTCCTTTTCTCTGGGAGGAAATCTTTTGATGCTGCTCACCTCCTAGTGCGTGTACACATTGCTCCGAGCTGGATGTTAATAGAGGTGTGTGGATGTCAGGGTTTGTCCAGTGCCTGAAGCTCAGTGCCACTGCCCGCTCCCTTCCGTATTATTTAAACACTGCTAGAGCTCGGCGCAACTTTCCCTCTGCTCGTCTCGTGACGTCACTACATGCCTCCCTCCTCTCCTCCCCAGCATTCTTCTACCCTATTCCTTGACCCCCATCATCCCCTTCCACTCACCCACAAAAGATAATGTCTGTCTAGTGATTTCAGACGTAGAAAACATTGCTATTCGTCATCAGCAAGCATTCCAGTATAAAACGTTACGATGATGGTACCCAATTGCCAGGTGGTGGTGGTGGTGGGATACTACTAATCATGGGTTTACTGTGCTCTGTAGAAATAGAGACATCTTACAAAAGAGGCATTATGATAGTGATTGTTAATCTTAAGCAAAGTGCAGTAATAGCAAAGTATCGCAATCTCAGTTGCGGTGGACACCATTTCCCATGACGCTCAGCCAACCCTCTGCTGGCTGAGTATTATTGGAATTGGAGTCCACAACAACTGCTAAAAGTTACCCGTTACTGCACTGTGATAAAAGAAGGACGCTCAGCCAACCCTCTGCTGGCTAAGTATTATTGGAATTGGAGTCCACAACAACTGCTAAAAGTTACCCGTTACTGCACTGTTATAAAAGAATCACGTGTAACATCGCTGAACTATTTGCAGCAAATCAATAAGTTGCTGAAGAGCTAGACTTTTGGATATGTCTAATTATTTCAATGAATGCTGCTCTTTCTAATGTCCACTCAAACCTCTTAATGAGGCTGGTATACAAAATCCACCGTCTCAAACCCCCCTTTCATTTCTTTGTTTTTCAATAGCCAGCTTATCCTTGTTTTGTTGCTTTGGCTTTGTTACTTGTTTTTTATTCAGCGAGGTAGTCTGTAGTTTTCTGTCTCACACGCAAGTTCTCTTATCAATACACATATTCTCTGGTTGTCTTGGACACATGTAGAAGGAAATTGTTTGAAGGCGTCTTCTAACAGACACTGAGGATTCCCAGGCAAGAAGGGCTGTGATTTTGTTTGATATATATTTGTTTAAGTGATCAGTACTGTATTACACCGTGTTTAGCTTTATTCATCTCCTTATTGTGTGATAATAAATCGGTCAACTTTATTGCATTTAACATAACACTAATGTTGTAAAGTGTTTCAGTTTTAAAGCACCAGGGTTAGCTTCAGCTTTTTGGGTCTTCACACTTGTGCCGGGTTAATCTGTATCCAAGAAGGGCTGTGTGTCCGAGCTACTGAGTACAGGTATTTTTTCACTGCCCACTATCGACACACTTTCCTGTGCACACTTGTGTTTTCTTATTCTGCGTAGTCACACATACCAACAAAGTGGTGGCATATACAGAAAACACTTCTGGGTCAAAGTCCTAAAGTTTCAGCAATCACCATGGAAACCATTAAGATCTTCCCATTGTTTGCTCCAATTTCTCAACCTAAGCTCACAATTGCTCTTTGTACCTCCTCTAAATAATACTGTGAGATCGTGCCATCATGCCCACACTACAAGACCACCTGCTTGCAACATGTACATTGCTACTAGTAACTTTATTTACAGGCCCTTGTAATTTTACACATATTTTACCTTAAGAGTGTCTTGTGCAATGTATGATTATTAAGATGGAAAGTAGAACTGTAAAATTTCAACTGTATCTTGTAAATGCAATAGTTACAGTAAGGTACTCCATAATACTGTTTAACTATGATGTAATAAATGTCAATTATAATCTTAATATACATTTTAATGAGAGTGGACCAGGCAACATCCATCAACTTCTTGAGATCAGAGATAGATGGCCATCAAATATTTCCGTTCTCCGATATCCAGACATAGGCTGAAATGTAACATGAGGTCCTTTTACATAAATTAAGGAATTCCTTTTATTCTACTTCATGTATGTATGTGTCTAAAAACCCATTTAATGAAACGTAATGGAAGTTCAGCAAATACTGAGTATCAAAACGCATTGACGTATCCACATACATTAATCCGTTGGGGTTAGAAGAATTGTATTTTGCAATAAGACATAGAGAGCTTTACCATTTAGCTTTCGGTGTGAGATGTTCTCACAGGACGTACAGCACTAGCTCTTTTGTGTAAAGTGGATAGTACAGAGAACTGTTGTGAACTATATTTCCCATGATGCTCAAACATTTGAATGATAAAGTAATCACTGTAGTTTGTGTCTGGCGCTGTCCACTGCAGCGGGTGCTGAAAATACATAGTCAGCACATGCAGTCCAGTAAATTCCTGTCTGTGTGTACACTCCAGCACTTCAACTGCAGTGAATTATAACTTGCATACCATTTGACTCAGCATGTAGGGTGTTATAGCCCAACTACTAACCTCTGGAGTGTCTAAGGGTGGCTAAGGTAAAATTTAAAACTGCAACTTATTATTATCTATTAATTTATTATTAACCTTATTCATCAATACTTAGTTTTCATAATCTGGACTTCTAGACTCCTCTTGTGAGCCAATCACAAAACTCCCATAGAGATGAATAGGACTTTTCAGTAAAGGTTTAACATTGCAGGTGAGTGCACACATGCATTGGAGAACCTCCATTAAGCTCTATGGAAACACAATGTGCATGCTATTTTTAATGGGGAAACTAGTGGGCAGGCTCAAAACTAAGCGTACAGCTGTATTCACAGAATTTCAAAGTCAGTCTAATTAATCAAGGATTATTTTGATTCCAAAGAATTAAATACTCAGGCACATCTCTTATTACTTCCTAAATTGTGTACTCCAATTAACAATACCAAGATTAGTGAATCCGCTGTCCATGTAACCTATCTTCCTATCCCAAACCTTCTTCACCCATTCTTCCTAAGATTGCAGCATATAATATGAACTTCAGATTAGGATCAGATTTCTGTCTTTGAAACCATGACATATTATATTTCATGGTCATAAATCCCAGCAAACTTTTCCAGTTTGTTTTGTTTTATCCATTCAATGATTACAAAGCACTGAGATAAACATGCCAGTCTTGCTATTGCTCGTGGGCAATCAATGAGCACATTTGTGTGTAATCATTTACACCCCTAACTACAATAACTGTGAAGATGTTAAAAGCAACACTAATAGCAGAAACAAACACATTGCATCAGAAAAACTGGAGATTTCAATGAAGCAGCAGGCACAAGAACAATTTAAATAGAGTGTACTGTAGCTGTGAAATGCCCTGCTGTGGGTATATTCAACAATGAATTGCTTTCTGTTCATCGCCTTCTCTTTGTCTTAACACATCAGCACATTTACATGTACAAGACTAAAATACAGAGACATGTGGAGTTGATGGGATTGCAGCCAATCAATTGAGTGCCTCCTAAGGGACTCTAAGGGTTAAACTAAAGCATAAATTTAACTAGGGCCTCAGTTCCAGTTACTACGAATTGCATATTTTATGTATGTTTCCAGGCATGTGTATTAATGTTTATGGGTAGCACACGGTAATCCTTAATTGTGATGCTTTATTAGTCATTTATTAGACACAATTTAGAAAATATTTATAAATCTTAATGATAAATACAGATATGCCATAATTGTACCATGTTAAATCAGTTCTGTGTCTTTGATAACAAACTGACTTATATAATGAACAAAAAATGCAGGTTACCTGCAAAAAGAAGTGAATCCCTAACTCTGCCGGCAAATTAAAGGGAAGACTTAGAATCAAGTGTATAAGGGAGCTCTATGAGGTAGTGTGTGGGAGGTTACATGAAAGAAAATGATTACAACTTGTGTGAGCTTGGATTTCTTCCATAGCTCTGAATTTCTTTCCAGAATTTTTTTTTAATGGACCCAAATCAAAAGGAAAATACAAATAAAAATTATAAATAAATTAAGTCTCCAATTAAACAAATATAAACAAAAATATAATATTGATTCAGCCCATTAATATGGAATAGACTAGCAATCAAAAAAGCTGAAGTTTTCATAATTTTATGTACTTGTTATATTGACCATTGTAAGGCAGAGCTTTTACCATATGATTTGTTTTCACAGCATGAAATGTTAGATTAACAAAATTGATGCCATGATGTGAACTATGTCCCTCTCTGGTTTTCTTGTCATTTGTTTTAAATGTTTGTTAAATTGAGTGTATGTCTTGACCGTTTGTGCCAAGTATTATATTAGTATAATGGATGTGGATATTAACATTTATCCAAGAAAATTGAATCTCAATTTCTGCAAATATATACTACAACATTTTATGTATATTTTGTATGTTTATAATAAAAAAAATACAAATAAATAAAGTTCACTAAAGTTCAATAAAAATTATTCATGATGATGAACTATTTGGTCCTAGTAAATAATAATACGTTTGCTATCCAAGAATCTGAATAGAAAACGCTCATACCAACTATAACTGGTGGTAGTGTAATTGGGCAGTTGAACATTGTCCAACTCTGTCATGTTGCATGCTGGGGACTGTATTTCATCCATCTCTAAATGAATGTCTGATCAAAACCTAAAACTTAATCTTGCTAAAATCTCATAATCTACCCTAACTCAAGCTCCTTTTCTATACCTGACATCACCGTTACAGTCAAAAATGCTTTAACTGTACCCACTGACCGATCTTAATGTCATTGGGGTTCTTCATCCCCATGTTCAGTCCCTGGCCAAATCCTGTTGTTTGAACCTAAGGAACATTGCATTCATTCACCCGTTCCTCAGCAAATAGGCTGCCAAAATGCTAGTTCACTTTCTTGCGATCTCTTATCTTATATTGTCTACTTTAATAGTCTCCTGACTGGCCTACCTCTGGTCCAGCTTTCTCCCCTGCAATCTTTTCAAAATGCCTCTCCACAACAGTAGCTCTGTCTTCCTATCGGAATAAGGAAGCTTACTGTTAATCTAACTAGAACAGCCATTAATAACCCTCTGACCAAACCCACTTATCTGCAACTCTCCCCAAGTACTGCAACCCTCTTCACTCACCTTATGTCTCTCCTGTCCCCCACTCCCTCTAGATTGTAAGCTGGTGAACTGGGCTCTATAAAACATGCATCAGTTTGTCTCTGTTGATGTAGCATAGTATGTAGTTCCACATTATGCTCTGTACACAGCACTGTGTAAATTATTGGCACTATGTCAATAAATGTAAATTTGATGTAATCATTCAGACAACATGAATTGAGCAGTATATCAGAAGATTCTAGAGCTGAATAAAAAAAAATTAAAACAACATACAGGTGGATATAAAAATTATTAATGAATTAACATTTTATGTTATGGACAACTTGGACTCTTGACAAAAAGTGTTAAACTGCTGATGGCTCAGTTTTATGTCAATAGTTAATATTCTATAACTGTGGTGTATTTCCATTTGTAATAGTCAAAGTCCAGAACTAATCCTTATAGAAAAGTGGTGGCAGGGCCTAAAATAAGGGATCTGTGTGGGCCTGTCAAGTTCTTAAACACTTCCAAACTCTCCCCACAAAGTTGGAAGCAAATGTCTTGGTATGCTGAAGCATTACAATTTCCCTTAACTGGAAGTATGGGGCCTGACCAGTGGCGTCCCGAGGAGGGTGCGAGGGGGTGTGGACCTCACCGGGTGACACCTTCAGCGAGGGTGATGCCTGTGCTGCTGGCAACCCCCCGCACCGCATCACGCTGCTTAACTTTTTTTTTCTGGCAGCCGTAACCGCTGAGTGGCACAATATTACTGGTATCTGAATGGCAAAATATTACTGGGCTCTGAATGGCACAATATTACTGGCATTTGAATGGCATAATATTACTGGGCTCTGAATGGCACAATATTACTGGGCTCTGAATGGCACAATATTACTGGGCTCTGAATGGCACAATATTCCTGGTTTCTGAATGGCACAATATTACTGGTATTTGAATGGCACAATATTACTGGGATCTGAATGGCACAATATTTCTGGCATCTAATTGGCACAATATTACTGGTATTTGAATGGCACAATATTACTGGCATCTGAATGGCACAATGTTACTGGTATTTTAATGGCATAATATTACTGGGTTCTGAATTGCACAATATTACTGGTATCTGAATGGCACAATATTACTGGGCTCTCAATGGCACAATATTACTGGTATCGGAATGGCACAATATTCCTGGAATCTGAATGGCACAATATTCCTGCCATCTGAATGGCACAGTATTACTGGCACCTGAATGGCACAATATTACTGACATCTGAATGGCACAATATTGCTGGCATCTGAATGGCACAATATTCCTGGCATCTGAATGACACAATATTCCTGGAATCTGAATGGCACAATATTACTGGTATTTGAATGGCACAATATTCCTGGTTTCTGAATGGCACAATATTACTGGCATTTGAATGGCACAATATTCCTGGTATCTGAATGGCACAATATTGCTGGCATTTGAATGGCACAATATTCCTGGCATCTGAATGGCACAATATTACTGGTATTTGAATGGCACAATATTAATGGCATCTGAATGGCACAATATTACTGGCATCTGAATGGCACAATATTACCGGTATTTGAGAGGCATAACATTACTGGGTTCTGAATGGCACAATATTAATGGTATCTGAAATGCACAATAATACTGGTATCTGAATTGCACAATATTACTGGGCTCTAAATGGCACAATATTACTGGCATCTGAATGGCACAATATTACTGGTATCTGAATGGCACAATATTCCTGGCATCTGAATGGTACAATATTCCTGGCATCTGAATGGCACAATATTACTGGTATTTGAATAGCACAATATTACTGGCATCTGAATGGCACAATATTACTGGGCTCTGAATGGCACAATAATTATAGCATCTGAATGGCACAATATTACTGGTATTTGAATGGCACAATATTCCTGGTATCTGAATGGCACAATATTGCTAGCATCTGAATGGCACAATATTCCTGGCATCTGAATGGCACAATATTCCTGGCATCTGAATGACACAATATTACTGGTATTTGAATGGCACAATATTTCTGGTTTCTGAATGGCACAATATTACTGCCATTTGAATGGCACAATATTACTGGTATTTGAATGGTACAATATTCCTGGTATCAGAATGGCACAATAATACTGGCATCTTAATGGCACAATAGTATGGGCATCTGAATGGCACAATTATACTGGCATAAAATTGGAGAAGTTAACTGTTATAGAGAGAGAGAGATGTCTGTATGTATAGATATGTATTGTTTTAGAATTGTACAATTGTCACCTCGTGGGGCTCCTGTGTGTTGCATAATTAATGGCGGTCCCATGTGTGGCATAATTATGGGGTGCTTGTGTGTG
This sequence comes from Pelodytes ibericus, assembly GCA_036172795.1. Lineage (NCBI taxonomy): Eukaryota > Metazoa > Chordata > Amphibia > Anura > Pelodytidae > Pelodytes > Pelodytes ibericus. Next base: position 115,184,510 of record CM069858.1, read on the forward strand.
GCATATTTATTGGGCCCCATGTGTGGCATAATTAAGGGACTCTTTTGTGTAGCATAATTATGGGGCACCTGTGTGTGTGTGGCATAATTATGGGGAACCTGTGTGTGTGTGTCATAATAAATTGGGCAGAGGTGAGGCATAAATAGTGGGGCTCTGGTGTGGCATAATTTATGGGGCTCCTGTGTTTGTCATAGTATGGGGCTCCTGTGTGTGGCATAGTTAATAGGCCATCTAACTGGCATTACTAAGGAATCTGTTTGGCATTGTATTGGAGGAAATCCAGTGGGGTGACACAATGAGTTTCCGCACAGGGTGACACCAACCCTAGTGATGCATCTGGACCTGACCCAACCCCTGAAAAACAGCCCCATACCATTATCTCTCCTCCACCAAACTTTACAGTTGGTGGAATGCAGTCAGGCAGGTAATGGTGACTCCAGGTATCTGTCAACCAAGACTCACCCATCAGACTGCAAAACAGGGAAGTGTGATTAATCACTCTTCAAACCACATTTACATTGCTGTTGTATGCAGTTATAATGTTTATTTGTTTGAATAAGCTTAATTAAAACACAAACCCCAAAATGTTCAAATACATAAAGGCAAACCCCCTGAGAATTTTGGTAATTTTAGGCCATTGAAAAACAAGTGTACTTGGGAAACAATAAACTAAGAATGTTTTGTGGATAATTATTGAACACTAATTTAATAAAGGAAATTAAAAAACTTAGCTGTGGAGAAAGGATATACACCTCACACGAATTTGCCCTAGAGAAATGGCACCTCAGTGGGTATAAATAGCTAAAAATAGAGAGATCTGTCTGCCATTTTAGAATCAACTAGGTATTTTTCCTTTCAAGCAATTTAGATATAGGTTTCTGCCTTTTCTTTGATGAACAGCAACAACAGGGATGTATAAAAGGTTGATGGAGTTGATTTTTTTTTCAAGCTAAATAACTAAATTACTTAGGGAAAGCTCATTGGCACAGCATCACAGCTAAAGCTCTTATAGTGCCATCCTTAGCCGCATCAACATGTTTTAACTGCAAATGCACTAAGAGTTGTATTGACCCAACTGAAGAATGGGGAAATGGGTTCTCCCTTCCCATGCCGGCAGTGCTTTGGGGATGGGAAAAGGTGCTTAAATAATATTTAAACATTTAAACCCCTAGTGTATTTATTGCCAATATTTCGTTTTATGCAATGACCCATGAAATACTACAGTCGTTCTTTAAATTACTGGACTGGAACCTACACTAAAATGTGTCACTGTTTTGTGTGTTTCTTATAAAATGTGCCAGGAATATGTTTTTTTTTAATACACTCTATCCGCATTTTATGTTTTATAAATCATATAAATTAAGTAGGTATTGCATACTCCAACAAGTCCCAAATAATGAGAAAATATACCATGGCCTCATGCAGTTCACTTATTAAATATAGCTCTGCAATGCATGCTACACTGGCTGTTGTTATTGTATCTGTGTCTACTGTCTAATAATTTATTGTTAAGTAAGGCAACAGTAAATTATACTCACTTTTTATTTTCTAATCAAAAAAACAGCATTATTTGTTGGGTTTGCACTATTAATTTAATGACTGGCTGAACATCATGGGATATGTGTAGCAAAAGAGCTAAACTATTTTTGGTTAGCCATTACTAACCTGGTTGTACATCAGGTAGGGAAACAAAAGGAAGACAAGGAAAAATCTATGCATGTGATTATGATACAAGCACAAGATTTATAATGCAATGTGACGTTCTCTTTATTATTTACCATGTTTACAAAAGTATCTTCTTCAAACTTGACTAAAAGCTAACATAGGCACTATAAATGGCACAATCCCACAAGACAGCACATACAAGGGTTGTTGCAAAGTAAAAGGCCTGTAATACATTCCCTGTCACTTTGAACATTTGCTTGTGAAATAACATTGCTTTAAAAATGTATACATACAGCAGGGGAATACACACAAGATAAACAAATAAGCGGCAAAATACCATAGTATTTGAGTGGAAATAATGTGTGTAAGGTAGCACTTTAGAAGGCCTGGTGATCTCTGGACAAAGTGCACAGAGTACAAGAAATGGCCCATCAGTGTTTCCTTTGGTCATGTCAAAAATCCCCTTAGCATGAAAATGTTTCATTCAAGGTACAGGCTTGCATCACATGCCACCTATTATTTATGCCTGAGCCCCCACAGACTACAATTAGATTCCTGAATAATTTCAACTGCTGGGTCCTTCCGGCTTCATCATAAAAGTCCCAGCAGTCCTGCCGGGCGGCAGCAGTGGAGGTCTGTGCTCATCGCGCAGACATCCTCCGCTGCCCTGCTAGCCACCAGGGAGAATCGGGCAGCCGGGGATGTCTGCACAATACATGCTGCCCGACACGTTCGTCTATTATGACGGACCGGCTGTCATAATAGAAGGAGGTGTCGGGCAGCATGGAGGATGCCACTAGCCACCAGGGAAAGAAACCAGGTGAAGGGGGGAGACACAGACAGACAAGGGGGGGGGGGGGGGAGAGACACATACAGACAAGGGGAGGGAGGGGGAGACACAGACAAGGGGAGGGAGGGGCAAGAGATAAAACGGGAGGGGGGGACAGAGAGAAAAGGGGAGGGGAGGACAGAGAGAAAAGAGGAGGGGGATAGAGAGAGACAAGGGGATGGGGGATAGAGACAGACAAGGGGAGGGGGGGGAGACAGACAAGGGGAGGGGGGAAGAGACGAGGAAGGTGGAGAGAGAGAGAGAAGTTTGGGGGGCGGGAGACAACGATGGGGGGGGGAGAGACAGCAAGAAATGCATTTGTATAATATAAATTTTTTATTAAATATTAAAAAGCAATTTACAAATATACAAGTTAAACTTTTTTTCCTATAGGGTAGTCTTATATTCAGGCTTTTAGTTTTTTTCCTAAAGGAATATACAAAGTTTGGGGGGTCGTCTTATAATCAGGGTCGTCTTATAATCGAGCAAATATGGTATTTATTTATACACTGTAGGCAATGCATACTGTCTAGCTAATTTGCAAGCCCTACTACGATCATGGTGTAATGTATTCAAATGTAGCAGGTTCTCACTGTTGATAGCAAAACAACACCTTTGTCTTGGCCCTTTAGATAAATATACAAGGGCCTGTTGTAGCCCTGTGTGTTGTGGTGATAATAAGAAGGACATAAGGATCTCTGCATTGCTTTAGGCCTTATTGAGCATGTTCATTCAGTTTGACAGGATTCTCAACAGGAAAACTGTACCATAGGCATCTTTAAAAGTTTGACAATGTTAGATATAGACACATTGTTCAGGATTATCAGGGCTGCAGACATTGTCTAGGATTCTTGGGTATCCCTTACTCCAGGGTGACCCTGCTCCTCTCACTCCATAGAATAGGGATTTGGAGGATCTTCACCCAAGCCCAGCAGCGTAAAATTAAGTCTCAGTAGCTGGCAATATATCACTGACTGAACACTAATTATTAACTCAGGAAAGACTGGAACAATAACTGGTACACAGTACACACTGTGTCCATTACATAATCTAAGTCATGGACCATGTAGAACAGAAAGAAATTATATCATAAAAAAGAGTAGGGTGAGTTCACACAGACACGGATTGACACAGATAAACAGATATGTTGACAGATAAGGTACAGGTATTGATTTAGAGAGAAGGCTATTGTAGAGAAAGGTAGACATTGCTACACCTCAAGGAATTTTAAAGTGAAAATTTGGACAGTCCCAGCCTGTTTAGCCATGGTAGAGGGCAGCCTAATGGAAATTCCCCATCTGTCCTTCTTGCCAACACTCCCCTGGCTGAAAGGAACCCCAAGTTCCCACTCTCAGGGTAATTTAGACAACTAGTCTTACTGTACTGTTTGAAAACAGGCACTTTTTAATTTTCTTTTCTGTTAATTCAGTGTTACTTCCATGCATGTTCTTGTTGGTATCTATTAAACCTACAAAATGATTATGTTCTAAAATATATGCACACGTATATAATGCACTGACACACTTACACAGAACCATAGGATTTTTTTTTTCTGATTGCCTTGAAAGCAACAACCAGTTTTAGTCAGCAAATTCTAAATCTCTAGTGCCACCAAAGGTTGACTTCATGAACAGCTTGCTTAGATGCTGGTAAAGAGATGAAATGAATGTCTCCGGAACAATCTAAACAAAATCACAGTATGAGAATGGGGGTTGTGTATGAAGACCATGCAGGTGCAAATCAGAAGCACCATTTTACAAGGATGCATTCATATGTCTTACAAAATTTTCCGTGCTTTGTAAGAATGTTGCATTTCTTGCATGTCTTGTGCCAAAAGACTTTGATGAGCATGTTTCCTTCTCTTTTCCTTATGTAATTCTGCGTCTGGTTAAATTGTTAAAACAATAGTCAACGTATTTATAAGAAATAGTCAAATGTATTTTGTAGCACTCAAAAATAATAGCTTTCACCTGACCCAACTATAATTGCTTTGTTCATAATATAATCTTTTATATACCAGAAGGGAATTGCTGTCTAATAAGTCTCTGTTCCCCTTAGAATTGTCAGGGTTAACGCTATCATTTGAGCAACTAATAAAATATAAATTAAAAAATAATCTTAATTGTTTCAAATGGTCTTTGCATCATTGCATCCAATACCAGAAACAATTATGTGTGTATTTGTGTATTCATAGACACGTTAGGTGGTACTCTGAAGCATTAGATAGCATTGACATGCCATGATTAATTAGCTATTACACATACTGCCTGACAGTTAAGGTTAGTGATGAAATTAGTCAGAGACAACCTGTTCTGCTGATGCAGGCATGTAAGGCTGGCATCAATCCTGTAAAAATGCCACCAAAAACAAAGATGCTTATCAATAATTTTGTGCTCTCTGGATGAGATCTGTATCTTGGGCTTTGATTATGATAGTACTTGTTTGGCCCAAATTAAATTGTATTTACTCTTCACTCATCCTGCACTTTGGATAAAAGGGTATTTAGAATATGCACTGTATAAAAAAAAGTAAAGTGGATTCCTGTATAGATTGTGCATGTTTGTTTAGTTTAGAATTTGTTATGCATTTTAGTGCCTTGATTTTATTAAGCTGTGTGTGGCAGCAATAGACATAAAATACAATTTGCAATATGACAACTAGATGAGAACATACTTGTATGAAAAAAAAACTATCATAATATAAAAAAAGTTAGTTAAAAGCAATTACAGTCGATATAGTCTTTAATGTCCTCATACAACTGCCTGCATCACTGGAAATGATTACTTCCTAAGAAAAGAGATGCTTAGCATAATGTTGTGTAGTTTATCGATTGGGATAATTTAAGACTGATCCTGATTTTCCTTACACGTAGATGCAAGGAGTAAAACGTCAGTCCTGTACAAATATTTGCTTGATTACACATTTTCAGTAGGGAAGTGAGCTGACCATTTTATTTAATATATTTGATTTCAAAAACAAATGAGCTAAAAAAATACCATTTGAGCATTTACCATTGGCTCTGAATTCTTTACTACTCCACCTGATTATATTATAGTCATGGTCTCATGCTAATCACAATTATCCACCTATGGCTCAGATCTCACATGCACACAAAACTATTACTTAATGCTGACATTGCAAAAACATTTTTTTCTGCTGGAAGTTTTATTCTAATTCATTTACCATGCTGAATATGAACCAAACGCATTGAGCATAATGGTGTACACTTTTAGTAACAGCTCAGGTGTAAAACGATATATATCAATAGACGCAAACAGTATATAAAAAAGTACACACATATTGGATATCAATAAATAAGTTAAACTCTAGAATTTTAATGTACAAACTTAAGGGTTCTGTACAGAATAGTTGTTTTGCTCAGTAATTTAGTTCTCATAAAAATTAGAACTATGCAAAAAAATAACGTAAACATATGTTAAAATACATTTAGCTCCTTTGAGCTCTGGATTAACAGTGATTTTTCCAATTTACTCACTAAATACAGTGTAAAAAGGAGGACTTTTTTTTTGTAAATGTAGGTTAAAGGATAGCACCATGCTAGCTTTAGTAACACAGGGCACAAGAAGAGTAAAATTAATATGTTTATGGGTTTACCATGAATTTTATTAAAACAGGAATAGTATCATAGGTACAGAGAACGTGCAATGCACAAATGAACCAAGGCTTAAAGAGGAGACAAAGGAATCACCTGTGTTTGAGGTGGAGTCCAAGGTGAGGTATAAAAAAATGAACCAAACAAAAATGCAGCTCCTATGGAGGAGTGAAACAATGCACTAGGCAATGTGAAAAGACGCTCTTATGTTTAGGTCTGAGAAATTTAGGAAACAGACACTAATTATATCCCTCTCTTCCAAAGAGAATTTCCCAAAATGAAATGGAGATTTGTAGTCACACATTTCCCTTATTCTTGTTGTCCTCAGCTGCATGTATAAACACTAGAATGGAATAGGGTTGTAGAACCAGATGCTCCCTTCATTGTGATGTAGCCATAGCTGTGTTGTAATCTGTAACTGCCTTGTACAAAAACATATCTCTATTAAAAGGTTTAGTTAAAGTGAGTTGAAATTCAATTTATGTTACAAAAAAATGACCAAATTCTACTAATTCTTAGTTTAGAGAAGGCAAATTTTAGTTTGAAAAAGAAACAGGGCATACATGACTGCATAGATATAAACAAGCATATATGTATACCCATCAAGTGAGTCTAGAAGCAACGACAGATGTAGTCAGGTGTGACTCCATACAGTCTGTAGGAGAAAATAAACCAGAAGTTAATCCTAGTATAGCTGAAACAAAAATTAACCGTCATCTTGCTGAATGTACAGTGTTTATGGGAATTACATTCAGCATTAATGTTTATATTAATTTTGCAAATGGTACTTTCATATCCACTTCCTGGACACTAACTTCTCCATTAAACCTTGGAGTCAGGATACAAAGAAGAATCTGAAGTGCAGTACACAGAGTCCCGAGAAGATAAGGTATACAGATATGCACACACACAATTAAACTGCACAGGGCTCAGATAAATACAGACATAAAAAAAATACAAGGTTAGTATGAAAACAGAGCACAGATGGGAAATTAGAGGGGGTTAAGATGTGAGTAATTACATTTAAATGTTAAGCTTGCCATATCACAAGTTTGGTAACTTCAATTCACTAATCCTGCCTAAGATATAAAACTGACACATGAACTAAAGCAGTGAGATAACTAAAATACACGGTATTGTGTTACAAATGGACACAATACACAACAGAACATTCATACCAGATGTACCACATTGTCCTTGAGAAAGTAGCTGCTTGTTTTGTCTCTCTGAATTCCTAGCTAGCTTGTCCTGCTTTGTTGTGGATTTGATCAGTCTACATATAACTATTTCCATTATTTGGATGTTAAACTTTTTGGGATATAGCCTGGTTGACTACTGAGTATTGCTACAAGAGTCCTTGTTTTCTTCAATACAGTTGATTGTTTGTGAGCAGTTTTTAAATTATTTTTATTGCATCTGTTTACTAAATTGTATTTCACTTAAAGCATTTCTATTTTTTGTCTTATATGGTTAACATCATGTGGGAGAAGAACACACATTTATCCCAACACAAGGGGCAGCATTGAAAGTGGAAGAGAATTACAGACACCTGGGCATATACTAGAACATTCTTAAAAGCATTATTAACCCGTTAGTGACCGAGTTCTATGTTGCATTTGATGTGCCTTGAAGACCAGAATTCCATTATTTTTGTCATACGTTTACTGAACTGTGAATTTCTTTCTTTGTGTTCAGTCCACCCACACAAATTATATATCATTTTTTAAAGAACAGATAGGGCTTTCATTTGATACTATTATTTTCATCAACATAAAAAAATAAAATAAAAAAAATATGATGAAAATATGACATAAAAAACACTTCTAACTTTGACCTAATTTTTTTTAAACAATTACAAATGGTAAAAAAGACCCCATCTATATATTTCTAATATTTGTACAGAGTTTATTAATACCAATGTTTCCTTGTTTGTCTATGTTTTATTTCAAGTAATAGGGCAATAAACAATATTAGTGTTTTCTAACCATTTTCTTCTACAGTGACTTTTTCACCCCAACCCTAAATTGACCCCAACTCTAAATTTACCCTAACCCTAAATCTACCCCCACCGCTTAATCTAACCCTTGTAATCATCCGAACCCCCCTGTAAACCTAATTATGACCCTAATTATGACCCTAACCCTAGATCTAGGTTTAGTAGATCTAGGGTTAGCTTTTTCCATTTATTTATTTACTTAATTTATTTATTTAATTCATTTTTTCTTACAGACTGTAATATACTTAAATGCCTCTAAGGGCAGTCAAGTAGCGGTTTCAGAGCGATGGAAGAGATTTTTTTTCTCTCTCCTCCGTCGCTCTCCTCTGGGGACGCTGTATTGGAGGAGCATGCTCCTCCAATTCTGCACACACCAGCGATCACCAGGTGATCACGGTGCCCAGGGGGGCTCAGTAGGTGTTGCATGATGCCTCTATCGAGGCATCATTGCAACACTTTAACACACATAGGCAGTGATCAGCTTTCACTGCCTATGTGTGTAACGCGCATACGATCACATTCGCGGTGATCGTATGCTTGCGCGGGGGGGTGCTGAAAGCACTCTCAGAGGCTGCTTCGGATCCGAAATGCGTCCAAATGTCCAAATGCGTTAAGGGGTTATTCATTTATTTTGTATTTAACAGATTTGCAGTGGGGTTTCACATCGTTTTTTAGTAATAGTGATATTGACCTTCATTCATGATGTTGTTTAAATGAGTGCAGGATTTATTTTGTTTGTTATGTATCCATACCAGATGGAGCATTTAAAATATAGATAGTACCAGTAAGACTAGGCAATGTAGAAAGGTATAAAGCAGGAAAAAATATTAAACACAGGGAACCTGAATACTTCACTGCTATAGATGCAAACTTCTCTTCTCATGTTTACTGCATTCACATATGGTACTGTACAAAAATTATTATTATTTTGAGATAAATCCATCACCATTAGGCAACTGTGAACATATCAGATTTATAGTTGCCGTGTATATGGAAAACAGAAAAGAAACATAACAATGAGACAAAACGGTTCATTTAAATACAATATAATATGCTAAAAATGGTAGATATAGTATTGGTTTTATTATATGAATCTTATTTGATAAATGTTTTATCACACACCTAAAGACTTTAAGACGTTAATCAATTATAAAAATAAGTTTGGAATGTTAAGATAATGTGTAGTCTGTTATGTGGTTCATATAAACAGTTAGACAATCTGTTATTGTAAATATTTCTATTTATTCACTATTAAGTTGCTTCTCTACACTTGGTTCCCTTTCATAAAAAGGAACCTTATTTTTTTTTATAGGTTAGAGCACACTATCTTTTATGTTCTGTCTACTCATGCCAACTTCATTAATATATGTATGAGATCTTGAAAAGAGAATTGCATCTTAAAATGTATGAATAATGTAAACTCAAGGGGGAAGATGCTTAGAGACATTTTGTTTACATATAAATAATAAATATGATTGCTATTTTTGGGAAAGAAACTGACATGTTACAGAAAATAAATAAATAAATATATCTTTGCTATATATGTTATGTCCATTATGTAGTTTTGGTATGTAGGCCATACACTATAAATTAACATTAGGGACGTGTCAATGTAATGAAATAACTTATTACAACATTATTGACTTATTAAGTTTATAAAAAAAAAAACAGTACAAAGACATAAAAACTAACAAACATAGAAACATAAATCTTGCTATTAAGATGTTGTTGTAATCTTCCCAGCTCAGTCATTACATTGTACAATATTTGTCTGAAACACTGGAAAGTAATAGGTAAACTAGATTAAAAAAATGGCTGACTGGCTTGACCAGTGGACCAGCACGGGGCCCACAACTTGTAACCAATTCCTTGAAATAACAATTTTTATTGTTAAGTATATCTTTCTAAATGAAAATTGATATTTTAAAGTGCATCAAAGCTACAGGTGAAATTTGTTGTTCAATAACTTCAGACAGGACTCTGCTAACTCTTTTCCATGTAGGTCCCACCATATATGCCTGGAACTACCCTCCTTCTGACCACATCTCCAAGCTGGATTGATTCTGCTCATAATTTTTGGGACAAAGTGCCTTTGGTGCAATATTTTAGTGGAACAATTTTTTTACATTTTTAATAGAGTCTGATCATCACTCCAGCTGAATCTTGTGACCAATGTCCTTTTCCTAGTTCAGCCAAAATTTTGGTTTCCCCTCTTTGTCTTTGAGCACTATTACTTCAAAACACTTGGCAGTTATTTTGTGTTTACCATTGGGGTCTAATAGGTCTGCTATTTCCTTTGAAAACTGGTCTCTATGGTTAACTAATAAGTGGTGGGATAGATAATTGTTCAAACATAAGTAATTATAGATCTCTCTCGAGGGTAGATCCAGATCAGTCTGTAGCTGCTGAAATGTCCTAACTCTACCACTGTCCAATAGATCCTTAACCTTGATTGGGCTTGATTTATTCCATTTATCCAGGTTTAAGTCTTTTATTTTGAGCTCGATAGTCCTGATTGGGCTATGTAAGGGTATCTTATCTAATATACTATGCTTTTTTATACAGAGGAACAAGTAATTTAAGCAGCTACTATTTTTTTATTAAACTTGTATCACTTTATTACTAATTGGATGTCTGTTGTCACATTTCTCTGAGACCAACACCTCTGAAGTCTGACTGTTCCAGGATCCATTTGAAGTGCCATTTAACTCTGGGAGTCTGTAAGTGCATCCCTTCAAGGGGATCAACACAATCTCCCTGTATTTTTTGGAAAAGGGATCCACATATCTCTAAAAAGAGATTCACCTATATATATTCACAAAAGGTGCACTTCCTATACAGTTTTGCTCTTAAGCGCACTTCTATGTTGTATGTATTTGTTTATATTGTATCTTGTGTGGTTTAGGGACACACTACTATAGTGCTGCTGAGAGCTTTGAATACAGCGCTGGGTACACCTTTGTTTTTTTTTGCACATAAATATTTTTTGTCCATGCTTTAGACAAGACTGTGGAGCTATGAGCGGGTTCATTCGTAGAACATAGGATTTAGGTAGAAGATATGATTTTATAAGATTAATCATGCCTAGACATGATATTCCAATAGATTTACAATATTTTAATAGTTTAACACTTGAGTAGTTATCCAGTATTTAAAGGTTTTTAGGCATCATATCTGCTATTTTCTAGGGAATCTGAATTCCTAAGTATTCAATGTCATTTGTAGACCAAACAAAATGGTAAAGACAAGACATGGTTTCTGTAGATTTCTTATCCATATTAATAGGCATTATGTGGGATTTACTCATATTTAATTTATAGTTGGAAACTTTACCATAGGCCACAACTTCCCCCATAAGAGATTCCAAAGACTGAGCTTGATCCGTCAGCGTACAGCATTAACTTATAGATTGGTCAATTTTTATAACTTTTATATGGGGATTTGCTCTTATTTTAGCTGCCAGTGGTTCTAAAGTTAGGATGTACAACATTGGGGCGAGAGGACAACCTTGCCTGGTCCCATTTTTATGGAGAACCAATCAGCAGAAATACCGGGGCCCACCGTCTTCGGTGTTAGATCAGAGTACAAAGCTATAATTGCTGTCTTTAACAGACCCTTAAATCCCAACTTTTCCAGGGTTTGACTCATGAATCCCCAGCTGATCCTGTCAAAGGTCTTCTCAGCATCAAGCGACGGGGCCAAATGGGGAGTCCCCATCACCCCTTCATAGCAGATCAAGTCAAATAGTCTTCCTGTACAGCCTTCTACAGACTGTCCCTGCACAAATTCCATGTGATCTTAATGTATCAAAAAAGGAATAACATGATGCAATTGATCCGCTAACACCACTAATTAGATCTTTATATCTGTATTGATTAGCGGATTCGGTCTGTAGTTGGCTGGATCTGTGCGATCCTTTGCCGATTTCAGTAGAGGAGAAATTGTGGCCTGCAGACGTTCATTTGGCAAGATTCCCCCATCCCTGATTTCATTAAAAGTGTCCGTTAAATGTTGCACCTAGTTTAATCCAAATTTCTTATGGAGCAGGTTGGTATAACCATCAGGTCCTGAAGCCTTATTGACCTTAAGGCGTTTGATCATGTTTAGAATCTCATCTTTAGAAAAGGGGGAGTTCAATTGGACCAATTGATCAGATGATAAAGTTGGTAATTAAATTTTCCACAGGTATTGAACTATTTCTCTATCTAAGGGGTCCTCGGTTAGATTGTATAACTGAGAATATTATTTATTAAATGCCTCTCCAATAACTTATGGGCTTGTGTTAATACGCCAATTCATTACTATTTTAACAACTCTGGCCTTTGCCCTTTGATTCTTCAGCTTGTTGGATAGCATTTTGTCTGCCTTATTACCCTTGTTATACCATTTCTGGTTTAGTTTTAGTAGTGCAAAGTTAGCTTTTGCCATAAGTAGCATGTGGATCTTATCAGTTATCTGTGCTATCTGTGAGGCGCAAACCCCTAAAGGGGATTTTTTATTTTCCTTGTTTAGTTTGTATAGTTCTATATATAGTTGATTGAGAGATTTTGTTTTCCACACCTAATTTTATCAAGTAAAATCTAATAACACTTTTAAATGCGCCATACTAGTGGTCTTGATACATCACAAGTCAAATATTCTCCAAAGTATAATTTAGTCATTGTTGAGATATATTCAGTGTTCTTAGGGTCTACCAGTAATCTATCCCTGTTATTCACATAGTAGGAATATGTATCTGCCATTCTTATCTATTTTCAATATATTTATTGGTAGGGTATGTCTTTTGAAATAAGGATAGCTACACCTTTAGTCTTTGATTTATAGTTAGATACTATAGTGTTCGGGAAAAGAGGATTGGATAGCATCCAAGTGTCTCCCTACCAGTGTGCTTCCTGTATGAAGCCAGTTGTTAAATGGTTTGCTCTCAATTCGTCTATCAGTAATTGGCATTTCTGTGGAATGTTCAACTCCTGGGAATTCAATGACATAACTCTAAAAATCAACCCCCCCCCCCCCCCCCAGCTTTCCATAGTCAGTCAATTAGCCACAGACCATACTACAAGACAAAAACTTACAAACAAAACATTAAAAAACCTTAAAGGTTTACCATACGTCCTGCACAGTCGATGTTTGCACCAATTATTTTTTGTGTGTCTTACCCCTCCTCTTATGAAGACACTATTTTAAGCCCTCCTACAAAGCTAACTAGAGGGAGTTCAAAATTAAATCCTCTGGTGGGAAAGACTTTAATGTAAAAATTGAATCAAACCCATGATTCCTTTCTTATCAATTTAGGCCGTAGTATTTGTTCTGTCCCTTTTCTTTTCCTTATTGTGTCACAATTCAGTTTTTGTAATAATACAACTCAGTATTTGTCAGAGGGAACATAAAAGGAAAAAACTTCTGTTATGCCTTATCTCCGTAGGAGTACCTCTTTACTTTAAAATCCAAGCTCCATGTATGGTTGTATGTGTGCAGTAAAAACTTCCCTTCATTTTTAGCTATTTTTATATTTTCTTTGTTTTAGTTGTTTTCACACTTAGTATTCCATCTATTGTGAAAATATACCCTTATCTCCTTTCTTTATTGTTATGTGTAGTTTCAAATATATATAAATATATATATATATATATATATATATATATATATATATATATATATATTTGTTTTGTTTTTGTATCCCTTCTGCTAATCCTGAAGCTTTATCACTAAAATACCTGGCTTCAGGGCTTAAAAAATGTCCCCTATGTTGGTATTTACTTATGAAGTAGTCTAGGTAGATGTGTATGCCTTTCTATGGCTTATGTGTAGATTTTCAAATAATCATTCTTGTTTTTTTCTTCTTCTTTTTTTCCCCTCTTTATATCACCTTTTTCACTATTTTTATTTAACTTTTTATTCATTAACTATTATTGTGATACCCTTATGCTATATAGTATGTAATATAATTTTATTGAGTGTAATGTTATCTGAGTTGTGACCGTTTAAACTCCTTCCTTTGGAACCCTTAATTTAGGATTACTAAAAATAGGCCTTTACTGTCAACCTTCTCATAAGTTCTTTTCTCACAAGCATTAATTATTCTACATCGTCTATTATCTTTTAACCCAGTGCCTGCTACTCCCCTTTTATTCCATTCTTCTATACTTTTCACTTATACCACCTCAAGGTGCCAGCACCCCATAGGTTTCCCACCCGAGCTTAGGAGATTGGCCAACTTACAGATAGCACATTTACTACATATTTTTAAAGTCCAGAATGTCCTTGAAAAAAATATTGGGTTCTGTGCTACTATGTCATCTAGGGACCTTTTAGGAATAATAAGCCCATATACAGCACATAACCCAGGTTTTACTGTACTGCCTCTGTTTCTTGGGACCCCTTTAACTATCTGCTGGCTTTATCATCTGTTCCAAAAATTAAAGAGGAATGTTTGTAAAAGACAATCAGTCTTGTAGGAAAGCCCCATCTGTAGTTTACGCTTTTTTGCCTTAACATTTTGTCACTTCAGAGAAGGATCTCCTAAAAGTTCTTGTGCTTTTGGACACATCTGTAAAATATTTTAGATGTTGAAATCTTTTGGGAAATACTGATGTATTTCTAAAATCTTGTGAGAATCTTTCTCTAAGTCTGTACGAATGGAATCTTATGATAATGTCTCTAGAGGTGGAGTCTGGAATACCCATTGGTTTCTGGATCCTGTGTATACATTCAAACATTATGTCTGTGCCCTGTCCACTTATCCTCATCTCTGCACAAAATTTGTGGAAGTAATCTTTCATTCCCTGTTGGGAAACTTCTTCTGAGACCCCTTTTATGCGCAAGTTTATTCTTCTATCTTTTTCCTCCATTTTTTGCAAGCTAGTCTCCAAATGCTTAATTTTAATACACCTTCTATAAATGTTATCCCCCACTTGTTCCGTTCTTGCCTGAAAATTGCCCAGCGATTTTTTATTTAGTTCGATTTTCTGTTCCAATCTCTTGAGTTCTGCTGTTATTTCTCTAGTTTTTTTGGTCATGTCCCTCTGAAGTTGACTGAATTGGTTTTCAAAATCCTTTTTTAATGAGTCTATAGTTGTTTCTTGAGTCTCAGGTTCACTCTGTGAATTTGTATTTGTCCCAAAGTGGTAAAATCCCCTTGTACCATAGATGTGTCTATAAGTTCTTGTGACTCTAGAGGCAAGGTTTTAGATGGTATTGTGAATAATATGGAAGCCAATTTTTTCCCTCTCTTTTCCCTATTTCTTCTGTGGACATTTTTCATCTTTTTTCCTTTGAGTATTGACCTATTACTTTATTTTTGTGTGAGACTCTGGTTGTGGGGTATATTTGGGTTCTCTGGTTGAACAATTCCTTATTTCACAGATTCTGTAAGTCTATGTCACACATTCATATACCAAAAGTGTTTTAGGTTTTTGGTGGGTAACTGTAAAATTATTGTGATGTTCACTTGGTGGATTTAGTCTGTTAAGCAGTTTAGTTAGATTCAGATCATATGGTTATAAGCTCCAAACATAAAGTCTAGATGATCTCTCTTTTATGGTGGATAAATATGATAATATGCTGAGTTTAAATTGTCCCGCTGTAATTAACTTGGCAGGATATTGGTTATCCAACTATAAGGCTTGATACCATCTGTGATCTAACAAATGAGTCCTTTACTAATAATGTCCTTGAGTTAAGACCCCAAGTTCAGCATTGTCTGTAAAATACTTTAAGATTAACGTGGGTCTAAAACCAACCAAGCTGGGAAACGTTGAATAGGGTTGCGTTTAAAAATGTTAATTGGTCAACACCTTTGTAATAAACATATATAGTAACACAGCAGTGACTTATTATCCCAACAGAGACAAACTTATGGAATATAAGATCATATATATGTCCATATACATATATATAAGTCCATATACTGATATTGCCATTCATTTCAAAGCTGTTTCTTTATCCGCACATTAGCTTTGTTGATTTTCATAGATATTAGATGACTTATGTTTTCTGGCACCTTTAGGTTTCGGGGATTTCCCCCTCCACCCGTGTTCCTTCTCCTAGATGAAAATGTAGGACCTCCATCCCTTGATTCATCTCCCGAGAAAAATCTCAGTTGAAAGCTCCTGCTTCTCTGTTGTCTAGGTTAGTCTTGCCTCTGTTACATTCCTGCCACTGCTTCAGGGCGAAGATTCACTGAATGGAGATAGTTACGAGGAATGAAAAGAAATGGGAGGGCACTGGCATTGGGTCGGTGAATCACAGTAGCAGGCTGGGCTGTGTTTTGTTGCACCACTTAGACACCATTGCACAGGTTCTTCCACCGCCCTCAAACCACTCCCCTCGCTTTTAACATCACTTCCTCCATTTTATACACTGTCTGCTAGGATGTTGTGTGCACTACTATGTTTCTAATACTTAAGAAAGAGGTGGCATCAGAATGCAGACACATTTAGGTAATTGTGCATTGCTATGTGCCTATGTGTGTAACCAAAAAATCCTTTCTTAAAACATAATTAATTACCCATTTTTTGTGCTCATAGGATAGTGTTGTGTAGCAATTTCCAATGAATAACCAGATCATCAACTTGTAGATGACAATATAGCCAAAATATTATTCACATAAAGAGGATGCATTAATTTGGCATATAGGTCTATTTGCTAAAGTCCGAGTTTGGTAGTCAAGATGAAATCTCATGTTGACAAACAAACTTGGACAGTTTCAACCTCCTGACCATAACCCTATCTCAACCTAAACAAATCCTGTTCAGAAGGCATAATTTTAAGGCTACAATATGGCAAAGGCAGGCGAGATGCTGCGACGAGATGAGTGACGTGTGCCTAGGAGGTTGAGTTTGTAGATCAAGTTGAATTTTGTCAAATAGCACCAATGTCTAAAGTAAAATCTGACTTAGTCTCAAAGATAAATTCAACCTTCAAATTCAAAGCTCTTTGCGCTGTTCAGTAAAGAATTTGACAGCCCTTGTCAAAGTCAAATACAACCTCCTGTTTTGCCATAGACTGAAAAAAAATGGTATTCTCTAAAATGTTCTTCTCCCATTGAAAAAATGGAAAACAAAGTGTGATTTTGTCAAAATCATTTTTGAAAATTGTTGGACTCAATCGAATTGAACAGAGTGATTTGTGTGACTAAGATTAACTTGACTTACCTTCGCTTTTAGTGAATAGCTATTCTTTATGCATTTTATAGAGGTCAAGATGGAAGATCAAGTTGGACTTTGGTTAGGGGGTCAAGTTTTGTTAATGTATTGCTCATGGTGGTCAAGCTGGGAGGTAAAATTCAATTTTAAGACTAAATCAAATTCAACCTACCAACATGAGGTTCAAATATGTTTTAGTTCATTCCAAACTGACTTATTGCAGTCACATTTTGGGTAAATATACATAAACTTAGCTATCCTTTTAAAGGCCTCTCATGTTTCTTGAAGGAATATAATTTATCTCTAGCTTAAGTCTCAATCCAAATAGAAGTCAACTAACAAAATAATTTTATAATCTTCTGTAATAAAATTTATATACAGTTGTCACACTTTTAATTTTGTGTCATCCAAAATAGCATGTCTCAGTTACAGTTCATGTGAACAAGTTCATGAGATAGAAAATGTTTCTTTCATATTTATATTCTGTATAATATTTTGCTTTTCTTTAATAAATGACCATAACTATAGTGTTTACTTTTGTACCACTGTCCTGGCAGATATTAATTTATATGCTAATCGTGGAAAGAATAGGCAATTTTTTATACTGATGTTGCAGCAATAATTAAAATGAATAGAATAGGTAACACTAAGGCTTTGTAATGCAAGTTATACACAAGACATAATAAATATGTCTATCATATTTTCTTGTTATCAAAATCTATTATAAATGGGGAAATTAACAAAGTCAAGTATGAAGCGCTGGAATTGCTTTTGCATTCTTCTGTATCATAACACCAAATAATTTGACTAATAGAACAGAATATTTAACAAGAAAGCACCAAAAAAAAACCCAATGTAGAATAAGAAAGGAAAATAAGGAATTACATTATACTGAACTGACTGCTTTATGGTATCCAATTTATGGTATCCAATTCCAGTTTTAAACCAAAATATGTAGAAAGCATCTGCTCCAGGAGAATATAATATATGTCAATGCTAATTATAGTCATTTGACTTTCACATAGGGTAACTATTATTATCACTTATTTATGAAGCATCAACAGAATCTGTAATTCTGGACAACAAAAAATCAAAGAGAAGATGGACATCTTACAATTTATAAATGATTCTAATGATATAAGTATATATAACTGTGTAAATATATGTATGTATGTATATATATATATATATATATATATATATATATATATATATACACACACACACATACATTAAAAATATTATATTTGAATCCTGAACCAAAAGTGCTACAACAGATGCAACTTAGTGAATTTAAAGAGATGGGTCTTCGGAGAAGACCAAAGCTGCCTCTTATTTTGCCTGCAGTGTTTGCAGCTCACTCTGCAGTCACTCTCATAAAACCCTCAGTGTAGTAAATAGAGATAATCTTATCCTTTATGTGAACTAATGTATGCTGTATTTATAGAGTCATTGTATTTGCTGAACCACTTGGTAATTAGAGAGTAAAGTTTAATTATGTTTTCTCAATTAATGTATTTAAAATGTTATGCAAAAATAAAAGAGTTTGCATCTTTTGGTTCTGATTACTTTAAAATTAATGAAATCTATATAACATTGTCAATGCATATTTAGTCTATATTATTTTTCAAATTTTTAAAAAGTACTGAAAAAACCCTACATTTCCCAAGACAAGCACCTTTTAGAAATACTATATACATCTACATGCTATATACATATATATCTTTGAAAAAAAAATACTTTTAAATCACAGTTTTGGAATGCATTTCTAAATTTTAAAATATATTTTGAAGATCTTTTTTACATGCTAAATAAATATCTTGCAAATATATTGTAAAAATACATTACGCAAATATGTCTTTAGAAAATATATTTATATTTACATTTTTGAAATTACATTTTCAAATAAATGTGAATTACATTTTTGGAATGTCTATCCAATTATATTTGCTAAATTTATTTTGAAGTACATTATTTTAAATGTTAAAAGAAATCAAATATATTGTAAAAATACATTAAAAATATATGTCTTTGGAAATATACATTTACATATTTGGAATACATGTTACAAAATATTGACAAAGGCTGTTAAATATATCTTAAGTATATAGGTTAATTTTCAATGATATGGGAATTATGCTGGGTTATTACAGTTGAGGATCCACTTCTGTTCCGGCTATCACTATTATTCATGTCTCTTCTGACTCATGATTGTGACAAGATGGGATTTCAGCTGAATTGAATGCAAACTTAATCATTTTCTTCAATGCTCTATTAATAGTGAATTCGAGCAAAAAACACAAAGCCAGTATTACGTTGGACAGCTTGAACAAGTACACTAGGTTCACAACAATATCTGAAATATATAGCGCTAATTATTTGTTCTTTTTAGTAAATATGTCTCTGGGCTAAACACTGATTACATTATTCCAACATTCAATCTACTATTGTGAAAATTCACTAGTTTTGTAACTCTGATGCTAAGTTAAATGTTGATTTACAGTATCTAAAAATACATCCTAGTGCTGTATTAATCTTAGAAGTACATATTGAATTGTGTATGCTTATGAAATGGTCTACTTTACATGTAATTTGCATTCTGTTTCAACTTACATCAGTTAGTGTTAGTGCTTCACTTGTCATATTATACATAACCATTGTTTTAAAAAAGTAGATGCTTTATATTAGAAAAAACATGTAGTTAACGGAGCTCCACATCATGTTACTTGTCATACTGGAACTTAGAGGGCATTCTGATAAACTCATACAGCCTGGGGTGTTACATGATGTTCTATTTGTAACATAGACCAGACATTGAATTCCAAAGTCTCACTTTAACTGAATATACAAAAAAATAACCATCTATTACAAAGCTAATAAAATGTATGTTTCATAGAGTCAACAAGTCATCCATCTTTAAATCTGAGCATGAATTCTTAGTTTTGTTAACTAGTTTCAGCCAATGATGAACCATGTAACTATATTTTTATAGCCATTATAAACTATGTACATATATTTCATGTCAATGCATTTTAATTATTTGTATATTAGAAGTATACTCTTATCATTTAAAATCAAAGTAGAATTATGTTAGGATAACATTCTTGAATAAAATCATATATATTTTATATAATTACATTATGATAGCTATATTTGCTGTACCAGCCACATTAATATCTATGCACATCAATATATGTGCACAGAATATCAAAATATATCCATCCATCCACATATATTAAGACAAACACATTACACTTACACACAAACAGAAAGAAAATATATGAATAGCTATTTACAGGAGGTAATTGCATTAGGTAATAGTAAAAGTAATCACGTAAGCAAACACATATTCTTAGTTACATATGGTAACATTTTTAATATTGTCTGTTTCATATAGTGGGACAATTAAAATATCCAGTGGATTCTGCAAACAAAATAATTTGCATGCAATTTAAGTCTTATTATCAATTATGACCAGCAGTTACCAAAGCTTTCTTGCACAGTATGGACATCAATTAATGACACAGAGACAAGGAAAAAACTACTTTGAAGAACACCAGATTTTCAATTAGGTGCCTTAACATGTATTGTAAGGATGAGCTGGAGTTTAACCTTTTAAGTTCAACAAAAAAGGATCTCTTTCTGTTTTGATATGCATGCCACATATACTGGCTCTCTGAAATCCTTGAGAGCTTGTTCTAAAATCATTATTATCATCTGCAACCTGACACGAAAATAAATCCCTATTTTGTAGTAAATATTTAAATTTAAATGTGTAACACCAGTACAGGGTTAAAGGGACTGTCTGGTGCCCAAAATGCATCTTCCAAATTTTAATGCATATTAATGTGCTTTCAAAGTACTTTCACATGTATGTTTTACATTTTGCATTGCTTAACATTTAAAATACTTACAACCAGATGGAATTGTGAAATTACAGAAGTTTGCAAGAAACAAGGACTGCCCACGGTAGCTGAGTAGTAGTCTGCCGGAACCAATGAGAATCATGCCATTCAAATGAATGGAATATTCTGTTTCTCTAGTGATGTCTTCAGATAATGTGTTGCACTGTTACAAAATCCTACTGAATACAAGAGCAAGATTATCACAGTCCACACTATGTACTCTATTCCAGCAGTACAGTAACTGACTAAATGAAACAAAACTTTATATCCTCAGTGTCTATATAATCAGTACTACCGCACCTGCAGTAATCATTGGGGAGGGCTTGAGTCAAATATTAAACATGTAATTTATTAAAAAAAGAAGCTTGGGATTTCCCCTTATAAAGGATTACTATCTCTCCAATATAATTGTACACATTTATCTAACGCAGAAACTAGGAATTGAAAATGAAAAAACAAAAAATGTTTTTCCATGTATAAAGTAGAGTTGTGATGGATATATGTGTTGGATATTCGCAAGACTTGAGGTCTATGATTATGTTGTAAATGAAAGAGAAGACAATAACATTTTATTGAAACAAAGAAAAATGTGATTTATGCAGAATGCCAGCATCAGATCACACTGGAAAAAAAGCCTATGCACTAAATAAGCAGTCATCTTCATCTTGCACCAATGTGAGTTTGGGGACTAGCCGTTAAAGGGTTTGAGCATTTTAGAAAAAATACTGTTTCTTCCAGATCCCCATACTAAACTAATTACATTCATATTCTTACAAAAATAATGCACTATCATGTTAGTACAAAACTATGATAAATGGAAGATGGTACAAGAATTTATTTGAGTTGATAAACAGTCTGTTCTTTGCTACAGATATATATATATAAAAAACAATAAGTATGTATGCACCAAATTTCATTGTACGTATTACCTTCTGCGAATAATACAATTATTATAAAAATAAATCTATAAATAAAGATATTTTACTGGCATGTATATCAAACAATTGTTAAATAAAATATAGAATTATTACTTAGAAAGTTATTAGGCCTATCACATATCTTATAACAATCTTCTCTACCAATTTTAAAAACAAATAAAAAGCTTAGATACAATTAATTCACATAACAGGCTCGAGCTAAGAACATGTTTATAACATTTTTCTGAATTGAAGTTTCACTTTTTTTCTCTGATATTTAGCTCACTAGGACTGTTCATCATTACGTGTGTCATATAAGAATTGGATCATACTGATTGATGATCCTCAACGTGGGATTTGGAAGACAAACTGAGTGACAGTGATCTGCCAAGCCATTAATTGGTAATGTGGTTGATGGAATGAACATTTTCCAGTGTCTTAATTTGTTCAGTGGACTAAAAACACCAAATCAGAACTGTCTTGAAAAAAATGTTCCTATAACGTTAATACTAATAAGACAAGAACTTCTCAAAGGTCTCAGACAGATTAAGAGGAAATTTAAATAAAATCTAACTACTTGTAAGATTTCTGTGAAGTAGTTTTACAAAATACATTATTTATCTTTTCACGGTTATTACAGTAACTTGTACTTATTTTTAAAATGCATTAAACATTGAAAAAGATCCCCTACTAAAAATATATTATGGTATGAACTTACAAAGATCACCCACATTCTGAGCAAGCTCATAGGAGACAAAATAGCAGTGGCCATCATATGTTGGTTTCTGGAAATAAGGATTAATAAGACATACCTATGCCCTTAGGATGGTTTTGATGATGTGTTTATTCCTTTACATATAGCTTTCATTATGACTTCCGACATTATTTTTTGTGTTTATTACTTTTTGTGTACTCATGGCTTGCTTTAAAGAGTGACGGAACTCAAAAACATGAATAGGAAAAGTGTCCTTAAAAGGTGTCTGTGGCAAGGTTTGTAAAGGTCCATAGAACATTGTTACTTTTTATACTGCTCTACTTTGTATTTGCTGTAAATTCCTGCTCAAAAGTAAGTTTGCTGGCTTTTTTCTCATTGGAATATTTATATTGGGATTTGTATATGCAATATTTTCTATTATTATATGTTTTCCATAGTTTTTAGTCTGTGTTGCACAAAAATAAAAATGAGCAAATTCTTATTATATTTTGTAGACCATGTAGAAAGTTATTAGGTCTTACACATATCTTATAACAATGGTCTATTGATAAACGAACGCCACCAATTTTAAAAGCTTAGATACAATTAATCAACATAACAAATCCACATTACATATGAGCAAATACTTAAAATAGTTGAGCAAATATAAAAAGGTTATAAAAAGGGAAACACATGTGTGACTCTATAAACAATGAAATAACAGTATTAATGCCCCCTTATGATAGCCTATAGTATTAGCTCTAGGTTAGCTTTTAGTTGAGCCTTTTTAACAAGTGGTGTAGGAGTCGTTACTGAATTAATTAGAATTGGTGGAGGTATTATATGTTATAAAAGCATTTTTGTGATCTATACATGACAACTTGCCTTCTAGTCTGGAAAGGATAGATAGACTGATAAAGAGAGGGGGGAGGGGGAGAATAAGACAGACATTGAGAAAGAGAGAAAAATACTGAGAGATAAACATAGGCCTAGAGAGAAATAGATAAATAGATACACAGTAAGAGCGTAAAAGAGAGAGAGAGTGTGTAAAGAAAGAGTAGAAGAGAAGTAGGTACAGACATATATATAGAGAGAGAGTTAGAAAGAAAGACAGAAATAAAGAAAAGATAGATACATAGATAGATACACATACAGATATAGATAGATAAGCATGTACATAGGAAATAGAGATAACTTGTGTTCAGTGCAGCTGTGACAAACACATTTTTCACAAGAAAAAATCCTAATTCAAAATCACTTACTTTGGTACATGCTTTCAACTACAATGATAAAATCCCCAACACAGTAAATAACTACTTCTTGTCCTTCATCACCTTACCACATTGCCTCTTATCTTTGAAAAACAGCATGGGACAGGGTCATGCACTGCTTTCCATAGATAAAACAAAAACAGATGTAATAACGATACATAGAGAGTAATACAAAATCAGTATCTAGTATGTTTAGCTTGACTAGACCACAATGACAAGGAAGAAGTGAAATGTCCAGGCTCATTGCCAATCCTAAAAATACTTGACATTTTATGTTGGTCCCACAAATCCTGTTTGTTTATGGATGTAAATATTTAGATTTGTATTTTTTTTTTACTTTAGCTATTGATAGTTTTTACTAGCAAACAATCAGTGCTTCAATGTATTAGTCAAAAACAAAAGATTCTTCTGAACAGATAAATGATAAATAAGTAAAATTATAAAATAGTTTATAATTTTTCCAAGCAATTCTAATGCTGGGTGATTATATTCAGTGGTGCTGGAACGAATGAACCCATACTAAGTTTAAACATAAAAATCATATTTTACCAAGCTAAAATAATGTATTCACATTATTAAACACTATAGTGAATAGGAATACATTCAAATTATATAGCCAGTTAAATGACAAGTTATAACAAAGTACATACTGGCCACAGCATTACAAACACATACATGTAACATTTGTAACCAGCGGTGCAAGTTGGAAAATGCTGTGCATGAGCTATATGTCTAATTAGATATGACATTAAAGTCTAACGAGCTACCATTGATATTTAGAATCAAAGGTTTTTTTTATCCCACTGCTGAAATCTGCAGTTATGATAATTTGCTTATTAGTAGGCTGAAGCCTACAATTATGGATTGAGAATAAGCTCTACTCTGTTCATTACTGCTTAATTTGTTCTCCCAACAGCCCCATACTACCCCCTTCATTCTTGGCACTTTTCCCTTGGTAGGAAGCTTGCAGCAATGCATCTAATACAAATAAGAAAGGAAGATCAAATCTCTCTCAATAGTATACTTTCTATGCTTGTTTACCATAGATCTGTGTTTTAATTTGAGACTTTTTACAGAATAAAATGTTTGCAGATAGGTGGGCTATAATACAGGAGATCATACCATGTCATACTATAATATGTTGTTCCTGTCATATCATAAGTTCTGCAGATAATTGGACTGGAATGGTTTGTGTTTCACGATACATAGAAACATAGAATGGGTCGTGAAATAAAAACCATTCAGCCCATCTGGTCTGCCCAAAATTCTGAATACTTTCATTAGTCCCTGGCCTTATATAGGATATCCTTATTTATAAAGTATTTTACCAGGAAGAATACATTGAAATAGCTCTAATTTTCAAGTATGTCCTGGGTCCACAAAAACTGCATTGTTACAGTAGGGTACAAAATAACATTGGTTGAATGCTTAAACTCCTTCACTATATCAACCTCTACCACTTCGGCTAGGAGGTAATTCCATGTATCCACCACTCTCTCAGTAAAGTAATGCTTCCTGATATAACTTTTAAACCTTTGACCTTCTCTAATTTAGGACTGTGTCTTCTCATGGTAGCATTTCTTCTTTTAAATAAACTCTCCTCCTTTACTGTGTTGATTCCTCTTATGTATTTAAATGTTTATGTTATATCCCCTCTGTCTCGACTTTTTTTTTTACAAGCTATACATGTTAAGATTCTTTAACCTTTCCTGATAAGTTTCATCCTGCAGCTTATTAGCCCTTCTATGAACTCTCTCCAAAGTATCTATATCCTTCTGGAGATACAGACTCCAATACTGTGTACAATACTGCAAGTGTGTTCTCACCAATGCTCTGTACAATAGCATGAGCACTTCCCTCTTCTGACTGTTAATATATATCTCCCTATATAAGCAAGCATTCTGCTAGCATTTTATGCTGCTCTATTACATTATCTACCTACCTTTAAGTGCTCTGAAATAATTCCCCCTAAATCCATTTCCTCAGATATTGAATATTGACAAAATATAAGAATAAAATTAACAGCACTCACTATATACTATAAGGGTCTACACAATGTAAGCCGACCCATGTTGTTTCTGATGTTGAAATCCATGTAATTTTAGATGTTCAACAATCCTATGCCTTTACATGTTTTCCATTCAGTTCACCACTACTCATGTAAGACTAACTGGCCTTTCATGATATTTGATACATTATAAAGTGTTACAATGAGAGGAAAAAATGGATACTTGGAAAAATCTCTTGATATTACAGGATATTACTATAACCCTTCTCACCAAAAGTCAAAGTAGTCTTGTGCACAGCTATTATTATCAACAGTCTTTTCTCAAAGGTATATTTGGGGTAGAGTTAGAAGAACAATGCGAGATACTGGTGGACAATGTAGATTGAGACTGGTTAGGTTTATTATGGTAAGACAAACAGAAACCAAAACCATACCTATTAAGCTCTTTCTGAGAATAGTACATTCCAGATTTACAATTAATTCTGAGCTATCTAAGTTAAAAATTCGATTTTTTAAAAATATTTTTCGGGATTTACATTTATATGTTAACCCCTTAAGGACAGAGCCTTTGAAACATTTTTGTCCTTTCTGGACAATGCCTATTTTAACATTTCTGTGCTGTTTGTGTTTAGCAGTAATTTTCTTCTTTGTCATTTGCTGTACCCACACATATTATATATTGTTTTTATCAGGACAAGAAGGGCTTTCTATGGATGCCATCTTTTTGATCATATCTTATCATATTATTAAAAAAAAATAATAAAATATGGTAAAAAAAAAAAAAATACACAAATTTCTTTGTTTTTATTTGAAACAACTTCTCCTCATCGACAATAGCGAACGAAAAAACATGCTAAATAGATTCTACTATTTCTCCTGAGTACAGGGATACCACCCATGCATAGGTTTGTTGGGTTGTTTGGGGGCTAAAATGCCAAATTTGTGAGGTGCAGTTTTTTGTTTTCCAACTTGAAATTTTTACATGCAGACAGCCTGCACCCATGTCCCATTTGGGACATATTTGAAGCCAGCTAGTGTATTTTACCCCATAAACCCATATATTTTTTAAAAGAAGACACCTTAGGCTATCTCAAATGGTGGTATTTTTACACTTTCCATGCACTAATTCTACCACCAGCCTTTGTCAAACTTTGTGGTAGTAATTTTTTTGTGTTTTTTTTTCACAAACCTTGTACTTCAGACATGAATTCACAGATTTTGGTATGTGTCACTGCCAAATAACACCCTAATAAGTGTTCAGCAACATCTCTTGAGTACAGGGATACCACCCATGCATAGGTTTGTTGGGTTGTTTGGGGGGTAAAAGGCCAAATTTGGTAGGTGCAGTTTTTGGTTTTCCAAATTAAAATTTTGACATGCAGACCGCCTGCACTCATGTCCCATTTGGGACATATTTGAAACCAGCCAGTGTATTTTACCCCATCAACCCATATATTTTTTAAAAGAAGACACCTTAGGCTATCTCAAATGGTGGTATTTTTACACTTTCCATGCACTAATTCTACCACTAGCCTTTGTCAAACTTTGTGGTAGTAATTTTTTTGTGGTTTTTTTTCACAAACCTTGTACTTCAGACATGAATTCACAGATTTTGGTATGTGTCACTGCCAAATAACACCCCAATAAGTGTTCAGCAACATCTCTTGAGTACAGGGATACCACCCATGCATAGGTTTGTTGGGTTGTTTGGGGAGTAAAAGGCCAAATTTGGTAGGTGCAGTTTTTGGTTTTCCAAATTAAAATTTTGACTTGCAGACCGCCTGCACCCATGTCCCATTTGGGACATATTTGAAACCAGCCAGTGTATTTTACCCCATCAACCCATATATTTTTTAAAAGTAGACACCCTACGCTATTTCAAATGGTGGTATTTTAACACTTTCCATGCACTAATTCTACCACCAGCCTTTGTCAAAGTTTGTGGTAGTAAATTTTGTGTGGTTTTTTTTCACAAATATTGTATTTTAGACATAAATTCACAGATTTTGGTATGTGTCACTGCCAAACAATGACCCAATATGTGTTCAACAACATATCCTGAGTACAGGGATACCACCCATGCATAGGTTTGTTGGGTTGTTTGGGGGCTAAAGGGCCACATTGTGAAGGTGCGCATTTTCAACTTGGAATATTGACGTGTAGTCAGCCTGAGCCCATCTTTCATTTGGGACTTTTTTTTAAGTAGGACAGTGTATTTTACCCCAAAAAGTATATATTTTGTAAAAGTAGACACCCTAGGCTATTTTAAATGGTGTTATTTTAACACTTTCCATGCACCAATTCTACCACCAGCCTTTGTCAAAGTTTGTGGTAGTCATTTTATTGTGTATTTTTTCCCACATACATTGCACTTTAGACACAAATTCACATATTTGGAATTTGAACATGTAGAGCAAGGAAGGGGTTAATAGCTCTTATAAGAGCCTTTGTAGTACTGTACAAAAAAATTAACCCCTAAAAATGCACAGACAAGAAAAAAATTTCTGCTGTGCAGTGATCAGTGGCAGGGAAGGAGTTAATACACTACACTATACAAAAGGTATGGCTTTTATAAAAGCCCTTGGGACTCACAATTTATTAACATTTTATTTAATTTATTACAATTTAAAAATTATGTTATACAGATCTGTCTCTTTCCCTCACTAAAACTCAAGTGAGGAGAGGGAGGCAGATCCATATGGGTCAGAACAATATTTACGAACCAGACGAATGGTGATGCTCATCTGAGAAATCACCAAACCACCTTTGCCACTGATCGGCTGTTACTGATCGCTATACACGCGTTCAGACAGCTTCAAAAGGAATACACGTAATCCCCTAGTGGGTATAATTAACCCCTAGTGAGTCTGACAAAAAAAATGCTGATAGCAAAAAAAAAATCCTTCGGCGACTAGATTGCTCCATATGCGCTGCTTAGGCAGTGACCATATGTGCTGCTTAGGAAGTGATATACGGCAAGGAAGGGGTTAATAGCTCTTAAAAGAGCCTTTGATATACTGTAATAAATCAAAGTAAAAAAAAATAACCCCTAAAAAAATGCACAGACAGCAAAAAATGTGCTGCTGTGTAAGATCACTGCGTACACAGCGATCAATTGCAGGGAAGGGGTTAAATACTGGAAACGGCTTTTATAAAAGCCTTTGGGTCTCAATTCTATTAAATATATTATAATTAAAAACTTACATTATACAGCTCTGTCTCCCTCACTAAAACTCAAGTGAGAGGGAGGCAGATCTACACTGGTCAGATCAAATATTTACACATATTGATCTAACCAGACGAATGGTGATGCTCATCTGAGCAAACGCCAACCCGCCATTGTCACTTATCAGCTGTTACTGATCGCTATACATGCGCTCAGACAGCTAAAAATTTTTTTTTACGTTAAACGTAGTCCCCTAGCGGGTATAATTAACACGTGACGGGTGTAATAAAAAAGTTTAAAAAAAATAAAAAATGCTTCTGCAGCAAGATTGCTGCATTTGCGTCAGATCGCTGATTAGGCAGTGATCTACGGCAAGAAAGGGGTTAATCTCTCTTAAAAGAGCCTTTTTTTATCCTGTAATGAATTACAGTAAAAAAAAATAACCCCTAAAAAATGCACAGACAGCAAAAAATGTGCTGCTGTGTATGATCACTGCGTACACAGCGATCAATGGCAGGGAAGGGGTTAAATGGATTTTATAAAAGCCCTTGGTGTTTAAAATTTTATTAAATATTTTTTTTATTATTTTATTTTATTTTTTTACTTGATCTGATCTGTCTCTCTCCCTTACTAAAAGTAGTAAGGTGAGGGAGGCAGATCAATACTTGTCAAAGGCAATATTTAGTAATATTGCCTTTGACAGTATGGTAAGTGCTCATCAGAGCACTTACCATACATGCCTGCACACAGATCACATAGATCTGCTGTGCCGGCATCGATTGGCTCCCCCTAGAGCATCGGAAGTGAAATACTTTCACTTCCGATGCTCTTGCCATTAGAAGGGAAACGCTGCCTGTACAGGCAGCGTTCCCTTCTACTGAGCCGATGGGGGCGCTCAGGAGAGCGACCACCATCGGCTCTGGGGAGCAGAACGGTGTTGTTAAGTGCCTTGCTGGCGAGGCACTTTAACAACACCGGAGATGCTTAGAAAGCGAACGATCGTTCGCTTTCTAAGCACATGTGTGCAGCGGGCGCAGCCATTTTTAAATGGCTGCTACGATCACTCCGTGGAGTGATCGTAGCGCGCCCCTGCACATTTTGGGGGGTGTTGCACAATGCCTCTACCTAGACCGCTGGTCGCTTTCTTTACTCCATTTAGTGCATGACGTGCCAGGCACGTCACCTGTCGGCAAGTCCTCGATTTGCCGTGACGTGCCTGGCACGTCACCTGTCGTTAAGGGGTTAATGTTATATATATATATATATATATATATATATATATATATGTGTGTGTGTGTTTGTGTGTGCACAATCAATACTGACCTGTGGTTATAGACATATATGCTGATTTAATTCATATGATGACTGTCTATTATGTTTGGATTCTATATTTGGATATACTCTTATATAATTATTTTACATAAATGTATTCTCTAAATTCGCACAATATAAGCAAAAAATGAACAGCACTTATACATAATAAAGGGTTTACACAATATAAGCCAATCCGTTCTGAAAATGGACTTGGATCGAGCATGATAGTCAAATCGAACCGATCCCCAAATTTGGCTACACAGTATGCTGCATTTCAGGTCTGATTTGGCTATTCTGACAGTTTGGATTTCGAAGGCTCAGATTTGGGGATGATTGCTGCACTACGGACATATCAATTTTCCTTTTCTTAGAAATCAACTTGAAATTAAACAGTTAAATAAAATAATAATAACAATAATTCTGCTGGCCCCATGAATAACAAAAAAACCTTTGCCCCCCAAAAAACATGGCTGGGTCCGTAAACATTTTCCCCATCACCTAAAATGTACATGAGGGACCAGGGCAAGTTAAAAAATGTATGAGACCCTGCTCTAAGCATCCGGCAGGGAATGGATGCATAATGAAATCCTTGCTCTGAGAGCATGGATTTCATTTAAAAAAAAAGCATATAATTTGCTGACTGTGTCCTCCGGACCCCAGGGGAGGTCATGTTTTAGACTGGGGGCCATTGCAAGTAGCCCTGGCCCCCCGTTCTATTTTAGAGGACATGGGAGCCAATTGGATGGCACCCAGCCTCGTTTTTAATAGGAGAGGGGTCAGGGCTATTATGGACTATGTACTGAAATCTGCCTTTATCATCCTATATAAGTCTATTATTGGTTCAGTGTATTCAGTGTATTTCAGTCTGGTTCTGGTTTCGAAAGCATATGCGTGTATTCGGTCATGATGGCTGAATTGTGAGGCTTTTTGGGGTCACATCAGGGCATATTGTGTAGCTCAGAATTTGGTTTCTTATATGACCCAGATGTGTCCTAAATCTTTGCAAACTTCTTGCTAATGAGTTTGGGCCTGAAGGTGAGTCGTGAGAAGTCCTTTTCTTTCAAACTCATCCTCTCAACTCAACGTCCCAAGATATTTAGTGAATACAATTTTTCTATAATTTCCATGAAATTTGATGGCAAGTTGGAAGGCCAACTTAGACGTTGATGAGGGGTCTCTAGTTGGGGTCAATTCGGATGCTGAGTTTTCTTTAGTGAATACCTTGAGGAGGTCTAGTTGGGAGGTCGACTTTGACTTCAACCTCCAAAGTCGACCTCCTCAAGTTGTTCTCGACTTTTAGTCCAGAGTCCCTTTAAGATCCTTACATTTTAATTTATTATATTACATTATTTTAATTATTTTATAATAACAATTTTCATGATTTACAAATTTAATTGCACAGTTGGAAAATATGCCATTCACAGCCACCTTCTGTTAATCTATTTTTCTGCCAGTTCTATAATTCTTACACAACAGTGGAATCACCCCTCACGTAAAAAATAAATTAAATAATACTCCCCCGGTAGTAACACAGCGTCCCAAAAAGTACTCCTCAGGTACTCTCAACAACAAAAACAGACAAGGGAGTGCAGATACATGGAAGAGAGAAAAAAGGCGGAGGGTCAGTGAAGAAGTTCTTCTCCCACAACTCCAAGGCTGATGCCTTTGATAGATGATAATAGCAGCTGCTACTTTTTATTGCTGCTATTTGAGCTGAAAGCATTGGGACACTTTAACTTTTCTCCTGAGGAAGCTGGTTTCTGCTGTCAAAACGAGTTGAGAGTCCGGATCATCTATCAAAGGCATCAGCTTCGGAGTAGGACTTCTTCACTGACCCTCCCCTTGTTTGTTTGAACCTGTACTGCACATCTTACATGTGCCTATAACTTTGTGAGTGCCTTCATTTATTTCAAATTTGCACTTTATTCAGATGCTGCTCCATTGTTTTTTTTATAGTAATATTAAAGAAGATTAACCAATTAATGGATGTGAAGAACCTTCTTTTCTGTTGATGGGCTTTTCTATGAAGAACTGTTAGTGAGTGCATACATACTCCTACCAACATCTCTTAGTTCTACAATTCTACAGATACTTTTTTTCAAATCGATATACTGTCATTTATACAGTAACTTATTTTGCAGCAGAGGATCGAAAGCTTTGGCAAAATCCAGGTTGATTGCATCCATTGCATTACCTAGGTCCATATTGACTATATTATTATTATTATTTTTTGTAAACTGTGTATTTAGGATCACGGTCCTATTTTTGTGTTTGTTAAAAGATTTCATGTAACGTGTTACTTTTACCCAGTTTGATTCTTCCATGTAATATTAATGTTTTCTTTACACATAAAATGTAATTCTTCCTAATAATCACTAGAGCTAGAGTTTAGTTTACATGTGGTTAGTATGCTTTTTCTCTGTTCTGGTTCTAAAATTAATTGTATGTGATAATTCATAAATGTATTAGCAATATCAGCATATACAAAAAACCTTAGTTAGACACTCTATATTTTAATTGTAATACCTAGAATCCATGATATTATATAATTTTCTTGAAACATAACAACTAGAAAATGTTGGTTTGCCCACCACTTTAATGAATGTACTGCAGTTGAGCAAAGGCAAATGTGATGTTTTGAGTATATACAACCTAATACCTGTTGTATGATCAGCGGGCATTTTGAAGCCAAAGGATCTCTGGATGCATCCCACCCCTATATATAACAGTTCCGTAAGCAGTATAATGTCTTTGAAGAAATTATTATAGTAATTGCACATGAAACTATACCAGTTTTATTATTCCACTTAATATAACTCTATTTCAAAAATAATAAAGTGTTTATTATTTTTGTATTCACTGTGTTTGGGTTTGTTCGGGGGGAGCTGCACTAGTGTTTTGCTGCATTTTTCACTTATAGTATGTATTACTAGTACTAATACTAGTAAATTTGTTTAATTTTGAACAATGTTTTACTTGGTATTCAGCCTTTAAACTTAAAAGCTAAGTGTTTTGTTAACCCTTCTTCCTTGAATGAAGCAAGGCTTAAAAACTTCACAACCTTAGTTAACTCGTCATAAGCGTCGCATTGTTAGTGACCTTATGATGAGATAACAGGTAAAACGGTGGTGCATTCCGTGTGGTGAATATTGGTCCAGAACTCTTCCTTGAAATGTTCCTGAACCCAATCGGTGGTCCTCTGGTCATGTAATTGTGGCGATCAGTCATTCATACATTGGCTTTGCCTCAAATTCACTCCCTAAATAAGCAGAATTGTTCTATGTAACAGTTAACAGCAAAACATAGAAGGGAAAACATTAGCCATGATTCCATGAGGTACCAAGAATCCAAATTTCACAAACACTTACACACACACACACATATACAAAGTCATCTTTTCTTATTGAATGGGAAAATTTGATCCAGCTTGAAAGTGTCTCCGGTATTGTCAGTTTTTCATAGTTAATTTCTTTATTGCTGGAAGAGCAAACTAATATGTATTTGGGTTAGAAGTATAACTTCTTTTCATAAAGATTGTTAACATTTATTCTTCACAGAAATACTGAATAATATATGGTGTCATAAATGATAGTAGAGAATGAATGAATGACTTAACAATTAGCAGACTGTCAGTTGCTACATCTTGTAACTGCTGGCACTGGTCGCATTACACCTATATTTGGCACAGCTTTCACACAAGATTCCCTAGGAAGCATATTCTGAATTCTTTCCAAATCCTGACCACCATTATATCATAGTAGCATTATTCCTTGAAGGATAATGGTTACTTTTACCTGGGATAGATTGTTTCTGTTGCGGTTTTCCATTATTGTTGTTCAGTAGAATAGTAAAAAAAAAAGGTATCCTAATTTTAACTGTTTACCTGGGTTTTACTTAATATCTGTGGGTAGTAATTTTAAATGGTGGGTTATGTTTCCATTAATATTTGTTTGCCATACTTGATGCTATGTATTTTAACCCCTTCGTGACAATGGATGTGTCAGGCATGTCCTGCGGTGAATCAAGCGGTTTTCACGATCGATGATCGCGAAAACTGCTTTAACAGTGCTGGTCTATTGTCTCGATGTCGAGGCAATAGCCAGCACTGAAATTTCTGATCTGGGGCACCCACAATCGCCCCACGGAGCGATCATGGGAGCCATACTGACGGAGCAGCATGCTGATTGTACTGACTGATTGTCATTTACTATATTTTTTGTATTTATTGCATGTGATCAATGTTGATTGATTTTCACAGTGATTACATTATTAAATGCAAAACATAATGATTGATCCTGGTCTGCCTAACTGTTAAGGCAACTAGGATCAACTCACCCCATCCCTCCCCCCAAATTTGGGGGAGGATGTAGATGGATTGTGATTAACCCCCAAACTATTCACAATATTTACTGAAATAGCTAAGACAGCCTGTCTCAGCTATTGCAGGCTAAGACATCTCTTTCTGGGTTTTACAGACTTGCCTTCATCAGAGGCATAGGTTGAGGGGTGTGATTGACAGGTCAGTGAATATTGTCCTTGGCCTGCCACTTTAAGATCGCCCACGGACAGACCTGGTGCCATTTTTTAAATTTATTTTTTTCTTTCCTGCATAGCATTCACACTTCCAGGAAAGCCAACAATAGCACAATTCATGGCAAAAACACAGCGATTGTGCTATTTTAAAGGCAGGCCATACACGTATGGGCATTGTCACCAATGCATTGCATTGGGAGTACTGACATTGTTGTTAAGGAGTTATCCACATGCACAACATAAATAATGTAGGCCATTGCAACTACCCCTTAAACT
Organism: Pelodytes ibericus; assembly: GCA_036172795.1. NCBI lineage: Eukaryota > Metazoa > Chordata > Amphibia > Anura > Pelodytidae > Pelodytes > Pelodytes ibericus. Next base: position 115,219,843 of record CM069858.1, read on the forward strand.
TTTCCAAAAATGTATGTAATCATATGAACGGTAAAGAAATACTCCGACAGTAGTGAATATCACAACTAAAATGTATTAAAATATATGAAAATTGTAAAAAGTTAACACTCACAAGAATCCAGCTATGAAACAGTGCATTAACATGTATAACTTAAAAGTAAGAGGGCTGGAAAATCTGTCTCTCACAGCAGAGTTATCTGTGAGACACAGAAGCAGCATCTCATATGGGAAATGTGATTTTGACTGGATATGCACACTGTCCTCAGATCCCTGCATGTTTCTTCCAAGATATTTTGTGTATTCAGATTTGCATATGTACTAATTGCACCATATGTCCTGCTTTATGTTTCCTGTAATAAATTAAACCCAAAAATACATTTGAATTTGCACTAACACATTTCCAAGTTAACCCATAACCTCTGGCACTCTGTGAACAATACTTAATATAATCTTTAAAACATTTTTTTTAAACCAGAGTTGGTTAAAATAGCTTGTTGACCCTTTAATTAACAGACTGATGAGAATAGTAATAATATGATAGTAATATAAATCATTTTGTGGGAGTTTTGAGAATAAATCTTACAGTTTAGACTTGACATTTGGCGAAATTATAAGACAGCACCTAAAAGTTGTAAATTTATGTTGATAAAAGAAGTACTAAAATAAATATATGTCCATGGTAGAAAAAAAAACATGTATATTAGATGATTACATACATTTTTTTATAAAAAAAAAAAAAAAGCAGTAATGTGATGTGCTCTGTAACTTCTTTAATAATCTGGACTGTGAATTACTGGCACACATTGTTCGATAAATATTATACATAATTTAACTGAATGTGCAGTGTTGTATTTACTGCGAGGCATCCTAGGCGGATGCCTAGGGCGGCAAATTTTGGGGGGCGGCAGCGCCCCCCAGCACTGAAAAAATTTTTTTTAAAAAAAAACAAAACGCGGCCCTTTAAAAAATAAAAAAAAGACCGCGTTTGCGGGCAGAGACGGAGGTGAGAGGGGATCGGAAGATCCCCCCTCACCATTGCTCTGCCTGCCAGGCTGCACGGAGAGCCGAACAGGCAGCACAGAGAAACCTCCGTGCTGCTTGTTCGGCTCCCCGTGCAGTGTGCCGACACGGAAGTGCCGACAGTCACGTGACGGGCGCGCTGATGTCATACGCGCGCCCGGGCACGTAACCTGTCGGCACAATCGGCGGGAAGCCGAACAGGCAGCATGGAGGGACCATGCTGCCTGCCACCAGGGAAAGGTAAGTGCTGATGGGATGTGTGTGTGTGTGTGTGTGTGTGTGTGACTGAGTGTGATGGGAGTCAGAGTGTGTGTGATGGGAGACAGTGTGTGTGTGTGACTGAGTGTTATGGGAGTCAGAGTGTGTGTGTGTGTGTGACTGAGTGTGATGGTAGTCAGAGTGTGTGTGATGGGAGACAGTGTGTGTGACTGAGTGTGATGGGAGTCAGAGTGTGTGTGTGATGGGAGACAGTGTGTGTGACTGAGTGTGATGGGAGTCAGAGTGTGTGTGTGATGGGAGACAGTGTGTGTGACTGAGTGTGATGGGAGTCAGAGTGTGTGTGTGATGGGAGTCAGAGTGTGTGACTGAGTGTGATGGGAGTCAGAGTGTGTGTGATGGGAGACAGTGTGTGTGACTGAGTGTGATGAGAGTCAGAGTGTGTGTGTGATGGGAGACAGTGTGTGTGACTGAGTGTGATGGGAGTCAGAGTGTGTGTGATGGGAGACAGTGTGTGTGACTGAGTGTGATGAGAGTCAGAGTGTGTGTGATGGGAGACAGTGTGTGTGACTGAGTGTGATGAGAGTCAGAGTGTGTGTGATGGGAGACAGTGTGTGTGTCTGAGTGTGATGGGAGTCAGAGTGTGTGTGATGGGAGACAGTGTGTGTGACTGAGTGTGATGGGAGTAGGAGTGTGTGACTGGGTGTGATGGGAGTGTGAGCTTGATGTGAGTCTGAATGATGGGGCATGTCTTAGGTGTGTAACGGGTGTGTGCAGCTTGGGTAGGGGGGTGCCCGGATTTTGTCTGCCTAGGGCAGCACAAAATCAAGATACACCACTGTGAATGTGTAAACATTAAACATCTCAGTATTTTTTTTTAAACCTCAGTATTTTTAAGCATAACACTATTGATAACATTTTTAATTACTATGTCTGTTAATAAATACCTGTATAGTATTTTAGCAGTGACTCATATGAACTAGATTTCAGTTAACCTCATGCATCTAAATGATTCTTTTTCTGATTTAAATAAATAAAACTTTTGGAGACTGAAATCTATGATTGGGAGATGACAAATAAACACAAAGGGATACATTAATCTGCATCTTTTGAACCTCAAGTGTGATTTCATTGCTAGATACACAAATATTATATGCATTGTGATGGTTTATTCTTTTTCAGCTAGGTGTATGTACCTAAGAGGAACTTTTTTTCACAATGGTTATAATTACATTTTGCATCTGTAGTTTTCTCTCCTTGTGCAAAAAGAAAATCTGTTAGAAAAGTCCTTTGACCTTTTTCTTTACTCATTTTTTGCATTGTGCAAGGCAGAGAGCAACAAAAATCTAAAAATATCAACATTAGCTCAAATTAATACTGAAGTTGCCATGGTACACTTTCAATTGCTTTCACTTTAAACTTATATATATATAATTTATTCTCAAATTGCTTGACTGGTTTTATATAGCTCTTCAGCTATTGGTTTCCAATTTCTTCTACAGCAATTAAGTTAACTGATCAATAGTTTTTGCTTGTGTGTTTCTAGTATTCTGCCTCTTTTCATATATATACTCACATACATATACACAAAAATAAAATATTAACAATACCTAGCCAATATTTATTGGCATCCATTTTTGCCATCGTAACAGTCATAATTCATTAGGGCATGAGTTGAACAAGGTAAAAACAGTCCATGGAAGTGCTATCACATGCTGACTTATTAAGTTGGTTCTGAACTCCATTTTATCGTTAGGGGCTCCTTTGGATAAAGATCTGGTAACTGGGCAGAACGCCAATAAGAGCAATCATTTGAATTTACTGTTGCATTCATAAAATTATTCCTGGACAATAGTAGTCTTCTTGAAAAAACAATGTGAAGGTGATGGCACTACTAATTAAATCAGGGATTTATACTATTCAGTAAAGCAGCTCGCAGAAAAAAAGAGGCAACCTAATAACCTCTAATTAAAATAAACACAATATAAACAAAAAATACTGGAGCGATAAATGCCACAAAAATACTAAATAATTTCAGGCCTTGATAAAAATTATAAAAGAAAAAAAGAAAAAAGAAATAAAAAATGAAAATATAATTAAAAAAAATAATTAAACCCAGCAACATATATCCAAATTATTCCTAGTGGATTGGAATGGTGCTTGAAGCATATGTGAAAAAAAATGTAAACCATTGTGCACTATGTAAAAAAATATAAAACTTAAATCAGCAACAGTATACACAAATATATATATATATATATATATTTCCTGGCCATATCCATGGCAGCACTACAATGGGTTAGCTCCTCCCTATCCCTAATTAGACAGGAAACAGAATTAATTCAGGGGTATAAGTACCCCCTCCCACCAATGGTCCCTTAGTCTTTTTTTCCTGTCCTATCCCTATAGGACTCCAGTCGTTCTGGACTGTGAACACTTTTTTTTTTTTTTTTTTCTGGCTTACCTGAGGGTTTTTACCTTCGGCCTCAAGGGAGTTCTGCCTCTCTTCCTTGGGAAGTCTCCAGTACGTGGCCCTGCGCAAAGGATTTCCCCCTGGAGATGCTCCTTTAGTGACCGGGAGCCACTTGCAGTGACCCTAGGGGTAGCAAGGAAAAGTATTGCCAGCAAGGAACGTTCCCTGCAGTAACCAAGCGGTAGCAGGAAGTGGCAGAAGAACCTCATCTTCAGAAGATTCTTCTTTCCTATACCTGGCAGGCACAGTAAGTTTAAATGCAATTTGGTATTTATTTTGCTGATGGCTGTCAGGTTCCCCCCTTCCACCTCTTGTTGTGCCATATTTACCGTTTTTTGTTGGGGCGGCCGCCATCTTGCCGGCGTCCTCCTGGCGCTCTGCGCCTGCGCGGACTGCGGGCGCGTCATTTCCGGTCCCCGCGCATGCGCAGTCCGGTAGCTGCGTCTCGGGACGTTTTCCGCGCATGCGCGGATCGGGACGCGTCATGCGCGCTTCCGCGCATGCGCGGAGTAATTGCACGCATGCGCGGGACGTTCTTCCGGGTTCGCGGTGACGTCATCGATGACGTCATTCGCCGCCTTTTAAAAGGCGCCGAATTCGATTTTTTCTTACCTGTTGCAGGTTGCTTGGACTCCAGGGAGCTCTTACAGCATCTTTTGTTCCAGTTTTTCAGCGTTTTTCTCAACATCCAGTTTTCTGTTACTCAGGTATGGTTTTCTTTCTTAAAGGCACATCCCTTTTTATTTATTTATTTTTTTTTTTTTTCTCACAAATTGAATTTTATGCTTTTTTGGGTATAAATTATTCAATTCCTTCCTATATCATGAACAGGGAAGATGGACAAGTCTTTTTCATCGGACTCTGAGGCATCCGTCCATAAACAAAGGTCACAATCCAAAGGTTATAGGTAAAGCCATCATTATTTTTTATTTTTTACATATACCAAACAAAAGAGTGCCTGGTCTAATTGTATTTCCCTATTATGACAGCTCTACGGGAATTAAAGCATCCGGAACTTCCAAAGGCAAGTCGCCTATGAAGAAAAGATGCGAAGCCTGCAGCAATAAACCACTAGAAGGCAAACGTCTCTGCGCGGAATGCCTGTCTGCAGCCGCTGGCACTCCTACTACTGCCCCTACTCCGGATATGATGGAGTTTATCAAGCAGGCGGTCTCCCAGGGCATCGCAGAGGCTGGGAAATCCCACAAGAGGCCCAGATTCGCGGAACCCTTGGGGTTCTCTCGGGAAGAATCCTCAGACGAGTCCATGGACTCCTACAAGGACGGGCTGTCCTCTTCAGAAGAAGAATCTTATGCCCCAGAATTCATGGAGCCTGCCCAGGTTGACCATTTGATTTCCAGAGTGCGCAAATCCTTGAGTCTCAAGGAAATAGCCTCGGAGCAACCCTCTACTTCCAGTAGATATTTTGCTGATCTGAAGAAAAAGAGAGCCACATTTCCAGCTCATGAAACAATCAAGGAGCTGATTGGAGACGAATGGTCTAATACTCGTAAGAAACTGACATCCCAGGGCAGAGTTGCTCGTCTTTATCCCTTTGAAAGGAAAGACTCCTTCTGTTGGGATTCAGCTCCCAAGGTGGATGCGGCCGTAGTAAGACTGGCCAAACACACTACCCTTCCGGTTGACGACGCAGGTTCGTTTAGAGATCCTATGGATAAGAAAATGGATCTGAACCTCGCCAAGGCCTACGTGGCGGCAGGCACAGGCCTCCATCCAGCAGTCGCTCTTACTTCGGTTTCCAGAGCTTTAAAGATCTGGATGGAAAGTCTGGAGGCAGACATCCACAGAGGCAGGAGCAGATCCAGTCTTCTGGAAAGTCTGAAAGATATCAAGCTTGCAGTAGACTTTACTTCTGATGCTTCGGTGGATCTGGTTAAAGCCTTTGCCAGAAATATGGCCCTTTCTGTCTCAGCCAGAAGGGCTTTATGGTTGAGGTCCTGGACAGCAGATACCTCTTCTAAATCTAGCTTATGTGCCTTACCTTTCCACGGCGACATGTTGTTTGGAAAAAACTTGGATGAATGTATTAAGAGAGCAGCCGAGGGCAAAAGAGCTTTTCTTCCGCAGGATCGCAAACCCAGAGGTTCCTTTCGATCCAGACGATATCCGGACTATTTTTCCTTTCGTGATGCCAGATCCTACAAGCCTGGAAGAGAGCATGGAAGATCCCAGCCTTGGAGAGGTGGACAGTCATCTTCCAGAGGCGGTAAAGCTAGAGGCGCCTCGTTCCACAAGAACCCCAGATCTTTATGACTGGTCCCCTCCCCAGTCCATAGGTGTGGGGGCACGTCTGTTACTCTTCCGAGACGTATGGGAACTATCCACCACAGACGTTTGGGTGTTGGATATCATAAAAAGAGGATATTGATTAGAATTCTTCAGACCCCCTCCAGCTTGCTCCTTTCAAACGACCAAATGGCCAGGAGAAGCAGAAAAAAGACTGGCCTTAAAGGATTTTATCTCGACACTCCAGGAAGGAAATGTCATCGTTCCAGTTCCCCTGCAACAGCAAGGTCAGGGGTTTTACTCTCACCTGTTTCTCACCAGAAAAGCTTCAGGTGGTTGGAGACCTATCTTAGACCTGAGCAGACTAAATCGTCATCTCCTCGTCCGGAAGTTCAAGATGGAGTCTATTCAATCCATCATAAAGGTAGTTTTTCCACACCAATGGATGATTTCTATCGACTTGGCAGACGCTTATTTCCACATCCCCATTGCTCCGGAACATCAGCAATTCCTTCGGTTTGCGGTGGAACAAGGGCATTTTCAATTCCGAGCCCTACCGTTCGGTCTCAGCACTGCTCCAAGAACATTCTCCAAAGTCTTGGTTGTTTTGATTGCAGAGCTCAGGAAAATGGGCATAGCCATTTACCATTACCTAGACGACATCCTCATCTTGGCAGAAGACACAGATACCCTTCAGACCCATGGGCAGGTTTGTCTACGTTTTCTACACCGTCATGGTTGGATGATAAACAAGAACAAGAGCCAATTACAGCCGGCTCAGGAGATGAAATATTTGGGGGCCATATTCAACACCTTAGCAGGCACAGTGAGTCTGTCTCCAGAAAGAGGTACGAAGTTGAGGAACAGAGTCAGAGACATGTTGGTATCCAATGTGACCTCAGCAGAAAGATGCATGAGCCTGTTAGGATCAATGTCCTCCACCATCGGACTGACAAGATGGGCCCAATGGAGGATGAGGATTTTCCAGAAGAATTTCATCCTGCAATTCAGAACGGGAAATCCGTTTCAGCCTATCAAGCTTCCCCCTCTGGTCCATCAATCTCTGATTTGGTGGTTACAGACGAAATACCTGTTCAGGGGGTTTCCATTAGGGAACATCACATGGACAGTCATTACCACAGACGCAAGCCAGTGGGGATGGGGGGCTCACCTACGCAATCAGTTTGTCCAAGGGAAATGGTCTTTTCCGGCAACAGAGACTCCCTCCAACCAATTGGAGCTTCTGGCAGTTCTAAAAGCTCTGGAAATCCTCCTTCCCCTCATACGCTTCAAGTGGGTCAAGATCAGATCAGACAATTCCACTGTGGTTGCCTACATAAACCACCAAGGGGGAACACGGAGTCGGAGTTTGATGTCCATTATGAAGCCCCTGATGTCCTTCTCCCAGAAGCATCTTGCAGGCCTATCAGCAATTCATCTTCCGGGAATCCAGAATTCCATTGCGGATTACCTGAGCAGAGTGGAATTGGATCCGGGGGAATGGAGTCTGTCACACGAGGTGTTCGACGACATCACTCGAGTATGGGGCATGCCACAAGTCGACCTTATGGCTACACACAAGAACAAGAAGGTGAAGCGCTTCTTCTCAAAGAGCATCGATCCCCAAGCATCAGGAAGGGATGCTCTTTCAATCGATTGGGAATTTCACCTGGGCTACGCATTTCCTCCTACACCCCTCATCTTTCCTCTTCTGAGACGATTGAGGCAGGAGAAGGTATCCATAATCCTCATAGCCCCCTGTTGGCCTCGCAGGCCTTGGTTTCCTCTATTGTTGAGCCTTTGCAGTGCAGAACCCTGGCGGCTTCCGAATGTTCCTTCCCTTCTACATCAGGGTCCTGTCCTCCACCCAGACCCTGCCTCCCTCAAGCTGATGGCATGGAGTTTGAAAGGGAAAGGTTGAACGGCAAGGGATTTTCTCACGCGGTCATTGACACTCTACTGCAAGCAAGAAAACGCTCTACATCTTCCACATACTACAGAATCTGGGACGCCTTTTCCTCCTGGGCTGCTTCCAACCGCAGGAATATTCAGTCTATCTCCACCAAGGAGATCCTTGAATTTCTACAATCCGGTCTTGATAAGGGTCTGAGCTACAATACCCTGAAAGTACATATCTCCGCGCTTTCGGCCCTTACGGATCACAGATGGGCCTTGAACGCAGACGTGATCAGATTTATGGCTGCTGTGTTGAAAATCAAGCCTCCTATCAAGCCCTTCACCCCACCATGGGATCTTCCCTTGGTATTGAAAGCCCTGAGCGTTTCTCCTTTTGAACCTCTTGAAACCATCTCTCCTCAGTTACTCACCATTAAGACGGTTCTATTGGTGGCCTTAGCCTCAGGTAGACGAGTATCTGAACTCCATGCCTTGTCTGCTAAAGAGCCCTTTACAGTTTTTCATAGGGACAGAGTTGTTTTACGGACTGTTCCCGAATTTCGTCCTAAAGTGGTGTCAGCTTTTCACATCAACGCAGAAATAGTCCTCCCGGCTCTTCATTCCGAGTCTTCTACTGAGGATCCTGAACCTCTGCCTTCTCCGTTGGATCTTGTTCGAGGTCTGTCTATCTATCTAAAGAGATCTTCAGCTTGGCGGACCTCTCAAAGTCTATTCGTCATCCCCAACGGCCCCAGAAGAGGGCTTCAAGCTTCTAAGATGACCATCAGTAGATGGATTGTTGCCGCCATCATTCAAGCTTACCAGGCTTCAGGGACGAGAGTTCCTGATGGTCTCAGGGCTCACTCCACGAGATCCCTGTCCTCATCTTGGGCAGCAGCTGCTCAATTGTCTCCTGATCTGATTTGCAAAGCAGCCACTTGGTCTTCTCCAAACACGTTTATAAGGCATTACCAGATTGACGTTAAAGCCGGCCATTCAGACTCTTTTGGCAAATCTGTCTTATCCGCAGTTAACTCTTCTTGATTGTTTCTATTGCACGTGTGATTTCTAATACACCAGCATTTAAAAGGATTCTTGAGTCTGTGGTTTTTCTTTTTCCCTCCCTGGGTTATTGCTTGGGTATTACCCATTGTAGTGCTGCCATGGATATGGCCAGGAAAGATGAAAATTTATCCATACTTACCGTAATTTTCCTTTCCTGGTCATAGGCCATGGCAGCACTTAGATCCCGCCCTGGGATATTGCTGTTAACAAGACTAAGGGACCATTGGTGGGAGGGGGTACTTATACCCCTGAATTAATTCTGTTTCCTGTCTAATTAGGGATAGGGAGGAGCTAACCCATTGTAGTGCTGCCATGGCCTATGACCAGGAAAGGAAAATTACGGTAAGTATGGATAAATTTTCATCTATATATATATATATATATATATATATATATATATATATATATATAGAAGGCGGGGCCTGAAGTTATGGGAGGGGCTTGGTTCCCCTTTCTTAAGGAATATATTATATATTTATATATATATATATAAATCCAAAATAGGAGCACTCAGCTTGAAGGTATGAGTACAGGGAGAGTTGACCCGGTTGCTATGCAGCTCTGAATACATACAACCATCCAAAAGATAGAAAAAAGCATGCACTCACAGGATTACGATGATCAAAGGTATTCTTTAGTCGATATCATGTGATAAACGGAGATATAATCTGTTCCACAAATGGCCGACGATTTGGTCCGAACCACGGACCTTTATCAATCTTTTGGATGGTTATATATATATATATATATATATATATATATATATATATATATATATATATATATATAAATTAATTTTGATGAAAATACAAATAAATAGAATTCAATCATCCAAATTTGCTTTAATAATGACACTATATATAAAATACAAATATAATGTATAGATAGTTCATGAAAAATTTACTATACACATGATAAATACATATAAATATTTAAAAAAATATTGGATACAATAACAATAAAAAGCAAAACAAATTTGATGTAAGAAGAAAAAACTATTGTAATGAGGCTTACAGGATTATGTTAGTGAGATCCAATACTGGGAAACTCACTCACTGCACTTTGTGATACCAAGTGAGTACCGTCTATTCACTGGTATTCTTCTCTGCAAAGTACCGTTTGTGATCGTTGATCAATGCCTATGTGGATTTCACTGCAAGACATGCTAGGGACGTGTTCTGTTGTGAAGGGGTTAATGAAACCAATCTCCATAGACTCCGAAGCTTTGATTTTTTTTGATTAGGTAATAAGAGTAGATTTTCTCCAAGGAAGAGGATCGGTTTCTTTTTTCAGATCTCCTTTCTCTTATTTTTTTGGTATAATCAGAGTCTATTTTAAAATGCCCATGGGAATGTTCAAGCACTGAAAAATTAAATCTATGCAGGGAGAGACCGACCAATTTTATTTTTCTATTTTTTTTTTAAGTCTATCATTGCAGGGAGTGGCTCTGCAATGATTCAAAGATATGGAAGCACCTGTGTAGCATTTCAGTGTTTAACAGGCAAGATTGCCCCCTATATAGTGCCCCTACATTGACTGTTCAGCCAGACTTACTACTACAGTAAGAGTCACACTGTTTTATTGCTCATAATTGATTTGAATGATAGGCAAAGTTTATTTATTTACTGCGTATGCTTGGTCCGATAGGCAAACTTTATGTATTTACTGCTTAAGATTGGCATGATAGGCAAAGTTGATGTTTTTACTGCTTATGGCCATTATATGCAAAGTTGATACAGTTATATGATAAACAAAGTTTCTATATTTATTGCTTCTGATTGAAATGATAGGAACAATTTATGTATTTTCATTTACTTTCCTCTTTAGATGCAGACGTGTGCTTCATTAAACAGCCCTCAACATAGATGCCCCCTCTATAATCAGCTCCCTCTGAGTCAGTGTGTTAAGTTATTAGCTACAGATATTGCAAAAATTTGGTTTAATCAAAACTCATGTAGACAAAGTCTCAAATAGTTGCTATACAAGTCCTTGTATGAGGTGGGTAAGGTGCAGCATGAACAGTTTTATATGACAGTAGTTTATCATTAGTTAAATGTGAGTGAGATCCAGAACTACCAGTTGTTATTAATACAGTTTACAGGAAGGGACACATCAATCTGAATGAAAGAATTCTGCATAACAACAATCCAAAAATACTTTTTATTTTCTACCCAAATTGTATACATTGTGCCCTTTAGAAAATAACAGCCCATATGTTTACTACACCTTCCACCCCTTTGGTTTTTATACATCTTACTCCCTTATGTCAAAGACACAGCAAATGTTTTGAAACTCCTAGATGTGATTTCCCTATCAGAGATGACTTTATTACAACGTCCTAAAAAAGCTTGTCAATATAATTCATAACTATAGAGTATAGATTTGACAACCATACTGACTTGATGATTAAAAAGCTTGAACTGGTACTTCCCAACAATTTTATTGTGTTTAGTGGGGATTTGTTTTTCTATATCAGGAGTACAGCCATGGGGCCATATGTGCCCCAACCTATCCATGTTTAAAGCTGGGCCTATGGCAGCAAAAGGTGGTGTTTGACTCCATGGAGGATTGGGTTGGGTGCCCTCGGCTGAGATATGTGGATGACCCTGACAAATTTGAAGAATACATGGTGGTTCTGAATACATAGGATACAAATTTAAAGTTCACTTACATGCACAATTTTGCTGAAATTGCTTTTTTGGATTTGTGGATGAAGCTCTTAGGGGATGGCCTTACCACTGATGTCTATAGAAAAAAACATCTACAAACAGTCTTTTGTTGACATCAAGCCATCATCCAAGGGACCTAATTGAGCAGATCAAGTCAGGGCAGTTCCTGGGGATGGTAAGGAAATGTTCTAATAGAAAAGCCTTTGTGAAAAAAATGAAGATTTGAGGATAAGATTCAATAACCGTGGGTACTCAAATGGTGCTCAGATATGGACAAGTTCCTCTTCTCCCAAAAAAAATCCTTTTTGGTACAATGAACAATGGGGTGAGCTCAGAAAAATATTTGCAAAATATTGGAGTATTCTAGTACTGATCCAGAACTGCAGAAAGTATTAAATAAGTATACAATGGTGACTGCTCTTATGGGTCCAAATGTCAGAGACCTTCTGGTCAGGAGTCACTTGGTTAAAACATATAAGAAAATGATTGGTTCAGCAAGGAGAGTGTAAGACGAAGTTGTGACTGCTGTGATTTATAATATAAAATAAGTTGGCCTTCGGTAATAAACAAGGTTCCAAATTTAAGGTGAGGAGCCATAATACCTGCAAGATCAAGGAGGTTATATATGTGATCCAGTGCCAATGCCCAACATTTTTTGTCAGTATAATAACATATATTTTGAAGGCCAGAATTCTGGAACATTTGGGTGATATTAAGGCAAAGGTTTTGAACAGCTTGGTTGTCTGACACATACTGAAGCCCATGGATCAACTCACAGGTCTGTGAAAAGTAGGTCTCTAGAAGTAAGAGACATACAGAAATCCCTATGGATATGAGGGGCGGAGAACTTAATAACAGACTCTTACAACTCAAGTGTTGATGGATTCATGATATGAATAAGCCTGACTCTAGGAGGTTTAAATGAGGAGATAACATTGGGTGATTTTTATGAATGTATGCATATGTCTATTCAGAATTCCTCTTAACTAGTCTTAATATTTTTAGTATTGACTTTGTGACATTATGTTTCTCAAATGATGTTTTTTGGGGATTCTTCTTACTATGAGTTGATTCTGTCCTCTCTTAGACTAGTGTGGAAATACAGTCTATATATTAAAAAGGAAACAAAAGAAATCTACAAAAACCAAAAACAAATTTAACATGCAATGTAACAAGTTTTTCCTAGAGTAAAGAACATAATCTTTATACCAAAGTGCTTTTTGATGAGTATTGATTTGAAATACCCAATGGTAAAAAATAGTACCATGTATAACATAAATTGGAATCAGTAGCTATAGCTGACATTTAGTGTGAAAAAATGGGCATAGGTAACATTCCTTTCTACAATTTCTGGCTCTCTACACTTTACCAGTAATTATCTCTTTCCTTCTGTAATCATTGACCAAAATTCTGAAATACTACTGTTTCTCTTTCATAGAAAGTAAACTGACATTTCTATCCCCATGAATCTGACAGTAAAATGATAGATCATTGTCAGAGTTACTCTGACAGTATTTATATGCATTGGGATTAGAAGACTTGTGAGGGTTCTGTAGAAGCCGAGCACTCTACAGTGCCTCAGGCTTTCATTTTAAACCAGTGAACTTGGGAATTGAACCAACAATCTTCAGCTCGCTGTGCTAACAGGATATACTTTAAACATTTTTCTATCATATGTATTTTCATCCTTCTGTACAAATGCTTTATGGTCTGAGTCTTGGAATTTTATAATCTTAATACAGCTTTCTTAAAAAGTACCTTTCATTTCCCTCCTTTGCTGCTCCTACTTGAGTTTGTACTATTAGGGGTAAAGGGAACATTGGAAAAGGGAAAATACAGCACTCTTGTTATAGCCAGTAATGAAATCTTGAAGGTTACAAATCACATGCACACAATTGTTAGTTCGTTTTGCCCACATCCATGCAGTTCACTTCACTCATTTATTTTCTATTCTCTGTAATCAATGTGTGCAAGGACTCTGACGAGCCAGTACTTTTTTTTAACCAGCTCCCTAAATTAATTTATCTAAGACTGTAAAATATTGATGCTATTGAACCAATAGAAAACACATATTATAAATTAAATGTATCATTAAGAAGATACTATTTATAACAGAGTCATATCTACAAAATCCTTAATGGCCTTCCCTAAATGATTATTTTAATTATACCTTGAATATAGAGAAATAGGAAATAATGATCTATACATTGTTGTAGAGAAATTGCAAGCAATTGCAAAAAGTAAGAGAAAAATGTGCTTTAATTGTGTCTGAGGTGTCTCCTGTTTATGACATCACCATGTGGCTTGATATGAAAATGACAAATGTTTCAATGAAAGTAGCTAATTTCCATTGGAGATGCCAAAACATTTTAAAATCATATGTTTCTCTTAATCTATGCATTTGCTAATAATTCTTCTAACACAATGTATACACCTTTTTGATAATTTGTATGTATGTTCTACATTCACAGTATAAATACTGTATAGGCAACAGTGTTTCTTTAGAAAAAGATATTCAATTGGACAGGCAATACTTGTTAAATAAATATCCAATCGAAAACACACTATTCATGGGTATCTGTAAAATGACTATCTTTGCTATGGCCCTGTGTATATATTGTAAAACTTTTCACTTTCATATCCTTTTAAAAACCTTTATCTCAGTCTGGGAATGACTGTCCCATTTCTCTGTAATCGTCCCAGAATTAAACATATAGCCATCCATAAATGTCAATCAAATAAACAAAAATAAACTCATTGCCCTCTCATCTCTCTCTCAGGTTGGTCACATTTGTCCAGCAGGCCTCACATAGGATGTGCTTGCACTATTGCCCTTATCTTGTTTATTTAGGTATTGCATGTTGCTCTTGTTAAACACATGAGACTAAAGGATAAATATTCACTTCTAACTGATCTATGAATCCCGTCCAACCTAGATACTTGTACATATTTTGTGTGAAATGCTTTTTCTTAGAAAGTAAATTGTAGTAGTTCATTTTTACACTGTTAATATGTTCTCCTATTTTCTATTCAAAGGAATATTAAGTGTAATGATAAATTACTCTAAAGAAAATTTGGCTGTGGCACTGTTATCAATGTAATAAATATTTGACAAAACAATGCTTTACAGACTACTGGTAAATGGTAGATCACATTTTTATGAAACATTTGTATTATTATGTAATATGAAAATAAATATGCTATATGCTATCTTAGCTTGGCAATTCTGAAAACTGTGGGGTTAGCATTTTCCTGCTATTTTGGCCTGATTTTTTAAATACATTTTTAATTAAGCACAATTCATTGTTTAGCCAACAAATCGCCAAGTGTCATTAACTGACATAGTTCCAATACATGGTTATCAGGTCCAATGGTTCTTTTGGGTGCAATGTTTGGATCTGTCAACACCATTTTCCTGGCTCCTGCATATTGTATTCATTTATGGCTGTTTACTCTTCAGCCTCTATTGGCCACCATGTAGTGTTTTGATCCTCCTCCTGTTATGTCAGCCTTCAGTCCAAACCTATTTATACATGCAGGTAGTTGCAAATGGAGAATTTGTATTGCTTTGGTTACATTATGCCTCTGTGACTTTCTAGCATTCCTGATCTTGGTTCCTGATTTCCTGTTACTTATTTTGCCTGCCTTTGACCCTTCCACTTTTCTGTCTGCCTTCAACATTTGCTTGTACATTGTGGCAGTTTTGCTGTCAGTCTCAAACTTCTTCCCATCTGACAACACCTTTTGCCTTGTCCTTCTGTTGTCTCGCCATTGGTTCTTTTGTGATTTTTGTATCCTGCGGCCCTGCTGTTTTCGCTGTGGTTCTATCCCTTAGTTTATGTGGTAACTGTCTGAGTGCAAAAGTCCTTGGAGAAAAAAACCATAGGGTGGATTCCTTTCAGGTGAAAAACGCTTTCTATGCACTGATTCTGTTGTTTGGTTTCTTGCGTCACCTCTGTACTGTGGTTCCTCCTGACCACCACCATTCCAGTCCTGTCTGTGCCCTCAGGTCTCAGCTACCAGTCTAGCCTCAGTGCGGCCAGCTATGCATCGGGGAGTGCAAACAGACCCCACATCATGCTCTGCAATGAGGCTCTTCCCCTGGTCTGCTATCCCAAGTTGTGACAGGATCCATCTTTTCTTCCTGGTATAGTATGAATAGAAAGACTCCTGCTGAACTTGTATATCTATACAACTGCAACTGGCTGCTGGGTATGGAGTGCAGTCAGCGGCATTCCAACAAATAGAGTAAACAAATGGAGGTTCCAGATGGACTACCCAATTAGCATTAATGCTAGCACCTCCGTAAGTAATGTTATCTAAACCTCAGCACCACCCACCTGATTTGCATTACATTCTCCTGCCTCAAACACAGTCGTGCCTCTTTTTATTTATGACTGTCATACCTAACTAGATCTTCATGGTTGTGTACATCAGGAAAAGTGGTGAATGGCCTTGTCTGGGTGTGGATATTAAATGCAAAACACTGTGTCTTCAAAAATATATGAAAATGTATTATACACTGCAACCCTACAGTTGATGGGAAGGCTTCCTGGAGACTCCAACTTACGCATAAGTGTATTATATAAGCAATTACCAAACTTCTGTTTCTGTGTAACATTTTCTATGTGCATACAAAAATGGATATATTGTGAAAATTAACATGTTCTATGTCAGTCATGCTAGGAAAGGTTGCTATAATGTCTAACACAACTAAATTAGAGAGTTTTTATATACAAACACATACACACATTTGCATACATATTTACAAATATTTATTTATATATGTGTGTGTATCTATATGTATAAATATATGCCAAATGACTGTCTTGGAGAATTGAAACGCAACCACTAATAAAATCACAGCTTACAAACATTGCGTATGTTTCTTCCAAGTCACATAGAAAAATGAATATAGGCATATTTGCAAGAAAATCATTTATTTCAAAGTAGTTATAATAAACGAATTGCACGCTTGTCTCCACAGTAAGTTGCTAATAATAATTATCACAGACAATGTATCTATAATAAATCAGAGTAGAAGAAATACCACTATGATTTGCACTTATTAGAAAAAGCAACATGTTAGCAGACAGGCACTCAAACAAATGAAAGACTGGAACCATGCTATTTTAAATCCATCGTACAAAGGCCAAAGGAATTCATATAAAAGATGCTTCAAGAAGCTCTGTGAATTCTTTTATCAAATATCATGCACAATTTTCATAATAAATGGGTGAAAAATTACTAATATTATTAAACCATTATTGTATAAATATATTTTTAATGCAATAGAAATATGCAGTGGCCCTGTTAATTTTTTCAAATATTAAGAAATCTTGATGTATAGTTGATTATTCCATTGCACCATAAGTTAAATGCATTTTTAAAAATAATTATTATAAAATACTACAATGCAAAGAAATAGCATAACTGTATTTTAGTAATGCTGGAATAACATGTACTAGCGATCTCACTTTATTTGTGTATTTTGCATTTTGCAGTTCAGATAGAATAATTAAAAGTTTTTGTTGGGTGATGTGAGCTCTCAGCATGTAGTTTATTTAAATCACAGTGATGTAGAATTCTGTTGGTGTCTGTAAGTACTTTTATCTGTGGTATTTGGGTTATCATGGTGTTTTTGTACATTTCTTCTCCGACAGAATAAATACAATTTTTGGTGTGTGATCAATAGTCTGCGATCTTATCTGAAATCGCGCCAGATCAGAGAAAAGAGACAAAAATTTGAAAAGTCTGTTTTTCAGCTATTAAATATTGAGATTGGTCCAAAATCTCCAATTTAAGACATCTCTCTGACAAATCATCTGAATCTGAATTGGGGAAATGTTGTCATTTGATGTATAGCCCTTCCCCTATTTTAAAAGTGACAATTACCTCTGAGCTATGGCCAAATTCGGAAATATTTTACAAAGTTTGTCCAATTACATTTTTTGAAGAATTCAATTTTAAAGTGCCTAAAAGTGCAGTGAAACATATTTTAAAGTGGTTATTTGATATAAAAATTATTACATATTTTCTAATAGCATATTTGATAATAGAAAATTAATGACTGGAATATTTTTAGAAAATGTGGCATTTGGACTTAAATGGCTCAATTAACACATCAAACGGATTTGCTACAAAGTCCTTTTCAAAATGCAAAATGAAAATGTCAACATAAAACAATGCTAGGTCTGGTGCAGCCAGTCGTGAAAACTTGGAGCAAATGGCATCTAAAAAACATAAAATCACATAGGCACATAACACAATAAGCTAAATACAATATAAAACAGCGCCCTGCCTCCTACTGGAGGTAATAACAGGATACTTGC
This sequence comes from Pelodytes ibericus, assembly GCA_036172795.1. Classification (NCBI taxonomy): domain Eukaryota; kingdom Metazoa; phylum Chordata; class Amphibia; order Anura; family Pelodytidae; genus Pelodytes; species Pelodytes ibericus. Next base: position 115,237,761 of record CM069858.1, read on the forward strand.
AGCTAAAATCATGAAAAACATGTGTTGGTAATCAAAACTCAAAGGGTGCGAATTTATGGAACTGCTTGGTCTGGTCAGATCCCAGACACATCCCATAACAGCATCCACACATTTCTCACACTCCCACACTGAATAACGTGCTCCATGGACCACATCATTCACATGATAACATGATAAAGACAGCATGAAATCTACAATAAAGGATCACAGGATATTGTTCCTCTATAAATACAGCCTAGAGAGACAAGAGTTCCTACAAACCCATGGCCAACCATTTTTTTAATCTTAAATATCAATTGTCTCAATTATGCTTTGTAGTGATTGATCATGTGCCGGTCCCACAAAGAGACAGGTCAAGGATCTTACTAAAGTTAAATGTTTTGGGATAGCTATGCTGGTCACTGTTGCCCCACAGGGTTTGAATAAACAGTTGTCTCTAGATAATTTAGAATTTCTCCATCCTGCATTCAATGTGAGGTCATCTGTCATTTGTGCTAGTTTTTCTTTAATTCTTTATTTTTTTTCTTTATTTTTTGTCCTGGCCACAAGTTTTATGGGTGGGCTTAACTAACAAGCACCCTGGTTTCTATACTGACACGTGTTTATTACCAATGTATGTTTCCTGTTCTGGTCTATTTTTGTGGGCGGTAGTTGATCGGTAACAATTGACCACAGCTGTAGTTAATTTGTTTTAGTATTAACACGGCTCAGTGGGGTGTTTGGAAAAGTATCTTGACAAAGGGCAGAGAGCATGCTTATATATCTCCAAAATGATATTGATACTTTGGAGAGAATTCAGAGAAGGCCTACTAAACTGGTTCATGGGGTGATGAATAAAACTTACCAGGAAAGGTTAAAGCATCTTAACATGTATAGCTTGGAGGAAAGATGTAACAGGGGGGATATGATAGAAACATTTAAATACATAAAGGGAATCAACACAGTAAAGGAAGAGAGTATATTTAAAATAAGACAAACTATCACAACTAGAGGACATAGTCTTAAATTAGAGGGGCAAAGATTTAAAAGTCATATCAGAAGTATTAATTTACTGAGAGGGTAGTGGATATATGAAATAGCCTTCAAGCGGAGGTGGTAGAGGTAAACACAGTCAAGGAGTTTCAGAATGCGTGGGATAGGCACAAGGCTATTCTAGATATAAGACCGGGAACGGGGGACTAATAAAAGTATTCCGAAAATTGGGCAGACTAGATGGACCAATTGGTTCTTATTGGCCGACAAATTCTATGTTTCTGTATATATGTATAGTTATATAATATGAATGTGTTAAGTGATAGGCGCTATTATAGTGAACGTGAATAAATTATTGACGTGCTGCAAACACTAGTGTAATTCCCCCAGGATAACACAAAGCAAAAAATAATAATAGTGATAAAGTGTTGCGCAAAAAATATAAATGAAAAAAACTAATATAAATTCAAAAGAAGTGTTAATAAGTGAATAAACAATAAGACCAATGCAATAAAACAAAATAATAAAAATAAATATAAATATAAAAATAAATATAAATATAAAAATAAAAATTCTTATCAAACACAAAAAATCAATAATGGGAGTATTGATTCCAAACGGGGTGTACCCAAAACAGTTTTTTCTTTCCAAAGTGATTTTATATAGAAAAGACAAAGAAAAATAGACATACAATGGGTAGTATTCATACACAGGGGGTAGATGTATATTTCCCCCCAAAAGAAACACACTCACACACTCTAGAGCCTAGAAATACCGGCTCTAAGTATATACAGCAGTTGGACTCCAAGTCCCACCATCCCACGTATGCGGATATCAAAACCAGGTTTCAGCTCGTTTATCCAGGGGGTGGATCATCAATAGACAAGTGTAGTGGAATATATTTAATAGCAAAGATTTATTAGCCCCTATATATTGTAAGGCATTAAAAGCATAAATGTTCCATAAAGTAAATAAAATAAAAAACGGGGAATAAAAGAAAAAGGAAAAAGAGAAAGCAGGTCACCAGTCCTACCGTGATCAGCGTGTTTCAGGCGGTGTGCACTCTTCGTCTGTTGTCAGCTGGGACCGTATTGGTGCCTATCTTGCGTGGTCTCTGGGGAAAACTTTCAGACGGTGGGACCTGCTCCACAGGATCCCACAGAAAAGCTTCGGGCTTTTCAAATGCCCTACCCAGTAAACGGATTCAGCAGATGTAATGATCCCACTGCGAAAGGAGCCTCCCCAGTCCTCACGTGTCGGGCTACAGCTACACTATTTTCTCCGTTTCAGCTGTGTTCAGAGAGACTGAGTAAGGTCCGTTTGTGGACATAAATATAGATCCACAATAAAATCCGGGTGGTGATATAATATATCCAAAGAACAAAAAAGCACTACGCGTTTCACCTGATCGGCTTCTTCAAGGTGCATCTTGAAGAAGCCGATCAGGTGAAACGCGTAGTGCTTTTTTGTTCAGCAAGGTGAATGGTTAGAGTTAGGACCCACCTAGGGGGGTCTGCCTTGACGTTGGCAGGTGGGCTCATCCTCTCATGGCCATTGGAGGTAACTAAAAAACCTCCGTTTGTTTTAAAAATACATAGGGATAAAGGAGAGAGCGTAGGTAACTTGTTTTTCTTTTATTGATTTTTTGGGTTTGATAAGTATTTTTATTTTTATATTTATATTTATTTTTATTTTTATATTTATATTTATTTTTATTATTTTGTTTTATTGCATTGGTGTTATTGTTTATTCACTTATTAACACTTCTTTTGAATTTATATTACTTTTTTGAATTTATATTTTTTGCGCAACACTTTATAACTATTATTATAGTTATATAAGTCCAAAAAGAATGCACTTACCTAAACTAGCATTTATTGCTGCCGCTGAGACCAAATAGTTATAAAAAGTCCAAAGAGAGAAACAAGAATTAGAAAAAAGGTTGAACTTGATGGATGCAAATCTTTTTTCAACCTAAACTACTATGTAACTTTGTAACTATGTAGGGAATTGAGGGGACTGAGAAGGGAATTTCAAACTTCATGAAAGAGAGAATTGTAGGGAATTTCAATTCACTCTTTCATGATTAAAGACCATATTATTCCATTGTGAATGGTAAAGCAATTTTAAACCATTCTTTTTTAATTTGTCTCTCAAGAACGTGAGTTACCAGGAACATAAATGCATAATCCATTTTTTCCATGCTATTCTTGCAATTATATAACCTGGGGTTAAAACTAATAATACTGTTAAGCTAAAATGTTAAAGCGTGTTCCCTTCTAGCGTTACTAAGGGTCCTTCCTAACAATTTAAAACTATTTTAACCACATCCTTTCTAGTGTAATGATTCCAGCCTCATGAATGTGAAAGTGTTGTATTCACAAAGCACATTTTCAAAATGGGGAATTATCCTATTATTCATTATGCAGGATAAATGCTGTGGATTATTTAGAAAAAATTATTATTTCACAAGCAAAAAAACATGGCTCCATTTAGTTATTGTTATGTTCACATATGCACAAACATGAATTTGTGTTTGGCTCATCAAAATAATCACAACCTACAAAATACTATTGCTAGTTGAACAATAATAATTCATAATAAATCATAGTTTTAAAACAATATTCATTCTAATAGAGAACCTTTAGTGTTTTGCTAATATTGCTATAGGATTTAACAACATACTTTGTGACAAAGTAGAGAAGCCATGTATGAATTAAAATGCATTGAAATACATTTGTCTCGGTCAGGGGCCTAAAAACCATTTACAATTGTATGCAGGCACCCTAGAAACTGAAAACTTTAAAAATGAAAATGCTTTTGACTTTGTAATGTACTGAGAATAAACACTTTGGGATGCATGAATTAATGGAAATGGGACTTGGGCTGGATAAGGCTTGCTGTGTGATGGTCGGTGTGGTTTAATGGCAATGCATTAAAGAAAAGTTTTTATCTGAACTCAGCATCTGCTTTATTGGAATCCTAACAAAAATATATGTTCATTTTATATTTATATATATTCTCTTAATCTGTCTAAATATACATATGTGCATTTTTAATTTGTAGTTTTTTAGTGAAAGTGAAACAAAGAATGGGAAATATTAATAGATAGACAAACATTATATGTGATAAAATTAAATATAATACGAGTTAATACACACTTACAAACAATATTATTTGCTTTTTAAAAAAATAATAATACACAGGCAGAATGAGACACAATCAGTTATGTTAGAATACAAAAGTTATATCCTATAAATTGCCGCATATCTTTCTTTAAATAGTAAGATATTATTTTTTACAATGTATCTTCATTATTGAAATATAATGTTGTACTCAGTCAACATGTATTATTTTATCCATCAAAAACAAATGACATTTTAATGCAGTCACTACAGTTTGTATATTTTTACTTTTCTTTTCATCTTTTGTCTTTGAAAACATCAAACAATCAATGAAAATCAAGATTCTCCTACTTTTATTACTCTTTATAGTCATCAATTTTCTAGAATTAGACAGATTATAAACAAGCATTTACCAATATTACTGACTGACCTTAGTTTTCAATCAATATTGTCAAAAGGCTGTAAAGTTGTTGCTAAAAAGGCAGCAACTCTAGGCAACCTCCTATCTCCCAGCTTATTTCAGGACCCCCAAAAATCTCTGACATGGTTACATCTTGGAACCTATAAATGTGGATGTCACCCATGTGAGTCCTGTCAGGTCATGCACATAGGAGATACTTTCACATCTTCAATCTAAACATTACATTAATTGCAAAAACCGCAATGTGGTGTATGTGCTTACGTGCATGGCCTGCAATAACTTATGCGTGGACAAACCTTCCCGTTCCCTCAAAATATGCATTAGAGAGCATCTCTCAGCAGTAACAAGGGAATATACAAGGCAAACCCCTGTTAGTGCGCATTTTTTTGATTGCAAAAACTGAGATTTTAGAGCTGTAGAGTGCAGTGACAGAGTTGTGTTTCCTCAAAGAAGTGGCAGTTACTCCAAGGAGGTAAGTTAGAAGTGAAGTAGATACTTAAACTGTTGACACTGAAACCTCTGGGTTTAAAGTCCAGTTTTTAGGTGCCTCACGTTATTGAATACTGATGTGTTGTTTATTTTGTAACAAAGAGTTTCTTAACATCATTTATAGGTATTATGCATGTTCTTCTTACAATTAAGATGTATCACATTTTATCTGGATACCACACAGTGAGAAATTTGTCCATTTTATATTCTTTATTTGTGTGAAAGGAGTTCATGTTTTCAATTGGCCCTATATTTCTTATTATGCATTTACTTTATTTCTTTTCATTTATCTATTTTATACCTATTTTCTCTTATTCTAACAAGAAAATATTGCAGTTGTGTGTTTATTTGTTTTTCCTTGTATCCTACTCTTTATTGAGATTTTAAATAGTGTTGTTTAAGTGTGTATTTACACATTTGTTTGAAGGTGGGTGGGATATGTGGCTTGTTTCAAGGTTCCTATGATCTTTTTATCCCACCCTTGTGTTGATAAGGTGTATTTAAGCCACTCTCTTTCCTGCCTTCGTTTAGCCTGTGAGTAAGTACCACATGTTATGAAATTCGTAAGGCAGTTTTAAACACCTATTTCCTGTTTGTTTCACTGCTGTTCGTGAACCCGGTATCTGTTTTTATCTATTTTTGGATCAATAAATGTAAACTTTTTTTTCATACTCAGTGCATTAAGTGCTATCTGTAAGCTTTTAACACTATGTGGATTCTGTATATTTTTACTTGCCACAATATAAATAAAGTTTTACAAAAATTTTGACGTGCATAGCTTTTTTTGTTTTTCAGCTCTTCATATATAAAGGAGGCTTTAGAATTCACAATTTATTTTCCACAGTACTGGGTAAACTAAGAATATCAGACACATATTGCTTTATTGCATTTAATTCAGCACTTTCAAGCAGGGAAGTATTATCCTACATAAATGGCAGCTTTAATCAAGATAAGTACTTTAGTTGATAGCTGATTATCTAAGGTGAAGAGGAGTAATTTCTCTCCTTATCTCTGACTTGTTATCACATAAGTAACACCCTCAAGAAAATGTATTATTGTTCCATTTACAGCAATAGTGCTGTAAAATAAAGCTGTTTGTCTTTGGAATAAGAGTGGATTGTCATAGAAACAACATTTTTTCTACTAGGCAAAATTCCCCTTCCTTAATAAAACTCAAAGAGTATAAATTGGTTAACACAGCTTGAGTGAAATTATACAAGAGTTACCATGATGATTATTTCATAATATATTCTAACTACTCTGGTGAATAAAAGAAAGAATGGACATTTTTTGTAGGAAACTAGATTGACATTTACCATTATAGTGTGACACCTATAAGGCGTGGGGAGATTGAAAACAGATATGTCTAGAAGGTTATCGTACATAAATGCATCTAAAGTTGTAGATATGCTCATTTAAATAAATTAAAATATTCCAATTTATTTTAAATCATAATGTTGTTAACCTGCCAGTAATCGCTGCTTTGTTTTTCCCTCGAGCATCATACATATCGTTAGGTAGGAAGCCAAACTGGTTCCTACAAAATTGTTATCTCTCTTTGATTATAACAAAAATGCAAAACATTGTTTTTTTTTGGTTTTGTGTGGCTCACACTGTATAAAGATATAAAGTTATATTTTCTCATGCATGTCATATTGTTTATATATATATTTGCAAAAAAAATCAAGAAAGAAACCAAAAATAATAATATAAAATACTAATAAAATAATTGCGCATGACAAAAAACACATTTTGGGTTATGACACGGATGTACACCCATTTTTTATTAGAGATCTAAAATGCATACATGAAATCTTAGAGAAAACAGTATCCACTAATTCATAACTACTTTAATGAAATGATAATAAGTGAAAACAAAAACACAATAGACAATTTTGTATAATTTAAGTGATCCCATGGATAACCTTTCAACAGAAATATAATATCAAAGTAATATGAGATTTCAGATTCATGACAAAGTTCAGTCAGTCTGATTACATTCATCTGAGATCAGAATCACACCAGAGTACCAGAGAGTTATAAGAATTAACTAAATTATAAATTGTTGGTGTACTACTGCCTATCATGGAAACAAACAATAAGGTAAGTATGCTGTTATTTTATTCCGCAACGACATATTTAAGCATAAAATAATCTATTCCCCAAATACTATGAAAACAAAACAAAGTAACACAAGTGCTAGCCATGTTCAATAATGACCAACATCACACTGAGCAACACTATTACGACTCGAGCCATGAGCTGATTGTTAACTTTTCCATCCTTTATGTCTATTTCAGAATCACCCACCCAAGTAGAAATGTTTTTGTTTTTTTAATATTGTATTGGGAGTGATTTATTTAACATCATTTCTTTCAGTTTGTGTAGTGACCCTCTGAAAATTAATAATTTCAGCTGTCAGGTCTTTTAAAATCAGAACACAAAATAAGACAATATGTAAAGTTATGCATTTTGGGATAAAAATGTAACAAACTTTAAATGGTAAAAACTATTAATGAGTGAGATTTAGGAAAAATAGTAGACAACAGCCTTAGTAACATTGCACAATGTCAGTGAGCAGCTGCAAAGACCAATACGATATTGGCATCTATAAAATGACGTATTGATTCACAGGAGGATATCATCTTCCCTCTTTATGTATAAGGCCAATATAAATAGCTTCCCAGTGACCTGTTCATTAATAGAAATTTTCAAAAAATAAGAGGTAGTTCTCTAAGAATGCAAGAGCTAAGATCTAAAATATAATAAGTAATAAAGTGTGCAGTATTCGCTGCTAAGAGAGGGGATACTATCAAGAAAGGACATGGACTTTTTTTTTAGAAAAGCAGAACATACATGGCTATAAATAACAGAATCAATATGCATATTTTGAGCTTATATATCAAAGGGAAATGCGATTGCTGTTTGGAGTCAAGAATTATTTTTTTCCCTATGTGGCAAAATTAAAAAATGCTTAATTAGGTGGGTTTTGTCTTCTTTTAATCAACAGCAGGAAGAAGGATAGGTAGAATTGTTGAACTTGATGGACATAGGTATTTTTTCAAACTAAATTACTTTTTACTGTGTTACTATGTATGTAAATTTCTTATTGAAATTTCATATTATTATGTATTTATTTATAAAGCACCAACATATTCCACAGAACTATTAAATGAATATATGTAATATGAAATAAAATATATTTTTTATGTTGTAGTTTATAATTAATGGACACACTGTCATGACACACTCCTTTCTCTGTTTTTTCCTTAGCATTTTGAAAGAACCATGGTGTAATCACAACAGTAAAATGTAAGCCGCAATGCAATTAAAAGGACTGTCTGATGCCCAAAATGCATCTTCAAATGTTAATGCATATTAAGGTACATTCAAAGAACTTTAAAAGCATATTTTACATTTTGCATTGCTTAAAATATGAAACTCTTACACTTAGATGAATATGTGAATTTACAGCAGTTTGCAAGAAACCGGGACTGACCACACTAGCTGAATAAAAGTCAATTTTCTAAAAACATTTTTTTTGCTGCAGGAACCAATGAGAATAATGCCATTCAAATGAATAGAATATCCTTTTTCTCTAGTGATGTCATCAGACAATGAGTTGCACTGTTAAGGGATTCTGCATTTACAAGAGCAAGGCTACTTAGGTTCCACACAATGCATTTTATTTCACAGCAGAACAATTGTCTAAATGAAACAAAACTGATATCAGTGCCTACACAATAAGTGTGTCAATAAATGCAGTGTGCACCCATACAACATATAATCTTAATAATTGTAAACATTTTTAATAATTTTTAAATATTTTTAAAAGCACCTAGCTTAGATGAAAAAATATTGGAGATTTAGTCACAATATATGGCCATATTTTGCTTAGCCCACCAGTATACACAATAAGTGTGGCAAAACCTGTAGGTAGTGGGATCCTACCTGTTGGCATCGTCTTTGCAGCACATTGCGCTGCTGAACTTTTTTTGGCAAGCCCCATATGCTGGATTCGGCCTGCCAAAAAAAAAAATAAAAAGATTTAAAAAAACTCATTGCCACCGTATATGACAGCAAGTCATATCCTGCAGCTGTATTTCCCTCCTCCATGCGTAGAGGAGGGTGCAGCCAGGAGGTGAGTACTGGGGAAAGGGGGAGCAGGATGGAATATTAATGGGCAGATTACACTGGCATATTAATGGGCAAACTGTGGCATATTAATGGGCAAAATAACAATGACATATTAATAGGAAAATTGGCTGTGGAATATTAATGGGAAATTGTGGCATATTGATGGACAAACTAACACTGGCATATTAAGGGGAAAATTGGCTGTGGCATAATAATGGACAAAAAAACACTGGCATATTAATGGGCAAATTGTGGCAAATTTAAAGGGAAAATAACACTGGTATATTGAGGGGCAAAATAACACTGACATATTAATGGTCAAATTGACTGTGGCATATTAATGGGCAAAATAACACTGGCATAGAAAATGGCAGCTTGACTGTGGCATATTAATGAGCAAATCAACTGTAGCATATTCATGGACAAACTAACACTGGCATATGAATGGACAAATTGACTGTGGCATATTAATGGGCAAACTGGTCATGGTATATTAATGGGCAAATTGGTGGTGGCATATTAATGGGAAAATAACACTTGAATAGTAATGGAGAAATTGTCTGTGGCATATTAATGGACAAACTAACACTGGCATATTCAGGTGAAAATTGGCTGTGGCATAATAATGAACAAACGAACACTGGCATATTAATGGCCAAACTAACACTGGCATATAAATGGCCAAATTGACCGTGGCATATTGATTTGCAAAATAACACTGTTATATTAAAGGGCAAATAACATTGGACAAATTGACGGTGGCATATTAATGGTCAAATTGGCTGTGGCATATTAATGGACAAACTAACACTGGCATATTAATGGACAAACTAACACTGGTATATTAATGTGCAAAGTAACATTGGCATATTAATGGACAAATTGACTGTGGCATATTATTAAAGGGCAAATTGACTGTGTCATATTAATGGTCAAATTGGCTATGGCATATTAATGGACAAACTAACAGTGGCATATTAATGGGGAAATTGGCTGTGGCATATTAATGGGTAAAATAACACTGGCATATTAATGAGCAAAGTAGCTGTGGCATATTAATTGGCAAATTTGTTATGGCATGTTAACTAGCAAACTAACACTGGCATTTAAATGGGCAAACCAACACTGGCATATTACTGGGCAAATTGGAAGTGGCATATTGGCAAGCTAGCTTTGGAATATTTATGGGTAAACTATCACTGGCATGTGAATGGGAAAATTGTGGAATATTTTAATAGGCAAACTGGCTGTTCCATATGTTAATTGGTATACGAGAGTGGCTTGTTTTAATTGGCTTGTTCTGCAAGAGCAGTTCTGTGGGGCAAAGTGACACTGTAGTTTTTTCTGTGGGGCAAACTGACACTATTGCATGCCAAATCATGTGCATGCAATATGAGTGATAGTCAAGTGCTGTAAGTACAATATAGGTGCATGGCAAGTGCTGTGGGTATTGTGTGGTACTGTGTTAAGTCTTTTAGGTGCAATGTGGGTGCATAGGAAGGGAATAAAAACAGGAAATTAAATTTTTCAATAACATTTTATAACATATTAAAACAGTCGAATATAATATTAACAATGTAATATAAGTATAAATGCAACTAATTACAAAGAGGGAAAGAAAGAGAGAGAGAGAGAGAGAGAAAGAGATGTATGTGTGTATAGATAGGCTTGTGATATATGTGTGTGTGTGTGTGTGTGTGTATAAATATATAAATTTATTGTTTTATACTAGATGAATGTGGCCAGCTGTTGCATAATTAATGGGGTCCCATGTGTGGCATATTTACTTGGCCCCTAAGTGTGGCATTATTAAGGGGCTCCCCTTGTGTGGCATAATTAATAGGGTCCCATGTGTGGCATAATAATGGGGCTCTTGTGTGTGGCATATTTATGGGCACCTGTGTCTGGCATAATTAAGGGACTCTTGTGTGTGTGGTATACTAATGGGGCTTCTGTGTGTGGCATAATAAATGGGGCTCTTGTGTGTGGCATATTTATAGGGCTACTGTGTGTGGCTTAGTAAATGGGATCCTCTATGTGGCAGAATTTATGGCTAATAAAAGTGTCATGTTTATGCAGTTGCTTTTTTGATAAGTTCTGTTTGTAGGCATATTTTCACTCAGAAAAAAACATATGTTTCTTTCCAAATTAAGGCTTGTCCCTTAATAATGATATGATGAAATGTACTGCTAAGTCATATCCAAGAGTATTTATATATCAATAGAAGAATCAGAACCCTATAAATATACATGTACTAAATAGTGAACTGAGGAGACTTGGCTGTCAAATTGCAAAAATCAGGCCAAAGAAGCTCCAATTCACCTATTTATGATGCAGTAATATTACCAAACTATGTATAGTATTTTATGACATACTTATAGTACTCTCTGTAATTATGATATCTTGATTGATATCTGCATAACATATATATAAAACTGCAAAGCTACTACTATTAATATCACTATTATTACTCATTTTATTGCTCTAAATTGAAAACACTGGCTTTAACCCAATTAAATGTATGTATTAAGGAAATATATTAAGTCTGACAGGATAAATGTAAATGACGCTGAAAAAGAGAAATGCTTATATTCCCCAAATCACGCCGAGCCTAAACTTTGGTTCAGGATCACCTCTACAAGCTATCACAATATTTTGGGAGTGAGCCACAGAGCCTACAAAGATCAGGTCTCTGCTCCTGATCACTCTGTAATAACTCTGGGATCATCATGTACACAATGGCAAAATAGCCTTGTTGATGTTTTGTCCTTCAGTACAAACACATCAATAGTTGTTTAAATGCAGCGTTCCATATCTATACATACAAACATATATATATATATATATATATATATATATATATATATATATATATATATGTATCTAAATTGGGTTAACCCCTTTGTGCATATGGATGTTCTGTCTTCCTAAAACATATCAACACTGTGTTAAATTCAGTGTTCCCAGAAATAAAATAATAATAAGGGTTTTGAACCTTTTTATGCTAAATAAGCAAACATCAATTTTAATAATGAATGGACTGATTTCAACTTCATAAATATTAGATAGTATTATAATATAAGTATGTCATAAAATATTATATATCGTTTTTTAATATCACTATATCATAATCAGATGAATTGTAGCTATTTTGGGCCTGTATACATGTCAAAATATAGACATTGAACACCAAGTGGCCTTTTGGACTCTTTGAGTGTTTATCTTTTAAACCCTTTTTGTAACCTACACTAAACTGTATTTGGTATACTAAGTTCCTCTGCATATATATATATTTTTCTTTTGCATGGATTTTTTATTGCATAATTTTTTAACTATAAATAAATAGTTCCTCTTCTTTTCTTGGTTTTCATACCCTTGGGCTTGCTGGTAGGATTAAAAATAACTAGATGCATAGAATCCATTTAAATATGTTGAGTATTATATTTTGAAATACTGATCATATAGAGTTCCTCTTTGGTCCTTTTATTGTGTCTTCTGGTTGATGGGATGGTATAATACAATATATAAATATATTGTTGTTTATGTTGGTGATTTGGTTTACAAGAATAAAGAATATATATATACGTTTATTTCTGATGCCAGACTGACATCTCACCTGCTTACGTTTCACTCCTGCTACTCGGCATGCCTGAGGGTTAGGTCCCATGTCTCTGAGGATAGGCTATTCAGCGTGAATTCAGGAAGATGCATCAGATGCTCTATTTGCTCTTTAGCCACAGTGGCCACATTAATTACTGGTGGACATTTGACAGTAAATTGATTAGAGGCAACTTTAGGAAAACAACTTGGAAAAATGTGTGTAAATGAGCAATTAAATCCTTGCTCAGGAACCAAATGTTATCTATCAAAAAATATTCATTTGTACACATTGAAGTATGTCCTGTAGCCGAATTCTAAACAAATTACAACTGCATTTAACAACTCCATATAGGTTGCCTCTAGTTTAGCCTAATATAGATTACCTCTGGGCTGTAAGTGGAAAGAAATGTACTAGCAGCAAGAAGAGAGTGGAACATAACACCTCACAATGAGGTATAGTGAAACCGACCCTGAAATTTGTGATCAGGTTATTTATATGATTTATTAAAAGATTTATTGAAAATGTCTAAATAAAAGTATTATCTTACAGTAAGATGTTGAAATTTTTTTTTATGGCAGAGTCCTTTTAAATTCATAGATTTTAATGTATACTTAAAAGAACAAACTCATTATTAACTACAAAGTGGTCCATTGCACATCCTGCCAATGCTATTATTACTATTTAATAAAGTGCAACAATGTTCAGAACATATAAAAAATTGTTGTTTCATACTTCATCTTATGCATTTTGGCAGTTGAAACTAACAGAAGAATGTTCATAATGATCTTCATCAATAGCTCATTTGTTAAATGCCGATTCATCAGAGCTATAGCAAAAAACTATACATAGTATTTATAGACATTCCAGTGATGTCAACATTTCAATGGATAACATAGTTATTTGTGTTTCAAGTAAAGAAGACTAATTGTAGACGTTAAAGTTTTCTGGAACTAGTATAACTGCAAATTTGCAATTCATTTTAAAAACTTTTTTCCCCTGTCAATAGAATTGCACATATTTCCCAGGACACTTGAAAATGAGAAAAATATGTTATAAATAAATAAATAAATATTTCTTCCCATGAAAGTATTTATGTACAAATGTCTTGCTGATTAAAATAAACTTTATGCAAAAACATTCACTAACTAAATTGAAAATACACAATCTGTTCATTACATAACACATAATCAAACACGTGTCAATATCCAAAACCTATATGTGTTGATTTACTCAATACAAAGTACTTCCAGTGTTGGTGCCAAAAAGTCAAGAAGGACAAGACAACTAAAATGAGTCAGAAAAAAAAGTACAAATAGTCATTAACTTTCCAACTGTTTCTGGGTAAAATACCAGCATTGTGTGTTTTTCTATTAAAGATTTTCTATTGTACGCTATTTAACAAAAGAGAACAGAATTTTTAGAGACAAAAAAACATAGGGGTCATTTATAAATATTCATGAACATGATACTGATGAAACAGTGTTTAGCCAAAGTTCTCCAACAGTTATACATGGGTTGTGCCGACGCATAGAGCAATCTGGAGGTTTGGCACTAGTGCACACGACACAAACTGCTAACATTGATGCACACAGGCATAGCACTAGTCCTAGGTGCTATCTCTGTGTGTGCTTTGTTTATACATAACACCCATATTATTTAACGATTTCTGACATTGGTCTGATTTCAATGCAGCTTGTTAAGAAAAGCTTTACTTACATGTTTTATGTATTTATTTTGTAGAATGCATCAGTTATTTGAAGTGGCTAAATCATCGGAGTTTGTTTTACTAGAATGCTTTACTAGAATAGACGTATGGTTTGGTTTTAAGTGGGGCTTTAATTATTTCACCATGATCATTTATGCTATAAATACTCTTTAAAGTAAGGTATTGTTGTCAAGCTTTACCCGCTCTTTTCAATGCTGTTTTTCACTGCCAAGTTGTATTTGGTGGATTGTATTTAGGTCCATCTTTATTAAATGATATTCAGTAAGTACACATAAAGGGTTCATTGGGTTAAATAAGTAATTCCAAAGTTGAATCAATTCTGGTAGTATTTTCACATTGTATTGGTTCATAAACATTCTCAGGCTTTTATTCTGAAGACATTGGCACAAAAGTTTAATGATAAGGGTCAATAAACCCTAAACATTTCCTTGAGATCTTTTTTTCTGTCATTTGATGTGATGAATTAAATCTTGACAAAATCAATAAAGTGCGTAAGCTTAGTTAATGTGCATTAGAACATCTTGCAATATTCTAAGCAGCTTCTACAGTACACAAAATGCTGAGCAAGGATTTTAAATGATAGTTCTAATTATGCACATATTATATGTGCTATACTCAGTAAATAAACCCCAAAGGTAAATTCACATCATTAGTATAAAGGTAGACAAGAACACAAGCACATTCATTAGTGTTTGGCTTAAAATTAAATAAGGTTAAAACAAAGCAGGCAAAATTGTTATTTTATGGCTGTAATTTAAATATTTTAGTTTTTTATAATTCTTATTCTGTCAGTAATGTTTTCTATGTAAAAGATTAAATACTACTACTGTTTCAGTACAATTTTCAGGGGCCTTTGAGATTTTATAGCCTGGCTGGAGAGGGAGAATTACTATAAAATAGCAAACTTTACTCCCTGTTGGATCACAGCCTGTTTGCTGACTAATAACATTTATAATGTTGCTTTCAGAAATAGTTTTCCTATTTTATTTTAGAATGAGATTAGAAACCAGTTGGATCTAAAACTCAGCAACAAACTTTTTTTCTATGTGATATAGTAAGACGCGTTAAGGTCTACTGGTAAACCATATTGCCATATATATACATTTTTGTCAAATGGTATAATTTTTATCTAGGTATCCTTAAACGATCACTTACATTCTGCTACTCACCTAGTGCTGAACAAATTAATTATTTGTGCGTGACATTAAATGGCGAAGCATGTGGTTCTATGGGTCATTGCTTAATTGTTATGTGATGTCATGGGAGCACAAGCAACATTATCCCATTTCCTAAGAGATAGCACATGATCAAACAAATTCTCAAAATGAACCACATAATTTAACTAATAAACAGACTTTGAATGGACAAACAGCTGTTTGAAACTATTAAAATATATGTAGCTGCTTCCTGTGCTCTGGAGGCTGTTATATGATTGCCTTATCATAGAGGTAATCTGTGCTAGGCAGTGGTGATGTTCAGCTAAGTATGTTCAGATAAGCATCACCACTGCCCAGTCAGATCAATATTTATTAAATATTGATCTGACAACTTTGGATCTGCCTCCTACTCCTGCAATGTGGTTTAGTGAGTGGGAGATAAAGATCAATGTAGTAAAATTAGTTATAATAAAATAAAGTAATACAAATGCTTTTATAAAATCCATTCCCTATGTTTAACCCCTTACCTTATATAAGTTCCAAAACTTGTCAAGCTTTTTTTGATGAATTAAAAGGTTGGCACATACCTGAAACAGATGGTGGAAGGCGCTCTACCAAGGTTGGAGACATAGAGGCAGCTGACATTATACTGGGAGGGGGCATAGGCAGCTCACAAGAAGGGCCAGACTGGCCATGAGGAGGAGCTGACTTCATCTGAGAGGAGTAGGCTCCTCCTCATTTTTTCTTCCACAAAACACCTGCTCCTCTTCAGAAGGAAGTTCTGCTCCTCATCGGGGATGTCTGATCCTTTCCAAGTGAACTGCCAATTGATGGGCTGGCATCAGAGTGAGAAATGGTGCCAGCACTGACTATAGGAAGTAACAGAGAGTAAGAGTGACATAATTACAGTCCCCCCAACAAAATATTTATAATTTTAAACTGCAGGAGAACATATTATTATTTAACAGTCATGAAAAATGTATTTCACATTTGTAAAACACATGTACAAAATAAATTAATTATCCTAAGTGGTACTGCCCCTTTAAGGATTGATATAACATAGACTGTGATAGCATTTTTAATCTCCATGATCCCTTTTAAAAGGGAAACGTGTAGTGACCTGCAAGTTAATGCAGCTAAATGCACACATATGACCTTGCAATGCACACATACCATTACACATATTAATAAAATACAAATGAAATCTGAATTAACTAAATGTGAACTTACATGCTGATAGGTCTGTATCAACACCCGGCTTACCCAACAGATCAATTCCATGCCCATCAACTTTTAACTGCTCATCATATAGTGTCAGTTTTGTCTCTGGGCAACATCATTTCCCTGCATGCCCGGGCACCTCCGCCTTGCTCAGCTCCCTTTTCATCACTCGTTCATCACTCATTCAGATCATAGTAATTATAGATATAAAATAGCAAAATTGTTATTAGACATCATATATGCAAGCATTCATGCATCCTTTACTTACAACATCTTGACCACTTGCTCAGTCCCTTTTTCCTACCAACAGAATTCACCACATCCTAAATTGTCAGCCACACCTAGTGTTTCTTCATCAGCAGAGACTTACCAGCCATGGAGCTATCTAAATAAAAAATACCTTAGTATGGGTAAATGTCATGTACATTAACATATTATTTTACTGTATTCTGTGTAATGAGTCTTAGTGCACCTTTTTTCTATAAAGAGCACCCATCACCAGGGACCCACTTGAGGAATACAAGGGAGTGGTTGACCCTGAGTGTACACTGGGTGCAACACCAGCAGAGACCTCCTCCAACCTTACCATGCCTTGGTAAGGGCTCAGCAACAATCTGTTATTCTGTGTCTGCTTCACAGTGCAGACTACCACATAGTTGCCAACATTTTAAAAAAGTTCTAGGGACACTTTGCAGCACAGCTATCAAATACTTACTGGAAAATTTACCACACCCACTGCCTCAAAGCTCCACCCACTACCCATCACACATAACTATCATAATTTATCGCCACCTAATGCATAATGCTGCTGCAGCGGACACTGACCTGCACAGGGTCACATTGCCCGCCGACCCTGTGATTACGGCATAAATGCATCAATGAAGCTATTTTCTTCTGACAATCACAGGTGAAGTATTTTTATTCACCTGACACTGCAATGGCCGAGACTGTCCCAGGATAATGAATTTGCTGGGACATGCTCCCAATTGCCTGGACTGTCAAAAACGAGACAGTTGACAACTATGATATAAACAGTAGAAACACTAACTATATACACACTAACAAAATAGCAAGTTTAAAACTGCACAAAGCAATTTTGCTTTCAAAGCAGACCATGAGAGAAACAATACTTCTGATAAAATTATTGTATAAAATATAAAAATCTGACAATTTTAAATTCATACCAACTTTTATATTAGCAATAGTATAATACAGAATTGTGAGATATGAAGGCATTTAATAAAAAAACATTTTATAATTTTCCATAAGGAGTAACTGGTTTAATATCTACATATATGACTACCTTTGTACTTACACTAACACAGCTTTAGTCTGCTGTGTGCTCACCAGGTCTATGTTCATACCTCTGAACTAGATAAAACGACATATTCTTTGTTGTAAAACAATTTATAAATAAATCAAGTTGTTTCCAGCATTTGTTTATTGACTCAAACATTTGTGTATTCTTGTCATAGTAAGCGTAAAAATGTTTCTATTCCTTGTTACACGGGATTCATTAATGATAGTGTGCCTTACTTTTTTTACACGTCACATCATTGGTCCTGCACAGTTTGACAGGGTCCAGGCACAGAGGATTCCTTTCCAGCTGTGATTAGTGAGTCCTCGTGCTGCCTCTCCCCTGAATGTCTCCGGAGTCTGAGCACATGATCCCCAACGTTCTGACTTCTGCAGACATTGCATGGGGCAGTTTTTTTTTAATTTTTTTAAAATGCGGATGCACTTTTTTTTTTTGTTGCATGGGGGTGTGTTTTTTTTTTTGCAGGTACTGATTGTGATTCATCCCCCCCCTACCTGGGCAACGTAGAGGTAGGGGGAAGTATGTAGGAAATTATTTTAACTAATTTTTTCGGAGCTACCTGAGCTCACCTAATAAGTTAACCAAATGCTATCATACATGTAGTGGACAGGGCTTGCATCATCCATTATTAGCAATTCACATCACAGCTTCACTTTCATAAGTCCATGTTAATGATAACAAGTATCTCCAATTAGATAAACCACTCCCCTAACTGTGGCATCCAATCTGTTATTTCTCTATGGTACTGTTTAGGAAGTGCATTACTTCTACCACCAGATAACACTAGAGTGTGAGTGATGTGTACATTTATTTAAGACCAGGGATAATGGCTGCCTTCATGAAAAGCCATGTGGTCTATAACAGTAACCATGCAATATGAGTAACTTCCTGTGAAAGGGCAAAAGAGACTGGACATGCTGGAAAGAGGGTAAAAGGTTCAGCATGGCAGAGGATAGGGACCATGAAAGCTTTCCAGTAAAAATTATGAAATAAAAAGCTATGCTTCCATTTTGGACTAGTTAAGTTCCAAAAAGCAAGGGCTCATGTAGTGCCTAATTTTGTAACTAAAATTAGAAATTACTTACTGCAAAACTCCTTTCAAGTCTTCCTTATCATCCTAGAATCAAGGGTGCTTTTAGATAGTCGACATCAAAGGAGTTATGTGGTATGCTGATCCTCTCTGAACACATTATCTAATTAATACAATGTTATATAGAATATAATCATTGTCTATCTGTAAGGTTGTTGTCATATCCTTTTTGATATAATTTGTTTTGCCACTGGAGGTATTAATAAAGAATATAACTATATATCATAACATCTATTGGTATTCATTGTTACTTAATTTAATTGTATTCTTGAATCAAATAAATTTGTTGTTGTATTGTTAGTTTTTGTTTGTCAAAAAAAAATTCCTTAATATTGTTAGCATAATTTAGCATAACACAGGCCATGACCATTACATATAGACAAAACACCCCATTTTAAAGATAGACACAAATGATGATTTTTTCTTTTTAACTGAATGCTTCAGTGAAATGCAAATATTAACATTATGTTAATAATATACTTTATACAATTTAAAACAATTAATAAATTATATATCACATGCATTAACAAATTGATTATCATTGTATCCATGACATTGAATTTAAAAAAAAATTAAAAAATAATAATTCTTTTGTTTGATTTAGTGGTTTTCCCATGATCCTTTAAATTAAGGTAGGATGAGATAACATGAAAAATGTGTTACCAGCATGTGTGAGCTTTTACTCATCAACATTGATTAAAATGACATGCAAGTAGCCCATAATTTATATTTATAACTCCTACCTCTTTATCCTGACATCATTAGCAGTACAGTCTTGCCTTTTGAATTAGGGTATATTTTTGTCAGTGTTCTATTTCTTATCTTTGTTGGCATTATTGGTGATTAAGTATGGGATCCTAATTCAAGATTGAAACTAGTTTAAATATGAATTAGAGGTTGGAAATGCTGTATGTTGATTAAACATGAATAAAGTGTGATACTGAAAAATAATTGAACATCTAATGCTGTGGGTAACATGTTGTGAACTCCTATGAATAACAGTGGAGTCACTGAAAGAGTGTAGTGCCCGACAGATTGTCCCAAATTCACTAAATTGCAGTCTAATAGTGTTATAAGAACAACAGCACTTTATAATGGGCTCTGGTTCTGATATACTGAAAAACAATAACTAAATGGAAATACAAGAAGGATAAAATAAAAAGCAAATATAATATAATTTAATAGATTATAAAAAGCTGTAAAGAAAGAAGATAAATAAAATTAAAAACTATATATGTATATATATACATACACACACACAAAATATAAAATAAAATAGAGACTATCCAAAAAAAGAAGAAAGACATAACAGAAAAAACTAAATATTGTCAAACAGACAGAAAAATAAGGCACAGACCAGCGAATCTCACTGTGAATGCAAATGACTAGTTATAGAGGTATATATGAGCCCTTAATGAAAGTCATAATCTTCATCTGTATGCTGAAGAAATGCATGAAAATTCATTTATAATAGTACAACAATGCACAAGTGCTTTTACAAAGTTGCACAGCTCCACTAAAAATTACCATATTTGCTCGAATATAAGACAAGGGAGATGCAGCAAGTCTGGGAAAGGGAGGGGGAGAAGGAGATGGAACAAGTCTGGGGGAGGGAGGGGGGAGAGGGAGATCCAGCACGGGCAAGTCTGAGGGAGGGACCATTGGTTAAGGCTGGGTAGGGAGGGGGAGGCAGCACTTGGTGGGGGGGTGGGGGCTGCATTGGCTAAGTCTGGTGGGCAGATTGCTGTGGGGGCGATGCATTGGCTATGTCTGGAGGGGAAGATGGGCAAATAAAAGAAAATAAAAACAAGAAACTGATTTTTTTCTATCATAATTTTTTTAAATTTGAAAAAGTAATTTACATGTGAATTTATACATAAAACGTTTTTCCTATAGGGTAGTCTTATATTCAGGATTTTAATTTTTTTGCCTAAAGGAATATCCACAGTTTGGGGGATCATCTTATAATCAGGGTTGTCTTATATTCAAGCAAATACAGTAAATATTTTACACAGGGGAAATACAATTACTTTACCTCAACTCATGTATGGTACTTATAGACAGTGTGCCATGTACTGTAAGAAAACATAAATAGTGAAGACTTTGAGCAGGGTTCCTTTTTACAGTATTTCCACTACCCTATATTGTCCTCAATCTTTATAATGCATTTATTAATGTTAAAATAAAGTTTTTGATGGCTGGCAATTAGTAATAATGTAATGTAATAAATATATATATATAAGTTTCTTCATGGTTTTCACTAGAAATCCTTAAAGGTCCCGTGTTACCCATAGGCCATCAGTTAAACAAATACTAAAACCAAAAGCCCTTATTAAACGTTGTTTTATTAGAATTACTTTACTAAATCTGAAACAAAATACACTTATAGCAAGGGTTATACACTGATCAGCTATAACATTATGACCATCTGCCTAATATAGTGTAGGTACCCGTTTGGCCCCAAAAGGGCCATGACCTAACAAAGCATGTTAGCAATTTAAACACTCCAGTTAAGAAGTGGAAAAATACATTTTTAAAAATAGTATAGAAATATTAATATATATCCCCAGGGGCTAGCAGGTGACCCACTACCCCATATAATAAATATATGCACCCAGGAGCTAGCAGGCTCAGCCGCTAGCCTCAAATTATGAATAATTCCCGGTGCGGCTTACATGTTTGCCTTCTAAACCCACATAATAAGTAATTGATCCCCCAGGACCAGCAGGACACAATATTACTCAATGGGGCCAAAAGACTAATGACATACTAAAAAGGAGGCACTGGCCTCTACAATCCCCAAGGTCACTCACTAAATACAAAAAAAAAAAAAATTCCCCTTCAATGTGGTGATGGGTTGACTAAGATTTGATGATCTCATAAACAAGTTAAATAATATACCAGGTAGGGTGGTCAATTTATAAATATCCTTAAACACCAGTCCTTTGTGTGCCAGGAGGGTGGCCAGTAAAAGCACTCCCAACATGAGTCTCTATCCTCCCAATAAAAGTCTATGCGGAGGATGAAGCCTACTGTGGTAAATCACCAAATATAAAATATAAGTCTGTCTACTTATCTTTAATGAGAGACAAAAACACAGTAATGTGCAATAATTAGTGACAGCTCAACACACATTGCAACATTCTCCCAAGACTAACCTTAGCTCTAGTTTTCAACAAAAAAGCCCAACATAAACCAGCACAGATTGCCCCATGCATGCAGGAAGCAGGCAGGCAGGGAGAGATTGAATTGAGATTGTTCATTCAACAGGTAAATTGAATGTTGTGTGAGGTCATGTTAGTTGTGCCCTCATTAACATAGCAAATGTTGTACAGGAGATGTTCAACTAAAAAGCATTGACAACGGTTTGTTATGTCACCACATTCCCTAACTTTTATTTCTCCTGTATTGCACATTTTCTAGATATACCCCTCTATAAATACACCTAGTGGGAGCAAAAAAATCTTAAACTTTTACTTAGGTAAAAACTCAACCCACCATCCATCCGGAATATATTCCCTCAGCAACATATCTTTTTCTGCAATTTACCTTGGACTGTCACTTTACATTATTTATATATTTACATTACAATCTTAAATACCCCCCAATGCAAGAAAATCATCTCCGAAATATATTCCCTCAGTGCAGTTTTCCTGCAATGTATTTTACAATAAACATGATCCACAAATCACAATACATTTATCAAACAAAGTATAAGCATCAATTAAATGAAGTGGTGGTCCAGGATTATAGCTCTAAGATGTGTCTTGGTTCTGTTGAGTTAAAAGAATAGAAGAAATATTAAAAAAAAAATTACTTTGTCTTTTCATTTTGGAAAATCCTCTTTTTGGCCATTGAAATAAACTATTGCCAGAACACATTCTTTACAGTTCTCATACCTACTAATCAAATCAAATCAAACTCACATGGCAAATTGCACTGAGAACCAGCTCAAGTGCAACACACACATGACAAGTAAGAAAGGTTACCCCCTCCGGACAGATGCTCGACTCTGGAGAGTTCGCCCGATCTTTGGATTCAGATAGTAAGGTGGCTGGTCTTCTGGGTAACCTTCCAGTTATATTATTAAAAAGATATACAATATAAAAAATATAAAATAACACAATATAATTCGTGTCTGTTCTTATGTGTTTCTTCCTATCTCAATTCGTTTTTATTCGGCAAAGACCGAATTAAATCTGTTCATCTTCTACCGAAATTCATAACAAGCTATTGTTCATTTTTCAGTGGAAGTTTTTCCCGCACAAAAATTATTTTGTACTGATAAAAAAATTAAAAGTATACTAGTCCGAGGGTAATACCTTATATGTATTTATAATTCGCACAAAAGCTTGTATGAAAATATTATTTAGATTATGTCTCCCTATCTTGAAAATTATTTTCAGGGGAAAAATCATACATATAATTAAACATTGGTGCCCAAAAATGATCAGTCAAAGAAGAAAAATAGAATCCTAAATTCTTAAACTATTCATAGAGGGGTGAACATTTTTAAATAAAACACACCATATCAAAATCCTGATTCATACCAAGGGGTGGCATCGTTCCTAATTTAAAAATTCAAAAACCTTCCCTTTGTGCAAGTTTTTTGACATAATCACCCCCTCTCAACCCCATTTTTACATGTTCGATTCTACAAAACCTGAAACTCTGCCAGCTAAAATGGGGACATTGATTGCAGTGAATGGGTGCTGAGTGTTTTATAGATTTTGTTTTAATACCATATACATGTTCTCCAATTCTTTTTGATAACTTTCTGAAAGTCCTCTCTATGTATTGCTTCTGGCATCCACATTGGAGCATGTTTACTTTGTTTTTTGTATCACACGTCATTGTTGTTTTAATTTGCAAACTCTTTCCCCATTTGTGTATTTTTAAACATTTAGCTTTTTCTAGGGTTAAAGGTGCAGCTACTGCAATGAAAACATTTATAAAATCCGCAATCTCCTGGCTCTCTCCTACTTTCTTCCTTTAGCATACTTTGGGCTAAAATACTTTTCAGGTTACGTGCTCTTTTATAGATCACTTGGCGTTTGTGGGGGATACTATCTTTTAAAATCGTATCTTGAAGAAGTATCAGCCAGTGTTTCTTGAGGATTTTTTTAAAATTTGTAATGCGTGTGAATTGTATTATGTCAAAAATGCTAGTTCCATTTTCTTATGTCCATTTCTGATCGGTATCTTCTTATCCATAACTAGGCTATTTCTATCAATCTTTTCGACCTCACATTTGATCTAATCTAATTGTATCTTATTTTTTCCTTAAGTTTCTTTTTGATTTTTGAGGATCGATTTCTAAAATCTACTCTGTCTGAATAATTCCTTCTCATTCTTAGGAATTCCCCTCTTGGTACATTCTTTAACCATCTTGGATGATGACAGCTGGCTTGGCCAATAAACTCATTACCATCTGTTGGTTTAAAATAAGTTTTTCGTTTTTTTATGGTTTGCCTCATGTGACACAGTAAGGTCCAGAAAATGTAAATCAGTCTCCACAGAAAATAATAGATTATATCTATTGTCATTAATATATTCTGTGAAAGGTTCTAACCTACCAAAATTTCTACCCCAAATTACCAGAACATAATCTATATATCTCCGCCATAGGATCAAACCGCACCAGACTGGTTTTTATTCCAAATATATTTATCTTCCCAGTCGCTCATGTATAGATTGGCACAGCTAGGTGCAAATTTGGTACCCATGGCGGTTCCTTTCAACTGTAAATAGAATTCCTTGTGGAACATAAAATAACATAACATAAAATAATTATGGTGGAGAATGAAGTTGATGGCGTCCAATAAAAAATGGCCAAACAAAGCATTTATGTAACATGTAGATAGATGAAAAAAGTAGCAAGCCAAAGGAAGAGCTTCACTCCAGCTTTTTTAGACTACGTTTCTCATTAAGCTCTGCCAACCGTATATTAACATCAATACAAAATTGGATATGGGCTACCAGTCCCATAATGCTTGAAATAAATGTATTTTATTGTGTATTACTTTTTTGCGGAAAGAATTTTCCTTTTCCTCCCGTTATTTCATATGTAATAATGAAATACTGGGCACCCTTGGTAAATATATACAAAAAAATCCACTCCTCATGTGGTGTTTACAATCTCCCCACCCCAATTTTTGTTGTACAGTCCCAAATTACTGAATGTTGAAAGCTGCAATATCATTCTGCTTAAATCTTACTTCATATGTTTCCTGCCATGTATTTGCAGCACTCATTTACCAAGTTGTTGATTGTGTAACAATTGTATTAAATGACATACATTATCTTTTCCTGACTTGTTTGACATATTCCTGATTGTTTTGTTATGCATCTTCCACCATACAGGAAATAAAAGAAAGTAATAGAATCAGTGCACTAAATTCCCACTGTGTATAGATAGGATGAAATATGAAATTTGCTACCTCTCCATTGAAATTACCAGTGTGTACTTAAAGCCATAGGAAAATAACAAGAGAGTATTTCATATGATTAAATTCCAGTTCTTAACAGCAGCCCAAATAAACTGAAAATAAGATAACAATGCTCTCTTTCTGATGTAATGGATCAGCGTTTGATACAAAGTGCATACATTTATAAAGGGACATGAGCTTTACGTAGCTCTATCTCATGATTTTAAAGCTTGCTGAAAATGCAACCAAAAATACCCAAAACATATTAGGGCATCTCTAGAACTGCTGCCAAGTTTGAATTATTTTGCCAAAATTCAAGTAACTATGTATATAACTGTAGATGGAAAATAGATCACATATATTATTGATAGATTTATTCAGTGGATATTATATCCAGCATTAATATATATATATATAGCACTCATGATCATTCCAATTGCATTTCTTTTCCCATCTTTTTCTTGCTTTTCTCACAATATATATATATTTTTTAAGGTACATATTTGGCATTTAGTGTCTGGCTAGCTCATTGATAAGAAACCAGGTATCACACAATTGTCGGTTAGCTTCCGTGCAACAACTACAATAAACATATTTAACATTCACATTTTATCTGGTAATTTGAGCATGAAAATGTAGAAGAGCACAGATTCAGGTTAATCATTAGAAACTTGATTTCTTTATTCATTATATATAATTTTATAATGAAAGTAGTGGTAATGATTAAATTGCATTTGAGCAGGACTTACACATTTAATAAATTGAGAAGTGAAATACATAGAAACATAGAAACATAGAAACATAGAATGTGTCGGCAGATAAGAACCATTCGGTCCATCTAGTCTGCCCAATTTTTTTTTTTTGAGTACTTTTATTAGTCCCCCGTTCCCGGTCTGATAGCTAGGATAGCCTTGTGTCTATCCCACGCATGCTTAAAATCCTTGACTGTGTTTACCTCTACCACTTCTGCTGGCAGGCTATTCCATACATCCACTACCCTCTCAGTAAAGTAATACTTCCTGATATTACTTTTAAATCGTTGCCCCTCTAATTTAAGACTATGTCCTCTAGTTGTGGTAGTTTTTCTTCTTTTAAATATACTCTCTTCCTTTACTGTGTTGATTCCCTTTATGTATTTAAATGTTTCTATCATATCCCCCCTGTTACGTCTTTCCTCCAAGCTATACATGTTAAGATGCTTTAACCTTTCCTGGTAAGTTTTATCCTTCAACCCATGAACCAGTTTAGTAGCCCTTCTCTGAACTCTCTCCAAAGTATCAATATCCTTCTGGAGATAAGGTCTCCAGTACTGCGTACAATACTCCAAGTGAGGTCTCACCAGTGCTCTGTACAATGGCATGAGCACTTCCCTCTTCCTACTGCTAATACCTCTCCCTATGCAACCAAGCATTCTGCTAGCATTTCCTGCTGCTCTATTGCATTGCCTACCTACCTTCAAGTCCTCTGAAATTATTACTCCTAAATCCCTTTCCTCAGATGTTGAGGTTAGGACTGTACCAAATAGTCTATATTCTGCTTTTGGGTTTTTACGCCCAAGGTGCATAATCTTGCACTTGTCCACATTAAATGCCAGTTGCCACTGCTCTGACCATTTTTCTAGTTTAGCTAAATCATTTGCCATTTGGCTTATCCCTCCATGAATATCAACCCTGCTGCAAATCTTTGTATCATCAGCAAAAAGACATACTTTACCAACAAGACCTTCTGCAATATC
Organism: Pelodytes ibericus; assembly: GCA_036172795.1. Classification (NCBI taxonomy): domain Eukaryota; kingdom Metazoa; phylum Chordata; class Amphibia; order Anura; family Pelodytidae; genus Pelodytes; species Pelodytes ibericus. Next base: position 115,265,181 of record CM069858.1, read on the forward strand.
GCTAATAAAAATATTAAAGAGAATGGGTCCAAGAACAGATCCCTGAGGTACCCCACTAGTAACAAGACCTTGCATCGAATATACCCCATTGACTACAACCCTCTGTTGCCTGTCACTCAGCCATTGTCTAATCCATTCAACAATATTGAAATCCAAACTCAAAGATTTCAGTTTATTGATAAGCCTTCTATGTGCGACAGTGTCAAAAGCCTTACTGAAATCTAGGTAAGCAATGTCTACTGCACCACCCTGATCTATTATTTTAGTTACCCAATCAAAAAAATCAATAAGATTAGTTTGGCATGATCTCCCTGAAGTAAACCCATGCTGTCTCTGATCTTGAAATCCAAGCGACTTTAGATGTTCAACAATCCTATTCTTTAACAAGGTTTCCATTATTTTCCCCACTACTGAAGTAAGACTTACTGGTCTATAGTTGCCCGCCTCCTCCTTACTACCTTTCTTGTGAATGGGCACAACATTAGCTAATTTCCAATCTTCTGGAACTACTCCCGTTAACAATGATTGGTTAAATAAATCTGTTAACGGTTTTGCTAGTACACCACTAAGTTCTTTTAATAACTTTGGATGTATCCCATCAGGTCCCATCGACTTATTTGTCTTTACTTTAGACAGCTGAAGTAAAACCTCTTCCTCTGTAAACTTACATGCATCAAAAGACTCATTAGTCTTTTTCCCTAAATGAGGTCCCTTACCCTCATTTTCATTTGTAAAAACTGAACAAAAATATTCATTAAAGCAGTCTGCTAAGCCTTTATCCTCTTCTACATAGCATCCTTCTTTTGTTTTTAATCTAACTAATCCTTGTTTTACTTTCCTTTTCTCATTTATGTATCTAAAAAATGTTTTATCCCCCTTTTTCACTGACTGGGCTATAGTCTCTTCTGTGTGTGCTTTGGAAGCTCTTATAGCTTGCTTTGCCTCTTTCTGCCTACTCTTATACATATGTACTATATAACTTAAAAACCATACATGTTTTAGATCACTGCTGTGGAATTCAACATTGATTTCTTGTGAGAAGAATTATCTTGAAAGCTGAAACAATATACTTTAGCTTTTAGACCAAAACCTCATATCGTGTATAAATGCAGCTAGGGTACTTATACCACAATAAAGACATGACAAACACACTTTTGGCTTTATACTTAAAATACGTTAAACCTTTTGACTTGTTACATCTGCATGTTATTCCTGCTATGATATGATAAATTGCTTTACAAAAAAAATCGAGCGTTACTCCTTACACAATTCACACACAACTTCATACAGATTTCAGAAGTGAAATCTTTTTTTTTTCTGTTTACCATTGTCAACTGTCTATGGATGGCAAGGGGCTTACACTTTCTTTGCTTCAATACACACATGCCTGAGGAAATTCAATTACATCTTGCCTACTTTGCAATCACCTATCTGATTTGGTATAGAACAGACAATGCAATTTCACTATTTTATTTTTCAGTGGTACAGATGTTGGGGGTGAGGGAGAAGAATTAAACTTTAATTTATTTGAATTTATCTTGATTTATAGTTAGTTTAATCAATTATGAACTATGTTTAAGACTATGTTTAGTAGCAGCAAAATTTATCAGCATATCCTCATCTTTTTTGTCATCCCTTGGTACAATTCCTGCTGTTGTTGCTAACACAACTTACCAATTAATATGCCAGGAAATTGCCACTTAATATTCCAGGATATTGCCACTTATTATACCAGGATATTGCCAAATAATATACCAGTATAATGCCAATTAATATGCCAGGATATTGCCAATTAATATGCCAGGATAATGCCACTTAATATGCCAGGATATTGCCAATTAATATGCCAGGGTATTGCCACTTAATATGCCAGGGTATTGCCACTTAATATGCCAGGATTCTGCCCCTCAATATGCCAGGAGTTTGCCCTCAATATGCCAGGATAATGCCAATTAAGATGCCAGTTTATTGCCCCTCAGTATGCCAGTATATTGCCAGTCAGTATGCTCGTTATGCCACCCTCCTCCCCCCTTCCCCAGCCAGTACTTACCTCCTTGCTGCTGTCTCCCGGTGCAGGTCCGTGACTGTGAGGGAATCAATAAAGTTTGTTGAAAAAAAAAGTTTAAACAAACTTTATTGATCCGCGCGGCCTGAGGGGAGCGCACAACGCTTCCCTCACAGCTACGGACCTGCACCGGGAGACATCAGCAAGGAAGTAAGTGCTGACTGGGGAAGGGGGGAGTCACACGGGTAGCGGGGGCCCACGGGGAAGCTGCCTTGGGCCCCAAGAACGAATGGGCCCTGGGCAGCTGCCTGGTTGCCCGCACATTTAAAAAAAATAAAAAAATTGTTTGCAGGTGTCGCAGGGCGGCCGAGCCCCTGGAGTGACGGGCCCGGTCGCAGCTGCGACCCCTGCACCAGTGGTAGGTACACCCCTGTATGCATCTGTATGTAAGTGTGTGTAGGTGTGTGGAAGAGGGAAAAGTGGAGGAGGGGTCTGAAAATCTTCCCTTGACCCTACTCTTCCGTCTAACTACCGTCCTATATCCCTTCTCCCCTTCGTGTCCAAGTTGCTGGAGAAAACGGTGCACTCGCGACTGACAGACTTTCTGACTCACCATAACCTACTTGACCCTTTTCAATCTGGCTTTAGACCCTTACACTCTACTGAAACAGCCCTTACTAGAGTATCTAGAGGCCACTTCCGGTGATGATCCTCCTAGATCTCTCTGCTGCCTTTGACACCGTTGACCACCGCCTCCTTCTGAATACATTATCCTCGCTTGGCTTAAGTGGTGTGGCACTCTCTTGGATCGAGTCGTACTTATCTGAGCGCTCCTATTCAGTGTCGTTTGCTGGAGCGACATCGTCAACTGTTCCGCTCTCTGTTGGTGTTCCGCATGGATCGGTCCTTGGCCCGCTGTTGTTTTCCCTCTACACTACCTCTCTGGGAGAACTCATCCGCTCTTTTGGCTTTCACTACCACTTGTACGCGGATGATACTCAGCTCTACCTCTCCTCCCCTGACCTCACTCCCTCTCTAGTGTCACGAGTAGCTGAGTGTCTGTCAGCCATCTCCGCTTGGATGTCTGATCGCTACCTGAAACTTAACCTCTCCAAAACAGAACTCATTATCTTCCCTCCCTCAACCGCTGTCCCTACACCTGGGTTCACGGTCAACTTTGATAATACTACGATCGTACCGGCTGACCGTGTTCGATGTCTTGGGGTCACTTTTGACTCTGCTCTCTCCTTCCTTCCTCAAATCCAGTCCTTGGCCAGATCCTGTCGGCTGCACCTAAGGAACATTGCACGCATTCGCCCGTTCCTCAGCGAAGAGACCGCCAAAATTCTAGTGCACTCGCTTGTGATCTCTCGTCTGGACTACTGTAACGGTCTTCTGACTGGACTACCTCTGGTTCGTCTGGCTCCCCTACAGTCTATCCAAAATGCGGCTGCCAGACTCATCTTTCTTGCACGTTGGTCTGATTCGGCGGCTCCTCTCTGCAACGCCCTCCACTGGCTTCCCGTCTGCTCGAGAATAAAATTTAAAATTCTGTCATTAACCTACAAAGCCATCCACTCCTCTGCTCCTACGTACATTTCCTCACTTGTTAACCGCTACTTCCCTACACGACCTTTGCGCTCCTCACAGGGGTTAACACTCTCTTCTAATCTCATCACCACTTCTCACTCGCGTATCCAAGATTTTGCCCGAGCTGCCCCCTCTCTCTGGAACTCCCTTCCCCGGAGCATCCAGCTCTCTCCCTCGTTTTCAAACTTTAAAAAGTCCCTCAAAACTCATCTCTTTAGAGAGGCTTGCTACCCAACCTAGCTGGAACACACACTCCCTCTTTGACCTATCCCACCTAATGCCTCCCATCCACTCTACTGTTACTACAACTTCAATCCCTCTGACCTCTTCAATCCCTTAATTGTCTCATGGACCCCATTCCCTCTAGATTGTAAGCTTACGAGCAGGGTTCTCTACCTCATGTACCAGTCTGTACTAGTTTGTCTAAATTAGTATGTAGTTCCTTTCTTTGCTCTGTACCAAGCGCTTCGATAATTGGTGGCGCTGTACAAATAAATGTTAATGTAATGTAATGTAATATATATATATATATATATATATATATATATATATATATATATATATATATATATATATATATATATATAAATTACACACACACAGTATATAAATATATACATCATTCTCTTTGATTGAAAAATGAATGCGGCCCATGCTCACATACATTTTTGGTGAAGTGACCCACCACAGAAAAAACTTGGACACCCCTGGTCTAATGTATCAGTGCTTTTTCTTAATTACTTAAATAGCTAAGTAATGATTGCGCAAGAAATAACAAATTCATTCTGCAATCAAACTCCCAGCCATTCACCAGTATGAAGTTATCCCTTTAACCTGTTTGTTTGGAAATGTATATAAATGATTTTATCACATGAACTATTTTTAAAATATTTACAACATATTGCAAGTTCTAGAATGTAATAACACTGCTAGCATTATATGGATACTGGTTAGAAACCACAATCATGATTAATCCTACTAATAACTATTGCGAGTATCTGTTACTGTCAGTATGTTGGGTTAAACAAACCTATGGATTAATAAATGTACTGTAGCAAATGTCATGAATTAAAATTAAGTTCTGAAACTAAAGATGCAAATATCATTTAATTGAGTGCAACTAAAGGCTTTATTCATGAAAGAGAGAATTACTGGTAAAGGATAATGGAATTTCAAACTTAAGGCCAAAGTAGCCAAGCTGGAAAATTTTCCCCATTCGAATACTTTGGATTTAAGCTTCAAATTCCTTTTTCTACTCCCCCCAAGTCTATGCAATGTTCTCTTTCATGAATAAAGCCCTTTGTCTCATATACATAACAATGGATAGAGGTTCTATTTTTATTATGGGTCTTGCATAACATTTCTAAGTTTAGCTATTGGATAAATGTTTTCTCTAGGAGAAGAGATGAGATGTAATCAGAGCTATATTCTATTTTCTGCATAAATTAGATCTTTTTTTTTAAATAAGCAGCAGTGCAATGTAACAGAACATATATCAGTTTGTCATTTGAAATCTGAAAAATGTGTGATGCTTAATAAATGTTTCTAGATATGATATAATGCCACTTTTCTATGCTCTCTGCAGTACTTTATTTTTGCTTGGAAAACTCAACCTCCCAGTCAGTATTGTTACTATGGTTAGTCAAAGAGAGCTGAAGATCCTGTTAAACTATTGGCAATTGCAGGCCTTAGTTTGAATTATACCAGGTCCGATCCTGGGCGGGTGCACGGGGTGCACCGCATCCAGGCGCACGGGAGGAGTGGCGCCTGAATCACAGAGCACGACGGGAGCGGAGCTTGCACCAGTCGCACTGTGATTAATGTGACAAGGAGGTGCGAGCTGCAGGTGAGCGCCTGCGGTTACCGCACCTCCCTATCACACCAAGCACAGCGCGACGGGTGCAAGCTCTGCCCCCATCGCGCTCTGATTGGCTGCAGGGAGGATGGTGTCTGCAGAGGCAGACACCGGCATCTACTTTCTTCTGCCGGATGTCAGCTGACATCCGACAGAAGAAACTAGATGCCGGTGTCAGCCTCTGCAGACACCATCACGCAGGCGTCCTTGGCCCGGCGGGAGACAGAGCAGAGGTAAGTACTGGGGGAGGGGGGAGGAGGGTGGCAAAAGAGCATACTGTGTGGCAAATTCCTGACATATTAATTGGCATAATCCTGATATATTGAGTGACAAAATCCTGGCATATTAATTAGCATAACCCTGACATATTAATTGGCAAATTCCTTGCATATTAATTGGCTTAACCCTGACATATTAATTGGCATAACCCTGACATATTAATTGGCAAATTCCTGGCATATTAATTATCATAACCCTGACATATTAACTGGCATAACCCTGACATATAAATTGGCAAATTCCTTGCATATTAATTAGCATAACCCTGACATATTAATTGGCAAATTCCTGGCATATTAATTGGCATAACCCTGACATATTAATTGGGATAATCCTGACATATTAATTGGCAAAATCCTGACATATTGAGTGACAAATTCCTGGCATATTAATTGGCATAACCCTGACATATTAATTGGCATAACCCTGACATATTAATTGGAATAATCCCGGCATATTAATTTGCGATAACCCTGGCATATTAATTGGCATAATCCTGACATATTAATTGGCATAACCCTGACATATTAATTGGCAAATTCCTGGCATATTAATTAGCCAATTCCTGCCATATTAATAAGCATAACCCTGACATATTAATTGGCAAATTCCTGGCATATTAATTGGCATAACCCTGACATATTAATTGGGATAATCCTGACATATTAATTGGCAAAATCCTGACATATTGAGTGACAAATTCCTGGCATATTAATTGGCATAACCCTGACATATTAATTGGCATAACCCTGACATATTAATTGGAATAATCCCGGCATATTAATTTGCGATAACCCTGGCATATTAATTGGCATAATCCTGACATATTAATTGGCAAATTCCTGGCATATTAATTAGCAAATTCCTGGCATATTAATTAGCATAACCCTGACATATTAATTGGCATAACCCTGACATATTAATTGGCAAATTCCTGGCATATTAATTAGCCAATTCCTGCCATATTAATAAGCATAACCCTGACATATTAATTGGCAAATTCTTGGCATATTAATTGGCAAAATCCTGGCATATTAATTGGCATATTGAGGGGCTAAATCCTGGCATATTGAGGGGCAAAATCCTGGCATATTAATTGGCACATTGAGGGGCTAAATCCTGGCATATTGAGGGGCAGAATCCTGGCATATTAAATGGCTAAATCCTGGCATATTGAGTGCCAAAATCCTGGCATATTGAAGGGCAAAATACTGTCAGATTAATTGGCAAATTCCTGGCATATTGAGAGGAAAAATACTGGCATATTAATTGGCAAAAGAATGGCATATTGAGGGGCAAAATACTGGCATGTTAAATGGCATACTGAGAGGCAAAATATCAGCATATTAAATGGCATATTGTGGGGGAACATACTGGCATATTAAATGGCATATTGAGGGGAAGAATACTGGCATATTAAATGGGAAAAGAATGGCACATTGAGGGGCAAAATCATGGCATATGAAGTGGCATATTGAGGGGAAAAATACTGGCATATTAAATGGCAAAAGAATGGCATATTGAGGGCAAAATACTGACTTATTGAGTGGCAAAATATTACTGGCATATTGAGTGGCAAAATATTACTGGCATATTGACCAACTGCTCCCAACCACCCTCCATATTACAGTAGACCGGTATAACATGCTTGTGAGGGTAGGTGGGGCGAGTGGGAGATATTGTCGGGGGGGAATAAATTTTGTTCAATAAGGGGCCCTGACATTCCTGGTGGCGGCCCTGCCATCGAGAACTTCCTCCTCCCTGCACATAAAGGTAATTAAGCAGGGAGGGCGACAGCATTTCTGTGTGTGTGTGTATGTATGTGAATCTGACTGACTGCATGTGTGACTGTATATGTGTGTTTCTGGCTGTATGTATGTCTATGTGACTGACTGCATGTGTGACTGTATATTTATGTGTATGTATGTGATTGTATATGTGTGTTTGTGTGTATGTGACTGACTGCGTGTGTGACTGTATATATGTGTGTCTATGTAACTGCATACTTGCATATGACTGTGTGATTATGTGACTGTATTTAATTCTGTATGTGCATGCATACATAATCACATATACACATTGGGGGGCATGTATAAACACGGCACATGCTGGTGCAATCGGCGTGTGCGCCAATGTATAAAACAGACTCATGAGAGTTATCTACGCTGAATGCGTAGATTTAAGTTGGTTTACGCTAGTTGTGCCGGCGCAGCCTATGTTTAAAAATAAAGCACTGAAAAGTGCCTGATATGGGGCAGGAGTCGAGACAGAGAGAGAGACAGACATGGGGGCAGGAGGGGAGAGAGAGAGAGAGAGAGAGAGAGAGAGAGAGAGAGAGACAGACATTAGGTATGAGTGTATAGAGAGAGAGAGAGACACACACATTGGGTATGAGTGGAGAGAGAGAGAGAGACACACACATTGGGTATGATTGTAGAGAGAGAGAGAGAGACAGACATTGGGTATGAGTGGAGAGAGAGACAGACATTGGGAATGAGTGGGGAGAGAGAGACAGACATTGGGTATGAGTGGGGAGAGAGAGAGAGGGACATGGGTATGGGGAGAGAGAGACAGATAGACATGAGGGTAGGGGGAAAGAGAGAGAAAGACATGTGGGTATGGGAAGAGAGAGACAGACATGTGAGTATAGGAAGTTAGAGACAGAAATGAGGGTATGGGGAAAGAGAGAGAAAGACATGGGGGCATGGGGAGAGAGAGACACGTGAGTGACTGGCATGGTGGAATATTATTTATCGCTCCTTGTGTACTTCTTTTCCAGTGATGGGAACGGTAGAAAAAACTCATTCTGCTAGCCAGCAAAAACTCTCCTGCATCATAGAAATAAATAAAACCACTTCACAGTATTATGGCAAAATATGAATCTTTATTTTAAATAAAAGTTTGTGTTTGTCCTTTACATCAAAATAAAGTTTGTGCTCTAATGGGCGCCTGGAACAGACATGTCTAAAGGGGAGGAGTTCATAATATAACCACGCCCACCTTTAGGCGCCAAAAGAAAACCTGCACCCATGTGCCCGTGACCCTAGGATCGGCCCTGATTTATGCAAACTTAATTAATAAATGTATTGAATGTGTATGTGTTGGAATGCATGGAGGTGTGTTAGGGCCTTATAATTAGGACATATCCTGTGTTTGGGCCATAAACAAAGGAGTGGTTTTAGAGACATCTGATCAAGTCAGGTTTGTGAAGGTAGGGGGTCTATCCCACCCAAGAGACAAAAGGAAATGTTTGCTTATGAGCAGATCCGTTATTGATCATGTCAGGGCTACCATCTGGAGTCTGTCTGGAGTACACATGAGAAAGACTCCAGGGGGGTGAGAGGTGTGTCTTGAGCAGCCTCGGGACAGTATAACTATGGGGAGATCTTGAGTAGTTTTAGAGAAGGAGAAGGAGTAGCAGAGGAGAAGTCCACCTGGGAGATCTCATACAGGTAGTTACATATCATGCATAAAACATATTTGTAATTAGAAATTGTATATATAAATATATATATATATATATATATATATATATATATATATATATATGTAAGTTGTTTAATAGTATGTCTTTAAATGTTGGGAAATGTATTGTAAGTGTTTTGTTTTATGATCCATAATGTTTAATTAAACTAATTTTGTTATAACCATTGCTGTGGAATCATGATATTTTGTTGCTGTATATCAGTATAGTAATATTGTTGAAATTTGGTTAAAGCAGAAGCTGTTAGATTGCAACCTCAAATGATATAAAGTAATATAGGGTTGTTTACATTAACCCCTTAACGCATGTGGACGTATATATACGTCCTGAAAAGCATGGTCCTTAAGGGCAACACTACATGCCTGCAGCTACTCTCAGAGGCTGCTTCGGATCCGAAGCAGCCTCTGAGAGGGCTTTCAGCCCCCCCCCTCACCCCCCTGCGCGCATACGATCACCGCGAATGTGATCGTATGCGCGCAAACACACATAGGCAGTGAAAGCTCATCACTGCCTATGTGTGTAAAGTGTTGCAATGATGCCTCGATGGATTGCCACATTCTGTCCCCCCCTGGACACCGCGATCACCGGGTGTGTGCTGTATCGGAGGAGCATGCAGATTATAAGACTGGGATCCAGGTCCCCCGCAGAGTTGCAGGGGACCTGGACCCCCCTCGCTAACAACCGGTGGATGTCTGCGCAATGCGCGCAGACATCCTCCCCTGTCGCCCGGCGTGACCGCCGGGACTTCTATGATGAAGCCGGGTCCTTCCGGCTTTATCATAAAAGTCCCGGCGGAAGTGCCAGGCAGCAGCTGAGGATGGCTGTGCGTATCGTTCAGACATCCTCCCGCTGCCTCCACTAGCCACCAGGGATATCTCGGCAGCCGGGGGGATGTCTGCCCGTCATAATAGACAGAAGTGTCGGGCAGCATGGAGTATGTCTGCACGTATCTCCACTAGCCTCCAGAGAACAAGAAAGGTGAGGGGGGGAGGGCAGAGAGAGTCAAGGGGAGGGAGGGTGAAAATAGAGACAAGGGAAGGGGGGCAGAGAGAGACAAGGGGAGGGGGCAGAGAGAGACGGGGTGAGAGGGAGAGAAAAGGGGAGGGGGCAGAGAGAGACAAGGGGAGAGAGAGACAAGGGGGTGTGAGAGGGAGAGAAAAGGGGAGGGGGCAGAGAGAGATAAGGGGAGAGAGAGAAAAGGAGAGAGGGGGAGAGTGAGAAAGAAAAGTTTTGGGGGAGGGAGAGACACCGTGGGAGGGGGAGAGAAATAACAATGGGGAGGAGAGAGAGAGAGACAACGCTGGGGGGAAGGGGGAGAGAGAGACAATGCTGGGGGGGAGGGGGGAGTATTGGCACATAAAAGGAAATAAAAACAAGAAATGCATTTTTTTAATACCATAATTTTTATTAAATATTAAAAAGCAATTTACATGTGAATATATACAAGTTAAACTTTTTTCCTATAGGGTAGTCTTTAATTCAGGGTCGTCTTATATTCGAGCAAATACGGTAATTGTCAATACATATCTGGATTATCTTTGATGTGTTATCATATACATACATACAGGGGCGTAGCGTGGGGGGTGCAGGGGGGGCCGGCCGCACCGGGCGCAATATCTGGGGGGGCGCAATATCTGGGGGGGCGCACTTGCCCTATGCGGCCGCGCGGCCGCAGCCACAACTGCGCGATACTTCCTGTCAGCCGCCGGATGTGAGCGGCAAATGACGGCGTGACGTCACATCCGGCGGCTGCGCGGCGGAGGCTCTTCTGAAACTGCATCGCGGCCTTTCTTCCCTGAGCTGTTGGAAGTGGAATTTGTAAAGGTAAGAATAAAGGGGCTTGGGGGACCTATTGTATTATGTATTGAGGAGGGGGTCATTAATGTATTGGAGAGGGGGAGGGGGGGGTCATTAATGTATGGGGGAGGGGGGTCATTAATGTATGGGGGAGGGGAGGGGGGTCATTAATGTATGGGGTAGGGAGGTCATTAATGTATGGGGGAGGGGAGGGGGGGTCATTAATGTATGGGGAGGGGGGTCATTAATGTATGGGGAAGGGAGGGGGGTCATTAATGTATGGGGAGGGGAGGGGGGTTTATTAATGTATGTGGGAGGGGAGGGGGGTTTATTAAATGTATGGGGGAGGGGGTTTATTAAATGTATGGGGGAGGGGGGTTCATTTAATGTATGGGGAGGGGAGGGGGGGTCATTTAATGTATGGGGGAGGGGAGGGGGTCATTTAATGTATGGGGGAGGGGAGGGTAAGTAATGTATGGGGAGGGGGGGAAGTAATGTACGGGGGAGGGAGGGAAGTAATGTATGGGGAGGGGGGGAAGTAATGTATGGGGGAGGGAGGGAAGTAATGTATGGGGGAGGGGGGCAGTAATGTATTGGGGACGGGGGGCAGTAATGTATTGGGGATGGGGGGGCAGTAATGTATTGGGGAAGGGAAGAAAGGGGGCAGTAATGTATTGGGGAAGGTAAGAAGGGAGGCAGTAATGTATTGGGGAAGGGAAGAAGGGAGGCAGTAATGTATTGGGGAAGGGAAGAAGGGAGGCAGTAATGTATTGGGGAAGGGAAGAAGGGGGGCAGTAATGTATTGGGGAAGGGAAGAAGGGGGGCAGTAATGTATTGGGGAAGGGAAGAAGGGGGGCAGTAATGTATTAGGGGATGGGGGTCAACTGTGTATTAGGGGAGGGAGTGGTCAGCAGTGTATGAGGGGGAGGGGGGTCAGCAGTGTATTAGGGGAAGAGGGGGGGGATGGGAAAGATCTGACTTGGGAATTTGAGATGAGGCAATGATTATATTTTTTACATTTGTGGCCTAATGAATAATCTATATATATGTGTGTATGTAGAAGGAAATGTAAATAGGTGGGGCTACAGGGGTGAGGGAATTATATTTGTAATATATTTATTAGGAACTGTGGAGGGAAGGGGGTTGGATGAGAGCATTAAATATCATAGCATTAAATATTATATTTATGGGGTAGGAACTGTATTATATATTTTTGGTTTAGTGCAGGGGTAGGTAACCTTTGACACTCCCTTTGTTTTTTGACTACATCTCCATTAAGGCTTGCAAAGCATCATGGGAGGTGTAGTCCACAACATCTGGAGTGGCAAAGGATGTCTACTCCTGGTTTAAAGCATAGGTGTATAACCATTTGGCTTCCCCAGGCCAAAATAACCCCTTAAACTCTTAAAGAATTACTATAGTGTCAGGAAAACAAAGCGGTTTTCCTGACACTTTAGTACCCTGAGGGTGCCCACACCCTCAGGGTCCCACTCCCGTGGCGCTGAAGGGGTTAAATTCCCTTCAGTTACTTACCTTAATCCAGCGCCAGGCTCCCTCGGTGCTGATGACCTCTCCTCCCTGTCTGACGTCAGCTCCCTGTCCGACGTCACTGGAGCTGAATGCGCATGGCTGCGCGCGCATTCAAAGTGTCCATAGGAAAGCATTTCTCAATGCTTTCCTATGGACACTCTGCGCGATGGAGGCGAAATGTGCCTCCAGGCTCCAGCGTCGCAGATGCGCCTCTAGTGTCTGTCCGGAAGGGGGCGCAAATTACTTGCCTTGCCCCGGGTGCTGACAACCCACGCTACGCCACTGCATACATATATACATTGCGGGATATGTTGTAATCTCAAGCACATGACACACATTAATAGCCTATACATCATTCCATCCCTTGTTTTAAAACTTAAGAATCCTGATGTCCATGCCCCAGGTATCATCTCAGGGATGCTGCTTCATTCATTCAGCAGCTAGTCACGGGTTTGATTCAGCTGCCAATTTGCTATTTCTGGCAGTCTGAGTGACAGCCAGCTGTCAAAGGTATCAACAGATTGTATCTTCCTACTCCTCCAAGCCTTCCCTTCAGGGGCCTGTTTTTCCTTTATTATTAAACTGAATTAAATTAGCGTGCAAGCTTTATTATCAAATTAGTTACATTATAGTGCAAGCTTTATTATCTAACCAAATTAACATTAGAGTACAAGCTTTATTGGCTAACTGGATTCGAATGCAAGCTTTACTGAGATACATTACAGTGCACATTTTATTATCTAATCAAATTATATTAGATTACAAGCTTTATTGGCTAACTGGATTAGAGAGCAAGCTTTAGTGGCTAACTGAATTCCATTAACGTTCAAGCTTTATTGGATAACTAAAATACATTACAGTGCAAGTTGTATTCTCTTACCGAATTACATTAGAGTGCAAGCTTTATTTTCTAACTGAACTACTTCAGAATGAAAGATTTATTTTCTAACTGAAATTCTATAAATTGCAAGCTTTGTTGGCTAACTGATTTCTGGAAAATTTTAGGGACTCCTTACAACATGTACTCATCCTTTCTTTACCTGCTTGGGGTGATGCTGTCTTAAGATGAATTATTATACTCTCCTCTCAGAACAAGGAGAGCATCATGAATATTTAAAAATGCTAGGAGAATGAATGGACACTTCATTAAACAATCAAATATAAATACTGGTTGATTGTAGGTAGGGAATCCACACAAATACACACCCAGAGGAGGCACACATTACTATTTTTTTTTTTAAATCATATTCATGCACATTTTTTGTTTTTTAATATTTAGCTTTTAATAGTTTTTTCAGTATAAAAGACATTTCACAAAATACAAAATACAAAAGTTGTTCAGCCATAATATACATGATATATACATATATACAATGTACCCTGTGGGTACATTCCTTAGTTATCTTCACTCAGTTTCAATCCATGCAACAAATTCATGTCTAATGTACATATTCACTGTATCTTTGAACGTTTAAACATACATATTTCAGTTATCCATTTTTACGGGTTTTGTAATCTTTATAGTTTCTTAGTACTTCCATATTTGTATTTAACAGTTTTGACAACATTTGTGTTATCGGTCATGAGTGGACGAAGGGTAAGTATGTTCAGTTTATTTCTGCTACCTTTACATCCTTACACACAACATAGGGTCTTACTGTAAACTATGTGTTAGGCGATTCCAGTAAATCAATCCATTTTCCCCAATCTGTCCATTTAGCTTTCCCAGATCTTTCTAGATTAAAAATCTTCCTCTTTCCATTTTAATTTAGTAGATTATTTGTATCTTCAAATTAGGTCAGCTTATTCTCTTTGAAAATTCCAATTTCTTGCAATTGAGATCAATGTTGCAGTGATAATATGAGTTATTATCTGGGCTACTTTGTTTGTCATTTTTGTCCAATGCATGCATAAGAGTAAGGTTTCAGGGGAGTGGTTTAATGTTATGCCAGTGATGTTCTCAATTTCATTCCCAACTCCACCATGTATGAATAAATGATCCCTCACAAAAATCGCATCTCCAGCATTGGCTCATTACTCCTGGATACATTCTAGCCATTTTTTTGGGACATTGCACCATCTGTTTATTAGAATGTCTATAGAATGTCTCCAGGAGGCTCAAGCAATCGATCGTTTTCCTTACTTTATTTATGGAATGTTGCCAATCCCCCTTGCTAATGCTAACTTTCAGGTCTTTGTTCCAAGTTGTAATCGCGGGGATGCTTGTTGCTGTGTCCAGGAGTTCTTTATATTGTCTGATTTTAAACCTTCCTCCTTTCCCAAATATTAAACATTGTGCCTTTCTCCCTTGTTCATCATTCTCTTTTTATTAAATGTGAAGCTTAGTATCCTTTTACTCTTATGTAATTAAATATTTCTTTACTCTGTAATCCATACTCCTCCTGGAGCTTTGCAAAGATTCTAATTTGATTTAAATTCATTAAATATGAAAGTTTACATATACCTCCTTTTTGCCATTTCTCCAAGGTCTAAGTTTCCTATTTCCTTGGGGAATCATTTATTATCTAGATGTTTTTCATGTAGCCCTATTTTTTTTTACATTTTGAACCAAAATTCCATCAAGTGTGCTAAAACTAAACAGTTATTGTCTCTTATATTGATTTTATTTTCTATGAACCATAGATTCTCTGTTAGTTCTATATTTTTAAGCTGAAGTTTTTCTAGATGGGCCTATTCTTCACTCTGATTTTTTAGGTCCTCGGTGTTTACAATATGATTTATCATGTTTAGTGTATGATACTCTCGAATAGTGGGAACACCCAAGCCTCCTCTATCTATTTTCTAAGAAAGGAGTTTAATTCCTAGTCTCAGCCTCCTCCCTTGCCAAATAAAATTGGAGAACGTGGCCTGGATAAGGTCTAACCACTGCGGGGGGATTCCCAGAGGAATCATTCTGAAAACATACAACCACTTTGGAAGGATGTATGCTTTTATCAAATGTATCCAACCCCACCATGATTTCTCACGGTTTTTAAGGTTTTTTAAAGTTAGATTTGTGTTCTTTAGAAGTGGCAGTATTTATGCAACATAATGTTTGCTTAGTCATATCTGAGGGCATTAAGGGAAATAACACACATGCAACAATCCGTGTCAACCAGGAAGGGACACATATTTATTAACATAACAAAAATATTGCAGGTGGGGGCTAATGGAGAAGAACATAAACATTCAGGTTCAGAGAAATTACAGGGTTAAAAAAATGTATTTAATAAATCTAAATGCATATTTAAACAAACATTTTAAATATATTTGATCAAGGTGCAGTAAAGAAGCAGACATACTCGTGAAAATGATCTTATCCTTTTGTGTATTACGTATAACTACTAGGTCATTTGAGCAGCACACTTTATAATACATGCTTTCCTCCTTGGATTTTGTAACATACTGCACTCATATCAAATTTGCTATGTGCTCCAGCCCCGATCTTTTTGACACATAGCAATGTTTCTGTAAGGTAATATGGTGTAAGCAAATGACATGCAAGGAGAATGGAACTTCGTAAAATCAGTCTCTTGATTTACCATTGGGATCTGAAGAAGATACTTTTTTAAAAAAAAATTATGACCAACAGTATTGCAGAAACTTTCCCCACTTCAGCACCACATAAGGACATGTGTTTATAATTCAATTACTTGCAAGAATATTTTATGAACAGAATGCTGTTTTAATGCTTCAGCAGATTTTCATAGTAAACACAACTCCATGTGTAACTTTGATTTAAGTAATATTAAAAGAAATAATTGTACTAAATACGTAAATAAATTGAAATCATATAAGGAGTTATGTATAATATTACAACCACTGGTAGCAAAAATAATGATAGGATAAATGATATTGAACTTGTTCTTAAGCTTTTGTTAATATGATATATACAGTAAATACATAAACATTTATTCAAGAACAACACATACTGTATGTTGGATGGAGAGTAGATTGAATGGAAAACTAGATGTATTGTTAGTGACAGGTAAAGCAATAAGTACATTTATTGTTCTATTACTCTAATAGCTGGAGATATAGTGAATAAAAGGCATAAAGTGTTGGGAAATTTTATATGAAGGTACAATGGAAGGTACAATATTTCCATTAAAGGTACAATGGAAATATGCTGCCTCTGGCATTTTAATTTCATAGTTCCTGCATGACTAGATTTCTTTTAATGACAGATTGTCATATAATGTTAGTGTCTCAGTATAATGAAATGGCTGCATTTACTTTGCAATATGTATGTATTACAATCCTATAACGCTGATAAGCTGTTTGGGGCCATACAGTATATGGAAAAGACAAGCAGTGTGGGGACAAAACTGGCACTGCCAGGCTGTGTGGGCGCAAATATAGGCACTGATGAGCTGTTTGGGGACAAATACGACACTGATAAACTGTTTTGGTCATAAAATTGACAAGCTGGTTGGGGCAGTGTTGGCACTGACGAGCTGGTGAGGCTAATACAGGAACTTGCAAGTTGTTTGAGGACAAAGATGCCAATGACAAGTTGTTTGGGGCAAATAAGGCATTGAATAGCTATTTGGGACAAAGCTGGCAATGAGAAACTGCTTTGGGTAAATATGGCATTGACAGGCTGTCTGGAGCAAAGCTGGCACAGTCAGTGTGTTTGAGGTTAAATTGCTTGATTGGTGAAGTCAGGGGGCCCTCTGCAATTTTCTTATTGGGATCTGGTGGTTTCTAGTTATGCCCTGTCTTCAAGCCAATTATTCTATTAAGTTTGTATTTGTATTGGTATTTCATCAGACAATAATATAGTATATTCCCAAAACAGTTATACAGTCTATAAGTAGTGTTGAGCGAACCCGAACCGCACTGTTCGGGTTCGTACCGAACATTACGGTTTTTGGACCCCGGACCCAAACACGGACATTTCACTGTATGTTCGGGTTGGGCGATTACATTGTATGTAATGCTATGGGCTTTCTATAAACCGAAATAGAGTCCCCATTCATACGAATAGGTCAATTAACCTATTTGTATGAATGGGGACTCTATTTCGGTTTATAGAATAGCAATAGCATTACATGTGTTCCATAAACCGAAAGTCTATAAACCGAATGTCTTTCGGTTTATAGACTTTCGGTTTATGGAATACATGTAATGCTATTGGCTTTCTATGAACCAAAATAGAGTCCCCATTCATAAGAATAGAGACTCTATTTCGGTTTATAGAAAGCCAATAGCATTACATGTATGAAATAGAGTCCCCATTCATACGAATAGGTCAATTGACCTATTCTTATGAATGGGGACTCTATTTCGGTTTATAGAATAGCAATAGCATTACATGTATTACATAAACCGAAAGTCTATAAACCGAAAGAGATTCGGTTTATAGACTTTCGGTTTATGTAATACATGTAATGCTATTGCTATTCGATAAACTGAAATAGAGTCCCCATTCATACGAATAGGTCAATTGACCTATTCGTATGAATGGGGAAACTCTTACCGACATTTTATTTGATTTTGCAGCCCTCTAGCCCTTTCCAGGACTTTTTTAGAGGCCTTTTAGTGGCCAAAAAATCGTGTCCGCATTGACTTCAATGGGGGTGGGGTTCATGGTCAAGTTCGGGGTGAAGTTCGAGCACGGACCCGGACATTTTTTCGAAGCTCGGCCGAACCTGCCGAACCCGAAAATCAAGGTGTCCGCTCAACTCTATCTATAAGTCCACAGTTGAGTGTTTCAGCTTGAAAATTCAGTGTGCAAATTTCAGTAATGTTGGTCCTCCTTTTCTATTTATGAAACAGCAAAAAAAAAAAGCATCATGATTTGAGTTGAGCGGAGCTCTCCCCTCCAGCCGCGAGGATCAATAAAGTTTGTTCAAACTTTTTTTTTCAACAAACTTTATTGATCCGCAAGGCTGGAGGGGAGCACACAACGCTTCCCTCACAGCCACGGACCTGCACCGGGAGACAACAGCAAGGAGGTAAGTACTGGCTGGGGAAGGGGGGAGGAGGGTGGCATAACGAGCATACTGAGTGGCAATATCCTGGAACATTAAATGACATATTGGGGGTCAAAATCCTGGAATATTAAATGGCATATTGGAGGGGCAAAATCCTGGCATATTAAATGGCATATTGGGGGCAAAATCCTGGCATATTGGGGGTCGAAATCCTGGCATATTGGGGGTAAAAATCCTAGCATATTGAGAGCAAAATCCTGGCATATTAAATGGCATATTGGGGGGGCGGGGGGCAAAATCCTGGCATATTAAATGGCATATTGGGGACAAAATCCTGGCATATTGAGAGCAAAATCCTGTCATATTAAATGGCATATTGGGGGGGGGGGGGGAATCCTGGCATATTAAATGTCATATTGGGGGCAAAATCCTGGCATATTAAATGGCATATTGGGGGTCAAAACCCTGGCATATTGAGGGGCAAAATCCTGGCATATTGGGGGTAAAAATCCTGGCATATTAAATGACATATTGGGGGAAAAATCTGGCATATTGAGAGCAAAATACTGGCATTTTAAATGGCATATTGGGGGGCAAAATCCTGGCATATTAAATGGAATATTGGGGGACAAAATCCTGGCATATTGAGAGCAAAATAATGGCATAAAAAATGGCATATTAGGGGGGAAAATCCTGGCATATTGGGGGTCAAATTCCTGGCATATTGAGAGCAAAATCCTGGCAAAAAAATGGCATATTGGGGGGGGGGGGGCAAAATCCTGGCATATTAAATGGCATATTGAGGGGCAAAATCCTGGCATATTGGGGGTCAAAATCCTTGCATATTAAATGGCATATTGGGGGCAAAATCCTGGCATATTGAGAGCAAAATACTGGCATATTAAATGGCCTATTGGGGGACAAAATCCTGGCATATTGAGAGCAAAATAATGGCATAAAAAATGGCATATTAGGGGGGAAAATCCTGGCATATTGAGGGTCAAATTCCTGGCATATTGAGAGCAAAATACTGACATTTTAAATGGCATATTGGGGGGCAAAATTCTGGCATATTAAATGGCATATTCGGGGGCAAAATCCTTGCATATTGAGAGCAAAATACTAGCATAAAAAATGGCATATTGGGGGGCAAAATCCTGGCATATTAAATGGAATATTGGGGGGCAAAATACTGACATATTGAGAGCAAAATACTGGCATAAAAATGGCATATTGAGGGGCAAAATCCTGGCATATTGAGGGACAAAATCCTGGCATATTAAATGGCATATTGGGGGGGGGGGGGGCAAAATCCTGGCATATTGAGAGCAAAATACTGGCATATTAAATGGCATATTGGGGGGGCAAACTCAAGGCATATTGATGTGCAAAATCCTGGCATATTAAATGTCATATTGGGAGGCACAATCCTGGCATACTGAATGGCTAAATCCTGCCATATTGAATGGCTAAATCATGGCACATTGAGTGGCTAAACAATCCTGGCATATTGAGTGGCAAAATAATCCTGGCATATTGAATGGCTAAATCCTGGCATATCGAGGGGTTACATACTGGCATATTTTAATTGGCAAAGTGATGCTATGGCATGGTCTGTGGGGAAAAATAACATGTACTATGTGGAAAGTGACACTGGCTAGTTCTGTGGGGCAAAGTGACACTGTGGCATGCTAAATCGTGTAGGTGCAATATGAGTGCAAACCAAGTGCTGTGGGTGTAATATAGGTGCATGGCAAGTTGTATGGGGCTGTGTTAAGTCCTTTAGGTGCAATGTGGGTGCAGAGGAAGGGAATAAAAAATAGGAATGCAATTTTTCAATAACATTTTTATTAAATAGAATATTAAATAATTAAAATAAGTATAAATGCAACTAGTTATAGAGAGATGTCTGTGTTTATAGATATGTATTGTTTTCGAATTGTACAATTGTCACCTTGTGGGGCTCCTGTGTGTCGCATAATTAATGGCTGTCCCATGTGTGGCATATTTATTGGGCCCCGTGTGTGGCATAATTATGGGGCGCTTGTGTGTGGCATAATTAAGGGGCGCCTGTGTGTGTGGCATAATTAATTGGGCTCCAAGGTGAGGCATAATTTATGGTTCTTTAGTGTGGCATAATTTATGGGGCTCTTGTGTGTCATGGTTATGGGGCTCCTGTATGTGACATAGTTATGGGCTCCTTTGTGTGGCATAGTTAAAGGGCTCCTGCGGGTGACATAATTTGTGGGGCTCCTTATGTGGCATATTTAATGGGCCATCTGACTGGCATTACTAAGGAATCTGTTTGGCATGGTATTGGAGGAAATCCAGGGGGTGACACCATGAGTTACCGCACTGGGTGACACCAACCCTAGTGATGCCTCTGATACATTACAAGAATATTTATATCAATATTTCATTGTCATTTATTTGTTGTTTTATAAATATACAGTAAGTCACTTTTACATTATTCCCACTGCCTTGTTCACAGGGTTTTGTCTTTTATCTAAAGCTTAACCTATCAAATCCTGATTCTCCTTACATCCTGCATTAATCCTTCACTTTGAACAGTTTGAAATTTTCTAAAATATGTTTCAGATACTCTATTTTATAAAATAAGACACCAACAAATCTTGCACACACTCTAGACTACTATAACTATTAATAACTTATTCATATTTAGTGCTATTATACATTTCAGAGCTGTACAATGGACAATAAATTAACAAAAAAAATACAAATCACACCTAACATAAATAATAAAACAGATTTATATAGAACAAAAGGCAAGGAAGGCACTTCTCCCTGGCTTCTGCTCTCCCACTGACCCCATCGCTGCCGTTGGCTAAGATTTCAAAGCACAGCCAAAGGGACAGCTAAGGCCAAGGTGGCCTAATATTACACAAGCCAGTCACTCATAAATCATTCTGCAGCATTTTAAATAATAGCCATAATTGGCTAAGATTTCAGTCTGTGTCCATCCTCATTGACAGATGGATGTTTGTTACTGGCATCACATTTTTATCATTCTGGGATTTTTAGGATTTTTGGACTAAAGATGAAGATTTCAGGGAGTCATGGTTTATCGATGGACTTTTGATAAGGTAAGAAAAAACATGATTTACACATGATTTTAGTGGTCACCCTCCTTGCACCCTTAGAGAAGGACCTCATTCACCCCTATTTGAGCTAATTAGTGGTACTGGAGGCTAGGTAGGGCTTTTTTGCGTTCATTTTTTTTATTTAGGGAATGCTGGGGCTATTGGGGCAGCACCAGGTCATCAGGTGGGGCAGGGGCATTGGAGCAGCCACTGACCACAATGTTTTTATGGGAGATGGTTGCTATTATACTCCGGTAACCTTTATTTTATTATCATTCTGCTTTGGTAACATTTTCAATGAATCAGACATTATTTATTTCTAAATAAAAATATGTTGTTTGGTTTCATTGTATAGGTCCCCATATATTTCCTATAAACTATGTGGGGAATTTACAAAATAGCATAAAGGTACCATACATTTTCCTGTTAAAATATCCTCAATTTAGCTACATTCATGTAAAGTTTTTATTCCATTGAGCTCACACCTGAGATGACAAGAAAATTGGTTTTATTCCACTGTCATGACTTTTTTATGGTCCCAGCAATCTTTAAACACATCTGACACCACTTTTGTTCTGATAGACTTGAAACTGAGAAAGGTGTAATGTCACAGAAAGTGGCAGAAAAACTGTGCAATATGTAATTAACACTGTTTATTACTTTTGTGTCATTTTTACTCAATAGCCATTAAACTCTTATTTTAATATTATAATTTCATCAAATACCTTATAGTGTGTTGGTTAAATTATGTAAGAACTAAAAAAATAATTGTGAATGCTTGAAAGCATAAGCTTTTGAAAACATGGATAAAAAGTAACATTCTGTTTCATTAACCTTTTGATGACAAAGGACGTGTCAGGTTCTTCCTAGGAAAACACTCAGTTAATGACAATGGAGGTTCTTGGCATGTCCTGCAGTTCCAATATCAATTGGGCTGAAACTGACATGGCCCCCTTCATCACACCCAATCACTATGACAGCCTGTGACAGAGATTGCATGTGCTTAGCTATTAGGGTTACAATATAAGTATTTTTTTTTTAAAAATGGTTCAGAAAAATGAATGCACTATGTATACTTATTGCCCTATGACTTAAACACATGGGGTATTTCTAAGCTCAGGACAAATATTACAATTTATTTAACAGGGTTCTTTATTAGCTTTTATAGATGTGTAAAAGATTCTTCAAGTAAAAGTTAGAAATCATTTTTTTTTCAAACTTTATATTTTATTATTATTTTTATAGAAATTATATGACATCAAAGTATAATTAAAAACAATATATAATTTGTGAGAGAGAATTGTTTTAACATCCTTTGCCCTTTATGGTACAGCATGGCCAAAACATTCCAGGACACTGCTTGAATCACTTAATGAATGATGATATAGAGGAGCACAATATTGTCTTGAATTATAAAATTAATATTAATAAATTCATATTATTTGATCTAAAGAGTATAGATAAAGTTTTAAATAATGGATCAAGGAGAAGTTCGATTTTATTTGGGTAAAATCAGAAATTAGTTACTTAGGCATTAAGTTAAAGTCAAACCAACCACTTGGTTTGTGACAAATGAGAATCAATATGATAAGTTCTTATATTATCGAAAAGTAGTCATATCTATTACATATGCTCCCACTGAACATATCTGAACATTGGTTGAGCATATTACAAAGCATTATTTCCAACTTTATTTGGAAACCAAGTTTGTTGGTACAGAATAATAGCAATGGGGGGGGGGGGGTGAGGGTGGATAGGTGGTACATTGAAGGACTTACACTGTGATATCGGATTGAAAAAATGGGGTACCACTTGGGCAAAGGTAGGCCATGCAGTGCATTGTGTCAGCTTTGATTAGACACAATATACAGTGTTAAATAGATAGGTACCTGCTCCCAACCAGGCTAGCAAAAATGTACAGCATGCAGTCTTCTATTTGCATCTCCTAAGGCTCTTTTTCATGTTTGGTGGAGAAGTGGAAGCATAAGTGTATTATGGAAGAAAACATTTGCTTTAATTCAGAGAATTTTGGAGGTTAGCTTAAGGTTTACTCCCGATGTAGCTCTCTTGGGTTGGCCATTGATGGAACCTAAAAATAGCAATTTGTTTTATACATGCATTTTTTTCTGGTAAAAATTCTACATTGTGAAAAATTTTAAATCGATACACCCTCCAACATGGAAATCAGTTTATCATCAACCATTATTCCCACTCACAATGGAACGCGTAATAAGGCATTTGCAGGGATTTATATTCAAACTATTTCAATATTGGGATGGGACTTGTTGATGTGGATAGAGTTAACAAGCGTTCAAACCTGTGGTGTCAATTCAGTTTCTCATGTTATCCATGCAGGATTCTTGTTAGTATTTTTACACTCTCGTGATTTCCCTCCAGGAGACTATATGTGGGTCTATTGGGTCTATTTACTAAAATTGAACTTTGGAGATTGACTTTTATTTGGGTTACGAATTTGACTTAGTCTAAAACATAGTTTTGATAATTTTGCCTTACATTACATTCAATGGGGAAGATTCACCCCTAAGTTTTTTTTTACAAGACAAACTGATTAAGTTGGGCAATTAGAAGCCAGTGAACTTGGCATCTTTAGTTGGGAAATTGTTAAATTCAAGAATACATCCTAAATTATAATATAATTAGTAGAAGTCAACATGGTTTTATGAAAGACAGGTCTTCGCAAACAAATTTTTTAGCATTCTATAAAGAAGTAAATGTATAAATCTAGGTTAGGAGGCTGATGTAATCTATTTTGACTGTGATAAAGCATTTGATATGGTTCCACACAAAAGGTTACTCTACAAATTGGCAGAAATAGGCTTAGAAGAAAATGAATGCATTTGGATTGAAAATTGTCTAAAAGATAAAATGCAAAGAGCAATTGTAAATGGAAAATTCTCAAACTCAACCAAGGTATTCAGGGGTCTGTCGTGGGTTAACACCTTTTTTGATTTGTTAATTATCTCCGATGTTGCATTGAGATACATGTCTTAGTGTTTGCTGATCACACAAAATTAAGTAAGATAATACAGTCTAAACTTGATGATGATTCTCTCCAAGAGGATTTAGACAAACTGAGGGACTGGGCATGCAAGTGGCAAATGAGGTTACACATAAAAAAAAGTAAAGTTATTCATTATGGGAAAAATATTAACAATGCAACATGTACTTTAAATGGTATCACCCTGGGTAAAACTACTAATGAGAAGGATTTAGGAATAATTGTAGACAACAGACTGGGCAACAGTGCTCTATGCCAGTCAACAGCTCCAACGGCCAGTAAGATATTAGCATGTATATAACATGGTATTGATTAATGAGAGGAGGATATAATGTTGCCTGTTTACAAGTCAATGGTATATTCAGTGCAATTCTGGGCACCGGTCCTTAAAAATGACATGATGGAACTAGAAAAAGTGTAAAGCAGGGCTACAAAGTTAATACGACAATTGGAAGATCTTGGTTATGAAGAGTGACTAAACAATTGGCATTTATACATGCTAGAAAATCATAGTCGAGTCATAGAGGGGATATTTTCACATATATAAATATGTCCAAGGCCAATATAAAGAACTTTCCAGTGATCTGTTCATTAACAGAAATGTACAAGGAACAAGAGGTTGTCTTCTGAGACTGCAAGGGCAAAGATTTCATAGACCAAAGAGGAAGGGATTCTTTAAGGACAAAAAAAGGGTATCAAATTCATTACCAAGAGAGCTGGTGCTATGAAATACAAAATATGTCTTCAAAAAGATTCTGGATATTTACAGAACATAAAGATTTGTAAACAATAGAATACACATTAATGTTTTAGAGCTTTATGATCCAAGGAGAAATATGATTGCATTTTGGTTTCAAGAAGAAATGATTCCCCCACAAGTGGCAACATTTTAAATAGCTTAATTAGGATTTATGGGGGTGTGGGGGTTCCTTCTTTTGGCCAAAAGCAGGAATGATAGGTGAAATGGGTGATCTTGATGGAGTTAGTAATATAGTAATTTAGGTTGAAAAAACTTCTCTGTTATATTTCCTGCTACATGTAAAAATACTCCTGCGTTTTTACTTCAGAAAATAATTTCTGAATTCAGTAAACGTTAGATACAATACAATTTCTAGTGTAGCTTTGTGATGTTGCCATAATACAACTTATTTCACAGTCCAATAAAAAGGAATCTCCCAAGGCAGGATTTATATGAGGATTATACATTTGCTCCAGGGAAGTAGATGTTTGTGACACTTAAGTGACAAATTAGCAAATGCCATTTAAAAAAAAACTTGGTATTTTCTCACTTCAGTAGCAAAACTGTATCCTACAGCTAATAAATAAATGAAATTGTGATAAGTAAAAACTTCAATACATGTGAAGAAATCTATAAAGAGATTAACTATTTCACTGCATTTAAGCCATAGACAGACAAACCAATGTTTTCTGGGACCTTGCAACACTGAATGTGTTAAAACACTTGAAAAGGATTTGTAAAGAACAGGGTCAGTCATATCAAACAGGGCAAATTAGATAACAAAGCTTTGGTGACAGGTGATTCAGCTTCCCCATCTGTAGTAAATACTGTTGCACTGCACAAAAACAGCAAGTTCTGTGACATTTTCCTCATTTGCCTTCTGTTGGAAAGGTTACATCTTATGGCCAAAGAGTTTATTGCAATAATTATTTTTCTGATCGTTTTTATTAGGAAGAGACAGCTTTCGTTATTAGATGAAGCAGAACAATAAATCTCAAGCTGTCATAATGTGTTTACTGATTAAAAAATGCTTGTATTAATGCAAAACAAATGGTATTGTAAACTTGAAATTTCACACTACAATAAAATAAAAGCAAATTAGGAATAAAGATATTTATAAAATCCTAAACAGCAGATTCATTTTGTACAAAACTAATTCTGATAAATAGTTTTCAAAATGCTTTAATATTTAACTTTTCAATTTCGATTCTTTATTGGGTCTGCTGCTTAAAAGGACAACAATCCTGTTAACCTCTAAGCAACAGTACATGGAAATAAGCAGGCTTTAAATCATTATGCAAATCATTATGTAAAAGAGTGTTTAGGCCTGAACACGATATGCTGAAGAGGTATTTGAACATTGTGGGTGGAAATGTCAACAGCAAAACTCCCTGTGTTGCTTTTCCAGTCATGTGACATCTGCTTACAACAGTAGAGCAGCCATTGTGGCTGACTCAATTCATCTTTAATATATAATTATGCATCACTGCACTGTCAAGTGTACAGACCTAGAAAAATGCACTTTGCCAATTCTGAATCACTTATACTTCAACAAATACAAGCTATGATTGTTATGCCATTTCCATTAGCTAGATCTGAAAGCAAGAGCATGTTGATTGTGTATATTGTCAACAGTGTTTCCAAATTTAAAATAGAGTAAAGCAAATTAAAATACAAAAAACCTGATGGTGCGAGACCGGATTTGCATCCAACACTACAGGTTCGAAAACCATTACTTGTAGACCATAGACAGGATGACTCAGGGAGTGGAGCATTTACATGTCTAAATATATATGCATTAATACTATGTGCAGTTATACAAAAAGTGATGCGAAAACACAGTTCAATGCCTCCACACATGTGCAAACCACAGGAATTGATACATACTCATGGAGCAAACAAGAACTATTAATATATATATAGTACAACCTCATATTGGTAACAAATATGATCTAAGTAAGCTGTCAGGAAAAATGAAACATGTGATGGAACCTTGCTAACCTGGCTGATTAACTCATCAATTAACATCAATTTGGCATTGTCAGCCGGAGTCCATAGTCTGTGGGGGTGGAGGCTGGCCCTCAGCCCCCTCCAGAAGCCCCATTGACAGAAAGGTTCATCACAAAACTTATGAGTGATATCCATGCACCGTAACTTCAACATTATAAGGTAGTATTAAATTTAATAACACCAGGAGATAACTCTCATGTTAGACTTAAATTGTTGAATAACTAATGGCTGCCCATGTTGCTCATTAACAATCTAAGAAAAAACAAATAGATAAATGCATGGTTAACAAGTATGGACTGTGAAAAATGTAACTATCATACAAAATATATAACTGCTTTCTTCATTTAATTCACTGGGTTGTTTGAGTTTGTGACAGGCAAATCCAAAAGACCTGATGCCGTAACACTTTTTGTTTCATTAGTTTTAAAAAAAATGTATCTCTTCAAGAATTTGACCCTTGAAATCAGTAACAAGACTTTTTTCCTTCATGATCATAGCCTCCTGAAAGGGTACATTTGTCAGGTACCTATTACTTATTAAAATAAAAATCAATTGTTTGGAAACAGTATAACATCTCAGTTTAAATAATGCACCTTGCTAATTAAGAGGCTGTATCCTTGATTAGTTCCAATGTCTCATGAAACAGTGGGATGTTTTTAATAACAGTTAACAGGTGATACAACTCCTGTTATTTTATGGTCCTTATTTATAAAAATGTTGCTCCAATGAATAATGTATCATGGAGCCTCATATGACTTTCCACTCTTAAACTGGTTATTAAATATCTCCAAATATTCATAAGTTAGGACAAGTATTACACGTGCTTCATTTTGATAGTACTGTTTGCTATGATTCCCCTGTGATTTTGGACTGAATTGCTAAGACTGTAATAATACATGTGAATTACTTTTGTTTTAAATTAGCTTTGTTTGGTAATGTTTGTGAAGAATTTGTTCACATTTCTGGGTCATAGGTTCAGTTCCCCAAAGGGGCAATTCAACCTTCCCTGAAAGGTAAATAAAATGAATATCATTAAGTTGTATAATAATAGTTATTACTAGCTGTCAAGTTGTTTAAAGGGATTCCACCACTGTAACACAGTTTATACTCTGAACTTAGAGGGAAAAAAACTCAAACACCACTCAAGAGGCCATTTTAGTGAAGGAAGTAGCTTTCTGCCTCATTAAAATATTTTAAGGCTGAGAGAATAATGCTACTGATGGGAATGTTCCACACCCAGAGCGACAGAAAAATATGAGAGGTCAAGCTTCTATGCGCAATCAGGAGATATTTAACTAAACTGAAATAAGACTTGTTGATTTACTAATCTATTTCTGAAGAAATTCCACACTCTTTGCTTTCTTAGTTTTTGTTTAAGCTTTATATTGAGCATATATAATTAAGAGATTTGTTTGAACCTCTCAATAAAGCATGAAGTAAGGACCTATTATAGTCTTGGAAGCTCACAATCAATTTTTCAGTTAGCCAATAAAGGGCTTCACTGTAACATTACATGTTTCCTATGGTGAGCTAAGACAGATATCTCCTGTAAACATTATTTTTTTTATGATGTAACAAAATTGAACCTATCTAATTAGAGCATAATTGGTTAGACAATTAGCAAATAACACACATTGACCAACTAGGATAGATTAAATGTAATCAATACTTTGAGTTTAAGGAATAACAAATTATTTAATTCATTTTTAGATAAGATAAATATTAAATGATTACTTATCGGAGAACAGTAATGTGGTAGGTGAAGCCCAAAGTCAATATGATGTTAATGGTAAGGACATAATTAGGAGATAGTGTAAATGTACTGCACTTAAAATGATTGCACATTTAAAATGAAATTAGTCACTTACACTTACAGAAGTACAGCAGTTTAATTTAGAAAAAAAGCACAACAGTGAATAAAACAAATAATGAATCTACTACATGGCAAACATATACTATTGAATAATATTATCAAGCCTGAATATTTATTTATGTGAAACTTTTGTTAATTTTTTAGCCATCATTCAAAAATTATAAAGCTTTCAACTGTTGTATTATTAAGCAATAACAAGCTGAAAAGGCTCTGTTTTTTAATGATGTTTCTATATGTAGGGTTCAACAGAAATCATTTGTAATTTAATAAACAGAGATTAAATAATTCGATCTATGAAGGATAACCCACTAGTCCAGTAATTTTAGAATAATTACATCCCTCAGTCATAGAAGTAATGGTTGAAGACCTGATATATGTTACTTCATAATTAGTTGAGTGATCTGCATCACATAAACCAATTTCATATACACTTGACAGTGGTAGGACAAACCTTTTATCCCCATCCCAATAAATACACAGACAACTTGCTGACTAAAAGGTTGCAGGTTTATTTATAAAATTAACTGCAACATAATTATCGAATTACTCATAATAAATGTAATGAAAAAAAAGTACTATAACAAGTACAAAATGAACCGGGTGTCACCAAATGCATAACTGTAACCCAAAGGAATAGCGTGCCACCATATACCTCCTAGGTCAGTAGGATGGTGTCCCCTCGGATCTGACGCAGGCGTAATCTGGCTGCTTGGGCTACTGGTGTCCCGTTATGCAGAGTAGCCCCAAATTCGCTCGCCAGGGACTAGCCCATGCAGCTAGCCACATAGCTACTGCTACCTGGGTTGGCCATACCCCAGACAACCAACCCCCAGCACTGACATCAGACCTCGGGAACCCTTCCGCCAGTCACATGTATAAAGGGAAGGGAGGGAGCAAAATACTTTTTGTTAAAAAGAGGAAGTGGGGATGAATGCCCTCTGCTTATATAACTTTTTCCCAGTCTCCTAGTTCATCATGCCCAACCCCTGCCTTGCATTGGTTGGGCATGGTAACTTGATTGACACAAGGCCAACTGACAAGGGAAAGGGGATGTAATGCCCACACCCTGTCATGTTGACCTCACACTTTTTATTAAGTTCTTGCTACTTATTGGTCAGGCTTAACTGAGAGGAGGGGTAATTAGAACTACCCCTGCAAACTAAAAATGTCTTAGTAGCACTATACACTGTGCCCACTAAATTCTGGGTGAGGTTAGGTTCATTCCCTAACATTTATTGTTCGGTGACCAGATCACACAAAATAGAAATTATGTATTTTGGTTCCATGAACCCATCATGGCAACACTATAAGGGTAAGAACCACATAATTTTTTCTTTCCTTAGAAATAAATGAATAATATTTATGGAAAAACAGAATTTTGAAATGTTAGGCCCAACTATTGTTGTGTAGTCCATACTTTTAAAACTCTAGAACTGTACCTTAAGATATTAACAGATTATACTCTTGGAACTTGATTTGGAATATACATTTAACTAGAGACACATTTTGTTGTAGTTCGTGGGCTATTCTTTGAGTTCTAGGTAATGAATTTAAATTGAGATTATGAAAAACTTCAACTAATGCCAGCCATATTTGCTCTTTTCCCCAAAGGCCTGCATGTTCACATTTCTATATTTTGGGATGGTTTTTAAACAATGGCGCCAAACATTTTTTTCACAAATTTCTTCACAAAAGACAAAAATATGCTTTTCTTTTTGCTTCAACCCAAACATAAGCTTATTTCTCAAAGCATAATCCACCATTATGAAAAATAGCGATCCTATTAGTCTAATCTCTGTACTTATTCCTAAAACAAACTATAATGTTTTACATGTCATTAATTCTTCAATTCTAAACATTTTTATATCATAGCGAAAAAGCATCTTATGTTTCTAAAAGATATGCATAGGGAAAAATCTCCATGCTGCTGGCTATAAACGTATCATGTCAAATCTTCCGTCCTATTCAGAACAGCGAGTTGAAAATATGAGTTCCAAAGACAAGATTTATTTAGTGCATTCCTGGCCATCATTATCATTATATACTGCCAAATCATTGCTATCCCGAGGCAGTGAAAACCTCAGTCACCAACTCTTTGTATTGTTCCTGCACCATACATTGTTATACAAAAAGGAATGTCTGATTCTCTCTAGCCCCAGGCTAGACTCATTGCAGAGGTTGTGCATTCCCTGCCCCACTTTCAGTTTGTTTTATCATGCAGAGCTTAAAGCCCTCCTTCTAATTTATTTATTGGTCTGAACACCAAGGAAGCTTTTTATTGTGATCTACAGCCATAGCTGCTTTTGAAACAGTTTTTAACCTCAGTATTGTGGCAAATCTAGCAGGCATAATACATCAGGGACTGAACAATACCGACCTCATCACAGAGTGATTAATGGAAGACAGTTTAGTAGTAAAAGTAAATATATAAATGAAAGGATAGTGCCTTAGTCAATTTTAATGTTTAACATTGGATTAAAAAAGCTTTTTTGGGGTCAAACTGGATCAACCAATAAATAAACTGATGCAGATGAGGAAACACTTTTGGGAATGCTTGGTTTCTTAAAACATATGTCAAATAAAACAATTAACACATTATTTAGTAGAATGCCTTCAGGTTATTTGCAGTTAGGCAGACTGTTCAGCAAATGCAATTAGATTCCTTTACAATAAAACTAATGCTACTTTGTAATACCATGTTTCATGATGGTGATGATGATGATGCCATTTTATTTCGAGCATGCTGATAAATACCTTTTGCAGCATTGACTTATTATGTCAGAATGGACTTTAGGATTGTCAGTAAGGCTTTAATCAAGGCACTTTTTGTATTTGTGTTGTGGTTAAGCAGAGAAACATGCCAATTTTTCACATTGATGTAAAGATAGAATGCTTAATTTATGTTGTCTTAAAGCAAGACAGAGGAAGGTTTTTGGATTGAAACTGGAACCAACATGATGCCAGAGGTTTAACACTGCTGTCATTCAATTACCTGTAGCCTGTTAGTCCAGTTTTGAACCATGTATTTGCATTTTATCTCAGTTTTTATCCTTTATGTATTCACTAAGTTTTATTTAAATATATCTTTATATATATATGAATATATATTATTCATTTTTTAGATTTAATTATGCCAATAGTGCCAGACTAAGCTGCATATTTTCAAATGGATAGGGACACTTAAAAATCAGAACAAAAAAAATACTGAGTAAATGCCTATTGACTGACAGTACCCACAGGTTACAGTCTCTATATAGAAGATTCAATAACTCATGGTAGTGGGTGAAACAGGTACATTACCAAAGCTACTTTTCCTGTCCTATCACACAAAAAACGGAGGATCTATAATCAACTAGTTGACAAAAATGTACATGTTTCTCAGACTTCATCAGCTCTCTTATATTTTAGGTGAAAGTAAAAGGCAAGCGATAACATTCATGAAAATTAATTTATGATTATTAAAATATAGGTGAGAGATAACATTTAGATGACAAAGCTAACTTTTAGATGACAAAGATTGTTATCTTTCAAGATTAAATAGTGTAGATTACCAGAAGCAGTTCAGGAAATGATAATATAAACATAGGAATGTGTTATAGTTTTTTCCTTGTATTATAGACTTCATGTTAACCATATTAGGTTTTACGGGTCTTTTTAAGTTCAAACTGATTCTTCTTTACCCTTGTAATTGCTATTTTTTTTTGCTACCCTTTGTGTAATGTCAACCATGTTAAAGATATTTATTTCATAAATAAATAAATATAACGTGCCAATTAATAGTATTAGTGAAGCCTACCATGTTCTCTTATTACCATGGCAATCAATAAATAATAATGCGGACACAATTTGTTATTGCATACATGGCTACAAATAAACAGTTGGTGTAGAATGCAAATAGTCCACACCACAGAAAAATAGAAATATACAATGTGGTGACAGATAAGATTAAGTTTTCTTCCTCTAGGCTGCATGTTCTCCAACCTGCTTTGCTGTGCTCATAAACTAAGGTATGTTCATATGCTGTGTTAGTGCTTACCTATAAGACTCTATTCAAAATGTATCTACAATCCATTCAGCATATCCATTTATTTGATGTCATACTTATTACAATAGGTACAACAGGTTAATCCACATTAAAAACAAACCATATAATACTGTATTAATTCAAGCAGTCTTAAGTGACAATATAATACGGCTGCCACTAATTAAAATAGAAAATATTTACAAGCCAGTGGATGGATGTGGGGAACATAAGAGATGTGCAAAATATGAATATTATTCATTTCTAATTGTTTAGCTCATCATTCCAATTTGGCTGCTTCTCTCTGCAACGCCCTCCACTGACTTCTTTTCTGCTCTATAATAAATCTAAATACAATAGAATAAAATTTAACCTACAAAGCCCTCCACTCAATGGCCACTCCCTACATTGCCTCCCTTGTAAAGTAACACTACCCTGTTCGCCCCTGCTCTCCTCAAATAAACTAGGTATCTCCTCCAACCTCATCACCTCTTCCCACTAGCCCCTGCAAGATTTTCCCATTCTCTGGAACTCCTCCCTCGTTTTCAAACTTCAAAAAGACCCTCAAAGCTCTCATCTTTAAGGAAGCTTACTTTTCATCCTACTAGAACCAGTTAACCTCTATTCCAACCTAGCTCTCACTGCCTTCAAACACTGTTAGGCATAGGAAGCTTACAACTCATTCAGCTAGAATACCCATAATTAATCTCTGGCCAAACCCACCTAGCTCCAAGCATCCCTACCACCACCTTCCTATGACCTCTTCACTTTCTTATGTGTCTCATGTCCCCCACTACCTCTAGATTGTAAGTTTGTGAGCAGGGACATCTACCTCATTTATCCGTCTGTACATTCAATAGTCTATGATTTCCAAATACTTCTTGGGGATGTTTTAATTACCCAATTGTATGGAACTCATTTACTACTCCAGCAGGATGAAGGCTGAGTCAACTCTACCAGGAATTTAACCTGAGGGTTTAACAGACAGGTGGTTCATTGGCCCACTGGGCTTTCTCACTAACATAGAAGATACAAATGTAAAAAATGGAAATTACTGTAGTAATTCAAACTGAAATATTGCTGTGAAATTAAATACATGCATTTAAGATAAATGAACATAACATCAATTATACTGATAATATGGAAATGGTTTTTAGGCAAACATTCCTTTTTTCTAAATACTTCTTTTCAACAAGATTATTCATTTTATTCATTCATTGCATATAGAAAGATTTTATTGTTTTTGTTTAGTACATTATGTGCTACAAATATGTACAAAGGTAATACTCTGTATAGTGCATTTTTGTAAAATAAATACACAATGTTATAAAAGAATTTGTATTAATTCTATACAAATAAAAATCCAAAGAGATCAAAATAGATGATATATCACAAAAGATGAAACAGGGCTGCCCAACAGCAAATGGGAAAGTAGAAAACTCTGTTAAATGTTGAGTGGCAATGATGAATGAGAGGGAGGGCTCAGCTGCATAACTATCCAATCCAAGGGAGTGTTTTAGTATTGCACAGTCCATATGCACCAAATTCATATTAGGTGGACGTATTGTTTTTCTTGCAGCTCAGCCACACACAATGTTTCAGAGCATTCCAGTGATCCATACAAGATAAAAACATATAGAAGCAAAACAGTGCTGATATATCTGTGCCCACATGCCAAACATGTATAGCACACAGAGCCTTAGGATCCATGTGAATAAATAATTTAAATCTTTGACATGTTTCACTGCTTAGAATCGTTCATGGAGGTGGAGCCAGATGGCAGTGATTGCAACTTATATGCCACTTGGATTTTTTGTTCTTAGCACAACTGTGTGGAACAGCTAGTATAAACTGGTACAATATCTGCAAGAAACCTCTTTTAGTGCATGTGAATAATTAGATATAAACACTATGCTCATTCTGCCTCTTCTTTTAAGTGTGTAAAAGAAGATCTAGATACCATTAAGACTGGATTCTACAGGCTGATTCAACTCAGAGTCGAATTCTATGGGGTCTATTCACTAAAAGGTGAGTTGAGGTGAGTAGCAGGTGAGTTAAAGTGAATAGCAGGGAAGTTGAGGTGAGATGAACATTTTATGTCACCAATTTAGCTATATCGACTATAAAGACCATGATTTCTTCTATTGAAAAAGACCCGTGAGTGCGTGTATTTTTTCTGTTTTTTGGACTGTTATGTGCTTAGAGCTACACTGCACCCGGGCAGTTACCGAGTTTGTATCTATACTTTTTCTTAATAGCTGAGTGCACCTGCTTTGGATTACGTATACTAGACAACACTGGAGCTCAGTGTTTTTTGGATGCACCGCTTTGATTAATAGCAGTAAACTCCTGAATATTCATAGGAGCAGGCTGCCACCATACAACGTGTGTGTACAGTTTTTTGGTATATATATTTTTTATTTTTTTTCCACTACTATGGATGATTTTCTAGTGAGAGCAGGGGCTTTCACAGAGCGAGCAGAAATCCTTCAGATCTCTGAGGATGAAGCTAATAGAGCCTTATGGACAACTTCACAATTGGACTTACCCAGTACCGATACCATCAAGGACTTATATTTTGACCTGCTGAAACTGAAAAAACGTGAAGTCGATTTGGATCTACATGGTCTTTTTCTTTCAGATTATTATAAATCCAAACGGATCCCTCGGGGCTTTAGAATCAAAAATACACCTACTATTGGGCGGAACAACCCTGACTTTTGCCGACGTTGGATCGGTGTACTTAACAAATGCTCACTGGATTTGGTAATTCTGGTGGTTGAAGAAGTGGGCCGTGAACTAATTGGAGTGCGTGAAAAATTAGCACATTTTGATTCTGTCAATTCCATTATTCTCTCTACATCTGAAGCGACAGAGTCAATGACTAAATTACAAGAAGAGGTAAATAAATATAAAATCGATCTCCTCCGCTTCAAACGGCAAAAATTAATTAAGGTGAATAATGATTACACCAATCATCAAGTGTACCGCTGGCTCAGTGGCCAAAAAGACTCTCCCGGCCCCCGGATGCGCCGTGACCGGGTACGAATCACCAAACCACGGGAACCGACGATCGACCTGACATCAGGCGAATCGGCCTCAGATGGTGACACTGGCCCCGATCCACAACACGACCCCACGTTCTCAACACAAAGTTTTTTAGAACAAACTCGAGAGTCCTCTGCCCCAGCCTCTCGAGGTGTACAAACACGGGGACAGATAGATCGAAAAACAGGTCCCATATCCGAAGGGGACAAAAAAGCGGCATTTTTCGCCCCCAGGGGCAAACCACCAATAAGAAAGACCTAATTCCGATATTCAATATATCATCTCGGCCTCTCACACCAGCTGAGTGCAGTCTACTATCAAAAGGATTAACATTCGTTCCAACCAATCTTCCTAATTCTTTCGAACAAGAAGTGGATTTGTATAAATTCTTTAGAAATATACGCCTCAAACAATTTTTCAAAGACAGCGATCAACAGAGTCCTAGTCCCTTCAAACTCAAAAGTTTTTTTGATCCACAGATTCCGAACATTACGCTTAAATCCTTTATGCAGGTGGTAAACGCAGAGGTTAAACAGGCACTAACTACCCAGCCAATACAATGCAATCTATCTCGTGTGGAAATTGCAGCTCTACAGGCATTATCCAATGATCCCAACATCACAATACGCCCTGCCGACAAAGGCGGAGGTATCGTCATCCAAAACTACACGACATATCGTGCAGAAATCCTGCAACAACTAGCGGCCAGCAACACCTACACCGAACTCGCTGGAGACCCTACGCAGAAAATTGCTGAACAGATCATACACTTACTGGATCAAGCTTTGTTATTGAAATACATTGATCAGACTACCTACAATTTTTTGAATGAATCCAAACCTATATGTCCGGTACTCTATACACTTCCCAAAATCCACAAAGATGCCACACACCCTCCAGGCCGCCCAATTGTCTCCGCCAGAGGCAGTCTCCTTGAACCAATTGCCAAGTGGTTGGATTGGCACCTGAAAGACACTGCCATGGCTTTACCATCTAGCTTGAAATATACTCCAGACCTTCTTTCCAAAATTAGAGGTTTACAGCTCCCGGATTCTGAAATTTTCTTGGTCACAATGGACGTCACCAGCCTCTACACTATTATACCACACCATGCGGGCATTAAAGCGGTGTGTGACACTCTACTACAGTCCACAGACTACCACGGACCTCCCATCTCATTTTTGGGAGATATGCTACAACTCACGCTAACCTCCAATTTTTTCAAATTTGAGAATAAGTACTATATTCAGAAAACAGGTACATCGATGGGTGCCGCGATGGCACCCACATACGCCAATATTTACATGCATACGTATGAACAAGAACATATATTATCACCATTTGGGAGTATGATTGCCTACTACACCAGGTTCGTTGAGGATATTTTCATGATTTGGCAATCAGATTTTGCAACATTACAACAAATGGTAACCCACTTAAATTCCATCGATTCACCTGTGCGTCTGACGATGCAGGCTGACAAATATAAAATCCAATTCTTGGACATTGAGCTTTACAGAACGAACACCTCACTGGGCTATACATTGTTTAGGAAGCCCACAGATCGTAACACACTGCTCCATGCTTCTAGCTTTCATCCTCGTTCTATGAAAAAATCTTTACCATTCTCGCAGTTTTTACGTGTGATACGTAATAATTCAGACCATACTACATGTCAAAAACAATTGATGGAAACGTCCATAAGATTCCACGAACGTGGTTACTCTAAAGCAGTGCTACAACAATCTCTACTCAAAGCAACACAGTACAATAAGTCAGTGGCAACAGTTAAAGCAACTCAGCAACGAGTTGTTTTCTCAACTAAATTCCATACTGCCTCACACCATGTGAGAAGGATAGTCCAAAAAAACTGGAACATCATCCAGAGTGATAAATCACTCTCATCGGTACTGAAAACACCTCCCCTTATCTGTTACAAGAGAGGCACTAATTTACGTGATCGTCTGGTTCTATCTGACCCGACACACTGCTACACGTCTCCCGCCGCAACCACGATATATCAGAGACCTGGTTGCTACAGGTGCCTAAGCTGTGTAACATGCTCACATATGGTCTCGGGAACATATTTCTCTCATCCTCATACAGGAAAAAGATTCAATATTAAACACAGAATCACTTGCACTACTGAAAGTGTTATTTATATGATTACTTGTCCATGCAGCCTATCATATATAGGCAAGATGGATTTAACTCTTCGAGACAGAATGAGAGGACACAGATCCTCTATCATGACAGATTATCGCGATTTAAAATCAGACAAACCTGTGGCGAAACATTTTTTCCAGTCAGGACATAGATTGTCCCAATTAAGGTTTATCGCCCTGGACCATATACCACCCCTTAATCGTGGTGGGGACAGATCACGAGCACTACTAAAACGAGAAGCCTTTTGGATAAGGACACTGGATACTATCTCACCCAGAGGTTTAAATGAACAAATTGTGTTCTCACCTTTTCTACCAGTCAGATGACCTAGTGTCACGTGGTTTGTGCCATCCTGTAGTAGTGCTATCATGTTGTCAATATGTCTATTTTTCATTTCCTTACATCATGGACTGAATTACATAGTACTCTCTACAAAGGGAATGATTGAGTACTCCTGTGCAGTTGTATTTATATCATGTATTGTTCTTTAAACTCTGTGTTTTCTCTCTGCTTGAATCATTCATATTTGTCTTTATGTTTGTTTTTTGCATAATGTTTTTGTGTGCATGGTTTATCTGACTTGTCTCATCACATTTTTGTTTTATTTATTTTTATTCTAGTAGTGTCATCACCCCGTTTTTTTTTTGTCCTTTTAGTAGATCTACCAGGCATGCATTCCACACTCCTATCAACATGTGTTTGGGCTTTCCACACTTTTGTCTACTTAAACCGGAGCACCCCAGTGCTCTGTAATGTGTCACACTGTACTGATTTCCCGTATCTTCTGTAGCAGCGTCTCGTTGCTACAACAACCAGCTACACGCATGCGCACTGGGTATCTAGGTGAGTCTATATTTCCAATCAGCTGTTTCTTCCGGGTCTCGGCGTTTCTACACACGCGGAAGGTAAGGATTGGTTGCTTCTACTTTTTTTCTTTCTTTCAGCTGTTCACATCACGTCCCTATTGGTTCTTTGATGGTATTTAAATTGTATTGTAGTTTAGTTGTTTGTAGTCTTGATAAAGGTCCGAGATTCGGACCGAAACGTCGACCACATGGTTAAATGTATTTGAAACAGTATCATCTGGCAATCGACTATAAAGACCATGATTTCTTCTATTGAAAAAGACCCGTGAGTGCGTGTATTTTTTCTGTTTTTTGGACTGTTATGTGCTTAGAGCTACACTGCACCCGGGCAGTTACCGAGTTTGTATCTATACTTTTTCTTAATAGCTGAGTGCACCTGCTTTGGATTACGTATATATATATATATATATATATATATATATATATATATATACTTGACAAGGCATCGATCACTACATTATAACTGGTTGTAATTTTGAGCCAAGTCGTTGCCTTACGCAAGAGATAAGAACATTCCTGCAACTTCGCTTTTGGCCTGATTCATAGGAACTGTTACAAAAACTGTAGTGAGAAACACTATGCAGGTTAACTCTTCACTATTCACTTCAACTCACCTGCTACTCACCTCAACACACCTTATAGTTAATATCCCCATAGGTCTCTGTATACATGTGGAAAAGGATATATCAGCACAAACACAATGCACACTTGTGTTTGTATGTATATTTTTGTCTTTTAGATATGAATTGAATGCTCTGGGGCAGAGGCATTATTAGGGTTGATGTCACCCAGTGTGGTAACTCAAGGTGTCACTGTGGTGTAACACCAAACATAATATATATATATATATATATATATATATATATATATATATATATATATATATATATACATAAAAGAGTCCGTCTACTTTAACAGATATTTAATAAGAGACAAAAACACAGTAACATACAATAATTAGTGACAGTCCAACACACAATACCACATTCTCCCAAAACCAACCTTAATCCTAGTTTTCAACCAAAAGACCCATCATCACCCATCACAGATCACAGATTGCTCCATGCATATATAATTGTTGTGGGGTGAGGTGGGGTCAAAGTCTAGCTTGAGACCCAAGGAAAAGTTGATGTGCTGGGTCTGTACTTCCCTCTCGAGAGTTTTCTTCAGAATATGCTTACCCCACATTCTCTCAGTCTGTTTTCTTGAATCCCTGTAGTCTATCACTCCTTCTTTCCTCCTCCAATTATCATTTTGCATAATGCTATTGTTCCTCTGAGGCTTCTCCCATCTCTGATATCTCCAGTTTCCCTCTCTCCCTCTAGTGTTCAAATTACAATTTTGCCTGTAGCTGGTGTCTCTGTGTGACTCATCCCATCTCTGTTTTACCAAATTATTATATATCCTTTTTTTTCTGTTCCGGTTATTACTCCCCCGATATCTGTCATCTCTCTCTGGCTCCCATCTCAGATTTGTACATGTATCTTCCTTTTCATTTCTCCTCCAGTTACCACTATCCCTGTTTCTTCTATTATTCTCATGGTCTCCCAATCTCTGATTTCTACAATTATTTACTTCTTTCCTCCTCCAGTTCTGACTAAACCTGTGTCTATGATTTCCCAGAAGCTTCTCCCATTCATGGTTTCTCCAATTATTCTCCTTGCCCATCACTTGACCAAATTCTCCCTGTACCAGTCTTTCTGCTGATACAACAAATGCATGTTCAGTGTGAGAATTATCAATCCACCACTTGTCTGCTCTAGTTAGCAGCAGTTCTATGTCTGTGGGTGTTTGGTCAAAGAGCCTCAAAAACTCCTGACATTCCTGAGGTAGAGCATCCAACACACTAGATATGTGTGCTGCAGAACCCAACACTATTGGCTGCTGTGGCTGGCGCAGTGTGCACCAGAATAATATGCGCTGAGCTAATTCTCGAGGACCGTCTGTTTGTCACATGCTAATACTGGCTAGTTCTTTCTCTACACTGAGTAAAAAGAAACTTGTTGCCGCAATTCTTCCTGCCTGTTTAGACACACTGCCATTAAATCCCAGGAATATACTAGCTTTGGGGCCAATAGCATACTCCAATAGCTCTGTCTATTCCTCTAAGTTAAGACCTCCTTTTCTAGCTCTCTCTGCACCCCTGTGAAACCAATGTGAAACGTTAAAATCACTAGTTGGCATATTTCCCCACCATTTCTGGAAATTATTCTTTCAGCCATAGACAAAGGACGTGTTTGAGTAGAGAAACCTATTGGGATTTGTTAGACATTGAAACTTTCGGACACAATTACTGTGGCTAGCGGTAGATACAGTTTAGGCATATCATGTGTCTCTCCCCTAGATTTTTCAAGTTTTATTTTATTTTTATACTCCATTTCCATGCTCTGGAGTTCTGCAATTTTAACAAAATACTTATCCCTTTGTTCCTCTATCTCTTTTAATTCCTGTTGTAATTTTTCAGTCATAGTGGTGGTCTTTAAGGCAGCTAGCTTTTTTATCCTCTGATTCCTCCAGTCTGTTTGCTAACTTTATATTCTCTTTTGTTACCTCCAGTTGTAGCCAGTACTGATTGTGCTATTAAACTTTTTCTTTTCTTAGCACTAAACTTTGTTGTAATAATGTTTGTCAAAACATCCATAAATCTTCATATTTGCCTCAGTTTGAGTCTGTTGGGTGTGGGAGCATGTATGGGCCACCAAACTTTTTAATATAAGTCCTAAAATAATTGTTCACTTCCACAGAAAAATATTTAGCACCTGGGAATTCCATTGTAAAATCCTGTTAATCCCACAAAACAAATTCAAATAGTGCAAATAATGTTAACAATGTACATACGTTAACTAGGGTGAACACGGAGAAATTTCCCTTTGATGGCCTATCATGAAATGAGAAACTAAAATGGTGAATAGCAGTTCAATGATTGCAAATAGCAATGGAAATAAGTAGTAAATGCCTCTAAAAAATAAACATTTTAAAAAATAAAACAAAAACTAAATATAAAGGTCTTGGAGATGTAAGGGGTTTGAGAGAAAAAATAAAAATCACAAAGAGTGAAACCCCTTTTAACCCCTTCACGACCGATGACGGTCCTGGACCGTCATAGGGAAATCTCCCTTCGTGATCGATGACGGTCCAGGACCGTCATGCAGGTCTGATCGCGGTATGCACGCTGGCATACCGCAATCGCGCTACCAACGACATGGCTAAGTGTCTCGATACCGAGACACTTCAGCCATGTCGGTTGAGGACCCCCCGGAAACATCCGGGCACTGTGACAGCCAATCACAGCGCCCGGATGTTAATAGCTGTCAAAGCAGGTGCCTGCTTTGACAGCTATAGTCTCTCCCTGCTCCACGGTGATCGTGGGGCAGAGAGAGACTAAATATAGTGTGTGAAGTCTCCCCCTGGTCCCCCCCAGTAACAACCAGCCCCCCAAAGGATTTTTTTTATTAAAAAAAAAACGTTTTTTTTTTTTTTTTCCTATTGTGCTAATCCTAACTCTTGGGTTAGGGTTAGAGTTCATCAAAACCCTAATCCTAGAGTTAGAATTAGGGTTTGTACTAACCCTAACCAAAGGATTAAGGTTAGAGTTAAATAAAAATTAAAAAAATGTAACAAAATAAAAAATTTAATAAATAAAAAAATTAAAAATAATAATAATAAATTGTATAAAAATAAGAAGTTATTCCGTAGAGGACCAATGACATGTTATGTCTGTCTGTGGTCCTCTAGGGATATTTTATTTAAAAAAAAAGACTGCTAGTGGGGCCAGTGCTTTGCATTGGCCCCCAGCAGTAGATAGCGGCCCGCAGCAGCTGGATATTTGATCCATGCAGCTGCAGGATAGCAAGGATAGCAAAAATCGGTGCTTCCTACTATAGACTACATTTCCTATTCTGCTACGGTAGCTTTTGGCTGGCTGAGCATGATAGGAAATGTAGTCACAAGCATTACATAATAAATACACGTTTTAAAACTGCAATAACCATATCCTAAATTTTGCCCTGTACCTGCCACATAAACCTAGCAAACCTATACATGTGGGGTACCGCTATACTCAGGGGAAGTTGCTGAACATATATTGGGGTTTTGTTTGGCAATAAAATAGTACAGCCCCTTTAAATTCATACCTAAGTTTCAAAGTGTGTGGAAATAAAACACACACAAAATTACTACACCAAAACTTGTCAAAGATTGGTAGTAAAATGACAGAGTGAAAAGTGTCAAATTACCCCAAGTTGAATGCCCTGGGATGTCTACTTTATAAAAATGTGTACATGTGGGGGGTTATTCAGTGATTCATATCAGATATCGGTGTTACAGTGTCACTAACGCTAATTTAAAAAAAAATGGTTTTGAAACAGCTAAATGCTACTTGTATTTATTAACCTAAAACATGCAAAAAAAGCAAAAAAACATATAAACATTGGGTATTTCTGAACTCAGGACCTATAGTCGAATCTATTTAGCATGTTTTTTCATTAGCTTTTGAAGCTTATTAAATGAATTTACAAAGAAAAGTCAGGAAAAGTGTATATTTTTTTTAATTTTAACCATATTTTACTATTTTTTACAGAATACAATAAATGATATGAACAAAATAATGTTATAAAAGAAAGCCCTTCTTGTCCTGAAAATAACAATATATAATATGTGGATACAGCAACTGACAAAGAAGAAAATTAAAGCTAAACACAAACACCTCAGAAGTGTTAAAACAGCCTCGGTCACTAACGCACAACATTCCAAAAACAGTCTGGTCATGAAGGGGTTAAATAGTGCTAACAATGCCTAAATGTAAACTAGGGTGAAATGTAAATAGTGCTA
Source organism: Pelodytes ibericus (assembly GCA_036172795.1). Lineage (NCBI taxonomy): Eukaryota > Metazoa > Chordata > Amphibia > Anura > Pelodytidae > Pelodytes > Pelodytes ibericus. The sequence goes on from CM069858.1 coordinate 115,309,333, forward strand.
ATAATGCAGATATGTTAACTAGGGTGACCAGAGATAAGCTTCCCTCTGATGGCCTATCCTTAATCCTAGTTTTCAACCAAAAGACCCATCATAACCCATCACAGATCACAGATTGCCCCATGCATGCAGGAGACAGGCTAGGCAGGAGGAGACTGAATTCAGATTGTTCATTCAACAGGTATATTGAATAGCTTGTGAGATCATTGGAGGTGTGCCCTCATTAATATATCAAAAGACAAATGTTGTACAGGAGCATTGACCACAGTCACCCCCTGGATTTCCTCCAATACCATACCATCCCAAACAGATTCCTTAGTAATGCCAGTCAGATTCCCCATTAAATATGCCATACAGAGCCCCATAAATTATGCCACATAAAGGAGCCCCACAAATTATGCCACACAAAGGAGGCCCATTAATTATGCCACACACAGTAGTCCCATTAATAATGCCACACGCAGGAGAGCCCCATTAATTATGCCTCACACAGGAGAGCTCCATTAATTATGCCACACACAAGAGCCGCATAGTTATGCCACATACAAGAGCCCCATGGTTATGCCACACACAAGAGGTGACAATTTGACACTTCTAAATTAATAAATATCTATACATCTCTCTCTCTCACTAGTTGCATTTATACTTATATGAACCTTTTAATATTATATTCAACGATTTTCATTTGTAATAAAAATGTTATTGAAAAATTGCATTTCTTGTTTTTATTCCCTTCTGCTGCACCCACATTGCACCTAAAGGACTTAACACAGCACCACACAGTACCCACAGCACTTGCATGCACCTATATTGCACCCACAGCACTTGTCTTGCATTCATATTGCACCCACACAATTTGGCACGCAACAGTGTTAATTTGCCCCACAGAACATGCCACAGCATCACTTTGCCAATTAAAATAAGCCACTGTCAGGTACCAATTAACATACCACAGTCAAGTTGTCATTAACATATTTAATAGCCAGTTTGCCGTTTAAAATATGCCACTGTTTGTCCATTAAATATGCCATAGCCAGCTTGCCAGTTAAAAACGCACAGCCAATTTGCCCAATGATATGGCAGTATTATTTTTCCATTAATAAGCCAGTATTATTTTGCCACTAATAAGCCAGACAATTGCAATTAATATGCCAGTGTTATTTAGCCACAGACAATTTGCCTAGTTATATGACAAAATTATTTTCCATTATTATGCCCCAGCCAATTTGACCAGTAATTTGCCACTATTATTTTGGCATTATTATGCCCCAGTCATTTTGCCCAGTCATTTGCTAGTATCATTTTGCCATTATTATGCCCCAGCCAATTTGCCCAGTAATATGCCAGTTTAATTTTGCCATTATTATGCCCCAGCCAATTTGCCCATTAATATGCCAGTATTATTTTTCCATTATTATGCCACAGCCATTTTGTCCATTAATATGCCACCCCCCTTCCTCGGTTGTCTCCTCCGTGCAGGAGGGAAGACTGCACGGAGGAGGAAAATACAGTCACCGGATTTGATGTGATGTCATAACCGGTGGCACCGTTTTTTGTTTTTTTTTACCGGGTGATACCCCCAAACTTTGGATATTCCTTTAGGAAAAAAACTAAAAGCCTGCATATAAGACAGAGGTAGAGAGATTAAAGGGGTTGTTGCTCTGTGGAGATTGGCTGTGTGTGTGTTTTTGTGAAAAATGTGTAATGTTGTGTTGTTGCCTTGTAATAAATACCTTTTAATGTAGACAAACCTATATATATATATATATATATATATATATATATATATATATATATATATATATATATATTAATTTGGTGATACTCCACACTGGAAAATCTTGAAATTGAGTGTAGAGTCAAAGGAGACACATATGGATACACTAATGACCTCAGACCACACTTTCATTTTGATCCTACCAAGATCAAAGGGAAGTATGAAACACTATTTCAGGAACTAGTAGAGAGGGACATGACCCAGCTGTTGTATACTAACCAAAAAGGTCACAGTGATATTAAGCATAAACTAATGTTTAAAGTGCACATGGCACTCGAGGAACTTAAAAACAATAAATATATTATCATCAAAGAGTCTGATAAGGGCAGTAATGTCGTTGTGCTTAATACGTTGGATTATGCAAAGACAACTAGAGGATTTGAGTACTTACTGTAAGCTGGAAAGTGACTCTATCCTCAAGTATAATGATGATCTTGAAAAACTTATAGATGAAGGTGTTTATCTAGGTCTTGTGAACTTAAGGAAAAAGGAATATATAGTGAGGAGGTAACCATTGGTTCACACATTTTATCATTTACCAAAGCTACACAAGTCCAAAAATCAGCCATTGGTTCACTAGGAGAAGATCTAGGGGAGTGGCTAGATACCAAACTACAGCTCTTTGTTAAAAAACTTAGAGTATATATAACGGACACCCAGCATGTTTTACATCAGCTAAAAGATATGGAATGGAACAATGACTATGGATGGGTGACACCAGGGCCGACCTCAGGGGTGTGCGAACTGTGCTAGTGCACAGGGCGCAGCACCCCAGGGGGTGCCTGCCTGAAAAAAAATGTTTGCTGGTAGAGGCACTGGATTGGGGAGATCAAAAGATCCCCCCTCACCAGCACCCTGCAAGGCAAGCTCTGCTGGATCCGAGGAGGGGACGCTCTCAAGTGCTGCTCATGCTCCCCATGCTTAGTGATAATGCAGGGTATCAGAAATCATATACCCAGCATTATCACTGTGTGTGGGGTGCGCTAGCAGCCCTTTCTCATGCTGTTCGTGGCTCCCCATGAAGCAGACGCTGCTCTGCTTTACAGGGTGGGGGCGGAGATACACTTCTCAGGCGGTGAACTCTGCCCACTCCCTGGATCCACTTTTGCAGGCCGAGGAAGGAGGGGAGAGACAGAACAGAGGAAGGGGAGGGGGGAGACGGACAGAACAGAGGAAGGGAGGGGGGAGAGAGACAGAACAGAGGAATAGGAAGGGAGAGAGACAGAACAGAGGAAGGGGAGGGGGAGACAGACAGCACAGAGGAAGGGAGCGGGGGAATGACAGAACAGAGGCTGGGGAGGGGGAGACAGACAGATATGGGGGAGTTGGAGAGAGACAAACATGGCAAGGAAGAGGAAAGGGAAGGGAGAGAGACACATACATAGGGGGGAGGAAAGAGACTGGTGGATAGGAGGGGGGGCACCACAGGGGAGGCCCACACATCGTTCTATGGTAACATAATATTGCTAGCTAACAGTGCCAGGGCCGGCCTTAAGTGTTCCGGCGCCCTGTGCGGGATTCCCCAATGGTGCCCCCCCCCCATGTATGTATCTCTCTCCCTTCCCATGTTTGTCCCTTTCCTCTTCATTGCCCTGTCTGTCTCTCTCTAACTCCCCCATACCTGTTCTCTCTCTCCCTCTGTTCTGTCTCTCTCCTCCCCTTCCTCTGTTCTGTCTCTCTCTCCCTCCCCCCGTTCTGTCTCTCTCTCCCTCCCTCCCCCTGTCTGTCTCTCTCTCTCCCCCTTCCCCTTGTTCTGTGTCTCTCTCCCTCCCTCTGTTCTTTCTCTCTACCCCCCTGTTCTGTATCTCTCTCTCCCCCTTCCAGCTGTTCTGTCTCTTCCCCCTTGCCCCTGTCTCTCTCTCCCACCCCTCCCCTCCCTCCGCCTTCAAAGGTGGATACAGGGAGGGGCGGAGCTAACCGACTGAGTGGTGTAGCTCCGCCCCCACCCTGTGAAGCTGAGCAGCATCTGCTTCACTTGGAGCCCAGGTCAGCAAAAGAAGGTGCTGCTCGGCTCCCCATGCTTAATGCAGGAATGGGGAGCCTAGCAGCACTTTCTCATGCTGCCAGTGGCTCCCCGTGAAGCAGACGCTGCACCGCTCAGCCGGTTAGCTCCGCCCCCCCACTCGGATCTAGAAGAGCATGCCGAGCAGAGGGCTGGTGAGGGGGGATCTTTTGATCTCCCCCAGCCAGTGCCTCTACTGGCTTTTTTTTTTCTTTGGGCGGGAGGGCGCCCCCTGGGGTGTTGCGTCCTGTGCGCTCGCACAGGTCGCACACCCCTAAGGCCGGCCCTGAACAGTGCACATTCACGCCATGTTTTCTCTGATGTGCACATAGGTGAATTCCTCAGACTAAAAAGGAATAGTAGTACATTTGAATCCTTTAACAAAGACTAAAATCTAGAAAATATAATGCAGAAGACATTGATAGCGGATATGAGATGGCGCAAAGCATGGATAGAGAATCCCTCTTAACACCAAGAGAAAGGGACACAGAACACAACAAAAAAACAACACTAAACAGGCCCCAAGGTTTGTAACTAAATAATAGTAGCTTTAAAGTATGAAACAAATTCTTAACAAACATCTGTCAGTGCTATGTAAAAAAATATGTAATCAACAAATACAGTGCATAACCTGTATTAACCAGAGTTTCGCGGAATATTTTATGCCCTAGTTTTTTTGATCTGGAGATCTAAGGGTATAGATGCATTTGTGGTAGTCCTAGATGTGGGAGTTGTAAATATGTAAATAAAGGTTCCAGTTTTGTCTCCTCTTCAAATTGGAAAAAATTATTGCATTCTGTCATACATAAACTATGCCACGGAGTATGTAACCACGTGTCAAAAGTGCCAATCACAATATGTGGGTCACACTTCCAGAAGTATCAGGGAAAACATGAGGGAGCACACGTCAGACATTAGAACAAAAGACGGTCACCAGTATTTAGACATTTCCAGCAATGTAATGGGGGTGACCTAAAATATTTTACATTTCAAGGTTTTGAAAAATGTTTGCTCCAAAATATGAGAATTGTCAAAAAAGAATAACCATGTGTTAACTTTACATATACAGTGGATTCTGTCTACTGCCTTCTTATTATTGTTGGAGAAAGTTTTTGTGAACGGATGGGGTCTCAATTAAAATTCTACGTTTCAGAAATCAATGGTCTAATTCACCATCCTTTAGTTTTCTAATCCAATCCCCCCCAATATTTGGGGCCTATTCCTCCCCCCTGTCTGCTAGACATGTGCATTCCGAAAAACGAATAACGAAAATTTTAACTAACAAAATCCGAATGAACGAATGGTTAATAAACGAAAATCATTCGTTCATTCGTCCATTCGTCCATTCGTGCTATTGGCATTCTAAACCGAAATAGAGTCGGTTTACAATACCAATAGCATTGTACTACACATTCCATAAACCGACATGAATGACTTTCGGTTTATGGAATGCATGTAATGCTATTAGCTTCCTATAAACCGAAATTGAGTTCCCATTCATACGAATAGGTCAATTGACCTATTCGTATGAATGGGGACTCTTTCGGTTTATAGACAACCAATAGCAGCATGTATTCTATAAGCCGAAAGTCTTTAAAACAAACGACGTTCGGTTTATAGAATACATGTAATGCTATTGCTGTTCTATAAGCCGAAAGACATTCGGCTTATAGAACAGCAATAGCATTACATGCATTCTATAAACCGAACGTCGTTCGTTTTAAAGACTTTCGGCTTATAGAATACTATTGGCATTCTATAAACCTAACTAGAGTCCCTCCTCATTCATAAGAATTTCTTATGAATGGGGACTCGACTCTAGTTCGGTTTATAGAAAGCCAATAGTATTCTATAAGCCGAAAGTCTTTAAAACGAACGACGTTCGGTTTATAGAATACATGTAATGCTATTGCTAAACTATAAACCGAACGACTTTCGGTTTATAGAATAGCCATAGGATTACATGTAGTACATAAGCCGAAAGTCTATAAACCGAAAGTCGTTCGGTTTATAGGCTGTCGGCATTTAACTATACAGAGACAGAGTCTCCATTCATAAAATTATGAATGGAGACTTTGTCTCCGTGTAGTAAAATGCCGAAAGTCTATAAACCGAACGATCGGTTTATAGACTTTCGGCTTATGTAATACATGTAATCCTATGGCTATTCTATAAACCGAAAGTTCGGTTTATAGAATAGCAATAGGAATACATGTATTCCATAAGCCGACAGCCTATAAACCGAACGTTCGGTTTATAGGCTGTGGGCATTTTACTACACGGAGACAAAGTCTCCATTCATAATTTTATGAATGGAGACTCTGTCTCTGTATAGTTAAATGCCGGCTTTTAACTATACGGAGACAAAGTCTCCATTTATAATTTTATGAATGGAGACTCTGTCTCCGTATAGTTAAATGCTATTGTATTCTATAAACCGACTCTATTTCGGCTTATAGAATGCAATAGTACTACGAATGGACGAATGAACGAATGATTTTCCTTTATTAACCATTCGTTCATCCGGCTTTAGTTAGCTTAGCATTTTCGTTCTTCGTTTTTCGGGCGAATGGACGAAAATGCAATTTTCGGACGAAAATGCATTCGTCCGAAAACGAATGCACATGTCTAGTATATATTCACATGTAAATTGCTTTTTAAATAAAAAATTATGATATAAAAAAATCTTGTTTTTATTTCCTTTTATGTGACAATGCTGCCTCTCTCTTTCCCTTGCCCCCAGATTTGTCGCTCTCCCCCCCTTAGTGTTGTCTCTCTCTCACCCTCCCTTTGGCTCCCCCCTCGCTCCCCTTGTGTCTGTCTCTTCCCCCCTTCCCTCCCCTTGTTTCTCTCTGCCCCCCCCCCCCTTGTTATTCTGTCCCCCCCTCACCTGTTTCTTGCTCCCTGGTGGCTAGTGGGGGCAGCCGGGGGATGTATGCACTATACATAATAGACGGAAGTGTCGGGCAGCATGGAGGTTGTCTGCACGATTCGTGCAGACATCCCCCAGCTGCCCGATTCTCCCTGGTGGCTAGCGAGGGAGCGGAGGATGTCTGCGCGATGAGCGAGACCTCTCCTGCTGCCGCCCGGCATGACCGCCGGGACTTCTATGATGAAGCTGGGTACTTCCGGCTTCCTCATAAAAGTCCTGGCTGTCGTTCCGGGCGGCAGCAGGGGAGGTCTCGCTCATCGCGCAGACATCCACCGCTGCCTCGCTAGCCACCAGGGAGAATCGGGCAGCTGGGGGATGTCTGCACGAATCGTGCAGACAACCTCCATGCTGCCCGACACTTCCGTCTATTATGTATAGTGCATACATCCCCCGGCTGCCCCCACTAGCCACCAGGGAGCAAGAAACAGGTGAGGGGGGGACAGAATAACAAGGGGGGGGGCAGAGAGAAACAAGGGGAGGGAAGGGGGGAAGAGACAGACACAAGGGGAGCGAGGGGGGAGCCAAAGGGAGGGTGAGAGAGAGACAACACTAAGGGGGGGAGAGCGACAAATCTGGGGGCAAGGGAAAGAGAGAGGCAGCTTTGTCACATAAAAGGAAATAAAAACAAGATTTTATTTATATCATAATTTTTTATTAAAAAAGCAATTTACATGTGAATATATACTAGACATGTGCATTCGTTTTCGGACGAATGCATTTTCGTCCGAAAATTGCATTTTCGTCCATTCGCCCGAAAAACGAAGAACGAAAATGCTAAGCTAACTAAAGCCGAATGAACGAATGGTTAATAAAGGAAAATCATTCGTTCATTCGTCCATTCGTAGTACTATTGAATTCTATAAGCCGAAATAGAGTCGGTTTATAGAATACAATAGCATTTAACTATACGGAGACAGAGTCTCCATTCATAAATTTATGAATGGAGACAAACGTATAGTTAAAAGCCGACAGCCTATAAACCGAACGTTCGGTTTATAGGCTGTGGGCATTTAACTATACGGAGACAGAGTCTCCATTCATAAAATTATAAATGGAGACTTTGTCTCCGTATAGTTAAAAGCCGGTGTTCTGACAAATTTCTGGAGCAAATTCTCCTGCGCAATCGCAGGAGAATTTGCTCACTGCGCATGCGCATAAAGTTACAGCTGATAACTCAGCTGTAACTTTGTGACCACCGTGCATGAGACAGCTGCGCAACCCACCTCCCGCCCCCTCACACCCGCCGCACACCCCTTCCTACCAGATCATCGACCACAGCGATACACAGCGCATGCGCACGCCTATCCAGCCGTTTGGGAATGCGCGCGTCCGTTGTTGTGTTCTTAAGGTGGTAAGTAACACGGGGCGTCGGGACATAAGGGGGCAAGCATCCTGGTGAGGGCTGCCTCATCTTGATGGGATTTGTGATCCTCCTGCTGTATTATTGATGCAGCAGGAGGATCACAAATCCCATCAAGATGAGGCAGCCCTCACCAGGATGCTTGCCCCCTTATGTCCCGACGCCCCATGTTACTTACCACCTTAAGAACACAACAACGGACGCGCACATTCCCAAACGGCTGGATAGGCGTGCGCATGCGCTGTGTATCGCTGTGGTCGATGATCTGGTAAGAAGGGGTGTGCAGGGGGTGTGAGGGGGCGGGAGGTGGGTTGCGCAGCTGGCGCATGCGCGGTGGTCACAAAGTTACAGCTGAGTTATCAGCTGTAACTTTATGCGCATGCGCAGTGAGCAAATTCTCCTGCGATTGCGCAGGAGAATTTGCTCCAGAAATTTGTCAGAACACCGGCATTTAACTATACGGAGACAGAGTCTCCATTCATAAAATTATAAATGGAGACTTTGTCTCCGTATAGTTAAAAGCCAGCATTTAACTATACGGAGACAGAGTCTCCATTCATAAAATTATGAATGGAGACTTTGTCTCCGTGTAGTAAAATGCCCACAGCCTATAAACCGAACGTTCGGTTTATAGGCTGTCGGCTTATGGAATACATGTATTCCTATTGCTATTCTATAAACCGAATGTTCGGTTTATAGAATAGCCATAGGATTACATGTATTATATAAGCCGAAAGTCTATAAACGGATCGTTCGGTTTATAGGCTTTCGGCATTTTACTACACGGAGACAAAGTCTCCATTCATAATTTTATGAATGGAGACTCTGTCTCTTATTAGTTAAATGCCGACAGCCTATAAACCGAACGACTTTCGGTTTATAGACTTTCGGCTTATGTAATACATGTAAACCTATGGCTATTCTATAAACCGAAAGTCGTTCGGTTTATAGAATAGCAATAGGATTACATGTATTCCATAAGCCGAAAGTCTATAAACCGAAAGTCGTTCGGTTTATAGACTTTCGGCTTATAGAATACAATTAATACTATTGCCTTTCTATGAACCGAACGAGAGCCCCATTCATAAGAATTTCTTATGAATGGGGCTCTCGTTCGGTTTATAGAAAGCCAATAGTATTACATTGTATTCTATAAAACGAACGAAAAAAATTAACGAAACGAAAATAATGAACGAATTTCGTCTGAAACGAATGCACTAATGAACGAAATTCGTTTTAGACTAAATAAATAACATTTTCGTCCGAATGGACGAAAACGAAACGAAAATTTTAGTTTTGCACATGTCTACTGTCTGCTACACAATGTCTCTCTCTATTGTACATTGGTATTTTAATTGTATTTTTACCACCCCCCAGCAGATTGTGGAGGGTGATTTCCAATTTTTTGCCATGTGCAGCTTAACCACTGTAAGTAAGTGTATAATGAATGGTGGTATTGTTGTGCCAGGAATGTTGGATGTAATAATGCTCTATTTGGTGACATTTTCCATACATCTCCACACTGTGATACTGCCAGCTTTGAGATTCCAGTCCAAAGTTCTGCAATGACAGGGCAGTCCCACCATTTGTGGATCATATTTCCCTTTGCCGAACCACATCTCCAGCAGATCGCCAGGTTTTCATCTTTGTTGGGGTACAGTTTTATAATTCTGGAGGGGGTCAGGTCACTCACAGCCATCTTAATTGAAAACATGTGTTCTGTTGTCATATATACTGGATTCTTACCAAGATTTGATATATAGTGGGGGATTTTAATTGCGTACCTGGACCCCTTTAAAGACAAGACCATGCTATCAGATAGAATCAGTAATAGGAAGCCAGAAGGTCTCCAGAAGATATTAGATGACCACACACTATTTGACATCTGGAAATCTTTTAATGAAAAAGATTATACCTGCTTTTTTTATATTTAAATATTTAATATTTATTAAATTTCATGATAAATATAAAAATACAAACATATAAACCACATAAGATACAATAGTTTTCTCATTAAAGTGCATCTACTAAACTCATTGCTTATCAGGCATGAGTTTCTGAGCTTATATTTCTTAACCCCTTAGTGACCAAGAGCTATGCTGCATTTGATGTACCTTGAAGACCAGAATTCCATTATTTTTGTCATATGTTTACTGAACTGTGAATTTATTTCTTTGTGTTCAGTCCACCCACACAAATTATATATAATTTTTTTAAAGGACGGATAGGGCTTTCATTTGATACTATTATTTTCATCATATGATATAATTTACTATTAAAAAAAATATAAAATATGATCAAAATATGCCATAAAAAACACTTCTTCTAACTTTGACCTGATTTTTTTTTAAACAATTACAAATGGTAAAATAGACCCCGTCTATATATTTCTACTATTTGTCCTGAGTTTAGAAATACCAATGTTTCCATGTTTGCCTATGTTTTATTTCAACTAATAGGGCAATAAACAATATTAGTGTTTTTTTTTGTTTTCTAACCATTTTCTTCTACAGTGACCTTTTAACCCCAACCCTAAATTTACCTCAACTCTAAATTCACCTTAACCCTAAATCTACCCGAACCTCTTAATCTAACCCTTGTACTCACCCGAACCCCCCTGTAACCTTAATTATAACCCTATTTATAACCCTAACCCTAGATCTAGGTTTAGTAGATCAAGGGTGAGATTTTTCCATTTATTTATTTTATTTTATTTATTTATTTTATTTTATTTTTCTAACCGTAATACTGTATTACTGCCTCTAGGGGCAGTCAAGTAGCGGTTTCAGAGCGACGGAAGAGTTTTTTTTTTTTAATATTACAATTAGAAGCTGAATCCAGCTAAAACTTAGGCAATGGGCATTAACTTAAGCCCAATGGATAAAAAGGAAACAGAAAAATGTGGCTTTGGTTGGGTCAAGGGCTCATTTCTTTATCTGGGAATTCAAGTGAATGCAGACCCGACTTCCTGGCTGGAGATAAATATCCTCTCACTGATCACAGAGACAAGTCTTTTATTTAAAAAATGGAAGGGCTTAACTGTATCGTGGTGGGGTAGAATAGCAATGGTCAAGTCATATATCCTACCCAAATTTATTTATGTATTCAGAATGATCCCTTTTAGTGTACCAGACAGCTGGCTTATTATGATCCAATCAATGTTCAGCAGATTTATATGGGCAGCAAAGAAACCCAGATTGAAAACAGGATGGAGGGTTGGAAATCCCTGCTATAAAGGAATACGCGACCGCTGCAGTGGTTGCACAAGCAGTGATGTCCCAGAATATAGCTGCCAAGCAGGAGGACTGGTACGAACTGGAACTCCAGAAAAACGTTCCTGAGAGGAGAGACATGCTGTCTCTCTTTTGGCTCCCGAAGGAAAGAATATCGTCATGGAAGGGCTTAGGGATGAATAAAGTTCTATATAATATTCTAGAAATTTAGTACAAAGTGAAAAAAACAGGGAATTAGTGAATATATATTTCCATGTCTACCATTAAAGGTGATTGAACACAATATAGAGAATATAGTATTAGATAGCTGGAAACAGAAAGTTATAGCTAAGATTGAAGACTTGATCCATGATTTTCGGATCAAAACCTTTACCAAACTTCAAGAGGAATTTGCCCTACCATCTAATGAATGCTTAGGTACTTAAGGGTTAAAAGCTACATAATGCAAAGATTATATTCGGATGAATCTCACATACTGTTGGACATACTAACTAACCATATGAGAGAGGATTATAAACATTTAATCGCCAGGGCTCTGAAACTAGTACGGTATAATACAACCAGCACCCCTGCGCCAGCCTTAATAAAATGGGAAAAAGACCTAAAAATTAGGATTGAAGCTAAAGACTGGAATGTATCACTGAATCTGACTTATGCAAATGTGCACTGTCTAAATTTGAATGAAAAGCATTTTAAGGTTATGAATAGATGGTATTTGTCTCACGTTCTGTTGGCTAGGATGTATCCAGGTACCTCTCCGATTTGTTGGAGATGCGCGAGAGACAGAGGGGAGATGTTACACATTTGGTGGGACTGCCCCATTGTCAAAATATATTGGGATAAACTTTCAAGCATCTTAATAAGAACTTTTGGCCAAGCATGGAATTTAACCCCAGAACGGGTCCTGCTACACCTCAACTTACCTGACACTCACAGACAAGATCTCCCGATACACATATTGATGGCCTCAAAACTAAGTATGGCAAAGAGGTGGAAATCTGTAGAACCAATAACATGGGAACCAATAAAAGCTCAGATAATCCATCAATGCCAGATGGAGAGAGGCATAGACACCTATACACGGGGCCATAAGAATAGATGCTTATTGGGACAGGTGAGAAAAATGGTGAATTGGATACCCTGATAGGATAAATAGAGGTGGCACTCCCCTAATAAGGGGTCCTTTAGTCCAGGTCCAGAAAACTCCATTCACAAAATCTACTAACACTAAGTCCAATGTGTTATGTCCAAGCAGATTACCTGAGTAATCTGAATTATGCTTGTGTTTTTATCTTTGTCTTCTATTATAAAAACGAATGAGAGGACAGGGAGATAAAAATGAAAAGGAAAACTGATATGTAACATTGTACGAGATAACAATATTTATGTATGTCTTTTTCTAATTTTGATATATAAAAGTAAAAAAAATGGGAAAAAAATTGTTATACAAATGTTGATACAAAACACAAAGTGTAGACTGCTGCGCCTGTATGTAAACGGGTATGCAGCACTCGGGCACCGCTAGTGTCTCACTTCTAGCAAAATAAATACAATATACAAATGTTGGTTAATCTTGACTTGCTTTCTTACTATATGTTGTGTATATGTTGAACCAATAATAATGTGCGTATGTGTGTTCATCTGTATAGCTATTTATTACATTTTGAATTGCTCACTGTAAATAAAACTTGACTGCATGCCACATATGAACACACAATAACCTGGAATCAGGGGATTGGGTGGGTTTGCCCAATGGAGTGGCATGCAGTAAAAGATTTTAATTACTAATGTATGCACTTTCGGTTTCTGAATTTGCCTATGATTAAGTGCCTCTAAGCATGGAAAGTGTGAGGCAGCTGGTGTAGTAGGTCTCCTACCTGCCATGCAATTTTTATATTTTTGGAATTTATTACTTTTGCTGAAATAAATATTCATTAAATCATCAATCATCAGTTTTTATCCTGAGAGCACACCTATATATTCCAGTTTTTTTCTTTTTTGGATTTTTAGCTAAGACCTCATGGAGGAGTGAATTTTTTTATTCGGGGGGGGGGAGGGGGACTTCAGGGGGAATTTATTTTTAGGGTGGTTTGAGGGCATTTGCTCAGCCCCTGAACCCTGGATGGTACATTGTATAATACGAGCAAGTAACTCTGGACCCCAATGTATTCTATAATATCTGTATAAGTCATTTTAGCATTTTCCACTTGTCCTGGTGCCACATGTATATTCAAAGTGCCCCAGGAGGGTTATTTTTAAAAAATATATTTTTATTTATTTAATTTAAATTTTTTTCGTTTGGGAGGACTTTGGCTGTTTTCATGAAAAGCTTAAGTCCTTCTGACATCAATCTCTATCCTCCCCATAGACATCTATGGGTAGGATAAAGGCTACCACTTCGGTTCAGTGTGTTCAGGCATCTTTTTTCTGATTTTGGTTTCTGTACTACAACTACCAAAATTCCCTGCCATTCTAGAAAACTTCTGGGGAATTATGGTGTTTGTAATTATGGTGTTTGTAATTATGCAGTAGCTGGAGGGTTGCAGTAGGCAATAGAGCATTAAGAACTGAAAAGTGGTGCAACCCCAGCCCATCCTGGGGGGCAATTGTCCCTCTGCCCCCTTGTCAGCTATCCCCTGATGCCTATGTATGCTAATTCATGGTGGTCTAGTGGATGGAGCAGATATTTTTGCTTGGTCTAAAGAAAAAGCCATGTTTCTTTTGAAAAGAAAGATACTTCTGATATTATCTGGATTATTTTCATTGCTGTTCCTCTTATTGTACCTCTAATAATAAATTATGATTGATGAGTAATCTATGGATCCTGATATAGAAGGGGTTAACATTGTTTTGAAGAGCTAGGTGAGTAATGCTATTACTGCAAGTAGTGTAGACGGGATATATAATTACGGAGAAACAGACATAACTATGTATAAACAGGAAGAGAAGAACAGGGCACTGTTTTTATACATGCATTTATCATAAATATATGGGCAGAAATGTATTTCATTACACAAAACAAAAATTGATTACATATTCATCATCAAGATGCATTGCCATAAAGTGTTCATTAACAGACACACAGTCAATTAATGTTCTATAATACAATGTTTATTTATTCCTGCTATTTTAATTGATTGCCATTTCTGGGATGCAGTTGTACAGGTACTCACAATTATACAATCTAGATCAGTGTCTTGATTGCTGCCACCCATCTGACTATGTCCTGAAAAGGTCAGTGTCAAGCCATGTAAACAGTATTTTTTGCTGTTATGTTATCATTCTATACAAACTATTCTAGATATCTAACTTCATTTTCTGCCCATACATTTGTATGGTTGATAATGATAATTAAACTTTCACTACAACAACTCTGTGATTCACCATTCCCTGTGTCTTCTGAATTGCTCTAACGTGGCATTTATACCTGCTGTTACTAATATCAACAACCAACAAGTCTTATCTCTATAATCTGATCATACTAATTACTATCCTATGCCATGCTGCAACATTTCCGCTGTTTAGTATTTCCTGTAGAAAACAGGAATGCTTTCGACAGTGCAGAATTACTATACATGTTTATATTGCCTTACTCGCGGTTGTAGGGTATATAAACCTTTAGCAGCAGTACTATCCATCTCACGTGGGTTGCATAGCCTTTCTTTGCTACTTACAGTGCTAACAGCCTAAGCGTCTATATGCTACACAGGTCCGCCACCAGGAATTTCAGGGCCCCTTACTGAACAAATTGTCTGGGCCCCAACCCCCCCTCCCTCCCGACAATATCTCCCACTCACCCCACCTACCCTCACAAGCATGTTATCCCAGTCTAGTGTAATATGGAGGGTGGTTGGGAGCATTTGGTCAATATGCCAGTAATATTTTGCCAATGAATATGCCAGGATTTTGCCCCTCAATATGCCAGGATTTTGCCCCTCAATATGCCATTCATTTGCCAATTAATATGCCAGGATTTTGCCAATTAATTTGTCAGGATTTTGCCCCTCAACATACCAGGATTTAGCCACTCAATATGCCATTCGTTTGCCAATTAATATGCCAGGATTTTGCCAATGAATTTGCCAACTAATATGCCATGATTTTACCAATTAATATGCCAGGATTTGCCCCTCAATATGCCAGGATTTTGCCCCTCAGTATGCTCGTTATCTGACTCTTCCTGCTTAGTGTAGTTACAAAACAAACATTGTTTGGGCTCTTATATTACACCTTGTTAATGATATTATAATAGCGTACACTAAGCGATAAATAGATCTGTTTGACATATATGTATATTTGTTAGGCTCTATAAACATAATGAGTAACAGATCATTCTGAATGCTTCAACCATGTGAGTGAACAACAATGTGCTGGATCTCCTCAGAGGATTTAATTACTATATGCTGTTATCCATCATGTTAAGGAGGAAGTGCAGAGAGATAAAGTGATTTGTAAAATCTGATTTCTATCAACATTAATGATGCCTTGTCTTCTTTTCCCTATGAAGAAGATTTTTTTTATGGCCATTTGTTTATTTTGTCATGGGAAAGTATGTATAATACTTTTTGGTTAGTGCTATTTTATTCATATTTTAACTTTCTAAAAGCATGGTGCATGCTTAACATTATCAAGATGTAAGATAACATAATAACTGCTATGACATTTTAGTAGTGCATTGAAATACAATGGTGCTACAATTACAATATAAAATGAGTGCCATCGGATTTATTGATTTGTTAGTAACTTTCATCATAAGAGAAACTAAAGCTTTCTAAAAGAATTGTCACTGCTTCCACCATTCTAGATACTTTAATATAATGAGAATGAAAATACAGAACTAATACTCAGACTAAAGTAGTACTTATAAAGGGCTGATATTCAAAAATAATAGATTATAAGGTGATAATACATAACAATAAGAATTAAAAAAATCTGAAAAATGAAAACAACCCTATTAAACAGAATCCAATATCCCATGACTTCACAGGTAAATGCAAGCCAACACCGGTGGTATCAATTTAAATGCCTCATGGAAAGTTTTGAATTATGGGCCTATTTCTGTAGACAGTGGGTAACAATTACAAGAACCAATGTTATGTGATATCACAGTTATATTGCTGGTGCATTTTTTTATTCAATCGGCAGGTTGCTGGCATGTAAAAACTCTATTTATGTGACTAAGAGCTAGATGCGCGACACATCAAGCTTGGGTTATCTGATTTGCACTACTCCCACAGTCTGCTGCTTGTTTTTTTTGAATTTTGTATTCATCTATCAAACACCTTCTTTACTATTCAATGGCCTTATGAGTGCCGTCTTTGCACCTTCGTCTATTTCTATTTCTGTGTCTTGCCTTGTAAATGGTGCAAAGAGGATTCCCTGTGCAGCATGGAGGGATGCTCCCTTGATTAATTATAATTCGGTAGCACATTGCTTTGTGATAAAACCTATAACAACTGACCACCACTGCAGCATATCGCCATTCCCAAACCTTCCCTAACTCATTACCAGGTTTAAACTATATATATGCTGTCCAAAGCTCAAAGGAGTATGAACCAGACAGCCCTAATGAATATATAATAGGGCAGACCTACCTCAATAATTCTGTCCAAAATCCTAACCATTAGACTCCATGCTCCCCACCTACTCACGGTTCATTTCAGTCAGGACTCCTATTGCACATGTTAATTTACTTTTTAGTATTCTGAACTTCAATATACCCTTTCTAATCCTTGTCAGCAGTATCTCTGTAGATGTTAGCATTTGTACCCTAAGAATGTGCGACTACCAAGCACAGTCCAATATAAATTCATTGGGTTTATAAGTCACACTGATTATTGCAGTATAAACACTAATATAACTTTTTATTTATTTTTTTACTTTGGAACAGTTACAAGTAGGGAAACCACCTTTTCTACTAAGAATTTGTTACAGCCTCCATAAACTTAACAGTGACCTCAAGCCAATTTGTAACCACCCTGTGCGTGATATACCACCTGGGTGGCAAGCTTATGTACAACTCTAATAAAAGAGGTATGAATAAGCAAAAAATGGTGTAGTAGAAAAGATAACAGGACTATTCAAATAAGAAATAAAAATTAGAATTAGATTCAATAATGTGTGAATAACCTTAAATAGAAGTGCTTCAAGGGATAAGAAAATTAGATATACTGCTGTAAGGTGATGTACCACATATCTACTATTATATGATTCATTAAGCATGTGCCTTCATTTTCTCTATACTGATAATGCTGTATGAATGTAATGGGTTCCTGATGACAGACACATTTTAAAAAAAAAGTGTATTTTGTGCTTAAATTGGTCATTATGAAATAGATATGTCATTGAACAGATCTTATTCTTTACATTTAACTGGCAGTGTATTGATGTTATAAATAAGTACTATGCAAATTTCCTTTTATCTCTACTGCATAACACTATATAAAACTAAATATATTTTTAGGTCCTGATTCCCCAAATAAATTTGGTATCAAATATATATGTTTCAACACATATGTATATCCTATATTGTTGACAATAGAAACATATTTGATATGGATGGTTTACAAAACACACACGCTGCATGTTAAAATGCCATAATGTTCCCATGTAAGCAAGATAACCTAATAAAACATCTACAATATATAAAATGACATTTAAAAGAGAAGACCTATTTCCCCCACAGTTTTTACAACTAACAAATAAGGTAGTTACAAATTTCTGCCAAACAATTATGTTTTCCTAATCTTCAAAACTAACATAATATCATCACATACAAGCATGCATAAATACACACAACATTAAAAAAAATCACATTACACATACAAGCATACACACAAACTTGAGTAAGACATTTTACATTACCCTTTCCCCTTTCTTTTGGATCAAAAGTGGGAAATGTTAGGTAGAAGGGTTGAACTTGATGGACTTGTGTATTTTTTTAACCTAAATTACTTTGTAATTACTATGTAACCCTCATAGAGGGTTCTTCTACTTGGGAATGTGTGACGAATGAAGCACAAAGACAAGTGTTACTATTACAGGCTATACATGAAAATACACAGTACACATTACACATAACCAGTTCTTAATTAATAGATAACATGGCAATACGTAGACAATTAAATAAACATCTTCTCCTTGGGCCTTTTCATCTTGGTACAGTCTCTTCTGCTTGCTATGCTCTCCTCCCCAATAGCAGACAAGACTCAGTATCCCAGGAATCCCTGGTACTTCCCAGTTTTGGAGAAAGATAGTCTGTAGTAAAACTACAAACCCCTTCTCACATATCTCTTAGTAAATAAAAACGGGGAAAGTGAGTGAAAGGCTTGTCCCAACAATCTAAAAAAGTCATTTATGTCACTATCTTGGCAGCCTTTTTTGATTTGCAAATGACAATCCATTGTGAAACCAGATTACTCACCCACACCACCAAAAATGTGTCTATATATTAAATACAATATAATATTTTTCAAGGCATCCCACATTTCTTACACTTGGGTAAACCAGTTGTTTCATGTGTTGCAAGATCATAAGCATAATACACAACTTAAAACCACATAGAATGCTGACCTCTAAGATGATGTTAAAAGAGCAAAACTGGATGTAGCTTGCCTCTAGGCGCACTCTCCACCTAGCTTGCTTAGGGCATAACCACTTCTCTGGAAAGCTCACCCTCTACCTGAACAGCATGCAGTTACTCCCTGCACATCCTACAATCTCAGATGCAGCATCAGCTCCTTACTAGCTGTCCCTCACTTTAACACCTTCGCAACAATGGACGTGTTAGGCACATCCTGGCGGAAACTCCGTTCCCGACAGTGAATCAAGCGGTTTTCGCGATCAACAATCATGAAAACCACTTTAACCATGCTGGTCTATTGCCTCGACATCGAGGCAATAGCCAGCACCGAAATTTATTTTCTGGGGCACACACGATCGCCCCATGGAGCGATCGTGGGAGCCATATTGACGGAGCAGCATGCTCAGTCAATATGGCTATGCCCTCTGCAGGTCTAAGCTTCGGAAGTGAAAGTAACTTCACTTCCGTCACTCTGAATATGCTACTTGACTGCCCCTAGTGGTAGTTAAGTAGCATAGCAATGTAAAAAAAATAAAAAATTATATTTTATTAATTAAAACTAGTTATATAGTTAGATTAGCCTATAGGGTTAAAATTAAATCATTTTTAGCACATGGGATAGGGTTAAAATTAAATTAAATTACATTAATGGATAGCATAAGGGTTAGAGTTGGGGTTAAATTTAGTGTTAAGGTTAAATTTTGAGTTTGGGTTGGGGTCAAAAGGTCAAGATAGGAAAAAAACAAAAAACACTTTTTTTTTTGTCCCATAACTCACAAAAAATTACCAAATAATATGGAAACATGGATATTTCTGAACTCGGGACAACATTTAGAAACTATTTAGATGGGGTCTTTTTTAATGATTGTATTTGTGAAAATTATATTTTAGGTGAAAGTTAGAAAAAGTCGGATTTTTAAATTTTTCATCATATTTTCTGATTTTTTTTGTAGTAAATTATAAGATATGATAAACATAATGGTATTTAATGAAAGCCCTTCTTATGACGATAAAAACAACATATAATTTGTGTAGGTACAGTATGTGAGAAAGAAGAAAATTGCAGCTAAACACAAACACCCCAGAAATGTCATAACAGCCATTGTCACCAAGGGAAAGTCAAGGTGAAAATGTCTTGTCACTAAGGGGTTAAAAAAGAAGCAAGTCGAGGTGCAATCTCTTTCAGAGCTCCTCATATGTGGAATATACTGACTGTACCTGTTTATTGCTGTTTTTTTTTTCTGTATCGGTATTTGTTTACCCTGTATGTTCTCTCCCCAACTTCCCAATATAAATATATGTATGTATGTATATTTTTGATCTGCTGTTAAATGTGAAACACTGTGTAGTACTGTTCTGGACTTGGTCCCCAGGACATACTTGAAAATGTGAGAAATCTCAATGTATTCTTCCTGGTAAAATTCCTTCTAAATAAATACATAAATTCAAAATATATATTTAGCTATCCAACATCTCAGACATGTCCTGCTGTGCTAAATAGAGTAGTGATAAACTATGTCAAATAAAGTAGATTTGTCACAGCGGTGTCTTCACTTAAAATGAACTGCCATATAAACATCAAAATTTGGAAAGTGTTGGAAAGACAGACAAGTTGGAGCATTTTTCAGTTTAGTTATTAACGTCTGATATTTACAGCTCACTTGCCAGTTCATTTTTAGTGATGAGCCTCCATGTCACAAAGTAAACTAATACTATTGTTACTTAGTATCAAAGCATTGCAAATTTCAAAATAGCAATGCATAATATATTTTGTGTATTTTAATATATGAATAACTAACTAAACACAACAGTGTATTATGCAGTCCATACTGACCTGCATATACATTCTGATTGAGGATAATGTTAGTTTTGTTTTTGTTTTGTTTTTATAGTAGGCAGCCTTTCTAAAATGGAATGAATGAGTATGCATCAATTTAGTACTACTACTGTAATAACAACAACAATAATATTATAACGGTGTAGGTGTCAGGATTGGCATAAGAGAAATGCTCTGGATTCCAAGCACCTAATTCTTTTGTAATATTGCAATTACAAATTACAAGTCTGACTTCAAAATTAACTAGTTTTCAAACTGTACAAAGATTGTGCAAAAAGACCATGCTGAATTAAAGTGTAGCATACATTATGACATCCCATAAAAACACTGATTTTTAACAAATAAAATGCCTTTTCAACACTCCATTTGTCTTTCAGCAGCACTACTTGCTGATATCATTATTGTGGAGGTAAAAAGAGGGTTACATATAAATTATTAATTTTTGAAAAAGCACAACTTGTTTTACTTAACAACAAACTTTGTTATGTGGCATGTCAAAATTTAGACTACAAATGTCCTTTAACCCCTTAAGGACAGACCCTTTGAAACATTTTTGGCCATTCTGGACAATGGCTATTTTAACATTTCTGTGCTGTTTGTGTTTAGCTGTAATTTTCCTCTTTGCAATTTGCTGTGGCCACACAAATTATATATTGTTTTTTTTATCAAGACAATACAGTATTTCTTTAGATACCATAATTTTGATCATATCCTATAATATACTATAACATTTTTTTAAAAATGGTGAAAAAAAAGCAAATTGTCTGACTTTTATTTGAAAAATCTTTTACTCATTTACAAAAGCTAATGAAAAATGTCTCCTGTGTACAGGGATGCTACCCATGCATAGGTTTGTTGGGTTGTTTGGAGGCTAAAAGGCAATATTTGGGAGGTGCAGTTTTTGGTTTTCCAACTTGGAATTTTGACATTTAGAAAACCTGAATGTCCCATTTGGGACATTTTAAAAGCCAGTCAGTGTATTTTACCCAATAAATCCATTTCTTTTTTAAAAGTAGACACCCTAGGTTATTTCAAATAGTGTTATTTAAACACTTTCCATGTACTAATTCTACCCCCAGGCTTTGTCAAAGATTGTGGTAGTAATCTTGTGGTGTTTTTTTACCAACATACATTGTACTTCAGACATGAATTCACAGATTTTGGTATGTGGCACTGCCAAACAACACCCAAATATGTGTTCAGCAATATCTCCCGATTACAGGGATACCACTCATGCATAGGTTTGTTGGGGTATTTGGGGGCTAAAAGGCCACATTTTAGGGGTGTGCTTTTTTGATTTTCCAACTTGGAATTCTGACATGTAGAGCAAGGAAAGGGTTAATAGCTCTAATAAGAACCTTTGTAGTACTATACAAAAAATGAACCCCTAAAAATGCACAGGCAAAATGTGCTGCTGTGCAGTGACCAGTGGCAGGGAAGAGGTTTTTTTTTTTTTATAAAAGCCCTTGGGTCTCACAATTTTTTTAACATTTTATGTAATTTATTACAATAAAAAACATACATTATGCAGATCTGTCTCTCTTCCTCACTAAAACTCAAGTGAGGTAAGATCTAGATGGGTCATATCAATATTTACCAATATTGATCTGACCAGGTGAATGGTGATGCTCATCTGAGCAATCACCAAACCGCCTTTGCCACTGATCGCTTTACATGCACTCAGACAGCTTCAAAAAAATATTTATGTTACACATAATCCCCTAGCGGTTATAATTAACCCTTAGTGGGTGTAACAAAAACAAAATACAGATAGCAAAAAAATAAAAAATACTTCTGATAGAGATCGCTGCTTAGGCAGTGATCTATGACAAGCAAGGGGTTAATAGTTCTTCAAAGAGCCTTTGTTATACTGTAATAAATTACAGTAAAAAAATAACTGCTAACAAATGCACAGACAGCAAAACAATTTGCTGCTCTGTAAGATCACTGCATACACAGCAATCACTGGCAGGGAAAGGGTAAACATTGGGAATGTCTTTTATACAAGCACTTGGGTCTCACAATTTTATTAAGTTTATTATAATTAAAAACGTATATTATACAGCTCTGTCTCTCTCCCTCACTAAAACTCAAGTGAGGAGAGGGAGTCAGATCTACATGGGTCAGCAGGTGAATGATGATGCTCATCTGAGTAACTGACCACTAAACATGTGCTCAAAAAAAAGTGTACGTTAAACGTAATCCTCTATCAGGTATAATTAACCCCTAGCATGTGTAACAAAATGTTTTTAAAAAACGCATATAGCACAAAAAAAAATTTCTGTGGCAGATTGCGGCTTAGGCAGTGATCTATGGAAAACAAGGGGTTAATAGCTCTGTATTTTTTTACTGCAATTTATTACAGTATAACAAAGGCTCTTTGCCTTTGATATACTGTAATAAATTGAAGTAGAAAAATTAACCCATAAAAAATGCACATACAGCAAACAAAGAGCTGCTGTGTAAGATCACTGCGCACACGGCGCTCAATGGCAGGGAAGGGGTTAAACTGTAAATTACTTTAAAAATGTTATTAAATATTGAATTTATTACTAAAAAAAAAATACATTATCTGATCTGTCTCTCTCCCTCACTTAAACTATAGCAAGGAGAGGGAGGTAGATCAACACTTGTCAAATTTACTAATAATGCCTTTGCCTGTATGACAAGTACATATCAACACAGCATAGAGCAAACTTTTTCCTGCTATGGTCACTCCATGGAGTGATCGTAGCGTGCCCTTCGGCCGCTTTCTGCCTGTGCCAGGCACGTCATGTGTCACTAAGGACACATTTTTTCGTGATGTCAGGAGGGGGTTAAGGAAATCTATAATGAAGTACACTTCAGTACTTTTGGGCCAGCTCAAATCTTATTACAATGGTTCTACAATGAGACTATGTTATAACAATTTGCAACAATCATTCGTATTTTGTATTCTTCTCACAAACAAATTTAACAAAATATTGCAAAGTTAAATTATTTCTATTTTGTTCAGCAGGAATGTATATGTAACCTTGGATATCATGACAGCTGACTGAAAATCTATTATTTTCTATACCACCAACATATTAGCTGAACAGTTTAATCTTTCATTTTGCATATATTTTGAAAAATAGATGAATAATTAATAGACCTGACAAAATTAGTCAATCTACATTTATAAAGGTAGTTTCAATCTTCCATTTCTCAAAAATAATTTATTGTATCTTAATCCATAATTGATCAATATGTCTACCATTTTAACAAAATGCAATTATAAAATAATTGAAACCTTTTATATTTATAAACAGTTATAGAAATATAAAGTTGTATAATACTTACTCAATAAATTAGATTTATCTACTTTTGGCCTTCCTTGGTTCACTGCTTTAATTTAAATACCGAATTACAATTTGTTTAACACTTTTATGTATATTTATGGTAAAAGTATTTCTTCTAGTAATGATTGCATTAATCCATTTAATTAAGGATGATGGAAGGTAACCAGAGATCTAATTTTATTCAAGAGTCATAAAAATTTTAACTACAAGGCTACACCGGTCCTTATGAATTCCTTTAGAATAAACTTTAAGTAAGTGGTTGACTTTAAAGGAGAAGTTTCATGACCTTACACATATACATAATTTTATGTCATTTTATTTTTTTTTCTAATACATACATAAGGAATATGCTCTTGCTAAACTATATTCATGTAAGTCACCTGGTGCTGTATTATAAAAATAAATCCATTATTACAATTTGCATAAATATATGAAACATTTTAATGATGTACTGAAACATTACTTACATTTTAAGGTTCATAAATGTCTTATACAATTCTATGTTTATGATTGTTGTGTTATTGTAATCAAGTTATCTACAGTATGTGGCTGAATTTACCACTTATTTTTCCCCTATCTGCTCAACAATACCAGGCCATGGGCTAATTAATGTCTGTGTATATAAGGAATTGGTATCCACTGTTCTAAAGCAATGTGAGAACTACTTGTAGAGAGTAATGATCTAATAAGTATCTTTGAATAATATGTTTATTTTAAAGGTTGTTTTAGCTACTGAGAAAAAGACAAGGATAAAATATATCATGATGCATTCCTTTTATAACGAACAGATTAATCTTATTACACTATAACAACATAACATAAGAATAGGATAAGAAAACTTTTTTTCCCCTAAAAATGTCATTGGATTTTTCAGCTGACCCTAATAATAGTGGGGGGATTCACATAGCACTGCACACAGATTATGGAAGTGCTTTATATAAGTATAAAAGTGCTTTCTATAAATGTGTAACATAGCCAAGTCTATCTGTTGAGAGGTGGAGGGAAGCGAGAGAGATGCTACTTGAACAAACAGAGGAATGGTGGGGTAGCTATTTTGAGTTCAAAATAACTCACTGAAGAGTATTAATTTGTTAGGTTTTCTAATAGGTCTTGGCTATTTGTATTAGGTAAAATATATCAAATTGGTTACTTGTTTGCATTTGAATTTTACCATTCTCTAAAAAGGCTATCAATCTATAAATTGTTACTGACTGATGGCATATTCTATAATTACACGAGTATAAACGTGGTCAACTCTTTCCATAATACAGTATAAAACATATTTTTTTAGCTGCTTATTATCTAATGTAGTCTCATTATTTATATCAAAAAGTGCAAGCTGTGTTTGACCTACCTTTTAATAGATAGTTTATTTGACAGACTTTAATATATTTATAAATGTGTTTATGAACATAACTATTATGTGAATAAACAAGTAAAAATTATTGAAGGACTTGTTCATGGAATCTTTAGAGGTTTCAAGGACTGAACAAGGCCATTAAAGGATAAAGTCCAGATATTATTTCACAATGTCCTAGGGGCATTTTATCACTTATACAGCTCACAAAAGCTTCTTTGTTTGTTGCAAGTGATCATTTCTCTGCTAAACACAAAGCACACTCTTGTATTTCTGCTCGTCCGTGGACTTCAGGGATAGAAGAAAAGAAGTAAATACCCAGTTTACTTTACATTTTCTGTGGATAAAATAATTGAACTATCTCACAAAGCACCTCCGATAATTGATTGACACAATATACCATTGTACGGCAATGTTTTACATAAAAATCAATCCCTGAAATGAACTGTCTTGCAGAGGACATTAAAAAGACACTGTTGCAATTGTTGTCAACTGCCTGCAAGCTATTTTTTCCTGTATTTATCAAAAAGTACAATTAAAAAGTGATGCAAATGATGCAATAATTCTATACTGATTGAACATTTTTATAGAGATATAACTTTTTTTAAATCTTACTTTGAAATTTATTCTTCGTGGGATAACTAAAAAAAAAGTAATTATTTTGTAAAAAACAAAACAAAAACAAAGAAAACAATAGAGACATTTCCCATTCAATGATATCCCTCACATGTGCGCATAAAGAAAGTAAATACAAAGTGATTTTTTTTAACCCAATTAATTTCCAAAGAAATGTTATTTTACAGACATTTCCCATTTAATGATATTCCTCACACGTGCTCATAAAGAAAGTAAGTACAATGTGTGTTTTTGTAACACAACACAATTATTTTCTAAAGATATGTTAATATAGGACTTGTATTCCACGTAACTATTATCTTTCTACGTTATAAATAAAATAAAGTTAGTTTATTATTCAAATATTATAAAATAAATACAGATTTTTTAGACTTTTTCCATTTTTTTAATGATGCAGAATCCTAAGGAAATAAAAAAATCCCAATTCCAACAAGTACTTTTTTCAGTCTAGCATCATTTTTATTAAAGATGCAGTAAATCCATTTTTTTGTGTGTGGCCTACATTAGTGAGTGCATCTTAATATCATCCCTTGAGAGATCTGTTCAATGCTTGACAAAAACATTGCCAGATTCCTTATGAATAAAGCCAGTGACAGGAGGAGAGCTGAGTGATTTGAATGTACCTGCAGCACTCCACCGTGGTTTAGAACTGAGCCCATGTGACACATGATCTCCGACCTGGCTGAACTATTTGTCATAACAAAAGGGAGGAGGTTTTAAAAAGGACATGCATATCCATATCTGTTGATTCAGAAGAAGAAGAAAAAACTCTTAAATGGTTCTAAATTCACCTTTAGCCACGAACCAGTGAGAGCAGGCACATCTAGCATGATTTACAATCATTTTAGTTCTGCATAACTTCAGATTTTGTATTAGGACTTTCTAAAAATAAATAGACTAATGTATTGAAATTATTATTATTATTTATTTTTTAAATTTAATATGTGGCTGTTTATAGCCAGATAAATTTAAATGCAAAGATGTTGATATAATACACCTACAGTGTTACCAGATGAATCCGGTCTCACTGGAAAATCATATCATTCAAACTATTGGTGTTTAACACTACATTTTCAATGATTATATTACAATGTAAATGAAATCAATTCATCACATTCCTTCTGGGTCAGCAATGTATAAATAGCTATAAACAAATAATATGAACATTGCTTAGTTTATATCAGATTAGGGAATCTGAACACCTACAGTACACTAGAGATTCTCTTTGATTAACTCTAAAATAGGCTTCAATTGACTTTTCTTAGTTTTGTGGATCAATGGATGTGTCAACTGATGGATCCACATTCCGCATAATCACATCGCTTAATTTTCAAACGTCAAAACATAAATATACCAGATTGATGTTCTTCAAACAGCCATATCTGCAATAATGGAATGAATTTGTTTATAGCATCACATTTTGTAAAATACATGCTATTAGATGAATCTGCCATTCAGGAAAATGGCAGACAGGCTCATGAATACTCTATGAAATTTGTGTTTATGAACCAATGTATCAAGAATTCAGATTCACAGTTTTCAGTTGCTATCCATGTTGCTATCCATGTTTCCAAATTTAAAATTTTCATTCATCAATACTAAATAATATAACTTCATAAATGACCCTAATTCTGTCAGTTGGGAACTATTTTATTTAGAAACACTCCTGGAAAATGTAGCCACACTAGCACACCAATTTAATATGCATCTGTTGACCGTTGGTGGAATACACAGAGAGGATTCAATCTTCCTTCCATAATATTTCTAACAGTGTGGAGCTGCCGAAAGGCAATTTGTCAGTACTTTCAGCTTTCGGGTACATGCAAATTTGGCTTTTGTTTCTCTACAGCATGTTGACCATTGCAGTGGTCCTTGCACGATAGAGTGCTAGGGATTTGGCCAAATATCACCACATCAAGTCCAACTCTAATGACACAGTGATCCTTTTCTAGAATTATGTGACTAGTGACTTGTTTGTGATGATCTTTTAATTGCACATAATGCTGTACTAAATAAATAAAATAATAATAAATATAAACTATGCAGCTGAAAACTGTTATGCTGATTACAGAACCAATTAAACTGGCCTTCTTTAGAATCAAAAGCATTATTTAGAACCATGTCAATACATTTGATGAATGTTTTCATGAGAAAATACATTTCTGTATAATCCTAATTTTTTGAGTGGTAGTTTAAATATCTGAATTTAAATATATATATCTTAGTACTATAGTTTATGGAATTGGGAATATTAAAAATACATGGGTTCATATACTGATATGAACTGTGGTGAACTGAAAAATTAAATGCATAAATCAGACATAAGTTGAAAAAATCTCCATCTTGTCTGCATTTTCAACTCTGCTATTAATGCCTGATTTTTGCAGTTCACATGTAGTTCACTTGCCCATTCACAATACTTTTTAAAACTTTAGCGTACAAAGAATACATATTAATATGAAAGGCTTGAAATAGCAAAATCTTTGTTCAATTGCTTTTTTTCTTTAAAAGGACATAATAATAAAGATACATGGAATATGACCTGAGGCAAGTAGATTTTGCCTTAAGCTTCTTTGACTGGAAAAATTCAGCTTTTTCCAGTTTGGCTTACCCAGACTTAGTCTTATTACTAATTGCACTTTTTTTTGTATTCTGCAAACTGTTTTGCTTATACAGTAGTATTTAATGAGGCCGCATTGTAATATTAATAGTTTCCAGAGTGTAAGTAGGACAAGCAATACAGATCTACATATTTACAAATATATGAACATTGCTATTTTTATATCTAGTTTGTGATTGAAGAAGACTGATTTAACCTTTGTGTGTATGTATGTATGTATGTATGTATATATATATATATATATATATATATATACATATATATATATATATATATATATATATATATATATAAACTGTGCTGATTAAATAACCAATAAAACTGTCCTTCTTTAGAATCTAAATCATTATTATTTACTATTCATTTCAATTTTGAATGCATTCGATGTATGTTTTCATGGAAAAAAAGGAAATTTATTATCGGTGAATTTGAATCAGTCAGAAGTCTAAGCATAATAATCAATGTTTCAGTCCACATCGCCTCTTGATAAAGGTCTGCAGTGCGGTCCGGAAGATCATTAATTATGTTCGTGTTTCTGCCTGATTAAATGAACTTTTTTGTTCGTCTTTCTGCCTGATTAAATTTTAAAAAAAATTCAGTCCCTTGAGAGCATGCATTATTTGGATTTTGTATGTTGAGTGGCAGAATAGACATACTAAACAGTAATGGAGTGCACTTTCTTTACCTTCGCGATACTGGACGTGTCAGGCACGTCCTGCCGGGAACTCTGTTCCAGACAATGGACGTGCATGGCACGTCCTGCGGTGAAACAAGCGGTATTCACGATCAACGATCGTGAAAACTTATTTAATGGTGCTGATCTATTGCCTCAATGTTGAGGCAATAGCCAGCATCGAAATTTCCTATCTGGGGCACCCACGATCGCTCCGTCAATATGGCTATGCCCTCTTGTGGTCTGAGCTTCGGAAGTTAAAGTAAATTCACTTCCGTCACTCTGAATATGCTGCTTGACTGCCCCTAGAGGAAGCAACATTTCAATGCAAAAAAAAAAAAAAAGATTTAATTAGCTTAAAACTAGTATTATGTTAGATTAGCCTATAGGGTTAAAATTAAATAATTTTTAGCAAAAGGGATAGGGTTAAAATTAAATAAAAATATATTAAGGGATAGCATAAGGGTTAGATTTGGGGTTAAATTTAGTGTTAGGGTTAAATTTAGGGTTCGGGTTGGGTCAATATAGGAAAACACTGTTTTTGGTTTTTGCCCCATAACGCCCAAAAAAATACCAAAAAATATGGAAACATGCGTATTTCTGAACTCGGGACAACATTTAGAAACTATTTCGATGGGGTCTTTTTTAATGATTGTATTTGTGTAAATTAAATTTTAGGTCAAAGTTAGAAAAAAGTGTTTTTTCTATTTTTTCATCATTTAAATTATAAGTAAATTATAAGATGATGAACATAATGGTATCTAATGAAAGCCCTTCTTATGATGCTAAAAACAACATATAATTTATGTGGGTACAGTATGTGAGAGAGAAAAAAAATGATAGTTAAACACAAACACCCCAGAAATGTCAAAACAGCCATTGTCACCAAGGGAAAGTCAAGGTAAACATGTCTTGTCACTAAGGGGTTAAAATATTCTTTATTACTATACTTGTAATTGGGAATATTCCATGGGCTCATACACTGAAAAATTGAACTGTGGTGAACTGAAAAATGAACTGCATATACACAACTGTTAGTAGCTAAATTGAAAAAAAAAACTCTTCAACTCTGCTATTAATGCCTGATTTTTGCAGTTCACTTGCAGTCCACCTGTTGTCCTCTTGTCTGTGCATTATACTTTTTAAAACTTTAAAACATATTAATATGAAAGGCTTTAAATAACAAACTCTTTGTTCAATTGATTTATTTCTTTAAAAGGACATAATAATAAAGCTTCATGGAATATGACCTAAATTGAGAACATTTTCAGCTTACTTAGTTTTATTATTATTATTTTTTTTTTTAGTAAGTAAGTTGGACATGTGATAAAGATCTACATGTTTACAAAAACATGAACATTGCTATTTTTATATCTCGTTTGTAACTGAAGATGTTTAATACTGAAGGTTACAAACTGATTTAACCTTGGTGTATAGATGTAGGCAGATGGACAGTTCTATCTTTACACACACACACACACATATATATATATACACATATAGTTAATAACATATGGTTATATAGTCATGCATACATTTCTAAAAGTTTAATAAAGACATATTCCTATATTAATCTGTATCTCTTTATATACATGTGTATATATTATATATATAATGCACATAGATGGAAAACTATGTTTTTAATCATTTTAACTTTTAAAGATGATGAAGCACATTTTCTTGCACTAAACATACATATACATATAACAGTTGCAGCAAAAGCAGCTGGAGAGACAGTTAAAGAATTTATTTAAAAGAGAATTTAATAAAAGTAATTTAGTAAAGTGCAAGGTATTGTCGTGAGTAGCAAAAATGGCAAACTAATCTACCCAAATGGTTCTTCCCTGCCAATTTCTATTTTTTATACTACAATAAATCAATAGGGATTTTTTATTTTGACATCTAAGTACAATAAACAGTACTCAAATAGTAATAGTATGTATTGTTATTTGGGGAGGAAAATTTGTAGAAAAGTGAAAGACAGAAGAACAGAGGTTTCTAAACTATGAGATATTCTATAAATATTCAGGAAAATGTAGAAAAAAACAATTAAACAGAATAGATGTTATTGCAGTTTGAAAGTTTAATAGCAGACAATTTGATCATATACTATTTAGAACACTGGGGGCTATTCACTAAAAGTCAAATTTGGCTGAAGATGTTCAAGTCCGGAGATTGAGTTTGACTTAGTCTCAAAATTTAACTCGACTATCCAGCTCGACCATAATCATAAAGTGGAATATATATATATATATATATATATATATATATATATATATATAACACTTATATATATATATAACACACACACATATATATATATATTTATGCAGCTGGCACACTTTATATACAAGCCCCAGTGTACAGAACAAATGTTCTCCAAATAAAGTGCACCACATACAGTGGTGTTACACCCATAGTGTTAAACATACCCAATACTTATATTATATGTATGTACATATAAATAAAAACCAGACAATGGAAAAACCATAGTGTTATCTGTAAACAAATTACCCCTGTACAATTTCCCCCCAGAGATAATGCACTCACTGAGAATGTCCTCAAGTGATTGAGTTGGTCTCAAAACTGCAAGTCTCTTTTTTTTCCCTCCATTGAAATTAACAGGAGTCGAGTTGAATGGAGCGAGTTTGGAGACTCGACTTTCAAACTCGACATCCCCAGCATACCTCGCTCGACCTTCATCTTCCCTGCTTTCACCACATCTTGACCTTGACAAAATGCTATGTGTGTATGAGGGAGGTTGAGTCTGTTTGAGTTTGGTTGTTGAGATGAGATCTCATATTGACCACCAAACTCGAAACTTACTTGAATAGACCGCATTGTTTTCATTCATCACTACCCATAATGTTCAGTAATTTCATATGACATGACTGTATAAGGAGACCAAATGGAAGAACATATAAAATGTATTGGTCTCTATACAGCACTGCAGAACAGCACTTGCATTCCCATTTATATTACTTAATGCAATGAACCACTTTTGGAAACATCTGCAACTTTTTGGAAAGCCAAACTCTTGTTCATGGTTTCATTACTCCCTTATTGATTCAACTGATTATTTGTCAAGGGACCGTTGATTAATTTCAGTCCAGCTCTCAAGAACAACAAAATATTAACCATCTCACTCTTAAGTTCAAACAAGGCATGCAGATGTAACTGTGTTTCTATAAAATACTGAACTGAGTGTCTTAAAGGGACAATAAACTTTTTTCTGTATGCCCCTAGTATGTGGATAAACTGACATGTACTTTTGATAGAACCTGAAGGAAGCAGATTGGTCTGGTCGGAGACTCTTTCTGCTATTGCAGACTAGGTTCCTTCTGTTGATCTCATGTCCAAACAAGAGTCTTTCCCTGCACTTGCAGACAGACAAAATCACAACCCGACAGACCCTGATCACATGACAGTGCGTGCTCTAACCCTGTCAGATGTATGTGTTAACCTCAGCACAAAAAGTTAAACTTGCCTTTTAAACACACTCTTACATTAAATAGAAAAAAGGATGCAGGGATATTAGCGCATGAACAGAAAAAGAAGCAACAAATAGTGACCACTTTAAATCACAGGAAACGGACAAATGGAAGAAAATAATTTGTATAACCACCACTAAATAGTGAAATAAAAAAATTAAAAACACATACAATAGTGCAATATATATTAAAATATTCATACACGTCCCTGTGTTGTAATAATGTACATAAAAACTTGGCTTGGAAGGATCAATGTCGTTAACGCATACTTTATCCTGAAGTTAATGTATCTATTTAGGAATATTCCATTTGGAGATAAAATTGAATATTCTTAAAGAATTTCAATCGATTCTGGAGTTTCAAGGTAAATCCTTCAGAAGGCCACTTCTGAAGGAGGGGTGTCATTTCCCAAAACTTCTCACCTTCACACAAGAGAGTCACTTCTTTGCATGGGATGAGTCAACTCTTAAGAAGCCTCAATAGCTAGAAATAGAGAGATCAGAGCTAAGGGATCTTGTCCCATTCCATCTCTTCTGGTTCGACTATGATATGGCCAAAAGCCTAATGATTACAAATCTCATAATTAAGGGAGTTTGAACCACAATAGAATACCTCCGGAATTGTTTTTAACTGCATTCTAAAATTCACTCCTATAAAATGAATCAATCAAGCATTGCCGATATCAATCTGGACATATGGAAAGCACAAGGGATTGAGACGATTGCAAACATATTAGATCAAGAAGATATACTTCCGTTCATTCAACTTCAATTAAAATACGATCTTCCTTGAAAAGAGATCTTTAGTTATTTAAGAATTAAGAACCTACTATTGCATCAAAGTGTATTGGAATTTAGTGCCTTAGAAACATTCTTTAATTCACATTGCAAAAACAAGGCAGTTTTGAGATCAAATAAGTTAATTTGTTCTGTAGAGATAAGGAACAGAGTTTGGATAAAGTGGGAATCAGAACTAAATAAATATAAACTTATTTTTCAATGGTATTTGGTTCCATCTGAATTAAACTGGAACAGTTGAATTCCAACATAATATGGAGGGAGGATATTATCAAAGAGTTGGGAATATGAAAAAATATAGAGAGGTTTGGTATCCTTGGGTGATGCTAAACCTCTAGTCCACCCCCCACTCTACATCTCCCTCATTGTAATTGACCCCCTCTTCTAGGTATGGCACCTAATGTATGAGTGATTGGATGTTTTCATTTTTTTGTATTTCTCTGTTTGCATTTGTATATTGTACCACTGTACTATTGTAATTTGTGAACTGTTATTGCGATTTATGATTATGATCTGATAACAGATAAAAAAGAAAAGAAAAATTGAAAGAAAAGCTTTGTAACAATCCTGACCTCGAAACAATCAACATATGCAAATATTAAAACTTTTAATATACAAATATGTCTTACATTGAGGTAGATATCGATGTGCTCAGCAAACCCATTCCAAAGATGAATAATAGAAGAAATGTGTTTGCCTACTGTCGTGCCCATGTGATCTCAGCTCATATAAGCTATCAATCAATATTCACCATAACTAAATCAACCTCAGTCTCTCATTTGTGTGATCTAACTCCTTAAGTGTCTGAGGAATGACTTTCTAGTGGATCCCATGTTTTACTGGAACTTCAAGGAATAACTACTGTCATTTGCCTGAAACTTACACAATCACACTGAAAACTCATAATCTTATTTAAATATGAAAAGTTATCACTAGAGTAAAGCTTAAACCTGGATGTTCGGGTTCGGCAGGTTCGACCGAACTTCGAACAAATTTCCGGGTCCGTGCTCGAACTGGACCCCGAACTTGACCCCGAACCCGAACCCCAAGTGGGGGTTCGGGTTCGGGGTCAATGGGGACACGAACTTTTGGCTACTAAAATGCCTCTAAAAAAGTCATGGAAAGGGCTAGAGGGCTGAAAAAGGAAGTAAAATGTGGGTAAGAGTAGGACATTTGCTCTGCAAGCAAATGTGGATAGGGAAATAACTTAAAATAACATAAAATACATACAAATTACAAATACAGCTTAGCCATAAAATAGCACTAGATGGAATCTTTGATTTTAGCTTTGGAAGAACATAAATCTAAATCTAAAGCATGGCTGCCAGGAGGATCAACAGAATTATCCATTTGAGAGATGGTTGGAGTGCAGGGTATTCTCTTTCAGTTTATACTAAGTTAAATCTAGTTATAACATGACCCAAGTAAATTCATATAAGTATCTTGGCATGTGGCTAAACCCAAACTTATATTTGGTCTCCATATTGATAAGCTAGTGTCAAAGCTATATCCTAGGATTGGCTTTCTATATAGAAACAAATCAAACCTAGATTCCACGGCAAGGAAAAGTATTGTGCAGCAAATGTTAATGCCGATCTTGGACTATGGAGATGTTGTGTATGAATCTGCCTCCCAGACACATCTCGGTAAACTCGACACTCTGTACAATACATTGTGTCATTTTGCACTACAGTGCGATTATAACACTCATCACTGTAAAATGTTAAAAGAGTTAAATTAGCTGATGCTTGCCTCCAGGCGCGCTCTCCACCTAGCGTGCTTAGTGCATAACCACTTCTCTGGAACGCATTCCCCCTACCTGAGTGGCATGCTCGCCCTTACTCCCTGCACATCCTACAATCTCAGATCTTGCACCAACCCTTCGCTAGCGAAGGAAGAGGGTCGAGGTGCGTTCTCTTTCAGAGCTCCTCATATGTGGAATAACTTTTCTGCTTCTGCCAAATCGGCAGCTAGTCTAAAATCACTGAAAGTAAATGTCTCCAAAATCCTCAAAACAGATTGTACCTGTTATTAGTTTACAAACTCCTTCATATACTGTACATGTTGTTCCTTCTTTGTATCAATAATGGTTTACCCTGTATGTTAACCTTCCAACTTGTTTATATATATGTATGTATCTATTTATTTTAATCTACTGTTAAATGTGTAACTCTGTAACTCCATTCTGGACTGGGTCCCCAGGACATACTTGAAAATGAGAGAAATATCAATGTATTCTTCCTGGTAAAACACTTTCTAAATAAATAAATAAACTGGAGGCATTGTCATCCACCCAATCTAATATCCCCTGTACATGTTCTGGCCTCACCATTCTAAGAGCAGCATTCGGGCCTACCAAATAACGCTGAAGGTTCTGTCGCGTACTAGCACCTGAGAAAGGTGTTTCACTTGTGCGTGTAGCTGGCACAGATCGACCACATCCCCTACTTGCAGCAGGAGCTCCACCAGCAGCACCACGACCAGGGCCACGTCCCTTATTTGACGCTCTCCTCCTTCTTTGCGGTCACCCACCAAAGTGGCAGATGGTTTTTGTCAGGCGACAATGTAACCGCCAATAGTCAACAATTTTTTGTTTATTGGACTGCAAATAATGCACCACAAGACGTAAATGTACTATTTAGCACAACAATTTTTCATTTTTCAAAGTGCGCTGTAAGCAAAGTATTGGACTGTTCTATTTGACTCTCAGATATGAAGTGCAGGCGTAAATGTACTATTTAGCACAACGATTAAAATTTTTCAAAGTGCGCTGTAAGCACAGTATTGGACTGTTCTATTTGACTCTCAGATATGAAGTGCACCGCAAGCCGCAAATGAACTATTTACCACCCAAAACTATTAGAATTTTTCAAAGTGCGCTGTAAGCACAGTATTTGACGGTTCTATATGACTCTCAGATATGAACTGCAGGACGCAAATGTAATATTTAACACCAATAAATTGCAGTATTTAAAAATGCCTAGATGTTGCCCACTGAGCTAACAGAACAGGATTAATGTCATGTGCCTGGCACACATGCAGTTGCAAGTGCACTGCTCTCTCTGTGGCACTGGGCTCAGGGCAGGGTACAAATACGTAGTATAGCACCCACTAAAATAATCGCTGTAGTTTGAATAATCGCTGTAGTTTGCAGATTCAACACCAGAATTTTTTTTAATCTGTCCCTCACAGCTGCAGCATCCTCTCCCTACACTAAGTAGAGCTCATATGATGTGCGTGTACGTAACTCCAGCTTATATATAGAGGCTGGGTCACATGCTGCACTGGCATGGCTGTGATGACTTCTAAGGGCAAACGAGTCAAATTCTTGTTGATTGGCTGCCCTGCAGCCTTTGAAAATGCGCCATTAAATCGCCGAACCCCGAACTCCAACACGAACATACAGTGGAATGTCCGTGTTTGGGTTCGGGGTCAAAAAAACGTAATGTTCGGTACGAACCCGAACAGTGCGGTTCGGGTTCTCTCAACACTAGTTATCACCTGATAAGTCATCATCTTGTTTAAATCTATACAAAACACAAAGTGTAGACTTCTGCGCCTGTATGTAAACGGGTATGCAGCACTCGGGCACCGCTAGTGTCTCACTTCTAGCAAAATAAATACAATACAAAGAAAAACGTGACCAGTGCGTTTCAACTAACACTACACACACTTATATTTACCCTTAGAACAAGTATGTATCTTGCAGTGTTGTACAAAGGGAATATGAAAAATAAAAGAATAAAACACACAATAGTGTAATATATCAAAGAAAAAGTGAAATAAAGTGAATGAATTGTGCCAAGTGGCCACTCACATTCGTCTGAGCAACTACTTGCTCAGGGATATCAGCATAAGGGAGCCCAGGGAAAGGGTTAATGATGTTCCGTTACTTCATCCATGAAGACTCCACAAAACACATGAGGAAGAAGGAAGGCAAGGATATTAATGAACACTGTTTAATATGTAATACAAATAAAACATAGAATTCTTACAGTTAAAATCTGAAGAGTCCTCAATTTCATTAAAAGCAGTAAAAATGGTAAAAATCCTTGAAAAAGAGTCCAGTGTTGCACCTCCCTTGTTTCCTATAGCACACAACGCGTTTCTCCTCTTTGGTGAGGCTTTTTCAAGTGTCAAATTGTTTAAATCTAGTTTAAGGTAAAATCATAACACTGTTTTCTAAGCTAAACAATTTCCATTTTCCCACTGTTTAGAACCTGAGGACAGATTTATATTACTACTATATTACCTTGCTTTGAACAATTGCTACAAATGTAGACTAGCACATATAAAATCACTTGACAAGCAGGGAATGAATCATCCCTCTATTGAAAATAAGTTCCCAATTATAGGGCATTGGTCATGAAAAATGTCTGAATTATAAAATTTAATTGGTAACTGCCTAAAGAAAACAGAACCTGCGCACCTTCATTACATTGCATAATTCTGGCATAAAGAGACTTACTATTTTATATAAAATTATAAAAGTCTTTCTAAATCCTACAGATACTACATTGTTCATAGTTTCACCTATAATCCAACCACTACACTACCACTTACAGAGCAATATTCAACTAATTTATTAAATTTTTATGCATCATGATAGGTTTGTGTGATTGAGCCCTCTTAAAGGGCTGCTTTGATTTCAAATTCTCTACTTTTTAATGCACAATGTATGTTTTTATTAAAAATGCAATATCTGTATTATAAATATGTTCAATTTACTCACAATTATCAAGTTTGCAACCTCTACAGATCCTCCCAGCAACATTTAAATTAGTACAGAAATACAACAATGAAAGCATCCCAAATGAGAACTATTCATGGAAAAATTGCTCAGGAGCCTGTACAATAGGATGAATCTATAGTTTTTCCCACCATTTGTATGGCTTGCCAAATCAGCAAGTTTTTTGTTTAACATATGCTAGATTACAAAGAGATCAGAACATTCTTTATTTAATTGTTAGAATTAGTTTCACAAGTCTTCACACATTACTATAAGACGACTGGGTAGAAGAGATTGGTTTAATTTAAGGCTAATGCAGAACTATGCGAAGACGGCAACATTATCAGGCCCCTCACCACCACACCGGGCTGTGGCCTCACCTACCTACTCCAATGTCCAATGGGGGCCTTTCCCCACATTGGCAGCTCTGCTGAATGGACCCCCTACTGACAAGCCTGTGCATGCCTCTCCATTAACCCCTTAACGACAGGTGACGTGCCAGGCACGTCACGGCAAATCGAGGACTTGCCGACAGGTGACGTGCCTGGCACGTCATGCACTAAATGGAGTAAAGAAAGCGACCAGCGGTCGCTTTCTTTACTCTAACGGTGTTGCTACAATGCCTCTAGGTAAAGGCATTGTGCAACACCCCCCAAATGTGCAGGGGCGCACTACGATCACTCCACGGAGTGATCGTAGCAGCCATTTAAAAATGGCTGCGCCCGCTGCACACATGTGCTTAGAAAGCGAACGATCGTTCGCTTTCTAAGCATCTGCGGTGTTGTTAAAGTGCCTCGCTAGCGAGGCACTTAACAACACCTTCAGCTGCCCCAGAGACGATGGTGGTCGCTCTCCTGAGCGACCCCATCGGCTCAGTAGAAGGGAACGCTGCCTATACAGGCAGCGCTTCCCTTCTAATGGCAAGAGCATCGGAAGTGAAAGTATTTCACTTCCGATCCTCTAGGGGGAGCCAATCGATGCCGGCACAACAGATCTATGTGATCTGTGTGCAGGCATGTATGGTAAGTGCTCTGATGAGCACTTACCATACTGTCAAAGGCAATATTAGTAAATATTGCCTTTGACAAGTATTGATCTGCCTCCCTCACCTTACTAGTTATAGTAAGGGAGAGAGACAGATCAGATAAAGTAAAAAAATAAAATAAAATAATAAAAAAAATATTTAATAAAATTTTAAACACCAAGGGCTTTTATAAAAGCCATTTAACCCCTTCCCTGCCATTGATCGCTGTGTACGCAGTGATCATACACAGCAGCACATTTTTTGCTGTCTGCATTTTTTAGGGGTTCATTTTTTTTTTACTGTAATTCATTACAGTATAAAAAAAAGCTCTTTTAAGAGAGATTAACCCCTTTCTTGCTGTAGATCACTGCCTAAGCAGCGATCTGACGCAAATGCAGCAATCTTGCTGCAGAAGCATTTTTAAATTTTTTTTTACTTTTTTATTACAACCGTCACGTGTTAATTATACCCGCTAGGGGACTACGTTTAACGTAAAAAAAAATTTTTTAGCTGTCTGACCGCATGTATAGCGATCAGTAACAGCTGATAAGTGACAAAGGCGGGTTGGCGTTTGCTTAGATGAGCATCACCATTCGTCTGGTTAGATCAATATTTGTAAATATTTGATCTGACCCGTGTAGATCTGCCTCCCTCTCACTTGAGTTTTAGTGAGGGAGGGAGACAGAGCTGTATAATGTAAGTTTTTAATTATAATATATTTAATAGAATTGAGACCCAAAGGCTTTTATAAAAGCCGTTTCCAGTATTTAACCCCTTCCCTGCAATTGATCGCTGTGTACGCAGTGATCTTACACAGCAGCACATTTTTTGCTGTCTGTGCATTTTTTTAGGGGTTATTTTTTTTTACTTTGATTTATTACAGTATATCAAAGGCTCTTTTAAGAGCTATTAACCCCTTCCTTGCCGTATATCACTTCCTAAGCAGCACATATGGTCACTGCCTAAGCAGTGCATATGGTCACTGCCTAAGCAGCGCATATGGAGCAATCTAGTCGCAGAAGGATTTTTTTTGTCAGACTCGCTAGGGTTTAGTTATACCCACTAGGGGATTACGTGTATTCCTTTTGAAGCTGTCTGAACGCGTGTATAGCGATCAGTAACAGCCGATCAGTGGCAAAGGTGGTTTGGTGATTTCTCAGATGAGCATCACCATTCATCTGGTTCGTAAATATTGTTCTGACCCATATGGATCTGCCTCCCTCTCCTCACTTGAGTTTTAGTGAGGGAAAGAGACAGATCTGTATAACATAATTTTTTAATTGTAATAAATTAAATAAAATGTAAAAAAATTGTGAGTCCCAAGGGCTTTTATAAAAGCCATACCCTTTGTATAGTGTAGTGTATTAACCCCTTCCCTGCCACTGATCACTGCACAGCAGAACCTTTTTTCTTGTCTGTGCATTTTTAGGGGTTAATTTTTTTGTACAGTACTACAAAGGCTCTTATAAGAGCTATTAACCCCTTCCTTGCTCTACATGTTCAAATTCCAAGTTTGAAAATCAAAAAGCGCACCTCTCAAATGTACTCAGGAGACTCCCTGTACTCAGGAGATGTTGTTGAACACATATTGGGTTATTGTTTGGCAGTGACACATACCAAAATCTGTGAATTTATGTCTAAAATACAATATTTGTGAAAAAAAAACACACAAAAATTACTACCACAAACTTTGACAAAGGCTGGTGGTAGAATTAGTGCATGGAAAGTGTTAAAATACCACCATTTGAAATAGCGTAGGGTGTCAACTTTTAAAAAATATATGGGTTGATGGGGTAAAATACACTGGCTGGTTTCAAATATGTCCCAAATGGGACATGGGTGCAGGCGGTCTGCATGTCAAAATTTCAATTTGGAAAACCAAAAACTGCACCTACCAAATTTGGCCTTTTACCCCCCAAACAACCCAACAAACCTATGCATGGGTGGTATCCCTGTACTCAAGAGATGTTGTTGAACACTTATTGGGGTGTTATTTGGCAGTGACACATACCAAAATCTGTAAATTCATGTCTGAAGTACAAGGTTTGTGAAAAAAAAACACAAAAAAATTACTACCACAAACTTTGACAAAGGCTGGTGGTAGAATTAGTGCATGGAAAGTGTAAAAATACCACCATTTGAGATAGCCTAGGGTGTCTACTTTTAAAAAATATATGGGTTGATGTGGTAAAATACACTGGCTGGTTTCAAATATGTCCCAAATGGGACATGGGTGCAGGCTGTCTGCATGTCAAAATTTCAAATTGGAAAACCCAAAACTTCTCCTCCCAAATTTGGCCTTTTACCCCCCAAACAATCCAACAAACCTATGCATGGGGGGTATCCCTGTACTCAAGAGATGTTGCTGAACACTTATTGGGGTGTTATTTGGCAGTGACACATACCAAAATCTGTAAATTCATGTCTGAAGTACAAGGTTTGTGAAAAAAAAACACAAAAAAATTACTACCACAAACTTTGACAAAGGCTGGTGGTAGAATTAGTGCATGGAAAGTGTTAAAATACCACCATTTGAGATAGCCTAGGGTGTCTACTTTTAAAAAATATATGGGTTGATGGGGTAAAATACACTGGCTGGTTTCAAATATGTCCCAAATGGGACATGGGTGCAGGCTGTCTGCATGTAAAAATTTCAAGTTGGAAAACAAAAAACTGCACCTCACAAATTTGGCATTTTAGCCCCCAAACAACCCAACAAACCTATGCATGGGTGGTATCCCTGTACTCAGGAGAAATAGTAGAATCTATTTAGCATGTTTTTTCGTTCGCTATTGTCGATGAGGAGAAGTTGTTTCAAATAAAAACAAAGACATTTGTGTATTTTTTTTTTTTTTACCATATTTTATTATTTTTTTTTAATAATATGATAAGATATGATCAAAAATATGGCATCCATAGAAAGCCCTTTTTGTCCCGATAAAAACAATATATAATATGTGTGGGTACAGCAAATGACGAAGAAGAAAATTACTGCTAAACACAAACAGCACAGAAATGTTAAAATAGCCATTGTCCAGAAAGGACAAAAATGTTTCAAAGGCTCTGTCCTTAAGGGGTTAACAATAATAAGATATGTATATGCCCCCATACAGTAATTAAAGTGACCCCAATCAAGAGTACTTCTCTGGTATTCTGACCCCAGCCTGATCCTTACTTCATTTTCCTGGGTTGCTCATTAGTTGTCCTGCTGGTATTCCCCTTGATTCCCTGCATGCTGCTTCTAACCAATTACTCATGTTTGCGGTTACTCTTGCTCGGTCCTCCTCCAGGACACTGCCTCAGCAAGAGCGATTGCTTTGCTGCTGGGCTCCACATCTGAAATGTGAGTTATCCCTTACAGACATGTCTCTAATTTAAGGCAATACCTCTGCTTGAGTTGCAGTCCTTCCCACTCTTCATTTTAATGTGTAGCCCCCTTTCTCTGTCTGTATATTGGGGCTTAGCCTAAAAAACATTTTGCAGTTGATACCACCTATTTTGGTGGGAACTTAGATCTCAGAGAGTACATATGAGAGGGACTGGACAAAAGGATTGCAGATAGGGTTTCCACTTGGCCGGTAATTTACCAGCACAGCCGGTATTTGGGGTCTTGGGGGCGGGGCCAGTATATGTAATATAACGGCAATGCAAAGCCCGGTATTTTGCCCCTCCTTCCCAATTACCCTTCCCCAGTACTTACCTCTTTGCTGGTGTCTCCCGGTGCAGGTCCATGGCTGTGAGGGAAGCGTTGTGCGCCCCACTCCAGCTGCGCGGCTTCAATAAAGGTTGTTTAAACTTTTTTTTTAAACAAACTTTATTGAAGCCGCATGCTGGAGGGGAGCACACAACGCTTCCCTCACCGGGAGACAGCAGCAAGGAGGTAAGTACTGGCTGGGGAAGGGGGAGGAGGGTGGCATTACGAGCATACTGAGGGGCAAAATCCTGGCATTTTAAGGGGCAAAATCCTGGCATATTAAATGGCAATATC
Source organism: Pelodytes ibericus (assembly GCA_036172795.1). Lineage (NCBI taxonomy): Eukaryota > Metazoa > Chordata > Amphibia > Anura > Pelodytidae > Pelodytes > Pelodytes ibericus. Next base: position 115,352,688 of record CM069858.1, read on the forward strand.
CTGGCATATTAAGTGGCAATACCCTGGCATATTTATTGGCAATATCCTGGCATATGAAGTGGCAATATCCTGGCATATTAATTGGCAATATCCTGGCATATTGATTGGCAATATCCTGGCATATTAATTGGCAATATCGTGGCATATTAATTGGCATTATCCTGGCATATTAATTGGCAATATCCTGGCATATTAATTGGCATTATCCTGGCATATTAATTGACAATATCCTGGCATATTAAATGGCAATATCCTGGAATATTAATTGGAAATATCATGGCATATAAAGTGGCATTATCCTGGCATATTAAGTGGCAAAATCCTGACATATTAATTAGCAATATCCTGGCATTTTAAATGGCAATATCCTGGCATATTGAGTTGCAAAATCCTGGCATATTAATTGGCAATATCCTGGCATATTAAATGGCAATATCCTGACATATTAAATGTCAATATCCTGGCATATTAAGTGTCAAAATCCTGGCATATTAAGTGGCAATAGAGTGGCAAAATTCTGGCATTTTGTGGGGCAAAATCCTGGCATATTGAGGGGCAAAATCCTGGCATATTAAAATGGGAAAAGAATGGCATATTGAGGGGCAAAATACTGTAATATTAAATGGCAAAATAATGGCATATTGAGGGGCAAAATACTGGCATATTGAGGGCAAAATACTGGCATATTAAATATCAAAAAAATGGTATATTGAATGGCTACATCCTGGCTTATTGAGGGCAAAATACTGACTTATTGAGTGGCAAAATATTACTGACATATTTACCAACTGCTCCCAACTACCCTCCATATTACACTAGACCAGGATAACATGCTCATGAGGGTAGGTGGGGTGAGTGGGAGATATTGTCGGGGGGGGGGTAGGGAGAGTTTGAGAGACAGCTTGTGTGTGTACATGATGTACAAATGTGTATATATTTAAAAAACCCGCTTCTCACTGGCATGATATACAAATAATATATATAATTTCAGTGATAATCCGCCCCCTTTGTGGCTCCACTCCTCATGGCCCCTCCCTCTTGTAGTTCCGCCCAAACAAGGCCGGTATTTTTTTTTTTTTGAGGAACAGGTGGCAACCTTAATTGCAGGTCAGAAAGATAATATTTATAATCTGAGGAGCTAGGTAGAATGCCCTGACTGTGTAGGGGATTGTAATCCCTCATCATATTGGTACCAACTGGGCCACTAACATGAGACACCAGTAACCCACTGAGGACTTAAAAGTGAGTGCTTGAAGTATGGCATAATGCTTTTTTTAACTACATTTATAAAAGAAGGAAATGATGTGAGCTGTATTTGTGCTTTAGTCCTTTTCTACATTGTTCATGTTCTATGGATCTATGACTAACTTCCATAGAATAAAACTTGTCTGAGTGATTTCAAATATATCACAGGTAGAGTGTTTGTTTAAATAAAAATGTTTCAATTTATGTTCAGTAAAAAATAGTATAGGTAGGCTGGCTCATATGGACTCACTTGTTTTCCCCAGTTATGTAAAGTTAACAGCTAATAAAGCTCGGAATTTAACTAATTCCTTCTCAGAGTGATCTGGTGACTAAGCCTGCTGCTGTAGGAAGCTGAAATCACTTTTACATCCATGTAACCAATTCTGGAAAATTGTAGCCATGTGGTCTGAGGCCTGGTGCTACCAAAAACATCTAATAGCATTTGTATACACTGCTGCCAAAATAGAAATCCTATAGCATTGAAATGTGCCCAATGTCTGCCATGAAACAAACCATTATTCTGTAATGTTGAAATGGAGTTTGTTATTTGGTTATTGTTTAATCCTAACCCTCCCATCAGCATAAAATATCAAAAATAAACATTTATTAGAGGATCCAATATTGTTTCAATATAAGTCCAATACAACTTGTGGCTTGTGTTTTTCTGAACAAAATGAGGCCCATACTAACTATTTGTCAAGCTATAATGTGCTATACATGGCGTTACGTTTGACATGTAGCCCATCTATTGCTTTGTCCATGTCATGTCAGCTTTCTGTAGTATATTGTATAAATGAGCTATTTTGGACCACTAGCCTGCTGTTGGCTTGTAGAAGACCCTTGATAAACGTGGAAAATGCAGAGGTTAAAATTTCCCTACTTCGAAAAATTTCCCTACCTCTTAGAAAAAAACTTCAGTCCACATTCAAATAGAATCAATGTTTTATGATTATAAGCTAATACAACATAGTCCTGACATCATTACTTCCCTTTACAACAGTAAACCATGCTTAAGTAACAATTTTATTTGTGATGGCCAAAGTGCTATAATATTTTGTAATACTGTGAAATAGAACTAATGAGTATTTTGCACAATACATTAATAAAATCAAACAGTCATTTAATAGCATATAGGTTGATGAATATAGTGTTTAAAAGAACAATGGATGATGAAACAATAGTGGACAGGGAGTGGACTCTCTCTATCATGTTGTCCATATCAATTTCTCTGAACCTTTATAATGTGCTCAAAGTGTCATTTAAAATTGATTTGTATAGTATAGTTGACTCACTGAGAATAAAACTAAACTATATGTTTTCCTACTCCTAACAGAATTTCTAACAAGTCGTATGAAATTGTTTCATTTTGAATGAAATTTGTTTTGTAAGCTTTAATATTTTTGACATTTGCTTGTCCCCACTGTCTCTTGCTTGCAGATGCTGTTTATTACTCTACAAATGGTTTAACTAGAATTTAAATGTCATAGATTTACAGTGAACAGATGATATCAGGAAGTGATAAGTTTTTATGTTTAACATTTTGTGTAAACAGGTAATTTAAGATAATGTAGAAATGATCTACCTGAGTGGATGCTGACTGTATCCATCTATATGACAGATATATTTTATTGAACTCTCAGTATAACCCAAGCACACATACACTTCACGTCTCTCTTACATTTAGGGTGCTATGCACTAAAAATGAACTGACAAGTGAGCTGCACAAATCAGGCATTATTAGCGGAGTGGCAAAGAAAGGCAAGTTGGAGACTCCAATATGAATGCCTTTTGCAGGATTACAATTAACTCCATCCAGGATGAAACACAATAGGTGAGTGGGTAACCGCTAAAGCTGATTCTGTTAAGTTATGACCATCATGTTCCTTTATTCCAACTGAAATAAAAAAATATTATTTTAAATTCTAACCTGTGTCCAGCCTCATGAGCAGTTTCACTATTCAGAGTTTCTATGTGTCTGGAATTTATTTGGCAGCCGCTAATTGGAATATTTCTCTGATGGGGGCAAACAAATGTACAAAGTAGGAAAAAAAAGAGTATCTAACAAAGTTAATGTAAGACATCCCTTGGCCTATGTAGTTGGTAGGCAATACAATATTTAGCCATTGATTTACTGAACAGTATTCTGATGAACAAAATGAATACACCACTTTAGGGAACAACACATCCAGCTGAAAAAAATAAAACTGTTTTTCAATAACGCACATTTAATTTACTTTGTAGAGTTGTGCATTTAAAAATTGTATTAGTAAATACAAAAATCCTTACATTTCACTTAAAATAATTCCAATATTTATTATTATGACATAAAGTCATGATTAATAAAGACACTGAGGTGAGTATTATGCTATATCTCTTTCTTTATTTGCCTCAGCAGCAAAGAAGAGAATGCTTAAAAAATTTAACCAATAAGGATGCTCCTTACAAACTCCCCTCCCCTCCTCTATATATTGCACTGTTACAGGAAACACATCCTCTTTCTTTGAATAAAAAATATAACCGAAGAAAAATATCAAGTCCACACAAAAACCCAACATGAAAACCCAACATGAAAAAACTCAGCGTTGATAAAACAGGAACAGTGACGACTTTAATCCAATCTCCTGGGTACGTTGAAACACAGATACTCCAGAAGTGGCAAATGATACTCCTTAAGCTAGAAGAAAAAGGAAAAAATAAATACGTGTTATACCAGATATACAGGTAGGTCAAATAAATTCAACCGCAGTTGAGCATATACCTGTCATAAATACAACATGTACTTCATGTACTTCAACATGTAAAGTATCAGAAGTCATAACAACCACACAAGAATAACCGGGTGGGTAAATCACAGTCAGTAACCTGAAAAAATACATATAAAAAGGGTGGGAATAATAATCACCTCTGTGTCTTTACTAATAATGACTTTACGTCATATTAATAGTAAAATCTTGGAATTAATAAAGACACGGAGGCTCCTATTATGCTAGTTTAAAGCAGTGCAATAATGTTATCAGTAAAATGTTCAGGGGTCCTGAAGTAAAACTCCCGGAAAGTAGAGTCCCGTGGCCAATCAGCAGCCTTGAGAAGGTCTTCCAAACGACAACCCAAATAACAAGCTTTAGAGGCCATGGAGCCCCTAACAGAATGAGCACCAAACACGGAAGTATCAATACCAACTTCAGTCAACACCCACTTGACCCATCTGGCCAAGGAAGTAGTAGCATCTGGATGATGAGGATGCCAGAGAGCGAGGAATAATTCTGGATGAGAAGACACACGAAAATCCAATGTGCATAATTCGTATTCACGTAAGCAATGAACCGGACACAATAGAGGGTTCCGTGAAAAAACGGGATAGGAAACCGATGTAATGAAAGTTTTTGTACACCTGGAAATATTAAAAACAACACCGGCACGCGTGAAGGAACGAGAAGTTATGTCCAGAGCTCTGACGTCCAATACTCTTTTACAAGAAATAAGGCAAAAAAGCATCACCATATTAGCTGACAATTGCCGAAAAGACAACTCCGAATTATCAGGCCATCTCTCAAAAAGGTGTAAGACAATATTAACGTCCCATAAAGACAAATACCTTGGCAAGGGCGGTCTAGCTAAACAAATCCCTTTCAAAAGGCGACACACCAGTACCTGCTTACCAGCTGGAAAACCTTCAAAACTGCTATGGCCTGCCGAAATGGCTGACTGATAAACATTGATGGTCCGATAAGCACGCACGCTTTTGAATAAGAAAGTGAGGAAACGTAAAATAAGTGCTAGAGGTGCTGAAATGGGATCCACGTTTCGTTCCATGCACCAACCAGCCCATGTGTTCCAGGCATGATGGTATGCTCGTCTGGTGCCTGGGGCCCAAGCACCTTCCATGAGAGCCAAAGTTTCTGCCGGAATATCTGAGACAAACCAAGGTCCCCGGAGACCAACCAGGCTAGAAGTGGAAGCTGATCCCCGTCTAGTAAGGGATGATGAAATCCCAGTGGGTCACAAAGTAAGTCATGTCAAGCAGGAAGTAGTCAAGGAACTCATTTCGAGTAGTGTAGGGAACCACGGTTGCATGTCCCACCAAGGAGCCACCAGCACTATAGTCACTTGGTTCCTGCGTACATATACCAACGTCCAAGCAATCAGACAGAATGGGGGAAATTATATCTGGAGTGGTGCCGAAAATGGCCCGTCCATTCCAAGCCTCCATGTGTGCAAGCCACCAGCCCAATTCCTTTTGTGCCTCTAGTGACACCGGGACCATCTGATCATATATCAGTTCATATTGCAGGGCCCGAATCTTCACATGTTGGAGGGCACGGTAATATAATGGGCCAGGAAATATGGCCTGAATCGAGGCCGACAGAAGGCCGATGATGCAAGCTAAATGTCGAATAGAAATTTGTGGAAACCATAGGACTTTCCTGATTTCCTTCCAAATAGACTTCACCTGTGAGATGGCATGTTTTGAATGCCACTTTACCCCCTGTTTTAGTATGTGTCACTGTTTTAGTATGTGTCACTTTTTTATTATCTGACATAAGGCCTATTGCAGATTGTAAAACCTGTGACACTGATCTGGACATTGAACTGTCCAATAATGTATGAAACTCCTCAGAGTTCAATAGATCTGCAGAAGGGTCATCAGCCCTAAGGGATGGGGAAGCCCTGTGCTCAGGGGACATGTCAGGTGAAGTGGGAACATGGTGAGAATCCATGATAAACGGAGCAAATACCTGATGACAAAATGCAGCAAAAACGCCCAGCACAGATAAGCAAGTATTGAAGTCCCACTGTACCACACAAACAGAACAAAATCACATGAAAATTAAAGCAGTATGTAGTCAGGATGGAGAGCAGCAGCAGAATGCATGCAATCAGTGTAACACACTGTTAAGGAGCGGTTAAAATGGTCATGATCCCTAAACAAAATGCCTGTGTAATGGGCTACAGGAAAATGGCCGCCGCGATCGCAATTGCGCATGCTCGAAAGGCCGGATACCAAAAGACTACGGTAAAATGGCAGCCGTGCTTGTAGAACATGGGTCCAATGGCCATAGGATATGAAGAACACAATAAAATGGAGGAAAGGAAAAAAAGGACATAGGGATAAATACACCCAAATATAAGATTAATGTCCAATAACTGTAATAACTAAACACAGTAAAAATATTAAGCACAGTGATACAAAACTATGTAAAACAATGCTAAGCAAAATATATGAGTGTTAACTTTCTGAGGGAGCAGCAAAGAAAGAGGATGTGTTTCCTGTAACAGTGCAATATATAAAGGAGGGGAGAGGAGTTTGTAAGGAACATCCTTATTGGTTAAATGTTTTAAGCATTCTCTTCTTTGCTGCTGAGGGAAATAAAGAAAGAGATATAGCATAATAGGAGCCTCCGTGTCTTTATTAATCAAGTGCCACTCTGAATAAAACGAACTATAATAGGAATATGGAACTTATTTGAATATTGTTCCTCTTTATGTGAGATACATATGTAAAACACATTTTTATGCTGCTGAATTCTCTCTGTTCATTCTCTTATCACTTTCTGTCCTCTGTTCTTGCCTCCTCTCCAGTATTCCCATTGCATTTGCTGTTTTGTTGCATTGTTTATGATGGAATAAAAGTCTGATTGCTCAGTTTTATTATTGCTATTCATAGACTGAAAGTGATAAAGCAACCACAAGAGCAAAAGTGATAACCTCTGTCACACCATGGATACTCTCTGAGGACTGGTATTTGTAATAATCTGCATTGTTGCAGGTAATTATGTTTTTTAGCCCTATCACTCACGAGCTACCATTCATTTTTGAGATCCCCAGTAACTGCAAATAAAAGCATGTAATGTTTAGCTTGAATTGGCTAATAAAGGACATTTTTAAAAGGATGCTTGGTAGATATAAGAACAAATAAGGCTCCTGGGCCAGATGACATTCACACAAAGGGTATATGGGAATTCAGTGCAGTAATTACACTCTATTTTAGTTTACTAGCTCAGTCCCACATGCATGAAAGAAAGCATGTTTGAAATGACCAATAAACAATTTAGCCATGCTAAATCCACTTCCATCAGTGAGTTCAGTTAATGTAAAAATCAGTAAAGAATATGAAATGAAAAAAAAGAAAGAAGAAACAATTACAATTTAAATAACAGTAACTGAAAAGCTGAAGCATAGTTAATCCCTGTCCCAATAAAGCGATCCACACAGAATGAAATATCATATCCTGTAAATTTACCCTAAACTGGTGATAAATGTATTGTTAATTGTATGTAGACATTGTATGTGATACCTTATACTGCTAGATTACTGCATATACTCTTTTAATAATGAAAACTAATAAAGATGAATAAATCTTACAATTTAAATAACAATAAAAAGGTTTTTGCTCAAAACAAGGAAATAAAATTAATAAATTATCACTCTTAGGGCCACATTTATCAAGGCAAAACAGGCACCTTTTTTAAAGTGGTACATTTGGAGCAAACTGCCATAATGTTCCATTGGTTTCCATGGTTACTACCACTATTTAAGCACTTTTTTCTGAAATACCACCTATTTTGTCTTCATAAATACGGCCCTAAACAAAATAAATTTCTCCTTCATGTTCACAGTTTTCTCCCATGATTTGAGACTCCTTGTTATCCTGCTCAGGTTCTGCCTTTTTATTTATTTTCATTTTATATAACTAATTTATGCCACAAAGGAAGCTTGTCTGAAAAATGTAAGTACCTGTATGGAGATAATAATCATAATAAATGAATGTACTAATAACACAAGCAATATTTGAAATGGTATTTTTTTTACTTAGTGGCAACCATGTTACTTATATAAGACATGATCTTTGAAATTATTTATCATTAACATACTCATTACTCATGATTCTGATTATTAAAATACGGTTTAGTCAGGGTAAGGGGAGGTAAAGCAAACAACACTTGTTTGTCAGCCATTGTTTTATTATAAGTTACTTTACATTGATGTGCGAAAGGTTGTGGGAGCGTTGGGGTTGCTGACACACAGATATGAGCTCAAATTCCAATAAACCAGTCTCCCTTATTACATGTTTTCCATTAAGTAGACTTTTACAGAGGAATAGTAGATGCTAAGAGATTAGCTATGTTTTGCTAATTTAAATGTATGTTAATACTTATTCTTGAGGCAGTGCATTAAATGTAGCTCTTGATGCTGCTGCAAGAGTAGACTAAGAATCTATAGAAATTTACCATTTATGTTTACGTATTTTCAAATGTAATCACTTTATGCCATTCATTCTTTGTTTACACGTGCTATTACAAAGTTCATTGCTTGAAGCTTTTGTTTTTGTGTATTAACTTATTTTGTACATATCGCTTCTAAACAACGGTACACCGAAATAGGTTATAAATCTCAATTTCCACTAAGATATATTCTCTTGGTACCTACATTCTCCAAGCATTTAATATACTACAATCAAACATAAATATAATGAGATAATTTTAAATATTGGTGCAAAGTCATTTAATTGTCTGCATGTTTTAATTATGTAATTCAATAGTACAGGGTTTATACATGTAGCCCTGAATTTTGAAAGGAAACTTGGCTACCACCAAAATACACCCAAATTGAACTGAATTGAGACAAAATTCACCCAAAACATATTGAAAAGTAAAAAAAAAAAATACCCTAGAATATCCTTTCGTCCTTGCTAGAATTGACTCAAATTTCCTTAGACGGATTGACCCAAAATGCATGCACCGATTTCAAACATATTGTGATACAAAAAGTGACAGTGCGCTAAAGTGTCAAACCAAGGTGCAAAATACAGGATATGTATCAGAAATATGACTCACGTAAATGTGGTCTCACAGATGGTTACAAATGATTTCTTCAAGTTGTATACGTATCTCCAAACAAATAAAACAGATGTTAGAGCATATACAGTACAATTTTAATAAGAAACATAAAATATCTTACACTTAAAAACATGAACAGATGATCCAAGATATCAATCCTGACAGGAACAATCAAGCCCCAGGAAGGTGAGAAGAAGTAGTGCCAAGCAACGCGTTTCGCCCTTCTAGTGGGCTTCCTCAAGGCTAGGCATCTGTGAGACCACATTTACGTGAGTCATATTTCTGATACATATCCTGTATTTTACACCTTGGTTTGACACTTTAGCGCACTGTCACTTTTTGTATCACTATTGTTTTATGTATAAGGCACTTGGGGTAGTTGCCTGACAGATTTGCAGCTTGTGTAAAATAGGACAAGCGCCATTTAAACCTCTACACTTTTTTGCACATCGATTTCAAACATATGTCAAAAAGGTACTAGCTAATTAAATAAATAATATAATTATATACATTATTAAAATGAATAAATATATATGTTATAGTAATATATATATATATATATATATATATATAAAACAATAATATAAAATAAGTTCATAATAAAATACATATTAATATACATAACAAAATGTTAAATACATAACAAAATACTACATATAAATACACATATATAAATCAATAAAAATATTTCTTATACATAAATACAAAAAAGTACATAATTAAATACATATACATATATAACATAATACTTTATACTAGAATATATTACACATAATAAAGATAGTTCAAGAAAAGTATATACACATAAGCAAACAATATTTAATACACTGATATAACAATACTGGTGATGTCATGTCAGATATAGGATTGCAACACTGGTGATTGATCATTGTCAACAGCTGTTAGGATATTTGTACCAAACTACCATCATGTAATGTAATGTATAACAGATTACCATTTCATTTCCAAAGTGTGAATGTCAACATTGATTTGCAGCACACCCTGCTCCACTGCATGGGTTTGGCAGGGGTGTAACTAGATACCACTGGGTCATGATCGGAAAATTTCCACAGAACCCCACAACACATAATCACATAATACCATCAGTTCAATATACCTCTACTTTCCACAGTACCAGCTTTGTCCTCATACAATTTAGTGCAAGCAAAAAAGAAAATCATAGTGAAAATCGATGGTGCACTATCATTAAAATATAAACATAAAAAAAGTATTAAATATCACTCACACAAATAGTGCATTTTTGTAAATACATAAAAAAGGCAAGTTGCAAAACCACCCTCTTGAGATGGAAAGTATAGTTTCATTATGCAAAAATCTTTTTTTAGCACAGTCTGGTGAATTTCCATTCCCTGTGGAGCAAGACAGCACAGCACTCAACAGTGACATACTCTGAGCAAGACAGAGTATCCAAACACTTTAATAAAAGGGGGAATTACCATTTTGTCTCTCGTAAAGGATGAATAAATGATCCAATAAGTAATAGCCCTATTACATGACAGATTTTTGAAAAGGGGTTACACTATGAGTAGACATTACATATACACAGGAATTCACTTTTTAATAAAGAGGTTACTACGCAACAAAACCAGGCTAATATAATATGTTTCTTGCTGCATCTTATTTTTTAATGGTACTTGGCTTCAAATTAAACAAACTAACACACTATATGTGTTTAGAATATCCATTATGAGGTGTTGGGCTCTTATTTTATTACCATGCATTTCGGGGGGGGGGGGGGGGCATCCATGTAACCAACTGGTAATTTAGCAATTCTGATTATATATTCTTTCTTTTATCTGTATATTGTGAATTATGACTGTTTTTGATCCTCCAAATATAATATATAATTGTTATGTGTTTATCAAAACATATTATTGCAATGACAAGAGCTGAATATGATTATTATTATTATGCTAGTTGAGTACTATTACTTGAAACTATTGACAGTGCTCAGTTATATTATTTTGAGTTTTTATTACCCCCTCTTATTTATATTTTTCATTACTTTTGTTTTTTATCAGCTATTCATTACACAGGGTATTAAGCAATAGGTTTCTGTGGTAGTTCACTTCTAACTTTACTGATTAGGGTTAAACCCTTTTATAAAGCAAATCCAAATAGCTTTGACCGGCTCAAAAAAGCCCAAATAGGGTGAATAGTGAGTATAGTGGTATTTTACCTCCAGGTGCTGGAACACAAAAGGGTCTACTCAAAGCCCAGGATTCAGCAGAAAACAAACAAAGGGTGTGTCAGCAGTAATCATCCGGTAGGCAAATAAAGTAAGTCCAAATGAGGTTGCATGAAAGAAGAATCTTCTTTTAATGTAATCCAAAATATATAAAAGGCATCAGGCAGAGGGATAGAGGACAGGCAAAAAGACAAACGCTTAACGCGTTTCGCACCAGACGGCTTTTGATAAAGCACTGTCTGGTGCGAAACGCGTTAAGCGTTTGTCTTTTTGCCTGTCCTCTATCCCTCTGCCTGATGCCTTTTATATATTTTGGATTACATTAAAAGAAGATTCTTCTTTCATGCAACCTCATTTGGACTTACTTTATTTGCCTACCGGATGATTACTGCTGACACACCCTTTGTTTGTTTTCTGTTAAACCCTTTTATAGCTTATTTAATTCATGAAGTGAGTGTAAGTGGGCACGTTTTACCTGCCTACTTTAGCCTATGATTAAGTGTCCATGGACATGAAACATGGAAGGCTTCTGTCCTGAAAACTATGACATAGTGTAAGTGATCATTTGTTTTATCCCATAGAATGTGTCGGCAGATAAGAACCATTTGGCCCATCTAGTCTGCCCAATTTTTCTGAATTTTTTTTATTGCTACAATTAAAATAAGCATTCGTAACAAAGGTTTACATAGTTTGCAAGTGGTGCATACAAAACCCCCTCTCTCTACGCTAGCTTTTGTGTACGATTTTCACCTCTCCAGTTCACCATTTCTTGTTCAATGCTGATAAAAAAAAAATACACAGTATAGTGGGACCGAAATGTTTGGTGAGGTATTTCTCAATATTGCCCCAATGTTACAGTATTCTTTTTTGTAATTGGAGAAATAGTATTGAGATCTACAATAACATTGTAATAAATAAACGACACAATACCCATATTATGCTATATTTAATTTTGAAAATGTCTCTTGTGGTATTACTTTCAAATTCATTCATTCTTAAACATTTCTTTTCCCATGCCTTGTACTGTTTATGTTTATGAAAACCTAAGTTTTTATTTTTCTTATTGTTGCTATATAAAGAAACCTTCTTTAAGACACTTGCTGCCAAAATGTTCTTTAAGTTTGTAGCCTTATGAATAGTGTTGAGCGAACCCGAACCGCACATAAAGAAACCTTCTTTAAGACACTTGGTGCCAAAATGTTCTTTATGTTTGTAGCCTTATGAATAGTGTTGAGCGAACCCGAACCGCACTGTTCGGGTTCGTACCGAACATTACGGTGTCCGTGCCACGAGGTTCGGCTATAAACCGAAAGTCTTTAAACCGAAAGTCATTCGGTTTATAGACTTTCGGTTTATAGAATAGCCAATAGCATTACATGTATTGTATAAAACAAAAGTCTATAAACCGTATGTCTTTCGGTTTACAGACTTTCGGTTTATGGAATACATGTAATGCTATTGCTATTCTAAAAACCGAAATAGATTCCCCATTCATAAGAATAGTTCAATTGACCTATTTTTATGAATGGGGACTCTATTTCAGTTTATAGAATAGCAATAGCATTACATGTATTACATCTGAGAGTCAAATAGAACCGTCAAATACTGTGCTTACAGCGCACTTTGAAAAATTCTAATAGTTTTGGGTGCTAAATAGTACATTTGCGTCTTGCGGTGCACTTCATATCTGAGAGTCAAATAGAACCGTCAAATACTGTGCTTACAGTGCACTTTGAAAAATTCTAATAGTTTTGGGTGCTAAATAGTACATTTGCGTCTTGCGTTGCACTTCATATCTGAGAGTCAAATAGAACCATCAAATACTGTGCTTACAGCGCACTTTGAAAAATTCTGGCTACCTCCTCCTCCTCCAGCGCCACTTCCACCTACACCCCCACGGTCACCGCCTCCTCAACCTATGGGTCACTTAGTATAAACTGAAAGAGAATACCCTGCACTCCAAACCTCTCTCAAATGGATAATTCTGTTGATCCTCCTGGCAGCCTTGCTTTAGATTCGGATTTATGTTCTTCCAAAGCTAAAATCAAAGATTCCATCTAGTGCTATTTTATGGCTCAGCTGTATTTTTAATTTGTATGTATTTTATGTTATTTTAAGTTATTTCCCTATCCACATTTGCTTGCAGGGCACTTGTCCTACTCTTACCCACATTTTACTTCCTTTTGCAGCCCTCTAGCCCTTTCCATGACTTTTTTAGAGGCATTTTAGTGGCCAAAAGTTTGTGTCCCCATTGACTTCAATGGGGTTCGGGGTCAAGTTCAGGGTCAAGTTCGAGCACGGACCCGGACATTTTTTTCAAAGTTCGGTCGAACCTCTTGAACTCGAACATCCAGGTGACCGCTCAACTCTATTCATGATAAGGACCCTACAAAATGTTTAAATGACCATTTAATGACTTTTGAGTTTGTTAGAAGATAGCAAAAGAAGAGGTATTATCGCTAAACACAACTGTAATATTTTGTTTAACTAGTTTACTAGGATTCCCATATTGTACATTTTGCTAAAAATTCATAATAGCAAACCTCATCCTCCAGACAAACACATTATTAGTTATCAGCATATACTGATTTTCATCTACAAAAATATGTACAAGAAGCTTTTCCTTATATAAGAGACATGAAACATATTTTTTTAAGATTTAGGAAGCAAATAATGTTGATGTCTCATCTTTGTATTTAGTGATTTTCCTCGCAGCATACCACAGTCCCAGACGATTTTGGTGAGTTTATAGTACATATATATAAATATATTTTATGCTACATTATAATTAATTTTTCTTACCAACAGTTTTATTTACATTTGAATGGAACCCCCATTGATATTAGGTTCACCTCCAGTTGTGACAACATATATATATATGTGAGTGGGAGTTACAGTATTTAAACAGCAATCATGTTATTCTAAGTTATTCTCCTGTTTTTGGTACGCTTAGTTGTTGCTTAAAAGACCAGAGTCCCTTTTTGTCATTTTTGCTGTGAGTGTGTGTTTAATTGTAATTTCCCTCTTTCTCATTTAGTGTAATATTGTATATTGTATTTTCAAGGACAAGTTTTCTTTGATACCATATTTGTTTATTTTACACATGATTTAGTGTAAAAAAAGTATTAAAATATAGTAGAAAATATATGAGAAAAAAACACATTCACACTTTTACTTGTGAAATGTTTTACTTAGCTAATCCATGTAAAATAATAGCCAAAATAGATTTATTATTTTTGGCATTTACAACTAAAAATTCTTTGCTGTTTTCCAACTTTGAGCTTGCAACATTTTCAGTACTGACACTATGACCTCGGAAATTATCATACAAAACAGAACCCCCCACAAATGTAGATATTTTTGGAAAGTAGACAACCAGGGATATTTTAAATTAGGTATTTTGACATTTTCCTTGCTACTATTTTATCACCAAATGTCTTCCAAATATTTTTGCATTTTTTCACAATGACTCCATCTTAGATGAAAATTTAGAGAGGTAGCAATATGTTACTGGCAGGTAGCAATCAAATAATATGTGTTCGGTAGTGTCACCTTAGTTGAACCATACATTTTTGGGAGGGTAAAGAGTGATATATAACATTTCAGTTTTCAAACAACATTTCAGTTTACAAACTTGAAATTTTTATAGATTCCTTGGGACATCTACATTTTTGTTTTTAATTTTGACAGATCCCTTCTCTGGGTCCAGGGTCCATCTGTGACAGTTTTTAAGCAAATTGAAATCGCCCTATAATAGTGTATAGTTTTGAAAAGTAACTAACTTAAAATTTTATTTGGAATCTATATGTTTGACAGATTTATTTGGAAGGTACAGGACCAGATTTGTGACATGTAAATTTTTGTTTTGAAACTTGAATTTTTGAGGATTTCCTTTTCTTGGCCCAGAGGCCATATGATACAATGTTGTAGCCTATAAATTAAAATTCTCCCTTCAGAGTATATATTTGTGAAAAGTAACTAACCTGAAATAAAAGTAAAGTAAAATGTATGGAAACAGTGTGAAACAAGGTTAAATCAAGTTATTTTGCATTCTTTTTGATACTGCTGAAAATGATTTACTGATATTTGTAAGAGGCATGCTATTTCTTAACCAGTTACCAATACAGAGGCCAGTCATTACAGTGATGCGTCACATATTTTCTCTTTTTTGTAGCCGAATCTGCACCCGTTCTGTTGGTACTGTTTTGGGCATTCTAAATGGAATATGTTTGGCTGCCAGAAGCATTTTCTAGAGTTGTATGCCTCTGTTCATCTTGAAATAATAGCTATGATATTACATGGCGCCAATAATCTGCATTTATTTCTAGGGTGGACCTGTCTGTAGTGTGCAAAATCAATGCGTGTGGCTATATGCAACATGTAGATTGCAACTTTTGCTCCACAATTTGGTCTTTCTCATTATCAGGTATGTCTAGAGCAGCAGCCATGTGTATGCTGTAATTAGTCATGCAGACAGATTTGTTGATGGTTCTGGATTTTCCATGGACCTAGACTGACACAGTAGTATTATCGTGTATATGTTTGAAAATGTATTTTTTGTTTAAATACAGCTAGCTGCATTGTGAAACGTGCATGGTTCTTGCAAATTGCCCAAAAAAATATAAACTGTGTAGAAGGTCACATCGTGCAAGAGTCAGTAAATAAATATACCTGACAGTGCTTAGGGTGACGTGCAGCACAAACAGCGTCGTCGGCTGTAGACAAATAGTAAGGAGTAAGGAATTCAGCAAGCAAGTATGCGCACCTTTTCAACCCTTTTTCAGTAAATCCAAAAGAAGTCCAAAACCGGAGTTTTGTATAAAGCCATAAAAAGCTAAGTTTATTGATAGAAGATTAAAATCATAGTTGGAGAGATACAATCTCACGCGTTTCGCCACACGGCTTAATCATAGACATATACCTCAAACAGGGAATCTGTTTAAAAAGGGTAGTGGAGGTACTTCCCACAACCTGTATTGGTTCAGGTTAGACCTAACCACACCCGTTAAAAACAGCAAAAAACAATTATAGTAATGAACAGCCTTAAAGTGGCGAAATGTATATCAAAAAGGCAGTTGAACTAATAAAAGCATAAATGTCAGACTTTATAGAAAATATTAGTTGAATATTAATCCAATAAGTTTAAATTTTCTAAGTCTTTTATTTGATATCTGATCTGGGAGAGGGAAATGGGAGAGGGATTTCCTTCTCCCAGATCAGATATCAAATTCCACTAGATTCAAGGAATGAACTTCTCTATACACCTCATTTAGAGAGGTGATCCAGTTTCTTATTTGAATAATGATATTTATGTATGTTTGCCATTTCTCTAGGCTTGGTATCCCTACTTCTTTTTTTGTTGAATTAATTAGTTCTAGACAGTTTGTTATCATTTTCTTTCAAGTTCTTTTCTACCATTAATATGTTTAATCTATGTATTGATTCAGAATGACTGTATATGTAGTATCTAGTCAAATAGCCTTTAATACGTAGATAGGAGAAGATTTCCTGACTGGGTAGGTTTCTTTCTCTGTTTATTTGCTAAAATGATTTAATTGTGGGTGAGTTATACATATCTTTGATCCTCTCACTGCCTTCCATCAACCACTTTTTTAGGTTCAAGTCCCTTACGTTTGCTGTTAATATAGTTAGTGGTAGGATTTCTATAATTCTTACTTATTTTAAGTTTTTTTTTTACATTTCTCCCAATTATTCACAAGATCACTCAGAATAATTGATCAATGACTTGGATAGATTCAACTTGTATCCAGAGTTGTCCTCTATCGCTATCAATGCCTCTTTAATGGACACCTCTGGCTCTGTTAGAGATAAAATAGTATTGTTTGCATACATACATTCTTTGCTTTAAGAGTTCTTACTTCTTTTTCCTCCTATTTTACTTAGTTCTTATATTGATCGCTAATAATTCTGCTGACACTATATACAGAAGGGGTGAGAATGGGCATCCCTGTCGGGTGCCATTTTGCATCTCAAACCAGTTTTAGAAGCAAAGTTGGTCTGTAGCTTTCTCTGGATCTTTCCCATCTTTATATATGGGCACGATGTTTGCCTGCATAATTTTTTCTCCATTATTAATATCATTAAATGTTGAGGTCGGTTCTTTTGAGAGACATGGTTTCAGAACCTTAAAGAATAGACTACCAAATCGATAAGGTCCTGGGGATTTGCCTGTTTTAAAATTCTCTATCACCCGGAGCACATCCCTTTCTTCAATTGGATTGTTCAAATTTTATCTTAGGATGCTCGGGATGGTAGAGAATTTTTTTACCAAAAAATATTTCTCCATATCTAGTTGTTTGTCATTTCCTTCTATAATATAGTTTCCTATAGAAATTTTCAAAAGCGTAGCCAATACCTTTAGGGGTCAAAATCAACTCTCCATTTTCTCTTATTATAGTTATAAATCTATTTGACTTTTCTTTATTTAATCTTTTATTTTATCTGCTCTATTTCCTCTGTAGAACCATGATCTTTTCAAGGGTTCCATTTGTTTATTCGTGTTTTTCGTGAGGACTTATCTGATTTTATATATGATTAACCTTCTCTGTTGTGTCAACTGTGGGATTTGCTGTATTCTCATCTGTCAATTCTGTTAATTTTATGTATAACTCTGCTAATGTTTGGTCCCCTTTCTCTTGTATTCTGTTCCCATCTTAAATAAATACCCTCTAATTACCCTCTTAAAAGCGCACCACGTATCAGTATCTGACACCTCTTTATTCCTATTTTCCTGAAAGTACTATTTTGTCCATCCTTCTAGATTTTATAAGTTATTCTTATTTTTAAGCAGATTGTCATTTAGCCTCAATTCCTTTCTCAGTGATTTAAAGGAGTCTTTTTATATAAAGTACTACTGTGTTATGGTCTGACCAGACCACTTCCTTTATAAAGATGTTATCTACCCTTTTTGTCACAGCTACCCCTCCCAGAATCAGGTAAATCCTTGAATAGGTTGTATGCATTTTAGAAAAACATTTATAATCTTTATCACCTGGATGAAAGATTCTCCACAGATCTAGGAGCGCATTGTTCTTGAATAATTCCCCCAGACTTTTAGCATTTGCCAAGACTGATCTATTACTACAGCCTGCTCTTTTTCTGCTTCTGTCCCATTCAGGGTCCACCAAGCAGTTAAAATCCCCTATGTCTTTGATTTGGGGCATAGATGTTCACTAGGGTGTATACAATGTTCACTAGGGAAGATTATTACAAATCTTCCCTCTACATCTATATATTTATTTTTTAACTTGTACGGACAGATTTTTTGCAAACATTATAGCCACCCCTCTTTTCTTCTTGTTTTCTCAAGGAGAAATCTCTGGTCTTAAATCTAGTACTGTCCTCCACCGTCCAATGTGTATCCTGGATTCCACAGATTTGTACTCGTTCTATTTTTAGATGGTTTTTTAAAATAGAGAGCTTAAAGGGAGTATTAACTCCCTGCGCATTTATTGTTACAATTCTTATCCTACTTTTTCTCTCTTTGTTTACTTATTGTTCTTCCTGCATTGCACACATAACTAACATTACAATACATTACATTAATCACAAATATCCAAATTCCACTCTTCTTCTGGGGAGGGATGATACATCTCCAGGTGTTGGTTATTGTTATCTCATCAATACCAGCCTACTTTACTGGGTGGCCCCTGGCATATCTTATGTCCTGCTTTCTGAGAACACTTGCGAAAGGTGCAAATTGTCTCCTCAGTTTTCTGGTATAGAAGCAAAGGTCTGCAAAAAAAATGTATTTGATCGTATGATGAATTTATCAGATCTTTCTCCATTATTGCTTACATTAAAGTTGTCTTGTATTGATATGAGTGGAAACATACCACTATGTCTCTCTTGGGGCTTTCTGTGCTCTTTGGAGCCTTTTGGATGAATTAAATTATTTGTCTGGTGGGATCCGCAGAAATTTGATTAAATCCTTCAAATAGTCCCCCAATTTTGGGGGGGATTCCCCCCCCCCTAATTATTAGGTTGCATATCCTTGGCCTGTCCTCCAGATCCCACATCTTCATCTCCAAAAACTCTAATTTTTTTCCAATTTGTTAGCCTAATCTGCTTGTTAGTTCGACTGTAGCATTATTGTCTCTATCTTTTCTTCAGTTCTCTTCATTCTTTTGCATAATTTCATTAGATCTGTTTTTATATCCATCTTTAGTTCAAGTATTGTTTTATGCATTTCTTCTTTTATTTTCTGCCACTGGAACGCCAACGCTTGATTAAGGTTTTCTGTGGATATTCCTATTGGTTCCATACTCGGTGTTCCTGTCTGTCCTTTCTCAGTTTACAACAATCTTTCCAGAGTCTGAGAGTCTATTGATTCTCTAAAATGTTTTGCTCTTTCTTGTTTCTCTGCCTGAGAAGAGACAAAGTTTGAAAGGTGCTTTTCTGTTTTACCTTCTAGTTTACTATTGTTGTTTCTTCTTGTTGTCATGGCCTTCCCTTCCTCAATCCCTCATGAGTGAGCTCTTACTTCTGGGTGACAGGTAGTTAACTTGCTACCTTGCTAAGACTAGTCTGTGCTGAAGTCATATGCCTCATCCTTTAAGCTTTACATTTAATTTATAACATACAATATAAAAGGGAGGGAGGGAGGATACCAAAAAATACCTTCTAGTCTAAAATAAAGTGGATTATGAAAAAGCATTGCCCAGTTTTACTGGGGGATAGTGTTTTAGGTAAACACATCCCTGATAACACTCACATATTTTATTGTAAGGCTAGAAATGGATATAGTTTATCGATTTCAATATGTTGGAAGACCAATTAATACTGAAACTTTTGGGAAATGCTCGGAAGCGCTCCACCAAACATGCACTCCCACTACACTATTTAAACAGCCTTACTTTTGATCGAAAAAAAAGTTATTTATGGGTATTAAACAAGTAATTTCGAACTGGAGGGGTGGAAATTGTACACCAAAACTAGCCCAAAGAGAGGGTTATAGGTTCCATGGCTTACAAACTATATTTTTGTAATATAAAATTATATATCCTATAGAAAACCTCCGGGACAGAGGGTATATACCCAAGGGTACTTAGAGAGACAATTACAATTTCTGGTCATACCATTCTTTTTGATCTTTAGGGATTCTTTCAGTTCAGGTATATACCAATACCTGGTTTACCAAGGCAGATGTGGTGGCAATATTTAAAAATGGGATCAAAATCTCAGCTGGGCAGTTACAGACCAGCTTGACATCTGTAGTGGGGAAATTATTTGAAGGATTGATAAAGGTATACATTCAAGAATGCATACTGAATTAGAATATAATTAGCAGACGTCAACATGGATTTTCAGGTCTTGTGAAATCAACTTAACCCCTTAACGCATAAGGATGTATATATACATCCTGAAAAGCATGATCCTTGAGGACCACGGGGACGTATATATACGTCCTTAGATTTCATGTAGTGTTGCGCTCCTTAGCGCAACGCTTCATGTCTGCAGATATTCCCAGAGGCTGCTTCGGATCCCCCCCGCACTCATATGATCATTGCGAATATAGAAAGCTAATCACTGCCTATGTGTGTGAAGTGTTGCATTGAGGCATCATGCAACACCTTCTGTGCCCCCCTGGGCACCGCGATCACCCAGCGGGTGGGTGCTGTATTGCAGTATGCCCAGCACAGAGCGACGGCGGATAGAAAAAAAAAATATCTTCCATCGCTCCGAAACCGTTGCTTGACTGCCCCTAGAGGCAGTGATCAATATTACAGTTTGAAAGAAAAAAAAATTAATAAAATAAATAACTAAATGCTAAAAGCTTGAAATAAATAACTAAAAGCTAACCCTAAATCTACTAAACCTAAGCTTAGGGTCATAATTAGGGTTATAATTGAGGTTAAAGGGGGGTTCGGGTGAGTATAAGGGTTAGCTTAAGGGGTGGGGGTAGTTTTAGGGTTAGGGTAAATTTAGGGTTGGGGTAAATTTAGGGTTGGGGTAAAAAGGGCACTGTAGAAGAAAATGGTTAGAAAAAAACCCACTAATATTGTTTATTGCCCTATTAGTTGAAATATAGCATAGACAAACATGGAAACATTGGTATTTCTAAACAAATATTAGAAATATATAGACATGGTCTTTTTTACCATTTGTCATTGTTTAAAAAAAAGTGTTATTTATGGCATATATTCATCATATTTTATATTTTAATAGTAAATTATATCATATGATATGATAGATTGAGGGGTGGTAGTTGATGTGATCTATTTAGACTTTGCTAAAGCATTTGATCCACACAAAAGGTTACTCTACAAATTGAGAAAATTAGGGTTAGGGCAAATGTATGTTTTTGGATTGAAAATTGGCTAAAAATGCAAAGTTGTTATAAATGGAAAATTCTTAAACTGGACCAATGCATTGACTGAAGTACCTCAGGGTTCTATTGCATTGAGAGCCATGTGTCAGTGTTTGCTGATGACACAAAATGAGGTAAGGTAATAAAGTCTAACCTTAATGTTTCTTCTTTGCAGGAAGATTCAGACAAAGTGGGGGACTGGTAACTCAAATTAGGTTCAATAAAGACAAATGTAAAGTTATGCATTATAGAAATAATAATAACAATGCAACATATATTTTTAATGGTACCCTGAGGAAAACTACTAATGAAAAGCACTTATGAATAAAGATAGACAACAGACTTGGCAAGTGTGCAATGCCAGTCAGCAGCTGCAAGGACCAATATGATATTGGCATATACAAAACAAGGTGTTGATTCACAGGAGGAAAAGACCATCTTACCGCTTTACAAATGAATGGTAAGACGTCTCCTTGAATTCCTTGCACCAGTCCTTAAAAAAATATTATGGAACTAAAACAGTGCTAATGAGGGCTACAGAATTAATAAGAGGATTGGAGGATCTTAGTTGGGAAGAGATACTAAAAAATGTCATTCATATATTTTAGGGAAATGGTGTGTTAGAGGGAATTTGATAATGTTAAATTAATTTTGAGCAGGGCCAATATAATGAGCTCTCCAGTGACCTATTCATCAACAGAAATGTACAAAGAACAAGAGGTCATCCCTTGAGACTGGATAAGCAAAGATTTCATAGACAACAAGGGAAGGGATTCTTACTGTAAGGGAAACAAGAGAGCTGCTATGAAATGTGATGCCTTCTAAAGGGTCTGGGTATTTCTTTTATACTAAACATTAATATTTGATAGTTTCTTGATTCAAAGAGTAATCTGATTGCCTTTTGAAGTCAAGAAGGAAATTTAGGGGTCATTTATGATCAAATGCATGAATGATAGGTTGAAGAGTTGAACTTAATGGACTTAGGTCTTTTTTTCAACCTAAATTACTATGTCACAATGTAAATGTAGTATAGATACAAGCACGTAGTGTATAACATTGTTTTTCCCCCTGCAATATATGGGTTCAAATAAACTGGCTACTGTGTTTCTACTTGCTATCACTTCTCCCTGTTTGGAAATTATGTGATATTTTGTTTCCTTTATCTTTTCTCTTTTCTCTTTTTTTGTTTTACAGTGTTATTACTGTTAAAGTTTGATATTGAGACTAAGACCAAATTATTTTTAAACTTAGACTCAAAAACAGGTACTGTCATTCATTTAATTAATTTGTTTAGTGAATAGAAATGTTTTATGCATTCTGTGGAGATCAAGGTTGAGGTCAAGGTGGAGGTCAGATTTTTGCAAAGTTGGTCCTAACTCACCCCCCTTAAGACGAATTTTAGTGAATAGACCCAAAGATGTCAAAGTAAATCAGGGTCAGATAGTGAAAAAAAAAAATAGTAACATACGTGAAAAAATTATACAGAGCTAGACATGGTGATAACTAACTCCATTTAAAGATAACAATGACTGAGCAAATACAGGTATACAAAGATTTATAAATGACCCACAGGTGTGGATCCCAACAACAAGCATCACTTAATTCATAGTAGGATCCAGCGCAAAACCTGGAAGTCTGAAAGATGTTTTCATCCTGGAATCAAACACAGCCAGGTTTTGTAAACATATCTGCTCACAACAATGAAACCTGTACAATTTTAATCCTTTCAAATTATACATGGAAAATACATTTTTGATGAAGTAAAATGTATGACTGCATTTATGCAATAGTAATTTCATTTTTTTTCATTTTGTGATCTGCTCTAATGCTGTGTGAAAAATGTTCCATGTTGTTAAATGGTTACTGTCACCATTTTATTGTGACATTTATTTTGTTTCTCACTGATAATTGCATGGATCCCAAGCGGGGCTCAGATGAAGGAAATAGTAGAAGAAAGGTAGTAATGGTTTTGTGTTGTACTAATTCATGCAACCACTAATTGTCAGAGTTTAGACATTACTTGGGCAAATCATACAAACATAATGACACTACTTGCCACCAGTGACATTTCAAAGGCCTTGCATATTTCCTGGTGTCCAAGTATTTGTTACCTTTCAAACTGATAAGGAAACTATTGTCTAATGCTTGTTATATGGTTACCATTTTCTTGTGACAATTGTTTTTTTCACTGACAATTGCAATTTTAATACCTATATAGTGGAAATTTGCACTGTGGGAATAGTGGCCAAGTAATCATTAGATTTTAAAGCGCCACTGTTGAGGTTATTCCTTAATAATGTTAATAAAATGTTTAAATGAACACGTTGCATTCAAATGGGATTCTATACCAGAATTACAAACTGGTCCTATGAGAACCTATGGAATCTATGTGTTACTTCCCATAAACAGTTCTATAAAGCCCTGTTAATCCTTAATAAGTCAGAAAACAGATTCTGACTGTCAAGACCATTATGTATTCCTTGACCATTAAATTTTTTGTGTAAATGCATAAATCCACTAGAAATGCTGTGTACTAAATAGAGGCATTACGACAGGATGGACTTTCATGTAAGATATACATGGGAATGAGTTATAGATCTTGGTGAACTATATACATTTTCAGCATAAGAAGAGCTTTCTTTAGATACCATAATTTTGATCATATCATTTGATTTATTATAAAAAATTAAAAAAATAGTTTTTACATTAAAAATATTTTACAAATCTAACAGTGTAAATAAAAAATCTTGTTCTAACCCTAACTAATAATTTAGGACTAATTTAGCTTTTTTCTAGAGGCACTCTAGCAACAAAAACAGAAGTTATCATGGATAACATCCCAAACAGGGCGGAGCCATATTGTAAGGGTATGCTGCCTTCCAATATGCCACCCAGGATCACTCTGGGGAGTGATCGCAGAACCCTGTGGGTCCAAATATTGGAGTTGCTGGATGCCTCAATATCAAGAAATTATAGCAACACTGGCTAAGCATAGGCAGTGACCATTGATCGCCGCCTATGCATGTTTCAGTGCAGGATGTACCAGGTGTCACTGTGACATGACTGCACCTGCGGGTTCTCTCAACCGGTTTTACAGAAGAAATCCCCCAAATTTTGGTCTCAAATGTCTTATACTAGGAAAATACTATAGTTATACTCAGTCTCCTGGCTAAACTTCTGGATACTTACTTTAAATACTATTTAGGTGCCAATACCCATTTATCAAACATATAACAAGAAGGATGATAGCTGATTTTGGTTTCTAGTAACACATAATGTACCTTGTTTCATGCAATAATCCACTTGTTCCATACTCCTATTTTTTCTTCTTCAAGTTTTCATAGGCACATGCGAGAATGCATGACACTCAATACACGTAAATCACATCACTAAATATGTCTTACATAAAATACTAATAAAAAAGTTACTGTAAACTTCCAGTACTCTATATTACAAAGGAGATTTGTATACCACTGGAAATTTAGGAGGGGTTAAAACCATCCAATAAAGTAGGGCTATAACAGTGAAAGAAACATATACTGACAATGTATGAAATCATGTAAAAATCAATTTTTTTCTACAGATCTACTGCACCTGCTCTTGCTGCTTTGGATTTCAAGAAAAATCTCGCTGAAAGGAATTTTGGCAATTAAGGCTCTTTGTTCTGTTTTGTTTTCAAGTGATAGGATGCATTTTGACATTTTCCAAATGAGACAGGAAATTATTTTGAAACAAATTGTTTTATTTGTTCATGAGATTGAGCTTTTCCAGAAAGCCAGCAGTAAAAGTTTGCTAGTTAAGGCAGAAAGTGATAATTCAACTTCTATTACAGGGCTTGTAACTTTAATCATGCTAAAGGGAGGAGCGTAAGAAATAAAAAGGTCATCAATCTTTAACTCTGTTTTCAATCATTTGTTTTAATATGTACTATTCTTGAATGCTCTACATTATGTTATCAGTGTGTATACAGTACATAAGGTCATCTAGCATAAATAATACATGCTTTCATTTACACACAGACAGGTATTAAACATTACATTTTCTGTTTACTATGAAAAATGTGAATAATTGTGTAACAGCTATATATGTGTATTAATGTACATTTGTATTTAAAAGACCAGTAGTGCCTTATTATAAATGTATTTTTAAACTGGAAAGAGTTTAAAGACACAAAAATGGCAAAAATGAGATTGAAAATGGCAGAGAAACATAAAAGGAAACAAACATGATATTTGAATGAATACCTGCAGTTGGATTGGATTAATGGTGTTCTAAAACTACAACCTACTACAGTACATCTTGAACTCAAATTATTGTCACTGCCCAGAAAATGCATGACTAAGAATAAATTAGTGTCTACTGTTTTCCATACAACAGAGATTTCCTGGTATAATTAAAAATAATATCTGTAACTTTTACAGTACATATACATTAAATCTTCTCTAAACGGACTCTCTTATTGCTTCATTTCTACTGAACTCTGTGCTGCATTTAAGTTGAAGCAAATCTGTCTCTTCAAGATAAAACTTTAAAACAATTGCTCTTCCGCCGAAAAAAAAAAAGTAATAACTTGCAACACATATCACTTGGCCTCAAGCACTGCTAACAGGGCACATCAAACAGCAAGGCCAAATTTTACTATGGTAAGTCAACCACAGTAACTGAGTGGCTAATTAATTAGCTTTAAAAGAGTTATTCATTAAATATGGAATTCTGCATTCACTCTAGAATCAGAAATACCAATATAAAATGAACATATACTAAAATAGTTTTGGACAAATTTTATAATCTCCTTGATTAAAATGAGACACTCAGTGAAACCTGTGACTGGCTAAAATGAAAATGTCACATATGTACCTATCTATCTATCTATCTATCTATCTAATTATTTATCTTCAAAACAAGGTTTATTAACCTGATTATAAACACATAAAAATGATATAATATACAAAAGTGGAATACATTTTAACAATTTATAGTTAAGAAATTTAATCAGTAGTTTTAATATTATATTCTGAGTTACCACAATCTTCTCAAATCTTATCTATTCACTATTTCAATCATTCTTAGATATCCACTATCAAATTGACATTAATTATATGATCATACATTTACAATAAGTGCTAGAAATAAACAGTTGCAGTTACTAACATTTTTCCTTTAGTCTTTTTTTTCCCAACAAAGTCCTAAAGGAATGTCCAGTGTAAAAAATATATAACTTGTAATAGATCAATTATTTATATGAGGCAAGAATATAACACAAGAATACATATGTATTTATTTTATGGTGGGAGACTGGTATAGATTTCTTGGAGATGATGAACTTGTTAAAAACCACAGTAAGTCCCAAGTGAAAAAGAAACTGTTAAATAATGTGATCTAATAACATATTTTCAAAAAACCTCCTATGGATTTCTCTAACCACATCATATGGAACTGTGCAGAAGAGAATGGACATGGAATAATTAGAACAGACATATTATACTATTCCACATTAACGTATTCCTATTTGATGTAGCCACTTTAATTAGGGAGTTTTCCATCTTTTGTCACTGATATAATTCACAAAAGGTCCATGTGATTCGTTTGATTTACCACACTTTACTTTGTAAAGTGTTTATTTTGGCTTCATGCTTTTCCCCTAATTTATGTTCACAAAGGTAGGTTTACAAAATTACGATGTAAACTAAATATGGGCTCTTGGAGAAAATTCATTAAATTATGCAGTGGCTATGTTGTTTTGTCTGAAAAGTAGTTATACAATCTAGATATAGGCATGAAGACGGATACATTGAACTGAATCAAATACTACATCCAAACATTTTAAACACCCAGGATTTGATTTCCCACAAGGCAAGCCAGGTACTTTTATTCAAGGGCAATTGATTTTATTCACCCTATGTTTTAAAAGCTATTTGAATAAATTCCAAGAAATTGTCTTTTGATTTAGGTTTTGTGTGCTACTTAATTTCTTTCTTAGCTTAGTGATTCGCTCTTTAGAATAACAGTCAAGTCTAATTTACAATAAAATACATGAAATTCAAGGTAATATTTGTGTAAAATGTTCATTTCTGGTGTTCTGTTTAGCAATCACAGGTTTGTTCAGTTATGGGGTCTATTCATGAAGCACACAAATTTTTTTATTTTTATTTACAAAATTGAAAAAAGACATACAATCATGGCCTTTTAGAATACAGCTGTTTGAACACATAAAAATTTTCTTTCCATGATACACTTAATAACAACGACCTTACAAACGTATAAAAAGACACACGCCAGGCTTGGGGACTCCCGCCCCTTCTTATAAGTTCAAGAGATACATATGTGAACATATATATGACCACGCCGATCATTTATACAAATCCCAGTCCTACTTTCAGTTTTCCCTTCATCTAGTTTCCCCACTTTTAACTCTTTATCTAACTTTTCGATATCCTTTAGTTTTTTTCTTTAAACTCTTCTACCATCTCTTTAATTCTTTCCATGATCTAATGAGTAGTGCTCATTTTTATTAACCAGGGATCCCAGATGTTATAGAACATCTTTTGTTTATATCTGGCAGTATAGTACCCTTTCTCCATCTGGCATTGGAGGTCTATTTGGTTTAGAACTTTTGACCAATTGACCGTTTCTTGGCTTTTCCAATGTCGAAGCACACAAATTTAGTTCAATTCATGTCAATTTTATGATGAGAATTGCTCCACAACATAGCTATTCGTGTACCAGAGAATTTCACTTGTATTGCACTGAATTGACAGGAATCAAACCGGCTGGTAACGTCGTAATTCTCACCTGCCTAACTGACCAAAATTGAAAAAAAATGCAACAAAACAACAAAAACATTGCCTCAAACACCCCCTTTTTCATAGTTCAATGACTCAATTAGACAGTAGGGCCAAAATAAATAAATTAATAATAAATTATATTATTATCAAAAAAATATTAAAAATGCATAAATATACATGCATTTGATATATTATAATTATATTTATACTATGTTATAATATTTATATTATATGTATGTTATAAAATTCTGTGTAATATAAAAATATATATTATGTAATAATAATCAGTACAGTGCAATACTATTAGGCAGGTGTGGATAAAATGTTGTAAAGTAAGAATTCTTGCAAAGATTTACATGTAAATAGTTTATTTTTTTTTACCAATTTATCAAATGCAAAGTGAGTGAACAGAAAACAAATCTAAATCAAGTCAATATTTGGTCTGAGCACCCTTTGTCTTCAAAATAACCACAGTTCTTCTGGGGAGTTAGGCAGTCTCCGTTGCATCTCTCTCTCTTTATCTAATCCCAGACACACTTGATGATTGGTCATTTTAGGAGTCTTTGTTCTTTTTGCTGAAAATAGTACTTAATGTCAGAGGTATAGCTTTTTGGCCACAAGTCTCCCATAAAGACTACTTCTGACCAGACGTTTCTAGACAGTGGATGGGTGCACCAGGGTCCCATTGTTTTCTGCCAATTCTGAACTGATGGCACTGCTGGACATCTTCCAATTGCGAAGTTGTAAGGTGATGCCCTCCACATCTTTGGATAAATCTACCTAAAAAGCACTGCTTAAAAAAATGATGCACCTAAGATGTCCATCTTCAGTGGAGAATGGACGCAGATTGAAATAACAGCTCATTAGTGTTGGGATTTTAAATGCCAAAGGAGGTATCTGATTGGTCAGTTGGTAGCCTACTTGGTTCTAGCCATTGCTGGCTTTCATAATGTTTTTACCACACTGTTAACTGCTTTAGCAGCTAGTATTGAGTATCGAATTGCTGTTAATTTATCGCTAATGACAGATTTTCACTTAACGGGAGCCATAGGATCAACCCCAATGTGTCTTGCATCTGATGCACTCCTTGGCCAATGACTGAATCATTCTTTGTGCTTCTTCAAAGCTTATACGGCATATATGGAAACTATTGACTTGAAATTTCTACCTGGGAGAAATTGTGCTGATGGTGTATATATACCTTGTATATTGTTGCTCTGCTCAGTCTTGTCATGATGTAAGACTGTTGACATTAACTTCAACAACCTCACCTTAGCTGTCACCTACCTTGCTTCTCCTCCTGATCCGCCGCCATCGCGGATCAGGAGGACGCCATCCCGTCGGCTGGGGCTCAGAGTGAGAGCCCCAGCATCCCTCAACACAGGTGAATAAAATCAATATATAATGTTTTCTAGAAATTATTAAAGTAGAAGGAGGAGTGCCCTTCTGGAAAGCTGTGATCTTGTAGGGGAGTATTATTTGTCTGTTATTATTTGACATTATTTACAGTGGAGTGTGATACCACTTTGTGCTTTTCTGTATGAAATTAAGCACCTAGCCACACAGACTGCATTTAAAAACATTTGTGAAGAAAATGAAGAACTCAGTGAATGCTACCTTTGCAATAAGTCAGTTATAAAATTTCATCAAGGCTAGATATTTCACAATCAACTGTAAGTGGTTTTATTAGTAGTGAAAGCATTTAATAACAGTAGTACTGAGGTGCATGGTGCATATACTTGCATCAACATTATGCTGATTCCATAGCGGAAGAGTTCCATAGTTCCATTGAGATTAATATCAGCACAAAAAGTGTGCAATGAGAGGTTCATGGAACACGCAGCTGTATCAAGCTTCACATCACCAAGTACTCTGAAGCAGTGAAAATGTGTTCTGTGGTGTCTTCACTGTTTGGCAGTCTGATTAGCAAGTCTGGGTTGGTGAATGCCAGGAGAACATTACCTGCATTGTGCCAGTTGTAAAGTATGGTGGAGGAGGGATAAAGGCATGGGACTGTTTCTCAGAAATTATGCTAGGCCTCTTACTTCTAGTGAAAGGGAAATCTTAATGCTTCAGCATACAAACATGCTTTGGAACATGCTATGCTTCTGTGGTATAAACGTGTTATACCACAGTTAGTTTCATATATCACTTCTCTGAATTTCATATATATTTGTAACATACTGGAAATTTAAATCAGGTTCAAAGAACATTCTGACAAATTCCTTTAGGTGCACACATCATCCAGTCAAACAGTGCAATCTAAGCAGGTCTAGCGCTTTCTTGAAATATCTTAGATAATCTATTGCACAAACTGCCTCAGGAAAGGGACAAAGGGGGAGCTAAATGTAAAGTTACACCATAAAATGAATACAGTTTAAACAAGGAGAAGAAAACAAGCCAGAGAGAAAATGGGGGAGATACCATGAAATTGGTTTTACAACATAGTTTACATCTTTTTACAAAATTTTTGCACATTAACACGTTGTTTAACATTCAGAATACTAAATGCATTTTTAATTTGAAAATCTACTTGAATTTCAATGATAGTGATAGAAGCTTCTATTTCTACTCAACTGATGTATACATATATTTAAAATAGTTGAAATAATATGCTTACTTTAGTTTTTGCGTTTCCTCATGTCTAAAAATAATATGTAATGAAACTGCTTTACTTTTAACATATTATGTATTTGAGAATCCTTTGTTCTTTGCTCTCCTTTTGTCCATGTCTCAGCAAAGTCTCTGAAATTCTGCACTAAATCTGTGGTGTAAGTTAAGAATGTTATGGTAGTCTCTCAGCATCACATTTTGTTACTGTATCTTTGACAAGTACTTTAGAGTTTGTAATGACCTAGATTAGAATTTGTCTTTGCTATGCTGTAATCTCCAAAAAGGTTTAAGGAACAGAGTGATCACTTCACTTCCAGCAAAGCTGTATTTCAGTAAAACTCTTCTGAGAACCCTTCAACACTAAATACATAATCTTCCTGACAAAAAAAGAGAAGATAAGTATAAGAAATCCCTTTTCATTTTTTTGTTGTTCTTTTATTCCATTAGGATTTGTTAAGTATATTACCAATACTAGCTAGATAAACCATGCTGATCTTACCTAGTTTTTTTATATTCTGCTACAACAGTTTTACAGTGAATATTATGTATATATTAATTTTCTCACACGTGAAAATTGGTAAAGAGGCATAATCTTTATCACCACCAAAAATGCTCTGAAATGTTAGTAGTGACTTGCTAACATTAACTATGGCGATATGCATATATGTTGCATGCTGACAAGGGACAGCAGAAATTAACAATCTGCTGTCACTGAAATATCTGCAAACAATGAAAGATGGTGTTGCTTGGGCTGTGTTCCTTTGGAAGAGTTGTCTGAATTAGAGTAATTAGAACATTGGCAAACCTTAAACTGCATAATGAGAAGGTGAGGTGCATGTTCTGCACATATTTTATACTATATATCCACTATTGGCAAAAGATTTCTGGACTCCTGTTAAGTCAACAGTTCATTCCAAAATCACAAGTATGAAAATAGAGTTGTACCCTACCTTGGTGCTATAATAGCATCTAATCCTCTACCATTAGATATTGGAACATTACTGCAGGAACTCACATTCATTAAGCCACAAGAGCATGGGTAAAGTCAGGTGCTCTCAGCTTTCGAATTTATCCCAAAAGCATGCCCCAAAGGAAGTCCTGTTGCCACCGAACATCACCTGTTTTTAATTAATTTTGATATAATGTTGCTATAGCTCAGTTGTAAACAGTCTTAAAACTATTGCAAGATATTCCAAATATAATGCATTAATTAGCTTTGCTGAGGAATAATAGAATTATAAGCAATTAATATGCAACTACACTTAAACATATATGTCAGTACAAACAGACTTAACATATATATCCCAGCAGTAATACAGCAAAGATAGAATTGAAAATAAAATTGAAAACCAGAATTTTATATTTACTCTATTACTGCTGGGATATATACCTTAAGTGTGTGTTTTCCAGACCATGTGAATTTCAGTGAATTGAGTGACTGGAGCCATTTAACAGTACATATATTTATAAACACTTTGTACTGAAATTTACATAATAGCAATTTTTGTAATGCTATTTCTTGGTCCAACATAATTGTACATTCAAGAGTGAGTGCCTCTCTAGATTATTTCATTTAAACTTGTAGGAGATCTTTTCATTTATTTATGTTTTTCTATGTTTCACCGGTCACCATCATTCACTTTATGCACTTGTGTTATAACTTGTCTTTTTAATCAAAGTAAAAAAAGAACACAGTTTTTATGTAATTTGAATATTTTATACAATAAAAGTTATGTATTAATTTGAGTTAAGGGGTACCCAATTCTATTTATCCTATTTTTCAACCCTTCCACACCCAGACCGAGCGAAAAAAAAAGGTAAAATTGAAATGCTGCTTTAATGCCTTACTCACTGGCCTTAATAGGGACAGTGCTTTTATTTCCTGATACAATCTTACAATTAATAATCTTTTTATAAACACTAGATAGACCACAGACATGGATCTGGCATGTGTCAAATGGTTTTATGGCCCCTATAACTAAAGAGCTGACTGATCAAAGATGCTCTGACTAACCTGAATTTATCAGATATAGGACTGGCTAATTTACAGCTAAGAAAATTACTCAATAGCCCCGTGTTTATTGTGCATTTTTTTTCTAAAGCTACAAACTGTGCATTGTAATTAGGAAATGTAGTTTTAGCCTTATGCAAGTACAAGTGTCAGCAAAAAATATGTTAGTTATGTTTAATTGAATATAGGAATTGTAAATGCAAATGCTCTAATGAATGAATACAAATAAGGTACTTAGTTGTGCCCTCTTTGCTTGTACAGCTCTATCAGGGGTGGACATGTTGTTTCGAATATTGCGTCATATGGGTCAATGAATGATGATCTGGCCCATGTGATACAAAATATCTGCCCCTGATATGCTTTTAGTAGAGATTGCTCAATGAGGTACTTTATTTCTATTCTTTCATTAAATATTTTTTAATTAAAATGTTGCACTTGATACAATCTTTTAATTAAACTAACCTATTTTTTTGTTTTGTTTAATGAGTGAGGAAGGCACACAACAACGTGGTCTTGAAAGCTTGCAATCAAACTCCAGGCTGGACAGTAAATGGTGACAAAAGGTGAGAGTTGGTATTGTGTTAACAATGGAAACAAAGGTGATAAGTAGATTCAAGCTTCTACCATAAATACACAATGAACTCCTTAATATATAGCCAAGCCATAAGATACAACCTCATCTGCTCTGATATGGCGGACCATGTGAAACACCTTTATAAATTCAGATAAGACTTTCTAAAACAAGGCTACAGTGCCAAGATTATTGACAGCTAGATATACAGCCACCAACATTCCCATAAAAAAACTGCTGAGGTATAAAGAATAGTATACAGGAAGCTGTATGCCACTGACGGTCACATACCAACGTCAAGAGGAAGACAAAAAAAACAAAAGAACATGAAACAACATTACACACCAATGACAGATTCTGGAATAAATTCCCAAAGCCTCCACCACTCTCCTTCAGACAACCCCCTTAATCTAAAACCAATGATGGTAAGGAGAGCCCTGAAAAAGAAATAGCACCTCTCCCTGCCTACAAAAAAGGTATAAAACTTGCACACACATTTGCACCATGAACAAGGTCTCTACACCAAACTCCCATTTACATCACACGATCAATGGTGCCTTCACCTGCAAGTCATCCAATGTAGTATAACTTATCATCTGTGCAAAATGTACAACAACCCTCTTTGTGAGAGAAACAGGCCAACCATTATATAAAATATTTATCCCACAGCAATAACACAAGTACAGAGAAACCAGTGGAAGAACATTTTTGCCAAAATGGACACGAGTCAGAAACATCAAACTGACTGTATTAACCCCTTCATGATGCATCCCAGATGACGCAAGCACCAAATGTCAAGATTTGTTCCTGGCTTTGTGATCGGTATCCAGGAACACTATGGCAGAGAAACGATCATGGTCTTAATAGACCCTGTTGGTCCCTGCCAAATGAACGCGAGACCTCAAAATGTCACATATGACGTGCCCAAACATGGAAGTTCGGGCATGGCGTGACTTAGTGAAATGTAGACGGTGCTCACTTTGCCATAGTACATCCTAGCGTTGGGAAGGGGTTAATGGGACTGTTCCAAACAGAGGAAGAGGAACTTATGTCAAGTTAAATTAATGTTTCAATTTAATTCGTTAAATGATGGCCTCAACCGGGATAGAGAGTTTCTGTCCCATTATTACATTAAAGATCTGCCTGGAAACCAGACATTCAGGCCCCCACTTGAAGAGTTAATGCCTTCTCACCACTCCAGAGGATAACTGCAATTTATATCTCATTATACCACCATTAGCTGATAAAAGAACTCAGACCTGGACTCAGTTGATCTAATCTACTTTCCATTGTTAACAATGTGATATGTAATTGTACTTAAGAGATCTGTTTTTCACATTTATTACTAAAGACTTGCCATTGCCATTTTTTTTTGTTCTTACATCATCGGGTGATTATATCATTGGTAATAGTGTGTTTAGAAATGAAACCCTAATAGGCATCACATATTGATATTTAGAAATTGCACTTTTGTATTGGTTCTGCTATCAACCAAGATGGGTAAATTATAGGAGAAGGAGCGTACCTATCAGGGTGATCCGCCACCTGTTCCACACTCTTTTGGTGTTCCACAAGGGTCAGACCTTGGACCTCTGCTATTTACCCTGTACACCTCCTCCCTAGGAAAACTCATCAGCTCTATTGGTTTTAAATATCAATTGTTTGCGGAGGACCCCAGATATTCCTCTCCTCCCCATACCTCACTCCCTCTGTTTTGTCAAGTGTTGTGGACTATCTATCAACCATCTCCACCTGGATGTCTGATTGGTGCCTATAACATAATCTTTCTAAAATGGAGCTCATCATCTTGCCTCCCTCGAGCCCCGGCCCTGTATCTGATTTCATTGTCACCACTAAAAAATGCTACTATTGTATCCGCTAACTGCTTCTGATGTCGTGGTGTCCTTTTACTCTGAGCTATCTTTTTCCCAGACCATGTTCAGTCTCTAGCTAAATCCTGTCGTCTGCACCTATGAAACATTACACAAATTCACCAACCTCATCTCCTCTTTCCATTCCCGCCTGCAAGATTTTGTCTGAGCTGCCCCCTTTCTTTGGAATTCCCTTCTCCAGAGCATCTAGCTCTCTCCCTCTTTCCTAAATTTCAAAAAGTCTCTTAACACTCACCTCTTTAAGGAAGCTCACTATTAATCCAGGTAGAAAGCTTGTTAATTGATTTCTCTAACCTTTGTTCTATTTGTTCTATTGTATTGCATTGCTGATGCAAGTGGAAGTCTTTATTACAGTGAACTTCTACATATCACCACTACATACTACTGAGCCTGGTTCAATTAGGCTCGGTTTCATGTGAGTGAGACCATTTAAGGGGACATCTGCTTTATGAGATTGTATACTGCCATAACTCATTGCACCACATTGTGTCTCCTTACCTTTTTTCATATGCTACATACATTGCTTTTGGAATTCCTGTCTATTTAACGGATACATCTGTTAACTATGTATTGTGCATCCTTACTGTCTACATGTCTGGTAAAAACATGCTGTCTGATAAAACCTGCACAATATGTGTCAATTTTTAAGCGTTGATACTTAATTTAGTGTGTAACTTATTGCAAATAAAAAAATTAAAGGCAACAAGAATATTTCCTTTTTGCAAGTTATATTAAATTAAAATATTATGTGCCTAACATATACCAACAATATATGAGGAAAATACATTTAACCCATTGTTTATATTAGATCCCTTATTTATGTATATCTGCCATTTAATCTACATATTTAATATTCCAAATCATGACCAGTACAGAAACAGTAAGATACCATGACAACAAACATGCAAGTGTAACAGTTTCTATCATGAACGATGTCGTACCATTTATATTCATTAACAACTTCTGCTGCCAGGAAACTTACAAGTTCTCTCAAAATCTTTAAAATTTTCTGTTGATCATAAAAATCTTTGTATTGAAGAAACCTGTAAGGGTTGATTAGATGACGTAGAACGCTGATGTGGGCGGAACGTTCGAGGACGGCGTGGAGAAGCACGAGGATGGAAGGCTCACCGAGTGATTGAGGTTGGAAAGTACCCTCTGCCGGGAAAAGCGCTGGTCCTCGAGCAAAGCGGTGGATCGATCTGTGTGGACTAGGTGGAGAGACGGTGTCGACGACTAGGCACCTGATTTCAAGACACGTGGCGGCCGGTCGAGTCGTACCATTAGCTGCTGACGGGTGGAGGTCGCAGTTGCTGAGAAGACGCCGGGGCGGGAGCTGCACCGGGAGCGGTGGAGATCCTGCGCTGACAGACCACTCACAGGCGAAGAGGCTTCAAAACAACCGTCAATAGTAAGAGGAAATTACAGCTGTCGAGAAGACGCCGGGGCGAGTACTGCACCGGGAGCGGTGGAGATCCTGCGCTGACAGATTACTCACAGGTGGAAAGATCAAAACTAGAGGACGGAGGACACAAAACCCGATGGGACTCAGCAGAATACCCTGATAAGTATACCTCTTATATTCCATCAGTGGCTCTCTCCCTTTTGATGTATAAACCTTCAACCCATGGAATTCACATGCCGGGTAAACTCTGCTATGACTTAATTTGACTTTCCTGTATAGACTGATGCTTGGATACTGAAGCCCATACCATGGCTATTTCGATTAATTAAAAGAATCCCAGGTTCAAATTACAATGGGATTGTGAACTATAGATTCCCTCTCTATTGATCTTCATATTTATCTTATCAGTATAATTATTTATGCTGGGGGCATCTAATTCGATGAGATTAGGCTGGACTCTGATACATAAAGCGATTACTTAAAGGATTCTGGTCGAAGGGACTGCTGAGCGAGCTCATGCAAACAGAATCCTATTAACAAATAAGAACACTATTCACGATATACTAGAGAATCTTCCCCACGGGACGCTAACCTATTGCAATGTTAGGATTGAATGTTACTATGGGGATTTATATGGTATAAGGCTAATGTATGTCATATATCTGGAGCAGTAGAGGTTTTGAGACATAATAATTAACTGTTTATATTGCCTGAAATAGGAGGGTCTGACATCTAAAACCTCACAGTTTAATATTTACACTATAATAAGAAGGGTAGAAAGGCAGTTGCAAAAGCAGTTAGGTTAGATAGGACACTCAACTCTCAGTTTTTTTTTTTTCTCTGAGAGAGTGGGATGGCATCCAAAAGGGGAACTGATCAAAAAAACCTAATAAAGAAGGATAGAGAAAAAGGGAAAAAAGGCTTGGGGGCAAAGAATGAGGTTAAGATAGATTCCATCTTTTCACCAACAACAGCTAAACTTGCTAAAGCTAATCTGGACAAGTCAGATATGGTTGGTATGGCCACAGACACCTCTGACTTAGAAGGCAGTATACCAGGCCGGGATAGCTCAGTAGAGGGAGATACTCAGCCCCTAACCCAGGAATACTTACATACATGTATGAATCTCCAAATGGAGCAGATTAAAAAAGAGTTAAACAACTTTCTGCACACATTCAAAAATCATATGACTCAGGTGAAAGAAAGAATGTCCAAAATGGAAGATAAAATGGAACATAATGAGATTACACAATTAGAAAATGCAGAGGAATTGGGCCGAATAAAAAAAAAAATGGAAATAATGGAACTTACGTGTAATGATATGGAAGACTTAGTGTGTAACTTATTGCAAATAAAAAAATTAAAGGCAACAAGAATATTTCCTTTTTGCAAGTTATATTAAATTAAAATATTATGTGCCTAACATATACCAACAATATATGAGGAAAATACATTTAACCCATTGTTTATATTAGATCCCTTATTTATGTATATCTGCCATTTAATCTACATATTTAATATTCCAAATCATGACCAGTACAGAAACAGTAAGATACCATGACAACAAACATGCAAGTGTAACAGTTTCTATCATGAACGATGTCGTACCATTTATATTCATTAACAACTTCTGCTGCCAGGAAACTTACCAGTTCTCTCAAAATCTTTAAAATTTTCTGTTGATCATAAAAATCTTTGTATTGAAGAAACCTGTAAGGGTTGATTAGATGACGTAGAACGCTGATGTGGGCGGAGCGTTCGAGGACGGCGTGGAGAAGCACGAGGATGGAAGGCTCACCGAGTGATTGAGGTTGGAAAGTACCCTCTGCCGGGAAAAGCGCTGGTCCTCGAGCAAAGCGGTGGATCGATCTGTGTGGACTAGGTGGAGAGACGGTGTCGACGACTAGGCACCTGATTTCAAGACACGTGGCGGCCGGTCGAGTCGTACCATTAGCTGCTGACGGGTGGAGGTCGCAGTTGCTGAGAAGACGCCGGGGCGGGAGCTGCACCGGGAGCGGTGGAGATCCTGCGCTGACAGACCACTCACAGGCGAAGAGGCTTCAAAACAACCGTCAATAGTAAAAGGAAATTACAGCTGTCGAGAAGACGCCGGGGCGGGTACTGCACCGGGAGCGGTGGAGATCCTGCGCTGACAGATTACTCACAGGTGGAAAGATCAAAACTAGAGGACGGAGGACACAAAACCCGATGGGACTCAGCAGAATACCCTGATAAGTATACCTCTTATATTCCATCAGTGGCTCTCTCCCTTTTGATGTATAAACCTTCAACCCATGGAATTCACATGCCGGGTAAACTCTGCTATGACTTAATTTGACTTTCCTGTATAGACTGATGCTTGGATACTGAAGCCCATACCATGGCTATTTCGATTAATTAAAAGAATCCCAGGTTCAAATTACAATGGGATTGTGAACTATAGATTCCCTCTCTATTGATCTTCATATTTATCTTATCAGTATAATTATTTATGCTGGGGGCATCTAATTCGATGAGATTAGGCTGGACTCTGATACATAAAGCGATTACTTAAAGGATTCTCGTCGAAGGGACTGCTGAGCGAGCTCATGCAAACAGAATCCTATTAACAAATAAGAACACTATTCACGATATACTAGAGAATCTTCCCCACGGGACGCTAACCTATTGCAATGTTAGGATTGAATGTTACTATGGGGATTTATATGGTATAAGGCTAATGTATGTCAAATATCTGGAGCAGTAGAGGTTTTGAGACATAATAATTAACTGTTTATATTGCCTGAAATAGGAGGGTCTGACATCTAAAACCTCACAGTTTAATATTTACACTATAATAAGAAGGGTAGAAAGGCAGTTGCAAAAGCAGTTAGGTTAGATAGGACACTCAACTCTCAGTTTTTTTTTTTTCTCTGAGAGAGTGGGATGGCATCCAAAAGGGGAACTGATCAAAAAAAACTAATAATGAAGGAGAGAGAAAAAGGGAAAAAAGGCTTGGGGGCAAAGAGTGAGGTTAAGATAGATTCCATCTTTTCACCAACAACAGCTAAACTTGCTAAAGCTAATCTGGACAAGTCAGATATGGTTGGTATGGCCACAGACACCTCTGACTTAGAAGGCAGTATACCAGGCCGGGATAGCTCAGTAGAGGGAGATACCCAGGAATACTTACATACATGTATGAATCTCCAAATGGAGCAGATTAAAAAAGAGTTAAACAACTTTCTGCACACATTCAAAAATCATATGACTCAGGTGAAAGAAAGAATGTCCAAAATGGAAGATAAAATGGAACATAATGAGATTACACAATTAGAAAATGCAGAGGAATTGGGCCGAATAAAAAAAAAAATGGAAATAATGGAACTTACGTGTAATGATATGGAAGACTGAGCTAGGCGAAAAAACCTGCGGATGAGGGGTATCCCAGAGAGCATCACTAGAGAAAAGATGTCTCCCTATTTGGTGAATTTATTTAATCAGATAGAAATGCAACCTGCAGTTGGTCCCAATGATATAGAAAGAGCACACAGACTCGCAAAACCATCAGGTATAGGGGAAGAACAACCCAGAGACACATTAATACGGTTCTCATCATACTATATGAAACAGAAGATAATGTCTACCATTAGGGGATGGGGACCAAAGGACCAAAGGATTAAGGATCTGTCCTTCTTTCAGGACCTGTCTTACAACACAAGGCAAGGTAGAAGAAATGTTAAAACAATAATTGAGACCCTGAGGGAGAGACAGATATCCTATTGGTGGGGCTACCCCCTGAGGTTATGCATTCGTCATAAGGAAGAAACTTACAAATTTGGAAAGCCTAAGCAGGTAAAGGATTGGTTGGACAAAATTGTCCATTATAAACACCATGATTAGCTTGTGGAGAATCAGAGGAGGCACGAGAATTAGCGGAGGTGGATTACGGAGCACTGAATAATTTTAAATTAGAATTTAGAATACACGTTAAGTAAGTGTGGTCACAAATAAATATAGAAATAAGATTTACAGTTAAAGCACACAGATTAAATTATGAAATATCTTTAACCCCTTAACGACAGATGACGTGCCAGGCACGTCACGGCAAATCGAGGACTTGCCGACAGCTGACGTGCCTGGCACGTCATGCACTAAACTGAGTAAAGAAAGCGACCAGCGGTCGCTTTCTTTACTCTAACGGTGTTGCTACAATGCCTCTAGGTAGAGGCATTGTGCAACACC
Organism: Pelodytes ibericus; assembly: GCA_036172795.1. NCBI lineage: Eukaryota > Metazoa > Chordata > Amphibia > Anura > Pelodytidae > Pelodytes > Pelodytes ibericus. The sequence continues at coordinate 115,393,811 of CM069858.1, forward strand.
CCCCAAAAGTGCAGGGGCGCGCTACGATCACTCCACGGAGTGATCGTAGCAGCCATTTAAAAATGGCTGCGCCGGCTGCACACATGTGCTTAGAAAGCGAACGATCGTTCGCTTTCTAAGCATCTCCGGTGTTGTTAAAGTGCCTCGCCAGCGAGGCACTTAACAACACCTTCAGCTGCCCCAGAGCCGATGGTGGTCGCTCTCCTGAGCGACCCCATCGGCTCAGTAGAAGGGAACGCTGCCTATACAGGCAGCGCTTCCCTTCTAATGGCAAGAGCATCGGAAGTGAAAGTATTTCACTTCCGATGCTCTAGGGGGAGCCAATCGATGCCGGCACAACAGATCTATGTGATCTGTGTGCAGGCATGTATGATAAGTGCTCTGATGAGCACTTATCATACTGTCAAAGGCAATATTAGCAAATATTGCCTTTGACAAGTATTGATCTGCCTCCCTCACCTTACTAGTTATAGTAAGGGAGAGAGACAGATCAGATAAAGTAAAAAAATAAAATAAAATAATAAAACAAATATTTAATAAAATTTTAAACACCAAGGGCTTTTATAAAAGCCATTTAACCCCTTCCCTGCCATTGATCGCTGTGTACGCAGTGATCATACACAGCAGCACATTTTTTGCTGTCTGTGCATTTTTTAGGGGTTAATTTTTTTTACTGTAATTCATTACAGTATAAAAAAAAGCTCTTTTAAGAGAGATTAACCCCTTTCTTGCTGTAGATCACTGCCTAAGCAGAGATCTGACGCAAATGCAGCAATCTTGCTGCAGAAGCATTTTTAATTTTTTTAAAACTTTTTTATTACACCCGTCACGTGTTAATTATACCCGCTAGGGGACTGCGTTTAACGTAATTTTTTTTTTTAAATAAGAGCTATTAACCCCTTCCTTGCCGTATATCACTTCCTAAGCAGCACATATGGTCACTGCCTAAGCAGTGCATATGGTCACTGCCTAAGCAGCGCATATGGAGCAATCTAGTCGCAGAAGGATTTTTTTTTTGCTATCAGCATTTTTTTTGTCAGACTCGCTAGGGGTTAATTATACCCACTAGGGGATTACGTGTATTCCTTTTGAAGCTGTCTGAACACGTGTATAGCGATCAGTAACAGCCGATCAGTGGCAAAGGTGGTTTGGTGATTTCTCAGATGAGCATCACCATTCGTCTGGTTCGATCAATATTGGTAAATATTGTTCTGACCCATATGGATCTGCCTCCCTCTCCTCACTTGAGTTTTAGTGAGGGAAAGAGACAGATCTGTATAACATAATTTTTTAATTGTAATAAATTAAATAAAATGTTAAAAAAAATTGTGAGTCCCAAGGGCTTTTATAAAAGCCATACCCTTTGTATAGTGTAGTGTATTAACCCCTTCCCTGCCACTGATCACTGCACAGCAGAAATTTTTTTCTTGTCTGTGCATTTTTAGGGGTTAATTTTTTTGTACAGTACTACAAAGGCTCTTATAAGAGCTATTAACCCCTTCCTTGCTCTACATGTTCAAATTCCAAGTTTGAAAATCAAAAAGCGCACCTCTCAAATGTAGCCTTTCAACACCCAACAAAGCTGACAAAGCTATGCATGGGTGGTATCCCTGTGCTCGGGAGATGTTGCTGAACATATATTGTGGTATTGTTTGTCAGTGACACATACCGAAATATGTGAATTTGTGTCTAAAGTACAATGTATGTGGGAAAAAATACACAATAAAATGACTACCACAAACTTTGACAAAGGCTGGTGGTAGAATTGGTGCATGGAAAGTGTTAAAATAACACCATTTAAAATAGCCTAGGGTGTCTACTTTTACAAAATATATACTTTTTGGGGTAAAATACACTGTCCTACTTTAAAAAAAAGTCCCAAATGAAAGATGGGCTCAGGCTGGCTACACGTCAATATTCCAAGTTGAAAATGCGCACCTTCACAATGTGGCCCTTTTAGCCCCCAAACAACCCAACAAACCTATGCATGGGTGGTATCCCTGTACTCAAGAGATGTTGCTGAACACTTATTGGGGTGTTATTTGGCAGTGACACATACCAAAATCTGTAAATTCATGTCTGAAGTACAAGGTTTGTGAAAAAAAAACACAAAAAAATGACTACCACAAACTTTGACAAAGGCTGGTGGTAGAATTAGTGCATGGAAAGTGTAAAAATACCACCATTTGAGATAGCCTAGGGTGTCTACTTTTAAAAAATATATGGGTTGATGGGGTAAAATACACTGGCTGGTTTCAAATATGTCCCAAATGGGACATGGGTGCAGGCTGTCTGCATGTCAAAATTTCAAATTGGAAAACCAAAAACTTCACCTCCCAAATTTGGCCTTTTACCCCCCAAACAATCCAACAAACCTATGCATGGGGGGTATCCCTGTACTCAAGAGATGTTTCTGAACACTTATTGGGGTGTTATTTGGCAGTGACACATACCAAAATCTGTAAATTTATGTCTGAAGTACAAGGTTTGTGAAAAAAAAACACAAAAAAATTACTACCACAAACTTTGACAAAGGCTGGTGGTAGAAATAGTGCATGGAAAGTGTTAAAATACCACCATTTGAGATAGCCTAGGGTGTCTACTTTTAAAAAATATATGGGTTGATGGGGTAAAATACACTGGCTGGTTTCAAATATGTCCCAAATGGGACATGGGTGCAGGCTGTCTGCATGTAAAAATTTCAAGTTGGAAAACAAAAAACTGCACCTCACAAATTTGGCATTTTAGCCCACAAACAACCCAACAAACCTATGCATGGGTGGTATCCCTGTACTCAGGAGAAATAGTAGAATCTATTTAGCATGTTTTTTCGTTCGCTATTGTCGATGAGGAGAAGTTGTTTCAAATAAAAACAAAGAAATTTGTGTATTTTTTTTTTTTTTACCATATTTTATTATTTTTTTTTAATAATATGATAAGATATGATCAAAAATATGGCATCCATAGAAAGCCCTTTTTGTCCCGATAAAAACAATATATAATATGTGTGGGTAGAGCAAATGACGAAGAAGAAAATTACTGCTAAACACAAACAGCACAGAAATGTTAAAATAGCCATTGTCCAGAAAGGACAAAAATGTTTCAAAGGCTCTGTCCTTAAGGGGTTAAAATATGGCTGTACACTGTAGAATAATATTGAATCTTACTTTTGTAATAGACATTTAGCAAAATCTAAATATAACTGAAGGAAAAGGGAAGGAGAAAGAAATTTTTTTTTTTTTGTATATTCACTAAATAGAAACAAATTAAGTACGTTATTAACTAATTAAGAATAGGCAATTGCCACACTCAATGCAAAGAAAAAAAATTCTAAAGACCAAATAGCACATGATTGAATCACACTAGGATAATTAACACAAGCGACACACATATAAAAAATAACCGAAGTACTTCGGCAAAGGAACAGTGCCTCTTTTGGAAACTCCACAGGCTAGGTAGGGTTGATCAAACTAAATTAACTGATTAGATTAAGAACTTATTATTAGCCTAATTGTGAATTAGAGAGGATCCTGAGAAAAATGAAACACATTGGGAAATAATAATTAAATATAGATACAAGGAACTAACAGAAGCAGAGATATGGGGGGAAGGACCCACTGTAAGAGGTATGGAGATGATGGAATGGAGAGTTAGGGACCGGATGATCAGGGGGACCAGGGTCCTACCTCTTGGAGGGGGGAGAAAGGAGAGATTAAAGGACGAGTTTAGGATCAGTAACACCCTTTTGGTGACTCTCCTCCTCTCTGGGGATGGGATGGGGATTCCCTCGAACAACGAATTTGACACGGGAACTTACCTCAATCGGTGAGCAAATTTGATATATGTATGGGAAAGATGATCTCGTGCCTCCACGCTGGCCTCAAAGCTTGACACTGTATTTAGGGTAGATACAGAGTGAGGCTATGGGGGGAATAACTGGGATAAAAGACCAGTACAGATTTTATATAAATGTTGTTGTTGAAGATGTATGTGTATTTCAAGTTTTATATGTTGTATTAGGTATGTATGTAAATGTGCGAGGAAACGACGGGCCCACCCAGATGGCTATACAGCTCATCCTAGGGGGATACTTTGGTGGAAATGAAAGCTCACTAGATAAAGGATGACCCTTAAGATAATGTCCCTAAATGCCCAGGGATTGAATCTGCCACATAAACGGATTACTCTGATAAATTACATGTCCCAGAATAACATATCAGTAGGGATGATCCAAGAAACCCATTGGAAACAGGACTTTGCAACTAAATTATCATGGCATAGATTTTCACACGTGATACATGCATCTCTCCCTTCTGAGAAGAAAAGAGGGGTCGCAATTTTGGTAGCAAGACACACCCAATTTGAGGTACTATATGAACAGATAGATAGAGAGCCTAGATTTGTGTTTGTAGTATGTAAAATAGATGATGTCAAATATTCACTTCTAAATATATATGCCCCGAATAAAGGCCAGGTTCGATTTTTGAACTCAGTAATGAATAAATGCTTGTCGTATGTTCAAGGCCATTTTTTAGTAGTGGGAGACTTTAATTGTATAGCCGACCCTGAAATGGATAAATTATTGGCTAAAGGCATAAGAATAGAACATTTGATAGTAGGTTTGGCTAGGGAGATAAAAGATTTTATGGGAAGACACAAAATGTATGATATATGGCGGACACTAAATTCCGATGTAAAAGAATACACATTCTATTCTAAACCATTCAATTCTTATTCCAGATTGGACATGATTCTGGGGAAAAGAGCGGTTATTGAAATGTCTAAATCGGCAGTAATTTCAGAAATAGCGTGGTCTGACCATAATTCAGTAATAATAGAGCTGGCCAGTCAAAGAAGAGGGGGTATATCTTGGAGATTAGACAACGCATTACTGGATGATAAAAATTTTGTGGATGAGCTTAGACTTAATACAGAGAAATTCTTTGAAGAAAACTTAACTGGGGATGTCCCCTTAACAACAGTTTGGTGTTCATATAAATGTGTAGTAAGGGGTTGGATGATAAGCAAAGCAGCAACCATGAGGAAAAAAGCCTCAAAAGATATAGCAGAACTCTATGTCGAATTGGAGAATCTCAAAAGACCAGGGGAAAAAAAAACGGACAATGATTATATATCTAGGGTGAGCCAGATTAAGGACTGTATAAATGACCATCTGATGACGAGAGCAGCACACATAATAAATAAAAGGAAACAGAAATGGTACTACATGGGGAATAAAACAGATAAACTACTGTCGGCCCAACTCCAACAACATAATGCTAATAATAGAATACATAAAATCGTAAATAAAGGAAAGACAGCGATATCCCCCGCCCAGATTGGTGAGGAGTTTAGAGACTTCTATAAGAACCTCTATACAATCCAGGAGGCAACTGACAGTAGGGACCTCATTAGGAAATACTTGAAGGACATCCCTCTTAGACAACTTTCAACAACACATAGGGAAGCACTAGAACTACCTATAGATAGTAAAGAAGTCAGAATGGCAATACAACAGTTAAAAACTAATAAAACACCTGGACCCGTCGGTTTTACAGGTCAATTTTTTAAGAAACTGGCCCCATCCCTAATTAGACATCTTACGGATATGTTTAATAATATCAAAGGGAAAAGAGAGTTTCCTCGTGAGATGCTGCAGGCCTACATAATACCTATTTTGAAACCAGAAAAAGATCCAACCAAGGTGCAAAACTACCGCCCGATTTCCCTAATCAATTCCGACACAAAAATATACTCAGCCATCCTGGCACGACGTTTAAAAGTTGGTTTGTCCGATATAATACATTCAGATAAAACAGGATTTATGCAGGGAAAAGCCTCAGGTGATAACACTAGGAAAAATTGTGATCTAATCGGGTATGCTAATAGATACCGAAGACCCATGCTGGCCCTGTCATTGGACGCTGAAAAAGCGTTCGACAGGGTCAGCTGGGCCTTCTTAGAAGAGACCTTGAAAGTAATGGGTCTTGGCCCTAATATTATAGACGCAATAATGGCCCTATATACCAATCCAGAGGCCAAGGTGGTGGGGCAGGGGATAGAAGCAAGTTGGTTTCATATAAGTAATGGCACGAGGCAGGGGTGTCCCCTTGCACCATTGTTATATATCATCTCATTGGAACCACTAGCAGAAAAAATAAGATCTAATAAGCACATCGAAGGCATGGAAATAGGAAGGAGGGAATACAAACTGTCATTATATGCTGACGATATCCTCCTGACCCTAACCAAACCGGAAAAATCATGAATCACCCTCTTGACAGAAATAAAAACATATGGCTGGTTTTCATATTACAAATTGAATGTAGGCAAATCGCAAGCGGCCTGTGTGGCTATGTCCCAAAAAGACATTAAACATTGAGAAAGGAACACAAGTTTTTATGGTCCCAAAATAATATCAAATACTTAGGAATAGAAATACCCTTGGACGGTAGGGACATATTGGAAATAAATTGTAAACATTTATTGAATTCAACTCAAAAAAGTTAAAGGAAGTGGAGTCACTTACCTATATCGTGGATGGGTCGGATCAATATTGTAAAGGACTATATAATGCCGAAATGGCTATACTTTTTAAGAATGATTCCTGGTCGCCTGAATAAAGACTGGATAAATCGGATTCAAATCTGTTTCTCCGACTTTATTTGGAGAGGGAAAAAACCCAGGATTAAGAGAGAGACCTTAACTAGGGAGAGAACTAAAGGTGGACTGGGTATTCCCAGTCTAATAAACCTATGGGAAGGGAGTATCTTGATGCACGTGTTTAAAATGAATTGGGACACGTCCAAGATTCTGGACTGGTACCAGATAGAAACAGAATGGATGGGGGCAGCCCCGGAACAATATTTATGGCTAAATTAGGTAGGTTTCCAGAAGATAATGGGTGAAATTGGAGGATATCCCCTCGGGGAAGTGCTGGATTACTGGCAGGTGACAAGAAAAAGGTTGGGAATAGGGGGAAAAATAGTACAGTCGGCAGCCCTGAAGATAATAGATCTTAATGTTTAGGATCTAGACACGGACAATTGGGTTAAAAAAGGAATCACGCGTATACACCAATTATATCAGGATGGGAAACTAATTAACTACGTAGATTTAAAGAGAGATTACGATCTGCCCTCCAAAGACCTGTTCAAATATATGCGGATGAGACATTACCTTCAGGAAACAGTCCTATCTGATTGTTATGAAGATATGGTTGGGGATCTGATGTCCTTGATTGATAATAACTCGGGGGAAAAAAATTATTAAAAGCATGTATGGAATTTGTGAACTTGAAGAAGGAAGGCAGTATCCCAAATACTTGGGAAAAGTGGGCTACAGAATTACAATCTGGGGACAGGGAGGGGTGGCATCAAGATAAATGGATGAGAGCATGGAACGAGATCAGAAAGTTTGTTCATTGCCTAAACCGTATATCATAAATTGGTCCATAGGTGGTATAGAATTCAATGGGTGATGAATAAAATAGACCCGTCCAATTCCCAGAATTGTTGGAGGTGTGGAAAGGGAGCAGGTACATGGGAGCACGTGTGGTGGTCTTGCGAAAAGATAAAGGGATGCTGGTCAATACTGTTTAGAATAATATCTGAAATTATTAATATAAAGATTAAGCCCTGTCCACAAAAAGCACTTTTTCATTTAAATTTGGGAGAAGTGGGAGGGACACACCTTGGAATAATTCATCAGATGCTTTTGGCAATGAAAGTCATAATCTCAAGAAACTGGCTCCAACAAAAAGATATAACATGGCCACAAGTGGCGAGACAGATAAACCTCCAAAGAGATATGGAAAGAGGGTATTATGGAGCAAAAGTCTCTATAGAGAAGTACGAAGCCATATGGCAGTCTTGGAATGTAGGATATAGGGGTGTAGGAACTAGTAATTAAACAAAGAGTCGTAATGGGGGGGATTCCGTCGTTAACTCGCACAAGAATTTTTTTTATTTGTAATTTTTTATGTCGTTTTGGCCCTTGAAGCATTAACATAAGTGTAACCAAACACAGCTGATAAGACTTTATAGGATATATGTGGTTGTTCAAGAGGTTAAAATGAATATGAAATTGGAGTTGAATGAATGTATTTTGTATTTTTGCATAATAAAAAAAAAGGAAAAAAAAAAAATATTTTTTCACATTAAAATGACCTTCAATAAAATAATTTTATAGTTATTAGTGTTAGTAACACTTTGTGTCCTTGTTGCAAATTATGTGCAAATATCCTCTTTCCTGTCCTGAATTTCTTTTCCAGAGGCAGCAGACCTCAAGGATGGGGTTATGTTGTTCATGGATATTAGAGGCATATTTCTATGTATACTAGAAGTGATCCAGTAAATAATCTCTCAACCGTCTCCTGGCATTCTGCAGATCAACTAATTTCACCATCATTATTCACCTCATAAACAAAGCTTCAGGCTGGAGACATCTATGATATGATCTTGTATCTCAGAGTATACACTGCTGTTATGTAAACGAGCAGTAAGAAAAAAAATAAGATGAATGGCGCCTGCTGCTAAACAGTCCAGCCAAAAAAGCACCACTCAATATGATGTTCAAAACAACATGATGATGCTGTGAAACCCATCCATTGAGGCTGGTGCGATAGCCTGTGAGATAGCTCAGTGACTAATCCATCCTCTAGAATCTATTCAACCCTTGGGGTCACTGGCTCAATTGCCAGCTGTGTTGACTCAGCCCTTCATTCTTCCAAGGTAGATAAATAAACACTGTTATTATTATTGTATGCCCTTTGATCTTTTCAGCTTCCATTCTATCTCCTCCTCTGCTTTATGTCAATCCATTTAAACTCACAGGTTAAGCTCTCGGTGTTAGTCACTTGCTATTGTCTCTCTCTAACTGTATTTTAAGTAACCAACTTAGGTGTGGTGAGTTTTTATTGAAGCCCATGAACATTCAAACTGTTATAGACATAGCTTGTGTATGCCAAGTATACATACAGGAAAGTATATACTCTTGACCAACATATTCAGTATCATTCAAAGATCAAAAGATACTGCTCCTTCCATCACGTCTGCGTTAGGGGAGAGAAGAAAACTGTATTCCAGTATTTTTTCTTATTCCCTCTGCCAGTTAAAGGACTATTCCAACATGAAACATATTTTTAATGCATAATAATTAAAACATGTATGTGTTTATTAAACTGTGAATATTTGTATTCTAAATACGTTAAATTTACTTAAGGATCAGGATCAGCTGGGGATACATGTCCAGGGCTCTGTTGGCCTTTGGGATAGAAGGAGAAATACATCAGGCAATTATGGCATTATATGGGGCACCAGAAGGCAGAGTAATTGGTTCAGGTATACAATCAAACTGGTTCCCACTAAAAAACGGTACACGCCAGGGCTGCCCCCTCTCGCCTATCTTATATGTCCTGGCACTAGAACCATTGGCCAAAGAAATAAGAGAATGTCCAGGGATAGTGGGATGGGGAAAGGAGGGAACCCAGAAAATAATGCTGTACGCAGATGATGTGCTGCTTACAATACAAGACCCTATACGATCCCTAAAACAAATAATGTTACTGATAGATCAATATAGTCATTTATCAAATTACAAATTAAACATTAATAAATCGGTTGCACATTTAATATCGATGAATTACACTCAAAAGGCTGAAGTAGAAAGATACGGTTTTACAATAGCAGAAGAGTTTCTCCCATATCTAGGTATTAAAATTTCAAAAGACCCAGAAGAATGGACTCAGATAAATATCCTACCTTTGATTAGAGAGACAAATACTCTATTTAAAAACTGGCGAGGACTGTTTATATCCTGGATGGGCAGAATTAATGCAGTAAAATCATATGTCTTACCAAGGTTCCTTTATGTATTTAGAATGCTACCCTTCTCCTTTCCAAAATGCTGGTTGGAACTTATTCAAAGATCCTTTAACAGATATATATGGGCTCGGAAACGACCAAGAGTGAATTTACAGACCTTAACAAAAAGCAAGAGACAAGGGGGAGTAGGGATGCCGCTAATACAAGATTATGCACAAGCAACTTTATTGGCACAGGCCTTGATAACATTAAATAAAAGATCAAGTAAAGAACCCTGGTATAACTTAGAACTAGAAAAGAATTCACTCTCGAGAGATTTTTTAGCATACTTCTGGACTCCAGAACAACATATAGGAAGGAAGAGAGATATAGAGTTAAATCATCCCCTCTCACACATTTATAAAAACTGGAGAACAATAAAAAAAAAAATGGGAATGGGAGACAAGCTGTTCCCCTCTCTCCCACTCACTGTCGTCCAGAGCCTGAATGAAGGTCTGGACCTTAGGGAGTGGGAAAAGAGGGGAATCAAGAATATCTCAGATCTGATGGAAGGGAACAGGATAAAACCCTTTGGGGAATTACAGAAAACCTTCTCTCTTAGTGGAGAAGATAGCTTTAAATATTTGAGGGTAAGGAGTTTTCTTGGGGATTTGGTGAGCAATGACAGCCTTACTAAACCTCAAAGGATACTACAAGATTTATTAGAGAAAACGGATTTTAAAAAACTAACTACAAAAGCAATTGACCTAATTAGAGCAATAAAACAATATAGGCCACCGATAGCTTTAACTAAATGGGAAAAAGATCTTAATCTGACAATTGAGGAAAGAGAATGGAACCGGTCTTTATATTACAACTATGAAGCAATGCACTGCCTGAACCTTAACGAACTTCAGTTCAAAGTGATGTACAGGACCCATTTAGTCCCCACAATTTTATCAAAAATATCGGAGATAAATATACCGAATTGTTGGAGATGTGGGAATAGGAGGGGCGATGTTATACATATATGGTGGAGTTGTCCGATAATTAAATCTTTCTGGCAATGCATCTCTGACAAACTAGTACGGAATATAGGCAAAGACTGGAACCTAACCCCGGACAGAGCTTTACTCCATTTAAATTTCCCAAAGAAAACCGGGAAAGAAGTATCATTTATTATTCACTTAATGGCAGTAATAAAATTAGAAATTGCTAAGAACTGGAAGTCTATAGTACAACCAAACTGGGCAAAAATTAAGATGCAGCTGATAGATCATTGTCTTATGGAGAGAGGAATTGTCCTGCAATACAATTGGAATGCCGATATGTATAAACAATGGGATGACTGGGTAAATTTTCTTAAAGAAGGCCATTTAGATTGAAAAAAAAAAAAAAGGAAGGAAGGAGGGAGGAGGGAGGGAGGAAGAGAAGGAAAGGGGAAAAAAAAAGAAGAAATAAAATGGGAGAAGAATAAGGGTAATTTGTTCAATCCCTTACTAATCACCTCAAGACTAAAAACTGGGCTGAGAAGTGCGGAATGCGAAGACGGGGAATATGATCCACAGACGTGCGAATGCGTTATGAATGTGTTGTATGTGATATATGTGGGTACGAAATGTACAATTGTCTCTACGGGTAGCCCATGCTCCCTCAATGAAGTAGGGGAGCTACGGGAACGGCAGGGGGGAGGGAGGGAGGGAGGGAGAGGGAGGGGGGAGGATAGGGGTAGATAGACACAGATCGGAAAGATTTAGATTAAAATAGATTAAGGGAGAAATGGAAATAAAGGCACAAGGGAAGGAGAGAGTGAAATAGGGCAGGTGGAAGGGAGGGGGGGGGGAGGGAGAATATAGATAGGAAGTAACAAATACTCTTACGTTAGGCAATCACTTCAAACTATGGATAAATAAAGAAAAAATATATATTTTTTTGATACAAGACACAATGATGTGAATTAAGGCAAGTCACAAATAGATTAGCCAACGCTGAGTGTTAAAGAAAAAAAAAAAAAAAAAAAAAAAAATTACTTAAAAATATCAGGTTTGCAACCTCTACTTATGTACCCAGCATTTGGCATGTTTTAATGCGGTAAGCAATGATGCTATAGGCGCTACACATTTTGGTTACATCCATTTCCCCACTTTCTGTGCATTGAGACAGTTTTATTTTGCTTCATTTTGATTATCATTATGTGTCTTTTGTGTGTACTTCTCTGACCTTGTTTATGTCTCCAGTCCTAAATGTTTTGTCATCTCTTCTGGTTTCCCACATGGTACCTTATCTTCAGAGCCAGTCAGTTAGACTGTCTGCACACATGGACTCAGGGAAGGTCAGGGAAAGTAACTTCTCTCTGGACTGTCTAGTATTCCTCACTTGGTTAAGAATTGAGACTTTTCCCTAAAAATTGAACTGTGGTGAGCTGATAAGTCAGCTGCTAGTGAACTACAAAGATGACGAATGAGTGCTGGATTTGAAAACATTATCCATCCTTCCTATATTTCCATCTGAATTTTGGAAATATCTTTAGTTTCACAGATCACTTTTTTTGATAGGTACCATTCTCATCTTGCCTTGCATTTCTTCTCACTCTTCCTTGGGAAAATGCTAGAGCATATTACCTTCCACCAAAACAAGAAATTAATTGAGAGGAATTATCATGTGAAATAACGCATTCATAGTTTGATAAAACATATACCAGGTATTTTACATCTGACATGTCCACTTTTAAGGAACTCACTTTGTGCATCTAAGGTATGTTAATATATAAGTTCAATAATACTTCTATTAGAAATAATTTGTTATTGTAAAAATATAAACTAACTACAGCAGAGAGAAATAGAATGAAGATTTAATCTCATTCTCTATAGATCTGCATCTTGTGATAATATAAGACATGATTGATTTTATAGTTGAGTGAAACATTTTGTTAATTGTATCATTCAAATATGTTGGTTTGCTTCTCTGAAGATAGAGGCATGAAGTCCATTACCAGATTTGTTGATACTTTAATATACTTACAATTACAAATATTGTTCATCCTTTTGCTGTTGCTGCCAGTAAACAAAATAATAAATTTCCTTTTTAATTTACCATATCTTAGCAAGTTAATAGCTTCTGATTGCCTAAGGTTGTTGAAGAAGTCATTTTAAGATAACTAAAGCAAATCAAACAAAAAAAAAAACATAATCCACAATACAAATAACAAGTTTAATTCCTATATTACAATTTTCTAAAGTATAATGTTATTATTTTTTCTATCAGCCGAGATTTAGTTATGATAGTGGTACATACTCATGAACCATATTGCTTAGGAAAAATACATATATTTTTCAGAAGATCCTAAATGTAGCACTTGGGCTTTTTATTGTGTAAAATAGCTTTTTTTTAATCACCTGGATGAGTTGAAATTGAGTTGCAGGAGGCAACTCCCTGTGCTTAGAACCCTTACTTAGATCTTTAAAATTAGAGGAATAAAACATAAATAATCCCCATTTTATAGGCCATTTTTCATTTTGTTTAATTTGCTTGTGGAGTATGCTGCATTAAATGGACTCATGTCAACCTAAACATTGCTTATACTGTTAATGTAGAGAATAAACAATTATAATGAAAAAATATCTATACATTGTGTCTGCAAAATTACACGTAAAAGAAGAAAAATATATTTTTATAAAGTTTCTGTTGTGTTTCCTGTTTATGACATCATCCGTGGCTTTATATGCAGATTAACTAATTTTATGCTTTAGCATGCAATTTTGCTGACACGTTATATAGGTCATTTTTATTCTCTACAATCACTCAAGTAGGGTTGCCACCTTTTCTACAAAAAAATACCAGCCATGCTACTGCCTCCATAGATTGAACATTGGCCTCAAGCCAATTTTTGACGGCCTGCAGGTAAAATATCCGCCAGGTGGCAACCCTATCTACAAGTAATGTTTAGGCAGACAGAGTCCCTTGAAGAATGTTCTGTTTTGCATGCTCAGCTATGCATAGTTTTTGTTTAAAGGGACTCTGTCTGCCTAAACATTGCTTATACCGTGAATGTGTAGAATAAAACATATTTAAAAAATGATATATACATTATATGATCAAAATTGCATGTAAATACATAAAATAGGAGAAAAATGTGTTTTAAATGTGTCTGTGACGTCTCCTGCTTATGACATCACCTTGTTGCTTAATATTTAAATTTACATTTTTCCATTGAAAATTTATTTTGTTAACAAGCTATAGGGTGTTTTTTTTAGCCAAATAGTTGGCTTTATGAACATTGATAAAGAGGTTAATGTATAAAGCAGACTACAGTAGTTCCATTTCATATTTACAAAAAGTATTTTTTTTTCTTACTTTCAAACCAGAACAACAGACCATTCTTGTTAACTAGAGAAGATGGGCTCATCTTGCCAGAGTTACCTTCTATATCTATTAAAAGGTTCCAATGCTTTTCATGAACTATTTATTAGAGGATAAAATATTTCCAAGAAGGTAAAAGGACACCTACATTTAGAAGGATTCTACTAAGGGGCTGTTTATCCTGTTTAGGAAACCTTATATTAGATTCATCTGGCATGCTGAGAAGTGGTAATTTAATATTGTTCTACTTATATGAGTGTGCTATTATTGTTGCATATATTTTCCAGTTCTATCACTACAGATGAACTATATACATGTAACCCCTCCCTTTACAAATTTGAACTTGCATCTCAAACTTCTTGTGTGGAACATAGATGCAGTTTTTAGTACAAGTATAGTCATCCAGTAACATCGACATACATGAAAGGGGATTGTGTCAAGAGAGAGATTCTCCTCACGTAATTGTATGTTCTTTTCTGTATTTTAGGTATATTAACATTTTATTATCAAAATAATACGTGAAAGAAACAATGTTTTGCATATGAATCAAAATATTGATTCTCTTAAATGCAAGATATGATTACTTCTTACACACAAAGAAGTGTGTTTATTATCCATAACCAATTCCTCTTCCTTAAAATTCTTATGCCGTATACCTGTTACATATGGGATCTTTACTGGAAATCATAATATAGGTAGTCATGCAAAGCTCTCTTTCTGAAGTACACCAGTCATGTGTATCATTTTTATTAGATGCAATGCTTAAAAAAATATATATTTTATTTGATGTGATTCATGAGTGTAAAAGTATATATATTTAGTGCCATTAACAAATTTAAATTGGGTATCACGTTAAATAATTGCACTGCCGAGCTTACAAGCACAAATCACCATATTCCACAAGAGATTGCATTCTCAGTGTTAATAGTCACATACTAGCACTCAGATAAGTGTGTTACCAAGGGCACAATACTTTGATTCAACACTGTACTTTAATAGAAAAATATCAGCTAATGATATGATCTTGCACTCAGAAACTGAGTATTTAGTATTTATTTACCACTATCTGGTAAATAACAATAATTACAAAATCAAAATGCGGGCTTAGTGTTAAACAGAACAGGGACACATTTCAAGTAATTATAGTAGCCCTAAGAATGAGTTAAGATAGTTAGTTGAATAGTAATGACAGTCCCTTCCAGATGTGGCAACTGCAAGAACAACTGCAGTTCCAGTGTGATATGAAATGCAGGTTTCCTGGTAAAATGGAGGGAGGCATTTTCTAGCCTTAAAGGGATAGTCTAGTCCCCAAACTCACTTTGGTGCAAGATGAAGATCACTGCTTGTATAATGCACAGGCTTTTATCCCTGTGTGATTTTATGCAGGCATTCTGTATAAATCACATTTATAATATTTGACTCAAGCCCTCCCCAGTGATTACTCTGCATGCTTACTGCAGGTGCGGCAGCACTGATTATATAGACACTGAGGATAAACAGTTTTGTTTCATATAGTCACTTCCTGTCGTTCTCAAATTGAGTCTATGGAGTGGCCTTGCTCTTGTACACAGTAGGATCACTTAACAGTGCATCACATTATCTGATGACATCACTAGAGAGACAGGAGATTCCATTCATTTGTATGGCATTATTTTCATTGGTTCCTGCAGCAAAAATCTAATGTGGGCAGTCCTTGTTTCTTGCAAACTGCTATAATTTCACAATTTATTCTAGCTGTAAGTATTTTATATTTTAAGCAATGCAAAATGTAAGAGATGTATTTTAAAGTACTCTGCAAGCACATTAATATGCATTAAGATTTGGAAGATGCATTGTGGGCACTAGACAGTGCCTTTAAAGAATAGAAATTAGATAAAGTGCCATTTTCGGGTCTCTCACCAATCTCAGCGCGCGCAAAAAAATTATTTGTTTTTGTTATGTATGTGTGCTCTTACATTAAGGAAGTAGGGTTATACCTCAAGTAGGTATGTTTCCCCATAGGATTTTTTTTTTGCCTAAAATTAAACACGACTGTAGGAGTTTTGTTTTTTTATTGCTCATGTGAAAAATTTCTTGAAATATATAAATATATGTCACAAGTAATGAGCACAAGTTCATGTGACCCTACTGTTGTCCAGTTTATTAAGACACAGAATTGAGGCCACGATACAGATTAAAAATAAAACACTTAACAGGTTGCAGTGAATTGAATATATATATTTAAGATATATATATCTTGATAAAGATCCACGGTGTGGACCGACACGTTGATTGTATACCCATGCGACTTAATTTCTCTAATGAGTGATTAAAAACATCTACTTTTTTCTACTAAAGTCCCGTGAGTACGTGTCCTTTTTGGATCTCTGTGGTTATAGCAACACAACACCCGCGCCATCAACTAAACATTGACTTGTAGCTGAGTGCATCATATTTTGGATTATATATATATATATATAAATATATATATATATATATGTATTGTGATACATTTTTCACATCTCTTGCTGTGGTTATTTTATGCATATTCTTTAAATGCTGATAATGGTACTATAATGGTTTGACATTCATTTTGATGGTTTGAGGTAAAAGGAGAAGAAAAAATATATCACTATTAATGGGCAGGGTGTTGTACAGTTTTACAAGACACTATATATATATAGTGTTGATATTTATATTACAAGGTTTTGACAAGGTAACACTTTAAAAAATATGTCACTATTAATGGGCAGGGATTTTTACGATACTATTGTGATACAGTTTTCTAAGACACATCATTTTTTTTTAATCTCTTGCTGTGGTTATTGAATGCATATTCTCTAAGTGCTGATAATAGTACTATAATGGTTTGATATTTTGATGGTTTGAGGTAAAAGGAGAAGAAAAAATAAAAAATATATCACTTTATAGTCCCACTGATGAAAAGTTTATTTAGTTACAGAACTGAGAACTATAAATAGAGCAAGATTTAAAAGTTAAATTACTTGATAAGTCATGTGAATTTAATTGAATAATTTATTTTTCTCTCTTTTTCTCTGTATGGTTATTTGTTAACTTTTCCTTTAAAGTTTCGATAATATTATTATAATGACTTGATAAAGTAATGTTTCAAAATATATGTCACTATTAATGAGAAGGGCTTCTACGGCCCTATTGCTGTACAGTTTGTTAAGACACAGAATCAAGAACATCAAATAGATTAAGATTTAAAAGTGAATTTACTCAATAGGTGATATGAATTTAAATGAAGTTTTTTTTTCTTTTCCCCTTTCTTCTCTTTATATCTCTTTTACGATATAAACAATTGAAAGAATGGAAATTCAGATAATTTTAAAGACTCTCCCAAAGGGGGATTGGCATGTCCCCATACTCCCTGATGGTATAGGGAGATTTTTGTTTCTACTGTTGATGGAGATGGTTTCCCCATTAAGAGTAGAGAAAAGGGGGTCGTGGCATTATGCCTGCTTAAGATGGTCGCTAGTTGCTGAAGCTCCCAAGATATGGTGGAATAAATAGTTTATTTCAGATTCTTCAACTGCTCAAATCTCCTTAACACCAATCGGAATGGCTTCTGGAAAGCATTTGAGTAAAGTCAACAAACTTTCTGGCTATTTTAGCCAACAATGTAGAAAGAAAACTTCATCCACATATTCAGCGGACAGATCGAGGAAGAACTCTCCTTCCAGCGCTGACTTGGACATATAAACCAGAGAAGGCTCAGATATGAACTCGGGTGGACCAGCTTCTGATACAGCTATTAAACACCTACTTTCAGACATGAAAAATCTTCTCTGTGAAATCATAGCCTTAACAGAGGAGTTGAAAAAAGATCTACAGGACATTGGTAACAGAACAGACCACCTGGAATCTAAAATGGGGGAACTGACCGACTCTCATAACGAAATGGTCGATGGTCACAATGCTTTGGAAACTGAAGTTTTCCTATGCTCCCATGTATAAATGCTATCTTACTGGGTGTGTTTAACCTTCAGTATCCATACTATAGAAATCTGAATGACAGGAACAACTGTCCATATCTTGACCTTTAAAAGAAACTAGCTGAAACTATAATCAGAATTAACTTTGTCAGTGCTGTATGACTATGCATATAAATTAATCTACTATAAAGATAAAAATAACTGTACATTTTACATCAGACTGGACCTTCTTGTTGGAAACCCATCGGGCATTTGGTATTACAGAACCCTCCGGGCATTTGGTATTACAGGCCTATTTTATTAATGTACCATGGCTCAACATACGCATCCATAGGCTAAGATTACGGTTCCTTTCCTGGCTTTGGATTTTTTCCAAGTATGCAATGAAAGACGACAATGGTTTCCAGCCCCTCTGGTAGCTGAAGAGCTGTATGGGTCATACTCCAACTACAGTCTTAATCTGACCAAGACCCAGATGACTCCTTTCTATTTATCAACAAAAAAGTAAAGGAGACTGGCTGAAAAATTTGGGGGAATTCCAAGCAGATTCTGACCGGCTCAAGCCCCAAGTAACAATGGAGTGAGTAAGATTGGCTTCCAGGTGCTTTTGACCAAGCGCCAGTTGGTGCGAAACGCGTCAAGCGTGTGTCGTTTCTGTTTTGTACCTGTCTCCCTGCTCAATGGTTTTATTATTCTTTTTTTGATTTAATAAAGTTACTTTTTACAAACCAACTATGGATTGATGCTGTCTACCTTCCGGATGACTTCAGCTGGCACTACCTCTGTTTGTTCCTGAAAAATTTTGGGGGAACAATAGACCAGTGACCGGTGATATTAGGCTTTCATTCTATAAAATAAAAAAAGCAAGGAAAATGATTAACATATTTTCAAAGGCCACACCACTTCTGATTATTCCAATGTATATACCAGATAAATCCCTTCAAACATGGTTGGAGGCAGGGATAAAAACATTGGGGGACTTGTATTTGAATGAGGACGTAGCATCATTCAAGGCAATGAAACTAACTACAGAGAAAGACAAAGGGAGGGGGGCAGAGAAAGACAAAGGGAAGGGGGCAGAGAAAGACAAACGGAGGGGGGCAGAGAAAGACAAGGGGAGGGGGCAGAGAAAGGCGAGGGGGGAGAGAGAGAGAAAAGTTTGGGGGGAGAGAGACAAGGCAGGGGGGGTGGAGAGAGAGGCAGCATTGGCACAATAAATACAAGAAATGCATTAGTTTAATATCATTTTTATTGAATATTAAAAAGTAATTTACATGTTAATATATATAAGTTAAACTTTTTTCCTATAGGGTAGTCTTATATTCAGCCTTTTAGTTTTTTTCCTAAAGGAATATCCAAAGTTTGGGGGGTCGTCTTATAATCAGGGTCGTCTTATATTCGAGCAAATACGGTAGTTTAAATCTTGGGAACAGGTTAGAAGAGCTATTCATTTTATTAATATCCATGAGCAGTACTATAAACTTACACACAGATGGTACTTGGTGCCTAGTCGAATGGTGAAATTTTCAGCTGACCCAAATTATCTATGTTGGCGATGTGCGGCAGTGACAGATGCCCAACTCCATATATGGTGGGACTGTGCGAGCTTGTCATTGTATAAAAAAAGGCATTGAATCTATTTAAGGAAATAATGGGAAGCAGGGAATTGCTCGCACCCTGGACTTTTTTATTTCACTTAGAAATAGCAGGATTAGATAGATATCAGAGAGACTTATGTATCAATATTCTATCGGCTTTTAAGCTATGTTTTTCTCGATATTGGGGAGGGTCTGTGATTCCATCATGGCCTGAGATTAGATCCAAGATAGATTTTTAGGCCAGTGCAGAGAAGTTTTGTGCATATAAGAATCCCTACATGAGTGAGGAATACGATAAAACGTGGTTGAGACGGTCTATGCTTCGAACTTGAAATTCACCTGAAGGAATCTGTTTAGTAGTCACCAATGGATTATCTTCTTATAGCCTCTCCCTTGACCCTGTGAGTTGATTCTAAGTGCAGTAGATTTCTTTTATCTAAGCATGGAATGGGGGGACCTATCGGGCTTCGAGACTCTGAACATCTTAGAATGTGCTATTGATACTCTCCCCTCATGGTAGGGTCGATCAAATTGCCCTTTTATTGTTTTCTGCAATGGATGATGTTGGACTGGAATGAGTGAGTGTGTGAGAAGGTTAGGACCGAGACTTTCCGTAACTTAATACACTCCCCCTCAACATCGCTAATCATATACTTACCTAATAATGGGGATTCAAGCAGTGGCACACACCAATGATAATATGGGGTGAAGGTTGTAGAATCATGATTGAAATTGCAATGACTGCCAGTAAGGTGTGTTTAATCAATGTGTTTGCTTTTCTTTTGGAAGAACATAAATCTAAATCTAAAGCATGGCTGCCAGGAGGATCAACAGAATTATCCACCAACACCAGCAGCACCACGACCAGGGCCACATCCCTTATTTGACGCTCTCCTCATTCTTTGCGGTCACCCACCAAAGTAACAGATGGTTTATGTCAGGCAACAATGTAACCGCCAATAGTCAACAATTTTTATTTGTATTTTTTTTTGTTTATTGGACTGCAAGAAATGCACCGCAAGAAGTAAATGTACTATTTAACACCCAAAACAATTAGAATTTTTCAAAGTGCGCTGTAAGCACAGTATTGGACTGTTCTATTTGACTCTCAGATATGAAGTGCACCGCAAGGCGCAAATGTACTATTTAGTACCCAAAACAATTAGAATTTTTCAAAGTGCACTGTAAGCACAATATTTCACTGTTCTGTTTGACTCTCAGATATGAAGTGCACCGCAAGACGCAAATGTACTATTTAGCACCCAAAACAATTAAACATTTTTAAAGTGTGCTGTAAGCACAGTATTGGACTGTTCTATTTGACTCTCACATATGAAGTGCACAGCAAGACGCAAATGTACTATTTACAACCCAAAACTATTATAATTTTTCAAAGTGCGCTGTAAGCACAGTATTGGACTGTTCTATTTGACTCTCAGATATGCAGTGCACTGCAAGACACAAATGTACTATTTACCACCCAAAACTATTAGAATTTTTCAAAGTGCGCTGTAAGCACAGTATTTGACGGTTCTATTTGACTCTCAGATATGAAGTGCAGGATGCAAATGTAATAATTAACACCAACAAATTGCAGTATTTAAAAATGCCTAGATGTTGCCCACTGAGCTAACAGAACAGGATTAAAGGCATGTGCCTGGCACACATGCAGTTGCAAGTGCACTGCACTCTCTGTGGCACTGGGCTCAGGGCAGGGTACAAATATGTAGTATAGCAGATTCAACACCAGAATTTTTTTTAATCTGTCCCTCACATCTGCAGCATCCTCTCCCTACACTAAGAAGAGCTCATGTGATGTGCGTGTACGTGACTCCAGCTTATATATAGAGGCTGGGTTACATGCTGCACTGGCCAATCACAGCCATGCCATTAGTATGCATGGCTGTGATGGCTTCTAAGGGCAAACAGGTAAAATACGTGACTTCAGCTTATATATAGAGGCTGGGTTACATGCTGCACTGGCCAATCACAGCCATGCCATTAGTATGCATGGCTGTGATGGCTTCTAAGGGCAAACAAGTCAAATGCTTGTTGATTGGCTGCCCTGCAGCCTTTCAAAATGCGCCATTAAATCGCCGTACCCCGAACTCCAACACGAACATACAGTGGAATGTCCGGGTTTGGGGTCCAAAAACCGTAATGTTCTGTATGAACCCGAACAGTGCGGTTCAGGTTCGCTCAACACTAATCATCACACAGCAGAAGCATTTGCACTGTGTTTCATGATACTGACTGTGGTTGGAGCCACAGGTAAAATACTGACAGACACTTTCATAATATCAACTTCCATAATGATGGGCCCCTTGGACAAAGCTATTTCTAAATAATGTTGATACCATTTCTTTTAGTCAGAATTAATGTATTCTTCGATAAAATATTAACTTTAACAAGCAGAGCTTTAATCATTTTTTATTTAATATTAATATGTTATATTCACCAATGTTTATTTTTTATGATTGTTGTACTTAATGTGATACATTTAGAAGTTTTATAAATAAATAAATGATTATATAGTCATAAAAACATTAGCACATTAATGTCAATCTAATGCAGATTAACTAGGCCCCACAACAACATATAGAGCATTGCAAATAAAAAATATGTAACCATTATTTAGATAAACATGAAACAAATCATCTGCTTCCAACAGGTTTTATTGAAGTAAGTGTGATAAATTACAGTAGGTGTCAGAACAGAAGGTAGATTCTAAGTGGCACGAGAACAAAATTTACCTAGACAATGCATCCCTTTAGCAGAGGTAGGCAACACAATTGCTCATAGTGGACATTTACTGAAGTATGTGGTGGACAGTTTTAGGATGTTCTGTCGTTCTTCACAAACCTTGCTTTGGATACTAGTGTCCATGTGACACTAGTGACACTTTGCCTGTCTCTGCTCTTTAGATCTATTGTAAAATATGACTACATGGAGAAAAGTATTAGGACAGACCACTTATTTAGTGAATTCAGGTGTTTCAATCAGACCCTTTGCCCTATGTGTATAAAATAAAACTCCTAGCCATGCAGTCTGTATTTGTGAAAAAATGGGTCATCCTGAAGAGGTCAATGAATGCAAGCATTGTACTGTAATAGGATGCCACCTATTCAGTAAGTCAGTCTGCAAAATTATATCCCTGCTAAATATTCCATGGCCAACTGTAAGTAATATTATTGCAAATGGGAAGTGTTTAGGAACAGTAATATCTCAATCATTAAGTGGAAGACCATGTAAAGTCACAGAATGGGGTCACTGAGTACTGCATGGTACATACAAGTCACCCATGCTCTGCTGATTCCATATCTGCAGAGTTCTAAACTTCCACTGGCATTAATATCAGCACAAAAGCTGTGCAGCAGGAGCTTCATAGAGTGGGTTTGCATGGACGGAAAGCTGCAGGCAAACCTCAGATCACCCAATACAATGCCAAGCGTCGGATGGAATGGTGTAATGCACACCACAACTAGACTCTGGACCAGTGGAAAGATGTTCTATGGAGTGATGAATCACACTTTACTGTTTGGCAGTCTGATTGGCAAGACTGGGTTTGGTGGATACCAGGATAACATGACCTGCCTTATTGCATTGTGCCAAAGGTTAAGTTTGTGAGGAGGGATACTGGTATGGGGCTGTATTTTTAGCTGTTGGGCTACCCCCATTACTTCCAGTGAAAATAAATCTAAACTCCAGCAAACACCTTTGAGATGAATTGGAATGTAGATTGAGAACCAGGCCCTTTAGTCCAAAATCAATTGCTGACTTCACAAACACTCTAGTGGATGAATGGATACAAATTCCCACACAAATAGCCTTCCCAGAAGAGTGGACGTTGTTAACCCCTTGCCGACAAAGGACGTGCCAGGCACGTCCTGGGAGAATCTCCCTTAACGACAAAGGACGTGCCTGGCACGTCCTGCAGTCAATGAAACGGTTTTCGCGATCAACGATCGCGAAAACCGCTTTAACAGTGCTGGTCTATTGCCTCGATGTCGAGGCAATAGCCAGCACCGAAATTTCTATTTTGGGACCCCCACGATCGCCCCACGGAGCTATTGTGGAGAGCCATATTGACCGAGCATGCTGCTCCGTCAATATGGCTAAGCCCTCTGCCGGTCTGAGCTTCAGAAGTGAAAGTAACTTCACTTCCGTCGCTCTGAATATGCTACTTGACTACCCCTAGTGGTAGTTTAGTAGCATTGCAATGGAAAAAATGTAAAATACATATTTATTTAATTAAAAATAGGTTATTTAGCTATATTAGCCTATAGGGTTAAAATTAAATATTTTTTAGCATAAGGGATAGGGTTAAAATTAAATTAAAGTTAAAAAATATTAAGGGATATAATAAGGATTAGAGTTGGGGATAAATTTAGTGTTAGGGTTACATTTTGGGTTCGGATTGGGGTCAAAAGATCAATATAGGAAAAAAACAAAAAACACTATTT
This sequence comes from Pelodytes ibericus, assembly GCA_036172795.1. NCBI lineage: Eukaryota > Metazoa > Chordata > Amphibia > Anura > Pelodytidae > Pelodytes > Pelodytes ibericus. The sequence goes on from CM069858.1 coordinate 115,417,972, forward strand.
TTGGTTTTTGCCCCATAATTCGCAAAAAAATACCGAAAAATATGGAAACATGCATATTTTTGAACTCGGGAGAACATTTAGAAACTATTTAGACGGGGTCTTTTTTAATGATTTTATTTGTGTAAATTATATTTTAGGTCAAAGTTAGAAAAAGTGGGTTTTTTTTAAATTTTTCATCATATTTTATGATTTGTTTTGTAGTAAATTATAAGATATGATGAACATAATGGTATCTAATGAAAGCCCTTCTTATGACGATAAAAACAACATATAATTTGTGTGGGTACTGTATGTGAGAAAGAAAAAAATTACAGCTAAACACAAACACCCTAGAAATGTCAAAACAGCCATTGTCACCAAGGGAAAGTCAAGGTGAAAATGTCTTGTCACTAAGGGGTTAAGCAAAGCTGCAAAGGGGCGACAAACTATATATTAATGTCAATGTATTTAAAATACAATGTGATAAAAGTTCCTGTTGGTGTAATAATCAGGTGTCCCAACACTTTTGTCCATATAATGTAGGTTTGATGTGTCTGTAATGAAAATATTATATACATATTAATTTGCCATCAGTGAGCTGTGTGACCACATAGGTGTTGTGTTTACACATTAGATTTGCAGTTCACTATGATAATGAACAAAAACAACAATTTAAATATTAAAAATATAAACATAAAATAATAAACATTTACAGAAGTAGAACAATTGTGATTGGCAAACTGAATATGGGGGATGCCTGGGATACTAGATGTCCATGATGATGGTCCTGACATGTTTCACCCTATAGGCTTTGTCACAGGACAACGGCTAGTTGATATTGATTCCAAAATGCTCTAATATAACTAGAGATCAAATGTCAGGAATGACAATCATGTAGAAAAATGCCATGCAGGCATGCAATTGTTAAGGACTGTCCTTCGTCCCATCAAACACCTCCCATTAGTACACCTCTTCTCACACTAAAACACATGTTATTAACATTTGTAACGTTCTGAGCAAACATTTAATGAATTTAGTTTGATCCTGATCACATATGTTTACAGTTCTATGGTAAAAAACAACAACTTACATTTGTGTTATATTCGGTTACCAAATGACCACTTAAAACTAATATTAGTATATGACCTACAACACCATAATAATTGATCTTGTATTTAAAGAAAATCAGATTTGTTTGTATACATTTTTAAAAAAACCATAAAAGAGGCCAAAACATTCCTTAATAGACTGCAATACCATTACCATTATATTTTTATTCTTCACATTGCTCTACCAGCAATAACACATTGCAAGGGCAAGATAAAGCAGTCCAAATACTTATCTTCAAAAATAGATTTTATTAACGTAGAAGGACAAAACTGTCAAGGAACATTATGTCTAGTTCTCTATAACTAGTAGTGTAAATTTCATTGCCAATAAGAAAAAAATGCCAACAGGAAATTTAAATAAACCAAAATCAAGAAAGAGTTTAGAAGCATATGCTAGTCACATCAAAATAATAATAAGACATAATAGTAATATGATAAAACACACATTGCTACAAGTATGAAAACCAATGTACAAATTGACTACATGTAAAGCAGTAAATTATCTGGAAAGTGTTAATCTTTCAATGGACAAAGAACTTAAACAACTTAACATTTTAAATTGCTTTAAAAATCCCAAAAATGTTCTTTTGTTGGTGATTGAGTTTCTTTAGGTATCAGTTTAGAGATTACATGCCATATTCTATTAAAATGGTCTGTGCTTCTAATCCCCAAAAAAGTTGGCAATAATTATACAAACATAATTTAATTTAGTGGTTTTGGTTATATGAATTGGCCAAAGAATAATTAAGCTCTCCCTCCACACTCTAAACAGGGTGAGACCTCACCTACTATCTAGTGGGTACACAACGCAGTTTATACGGTTACCAAAACCTTTTTCCCGAGTTGGATATGGTGCAATTAACCCTGCTCACAGCAAGCAACCAAACAAAGAGTAGCTAACAACTTCAACTATGTGAAAGCAGAGAAAATAAAAATGTCAATCCAGTAAGTTTCCCACAGACTCAAATAATATACATGTATAAAATTATGCCTCATGCATACAATGAGGCATCGTTTTATACATATTATTTGAGTCTGTCACAAGCTTAGCACACCAACATTTTTGATAGCATATTTTATTATCTGTAAAACAGGTATGGCTTATGCCTCAAGACAAACATTTTTAGCCTCTTTTTAGCTCACAAGTAAAAAGAAAGAATCTATACCTTCTACTTTAAGACCTCATAGTATGTATCACCAAACACATACCATATATAGTTACATAGTTACATAGTTTGGGTTGAAAAAAAGGCTTGCGTCCATCAAGTGCAACCCTTTTTTCTAATCCTTGTTTACCGCTGTTGATTAAAAAGAGGCAAAAAAACAACTTATTTCAGTATTTCGAATTCTGCTTTCAATGGTGACAAATTCCTTCTTGACTCCAACCAGCAATCAATTTCTCCTTGTATCAACCAGTACTAAAGACATATTAATGCCTATACTAACATACATAGCCTTCTTTGTATTTGCTAAGATTAAAACCATAAAATTAACGAATGTATTTGTAACTCATGTCAATCCTTGAAGGGTTGTCATGACTATAGCATTTAAATAGTTAAGGCAGTATGAAAGACAAAGACCAATTATTTACATAAAACAAGTATGGTCAGGAAGGTAATAAAACATAGGATGCAGTAGTCCAATAGTGGACTAGCAGGTCAGTAGAACAGGTAGAACAGAATCTGCCCCCCGAGGAAAATAGAAAGAGTCCAATTAAACTGGGTAATAATAACATTTCCTGTACTATAAAGAAACAGAGGATATCTGAACATATCCTTCCAGGTTAAACACTAAAAAAGTATTTTGTTATACACAGGTCTTTATCAATTATTTTATTAATGCTGCTTCTTTGGGATACTGCATTACTATGGTACTGACTTTTCATAATGTGTAGCATAAGCGTTCAATATTACCTGGCTCCGATGAAGTGCTGGACACACCTGGTCAAATACAGAATAAATAATACATGCCTAGAATAAAACAAGGTGGAAACATATATTGAAAAATGTGAATAGAATAATCAGAACTCTTCACAAAGCCTACATGGTGACATTAAAATAGCTAAAAAATAAATATTTGGAACATATGTATAACTAAACCCTAAATACATTGCAATGTATTATATAAGTTCAGTAAAAACCATAAATATGTAATGGCTACATTTTGCTTAGACCTTTAAACAAAGTCTAATCCCCATTCTTCTCAGAAAGTTCTGGAATTATGGGATTATTGCCTTTGTTTTTCTAGCTCAGTGGTCCAAAACATAAGATTTTGATTTAGATAGCAAACAATTTTCCTTTGTTCTCATTAAAAAATATAGCTCCCAGCATGGAATTTGTTTGTGCCTTTTCAAAGTATGTTTATTTTTCGAAGCATGAGTCAAACAAGTTCTGTTTGATTTACCGGACACAACTAGCAAATGTAGAAGAACAAATGCTTACAATTCTTTCATGCCAAAAGATAAATGAAAATAAAAAAATCACTGCATGCCATTTACACTGTTGTGAACGTTTTCACTAAAGTAGTCATTGTCAAAGTCATTACTAGTATAGGAAACTTTTTCTTCTCCTAGTCCCTCTAGGTTTTTTTGAAAGAGAAGGTAAGGCCTTCAGTTTCACTTTCTTAGGTCTACACCTCTTGGCTGTTATCTGCATTTGGCATTTCTAGGGACCTTTACGTTATTGTTGATTTGTGAGATCAGGTCTGGATTTCTGTGTGTCTCCACTTAGCTGATACTCCTCTACTGAAGTTTACTATTTCACTGTACATATTTAGACTTTTTTTGAGTAGTTCAAATTCTCATGATATGACTGGGAAGAAAAATATTTTTTCTCAGTGAGAAAATTTACATTATATTGTCTTTCTTGTTCTTGCAAAAGTTACTGTTATTTTGCATCTAGATTGCGTGCATAACAGATGTCAATAAACTGTCTTTACCACCACAAAGTAAATATTGCAGTGGGGCGGGAGGAATAAAAAATATTTTATGAGGGGGGAAAAAAAGCCAAATAGATGTATAAACATATATTGTGGAAATTGTATTCAGTTCTGTTAACACAGAAATCATTCATTTTTCCTTTGTTAAAAATCACTTTTCTAGAATGAAGCCTTGATATAGTCACTGTAAAACTGGAACAAAATTGAACACTGTGCTTTATAAAGATGCCAAGCCTCATGGGACTTTCACACAGTCATTTAGTAAAAGGAAATGTTTTCTTTGGACTGTGACTCAAAGCATGAGATGAGTCTGTGGATTTTACTACTGTGACAAACTAGCAGATTGTCTGTACCAGCACAATGTTAAAAATATATAATATGTTCACATTATATGGACTACTAAATGAGATTTATGTATTCAAGCTAAAGACATACAGTTCACAATGATAAAAATGGCACTGAAGCAATGTATGTAAGTCTGATTTATTTCTAATAACTACAGGGTAATCTTGTGTAAAATGAGTAGAAGGAGAATGAACATGGTTTTACAGATTAACTTTACTGTTGCCTAAGGTTCTTGAAAGGCTTAAAGATTTTTGGCTTTTGTACCTGCAATACAATACATAAATAATTTTCAGGTACAGACTAATATATTTGACATGTGTTTATTTATAAAGCATCACCAGTACATCACCAGTAAATATTTGCAGATATGGTCCTATATGTAATATTTATGTGGCCACTTCAGACAATGGAAATGGGTTCAATTGAGCCTTGTTTTGTATATCACAGACTTTGTGCTCTCAAAGACATACGCTCTATGCTGTCTCTCCTGCAGTGAGAATTGGAGCTTCTGGGACATCTGCACCAGATTTATTCCCCAGATATTCTCCCTTGATGCAAGACCCAGAAGAACCTTGTGGCACTTTTGGAGGCCAGTTACTCGCAAGGATCTAAAATGGTCATTGGGCTGTGTCCATGCCCGGAACTCTTTCCTTTGATCTCTCCGAGTGGCTAGGGATTGGGTAATGTTACCACGTCCCATTAGAGGGCAAATATGTGTATTTTGGCCCCTTTCTTCTTACACCCTGGGGATTTGCCCACATTAGTGTATTGAAGCCCTTCTTGTCCATTATGATTTTGCATGTGTATAAGGTCATCCTAGTTGGGCTTATTGTGTTATTTCTGTCTACTAGTGTTTGAGTCGTTCTGCCCTCTCTGATATTGCTCACCCTAATTAGACCCTAGACTTTGGGTTATTCTGCTGGATCTGTCTCTTTGCTGCATGTCCTGACTTTGGCTTGTTTCTTGAACACGGTGTGTCTTTTCCTTCTTGTTACGCTGATTACAAGTTTACATTTTCCAGTGAAGACAATGCAGGATACAGGGTTTATAATGAACCATAATACCCCCTAGAGGTGGTAACATTTCTAGCATTTTAGCTTGACCTGAAGAAAATTGGATTTTTTCATCTTCAAGCACGATACCAGAAGGGCTTAATGCTTATTTCGATGTATCCCACTACACATGTAGTGGGGCACAGAAATGTACCTGGTTTTGCAAAAAGGATAAGCATAAACCCTGAAATTGTTAATACATTTTATGCAATTTATTCTCACTCCATCCACTTAAAATTAATCTTCTTTAATTCATGTTCTCACATATGATTAACATATGATATGATTTACATATTATATATATATATATATATATATATATGTGAACTATTTCTATTTAGTATTGATTAACAATATAATAATATTAGTATTATATAATAATATTCTCTTTTAAACAAACTAGTGACAACACAGGCTGTTTTTGACATTCTAAAATGTTTTCATTGTTATTTTTTTTCATTTCTGTTTATTTGTGTTTTAAATGCGCTTTAATACAGACTTCTGATGTAAAAGGGTTAATTTAACCCACATTTATTTTCCCCGAAGAATAGTTACTATTTATTTACACCATGGCTGCAATGAATTGCTTAAAGACAAAATGTTAACTCTATAGAATGAAGTGAAAAAATAATCTTTTCATAATAATAAAATTATTACAATTAATTAGATTGATAATCTAAAAGTTCTACTTAGGTAACTTCAATGTTTGAAGCCAAATTCGGGCACTCGAGCTTTGCTCATATTATGATCATTTTGGTTACAATTGAACCACCAAAATTTTTCACTATTCAAGTAGCATCGACATGCCTCTGAATATGTCTGCTATTCAGCATCAATATTTTCAGCCTACAAAATACAACCAAAAGGCACAAAAACAAAGTAGTAACCTAAAACATCCCATTATATCCTATGGGAGTTTCACACATTACAAAAATTGCCAAGAAATACCGAAAATCCTCCAAAATAAATTGAACCTTAAGTAGGAAATAGGCTAATCACTGTTGAGGAATGTGTGTATGAATACTTTTTTTGTCTCTATTTTTTGACACTCAGATTTAGAGATTATGATCTTGTCAGATTTTAGTCTTGTGTGTCATCATTGTGTCAATTCTTCAGTGATAAAATAAGTGATTCAAATAGTTATGTTGCTGAAGGGAATTGATCGAAAAGCGTAGGGAAATTAAAGCTATGGTTTTATTTACTGCAAGCTTTGTTCTTTTGCTCACTCCTTACCCATTTCCCCCCTCTTTTCCCCCTCTTCCCCTCAGCTTCATTTTCCTTTCCATTATACAAAATTTATTTTAATCTAATATGGTGTTAAAGTGTAATTCTGTTAAAAGTGTTTATTGCGAATACACTGACATAGAAAATCAAACTACATTCACAAAACCAATCATACCTGTCCAAGCATGAGAGTGGAGGCGTTAGTTGGAAGGAGTCTCAGGCAAGTCCATAACCGAAAGCCAGAGTCTCCATATGTCATTATATAACCCCAAGTTCTCAAGGTTAACTTATACAGGTTTCTCCATGAATCTCTGATCGTTAATCTGTGAGACAATTTCAATCCACTTAGGGATCGCCTCAGATCTCCATTTTCTCACCAAACAGATTTTGGTGGCATTTAACCCCTTAGTGACAAGACATTTTCCCCTTGACTTTCCCTTGGTGACAATGGCTGTTTTGACATTTCTGGGGTGTTTGTGTTTAGCTGCAATTTTCTTTTTTTCTGAGATACTGTATCCACACACATTATATGTTGTTTTTATCATCATAAGAAGGGCTTTCATTAGATAGCATTATGTTCATCATATCTTATAATTTACTACAAAAAAAATCATAAAATATTATGAAAATTTAAAAAAAACACTTTTTCTAACTTTGACCTAAAATATAATTTAGACAAAAACAATCATTAAAAAAATACCCCATCTAAATAGTTTCTAAATGTTGTCCTGTGTTCAGAAATATGCATGTTTCCATATTTTTCAGTATTTTTTTGCGAGTTATGGGGCAAAAGCCAAAAATAGTGTTTTTTGGTTTTTTTCTTTATTGACCTTTTGACCCCAACCCAAACCCACTAAATTTAACCCCAACTCTAACCCTTATGCTATCCCTTAATATATTTTAATTTTAATTTAATTTTAACCCTATCCCTTATGCTAAAAATTATTTAATTGTAACCCTATAGGCTAATCTAACTATGTAACCAGTTTTTAATTAATTAAATATTTATTTTACATTTTTTCCATTGCTATGCTACTTAACTACCACTAGGGGCAGTCAAGTGGCATATTCAGAGTGACGGAAGTGAAGTTACTTTCACTTCCGAAGCTCAGACCGGCAGAGGGCATAGCCATATTGAAGGAGCCTGCTGCTCAGTCAATATAACTCCCACGATTGCTCCGTGGGGCAATCGTGGGTGCCCCAGAATAGAAATTTCAGTGCTGGCATCGAGGCAATAGACCAGCACCGTTAAAGCGGCTTTCGCGATCTTTGATCACGAAAACCGTTTGATTCTCCGCATGACGTGCCAGGCATGTCCTTTGTCGTTAAGGGAGTTTTTCCCAGGACGTGCCTGACACGTCCTTTGTGGGCAAGGGGTTAACCCCTTGGCGACACAGGACGGACTAGGTCCGTCCTGTGTGCCAAGGCGTTAGTGACACAGGTTGGACCTAGTCCGTCCTGTGTCAAAACGAGCACTGGAAGCGGAGTTTTTTCGCTTTCAGTGCTCAAGCAGTATTGAAACGATGCTTCCGTATGGAAGCATCATTCAATACTGAAAAAAATGCCCGTCGGCATTTCAATCGCTCCGGAAAGCGATTCAAATGCCGATTTTAAAGGCACAGTGCCTTTAAAACGCGGGCATTACAAAAAAGAGAATAGGAAGCTAATTTTTCGCTTCCCATGCTCAGTAAGTGTTTCTGATTGCCTCGCAAGTCGAGGCAATCAGGAACACAAAAAAAATGCATGATCTTTGTCACTGTGTGACCAAGATGGCGCTGCCCTTCTAAGGGCAAGAGCACAGGAGGCAGGAAGTGCCTGCTTCCTGTGCTCTCTGGCTGCCACACAATTGCCTCTTCACAGAGGCAATCAGTGACTGCCAGGCACACTGACAAGCAGTGGGGATGCTCTGCTGAGCATCCCCACTGACTGGTCAGATCAATATTAACCTTATATTGATCTGACCAGTTATGATCTGCCTGCCTCTCCTCACATTTTTTTTAGTGAGGGAGAGAGGCAGATCAAAGTTATAAAAGTAAGTAAAAGTACAAAAAAATAATAAATACACAACACACGAATAATAAAACAATAAAACTTTTTTATTAAAGCAATTCCCTGTGTTTAACCCCTTCCCTGCCACTGATCTTGCGTAAGTAGTGATCGTGCACATCAGCGCATTTATTTTTGCTGTTTGTGCATTTTTTAGGGGTTAATTTTTTTTGTACTGTAATTTATTACAGTACTTTTTTACAGTACTACAAAGGCTCTTCTAAGAGTTATTAACCCCTTCTTTGCCGTCGATCACTGCTTACGCAATGATATTGATGCCAAAGCAATTTTTATCTGTCCCCCGCTAGGGGATTACATGTTAAGTAAAAATATTTGTGATTTTTCTTTTAAGCTGTCTGAGCACATAGCGATCAGTAACAGCGAATTAGTGGCAAAGGCGGTTTGGTGATTTCTCAATTAAGCTCACCATTTGCCCTGGTCAGATCAAAATTGGTAGGATCAATATTCACCAATATAAATATTATAAAATTGTCAGGTTTTATGAAAGTCTTTCATTGTGTATTAACCCCTTCCCTGCCATTCATCACTGTATAAGCAGTAATCTTGCACAGCAACAGTATGTTTTGCTGTCTGCACTGTTTTATGGATTACTTTGTACTGTAATGTATTACAGTACTAGATAGGCTCTTCTAAGAGCTATTAACCCCTTCTTTGCTCGAGATCACTGCTTACGCACTGGTTCTGAGGTTTCAATTTTGACCCTGGTCAGCTTTCTGATACATCATCTGGTGATGTATCGGTGGCTGCTGAGCCCTTGCCACAAGGAGTGATGGGTGTCTACCGTTAAAAAATATATGGTTTGGTGGGGGTAAATTACATTGGCTGGCTTCAAAGATATATCCCATATAGGACACGGACGCAGGTTGACTACATGTCAAAATTCCAAGTTGCAATTTTGAGATGCGCATCTCACAAATGTTGCCTTCTAGCCAAAAAACAAACCAACAAACCTATGCATGGGTGCTATCCCTGTACTCAGGAGATGTTCCTGAACACATATTGGGTTGTTGTTTGGCAGTGACATATACCAGAATCTGTGAATTCATGCCTGAAGTACAGTGCATGTGGGAAAAAAAACTCCCAATAAAGTACTACCACAAACTTTTACAAAGGCTGGTGGTAGAATTAGTACATATACAGTATTAAAATACCACCATTTGAAATACCTTAGGATGTTCATACCTCAAAAATGTTCCAAATGGTACATGGGCACAGGCTGACTACATGTCAAAATTCCAGGTTTGAATTGAGCACCCCCTAATAGTGGCCTTTTAGCCCCAAAACAAACCTATGCATGGGGGGTATCCCTGTACTCAGAAGATGTTGCTGAACACATATTGAGGTATTGGTTGGCAGTGGCATATACCAGAATCTGAAAATTCCTGCCTGAACTACAATGTATGTGGGGAAAAAATGACATCCCAACCCTTTGACATAGGTTGGTGGTAGAATTAGCACTTGGAAAGTGTTAAAATAACACAATTTAATAAATACCCTAGGATGTCTAGTTTTCCAAAATATATGGTTTGATGGGGTAAAATATTTTGACAGGCTTCAAAAGTGTCCCAAATGGAACATGGGCGCAGGCTGACTACATGTCAAAATTCCAAGTTGGAAATGCAACCCCCTAAACATGGCCTTTTAGCCCCCAAACAACCCAACAAACCTATGCATGGGTGGTATCCCTGTACTCAGGAGATGTTGCTGAACACATATTGGGGTGTTGTTTTGCACTGACACATAACAGGATCTGTGAATTCATGCTCGAAGTACAATGTATGTGGAAACAAAACATAAAAAAATTACTAACCTAAAATTTGACAAAGGCTGGTGGTAGTGCATGGAAAGTGTTAAAATACTATCATTTGAAATACCCTAGGGTGTCTAGTTTGCTAAAATGTATGGTTTTGTGGGGTAAAATACACATTCTGGCTTCACAAATGTCCCAAATGGAACATGGGCGCAGTTTTCTGCATGTCAGAATTCCAAGTTGAAAAACCAAAAAGCGCACCTCTCAAATGTGGCCTTTTAACCCCCAAATAATCTAACTAACCTACACATGGGTGGTATCCCTGTACTCAGGAGATGTTGCTTAACACATATTGAGGTGTTGTTTGGCACTGACACATAATAGGATCTGTGAATTCATGCCCGAAGTACAATGTATGTGAAAAAAAATTACTATCCATAATATTGACATAGGCTGGTGGTAGAATTAGTGCATGGAAAGTGTTAAAATACTATCATTTGAAATACCCTAGGGTGTCTAGTTTAAAAAAATATATGGCTTTGTGGGGTAGAATACACTTTCTGGTTTCAAAAATGTCCCAAATGGGACATGGGCGCAAGTTTTCTGCATGTCAGAATTCCAAGTTGGAAAACCAAAATGCGCACCCCTTAAATGTGGCCTTTTATCCCCAAAACAAACCAACAAACCTATGCATGGGTGGTATCCCTGTACTCAGGAGATGTTGCTGAACACATATTGAGGTGTTATTTGGAAATACCCCTTCACAAATTTAAGGTAATGTTTACCTAAATTGCAATCTATGTGAAAAGTTAAAAAAAAAGATTTTTTTGCTGCAAACTTTGGCAAAGATTGGTGGTAAAATTGCTACATTAAATGTGTCAAAATACCCCAAGTTAAATGCCCTGAATGGTCTAGTTTTCAAAAATATGTACATGTTGGGGGTCATTCATGGATTTAGTACAGAAATCAGTGTTAAAATGTCATTATCGCTAATTTAGAAAAAAAGGATTTTAAAATAGCTTTGCACTACTTATAGTTCTGGCCCTGTAACATGAATAAAAAAGCACAAAAACATAAAACATGGGCTATTTCTGAACTCAGGACATATATTAGAAACTATTGAGCAGTGTTTTTTTGTTGTCTCTTGTACATGAGTATACGATTTTTCAAATAAAAATAATAAAAAAAAATGTTTAAATTTTTTTGCAAAATTTTATAATTTTTTTTACATCAAATTATATGCTATTATCAAAATAATGGTATCAAAAGAAAGCCTTCTTATACAAATAAAAACTATATATAGTTTGTGTGGGTACACTAAATGAGACAGAAATAAATTACAGCAAAACACAAACACCTCAGAAATGTTAAAACAGCCCATGTCACCAAGCGTCGGACAAGCCAAAAAAGTCATGTCACTAAGGGGTTAATATATGCACAATTAGCATTTTTGTTTCTTCTTTCAATCTAGGGAAATCCAAATGGAACAAAAAAAGTTGGGGGGGTCAGTTCAATATGGAACCATGTGAAACTTGTGATTTCATTTTCTAACTTGACCTTCAGAGGTAATAGGCAGGTACATTCCCACCATATATGCCATATAGTTCCAGTTTCCCTCTCGCATCTCCAACAAAGATCACTAATGTTGGGTTGAAACCTACTTAACCTGTCTGGTGTCAGATACCATCTGTGTAAAATTTTAAGATAATTTTCAAACAGCAAAATACTATGAATAGTATATTTTGTTAGGTTTAAAGCAGGAAACCATTCGCTGGATACAAATTCTGTGCTCAGCTCCCTTTGCCATTTCATAATCCCACGAAGCTTTGTATCTGTTTTGCTCGTATATAATAATTCTCTAATCTTGGAAGACAAATTGGAGCCATTGTCTAGGTCAAAGAGTTTGTCCATCTTATTACTGCTATTAATTTCCCTATTTTTTAAAACGTTTTTTAACTTAAAGTATGTAAGGTATTCTTTGCAGGAAATTCCATGATTTGTACATAGAGAATGGTCTAAAAAGCACTCCGTCAAATAAGTCTCTGATATATACAATGCCAGAATTGACCCAACTCCTTATATTTATATCATCAAGATATAGGGACAAAGCTTCTATAGGGACATCTTTACTATTATATTTCCGTCTTACCAGATGGGAACCATGATAAATTTCACCCAAGACTTTATTTTCCACATTAAGTCATTTTATTGCCAAGTTATCTGCCCAGAGCAAGAGAAAAGGGTTCTTGTTGGATAAAACTTGTCTTTCATAACCTAACCACAAACAGTTTTCTTGGACCTTAAATTTACTTTATTTGATCAAATTGAATAGCATTATGAAGTCATAAATCAAGCATACATCGGGGAGAGATGTGCCCCCATCTTTTAATTTGCGAGACAAATTTGAGGAGGAAATTCTCGGTCTGTGCTTCCCCCATACAAACTTAATAAATAACTCCTGGAATTCGTGAAGCGTACGTTTGGGTACTCTCATAGGAAGGGTTCTTAATAGGTATTCCAGTTTGGGCACTAAATAAGATCATGCTGCGTTTATTCTCCCCAGCCAAGATATGTATAAATTCCCCCATTTTTTTATGGTGAGTTTTAAGTCCTGATATAAGTTGTTATAATTATTGTTTATTATCTTGAACTGGAATCTCCCAGTCTTTGTAGTTGGTCAATCGGGACCCAAGAATGAATTACTTGTGTCTTTTTTAAATTTAATTTATAGTTAGATATTCTACCAAAGTCGAGAATGCATTTCAATGCTGCCAAAGAGATGTTTCTGGGTTAGAACGTGTCAGAACTACGTCATCAGCATATAACATGATCTTTGATCGTCATAGCGAATTCCCAGGATTTCTTCCTCCTGTCTTATATAAGCTGCCAAGGGTTCTATTGAAAGTGCATACAACATTGGAGCCAATGGGCACCCTTGTCTTGTCCCATTAGCTACCCCAAACCATTCTGATTTGAACCCGTTTCCCGAGACCCTGGCAAATGGAGCAGTGTAAAGACTCATAATCCTGTCCAGTATAGGCCCCGTAACTCCGAACACCTACAGGACATTCAACAGGTAGCGCCAGCTAACTTTATCAAAGGCCTTTTTGGCATCCAGAGCCGAAAAGGCCACCATCTTACAGCAAAATCACAGCCAGCAGGCATTTGTATTAAAAAAATTAACATTTTGCCACCCATGACAAGCCAAGAGCCAGTCCAGGGAGGAGACAATGACAATAATAGCAGGTGAGCCCAGAGTTTTTCAGTGGAGGAGAATAAGGCATTGACTCACAGGACAAGATATAAGCCAGAGGAGGAAGAATAAGATCTGGCAGAAGGTTGTGGATGCAGTCAACAAAGCTGGTGGGATAAACTTGTTTATGGAGGTGAGGAAGAAAAGGTAAGTTAATTGAAAATACATGTACTATTATAGGCCTCATGTTATATTTCACTACATACACACTTGCAGTTCTATAATACATGTTTTAGCTGTATCAAGGATTGCTAGGACTGTGCACATAGGGAATTTTGCACTTTGTGCGCATGTTAAAATTACTGCCACATGGGTAGAAGTATGTGAGAATAGAACTGTAGCTGTTCAGAGGATGCTAGCTGTAGAGATGGTGAACAAGCAGCATATTGCAGTAATTAACATGTACAAAAGAATGCTACAACTAGCTAAAGTCCATGGGAGGATACAACTGTGTCAAGAGTGTCATGATATCTGGACCCCCTCTAACCATCATCCACATCAGAACACATACTATTATATCTATATATCTTGTTATTCTGTGATTGTGTATAACAATGACTATTGATATATTTTATTTTTTCTCACCCTCCTTTTGGGTAGTATGTGTCTTCCTCAACCTCAAGTCCTCTACCAAAGGCCTGGAGTTTGAGGGTGCTGAGCAGTATCTTAGATGTTGCTAGCACTGCATTCTTCTGGACAGAGGGCTCTGTTGTCATTCCTGGAATATGTTGGAGCCACTCTCCCATTTTGGCCTTCACTTTTCCCATCTTTTCAAGCTCCTATTTCAGGTCCTGGTACTTCTCCAGCTTCTCATACACCTTATTCCTGATGTTGCAGTCACTTGGCACCGCTTTATCTATCCCCATTGAGGTCTTCTGGTCCTTGTCTACTACCACTATGTCAGGTTGATTGTTCAGACCCTGTATATCTGGATTTTGAAGTCCCACAGGATCTTAGCCTTGTTGTCCTCCATGACCTTCTGTGGAATCTCTCATATGGACTTGGGAGGGTTTAGACCATATGCTGTGCAGATGTTCCTGTATATAATGCCAGCTACTTGGTTGTGCCAATCAATGTATGCTTTTCCTGTGAGCATCTTACACCATGTCGCTATGTGTTGGATTGTCTCAGAGGCCTCTCAACACAGTCTGCACCTTGGATCCTGTCTGGTGTGGTAGATCCCTGCTTATATGGATCTGGTGCTCAGTGCTTATTGTTATTGTGCTGATCAATACTTCAATGTTGTCTTTGAGTCCAGCCCTCTCAAGCCACTGGAAGGATTTTACAATGTCAGCCACCTTGGCTATCTCTCGATGGTACATAACATACAGGGTCTTGGCTTGTCATGGCATTTTCTCTATTTGATCTTCCTTCTATGCCTGTTGCTGCTTCAGGCATTCGCTCAGCAGCTCACCTTTGGGTGACATCTTACTGATGTATTCCCAGATGCTATGGTTTTTTTCACAACGGTGGCTCTGACACTATCCAGACCTCACCCGCCCTCCTTCGGCTGGTGCGCAGTCTCTGCGTGTTAGACTTTGGGTGGAAACCCCTACATTGTGAGGAGCTTTCAGGGTCTTCATATCGGCAGTCTCTAGGTTTTCCTTTGGCCAGCTCACGACACTGGCAGGGTATCTTATGACTGGCAGAGCATATGTTTTAAAGTTATGGTTCTTCAGGATCTCATCGTGGTTCCCATGTGATTGTGGGATCCCAAGCTACTTGTAGCTGGTCTGTATGTCTGCTATGTGTCCTACTGCCAGTTCCCCCCCCCCCCATCATTCTTAACTTCCTTCTCTCTTTTTACTTCCATCCGGCCATACTTCTCCATTCCGAATGACATCCCAATATTGTCACAGTAAATCCGTGTAAGGTGGATCAGTGAGTCAATGTCTCGTTTACTCTTAGCATACAGCTTGATGTCATCCATGTAGAGAAGTTGGCTAATGGTGGTTCCACTCTTGAACTTGTATCCGTATCCATTCCTTGTGATCAGCTGGCTTCAAGCCTATGCAGAATAGCAGCAGGGACAGAGCATCACCTTGGTATTTTCCACACTTGGTCACTTGTGTTAACTGTCTTGAGTTGGCTTCCAGTGTTGTTTTCAGGAAACCCACTGAGTACTTGAGGAAGGTTCTTAGTGTCCTGTTGACTTTGTATAGCACTAGGCATTCACAGATCCATGTTTGTGGCACTGAGTCATAGGCTTTTCTGTAGTCAATCCAGGACAGTGTACTCTGTCTGGACCTGGGGGTTTTGGCGACTGCTCTATCTATGAACAATTGGTGTTTGGAGCCTTTGGTGTAGTTCCCAATGCCCTTCTGAGCTGTGCTCATGTGCTGGCCCATATGGCCCTGTAGCTTGGCAGCTATGATGCCTGATAGGACTTTCCATGTTGTAGGGAGGCAAGTTTTCGGCCAGTATTTGGATGGTGCTGTGCCATTTTTGGAGTCTTTCATGGTCAGCACTGTCCTTCCTTGTGTTAGCCAGTCAGGGTGGGAGCGTCCATGTATAGCAGTTAGTTTATTTAACCAGTAGGTGTGGATCATGTCTGGGCCAGGTGCTGTCCAGCTCTTCATGTTCTTGACCCGCTGTTGGATGTCTATTACTGTGATGGTGACTGGTTACCTTTCTGGGATATTGCTGTGGTCTGTTCTCAGCAATACATGGATGATATATATATATCATCCAGGTCACAGTGTAGAATATATGCCAATTAGTAACCACAATGAAAGGAAAGGAGTCACCATGTACAATGATTTATGTGTGTGTGTATATATCTATATATACACACACACATATCTTTGTACATGGTTACTCCTTTCCTTTCACTGTAGTTACTAATTGGCATATATGCTACACTGTGACCTGTTTTTTTTACATGGACATTGTTCCATATATGGGCAAATGTCATCTTTTGAACAAGTATCCTAATCATGGATATGTGTAAGGTATAATAAAAATCAGCAGCCCATACCATATGCATGTAGTCATCTCCTATTCAGTGAAAGCTGTGTTCCAAGTTCTGCTCCAGGGTGTCTGATGGATTTCTTCAGTCTCATTTTAGCCTTGCCTAGATACTTCAGCTGGTCCTACAGGGCCTTTGGAGTGTGGCCGTTTTAACCTAGTAAGTCACCGGAGGAATGCGGTCACACTTCAACAGGTCCTGTGTCAATGCTCCTGCCAATGAGCTGATGAACTTGGGCGTTCAGTGTAGACATGTGAATTCGTTTTCGTCCGAGTGCATTTTCGTCCGAAATTAGCATTTTCGTCCATTCGTCCGAAAAACAAATAACGAAAATTCTAAAATAACGAAAGCTGAATGAACGAATGGTTATTAAACGAAAATCATTCATCCATTCGTGCTATTGGCATTCTATAAACCGAAATAGAGTCGGTTTATAGAATACCAATAGCATTACATACATTCCATAAACCGACATAATGAACGACTTTCGGTTTATGGAATGCATGTAATGCTATTGCTATTCTATAAACCGAAATAGAGTCCCAATTCATACGTATAGGTCAATAGAAAGACATTCAGTTTATAGACTTTCGGTTTATAGAATACATGTAATGCTATTGCTATTCTATAGAATGTTTTAGACAAAATAAATCCAATATTCGTCCGAATGGCGTGACAGGGTGATATACTGTGGATTGTGAAAGATCAAGCAAACTCCCTGCAGGTGATAATGAATATTATTCAAAATTAAAGTAGGGTTTCAAACTGCAAGCTTAACCTTTCAAAGTCAATGTTACTCTCAATATATATGCATGATCAATATTGAGCCGGACTGAGGGACCACTAACATACTTGGGATTAAAGTTGACATCCGAGCTTGCTGCCTGGATGGCGGTTACCCTTATTTTAATGATCAAAGAGATGTAAAGATTATTTAAGAAATGGAGGGGACTATATATTTTATGGTGGGTAGAATCAACGCCATGAGGGTTTATATTTTGCCTTAGTTTATTTACATCTTTAGGAAGCTTCCTTTGAATGTCCCTCGCAATTGGGTCTTGCTTATTCAAGCATACTTACTTACTTTCTGTTTGGTATGGCTCATAGTTGAATTGTATTTGTGTGCTTATTTATGATAATTCATTGCTACTTTTCTACTTTATATAATAAAAGTTTAAAAAAAGAACAGCTATTTTGACATTTTATTTTACTTTGTGGACTATGTGACATAATGCAACGGAAAGAAGCTTGTGCCAAATAAATTAGACCATAAGGACATTGAGGCCCAATTAACAATTTGTAACCCTAAATGCTACATTTTGACATCTAAAAACTATGAGATTGGCATATATACTTGTTTCTTTAATTAAAAAAATGTTTCTGGTGAAAGTGTGAAAAAGAACATTGAAATTTTTCTCTTACATATTTGTACTCTTTGTGTGGAATTAATTGCAGACACGATATTGAATGTAACATATTTATAACAAATGATTCTGCTTATTGCAATTTCACATTTAATAAAATGTTAAATCATTTCAGATTACATTAGATAATGTTTTGAAACAGCTTGTTAGATACTGTTTTCAGTATTGTATTGGCAGTAGGAAGAAGTTAGTACATTACTGTCTAGAAAAATCTCTTTATTGCCGTGGATCAAAAGAAAATGCATTCTTTTCCCTCAATGTAATTGGTCTAAACATTTTTTTTATGATCTTAAAATTGTATTGTTACCCACAATTTTATTTTTTCCACAACTTGTAATTTTTCAAAATTACATGTTGACACAGTATGCATCTTACATCTAGAAATGAATTTATAAAAATATAATGATATATACTGCTTGTACAAAAGTTTAATATTCCAACTGGAAAAGTACAAGTGATCAACATGCACATGTTACATATCTAGAGCACATGAATCACATGTGAAATTGGGTTTGTAATACAATATGAGTAATATTTTGTAGTTAAACTAATGATAACTACAACATGTGTTGGAACAATTCATACTTTGCATTTTTTATAGATTGTTATCTAATATCTTTGTAATTATCTTGTGTCCTCTGAGAAGTTTATTTGTAATACAGTGAGCAAACACATACAGCCTAAAATATTTACACACAATCAACTCACACATCCTATGCAGAGCAAGAGAGGAACTTCCCCTGCTGACTGCAGCGCGGTCAATCACAGGGGAGGAAGGACTTTCCTCTCAGATTAGAGATTTGGGATGAATGAGTTTCCTTCTCAGCTTGTGTGTCTGAGTAAGTGCTTGGATATTTGTAAATAAGGTAAAAATGTAGGGTACCAATGCCAGCAGTTGTTGACCCATATACCATGTTAGGGTAAATGGGCAGATGCCTTTTTAGCCTTCATGCAATGTCGTCCCATTAATAGGTACTGTAGTAATAGTAGTGTTTGTTTTCTTCTACAGTGCTAATCATGGTCTAAAAATGAGGAGTGTGATAACCATTCGCTGATACAAACTACTAATGGGAGAAGTGAGACGCTCAGATTTACTTAGTCAGTGTCCTAGTGGAGGGTTATCAGTTTCACACATTTCCAACAACCTAACGAAGAACATGGAATGTTATTCTCATCCCCCAAGCCATATCGGGGTGGTCACAATACATTGATATAAAAGTGACTGTCCTTTAAAAAACAAATCAATCCATCTGATATAAATAATAAGTACAGCAGCTAGTTAAGACCTCCTGCCATTGGAGTAAACCTTGCAAAAATAAAGACTTTCACAAAATATTTGGAGAGGTCTCACCCAGTCGTTATCCTGAGTTTCCAGGATTCAAACTGCTTAATATAGATTCTGAAAAACAACTACGATCATTGGCGAAATGAATATAATTATGGAATAAGTCACAATTTTCAAAATGTAAGGGGCTCTTACCATGCTTTTCAAAATGGAAGCAAACATGCCAATCGTAAAGCAGCCTACTAGTTGCATATATTTCAAAGATATTTTCACTTCCCTTAGCCTATAATGATAGGTGTTGTAGCCAGCTTTATGATTCTATTGGTTGAATAGATTTAGTCAATCCCAATGCTCTAATGATAGAAGGAGGTACCTTTAAAGGTCCACTGATTTCATTTTTTTCAGAGCCATTTGGTTGTGCATATTATTATGGGTTTTTTTTTTGTTTTTTGGGGGCCAGATAGGGGTTACACAATTACCCTGGAAGGCCACATGCACCTTGTGGGTCATACCAGTTGGACATGAACATTATATAACTATATGCCTAGAGCAATGGATTGATATTTAGGGATATCATTTTATTTTTAATTTAAATTTCTTTTTTTATTATTATGAATGGAGATGAATTTGTTGGGCATTTGGATTCCCAAGCTGTGATAATACTTAACACAGCATCTCACCATTTCTGTTAGTATTACTGAGAGCAGTGTAACCAACTGTTAGGAGTACAGGAAGGTGGTGAGATGAAGTATATGTCACCATCAGATAATGCTTTGTGGTTGAAACTAGGCATCTTAAGCAATTTGTCACCATCACTGGCAGTATGATGTTGATGTAGTACAATACCAGTGACACTTGGTCAGCTTTTATTTCTGCTTACAAAGTATTGTTTGAACTGTAGTACATTACTACTGAAGTACCACAGAACGTAAAAGTCACAAAGTGCTTTATTAACTAATGTTCCTATCACTATGAGGTAGCCACATAATTATTATTTATTATCTTATTATACCCCTTGTTCTAGTATCCCAAGTTTGCACCATATTGTTCAGTGTTTATACTTCCTACTGTTCATATAATTAATTCAATGTTGCATTTATAATCTATTCTGAAAACTGACTAGAGATACAACTGCAGTTTTTGTCAATTCATTATTATGAAAACAAAATAACATTGTTTCAATTTGCAGCATCATTTTCAAGACCCTAACTAAATATAAGCATTGGAACTATCTGGATCAGGATTAAAAAAAAACATAACATCAGTGATCAGAGTACTCACTAGGAATTTTATTTTGTTATTAAACAATAGCAAAAACAGAAGATACATATTTTTTTTTTATTACATGCTACTCGTCTTTGTTTTCCAGCTTTAGAATCTATAATTCTGTTTGTTGTCTTACAGTATTATCTTTTATTTTCTTTTTTTACCGTTCAGACCAAACATATACTTTGCAATGTGTTGCAAAGTGTGGAGAAAATATAAAAATGTATAGGTGGATTTGCAAATTAAAGAGAAGCTAGAATAAATACAATTTGGTGCTTAATATACTCAATATTAGTCATAACATCCATGAAAAAGCAACCCAGGAGAACAGTTGACTTTGAAAATAAAATGCGACTACCCTTTTCATAGTGTCTTTTTGAGATAATTAGGAGTCTTTTATGAAATCAACAATAAGTATTTACAATATCCATTGTTCTAGAAGAGATTTGATTGTGTGTTTATTGTTAAAATGTCTACTTAGATGCCCCCAGGTCATTTTGGGAATACAACCTATTATTGTGAGATGCTTCCAAACAACAAATTATATATTGATTTATCCATGTATTCATAGCCTATCCCTGATTCACTAAGGGCTTTATTTATGAAAGTGAGAATTGCAGTGAAGGCCAAAGTAGCCAAGCTGGAGAAATTCTTATATTCAACTATACTTCAAACTCTGCTATTTTGGCATTAATTTTGCAATTCCATTTTCAATTCACACTTTCATGAATAAGGTCGTAAATCCATAATGTATGTAGATTGGTCCTTTCTTTGGAAAACATAACTTACCACTCTATATGATGAAAATTCAAGAATGTTGTTTGAATCCAATGAAAGAAATCCAAAACTAATGAAATGTTGATAGATATCAGTTTTAAATAAGTATTATGGACATGAGCTGTAGAAATGTAACACCTACTAACAGTACCATTTGTTAAACGTTATAAAGCACCACAGCTGAAGAGGATGAGAAAGCCATCTTAACCACATAAGTCTATTTCACAGACATACTAAATCTGTTTATAGTGAAAGAAAAAGGCATTATTCATGTTAACTTGCAGTGTAAAATACATCATGGCATTAGGAAAGAAAATTATTAAAAGTGAAAGATCCTCAAAGAGAAAGCAAAAAATAAGTAAAACCATGATTTCAAGCATATATGTAATGAAATTTAAATTGAATTTAGTTCAAAATCATTTACCTTTTGACATTACACATCAGTATACTAAGCATCATTTAAGATAGTAAATAGCCTTTCCATTTAAATGAAAAATTGCTCTGTCTCTTTTGATTTAACAGTAATTTCCAAATTTAAAGTACACTGCAGTTGTTTATTTAGGGCTGACTACCATGTATTGTTTATTTCTGTGGCACTGGTTTGTCCTTCAACTACACTATTGTCGATTTGTTTTATGCTACCAAACAAAAACATTTTGTCTGACGTAGTCATATTTTTAATTATCAGAGTATATTTTATTGTATGACATTAAATAGTAATAAAAATGTTTGCACAATACATTTTAAAATTGTGTACAGAAAATCATTTAAGCACATATCCAATACTGAAAGGCTGATTCATCACACAAGACTTTAAATTTATAATCTGTTGCCAACAATATTTTTCAAAAACAAAGATTTTAGCAAAAAAAATAATAATAATAATACAGAAAATGTACCAAATATTGAGTGTAAAAAAAGTAAGGCATTTTTGTAATTGTAACCAGGTCCATGATTTAGGAGTCTCATTGTAGGTATACACAGTTAGTATAGTAAGGTCCTTTAAATCAATTAGAGAAGTGTAATCTGGTAATTACACTGAGTATTAGAGGGAGGACTCCTTTCCATGGAATATTTATTACCACTCTCAGCTTATCATTCTACTAGATGAAATATCACTATCTCCACAAAGAAGGCAGGTAGTAAAGGAGTTAGGCCTAGTTCTATAGGTGCAAGGAGATATTTATTGAGCACAAAGTCATATTTTGCTGTCTTAATTGTATTATTGTTTACATTCCATTTGTAAGTTTTATACGATTTGTAAGTTTAATAACAGCATGTAATGTTGACTGCTTTTACTGTGTAATATTGGATTTTTGGTAACCAAGAAAAGGAATTTATTGTGTTTATGGAGCACATATTTTGTAATCTAATTGTATTTTTTGTCTTCTTTGTCTCCATTCATAATTTCTTTATGCAGTAAATGTAACAAAAGTGGTACTACGTTTCACTAATTAGCAAAAATCAGCATATTGTCTTTTTTTATTATTGTAATGTATGTTTTCATTGCATAATATTGAAAATATAAATGAATTAAAAAGTGTAACACTGTGTGTATAAAGGAAGCACACACAGGAATAATTGTTGCTATCACTGTGTACACCAATCTATTTTGTGAAGTCCTTACTACTGTCGAAAGGTTTACGCTATTTGTTCTGGTTCTGAAATTTTGGGTAAAGAATAAAGTAATTTTCAGCAGCTGAAAGGTCTCATAGAAACCACTGTCAAACACTAAAGACTCGCAACCAAAAGTAAATTCAATTTGGTATATGGTATGTGGTGGGCCACAAAAAAATGATCAGTGATCACTTCTTGAGAAATTGATTCTCCTTGTTTTTACAGGACGAGACTTTTAGTTTTAATTTAAGCTTTTTTTTTATTTGTGAAAAGCCAAAGAGGTTATAAAAGGATAAGTAAGCAGTATTTGCAGTGTGACTGTTTAAATGCTTTATCTGTAAAAAAAAATTTCGACTGCATGGTGACCTACAGGTTAAAGTAAGGATAGCCTTTTGCTAAAAAATATGGTAATTATTTTTACATTTATTCTACATCTAGTTTGTAATTCTGCATACAAATAAAATGCAAACTTCTTATGCATAGCATAGCAGAATGCAAACTATACATTTTACACAATTGCTATACTCGCTGTATAGACCAATGATGAAATGCTTCCGGCTGTTTTCAATAGATTCTACTGGATGGACCATTCTTTTAGTGGTGAATAAGAAATTATCTAAAATTACAGAACAGAAATCAGATTCATAGCAGTTTTCTTTCCAGATCAGACAGTCTGCTAAACTTCCATATTATGGAAATACAATAAAGTTTTAAAAGAATTAACACATTTACAACATCACTATGTAGTATGTAAAACCTTTGTGAGCAGTGGGTCACCTAATGAATGTTTGGATGAAGAATCAATGAAGATAAAAATGTGCTATATAGCTTGCATGTTTAAATACATACACATTTTGTAATTGTTGTTGCATTAAGTAGTTAACTATCAAAACTGTGCAATTCATTGGAAACACAATACTTATATTAACATATGGCACATTATTTTTGTATGTGTTTAATTTTCTAGTTGACTTGTTTATGCAGTAGTATGTAGTGACCTCAGTTAGATAGTTCATAGAATGAATGAGAGCACAATGCTTGTCATGTTCGGAATTAGCTCTTAATTAAAAAAGTAGCAGTTAACTTTGTCTTTAATATCCATCAGGTAAATTCATTTATTGATGGATGCTGGCCATGGGCCGGTGTGTTGCAAGAGGAGCTTCTTGGCAGGAGTACTCTCAGACTTGCTGGATACCGAAGTTCAGGATACTGGACATTGGATAGAGATGCGCAGGATACCAGACCCCTGGACACAGAGGGAGAGAATACCAGACCAGTCAAGGAAGAGCAGGATTCCAAACAGCACTAACTTGAAGCTGCGGCAACATCAGAGGCTACAGAACAACCGAGCAGTAAATCTTTGGAGCCTTTATATGGGCTGTAGGCCGGTCTGCATTTCATGGGTGGTGCTCAAAAACTGTGCTATGAGGGCCAGAGGACCACCTTCTGGTAGAATAAATCATCTTCTGTCGTCCCTGTAATGGTAACTTAGTGCACTTCCGATCCACGCTTTCAACTTCCAGCTTCCTTACAGCGTCCATACAGGTAAGTCTATATTGGCAAAACCAAACTGACAATTCATGACCAGATCAGAGGACATTACTCCTATACAAGTATTGAATACTGTGATGGAAAAACTGATACAGCAGTAGCAAAACACTTCTTGTCCATGGGACATCAACTTTCTACCCTCCACATTACAGGAATTGCCCATGTATGTCCTTTCCCCTTATGCAGAGAAAGGGAAGCATACTGGACTTATACTGGATATTATAAGGGCCTATGGAAAACAATGTCTTCTCTTGTTTTCTGTAGCAGTCTGCATTTGTCAGCATTTATTATTTTTATTTTGATGTTCTTCTTCCCTATATTTAGATTTAGTTATACCTAGGGAAATTATTATATCCCTCTGAATTATTTCTATTTTACATGATTGCTGATTATGTACTACGTTATTCATATGTTTTTAGTATAGCTAATATGCC
Source organism: Pelodytes ibericus (assembly GCA_036172795.1). NCBI lineage: Eukaryota > Metazoa > Chordata > Amphibia > Anura > Pelodytidae > Pelodytes > Pelodytes ibericus. The sequence continues at coordinate 115,443,010 of CM069858.1, forward strand.
TTTTTGTTTCTGTACATAACTGTTCACACTAGTTTCCTTGTGCTGTTATTTGATCACTTTTATTCTCTTAATATCCTGTGTTCTGTGTACACTGTCACTTTTACACACCTTTTATTTAGTTCTGCTCACATCAGTTCTCAACCTATGTAGTATTGTGTGCTTTTATTATCAAATTAATAAACTGTATGGACTTTCTCTATGTTGCGAAATGCTTTTATTCCTTTAAACTGTTTATTTATTCTATATTAGTTTGTTATCTTCAGTGTCAGTGGACACATTCGCATTCCTTTTTCACGTTCGCATATCCAGTTCCTTAAGGGGAACAGCTGTTTGCATTCTCTATTTCCCTCTATTTCTCTCTGGTATTTATTTTAATCGATCATTCGCATATTAACATTTTCTATGAGTATTCACAGTCACTATCTTCTCTTTCCTATTTGAACATCTGTTTGCATTCACGTTCATTCTTTACCGTTGACTTCGACATTTGGTTTATTCTTATACATGCTACCCTTCTTTAAGCAGATTTAAATGGTTACTACTGGCTGGTTGCCGGTGTCCGCCTCTTAATCATGTGATTATCTTTTGAGCATCTTTCTCTTAACACTTTTTCAGCAGTGTACATTCATTTGTACTTCTCTTGGTAAGTGGGTGTTTCCTAATAATTATTATATAAATACATGTCTATATGTCTATATCTTGTTCAAAATGTCTTGAGAAAAGTCTCCTATAGAGGACTGAAATGTTGATCCTGAAATAAAAAAAAAATGATTATTGCCAGCATTACAAGAACCTTGAGTGCTCCATTTCAAGCTTGTTTAGAAACAGAGAGAATATTTAGCTAGATAACCATCTGTATATGTATGGGATATATATGTATAGAACAAAATATTGATACTAATATTAATATATTGTTTGAAATAAAAAAAATCAGTGACTGAGTAGCAGTAATGTTACAGTACTGAGTGATACTGTATCAAATACACCCCCCCCCCACCAAAAAAATAATAATAAATAAAAACAGAACACTTGCAGCCCTTAGAACACCATGAAACATGAACTAGAAGGTAGTAAATAAGCATCTTAATGTAAATTAACATATGCTGTGTTGCACAACTTAAAGCATTCTGTTTGTAAAATGCCTCTATCCTTTCAGTTGGGTTTAAAACACCATCTGTTTTAATTATACTTTGGTAGTGTGCTGTAAAGTTAATAGAACTACTCCAACAAAGTCAATCTGAAACAATGGGGTTTTTCAGTGAAGTTTTGTCTCTGAAAACACATTGCTGGGGTTTCAACATAATAAACTTCACGAGTGTTAAATTATTGTTCGAATCCAACAGATGCTCCTATATTTGTTTCCTTACATGCAGTTTACACTTTTGCCAAGCCGTAATTTGTTTCAGATAATTATTTCGTAAAGACAAATATTTTAAGAATGTACTCTTAAGTCAACAGTAAATATGTGTAGATTTGTTTTCAAATATGTTTAGTAGTTCAAATAACCCTTAGTTTAATATACATTACCAATATAAAAAGAAAAAAAAAAGCCTGCAATAAAGATGTTATTGAAATAATTATGTAATGCTAATACCTAATATTTAATAACGAACATTACGTTTTTTGAACCCCGGACCTGAACATAGTCATTCCACTGTATGTCCGGGTTGGGGTTCGGAGATTTAATGGCGCGTTTTGAATGGCTGCCGTTCAACAAGCGTCATTAATAAATGACAGGTGAAAAATAATCCATCTTCTTTTTTCTTTATTTTTTTTTTCTTTCTTCAGCCCCAAAAAAGGCCAAATAAAAAAACATAATACGCGCCGCAAAAAATCCATTGGTGAAAAATAATCCGTTTGGTTTTTTGTTTTTTTTTTGCCGCGCGTATTATGGTTTTTTATTTGGCCTTTTTTGGGGCTGAAGAAAGAAAAAAGAATAAAGAAAAAAGAAGATGGATTATTTTTCACCCGTGAATTATTATTTTTTGGCGCTTGGTTTTTTTGGGGGCGGCGCGTATTATGGTTTTATTTGGCCTTTTTTGGGGCTGAAGAAAGAAAAAAGAATAAAGAAAAAAGAAGATGAATTATTTTTCACCTTTAAATTATTATTTTTTTGCATTTGTTTTTTTTTTGGGCGGCGCGTATTATGGTTTTTTATTTGGCCTTTTTTGGGGCTGAAGAAAGAAAAAAAAAGACATCAAATGGTAAGTATACAATTGTTATTTTTTTATAGGTTAGTTTATTGCCCACCCCCTCACGCATTTTTTTTATTGGGGGGGAGCGACTAGGGGCTGGGCACCCCTAGTTACTTTATTTGTGGTCCCTACCCACCGCTCATGGGGGGGGACCGGGGGGGACACACTAGGTCCCCCCTCATTGTTATTTTAAGGTCCCCACCCGCGGGCAATGGGTGGGGACCTGGGGGGACATTAGGTCCCCCCCCTCATTATTATTTTAAGGTCCCCACCTGCCGGCAATGGGTGGGGACCTGGGGGGGACATTAGGTCCCCCCTCATTATTATTTTAAGGTCTCCACCCGCCGACAATGGGTGGGGACCTGGGGGGGACATTAGGTCCCCCCCCTCATTATTATTATGGGGTTCGGGGTTCAGGTTCGGGCTCAAGTTCGAGCCCGAACCTGGACTTTTTAAAAAAGATTGGCCGAACATGCCGAACCCGAACATCCAGGTGTCCGCTCAACTCTTGTCCCCACTTTCAGATTAACGTGGTATCGACATTGAAGATTATAGTACTCTAAATTCTACAAATGTTATGTGTCGGACCATAATAATTTGTAGTTATCTTGAAACACTTAATATCTCTATAAAGTGTTTCATTAATAATTAATTATTAAATAATTATATTACTACAATAAACTTACATACACTTAATTAGTATGTACAATTAAAACTCAGATTTTGTAAAAGAACAATGTAAACAAGTTCTTTAAAGACTGCTAAATCCACTGTTAAGAACATTATATTGTTAAAGGGACTATATATAAATATGTATAGAGAGACAGAGAGAAAGAGAGAGAGAGAGAGACTGAGACAGAGAGAGAGAGGGAAAGAGAGAGATAGTCAGTTAGTCAAAAAGCTCTAGTCACACTCAGTTTAAATGTGTTCACGCTGATACATTGAAACAACCAAGAGTACAAAAGTGAATTGTGATTTATGGAATAACATGCACTGACACATTACACACACAACATATACAGGTAAATATATAGCATTTGGACAGTCAGCACTAATCTGGAGTATTTGTATGACCTAATGATGTACCTATAATACATTCCAAAGCCAATAGTTACTACAGGACCATGACGTTTATGTGTCTCTCTATAGAAGATAATTAATGTACTGCATACAACCAATGGTTGATCAACCAATGGTGTTGTTGCTTAATATGGGGATTAAACTGTGTGTATTTCACTATACAATAAACTCTACTCCCACTCAAACAGTGATGCTCCCAAAATCACTTAATAGCTAAAAACAATATAGAATGCAGTACAAACAGTGTACACAAATGAAAGTTACCACCTTACCAAATTCACTGTGTCTCTTGCAAGGCTTTTCTAATGGAGAATATTCAACCCCTCAAAGAAAGGATAAAATTCCAAGCATATGTGAATATATTAAGTTAATAGATATTAAAATTAAATAAAAAGTACACTCACAAATGTAAATACATTTGCTAAACAAGGCTGTGTGGTCAGGACAAATCACACTGACAGTAAAGTTTTGCCTTCTTGTCATTCTACAATGTGCTGTTCCTACTCTCAGTCAGAATGTACAAAGCAGCCTGAATAGAAACTGTTGTACCACATAAACAAAACATCATTATTATTATAATGTTGTGTCTGTTGTACATCGTGACTTCAGAGATGAAACCCACATTGTTAGGAAAAATTGGAGAAAGACAGTACCAGATGGCAAGATGTTAGGACATCAGTTATGTAGGTAGAATCAGTTAAGTCTTATAGTTGAGTCTTATAGTTGTTTCTAGTTGGAATAATTGTAGGCTTCTTTGAAATAGTGACTTTATGAAGAATGACAGTGGAGCTTCTGTGAACATGTACAGTGGTTCTTACTGTGCATGTGTGATGTGACATCGGCATTCCCATTCATCTCTCTGAGGGCCGTTTCATTGGCTCTATTGAGATTCTGGGGATACCAATTTTTTCAGCTCCCTGGAGGAGACAGTAGAGGACCCGGTACAGCAAAAGACAGTATTTCAACAAAGAAATGTAGCTAAAAAACCTAATTTATATTTTAGGCATAATAGATTATATCACCTAAACATTGTTTTTACTGTAATGTGTTGAATAAAATATTATTGAAAATGATCTATGCATTGTGTTAGCAAATTGGCATGCAAATGCCTAAATTAGGAGAACAGTATGTTTTAGAAGTGTCTGTCGTATCTCCTGGGTATGACATCACCCATGGTTTGATTTGCAAATGAACTGGTTTTCAGTGGAAAGCTGCAATTTGCATACCAAGCCACAGGTGATTATTTGAAATAGTTTACCTGCTATATGATAAATATTTTAACCTTGTATAGTTTGTACAGCATGCAGTAACAGTAAAGCACATCCAATATAATTGGAATTTAATGACAACTGTGTGAGTCCATTTACAAAACATATATACTTACATTACTTCTGATATATGCTAACATAACTTGTATCTTTTTCTAAAAATCTATCAGTGAGAAGCTTTTGCATCTCTGAAGATTTCAACATACTCTACAGATGTGGATCAATTTGTACCTTTGAGTATACTGAACACTTTTCTGGTTCTTTAAAGCTTTACAGTATTGTTGAATGTTGATATTTTAAACATACTACATTACTGTTACTCTTCTCTTAAATTGTTGTTTTTTGCTTCATTTAGTATTCTTTCATGAGCTTGGAGACGATTCAATCATAAGGGTGCACTTTCAATTTGAATCAAAAAGGTCCTAAAACATATCTTTTTAACAACCTTGATTGCAAAATAATTGATTTATTCAAATTTTTAAAAAAAGGTTATCTTTAATATGCAATTTTGAGGCTAGCATAACCATTATTTTATATTTTTGTGTATATCACTTTTGGGTCGAAGGGGAGGCAATTTACAAAAGAAGCTCTTACAGGATTATATGTTTTGTCGGAATTTACTCTTTTGTCTGGATAGGTGTGTTACGTTTTTATATTGTCTACCATCAGTCTATTGATTATTATGTATTGTAAAGAGGTTGACCTCTCAATTTAAGCTCAATACAAGATAGAATTTAAGTTTTTCTTTGGAGTAGTGTGCACAAATGTTATGTATTTGTATTATATGCTTGTTCTGAATTTACTCTTGCCTAGATAGTGATTGAAGGATTATATTTTTATTGAAATTGTATAATTTTAACATTTAAAGTTGTAACAAGCTTTTTAAACTAATAAAAATAAAAAAATGATATACATGACATACAATAAATGAAAGAAAAACTTAACATATCTATAGCATTTAAAATCTATATTGCACATAGGTATAAATACAAATATAATTTTACATTTTTTCTTAACAGACTTGAAAATAAATGTTAGTTATTTATTAATAATTAAAAGCTATAAAATATATATATATATATATGGATACTGTAAAGATTATAATATATAGGAATCATGGATTTCATTTTTTTATACTTACCGTATATACTCGAGTATAAGCCGACCCGAATATAAGCCAAGGCACCTAATTTTACCACAAAGAACTGGGAAAAAATATTGACTCGAGTATAAGCCTAGGGTGGGAAATGAGGCAGCTACTGTTAAATATTGCCCCGAATCTGCCATTTAATATTCCAGGATATTGCCCTCAATATGCCATTTAATATGCCAGGATATTGCCCCCAATATGCCATTTAATATTCCAGGATATTGCCCCCAATCTGCCATTTAATATTCCAGGATATTGCCCCCAATATGCCATTTAATATGCCAGATATTGCCCCCAATATACCATTTAATATGCCAGGATTTTGCCTCCAATATGCCATTTTAATATGCCAGGATATTGCCCCCAATATGCTATTTAATATGCCAGGATTTTGCCTCAAATATGCCCTTTTATTATGCCAGGATATTGCCCCCAATATACCATTTAATATGCCATGATTTTGCCCCCAATATGCCATTTTAACATGCCAGGATATTGCCCCCAATATGCCATTTAATATGCCAGGATTTTGCCCCCAATATGCCATTTTAATATTCCAGGAAATTGCCCCCAATATGTCATTTAATATGCCAGGAAATTGCCCCCAATATGCCATTTAATATGCCAGGATAATTACCCTTAGTATGCTCGTTATGCCACCATCCTCCCCCTTCCCCAGACCCTAGTACTTACCTCGTTCCTGCTCCGTCTCTCAGTGCTCTGAAGGTGCGTGGCTGTGAGGGAAGCGTTGTGAGCTCCCCCTCCAGCCGCGCGGAACAATAAAGTTTGTTTAAAAAAAACACACTTTGTTGACCGTGCGGCTGGAGGGGAGCGCACAACGCTTCCCTCACAGCCACGCACCTTCAGAGCACCAGGAGATGGAGCAGGAACGAGGTAAGTTTTAGATTCTTTTTTTCCCAGAGACACCGACTCGAGTATAAGCAGAGGGGTGCATTTTTCAGCACAAAAAATGTGCTGAGAAACACGGCTTATACTCGAGTATATACGGTATATAAATAATTTAAACAAAAAAAGGAGAGGGGTTTGGTGGGGCTAAAGGAGCACAAGGGGTGTTCACTTCATCTCTGTATCTTCCACATCTATTCTAGATGGTGAATTATTTTGTGACCTTAAATTAAAAAATTCAATTCAAAATAGGTTTTGCATGCTTCCCAAATCTTATCATATTTGTTACTCTTATTTAGTGTATTATATGCAGCTTGCTCAAAATCTCAGTTGCGGATGGAATTGTTACTTGATTCCATCTTCTTGCAATGAATATTTTACTTGCTGCTAAAAAAAATGGCCGGTAAATTGTCCTGAGAACTTTGGGATATCAGTTGGGAACATGTTCAAAACATGAAGTCATTCATTAATACGTTTAAATATTTGAGACCAAAGTGGTTGTATTATTGGACTGCTCCACCAAATATGTGTCATAGACCCTTTATCTAGGTGACATCTCTAATAATTTCCCCAAATTTTAACCTGGAAAAATAGAAAGCATAAAATCCATAGCAGAAGAAATGTTTGAGATTCTTTTTAATGGCTTCAATTAAGAAATATTTTCACACTAGAAATATTAGTCATTGCATCAATTCAGGTTCATGAAACTGTTGAGACGATGCGACTTTCAATATCAGGCTTTTATATTATCCTTTCTTAAGATCCCCTTATATCCATAAATCTTTTAGGACCACCCAATTTTGTCCATTTTTTTTAATTGTCAGTTAATATATGTATCTCCCATGCTAACAGAGGATGTTCTATAATAGTATCGCTTTGTTTATATGTTTATATATATATATATATATATATATATATGTGTGTATTATACATTGTCATTTTAAAACTAATATAAGTTAATATAACAATCTGAATTTTTTAATATTTTATGATATATGATATATTTTTATTTATGCGTATATACGCCGATAAGCCATGACATTACGACCACCTGCCTAATACTGCTTAGTTTCCTTTTACCGCTAAAACAGATCTGGCCAGTCGAGGCATGGACTCCACTAGACCTCTGAAGGTTTGCTGTGATATTGTGCACCAACATGTTAGCAGCAGATCCGTTAAGTCCTGCAAGTTGTGAGGTGGGGCCTCCATGGATTGGAGTTGTGTGTCCGGCACATCCAACAGATTCTCAATTGGATAGAGAACTGAAGAATTTTGAAGTCAACACACTGAACATGTTGTTGTGTTCCTAGGACCATTCCTGAACCAATGCCTGCTTTATGGCAGGCCACATTATCCTGCTGAAAGAGAGGGAGTACCATGAAATGGTAGACTTGGTCTACAGTAATGCTTAGGTAGGTGGTACATGTTCAAGTAACTTTCTCATGAATGGCAGTACATTGCCCAAAGCTTCAAACTTCCTCTGCCAGCTTGCCAGTTAGTGTTCACACTGTAATGGCTGATTTCATCTATTTAATTATATATTTGATGTACACATTTTAAATATTCTTTCATTCTTGCAAATGCTATTTTATAATATTATAGCTAGAATACTGTTAAATAAAATTACTATATAAATAGTAGTTTGAAAAAAGGAGCACTCAGGGGACTTGATATCATGAAGAATCGGAGGTTTATTTTACAAAGATCAACGTGTCACAGGGGACTTTTATATCTGTATCTTAATCGTTATCTCTCTATACACATACACACAAGAATGTACCGTGTATTGAAATACCAATATTTTCTTTGTACTCTGGCCATTTCTTTCTAAACATGTTATATGTATCCCCAGCATCCACCCCACCCCACCCAAAAAAAAAAAAACATATAATTAATCACATTAGTTAAAAAACAAAAATAACCACCTATAAGTGTTTATATTATAAACTAAACACTGTAAACAAACAACAACAACAACATCATGCTGGGGAGACAAATAAATCAAATGATATAATATATACTTAGACAGATCAGAAGATGATATGGATGGATAAAATTTACTAATGCCTTTGAAGCTTTAGTTCTACAATCTGATGAAAATACTTCATATAAAACAACATGGACATTTGGATGGGTCAATTTCCCCAATTTACTGTACTGTCTAAATTAAGCTTTTAACACTTACTATCATTAAACAATAAAATATCCTCAGTTTCAATTACATGTGGACATTTGCTGGTGCACAACAGCCAAATTTAATCTTCTGAAAAGCTAATAAAATATTCAGCAAATCCTTATCTCAGTGCAGTTTTTTGATCAGGTGTTCAAAAAATGTCTGGCACCAAGGTGATAGAGAGTGATGTTATTTAAAGCAGTTTTACTAAGATGGAATTGAAACCCAGACATTTAACACTTGACATTAGTACCAAAATGCTGTAATTTTCTGCATGACATAGCAGGCTGTAAACAGGAGCCAAATCAGTTGTAATTAAATTTAACATTTAGCTGGTTAGATATACTTATGAATAATTAACCAATTACTAGCAACTGCTTTAAAAATGGTTCTTATAAGCATGCTTGTGCAAGTCCCACGGATTAGTAATTATTGTTTCCTACTTTGAAATTTTCATAGTAAACAACAAACTAAAACAATGTAAATAGTATCAGACATAGGATTTTAGCATTTAAAGTACATATTAATATTCTAATATGTCTGATGCATACACTTGCGATTATGCTCAAACCAACTGTTTTTTAACAAAACAATCACATTAAATTCAATGCAGGTTGACAATTTTGCATATCTGCAAAAACAATAGAATAGATTGTGCACCCGTGATGCCTGATATCTTGGATCTCATCTCCAAATTCAACCTTAGGCTATAATAGAAATTTTGGTTATATCATTTGTCTTGACATTTTTAAATGTAACAGAATTCAACAAAATGTTTATAACTAAAAAAAAAATGTTTTATTCTGATATATGCTGATTTAGAAATTAAATGTTTACTGATGAAAAAGAAAGCATATCAAGATTAAAATATGTATGTCATATTTGTATATATATATAATTTCTGCTGGTAACTTAAGTCTTAATGTCAACATTGAATGCAATACCTTAACACATGCTAAGCAATAATGACCAACAAAAAACATATAAGATTTATTTAAAACTTTATGTATAATAAAAGGCACACAAAATAAATCAATACATGTAAGTGAAAAGTATTTATAAAGTATAAATACTTGTATACCAGTGCTCAAATAAAATGAAAATGACAAACATAGATCAAATTATATTCATTATATACATTATATTCATTATGTACAAAACTGCATTAACACACAGTACAAAGAACAATGCTTCTACCACACATCTTCTATCCATGTTTATGACCCTCCCATACCATTTTGTTAACTGTTAATTAGAGGATAAAAGATATGCTTGCAAGGAGTACCTTTACCACATTAATGATAATCATATAACTTTATGTAAACATTAGGGTTGTCACCTCAGCCATTTTGTACCACCTGCATTTAACTTCTGCATGCTGCCTTGCAGTATGTAGAAGTAATTTGTGACCAGAAGGAAATTAATTAAGTAGTCAACGTGGTTCTGTGGGATCCACTAATTGATTAAGTAATTGATTTCCTTCTGGTCACATTTGACTTGTACTTTTTACAAAGAAGCCTGCAAACATTATATGTGTCCGGTAACAAATGGTCGGTGTGGCAATGCTTATGGTCATATCCGGGGTAACTGTCGCAACTCATGATCTGGTAACTTTTAGTTGAGCAAAGGGGATGTGTAAAACTTAACTTTTTATTATCATTTTAATAAAAAAAAGGGTTTTCTGAGCAAAAACATTTCTCCTATTATTTTGCAACTTTTTTGTTATGTACTGACAATAAACATGTATCCACCAGCATGTGATTCAAAAAGTATACATATTTTCAAAAACACACAAATAACCTAGAAAATTAGTAGTTAAGGTGAATGAATAGGCAAAGAGGTTTTTTTTGCCTTTCAGTGGATTAAGTCAATCATACTGGGTTTGAAGGGATTATAAACTGGAGTGTGCAGAATACTTCTTGATAAAATCATTTAAAATAGCCAAGAGTAAAGGCTTGAAGCCTGGAAATCGTCTCACTATAAAATAGTGGTTGTCTGTGGAAATCTCATTCTTCCACTCCTTGATTAACATGTTCTGCCAGAATGCTTTATTAGCAATAGAGCCAAAAGCTGTGCCTTGCTAACTAGCTAGTTCCCAACAACAGCCAGCAAAAAAGCAATGACTGTGAGGGGTTTACATTTTAATTAGCTTTCTGTTAGCTCCTTAATCTAAAGGTTGAACCCAAATGGTATTGTTAGATGTCCGAGGAGGCGATTCTGGCCATCAATAAAACACTGAACATAAGTTTTGCCTGACTAGGCTCATCAGGGGAAAAAGGATAATTTTCAGAAATACCTTTATAAAACAGGCATTTGTGCCTTGTGATTGAAATCATCCAATTGGATGCTGGTAGGCAGAGTTAGGGCAAAGATGTTGGGTGAGCATGTGGAGACTTCTGAGCAAATCACTACTGTCTGTGAGTACAGCCATCGACGGACTGTCAGATTTCACATTTAGTTTTTTCTATTTACATAAGCTATTAATTGCTCAAAAGTAATGATTCAGTGGAGTGAAAACACTTTATTATAGGAATAAAGTATAATTGAAACCTTCACTGATCCCTTCCGGTAAAAGTGTTTTAAGTCTGTAAATCCATTTAGAATCGAGTTGTAGCAATTTATTATTTGGTCACCTTTTCTGTTAGCATTTCTGCATTGTCTTATTGCTATGAAGTTCAGACAGTTGGTGTTAGAGTTATGATAGGTTTTGACATGTCTTGATACTGGAGTATCAAATTTCTCGGATATAGAATAGATATCCCACATATTGTGCCCCACATTGGCAGTGAATTAAGTAGACCACAATTAAGAAAGCTTGTGTATGGTATAAGAACTACCCTGTGTAGTGCTTGCAATGGTCTTGGAAGGTGATACTTGTTTGCATGCCTAACAGCTCCCATACCTGTAGCTGCCTTTTGTGTTAGTAAGCCAGGTTGAAGCTTGTTAGGTCATATACAAGCTATGCACTAGGTGATCATGCAGATTCTTACCTCTGTGGGAAGTGAGTGATGCTTTATTCAAAATGCTGCCCTTCAGCAGTGGTTCTCTTTCCAAGAATAGCCTTTCTCTTTCCAAGATGGTTTTAGCGGCCTCACAGTGGTAGTCAAAAGTAACCACACTCCTGAAAAGACCTGTTTCTGATTTGTTCATAGCTTGATATTTCCATGGTGTAGGGTCTGTATACAGGGCTCTCTGATAGGCTCTCGAGCCACTTCGAGAAACACGCGGGTGATTTTAACACATCCCTCCATTTTAATGATTCCAAAGTGGAGCAATCGCGTTTTGCCCGGAGATATTGGCCAATAGGTATGCTCTTTTAAAGTGGTAGGGGATGATATCTATGCCACAAGAGTAAACTGTTTGTGGAATTTGTTTTTTGGTATAGGTTGGTAACCATGTTGCCAAAAAGTCCAAAACTACTTTTTTTTCAGTTACATGAATCACATTGGTAAGCTTCAAACCCACATTATTGTATTTCAGGTACCTGGTGAATACTTCAAATAATTTGAGTCTATCCAAATTGATAGTATATCTTCTATATACCATATAAAAAATGGTATATATTGTATATAGAAAAATGACCTTCCAGTAATTATCATAACTTCTGGTATCTGTTAGTAGTCTGCATTTTCTTGGCCAATGGCCATTGTTTCTTATTCTAAAATGTGAGGCAAAATACTACTCATTCTGTTAAAAGATGGAGACCATTCCCTATGGCTAGTTATATGTAGTAATAACCAGTGTTTTATTTCTGCCTAGGCCTAAAGGGGAAGTTGGTGCTTCTATTCTCCCTCACTGCCTTACACTGTTAAGAGGCTAAAGGTGATCATTGTTGCACATGTGTACCCAGAATCCCTAGCAGTGGCGATAGCACTGTGAATGTGCAATAGCTGTGGGAAAAGCAGGCTTTTTGGCTTGTTTGGTTTGTGTAAATGTTTGTATTATAAGGCCTCTATGTGGGGCATATGTGGCATATTACTGTTGTTATTGTTACCATTTCTTTAGTTGATTTGCTAATTTAGTCTACCAAGATCAACATAAAGTTACTTTAATCACAAACTCCAAAACCTGGCGAGCAGGCACACCATAGGTGTCCCAGCCGAACGGCATAATGCATACAAACAAGGTTGAACTCATTACAGGAAGAAGAACAGGGAAAAAATGTAAAGCTGTAAATAGTTCATGTATTAATATTTCTCTTGACAACATTGCAGACATCACAAATGCAGGCATCAACAGCGGAGAATAGATTAAGACCCTCCACCCCGAAAAAAGGTAGGCAGGTGAAATGACAGACGCATTTCATGCTTAGCAGTGTTTATTCTTTGGTATAATAATCCTAGTCCCCAAAAATTAGGTGCACCTTGTTATGTTTTTGCTGTGCTCTTCACGCTTTTTTGTTTATTCCTTTTTCTCATCATTTTTTCTCTTCCCCTTTTTTTCTTCATGTTTATTGTCTGGGGACTGAGTCTTTTATACTGTGTTTTCATGCTTTAATCTTCACTTTCGGTTACTGGGTGCATCTTTAAAGGGTGGTGACAAAATCCATTCATATCCCTTTTTCGTAAGTAAATGGTTGTCTGGTTACAGGGTTTAGTGAATGCTTCCTAACAAGCAAGTCTGGCTTTTCACCCTCCTACCTTTTTCGGAGGTCTTCCTCTCTTCTTCACAATGAGTGTTTGCATTTGTGAAGTCTACAATGTTAATCAAGACAAGGATTAATAAATTAACTATTTTTGCAGCTTTACATTCTCTCTTTGTTCTTCTTGCACTAAGTAGTTCAGCCTATTTCCACTTGTTTGTATACATTATGCCCATGTCAACAATGCCTACTCACTTGTTCTTCATGGAACCAGCACAATCATCTCAGCATTTGATTCCATAAACACTCAATGTCAATGCAACAATGCTGCTTTATTTTGCCTTTCTCTCATGAACGTTTTGATTAAAGGATGAATGTCGGCAAAAAATGTAATTCTGTTTAATTGAAAGATTGCATCAAGTGCAGACATTTGAAATAGAAACGCATTAATGAAAGAATACAAAGTACCATGATGAGCCCTATTTGCTCCATATAGCTCTGTCAGGGGGCAAAATCAAATTACTTGAATATGGTTTCTTAGAGATTTCCTTTTAGCTTTATTACTGGGTTCCTTAGAGTTATGTTTTTGTGCTAGTTATGTGTGGTTGAAATTGGATATTATATTTCAAACGTTATAGATACCAAAATTGTCAGCATTAAAATAACTTGTGTTCTCCAGCATTAGATACATATGTTACAAATCATTTTTTATCAGGTATTCTCTAAATTATAAACTAATGTTGTCCATGGACATTTATTGAACATTTCTTTCTTAGAACATACATATGATATTGAGTCTGGTAACATAGGTGAAGTAAACAGTATTTTTATTCGCAAATCATCACATCAAATCAGGTCTAAAAGCAACTGCAAGAATAAACAAGCAAAAACTTTCACTGCATAATGCAATGAATTCTGATAAAAAGATTGCATTTACATATCAAATTTGTTTCAAACTGCATAGCAATAATCAAGACCTTGATTTCTGTGGTACATTATTGGATAGTGCCAGAAACATATTGCAGAAGAGTACTGTAAAATATAGCAACCCAAATGAAGAACATGTCCAATAAAGCACTTTAATTATGTGTATGGTATCATGTGCAACAAGTCCATGTATTGTCCACTGTAAAGGTGTGGTTACAGTGTTGCTTACAACAAAAATTACCATGTAATGTTTGCATATGAAAGTGATATCCATGCAACATACTTCCTTCGTGTGTCATATCTGGATTTCCTGGGCCAGGTAGACTGGCTAATAATTGTGTTATCATAATACTGAAAATACCATGGTGATACAATATATAAAATAAACATGTATTAAACAATAGACAAAGCTGTAACGGTCTGAGCAATAAATACAAAATAAAAATATAAAGCATGTTTAATAAGTACATAAAGAAAATGCTTTGTGTTGTGTTAAAAACTGTCCAGGAAACTCTTTATAATGTGAACAATAGGCAGAGTCACAGTCACTCTTCTGTATTCCAATCCAAGTAATTTGGGAGCAGAGCTCTATACCTATCCACGAATAATGATCAAAAGTAATAAGAAAAAATCGTCTCCACTCCCACGACAGGGGCCAGAAACAGGTGCTCCACACGCGGATCAAGCGTGAACATCAATGATAGAATGAAAGCAAAAAACGTGTGCACTCCGTAAAGGCTGAGTCAATCTTCGAAAAAATGTATTCGTTTATTGAATAAAGTGACAGACAGTGGGAATAATATGGACAAGGTGGCAAATAAAAAGGGGAAACGACCGGGGAAAAAAGGGTAGTTTCCCCTTTTTATTTGCCACCTTGTCCATATTATTCCCACTGTCTGTCACTTTATTCAATAAACGAATACATTTTTTCGAAGATTGACTCAGCCTTTACGGAGTGCACACGTTTTTTGCTTTCATTCTCTCTATACCTATGTCTTGGCCTGTCTCTGTTCTTCTAATGTAGTCTGTAAAATCCCTTTAACAAATAAACTTTCTTTATAGCTTCAATTAAACCACTTTCCAGATGATAAGAAAACCTACAATTCCAAATGATAGGTTTAAATTCCCTCTAAAAAGCACAAAAATGCTTTTGAAATGGAATATTTAAAGAAAGAAAAAATTTAATTCAATAGCTTATGAAATATTATTTACTGGTAGATAAACCAATTAGTTTGTTTTTCTAAAATAATCAACAACTGAGCCATAATAAGCTGGTGTCAATATAAATATTTTGTGTTTATTATATGCCATAAGAATAACCTTCAGAGGCAGCATGTCTGAAGTTTATTAGGAACTCTGCACAAAACTTGGTGATTTTTTTTGAGCAACTCTATTATTTTTTATATATATCATTAAAATGTATGTACTAAATGTCATTCAAAATTGCTGTACTCTGTATTGCCGCCCTTGGTCTTTAGCTACAACTAATTGCTAGTAGGCAGTCTTAGTATGAATAGTATGATTGATGAATATTGATACATATTAGACAGCAGTTAGAGGAGAAAACATAGAAAGAATTAAATCTAATGAGTATTATATAAAAGCTTTACATAAAAAACCTTAGTGCTTGCCCAGGGCAAAGGTGATACAGTAATGTTTAGAGTACACTGCCAGAATATGCCAGATATTTTTTTCTCAGTCTTTTTTTTTAACACAAATATGTGTGGTTTGAAGGATACTTTTTTATCCACTGCATACGAGCCAAAGATATATCATTCTAACTATGCTACAATTATAAATCCTTTTCATATAGCCACAGAATTTGGAAACCAATAGTTATATTTCATATTATCAAACATTCAACATCGTGAAAGAGAAAAATGATTTCTTCCACCTTGTAGCTTCACCTATTAGCCGCTATGAATCAGAATATGGACATAAAATTTAATGTATTCTCTTTTACCATTAAGTCTATTTCACTATCTATAATTGAGGTAAAGGACCTTATTCAACTGTTTCAGCCGATACATCGTGTTTTATATTGCAGACCTTCTAATTTTTTTCATTTCGTATTACTTTTTTTTTTTTTACTTTTTGCACACTGTAGATTTACACAGTAACTGATGGCAGTGTATTCTACAACAAATGTTTTACCACAGTGCAAAAATCAGATTTACAGATTTATTGCTCCCAACTGTAAGCATTTTACATTGTGAGACAATTGATTTTGGATGTGCTTTGATTATATACCTCAATAATTGCACATTTATGTGGTATCCCAGCCTTATACTAAATCAGTGGTTCCCAAACTAGTTCTCACGCCCCTCCCCTCTAACAGACCAATTAATGATTAGCCACTTGGGTTTAAAAATAAAAAAGCTTGAGTTTAGAAAACTGAATCTAAACCTGAGGTTTTTTTTAAACACAAGTGGTAATCCCTAATTCCTGGACTGTTAGGGCAGCATGAAGACTGGTTTGGGAATCACGGTACTAAATCAAATCTAAAATTACTACACTGATCATTCTGAATTGAATGTCAAAATTGGGATTTCATGAACGCTTTGCTTGTGATTTCCTTATTTCTTTCACTCTCTTTGCAACATTGCTTTATACAATTATTTAATCAGTGACACCAGTGAAAGAATGTTTGTTTTAAGTCAATTAACCTGTATCACGGACTTATTTACATCTATTAAAAAACTCAACTGAATTAAAACCAGAAAAACATTAAAGTTACAATTTGCATCACTTTAGAAACATAGAAACATAGAAACATAGAATGTGTCGGCAGATAAGAACCATTCGGTCCATCCAGTCTGCCCAATTTTTTGAGTACTTTTATTAGTCCCCCGTTCCCGGTCTTATAGCTAGGATAGCCTTGTGTCTATCCCACGCATGCTTAAAATCCTTGACTCTGTTTACCTCTACCACTTCTGCTGGCAGGCTATTCCATACATCCACTACCCTCTCAGTAAAGTAATACTTCCTGATATTACTTTTAAATCGTTGCCCCTCTAATTTAAGACTACGTCCTCTAGTTGTGGTAGTTTTTCTTCTTTTAAATATACTCTCTTCCTTTACTGTGTTGATTCCCTTTATGTATTTAAATGTTTCTATCATATCCCGCCTGTTACATCTTTCCTCCAAGCTATACATGTTAAGATGCTTTAACCTTTCCTGGTAAGTTTTATCCTTCAACCCATGAACCAGTTTAGTAGCCCTTCTCTGAACTTTCTCCAAAGTATCAATATCCTTCTGGAGATACGGTCTCCAGTACTGCGTACAATACTCCAAGTGAGGTCTCACCAGTGCTCTGTACAATGGCATGAGCACTTCCCTCTTCCTACTGCTAATACCTCTCCCTATGCAACCAAGCATTCTGCTAGCATTTCCTGCTGCTCTATTGCATTGCCTACCTCAGATGTTGAGGTTAGGACTGTACCAAATAGTCAATATTCAGCTTTTGGGTTTTTACGCCCAAGGTGCATAATCTTGCACTTGTCCACATTAAATGTCAGTTGCCACTGCTCTGACCATTTTTCTAGTTTAGCTAAATCATTTGCCATTTGGCTTATCCCTCCATGAATATCAACCCTGCTGCAAATCTTTGTATCATCAGCAAAAATACATACTTTGCCAACAAGACCTTCTGCAATATCGCTAATAAAAATATTAAAGAGAATGGGTCCAAGTACAGATCCCTGAGGTACCCCACTAGTAACAAGACCTTGCATCGAATATACCCCATTGACTACAACCCTCTGTTGCCTGTCACTCAGCCACTGTCTAATCCATTCAACAATATTGAAATCCAAATTCAAAGATTTCAGTTTATTAATAAGCCTTCTATGTGGTAGGTAAACAATGTCTACTGCACCACCCTGATCTATTATTTTAGTCACCCAATCAAAAAAATCAATAAGATTAGTTTGGCATGATCTCCCTGAAGTAAACCCATGCTGTCTCTGATCTTGAAATCCAAGCGACTTTAGATGTTCAACAATCCTATTCTTTAACAAGGTTTCCATTATTTTCCCCACTACTGAAGTAAGACTTACTGGTCTATAGTTGCCCGCCTCCTCCCTACTACCTTTCTTGTGAATGGGCACAACATTAGCTAATTTCCAATCTTCTGGAACTACTCCCGTTAACAATGATTGGTTAAATAAATCTGTTAACGGTTTTGCTACTACACCAGCAAACTTCTTTGTAAACTTCTTTTAATAACTTTGGATGTATCCCATCAGGTCCCATGGACTTATTTGTCTTTACTTTAGACAGCTGAAGTAAAACCTCTTCCTCTGTAAACTTACATGCATCAAAAGACTCATTAGTCTTTTTCCCTAAATGAGGTCCCTTACCCTCATTTTCATTTGTAAAAACGGAACAAAAATATTCATTAAGGCAGTCTGCTAAGCCTTTATCATCTTCTACATAGCATCCTTCTTTTGTTTTTAATCTAACTAATCCTTGTTTTAGTTTCCTTTTCTCATTTATGTATTTAAAAAATGTTTTATCCCCCTTTTTCACTGACTGGGCTATAGTCTCTTCTGTGTGCGCTTTGGAAGCTCTTATAGCTTGTTTTGCCTCTTTCTGCCTACTCTTATAGATCTTTCTATCTTCCTCACTCTGAGTATTTTTATAATTACTAAATGCTAGCTTTTTATTTTTTACTATTTTAGCCACCTCTGCAGAGTACCACAGTGGTTTCTTCAATTTTTTGCTCTTACTGACAAGCCTAATGCAATTTTCTGTTGCCTTCAGTAGTGCAACTTTTAGATAATCCCATTTCTCCTGGACTCCATTTAAATTGCTCCAGTCTGATAATGACTCCTTTACACCTAATCTAATTTTAGAAAAGTCTGTTTTTCTAAAATCTAAAACTTTTGTTTTTGTGTGATGTGACTGCGTCACTGTTCTTATATTAAACCACACTGTCTGGTGATCACTAGATCCTAAACTTTCACCTACAGTAATATCTGATAACAAATCTCCATTTGTGAACACTAAGTCTAGTATGGCCTGCTTTCGAGTTGGCTCCTCCACTACTTGTTTTAGAGATAATCCCAGTAGGGAGTTTAGGATATGCGTACTCCTGGCGCAAGTAGCTATTTTGTATTTCCAGTTCACATTAGGAAGATTAAAGTCACCCATGATGATCACTTCTCCCTTCATTGTCATTTTAGCTATTTCCTCAACTAGTAGATTATCTAACTCCTCTATTTTTCCAGGGGGCCTATAAATCACACCTACCCGAGTTACCATATGATTACCAAATTCTAATGTAACCCAAACTGACTCTATGTTCGCCTCACTAACTTGTATTCCGTTACATTTTAAGCTATCCCTCACATACAGGGCCACCCCTCCCCCTTTTTTACCTTCTCTGTCTTTTCTATATAAAAAGAGTACCCTGGTATTGATATGTCCCAGTCATGTTTTTCATTATACCATGTCTCAGTAACAGCCACTAAATCTACATTCTCAGTTGCCAATATTGCCACAAGTTCATGGATCTTATTCCCTAAACTGCGAGCATTTGTAGACATGACCCTAAGCTTATCATTTTTAAGCACACTGACTACAGGTACCTTCTGTCCCTGTTTTGGGGGGCAATTGGATTGATGTTTTATCGCCATTTTGCCCCCCTCTTTTAGTTTAAAAACCTCCTAGCAAAACCTCTGAACTGCTCACTGAGAATATTCGTTCCCTTTTGAGAAAGATGCAAACCATCTTTTTTGTACAGTTCCTTTCTATCCCATGGTGAACTTCCATGAGAAACAAAGCCAAATCCTTGCTCCCGACACCATTCCCAAAGCCACAAGTTGAAGTCCCTAATACGCATCCGTCTATCATTCTGAATGTTATGCACAGGCATAACTTCAGAAAAGGACAGTGTGGACACAACCTGCCGTATATCATTGGCAAGAACACGAAAAGCTTCCTTCACCTCTGAAACCTTATTGCAAGCCAAATCATTTGTCCCTAGATGAACCAGTACATCCAATTCTCCTTCCTGATTTGCTTGCTTAACAATATTAGAACTACGCCTCCTGTCTCTGCGAGCAGTAGCTCCAGGAAGACATCTCACTAAGCCAATACTGTCCAACTCCGCACCTCTTATGATAGAATGTCCCAACAACAACTGCTTTCTACCAGGCCTCACCTTCTCCTTGCACACCTTAGCCACATAGGAGAGTGGCTCCTCAAACTCTGCGTCTGAGCCTGCCTCCACAACACCTCTGCACTCTGAAAGTGCTGAAAATGAATTCTGGACAGTCACAGACTGCGGGACATGCCTTTTATCCACAACTCTAAGCCTACCAGATCCAACAGTAACCCACCTGCCATTCCTAGGAAGCCTCTGTGTCAATGGCCTCTGTGGCAGTGACTTTGCAACAGTCTCAGCCCGAGTTTGTTTTACAGATAAATTACAAATCTCGGACTTTAAAAATGCAATCTCCTGAAGCAATCTTGAGAACTATCTACAGATTAGACAGCCTCCAAACCTCCAAAAAATGGAATGTGAAACAAATGCAGAACAATTATCACAGTAAAGCAAATCTGCCATTTTAAGAATTTAAATCAAAAAGATTTTAGTTTTGCTCACCTCTTGTATACCTCAGACTACCTCCAGAGTATCTCCAGAATATCTCTTAAATATACTCTTTGAAAAGCAGCTCTTACAAGAGCAGCCAAGCTATTAAATTAGCCAAGCTAATTTCCACTATGCCTTATATACACCCACAACACACACCTACAAGCACCAAGGAAGGTTTTAACACCTGAGTGGGCCTATGCCAATTAGAACCAAACAATGACCAACACCTAAGTATTCAATTCAAATTCCTTAGCAATTTGAAGCAGGAAATCAGTACAAACCACCACACAATAACTTGACTAAATGAATCTTACTTGTATCAGTAGAAAAGAAGATCTCAGCAAGTTAAAAAAGCAAGTCTGTCTCCAGAATATCTCTTAAATATACTCTTTGAAAAGCAGCTCTTAGAAGAGCAGCCAAGCTATTAAATTAGCCAAGCTAATTTCCACTATGCCTTATGTACACCCACAACACACACCTACAAGCACCAAGGAAGGTTTTAACACCTGAGTTGGCCTATGCCAATTAGAACCAAACAATGACCAACACCTAACCAACACTTTACAACAGTTTACTTTAAAACAAGCCTGTGTTTAAGGTCAATAGGTTAATATATTTTTATTTTAATTAAATGGAAGTGATGCATTCATTTAAAACCTGATAGTAGTTTGTGTATATTAGCTAATTAGCATTTGGCTGTGTTAATATTGTGAGTAATACAGAATTATGTAGAATTACATGATCCATTCCGCCCCAACTGTCCTGCCCGTGACGTGACAGTGTCGCTTTTATCTTTAACCTCCCATGGTCTGCACCTTGGTGTTCAGAAGTTAGGAGTGACATTGATCATTCTATTAAGAATATCTATTATATCCAATTCTGGTCGAGTTGCTAATTTAAATGCCATGGTACATTAAACATATATAAATTTTAATATTAGGTTAGCCATATCAACTAAATAATTACAACCATGTTCTTTAATTTACTATTTTTATTGAGTGTTAGGCCAATGCTTTTTTGACTCATAGAAGACTATACAGTTTTACAGTTGTGGGCCTCTGTGATTTTTTGGGCTCTGGAAAGTTGTCTCTTTGCTCCACGTCAAAGGTTTACTTACTTTACTTACTGGCAAGTGCAGCAATGTATGAGGGGAAAAATTCATGAAGGTCTCCATATGTTAAGTCACTGTTTAAATTGGATCCTTGAAGCAATTGGAAATTAGCAGATTGTCTTACAAAGTGGTCTTACCATGGTTAGCAATCACTGGCTTAAGCACAGCCTTTGTGCGATCTACATTCCCTGTTACATACCTAAAGCCATAAACTGGCTGAGCATCACATGAAGGCAAGTCCACAAAGGAGTGCCAGTACCAACTCATACTTCCTCCACCTCCATTTGCCTACCTGTACAGGAGATGGTGGAGGAGAATAGTGACATTTTTCCTGTTGGTACAGTGCTAGAAGAGAGGATCTGATCCTCCTCAAGTTGAGGTGTGCAAGATTTCAATTTATAACTTATAGCAATGCTCCCTGCATGCTGCAAGTGACGGCATGTTATGGGTGTAAGAAAGACCTGAGAAAAAGCACAATCACTGCTCCCTAATGATGGTGCTAGGGTGGAAGAATGTGGTGTTTTTTTACTATGTCAATAGCTATCAAAAACATAATTGTTTATTTTCTCTGAAGAAAAAAAAGTTTACTGCATCTGCACACATTCTGAATCATGGTGTTTTGTTTAAACGTTTATTACAAATTTACACATCTTCACAATGTTTTTTAATTTTATTTATTTAATAGTATAAACATTATATAGCAATAATATTTACCTAGGTATAGGTTCCATTTAGGCAATAAAAAATACCAATAATAACAAGGTCAGGATTAATGTAATCAGTACTAAGTGATAGAAACAATTATCATAAATTGCACATAAAACTGTTTTCAGGACAATAACATGCATTTCTTTCAATTTCAGTAGTAAATGTCCAGGCATTTTACAATTAATTAAAACTGATGTTTGTAGACATATATTCTGGGAAATACAAGGAGTTACAATTCACCATTCATCATTGCTTATATCATTTATATTTCATTTAATATTTTCTTAAGGCACTAAAAAGTTCAATTTGTTTTAAGTGGCTACTTGTCTCCAAGGCCTTTTAAATGCTAAGGCTAACCAACTTTAAATTGAAAGATTATCTCAAAAATGCACAACAGTAAAATTAGAAACAGCTTAAGGGCCTTCAGTTATGTCATTTTTTAAAATAATAAAGATTGTATGCTGATAAGCTAATGCTACTAGCTTAAATTAAAACATCTGCACAATTAAGTATATTTTCAAGCTAAGAGAAACCAGACCTTTTAATTAAATGTATATTATATGCATATTTAAAGGTTGAATCTACTCTCTTCTTTACAACTTATGTTCAATCATTTTCCAAATGATAATGTATATACAATGGAGAATATTGATTGCTTCCACCCATTCTACTAAAAATCGGAGTATTACTGCTTATCTATTTCTGTCCATTCAGACTTTGATCCAGGCCATGTATTGATTTTAATTGAATACAAAACCAGCAAGATTTACTTATATGAATAAAATGTTTCTTTATTTTCAGCGTTCAGATGGACAAACCATGCAGAGACAAACAGTAAAACAAGCCGTATGTTTCATGCTGTATGGCCCTTGCTCATAAACACTTTCTTTATTTGTAGTATTCAGACTTGCAGTCAATGTGGATGCAAACAGAAGAATTTCATGCCTATGACTAAGTGTCCTATTGTTTGCTGTGCGGTTTGACTTCACATTATTTGTTCATCTGAACACTAAAAATAAAAACACAGTTATTTATTCAAGTGGATTTTTCGGTTTTTCCTCACCACTAGTCTTCTTTCTGTGGTAATTTTTGAAAAGGCATGGACTAGCTGGCAAACTAGAAAGCAGCTCCTTGTTATACTTATCCTTTTAGCGATAATATCCAGATTGGACAGTTTCAACCTCAGCGGTCCTGTTAATTTTCATTATTTATACCAGCTCAAGTTTTTGAATCTGCGCAGCCGCTTCACCGCCGTCACTTCACCACATGACAGCTCATCGCGGGATATTTCATTGTTAAAGGTAAGTTTTAATGTGTTAGAGTTAGAAAATAGAGTTTAAGAATTAGAATTTTACTATTGGGGGTTAATGGTGGTTAGAATTAGGGTTTGGGGTTAATTTTAGTATTATGGTTTAGGGGGTTAATTTTAGTATTAGGGTCCGGTGGTTAGTATTAGGGTTTAGGGGGTTAGTATTAGGGTTTGGGGGTTAGTATTAGGGTTTGGGGGTTAATTTTAGTATTGGGGTTAATTTTAGTATTGGGGTTTTGGGGGGGCACTTTGGGGGGGGGAATCATTTATTGGGGGGGTATTTTCTTTTTACTTGTACATTTGTAAGAGCTGACAGTTCAGCGCTGAACTGTCAGCTCTTACATAGCCGCGTCCGTTATTCTTCATTGCTGACAGTTCAGCGTTCTAACTGCCGAGCTGAACTGTCAGCGATGAAGCCGCGGCGATGAAGTGTCCTAGACCTCCATTCCTGAACCAACTATTGATTTTTTTTTTCATTTTCTGTCTGCTTAATGTTACACTATCCATTCTCAGGTCGACTTCTTTATTATCTCCTGGTGTACTTTGAGCAGAAAGAGATTGCATAACGCTTAGGGCTTGGATTGCCTGTTGGGAGTGAGATCAGTCTGCTGTGTTCTAGGGTTTATCTGTCACTGGTGTGGATGGCAGTTCTGGCTGGAGTCCAGATACAGGGACAGGATCAGGTGTAAAACCCTGAGCAGGGTGATCACTCTCCTCCAAGGGTTGAGCGCCAGGCTTTGAGCAGTCACAAACAGAGGTTTTATGCTTCTTTTTAGTCATAAAGAATAAGCAGAAAACAAAGGGCAAAAGCAGGAATAAAAGTTGGGGTCAAAAACCAATGGGACAAGGCAGGAGGGAGAGCAATGTAGACAGAAAAAAAGCAAGCCAAGCCAATACCAGGAGGTCAGAAATACTCTTAGCCAAGTTCAACACATACAAGCAGGCAGCAAAATGTTCCACCTCCTCCACCCAGTGCACTGGGAGGACAGGGTTTAAATATGAAGTAATAGGAAGGAATAGTAATTAGAACCACAGAGGTCCAAGGTTCAATCCCCGCAGAGGTTACCATAAGTGTAATGGTGCAAGCAGAAAAATTCTCAAGTGAGAGGGCATGATACTAAACCCTGTCTGTTCTCCATTTCAACTGTATACATTCATCTTTGCATGATGATAATCAAATACAAAACATATGATTTCTTTTAATTTACAGGAACTGTTTAATAGCAGTATTTGCGGAAAATTCTCAAAATTTACTAGTTAAATGTTATCATATGTATGTATTAAATTATGTATAAAATAGATGTAATCACAATAAAATACACTGATATCTGCAGAAAAAAAATGTGTGTGGATGTTAAAATTAACTGGGAAATTAGCTGCAAACTGATATTAGCAGAAGTATATTACTATTCAGGGAAATAAAATAAGGTAGCAGTCTTCATTCCTCACTGTTTGTACCATTTATATTTAGTTTAATATCTTCTTAAGGCACTAAAAAGTTCAATCTATTTTAAGTGGCTACTTGTCCTCTGGGCCTTTTAAATTACAATATTAGCACACATTAAATGGGTATTGAATTATTTTTTTTTAAAATGCATTGGTAACAAATATAAAATGCTTAATGTAGTCAAGCCTTGCTCATTTTCCTATACTAATCTATATATGCCAAACTTTGGCCGCAAATTGATGCCTCTGAAGTCTGGATTCATTCGAGGCACACCAGGCACATGTCAAAATCTGAACTGCTAGCTTGGTTCATGATATGTCCCCAAATAGGTCTGCAATCCAGACATCAAGGTCAATTCCACGCTGAGACCTGCAAAAACTGAAAGCACCTCAAATATGCCAGAACCAAAACGATACCTCTGTCATCCCCATAGACTTCTACTGGGATGATAGAGACTTATTTCAGGGGGAATTTGGCTATTTTCAAATATCTCATAAATGAAAAGAAAGGAAAAAAAATATTAAAAAGAAATAGCACCACTGGGCGAAAAGCCCTGTTGTCCCCTATAATAAACATGGAGCTGGGAGGCAACCAACTGGCTTTCGGCCCCACATTTCTTATAGGGCAGTCAGAGCTAACTACCAAGGAGCAATTCCTCTTAGCTCCCCTAAAATAGGTCAGGGGTCAGGGTTTCTTGCCTGGAATGCCCGCACAATAAAAATAAAAGGCCCTCAAAGTTTAGGAGCTGCCAAAAGGCCAAATACTACCAAGAAAAATTTCAACCCAGCCAATGGGGAAGCTGGTGTTGAAGGCTTGTGATTAGCTGACACAGTCAGCAAATACGTAGTAACATAATAATTTAGGTTGAAAAAAGACACAAGTCCATCGAATTCAACCCTGCTATCTATAATTCCCGCCTTTGATCCAAAAGAAGGCGGAAAATCTCTATGTAAGCTACTTCAAACTTTGCCTTCTAGGGGGGGAAATTCCTTCTTGACTCCAAAGGTCAGTGGCATCCCTGCTGCGACTAGATGTGACATTACATCACATCCTGTGGCTGTGTTTCATCCTCCGAGCCGGAGGGAAGACTGCATGGAGGAGATGTCCGGGGGCATGGAGCAGCAGCCAGACGGTAAGTACTGGGGAAGGGGGAAGGAGGGTGGCATAAGGAGCATAGTAACTTTAGCATCCTAATGGGCAAATTGGCTGGGGCATCTTAATGTCACAATATACCTGGCATCTGCATGGCACAATATTACTGGCATCTGAATGGCACAATAATACTGGCATTGTAATGGCACAATATTACAGACATCCTAATGGCACAATATTACTGGCATCTGAATGGCACAATATTACTGGCATCTTAATGGCACAATATTACTGGCATCTAAATGGTGCAATAATACTGGCATCTGGATGGCAAACTATCACTGGAATCTTAATGGCACAATATTACAGGCATCTGAATGGTGCAATAATACTGGCATCTGAATGGCACAATAATTATGGCATCTTAATGGCACAATATTACTGGCATCTTAATGGTGCAATATTACTGGCATCTTAATGGCTCAAAATGACTGGCATCTTAATGGTACAATATTAATGGCATCTTAATGGCACAATATCATTGGCATCTTAATGGCACAATAATGCTGGCACCTGGATGGCAAACTATTACTGGCATCTGAATGGCACAGTATTACTTGCATCTTAATGGCACAATAACACTGGCATCTTAATAGCACAATATTACTGGCATCATAATAGGCAAATTGGCTGGGGCATCTGGATGGCACAATATTACTGTCATCTTAATGGTGCAATAATACTGGCATCTGAATGGTGCAATAATACTGGAAGCTGAATGGCACAATAATACTGCCATATCAATGGCACAATATTACTGGCATCTTAATGGTGCAATAATACTGGCATCTGGATGGCAAACTATTACTGACATCTTAATGGCACAATATTACGGGCATCTGAATGGTGCAATAATACTGGCATCTGAATGGCACAATAATTATAGCATCTTAATGGCACAATATACCTGACATCTTAATGGCTCAATATTACTGGCATCTGCATGGCACAATATTACTGGCATCTGAATGGCACAATAATACTGGCATTGTAATGGCACAATATTACTGACATCCTAATGGCACAATATTACTGGCATCTGAATGGCACAATATTACTGGCATCTTAATGGCACAATATTACTGGCATCTAAATGGTGCAATAATACTGGCATCTGGATGGCAAACTATTACTGGCATCTTAATGGCACAATAATACAGGCATCTGAATGGTGCAATAATACTGGCATCTGAATGGCACAATAATTATGGCATCTTAATGGTACAATATTAATGGCATCTTAATGGCACAATATCACTGGCATCTTAATGGCACAATAATACTGGCACCTGGATGGCAAACTATTACTGGCATCTGAATGGAACAATAATATTGGCATCTTAATGGCACAATATTACTGGCATCTTAATGGCACAATAATACTAGCATCTTAATGGCACAGTATTACTTGCATCTTAATGGCACAATAATACTGGCCTCTTAATAGCACAATATTACTCGCATCTTAATAGGCAAATTGGCTGGGGCATCTGGATGGCACACAATTACTGTCATCTTAATGGAGCAATAATACTGGCATCTGAATAGTGCAATAATACTGGCATCTGAATGGCACAATAATTATGGCATCTTAATGGAACAATATTACTGACATCTTAATGGCTCAATATGACTGGCATCTGGATGGCAAACTATTCCTGGCATCTTAATGGCACAATATTACGGGCATCTGAATGGTTCAATAATACTGGCATCTGAATGGCACAATAATTATGGCATCTTAATGGCACAATATTACTGCCATCTTAATGGCTCAATATGACTGGCATCTTAATGGTACAATATTACTGGCATCTGAATGGCACAATAATACTGGCATTGTAATTGCACAATATTACTGACATCCTAATGGCACAATATTACTGGCATCTGAATGGCACAATATTACTGGCATCTTAATGGCACAATATTACTGGCATCTAAATGGTGCAATAATACTGGCATCTGGATGGCAAACTATTACTAGCATCTTAATGGCACAATATTACAGGAATCTGATTGGTGCAATAATGCTGGCATCTGAATGGCACAATAATTATGGCATCTGGATGGCACAATATTACTGTCATCTTAATGGTGCAATAATACTGGCATCTGAATGGTGCAATAATACTGGAAGCTGAATGGCACAATATTACTGGCATCTTAATGGTGCAATAATACTGGCATCTGGATGGCAAACTAGTACTGGCATCTTAATGGCACAATATTAGG
Source organism: Pelodytes ibericus (assembly GCA_036172795.1). Lineage (NCBI taxonomy): Eukaryota > Metazoa > Chordata > Amphibia > Anura > Pelodytidae > Pelodytes > Pelodytes ibericus. The sequence goes on from CM069858.1 coordinate 115,471,854, forward strand.
GGCATCTGAATGGTGCAATAATACTGGCATCTGAATGGCACAATAATTATGGCATCTTAATGGCACAATATTACTGACATCTTAATGGCTCAATATGACTGGCATCTTAATGGTACAATATTACTGGCATCCTAATGGCACAATATCACTGGCATCTTAATGGCACAATACTACTGCCATCTGAATGGCACAATAATGCTGGCATCTTAATGGCACAATAATACTGGCATCTTAATGGCACAATATTACTGGCATCGTATTGTCACAATAATACTGACATCTTAATGGCACGATATTACTGGCATCTTAATAGGCAAATTGGCCGGGGCATCTGGATGGCAAAATATTACTGGCATCTTAATGGTGCAATAATACTGGCATCTGAATGGTGCAATAATACTGGCATCTGAAAGGCACAATAATACTGGCATCTTAATGGTGCAATCATACTGGCATCTTAATGGTACAATATTACTGCCATCTGAATGGCACAATAATGGTGGCATCTTAATGGCACAATATTACTGGCATCTTAATGGCACAATAATACTAGCATCTTAATGGCACAGTATTACTTGCATCTTATTGTCACAATAATACTGACATCTTAATGGCACAATATTACTGGCATCTTAATAGGCAAATTGGCCGGGGCATCTGGATGGCAAAATATTACTGGCATCTTAATGGTGCAATAATACTGGCATCTGAATGGTGCAATAATACTAGCATCTGAATGGCACAATAATACTGGCATCTTAATGGTGCATTCATACTGGCATCTGAATGGTGCAATAATGCTGGCATCTGAATGGCACAATATTACTGGCATCTCAATATCACAATATTACTGGCATCTTAATGGTGCAATAACACTGGCATCTGAATGACACAATATTACTGGCATCTTAATGGAACAATAATACTGGCATCTTAATAGGCAAATTGGCCAGGGCATCTGGATGGCACAATATTACTGGCATCTTAAAGGTGCAATAATACTGGCATCTGAATGGTGCAATAATACTGGCATCTGAATGGCGCAATAATTTGGCATCTTAATGGTGCAATAATACTGGCATCTGAATGGTGCAATAATGCTGGCATCTGAATAGCACAATATTACTGTCATCTGAATGGCACAATATTACTGGCATCTTGATGGTGCAATAACACTGTCATCTGAATGGCACAATATTACTGGCATCTTAATGGCACAATAATACTGGCATCTTAATGGCACAATATTACTGGCATCTTAATGGCACAATAATACTGGCATCTGAATGGCACAATATTACTGGCTTCTTAATAGGCAAATTGGCCGGGGCATCTGGATGGCAAAATATTACTGGCATCTTAATGGTGCAATAATACTGGCATCTGAATGGAACAATAATACTGGCATCTTAATATCACAATATTACTGGCATCTTAATGGTGCAATAACACTGGCATCTGAATGACACAATATTACTGGCATCTTAATGGAACAATAATACTGGCATCTTAATAGGCAAATTGGCCGGGGCATCTGGATGGCAAAATATTACTGGCATCTTAATGGAACAATATTACTTGCATCTCAATATCACAATATTACTGGCATCTTAATGGTGCAATAACACTGGCATCTGAATGACACAATATTACTGGCATCTTAATGGAACAATAATACTGGCATCTTAATAGGCAAATTGGCCAGGGCATCTGGATGGCACAATATTACTGGCATCTTAAAGGTGCAATAATACTGGCATCTGAATGGTGCAATAATACTGGCATCTGAATGGCGCAATAATTTGGCATCTTAATGGTGCAATAATACTGGCATCTGAATGGTGCAATAATGCTGGCATCTGAATAGCACAATATTACTATCATCTGAATGGCACAATATTACTGGCATCTTGATGGTGCAATAACACTGTCATCTGAATGGCACAATATTACTGGCATCTTAATGGCACAATAATACTGGCATCTTAATGGCACAATATTACTGGCATCTTAATGGCACAATAATACTGGCATCTGAATGGCACAATATTACTGGCTTCTTAATAGGCAAATTGGCCGGGGCATCTGGATGGCAAAATATTACTGGCATCTTAATGGTGCAATAATACTGGCATCTGAATGGTGCAATAATACTGGCATCTGAATGTCACAATAATTTTGGCATATTAATGGTGCAATAATACTGGCATCTGAATGGTGCAATAATGCTGGCATCTGAATGGCACAATAACACTGGCATCTCAATGGCACAATATTACTGGCATCTTAATGGTGCAATAATACTGGCATCTGAATGGCACAATATTACTGGCATCTTAATAGGCAAATTGGGCGGGGCATCTGGATGGCAAAATATTACTTTCATCTTAATGGTGCAATAATACTGGCACCTGAATGGTGCCATAATACTGGCATCTGAATGGCACAATAATACTGGCATCTTAATGGTGCAATCATACTGGCATCTGAATGGTGCAATAATGCTGGCATCTGAATGGCACAATATTACTGGCATCTCAATGGCACAATATTACTGGCATCTTAATGGTGCAATAACACTGGCATCTGAATGACACAATATTACTGGAATCTTAATGGAACAATAATACTGGCATCTTAATGGCACAATAATACTGGCATCTTAATAGGCAAATTGGCCGGGGCATCTGGATGGCACAATATTACTGGCATCTTAATGGTGCAATAATACTGGCATCTGAATGGTGCAATAATACTGGCATCTGAATGGCGCAATAATTTGGCATCTTAATGGTGCAATAATACTGGCATCTGAATGGTGCAATAATGCTGGCATCTGAATAGCACAATATTACTGCCATCTGAATGGCACAATAATGCTGGCATCTTAATGGCACAATATTACTGGCATCTTAATGGCACAATAATACTAGCATCTTAATGGCACAGTATTACTTGCATCTTAATGGCACAATAATACTGGCATCTTAATGGCACAATATTACTGGCATCTTATTGTCACAATAATACTGACATCTTAATGGCACAATATTACTGGCATCTTAATAGGCAAATTGGCAGGGGCATCTGGATGGCAAAATATTACTGGCATCTTAATGGTGCAATAATACTGGCATCTTAATGGTGCAATAATACTGGCATCTGAATGGTGCAATATTACTGGCATCTTAATGGAACAATAATACTGGCATCTTAATGGCACAATATTACTGGCATCTTAATGGCACAATAATACTGGCATCTGAATCGCACAATATTACTGGCTTCTTAATAGGCAAATTGGCTGGGGCATCTAGATGGCACAATATTACTGGCATCTTAATGGTGCAATAATACTGGCATCTGAATGGTGCCATAATACTGGCATCTGAATGGCACAATAATACTGGCATCTTAATGGTGCAATCATACTGGCATCTGAATGGTGCAATAATGCTGGCATCTGAATGGCGCAATAATTTGGCATCTTAATGGTGCAATAATACTGGCATCTGAATGGTGCAATAATGCTGGCATCTGAATAGCACAATATTACTGCCATCTGAATGGCACAATAATGCTGGCATCTTAATGGCACAATATTACTGGCATCTTAATGGCACAATAATACTAGCATCTTAATGGCACAGTATTACTTGCATCTTAATGGCACAATAATACTGGCATCTTAATGGCACAATATTACTGGCATCTTATTGTCACAATAATACTGACATCTTAATGGCACAATATTACTGGCATCTTAATAGGCAAATTGGCAGGGGCATCTGGATGGCAAAATATTACTGGCATCTTAATGGTGCAATAATACTGGCATCTTAATGGTGCAATAATACTGGCATCTGAATGGTGCAACAGTACTGGCATCTTAATGGAACAATAATACTGGCATCTTAATCGCACAATATTACTGGCATCTTAATGGCACAATAATACTGGCATCTGAATGGCACAATATTACTGGCTTCTTAATAGGCAAATTGGCTGGGGCATCTGGATGGCACAATATTACTGGCATCTTAATGGTGCAATAATACTGGAATCTTAATGGTGCAATAAAACTGGCATCTGAATGGTGCAATAATACTGGCATCTGAATGGCGCAATAATTTGGCATCTTAATGGTGCAATAATACTGGCATCTGTATGGAGCAATAATGCTGGCATCGGAATAGCACAATATTACTGTCATCTGAATGGCACAATATTACTGGCATCTTGATGGTGCAATAACACTGTCATCTGAATGGCACAATATTACTGGCATCTTAATAGCACAATAATACTGGCATCTTAATGGCACAATATTACTGGCATCTTAATGGCACAATAATACTGGCATCTGAATGGCACAATATTACTGGCTTCTTAATAGGCAAATTGGCCGGGGCATCTGGATGGCACAATATTACTGGCATATTAATGGTGCAATAATACTGGCATCTGAATGGTGCAATAATACTGGCATCTGAATGTCACAATAACACTGGCATCTCAATGGCACAATATTACTGGCATATTAATGGTGCAATAATACTGGCATCTGAATGGCACAATATTACTGGCATCTTAATAGGCAAATTGGGCGGGGCATCTGGATGGCAAAATATTACTTTCATCTTAATGGTGCAATAATACTGGCATCTGAATGGTGCAATAATACTGGCATCTGAATGGCACAATAATACTGGCATCTTAATGGTGCAATCATACTGGCATCTGAATGGTGCAATAATACTGGCATCTGAATGTCACAATAATTTTGGCATATTAATGGTGCAATAATACTGGCATCTGAATGGTGCAATAATGCTGGCATCTGAATGGCACAATAACACTGGCATCTCAATGGCACAATATTACTGGCATCTTAATGGTGCAACAATACTGGCATCTGAATGGCACAATAATACTGGCATCTTAATGGCACAATATTACTGACATCTTAATGGTGCAATAATACTGGCTTTTTAATGGCATAATATTACTGGCACCTTGATGGGCAAATTGTCTGGGGCATCTCAATGGCGCAAATTGGCTGGGGCATCTTAGTGGCACAATATTACTGGCATCTTAATGTCACAATATTACTGGCATCTGAATAGCACAATATTACTGGCATCTTAATGGCACAATAATACTGGCATCTTAATGGCACAATATTACTGGCATCTGAATGGCACAATATTACTGGCATATTAGGCAAATTGTCTGGCTTATTAACAGCAAAATAATACTGCCATATTATTATTGTGTGTGACATAATTTATGGAGCTCCTGTGTGTGGCATAGTTAATGTGTTCCTGTGTGTGACATAATTTATGGGGCATTGTATTGGAGGAAATCCAAGGGGGGTGACACCATGAGTTACCGCACCGGGTGACACCAACTCTAGTGAGGCTTCTGCCAAAAGTCAATCAGATTTCTCCTAGGATCAATAAGCGCTGTTATTAATGCTTATTCTATTATTAATAGTCCTGTATTTTCTGATTTCTTTTTTTAAAACATCCAGACCATTTTGAAATACATCTATTGTAGTTGATAGCACCCCCTCTCTTGGCAGTTGGTTCCATAACTTTATTCCGTTGCTGTCTATGAAAACTTTGCTCTTCCATTCTCAGGGGGTGACCTCTTGTTCTTTGTACATTTCTATTAATGAACATGTCACTTGAGAGCTCTTTAAATTGGCCCTGCACACATTTATTTAACGTAAATAAATTGTCATTACTAAGATCCTCCAATCCCCTTATAAATTTTGTAGCCTTCCTTTGCACTTTTTCAGGTTCCATAATATCCTTTTTAAGGACTGGTCTTACTATTGACTTGTAAAGAGGCAAGATGATAACCTCCTCCTGTGAATCTATACCTTGTTTTATATATGCCAATATCTTATTGGCCCTTGCTGCTGCTGACTGGCATTGAGTTGCACTGTTGCAATCAGATGCATTTTTTTCTTTAAAGGACACTCCCACCAAAAAAATATATATATTATTATGGATTGTTGATTTCAGATATGTCTTTTGTTTTTTTATATATTTAATGATCAGGTTAATCTCCTTTTTTTGTTCTGGAAGGCAGGTAGAAAAAAGTTGCACACAGCCACCTAGTCCTACCCACTATGATACACAGGAGCCAGTATCTTATGACATAATAATGCAGGCTTTAGCCACAGCTGTAAATTGAGACTGGCTGGAAGATTTTGGACAATGTTGCATCATGGGAAATATTCACAAATCTAATTTTATTTTTCCTTCTATATGCAAATAATTAAATCATATAAAAAAAACAGTGGCATATGATTTATATATGTGTTTGTTTTAAATGACCAGGTTTTCTAGGGTCCCTTTAATCTTTACAAATATATTACTTACCTGGGGACAAACGGCCTTCATATTGTACAACACAGAGATACTCCAGCAATTTATAGGTCTAGACACAACTTATGGAGCATCAGTGATGGGGAGGGGTGCTAAACCAGAAGCCTGGTCAAAGCTTTTCATAGATAAACAAATCCAAAAGGAAAGTACTTGCCTAAATTAGCATATATTTTACAGGGTGCTGCTGAAGACCAAATAGTTATACACAATCCAAAGGGATCAGTGCACTCACATTAAACAAGTCACAATCTCACAAAGGTCATTGTAGGCAGGGTGCAGGGGTCAGGATGAGCAGGGCCGGCGCCACCAGTAAGGCGACCTAGGCAGCTGCCTATTGCGCATCTTAGCTGGGGGCGCCGGAACCCTGCTTTAAAAAAATATCCTCCCCCTTACTTACCTCCTCGCTGCTGCTCTGTCTCCGGTGCAGGTCCGTGGCTGTGAGGGAAGCGTTGTGCGCTCCTCTCCAGCCAATAAGCATTCAATACGTTTTTTTTAAACAAACTTTATTGTATCCGCATTGGCTGGAGGGGAGCGCACAACGCTTCCCTCACAGACACGGACCTCCACCGGAGACAGAGCAGCAGAGAGGAGGTAAGTAAGGGGGAAGGTGAGAGGATCCTGGCATATTGTGTGGCATAATAATGATTATTATGCCACACAATATGCCAGGATTTAGGATTATTGAATAATCCAGGCATATTGTGGGGGAAAGTCCTGGCATATTGGGTGGCTAAGTCCTTGCATATTGTGGGGGAAAATCTTGGCATATTGGGTGGCCAAGTCCTGGCATATTGGGGGGGGGGGGGGGGAAATCCTGGCATATTGGGTGGCTAAGTCCTGGCATATTGGGGGGGGGGAATCCTGGCATATTGGGTGGCTAAATCCTGGCATATTGTGGGGGAAAATCCTGGCATATTGGGTGGCTAAATCCTGGCATATTGTGGGGCACAATCCTGGGATATTGAGAGGCATAATCCTGGGAAAATGAGGGGCATAATCCTGGGACATTGAGGGGCATAATCCTGGGATATTGAGGGGAATAATCCTGGCATATTGTGGGGGAAAGTCCTGGCATATTGGGTGGCTAAGTCCTGGCATATTGTGAGGCAAAATCCTGGGATATTGTGAAAAAAAAAAACAGTTACAAAGTGTAATAAACATGATTCATGCACATAATATTATGTACTTGATATATATGCTGTATGTAAAACATGTTATAACATTTGTCATAGACATCCAATCATGAATGATATTCTGACCTCTGTTTATTCTTTTTAATAAAGATAACATATGCAGCAATTCAGCAAATAAAGCAATCTAGCAATAGAAAATGAATGTGTCCATGAATTTAAAAAGGTTGTTCAAATGAAGCTAGAATAATTATTTTTGGAAATCTGTCCAAATGCTCACTTAAGAGTACCACCATAATCAAGGAAAAGCAACTCCATGTCAGACTCGTATTCCTGTTCAAGAAAATTATATTTTACTTAAAGACTAATGCAAATGTTATTAAAGGTCCGTCTTTTAAGTTGTTTTTATAGTGACTTTGTGGAGCATTAAGGTAAACTACTTTTTGGAAGCGGAATTTCAATTAAAAAATATAGAAATCATTGAAGTTTTGTAGATAAACTAAAACAAAAGAGCCTCTGTTATAGTTGCTGCATCAAATACATCTGTTATCACAGGTAGTACATTTTTTTAAACCTTGCTTTAATCATTCTCCATGTATAGTTAGGGTTTCCCCCTTTTCCTCCAAAAATACCGGCCAGACGTGTGGGCGGGGCTACAAGAGGGAGGGGCCATGAGGGGTGGAGCCACAAAGGGGGTGGATTATCACTGAAATTATATATATTATTTGTATATCATGCCAGTGAGAAGCATGTGTGTGTGTGTGTGTGTGTGTGTGTGTATATATATATATATATATATATATATATATATATATATTTGTATATCATATACACACACAAGCTGTGTCTCACACTGGCAAACAAGCTTTCTCGCACACACTGTCTCACACACAGACAAACCGTCTATCACACACAGACACATGCAGTTACTCACACAGACTGTCTCTCTTGCTCACACACAGACTTCTACTCACTCTCTCATAGACTGTCACTCTCACTCTCTCACAGACAGTCTCTCTCTCACACAGTCTGTGAGAGAGAGAGAGACAGTCTGTGAGAGAGAGACAGTTTGTGAGAGAGACAGTTTGTGAGAGTGAGTGATAGTTTGTGAGAGTGAGTGAGTGACAGACTGTCACTTTCACTCTCTCTCGCAGTCTCTCTCACAGACAGTCTCTCTCTCTGCTCTCTCTCTCTTTCACAGACTGTCTTTCTCTCTCTAACAGACTGTCACTCTCTCTCTCTCACACAGACTGTCACTCTCTCTCTCACACAGACTGTCACTTTCACTCTCTCTCACAGACTCACTTTCACTCTCTCTCACAGTGTCTCTCTCTCTCTCTCTTTCTCTCTCTCTCCTTGTACCTGTCATGGAGGGGGTCTCTGTACATGTTGAGTTGTTCCTGTGAGATCATCGGGTGTCAGTCCTCTTCAGTGCAGCTTGCAGGGGGCGGAGCTCCAAGCAGGTCAGTTGCACAGATCGGTTCACTATGCTGCTGCTATATCTCTCCCCCGCAAGAGCCGAATCCTCTGATTCCGGGACAGTGTCCTGGAAGGAGGAATGCTCTGCACGTGGGGGAGATACAGCAGCAGCATAAAGCTGCTACACCAACGGAAATACCGGGCTTTACATTGCCGGTATATTAGATATACCCCTAATACCGGCTGTGCCGGTAAATTACCTGCCAGATGACAACCCTATGTATAGTGTATCTACCTTTCCTGCTATTTATAATTACATAAATATCACCATGCATCTGTTTCACAACAAGCTACTCCTCCCCAGAAAGGTTTGGGCATGAAGGTCTGCATATAGCAGGATCCTCAATAACACTCTTAATTATAAATTATCAATGATTTAGTTCCTCAATGCTCTTTTTCTGTCTCATGTATCTGATCTGACTGCAGCCATTCAGAACTGGTAGATTGCAAGTTACATTTGTCATGGTCGAATAGGGGCGGATGAAACAGGATCCAGACACAAACAAATGTATGAATATTGCATTTACATATTTGAAATAATAAATAAGTACTCTAAATCTTCAATCTTCAATCTGACTATGGTGGCATGCTATAGAGGAAATGGATATATAGGTGGGTGTATGGACTGGTGGTTTTACAGCATGGACAATCCTCTACACAATCCTCTACAAAATTATTATTACCACAGTATTTGCTCTTTGTGATTTCAATGAGATGAATCTCATTGAAATCACAAAGAGCAAATACTGTGGTAATAATAATTTTTGAAATATTTTACAAAAAATGTGCAGTTTATTGGAAATTCGATGACACAGAAGATGTAGCGGCTTAATTGTGAAAGTGCCTCTTCTGTAATTCCCAAGCATCCACAAATGCTGACAGTGATGATATAGCAAACATCATTTATTTAGTGCTTCCTAGATATTTATTTTCATATTAATCCTGCCCATCCACACATTCATTTTATCCATTATGAAATTGTACATTTTCCTCAAGAGTAAACTCTGTACCTAACTGTAAGTGGGCATCTTAATTAGCATTCCTGCTCAAACCTCTTTCATAGCACACGATTAATGTGACATATTTTGTTGTATATTTCCATTAATATTTGTTGAGATGGTCCTTGCTATGTTATGTATACATTAAATGATACAGAATGACAGTATAGTACAGTTTAACATTTTACCATTGATATCAGGCAGTGTTTATGTACAAATCACATTGGGAGATAATCATTATAAGTGAGGTGCAGGTGAGCTGCAAGTGACGCAAAATTAAAATCCTTCCCTCCTGTAGGACATTATATGCCTTCCTACTTTTTAGTGCCTAGAGCAGTGATGGAGAACATTTTTGAATGCCCAATTTTTGTTTGAAACTGATTGGCAGACCTCAAAGTGCCAACACCGCATACATGCACACACATATATACTCACACACACCAGAGGCGTCACTAGGGTTGGTGTCACCCGGTGCGGTAACTCATGGTGTGGGTGACACCAACCCTAGTGACCCTGGATTTCCTCCAATACCATGCCAAACAGATTCCTTAGTAATGACAGTCAGATGGCCCATTAAATATGCCACATACAGGAGCCCCACTAATTATGTCACACGCAGGAGCCCTTTAAGTATGCCACACACAGGAGCCCATTACTATGCCACATACAGGAGCCCATAACTATGCCACACAAGAGCCCCATAACTATGACACACAAGAGCCCCATAAATTATGCCACAACAAAGCCCAATAAATTATTCCTCACCTTGGAGCCCAATTAATTATGCCACACACACAGGCGCCCCTTAATTATGCCACACACAAGCGCCCCATAATTATGCCACACAAAAGAGCCCCTTAATTATGCCACACATGGGGCCCAATAAATATGCCACACATGGGACATCCATTAATTATGCGACACACAGGAGCCCCATAAGGTGACAATTGTACAATTCGAAAACAATACATATCTATAAACACAGACATCTCTCTATAACTAGTTGCATTTATACTTATTTGAATTATTTAATATTCTATTTAATAAAAATGTTATTCCCTTCCTCTGCACCCACATTGCACCTAAAGGACTTAACACAGCACCATACAGTACCCACAGAACTTGCCATGCACCTATATTGCACCCACAGCACTTGGCTTGCACTTACATTGCACCTACACGATTTGGCATGCCACAGTGTCACTTTGCCCCACAGAACTAGCCAGTGTCACTTTATACATAGTACATGTTATTTTGCGCCACGAACCATGCCACAGCATCACTTTGCCAATTAAAATATGCCAGTATTTAACCCCTCGATATGCCAGGATTTAGCCATTCAATATGCCAGGATTATTTTGCTACTCATTATGCCAGGATTATTCACCCACTCAATATGCCATGATTTAGCCATTCAGTATGCCAGGATTTTGCCATTCAATATTCCAAGGATTTTGCCCCCAATATGCCATTTAATATGTCAGGATTTTGCTCTCAATATGCCAGGATTTTGCCCGCAAATATGCCATTTAATATGCCAGGATTTTGCCCCCCAATATGCCATTTAATATGCCAGGATTTTGCTCTCAATATGCCAGGATTTTGCCCCCAATATGCCATTTAATATTCCAGGATTTTGCCCCCCAATATGCCGTTTAATATGCCAGGATTTTGTGGTCCGCACCCCCCGCACCCTTCTTTGTGACGCCACTGACACACACTTATACTAATATTCCTACACACGCTTATACTCATACTCACGCACTTAAACTCATACTCACACCCTTATACTCATACTCACACACACTTATACTCATACTCACACACACTCACACACTTATATTCACTCATACTCACACACACTTATGCTCATACTCACACACACTCACACACTTATACTCATACTCACACCCTTATACTCATACTCACACACAATTATACTCATACTCACACACACTCACACACTTATACTCATTCTCACACACACTTATACTCATACACACACTTATACTCATACTCAAACACTTATACTCATACATCCACTCATACACACACACACACACACACACACACACACACACACACACACACACAAACAGCCAGGTTCACCCCTCACTGCTTCTCTGCTCCAAAGAGCAAAATATGGGCACCACCGGTCATCAGCTTCTTCTCCCCGATAACTGTGTGCGAATGCGCGCTATGTGGAGAAGCATTCTACAGCCCACTGATGACTGCTCCTCTCGGACGGAGCAGACAAGTGGTGAGAGCTGAACCTTGTGCAGACAAGCAGTGAGAGTTGATCGTTGTATCACAACGTGTGCCACAACTGAGGGCTCAAGCTTGTACCACACGTGCCGTAGGTTCGCAACCACTGACCACATAGGACAGCATAGAACATCCTGCATTTAACAGCTCATGCGTTTCCCACTTCACTTTGAGTGGCCTCAGTCTGACATACAAAGCATACATTATCATTTTCTGTAGAGACCCTGATCAGGGAACAATTCATCCTATCTAGTCTGTCCAATTTCTTCATAAAAAAAATCTAAATACTTTCATTAGGCTCTGGCCTTATCTTATATCTAGGATAACCATATGCCTATCCCATACATACTTAAACTCCTTCACTCTATTAAACTCTACCACTTCTGCTCCTAGCATCCATTAGCCTCTAAGTAAAACGGCCCTTCTTTATTTCCGAAATGTTTTTATGTTAAGTTCTGCTCAACGGTTTTATGTTGTGTACTATTGAAGAAGAACCTGTGGTTAAAAAAAGTTAAATCACAATGTAATTATGCACACACAAATCAGTTTATAATGCATATGTATGAGCTCATTAGTTGCATGTTTACAATGTCAATTGCTGCCTAAGATTGATGCTCCTATCTCTGAATAATGTGTACCATGAGGGCTTGTAGTATTTTACACAGAAAATGTAGAAAATTGTAGATGCTTAAATATTGAATTAATTAATTAATATACAGAATTGCTTACCATTATGATTCCCTGTGATCTTGGTATGTGAAACATTTTACTACTTAAAAGATTAAAGTAATTTTAAATTTTTTTACCTTTCTTTTTCTAACTATTTAAACTAGACCTGGCATGTATCTTTAAATATACATGTGGGTTTACACTCAGCTCTGCCATTCAGTTAAAAAATAACTGATCTTGCTGCAGATCAGCTCTAGCCCAATCTAGCTGCCAGCTCTAGACCAATCAGAGCTCCCAAGAGATAAAACCTTGTTCTTACATATTATTTTGCAGTGAGCGACCGAATCAGCCGGCATGCTTCAGAGTAAAGCATGGAGTCTTCCACTCACAGGATAAAATGGTGAATGCCATTACACAAGAAGCATAAATGAAAAAAAAATGTAGTGGCTCATGTTGATGTCATGCAGTAAAATTGTGCAGAAACTACTATTTACATAACTGATGCTGTTAGTGACATACAGGGCTGGCATCTGTCCGGTATTTTGCAAGCACAGCCGGTAATTAAGGCATTTGTACCAGTGTCAGTTTATCTAAAATACCTGGAATGAAAGGACCGGAATTTATTTCCGTCGAGCAGGAAGCAGGAAGTGAGGAGCACTGTTGAGTTACTTTAACACTATGCATAAACTGTTGCCTGCACACACGCACTCAATATATTTTGGAGTCTGTAAGAGGGTATACTTTAGGAATAGATATTTGCTTTTGGGGTTTTGTGTAACATAGTGATTTTGCAACACAGTTTGCCTTAACTGTTTATAAAACTTGGAATACCCATAGACAGGGACGTTTGCTCTCTAGAAAGCGATACTGCATAGCAGCAGCTGTTCTATATAAATTCTGGACTAGATGGGTTTAAACCTTTTATGGATCAAATTTCATGTGTTTTGTTCTTTTCTCTTATCGTCTTTTTTTTTCTTTTTTCCCCTCTTTTCTTATTTATTCTGCATTCATTTGTTTTGTTTTTTTTTTTACTTATTCCACATTTTTTTTCTGTATATGTACATTTTCTGGCAAGTCGGTTATAAACAAAAAGTAGGAGGAATTCTGTCCTGTATTTTTTATTTTTCACATTTTTTTTTTATATATATATTTTTCATTTTGTTATTGAGCTGGTGATTTTGTTATTTTTTTATTTTATTTCTTTAGCGGTTTGCGGTATTTTATATTGGTACTAGTAAGTAAAAAGCAATGGGTCGATTTTAAATGGTTCTGCACCATCATTTTAAACAACCCAGGGCGTTGTTGCAGTGTTTTGTATCCGCTTGCATATGGAAAGCACTACGGAGATTGTAGCGTCTATGGTTGCTTAGACAACCAACAAGCCGATTCTCAGCTGATGATCACTTCCACTTGAGATGGTAGTAATGATGCGATTTTGCTCAGGGTGGGGGACACGACGGGATCAGCTTGGGTAACCTGTATATGGTAAGCTTAACAAAGGGCACCAATGGGGCCCGAAAAGTCGCAATAATGCACTAATCTCGTTTGGAATGTTTGGAATAAAGCAGAATGCTATTGATGCTGTAAAGACCTTTGTGTGATCTTTTTTCAAATAGACTGTGTATATATTTATATATATATAATATATATATATATATATATATATATATATATATATATAATGTATTTAGTGCGTGTGTGCAGACATACAGTATCTCACAAAAGTGAGTACACCCCTCATATTTTTGCAAATATGTTATTGTAACTTTTCATGTCACAACACTGAAGAATTGACACTCTGGTACAGTGTAAAGTAGTAAGTGTACGGCCTGTGTAACAGTGTAAATTTGCTGTCCCCTCAAAATATCTCAACACACTTCCATTAATGTCTAAACCGTTGGCAACAAAAGTGAATACACCCCTAAGTGGAAATGTCCAAATTGACATGGAATTCCACCATTCATGCCAAAATAACATATTTAAAAAAATCTGACATTAAAAAATGTTTTAATCATTTTTGTTACATTATGCATATAGGCATTTATTCAGCAATTCCCATATCAATTAACCACTTAAACAATTTTTACTGTACCTTTTGGGCCAAAAATGCTCAATTCTCCAAATGCAACCACTTTGGTCTGGATTCAGCCATACTGCATAGCCAAATTGCGAATTTCTCTGCAGTTAGGCTATTAGTCCCAATCTGGGTTAGTTTTGTGAGTGATCTTTAAATATTAATTGATACACTCCATATGATATGTACTTTGTAGTTACTTTGCATCTTATATTAATATATTTCTATTTAAAATAGCTGAAAAACTTAAATTTAAAAAAAAAAGAGGTGATATAAAGTCTGTTACATAAAAGTCATATATCTTCAAAATCTAATTATTATACAGTTATTATAACTGTAGTGATTGATGTCAGAACCTAGGGCACAATAATAATAATATTTCAACATATTTAAATGCAAATTGATTTTCTGAATTATATAAATGTCTATTAAAACAAAATAGTTATTCACTAATATGATGTATGTCTTATTATAGAAAACATTGATTCAATATTTTTAATTAAATGTGTTATGTGAAAGTGACGATCTTGTAATCCCAAATATTACAACAAATATTCATTTTAGAACAAACATAGTGACTGCAGCTAAGAAGCAATTGGCAAATCTAGCTTCCATTATGTTTGTACAGTTGGTGCCAACATTGAGAAATTCAGTATATTTTATAACTAGAAAACATGGATAAAAGTTAAAGTTGGAATAAACTTCCTTTTCGTCTAATGCTTTTTATTTTGGTCTAATAAGATGGAACAAACAACTTATCTAAAGATCTTCAGCATGTGCTTATGCTACAGTTCCAATATTGTGTATCTGCTTCACCGTCTGCCTGCTCCACTCTGCAACAGTGTCATACTTTCGAGTTTTTTAGATCATAGTTGCCAACTGTACCGTTTTTGCTGGGACAGCCACCAAGATTGTCCCAGGGTATTCTCATCCCTGGAACATTCCCATGAATTTGCGCAGTTTTAACGTGATCACAGGGTCACGTGATGTCATTGCTCGACATCAAGTAACCGGAGCAGGTCAACCTGTGTGAGCTGAGCTCACATCAGCCTGCATTAGCAAGCCTTGTCACAGGCGTCTGATGGAAGCAAGCAGGATTCGTGTGGCAGGGGTGGGTAATGCAGGCTGATGTGAGTTTTGCCAGTGGCTTCACCACAACAAACGCTTTTTTTTCAAACTTTATTAAAAAAAAAAAGTTTGAAAAAAACAAAACCTGTCATCTCCAGTGGGAAGCCTGCGCGGAGGAGACGGCCAGGGACATGGCGCAGGTGAGTACTAAGGAAAGTGATAAGGAGGGTGGTATGTTTTATCTGGGGAAAAACGATAATGCGAAATTTGGCTGGGCATATTGGGAAATTCTGCTTGGGGATAATTAATGGAAAACATTAGCATTTTAATGGTAAATTGTCTGTGGCATGATAATGGGCCAATTGTCTGTGGCATGATAATGATCAATTTGGCTGTGACATATTAATGGGAAATTTGGCTGTGGCATTTTAATGGGCAAATTGGTTGTGGCATTTTTGGGGCAAATTGGCTGTGGCAATTTGGGAAATTTGGCTCTGTCCTTTTAATGGACAAACTGGCTCTGTCCTTTTTAATGGGCAAATTGGCTGTAGCATGATAATAGACAAATTGCTAGTGGCATAAATGGCAGAGGGAGAGCAACATTACATTAGAAGACAAAAAAGGAAAAAAACAATCCTAGATCTACTAATATTAGGTCTAGGGTTAGTGTTCCAATTCGGGTTAAATATGAGTTAGATTTAGAATTAAGGTTAGTGCAAAGGTTAGGGTAAATTTAGGTTTAGGGTCAAAAGGTCAATGTAGGATAAAATGGTTAGGAAGCAAGAAATACTACCTTTGGCTCTCTCCATAACTTGCAAAAACAACAGAAAAATGTAAACATGCAGAAACTGCTAAACTTGGTACAAAATGGAGATATCATTTAGATGGAGTCTTTTTACCATTTTTAATTGTGTAAAAGGTTTTTCAGGTCAAAGTTGGAAAACAATAGATTTTTCAATTGTTTCATCATATATTTTTTAATAGTAAATTATACAATATGAAGAAAATAATTATATCTAAGGAAAGCCTTTGTTAAAGTGATACAAAATAATATATAGTATGTGTACATTAAATGGGAAAGAGGAAAATTACATCTAAACACAAACACCACAGAAATGTTGAAACAGCCATTGTCACAAAGGATACAAAAATGGCACGACAGACCAGTCACTAAGGGGTTAATTCCTGAAGACAGTACCTAGAAACTAATCTTGAAAATTTGCATACAAATTCTGTTGGCTAATAAATGCTATCATTTTAACTCAATTTCTGTCCCACCTATGTAGAACTGTTTTTCATATTCCACTAGAAATGTTCTCCTTTCTCTTCCTTCTTAAGTCATGTTACCACAGTGCTAAACCTCATCTGTCTCTGGATGTAATTTAAAACAGCATGCTTTGTGTTTTACATGGTGTTTACAATAATATAAGCCAGAATCAGAACATGGAAAAATTGGTTTTCAAGTAAATGTTTTGCTAATTTTATTATAGGGATGCCTCTAGAAGCAATTGGCTTACCTGAAATTAAGTTCCTTAAAACAGGGTTACACTTTGAATTGGACTATTTTTTTTTTTGCCTTTGTGTATTAATAATTTAATTTTTTCCAAACACATTTTTCTGTCTACATTAAAACTTTAGTAAACAGTACTTTTCTTTGTTTTATATAGCCAATCTGTTTTTATTTAAATTTTTACTCATAATTACTGGATATTATTGGTAACCTGGTTTTTAATATGTCATTATGGCATGTTCTAGTAATGGATCAGGATTTCACTTAACATTGGCTAGTCTATAAGGATTTTGTGTGTGTGTG
The DNA here is from genome assembly GCA_036172795.1 of Pelodytes ibericus. Classification (NCBI taxonomy): domain Eukaryota; kingdom Metazoa; phylum Chordata; class Amphibia; order Anura; family Pelodytidae; genus Pelodytes; species Pelodytes ibericus. The sequence goes on from CM069858.1 coordinate 115,489,748, forward strand.
TGTTTTAATTGGATTTTATGGACACCTTATCTCTAGAATTCTATTTTTGTTCTTTGGCCACAGTTAATATGGATACACTTTTTTTTTAAATAAAATCATTATACTATTTAATAAACTTACCTACACACTGGCCTACTAGATATTCTGACAAACATTTTCAGCAATAATGAAATTATACTAGGTCAAAACAAACAAACAACCTCATTTTTCTGTGTTCATATTTAGAATCTTGGGTCAGATTAGTCAGACAGGGGCAACGGCGGGGGCCAATAGAAAGCACTTGCTCTGCCTTTGTAAATAACCCAATCAGGGGTAGAGTGATCAGCTCCTGGTCATGAATGCACTGCCCACAGGTCATGAATGCACTGTTCACCCTACAACCTATCCTTACAAAAAATAATTTGAATATATGGATATTTTAATGCATATATTTATAATATTTTAAGCACATTAAAGGAAAGGAAGTACAGCCCTAAAATACATTTACCACTGTGAAAAAAAGTGTTAAATAATTATACCAACCCTTTTGGTAGAAAAATGTATAAATTCATATCAAATAATACAACGTCATCATATCCTTAAAAAACGGAAGACTTATGTCAAAAATGGGGTTGGCCGTTTGAGGTATAGCCAACTCGGTTAACAGTACCTGGATAGCTATCTGTATGTGCTCCCTATGGCCTGAGCTGTGGGGATTGAAGCCGGCTACTGTGCTTAAGCAGAACGACAGTAGCCCAAGCAATTATGCCTACGTCAGATCCTGGGGGACCCCATCCTAGTAAGCTGTGATGTATTATGATAACATGCTACCGCTCATGTTGTGTACCTATGGTACCAGTTTATTAGTGCCTGTTTTTATTGGTACTTGTTATTGGTACTTAAAGTTAGTATCTGTTCAAGGTAGGTTATATTAATTAGTTATAGCTAATTTTATAAGCAAATAAAGATTTATATGTTGCAGTATTTTCTTAATAAAATCCTGTGATCTTTTTAGCCAGTCATGTGTCCTTGTCTTATTCTTGAAAATGGGCATAGAATATTTGTCATTCCAATGTCATGCACTAGGATTTGGGGTCTCTTTGCATTTAGAAGGCCAACGTTTCATAAATGTGGATCCTGCTTGATGTGAGAGCATTTTTATATATTTAATATATTCTTGTGAATTTTAAACTAATCTAGCACACTTAGTTCCACATGTGGACCAGAGAAGATTTATTGCACTGTATTTTGCATTTTGGCAGCAGATATAATTTAATCGAGGAGTTTTTATATATGATCATTGTTAGTTTGGGGATGTTAAGTCTACACATTGTATTGCACAGTTTTTTGTGTGCACTATTTGCACTGAAGATTCATTGCACTGCATTTTGCACAGGATTATTTTTTATGTGATTATTGTGTGTTTCTAAGATGATTTAATTGATTAGGTTGTTTTTGCATTTTTTGCACTATTATTACACATTCTTATATATAGAGGGTTTTAATGCATGCTTGCACATAATGATGATCATTAGGATTTTATGTCTATTAATTTGTTTTAGATTTAGAACTACTTTTACAGCTAGAGCTTTGTAGCTGTGTGATATATACATATATATAGATAGATAGATAGATAGATAGATAGATAGATAGATAGTGTCTATCCATGTGATCCTCCTTCCTCAAATGAGTAGTTGGCTGAAGTACAACAGTCCTAACTGCTTTTTGGTGCAAATGTTCCATATTGTACTGACCGTTCCACCCATTGTGACATTGGGGGTTATTATATAGCCCAGACAATGTCCCTTAAATGATTAAATAACTGGAACATTCCATTTGTTTGCATGTTGACTAGACCAATATAGACTGATCTCCAGGACTGAATTTCATAAATAATGCTCCATGGGTAGATTTGGCCTCACGCTACCAGTAAAACCTTTTGTGGACGACCATGGAGTCAAATCGTCCTTCATCTGACCCAAGATGTCAGTCCTCTGATGGAGTTATACCATCAAATAGGGTTCAATAAAGTACTTTGTGCATTCTTTCATTAAATCATTTATATTTAAAATGATTACACTTGATGCAATCTTTCAATTAAACATATCATTTTTTGCCAACAGCTATCCTTTAAGATACTTTTTTTTTCTGCAGCATGGTCTCTTGTGAGCTCTTAAATTGGACCAGATTTCCACATAAATGTTCCCTTTTAGGTACATTATACAATTAACTATATTATCACCTGAAAGTTGGTACCTTGATGTCTTTAACAACACTCACCATATGATCACACACTGCCTAATAAGTGGCATTCAGGGACAGTACACTGAGCACTGTGGGACTTACCTCAATTTACAGCAACAGTTGTAATTTCATCTTACAGATAAAAGCATCAAATTAAATTATATTATTAACATGTCATTGATCCATGAGCTAGGAATTTGGCTATGTATACAAGAAAACTTCTGTTTTTGTCAGGCATCTTTTAACCCCCATTATTCAGATTTATACATAATTGTTTTGACTGATGTTAGTGAAGCACTGAAGATCACAGAACATGGATTTTGAAATAGCTGTTAATGTTTTCTATATTTTAAAGTCTTATTTAAGATTAATAACCTAGTTAGCACTACAGCTTACTTGCTCAGTGCCTAGCAACAGGACAATTTACTAATCACTGTAATGCTCAAAACATGTTTTTGATGTCACCCACATGGCCTAATCGCAATTGTCAGTATTTACCTGCCATGTTTATTTATATACAACGTGCAAATTTAAATTTGAAAAAAGTTTCCGCACCTACAAAATGCCTGTGTTTAAAATTGTAATGTGGAACAGAACCGATGGTAAAAGTGAGCAATTATATAATAATTCAAACTATTAACAAAATTAAGCTTTAACGATAATTCAAATCTTTATATGGTTTAAGGCACACTTCAGGTCTCAAGTGTACACTATACTATATGTAAGCACACAAAAAAAATGCTGTTTAAATATCACAGCTCTCTTTTACAAACCTAATATTTGTAGTGCAAAAACTAAGCTCAAGAAAATGACCGACATTTTGCTGGGTTGTAGTACAGAATGTGAATTCGATCTGTTTTACAAATTGAACAACCATCAGGTTGCCTGAAAAGATCAAATACTGAGAATATTAAATGTCAGTTATGTAGAAAAAAAATCCTTTTGACCATGTGATTGTTGGCCATTAGACGGCACACATCTATCAGGCTTTTGCAACTATAATTCATATTTAAGCCACTAGTGCTTAAACATTGATGGAGTAACACAGACACAACTGGGATCTATTCCCTAAAATTAGAGTTTGGTGGAAAATGGTTGATTTGGGAGGTCAAGTTTGAGTAAGTCACAAAATTGAACTCGACCACTTAATTCGACCACCTTTCATTAAGCCAAACCCAACCTCCATCTCGACCCCCCACTTTTGTCCAACTCGACCTCCCATTTCAATCCATTGAAAGATGGTATTGGCTTGTGATGAGCGGTCCAGAAGGGATTGGAGGTTGAGTTGGACTTCCTCTTAAAAATCAGTTCTTTAAACTCACCTATTCTGAGAATTTCCATCCCTTTATAGTCTACAAGAGACAAAAATGACACATGTTGTTTTTGAGACTAATTCCAACTCAACATCCTGATTTGTCGAGTTGGACTTAGTTTCAAAAACTGCACATGTTATTTCTTCTCCATTGACATTAATGGAAGGTGAATAGAAAGGAGTGAGTTTGGAGAAAAGTCAAACTCAACCTACAAACTCAAACTCTGTACTCAACCTCCTAGGCACATCAAACTCGACAACCATCTCAACTGCCTTAATTATCTTTTGACCTCGATCAAATGCTATGTTACTATAATTTGAGATGAATGGGGCCAGGCGAGGGAGCTTGTGCGAGTTTGGTGGTCGATATTGTTGGTATTTGAATCTATCAAATTTAAATACTCCATATTTCTTCCTTACTTTTATACTGGTATCCATGGAAGTAGCATAAAACATACAAGACTTATTAATTTCTTACTTTAATCCTTTTATGATACTTTTTTGTACTACTGAAAAATGTATGAATGTAATGGGTCTGGCGGTGCCTTCTTTCTGCACCCTTTCATTATCCATATCCTTTTATGAATATGCAAAAAATATGCCTCAGATGGTCTTTTGGTGAAGCAAAAGTAGTGTGGAATTACATATCTTTAAAGAGCCACTAAAGTATAAAATTAACTGAATCCCCATATCAGTTAGATGATATGTGCTGCCTCTCTTCCAGCACTAATTACAACTAATAAGCTCATCTCTTCCTGCACCCATTGCAACTAATAATCTGCTGATGCATGCTGATGCTACCAGCAGACTGTCTGCAGCCAATTAGCTGCAACTTTCGGTGCGAGTGCCTACACATGACTACTTTCTCTCATTGCTATTATAGTGAGTGATCCTCACTGTCAAATCAAATCGATAGCAGAGAGCTAGTTAACATCCCTGAACAGTGAGTGATGGTCGGCAACTGGATCAGTCTGTAAGCTTTCTACTAAAGCATAAAACATACTGGTATAAAGATAATGATATGTATATTTAAAAGTAAATACATTTTACTTCATTCAGTAGAAGAACTCATATATATTAAATGATAAAAGGTTAAAGTTTAATGGCACTCTAATATACTTCCACATGCGATACAGAAACTTAACCTCCTGGCCAATGAAAAAACCCATAAAACAAAGAGTACAGCTACCCTCATAAAGGAAACTATAATGCCTTGTAAACTGTGCAAGGTGAATGTAAATTATAAAATCACGCTTGTAAACTGCATTAATTTTGGGGAATAACATTTAAGTAGCAGCCTGTTGATATCGATATAATACACATCTTAACATATCTCATTACAAATCCTATGAACTATATAAAAAAAAATGTTTTTAAAAACAACTAATGGTTAATTCAATAATCTGGGATCTGGTCAGAAATGTGGCCAGATCAGAGAGTATAGCTGAACTTTTTTAACCTATCAGAAACATTGGTAGCATCGGGGAAACATGAGGGTTCAAAGTATATGATTCTTGCGTCTAAAAGCGCAAGTTAAATCGGAACAAGCTTTTTGGTTGAGAATTGAACTTTAAAGGCCCTAAATGTACAGTAAAACATATTTTAAAGTGGCTATTTGATATGCATTTTCCGTCATACTTTATTTTAAAAAAACATCTTGATTGGAATATGTTTTTAAAATATGATATCAATAATTAACATTAATATATATGCAAAAGAGGTAATGTTTCCTGATGTGGATCAGAGGGGTCAAGAGATCAGGACACAGATGATAGACAAGCACCTCATTCACTCTTGAAAAACCTATAGCTTACCATGCCGTGTTCACATATCATACAACTACCTATTGAATAACTACAATGCACCTGTCATTTACAGGATGCATTGTGAAAACAATGTTTGCCTCTGGTATTTCCTTCTAACACACAAAATCCCCCTCTTGCAGATGATGTTTGGAAAAATGGATGCACTAATTACCTGGTAGTTGTGTGTTTCCACTTGCGGATGTCTTCACTTTTCTCTTGTTGATGTTTTCCCTCTTTTTTTATTGACATCTTCCCTCTTGTCTTGTTCATGTTTTACCTTTGTACACTCAGAAGCAATGCTAATAGTGAAATTGCCCCCAAAACCCCTCCCCTTTCCATACTTTTCACAGAAATTACTTAAGCTACAACTGTAAATCTCCACCCATGAACTACTGCACCCATGTTGTTACAGGTATGTATTACTGTATGCACATGAATATATGTTATTTCCCTGACATAAGTGTTCTTGATGATGAGCAATATTAGTGATGTCATGTCAGTTCTATGGTGGCATCACGTCACTGGATATTGATCATCATTAACAGCTCTTAGGAAAGTTGCACCATCCCCCAACATTAACTAACCATTTCATTTCCAGTAGAGCAATGCAACAATCTACACTGTGGCAGTGAATAATTTGGATTTAACAAATACTCTTTATATATGGTACACTCCTTATATTCCTTTTGCCAATTAAAGTTTCAGTCTATTGTAATTCATTTTGTCAATATAGATTACACTCTATTGTAATTCAGTTTGCGAATAAAACTTTCACTCATATGCACTCATTTGCACTCAATATCAAATTTGCCAGTGCCAACTGTGTCTCCAAACAGCGTGTCACCACCATCTTTGCCCCAAACAACGTACCTGTGCCATCTTTGTCCAAACAACTTACCTGTGCCATCTTTGTGCGCAAACAGCTTGTTACTGCCATCTTTGTCCCCATACAGCATCAAAGCACCTTAGCTCTGGAAAGAAGTATGTCGGATGTCTTTGTCATCTGGCGCTCCATCTTTAAAGCAGGTGCCACACACAGGTGGGTGGAACATGAAGTATACGCCAATACAGCCAGCACAGACTACACTCCTCATCTAGACTCAGATCTACCTTAAGGTGGAAAATTTCAGCCTTTTGAAAGACTGTATCCCATGGACCCACTGGGACCCTTGTAAGAGCCAGCTTTAATTATCATACAATTAAATCCTTTATCTCTGTTAACAATTTACATTGGTCATCTACATTTAGAAAGATACACAAGTTAAGTCACCAAATTCTCTTAAATTCACAACTTCAAGAAATGGATTAGATTTATTTATAAATATGTATACAGCAACAATGGGAGCAGCTCTCTTTTAGCTTTTTTGGAAATCTTGAAGACATCACAAACATATGCAAAAGAAAGAAAAAAAGAAAAAGTTTCCTTTTGTAAACGAATTTTTGTGAATAAAGAACTACTCACAAAATGAAATGTCATACAAGCCATTGGCAAATTATAGCAGAAAGCCACTGCCCCTTTAAACAGCTTTTGTCATCTGTACTGCAGTTTAGAAGATCCAAGTTTAGAGATATCTGCATAGGCTCAACAGTCTTAGCATTCTCTAATAACTAAAATGTTGCAAAAATGTCCATGACATTTATGTTTACAAATATTTTACATAAAAAAGCTAAAGTAGAATATCTAGTTCACAATTGCTGGATGTACTAAGTTTATGCGAAATAGTATTTATAGCATATTATTACTGTAGACGTATGTACATATCAATGGTGTCAATGTGCAGCTAGACAAACCTACAAAGAACAGACTTTCCTTAACTACGTATCAGTTAAATATTTTCCTTCAGGCTTCTGTAAAATTGTTTAGTTATCTATTTCTCCCGTTTGGTAACTGGGTGCCAAAAAATATTATATTGTGGCTTCACAGATTTTAAAATTTGGTTATTAGTTTGAAATAAGTATATTATCAGTATGACAAAAATCGAGCACATGTCCCTGAGCCTTATATACACAAACTGTAGTGTGTCATTGCGTTAACTGTGATGATATCTTTGTAATTGTTTACAGTTCTTTCAAATGTCAGTCGGTAAGAACCATCAGCACAACTGCTGAATATTTCTCAAAAGTATTAGTATTTTGAAGTGAAACCATTTCCTGCCATGTTAAAATTGCAATAAATATGTTCATGTATGAGTTAGTGTAAATCAGGGCTTGACAAAGTTAACTGACTTTTAGGAGCCAGCAAAAAAATCTAGGAGCCAGACAACAACACACACACACACACACATACAGTCAGTCAAACATACAGACGCATACACATAGTCAGTCACACACGCATACACATAGATACTCTGTCAGTCACAAAGTCACACATACACACAATGTCAGACATACAAGTGAGTCACAGGCCTAAAGTGCTAGAAACCTGACCAGTGACAGTGGTTGCAATGCCCAGACTGCCATGCATTGTGTCTCTAGGGGGAATGGAAGCCATTTAGGGGTGACATTTCTTATGCAGAGCGAACCACAGCATAGAGGGCAGCTGTTAACCCTTTCAGTCCATGGCACTGTGAGGCATTGGTTTTACTTAGCGAGCCTGCACTCCCTGGCTCATGACGTCACGCACCTGACAGTCCAGCTCCTAGCTGGTCAGAGTAGTGGCCAAATAAGGAAGGCAGATGGGCGTGTCACTTCCTCTGGAACCGCCCACCGGCGCGCTGATTGGCCAGCGGGGGTGTGACTGCAGAAAAGGTTGGGCATTTTAAGTCCAGGTTGGTTTATGCCTCAGTCGAAGTTGGTCTGTGCACTCGGGCACTACCGCACGGTGTGCGAGGGGGCGGAGCAGGAAGTGTGCGCATCCTGTGCACACAATCTGCTCCCTCGCGCGCCGGAGAATTACATTTAAAAAAAAAAAAAGATTCCAGCGACGAGAACACCATGCGGGGCTCATGCTAACCGGGCACCAGGTCTGATTTTCTAGTCGCCATGGCGACCTGGCGCCCGGGGTTTGTCGAGCCCTGGTGTAAATAACATGTATTATTCTTTTTCCAAATAACTTACCCAATTACATAAACACCTATTCATAAGTCACCTAAAAAAAATGTTAGGAAGGTATATCACACTTCAAAACAAGATAACAAAAGAAAACACATTCACAGAAAGCATATATGAGAGCACTAAAACATGAAAAATAATTTGGTCACTATAAGAGAAATTCACTGCTCACTTTTACATACTTAAAACCAAGCTTTACTTTAGTAGTTAAGCCCTAGAAAAATGAAAATAGTGAAAGTGAATCCCTGGTTTTCATTAGTGAATATACAAGCAGATTGTTCCAGTTTTGTGCAACAACTAGCCAAATGAAAGTGAATTTGTAAGTTTTGTGACTAAACCATGTTATCCAGGGTAACGTTTATGCACTGTGTTGTAAAATAAATGAGAATATTGAAAAGCTAAATATTTTTTATATGGAAAATGTTTTTTTTATTATTATTTTTCTAGGAAGCATTCTAATTGGAATGTCTGCACATATCAGTCATGAGCAAAACAGAATTTCTTAAGAAAGTTAATTAACGGTGTTCATTCTACACTTGGGACTTTTATAATATGTGTATTATAGCTTGCAGAACCTAACAACATTAGAAAAAGCAATTAGTTAGAACAAATCTTATTGTCTGCTTATTAAAACATGCAATTGTACTGAAACAGGTTGCTTAGCTAGCGGAATGTGTCAGATTCACTTTTTAACTCAAGGCAGTTCAATTATCACGCATTCTTTTCATTTTCATGAACAAGTGTAAACTGTATGAAAGGGAAATTATCAATGACGAATCTTCTGTTTCAATAGGATATTATCTGTTACTCTGATGTTTAACACAGAAGCAAGAAACCATACAAATAATAATTAAAAAGTTAACTAATGATCAAGTCGTACAAGTTTCTAAAGTATACTTCTGGCTAAACAGAACAATATAGCAATATATCCCAATCATTTTTTTTTTTGGGGGGGGGGGGGGGGGCGGGGACGGACAAGTGATTATTACTGTAATGAGACACCAATGTTTAGATATAAAAACTATATAATAATAAGTATTATTATTCCAGGATGCAATTGAAATTATGAGAAGTTTCAGTGTCACTTTCCCTGCAGACAACTCATTAAATAAACAAATATTTCAATACACATTCCACTATGATCAGCGGTGGCCACGTTTTATCTGAAGAAGGCCGCATGTTCAGAAATGATTATGTGTAATACTATTTTATTTCGCTTTATTGATGAAAAAAGCTTATTAGCCATAGAAATGGTTGTGTTATGTACCAGTATTACAAGGCAGTCCACAGACAGTCGAAAACAGCTTTATTCAAGCAAAACTACACATTTATAAGGCTAATGAGAACATGGGCAGTTAACTCAAGTGGGCCGCAACTTGCCATCAGATGGGCCGCAGATTGGACACTCCTGCACCATGTTATAAGGAAAATAAACATTTTGAGGATTAATTGACTATGGAAAAATTGAAAACTCTTCTATTTAATGGTACAAGCGACCTAAAGAACTTTTTAGCTGATCTTCTAATTAAAAGACTCTCTGCACCTCTGGATCCCTCATGCATAAAGAACTTGACTGGCATTGTGTGTCTAAACAACTGCAGAGGAATGTGTAGTTTGATTTGTGCACTGAAGAGTCTCAATTCCCTGTGGGGTTTTTTTATTTTACAGTTTATACCCAAAAAGTTAAGCAATTGAATACTTAGGGGTCTACTCAATAAAAATCAATTGCAGGGAACTGAGATAGGAATTTCAAACTTAATGCCAATGTAGCAGAGTGGAAAAAATTCTACAATGCAGCTGAATGGGAGAATTTTACAACTTAGCTACTTTGGCCTTAAGTTTGAAATACCAGTCTCAATTCACAGCAATTCTCTCATTGTTGAGCAAACCCTTTAGTTGCTTTTAAACCAAATATGTTTACTGATGTACTACCAAAGTAAAGAGGCCAGGGGAGTTCTCTAACGCCTAAATGACAATGGATGTGCAAGGCAAGTCATGGAAAAAACCTCCCATTGGCGACAAAGGACATTTTTGGCACATCATGCTGTTTTGATCTTGGTATGCCTGCTGGTATATACCTTGATCAGGATAAATCTGACATGGCTGAGTGCCTATGGAGTCAATCACAGTGATCAGATGTATTTAGCTGTCAAAGCCAGTGCCTTGCTTTGACATTTTTAATCTCTACCTTCCACAGCATTTTTTAAAAATAAAGTTTTTTAAGTTAGCATTAGGTTTAGAGCTAGGGTTCAGTTGTCATCTTTTTAATTCTGAAAAAAAAGTTAGTAAAAAGCAATGCGCCACTTTTACTTATTGCCTTAAAAAATTCAAAAAGTAAAAAAAACCCATAAAAACATGGAATATTCCCAAACTCAGGGCAAAACTTAGAATCCAAAAAGGTTTTGTTTTATAGTTGTTGTAGATTTGTAAAATAAAAAAAAATCCTTTTAGTAAAAGGAAAAAACAACGTATAATTTGTGAGGAAAATTACATCTAAACACAAACACAGCAGAAATGCTAAAACTGCCACTGTCACGAAGAGTAGAACATTTCAAAGGGTTTAAAAACAAAATAAACTTAAAGAGTCAGCTATTAACCCAGATCAACCCAGACCCATTAAATACAGTAAGGGGAACACCTTCTGCCACATGTTTAATTACAAACATTTAAAATAAAATAAAAATATAACAATTCAATGATGATTGTGAAAGTGTTAAAGCATTATTTTTTTTACTTTTTTTCTAGAAAATGTAGCGTGAAAACATATCTCATTGCTGAAATAGGGAATGTCCTGACAAGAAACCACAAGAAAAATACTTTACATTATATTTCAAGATTATATTTGCTCCTTGCTGTAATAAAAGGAACCCCTTTAGGGAAATTAGATCTTTCTACATGTTTACTCACACATTCACAGGGGTACCATTCATTTCTATAAACCATCCGTGGATGAAAATACCTATGGAGTTTATAATGCTTTAGTTATTGTGCTGTGCCCAAAAAAACTCTTACATGAAAAAATAGTATCTTATCATTCTCAGTGGTATTCACACAGTCGCACACTATACAGGAAATGTGATATTTATGAAACTGTAGTAGAGTACATGGGTGTCCGCAGGGGGGGGCAAGGGAGGCTTCCCCACTGGATTTTACGTTTCCCCTTTTCAGTGCTCTTGCACTAATCCTGCTCACCGCTATCTCAGAGCCGCGCTGTGGAAGATAAGTGCGGCAGCCTCACTTAACGTGCAGGGTTGAGCACAGCAGCTTCCTTCACGTGCAGCCAGAGAGAAGAGCAGAGTGACAGACGGACACCAGCTGCCTGCAGAATACAGGTAGGAAACTTACTGAATAAATGACATGAATGAAGGTAATGAATGATGAAATGACATGAATGGTGACATGGGGCACAAACGGGCCACCTACATGCGAGGTATGCACCGGCCTAGGGCGCCTTTATAAAAGTGGCACCCACACGCTAAGAAGAGTATCATGGGGTGGGAGGCAGACCACACCGGATGCAAGGTGAAGGTCCGCCCCACCTCCGGTAGCAGTGAGGCTTTATGCATCGCTGGTAGCAGTGCTAGCTCTGTGAGTTAAACACACACAGAGCTCAGACAGTGCTGCTCGTGTTCCTCATGCTCACTAATGAAATACGATGCTCTGAATGATAAGTGTGCATTAGGAGACCAGGCAGCACTGTCTAAGCTCTGTGTGTGTTTAACACACAGAGCTTTTATTGCCCGCTGCTCCCAGCAATGCACAAAGCTTTAAAAAAATTGAAGGGGGAGGGGGTAGAGGACAGAGGCAACTGACTGGGAGGGGGAGAACAGACATGGAGGGGCGGGAGAAAACATACATGGGAGGGGGAGAGATCAGACATTGGAGGGAGGGAGGAGCCAAGGGCAGAGCCAAGGGGTGGCAAAATGAGGATTCGCCTAAGGTGGCAAAAATCCTTGCACCAGCCCTGGGTGCCATCTAGTGCTGTGGCAACTGCTGTGGGTGCAATCTGGTATCTGGTGCTGTAGAAAGTGAAATCTGGCATGGAGGGTGCAATTTGGTACTGTAGCTAGTGCTATGCATGCCACCAAGTGCTGTGGGTGGCATCTAGTGCTGTGGCAACTACTGTGAGTGTAATCTGGTGCTGTAGCTGGTTCCGTGCATGCAGTCTAGTGTTGGGGCAACTGCATTGCATGAAATCAAATGCTGTGGCAAGTCTTTATTTAATAATTCAGTTATGGTGCCTTGATTCATGTGTGTGAATAATGTGGGGCATAGTGTTAACATAAAAATAGATAAGAAATTGCTAATCAGACAATGACAGCTTGATCCTTCTATTAAGCTTTTGCATCAGGTTTATCAACCATTTGCATGCCTGCACTGATAATGACTAAGCCCCTTCAGTCCATGACATTGTAAAAAAAAAAAAAATCTGCGGATGCCCATGGTTGAGTACTCCACTTCAGTGCCCAAAATGTTGCTGTTAAACATAAAACTCATGGATTTTGGTGAAATATGTGTGAATGGAGTGAAAAAAGACTTGTCTTGTTATTATCATAAATTTTACAAAGTGACATGCATAATTCTATATCAATAAGGTATAATGATTCTCTTTAAAAATATTCAACCAGCATTTCAGCCCTGGTAAATGGAGTGGATCTTGGTTCAATATACTTAGCAGATGATTTAATACCTGTGTCTAAGTGTGAATGCTATAAATATGAGAATCAGGAGTAATGGAACAGATTTTTAAGCACATAGCCCTAAGTGTTCATTGGTTCTATATGATATCAATACAAGATGTATGATATGATATAATTACTATAGCCAGTATATGAAAACACTTATTAAAATAGTTTTATGTATTAAACATTAACATGGAATTATAAAAAGCAAACCATTTTATCTTCATAAATGAAAATCCAAAACTAAGCACTCGAAATAGGACTAGAAAAAAGTAAGACTAAAATAACTTTTTACATGTAACAGATTCTCTGATAAAATAATTATACTTGGATGTTTTTGTACTCAGCTGCTATGAATATTTTTGTATATAGTTAAAAGTATAATACAAAAATGTAGGTCTCTTGTGAGCTACCAAATACAGATCAAACAAGAAAAGTTCATAAGGCTTAAGAATGCACTTATTTCCCCCTAGGATCTTTTGGTGAATTGAAATATGTATAATTTAGATCTAATCAGATTAACTGAAGTTCTAATAATATTCACCATAGCAGACCTTGATTTTCATGTATTTTCATAAGAAAAGTAGAAGTGTTGTTTAATCCAGATATTATGCCGACCTATACAAAAATGGTATAAGGTGGATCAATGTATGTAACTGTGATTCGAGATATACTTGTAAAAATAGTGCAGATGCAAAATATGATTTTTTTTTATCACTTGAAGCTTACTAAACATTTTGGGAAATCATATACTATAAGAAGTAATTAAACCTAAGTAACTCGGTTTGGACACAAACTCAGATTTTCTGGTAAACTTTATTTTATTATTGCTTTTTTCTTTAATAGCTCTTCTCTGTTTATGTATACACTTTAGGGTCAGCTCTCGACTATATGGCCTATTGGGTAAAAATGTATGTTGTGTCTCCAACCCCATGTTCTATTGTTCTATTGTTTATATGTTCTAACAGTTTAGTACTTAAAAATTAAGGATAATTGCTATATGAATTCTATATATATATATCCTTTATTGCTTATTGTTTTTATCTAATACAATCACCATAATAACATGATATATTTAACACCTTATTCAGAATTACCTAATTGTGGAAAAATGTTAAAATTCTGAAATAATGAAAATGTTTATCAAAACAATTTACTTCTGCCAAAGAATTATATCACATGCTTATTTTGGATCTAGCATTATAGAAAGTGTGGAGAACAGATTGAAGAATTATTTCAGATATTATACACAGTAGAGGGATGGGCAGTGTATATCATACAGAATAGTGTTTACTGAACAAGATATGTTTATCAAACCATGTATAACCATTTAATATGAAAAGCAATACTTTCTTTCCAATAGCAAGTTTGGGTGCTAAAAATTAGATACAAAAATATATTAACAAAACATATAACCCAAACAAATAGCTGAGTAAAATCCACCAACAGAAAAATATATAAAATTATATAAAGGGAAATATAATATTTGCCTGAGAAAACTGGTATTTCAGTGCAGTATAATGTAGGTCTTCAATGTCTCACAATATATATATAAGGGGACAGAAAAAGACAAACAAACATAGTGTAATACAGTAAATATATACAATGATGGTGCAGTGTGGGTAATTACACTCACAAACAGTGTAGATTAAAATGGCTCATCTATCTCTTGTAAAGATGTCTTCTCTCTTCTTAATATCACGCCAAGAGGAAGCCCAAATAGCGGCGAAACGCGTAGCGTGCTTACCTATACTGCCATATTTTATTCATATCACGAACTTTTGGATTCCTTCTGGATTTACTTCTGCTGAACTGGCCCTTTGGACTTTGTTCTCCATTTGGATCTCTGCTGTCACAGAAAAACATCTGACATCTATAACCACATATGTAAGATGCCATTGTGTTTTTTTTATTAAACTTCTATCTTTTACTGTCTAACATACCACCTCTTCATCTTGTTTTACTGCCTGTGAGCGTGATATTAAGAAGAGAGAAGACATCTTTACAAGAGATAGATGAGCCATTTTAATCTACACTGTTTGTGAGTGTAATTACCCACACTGCACCATCATTGTATATATTTACTGTATTACACTATGTTTGTTTGTCTTTTTCTGTCCCCTTATATATCTATTGTGAGACATTGAAGACCTACATTACACTGCACTGAAATACCAGTTTTCTCAGGCAAATATTATATTTCCCTTTATATAGTAACATAGTAACATAGTAACATAGTAATTTAGGTTGAAAAAAGACACAAGTCCATCAAGTTCAACCCTTCTACCTATCATTACAGCTTTTGATCCAAAAGAAGGCAAAAAACCCCTAAGGAAGCTATTTCGAATTTTGCCTCCTGGGGGAAAAAATTCCTTCTTGACTCCAAGAGGCAATCAGATTTCTCCTTGGATCAATAAGCTCTTTTATTAATGCTTATTCTATTATTAATAGCCCTGTATGTTCTGGATTCCTAAAAAAACATCCAAACCATTTTTAAATGCATCTATTGTGGTTGCTAGCACTACCTTTCTTGGCAGTGAGTTCCATAACTTTATTGTCCTAACCGTAAAGAATCCCTTCCTTTGCTGTCTATGAAATCTTTGCTCTTCCAGTCTGAGGGGGTGACCTCTTGTTCTTTGTACCTTTCTGTTAATGAACAGGTCACTGGAGAGCTCTTTATATTGGCCCTGCAAATATTTATATAATGTTATCATATCCCCTCTGAGACGCCTTTTTTCTAACGTATATAAATTCAATTTTTTAAGTCTCTCTTCATAACTAAGATCCTCCAAACCCCTTATTAATTTTGTAGCTCTCCTTTGCACTTTTTCTAGTTCCTTAATATCCTTTTTAAGGACTGGTGCCCAATTTTATATATTTTTCTGTTGGTGGATTTTACTCAGCGCACCAATCACACCTATTTGTTTGGGTTATATGTTTTGTTTTTTGTTTTTTGCATGTGTATCTTCAGAGGAACACATAGATTGGTGCTGCTTTGTTATAGTTTAAAGCGCCAGGATCTATCTTTTCTGTCTAAAAATATATTAACAACTTTTGTTCAATCAATCCAATATTCAACAACTAAGACTCTTTTATGTAATACTGCTTTTTCATTTGTGAAGCTTAGTAACATGGTAGTTCATCCCTTTATCTAAACCTTGTTTACCGCTGTTGATGATCCAAAAGAAGGCAAAAAAAAAACTTCCAAGTCCTGCTGTGGAACGAGTGGTTTTCGCTATAATGACAATAGGGCTGACAAAATCCTCACAAATGAACTGAAAACCAAAAGAGCCAGGAACATGATCAACATGATATATGAGGGCGGTAAGATATATCAATCAAGATATTGGTTAAATCTTCCGCACATATAATAACGATTTATATAATTTGCCTGTGACCGCATCAGATGTTATCTAGAAAATACTAAACTTCTTTATGCCAATTACAATATTTTATTTTTCTACTGTTGCAAGCCAGTCTTCTGTTTATGCTGTTCATATTTTTACTTGTTATTTATTTTATTTTTCATATATTTTTGCTTTTGGCTATGCTATTTTTTTTTCTGTTCACTGTTTTCGCAGCCGCTTTTTTTCTTTTTTCGAGTGCAGTGATTACTTTCGGGTAAAATGGTTCCATCAGGCCACTAATTCTCCAAATTATAAAATATATACATTTTAAAAATGAACTTTATAATGTGCAGTCCTGCCTCTTTTAATTATTTGAGTGTCTTTATATATCCTCTGCATGAGAGACTGTACTAGCAGGTCCACTTGTATAGAAACATAGAATGTGTCGGCAGATAAGAACCTTTCGGTCCATCTAGTCTGCCCAATTTTCCAAATACTTTTATTAGTCCCCAGTTCCCTATCTTATAGCTAGGATAGCCTTGTGCCTATCCCACGCATGCTTAACATCCTTGACTGTGTTTACCTCTGCCACTTCTGCTGGAAGTCATACTACCTGATACTACTTTTAAATTGTTGCCCCTCTAATTTTAGACTATGTCCTCTAGTTGTGGTAGTTTTTCTTCTTTTAAATATAATCTCTTCCTTTACTCTGTTGATTCCCTTTATGTATTTAAATGTTTCTATCACATCCCTGTTACATCTTTCCTCCAAGCTATACATGTACCTTTCCTGGTAAGTATTATCCTTCAACCCATGAACCAGTTTAGGAACCCTTCTCTGAACTCTCTCCAAAGTATCAGTATCCTTCTGGAGATATGGTCTCCAGTACTGTGTACAATACTCCAAGTGAGGTCTCACCAGTGCTCTGTATAATAGCATGAGCACTTCTCTCTTTCTACTGCTAATACCTCTCTCTATATAACCAAGCATTCTGGTAGCATTTCCTGCTGCTCTATTGCACTGCCTACCTACCTTTAAATCCTCTGAAATTATTGCATTTGTAACTATGTTGTCTATGATATTTTATTTCAACAATTTTTTGTCAATACCTATAATAATATTACAATAATGCAAACATTTAGACACTTAATATAACTTTTATTTTAAATGATTAATGTACTATAGATGTATGTATGTATGTATGTATGTTATATATATATATATATATATATATATATATATATATATATATATATATATCATTTATTTATTTATGGTACTGAAGGAAAGAGTTTCTAAAATATAATTTTAGTCAAATTCCCCAAAACTGTAGTGCACAACAAGGAAGCAATCTCACTATGTTGAAACACTCACTATCCTGTTTCTTACACGTAATAATAAACATCACCCTTTGACATAACTGAATTTAGTATACACTAAAGTAAATGTGTGCTCAAGTCACATAATGTACACTCATGAAAATATTAACATTGTTATCTGTAGTAGTTATTATAGTAAAATAATTAAAATGTAACTTCAATAGGAACAATAGTAGATTATTGATGCACAAGTATATGTGAGACAGAACACAAATAGAAGCAATGAAACAAACAAATGCCACATACTTAACTATGGTCTGTTAGAACATGAATAAATAAACTGGAGCAAACAAAATGTTTACTTATTTTTGAAATGCCAGCTTCAGTATGCGTTAATGTGGCCATTTTTTTTTTAGACTGGAGTTATTCTTTCATATAACAGGACCATGGGAAAGATTCCATTCATGGGTCTCCAATATCATTCACTTCTCTTCATTTGTCAGACTTAGACCCCTCTTTCCCTCCATGCATCTCAGCTACCTTCCACTCCAAGATATTCCCTTACATGTATGCCAGTCTTCCTTTGTTTCCTCTGCAGCATAGTCCCACCTCCTTTACTCTGTATAACACAACCTACACTCTCTCCAGAACAACCTGCTTGCACTCATGTCTTTAACAGAAATGTATAGTTTTCCGTACAACTCAGCAGGCAATGTGATCTTTTCCAAATCTCCAAAGGTAATTGCGTCAGTCCATAATAATGCTGATGGCCTTGATACAGGCTGGGTGCAATGGTGCTCGATGGACACAACAGCTGTGCCTCCATCCTTACATCAACATGTATACTCTTCAACTTGTAAACTAACAGTCTGCATTATCATTAACCAGGCTGCAAAATGCACAGTGGTTGTATCAAATCAAAACTGCACATACTACAAGGGACCCAGTGACCAGTCCCAGGGCCACTGATTTCACTGCTCCCTGCTGCTAGGGCTGCATATATATATATAAAAACTATTCACACCGGCCAACTAGTGCCACTCTATAATAGGCACCTAAATAGAATAATAACAATATATAAGGGTTGTGTTTTCACATACACACAGTATTTTTTGAGCATATATGAGATTTAGTTTCTATTTTTATTATTTTCATGAATACTTAAATTTTATATTAAAATCTTTTCACATCTCATTTTGTAGAACTTTACACAGCCTTTCGGTCTGACTTTAATAAGAGACATTTCATATTGGTTTAAATAATATATATAAATAGAAAAAAAGGCACGTACATCCAGAATACTGCTGAGAAATTATGAGTACAATGTGATCTTCTTTACAGTTAGAATTACTGAAACAAACCAAATTGTGTTGCTTACTGTCCTATTATCTACCTGCACACAGAACACAAACTGCTCATTTGGTGAGATTACAGAAATGCAAGGCTGTATCACTATAGCAACAAACCTAATTGGTACAGTGCATATCTTCCTTTAACCATAGGATGGAGCCAATATCCCTGAATATGAATTCTACCATTTAAGTGCAGAAAATATAGTTACTTTGATTGTATCCTACCAGAAATTCTCATAAAGTCATATGAAATTATCATCTATTTTACTACTTGCACAGAACTCTGCGGTAAATTAACTCTGTGATAACAGAAAGTATAAATGTGAGGATTTATTTATAACTTCCTAAACCCCAGAGACAGTTGTTACCACTTGGCAAGATTTTATAACTGCAATGTTTTATCCAGAACATTAATGCAATCATCCAAGTAATATTTCTCTAATTCTAGCCTAGGCAACTCTGTTTCTTAGAACTCTCAGCACCCTCAGATATTTACCAGCAATACTGTTGCTCCAATCCGATTGGTCATTTTTCATACTATAAAATGTGGATTGCTGATTATTAAGCAAAATGTACATGCTGTTAGCATTCTAGGAAAATCAACATCTATTTACATAGGCAGTTGGAAGCCATGTTTTCTGTCTGTTAAACATCAGATAGTTAAGGAGAGATTACTTTGGTGCCAAATAGGGAAAACAGGAGACTAAATGATCAAAAAACATTCAAACAAATGAAAAGTATAAAATATAAATGTACTGTATAGTGTAGTACACAATGTTTCAACACACTCTAGTAATCATGCACACATTTTTCACCTGTTGGGTTAATGCATCAAAAAGATCACAATGGCAAATATATTACGCATTTAATTTAAAATTGGAAGAAATGTAACATGTAAACAGATGTGCAAATGCAAACACGTAAATATCACACATATTTGAAAGCTTTAAAAAATAATCCAACTTGCAATTAGTGGGTTAATGCATCAACATCACAATGGCAAATATATTACACACATAATTTGAAATTGGAAGAAATGTAACATGTAAACAGATGTGTAAATGGACACATGTAAATATCAAACATATTTGGAAGCTTTACAAAATAATCCAACTTGGAATTTTCTATTTACCAGTGGAACTACGTGACTGATGTTGACTGATATAATACCTGGGATATGAATGCACAGTTTGCAGTCTGAGACTGCGGTTTCCCAGACTAAATTTAATTCAGGAGATTCTAATCAGTTCATAGTGTACCCGGCCACACTAAAAGCTTCTGTGAGCCATTTGCTCCAATCTGCATTGTTCATCATTACAACACTATACATATGTTAATGTGTTTCAATATATTTAATATCAATTCATCATTATTTAGGCTCTGCCACTGACCTAGATCTTTCAAATTGTGTTATGGTTTATCACCTTATCTTACAGTCATGCAAATTCGTTTTATGTGAAGCTAATCCCACATTTATCCATTGAGGTTAATAACCAGGAATTTGTTAGTTTGATGGTGACAGAAAAGCTTAATTTATAAGCTTTAAAAGTGGAACAATCAACTCATGGTTTCCATGGTGATTGCTTCACATTTAGAATTTTGACGCACAACTGGTCTGTATACATATCCCCCAACAACTGCTTAATGCAAGGGTGTCAAACCTTGGCACTGCAGTTGTTTTCGGGATACATACCCCATAATGCTCAGCTTTATGATTGACTGATATTTTTAACATGTAGTTCCCCAACATCTGTAGTGCCAAGGTTAACCATCACTGGTTTAAAAGCATATATTCAATTGAGTTATCAAAACGAATCACATCTTATACTTTACTTGAAGTCAAAATTACATATAGTTAATGAGAATAGGCCTTGCTAATTTTAAGATCAATGGTGGTCTGCAATCTAATGTAAGCAAGTGCTGAAGAATGGCAAATTTGACAAGGTGTGGGAAAACAAAATGGTGGGGGATATTTTGGCCCAGGCACTTTTCTTAAAAACCAAATCCATTCCTTTTTTCCTTAATGTCTGCACCTACTACATCACAACATGACATGCTGTGTGTTGAATGCCAGACATACATTACGTTAATAGAAGGCAAACCATGCAGAAACATAGCAGATTACAGGCAGGGTGTTCACACAACACATCAAAGAAAAGCACATGAAATTACAACTGCAGTGCTTCTGTGCATTATGCACAACCTTTTCAATACACTGGCAGTGTTTAAAAGTACAAATAACACTATACTGCAGTCCGTGGATACGGTTTATTTCTGACTACAGCGTGAAAACATTTTATAGTGGAAAGTTATTTGACAAAAACACACAATCAATTAAACTGAAATTGTTGTTTTTGTAACCAACGCCTATTAGGTTGCTAAAAGAATGAGCATGGAAAAATAAAGTGACCACACTGAGCATTAGCATATTTTGTATTGTGTTTTCACAGCTTTATTTAGAGCTAGAACCCAAAGCGTTCCGCAACCCGTCAATCAATATCTCACTAATATTTTATTTTTTATTCTTACTAGGAAATGTTAAAGACACACAGTGGAAAGGAACAGAGTCGGCTTTAAAAGAAAGCCCAAATGTCGTGGGCTACATACATTGACATGATACTCAATCAAAAGTATGTCGGTCTGAGAATAATATGAAATGGAGTCTACAATAGCTAGGGTGTGAATGGTTAGCTATCGCTGGCGTGGGGTGTACTGACTAGGATAACTCATGGACATTGCAGCTGTAGCGGAACAAAAGTAACAAACTCCATGATAGGAGTTGCAGTACCAGCAGCTGGAAACGTATCCCCTTTGCTAACAGTGAGAGTGTGTATTTTATTTCCGTGCATAAAGTAAGAGAGGAGCATGTCTAGGTGACACCATCGGTTTGTACCTGCTTTAGGAAGCAGCTCTTTTAGAATGCATTAATCAAAGGATGTGAAGGGCGTGGAGATGCAACCGTGGCTGCTCGTGGCAGATACAGTGTGTACTTACTGCAGTATGCGATCAGGAGACTGACCAGAATCGCGAGTGCCCAGAAAGTTGAAGACATTCTTGGCAAGGTGCTCGCATCTTTTCTAGAGCTTATCGTACGAAAAGACGCCATGGACCTCAGATCTCCAGGGTTTAGCACCAGTTCGATTCACCAGTTAGCTGACCCCCTGGACCGATCATGTACATCCACGTGTATTCGTTGAAAAATACATCCTTATTTCATGCATAACCAGGTCCAAACCCCATCCACCTTCAAAACGACACAGAAGTCTGCACTGATCCTGCATACACTGAATATCTAAACCCTAGATGGTACCTGCTGAAATGTCAAAGTGGTCAATCATATACAGTACATCACCTGATATTATATTTTGGATAGAGTCCAAATATTATGTAGTAGTGTATTTCCAGTTTGCATTTAAAACTATCCAATGGTTGTCACTGATGAGAGGACGCTACAAGAGGCAACAAAACTAGAAGAGACCAATATTTGGGGTGACATCACAGCACGCTGCAAGCACTTCAGGAGCAAGCTGACACCGGCTGTGGATTATTGAACTCTCATTTCCATCAACCGATAGAAGAATTTCTTACAAAAAGCTACTGGATCAACAGAGCTGTGCCTGATGATGGCGACAAATGTTAGAAACAAGAAGAGGCCAGATCAGTGTATACCATCTGCTTTCATCCTCTGCCCATGTTACATCAGGACCATTTACTAGTCTCGATCCGTGAGCAAACCCAAGGCACTGTTACAACCTGCATTAGATCCGTATGAAGTTTGCTGATTCCCTGCAGGGTAAATGTGATGTGCGTGTGTGTGCCCGTGGATCTCCGGACCAGTCACTCAGTGGGTACAGGAGTGAATGGAGCAGCGATCACGCCCACAGGTAAGGAGAGTATTCTTCACAGCTGGTCAGCTACGGCCATCCATAGCGATGGATAACCTTTAGCACAGCTGTCTTGGACTACATCTCACATGACACTCATCTATGGTGGCTGAAGTCTATGGTAGCCGTAATCCATAGCCGTTTGTAGTGCCAAAGGCTAGCAATCATTGCTCTGTCAGGCTTTAGGGAATCATTTAACACATGATTAGTATATCACAGCTGTTACAGAACATATTCCCATAAACACATTATCACTGATAACAGCTATTGTGGCAATATCTCTATATATTATATTTCTTCTTTATATGACTTGAGTCATATCTAACCTTTGGCAGTCAAGCTGTTTCAGACTTAATTTCCTGTTATGCTCATCCTGCCAGAGTGGTTGTCTGACCATCACTGGAAATAAACTGTAGATGGGATGCCAAAGGTTAGTCTTTACTACAGAGGCTGAATATGTTGCCAGCAGATACTAAGGGGGAGGATTATGTTAGTCACAAGTGAAAATCCTTAAAGGAAATGTTAATATGCACTGCAATATGCAGCCAACATACTGACAAGAAACAGATGAGACTTATGTTTAATATACACTTATTCCTTGATTTACATCCAAAAGGGATGAGTTCTATTGAAAGAATGATAGTAATTCGACTGTCAACAGTCTGTACTCAATAAACTGGATTAGAATTTAACACATTTAGATTAAACACAACAAATAATGCAACATGATTAATGATTATTACTGAAATATTAAGGCGTTGTAAACTTGCAGAATAAAATACTGTACAACACATATTGCAATAGGAAAGAAAAAGTTTCAGAGGGGTTGTTATTTGTTCAATAACTTCTGATTTTACATATTCTATTATATTCAAATATAATTTCTTCTGAAGTTTACACACATTTAATTGTTTACTCAATAAAGATAGAATTGCAGGAAATTAAGATGGACATTTAAAACTTACCTGAATGGGAGAATTTTCCGGCTATATTGGCCTAAAGTTTGAAATTCCCTTCTCAATTTCCTGCAATTCTCTTTATACTGAGTAGATTTTATAAATAACAATAAAGACAGATTCTAGCATACATGTAATATATATATGGGTGTTAGGATATATATATATATATATATATATATATATATATATGCGTGTGTGTGTAAATTATCTTATACGTGTGCTAAAAGAACAAATCCCACATTTCACTGACTTCTAAAGCATTATTTGGATGTACGTACATACTTTTTCTATTTTTTTAACTTTGGCAAAGGATTCAAGTATTGACTCAAATATTGATTACTGACACTCATTATTTTGCGGTTTGAATGAGTATTATATCTTCATTGCTCTAAAATTATAATATGTTTCTCTCAAACATATATATAATTTATTAATGAAAAAGAGTATTGCAGGTAATTAATAAGTAGCTCAGTAGCTACTTAAACCTTAAGTGTGAAATTCCATGCAGTTACCTGCAATTCTCTTTTTCATGAATAAAACCCACATATTTTTTTTTCTGTTAAGAATTGTTTAAATATGTTTCCCATGTGTAATGTGTATATTCATACATTAGATAACTTGGAATATGCATTACTTTAAAGTCCTGTTTGATGAAAAAAGAGTAGGGTAAATATCCCGTATCAGACTAATTTCAACTAGTCTGTTTATATATGTATGGTGATTGTATTGTCCCTTTATTTAAGGCTACTTACAACAGGGTATCGCTTGTTTAACATTTTTACATTACAAATATACTTGTTTTTTATATGTGTCCCTAATTATAATAATGATACAATCCATATAGATGTTAGTAAGACAATCACGGCTAGACTGGGACTAAAAATCAGCCCTGAAAATCATATAATTCCATCATTCACTACCATAATAAAGGGTGCACTACTGTGTAGGCAGACTGACTATGACATCAAATGCACTACTGCAGGTTGACAAGGCAAAGGAAGTACCAAAACATCTTAGGAGTACAAGTTTAGCACAGGGCTTCACTAAATATATGGATAGCCAAACACAGACATGGTACAGAATAGCTCTTATCAGTAGTTAGACAGACATTGTATTGTTTAGTTCCCATCAGTATGTAGTTAGCCAGATACAGACATGGTAGAGTATAGTCACCTCTCTTTCTGTTAACTGAGATGAACAGACAGATGTCAGCAGTGAACTACAGTTCTCATTATGCTTATTGAGTATTGGAAAATGTCATCCACAGCATCCAGGATGATTGCTGTGGATCATGAAAATAAATAAAATGCCAGCAGCCAATAAAGCCACTGCCCCAGCTTTTGTAAATTCAGAGGACTGCGCTCTCCACAACCACCGGAATCCAATACCTCATCCATATTAACCTTTATTATCTCATATATATAATAACCCTCATCACACTTCTGGTCTAGCCATACTTAACCTGTGCTAGCCATAAATCTTTTAGATAAAGCTACCATATCTGTATATAACCTAGGGCTGATCCTAGGGTCACACCGACAAGGCCCTTTTGCAAATGTCCATTCCAGACATGCCCAGTCAGACACTCACATACAAACCCACCTCTCTCATTCCAATCATGCCACTCACTCAGACATACATGTGCAAACCCAACTCTCTCACACTCTCATCCTGCCACTCACATTTGTGTTAACCCATCCCATACACTCCCTTCGCTCAGACACATGTATAAACCTGGAACTCTCACACTTATGTGTGAACCTGATTCTAACATATGTGTATACATGTGACACCTGGTGCTCAGACTAAAAAGCACTCAGAGTGCGGGGGAGAAGAAGGCTTAACCCCCGTGTGCAGCACTTGGAGGCCACGTAAGCAAGCACAGCACTGCCTTCAACTACTTTGACAGCAAATCCTGCTCACACTGGTTATGCGCGGCATTTGTCTGGCTCAGCGCCCACCTTCTTCTTATGCTTCGTGGTGCCTAGGTGGGATGTACTCTGTGCCCAGGATCGGCCACGATTTAACCCACTTTATATCTTAAGAGTTTATATATGAATAAGTTATCTGGGATTTTAGTAGGGATGTTTGGATAAGACTATGGTGCAGATAAGTTAGGGAGAGTTAAATATAGATGGAGAGAAGACTGGAATTCAGATTGGAGAGGGACAAATAAAAAGAGAGGGAAGGATGGATACAAGTTTGGCAAGCTTAGATAAAGAGGGAAAGCTAGAGTATAGGTTGGGGAGAGCTAAATGGTGTGCTGGAGTACAGGTTGGAGGGGGTAAATAAAGATTGATATATCCAGAAGACACAGATGTCCTATCCTGGGCTGGCCCTTTAATGGGGCAGAGTGGGGCAGCTGCCCCAGGCGGCCCCTTGGCTGAGGCGGCACTTTGCTCCTCCATGCAGCTGTCTTTTTCTTTTTTTTTCTGTGTATGGCGGAGCTTGATAGAAGGAGGTTTCAGCCAATCAGGTGAGACCTCTCAACTTTCCTGATTTGCTTAGAGTCCCTCCTTCACACGAGGAGCTCAAAGAAAAGAGATGCTTTGACCAGGTAAGTTAAACAGTTAGACAGTGTATATGTATGTCAGTGTGAGTGAGTGTGTGTTTATATCAGTGTGAGTGAGTGTGTGTTTATGTCAGTGTGAGTGGATGTGTGTGGATGTGTGTGTATGTCAGTGTGAGTGAGTGTGTGTTTATATTAGTGTGAGTGTGTGTTTATGTCAGTGTGAGTTAGTGTGTGTGTGTGTGTGTGTGTGTGTGTCAGTGTGAGTGAGAGTGTGTGTGCGTGTGTGACAGACTGTCTGCCATTGTGTGTGAGTGGGTATGTGGATAAAGGGGTTAACTCTGCCTCTGTCTAGCCACCAAGGGGTTAACTCCTCTGACACAGCCTCTATCTGTCTAGCCACCAAAGGGGTTAACTCCTCTGACACTGCCTCTATCTGTCTAGCCACCCAAGGGGTTAAATCCTCTGAAACGGCCTATATCTATCTAGCCACCCAAGAGGTTAACTCCTCTGACACTGTCTATATCTGTCTAGCCATCCAGGGGTTAACTCATCTGACACTGCCTATATCTATTTAGCCACCAAAGGGGTTAACTCCTGTGACACTGCCTAGATCTGTCTAGCCACCCAAGGGGTTAACTCATCTGACACTGCCTATATCTGTCTAGCCATCCATGGGTTAACGTATCTGACACTGCCTTTACATGTCAAGCAATCCAGGGGTTAATTCCTCTGACACTGACTACATCTATGTGGATTTTGTGATAGGTTACTGGTCACATTATGTTTTAGGGAATTGCACAGCCTATTATCATAATATTGTTTTGCCATGACTCTCTTGTCACCTTATGGATGGGCTCTTAAAATAATACATTATTTTATTATGTAAATAAGAAGTGCTTTAGTGGGCATATAAAAATAAAATGGTTTTTTTAAGAGCTCACCCACAAGGTGAAAAGAAAGAATTGGTAAAACAAACATTATTATGAAAATAGGCTGTGCAATTCCAGCAAAATATAATATGTGGCCACTGACATATAACATGACTCAAGGGTACACATTTTTATCATGGCCTGCCAATACTCGCATCATATCATTTTTCACATAGAAAGGTGTTCTTGCAT
Organism: Pelodytes ibericus; assembly: GCA_036172795.1. Lineage (NCBI taxonomy): Eukaryota > Metazoa > Chordata > Amphibia > Anura > Pelodytidae > Pelodytes > Pelodytes ibericus. The sequence goes on from CM069858.1 coordinate 115,517,315, forward strand.
TAAATTATCACTTTCTGATAAGTTTCATTTTAGTTTGAATTATTTTTATTTTTGGGAGGGAGGCAGCATTTTTTTTTTTTTTGGTCCCAGGCAGCACAATGTCTTGGGCCGGCTCTGGTCCTATCCATATATATAAACTTCCCCTTTTTTTTAAATCAGTAAACACATAAGAATTCCTACCCACTGTCCTCTTGGTCCATTTTATCTTTAGTGTTAAAACAGGTGTCTGGCCTCTTTTGTCCTGAGCAATGTGCTGCTGTGTATAGGTCAGAGATCAGACATGTGACTTCATACCCCTATCTTCTTCAGTAGTCTGAGTGAAGTTGATAATGTTTAAGATTATTACCCTTTATCTTGGACAAGTCCCATAAAAATTGATTTTTTATTCATTTATATTTGTTTTACAAATTTTTACATATTAGATGTTTTTTACTGGTCATTTTATATACATTACATGTGTATTTTAAGTGTGTTATTAATACCATTTTTGGTTTATATTCTGACACTTTGAGTTATTGGGTGTAACAGCCATATTTTATTGTATTATATAGATGCCCTTAAAACTCTACATCTTCTAAATGTATATGTGTATTGATATAACATAGAAACATAGATTGTCGGCAAATAAGAACCATTTGGCCCATCCAGTCTGCCCTATTTTCTAAATACTTTTATTAGTTCCTGATCCTATCTTATATCTAGGATAGCTTTGTGCCTATCCATAGGCGGCTCTAGACTTCATGAGGCCTTAGGCGAAACTAGAACATGAGGCCCTCATGGACACTCATAATTTAAAAAAAAGATATGCAGGTGATAATAAAAATGAACTGTATTAATAGCATATTTTGAGACCAGCCTTAAATACCAGCATTTAAAAATTCACAGCTCCTTCAATTGTATTTGTCTCATAATTATTCTACAAATATCTATAATCAAAAGTGCACACGCATACACGCTCAAATGCTGATCAGCCACACACACTAGCACACACAGTGTATATGTGTGTTGTAGCTTGTGCATCTGATCAGCATATGAGTGTGGAGGTAAGTACTAGTGTGTGCATCTGATCAGCAAATGAGTGTGTATGTATTTGCTAGTGTGTGTGTTCAATTGATCAGCATATCAGTGTGTATGTATGTACTAGTGTGTGCATCTGATCAGCATATGCGTGTGTATGTATGTACTAGTGTGTGCATCTGACAGCACCACATTGCAGCACCCACAGAGCAATCTATGTGCCCAAACAGTTCATCAGGTCCATCTACATGCCTAAACAGTTCATCAGGGCCATCTACATGCCCAAACAGTTCACCAGGGCCTTCTAAATGCCCAAACTGTTCATCAGGGCCATCTATGTGCCCACACAGTTCATCAGGGCCATCTATGTGCCCAAACAACTCATCCATGCCATCTATGTACCCAAACAACACGGCAGGGCCATCGTTGTTCTCAAACACCCTGTCACTACCATGATTGTTCCCATACATCTCATTAGTGCCATATTTCTGCCCAGACAGCTTATTACTCCCATCAGTGTCCCCAAAAAGCTTGGCAGGGCCAAATCTGTCCCCAAACATTATTATGCCTACAGTCACACTCAATGACAAACACAGCCACAACCACTCAGCCAGCACACAGACACGCTCACACTCAGTAAGCAAACACTCATTCACAGACACGCTTAGCCAGCAAACACACTCAGCCAGCACACAAACACACTCCGCAAACACTCACAGACACACTCAGCCAGCACACACTCAGCCAACACACAGTAAAATACAGACACACTCAGCCAACACACCATAAGTCACAGACACACTCAGCCAGCACACAGTAACTCAACCACACTCACACTGCCAGCGCACACACAAACATAGCACACGCTCACTCAGCCAGCACACAGCCAATCGCACTCACACAGCCAGCACACACAGACTCACTCAGCCAGCACACACTCACTCACAAACTCAGCCAGCACACACTCATTCACTCAGCCAGCACTCAGTCACACATATACACCCCCAGATTTTTTTGATTTTTTTTATGACCATCAATAGAGGACTGAGATCCGCATAACGAGCATCAGGGCTGCAGGGAAACAGATTTTCATGTTCACCCAGACTGACATGTCCCTCTCCTTCCCTACCTGTCATGGAACATGCATGGAGAAGGAGAGGCTCCCGATCTTCAGAGTGGTCTCAAAGACCACACGTGCTGGCACTTCTGCTGCTGACTGTGGGGTCCTCTTCACAAAATTAATATTGGGTGGTCCACGTGAAGCTCAGGACCATACGCGAAGAGAACATTTTAAAAAAACTGAACGGCATGGAAGACGGCATGCCGCCCCTTAAAGTGCTGAAACTGAAGGTTAGTGTGACAGGGGTCTTAACGCAGGCAGCAAGGCCTTAGGCGACCGTCTAACTAGCCTAGTTAGAGAGCCACCTATGTGCCTATCCCATGCATGCTTAAACTCCACTTCCGCTGGAAGGCTATTCCATACATCCACTACCCTCTCAGTAAAGTAACACTTCATAATATTACTTTTAATCCTTTAACCCCTTAGTGACAAGACATTTTCACCTTGACTTTCCCTTGGTGACAATGGCTGTTTTGACATTTCTAGGGTGTTTGTGTTTAGCTGTAATTTTTTTCTTTCTCACATACAGTACCCACACAAATTATATGTTGTTTTTATCATCATAAGAAGGGCTTTCATTAGATACCATTATGTTCATTATATCTTATAATTTACTACAAAAAAATCATAAAATATGATGAAAAATTTAAAAAAACCCACTTTTTCTAACTTTGACCTAAAATATAATTTACACAAATAAAATCATTAAAAAAGACCCCGTCTAAATAGTTTCTAAATGTTGTCCCGAGTTCAAAAATCTGCATGTTTCCATATTTTCGGTATTTTTTGCGAGTTATTGTTTTTTTCCTATATTGACCTTTTGACCCCAACCCGAACTCAAAATTTAACCCTAACACTAAATTTAACCCCAACTCTAATCCTTATGATATCCCTTAATATTTTTTAATTTTATTTTAATTTTAAACCTATCCCTTATGCTAAAAATTATTTAATTTTAACCCTATAGGCTAATATAGCTATATAACCTGTGTTTAATTAATTAAATATGCATTTTAAATATTTTCCATTGCAATGCTACTTAACTAGCAGTCAAGTAGCATATTCAGAGCGACGGAAGGGAAGTTACTTTCACTTCCGAAGCTCAGACCGGCAGAGGGCTTAGCCATATTGACGGAGCAGCATGCTCCGTGGGGCGATCGTGGGTGCTCCAAAACAGAAATTTCAGTGCTGGCTATTACCTCGACATCGATCGTTAAAGCGGTTTTCGCCAGGCACGTCCTTTGTCGTTAAGGGAGTTTCTCCCAAGACAATGTCCTCTTGTTGTGATAGTTATACTCTCCTCCTTTACTGTGTTGATTCCCTTTATGTATTTAAATGTTTCTATCATATCCCCCCTGTTACGTCTTTCCTCTAAGCTGTAAAGTAACACTTCATAATATTACTTTTGATCCTTTAATTTAAGACAATGTCCTCTTGTTGTGATAGTTATACTCTCCTCCATTACTGTGTTGATTCCCTTTATGTATTTAAATGTTTCTATCATATCCCCCTGTTACGTCTTTCCTCCAAGCTATACATGTTAAGATGCTTTAACCTTGTTTCTGCATGTCCTGCTACTCCATTACATTGTCTACCTACCTTTAAGTCCTCTGAAATTATTAGTCCTAAATAATTTTCCTCAGATGTTGAGGTTAGGACTGTACCAAATATTTTATATTCTGCTTTTGGGCTTTTACCCTCAAGATGCATTACCTTTCGTTTATCCACATTGAATGTCTGTTGCCACAGCTCAGACCATTTTTGTAGTTTCGCTAAATCATTTGCCATTTGGCTCATCCCTCCAGGAACATCAACCCTGCTGAAAATCTTTGTATCATCAGCAGAAAGACATCTTTACCAACAAGCAATATCGCTAATAAAAACATTAAAGAGAACGGGTCCAAGTAAAGATCCCTGAGGTACCCCACTACTAACAAGACCTTGCTTCGAATATACTTCATTGACTACAAACCTTTTGTCACTTAACCATTGTCTAATCCATTGAACAATATTGAAATCCAAACTCAAATATTGCAGTTTATTGAAAAGCATCTATGTGCAACAATGTCAAAAGTCTTACTGAAATCTAGGTAAGCGATGGTTACTGCCTCCAATATACATTTTTACAAGGGGCGCCCTTACGCTCCTATTTTCCAACCACAATGTGGCACTGAGGGAGGGAGGCGGACCTCACCAGGGACGAGTGGGGGGAGACTACAGACATGGTAGGGGTTGACAGACCACAGACATGGGAGGTAAGGGGGGGACAGACCACAGACTTTGGAGGGGGACAACAGATATGGGTGCAGAGAGGAGAGAGAGACAGGCATGGGAAGGGAGAGTGGAGAGAGAGAGACAGTCATTGGAAGGGAGAGGAGAGAGAGAGACAGGCATGGGAAAGGAGAGGAGAGAGAGAGACAGGCATGAGAAGGGAGAGGAGACAGACCGGCATGGGAAGGGAAAGGAGATAGACTGGCTTGGGAAGGGAGAGGAGATAGACCGGCATGGGAAGGGAGAGGAGAGGGACAGCCATGAGGAGGGAGAGGTGACAAACAGAGGGACACAATGCAAAATATACTTTTTAGAAAAAACTGCTCGCTTGTGAATATGTCACTGTGTGTGTGTGACTGTCTCTGTGTGTATGTGTGAGATTGTGTTTATGATTGCAATTTATGTGCTGTTGTCTAGCTGTTATAAGTAGGAGGGGTAAGGGGAGGGGCAATGGGTGGAGCCAGTGGTGGCAAAATGAGGATTTGCCTAGGGTGGCAAAAATCCTTGCACCAGCCCTGGTTACTGCACCACCCTGATCTAGTACCCAATTGAAAAAAATCAATAAGATTAGTTTGACATGATCTCCCTGAAGTAAACCCACTGTTCAATATCCAATTTGCAAGTCTTTTAGGGCATTTGTATGGAATGTATTAGTGTTGTATACGTGATTTGAAACATACTCCCAATTTTTACCTTGAATCGTTCCTTAGTTTCTTGATGAAGTAGCATGCACTACTAAATGCAGAGGGCATGGCTTGCTGAGATTTATCAAGTGTCTTCCATTATAGGAGTGGCAGTGATCCAGTGATCCACCCCCTCTGTGAAGTCTGTCTAGCAGTGCCACATCTGATAAGCTATTTCTTTATTTGCGTATGTAAATGTTCATTTATCTCCCTGTGGCAGAAGCTGGATGTCAAGCTCAAATTTCAAGGGTGACCAGGAACGGTGATCTGCAGCAGCAAGCTCAAAGTACAGATCTTCAGGGACTCTGTGTTCTACTGGACACACTGCTTTTACTGAATACCTGCGGTTACAGGCACCAGTAGCAGCAACACACTGGAACGCACCTGATTAACTGTTGGACCTTGCCTATTTGAGACAACGCGGTATTAATGCCTTATCAGCTTCTGTGGAAGCATTCTGGCTATATATTGAGCTTAAAGAGATATATCACTACTCTTTTCAGTGCTATTATGGTTGCTACCACTTCTCTATTTGGATATACTTTTATTTTATTATTTACTTGTGTATTTATTTATTGAGCTATCTATTCCACGATTTTTATTATTAAATGCCTCCTCTTTTTTGTTTTATTTTTTTAGTTGTTCTCACTTTCATTTGTACTTTCTTATTCCTTATTTTCAAATTTTGGATATTACTATGTGACTTCATCCCATTATATTTTTTCTTTTCTTATCTTTATTTATTCCTTTTATTTTATTCTACCATATTTGTTTGTGCTTTATCTGTTTGATTTATTTATTCTTTCTTTTTTATTTATTTACATTTTTCAATTGCTTTTCACTATTTGTCAATTTTTATGAATGTTTTGTTTCCCCATTGGTTTTTGTCTTTATCTGGGTACTCCATCTTTCTAACTATACTTTAAATTTCTTATTATATATTATTATCAACTACATGGTTCCTGAGTAGAGTTGAGCGGACACCTGGATGTTCGGGTTCGGCAGGTTCGACCGAATTTCGAAAAAATATCCGGGTCCGTGCTCGAACTTGACCCCGAACCCCATTGAAGTCAACAGGGACACAAACTTTTGGCCACTAAAATGCATCTAAAAAAGTCATGGAAAGGGCTAGAGGGCTGCAAAAGGAAGTAAAATGTGGGTAAGAGTAGGACAAGTGCCCTGCAAGCAAATGTGGATAGGGAAATAACTTAAAATAACATAAAATACATACAAATTACAAATACAGCTGAGACATAAAATAGCACTAGATGGAGTCTTTGATTTTAGCTTTGGAAGAACATAAATCTAAATCTAAAGCATGGCTGCCAGGAGGATCAACAGAATTATCCATTTGAGAGAGGGCTGGAGTGCAGGGTATTCTCTTTCAGTTTATTCTAAGTGACCCATAGGTTGAGGAGGCGGTGACCATGGCGATGTAGGTGGAAGCGGCGCTGGAGGAGGAGGAAGCCAACACTTTTTTTTATTTGTATTTTTTTGTTTTATTTTGTTTATTGGACTGCAAAAAATGCACCGCAAGACGTAAATGTACTATTTAGCACAACAATTATAATTTTTCAAAGTGCACTGTAAGCAAAGTATTGGACTGTTCTATTTAACTCTCGGATATGAAGTGCACCGCAAGACGCAAATGTGCTATTTAGCACCCAAAACAATTAGAATTTTTCAAAGTGCGCTGTAAGCACAGTATTTGAAGGTTCTATTTGACTCTCAGATATGAAGTGCAGGCCGTAAATGTACTATTTAGCACAACAATTAGAATTTTTTTAAGTGCGCTGTAAGCACAGTATTGGACTGTTCTATTTGACTCTCAGATATGAAGTGCACCGCAAGACTCAAATGTACTATTTAGCACCCAAAACAATTAGAATTTTTCAAAGTGCGCTGTAAGCACAGTATTTGACGGTTCTATTTGACTCTCAGATATGAAGTGCAGGCCGTAAATGTACTATTTAGCACAACAATTATAATTTTTCAAAGTGCACTGTAAGCACAGTATTGGACTGTTCTATTTGACTCTCTGATATGAAGTGCACCGCAAGACGCAAATGTACTATTTACCACCCAAAACTATTAGAATTTTTCAAAGTGCGCTGTAAGCACAGTATTGGACTGTTCTATTTGACTCTCAGATATGAAGTGCAGGATGCAAATGTAATATTTAACACCAACAAATTGCAGTATTTAAAAATGCCTAGCAGTTGCCCACTGAGCTAACAGAACAGGATTAAAGGCATGTGCCTGGCACACATGCAGTTGCAAGTGCACAGCACTCTGTGTGGCACTGGGCTCAGGGTACGGTACAAATATGTAGTATAGCACCCACTAAAATAATCACTGTAATTTGAATAATCGCTGTAGTTTGAATAATCGCTGTAGTTTGCAGATTCAACACCAGCATTTTTTTAAATCTGTCCCCCACAGCTGCAGCATCCTCTGCCTACACTAAGAAGAGCTCATGCGATGTGCGTGTACGTGACTCCAGCTTATACCGTATTTGCTCGATTATAAGACGACCCTGATTATAAGACGACCCCCCAAACTTTGTATATTCCTTTAGGAAAAAAAATAAAAGCCTGAATATAAGACTACCCTATAGGAAAAAAAAAGTTTAACTTGTATATATGTAAATGTATTTTTAATATTTAATAAAAAAATGACATTATACAAATGCATTTCTTGTTTTTATTTCCTTTTATGTGCCAATGCGGCCTCTCTCCCCCTCCCCCAGCTGTCTCTCCCCCCCCCCAGCGTTGTCTCTCTCTCCCTCCCCCCAAAACTTCTCTCTCCACCTCCATCGTCTCTTCCCCCCTCCCCTTGTCTGTCTTCCCCCCTCCCCTTGTCTCTCTCTATCCTCCCTTGTCTCCCCCCCCCCCCCCAGCGTTGTCTCTCTCTCCCTCCCCCCCAAACTTATCTCTCTCTCCACCTCCATCGTCTCTTCCCCCCACACCTTTTCTCTCTTCCCCCTCCCTCCCCTTGTCTGTGTCTCCCTCCTCACTCCCCTTGTCTGTGTGTGTCTCCCCCTCCCTCCATCCCCTTGTCTGTGTGTGTCTCCCCCCTCCCTCACTCCCCTTGTCTGTGTGTGTCTCCCCACTCCCTCCCGGAAGGACCCGGCTTCATCATAGAAGTCCCGGCGGTCTTGCCGGGCGGCAGCAGGGGAGGTCTGCACTCATCGTGCAGACATTCCCCTGCTGTTAGAGAGGGGGATCCAGGTCCCCTGCAGCTCTGCGGGGGACCTGGATCCCAGTCTTATAGTCTGACCTCGATTTGAGGTCAGATTATAAAACGACCTCGAATGTAAGACGCGGTTCGGGTTCGCTCAACACTATTACTGAGTACCCCTCTCTGTACATTCTTTATTTGGACTGCCTCTCTTCATTTTTTGTTTTATTAGTGGTTCTGGACATCATGTTTTGAGAGTGCATTTGCACCTCCCCCTCCTTTAGGTGCTGGTGTTTTTTCCACCATTAGCTCCCCTCTTTTGTGCTGCAGCGTGAGAGAGATACGATCATGTGAAATCATGCTGACCTCCACGCAGCACTTTGAGATGGATGAACTGCTATAGTTTAGCGCATGACAAATGCTTAGAGCAGTGGTCCATTCTTACAAAGGCATAAATTCTCCAATCAGATGCATCCATCAATCAGAAGTCTGACCAGCCTAAGTTGGGATATCCTGATAGGTCAGAACAGCACTAAAGCTAAAATATCAATATTTATTTTGTCAATATAATTTAATCATTTGTATAAAGCAAGGAAATAAAGTCTGTCTATTGAGATGAATTTTGATAACATCACTTAAAATGTATCTCTACATTTAAGAAACTGACATTTGGAATTCTGATACACATAGTAATCAACTTACTCAAACATAAGGGTACCCTTTCTCTGTAGTATGTTATTTCCAGTTACTTTATTTTTTTTCAGTAGCATGTTTATTGTCTGAAAAGCAATCCAACATGTGCTCTTGTGTTAATTTGCTACATCAAAACCACAATGCTATCCAAGATAACATAGCTGTTACAAAATCCCACAATGTTTTTTGAAGTTTCTGTTCCTAGGGTTGCAAATTAAAATACTGCAAAGAGAAACACTTTTTTTATAGACATAAATTAATTAAGATGCATTGAAAATGCAATAGTGATACAAATGCATAAATTCTTCCTGTCTAATAATTCAGCTTCAAGGGTAAAGGCTAATATTCCTTTTTAACAATTCTAAATACCAACCAAAATTCCTTTATTGACGTGCTTAATTTTTAACTATTGTATATTGACGTTAAATCTACTGATGGCTGGAAAATCTGGCAATTCCCCAAAAGCTGCTCATTCTAATATATTTTTTGTTTGTGTGGCACGATACCATGAGTACATTTGCATGCTATGACTAATATCTGATTGAATAACATAGTGCTAACTTCAACAAAGCAATATATATATATACAAAGCGGCTTCTAATATGAACAAACTTGTTGGTGCAAGGTCTACACTCCACAAGACATTCAATCAAATAAAAAAAAATGACCTATATTGTACCTGCACTGCTGTCACTGGAGCAGGTCTACACTTGGGGTGCCCTAAGCAAAAATCACTGTCAATTATTCTTCTCTCTATAATCCCTCACCAATCTCTCCTCACATCTGTCAATTATTATCCCTTTGGGAGATCTGCATTAAGACACTGGGAGGTGTTCATAGATTTAAAGGCTCTGAGAAAGAGAGAGAACGACAGATAGATAAATAGATAGATAGATAGATAGATAGATAGATAGATAGATAGATTAGATAGATAAAAATGATGACAAAGCTTTATTCCCCTATTCCTTTTTTTAAAGGTTATATTATTTTATTGAGTCACAGAGTATTCTAAATGAATAGAAAATATTGCATATCTGTAATCCTCTATGATCTTGTCTGAGGGTCAGAAAATAATTGGACCCACACTCAAAAGGATGTTAGGATGTAGTAAACTGTGTTTTAAATTCTTATGTCTTACAAATTATATTTTTCTCAAACTACCAGGGCATATCAATTACCATCAAAATTGAAGAAGCACCTTCCTGAAGAAGAAGAATCATGCTGATTATTTATTTGCGAAGATTAGAGGTCTACCATAAATGTGATGAGCAAAACATATAAGTAAGTCTTATTCTGTAATGAAAGGAAGGTAGGGAATACAAATCATAAATTTGTTACAAAAACAGGTAAGTCAATTGCCAAGTCATATCAAATAATTATACTGTGCCATCTGATAGAACAACTTACTCAAGCCATATTTTACAGAAGGCACTATGGGTACTTAGTAAGAATATTAATATTTTGGCAAGGGTGCTGATGAATACGGCACAGTGTATGTACATTTTGGAGCGAAAAAAACAGTAAAAAAAAAAGTTATTTTTCCTGCACACAAAAACAGTAAAAAGGTAAAGAATAACATCCTGACAACGATGGCAATCCTGCTGGAGGTGCTTAATCATAGACAAAACATTTTTTTTGCACCTTCAAATGTGAAACATCCTCACCAGGATTACATGCATTACAATTAAAATTATTTTTCTATTTCATGAAATTGAGCTCCTGATGTCTTTTTTCCTGTATACTGAACGTGACATGGAGAGCTCTGGTTAGTGAAGGCCTAAAGTGTGTGCAAAAATAAGTGGAGTCCCATTGTATTTCTCTTTGTAGCTGAATATTAGCCCCCCTCCCCCCATTTTTTTGTAATCTGTTTACTGCCATCCCTTCCATAACTATAATGCACCCACTCCACCCTTTATTCAGTTACATTACATCTCTTGATTCTGCCCCCGGCGTATCCGGATCCCAGGGGGTGCAGCTTGGGAGGTCGAGTGGGTAATGCTGTCACTCAAACTATCAGCACAAATCTGTGCAGCTGCAGTATGCATTCTCCGATGTCATGGTCCTATCAAGCTCTACCTTTGTGCCAAAAATGGAACAGAGGTAGAGCTTGGTGGGACGATGAGACTGTGACTGTCCCATGCAAAACAGGACAGTTGAAGGCATGTATAATATTAATATTTTTTTATTTTATATGAGGATTATCATATTACTGGTTCCTGAAATAACTGTAAAACTGACTTTGTTAATGCAGATCCCAATTCGATCTTTGCCTCAAAGATAAAAGTTCTCCTTGTGCATTAATGACTATAGAAAATATGTTATTTTTTAAAGATGATTTGATGAACTTGTCTGCAAACCACTGTGCGTCATTGACGCAGAAAGAGTTAATAGATCCTAGCTTTTGAAATTATAATTCCAATTGTTTTACCCAGTGTTGTCACACCAAAGTGGAAGTCCAACTTTAAAAACAGCTGACATGGCAGAACATCCATTGAGACACAACCTCTCTGGCAAGCTGTCTATAGATATCCTTTGCAAACAAATGCATTAAAAGATCACATCAGGAATAAATACATGTTCTGAGACAGAATACATGTCACATATCATTGCATACATATATCGCTATCTATACTTGATAATGAAAACTGAATACAACTGTTCTACGAATATCTCCTTCAATACTGGTCATGCTTTATTTGATAGTGAGTTACACTTAAGCATATTTAGGTGAATTTCCAGTATATGAAAGTGATGTTTCCTACAGTTTGACAGTTCACTTGATTACAAGAAATCAGAAAAATATTGTAACATATATAACCGTGGTCATGTATAAATGTGGTGCATATGCAGATAACACCAAATGATGGCAATATCAGCATGTGCGCCAATGTATAAAACAAACTCCCGACAAATTTCAGGAGACATCCGCCAGTTACTTACTTTTTAGTTGTGCCAGTGATTATTGCGCCGACACAGCCTAAGTGTAAAAAATTAGGCTCTGAAAAGTGCCTGATTAGTGATCGTGAATCTCCACCAAACACTATTTGGCAGGGGTCCCTCTCCCACACTGACAAGTGTCGGGGTTCATAACAAATGGCCATTGCACCTTTTTATACCTCTCCTGAAACTTTGCAGTGTGGGAGTTTTTATACATGACCCCCATTGTGTTTAGAAAATAGATCAACAAAATGATACAGTGTATAGCATATCAACTTACAAAGTGTTCTTTTGACAGCAAAATTACATTCAGCATATTTTTAACACTGTTGGTAAAGGTTAGTCTGTGAACTCATAAGGGTCTATGCACTAAAAAATGAACTTTACAGTTTACATTTAAGATTTTATTGATATTAACCGAATATATCCAAAGTTATACTGAGTAGGTGCATTTAAAGAAGCCAGCTGCGGTGAAACGCATTTGCAGAGGTGCCCCCTCTCCATGCGGGAACACAGAAACACAGAAATATAACCTCCAGACTGCGCGACTGGAAATATGCAGCTGAAACACAAGGTTGGGCCGACTCAATCAGCCGGCTAATGCTGATCAAGTGCTGTTCGTGAGTTGTGTATGTATATATATATATATATATATATATATATATATATACATGCCCATATGTTGTTTTATGCAAGTCTTTTTTATTCCCTTTTATTAAATTGTATATTTTGATATACTTCACTATTTGGCAGCATTTGAAGGTCCACTTTACCACCACCTGGGGTGGAAACTCCAGAAACAACCTTTTCCAGTAATCTTGTGTATTTTATACAGAAAACACTATTGTGTTGTCTTTTTGTTTATTTATTTTATGGTATATTATTGAACATATGGATATTCTATCAAGACAACATACGCATTTCTCCAAGTATAAATTCAATCTGTTTGGTAATATTTAATAGTCACTGTGATTATTAAGTTTTGGGTACATTTATTTTTCATTTAATTTTTTGAAATACTGCTCTCTTTTATTCATCCGTCTACTGAGTATGAGTACTGACAATCCTCTTATCTTCTTGTATATTCACTTAATGTTACAAAATCTGGCCCCTACTCTGTAAACAAACTCCTTTAACCCCATGTACCAATCTCAGAGTTTACATAAATAAACACTGACTTGCCCCCCCCAAAAAAACATATACCGTATTTTTGCTTGAATATAAGATGACCCTGATTATAAGATGACCCCCCAAAATTTGGATATTTCCTTAGGAAAAATATTAAACCCTGAATATAAGATTACCCTATAGGGGAAAAAAATTACTTGTATATATTCACATGTAAATTGCTTTTTCATAGTTAATAAAAATTGAAATGACAGAAAAAAAATGCATTTCTTGTTTTTATTTCCTTTAATTTGCCCTGCTGCCCCAGACGTAGGAAATGCATCACCCCTGCAGCCATCTGCCCACCAGACTTAGCCAATTCTGCCCCTACTCCCCCAGACCTAACCAGTGCTGCCTCTCCCCCCTCCCTCCCACAAAACTTGCCCAATGCTGGCTCTTCCCCCTCCCTCAGACTTGCCCAATGCTGCCTCTCCCCCCTCCCTCACCCAGAATTGCCAAATGCTGCCTCTCCCCCCTCCCCCAGAATTGCCCAATGCTGCCTCTCTCCCTCCCTTGCCCAGAATTGGCCAATGCTGCCTCTCCCTGGGGGCAGTTGGTGGATGTCTGCACGATACGCACAGACATCATCCAATGCTGCCTTACTCTTCCGTCTTCTATGACGGACCACCAGAAGATCATGTGTCCTCCCGGCTTCCGTCATAGAGCAACGGAGGATGTCTTTGCACATTGCGCAGACATCCACTGGCTGCTAGCGAGGGGAATCCAGGTCCCCTGCAGCTCTGCGGGGGGACCTGGTTCCCTGTCTTATAGTCAGACGTCTATTTGAGGTCTGAATATAAGACGAACCTCGAATGTAAGACGAGTGGCTTTTTTCAGAGCATTTGTTCTGTAATATAAATTTTAGCAGAGCAAATGCAATGAGCGGACTGTATGGAGATTTTGGTGATGTGGGCAGAACTGCTTGGTATAATAATCAAATACACTTGCTATCACCACTAGAAGCAAAGTTATTTTATATTGCCAAATGTGTATGATGGCATGCAGTAGGGCAGTCTTTATATTTATATAATTAAAAAAAATGTTTCTTACAACTTAGATGAATTGTGCTGTACATATGGTATAAAATAAAAGCAATGTTGTGTTTTATCTGCTGCTCGTTTTTATTGCTCCACTTCCTTTATATGGTCACTATTTTGACATCATAACAGTAAGTTCATCATATCGCAGTATGCACTCTTCATATCTTCTAAGTGCATCCCATCAGATCACTACTGATGGGAGTCAGTTACACCATGCAATGTAGATATGTATAGGGCATTGCTGGGAATTACAAAGATCTGCCGCTATATCCCATGACAAATTTGATAAGTGCATACCTGTCAACATACCGGGACCAGTACCCATAATGAGGTTGGACCAGGGTTACATTATGTTGCCTAACATATACACGAACAGCTGTTACTTTATGACAACTGACAGGTGGTAAGCCAGTGGAGGCAGTGTTATGCTGGGAAACCTTGGATCCTCCCATTCATTTGAATGTTACTGTGACAGGTACCACCTACCTAAGCATAGTTCCAAAAAATGTACATACACCCTTTCATGGAAACAGTATACTCTGATGATTTTTGCCTCTTTAGGCAGGAAAATACACCCTGCCACAAAGCAAAAATGGTTCAAGAATGGTTTGAGGAACACAACAACCAGTTCAAAATGTTGACCTGAAATTAGCCAAATCTCAATCCAATTGAGCATCTGTGGGATGTGTTGAACAAACAAGTCTGGTCCATGAAGACCCCACATCACAACTTACTGGATTTATAGGATCTGCTGCTAATTTCTTGGTGCCAGATATCAAAAAACACCTTCAGAGGTCTAGTGGAGTCCATGCCTTGACAGGTCAGGGCTGTTTTGGCATTAAAAGGGAAGTTACACAATATTAGGCAGGTGGTCATAATGTTATAGCTGATTGATGTATGTTGTCCTATATGTCAGGCAAACTATATTTATTTATGATTTTTTAAATCACATTGTTCTCCTTCTTCAGAGAGCAAAGCATCATTATCCATCGTCAGAGTGAGGTTAGGGCACTCCCCCTTGTATTTCCTCAAACAAAAAAGATGAATATATCCGCAAGGTTTCCAGAAATCAGTTAACAATTGAAACTTCCACTGTAGTGTAAATCAGATAACCAATAAAGCTTGCACTCTAATGTAATTCAGTAAGACAATATTGCTTGCATTCTAATGTAATTCAGATAACCAATAAAGCTTGCCCTCTAGCAAAAGATTTCACTGCAAGCTTTATTATCTAACTGAAATACATATGTCAATAACGTTTGCACTATAATGTAAATCATTTATATAATAACGTTTGCACTCTAATTTAATTCAGATAACCAATAAAGCTTGCACACTAACTGAATTACACTAGAGTGCAAGCTTTATTAACTAGCTGAACTACATTATACAATAATAGTCTTTGAGTAGATAGATGAGAGCCTTTTACATATGGAGAACAGCCATATAGTCTGTGTAAATATAGATTGGAATCTTTAACATTATAGAGAGCAGTCACATAGTCCAGATAGGAACTATTGTTATTATTGACAGCAGCCATACAGACTGTGTATATAAAGAAAGGAGCCTTGTTGAGAGAGCCATTTAGCCAGTGTATATATAAATATAGGATTTAGCCAACATAAATGTTGATACGATTCTAGAATCTCTGAATGAGACTTGGAGAATGCACAGCCATTGTTGGGTAAAGACTTAAATAAAAGTATAAATATAAACCATGAGTGATAATAAAGTAGGAGATTATTTGGGTAATCTATACATAAAGAAATGTTTCCGGGACTTAATCCAGAAGAATTAGTAGATAAGTAATTTCTAGTGTAATTTACCTTAACTTAGTTATTTTTTATTTTTTTTGTAAATATATCTTTATTTGTTTTTAGTTATTATTTAAAGACAATTCAAGGGCACAAATATATGGGAAAAGGGACAAAAAATAATAAAAAGAACATGGCAA
Organism: Pelodytes ibericus; assembly: GCA_036172795.1. Classification (NCBI taxonomy): domain Eukaryota; kingdom Metazoa; phylum Chordata; class Amphibia; order Anura; family Pelodytidae; genus Pelodytes; species Pelodytes ibericus. Next base: position 115,533,377 of record CM069858.1, read on the forward strand.
AGAATAGGGTTGCATAGTGGGGCACCCGTCGCAGCGGGGCACGACACTGTAATTAAGCATACAATAAATTCGGTCTACATGTTTCAATGATATGTTTTACATCGCCTCAGAAGTGTATATCCAAACCTATCGTACTTATTCAGGGTAGAGAAAGAAAAAAAAAGGGGGGGGGAGAAGAGAAAAGAGAGACAGAAGGTAGAGAAGAAAACTAAGCATTAAAGGACACGAGGAGCAAGGAAGATGGAATGTGGATCAGTCAGCAATATTCTCACCAGTACCTGGATGAGCATCACTCGTGAGTATCTGCCGAATCTGGGCTGTCTAGAAAACTCAACCAGTAAAACCAGGTTTGGTGGTATTTGGTGCGTTGGGCATCAGAAAACATGGCTATCTCTGCGAGAGTCCTAAACCTCTCTACTTGCAATATCAAGTCCTTAAAGGACGGGGGCAGAGGGTCTTTCCAATGCAGTGGGATGAGGGTCTTTGCCACATTAATCAGATGTCGTACAACAGATTTTTTGTAACTCGCTATTGACCCCCCAATTTGGTGGATAAGATATGGGCCAGGCAGAAATGGGAGGGGTTCTTCAGTGAAATTGTGCATAGTGTCATGGATTTGTTTCCAAAAAGGCACAATGTTTTTACACTCCCACCAGATATGAAGTACCGTGCCCTTTCTGCCCCGCAGCGCCAACACTTCTCCAAAACATCAGCAAACATAGAATGCAAGCGTGTAGGTGTATAATACCAATGAGTAAGGAGTGTGTATGAGTTTTCCAGAATTTTGGTACTTAAGGTACATTTGTGTGTAAGCGTATGTATTTTCTCCCATTCTGCCGTGTCCAGTGAAATCTGGAGGGCTTCTTCCCAAAGACCCTGGAACCTCAGAGGGAACTGGTCGTGCACCTGCAATATTAGCTTATATAAACGCGAGATTCCATGGCGTGGTAGGTCAGTGCCCGAACATAAATGTTCGAATGGGGTAAGATCTCTAGTGATTACGTGTTTTCTCCCTATTGCTTGAAAGAAACTAGACAATTGGTGATATTGGAGGTTCTCTAGTGGTGTGGGTGTCTGTTCATCTAGAATATCATGCAGGGATCTCAGCTTGGGGCCAGATAAGAACAGTGAGATCGTGCCTGGTCTGAGTGGAGAGTAGTCAAAAACCGACCCTTCTGGCACCCCGGGGGAAAGTCAGGATTATTTCGAATGGGTGTGAGGGGTAGGTTGTCAGATCAAACTTGGCATGCATGGAATGTAAGGTCTGGATAGTGGCAGAAATAAAAGGGTGATCCCTCACTGAGTATTTCCAGTGGAGTTTAGAAAGCCATAAAAGGTGTTGGAGAGAACCGGCACTGTAAGCCGCTTCCACCTCAATCCACCTCTTGTGCGGTGGGTGATAAGCCCATTCCATGGCCCTCAGAAGATGACATGCCTGGTAATATAGGCGAGGGCAGGGCATTCCCGTGCCCTCTAACCCCCCCCCCCCCCTGATCTTTGGGCATACCAATGTTGTGTCTAACTTAGTTATTTTTAACTTTTCGTGCTAGGTTGAACTGACAAGTGAACTGCAAAAATCAGGCAATAATATCTGAGTAGGCAAAAATTCTTTGATGTGGCACTGGCTTTATTTCACTTGTCAGTTTCCTGAAGTTCACTGAATAGACAATTTTTTTAAATATAAGCCTAAGCAAAATATCTTGTGCCATTGGATAATACCACCCTGTGCTAAGGAGCTACTGTCCAGTTCACTGCAACTTTAGATTAAATAATTAAACCTCTGCTTTACTAAAAAATGAAATTGCAATTATCCGCTGCTATCAATGTTACCAAGGCTCAGTATGTTGATAATCATCCATCCTGTTGCCTACCTTATGAATTCCTGCCTTCTGGCTAAACTAGATATCAAGGAAAAAAATAAAGCTATAACCTAAACCCTGCCAAATAATATAAATATATGTGTTACAACTCAATGTATCTTTTATATTAATAAACTATGACTGGTGGTTTGTACATAGACGCATCTTGCTTACATCCTTGGGAGAAAACAGGTCATTGAGTCAGTCATAGATTATGGGCATGTAGGTTATGCATGTGCACCATATCACTCATTTAACAATTTAGTATAATTTACTGCTTCTTTGCACTGGCTGGCGCTCAACTCCAGGCACACTTTTCACCTAATTTGCTTAGTTTGTAACAACATCACTGGAACATGCTTGAGCATGATCAAGCACATAACTAGCCTTAACATTTCACAAAAAGCAAGTGCGCCTACTTTCACAGAGCTCCTCATATGCGTAAACTAACCTTCAAGATAAAATCAAATTCTGTTCTAGTCTAAAATCCCTGGACAATAATACCTAATTGCTTCTAAAAACCAAATAGTTTATAGCCTATGTACATGTACATTTTATTTGTATAAACCTGTAAACCATGTATGCTCTCTCCACGAATAAAAATACAATAAATCACTAAATTAACAAGTTCACAAAGCTCTTTTGTTTTTCCCTAGTCTTAAAAGGACCATAAAATCAAATGACATATGTCATATGCAGGAACATTTCAAGGAACATTTAAATAAATTTAAATAGACATGGTACTACAAAAGTAACAAAGTGGACAGACTGCTAACAGCAAATTTAAAAAAATGAATAGCATCTTAGAGAATTGGTAAAATTAAAGAAGGAAATAAAATCTTCTTTAAACCAGATGAGATAGGTAAGGCTTTTGGCTCTTTTTATAAAGAATAATATAACATTCAATCATGGAGAGATCCATAAGAAATAGTGGAATATACAGGGAAGGCTGACTTACTAGCTCTAGTCCCTTTTGTTCTAGAAGAGACACATTTAGCTATTGGAAAAACTGAAACCTAAAATAGCACCGTGTCTGTTGACTTCTCAAACTTGTTCTACAAACTTCTTAAAGGCAATAGATCACAAAACCTGGTTGAGGTATAAGTTGAGATAAGTATGGAAGAGTCGTTCCCCAAAGAAATGCTTCAAGCCAATGTCATCACTAAATATAAAAAGGAATATTTCAAAGTTGTTTAGCCACAAGACACATAGCTGGTAAAAGTTTGTTTAATCAACACACATTCCCTACTTTCTATGTCTTTCCACAATAGTTGTTGTACAATCTTATGTTATTAGGTACCATATGATACAAATATGAATATATTATCTTATGAAATTCTGTTATTAACTATACATGTAATAGATAAATAAATAAAAATAACAAATGTGGGTCGGAATTTCAAATGTTGCTGTTGTCATCAAAATGCATTTCTGTTGACAAACATACCTTAATTACATTTTCATGAACAAAAAATGTTATATTAAAGTCTATTCAAGTTGCTTTACAATACCAATGTAGTCATGCTTAGTGTCTGACTTTCTTGGTTAAAAGAAATCTGTCACCTAAATCTTTCTTATACTGTGAATGTACGTAGCACCACTGGAGTGACCACTTTCACTTGCAATACATGCATTCAGTTTGCAACCATACAACATATTATCTTTACATTATTTTTTACATTTTTAAGTCATTTTAGATTATGTTAAAAGCACCTAGCTTAGATATTGGAGATTTAGTCACAATAAATGGCCACATTTTGCTAAGCCCACCACTTCGCCAAAGTACTCCAAACTTGGTGAGTCCTATCTCTAGCTTACTTACATGGAACTCAATCTCTTTGACAATTTCACTGGAGACCATATATAGAGCCCCTGTGTGTGGGTGGGTGTGATGATATGGAACTGGATAGAGACCAATATGCAGGGCAACAATATATATACAGGTATAAACGTAATAAATAACTATACCACTCGTAATCCACAGTGGCAAGGTTGCCTGGAGGAAGATGCACACTTGTAATCCACACTGCAGGGGTGATTTGGAGAATAACGAGGATAGCGATGGTTAAAGGAAAACAGATAATCTTCAGCACGAATAAACAGTCCAAGATCAGGGGCAATAGAGAGACAGCGTAACGATAAACAAGCCAGGGTCAGAACCAGAGAATGAGCAAAACGGTAGACAGTCCAGAATCAGGGGCACAGGCAGACAGAGAGTAGTCAGGAAAATCCAAGGGTCAGCAACGATAATCAGGAATAATAAACGCTAGGCTTCAGAAAACACGAGAATCACCAAGCACTGCTTGTCTGGTGATTCTGCCTTTTAAATCCTCCCGCGCCTCGCGGGTATGCGACGGGCGTGATGTCATCAGGCGCGCGCCTCTGTGTAGAAGGATAGACTAGCGGTGTGAACGCGCTAGCAAGCGCGTGAGATGGATCCTGGCTGCAATACAAGGGGGTGTACTCAGGAGAGTTGCTGCGGGGAAGATCCTGACAGTTCCCCCTCCCAAGGCGAGACCCCCGGGCTCGCCACCGGCCAGGGCGATCAGGATGACGAGCATGAAAAGCTTGAACCAATTCGTCGGCGTGAACTAAGTTGGCCGGTTCCCAAGATCTGTCGGCTGAGCCATAGCCTTTCCAATGGACGAGGTACTGAAGCCGGCCACGATAAAGACGAGAATCCAACACCTCCTCAACCTCGTATTCTTCGACCCCATCTACCAGAACAGGAGCAGGAGGGGACACCGTTCTTTCTGGGAAGGAATTGTCTACCCAAGGTTTGAGCAGAGATACGTGGAACACTGGATGCACCTTCATGGAGGGGGGTAAATTCTTCCAAAAGGAATGGGTGCTCCGGGAAGAAGATCGATGGGACAATCATAATCCCTGTGAGGAGGGAGTACATCTGCCTTTTTCTTCTCAAATACGTCGTGGTACTGTGTGTAAGCTGAGGGTAACGTAGAGGAGGAATCTGGTTCTGCAATAAAACATAAAGTACCTTTGTCCAGACATGTGTCGGTACAGTGTTCAGAAGTAAACGCCAAGGTACCTGTTCCCCAATTTATAACGGGATTATGTAACCGGAGCCATGGAAGCCCTAGAATGAGGGAGAAGATAGGTGCTGGTACAATATCAAACTGGATGAGCTCTTGATGTCCTTCGCCGATAGTCATGACTAAGGGGATGGTTTCGTGAGTGACCGGACCTGTCTTCGACGGGCTACCGTCTACGAGCTGGATATGCATTGGCGACTTCTTACGATGGGTAGGAATTGCGATGGCTTTGGCGAGATCGGTGTCGATAAAACATCCACTGGCTCCGGAATCCACCATCGCCATCAGGGAAATAGGGCCTTTAGTCCACTGTAGGGAGAGAGGGATGGAAAGATGAGGAGTCTTATCGGGAGACGTTACTGTGTTTCTTGCAGTAGGAAAAGAGGTGATCTTACCATTAGTAGATCGTCTACGGGCACGGCATTCTTTGTACATATGACCTGATTTACCGCAGTACAGGCAGAGATTTTGACTCCTACGTCTGGCTTTTTCCTCGGCAGAGAGGGGACCTCGAACTAATCCGATCTGCATGAGTTCATCGGTGCCTTGGGGTGTAGGGGTTCTGGTCTCGTAATGGTAGGGACTGTAAGCAGCTCCTGTAGATGGAGTATTGTTAGTACGTTCCGCTTTTCGTTCCCGTAGTCTGCGGTCTATCTGAGTGACGATACGAGTAAGATCATCCAAGGAGGAGGGTATACCAACTCGTGCCAGTTCGTCTTTAAGACCATCAGAAAGTCCTAAACGGAACTGATCCAGTAGTGCTGATTCATTCCAAGTCGTTTCCAAAGCGATCCTGCGGAATTCGGTAATATACTCCTCTACTGGTCTACGGCCTTGTCTAAGAGAGCGAATTGCGCTTGTGGCCGAGGTAACTCTAAAAGGATCCTCATATAAGGAGTCCAGAGCTTGTCGGAAGGACCCCCAGGTGTCGAGGACTGAACTATTGGTGTGAAGGAGGTGGTGAGCCCATAATTGGGGTTCCTCTGTGAGAAGAGAAATCACGGTATGTATCTTCACGTAGTCAGATGCGTAGGTTCGTGGACGGAGATTAAATAGAATTTGACACGAAGTGATGAAGGTACGGTACTTCTTTCTATCTCCAGTGAATTTCTCAGGTAATACCACTTGTGGTTCGAGAGCGGTAGCTCCTTCTAGTAATATGGGAGCCGGAGGAGGTGCATGAACCCCTACTGCAGGTTCGGGGGCATTACCTGGATGGGTCTGTAAATGTTGTACCTGTTGTTGCAGGTGGGCTTGGCCTGTTTGTAGGTCTTGCACTGACTGATTCAGTGTAACCAATTGCTGAGTGAGAGCAGCAATAGCCTCCGTAAGTCCTGCGGTCTCCATGAAGAAAGGCTTGGTGATTATGTGATGATATGGAACTGGATAGAGACCAATATGCAGGGCAACAATATATATACAGGTATAAACGTAATAAATAACTATACCACTCGTAATCCACAGTGGCAAGGTTGCCTGGAGGAAGATGCACACTTGTAATCCACACTGCAGGGGTGATTTGGAGAATAACGAGGATAGCGATGGTTAAAGGAAAACAGATAATCTTCAGCACGAATAAACAGTCCAAGATCAGGGGCAATAGAGAGACAGCGTAACGATAAACAAGCCAGGGTCAGAACCAGAGAATGAGCAAAACGGTAGACAGTCCAGAATCAGGGGCACAGGCAGACAGAGAGTAGTCAGGAAAATCCAAGGGTCAGCAACGATAATCAGGAATAATAAACGCTAGGCTTCAGAAAACACGAGAATCACCAAGCACTGCTTGTCTGGTGATTCTGCCTTTTAAATCCTCCCGCGCCTCGCGGGTATGCGACGGGCGTGATGTCATCAGGCGCGCGCCTCTGTGTAGAAGGATAGACTAGCGGTGTGAACGCGCTAGCAAGCGCGTGAGATGGATCCTGGCTGCAATACAAGGGGGTGTACTCAGGAGAGTTGCTGCGGGGAAGATCCTGACAGTGGGGTGCACGCCCCAGAAGCTGGTCAGGCTTTATATATACATACAAAAATATATAAACATGGTGCATACACATATTGTGCCAAATACTGCATGTGTGTAAATCAGGCACCTGACAAATTTGGGTATGCTACGCCGAATACATCGATTTTGGTTGTGACTGCACTCGTTGTATGAGAAATCAAGTGCTCAAAAGTGACTGATTTGTGTCAAGTTCCATTTTCCCTCTCAGCAACGTGTGGGAAGTTATAAAAGAGATACTTTGCAGAGTCCCTTTAACTAAATAAGTAAGTTACCTTTCATCTTTCACTGACATATATTGATTTATGTTCACTTGATACAGAAAGATGGAAAGTCAGTCTGGTTTTTCGATGCACAAAAAAAAACCACCTACATCTATATTAATATATCAATTTTTCAAATGGTAAATGCAATTCTCTAAATAAATTATACACTTTTTTTTAGCTATAGTAATTGTACATTTAATCAAGAGCTGTAATTCCCACCTTTTTCATACATTGTTTTCATCAGTTAAGGGCATAATGTCATATCTGGGCAGCACCATACATTACAGAATTTTAGTAGACTTAGGATCCACATAACACACTGATTATTGTGCCGGACCTTGAACAAGGTCAAAAAAGTAATTTGCATCATTATAAGTTAAAGTGAATTGAAATTCCACCAAATTACCTTACAAAGAGAAGTTGGATATTTCTAAACTGAAGGGATTAAAAATATACAAAATGGTTTATCTCTTACTTTATCATATAGAATTGAAGTACTGTGAAATAGAATATTATTTTATACAAGCTTTCCTTAAAGAACAATAGTACATCCCAAAATATTATTAAATGATCCTGTATCACAATTACATTTTGTTAAAATCCATTTGAAATCGCACCATCCAGAAAGTGGTAAATAAAGCTTTAAGTATTTTGCTTCAAATACTGGATTTTCTTTTAATTGAGTTAACATTAAGTCGTTGAGTTAAAGGAATGTCTTAGATGTTTATAGTAATAACCTAAATAACCACCTAAAAAGCACATCAATATAAACTACAACTCCTATCATCATCAATAAGCAATAATCAGCTAATTGCACATTTAGAAATAGAAATAAAATAGAAAGTGTCCTATGTTCTATCTGATATTTCAAAGACAATTTTCTTACATTTATGACAAATCCAGATAAATTATGTTAACACTACAAGAATTGTATTTTAAAAGATATCATCATCCAACTTTACTTTTGAATGCATTTAGGTTCCTCTTATACTTAATGAATATTGTTATAAGTATTAGATTATAATAAATCTGAAAAATAAATTGTCTACTTTTATTGCCATAAGTATATTCTGTCTAGATAATTAATTTTAATTTACTTGACAGATTATTTATATGTGGATGGAAATAGTTAGAAGTCCACTGTTAATGCTGACAGCTTTATTCTACCATAATTTAGAATGATAGCGATTAGAAAAAAAATGTGTTAAGACACCTATATTATCAGTAGTGATTCATATATATTATAGAATCTTATGATTTATTCAAAGGTGTATTAATACAGAATAAAAAAGTTAGAGAGAAAAAAAAAAAACATATTCAATATGCCCACAGTTCTTTTAAATCTAACACTATTTATATGTTTCCAATAATATGCATGAAAGTTTTCACAGATCTGTTTTCTCCCTGTCTGATCATATTATAGTCAGTTTTACTATGCAGAACCTCAGGGAAAGATGCAGTACCATTACTCAAACTGCAATAAAGAAGAGAATTTTGATGCAGTACATTTTATGATACTGCAACATAGTATCCTTCCAAACAAGAAAATTCTGGTTCTTTCAGAGCAATTCCAAATAGTCAAATATATTGAACAAAACATCAGTGTAGTCATGATGAAAAAGGGATTCTGTGTGCTGTCATGTTTTTCTTATAATAATGTACTATAATGTTTGCATATGTTATTTGAACAAACATAGGCAATGAATTTGTTGCTCAATTCAGAATTCTAATAAATATGAAAATGTGGAGACAATGTGCTAGACTTTATTTATTTTTCATCATATTGTTACTTCTTTCTACAACATATTTGTTTTTAGAGCTATAGCAAAACAAATTGTATAAAAAATATAATGCAAAGCCTGTCTAAACACTCACATACCCGCAGCAGGTGTGTTGGATGCAAAATCCATATATATGTCTTCTGTTTGCTTTCCGGAGATGAAGAAATACACAAACATTTAGTCCGTTAGTTAAAAATATATGTTTTATAGTACTCTGTACACATTTTATAGAACTGTTCTAAACAAGTGATTATTAGTGAAACATTCTCTTCTTGTGAAATATATAACATTTTAGTTTGAACAGTTGTAAAGAGCAAGCTTTGTATAATTACGAATATTGATGTTGATTTTGAAGTTAATAAAAATTCAGTTTTCATCAAAGAAATCTCTTGTTTTTTATTAATAGTCAGGGGACATAGTATGTTAAGAAGGCTTTATCACAAAGCAATGAGCAAAGGATCTTAATTAGCTAATCATTTGATTTTTGACAAATGGTCTGCTTCCAAAAAAGTGTAAACCAGTTGGTTCTCTCATAACTATATTTTCCTTGTGTCTCTCGTTAATAAAATGAGGGCTTCATCACACATATACGGTCTATTTACCTTTGATGAAATGTGGGCTACATGACTCAAACAACTATCTTTTGGCTTATCTTAGAAGCATAATTACACAGACAAATAAGCACACCATTGTCAGCAGTTCTACCATGAAAACATAAAGCAAATCTGTTGAAAATTAGTCTAATTTCTCTCTTTACATGGTAAATACACAAAATTAAACACACAATTATAAGCACGATATTTGTTAAAAATATTTAAAACTTAACATTTGCTAATACTTTTAAAGATTGTGAAAAGTATGTGCTCACTGTGAAATTAAATAATGAAATTAATATACATGAGTATAAAAACAAATATGTCCAGTTGCAGTTATTGAGCTTTAATCTTGATACTCAGGGCTGCCATCAGGGGTTGACAGACAATTTACTTGACACAGGCCACCTTAAAAAACAAAAAAGCCTTTTTTTTTGCTGGGTAGATTAAATTATCTCACTGCACCAGCCCATTGCCGATGAGCAGGCAACATGGTGTCTGTGTGCTGCCCAGGTGCACAGACAACCTTCCATGCAGCCTCTCATGGAGCCTGGGTCATGGGCATCCTCAGAATTTTTTTCAGGGGGGGGGGTGGGGGGCATATTTTTACTGTCATTATATGCCAGGATTTAGCCATTCAATATGCCAGGATTTAGCTATTTAATATGCCAGGATTTAGCCATTTAATATGACAGGATTTAATCTCTCAATATGCCAGGATTTAGCCATTTAATATGACAGGATTTAATCTCTCAATATGCCAGGATTTAGCCATTTAATATGCCAGGATTTAACCCCTCAATATGCCAGGATTTAACCCCTCAATATGCCAGGATTTAGCCAGTCAATATTCCAGGATTTAGCCCCTCAATATGCCAGGATTTAGCCATTTAATATGCCAGGATTTAGCCATTTAATATGCCAGGATTTTTTTTTTTTTTCCTTTTTTTCTTATAGACACTCAGTTTCTGAGACACTTTTGCTATGTGTTTTCAGCTCATCCTTGTGTCTCCTATTTGCGGCAATAGAAGAGAATAAAGAAAAAGCTTTAGTTTACCAATATAAACCTCCATTGCCATCTAGATTCTTTAGGTGCGGTGTTCTTTAAATAGATATTTATTTCTATATTCCCCCATTTTGTGTGATTCGTGCTGTTTTGTAGTCCAGCTATATATCCTTCAAATTCTGCCTGGTGCTTTGTGTTCCCCTTACACTTCCATTGGGGTAGTGAGTTTGAGTTGTCTTGTTCTCCTATTATCTTTAGCTTTTTATCTCTTCTATCATTCCTTCTGTATTAGTCTATTAACTATCTATACCTTACTTCACTTCATCCTTCCATTCATACGTCATTTGTATCACTCAATTAGGCTACTCTCGAAGGGTGGGGGGGGATCACAGTATTCTTAATTATGTCACATGATCTAACGCGCATGTTAGTTATCTGGGGGTGGGTTTCTCTTAGACATTATATGATTCCCTAGTTTTATTTCTTTTTTCTTCTTTTATTTATTCAACCCTTCTTATTTATCCGATCCCTCTATCTCATCCCATTTTGCCCAGGTTTTTTCTTATTTTTCTCCTCCTTCTTTCTGTGTGTCATAAAAGTGTTTTTCTGCTATTGATTGAAATTTTTATTTGGGCTTTGACTTCTTCCCATCCTGGGGTGTCTTCTTTTTTCCATTTTCTAGCTATAGATATCTTACATGCAATTATAATATTTATAAATAACGTTTTTTCCTTTTTATTCCAGTTTGGAAGCTCTATGTGAAATAGGAAATTCTGTGGTGTTAAAGGACCGTCAAAGTTGAATAAAAGTTTTAATATTTCTGTTATCTTTGTTATAAGTTCTTTCAGTGCTTCGCATTCCCACCATATGTGAATCTGTGTGCCCCTCTGTTTCTTACATCTCCAGCATGTCTCATCCGAATCTGTCGAGAATTTTGCGTGTTGTTCCGGTACCATGTACCATCTGTGCATCAGTTTAAAGAAGTGTTCCTGGCTATTTATACAGTGTACGGCTTTCCTCACATCCCTCCAAACTCTAAACCAGCATTGTGCCGAAAAACTTACTTTCATGTCGGATTCCCATTGGAAGATGGCTCTGGGTTTTTCCATGTTGCTCCCGCCAATAAGACATTTTTGTACTCTAGATATCGAGCACTTTGATGCGCTTGCTATGAGGAGTTTGTCCCAGTCTGAAACTTCTGCGGTGGTTCTACCCGTCATAAAAGATTTTATCCTCAGGTATCTGTGTATTTCTCCTTGTACTAGCCCAAATTTGTGACTCAGATCCGAAAAGGGCATTACCTTACCTTGATGCATTACATCACCTACTTTCTCAATCCCTGCGTTCTTCCAATTGGTCAGGTCCATGTCTATTATACAAGATGAAAAAATCTGTATTGGTGCTCCCAAGGAGATCATATTGCTAATATTTCGGCTTCTTTTAATCTTCTGTATATTCTGTGTAATTTCTCTTATTAATTTAGGTTTTTCCGAACTTCCTCTCCATAACTCCTCTGGTAACCACATCAGTGTTGTTAGGTCTATGTTTTTGTAATAATTTTTTTATATTTCTTTCCAGCTCGTAGATTTATTCTGCGGTTTATTCCATGTCAATCCATGTGTTAACAAACACGCTTCTGCGATTCTTCGGAGGTCTGGATAACCCAATCCCGCCTCATTTAGGTTCCGTTTAAGGGTACTACTCGGTATTCTTGGTTTCCTAGTCGCCCAGATGAATTTTGTAAAAATTAAATCGAACTCTCTCAATGTGTGGTTTGGTACTCTATAGGGGATCACTCTTAATATGTATGTCAATTTAGGGAGAATGTATGATTTAAGCACGTTCACTCGTCCCATCCATGAGATTTCAATCTTAGCCCAGCGAGATGTCAGGGCCTGAAGCTCTTGTGCTGTCTTAGCATAATTTATTCTTACTATATTTTCCAAACGGGGTGTAAGTTTTATCCCTAGATAATCTATTACTTCTTGATTTTTCCTTTTTTCTGTCCCAAATTTCTTTGTCCACTATTTTTGTCCCTCTGTTAAATATTGGTGAATTATTTGTGTTTTCTCCAAGTTCAGACTGTAGTTCGATAAGTAGCCAAATAGATCAATTGCGTCCATTAGTGCAGGGATAGATGTTTGTGGTTCCGATAGTGTCAGTAAGACATCATCAGCATATAATGTTATGATGTGTTTCTTTTGACCAATTATTATTCCTTGTATTTTTTGTGATTTCCGTAGATATTCCGCGAAGGGTTCCATGACTAAAGCGTAAAGCAGCGGAGATAGGGGGCACCCCTGCCTCGTCCCATTTCTAATATTGAAAGGTTCAGATATCATCGAGGGGCCCCTTATTCTGGCACTGGGACATGTATAAAGTGCCATTACTGCGTCATATATCAGCCCTGTTAGTCCGTATGCTTGTAGAGTTTCAGCCAAAAAGCGCCAATTTACTCTGTCGAATGCTTTTTCGGCGTCTAGCGCCATTATGATAGAGGGTTTTTATGACTGTTGAATGTTATGCATGATATCCAGGACTCTGCGTATATTATCTGATCCTGCTCTTCCAGGCACAAAACCTGTCTGGTCTGGGTGGACCAGATCTGAAATGATGTTGTTGAGCCTGCCATCAATGATTTTTGAATATATTTTCACGTCTAAATTAATAAGGGAAATTGGTCTGTAATTACTGACACTGGTCGGATCCTTTTCAGGTTTTGGGATTGGTGAGATAGCTGCTTCAAGCATCTCTCTCAAAAATCCCCCATCCTCAGAGGCCTCATCAAATACTCTTTTTAAAAGCGGAACTATTATGGGGTTCAGTAATTGGTAAAAACTTGTGGTGAAACCGTCTGGGCCCGGTGCTTTCCCTTTTTTTAACTCCTTAATTGTTTTTGAAACCTCTTTCAGGGAAAATGGTTGGTTTAGTTTTGCCAGTTCTTCATTTGACATTTTGGGGAGATGGAGTTCCTCCAGGAATTTAGAAATTTCCGGGGCTGTTGCCTTAGTTTGTGGTAGATTATACAGCTCTTTATAATAATTCCCGAAGGCATTGGCTATCTGTACCGGTGCGATGTATATTTTTCCCTTATATTTAATTTTCTTGATCCTGTTTTGTTGGGACATCATTTTGAGCTTCTTTGTTAATTCCTTCCCTACCTTGTTATTGGAGTAGTACCAGTTGCTTTTTAGTCTGGTGAGGGCTTGATCTGCTTTCCATCTTTGCCTGTTCTTTATCTGTTCCTGGATCTTCTGTATTGCCTCACTCCCTTCTTTTGTTGGATTTCTTTTGTTTTTTGAGTCTAATTGGGCCAGTGTTGCGTATAGCTCTGCTAAATTTCTGCCTCTTAGTTTTTTAATCCATGCTCCCTTCTTTATAAGATTACCTCTCATTACACATTTTAATGTGCACCAGAGCGTCTGATCTGTGACTTCTTCATTATCATTTACCTCTAGGAAGGTTTCAACTTGTTTAATTACTTCTTGTCTGTTCTCTTTTGTGCTCAGAGTGTTTTCATCTAATCTCCACAAACTTCTAACTTTATATTGGGAACTAGTCTCTATTTCAATAAACACCGGGGCATGATCTGACCAGTCTATAGGTCCTAGTCTGGAGTTGCCACATTTCTCCAGGGCAGGGCCCATCATCAAGAAATAGTCTATCCTGGAATATGACTGGTGTGCTCCAGAAAAAAATGTGAAGTCCCTTTCTGTGGGATTCTGTACTCTCCTCACATCGTATAGATTATGATGATACAGACATGCTGAGAATGTTTCCGCCTTCCCTTTAGCTTTTATGTCCCAGTTACTTAATCTCTGCGCTTTCCTGTCAAGCTCCCAATTTGCTATGGCATTTAAGTCTCCTCCGATGATCATTAAGCCTCTCGAGATTTTCTCTATTATAGGCAGTGAAGTATTAATAAAATTGATAACTTTGTCTGAAGGTGCATATAGACTTATCAGTGTGTATAACTCGTCATTCAATCGGCATACTAATATTATCCTCCTTCCTTCTTGATCTGGTTCATGGTGAAGATATTCGAATTTGATCCTGTTAGACACAATAATAGCCACTCCTCGTTTTTTTTTCCCTTGAAGGGATGATATATATATATATATATATATATGGGTATTTACCGTACCTCCATTGGGTTTTTTGATCTCTTATCCAGTGTGTCTCCTGTATAAATGCTACATCGATTCTTTCTTTCTCTAGTAAGTCATATAGGAAGGAGCGCTTATGGGGTGAATTGAGACCCTGCGCGTTGATCGTGACCATTTTAAGGGTCATCTTATTTGCCCGCTTATCTTCCCCCCGTCCATTTCTCCGAGTGCCCTATACCAACATTCATTCAGTCTCGACCGCACTCGTACGCACAACCACAGCAACCACACACAAAAAAACAATTCATTATCCACCCAACGCGGGGATAATTTCCCCGTCTTGAGTAGGGTCTTACTTCCCCGTATCATCAGGGATAGGGGTGGTCGTGTCCCAATCGGATGGATTTGGTGTATCTTATTGATCTTGACCAAGGTGGCTGCATATCAAGCGGGAAATATTAATAATGGGATGTGAGGTGAGAGGGGCCGGTCAAAAAAAAAAAAAAAAACCCCAAGGCTGATTTTAATTATTTCCCTTCTCCTGCAATTTCTACTTCCTATTATATACTTTTTATCTAGATTCTGTCAGTCTTTATGTAAACTTACTAATGCCTTTATTTGTTTTAGGATTCCCTTTCTCTTTCCCTCTCCTCGTCCCACCCTCCTCTCCCCCTCAATGACCTCCTGAGGACTTCCAATTCTCTATTCTTCCCTCCCCTCCCACCTACCCCCTGATCCATATAGGTCGATCTTACTTATATTATATTATATATTTCAATATTTATATTCTGTATTCCCCTTCCGTTCTCCTTACCTATATGTGGTTCCCTTATACCTTCCTACCTACCTTCCTTTTATTTGTGTGGGCATCACAATTATTTGCAAAAAAAAATAAAAAATCTTTCTACATTGCTGTCTAAGTGTCCTCCTGTGTGTATATACTACCTCTGCTACTTAAACTTCTCTTGTCTCTGTGTAATCCCTGTGTTTTGTGTGCTATTTCCTATCTTGTACAAATTTGTTGCTCCCTTTAACGGAGTTCTCCTCCTTACTCCTTCCCTTCTCTATTGTGTTCCTAAATATGTCTGTAATCGATTAAACTAAATCTTTGTGGCATATTCTTCTTCTTAATTAGTGTTTCCCTTACTCTTATTCCTCTCTACCTTTCCTTCCCATTGTTCCGATTTGTATGCACTTTTTTCTCCCCTTTTCCCCCTCTCCCCCCTTCCCTCTTCCTCCCTCCCTTTCCCTCCCCCCTTCCCCTCGCCTCCCCTCCCTTATATTTAAGCCCTCAACCATACTATCCCGTTATTATGTGAGCCATATATATTGTGTGTGTGCTTCCTTGCTATACCACCTTATCTAAGTGTTAATGCGCCCTTTAAGTCTCTAATATGTCTACATCATTAATTCTCTGTATATGATCTTTCCAGTGGTTGTTTTGCGACTACAAACTTCCAATACTTATCAAATTCTGTGATGGAAAGGAGAGAGAGCAGGAAAGGGGGGAGAAAGGGAGACAAAAGAGGGAGAGAGAGAAAAGAAAGGAAAAAAAAAAACACCCCAGACCCCTGTCCTTCCCTATATTGTTCTACTACACTCACTCTATCCCTTCAAGATTTCTCATTTTTTTCCTTCTCTTCGAAATTCCGTTTCCGCATTGGCTCAATTTTACTCCTTCATCAGGCGCCACATGATCAGCTTCTCTTTTGTTTTTTGCGGGTCTAGGCACACATATGTTTTCTCTTTGTATATTATACGGAGTTTTGTTGGGAAACCACAGGAGTATGTTATTCCATTTTCCCGAAGGCATGCTGTTAACTCTGTGTATTTTTTTCTAGCCATTCTAGTTGAGATTAAATGATCTGGAAATGCTGTTAACGATGCAGATTTTTTATCCTTAGTGGGATTTTTCCTCATCTCTTTAACCAGGTTATCTTTTATTCTGGAGTTGTTAAAACGGATGATTACGTCTCTAGGACTATTTGTGTATTCAAGGTTTGTTGGTTTAGGGAGCCTGTGTGCTCTTTCAATTGGCATTGGACCCCTGGTGTTCACATCCATATAGGCTTCCAATAACTCTTGAGCATATTTCTCCAGATCTGAATACTCCTCTGGGATTCCTCTTATTTTTAAATTTTGGCGTCTAGATCTATCCTCTATGTCTGTGAGTTTGGTTTCCATTTTAGTTAATGCCATCTGAGTAGCTCTTATTTGGGCGATTTCTTCCTTATATTCATTAAGGTTTTTATCCAGATCTGCCTTGATTTTACTGTATAGTTGTTCTAGTGCTGTAACCAAATTTGCTTGTGTTATATAGCCAATGGGTTCTGTTGAGCTTGTTTCCAGTGAGAGATCTGGGGATTGAGTCTCCCTGACTGGATCATTAACTCAGAATGGCTTTTTGGGGAGTAAAAGGCATTGATTGGGGTGGTTTTACTTCTGGAGCTTTTTGGTTTGTCTCCTTTTTCAGTTTTATCATGTTTATCCCCCTTAGGCGCCATATCTGTTGTACCTTGCGCCCTGGATTCTCTACACCCCTTTCTCTTTTTTCTTTTTTTTTTCTTTCCCCTTTCCCCTTTCCTCCCTCCTTTATACCTTCTAGATATGGCAATTTAGTGCAGTGTCTAACCCTGTTTGTATTTCTGGGACCGGCACTGCTGCTTTAAACTATGATACATATAGTCTGACCTCCCCTCAGTAGTTATTTAACCAACCCCTGTGTCGGCCCTTCCTTCCCTCCCTGTTCCAAACTAAACAGTTACAAAGTAGCCGAGGATACTTATCGGTTACTGCTTCTCTCCACGCCCTCGGATGAGTCTCCGTCTATTAACTGCGGATGGTGCTTCAGTGCCGCTGGATCATGGGTCCTTTCAGGGTGCTTGGGCTCTGCGTTTGCTGTATCGTGGGGCCACTGTAGTGTTCTCCGTTAGTGTTTTCCCGCCGCGGGTATCCTCTCTCTGCTCCGGCTCACATCGCTCGCCGCCTGGAACACGACACGCCCCTCAGTCGCTACGTGGTGCGTATCACGTCATCAACCCGCAGTGTAATATGCCAGGATTTAACCCCTCAATATGCTAGGATTTAGCCATTTAATATGCCAGGATTTAACGCCTCAATATACCAGGATTTAGCCACCCAATATGCCAGGATTTAGCCACCCAATATGCTAGGATTTTGCCCCTCAATATGCCAGGATTTAGCCATTTAATATGCCAGGATTTAACCCCTTGATATGCCAGGATTTTGCCCCTCAATATTTCAGAATTTAGCCCCTCAAAATGCCAGGATTTAGCCATTTAATATGCCAGGATTTAACCCCTCAATATGCCAGGATTTTGCCACCCTATGCCTGGTTTTGCCACTCTATACCAGGATTTTGCCCCTCAATATGCCAGGATATTGACACTCTATGCCAGGATTTTGCCCCTCAATATGCCAAGATTTTGCCCCTCGATATGCCAGGATTTTGCCACTCAATATGCCAGATTTTGTCACTCAATATGCCAGGATTTGCTCGTTATGTTGCCCATTGCCCGTGCATCTTCCCTCCTGCATGGAGGAAGGAAGCTCCGGTCACGTTTTTTTTTTTACTTTCTTGAAGTCACACCGCATCAATAAAGTAAAAAAAACCAAAACACGACAGGAGCTTCCTTCCTCCAAGCAGGAGGGAAGATGCACGGAGGAGACATGTAACAGGGAGCTTAACGGCAGTGTTAAGCTCCCTGTTACATCAAAGCGCCCCCCCCCCTTGCCCCCCATGCGGACGCCCATGCTACCAGCGCTCAGACTTCAGACACCAGGAGTGTGAGAGGCAGGATGGCAGGTAGGATGCATTTAGGCAGTGCAAAAACACCATGCTGCCTGTCACTATAGACCAGGGTGCTATGGATACTTGCTGGCGCAAGTATGGGGAGTGCAGTGTCGTGATGGGGCATATCCTGGGGGTGATGGGCTAAGCCCTGAGAGTGCAGTGTGGCAATGAAGCATGTCCTGGGTATACAATGTGGGTGCTGGGGCATGTCCTGGGGTGCTGTGGTATGTTCTGGGTGTATTGTGGGTGATGGGGCATGTTATGTAGTGCTGGGATAAGTCCTGGGGTGGAGGAATAAGTCCTGGGTGTGTAATGTGGTCAATGGAGAATGTTCTGGGTCTGCACTGTGGGTGATGGGACATGTGCTGGAGTGCTGGGGTAAGTCCTGGGGTGCAATATGGGTGATGAGGTATGTCCATTTTTTTTTTTTTTTTTACTATTTTTGAAATAATATTCTTTACAACTAGTACAAGGCTAAAAATAACCCACTTATCCCAACTATCTGACTGACTAACTAATAAAAAGAAAAATATATGCCCCCAGACAAAAAAACAACCAAACAAAAAACTCTAACCAGTACAATCTCTGTGAAGTGAGCCATCAGAACTACAACACAGGCAGACACAAGTTAAATCATCATAAGGTCATGAACAAAGTGGCTATTATGACAAGTTAACTCATCATAAGGGGTTAAATATGGTCCATAGCCATAGCCACTTGTATACTCACCTTCCAGTTACACAGGCAGAGATGTCCATTATTTGTTGTTTTTAGATGGATAGCATCTCAACCACAATAGTATCATCATCATCATCATCATCATCATCATCAGGTGACGAAACATGATAGGAAGTCAATATCTGGAGCCACCATTCTCAAGAAGATGTTTTCCCTTACTCCTTTTCCAGAGGTAGCTATACATCTTAATGGAAATAAAACTTAAAATGTATTTTTAGATACCTACAGAGATCAAGGTCATAACCATGCTAATACTCAAAAACATGTGCTCTTATAATGAATACAATAGTACCGCATGCAAAAAGTAAAATTATAGTCTTCATATAGCTCTTCATTATATTGCTGTCACTACTTTATATAAATATACAGGAAGTTATTAAATAACCAGTAATTAAGTGTTAACAAACAGGTGTCAGACAACTTCCAGGAGAGCATGGGTTCTTCTTGTAGGAAACTATACAGTGGGGCAAAAAAGTATTTAGTCAGCCACCAATTCTGCAAGTTCTCCCACTTAAAAAGATGAGAGAGGCCTGTAATTTTCATCATAGGTATACCTAAACTATGAGAGACAAAATGAGAAAAAGAAAATCCAGAAAATCACATTGTCTGATTTTTTAAGAATTTATTTGCAAATTATGGTGTAAAATAATTATTTGGTCAATAACAAAAGTTCATCTCAATACTTTGTTATATACCCCTTGTTGGCAATGACAGAGGTCAAACGTTTTCTGTAAGTCTTTACAAGGTTTTCACACAATGTTGCTGGTATTTCGACCCATTCTTCCAAGCAGATCTCCTCTAGAGCAGTGATGTTTTGGGGCTGTCGCTGGGCAACATGGACTTTCAACTCCCTCCAAAGATTTTCTATGGGGTTTTTGATCTGGAGACTGGCTAGGTCACTGCAGGACCTTGAAATGCTTCTTATGAAGCCACTCCTTCATTGCCCGGGCGGTGTGTTTGGGATCATTGTCATGCTGAAAGACCCAGCCACGTTTCATCTTCAATGCCCTTGCTGATGGAAGGAGGTTTTCACTCAAAATCTCACGATACATGGCCCCATTAATTATTTCCTTTACACAGATCAGTCGTCCTGGTCCCTTTGCAGAAAAACAGCCCAAAACATGATGTTTCATCCCCCAAGCTTCATAGTAGGTATGGTGTTCTTTGGATGCAACTCAGCATTCTTTCTCCTCCAAACACGACGAGTTGAGTTTTTACCAAAAGTTCTATTTTGGTTTCATCTGACCATATGACATTCTCCAAATCCTCTTCTGGATCATCCAAATGCTCTCTAGCAAACTTCATACGGTCCCGGACATGTACTGGCTTAAGCAGGGGGACACGTCTGGCACTGCAGGATTTGAGTCCCTGGCGGCATAGTGTGTTACTGATGGTAGCCTTGGTTACTTTGGTCCCAGCTCTCTGCAGGTCATTCACTATGTCCCCCCAGGTGGTTCTGGGATTTTTGCTCACCGTTCTTGTGATCATTTTGCGATCTTGCGTGGAGCTCCAGATCGAGGGAGATTATCAGTGGTCTTGTAATAATTGCTCCCACAGTTGATTTCTTCACACCAAGCTGCTTGTCTATTGCAGATTCAGTCTTCCCAGCCTGGTGCATGTCTACAATTTGTTTTCTGGTGTCCTTCGACAGCTCTTTGGTATTGGCCGTAGTGGAGTTTGGAGTGTGACTGTTTGAGGTTGTGGACAGGTGTCTTTTATACTGATAACAAGTTCAAACAGGTGCCATTAATACAGGTAACGGGTGGAGGACAGAGGAGCCTCTTAAAGAAGAAGTTACAGATCTGTGAGAGCCAGCAATCTGGCTTGTTTGTAGGTGACCAAATACTTATTTTACCGAGGAATTTACCAATTAATTCATTAAAAGTCCTACAATGTGATTTCCTGGATTCTTTCCCCCGATTCTGTCATAGTTGAAGTGTACCTATGATGAAAATTACAGGCCTCTCTCATCTTTTTAAGTGGGAGAACTTGCACAATTGGTGGCTGACTAAATACTTTTTTGCCCCACTGTATATCCTTTTTTTTCAATGAACAGTACTTTCATAATATCAAATATGTAAATTCTACACATAAATATGAGTACAAAAATGTTAAAAGATGCATAATCCCACACCTGACATACTTATAGTAATCCTATTAAATGAGGTACAATATTTCTCTAAGAGAATAACAGATACATAAAAGGGAAAAAAATATACAATTATAGTGCAGATTTCTGAGCACTGCAGGTAATTACATTTCTCTCATTCTTTCATGACCAGAACCTGTTCAGTGTATAAAGTTCAATGGGAGACCCTGTGTGGTACACCACTGATATAGACTGGCAGGCATAATTTAAAAAGGGGGAAAGATCAATGCAACTCTATTTCATTAACTAAAACAAAACATACAAATTTTTATATTTAAAAAAGCCGCAATAAACTTCATCGGCAGTCCAGGAAACAGATTTGATAAGTGAAAGTGGTGTTGTCCCCACAACGCATTTCACCTCATCCATTGGTCTCCATATTGACAAGCTCGTGTCAAAGCTGTATCCTAGGATTGGCTCGTATTGTGCAGCAAATTTTAATGCCGATCTTAGACTATGGAGATGCTGCATACAATTCTGCATCGCAGACTCATCTCAGTAAACTCGACACTATGTACAATACATTATGCCAATTTGCCCTACAGTGCGATTATAAATACTTATCACTGTAAAATGTTAAAAGAGTTAAACTGGCTGACGTTTGCCTCAAGGCTCACTCTCCACCTAGCGTGCTTAGTGAACAACCACTTTTCTGGAAAGTGCCCCCCCTACCTGAGCAACATGATCCTCAATATAGTAAATGTAGGAAACAAAATTCACTCAACACCCATGCCCAGACCATATATATTCCTTTTCTCATTCCGCCATAAACAGGTTGGCATAACTGCGCTAATATTATTTGTCTGTTTTTTCCCTTTTATGTGTCTCTTGTGATGGCTATAATTTCTTGAGAGAAATATTGTATCTTATTTAACAGAGTAACTATAAATGTGTCAGGTGTGGGATAGCGTACCATTACACTTTTTGTACATTGTTTTTCTTTCTAGTTAGTGAGACAGTAGTAGATTTGGAGTTGTGTTTAATGCAAGTAAAGTACACTCACTATTCCTTAGCTAAGTATGAGTGGCAATCCTGCTTCAGCAAGATTTCCATAAACATACAATAGGGTTAACTCTTCCAAAGCACACTGTTCGAGAAATACAGTTACATTTATCAATCATAAACACACAACAGAACATTAAGCATCTCAATACTATGTTGTGACCATTAGGAAGTTGGAATATTTTAACAGATAACAGTTACTACTGGGACAAATCATCAACAGGAACTCACTCCTTATGAGGTGGGATAGTCTATTGATTTCCTATAGACGGTGAACCATAGGCCAATAAATCCACAGGTAGTGTCCCAGAGTTGTGTCAGAAAGACCCTCAGAGTTTCTGCACAGCTATTGTTACATCAGTATGCAAAGGTAACAATGTAAAATATTAATATGTTAACATTTAGGCCACTGTTCCCTTCCCTTGCTAATCCGCCTAATATGCTAACCTGCATTGTGGAAATATTATAATACATAATATTTATACATTTTTTAGCAGCCTCAGGCCAATTTTTGCCCCTATATAGCATGAATACACTTTCAGCTAAATGTATATAATCCACACTAACTAGTATTTTTTTAAAATTGTTATCACACATCTTGTAATGTATAGATTACTCATAGTCAGAACATTCGCAGCTAACATAAAATAGTCACAATTTATGATGAACTATGCTTTTTTCAGGGATGCAGGTAAAATGCCTATGTTTTCTTCCATGATAAAAAAATAATTAAATTGCACATATCCCTTTTAAATGCAATGTATAGAGTTGAAAATAAATACTTTTAATTGCTAGCTATTGCAGTTAAGTATTCTTTATAAATAAAATGTTACATAAATCACAAATTTAATTGCAAAACACATTGCATTCAAGATTTATAGTAAGCTTCACTTTTCCTCAAATGATGGCAATTAAATTAAGATCCTGCTATTTGTGAGCAAAGGAATGAAGAAGCAAGTATTTAACAATGTTTAATAATGTTCTTTTTTTCTGCTATTGCTGCTATCATTAAACATATATAACTTTATAATTATCATAGTCCATAAGTTTAGAAATCATTTATTATTGTTATTAGAATTTAAATATGAAGTATGCATTTATATGTGAAATGATAATATTTCTTAACATTTTGAAGTCATACTGTGGTCTTCATTTTTGATTGCTTCAGGACAAGTGAAAATAAATGGTGATAGAATAAGAATTGTTGTGCATTCAATTAACTAAAACATTCACATTTAAGCCATGTGGGAATTAATTTGGACTTGGGTAAAATAATGGTTTTCATTAATCAAAAGTCATTTGGCTTCTTCACTGTTCTACAAAACTAATCTTCAGCTTTGTTAAATGGGTAGTTAATGCACATACACATTCCCTTTGCTCTGTAATTCACAAATTTCTTGGTTTCCATTGCACAGGGGAAAAGGGTTTGATTCCTCAGAATAAAGGAAAACGTACCGCAAAGTAAAAATATACATGCTTGGATAAATTGCTTTTAAAGCAATGTAATAAGATGTATTTAGGTAAAAGTTGCAGAAAGGTTCATTAATTTCAGACTGAAGCTATTATGCCATCATGTATTTTTATGATAATAATACTATATCTTTAAATTCTGCAACACTCACTAATAACATTATATGAAGAAATATAACTAATAGTATTATTATCTCAACAACACTCACCAATAACATTATATGAAGAAATATAACTAATAGTATTATTATCTCAACAACACTCACTAATAACATTATATGAAGAAATATAACTAATAGTATTATTATCTCAGCAACACTCACTAATAACATTATATGAAGAAATATAACTAATAGTATTATTATCTCAGCAACACTCACTAATAACATTATATGAAGAAATATAACTAATAGTATTATTATCTCAACAACACTCACTAATAACATTATATGAAGAAATATAACTAATAGTATTATTATCTCAACAACACTCACTAATAACATTATATGAAGAAATATAACTAATAGTATTATTATCTCAACAACACTCACTAATAACATTATATGAAGAAATATAACTAATAGTATTATTATCTCAACAACACTCACCAATAACATTATATGAAGAAATATAACTAATAGTATTATTATCTCAGCAACACTCACTAATAACATTATATGAAGAAATATAACTAATAGTATTATTATCTCAGCAACACTCACTAATAACATTATATGATGAAATATAACTAATAGTATTATTATCTCAACAACACTCACCAATAACATTATATGAAGAAATATAACTAATAGTATTATTATCTCAACAACACTCACTAATAACATTATATGAAGAAATATAACTAATAGTATTATTATCTCAACAACACTCACTAATAACATTATATGAAGAAATATAACTAATAGTATTATTATCTCAACAACACTCACTAATAACATTATATGAAGAAATATAACTAATAGTATTATTATCTCAACAACACTCACTAATAACATTATATGAAGAAATATAACTAATAGTAGTATTATCTCAACAACACTCACTAATAACATTATATGAAGAAATATAACTAATAGTATTATTATCTCAGCAACACTCACTAATAACATTATATGAAGAAATATAACTAATAGTATTATTATCTCAACAACACTCACTAATAACATTATATGAAGAAATATAACTAATAGTATTATTATCTCAATTAGGATCTATATAAATCTCCTCATTGTATGAGGACAGTTCCTCTTTTACACTAGTAAATCCAAATTCAGCGGTAGTGTTTTTGTCATTGTTTAAGGGACTGTCATAGGAAGTGGATTCCTCTTTAACCCCTTGGCTACACAGGACGGACTAGGTCCGTCCTGTGTGCCGAGGCGTTGGTGACACAGGACGGACCTAGTCCGTCCTGTGTCAAAACGAGCACTGAAAGCGGAGTTTTTCCGCTTTCAGTGCTCTAAGGGCATTGTAACGATGCTTCCGTATGGAAGCATCGTACAATGCTAAAAAAAATGCCCGTCGGCATTTCGATCGCTCCGGAGAGCGATCGAAATGCCGGTTTTAAAGGCACAGAGCCTTTAAAACACGTGCATTAAAAAAACGAGCATAGGAAGCGAAATTTTCGCTTCCTATGCTCAGAAAGTGTTTCTGATTGCCTCGCAAGTCGAGGCAATCAGAAACAGAAAAATAAAATGCACGATCTTGGTCACTGAGTGACCAAGATGGCGCTGCCCTTCTAAGGGCAAGAGCACAGGAGGCAGGAAGTACCTGCTTCCTGTGCTCTCTGGCTGTCACACGATTGCCTCTTCACAGAGGCAATCAGTGACTGCCAGGCACACTGACAGGCAGTGGGGATGCTCTCCTGAACATCCCCACTGACTGGTCAGATCAATATTAACTCTATATTGATCTGACCAGTTATGATCTGCCTCCCTCTCCTCACATTTTTTTTAGTGAGGGAGAGAGACAGATCAAAGTTGTAAAAGTTAAAAAAAACTATTAATTCACAACACACAAATAATAAAACAATAAAAAAAAATTTATTAAAGCAATTCCCTGCGTTTAACCCCTTCCCTGCCACTGATCTTGCATAAGCAGTGATCGTGCACATCAGCGCATTTATTTTTGCTGTTTGTGCATTTTTTAGGGGTTAATTTTTTTTGTACTGTAATTTATTACAGTACTAAAAAGGCTCTTCTAAGAGTTATTAACCCCTTATTTGCCGTCGATCACTGCTTACGCAATGATATTGACACCAAAGCAATTTTTATCTGTATTTTTTTACACATACCCGCTAGGGGATTACATGTAAAGTAAAAATATTTGAGTTTTTTTTTTTAAGCTGCCTGAGCGCATAGCGATCAGTAACAGCGAATTAGTGGCAAAGGCGGTTTGGTAATTTCTCAATTAAGCTCACCATTCGCCCTGGTCAGATCAAAATTAATCGGATCAATATTCACAAATATTGATCTGCCTCCCTCTCCTCACTTACATTTTTGTGACGGAAAGAGACAGATCAGTATTAGTGATATAAAATAACATTTTTATAAAATTGGCAGGTTTTATGAAAGTCTTTCACTGTGTATTAACCCCTTCCCTGCCATTCATCACTGTGTAAGCAGTAATCTTGCACAGCAACAGTATGTTTTGCTGTCTGCACTGTTTTATGGATTAATTTCTTTGTACTGTAATGTATTACAGTACTAGATAGGCTCTTCTAAGAGCTATTAACCCCTTCTTTGCTCGAGATCACTGCTTACGCACTGATTCTGAGGCCGCGCACTCAGGGTTCGATTTTGACCCTATTCAGCTTTCTGATACATCATCTAGCGATGTATCGGTGGCTGCTGAGCCCTTGCCACAAGTAGTGATGGGGGTCTACCGATAAAAAAATATATGGTTTGGTGGGGGTAAATGACATTGGCTGGCTTCAAAGATATATCCCATAAAGGACACGGACGCAAGTTGACTACATGTCAAAATTCCAAGTTGGAATTTTGAGATGCGCATCTCACAAATGTTGCCTTCTAGCCAAAAACAAACCAACAAACCTATGCATGGGTGCTATCCCTGTACTCGGGAGATGTTGCTGAACACATATTGGGTTGTTGTTTGGCAGTGATATATACCAGAATCTGTGAATTCATGCCTGAAGTACAATGCATGTGGAAAAAAAACTCCCAAAAAAGTACTACCACAAACTTTTACAAAGGCTGGTGATAGAATTAGTACCTATACAGTATTAAAATACCACCATTTGAAATACCTTAGGATGTCTATTTTCCAAAAATATATGGTTTGATGGGGTAAAATTCATTGGACGGCTTCAAAAATGTTCCAAATGGAACATGGGCGCAGGCTGACTACATGTCAAAATTCCAGGTTGGAATTGCGCACCCCCTAAATGTGGAATTTTAGACCCAATACAAACCAACAAACCTATGCATGGGGGGTATCCCTGTACTCAGGAGATGTTGCTGAACACATATTGAGGTGTTGGTTGGCAGTGGCAAATACCAGAATATGAAAATTCCTGCCTGAACTACAATGTGTGTGGGGAAAAAATGACATCCCAACCCTTTGACATAGGTTGGTGGTAGAATTAGCACTTGGAAAGTGTTAAAATACCACAATTTTAAATACCCTAGGATGTCTAGTTTTCCAAAATATATGGTTTTATGGGGTAAAATACTTTGAAAAGTGTCCCAAATGGAACATGGGCGCAGGCTGACTACATGTCAAAATTCCAAGTTGGAAATGCACCCCCCCTAAACGTGGCCTTTCAGCCCCCAAATAATCTAACTAACCTACACATGGGTGGTATCCCTGTACTCAGGAGATGTTGCTGAACACATATTAAGGTGTTGTTTGGCACTGACACATAATAGGATCTGTGAATTCATGCCCGATGTACAATGAATGTGAAAAACAAATTACTATCCATAACATTGACATAGGCTGGTGGTAGAATTAGTGCATGAAAAGTGTTAAAATACTACCATTTGAAATACCCTAGGGTGTCTAGTTTTCAAAAATATATGGTTTTGTGGGGTAGAATACACTTTTTGGCTTCAAAAATGTCCCAAATGGGACATGGGCGCAGGTTTTCTGCACGTCAGAATTCCAAGTTGGAAAACCAAAAAGTGCACCTCTCAAATGTGGCCTTTTAACCCCCAAATAACCTAACCAACCTATACATGGGTGGTATCCCTGTACTCAGGAGATGTTGCTGAACACATATTGAGGTGTTGTTTGGCACTGACATATAACAGGATCTGTGAATTCATGCCCAAAGTACTATGTATGTGAAAAAAAATTACTATCCATAACATTGACATAGGCTGGCAGTATAATTAGTGCATGGAAAGTGTTAAAATACTACCATTTGAAATACCCTAGGGTGTCTAGTTTTCAAAAATATATGGTTTTGTGGGATAGAATACACTTTTTGGCTTCAAAAATGTCCCAAATGGGACATGGGCGCAGGTTTTCTGCACGTCAGAATTCCAAGTTGGAAAACCAAAAAGCGCACCTCTCAAATGTGGCCTTTTAACCCCCAAATAACCTAACCAACCTATACATGGGGGGTATCCCTGTACTCAGGAGATGTTGCTGAACACATATTGAGGTGTTGTTTGGCACTGACCTATAACAGGATCTGTGAATTCATGCCCAAAGTACAATGTATGTGAAAAAAAATTACTACCCATAACATTGACATAGGCTGGTAGTATAATTAGTGCATGGAAAGTGTTAAAATACTACCATTTGAAATACCCTAGGGTGTCTAGTTTAAAAAAATATATGGTTTTGTGGGGTAGAATACACTTTCTGGCTTCAAAAATGTCCCAAATGGGACATGGGCACAAGTTTTCTGCATGTCAGAATTCCAAGTTGGAAAACCAAAATGCGCACCCCCTAAATGTGGCCTTTTAGCCCCAAAACAAACCAACAAACCTATGCATGGGTGGTATCCCTGTACTCAGGAGATGTTGCTGAACACATATTGAGGTGTTATTTGGAAATACCCCTTCACATTTTAAGGTAATGTTTGACTAAATTGCAATATATGTGAAAAATTTAAAAAAAAGATTTTTTTCTGCAAAATTTGGCATAGATTGGTGGTAAAATGGCTACATGAAATGTGTCAAAATACCCCAAGTTAAATGCCCTGAGTTGTCTAGTTTTCAAAAATATGTACATGTTGGGGGTCATTCATGGATTTAGTACAGAAATCAGTGTTACAATGTCACTATCGCTAATTTTGAAAGAAAGGATTTTAAAATAGCTTTGCACCACTTATAGTTCTGGCCCTGTAACATGAATAAAAAAGCACAAAAACATAAAAACATGGGCTATTTCTGAACTCAGGACATATATTAGAAACTTTTTAGCAGTGTTTTTTTGTTGTCTCTTGTACATGAGTATACGATTTTTCAAATAAAAGTCATAAAAAAATAATTTTTCCAATTTTTTTGCCATATTTTATTATTTTTTTTACATCAAATTATATGCTATTATCAAAAAAATGGTATCAAAAGAAAGCCCTTCTTATAACGATAAAAACAATATATAGTTTGTGCAGGTACACTAAATGAGACAGAAATAAATTACAGCAAAACACAAACACCTCAGAAATGTTAAAACAGCCCATGTCACCAAGCGTCGGACAAGCCAAAAAAGTCATGTCACTAAGGGGTTAATACAGGCCAATGTGTAGTCTCTTTGTGCATGTTCTACGGGATGATAAATAGCAGAACGTGTTTCAATCTCTTTCCTACATGCAACCGTTTTTCCTTTCATATAAGTAGGTATGTAGTCCATCTGTGTATTTTTTGAGGGCGTGTAAATATCAAACGTATATTCTTTCGCTACGGTAGCTGACTCTTCCATAAAATGGGGAGATTTACATCCTGTCTCTGTATTTTCTATTGCTCTATAAAGATTGTTTTCTACGGCAGATTCCTCAGTCATCTCAGTTGATGGTAATCTTGTTTGTGCACACTCTGGAGATATTGTGGTTATACATGTAAAAAAAAAAAAAAAAAAAAATTGTATTATTATCTCAACAACACTCACTAATAACATTATATGAAGAAATATAACTAATAGTATTATTATCTCAACAACACTCACTAATAACATTATATGAAGAAATATAACTAATAGTATTATTATCTCAGCAACACTCACTAATAACATTATATGAAGAAATATAACTAATAGTATTATTATCTCAGCAACACTCACTAATAACATTATATGAAGAAATATAACTAATAGTATTATTATCTCAACAACACTCACCAATAACATTATATGAAGAAATATAACTAATAGTATTATTATCTCAACAACACTCACCAATAACATTATATGAAGAAATATAACTAATAGTATTATTATCTCAACAACACTCACTAATAACATTATATGAAGAAATATAACTAATAGTATTATTATCTCAACAACACTCACCAATAACATTATATGAAGAAATATAACTAATAGTATTATTATCTCAACAACACTCACTAATAACATTATATGAAGAAATATAACTAATAGTATTATTATCTCAACAACACTCACCAATAACATTATATGAAGAAATATAACTAATAGTATTATTATCTCAACAACACTCACTAATAACATTATATGAAGAAATATAACTAATAGTATTATTATCTCAACAACACTCACCAATAACATTATATGAAGAAATATAACTAATAGTATTATTATCTCAACAACACTCACCAATAACATTATATGAAGAAATATAACTAATAGTATTATTATCTCAACAACACTCACTAATAACATTATATGAAGAAATATAACTAATAGTATTATTATCTCAGCAACACTCACCAATAACATTATATGAAGCAATATACCTAATAGTATTATTATCTCAACAACACTCAACAATAACATTATATGAAGAAATATAACTAATAGTATTATTATCTCAGCAACACTCACTAATAACATTATATGAAGAAATATAACTAATAGTATTATTATCTCAACAACACTCACCAATAACATCATATGAAGCAAAGAGGGTGCATCAGTGTATTTTAATTTCATTCTTTCATTGAAGCATTTCTATGTAAAACATCAACACTTCATGCTAAATTTCAATTAAGCATAAGTTGATTTTATTGCCTACAGTTGTCCTTTAAGCAGTACCTAAGCACAAGTATCTTAATCCTTCGAACAATTTTATAAGATAGAGAATATATGCTGTATAGCCTACATATGCTTAGACACTCTTAGTTGAATTTGTATATCAAAATGGTATATTCCTGTGTGTTTCATCATCCAAAACTATCCTGTCTGCTAAAATGACACATAGCATATCTAGGTGAAGTGCCCCTGGCCTCAATCAGAGAATGTCCTGTCATCAAAAAATGAACCGAATTATTCCCATTCTAAAGCCATCTTGTTTAGATGTAAAGTTCAGACAAGCAGATAAATCTAAATGGTGACATTTCCAATACTCTGCAGTATTACCAGTTGAAGAAGCTTAGGTAAACTTGTTCTATAATGATTAAATATATTAATATTCATCTACTATATTCAATGTCAAATAAACTCAAAAGGTAAATAAAAAGATTGAAACACAGAAATTATGATTGACTGAAAAAGTCAAATCATAATGCTTTTGTTTCCATAGAAGATCTATAGTTCATCTGATGCAGTCACTAAATGTTGGCTCATTATATCATTAACAACTAAACTAAATGTTATAATATATATATATTCTGAAATACCAATATATGGTGTATATCCTGCAACCAATGGAGCCCCATGAAATACAGATGACAAGACTGAAAGCGTAGCCACCAGAATCATTTCTAGTAAGGTGGACAAAACTGGACGTTAGTGGTATCAATTAGCATTTCCCCTTTTAGCTACAAGCATATTTTATTTTCCATTAGGCTGGGGTCTATTCTGTATGAACACCAAACTGTCATAAATACCAGAACAAGGATACATTAAGGAGTGCAACAGAGCTTAACCAAATAAGCTGACCAAAGGGTCAAAATCCTACGAAGACTAATGTATAAAGCTTTGAAAAGTGAAGTCAACTCAGATAATCACCAATCAACATATTTTTTATCTAAGGAGCATTAAATATCAATGCATGGCTCATGTATGTGCAAGTAGAAAAGAGCTGGACCATGTCACATGCACTGATACTAGTTTACTCATACAGCAGGATGCAAGGCCAAGAATCCCTAGCAACCAGTTCTTCCACCCTACCCAGTGAATAAATCACCTTCTGAGAAGAGTATGATACCTAAACGCATATCCCCAGTGGAACATATTAAACACAATAACACACTGAAATACCATGACATCACAAAGGCTGCAAATACCTATACTTTTAACTTGTACAGCAAATCTGTTAGGTAAACAACTTTTAAGTATGCTTCTAATCACATACTGGCTCTCTAAAAATAAATAAATAGTTTTTTGTCAAATTCTATGTATGACTACTTCACTATTTAATCAAATGTAGTTACAAATAGAGTTTTCAAGGTAGGTAGCTTAAACTAAACATAAAAAGTGATTCTCACTTTTCAAATACCACATATAGTTCCAATGTACTTAAAAGAATTGTCACATTGTCTATGGGTAACAATGTAACAGTATAGAGAACAGTATATAAGACACTGGCAACTAAGTATAGATATTCTCTATCTTTCAGCATGTCATACAAACCAGAAAATAATCTGGCTCTATGCCTCTGTAATAAATATAATAATCTAAAATTACCATTTTCCAAGTGAACATTTATAAAACAAAAATGTATTATGTTACTCTACCTTCAAGATTTATTGTAAAATTTTATCGCTTTATTGTCTGCACAATCTGAAATGCAAGCACATTATTGCTGTAAAATAGATGATACTGTATGTCTTATTAAATGTTATGAAGGTAAGGGCTGTTGCCCAGGCACTTTCTGTATTTTACAACTTTGTTGACATTAACTCCAGCTGTATATCTGTTCTTTCAGAAATGTCTTGTCAGTTATTTAATTCATAGGGCTTTTTTCCAAACTGTTCTAACTTTGTGAGTTTGGTAAGAAGTACATTGACTTTGATGTTGTTTCTTCAACTTGTATAGTCATTCTACCTGGTATGTTATGTTCTGTTAAATATATTTTACTGTAATTAATGTCAGTTATATTTTTGAATGGTTTTGTTTTGTGAACAGTATTATTTTTTTAGATTTACATAAAAAAAATAAACATTCATGGAATGGACATAACCTTGACAGTATCATGTAATGTATAGAACAGATATGATGCATCACTTTTTTCTCAACAGTTTGAGTGTCTTAAAAACCATACATAAAGTGTAATATTGTTAAAGCTGTCAGCTGACAGCAGCAGTTCTGAATGTCTCCACAAGCCCTCCTTACATGAAAGCACACAACGCTGGCCAAAACACAGATCCCTATATTCCAAGGACTTGAAAAACTGAGTTCAACAACAGAAGTTGGTTAAATCCACAAGCAGAGGGAGCATGAAAATTGATGTGAAATTATTTTAAATACAAAACTATAGGAATATAGACTTATTTCCAATGTAAGAGATGAGGAAAACTTTAATTTATTTGAAAGCAAAAATAAATACATTTAACTTGTATTGGAAACATATACAACATACAGAAAATAAGTTAGGTGGACCTGCCCCTCTAATTCTCCTTGAAAAACTATTTTATGTGTATACATGAAATTGTAAAAGTATACATAAAGATGCAGTTGTTGCAATGTCTAAATACACATGGCACTAGGTGGTGGGCATATAAAAAGTGGGAAGACAATTTGCGAAAATAGCTTTCTGCTCCACAGAAATCATATACAATAAATTATGGTCAGTACTATCTAACACACATTATATTTTGATTTACCAGGGCAAAAGTATGTTTGAACAAGGAGCTAATTGGATTAGTATAAAAAGACAGTTGACTAATCCAGATGAACAGTTTGTATGAGTAGTCATCAGATAGCATGCTGCAAAGATAATGAAATGTATGTGATTAATAACCCCAGTTATCAGTTACATTGTTAGAATCAAGAAAATAAATTGAAACAATGCTCGCTATTTCTCTTCTGCAGTAACAAGTTAGTAACATTAAGCTGTGAAGGTTATTTGTTTCATATGTTCAATTATCTACTCTCTTTTGGAAACTTAAATCCATCTTCATATGTAAAAAAAAAAGCCTGGGATTTCAGGTATATTTTAGAAAATCACAGAATAAATGGCTTAATGATTACATTATTTGACATTTAAATTATGCTATTTGCATTCTTAATTTTTGACGGACATTTCATTATGTCAGTATTTATTAATTTATGTACTAATTTCTCCATAAATGTGAAACATGGCCGCATTTGGTACCTCAACCCACTTCAAGAGAGCAACAATATAAAAGGCAATTTGTCACCTAAACATTGTGTGAAAGAATGCAAGGAATTGTGGTTGATGGAATCTACATATCTCCCCAAATTCTATAAGGTTCCAACTCCTTTTAATGCAGAATATTACCTCAATGGAAATGTGTTATAGTAAAGTGGTTATTGCACTTTATAAAATGGTATGTTTGGGCCCTGGGGTGGATCACTTGGAATAGGGTGGACCAATTCTTCACTCCACATTTTGGAGGTTGCTGGGAGACTTCAGGTGAGTGCAGTTCAAATGTTCCAGCGCTTTAACCTGCAAAAGATAACACTGCTGTGCTGTTACGTATGGCCCTGCCAAGTAGGTGACCAGATAATTTTGCTCTCTGCTGAGGGAAACTGAAAAAAGTTACAGAGGCCTACTAAATTTGTTTGCAGGTGGTATGGGAAATGGAAAGGCCACCCAACACTAGTCAGTACATAATATGTATTGTATAGTTATAGTGCTCAGTAGAGCAAGTTTTTGTTTTGTTTTATTTTGTTGCTATCGACTGTTGTACCTTTTCAAATATTGAGCAATAAAAAGGCCAAGGCATTCAGTGTGTGGAGTGTCTCTGAATCCTGAAAGACCAAGTATGAAACCCTGATCTCAAGACATGGTACAATTTAAATAAGTGATTTTGTCACCTTTGTTATGCTGGTAATGCAGAGGACAAAAAAATACTGAAAAATGAATTGTATATTCTGAAATGCATAATTTCACAGAAACGTGTGCCTGTGCTGTGTCCTGTTTATGACATCAACCATGGCTTGATATGCAAATGAACAACTTATAATAAGAAGCATGTAATTTGTATATCAAGCTACATAGTGATACCATAAACAGGAGACCTCAAAACGGAGACCATTCCCGATTTGCGCGTCCTTTTTTGTGTATCAACCTTCACAATATGAATGATGTTTAAAGGAGTCCAAATGGGAGTTAATTTCACAACATAAATCTTTAGAAATAATATTTACCTTCTGTAACGGATCACCTGGCACCCCGACTGGGTACCTCCGTTGAAGGATGCTCCTAGCGCTTCCTGAGGACTCCAAGCACTCTGGCAGACACCACAATCACTGACCCGGAGAAACAAATAAATTCTCCCAAGCATATGAATGCTGTAGACAGTTGAATAGGAACCATACGAATAGGTTTACTCTCCTAGCAGTCAAACTGGAACAGCATACAATAAATCCTTCCCCCAATAATGAGACGACACTTCACTTTGAGGGTTAAAACAGGAACTCTTTAATGATACAGAAACACAGAATATATACAGTTGAACATCTTGACAAACCAGATTAGACAAAGGAACTATAACAGGATTATAATTTAACCTAAGGACATACAAAGGGAAATCCTGCCTCACACCTTTCAGGATACAAAGGTGCCCAGCTCAGATACACACAGGAAACTAAATGACTTACATAAGACAATGGGAGAGGTGACAAAACCAGGGATTAAAGATAGGATCCAATCTTAACTTGGGGAAAACACAGTGAATAGGACAAAGACTTGGATCCTAGTAATTACAGTACATTCCTCTGCTTGGGAGATAATTGAGTTAACCTTTGTATCAGCTCAATTATCTCCAAGCTAAAATATACAGGTTCTATACAATATTAATAACTTTCATAACTCCAAAACCATACATCACATTCACATAAAATTACATATTCACAATCAATCCATTCAGGGGAACAACATATTCAAAAATGGCACAAATCAGACAAGGGGTTCAAAAGTTAGTAAAAAGTCCTTTGTGACTAAATGAAGCATGGCTTTCTGGCCCAAACCAGTTTCAGAGTCTTCTATCCTGGAGATAAGTAATTCAATTATCTCCCAGGACAGACACAAGACTCCATTAAGCACATGGTTGCAAAAAGACACAAAACACTTTAAAATACATAAAGTCACATTTTACACATAACACACAGACATTTCACATATCCCCAGATAGCTCAGGTCTGAGCGCACATTATTAAGTGAATGGCGCTCGGACCACACAAATACAGTTTAATCGCCATGGAGCCAAAGTCTTTACAGTCAGTTTCATACGAATGGGCTCCATGGGATTCCTATCTGGGGTAAAACACATTCACATAAAGTCTGGTCCATAGTCCAAAGGCAAGAGGCGGGCAAGCAGCCCCCTCCAAGGACACGTGGCGAGGCCGGTTTCGCCACACCTTCCATAATAAGTGGGCCAGGAAACTAAAAACAAATATTTCAATAGATTAAAACTCATAAACCTACTGCATTTTAATTATTTCTAAAAACATTTTTCATTGGTAAATTGCACTTTTAACTAGTTTGAGAAAAATGCTAAGTGGGTAAGACATTGATTTAAGGATGTCAAACATATCTATAATAAAAGGAACATGCTCCGAGAGAGGAAATATTGTTAGTAGTAGAATACGTAAGGAATCTTTAAATAGATCAGCAAAATATATTTTTATAAATTATGACATAACAAGTGAAAAAAGGGAGGTAACATAAAGTAGGGCTGTTTTGTAGATTACACAATCATTTGCTATTGGGTTGACATTGCAGAATAAGGCAACACAGTAAACAATAATTTAAGTACATCAATTGAATAGACAAGAGCATAACAAAAGCAATTTAATTCTTTGAAGCTCAGAAATTATGAATGAAGGTGACCCATCATTGACATAAAAAAAATCCAAGATTAATGGCCCACCATCACATGGCTGGTGAGGTTCATTATGCCTAAGCTAAGCCATATATAACCAAACCTTCTCATTTCTATTATGTTTATGCACTGGTTGCCAATTTGATAAAGTTGAGAAATGCAGTCTTTTTTCTCTCTTTGCATATATCAATTAGACTAATAGTTGCAGCATGTCCACACTAGTTTACAAAACATTATATTTATATATATATGTGTGTGTGTGTACATATTGCAATATATATGTGTATGTATATTATTGTATTTTAATGCATATATTACAAAATATGCATTATATCACAAAAATATATTAGATGAATACATTGCAGTCTTTGGTTGATGTCCTTTAGTTATTTTCTGAACTTGTTTGTTATGTCCTGCATTTTCATTTTTATTTGCATAATAAGATGATCTAAACTGTTTTTAAGGTAGATTGGTGTTATTATTTTTGGTTCCCCTTGTTTTTATATCTGCTGAGTCCCCATCGTCTTGATCTTCAATTGATTTATTTTTGTCTGAGATGGTATTACTGACAAGCGACTCATTCATGATTTTTTTCAGCCTGAACAGGAAAGACGTTTGACAGTCTCTTTTCCTTTTGAACTTTTCTGTCCTTTTTCTCTCTTTCCTTCTCTTTAGTTGGATGTTTTTGATTCATAGCTCTTCTACTTGCCATTTCCCTTCCTTTCCATTCCTCCTCTCTCTTTTCATTTTTTTTCTTTTTCTTGATGTATTGTACCCCTCTCTTTTTTTTACTTTATATATTTTTTCGATGTTATGTTGTACTTCTTTTCCCTTTTTCTTTTTCCTTCCCCTTTGGTACTCCTTTTCTTTATGAGGTAGATTAGTCTCAATGGATCTCTCTCTTCCCCTTCCTTCTGACTCACTTTAGAGCTTTATTTGGGTTAATCAGTCACTCAGTCCTTTCTGCTCTCAGTTCCCTTTAAACATTGTTTTTCTGAGGGGAGTATTATTTTCCAGAGAGGGTAGTATACATAGGGTATGTACCAAGGTATAATTTTTCCTAAGATTGTATTTGCAGTGCACTTCTAAGCAGTTATTTTGTGTGGAATATATTATAGGTATGAAGCAGGTGTGCTCATAGTGCCCGTTTCAGACCAGTGTTCAAGTCTTTAGAGCTTTGTAGTGTTCTAATCTTTTCATTTACTGTACACTTTTAGCTGTTGTCTGAGGAATGGATTAAGATTAAAGGAAGGTGTGCTCTTTGTATATTATCTAAACGTTTTGTAATGCTCTATTTCTGTACTCACTTTGCTTCCCTCGGAGACTTTCTGCTACTTAGTCCGTGTTGTTCCCGACATTTAGTCTCCTTGCTCTTTACATTACTATATTCCACTTTTCTCCACTGTTTATCAGCTTGTAGTGAGTAGAGCCAGATATCTCCAGCTTGGTTTCCGGTGTAGACACGGGACTCAGCAAGGGGGTTCTGGTTTCCATCCTTTTTGTGATTTGAGGCTCAGATTTTCTTTTCTGAGGGTTCACTGGTACTCTGGTAGTCTGTGTCTAGGATCGCATCACTGGTTCAGACTCTCAGTAGCACCGGCGTTCACACACGCAGTGTAACAACGTCTCCCATTCAACGGCACTGGAGAATTTTCCCGACTTGGCTACCTTGCCTAAAATTTGAAATCCCTATATCAGTTGTTTGCAATTCTGCCTTTATTGAGTAGACCCTCTAGGGTTCTCAAGTGTTCAAACAACAATATTGAATTGTTTCTCTAATACATTCAATACCCTACTTTTTTACCTGTCTAAGATAAAAATTTCAGCTTAAATTGGTGTACCCTATCATTAATTTAAATTCTATGTTTGTTCAGCTATTTTTGAGAGACATGTATAATTTTTTCATGCTGCCATGTTGAATGAATAATTCAAAATTGTTCACAGTGAAAACAATTATTTTATCAATATAATTCTTGTGGGTTCATTCTTTGATTAATTAACTTATTTTGCATGGGCGCACATGGATTCTACATTCTGCAGGGGAGTGTCAGGGTTCTACACTGACCTTCTGACTCATGCATTTAAAACTCATCATTTATGTGCTTAAATACCTACTACCTCTTCTAGAGGCCTCCCTACCTTACTTTGCTTGTATTTCTTCCCCTCTGTTTGGTATGAGGTGTGCTCCTTACCGTTTGCAACACACCCAGGTTAAATAGCTGCAGCTGATTGCAAACAGTTCTTTTGCATTGAAGTTGGATGCCTGACTTGAGAGAGCTGCTGCTTCTGTTCCTAATCCTTTGCATAAAGCTCATTTGAATTATGACCCTGCCCAGGAACTGGGCATCTGAACCTTGGCGGCTCAACCAGCCCAGTGGATGATTTTCAGCAATTCCTGAGACCCTCTGGCTACATCAAGATTTCTTCAGCTAAGTTGCTCCCTTAAAGTCACTCCTGTTCAGTCCTCATCCTCTCTAGGGTGTTTCTCCTGTTTAGTTATCCTTCTCAGTCCTCACCCTCTACAGGGTGTTCCTCCTTAGTCACCCTCTCCAGGACGTTCCTCCTTAGTCACCCTCTCCAGGATGTTCCTCCCTACTCACCCTCTTCAGGCCTCACCCCTTGTATATCTCTCTCTACCCCTACCTCTGCTTTGTCTACAGTATGTTCTATAACTCTTTGTTTATACTTCAGTACCTACTCAAACCCTTTTCCTATTCTGCAGTTCTTTGCTGAAGTTCCCTTTTGTCTCTCCTTCAGTTCTTATACCATTCCCTATCTCTTTGTTTCTATTTTCTGTTCTCAACCTGCACAATAAATAACATGCAACCAGACACCTCCACTATCCCTGCACTGAACCTCTTAGTTGACCTGGTAAAGGCCCTGACAGGGAGCTTGTAAAAGTTTATGATTCAAGAAAAAAACTGTCTGACCTGGTAATCCTTGCAGTACAGATGTGCAGATGTATGTATTATCTGTATAGTCTTCTGTGCAATATATGTGTGTATATATATTGCAAATATGTTTATGATATTTGGGATGCTGTTTTTTTTCTCCTTGAAGGCTCCAATCAAATACTGAGAACTGAGGGAGTGCACAGGGCCGATCCTATGGTCACGGGCACCTGGGTGCAGGATTTTTTTGGCGCCCCCAGGTGGGCGTGGCTATATGATAAATCCCTCCCCTTTACACATGTATGTTCCAGGCATACCAATTTTTCATTATTGGGGTGGGGGGATTCTTGTGGAGAGCACAAACTTTATTTTTAGATGGAGGACCAACACAAGCTTTTTTTTTTAAATAAAGATATTTATTTGGCCGTAAAACAGTGTAGTGGTTTTATTTGTCTATGATGCTCAGCCAGCAACATGGGAGACTTTTTGCTGGCTAGCAGTTTTAACTACAGTTCCCATGATTTCCAACCAGCCAAAGTCTCCCATTAGTCTGGCTGAGCATCATTGGAAAAGAAGTACACAAGTCCCCTCATACCCTCATGTATCTCTCTCTCCACGCATACCCTAATGTATATCTCGCTCTCCACTCATACCCTCATGTATATCTCTCTCCACTCATACCCTCATGTATAACTCTCTCCACTCATACCCTCATGTATCTCTCTCTCTCCACTCATACCCTCATGTATAACTCTCTCCACTCATACCCTCATGTATCTCACTTTCTCACCACTTATACCCTCATGTATCTCTCTCTCTCCACTCATACCCTCATATATAACTCTCTCTCTACTCATACCCTCATATAACTCTCTCTCTACTCATACCCTCATATATAACTCTCTCTCTCTCAACTCATACCCTCATGTATAACTCTCTCTCAACTCATACCCTCATGTATATCTCTCCCTTCATACCCCATATATTTTTCCATGTCTATCTTTCTGTTCCTCATGCTCCCCATGGTGGTCTTTTTTTCTGCATGTTTGTCTCTCCTTCTATACACCCATGTCTGCTGTCTCTTTCTCTTCATAACTCACATGTATGTCTCTCCCTCCTCATAATCCCGTGCATTTGCCTATTAATATGCCACAGACAGTTTGCCCATTTATATGCCACTGCCAGTTTGCCCATTAATATGCCACAGATAGTTTTCCCATTAATATGCCACAGATAGCTTGCCCATTAACATACCACAGTTAGTTTGTCCAATAATATAGCACAGATAGTTTGCCCATTAATATGCCAGTGTCAGTTTGGCCACTAATATGCCAGTGTCAGTTTGTCCATTAATATGCCACCACCAGTTTTCCCAAGAAAAGCATTACCCCCTCCCCCCATTCCCCAGTACTCACCTTGCTGCTGCTCTTTCGTGTCTCCTCCGCACAGTCTTCCCTCTATGCACACTCAGTGCAGGAGGCGGGAAATAGCCGCCGACAGGATGGGGACTGTCAAGTGGGCAGCGGTGGCCCCTTAAAGTTGCCCTGCCTACATACACAGCCACACTTACGCACAGGGTCATGCATACATACACACAGTCACACTTACACAGACACACTTAGTCAAGGCCGCCACTAGAAATTTCATCCCCACTCGCCCCACCTACTCTCACAAGCATGTTATCCCAGTCTAGTGTAATATGGAGGGTGGTTGGGAGCAGTTGGTCAATATGCCAGTAATATTTTGCCCCTCAATATGCCAGTATTTTACCATTTACTGTGCCAATATTTTGCCCCTTAATATGCCATTATTTTGCCATTTAATGTGCCAGTATTTTGCCCCTTAATATGCCATTCTTTTGCCATTTAATGTGCCAGTATTTTGCCCCACAATATGCCATTCTTTTGCCATTTAATATGCCATTCTTTTGCCACTCAATAAGCCAGTATTTTTCAATTTAATATGCCAATATTTTGCCCTTCAATATGCCATTTAAAATGCCAGCGTTATGCTTGTTATTTGCACCCTTCCCCAGTACTTACCTCCTTGCTGCTCTGCTCTGTTTAGCAGGTCCCCGGCTGGAGGGGAGCGCTTAACGCTTCCCACACAGCCGCGGACCTGCTAAACACAGGGGATTTTTTTTTTCTGTTGTGACCTGGACCCCTGATGGTGGACTTGCACTTAGTCACCATTACACACAGACACCCTTATACACACACAGAGCAATACACACAGTCACACTTATGTACACACACTTACACAGACAGTAACACACATTGACTCACAAAGAGAAAAACACATTCACACACACACAGTGAAACACACATTCACACACACACACACAGTGAAACGCACATTCACACACCCACACACACACACACACACACACAGTGAAACGCACATTCACACACACACACACACACACACACAGTGAAACACACATTCACACACACACACACACACACAGTGAAACACACATTCACACACACACACACACTTACATACATTCACACACACACACACACATTCACACACACACTGAAACACACACACATTCACACACACACTGAAACACACACACATACATACACACACACAGTGAAACACACATTCACACACACACTGAAACACACACACACATACATTCACACACACACACATACATTCACACACACAGTGAAACACACATTCACACACACACACAGTGAAACACACATTCACACACACACACTTACATACATTCACACACACACACACACACACACACACACACACACAGTGAAACACACATTCACACACACACTGAAACACACATTCACACACACACACTTACATACATTCACACACACACACACACACAGTGAAACACACATTCACACACACACTGAAACACACATTCACACACACACTGAAACACACACACATACATTCACACATTTAGTGAAACACACATTCACACTGAAACACACACACTTACATACATTCACACACACAAATTGAAACACACACTTACACATTGAAACACACACACTTCTTTTCTTAAAAAAAAAAAAAAAAAGCACGTCTTACTATTGGTCCCCCTCCTTGGAGGGAGGAGGACATTTCCGGACGGTGTCTGCAGAGGAGGCAGAACACCGTCATTCAGATCTTCTGCCGGATGTCACCAGAGACATCCGGCAATCAGACAGCGCGACGGGGCGGAGCTTGCACCCGTCGCGCTGTAATGAGATTAGGAGGTGCGGTGACCGCAGGCGCTCACCTGCGGGCCGCACCTCCAGAATGAGGGAGAAAGGTGCTCATCGGAGCGCCTTTACTCCCGGTGCGCCTGGGCGCGGTGCACCCCGTGCACCAGGATCGGCCCTGGGAGTGCATATGTAGAAGCTGCAAATGTGATATTTGTGAGTAATTTAAATATATTTAATAAGAATACGTTTTTATAATTATTTTACTGCAATATGAACAAAAAAGGGTAGGTGGTGTTTAGTGTTGCGCGAACCCGAACCGCACTGTTCGGGTTCGTACCGAACATTAC
Organism: Pelodytes ibericus; assembly: GCA_036172795.1. Lineage (NCBI taxonomy): Eukaryota > Metazoa > Chordata > Amphibia > Anura > Pelodytidae > Pelodytes > Pelodytes ibericus. Next base: position 115,576,772 of record CM069858.1, read on the forward strand.
GGTTTTTGGACCCCGGACCCGAACACGGACATTTCACTGTATGTTCGTGTTGGAGTTCGGGGTTCGGCGATTTAATGGCGCGTTTAGAAAGGCTGTAGGGCAGCCAATCAGAAAGCCCATAGCATTACATACATATACATTACAGAATAGCAATTGCATTACATGTATTACATAAACCGAAAGTCTATAAACCGAAAGAGATTCGGTTTATAGAAAGCCAATAGCATTACATGTATTCCATAAACCGAAAGTCTATAAACCGAATGTCTTTCAATTGACCTATTCGTACGAATGGGGAAACTCTTACCCACATTTTACTTCATTTTGCAGCCTTCTAGCCCATTCCAGGACTTTTTTAGAGGCATTTTAGTGGCCAAAAGTTCGTGTCCCCATTGACTTCAATGGGGTTCGGGGTCAAGGTCGGGGTCAAGTTCGAGCACAGACCCGGACATTTTTTCGAAGTTCGGCCGAACCTGCCGAACCGGAACATCCAGGTGTCCGCTCAACTCTAGTGGTGTTCAATTTGTAGTGGCCCTTTAAGAGCAGTTGTGTGAAAAAGTCTACAAAGTAAAAGTATCTAATATTTAAAAATAAAAACATTTGGATTATAAAAATGTTATTCAAATGTGGCCATGGAGGCACACATTAACTGTATCAACAAATTATTCCATAAACCAGAAATGTTAAGTGCATTTTAAGTTCAATTTCAAATATCTGAAATTCTTTCACCATGTCTAATACTTAACGTACTGGATATCAAAGTCATGCAGCATGATCGCCTGTCTGAGGCGCTTCATTTTGTAGACAAAAATGACTTGAAAATGGTTATCAAATCACTGGACATACTGCATCTGTACTGCTACAACTACCTGCATGTGTATCTTTATTTAAAAAAAGTGTTTCTTGCATTTGAGTATATTTTAAGCTTGTGCCATCTCTGGCAAATGGATATTTGACTGGCTATCTACAGAACCGAGGAAACACAGATAGTCAGGTAACTTTAGCACACACAGGTTGCAATTATTGTCAATATTTTCACTACTAGTTCGATATAATGAACTGTCATTTCACCTCTAGTTTATTAAAAATAATATGTGATGATGGTTTGTTGTTTGTTCAGTCAATATATTTATACAATCAATATTTTATACATAATTTGTGTTAGCATACGTTTTAATAGGTTTTATGTCAAACTTATGACATGCAGTTGCTTTATTTTTGTTATTTTCTATTTCACAAAAAAATGTTGAAATGTGCTCTTAAGTCATTTGATATGACAAGTAGCCTGAGGTTTCTTCAACGTGATGTTATTTTGAGTATTTCACTATCTAGAAGGTTTTTTGCCCCAGGACTTATGTGACCTAAAGTAGTTTAGTTTGCATTTGTTTGAATAGTCGTAGATTTCACACTTGTCATTCCTGTAGTTTGTTTATATTCTATGTTGTTCTTTCCTCACTGACTTATGATCCATTTTTTTTATACAGTACTTTTTTTTTTTTTAAATACATTTTTGTATTTCAAAATCTGGATGTTTTACTAAAACATTTATAAGCCAATATCAAGCAAGGTGATATTTTTATTTCTTTTGAATATGGTTTAAATATACTATACAGAAAAAGGGGGTCTTCCTGTCATATACATAACAAGTATTAAGTTTATTAAAAAGTCTTAATTTAAAATATAAATAACTATGCTAAAAAGTTCTATAAGGTCTAGTTGTGGTTATTTTTGTAATGATATATTTTTGTGGAAAGGAGCTAATATGTCTATATTTATTGATACTTATAATATATATAATATGCCATAATAAATGAAATCATAAGCCAGTAAATAAAGAAAAACATATAATATAAACAAAGCCATTTAACTTCCCCTCATTTGGGTTGATAATGGTGTGTGTAGCTGTGCACAATCTCAACCAGCTGTTGCTAAGACAAGCAACCTGTTGTTAAGGCAAATACGTTTTTGTCTACTAAGCCTAGTACTAACCCTCGACCTCTAATACTAACCCTAATACTTACCCTAACACCCTAATACTAACAATAAATGAGCCCTAAAACTAACCTGTACCCCAAATACTAACCTACCTCGACAGAGCACTTGACAGCGCTTGATAGGCGTTTGAACTCCCGCAATGACGTAGCTGCAAAGAACTGTCCCAGAGAAAGGAACTTTCATCTTAAACATAGAAGAGGTTTCTTTACAGTTACGATGGTTTCAATCAATATATACAAAAATAGCTGGATGTTTTTCTAGTTATGAAATGTATGTCACAAGTAAATAAGATATTGTTGATCCAGAGTGAATCTGAGGGGTTTTTTTTTGTCTTCTTCTGGATCAAAAAACTTGAGTGTGTGGAATAATTGATCTGAAATATATGTCTTTTTTCAACTTAATTATGTAACTATGACGTCTTTTTATGGAAGTCGATTTTACTAAGAATATGCAGAGTTTATATATAGGTTTATTAAGATATTAAACTTCAAGGTTATATGTTTATAAAAACTGGACACCTTGCCTAGTAGAAATTTTCTTCTAAAGGGACTACCTAATGTCATGGGATGCTTCCGCTATAGTAATACAGACAATAGTAGCAACAATGGCAGTATTAGCAAGACAATTGACAAGTACAAATGATATTCCACTGGAAAGTGTCATTTCTAAATTACTGTACCAATTAAGGATGGAAAGCAGTGCACAAAGACTATTTGGTAATGAGGGGAGGAAAAATAAAAAATGGGTAAACCTCGAAAAAGAAAAAAAAGAAATGAAGTTTACTATAGGAAAGAAAAGGCGGAGAAAAAAAGGAGAATGACGGGGAGGGAAAACAAGACAGGGGTTGGGGGTGTGGGAGGGAGACACACTGCACTGAGGGATATTGTTTTATGTTGTACGTACATGTTCCTTACCATGAATCACCAGTGAAAGGGAACATATGAATGTTTGTGATTGTAATGGAAATTTGAAACCGAGAGTGATATAGTTATTTACTGCATGTTTTGTTGTATGAATGTAAGATTACATAATAAAGATAATTGTGAAAGTTAAAAAAAAGTTATATGTTTAAACAGAAGATACAGAATTCATGTAGGATCCCGAAGGAACCTAGACTACTTCATTATTTGACATAATTGTATATTGCTACAGTATGTACTCATAACTTTTGGACTTTTTAACTTTCACATTTTTATTTGGTATTTTTTACTAGGTGTTTTTTAATTTTGTGTACTTTTTTGCTATTTTGTGTACTTTGTTGTTGTCTGTGTACTTTTTTCGTCTAATAATTTTTGTGCCCTTTTTTTTATCAGGACTACTTTATATTTGAATATATTTTTGCTTGTTACTCTTATAAATATTTTTGATACTAAATGCAACATTTGTACTATTTACAACTGGCTGTGTTACAATTATTGAGTGTTGCACACATCTTTATTATTATTTTGTAATTATTTCTGTGGGATACAGGAAAGTGCAACCACATAACTACTATTTTTTATGTATAGGTTTAGTAACCGTAAAAAAGTCCCCTAAAACAAAAGTAAACAAAAATTGTAAATATTAAATTGCAGAGTCCAGGTTGTTTAATACATTTAGCCAGTTCCACAGGCAATTGCTCAAGTTGCTTAGGAAATATCGGAGATTAAAATTCCAAAAACATCTTGTGACAGTTGCTTTAGGGGCTCATTTGATAGGCCATAGTTTACACAATACACCAAGCAGTGATCACTAAACACGTTGGGTTGGGTGCGAGACTGTTGGATACTTTGTGAGCAAGATGGAAGAATCCAATCCAATAATGTATGATTAGAGCTCTTTTGCATTCAATTGAGTAGGGGAAGAAATAAGCTTTTGCCTTGTCCTTCAGTTTTGTTTGCCTTCAGTCATTCTGGTATCCTGCTGTTCTAGTCTCTATGGTTCCATCTTCAGTTTTTCACAGTGATCACATTAATAAATTCAAAAAATAATTGTTGATCCTGGTCTGCCTAACTGTTGAGGCAACCAGGATCAACTTACCTCATCTCTACCCCCAAATTTGGGGGAGGATGGCGATGGATTGTGATATGTCTCTACACATTTCTCAAAATCCACTGCAATGGCGGAGACAGCCTGTCTCAGCTATTGCAGGCTAAGACAACCCCTTTTCTGGGTGTTTCAGACTTGCCTCCATCAGAGGCCATCTGAAACACTCCTCACCCGATTTACATTTTCACCAATGCATTGCATTGGGAGGCCACATATGTACGGGCATTCGCGTGAAGGGGTTAAGAAGTTAATATTGCGGATGAGATTCTGTTAATTTGTGTGTTATATGGAGTTGTATGGAGTTGACAGAGTTAACAGACTGCTTATTGCTACTTGCAGAATTATCATATGCTGATAATGGTTTAATCTGACCTTACTTTTTCAGGCACGCATTAAGAGCTGATTGCTTGAATAGCATACCGTATTTGCCAACATCGACCATGTTTCCAGGGACACATATTTGTTCCACATGCTGCATAAAGAGCATGCAAAGTGCAGCCCCACATTTTGAAGGATGGATATACGCACAGACACAAACCAATTGATTAATCATGATAGGTCCTATGAGATCTCCACACTGATTAATTAATTGGATTGTGTCTATGTGGATATCCATCCTACATACTGCTGGGCTGCACTTTGCATGCTCTTTCTGCAGCATGTAGAACAAATACATGTCCCTGGAAACATGGCCGATGTTGGGAACTATGGAATTTACTATGTTCAAAGAATAACATGGTCAGGTGAGATTTATATTAGATCTGGGTGGGTTTTGGGTAGGGATGAAGAGGCCTACTCTCTATTAGTTAGCTGTTAATTAATTGTGGGCATGGGATTCTGTTGGTAGTGGATAGATAAGCAGACTTTATACAGAAAGAAACAGAACAAAGATGCTTAGATAATTTTACCTGCAACCAGAACCTGAGCATTGTTAGGCACCTGTGCATTTTTAGGTTTAATTTTTTGTACTGTAATTTACTAAAGTACTATAAAGGCTCTTCTATGAGCTATTAAAACCTTCCTTGTTTTACATCACTGCTTAGACATTGAACTGGTTGCAGAAGCATTTACTTTACTTGCTTAATTTGTTTCATTCTTTTATTACACCTGCTTGGGGAAACTTTAGCCCCCAAACAAGCCGACAAACCAGTGCATAAGTGATATCACCGTACAGTTTGGCAGTGACACATACCACAATCTGTGAATTCATGTCTAAAGTACAATGTATGTGAAACAAAACCACAGAAAAATTACTACCCGGGGGGCAGCAGAGTTAACCTGAGGGGCCATTGACTAGGTTAGGAAAGGGTTAATGGCCTGCGAGTAAGGAAGTGGGATGGTAGTGGTAGGGGGGAGGAGTTATGGTCTATATAAGGGGTAGCAGCCATTTTAAGGATCAATCATTTTGTGATAACGATTAACCTTCCTTGATTTTAGCCTTTTCTTTTGCAGGTCCTGTCTGTGATCTTCGTCTGTCAAAATCGGAAGATGGAGGCTGATCTGGATGGCTTGCTGGAGGGGATTTGTGCTGCTGTGAGGACCAGAGGAGCGGATTGGCTGTGGGAGCAACTTGGGCCCAAATTTCAGATGCCGGTGGCGGGAGACAGAGGATCACGCCCGGTGTGGCAGACAAGGCCTCCGAAACTCCTGAATCCCGAATCGGGTGGGCGGCGGAGGAGGCGAAAACGTAATCCGGCGATGGAAATGCAGGTGGGACGGAAGCGCCCACAGAAGAAGGGACCATGCCAGGCCATGAAGGGGATGGTGCCTGCAGCAGGAGAGGTGGCGGAGGCGGTACCCGGGCCTTCAGGCCTAGCGTGGAGGATTGGTGGAGCTGTAACAGCAGGCTGTGGAGGGCAAGGCGGCGCTGCGGCCTTACAGGAAGTGTATCTGGACCACATGGTGTGCTGGGAGACACAGGATGCTGAGGTAATGGCAGTTTTAGGGCTGGAGATTTGGTTGAGGCAGTCCCCAGTTCACATCCCCCAGGGAGCGTGGGGTGCAGGGATGAAGGTGGAGAGTTAGGCACCCCCCCCATCGTGACAGAGAGATGCTGGAAGGGTGGGGGCCCGGGGACCCGGGCTGAGGCCTAGCCCAGTGCTGCACAGGAGCCCTTCTAGGGGCTTTTCCCCTTTGGAGTCAGTCCCCAGTGAGAGAAGAGTGGTATGCAGAGGATCGCAGGAGTTTGGGTTCTGCCAGCAGGGATAGTGGACCGCACAGTCACAGGCAGTCAGTGGAGAGGGAGCGCAGGTCCAAAGACAGAGGTTCGTCAATGGCCTGATCCAGTGGAGGCAGGTCAGCTTCATATGGAAGAAGTTATGGAGGCAGGTCCGACAGGGACATGTCTAGGGGCATATTGCCTGGTGGGGGTCAAGATGATTAGAGGCACCGCCAGCGTCAGGAAGCTCAGGGCCGGTCGGCCTGGTGTGGCAGGTCTTCCCGGCGGGGACAGAGGGAGGCTTCTAGAAGAAGAGAGGTCAGGGCAACAGGGTAGCCCAAGGGGTCACTGGAGGCAGACGCCTACACCCCCCCAACATTCTCACGGCCCGGCTTTCACCAGGGGCTATGGCACCGCGGATAGGTGTGGTAAGGGCAAAGGTAGCCCAGTTGTGCGAGCAGCGGGCAGGAGTCAGGTGGTTCGTAAACCAGTACCAGGGGGAGCTGCTCACGACCCAGCCCAGGCTGGGGTTAGTTTTTCTTCCAGGAACCCGATGATGTCAACGCCTGTGGTGAGGGATGGAGTCGTGGCTGCTGGAGCTGCAGGAACGGCAGAGGTGGCCAGCACAACTCCGGTATTGATTTTGGATGCTGGGAAGATAGAGACCATGGCCCAGAAGTTGCCGACTGCTGGGGGGCCCACTGGTGAGTCCAGGGAATACACCTCACACACAAATTAAGGGATAGTTTGCGATTGCTGTTAGATTCCTTGGATGATCATGGGTCCACTGCAGGGGTGGGGAAGGTATGGGTCCCAGATGGGGGGGTGACGGATACACCGGGAAACAGTAGGTCAGGGGCGGGAACTCCAGTGGCCGCTACTCCTAATGCATCGCAGGTGGCGGAGGTATCAGGGTCTTTACTGGGCGGTGAGTTAAGTGAGAGTAGTGCGCAGGTAGGCGATATTTCAGAGGTGGCCCGTCTAGGAGGATACATGTCATTTGCGGACCCCTTGGGAACTCATTTGAAAATCGAGGTTAGGGAAAAGATTGTTAAAGGGCAATATGTTGAGCTTTATTCTCTTCTCCCTCTTGAGGAGTTCCTTGACCTGAAGGAGGATGATAAAAGAAATCTAATCTAAGAAAGAGGAGGAGGAGAAAAAGCGTTGGTAAAGGAAGATTCCCAAGACCTTTGGGACTTGGTTGAGTGCGTTCTGTATTTTAGCAGGCATTACAGTAAGGAAGTCCCCGGAGGTCTGCGAAGCTTTGTTTTGCTACCTGGAAGGTATTTGGAAGGCATACCACACCTACGACGGATTGGCGTGGTGGCTGTATGACGAGCAATTTCGGCAGAATTTGGCAGGTACCCCGGGGATGCGCTGGGATCAGATTGATCTCCTACTTTGGCTTAAGTTGATGATGGTGCAGAAATCAGCGCCCTTTCAAGGAGGGGTCGGCGGGGGGACTGCGTCAGCTTCTTCGGCCACTCACAAGCCCGGGTTTTGCTGGCAGTTTAATGAGGGAACTTGTAAGTGGGTAGCTGGGTGCAAATTTAAGCATGAGTGCACTCACTGTGGAGGCTCCCACAGTAATTTGCGCTGCTTTAAAAAGGGTAAGTCCAGTCAGGCAGGGTCTGCCGCAGCTTCAGCGGGAAATGCAGTTCCAATTTGGACAACACCGGTGCGGCTAAGCACGATGTTGCCTTGGCTAAGCCTTTACACTAATGTGCTGGATGCGGCACTGTTATGGGAGCGGTTTTCTCTTCCCCATATTGACAGACAGGGCGGGTGTTGTTACAAGAACTTAGTTTCAGTTGATTCTTATCCGGAAGTGGTTAGGGAAAAGTTGGGGAAGGAGGTAATGTTAGGGCGCATGGCGGGGCCTTTTGAATCCATTCCTTTAGCAGGGCTTAGGATTTCTCCTTTAGGGGTGGTGCCAAAAAAGGACCCTGGGAAGTATCGGCTTATACATCATCTGTCAGGAACTGACCGTGCCTGGACTTGAACTCTGAGTTCCATGTTCCTAGTTCTCTTCTTTACCGCTTCACCAGCCTGTCTTTTACATTTTAGCCTATGTTCTAGTAACAATGAATATACAAAGCCTTGTTATTATCATTAACTCTCCTCACCTGTGTCAAGTGATGTGCTCACTCTCAGCCTATAAAAGCCTCTTCCTGTGAATCTACCTTTGCCAGATTATTGTGGTTCCTGCCTGTAGTATAACAAGCTTTCTATTGATCGTTACTTACCTGTTACCGATTTGGACTGTCTCACTACTCTGCTTTCTCCTACCCACTGTCCTTGGCTTGCCTGACTACGTTTATACTCTTTGTTCCAGCCTCACAGCTCTGCTAAAAGACCAGATTGTCACTCAAAGCTAAGGGGCTCAACCACCTGGGTAACGAGTGGCTACTTCTGGCAGAAGACCTTGCTGATCTGGCTGCTGGACTCCAAACCTGCTAACATCAGTATCATTACAGAGTAATCTGGCCTATCATGGAGACACGCTGGATCAGAATCTGCATTAGCCCAGCAGGTTGCATTTAATGCAAGAACTGTGCAGACCCAGGCACAAACCCTTCAAGTGCTGAAAGATCAGGTAGCTGAACTACAAAATGAAGTTTGTGCCATGCACAATGAATTTACCAGCTTCAGAGCACATGATGTTGCAGCGGCCGCGTCTGCAGTTGCTGCTAATGCTACTGCTGCCCCTGCACAAGATGCCCGTTTGCCTCTTCCAGAAAAGTTTGGAGGTGACCGCCGAAAAATCAGGGGTTTCCTAAATCAATGCCGTTTGCACTTCATGATGTTACCCAACAGATATCCATCTGAAAGAGAGAAGGTGGGATTCATTTTTTCCCTATTAAAAGATGAAGCCCTTGCCTTGGGATCCCCTTTACTGGAACAGGATAGTCCAGTCTTGGGAAATTTAATTTTGATGATCCCAATCGCTGTGCAACAGCAGAAGCTACTCTCTTTAAATTACATCAAGGGAGGTGCTCTGTGGCTGAATATGCTGCTGATTTCAGGCAGTGGATTGCTGATACTACTTGGAACCAATCAGCTCAGAGATTCCATTTTCGCAGGGGGCTTTCCGATGCTATAAAAGATGAACTGGCTCGTGTTGACCTTCCTGATGAATTTGATTCTTTTGTGCAGTTGGCTATACGTATAGACCGGAGACTCTCAGAAAGAAGATTGGAAAGACAGGGCTCTTTTAAATCAAGTGCTAGTCCTGCATTCCATTCAATAATTTCTGCTCAAACACCTCAATTATCTGTGGACTCTGAACCAGAGGCTATGCAGGTTGATCTAATAAGAGGGCCACTGTCCACTGAAGAAAAACAGTGGCGACGCAATCACAATTTATGTCTCTATTGTGGTAGTGCAGGGCATTATGCCATCAATTGCCCTAGCAAGCCTAAAAGAACAATAGCAATGACTGCTGAAGGTGCACAGATCCAACACGAACCCAAGACTTCAGACCAGCTAGATTCTGTCACACAACCCTTATTTTCTCTGGCACAAGGTGAAGAAGGTATGATGACTCGGCATCCTCATCTAGTGGTACCCATCACCTTGCAATACTGGGGTAGAAAAATGTCAACTTCTGTTTTTGATAGACTCCAGAGCAGGAGGCAACTTCATGGACATTACATTTGCTGCAGGAAATGAAATTGAGTCTAAACTTAAACCTTCACCTATATTAATGGAAACAGTGGATGGTTCTCCACTCACATCAGGGCCAGTTACACATGAGACTGTACCCTTAGAACTGGTTCTGGAAGTAAATCACCATGAGACCATCTCTTTTCAACTAGTTTCCTCAACACAGTTTCCAGTGATTTTTGGGTATACCCTGGCTTGCCGTACATAACCCACAGATTGACTGACTGGAAGACTAGAGCCTTGTCATTCCCTTCGGAACACTGTTTTCTTAACTGTCAACCTTCTAATACAACCCCTGCTTTTACAGCAATTAACGAACTTGTTGCTACAGATCTTACCCAGCTTCCTCCACAGTATCATAATTTTGCAGATGTTTGTGACAAAAAGAATGCTGATCAACTTCCACCTCACAGGCCCTATGATTGTCCCATAGAACTGCTACCTGGAGATGCTATCCCATTTGGCCGTATATATTTTCTCTCTGAACATGAATTGAAAGTACTCCGGGAATATCTTCAAGAAAATCTTGCCAAAGGTTTTATTCGACCATCTACTTCCCCAGCAGGTGCTCCTATATTTTTTGTAGAAAAGAAAGATGGCAGTCTACGGCCTTGCATTGATTACAGAGAAATAAATTATATCACTGTAAAAAACCGCTATCCCTTACCTCTTATTCCTGAACTTCTGGAAAGACCACGTTCAGCTAAAATGTTTACGAAACTTGATTTACGAGGGGCCTATAATCTGGTTCGCATAAGATCTGGTGATGAGTGGAAAACTGCTTTCAGAACCAGGTATGGACATTATGAATATCTAGTGATGCCGTTTGGGCTTTGTAATGCCCCTGCAACCTTTTAACATTTAATCAATGATGTATTACGGGACCTTCTGGATCAGTTTGTTGTAGCATACTTGGACGATATACTGATATTTTCTGATAATATTGAAGATCACAGAAAACAGGTCTGCATTGTTCTTGAACGCCTCCTTGCCCACCAACTCTACATTAAACTGGAAAAATGTGAGTTTGAACAAACAGATTCAATTCCTTGGCCATATAATAACTCCAGAAGGTTTAAGTATGGATGCAAGTAAAATGCAAGCTTTATTGGACTGGCCCATCCCCAAAAATGAAAAAGATATTCTGAGATTTGTGGGGTTTGCTAATTTTTATAGGCGTTTCATTAAGAATTTCTCTCGAGTAATTGCACCAATCACTGAACTCACCCATAAAGGGACCACTTTCAAGTGGACAGACAAGGCTGATGCTGCATTTTCAAGGTTAAAGACTCTGTTTACATCTGCCCCAATTCTGGTACACCCTCAGCCAGAACTGCCATTCACTATAGAGGTAGATGCCTCTGATTCTGATGTTGGGGCTATACTTTCTCAACGGACTGGACCTAAGATGATGTTACATCCATGCGCTTTCTACTCCCGCCAGATGTCACCTGCTGAAAGAAACTATGACATAGGGAATAAAGAACTCTTGGCTATAAAATCTGCCTTCACAGAATGGAGACATCTCTTGGAGGGGGCCACCAATCTAATTACTGTGCTCACAGATCACAAAAACTTGGAATGTGTCCGATCAGCTAAGAGACTGTCAGCCAGACAAGCCCGTTGGTCCCTATTTTTCTCCAGGTTTAATTTTCTGATTTTATATAGGCCTGGCTCCAGAAATGGCAAAGCTGATGCCTTGTCCAGGATATCTGATCCTCTCAACATTAAAGAAGAAGTAACTTCCATCTTACCAGAGAGTAGATTTTTAGGTGTTACCATTGCTTCCACCTTAATGTCTCGCATCAAAAAGGGTTATGTGGCAGATACAGTTTTTTGTGACCCACCAACTGACCTTCATATGACTATGCTCAATGGATTTTGGGTTTTTCAACAGCGTCTATTTGTACCAGAATCCATAAGATTGGAAGTCTTACGTTTATTTCATGATTCCAAACCAGCTGGTCATCCAGGAATCCGAAAGACACAAGAACTACTGTCCAGATACTTTTGGTGGCCTAAATATCATAAGGATGTGAAAAAGTATGTGTCCTCTTGTGATGTATGTGCTAGGAATAAGATTCCTCACTGTTCGCCGGTAGGCTTGCTACAGCCTCTTCCTATTCCTAATTGTCCCTGGGGATCCATATCCATGGATTTTATTGTAGAACTGCCTCCCTCTAAAGAACACACTACCATCCTTGTTGTGGTTGACCGGCTTACTAAAATGAGTCATTTTGTACCTGCTCGCGGGCTCCCTTCTGCCAAACAGACTGCAGACTTAGTTATACGGGGGGTATTTTGTTTGCATGGTGTTCCTGATGAAGTGATTTCTGACAGGGGGGTACGGTTTACTTCACGCTTTTGGAAATGTTTTTGTTCTGGACTTGGAATAAATGTGAATCTGTCATCGGCTTTTTATCCTCAAAGTAATGGACAGACTGGGAGAACCAACCAAACTCTGGAGCAATATTTGCGGTGTTTTATTAGCTACCTGCAGGATGACTGGCTAGACTTTCTACCCACGGCAGAGTTTGCCTACAACAATGCTCAACACAGCTCTTCTTGTCAAAGCCCATTTTTTGCCAATTACGGTTATCATCCAAACTTCCTAGTGAGTCTTCCAATTACTACTTCCACTCCTGCGGTGGCAGACCAGCTTACTACCTTGCAGCAATCCCAGGAACTATTGAAAGAAATGCTTTTGAAGGCTCAGGGTTGTTGAGCTGCTGATAGGCATAGGAAAGAGGCCCCAGTTTATCAAATTGATGAAAAGGTATGGCTTTTCACTAAGAACCTCAAGCTTCATATTCCGTCTCATAAGTTGGGCCAGAAATATATTGGGCCTTTTGAGATCATTGCCCAGATCAATTCTGTCACTTTTCGCCTAAAACTGCCAGATTCCATAAGAGTGCATCCCGTATTTCACACTGCATTGCTAAAACCTTATCATGAAAACCCTTTTCCTGGACGGACCTTGCCTGCCCCTGCACCTGTCCTGGTGGATGGTGAAGATGAATATGAGGTGGAAAAAATTCTTGATTCCAGGATCTTCCGTAATAAACTACAGCACTTGGTTCATTGGAAAGGCTATGGTGATGAGGATAGGTCATGTGAACCAATGGAGAATGATGTCAGGAACTGACCATGCCTGGACTTGAACTCTGACTTCCATGTTCCTAGTTCTCTTCTTTACCAGTTCGCCAGCCTGTCTTTTACATTTTAGCCTATGTTCTAGTATGTTCTATGTTCGAGGCCAATGTAGGCCGAAACGTACGTCTGTGGTTTGCTGTGTTCTTCGTGTAGAGGGTACTAGCCATGCATTTCGGATCTGGACTGCCCTTATGGGTGGGATCAGTCTGATATGCTAATGGAGTGGTTCCTTTGCAATGGTGTAAGCAGGCAAAAAATGGAGTCGCTCTGCCGAGTAGGTATTATCCTACAGGACAGACTATTGCAGTACTGTTTGTTCTCGGGCATTGTAGCACCCACCCCCCTCTTTGTCGCCATGAGTAACAGGGTATGCCTACGGCCGTGGGTCCCTGGCCTGCTTGCACCTAGAGGATCATCAGCCATACCACACTGACGAGGCCAATGTAGGCCGAAACGTACGTCTGTGGTTTGCTGTGTTCCTCGAGTAGAGGGTACTAGCCATGCATTTCTGATCTGGACTGCCCTTATGGGTGGGATCGGTCTGATATGCTAATGGAGTGGTTCCTTTGCAATGGTGTAAGCAGGCAAAAAATGGAGTCGCTCTCCCTAGTAGGTATTATCCTACAGGACAGACTATTGCAGTACTGTTTGTTCTCGGGCATTGTAGCACCCACCCCCCTCTTTGTCGCTATGTTCTAGTAACAATGAATATACAAAGCCTTGTTATTATCATCAACTCTCCTCACCTGTGTCAACTCATGTGCTCACTCTCAGCCTATAAAAGCCTCTTCCTGTGAATCTACCTTTGCCAGATTATTGTGGTTCCTGCCTGTAGTATATCAAGCTTTCTATTGATCGTTACTTACCTGTTACCGATTTGGACTGTCTCACTACTCTGCTTTCTCCTACCCACTGACCTTGGCTTGCCTGACTACGTTTATACTCTTTTTGTTCCTGCCTCAAAGCTCTGCTAAAAGACCAGATTGTCACTCAAAGCTAAGGGGCTCAACCACCTGGGTAACGAGTGGCTACTTCTGGCAGAAGACCTTGCTGATCTGGCTGCTAGACTCCAAACCTACTAACATCAGTATCATTACATCATCTGTCCTTCACTTACGGTACCTCTGTGAACGATGATATCGATAAGGACCTCTGCTCGGAAATGTTAAAATAGCATTTGTCCAGAATAATCCAAAAAGTTCCAAAGGGCCAGTCTTCAAGGGGTTAATTTTCGTGTGCATTAAAAAGACAACATCAAAACAGTCTACTTAGCTGGGCACTGTTGAAAAGGTAAATTTTCTTTACGACAAAAGCTCAGTTAGTTAATGTCACAGGTAATATATTTGCTATAGTTTCTAGAAGGAACTTAATGCACATGATTTATCATGCATGACAATGAAAAGTGTACATAATCAAGTTAAAATATAGAAAGTTGGAGTTTTCGACCAGAAAGCAAGATATGCTTTATATGTAATCAGAGGAACACCAAATAAGTCAGCTAATAAATACCACTAGAATTACAAAATGCATAATCCATATTTCTGTTATTCTGCAGTGAATCACAATTAAATTAAAAAAAAAGCAAAGCTGTTGAAAATCAGAAATACGTTTAAACTAGAATGATATGATTCAATTAACAATGATATTAATGTTCATACAAACATCTATGTGTAAGCATTTGTGTGAAAATAGCACACTCTTTCAATATACCCTGTTTTAGTAAATCTATTGGCCACCAGGATTGTCAAAATGAGCAGGATAGCTGCATGGTTAAAACCAGAATACTTTTTACTAAAGCATTTACTAAGCATGGAGCAACGCATAAGGGTCTACACAAGATAGCCTGATTTGATCAAAGATGCAGTGGCATCACAAGGGGTGTGCTGACCACTTCTGGTGACACCCCCACTGGGGTGACACCCATGCTGTCTGCATCCTCTTTGCAGCGCATCGCTTTGCTGAACTGTTTTTTCTTTTTTCACCAAGCCGCATTTGCTGGATGTGGCTGCCAAAATAAAAAATAAATAAAAATTATCATTGACTGTATTTCCTTCCTCCATGCACAGAGGAGACTGCCGAGAACACGGAGCAGCCAGGAGGTGAATACTGGAGAAGTACTCCACTTCTATACTTCCTTTCATATGACCGTTTTTGCAAAGCTGCGCTTTATTTAGGGGCGTCTAAATAGAAGTATATAACATCACCCAAAGTGTCGTATTCGCTAACAATTTGCATTAATGTTTAGCTCTGTAATTAGCCTGGGTCATGAAATATGATTCATATAGAATAAAGTGTAACACTGGGAGTGATAAAATGAAGAAATACGTTGCACTTGCTGATGATTAGTCATTTTAGACTTTTGGCTTTGCTTTTTTTACACCTCTGACAGATGTGCAGTCAGCCATGTCTCAGGAAAATTAATGTTGCGTGCTATTCTTATACTACACATAACTTTCTGTCCTTTAATAGTTTGCACATTATTAATTTTAGTCAAAATAAGCAGAAGGATATGTCACCAGTAAAAATAATCCTCTTTTTAATAAGGATACAGTAGTAGTGTATTAATGAAATATCCTGTGCTTTAACCCAAATTACATTTACATCTCAGACAGAAATTGACTAAAAGAATAATTTTAATTTCTTTGTTGAAGTGAAGTGTAATGATATGCAACATTTCTTACCATAACATTCCTTTTCCGTGATTTTTTTCATTAGCCTTACAGCTAACCTTGAACATAGACTATGGCAATTTGAGCCATAAAATGTGTTATGTGTTTTTTAAGAGGAGTTCCTATAATCAACATCATGTATTGCTGTTAGCCACAACAGGAAAGACTTAATTTACACCTGGAGTTCTTGTGACTCTACATCCATACAGGGGATACCCTTCTACTCGTTATGGGCTGAATACATTATAAGGAAAGTGCGCCATATATGAGAGCAGGGTGAATAATTTTTTTCCCCCTCTCTCATTTTTGTTTTGTCTCTCTCTCCCCCCTCCTCCCCATTCCTCCCCCACACTTTTTAATTTGGTTGATACTCCCCCCTTACTCCGCCAAAGCTCTCAGCATAGAGAGCCAAATAGTGTTCTATCAAGGTTAGGGTATACGAACACGAATAAGCGGGTCGGGAAGGACCCGCAGGGGGTTAGCTTTTATATTGTTAGTTGTATAGCCATGGTGTGGCTTGTCTATGTAATGTGTTTGTATGTTAGGGGTAGCGCCTGATTGACAGTGTGCAATGCTGAAAGAAGAAGTTTATTTTTTCGTTAGATGGTTAAAATTGCATCATTAGAAGTCCGGGGGCTAAACTCCCCACAGAAAAGGCAAATGTTGGTAAAATATCTTACTGAAAACCATATAGATACAGGATTTATCCAAGAGAATCATTGGAATACAAAAAAAATCATTGATTCAAAATAGGAATTTTCCCATTGTTATACACTCTCACTACAAGAAAAAAAAGAAAGAAAGGGGAACAGCTATAATCATATCAAACAGTCGCATTTAAGGAAATATATAAGGAGAGAGAGTATATACTCCCTTTTAATATGCACAATCAATGAACAGATAGTCTCCCTTTTAAATATATACACACCTAATGAGTCCCCGGTGGCTTTTTTAAATAAAGTTGACAAACTACAAATTAGGTTGAACCTCTAATCCAGGGAGTACTTAAAATGAGGGGCAATTTTAACTGTGTCTCAGATGAGAACAAAGATAAACAAATATCAATGGGTCAAAAAATTGATAAACTAACTAAAAATAAAGCAGGAAAGTTCCAAAAGTTTATGGCTAAAAGCAACAATGAATCCAAATGAAAGGGATTACACTTTTTTTTCTTTTCCACATATGTCATATTCAAGTTTGGACTATTTCCTGAGAAGTCAAGCGGACTGATCATTCAGCAGTTCAGTTCGAATTATCTGAAAATAAACAATATACCAGAATATCATGGAGGATGAATGACAATCTAATAACGAACAAAAAAACATTGACTTCTTGGTTGAAATAATTGAGCGAAACTTTGAGGAGAACTCAGAAGGAGGGGTTGCAGAGACCACAGTATGGTGTGCATTTAAATGCGTGCTGAGGAGACACCTAATTAAGTAAGGTGCAGAATTGAAGAGGTAAAGAAAGTAATATTAGCATTGAAGAAAAACAAAGCCCCCGGTCCAGATGGACATAATAATCTATTCTATAGTACATTCAATAAAAATCTGGCCAAGCAATTAACTGTCCTGTTCAACAACATAAAAGAAACAGGGTATTTACCAGCTGAAATGCTCAAAGCGTCAATTTCAACCATTCTCAAACCTGATAAAGACAGCTCTAAAACATCTAACTACACGCCGATCTCTCTGATAAACTGTGATATGAAAATATACTCCGCAATCCTGGCAAATCGGTTTAAGCAGGTCATACCAAGTCTTATTAATAAAGATCAAATCGTTTTCGTCCAGGGGAGACACTCCAAAAATAACAGTTGTAGATTATTGAGTCTTATGGGACAAGCAGAGAGACAATGCGTAGCCCAGCTGACCCTGTCACTTGATGACGAAAAGGCCTTTGACAGGGTCAGCTGGAGGTTTATAGAGCAAGTTTTGTAGAAGTTCGGCATCGTGGGACCAATAAGAACAGCAATAATGGCACTGTACAGCAAGGACTGTCAGAATGGTTCAAAATTGGTAATGGAACAAGGCAGGGGTGCCCATTAGATCCCCTCCTATATATATTGGCTTTGGAACCTTTTGTATCCAGGATCAGACAAAATCCAAATATAAAAGGGATAAAAATAAAATAAGCAGAATACAATACGCCTTTGATCCAGGGAACAAATAAACTTTTTAGGAATTTGTATTATACCAAAAATTGATGATGTTCTGAATTTTTTTTTTTACAACTGATATGAGGATACAAAAAAAAAACTTAATAAACAATGGAAAAATCTGGAGATGTCATGGATGGGTAGCTTAAATATTGTGAGGGGATATGTTCTTCCGCGTTGGACATATCTTTTTAGGATGCTTCCAGTGCATATTCCTAAAAATAAAATTCAACATTTTCAGACACTGCTTCTTCAATATATTTGGGCAGAAAAAAAATCCAGAATAAGCAAAGAACAAATGATGAAAAATAATAAAGAGGGTGGACTTGATATATGAAAATGATATAAAAAAAAGCCATAAATGACATACAATGGTACACCTCAATTAAAGAAGTGAAGAAATCAATAAAGTGCCTTAATCTAGTGGAACTACATTATAAAATAATATATAGGTGGCACTTGGTGCCTAAAATTATGAACAAACTAAATATAAATAATTGTAATGTATGTTGGAGATTTGCAGCAGGGTTGATATTCATGGAGGGATAAGCCAAATGGCAAATGATTTAGCTAAACTAGAAAAATGGTCAGAGCAGTGGCAACTGATATTTAATGTGGACAAGTGCAAGATTATGCACCTTGGGCGTAAAAACCCAAAAGCAGAATATAGACTATTTGGCACAGTCCTAACCTCAACATCTGAGGAAAGGGATTTAGGAGTAATAATTTCAAAGGACTTGAAGGTAGGTAGGTAATGCAATAGAGCAGCAGGAAATGCTAGCAGAATGTTTGGTTGCATAGGGAGAGGTATTAGCAGTAGGAAGAGGGAAGTTCTCATGCCATTGTACAGAGCACTGGTGAGACCTCACTTGGAGTATTGTACGCAGTACTGGAGACCGTATCTCCAGAAGGATATTGATACTTTGGAGAGTGTTCAGAGAAGGGCTACTAAACTGGTTCATGGGTTGAAGGATAAAACTTACCAGGAAAGGTTAAAGCATCTTAACATGTATAGCTCGGAGGAAAGACGTAACAGGGGGGATATGATAGAAACATTTAAATACATAAAGGAAATCAACACAGTAAAGGAAGAGAGTATATTTAAAAGAAGAAAAACTACAACAACTAGAGGACATAGTCTTAAATTAGAGGGGCAACGATTTAAAAGTAATATCAGGAAGTATTACTTTACTGAGAGGGTAGTGGATGTATGGAATAGCCTTCCAGCAGAAGTGATAGAGGTAAACACAGTCAAGTATTTTAAGCATGCGTGGGATAGACACAAGGCTATCCTAGCTATAAGACCGGGAAAGGGGGACTAATAAAAGTACTCAAAAAAAATTGGGCACACTAGATGGACCGAATGGTTCTTATCTGCCGACACATTCTATGTTTCTATGTAATAGGAGAGAAGGTGATCACAAACACATTTGGTGGAATTGTAAATTTATTGAGACACTTTGGAAGTTGGTATTTACTGAAACTGCAAAAGTGATAGGAGAAAATCTTTATATGTCTTTGGAGGCGGCTTTATTCCATATCATAGATAAAAGTTTAAATTTCGATAAACGGTATATTATCAATCATATAATGATGGCAACAAAAATGGTAATATGCCGGGTATGAAGAACTGCGAATATACCAACTTGGCTTCAAATCAAAAGCCAAATCCAATATCAATATAGGATGGAGAAAAATATGACATACTCTCTTGGTAACGATAATACATTCGAACGAAGATGGGCTAATTGGCTTGCATATCACCCTGAGGTATAAGGAAAAAAAGGAAAGGGGAAAGGAAAAAAATAAGAAGGAAGAAAAGGGGGGAAAAAAGAGAGAAAAGAAGACAATTAAAAGATAAAAAATAAATAAACTTTAGCAACCTCGGCACTTTAGTAAAACAGGGCTTTCGTTTTCAGTAAGAGTCATCATATGAAAAAGAAAATGGCTGGTCAGGAATTGGGCGCTACCCCATGTATGTATTTTATGTATTTTATGTACGGTTTAATATATATATGAATAAGTGTGGATGCAAGAACAAAGTTGTGTGTAGCGCAGTTCAATGTCGTTACATGTTATTCGTTTATATGTTAAAATATAAGAAAATGAAAATAAAGATTACATTTTTAAAAAATATATTGTTTCTGCATCAGTAAGATGAAGTATTTAGCAGCATTTAATAACTATATTTCTTCAGTGTTGCTGTATGTGGAATCAGATATCTTGTATCTTGAAGCACCAAATCAGAGGTGGTAAACAGAACTTTGGACCAAAAGATGCATAGAATACAGGAGTTTATTAGCCTCCATAATGGACGTATGAGTTTGCTGGCACACTACAAGTGGTTAAAGTTGAGCTCTAGAATACAACAATTATTAAAAAGTACAGGATAGATTTAGATTTTGTGTTAAACTATCAGGATGTGGAATCATTTACCTGCTAGTATATACAAATACTCCTGTGTACTGTTGCTTATTGAGAAATAGTAGATTTAAAAAAAAATATCCTACCACTGATTTGGACTGAGAGATATTTGAAGTCCAGTGTCCCGATTAGTGGCCATAAAGGACATCTTCCTGGGGGTGTTAACAAACAGTATAAATGCTGGGGATAATTGGACACTAAGCACAGGTGTTCAAAACAAGTGATGTTGCAGTATAATAAGTGCTGGAGAGCAGATGTAATGATATGCTTGTAAATATTGGTACTAAGCTACAGTTTCCAGTTTGTCAACGGTAAGGGGTTTATAGTGTTCTGGTCTGGATAGATGTTGTTTGCCAATATGGATATCACTGGGTCCTTGAGCCACAGTAAAGGCATTTACAACCCAAAGAAAACACAGGGTTTCCATGTCATTCTTGATGACTGTCTTTCTTGGTGGCACATAGAGAGACAGAGACACTCCTCCTCCTTAACTTATATGGGACGGGATAGTGAAAGAAGATAAAAGCTCATTCTCCTCTGTGCTTTTCCCTACCTCAGGTATGGAAATTGTTGGTTTAGCCTCGCCATAGGGCGGCACTTTTTTTTTAAATCATGGCTCTTACCATTTCAGTAGTACTTACTAGCCTTGGAAACTGTGTGCCTGGTGGCAGCTTTATCTGTGTGGCAGTAATACAGACTTCTATAATCCTGAGGCCACTTGGATATACACTGGAACTTCCCCATCTACTGCACTAATGGCATTTTTTTGGCAAGCCAGTGCTCGTTGGAAGTGCAAAATCTGTAGCAGGCCACAACTTTCATCCCTGATTTGGAAGTCACATATAACCCAAGCTCTCTGATGGTTATCTTTGCTGGTTATTGTTCATGCAGACCCCTCAGTTCTTTCATTATGTGGTACGTTGATATTTTGCTGGAAAAGTGGATATTTTTTTTAATATTAATTTGCAAAAGTAATACTGGCATTTTAATGGCAAAAGTAATACTGGCATATCAATGGCTAAATAATACTGGCATATCAATGGCAAAATGGCTGTGGTATATTAATGGTAAAATAACATTGGCAAGTGATGCTGTGACGTGTTCTGTGGGGCAAAATAACATGTACTATGGAGAAAAGTGACACTGTGGCTGTTCTGAAGGGGCAGTTCTGTGGGACAAATTGACACCGTGGTATGTTCTGTGGGGCGAATTGACACTGTGGCATGCCAAATTGTGTGGGTGCAAAATGAGTGCAAGCCAAGTGACGTGGGGGCAATATAGGTGCATGGCAAGTGCTGTGGGTACTGTATGGTGCTGTGTTAAGTCCTGCAATGTGGGTGCAGAAAAAGGGAATAAAAGCAATAAATTCAAATTTTCAATAACATTTGTATTACATATATAAATAGTTAAATGTGATATGAAAATAGTTGCATGTAATATTAAAAAGTTTACATTTACATACAGTATTTTATGATGCGACTGGGTCAAGGGGGGCCCACTGCTAAAGACTTTTCCCAGGGTGCACTAGTGTATTAAATTGGCCCTGCTTGACATAACAAAACATGCAGCCGTGCCGCTCTGGCTGCGCTTGCCACTGCACTGCGAGGGAGCACTGCTTTACCCCCTCCTTCTCACTTTGCATTGCGGCTGTCAGTTCCCTGATGAATTTAATTGTTTCGGCTGCTTGCTGAGCGGTGCCAGCATGCGTTATGTCATTGGCAGACCTCAGACCATAGAGAGGGAGAGGGAGGGAGCTGAGTGGGAGCGCACAGTGCAGGGCAGCCACACCTTATTAGACTGAAGAGCATAAGCAGAGAGCAGAGCAAGAGCAGTGAGGAGAAGAGCAAGCAAAGGGCTAGCAAAGCAAGAAAACGGGAGCAGAGCATTTAGAGCATAGCATATAGAGCATAGCACATAGCAGGTAGACTTTAGCATATTTCACAATGTTGCTGGAACTCTAAGTTGTTAACTATAAGTTGTTAACTATAAGTTGTTAACGTATACATCCTCTCCACGGTGTGTGTATGTGTGTGTGTATGTATGTATGTATGTATGTATGTATGTATGTATGTATATATATATATATATATATATATATATATATATATACACACACACACATTTTATAATTGCCCCCCACTTTTGTCACACAAGGCGCACCTAAAATTAATTACAATGACTAAAGGTGTCAAATTGAATTTTTGCTGTGTCCTTTTATACCCTAAAAACGGTTGCAGTCTCAAATTATTTATTATGGTAAACTTCAACTGGATTTTGAAGTTATACCTGTCACTAGTTTTTATCTGAAACTCCTCCACTACTCATGTACCTACACAAAGCCATATGAATGATGAGGTCTCCCCAGTTAACTGTTGATGCAGAACTGAAAGAGATACTGGGCACTAGCCAATCAAGTTATTTATCACTTATTAGTCTATGCTATTCAATGAGCAAATCTATATATTCAAGGACAATGACTAGAAAACTAGCCAGCTTTATAAAACACACTATTGCTGTTAAAGTTTCGACCAGATGATGTTGATTTTTTCTTTCGGCTTTAGGTACCCAAAACATATGAACTTGTCTTCTCCTACCCGGGATAGAAAGAGTTTGTCATGTTTTGTTTGTAACTGCTAGTTAGACTGAGCCTTTTGTATTTTATTTAGAAACATAGAATGTGTTGGCAAATAAGAACCATTCGGACCTCTAGTCTTCCAAATTTTCCAAATATTTTCATTAGTCCCTGGCCTTATTTTATATCTGGGATAGCCTTATGCCTATACCACACATGCTTAAACACCTTCACTGTCTTCACCACCTCCACTGGAAGGCTATTCAGTGCATCCACTACCCTCTCAGTAAAATAATACAATGATACGATACATGATCAGATATATCCAGTATTGAAGTGATGAACAAGAAGGGATACAAATTGTTTCCATTATCACTGCAGAACTGATGATGCATTGTTCAAGAAGCACAGATATTTGACAATGGTTCTTAACACTATCCAATACATTACATAAAGCAAAAATAATACTGGCTCTGCGCAGTTCCAAAGGAAGTGTCTATCACTCACAAGCATACCCTTGAGGTAAGCTATCTTTTATCACACATCCTCTGTCTTTCTCTTCAGTGAACTATGGACCTGCAGTGTTGTTGTCTTTTATCTCTAGATAATAAACTTAATAAAATTGCTGATGCACATCCAGTCACATAGGTTTGCCATTTCTTAAAATAAGTCAGAAACTTGATGGATTACTTTGTTTACTTATGGCATTTCCCTGATTATTTTTGTATTGTTTAGAAGTCATTGGTGGTTATCGGGTAGAGTCCATGCATGCCATTAACTCCCAAAAAAGTTAAAGTAAAGTTTTGTATTGCATGTTTTGCGTATTGGAAAAAAAGTGTGATTCAATTACAATAAACCGTTTAGAACTAATGTGCGTTAAAGCAAAAAGTAAAAGGTCTGCTATTCCCTAAAAAAAACCTTAATTTAACGGTAGGGGACTGGGGTTGTAATCATCACCCACGGTCCCATAGCTTCGCCCCATCCAAACCAAAAAAGGAATACAGGGACTTCTACTCCTCCTTCTTATTTAATATATGGGACAAGGTGCTGGATAAATTTCCCAGCCTAAGACATGCACAAGACAATGCCACCTATAAATCAGCAGAGCCAGGTGTTGGCCGAATGTCCCTGACCTCCAATACATAAAATGAACAATCTGTGCCTCTGGCACCCCAAATACATAAACAGTTCCAGGGGCTGGCCAATTGCCCATGCCCCTCCCTTAATACATAAACAGGAATGGGCTGGCAAAATGCGCCAACCCTATAAATTAACAGACTCAAGGGCTCAGGGAAAAGGGGCTATCCATAGGCAAAAAAAAATCACAAGCACAGAGCGTATAGACACTTGACTTTGACACTCTAAAGTATATTAAAGTACTTTAGGGACTAATAATAATGTAACAATTCACAAAGTATAAAAGACACATACATGGTCCAAAGGAATAAAACCAAAATATATGTATATAGTGAAGTATAGGGTAAGCAACAGTATATGATTATATGCTTTGAATTCACTATATATGTAACTTTTGGTTTTATTCCTTTGGATCATATATGTATCATTTATTCTTACAGAATTATTTCTGAATTCTGAAAGATCAGTAACACCCTTGCGTTCTTATCTTTGGCTCCCGAAAACAGGCTATACAAAATAAAAATGGATCCACCTAATAAAAAAAATTAAAGTTGTGCTGCACCAAAAAAAACTGAAAGGAGGAGATGGGCAAAGAAGTAGCCCTTCTGGCTCCCCCAAAATTCAAAGATAAGGTTAATCCTGTCGGTTTAGGAGCATTGCTCTTATTCCCTACAGCACTGACATGGTTAATGTGCAAATATTGCCTTCACAATACTTTTTTTGAGGTAGTAAATTAACGAGAAAACTTATCATTTTTTTGCCCATTTATTTTTACCAGTCTTCCATGACTCACTGTTTGTGTGGTAATTACAGCACAAACATTGTGAATTAAGGTTTTTTTTTAACAGGTATAGTAATTATTAGTGAGTACTGCATCTGTTAACTGCGGTAGTGCCAGTCATTGTATCAAGAATGAGGAATTGTGTATTAGCCTGCAACAGGGGAATTAAAAGAATAGCAGAAAGGAAAGAAAAAATTAAGAAAAAACAACAAAAAATCTACTAAAGACTCCAATGGGCAATTCCTAATACCCAAGAAAAGCATAGAGTATAATGTGGATTGAAGTAAGCATTACAACACACCTTTCACTGTGCGCTCAAGCCAGTCCACATTATTGAATAAAGAATGCCATTAATTTACTGTTAACACAAGTTTTTCAGGTAATGGTCAGGGTTGAAGCCAGGCTAATATTTTTTAATAATCTAAATTTACAGTACTCAGTAGATTTGTGTTGTTTTGTTAAACTTATTACGGTTGTTTTGTTACCATATGTTGTTTTAAATTGAAAAAGAGTTCTAAGATATAGATATGGTATACTAAAATTGATAGTGTACATTCTCTCTGCGTAATGCACCTCAAATATAATGTGGAATGGAAAGAATTATTATTCGTTATTCAATAAAGTAACTACCACAAGCAGTATACTAAATATATACCGTGTATAGATGGTAGGTAGTTTACATACATAAGTACTTTCACAGTCGTCTTTGAACCTCAGAAATGTATAGGTTCAATCCCAGAGTACATTCGTAAGTAGCAGAAAAATGCATAGCAATTCATTGTACAAATAGCCAAACATGAACATGTTACTAAAACAGTTGCATAGTTGATGAATCATCTCTTATATAGCTAAAATACATCATAGGTAGAGTAATGTCTATGGAGTTGCAAAGGTATCTCCATTTATCAAAGTTTTATTCACTAGTTCATTTTTTAAAGATGCTGAGGGTGGACTTGGCCTATTGTTTCACCACTTTGGAAAAGGAAAAGAATTCCTATATTTTTGACAACTTTTTGCCCATGCCCTACTTGTAAATCATTTTAAGTCTTAAGATCTAAAACTGGCTGTGATTACAGTCTTTTTAACATAAAAGTATTTGCTTACATAATGTATGCATAATATTATTAATTAGTGTTTAATAATAAATTAACTGTGTCATACTCAATTTTTTATAATACTGTAGAGAGAAGAAATGTTACATTTAAACAGTGGTTACTGTTTATGTTTGTGCATTTATTCCGTTAGTGTATTTATTATGGATGTTTAGTAAACTGTCCTAAAATTTCAAATGGTTAATAAACTAAATGACATTTAACATTATTGACAGTAAAACAACATTATAAAGAAGCAACATCACAAAATATCAGTTTAAAGCAATATTTTACTTAATGTAATTTTTAAGGTGAGGATAATTGGTTAAAGAAAGTCTGTCAACCTAAACATTGCTTACACTGTTAATGCGAACATTTGGGGCTATTCACAAAAAATGTGAGTTGCAGGTAGGTGAGGTGAGATGAACATTTCATCTCACCTATCTTGGTGCAGGGAGAAACATGGAGAGTTTCCCATGGTAAGCAATTCCCAATTTAGCTATACATTTTTGGGACAAATGCTGAAAGCGAGCACCGGCTACATTTTACTAAATTGCGTTGTGTTTGATCTACCGGGTTTGGGCACGCCTCCTTGACATCACAAACGATGAGTAACGATGAGTAGGTCTCACAATTTTTTGGCAGGGCCCCACAAGGTCTATTAACCCCTTAAGGACAGAGACTTTGAAACATTTTTGTCCATTCTGGACAATGGCTATTTTAACATTTCTGTGCTGTTTGTGTTTAGCTGTAATTTTCTTCTTTGTCATTTGCTGTACCCACACATATTATATATTGTTTTTATCGGGACAAGAAGGGCTTTCTTTGGATGCCATCATTTTAATCATATCTTATAATATTATATAAAAAAGAAAAAAAAATATGGTAAAAAAACCCCACAAATTTCCTGACTTTTATTTGAAACATCTTCTCCTCATCGACAAAAGCGAACGAAAAAAACTGCTAAATAGATTCTACTATTTCTCCTAAGTACAGGGATACCACCCATGCATAGGTTTGTTGGGTTGTTTGGGGGCTAAAATGCCAAATTTGGGAGGTACAGTTTTTGGTTTTCCAACTTGAAATTTTTACATACAGACAGCCTGCACCCATGTCCTATTTGGGACATATTTGAAGCCAGCCAGTGTATTTTACCCCATCAACTCATATATTTTTTAAAAGTAGACAGCCAAGGCTATTTCAAATGATGGTATTTTAACACTTTCCATGCACTAATTCTACCACCAGCCTTTGTCAAAGTTTGTGGTAAATATTTTTTTTGTGGGTTTTTTTCACAAACATTGTACTTCATACATGAATTCACAGATTTTGGTACGTGTCACTGCCAAATAACACCCCAATATGTGTTCAGCAACATTTCCTGAGTATATGGATACCACCCATGCATAGGTTTGTCAGCTTGTTTAGGGGTTAAAGGGCCACATTTGAGAGGTGCGCTTTTTGGTTTTCCAACTTGAAATTTTGACATAAAGACAACCTGTGCCCATGTCCCATTTGGGACATATTTGAAGCCAGCTAGTGTATTTTACCCAATCAACCCATATATTTTTTTAAAGTAGACACCATAGGCTATCTCAAATGGTGGTATTTTAACACTTTCCATGTACTAATTCTACCACCAGCCTTTGTCAAAGTTTGTGGTAGTAATTTTTTTGTGTTTTTTCCCACAAACCTTGTACTTCAGATATGAATTCACAGATTTTGGTATGTGTCACTGCCAAATAACATCCCAATAAGTGTTCAGCAACATTTCTTGAGTACAGGGATACCACCCATGCATAGGTTTGTTGAGTTGTTTGGGGGGGAAAAGGCCAAATTTGTGAGGTGCAGTTTTTGGTTTTCCAACTTGAAATTTTGACATGCCTACAGCCTGCACCCATGTCCCATTTGGGACATATTTGAAACCAGCCAGTGTATTTTACCCCATCAACCCATATATTTTTTAAAAGTAGATACTCTAGGCTATTTCAAATGGTGGTATTTTAACACTTTCCATGCACTAATTCTACCACCAACCTTTGTACAATTTTGTGGTAGTAATTTTTGTGTGTTTTTTCCCCATAAATATTGTATTTCAGACATAAATTCACATATTTTGGTATGTGTCACTGCCAAACAATAACCCAATATGTGTTCAACAACATCTCCTGAGTACAGGGATACCACCCATGCATAGGATTGTTGGGTTGTTTGGGGGCTAAAGGGCCACATTTTGAAGGTGCGCTTTTCCAACTTGGAATTTTGACGTGTAGTCAGCCTGAGCCCATCTTTCATTTGGGACTTTTTTTTTAAGCCGGACAGTGTATTTTACCCAAAAAAGTATATATTTTGTAAAAGTAGACACCCTAGGCTATTTTAAATGATGGTATTTTAACACTTTCCATGCACCAATTCTACTACCAGCCTTTGTCAAAGTTTGTGGTAGTAATTGTATTGTGTATTTTTTCCCACATACATTGTACTTTAGACACAAATTCACATATTTCAGTATGTGTCACTGGCAAACAATACCACAATATGTGTTCAGCAACATCTCCCGAGCACAGGGATACCACCCATGCATAGGTTTGTCAGCTTTGTTGGGGGTTGAAAGGCTACATTTGAGAGGTGCGCTTTTTGATTTTCAAACTTGGAATTTTGACATGTAGAGCAAGGAAGGGGTTAATAGCTCTTATAAGAGCCTTTGTAGTAATGTACAAAAAATGAACCCCTAAAAAGGCACAGACAAGAAAAAATGTTCTGCTGTGCAGTGATCAGTGGCAGGGAAGGGGTTACTATACAGGGTACACTGTACACAGGGTATGGCTTTTATAAAAGCCCTTGGGTCTCACAATTTTTTAACATTTAATTTAATTTATTGCAATTAAAAACGTATATTATACAGTCTGTCACCCTCACTAAAACTCAAGTGAGAGGGAGGCAGATCTACACCGGTCAGATCAAATATTGACAAATATTTATCTAACCAGGCAAATGATGATGCTCATCTGAGCACCAAACCGCCATTGCCACTGATCAGCTGTTACTGATCGCTATACATGCGCTCAAGCAGCTAAACAATTTTTTTTTATGTTAAACGTAATCCCCTAGCGGATATAATTAACCCGTGATGGGTGTAATAAAAAAGTAAAAAAAAAAAGTTAAAATGCTTCTGCAGCAAGATTGCTGCATTTGTGTCAGATCGCTGCTAAGGCAGTGATCTACAGCATGCAAGTGGTTAATAGCTCTTAAAAGAGACATTTTTATACTGTAATGAATTACAGTAAAAAAAATTAACCCCTAAAAATTCACAGACAGCAAAAAATGTGCTGCTGTGTATGATCAAAGGGGAAAACAGCGATCAATGGCAGGGAAGGGGTTAAACACTTGAAATGGCTTTTATAAAAGCCCTTGATTTGTAACATGTTATTAAATATTTTATTTTATTATTTTATTTTTTTACATTATCTGATCTGTCTCTCTCCCTTACTAAAACTAGTAAGGAGAGGGAGGCAGATCAATACTTGTTATTTCTATCAAGGGGCTAAGGGACTGTTGTTTGGGAAACTTTTTTGGCAAGTTGAGGCATCATAGTAACCTTATCAAAGCATAGGCAGCGATTGTAGCTCCACAGACACATTTAATACTCAGTAACATTTGTATGGGTGTGCTTTTACTACACATCAGTACTCAGGTAACCAAGTTACCTTCTTTAAAATGCATGTGTCATGATTGCATTGTATTTATAAAATGTTTTTGATAGTTTAATCTTTTAATTTTCTAGATTGTGCTTGTTAAAACGGTTGGCATTCCCAGACAATCAGCCTGAGAGGAAATTACAACATTCACCTGACACTAAAAGGGTTAACAAAAAACAAGGATTGCATAATCTCTGTTCCCCAGTCAAATAAAATGTTACTCCTTTTCCCTGCAGCAAAAAGCAGAATTACAGAAAAGAATTGCTTCTCACAGACTGACAGTCATCACAAGCAGAGAAGGCTATTACTTCCTGTGCATACTGTCAGCATATCACTTTCAATAGCTGGTAATGTATTGAATTTAGCTGAGAACAATAACTGGGTGCAGTTGATTCTACAATCAATATGATTTTTCGGTGACATTTCCATGCATTCTAATAGTCATAACAATTAGCAAATTAATATTGGATGCATCAAAGTATATTTGGGGGCTGAATAGGGTTGCCACCTGGCCGGTATTTTGTCATCAGGCCAATGTTAAGTCTATGGAGACAGTACCAAGGCTGGTATTTTTTTGAAGAAAAGGTGGCAACCCTATGGCTGAAGTGACCCTTTAATCACTTTTACTAACAAACTTGCTGAAATGGAAATCACTGAAGTATGATGAAAAGGGAATGGATTACATCTTAGAAGCCCCTGAGCAGAGCAATTACACAAGTTCCCCTACTCACATACTTAAAGAAGTTTACAAATAAATGAAAACACAATGTGGACATGGCTTAAACAACCAATGGGCTAAGCATGTAACAAAATACTTTGGGTATGTTTAGAAAAAACATGGGATTACTTATAAGTTTGCATACCATGCACTGAGCCCTATTTGCCTAATATGGTGTCCATTACAAACCAGTATGCTGGACAAATACATAATTTACAATGTGCATACTCTGGCCTTGATAACAAAAATAGCCTTGTATCTTACTAGATGAAATTAGTTTATAGCAAATGGACCCTTTTTTACATAGCAATAACATGCACTTAAGATATCTGCTCTATTTTTCACTCTAGGTCAGTGAAAACTTGCGATTACTTTTTTTCATCTAAATGCAGTGCAAATATCTATTAAAAATCATAAGCTGTAGACATAGTACATTTATTGCCTCTGTGTAACTAATTCATTTTTTTATGACACCTTAGCAAGGAATTTTGTTTAAAATTATTTATTGCAAAGAGATTAACCTGCATGCTGAATTAATGTGTTGACATTACCTACTCAGGAAAGATTTGGGGTAATTGCAGGTAAACAATTAAAAAAAAAAACTTTACCAAATTTTTGCAGTAATTGGCAATATGTGTCTCATAAAGGAGGTCTTGATATAAACATTTTTTATGTTTAGTATTTCTATATATTTATTCATTTGTCTACTAAATTATATATTTAAATTATAAATTATATTTATATATATTACTAATGGATTTGCCTGCTATTTTATTTGACTATCTCAAACTAGACTATCCAACGATTTACAGGAAGATGTTCATGATTAATTGAAGTGGATATTTTTTCCTTTTCTCCATCTTTTCATTTATTATTTAAATATCGTTAATTTTTAATACTTAAGAATAAACTGAATGTTATTAACCAGAGTTTTGTCCATTGAGTATGAATGGAATTAAATGTAATCTTAAATAAAAAGGGTAACTCAACATGCAAAAAAATAAATAAATAGAAAATTCTTACTTTTAAAATAATTTTCCTGTGCATAAATGTTCCTGTGTTATGAAGCTCTAATATTGGTGATGTTCACTATACCAGTTTTACTGTTACCTTCTTTAAAGTCCCTATTATGAAAGACAACCTCCTTCCTTTGCCACCTGCTTTCTGATAGATTCCTACGAATGTTCTTTGTACAAATGGCTCAAACTCCTAACCCTTTCAATTTCTTCTCAGTTAGAATGCTTAACTTACCCTGAAGCTCTATATGGCATAAACAAATGCTCACAAACGCCCTTCAATTCATTAAATAGACATGATTCGACCAAACAGAGATAGAGCCAGACTGCCTAACAAAGTTAAGCCATTTAATGCAGAGCTGTAGCTAGCTCCTTTTGTGTCAGAGGCAATAATAGTAAATTGTGCCCCCTCAGTATAATTTCATAGATGTTATTTTGCAGAAAATGTAAAAAGGTGCATAAATATAAGCTCCCCTCAATATATACCAGTTGAGTAACCCCAAGAAGCATTGCATCTGGGAGAAAGGCTCATATTCACTTTTTTATTAAAACATATTAATGGCATATTTTGAGTGGCTGGGCATCATGATGAGATGTTAACAGGTAAAATCTTGACCTGTTGACTCTAATTCATCCAGACATACTGCTGACAAGATTCTATATTTCAGGGCTGCTTTCTCTGGTTACTGCGTCCCCTCTATTGTCTGTGTCCAAGGCAAGTGCTTCATTCACCTTACTCTTGCTTTAACTGATCTCAGTGTATGCAAGGCCAGCCCCCCCAAAATATAATAATAATTCAAACTAAAATGAAACTTATCAGGAAGTGATAATTTAATGCAAGAACACCTTTCTATATGCAAAATTATATGGTGTGAGTATTGACAGGTCATGATTAAAATGTGTACCCTTGAGTCATGTTATAGGTCAGTGAACACATATTATGTTTTGGGGAATTGCACAGCCTATTTTCATAAAAATGTTTGTTTTACCATTTCTTTCTTTTCACCTCATGGGTGAGCTCTTTGAAAAAAATATTTTATTTGTATATGCCCACTAACTCACTTGTTATATACATAATAAAACATTTTTTCAAAGAGCCCACCCATGAGGTGAAAAGAGACACATGGTAAAACATTATTATGATAATAGGCTGTTCAATTCCCTAAAATATAATGTGACCAGTGATCTATAACAAAATCCACATCGATATAGTCAGTGTCAGAGGAGTTAACCCCTGGATTGCTTGACAAATAGGCAGCATCAGATGAGTTATCCCCTGGATGGCTAGACAGATATAAGCAGTGTCAGAGGAGTTATCCCCTTGGTGGCTAGACAGACATTGGCAGTATCAGAGGAGTTAACCCCTTGGGTGGCTAGACAGATCTAGGCAGTGTCAGAGGAGTTAATACCTTTGGTGGCTTGACAGATCTAGGCAGTGTCACAGGAGTTAACCGCTTGAGTGGCTAGACAGATTAGATGGTGTCAGAGGACATAAACACCCTTTATCCACACACTCACTCACACACAATGACAGACAGTCTGTCTCACATACACACACACTGACATACACACACTCTCTCACACTGACATACACACGCACTCAATCACACTGACATAATCACATACTCACACTGACATAAACACACACTCACTCACACTGACACACACACACACACACACTGACATACACACACACACACTCACACTGATATACACTCACACTGACATGCACACCCACTCAAACTGACATAAACACACACTCACTCACACTGACATACACACACACTCACACTGACATACACACAGACTCACACTGATACACACACACACTCACACTGACATACACACCCACTCACTCACACTGACATACACACCCACTCACTCACACTGACATACACACACACTGTCTAACTGTTTAACTTACCTGGTCCAGGAGAGTTGAGAGGTCTCACCTGATTGGCTGAGACATCCTTCTATCAAACTCCCAGACACAGGGAAAAAAATAAGTAAAAGACCGCTGCATGAAGCAGCAGGGTGCCACCTGGGGCAGCTGCCCAAGTCTGCCCCATTGAAGGGCCGGCCCTGAGTGTATGTCATGGTGTCTAACAGATCCTTCTAGCTTCGGTTGGATCAGAAGTGACAGGCCACGCCCATTATCACTTAACCATATTTATCTGCTAACTGAGACATGATAGAAAGCACATTTAAAATATGATTAAACTTAGCAAAACAGTGCCGATTTCACTAACTGCTTTACATATTTTGCATTGCTACTTATGTAATATTTTAACGGTAAATTATGCTAGGAATCATCCAACATTTCATTAATACATATTAAACTGGATGTTTCTAGTTACATGAAACAAATGTAATTTGTGCATAAAGAATTTATAGTTTAATATAGTTGCTAAATTAATATAGGTGAATTTTACTACTGAATGCCAGGAGAAAAATAACAATACATTACAATATATTGTTATATTTGAGATGGTAAATTAATATGTATTTTTATTTGACTTAATGCACACGTGTCTCTGCATTTAGGCATCACTAAATATATTTACTAATATAGCTGAAAAAAAATATAGAACTGCACATTAAGGATTATGTTCTACTCCATGCAAGTCATTAAGCAAACCGAACAAATATAATAACATAATGATATTTTACTATAACCAATGCTTTCTTATTAGTATTCCTCTCTGGCCAACAATAAAAAGTCAGAATCTGCATTTAAATTGGGAAATTCTGAGAGAGTATCAGAGTGTATTTTACTATCATTTGTCTCACTTAGTGAGAACAGATTTAAATGCAGATTTATATTTAGTTAGATCACATTTTCATCTACCTGTTTTCTTATTTATTATAGAATATTATAGGAAAAACATTGTTCAATACTTGGAATATGACATCTATACATGATTATGCAAATGACTAAATTAAGATGATATTTTAAAAGAACAGCATAGTAATTCTAACTTAGAAGAGATGATAAATGATGAATAAATGATTTGTCAACAATTAGCATAAACCATGTCAATATAAAAGGTCATAACAATGTTTCCTATCTTCTTTCTTAGTGATGTGATTTATCTTCCAAATTTATCTTTTTTTATGTATGGAGTGAAATGCAGAATTCTTGAAAAACTTTAAAAGCATACAGTTCACTTTTTAAAATAAACTTTTGAAACTGTCATTAAATTGCTAAATAAGAGGATATGTGACTCTTCCTGAAAATTAGTGCAGGGAAGACTGACATCTGGGGCTAGATTCTATATACTGTAAATAAAGAAACTGTTCAGTTATGATGAATTAAAATTGTAGATGCAGTAAAAACATAAATTGACTAAAGAGTTTACTGCAATAGAAACACATGGATGGCTGTAATTCTATAAACTGAAGGTTAGGAGATGGAAAAACTAAATGTGCTAAACAATGGTCATTTAACAGAACATCCTTGTGCATTGCTTTAAACCCAACACATATAATTAAACAATGGGGTGGTGGGTCCCGAGGGTACCTTAAAAACGATAGGCACCTTAGGGTACCTTAGGGGACGATAGGCAACGGGGCATAGGAGCAATTGCCCTCCAGCTGCCCTCTCACATACCTAAATGGTCTGGGGCTGCACAACTTTTTACTTCTAAATTCCCTAGTAATAGTCGCTCAGCTATCCAGGGTCTCAAAGTTGGGTATGCTACATGCTCAACAGTACAGACATCATCAGAAGCCATATACTGTATACGATTACAATGTATAAAATTAATTCCATGCTGTAAAAAGCTTTCCCAAGTACAGACACTTATGGCACTAAGAAATAGTGAGAACCAAATTCAACCATAGTTTGCAATGATTTCGTCAAAAAAATGTGTACCTATATGTAAAACCATTTATAAAACCAAAACATCTTGCTCTTTGGTGCAAAAACTGAATTTTCAGTGGCCCTCTTAGATGCCAAGGGACACGCGTGACTACAGATGCACAATCACTACAATATGCATATGGGATTCTACAACATTTCAGATAATTGGAAAGTACATCAATTCCCCAAATAGTCATAATTTCAAGCTCTCTGATTTAATGCATTATATATATCTGAATGTGCTGTAAAACGGTATCCACAGGTTCACCACGTACTAAACTTTACATGCAGCTAAAAAAGAACTAACACCCAGACTGTCTTTGAATGTCCTTTAAACACCAATATGACGACAATATTGTTCTCTTTTTGCAGTCAGTGCAAGGTATAGTTTATCAACCTGGTCCTTCACTTGTATTTGCATTCAACAGCTGTAATAGTTTTTGGACTCTTTATTCTTGAGTTAACAGAACTAAAATCTTAAACCACGCATGTCCGCTAAGATTTTCAAATAACACTTAACAATGCTCATATAACCACTGACCTCTGGAATCATTAGACAGCTATTTGACCTGTCATTTCTCAGCTCAGAGATCACTTTGTACAGACTTGTACAGTTGGGGATATTTTATTCCTTTTACTACACATTATATGTATATATATTTTTAATTCTTTTTATTTATAACTCTTTATTAATTATATCAAAAAGACATACAACATGAAAACATCACTACACATACAGTTCAAGAGATCTCTTAAAATCTAAGTAGTCTGATCTTCATAGTATAAGATGGTCACACTAACAGTGGTTTGTATAAGAGATCGTTTAATAGTACAATTATTGGCAAGTGGGGGGGGGGGGCTGAATTCACTTAATCAACACGCAGGGGTCCCTCCGCTCAGTTCTTTATACTTGATTCCCAGGTTAACCAAGTATTATATATACGATTCATTCCATAAAAGACCCTGTAGTATTCCATAGTTTTTTAATCGTGTCCATGGTGTCTTGTACGTACGATTTGGTTTGTTGTACTATAGGTCTCATGATTTTATCTAGGAAGATGCTGACATTCTGAGTGACACATTCATTCCCAGAATACAACGCTACTGGCCAATTCTAAAAGCAGAACCATTGCTTCAAGGTGCCGTTTCTGATAATGTCAGCTTAACAGCCAGAAGAGGACAAAATCTAAAAGATCTGCTAGTACACAGCACTTATTATACTACCCCCAAAAAGACATGGCTACAATCTACCAAGGGATGTTTTCGATGTGGGAATTGTAAAGCCTGTCAGTTTATTGCCCCATCAAAAACCTTTTCCAGCAATAATAAAGGGGACATATACACCATCAATAGCTTTCTCAACTGTAAAAGCACTTTTGTTATATATCTGATCGACTGCGACTGTGGTGCCCAATACGTAGGAAAAACCATCCGAGAATTCCGAAGGAGAGTCTTGGAACACATTAACTGTATCACAAGTCATCTAGACACCTCAATCTCCCGTCACGTTAAGTCATACCATAACTCAAATACTAACTGCCTACATTTTCGAGCTATTGATCACCAGAGGGTGACACCACGAAGAGGAAATAGGAATAGATCCCTGTTACAGCTTGAATCCAAGTGGATCTATAAGCTACAAACGTTGAGCCCCAGAGGACCTAATGAGGGTTTCAACTATACCCCCTTTATATAAAAGGTAATACCCTCTATAAGGCTAATTAATTTACTGTCTACACTTCTAACTACCAGCACCATTGGGACATCAACGTACCCTCAGATATTTGGGTGTGTAGGGACGTATGTAATAGGTATTAAGGAATTCACCCCCTTACCTCTTTTTACCTCATTTTATCTCAATCCACTTTAATTTATTTTATTCTATCTCACTTTACCCCATCTTACTTAATTTTATTATACTGACCATCTCTACCTTTCTATTTGGTAAATTGATTTTAGGTGGGAAGGGGTCCGTTTATCATCATTATACAATATTACATTATGTTACTATTTGATATTTCCATGTATATTAAAGTAGGTGATATATATTCTGAAATAGTGTGTCTATTTAAAGTTCAGCCTTAAAGCCTACCGAATGTGCCATTTTTCACATATCAACACTACAGTGTAGTTCATACAGTGGCACAATATTATACAACATATATGAGAAATACTTATATCTCTTTTGGCTTATATTTTGTAATTGACAAAACCCACTGTTGTCCCTAGTATAGAAGACATAACACTCAAGGGGTTAACCTCTGAAACTATGCTGTTAGGTAGACACACATTTTATTCATACCAATTGAGAGAGATATATATATCCTTATTTATTGATTCACTTGTTTATTTACATGTATCTCTTCTTTTTAGGCATCTGAATACCTGGCATACGTATCCCTCTATATGTATTATTGACTTTTTTGCATGCAGACGGCAATTTCTCCTGTTAGTGTAGTTCCGTGTAGCCCCTCCCATCCCTTCCCTCCTTCTCTGTGACGGGCAGACACACCTCCGGTCTATAGCCAATTGACAGCTAGGATACACCCACTGATCTCCTATTGGCTATTCCGACACACCCACTGATTTCCTATTGGCTATTCCGTTCCAGCGAACTTTGCAGCGCCACTATTTAAACTTCCTCTCTGTTTAGTTCTGCTTATGCTCCTGAAGAAGCCGCCACGGCGAAACGCGCGTCGGGCTTCTCCTTTTTCTTTTGTTATTTTGTTTGTTGACATCTAGCCCTCTTTTACATCTCTTTTGATTACCTACCTGTCGCCAGTCTGCAGCTTGTGCTGTCCTTCCCCTTATCTCTCGCTATCTCCGCTATTAGGCGTATGATCATTAGATAGGAATTATTTGATTTGAAATTAGGGACTCCCATTTTACTCCACCCCCGCTATCTTTCTTGCTTTATCTATTTGTGTTGGACTATTTTGGAATAAGATATATCACCCAGGCTGCACCCTGTTTATAGACAGGTATATAATATAGGGCTCTATTATTATTTATCATTTATGATTTTTTCATATATATTGTCCATTATCATTATCTATTACTTTTTTTGTATGTGTGTGTTTTTTGTTTTCATTTGTGATATATGATTTAATATATCCTTTGTATCTATTAGTATTGATTTGGGTAAGATTTGGTACAACCTTTTGCCTTTTTACCCTCTCACTGTCTCTTTAATTTGCAACTATTTATGGTGATTTTTCACCTTTTAATATATATTGAGAATAAAATTTGTTCTTTTAAATGTTCTCTTTGTTTAAATATTATTAATTCGGGTTACCCCCGGCTATTTCTATTGTGAAGCTTCACTTCGCTTTATGACAAAATAATTCTTGCATGGATTATTATTATTCATACAATGGATTGGTTTCCTTGTGATCCGCCAGGCAGAGCACCAATCTTGGTTAGTAAATGTGAATTCCAATTCTCTCTCCCAAAGATTTATTGGCTTAGCTTTCTCAAAGATTAGGTGCTCTGATAATATTCTTTTAGTTTTGGAAAACAGTTTCTTAGAGGTTGTGGAAATTAGAAATTCATCCCATCGATCAGGCTCAGATGGAGGATTTGATACAAGGAATAGTCTAACTCTGATATAGGTGAACCGTTCCGAATCGGAAAGGTTATATGCTCTCTGAAGATCAAAGAAAGGAATTATATTATGCTCCATACATAGATCCAGGGCCGGCCTTAGGGGTGTGCGACCTGTGCGAGCGCACAGGGCGCAACACTCCAGGGGGCGCCCTCCCGTAAAAAAAAAAAAAAAAAAGGAAAAAATGAAAAAAAAAAAGCCGGTAGAGGCACTGGCTGGGGGAGATCAAAAGATCCCCCCTCACCAGCCCTCTGCTCGGCAAGCTCTGCTAGATCCCGGGAGGGGGTGGAGCTAACCGGCACAGCGTTGTAGCTCCGCCCCCACCCTGTGAGGCAGAGCAGCGTCTGCTTCACGGGGAGCCACTGGCAGCATGAGAAAGTGCTGCTCGGCTCCCCATGCCTGCACTAAGCATGGGGAGCCCGAGCAGCACCTTCTCTTGCTGCCCATGGCTCCCCGTAATGCAGACTGTGCTCTGCTTCACAGGGTGGGGGCGGAGCTACAACGCTGTGCCGGTTAGCTCTGCCCCCTCCCTTGATACAAGATGCAGGCAAAGGTAGGGGAGGGGGGAGAGAGAGGCAGAACAGGGGTTAGGGGGGAGACAGACAGACAGAACAGGGGCAGGGGGGAGAGACAGAACAGGGCTAGAGAGAGATAACAGGGGGAGGGGGGAGAGAGAGACAGAACAGTGGATGGGAGAGAGACAGAACAGTGGATGGGGGAGAGACAGAACAGGGGAGGGGGGAGAGAGAGACAGACAGAACAGGGGCAGGGGGGAGAGACAGAACTGAGGGAGAGAGATAACAGGGGGAGGGGGAAGAGACAGAACAGGGGAGGGGTGAAAGAGAGACACAGACAGAACAGGGGCAGGAGGGAGAGACAGAACAGGGCTAGAGAGAGATAACAGGGGGAGGGGGGAGAGAGAGACAGAACAGTGGATGGGAGAGAGACAGAACAGTGGATGGGGGAGAGACAGAACAGGGGAGGGGGGAGAGAGAGACAGACAGAACAGGGGCAGGGGGGAGAGACAGAACTGAGGGAGAGAGATAACAGGGGGAGGGGGAAGAGACAGAACAGGGGAGTGGTGAAAGAGAGACACAGACAGAACAGGGGCAGGAGGGAGAGACAGAACTGGGGGGGGAGAGATAAGAGGGGGGGGGGAGAGATAAGAGGGGGAGGGGGGAGAGACAGAACAGGGGATATTTTTTTTTTTTTTACAGAAAATGTTTGTTTTTGTTTATTTACTTTCAATATGATACTCATAAATGCATCATGAGGAGAGCTGAACATTCTAAATGTGTCTGCTTTCATGTTTTTTTTTTCTTTGTTTGTTTTAAATTCCTGACTGTTACCTGCTGGCTATTGAAAACAATAGAGAAAATATCAAAGTATGCAAATTTAGATGCAGTTAATTGGATTTCTGTGTTGAGAAATGGGAGATCCATTCTTCATTATACAACAAATGAATTATTTTTATTTAATTTGAAATAAAAAAAATATTGTATAAAACTTAGAATATTTACCTGCAAATATTCCACCAGAAGTACCAACAAAGTATGTTACATGTACTATATGTGTGTAGTGTAAATCTGAAGCAAAACATGGTAAAGATAGTTATTTATACACACATAGACAGTTATGATTGTTAATTTGACTTCATACAGTTTAAAATAGTAGATGCTAGATGCATTCAAGATGTATTTATTTTAATACCATGAACAGAAAGTTAGCTTTTTTAC
Organism: Pelodytes ibericus; assembly: GCA_036172795.1. NCBI lineage: Eukaryota > Metazoa > Chordata > Amphibia > Anura > Pelodytidae > Pelodytes > Pelodytes ibericus. The sequence goes on from CM069858.1 coordinate 115,617,238, forward strand.
TGTAATTGTAATATTTTAAAAAGTTTAAAAGAAGACAGATCATGATGCAAAATTCCTTACAATATAATGATTTTGTGATTTTTTTTTTCTGCCTGTGAAGTATATTCTCAGCAGCATATTTAAAGCAAATGGTTATTTTCTGAACAGTCAAACTGTGTTTTGCTGCAGGCATGCAACTTCCTATCTAAAAGACAAATGTCCCTGTTCACAGATTTGAAAAACTCACTTATTGACTCTTTCATCTTGTGTAAACAAATAATCAGTCCATCACCACAGTAGGGGAGGGAGAATTAGTTTTTCGGAGAGCTGCCAAGCATTGAATTACTTGGATTGAAAACTTGTTTTGTACTAATAATATTACCTACAATTAGTAAACAAGATTGCTGTTATAAGCAAAAATGCATTTATTGTGTAACAAGCAATGACCTTTCTCACCCAAAATTTGTTATCCAAGTTTCATTAAATTATGAGGTACCAAAAGAATCTGCAGCAAATTGGAGATAAAACAACAAAATAAATGCCAATTTCTGGGTTTATCTTAACTCTATCTTAACATATAATTATATCTTGTATAATTAAATACAAGAAACAGTGTTACAAAGACAGAGTCCCGATTATAGTAAATGCTATACAGATATTCTAGAAAAGTGTTTCAAGAGTTACTGTTTTTGTTTCCCTATAAATCATGATCATTATACTTGTTATTGCTCAGTTTTGAATCATATTCTTACTTACCTAAGAAAGCACTGCTCTCAACAGTAAAATCAGTCCTACAATGAAGTGATATGGGGTAAAATGTGTGATCTCTTTTGGGTCTATTCACTAAAATTTAACTTTGATCATCTTGCCTTCCATTATGTTCAATGGGAAAGATTCGAACCTGGGTTTTTTTTTCTAAGTCAAACTCGGGTGACGAATTTGACTTAATCTCAAAATGAAAGTCAAACTCCAAAGTAGAACTGTAGTGAATAGACCCATTAGAGTAGGCATTGGTAGCCTTCAGGCTTTCAAGGCATTTTAATGTGATTACTGGAATCAGTTCTTCTTCTCTGAATGTGGAAGTGTTGGAGGTATATTTCACGAACAGCTAAAGAGTCACATATTGCATTGACCAGTTAGTCTAAATGGCTGCAGCTACAATCTATTTTTCTACCTACAGAAACTGGTTGACATTTTCTCTTCTTTCCTTTGGACAGGCAAAAATAACCCACACATTTCATGATATGTATAAGATTGTGAGAAGAGAGTGCTCAAGATTTATCTTTCCATATAGACTTGTGTAAAAGTGTTTTTAATGGGTAGCAGAGGCATTATTGAACACAAATCAAAAAGACACCACACAAGTAAAAAGACATGTTTTTCCCACCTAAATATCATATCCACAGTGCAATAACAACTGCAAGGGATTCTGAGTAGTCATTTGCAAATAAGTTGAACAATGATCACTATCTACATTATACATTATTAAAGTCTTGTTCCAAGGGGTCCATGTATAAAGTGGATATTGAAACAAAAGGTGATCATTGTTGACCTTATATGAGTATGCATTAGACATGTGCATTCGTTTTTGGACGAATGCATTTTGGTCCGAAATTAGCATTTTCGTCCATTCGTCCGAAAAACGAATAACGAAAATGCTAAGCTAACGAAAGCCGAATGAACGAATGGTTAATAAACAAAAATCATTCGTTCATTCGTCCATTCGTAGTACAATTGCATTCTATAAGCCGAAATAGAGTCGGTTTAAAGAATACAATAGCATAGTAAACTTACATTCCATAATCCGAACTACTTTCTGTTTATGGAATGCATGTAAGTCTATTAGCATTCTATAAACCGAAAGTTCGGTTTATTGAATAGCAATAGGATTACATGTATTACATAAGCTGACAGCCTATAAACCGAACGTTCGGTTTATAGGCTGTCGGCATTTCACTACACGGAGACAGAGTCTCCATTCATTATGAATGGAGGCTTTGTCTCCTTGTACTTAAATTAGCCGACAGCCTATAAACCGAACGTTCGGTTTATAGGCTGTCGGCATTTCACTACACGGAGACAAAGTCTCCATTCATAAATGAATGGAGACTCTGTCTCCGTGTAGTGAAATGCCGACAGCCTATAAACCGAACGTTCGGTTTATAGGTTGTCGGCATTTCACTACACGGAGACAGAGTCTCCATTCATTATGAATGGAGACTTTGTCTCCGTGTACTTTCATAAGCTGACAGCCTATAAACCGAACGTTCGGTTTATAGGCTGTCGGCACTTCACTACACGGAGACAAAGTCTCCATTCATAAATTTATGAATGGAGACTTTGTCTCTGTGTACTTACATTAGCCGACAGCCTATAAACCGAACGTTCGGTTTATAGGCTGTCGGCATTTCACTACACGGAGACAAAGTCTCCATTCATAAATTTATGAATGGAGACTCTGTCTCTGTGTAGTGAAATGCCGACAGCCTATAAACCGAATGTTCGGTTTATAGGCTGTCGGCTAATGTAAGTACACGGAGACAAAGTCTCCATTCATAATGAATGGAGACTCTGTCTCCGTGTAGTGAAATGCCGACAACCTATAAACCGAACGTTCGGTTTATAGGCTGTCGGCATTTCACTACACGGAGACAGAGTCTCCATTCATTTATGAATGGAGACTTTGTCTCCGTGTAGTGAAATGCCGACAGCCTATAAACCGAACGTTCGGTTTATAGGCTGTCGGCTAATGTAAGTACACGGAGACAAAGTCTCCATTCATAATGAATGGAGACTCTGTCTCCGTGTAGTGAAACTTTTGGTTTATAGGCTGTCGTCATTTCACTACACGGAGACAGAGTCTCCATTCATAAATTTATGAATGGAGACTTTGTCTCCGTGTAGTGAAATGCCGACAGCCTATAAACCGAACGTTCGGTTTATAGGTTGTCGGCATTTCACTACACGGAGACAGAGTCTCCATTCATTATGAATGGAGACTTTGTCTCCGTGTACTTACATTAGCCGACAGCCTATACCGAACGTTCGGTTTATAGGCTGTCAGCTTATGTAATACATGTAATCCTATTGCTATTCTATAAACGGAACTTTCGGTTTATAGAATGCCAATAGACTTACATGCATTCCATAAACCGAAAGTCGTTCGGTTTATGGAATGTAAGTGTACTATGCTATTGTATTCTATAAACCGACTCTATTTCGGCTTATAGAATGCAATAGTACTACGAATGGACGAATGAACGAATGATTTTTGTTTATTAACCATTCGTTCATTCGGCTTTCGTTAGCTTAGCATTTTCGTTATTCGTTTTTCGGACGAATGGATGAAAATGCTATTTTCGGACCAAAATGCATTCGTCCAAAAACGAATGCACATGTCTAATGCATACTCATATAAACCGAACGTTCAGTTTATAGGCTGTCGGCTAATGTAAGTACACCGAGACAAAGTCTCCATTCATAATGAATGGAGACTCTGTCTCAGTGTAGTGAAATGCCGACAACCTATAAACCGAACGTTCGGTTTATAGGCTGTCGGCATTTCACTACACGGAGACAGAGTCTCCATTCATAAATTTATGAATGGAGACTTTGTCTCCGTGTAGTGAAATGCCGACAGCCTATAAACCGAACGTTCGGTTTAAAGGCTGTCGGCTAATGTAATACATGTAACCCTATTGCTATTCTATAAACCGAACGTTCGGTTTATAGAATAGCAATAGGATTACATGTATTCCATAAGCCGAAAGTCTATAAACCGAACGTTCGGTTTATAGACTTTCGGCTTATAGAAAACATGTAGTACTATTGCCTTTCTATGAACCGAACGAGAGCCCCATTCATAAGAATTTCTTATGAATGGGGCTCTCGTTCGGTTTATAGAAAGCCAATAGTATTACACGTATTCTATAAAACGAACGAATACAACTAAACGAAACGAAAATAATGAACGAATTTCGTCCGAAACGAATGCAGTAATGAACGAAATTCGTTTTAGACTAAATAAATAACATTTTCGTCAGAATGGACGAAAACGAAACAAAAATTTTATTTTTGCACATGTCTAGTATGCATTAAAACAAATCCAGGTCTGCATTTAAAATATTTGTGAAAAATGTGTCAATTCAAGCGTGGCAAAGCAGCAACTCAGCCATGACATGGAAGACCCTGTAAAGTCACAGAGTGTGGTTACTGAGTGCTGAGGAACATGGTGTGCAGAAGTCGCCAATGCTCTGCTGATTCTATAACTGTGTGGCAAGAGTTTCATGGAATGCGTTTTCATGGCCAAGAAGCTGCATGCAAGCATCATGTCCCAACGTACAATATTAGTCATTGGACCGAGTGGTTTAAAGCATGCCACCATGGGACATTTTTTCCATACAAGAATTGTGTAACAGAACAAAAAACAATGCAAACAAAATTTTTAGCCAACACAGATAAAAACGATGCAGCCAACAACAGCTGCTTTTTACTGAAAGTACTGTAGATACACCACATTTTCATACAGCAGACCACTGTGCACAGCATGCTAATGTATTTAAAGGGAAAAGGTATAAAGAGAATACCTGCGTTTATGCACGAAAAGCGAGACAGAGGTAGAGCTCGGCAAAACAGTGGAACAGAGTCCAAAAATGAGCACTGTCAAATCAAAACAGCTGGGAGGTATTATATATGTGTTGTGTGTGTAAGGTGTGAGTGCATGTGGTGTATGCTTTTCTTGCATAGAGCAATTTCTGAACGTGAATTAACAGGTTTAGAATTTAGTGGGTATAAAATAAGCAATACATTTGAAAGAAAACATAGGTGCTTCCAGGCACTGAACAGAAAGACAATACTTGAATTGCTGTAGCTCAAGTTTCAAAATTATTATGTTTACGCAAAGGTTTCTGTTCTTTATACTGACATTATTTGTTGTTTTAAAAAATACATTTATTTTTAAAGCATACATTTTTCACAATATCACCTATTTTCACATTTTTTGTAAATTTTGACGTTTATTGGCATATTCTGGTAAAATACTCAGGCTTTTTCAATTGATGAATCCATGCATGTTTATTCATAAAATATTCATTTTTGGGAATCTTATTGAGCTAACTAGCTTAGTGAAAAATGCAGTCTGTCAAAAGAAAACATTTTGAAAAATGTAAAAAAAAAAAAATACTTGGCCTGAAGCAAGAGACATAATAACAGTGGAAATATAGAATAATGAATCAGCTTCTGCCTTTTGTCAGCAAGGAAACAATAAACTAAAAAACAATAAATAAGAAATAAAATATGTCAGTGATATAACTGGTCTATGTTTAGAATCAGTGTACATTTGGAGAGCTCTGTTTGATTAGGATTTAAACTCAATACTTTGTTTATATAACACCTAAAATGGGCTTGGTGCCAGAGTAAAGTCTGCAAGTTAAATCAAATTAAACTTGTCTTCTAAAATTTCAGTAAATGCTAAAAAAACATTGAAATGTAGAAGAAAATCATTAAGCATAACCCAAATAAAATATTAGTGTAGACAGTTTAGAAGTAATTTTTCCTTAACTGTATCAATTCATAGTGAATTCTGTCTCTATTGGGCATGGCTTGGTGATGGTGTAAAATGTAAATATATCTAAACATTAACTAATGCTTATTGCCATAAATGGAAACTTTCCAAAGTGGAGGCTCATTGCATAGCAGCTCATTTTTAAGCCTCTGGATCAGTTTTCATTTTTTTTTACTATTATCTCAGAACAGAATAATATTTAGCTAGTCTAGACCCTCCGCAAATCTGCCAACTCCCCTCCAATTTTTTTATTTCATAGCAGAACAATATTTAGCTAGCCCAACGCCTCTCAGTTCTGCATACTCTCTTTATCCTGTCTTCTAATATTCCACAAATATTACCCTTCAACCCCAGCACTGTATCTTCCATCCAACAATTGCTACCTACAAATACTAGAAATCCAAGGGTTGAACAGCTTATACCACCAATAATAAATGTAATGGCAGGAACACCATTAGCAACCACAGCCAAACTTTAAAATTATTATTGCTGGTGAGAGTGGCTCCATAATCTTTTTGATACATGTATTACTTACAAATACTATACAGAATGGAAGAGCAAGGTCTGGTGGAATTCATAGCGGATAATGCGTGAAAACGCAAATAACTTGCACTGGACCGAAGTGGTATGAACTTCTATGCTCCTTCACAAAACCAATAAACCTCTATTTCAAAATATATTGTTGTGAATTTGTTCATTTTTTTTTTTTTTGACACTCAGTCTTGTTGTATATCAACCAGTGGATATGTGAACATTATATCATCCTTGTGTCAAATATTTAGTATCTGTTAATTCCAATTCATTCTATCCCAATTCCATATATCCCACCCCTATATTTAATATGTAGACAAATACAAATAAAAAAATTTAGAAGAAAAATGTAGTATATTTAGTCTACGTGTACCCTTCCTTTAATAGGCTTAGTTGCAAAAGCTTCAAGCTTCTAGATCCTTCAGTGTGTGTTAACAGATACCGTCACCAACATTCAACATAGAGAAACAACCATTCATCCAATTACATTCTTCTTGCCAAAGCTGAGACCAGCCCCAACACCTTGAAACCCCAGGGGGAACATTTCCCATTACTGACCCCATCTCCTACCAAGCAGAGGCAGCGATTGTGGATGGTAAACTAATCTATTCCACACCTGGAGGGAACCGGTTCCACCAGGGTTGCCAAATTTTGTGATATATCCCCATTTTATTGTGAAGTTTGAAATATCCTCTCTCCATTTCCCCAAAATGACTCATGGTGTCTTCAACATTCTTCCATCTAATAGGATTTACTTGTTTCCAATTTCTAGCGATGCTTAACTTCATCACCAGAAATAGTTGGATCGCCAACTTTTTGCCCTCACTGTGAAGGCAGTCCAAACCACCATGCCGTAGGGCTTTCTCTACACACATGGGTAGTTTGCATTGGAGACATGCAGATAAAACTGAGAAGACTTCCCTCCAGGCTTCCCTCACTTGCCCGCACCCCCACCATATATGAACATAGTTCCCCTCAGCGTTTTGGCATCTCCAACATTGGGAACTATGGGATTTATCGAATTGGTTCAGGGCTGTAGGGACCCAGTACCATCTGAAAACCAATTTAAACTGCAATTCCTGCAGATTAATACAGTGGGTATCTAGCTTGGTTTGGTTCCACCCCTTCTCCCATATCTCCCTCTCCTTAGACATATTTAGATCTAGGTTCCATTTCTCCCAAGCCTTTGGGAGTTTACAGGGTTTAAGGTTGCCCAGCAGTGAGTACCAGCTTTTCAGCCTGCTTGGTTTGATTTTATTATCAAAAGCTTTTTCCAGAAGTTTAGCAGGGGGCCCTCACAAGGGCTATACACGTGTTGTCTCGTGAAGTGAAGAAGCCTTAAAACTCCAAAGGCATCACTCCAATGCAGGTCAAATTCCCTCATCACCTGACTTAGTGTCTTTACCTTCCTACCCAGCATTAGCTGAGCAAAGGTCAAATTAATTTCCCTAAAACCAGTAGAAAAATTAACATCTATATTTAGGTCTGTAGCAATACTAACTGGAGTGGATTTGATGATCTTGTTTGACAATCCTACTCTTCTCTTAAACGAAAGCCAGCTACTCAGCAAACCCTGAAGAATAGTGTTGCCAGACAATTGGACTAGGTAAAGGGTCTTGCTTCTACTTAACCATAGGAGACATTCCAATGCCATAGCCCACACCATCTCCTGCTCTACCCAAAACCAGCCTTCTTTTAAGCGATTCAGGGCATTGGGTTTTGTGTACATGATGAAGCATGTTGGCTTCAGAATATTTAAACAAGTTTGGGAAACCAAGACCCCCTTTATTACGGGGTTTATACAACCATTGGCTAGCTATTCTTGGTTTCTTATCTCCCCATATATACTTTATCACTGTTGTTTGAAACTGTTTACAATAGGTAACCGGAATGGGTACCGGAATCATTCTCAGCAAATATAACCATTTGGGAATAATATACGATTTAATAGAGTTCATCCTGCCCATCCAAGACAAGTTCAAACCTTTGCACCGACCTATATTTTGTTATAAATCAGTAAGCAGAGGAGAATACTGGATTCTTAAAATATCTGAGGTTACTCTCGGGATCGCTACCCCCAGGTAATTTAAAGCTATCTTTACCCACTCAAACTGATATCTACTCATAAACTCATCTAGAAGATCTGAGGAGACATTCATACTTAGGGCTTGTGTTTTTTTTATATTCAATTTATAGTTAGAGTGCAAGCCAAATAGATCTATATCCTCCAGCACTTTCATGATCGAATTTACAGGGTCTGTCAACGTCAATAATATATCGTCCGCGAATAGACTTATTTTATTAGTTCTCCCACCCACTGATGCTCCTTTTATATATACGCTGCCCTCCGTATCCTAATGGCCAATGGCTCTAAAGATAATATATACAGAATGGGAGCCAAAGGACAACCCTGTCGTGTCCCATTCTTCACCTGGAACCACTCCGAGCCCAACCCAGGACCGGCGATCCTAGCCATAGGAGCCGTATATAAGGCCATGACCGAGTCGATTAGACCCCCCCCCCCCCCCGAGGCTATATGCTCTCAGAACTTCCTCCAAATAGGTCCAATCGACTCGGTCAAAGGCCTTCTCGGCGTCCAGGGCCAATATGACCGAAGGGATCTTATGCCTGTCAAAATAGTCTATCAGATCAATGATTTTTCTAGTATTTCCTGTAGCCTGCCGCCCTTTGACAAAACCTGTTTGATCAGTGTGTATAATTGATGGAATGATCATTTTAAGCCTATCTTGAATTTTAGAAGAGTAGATCTTGGTGTCTAAATTGATCAACGAGATAGGCCTAAAATTACTTACAAGGCTAGAGTCTTTTCCCTGCTTGGGGATGGGGACTATGGATGCCTGGAGCATCTCTTTTGGGAATGAGCGCTTCTGTTTAATCTCATTAAATGTGTCTACTAGGTATGGTGAAATCAGATCCGCTACTTTCTTATAGAACAAAGCCGAAAAGCCGTCTGGGCCAGGCGCTTTATTAATCTTGAGTTTGTCAATAGCTTGTCTAACTTCCAGCAATGAGAATGGGACCTCAAGATCCTTCCTTTGCTGCAGGGAAATTTTTGGAAGGCCAGTTTGGTCAAGGTATCTTCTCATTGCGTCTAAGTCTTTGTCCAATAGCAGGTTATACAATCCATGATAAAATTTGCCAAAAGCCCCACCTATCTTTTGTGGAGACCGGTGAGTTTCTTGCCCCTCTGTGATCTTAAAAATCCTTGATCTTAAATTATTCTGCTTAAGCTGATTGGACATTAACTTATCCGCCCTGTTGCCTAAGTAGAACCATTTTTGCTTTGCCCTCTTCATGGTTCTAGAGGCCTGAATAAATAGCTGTTCCCTAATATCATTTTTTAATAGATTAATTTCCTTGGTGCGACCTTCATCAACCGAGTTCTTGTTCAGTAGTTTTAATTCTGCAAGTCTAATATTCATCTCTGCCAAGTTCCTGCCCCGTTCTTTCTTCATGTGCGAACCTAAACTAATAAGGTGCCCCCGAGCCACACTTTTAAAAGCACACCAAATCATGGAACTATCCAAATCGCAAGTTGCATTCACCGCAAAATAATCCTGGGTCATAGCCCTGATGGTTTCCATACTAGACATATTGCTCAGCAGCCAGTCATTTAATTTCCATACTCCCCTTATTCTAGAGGACTCTTCTTTGATATCTAATATAACGGCATCATGATCAGACCATGCAATGATCTTAATCTTTGCTCCCTTGCATTTAGAAATCCATGACTGGTTCGTTAATATCATATCAATCCTCGAATAGGATCTATGTCTATTAGAGAAAAAAGTAAAAAAAAATGGGGTTAAATACTCTCCATGAGTCATACAGCTGATATCTTCCCATTAAATCAAAGAAATCCCTAGCCACCCTTCTATCCCCTGGGGAGATAATTCTAGAGTCTGAGCCCCTCCTATCAACCTCAGGATCGACAACGCAGTTAAAATAACCCAAAATAACTAAGGACCCTTGCACATAGTCATACACCTGGGACAGGGTTTTATTTACAAACTTCATTGGATTTTTGTTGGGGGCATATATATTCAGTATGGAGAATAAAATATCGTTCAGTCTACAGATTATAAAAATAAATCTCCCATTCAGATCCATTTGTTTGTATTTCAATTCATATTTAATATCCTGGGGGATCAAAATTGCCACACCATTCTGTTTTTTATTAACCAATGATGAGTATTCAACATGGGGGAATCTTTTTGATTTCAATCTATGCGCGTCAATCTCCCTCAAGTGCGTTTCTTGTAGGCAAGCTACATCAATTTTATCTGAGAATAGTGACTCTGTCAAAGTGATTCTGCGTTGGGGAATGTTAAGCCCCTGCACATTCAATGTTAAAAATTTCAAGGATCTCATCAACTCATCTTCCCAGCCTCTAGTCTCCGGACCCCCTCCATCAAGGCAAGAGCTACTCTCAGTCCCAGGCAAGAAACCCCAAACAAACGGACACAGACAAACACAAATAAACAATACGAACAGTGTGACGTACAACACATAACCCAATCCTTCCCTCCTGCAGATAAGGAGCCTAACCAATCCCCATCCACCCACTCTTCCTTCCTGATGCACTTATCCTGCATCTTGCCCCAACCTCGCACTTGGGCAAGAGAAGGGCATCAAAGATATCAGTATCATGAGGGTCTTCATAAGAAGAAAAAAAAAATATACCACAGTTCCTATCTAACTAAAAAAATTCTACCAATAGTCTTTAAAACGACTTTAACTTCTGAAACCTTAATTCTTGAAATTCCCTCCCTAATCTCTCTGCAAATAACCAATTAATCAGCTTTACCCCTAGCTTTGTGCATATATTTAGTATTACTTATATAAATCTCCTAATAAAACATAACAATTTCAATTTCAATTTGTGTTATTTATATACAGTAATTTATGGCTATTCGTTATTCGTCTTCACACTTTCACTCTGTATAACTATAATTTCCCCTTCTCCCCCCTTATTCCCCTTAACATGCCTAAAGAAATCCCTTACTAAACCATGGCCATTGTTACGTGTCTCCAAAGAACACATTTTTTTTTTACCTACTATATTTGCCTTAATTCGTATATTGTTTTATGTATTGTGAACTACCCGAGGTTCCCATTAATGCCTCAATATTTAAAGATTTTAGTATGTGCTAATAATGGTGGTTTACAAACATTATATAACCGGTTTTCAACCCTTGCATAGGGTAAAAGGAAGAGAGAGAGAGAGAGAGAGAGAGAGAGAGAGAGAGAAAGGGAAAAAAAAAAGAAGAAGTCCCCCATAAAACCTTCTCTTTGTTCTTTATCCTAGTGGTTGGAGAAAACTAAGCTCAACATTACTTATCTGTTGTTGATCTATAGTTGCGAAGCCATTCTTCTGCCTCCTCAATATTATTAATTGTCTTTAGGGAGTCTTCTGACCTAATATATAGTTTGGGTGGGAAACCCCAACTGTATCCTATGTTTGCTTTACGCAGGGTCTCTGTAAAAAATCCAAAGGTTCTTCTTTTAGCTCTAGTTGCATCTGATAAATCTTGGAAAAAATAGATATTTTTAAATCTTGCCTCTGTAGGTGTATAGTCTTTCCCTGCCTGAACCACTTTCTGCTTTATATAGAAGGAGGAAAATCTTAAAATAATATCTCTGGGGATTTCCTCTGGCAGATTTTTTGGCTTAAAGGTACGGTGGACTCTCTCAATACATGAGTCTTGGAGGGATTCTTGAACACCCATTGAGGAAAAAAGGTCCTTCAAAAATGGTCTAAGCTTTGACTGAGTAATTTCCTCAGTTATACCCCGAATCCTCATGTTTTTACGCCTAGCCCTGTCCTCAGCGTCATTGATTTTAGTCTCCAATTTAAGAATAGACTCCTTCATTTCCCCTATCTGATCCGTCAGTGTCTTATTGACAAATTCTAAATCATCTATCCTCTGTTTGCAATTGGCGATTTCCCCCCCCAGTTGTGTTATATGTTCGTGGGATTCTCTGAAATGCCTTTCGAGTTCACTTTTAAAAATCCCCAGTTGTTTATCTAAGCATTGCTGCAGGTAGTCCTGAGTCCAAGTGGTTCCAGTGACCACAGAAACACTGCCTATTGTTCGTGAAGTCTCCAACTCAGGGTCCTCTAAACAGGATTCATTGGGATCTACCAAAGTGCCTCCTGATATTGATAGTTTATTAGTCATAGGGGAGAATAAAGCTGTTATTTTCTCCTGTCCACTACCGGAAATCCTTTTCTTTTTGTCCCTTTCCTTTTCCCTTTGAGAGAGCTCAGTCATCCTTTCATCGCAGTTATGCCAAACCCCCCTGCCCTCCGAGACGCTTCACCCACTCGGCGTCTCACGTCATCACCGGTCTCTAATTTGTTAATTTTTTTAACATCAAGAAGTCTCATGTATGATCATGTATTTGGACCACCCAGAGAACTTTATTAGTTCCTCCTGAAGTGTATATATTACATATAACTCTTTTTTTACACAAACAGACATTTATATCATTTGCATTAATAACATTTAAGTAGTCTATTTCAGTCGTCATAGGAATCCAATTAAACCAATGTAATGAAAATGCTAAACTTTTTAGCTACATCCTATCATGTGTGTGTAAGTTGTATATCTGTAGAAGCAAGTATAGTTTTATAAGTTATCTACACACATAAAACTTGGGTAAGTTACATTATTTTAGAACAGAAAAGAATAACCTTTCTGGCACTTAAAGAAATAAATCTGTTCCTACTTTGAAGTATTTCAGTCTACCTAATACAGAAGAAGTACTTAAACCAGAAACTAAAAAGAAAGCAAACATGCATTTTTTTCAGTTTGGTATACGAAAGAGGCATCTGCAAAGGAGCTTTGAAAGACATGTAATGAGGAAAATGCATTTTCAGTCACATAGACTTAAAAGTATTTTTTTTATCTTTCTTTATACCCATGTGCCGTAAAAGCCATGGTTTCATCATTATAGTCACTGCCGACAAGGTGGCAGAAATTGTTTCACATTATCCTCTACTTATCCTCTACTTGACCTGCTTGACTTTCTGTAGCAAAAATAGCTCTAGGAAGGCCCACTTCTGAACTGAGAGTCATTGACGTTGCTGCAATGATTTTCCTTGTGTTCAGTAAAGTAGGAATGTTGGATCATATCAGTGAAAAAACTATTTTGTAAATTATCCTCTACCTATCTAAGGTTCTATGTAAACAGCAGCATTATAATGCTAAATCAGTAGAGTTGGATAGTTAGGAGATATGTCTATATACACACAGTTACTTTATATTTAGACTAGCACATCCCATTTAAGTAGATTAACTTTAGGGAACTTTTTTGGTTGTATTGGTTTCCTTCCCGTGGATCTCTCCATAACATTTCTTGAATGTTGGTGGATATTATGATAAATTTGAAAATAGTCAATATATATTTTACTACTTCTAAAAAGTTTTTTGAACAGATGGTACAAGATCTTAATGGACTATGTACTTCCATTAGATTAATAGTAAAGCATGATAAAGATTCAAAACATTTCTTGGACATTAAGATTTTCAGATATTTAAATGGATTGCATACCTACATGCAAGGATCTTGACACTTTTCACAATTTCTGTGAATATTTAGAAATAATTTGGTTCAGGAGATATCCGATGCTCAAACAGTGGATATGGTGACTCAATTTCTAAACAGAGGATTCACATTTGAAGAGATAAATTCCTCTATTGAAGGCCAACGAACACTAACAGACACATTATGTACTGTCACCATCTGTGTTTAACTAGAAACCAATGTTTTGTTTTGAATGAAGTGATTAAATGAAGAGATTTTTTGGTCAAAAACAATCCTAGACATTGGTATGATACCATCCTGTATAGAAACATCTATAACGTGTCTGGGGTATGTAACATGCTCTCATATGATTTCTTCAACACACTTTTGCCATCCACACACTGGAAAAAGATATAAAGTGAAACACAGGATTACATGTCAAACTACCCATGTTGTATACATGATAACGTGCCGTGTGGACTTTCTTATGTGGAAAAAACGTAATTGACTTTGAGATTCCATAAAAGAGGAGATTGTTTATCAATACACACTGCATTCCATGACCAGAAAACTGATAAGTTTGTTGCTTAGCATTTTTTCTGTGTAAACACTTGTTACTCACTCCATGCTTTGTGGAATGATCCCATCCCAGGATTGAGTAGAGGAGGAGACAGAGAAACAATGCTTCTCTGACAGGAAGCCTTTTTGATTCAAACTTTGGATGCAGTATTCCCTAGGGCAGTGATGGTAGTCATATTTAAGCATTGTTCTGCATGGCATCAAGTTAAAGGTCTAAAAGTCATTTTTGCTGGTGATTATACTTTCCTCTCCCATTTCCACTGCAAACGCTGCTCATTTTAGTTTTCTCTTTTCTGTTATTGTTCCCTTTCTTTTTGTTGCCCCATCTCAGTGTTCCTTCATGTATGATGATTTTGACAATGCACTCAGATGCTAAGGCCACTTCAGAGGCTCTAAACTGCCACAGGTGGCACCTGTGCAATAGGTTCGCCACAACTTCCCTAGGGGTTTAAATTAGCAGATTGTTTGGTCTGGTTTTTTAGACCATAATAAAAATGGTATTAGAAATGAATAATTATCTTATATTCCAAGTGTTTATGCATATGTAAATTGTGTACAAATAACCATGTCATTATTTAATTTATCTCCAGTTGCAAAATAGTGCTTATTTAAGTATAACCTTTAATCGCATTTGTAGATAAAATTTGCTTGTCCAGCAAGCTTAACATCATTTTGTTCTGTAGCACTCTTAAAAGTATTTCTGCTTGTCCAGCAGCTCTCACAACTTGAAACATTTTACTGGTATTCTTGCTTGTCCAGTGACCCTTACATTGTTGGCCTTATTCCCAGAACATCAATTTTGTTTTTACTTGCCATTTTTGCAATATAACTATTTTTCCCCTACACAGAACTTCCCTGATCATGGAAAAATATATTTTTCCAAATTACTGCCTTGCATAGCAATATTCATATTATCCATGTAATAATGTACAGACAAATAACTATAATATGATTTCTGAAAATCTCATATTTAGTTCTGTATATATAATTGCTTCATAAACAAGGAAATACACACCAGATTTCTATTACGTGCGCTAAGAATGCACACTGTGCACTGTTGTTTGGTGATAACAGTATATTAATCCTGGAACACTCTTAAGGTTTCATACAGGGATACATTCTAGTTATTTTGTTACACAGTGAGGTCAGGCATTTTAAATGCTAAAGAAATGATTTGTGGTTGAAGGAGTGTTAATGTTCTTTATTAACACAAAAAAGCAATATGAAGAAAGAAAGTGTGACATTTAACCCAAATATAAACAGTGAACAAAATAGTGAATAAAGTGAAATGGTAATTAAATTATACTCCTCCTCTGGCACTGCAGCACCCGTAAAAGTGCTCCTCGGGCACTTGACAATAGAAAAACAAGACAGAGTAGGGGCGCATGTACCGGGAAGAGAAACAAAAAAACAACAATAGTGCAACACAGTTTAAATATAATTGGATGTATAGTAAATCTCTACAGGGGTGCATTCACAAACGGATATTGAAATCAGGCTCATCAGAATATTGTAGTCAGTCGGTTTTAATCATTTCCATCTAAAAAACACATTAAAAAGCCATTGCGCAGTGGCTAACACAAACCAGGCAATAAAAACAATGAATACACGTACAAAATATAAAGCACTTAAAGTGCAACTTGCGTGAAAAAGTCCCGAGAGGTAAAACTTCTTTCCTGCTGCCACCAGGATAAGACACTCAGGCTCTTTTCTTTGAAGAAATAAACAGCTGGATCCACTTCTCAACGCGTTTCGCCGGCTCTGCTGTCGGCTTCCTCAGGAGATTGGTGCTTTGTGCAAATTTGCAAATAAAGTGCTGTACTTCCCGGTACATGCGCCCCTACTCTGTCTTGTTTAACACAAAAAAGGTCAGCACCACTTTTTGCATCAACCATCAACTTTTGTTTATTTAATCCTGAGCATCAATTTTTCCTAAGTGGAATAATAAAACACTTTTTTACAAAAGCGTCAGCAAAGGTTGTATAATTTATGAAATGAACAAATAAAATAATTGAATTAATGGTAATCAAACTGACAATTCAAATGGACTTTAAACAAACCAACTGGCACCTCATTTGACTAAACAAAAATAAATAAATATAGCCTACAATATGTAAATCAGTAGATATTTATAAACTTATGTTTCATACACTAAAAGCATTTGTTCGAAGGTTTTTTTGAAATTCCTAAAGGAAGGTATCATTCAGAAAAAAATATTTTTATATTTCATTTTTTAACTGTGTCACTGAAAATGTGAGTGCAAGTTTTCATGATCAGTGCTTATGTTTTTTCCTTTAACATTGTTTTTGTAGTGTAATTTTCTAAACAACCATTGAAAAAAATTCTCAAATACTTTATTCAGAAAGCAAATATTTGGGAGGAATTGCTTAGTCATGCTGTTACTTCAGTGACCAAGGAAGGAGGGAAGTATTAGTGAATAGTAATGCAAATAGTAATGTAAACCAGAATGCTAAGGAGAAAGTAAATGAGAATGTGAAGGTGAACATAAACCATTAACATTACCAGTTATTAAAAATTATAGTGCAATAGTAGGGAGTGGGTGGAAAATGAGAAGATTGGAGGGGGTCAAAGCCTGAGGAGTTACATAAGATGACCATGCTGAAGGGGAATAGTCAGCACTGAGCATGCTGATGATTCTTAGTTATGATAGACAAATATTCCAGCATGTTTTTTTTTATTATTCTTTATTGTGAAAGTACAAAATATTGATATAAAATACCTAATATAAATACAAAACGTATAAATGGATCAAACTGTCCATACATGACATGACAAACTTACATGGATTCCGTATGGCGGCAGTGCGGCCAAAAGTTCCTTTATTTTTCTCTGTCAGAACTCCCTCATCTATTTTGCTGGGTGCTGAGGGGGAAGGTAGGCGGTGGTCTGTAGCTATATGTTGTCTTTTACCTCCCTTCTCTCCCATTACCAATCTAATCCTATCCTCCTTCATTTAGAATTTTGGCCCATTGGTCCCATTGTTTATATTTTTTACTATTCCAATTGAATTGTATCACAATTCTTATCCAAGGCATTGTTGAATCAAATTTGACTTAATTTTTTGCCATATGATTGGGTCCAGTGATCTCCAATTTTTTGCAATTTCCAGTTTGATTGTCATCATCAAGTGGATAGCGAATTGTAATTCGTTCCCTGATTTTTTGGGAAGTTTAAGTGTAGCAATGCTTTTTCAGGAGTGAGTTTCCAATCTACAACATCCAAATAATGTTTTGGGATATACACTGCCAGAATCTATTGATTATTGGCAGTGGCGTCCCGAGGGGAGTGCGGAGGGTGAAGACCGCACAGGGTGACACCCCTCAGCACATCGTGCTTGTGAACTTTTTTTTTTCCTGGCAGCCGCATCTGCAAGAGTCGGCTGCCGGAAAAAAAAATCCCCCAAAAAATCAATGCAACCGGATGTGACGTTACGTCACATCCGGTAGCTGTGTCGTCCCTCCTCCGTGTAGGAGGGAAGACTGCACGGACACAGAGCAGCAAGTAAGGCAAGTAAGGTAAGTACTAGGAAAGGGGGGGAGGAGGGTGGTATAACTGAGCAAAATTCTGGCATATTGAGGGGTTAAATACTGGCATATTGAATTGCAAAATTCTGGCATATCGAGGGGTTAAATGCTGGCATATTGAATGGCAAAATTATACTGGCATATTAAGGGGTTCAATTCTGGAATATTGAATGGCAAAATTCTGACATATTGATGGGTTAAATACTGGCATATTTAATGGCAAAATAATACTGGCATATTAAGGGGTTCAATTCTGGAATATTGAATGGCAAAATTATAGCATATCGAGGGGTTAAATGCTGGCATATTGAATGGCAAAATTCTGGCATATTGAGGGGTTAAATACTCATATATTGAATGGCAAAAGAATACTGGCATATTGAGGGGTTAAATGCTGGCATATTGAATGGCAAAATAACGGCATATTGAATGGCAAAATATTACCAGCATATTGAGGGGTTAAATGCTGGTATATTGAATGGCTGGTATATTAATTAAGGGGCGCATGTGTGTGTGGGGCTCCTGTGTGTGGCATAGTTAATGGGCTCCTGTGTGTGAAATAATTTGTGAGGCTCCTGTATGTGGCATATTTAATGGGCCATCTGACTGGCATTACTAAGGAATCTGTTTGGCATGGTACTGGAGGAAATCCAGGGGGGGTGACACCATGAGTTACCACACCAGGTGACACCAACTCTAGTGACGCCTCTGATTATTGGACAACCCCACCAAATGTGTATATAATCTCCTCTGGTGTTTCCGCATCTCCAGCAATTAGTAATATTTACATTAGATATTTTGGATAGAGTTGTTGGAACTTACTTTAACAAAAGGTAAGTATTAGGTGATTCTTCTTTTATGACAACGTTTTATTTTTAATGTTCAATCCCTCTTTAACTACACTTGTTTCCTGTAATTCCATGGCTAACACAGAACCAACATTTTAGATATTTATTTCACTGATATTTTAATTTTCCTGCTCACTACTATTTTAGTCTCAGAAGTCTTAATTGATTATTATTCTGCTTGACATTGTTACATAGGAATCAAATAATATATGAAATCATTATTAGTTAGAATACCTGCAGCACAATCCAATTTGTTTTCCTACAGTTCCTCAATATACACAGTGGTACAGTTTAGTATGTTACCTGTCTTTTCTCTTAATGAGAGAATCCCTAATTGTTGTTGCTCTGTTATGTAGTTTAACATTATTGATTATAGAGCTTGTTTAAAAGAGTTACAAAAACTATTAACCTAATGTTAACAAAGCTCTCTATTAGAAAAGAGTATTTACTTAGTAAATGTGAAGGAATCAGTGTAAAACATTTACTAATTAATTTCAAACACATTGCACAAATTTAACCTGGTTGAACGTCTTATTAACATTTAAACAACATAAAGCAAATTTGTTTCCCACAGGGAGCATTAGTTTCAATTCCCACTTTAAATATATATATATGTGTATTTTAAATCATTGTCTAAAATTGGGATGCTATCAGGAGTCACCATTGATTTATCCATAAACAAAAATATTTTGTAAAGCTCAAAAAAACCCAAGACTAAGTCGTAATGTTCCTTTAAATTCAGGCATCTCCAAAATCCCTCAGAATACAAATCAATTGGCCCCTGTATTCAGCAAAATTAATTCTGAATTGGTAGCCTCAAATGCCCCATTATATCTTATAAAAGGTTTTGGCGAATGGAATAAAAGAAAAAATTCTTTAAAAAAATTTAGATTGCTTTATACCAAATTTCCCATAGTAAAAACAATCCCAGATTAATGAAATAGATACAAATTAATGCCCAGGAGGTATGCCCCAAGTTTTTCATGGAAGAGAATCAGGCACTTGTACAACAGCTGTACCTGTGCTAGAACTAGGTGATAGGGACAGCGGCATAAAAAGAGCAATCATGAGAAAGAAGAACCAGGTCTGGAAAGAGATCATGGATGCAGTGAATGCAGTTGGTGGGAACAAACAAATCAAGGAGGGGATGAAAAAAAGGTAAGTGCATTTTAAATGCTGTTAGAACTTCTAAATTACACTGCACACATCTGTCACTAATGTTATACATATGTTAGCTGTGTAAAGGAGAGCTAGCTCTAGGAAATGTTTCATGTGGCTCCACATGTTAAAATGGTTACCATTTATGTAGAAGCTGTAAGGCTATATTTAGAACTGTAGCTGTTCAGGGCATGTTAGCTGTATAGAGGGTAGTCAAGCAGCCATATTGCAGGATTGAACAAGGAGAAATGCTTTCATCAAATGGCTAAGGGGAATGACAGTTTCAGTCCAAAGCTGCAGTCATCTAAGGAGCATGGGAGTTTCATTACAAAGTTACAGTATATATGTATGTCTGTGCACGAATATATTTCACCACCCAAGGTAAATACCCATGTACACACACACTACAGTCACACATATGATTCATGGTTGATGCTGATGTTAAGTCACTAAACATCAGATACTGTAGATACTGATGTAGAGGAGGAATGCATCTTGCTTAGAGTGAGGCTCAGTGTGATAATGTCCCTTTCTCTGTCAAGGTTCTACCCCATTTCCCTGGCTCCTGTTTGTTGTATTCAGGTTATGTGGCTGTTTCTCCTTCAGTTTCTATTGGCTGCTATTCTAGTAGTTCCATTCTCCTCTTGTTGTGTCAGCTGCCTCATTAACCTTAGCCCAACCCTATATACCTGCATTGCTCTGGTTATAGCCTGTATAGCACCTCTGTGCTGTACTAGCGTTCCCGATTCGTTTGTTTGATATCTTGTTGCTGAATCCTTGCCTGTCCTGTCCAACCTGTTTGCCACCTGTCCTGACCTTTTTGCCTGCCTTGTGACTTTGTCTAATGATATTCCTCTGTTGTACCTCATCCTGATCCGTGTATGACCAAGCCTGCTGACTATTCTATTTGTGTGTATTTGTCCTTCTTCAGTGTGTGGTCTTAGTCAGTGTCCTGCATGGTCATTTGCCTGAGGCTGAACCATAGGGTATAATATCGTTGAGGTGAAATTGCATTGTACGGTTTCTTATCATGTTGCAGCAGCTTGCAGTCGTGTCTCAGCTCCTGTTCCTGTCTCGGCTTCCCGTCATGTCCTCAGTTGCCAGTCTCCTCTACAAGTCATGTCTCAGCTGTCAGTCTCAGCTTCCAGTCCTGTCCTCAGCTGCTAGTCCTGTCCTCAGCTGCCAGTCTCCACTACCAGTCCAGTCTGAGATTCCATCCAGTCCTTATTTATGCATCGTGGGGTACAGACAGACCCCAACGATGCCCTGCAATGAGGCTCCTCCCCGGTCTGCTATCCCAGGATCTCTTGGCATTTCTCCTTTCTATGTCCCTTGCTTGCTTTGATCCCACCTTGCTGTGTTTACTTTTTTGTTATATTTTATGCTTGCTTTTGTACTATGCAAGTTTTGCTATCTTTCTTGCTCTTATCCCTGGTTTTCACTTGCCTTTTTTCTCTGCTTCTATATAAATATGCACCACACATTTGTTCTGTGTGTTTCCATTCCCAGTCTGTTCAGTCTTGGGTACGTGATTTCTGTTTAGTTCAGTTAATAGTTATTATCTAAATAAACACAAAATAGACAGAAAGGCACTCCAAAATGATATCAATAAATAAAACGTGGTGCATCACCCCAAGGGGAGTCCATAAAGCACCCCAACAGAATAGTATATACACAGAGAGGACAGGAGGAGTACACAGAACAAGAATTAAGATAAATCATACAGTGCCATAGATTTGCAAAGAATTTATTGGAGAAAAGCTATATAAAAATATAATCCAAGTAATAAATTGCCTGATCTGTACAAAAACACAGCAATAAATACTCAAATAAACATATGGCACAGCAAAAAATTGTTCTAAATACAAAAATAAAGAGAGAGAGGGACAGGAGGCACACACTATGCACAGGTAAACGGAGGTCACCCAACGTTTCTGCTAAAAGTCTTTTTCAAGGGGACCACGCCCGGCTATTTATTACTTCGACTATATTTTTTATATAGCTTTTCTCCAAGAAAGTCTTTGCAAATCTATGGCACTGTATGATGTATCTTATTAATTCTTGTTCTGTGTGCTCCTCCTGCCCTCTCTGTGTAATAGTTATTATCTAGACATGTTTTAGTGATAGGTATTACTTTACCAGGGTATTTTGATGCTGGTGGCAAGTTGCCCAACTCATAGCCTCCGGGTGTAACTAGACCCTCACTATTTACCATCTTAGAGTCCTAGGCTTGTCATGTGTTTATGTCTGTATCTTGTGTTATGATTTTAACCTCTTTCCCCAAAGCACCTGAGGATTCTAACTCCTCTGCCTTTTCCCATTACCATGTACTGGTTTCCCTTTAGAAGCATCTGAGGGCCCTTGTTTCTCACTCCATCCTTGTGCTCCTTGTCCTAGCCCTATCCTCGATTTGTCCAGCCTGGCTTGCCCTTGTTTGTTTCTGTCATGTATGTCTTGTTCTTGTCTGACTTCTGCTTTGCCCTGTTTATGTCTGTTCCAGTCCTGCTCTAGTTCCTGCCCAGTTCTAGTCTTTGCCCTGTCCTAGTTCTGCGAAAGCATTGCCTTAGTCCTGAACCCATTGAAAGTCATTGAGAGTTCTGGTTTTTTTTGTTTTCTAGCCCTATACGCTGTATTCTGTTATTCCTATTTTTGCTTTCTGTCCTTTCTTTGCTCTTGCTCTTCTTGGCCTTGTATGTCTCAGCCTGCAGCATCCGGTAAATTGCTCTGCAGTGGTTCCACGTGTGTCCAGCACATCAGGAGCCCATTCATGCACTCCTGCACTTTCTCTCATGACTGTGTTTCATTTCTACAGTGTAGAATGTTTCATTGCAAATCAATGTTGGGATCTTCACATTGGAAATGAAATAGTTCACTAGTATACATTACATAATGTGGAGAGAGTACAAAAATTCTAGGCATCCCATTCACCCAGTAAAAGGTTAACATAATAGTGTGCCTCTCTGCTGCCTGGGTGGGGAAATACATATAATCCTGAGCCCTGGAGACAAATGTCTTTTTTAATTGTATTTTAAAATGTATTAAATTCGATTAAATGTATTTTAATCGATTTTTTGTTAAAGCGTCTATAATCTAACCCTTGTCTCTAACAGGACTCATATGCCTAATATGTGTGTGTGTGTTATTTAGAAAGTTCTGTACTGCATTTTCCTGGTGCTTTTTCACAATACTCACATATACCATATAATGGTTTCTGAATTTGCTTTCTCTCTTAGGTTTCAGCAGATAGTTTTTAAGCATGTGCTGTGCAATACGCCTGTTAAATATTTCCTTAGAGAGACATAATATGAAAGTATCTAACTACGATTACTTTGTTCATAAAAGTAATTACTAATTTAAGGTAATGTACAGTATAATGAATCCAGCTTTTTCTCTACATATCAGAAATGAGAAAGTAACATCTTTATAATTTACTTTGTCTGTAGTTTATAGTCTTTCCTGCAGTGAACTTTCTCATTTATTCCCTTCCAAGATTACTTTTCCACACAACCATGTTATTTAGCTACATTAAAGGAAGCAAAATTATACTATTGTGGCCATGCTTAAGATAAGATTGATCACTACTACTGCAGAGTAATGTATGTTTTCATTTCTACTTTACAATTTCAAATTACACATGCTTAAGACAATAAGACATTTAAAATGCATGCATTTATGAAACAATATTTTGCACTTGTTTGTTATATGTGTGATGAATTAAATATTTTAACTAAATGCATTCTTGTTGAATGCTGGCTAAGGCACACTACACTTATAGCAGGCCATTTTTAAATTATCATTGTAGGCAAATTGATTAAAATAAACCCTCTAGGGAATTTATTTTTATTTTCAGAATCATTTGGGTAACTTTCTAACTGATTTTTATGAGTATAAGTATCTGAGGAAGAAAATCACTGCACAAAGCTCTAGACCACAACAAAGCACAAACTGCCTTGGTATTAGATCACTAGTGATCAGGGCTGGCTCTACCGTTAGGACGCCCCAAGGGGGGGGGGCGGGAAAATCGCCCGTGCCCCCAGGCTCGTTTACTTACCTCCTTCCTTGCTGCTGTGCATGTCCGTGTCTGTAAGGGAAGCGTTGTGCGCTCCCCTCCAGCCGCGCGGATCAATAAAGTTTGTCGAAACTTTTTTTTTTTAAACTTTATTGATCCGCACGGCTGGAGGGGAGCGCACAACGCTTCCCTCACAGCCACGGACCTGCACCGGGAGACAGAGCAGGAAAGTAAATACTGGGGAAGGGGAAGGGGGAGGAGGGTGGCATAACGAGCATACTGAGGGTCAAAATCCTGGCATAATGAGGGTCAAAATCCTGGCATATTGAGAGTCAAAATCCTGGCTTATTAAATGGCAATATCCTGGCATATTAATTGGCAATATCCTGGCATATTAATTGGCAATATCCTGGCATATTAATTGGCAATACCCTGGCATACTAAGTGGAAATATCCTGGCATATTAAGTGGCTATACCCTGGCATATTAATTGGCATTATCCTGGCATATTAATTGGCAATACCCTGGCATATTAGGTCAAAGGAGTAAAGGAGCGCAAGTATCAATTAGCAAAAATACAAATTATGTGAAGATAAAAAATTATGTGCAACTTCGTGTAAAAAAACAACAATAAAACATGCAAGTGATCAAACAGATATATACTTATACTTAGATTTAAATGTTTATATATTTTCACTGTTGATTGGAGATTTCAAATTGATGTATATCTCTCAAAAAAATAAAAAAATAAAAGATAATAGTGCTTTCTGTCAGACAAGGTGATGTATTGAGTTGAAAAATATGGACAGTACTCACGAATTTAAGAGCAGTATACTGCTCTCTTTTTAGGCAAATAAGGAGATCCCTGGGAGTATGTAGGGAATAATGATGTCAGCTGCTTTGCATGAGGGCTCTCCCGATGTTTAGTATCCAATCACATATATAAAAAGGAAAATGCCACTATAGTAAAGTATTGTGCAAACAAGATACTTTAATTAAAGAATAAAAATGAAGGCTTACTTAAAAGTCTGTGAGTACAATTACGTAACTCACAGAAGCGCTTGGTTAAAAGACACAGAAATCTGCCTGCAGCAGGTGGTGATCATGTCGCAGGAACAGAAAGCACCTGGCATATTGAGGGGAAAAATATCGGCATATTAAATGGCATATTGAGTGGCTAAATACTGGCATATTGAGTGGCAAAATAGTGTGTCTCAGGTTATGTGTGTCACTGTGTATGTGTAAGTGGTAAGGGAGTGTGTAAGTGTGTCACTTTCTGTGTAAGGGTGTGTAAGTGTGTCACTGTGTCAGTGTAAGGGTGTGTGTGTGTAAGGGTGTAAGTGTGTCACTGTGTGTATGTAAGTGTGTCACTGTGTCTGTGTAAGGGTGTGTGTGTGTAAGTGGTAAGTGTGTCTCTGTGTGTAGCTGCAAGGGTGTCTCTGTGTTTAAGGGTTTCAATGTGTGTTAGGGTGTCAATATGTGACAAATTTAGAGCATGCGAATTGAATATTTAGATGTATTTATTTTCCACACTATACATTATACTTTTAATACGTACTAGAGACTACAGTACATCTGGCTATGATCATGTTTTTTTTATTCAATAGTTTTTTTATTTAGCTTTTTTAAGCTTTCAAAAAATAAGACTTACAACATTAAAAACATGAATAAATACAAATACATACATTTAGCATAAAGTGCAATATTAAAGATCTTTCACTTTGATTATATTTTCTTAATGCTCTTGCATCCTATGTGATTAAATTTCCATGTAAGATTGACATACAGTCACAAAACAAATATTTAAGCCGGCCGTCATGAATGTGCCCCATTGTTTATTCCCCAATTTCCAGATCCTCTATCTCTTTGATCCAGTCCCCATACTTAGTAGCTATTTCAGCAGCGTTCTTACTTATCCATTTAAGGCCTTGCTCCATTTTTAGTTGATATACCAATGGATTTTTTAACTCTCCCTCTGATATTTGCTTTGGAAGTTTCCAATTTCTGCCGATTAGTATTTTAATTGCTGTGGCAAAGTGGATCATTATATTTGTGCAGTCCCTTTCCATTGCTTCTGGAAATAGATGTAGTAAAATGATCTCTGTCTGTAATTTAACATTGGGGATTTTTAGTGATTTTCCTATTTTGCTTATTAATTGCCAAAGGTTATTTCGTTTCTCACACTCCCACCATATGTGCATGCAATTACCCCTTTCTTTATTGCATCGCCAATATATCACTTCTCAGTGGGTACATTTTTTTTATTCTCCTTAGAACCAAGTGCCATTGATTCATCACTTTAAATTGATTTTCTATTATTGATATATTGTGAATGGGTTTAGTTGTCAGTTGTATTGCTTTCAGCCAATCTGTTGTATGGATTGTAATGTCCAACATCTGCGCCCATTTTGTTATTATTGGGATTCTTTCTTCCTCTTCGTTTATTTTTATTATTTTTTGAGTCTTTGAGAATATCCTCTCCACTGTGTCTCCCGAAAAGATCTCCAACATATTTTGCATTATTTTTTTATTATCTTTAGGTTTAGTATCCATCAAGACGCTCTTAATTCGTAGATAATTACATTTTTCTGCGCTAGATAGCTTATATTGAGATATGGTCTGGTTGAAAGTCTTGATCTTACCATTATCCAGGATATTATTTATAGCTTATATTCCTGATTTCTTCCATTTATCTAACTTTATGTCTTGGATGTTGTATTCAATAATGTCTAGGCCACTAATGTTCAGTATCTTATTATCGAGCCTTAATTTTTTCTTTATTCTTTTCCAGGCTGCAAAGGTATCCGCCACTACCACTGATCCCTCAGCGCCCCACTGTTAACTACCTGTTATTCCTCAGCTCCATACATGTAAATTTATTTTAGGGTTTCTCGTCATATATTTCTCTAATCTGTGTAAGTTGTTTGGCTTCTATTCACATTTTTTATCCCATATATATAACTTGTATATTTGTTTATTGCGCGTTGCAGCATACTCAACCATATTTCAGATATCCGAAATGTGGGCAGTGTTGAAACACATATGTCCACTTAGGGATAATATATGCTTTTATGGTGTTTATCCTACCGAGCCAGGATAGTTCAACAATACACTTTTTTTTTTTTCCAACACACCTTGTCTTTCACATAGTCACCAGTGCACACATATGTGCTATAATTACAACTAATCACTTTGACCTTTGTTGCAATTGGTGAACATTTTGTATTTAAATGAAGTTTGTCCATTTGGTGTGAAGCCTATGAATAAGCGTGTTATCACGCTAAACGCGTCAGGCAGATCGCTCTCACCGGTTCCTCTGTCTTAAGTGTCTACGTGTATGTTATA
This sequence comes from Pelodytes ibericus, assembly GCA_036172795.1. Classification (NCBI taxonomy): domain Eukaryota; kingdom Metazoa; phylum Chordata; class Amphibia; order Anura; family Pelodytidae; genus Pelodytes; species Pelodytes ibericus. Next base: position 115,644,346 of record CM069858.1, read on the forward strand.
TTTAATACATTTTTCTATTTTTCATCATATCTACTTGGAGTGCATGCATTTTTCTTTTTTTTCTGCTTACTTCATGAGTATGACCCCAGAGGGACACCTCTAATTTTATCAATTCTATTTCTTGCCTGATTTTTTTTTGTTAATGTTTTACTCACTCTATTGTTCTGGTGGTACCAGTGTTGTTTCATTTTTTCTATAGTCCTATTATTCATCTCGAATTTATAGTCTTTTATTTATTTTTTGATGTTCTGTATTATTGTTGTTCTTAATTTTGATGGGGACAGTTTATTTAAGCTTTCCAAATTACATAATTCAATGTAGTATGAAGCTATGTCCCCTCCTCTTTCCTTATTTGCCATTATTCCTATTTTTATTATATGGTCCCGAATAACACATTTGTAAGCACACCATAACAATAGGGGAGAAATTTCATTTTTTATCATTCTCCTTATAATAGTGTACTGTTTGTAGGTATTCTAAGTTTTTTTTATTGTTTATTAAATGACTATTTAATCTCCATTCTCTATTTATTGTGTTTTTGTCTTCATCCTCATTTGTCTGCCAGCTGTTTGCATTGTGGTCCATCCAAATAATCTCCCTAATTATTGATTTTTTTATTTTATTTGCAAGCAGGATGTTTCCCAGGACCAGGTCTATAAAGGGATGGGAAATATGAAGTTAGAATACATGTAGTTTTTATAATAATATTTATATTATTATTATTATATTTATGTTATACTATTATATTTATTACTATTATTTATATTATATAATAATATCTAATTGTTAATAATTACCGTATTTGCTCGATTATAAGACGACCCTGATTATAAGACGACCCCCCCAAACTTTGGATATTCCTTTGGGAAAAAAACTAAAAGCCTGAATATAAGACTACCCTATAGGAAAAAAGTTAAATTTGTATATATTCACATGTAAATTGCTTTTTTAATAAAAAAATTATATCAAAAATGCATTTCTTGTTTTTATTTCCTTTTTATGTGCCAATGCTGCCTCTCTCTTTCCTTTGCCCCCAGCTTTGTCTCTCTCCCCCTCCCTTTGACCCCCCCCTTGTTTCTCTCTGCCCCCCCCCCCTTGTTTCTCTCTGCCCCCTCCCCTTGTTGCTCTGTCCCCCCTTGTTGCTCTGTCTCTTCCCCCCTCCCCTTGTTGCTCTGTCTCTTCCTCCCTCTCTCCTCTTGTTGTTTTGCCCCCCCATCTCTCTGTCCCCCATCCCTCCCCCTGTCTCTCTGCCCCCTCCCTCCCCCTGTCTCCCTGCCCCCTCCTTCCCCCTGTCTCCCTGCCCCCTCCCTCCCCCTAACATGTAAATAGAAACCCTGGTGGCTAGTGGGGGCAGCCGGGGGATGTCTGCACGATACGTCCGTCATAATAGATGGAAGTGTCGGGCAGCATGGAGGATGTCTGTATGGATCGTGCAGACATCCCCCAGCTGCCCGATTCTCCCTGGTGCCTAGTGGGGCAGCAGAGGATGACTGCGCGACGAGCGCAGACTCCCCTGCTGCCGCCCAGCACGCTCGCCGGGACTTCTGTGACGAAAGCGGAAGTTCACGGCTTCTTCATAGAAGCCCCAGCGGTTGTGCCGGGCGGAAGCAGGGGAGTCTGCGCTCATCGCGCAGACATCCCCTGCTGCTAGAGAGGGGGATCCAGGTCCCCTGCAGCTCTGCTGGGCACCTGGATCCATGTCTTATAATCTGACCTCAATTTGAGGTCAGATTATAAGAAGACCTCGATTATAAGACGAGGGGCAATTTTCAGAAAAAAATTTCTGAAAAAAACCTCGTCTTATAATCGAGCAAATACGGTATATCTGAAACCTTGTAAACCTCATGAGAAGGAAAACTGTTAAAAAAAATACAATAAAATGTATAGTATTATTGATATTATATAATACTGTTGATATATTTAAATATGCAATGTATTACAAATAATCTGAAATTATAAGGTAAAATATAAATGATATAATGTTTAAAATATATGTAAAAATGTAAAATAAAAAGATTTTGAAAAAAAAAAAAACAGAATAGTGGAGTGCCGAGAAATGTGAAAAATCTCTATCGCCTAGATTAAAAGTTCTCCAAATATCGTGTAGTTGTTTTTTTTTTTTATCCAATTTGTAAACTGTTTTGCAGTCCTAGATACATTTTTATCTATACATTTGCCTCGACTTAGCATTTTATCCATTACTACATCTGGCACCCTATTAAAATCTCCTGTCATCATGATTGTTCCTTTAAACAGTTTTTCATATTTTTTAATGGTATTTTAAATTAATCTGAGTGGCATTTTATTTGGGGCATAGATGTTGACAAGGGTATATATTGCTTCTTTTATTTTACAGTTAAAAATTCGATATGTAGCTTCCTTATCCTGTTCCTGGAACATGATCTCTATCTAAATCTTAGATGAAAGGAGGATAGACCCTCCCCTAGTTTTCTTTTTTTCCAGTGATGCGGCTATGATCATATTTAATAATTCACTCTGGATACTACTGACTAGGTTGACCTATAACCTACCAACATTGGCCAACACCAACACCATGCTTTTTATTCTCACAAAGGTAACCTAAGAGTGTCTCTTTGTATGTAAAGTAGGCATTTGGTCTCTTATGTAATTTTAGGAGATTAAGCTCTATTGAAGTAAAAACATTTACTATTTCTGCCAATATTGGAGTATTTTGATAGAGTTAGGATTAGGGATGAGAATGATTTGGCTATGTAAGGTTTCTATATCCTCATTTCTCTGATCTAAGATCAAGCTTTTATGTAATTTTGACCAATGGGCACATTTGATAACCAAAACCACTGATTGCAACAGACTAGCTGTATTAATCTAATCAATGAAAAGGCTACATAAACAATGAAAACATCTATTATTGTGACCTAACATCCAATATATTTGTGCTGCTAGCATTGCTCTGCACAAGTTGTGATGCCTCATCGAGCACAGTGTTAGTGCATCATAAATTGTGCCCCTGGCATAAGAGGTTATTGCACAGAAGAAATATGCTTATATAAGGGATAGGTAATGAAGCTTCTCAAACTTTAATTGGATATTTCCTTGGTGAACAAGGTGTATCTGGCATCAAACTGATCATTTCTCAAATACATGACGGCTACGCATATATTTCTTGTTTACTGTATATTGTGCTTTCTTTGCAACAGAGAACAGTTGCAAGACTGATTATTATTTAATTTGTTTTATCATCCTGGAATCCAGATGTTGTAACTGACTTTGATATGCACAATGTATTTAATTTCATTGTTTCAGACAAATAAAAACTCATTTCAAGCTATATGTGTAATTGTGCTGCAAGCTTTATAAGGCATTTAGCACAGAATGTAAACAGTGTCCAAATGTTACACATTTAACATACTTAAGGTGTTTAAAAAAGGTAACTTGCAATTTAAAGGAAATACTGGTTCTGTTATAAATTTAAATTGTGTAAAAGCAAATAAGATATACATATGCATACAAATGTCCACAATTTAAGCTGCTGATGCAGTCAGTAGAGAATCACAAAACATGTCTATATATTCTTAAAACTCGGCACTTCTGTTTTTTCCACAGAAATCTCCAGTAAAAAAAGAGACCTGCAACATCTTACTGATGAGTTCAGGCCCGGACTGGCCATGGGGGACCTCGGGCATTTGCCTGAACATAAGCTGTAGAAGGTAGCATTGCTAGAGGGGGACCAGTTGGGACCTTTCCGCCACCTACATAATATACCACCACCACTTATACCACTAATTGAAACGGTGGAGTCGAGAGAAAGGCAGTCAGCCAATGATTGTGCGCTGCCCAGGTGCACAAACAATCCTCTTAGATTGCCTCTCTCTCCCCACACATCACCAGAAATCATAGCAACGTGACCCGTGACTCAGACTCCAGAGACATGTGGGTAAAACAGTCAGGTGCTGGACCATGTACTGGGTCACATCTGCATGCTGGGGTTTGTCTTGTGAGGACAATCAGCATGATAGGGTAAATCCTAAGAGTGCAATCAGCATGCTGGGGTAATACCTATGATTGTAACAGCATGAGAGGGTAAGTCTTGTGAGTGCAATCAGTGTGTTGGGGCAATACCTGTGAGTGCAATCTATGTGCCCTGCAGAGTCGGCTCTAGACTTTGTGAGGCCTTAGACGAAAGTCGAACATGAGACCCTCAGGGACACGCATTTGTAAATAAAATATATGCAAGTGATTATAAATATGAATTGTATAAATAGCATATTTTAATCAGTGAAGGTATATATATATATTGAGCGAAAAAGTGGAATAGTGGTTGATGGAAGATACATCAGGCCTGATTTGCTAAACAGCAACCTGAGAATTTTCAGTTAAATGCCCCAGGGAGAGATGTTAAAGTTTGCAATATACATTGCTGATGCTCTGCAAACCACGGTATGGGTCCCTGGGGCGGAGTATTTGGAGAGCAGGGTGGGCCAATGCTCCAACAGCACTAGTTGCTGTGTAACAGACCAGGATTTGGATTTAACTTAAGAGTTTCCTAATTGGCACTCACCTGTAGCTGGTCAATTAGCAGGCAGGCCTTTAAAAGAAGATATCAGCCTGCTGCAAAGGGAGAAAAAAAAGGCCAGCTAGGAGAGAGAACAATGTGAAAAAGTATAGTGTTATAGGCGCTACCAAAATATCAAAAAAGGTTACTATAAATGTGCTGCTCACTTAAATGTAAAGAAAACACCTCTATTCTTTACTAATTAATAAAAGGTCAAAGGAGTAAAGGAGCGCAAGTATCAATTAGCAAAAATACAAATTATGTGGAGATAAAAAATTATGTGCAACTTCGTGCAAAAAAACAACAATAAAACATGCAAGTGATAAAACAGATATATACTTATACTTAGATTTATATGTTTATATATTTTCACTGTTGACTGAAGATTTCAAATTGAAATACATCAAGGAGAGAGAACAACACTTGTGTTTATTGCAAGCTGTTTTCGGTTTTTTTGGAAAATTGGTAAGTGGGAAAGCCACCCAATTACAGATAGTGATTTCTGCTAGTAAGAGCTCAAGTAAGAGCAAGGAATTTTGTTTTGTTTATTATTATTTAAAGCAGCTGTTTTCCTATCGAATAAAAAAAAGGAAAACCAAACTTAATGTGTCCTGGACTTTGTATACCCTAGAAGGCTGTGGTTTATTGTAAGATCGGTGGCAAAATCCTATATGTAAAAGAGGTGGTTTTTTTTATACAAAATCCAAAGATCAGCGCACTCACCTCAAAGCAGGTAGGAGAAAAACTCTTAAAGCTATAGTTTTAAATAAAGCTACTTAAAAACACCTGTCTTACTAAGATAACAAAATTGGAGATTTAGTCACATATATGGCCATATGATGCTAAGCCCACCACTACGTCACAGTACTCCAATATTGGTGGGTCCTAAAACTAAATACCGTTGCTTCTGGGGCTTAATCTCTTTATATGTATTACTTACCAGGGACCAAAAGGCCTTCCTATTGTATAATACAGAGACACTCCTGCAATTTAGAGTTCTGGACACCACTTAATGGAGCACCTGTGATGGGGAGGGGTGCTAAACCAGAGGCCTGGTCATAGCCTCAACTATACAAACAAATCCAAACTGAATGCACTCACCTAAACTAGCATATATTACCGCATTTGCTCGATTATAAGACGACCCTGATTATAAGACGACCCCCCAAACTTTGGATATTCCATTAGGAAAAAAACTAAAAGCCTGAATATAAGACTACCCTATAGGAAAAAAGTTCAACTTGTATATATTCACATGTAAATTGCTTTTTTAATAAAAAATTATGATATCAAAAAATGTATTTCTAGTTTTTATTTCTTTTTATGTGCCAATGCTGCCTTTCTCTTTCCCTTGCCCCCATTTTCTCTCTCTCCCCCCTCCCCTTGTCTGTCTCTTAACCCCCTCACTCCCCTTGTCTCTGTCTCTTAACCCCTTCCCTCCCCTTGTCTGTCTCTTAACCCCCTCACTCCCCTTGTCTCTGTCTCTTAACCCCTTCCCTCCCCTTGTCTCTGTCTCTTAACACTTTCCCTCACCTTGTCTGTCTCTTAACCCCCTCACTCCCCTTGTCTCTGTCTATTAACCCCTTCCCTTCCCTTGTCTGTCTCTTAACCCCCTCACTCCCCTTGTCTCTGTCTCTTAACCCCTTCCCTCCCCTTGTCTCTGTCTCTTAACCCCCTCCCTCCCCTTGACTCTGTCTCTGCCCCCCTCCCTCCCCCCTGTCTCTCTGTCCCCCCTGTCTCTCTGTCCCCCTCCCTCCCCCTGTCTCTCTGCCCCCCTCCCTCCCTTCCCCTTACCTTGATCCCTGGTGGCTAGTGGGGGCAGCCGGGGGATGTCTGCACGATACTTGCAGACATCCTCCATGCTGCCCGACACGGCAGTCTATTATGACGTATCGTGCAGACAACCCCCAGCTGTCCGCTTTTCCCTGGTGGCTAGTGGGGCAGCAGAGGATATCTGCGCGACGAGCGCAGACCTCCCCTGCTGCCGCCCGGCACGCTCGCCGGGACTTCTGTGACGAAAGCGGAAGTACCCGGCTTCTTCACAGAAGCCCCGGCGGTCGTGCCGGGCGGAAGCAGGGGAGTCTGCGCTCGTTGCGCAGACATCCCCTGCTGCTAGAGGACCCACCAATATTGGAGTACTTTGACGTAGTGGTGGGCTTAGCATCATATGGCCATATATGTGACTAAATCTCCAATTTTGTTATCTTAGTAAGACAGGTGTTTTTAAGTAGCTTTATTTAAAACTATAGCTTTAAGAGTTTTTCTCCTACCTGCTTTGAGGTGAGTGCGCTGATCTTTGGATTTTGTATAAATATTTGGTCTCAGCAGCACCCCGTTTAATATAATATATGCTAGTTTAGGTGAGTGCATTCAGTTTGGATTTATATATATATATATATATATATATATATATATATATATATATAAAACACATATATACCTACACTGATAAGCTACACATACACACTCATATGCTGATCAGATACACACACACCATGAGCTTGCTAGTGTGTGTATTTGATCAGCATATGAGTGTGTATGTGTGTACTCATGGGTGTGTTTAGGGCATGCTTTTTATCTATACCAAATGTTTATAGACATTTAGGAGACATCTGATCAGATACACAGGATATGGGTGTGTGTGTGTGTTTCTGATCAGCATGTGAGTGTGTATGTGTAACTGATCAGCACACGAGTGTAGGTATATATGTGTTAGTGTTCACATTTAGGAGACATCTGATCAGATACACCAGCACATATAAACACATTCATATGCTGATCAAATACACACACAAATCACAGCACCACTTTGCAGCACCCACAGGACTTGCCAATTATTATTGCAATAGTCCAATAACATACACACAAGACTTACCAAAGCACTCTTGCTAGTGCCATATTTTATCTCAAACAGCTTCCTAATGCATCTTGTCCCCAATCAGCTTGTCAGGGCCATCTGTGTGCCCAATCAGCTCGTCAGGGCCATCTGTGTGCCCAATCAGCTCGTCAGGGCCATCTATGTGCCCTAACAGCTCGTCAGGGCCATCTAGGTGCCCAAACAGCTTGTCCGGGCCATCTGTATGCCTTAACAGCTTGTCAGGGCCATTGTTGTCCTCAAACACTGTGGAAATGCTCTATTTCTGCCCAGACAGCTTATCACTGCCACCAGTGTCCCCAAACATGACACTGCTCTCACTGTCCTCAAATAGCTTGGCAGGGCCATATCTGTCCCCATACAGCTTATTACACACACTCAGCCAGAAAATGCTCATTCATAGACCCATTCAGTCAGCACATACTTACTCATAGACACACTCAGGCAGCAAGCACTCACAGACACACTCAGGCAGCACACACTCACAGATACACTCAGCCAGCACACACTGACTCACAGACACACTCATCCAGCACACAATCACACTCAGCCAGCACACACTCACAGAAACACTCAGCCAGAAGGAGAGGGGCTCAATGTTAAAAGTGGTCTCACAGACCACTGTGTGCTGGCAGCCTGGCGTTTCTGCACTGCTTGTTCCTCACAGCACCAGATGCACTGTGACAGTGGGGTGGAGCAATCTTAAATGGATAGCATGCAAATATGGGTAAAAATGAAACTCTGTGAAGGTGGCATGCCGCACCTTAAAGTGCCCACGCCTATGGCACCAAGGTTAGTGTAACAGGGGGCTTAAATGCAGCTTTAAGCTCCCCTGTCACATCAAAAGCTAGAAGGTGAGTTAGGCAGCTGCGAGGCCTTAGGCGGGTGCCTAATTAGAGAGCTGCCTCTGGTGCTGAGGCATTTCCTGGGTGCTGGAGTAAATCCTGCAAGTGCAATATGGATACTGGGATAAATCCTGTGAATGGAATCTGGACACTTGGGTAAGTCTTGTGAGTGCAATCTTGTACTGGGGTAAGTCCTGTGGGTGCAATATTTGTACCGGAGTAAGTCCTGTGGGTGCAATCTGGGTGTTGGGGTGGGTCCTGTAAGTGCAATATAAGTGCTGGGACAGGTCCGGGGTGTCATCTGGGTGAAAGGGTAAGTCATGTGAGTGAAATATAAATGCTAGGGTAAATGCTCAGTGTAATCTGGGTGTTGAGGTTAGTCCTGGGTGCATTGTGGGTTCACGGGAAGTAAACAAAAATATATATAGAAAAAGAAAGAAAGAGAGAGCAGAGAGAGAGAAAATATTATTGTTTTATAGTTGCCCCCCCGTTATCTTCCCACGACACAGTCACTTCCCCAAGGACGCAGAAGAAGCATCCCTAGAAGAGCTGGTGCTGCATCACTAAAGTGAAATACCTAGGGGAAACCCACCGGAGGAATAAAACAGCATAAAGCAACTCACCTTGCATAGTTTACAACGCAATGTACATAGTCAGATTATGTTTTCCTCAAGGTGACTGTCAGTGGCCTGCCCTTGGGAAACCTGGCTGAAGAACACAACATAAGGTTATGAACCTTATATAGTCAGATTCAGTTTTCTTCTGCTCTCAAGGTAATGATTTGTAACCTGTCATGTGGTCTACCCTGCACCACTGGTTATACTGACTTTTCACTGTATCATAAGTTTGTGTGTACTTATTTATTTAAAAAGGTCTCATCAGCCACCATGTTATTATTAAGGTGGACAGTATAGTAGACAATTTTTTTTCATACTGTCCTCTTATGGCATAATCCTAAAAAAATATTGACACTGTGCACTAAAATAATGTAATAATTTATTATATATAAAATATTAGCGTATTCCCAATGCATTTCAAGTAACCTACCAGTGCTCACTTCCCAAAAATTGCTACTCTGTTCATACAAAACCTCCAAGTGTGATCTTGGTTGATGGGCAGGAAGAATTTTGTCTGTGAATCTCTTCAGTATTTAGTTTATTGGTAAGGCTGTGGACCAGAGGACAGGTCTTGAGTATCTTGTAAACACCTCTGCTTGTATCTGTCATGTTAATAAGATCTTCCTCATCAAACCTGTATGTCCACAGTTTTATTGAAGGGAGGGGCTGTGTAACTCATGTCTCTGACTGAAGTCAACTACGGCCCCTCTCCAGGCACAGGAGGCTGTAACACTACTTCATAGGAGCTGCCTTTTAGTTTGGATCCCCTTTTATAACCTCACTTTGCACTCTGCTCCAAACATAAGTAGGTCCTTTGTCTCCTTTATAAACTTCTTAGCTGTTCTATGTGCCAGTTCACTTAACCAAGGTGTGTTTACAGGCTTCTTTATATTAATTGTTACTGACTTGGCTTCTTTTTTGACATTGATACTATTTATTATTCCTATACCTTGTCTTGCTTTATAGACTCTGAATCTCAGCTGCCAGCCTTTACCTTGTTTGTCTGTCTCCAACTATGTTTCTCATCATCCATGACTGAGTCGCTCATTATCCCTATTAGTATTACTATTTAGCCGAGATTGTCACACAAACCCAAAGGCTCAACCTGAGGGGGGGCTATGACTGTTATTGGTGTAGATGTGTTACAAAATTTTAATTTTATCATCTCAACGGGTATCCAGCCTCTGACCTCCATTGTTTCAACTATTTTGATATAGGTTTGTCTTTTTTCCCTTATCTGTCAGTATTTAATTTCCTTATATTACCAACCAAGTGTTTAATGCCTCCTTTCCTCTTGAAAATAAATTCCCTTTCCCTCATCTTTTTTGTCTCAAGAACAGTTAATCCTTCATTTTTTTCATGTTAAAGTTGGCATTATGAAAATTAAGTGTTATGGATTTAACCATATAAAATATCCACAAGTATTCATTGTCATGTATGGTTAATACATGACTATATTCTATGTGACACACCACATATCTATACAACCATTTTAATATTGGTCACATGTCATTAGATATTAATTTTTCATTCAACAAGCTGAAATACCTTGTCACATACCTGTCCTACTTGTTAAAGTTTAATACAATTGCTATTAACTAAATAAGTGTGCACTTTTAGCATCCTACTCTTCACTAGCAGAATGTACTATTTTACATTCTGGACAAACACCTTACAATGTATGATAAGAGTAAAATCAGTAAATTTGTATTATTTATAATGTGCCATCATATTCCAGAGCACTGTACTATCAAGTAAACAAAACATACGTATAATATGGGCGGTAGCAAAATAGACATACTTCAACAAAGAGAGCCCTGCCCAAATGGGTCACATTTTAAAGAAGTAGTAGTTCAATTAATTCCTATGCTGACACCCACATTAATAGTTATTCTCTAATACACTCAGGTATATATTTATTAGCATATATTATCAGAAGTAAAAGCCTTTCACAAATAATGGTTTAGAAGAACTAAATAAATCCCACCGATTAGAGCAGTTTTCTCCACCGTAAGGGATTTAGCGTTATACTACCAAATTGCCATGGCTCCAGCTGTTTTAGGGAAGTGAACCCTAAAAGATTCCCGTTTCTAAACTTATGTTTGTCTTCCTTCCCATTTCACAAATGGCTTTTTTGCATGATTAGCACTGAACAATAATGATTTACCACCAGGCGCATTATGCGGTCTTCATCTCCAGACGCATTGTGCAGTCTCAAATAATTCCTAAGATTATATGTCTCTTTTATAGCAACCTGTTGAGATGTTATCATTGTTGTTGTATCATGTATTATGTATTATCATGTATTATGGGTCATCCATTTGTGCGACTTTTCCTGAACGTGGACGTTTTCTGTTGGCACGATCACAGATGATCTTTAAATAAACTGTGATATTACTAATGAGTCATTTTCATTAATTTGGAATAAATGAAAACATTTCCCACTATTTCATAGACAAGACAAATTAAACTCACAAAGCCTACACACTCTTTTTTGCTTTCCTAACAGAAGGCATTTCCATACATTTACAAACTGCTTTTACCAAATTATTATAGCTGTGATAATCATGCTGTGGTAAAACAAATTATTACAGCAGTAAAATATTTTTTTAAAGCAATAATTGTATCTGTGAACACAAAAGACAATTTTCACCATTCTTGGTAAAATTCCCCTTCCTCAAGTCTTCATGGTTGCCCTCAGGTCCTGTTGACAAACTGGTTTTCAGAGATTGTCTTTTATCAGCCAATTCAGCTTAACAAGAAGGCTCTTTTATACAATACACAATTTGAAAATGTACTTTTTTCAGACATACTTATATGTTGATATATGTTCTTTATGTTATAGTTGAGACACATTTAATTGTATTTGTGTTTTAGCCAAGCACATTGTAGCTATGTTATAAATAAATTGAATCCCTGACACATTAAAGATCTAACACCTGCATGTTGGTGAATTTTCACTGTAGATCATTTTAGTTGTAGAACATTTTGTTACACTGGATGAGTTCCAAATCAGTCTTCTATAAACTTAAACAACATCCTGTAAAAACAACAGTAGTTAAATCTGTAAATGGGCAACTCGGTGTTTTAAGGAAGCTGAAAACAGCAAAGCTTAAAGAATTGAGAGACTGTTTAGTGATTTGAAGCTTGATAAATATGTGAGAATATCTCAGTAGCCAGGTAACAGACTTCCGATGGCAATAGGAAAGAGGCACTTCATGAAAAATGTATTTATTCTACAAATAAAAAAGGATTACAATACCATACAAGATGACATGATGTTCCCTGTGATAGGCTGAGTATAAAATTGAACACTGAAACCAACTTTTATTGGAATCATAACCAAGCGCTTTTATCTTTATTTTATTTCAAAACAGTTTACTTGTATTCTAGGTTTGCTATAACTCTATGTTTATAGCACAATTACCTATACAATAATTCCCAGATACATACATTGTAACAATTGGACAATGTTTATGCAGTACAGGAAGATGATAACGACGTGTTTGTAAAATGAATGTATGTGTTTACAGTGGAAACAAAGATAACACAACAACAAAGTTTGGATGCTTTTGACAGAACAAACAGTATTCTCTTTATTTATTTTTTTTAATTTAAAAAAAATTAACTATTGAACAACTTCAACTGGAAAATGTTTGTGCTGGCAAGAAAGCATCATACTGTGTTATTTATCAAACAGGTTGAATGTTTATATTGTTTGATGAATTATTTACCTGATAAATGATAAAAGAATGTGTCTCTTATTCCTTTCCTATGCGATAAATAAGAACCTGTGATGATAAGAACTCTGTAGCTACATTGTGATTTAACTCTAAACAGCAAATCAAATTTTTTTTAAGAAAAATGAGAATTATAGTGTAGAAAAACATAAACTATAGAGCATAACCAGTAGGTTAAATGTAAAAATATGTGACACAATATATTTGAATAACAATACACTCCATATAATCAGAAAAAAAGTGTATAAGTGCGCTATAATAATTGTATGGTATATACCGTCCCCACCATTATTGGGTGAAAATCAAAAAACATTTCCTATTGTGGAGATTACAACCTTAGATATGGTACCTGAAGATCCATGAAATATATAATTCCAGGGGTTATATGTAAAGAGAAAAAAAATACATACACAATAGTGCAATACAAGGATAGGTGTCCAAACTGTATTAATATACAGTCAGAAAGTCTGTAGTATAATTCGCCTTGAATCTTGGACCTCTTATTGAAGTGTATGTTCAGCTTCAGAACTCAGAACAGAAGTATATATAATCAGCAGGTGTTCACAAACACTTTAATGATCAAAGAAATGGCTGCGCTATTGCTGTCACGAGCATATACTCGTAACATTTGCCTGGACAAAACCTTACTTAGGAAAAACACGCTGCAGATTTCACCAGTATTTGCTGCTATACTTTAGAGCTTCATCTGACTGATGAACCTACTATCGTCTACCTCAATGTAGGATAATTGCATTAAAGTTCTTAACTTTAAAACTAGGGATGGAATGATGCATGGGCTATAAAGGTGTGTTATGTGCTTGAGACTACAACGTATTCCACAATGTATACAAATAATTACACATCAAATATCATCCAGATTTGTATTTACATATATTCACCTATGTATTTGTCTACCAACAATAACTAGCCTTATCCAGGAAAATAAATCTATGGATGCATTCACAAGATATGCAGTGATAGATACACTCTCTTGTTTAATAATATACACAACCATCTATTACTTTATATTATGTGAGGTTTCGATCTGGTAGCTCACACTTTAACCTAAATCCAGCAAAATTACTATACTGAAATACAGCAACAAGATATCGGGGACTCCACAGCAAAGGTTATACCAAAATTAGTCATTATGGACCATAAAACAATAACACTTCCAATACATTTCCCACATTTAAAGACATACCCTAACAACTTACATTTATATACAATTTCCACCTACAAATATCATTCTGCATGACAGATAGCTAGCTACCTATATGAGATCTCCCAGGTGTCCTTCTCCTCCTACTCCTCTCCTCTAAAGCTGCACATACATTTCAAGGAAGGGGTCCCATTTATCTACATTGCACTAAGAAAATCACTTCTCTCAAATCTCATTACTTTGCATACAAATGAGGAGTAAAGTAACAAATTATATTTTGTTTTTAATATTTTACTTTTTCTCTTAATAGCTGTCTTGAAGTGCTGGCATTTCAGCAGCAGAACAGCAGAGTTCGGCTGCCAAAATTGTAGTCTGGGTTTACTTCATAGTCTTCTATCGGGAGGACTTTGGCTTATTTCGGGAGGACCTCTGCTTTTTCGGAAATATCAGAAGTCAATAGGAAAACTTTGTCTATTTCAAAAATAGCAAGATAAAATGGGTGGAATGTAATAAAATTAAAATAAAATATAAATTAAAAATAAAATTGTATACAAAAATAATAAAAAATATCAAAGGTTTAACAGTTTTAAAGGGAGTCATACATATAAAGCACAAATTGTAAATTAAAGCACATGGTCTTCATATAGTGTGAAAACAATATTACAAGTATGATCGAAACATTTGTATTTGATTGAAGTTAATAAACAGGATAATTGTAATAGATTTGGCAAATTTTTAAGTAATGTTTTGTATATCTAAAGCAGGACTTGTAAATAAATGATTGCAAAAAACTGATGAGAAGGTTTAGCAGGGGAACTGTTGTAATTTAATATTATCATCATGTAAACAAATGCCAAACATTATATAAATAATATCAGAGGATGTAGTCAAGCAGCATCCACTAGCTCCATTAGTCAAGATCTCCTGCCTGTTGAATATCATCAATAAATGCGTCCAAAAAAAAATACATATAGCTTCTGAATGAATGAGTTTAGCTATGTTGACAATTTTTTGGGTGGAATATAATCACTATCTCGGTACATATTTCTTTCATTTTTTAAACACTCTGACTTGCAATTTCAGTGTGTCTTAGTTGCTTACTTGCAAGATGTTGAATTTTATGTCTCTAGAGCACTCAATAATTTACACGCAAAAATGTTTCTGATTGCTTTTTAAAAGATTTTCCCCTGAAACCTTCTTGTATTACTGAATAATTCATGAATAATTTGCAAAACTAGACAAACTAAAAGCAAATTTAATGACAAACTATTTTGATGCTCTAGCCAAAGCTGATAAGGAGTTATGTGACTTTTTGTCTTTGTAGTTCATCTATTTTGACAAATTCTTACTTGAAAATTAGGAAATACATTTATAGAATTTAATTTTCTGTAGTGCATGATTGGTATATACTTTTCCTGGCCATATCCATGGCAGCACTACAATGGGTTAGCTCCTCCCTATCCCTAATTAGACAGGAAACAGAATTAATTCAGGGGTATAAGTACCCCCTCCCACCAATGGTCCCTTAGTCTTTTTTTCCTGTCCTATCCCTATAGGACTCCAGTCGTTTTGACTGTGAACATTTTTTTTTTGGCTTACCTGAGGGTTTTTACCTTCGGCCTCAAGGGAGTTCAGCCTCTCTTCCTTGGGAAGTCTCCAGTACGTGGCCCTGCGCAAAGGATTTCCCCCTGGAGATGCTCCTTTAGTGACCGGGAGCCACTTGCAGTGACCCTAGGGGTAGCAAGCAAAAGTATTGCCAGTAAGGAACATTCCCTGCAGTAACCCAGCGGTAGCAGGAAGTGGCAGAAGAACCTCATCTTCAAAAGATTCTTCTTACCTCTACCTGGCAGGCACAGTAAGTTAAAATACAATTTGGTATTTATTTTGCTGATGGCTGTCAGGTTCCCCCCTTCCACCTCTTTGTTGTGCCATATTTCAGTTTTTAAATTTACCGGTTTTTGTTTCTTCTGATGATTGGGGCGGCCGCCATCTGCGGGCGCGTCATTCCGGGTCCCCGCGCATGCGCAGTCCGGTATCTGCTTCTCGGGACGTTTCCGCTCATGCGCGGATCGGGAGGCGCGTCATGCGCACTTCCGCGCATGCGCGGAGTATTTGCGCGCATGCACGGGACGTTCTTCCGGGTTCGTGGTGACGTCATCGATGACGTCATTCGCCGACCTTTAAAAGGCGCCAAATTCGATTTTCTTTACCTGTTGCAGGTTGCTTGGAATCCAGGGAGCTCTTACAGCATCTTTTTGTTCCAGTTTTTCAGCGTTTTTCTCAACATCCCTTTTTTTTTTTCACAATTTGAATTGTATGCTTTTTTGGGTATAAATTTTTCAATTCCTTCCTATATCATGAACAGGGAAGATGGACAAGTCTTTTTCATCGGACTCTGAGGCATCCGTCCATAAACAAAGGTCACAATCCAAAGGTTATAGGTAAGCCATCATTATTATTAAACATATACCAAACAAAAGAGTGCCTGGTCTAATTGTATTTCCCTATTATGACAGCTCTACGGGAATTAAAGCATCCAGAACTTCCAAAGGCAAGTCGCCTATGAAGAAAAGATGCGAAGCCTGCAGCAATAAACCGCTAGAAGGCAAACGTCTCTGCGCAGTATGCCTGTCTGCAGCCACTGGCACTCCTACTACTGCCCCTACTCCGGATATGATGGAGTTTATCAAGCAGGCGGTCTCCCAGGGCATCAGAGAGGCTGGGAAGTCCCACAAGAGGCCCAGATTCGCTGAACCCTTGGGGTTCTCTCGGGAAGAATCCTCAGACGAGTCCATGGACTCCTACAGGGACGGGCTGTCCTCTTCAGAAGAAGAATCTTATGCCCCAGAATTCATGGAGCCTGCCCAGGTTGACCATTTGATTTCCAGAGTGCGCAAATCCTTGAGTCTCAAGGAAATAGCCTCGGAGCAACCCTCTACTTCCAGTAGATATTTTGCTGATCTGAAGAAAAAGAGAGCCACATTTCCAGCCCATGAAACAATCAAGGAGCTGATTGGAGACGAATGGTCTAATACTCGTAAGAAACTGACATCTCAGGGCAGAGTTGCTCGTCTTTATCCTTTTGAAAGGAAAGACTCCTGCTGTTGGGATTCAGCTCCCAAGGTGGATGCGGCCGTAGTAAGACTGGCCAAACACACTACCCTTCCGGTTGACGACGCAGGTTCATTTAGAGATCCTATGGATAAGAAAATGGATCTGAACCTCGCCAAGGCCTACGTGGCTGCAGGCACAGGCCTCCATCCAGCAGTCGCTCTCACTTCGGTTTCCAGAGCTTTAAAGATCTGGATGGTAAGTCTAGAGACAGACATCCAAAGAGGCAGGAGCAGATCCAGTCTTCTGGAAAGTCTGGAAGATATCAAGCTTGCAGTAGACTTTACTTCTGATGCTTCGGTGGATCTGGTTAAAGCCTTTGCCAGAAATATGGCCCTTTCTGTCTGAGCCAGAAGGGCTTTATGGTTGAGGTCCTGGACAGCAGATGCCTCTTCTAAATCTAGCTTATGTGCCTTACCTTTCCACGGCGCCATGTTGTTTGGGAAAAACTTAGATGAATGTATTAAGAGAGCAGCCGAGGGCAAAAGAGCTTTTCTTCCGCAGGATCGCAAACCCAGAGGTTCTTTTCGATCCAAACGATACTATTTTTCCTTTCGTGATGCCATATACTACAAGCCTGGAAGAGAGCATGGAAGATCCCAGCCTTGGAGAGGTGGACAGTCATCTTCCAGAGGCGGTAAAGCTAGAGGCGCCTCGTTCCACAAGAACCCAAGATCTTTATGACTGGTCCCCTCCCCAGTCCGTAGGTGTGGGGGCACGTCTGTTACTCTTCCGAGACGTATGGGAACTATCCACCACAGACGTATGGGTGTTGGATATCATAAAAAGAGGATATCGATTAGAATTCTTCAAACCCCCTCCAGCTTGCTCCTTTCAAACGACCAAATGGCCAGGAGAAGCAGAAAAAAGACGGGCCTTAAAGGATTTTATCTCGACACTCCAGGAAGGAAATGTCATCATTCCAGTTCCCCTGCGACAGCAAGGTCAGGGGTTTTACTCTCACCTGTTTCTCACCAGAAAAGCTTCAGGTGGTTGGAGACCTATCTTAGACCTAAACAGACTAAATCGTCATCTCCTCGTCCGGAAGTTCAAGATAGAGTCTATTCAATCCATCATAAAAGTCGTTTTTCCACACCAATGGATGATTTCTATCGACTTGGCAGACGCTTATTTCCACATCCCCATTGCTCCGGAACATCAGCAATTCCTTCGGTTTGCGGTGGAACAAGGGCATTTTCAATTCCGAGCCCTACCATTCGGTCTCAGCACTGCTCCAAGAACATTCTCCAAAGTCTTGGTTGTTTTGATTGCAGAGCTCAGGAAAATGGGCATAGCCATTTACCACTACCTAGACGACATCCTCATCTTGGCAGAAGACACAGATACCCTTCAGACCCATGGGCAGGTTTGTCTACGTTTTCTACGCCGTCATGGTTGGATGATAAACGAGAACAAGAGCCAATTACAGCCGGCTCAGGAGATGAAATATTTGGGGGCCATATTCAACACCTTAGCAGGCACAGTGAGTCTGTCTCCAGAAAGAGGTACGAAGTTAAGGAACAGAGTCAAAGACATGTTGGTATCCAATGTGACCTCAGCAGAAAGGTGCATGAGCCTGTTAGGATCAATGTCCTCCACCATCGGACTGACAAGATGGGCCCAATGGAGGATGAGGATTTTCCAGAAGAATTTCATCCTGCAATTCAGAACGGGAAATCCGTTTCAGCCTATCAAGATTCCCCCTCTGGTCCATCAATCTCTGATTTGGTGGTTACAGACGAAATACCTGTTCAGAGGGTTTCCATTAGGGAACATCACATGGACAGTCATTACCACGGACGCAAGCCAGTGGGGATGGGGGGCTCACCTACGCGATCAGTTTATCCAAGGGAAATGGTCTTTTCCGGTAACAGAGACTCCCTCCAACCAATTGGAGCTTCTGGCAGTTCTAAAAGCTCTGGAAATCCTCCTTCCCCTCATACGCTTCAAGTGGGTCAAGATCAGACCAGACAATTCCACTGTGGTTGCCTACATAAACCACCAAGGGGGAACACGGAGTCGGAGTTTGATGTCCATTATGAAGCCCCTGATGTCCTTCTCCCAAAAGCATCTTGCAGGCCTATCAGCAATTCATCTCCCGGGAATCCAGAATTCCATTGCGGATTACCTGAGCAGAGTGGAATTAGATCCGGGGGAATGGAGTCTGTCACACGAGGTGTTCGACAACATCACTCGAGTATGGGGCATGCCACAAGTCGACCTTATGGCTACACACAAGAACAAGAAGGTGAAGCGCTTCTTTTCAAAGAGCATCGATCCCCAAGCATCAGGAAGGGATGCTCTTTCAATCGATTGGGTATTTCACCTGGGCTACGCATTTCCTCCTACACCCCTCATCTTTCCTCTTCTGAGACGATTGAGGCAGGATAAGGTATCCATAATCCTCATAGCCCCCTGTTGGCCTCGCAGGCCTTGGTTTCCTCTATTGTTGAGCCTTTGCAGTGCAGAACCCCGGCGGCTTCCGAATGTTCCTTCCCTTCTACATCAGGGTCCTGTCCTCCACCCAGACCCTGCCTCCCTCAAGCTGATGGCATGGAGATTGAAAGGGAAAGGTTGAACGGCAAGGGATTTTCTCACGCTGTCATTGACACTCTACTGCAAGCAAGGAAACGCTCTACATCTTCCACATACTACAGAATCTGGGACGCTTTTTCCTCCTGGGCTGCTTCCAACCGCAGGAATATTCAGTCTATCTCCACCAAGGAGATCCTTGAATTTCTAAAATCCGGTCTTGATAAGGGTCTAAGCTACAATACCCTGAAAGTACATATCTCCGCGCTTTCGGCCCTTACGGATCACAGATGGGCCTTGAACGCAGACGTGATCAGATTTATGGCTGCTGTGTTGAAAATCAAGCCTCCTATCAAGCCCTTCGCCCCACCATGGGATCTTCCATTGGTATTAAAAGACCTGAGCGTTTCTCCTTTTGAGCCTCTTGAAACCATCTCTCCTCAGTTGCTCACCATTAAGACTGTTCTACTGGTGGCCTTAGCCTCAGGTAGACGAGTATCTGAACTCCATGCCTTGTCAGCTAAAGAGCCCTTTACAGTTTTTCATAGGGACAGAGTTGTTTTACGGACTGTTCCCGAATTTCGTCCTAAAGTGGTGTCAGCTTTTCACATCAACGCGGAAATAGTACTCCCGGCTCTTCATTCCGAGTCTTCTACTGAGGATACTGAACCTCTGCCTTCTCCGTTGGATCTTGTTCGAGGTCTGTTTATCTATCTAAGGAGATCTTCAGCTTGGCGGACCTCTCAATGTCTATTCGTCATCCCCAAAGGCCCCAGAAGAGGGCTTCAAGCTTCTAAGATGGCCATCAGTAGATGGATTGTTGCCGCCATCATTCAAGCTTACCAGGCTTCAGGGACGAGAGTTCCTGATGGTCTCAGGGCTCACTCCACGAGATCCCTGTCCTCATCTTGGGCAGCAGCTGCTAAATTGTCTGCTGATCTGATTTGCAAAGCAGCCACTTGGTCTTCTCCAAACACGTTTATAAGGCATTACCAGATTGACGTTAAAGCCGGCCATTCAGACTCTTTTGGCAAATCTGTCTTATCCGCAGTTAACTCTTCTTGATTGTTTCTATTGCACGTGTGATTTCTACCATTTAAAAAGATTCTTGAGTCTGTGGTTTTTCTTTTTCCCTCCCTGGGTTATTGCTTGGGTATTACCCATGGTAGTGCTGCCATGGATATGGCCAGGAAAGATGAAAATGTATCCATACTTACCGTAATTTTCTTTTCCTGGTCATCGGCCATGGCAGCACTTAGATCCCGCCCTGGGATATTGCTGTTAACAAGACTAAGGGACCATTGGTGGGAGGGGGTACTTATACCCCTGAATTAATTCTGTTTCCTGTCTAATTAGGGATAGGGAGGAGCTAACCCATTGTAGTGCTGCCATGGCCTATGACCAGGAAAAGAAAATTACGGTAAGTATGGATAAATTTTCATCTATTGCAGTCATGGAGATTTTTTTTTGTTAAAAAGACACTGTTGGATTTTCTAAAAATAGAATTATCCTGAGGTGATTCACTATGCATTGCTGAGTATAAATTAATATTATTTTTCAGTTACATTTTTGTATAGCTAAGTCTTTAAAAACAGTGTATAGTTATTTACACATACTTCAAGGTGGATTTGTGCACTCTAGAGTAAATATTCATAGCTGGACATAGCTGGACTTAGAGCCTAAAGTAAAAAACAGGGCAGAATATTTTCTTCACCAGTTTAATAACTACCAAAATGTTTTTATTACATACACTGGATGTAAGACTGCTTTTAAGATGTAACCATAAACACAGCTAGGAAACCTTCAGTGTTATTAAATGAGGGGGACAGTGATTGAAATAGCATAAATAACTGATAATAATTAAAAAAAACATAATAACTGGACATTCCTTGTTTACCATATCAAGAAAAAGAGTGGAATACAAGGTACCCCAGAAGCAGAGATCCCACTTATCCAAGGCACCTGTTCCCTCAGCACAGATGAGAGATTACACTTGAAAAAGCATTACAAGCCAGGCGAAATGCGTTGTGTGAAGGGAGAGGAACCTTGTGGACTTTTTGGGACATATGTGATCTTGATTTGCACCATCTGCACTTCATACTGGACCTTGCTTATTTTAATGTAAGATTTTATGTTTTTTTATATGTAATAAATGTACCCATTCTAAGAGTCTCATCCTGTGTTTTGAAAAAGAAGCCAGCACTGGCTCTACTCACAGCCTTTGAAAATCTGGAGGGCAGACTCCCTGGAAGTCTCCCTGTGATTGCGGTGGACCTTTGACAATACGTGGGGCTCCTGTGGTGTACTTGAAACTGAGCAGATTTCTGCTCAGTAATAGGGGAGTTTTCCATATTCACTTTCTATTCACTTATAAATTTTTCTGGAAATACTACACTATATTGTTATATTTTTGTTTTTGTTTTTCCCTATATATTTACATGAGAGGATTACCTTAAACCTCTGTACTTGCACGGAGAGGATTACCTCAGATTCAAGGGTAATCTCTGTATTTAGTGTTGGGTTGTAGCGCACATTTTCACACTTTTATTTGGTAGTTCAATAAGAGTGTTTAGGGCACTTGTATGCGAATGTAATGGGGCAAGAGTCATACTATATGTAGTGTAAACTTTATGGGACACAGTCATATTTTATATAATTTTACAGTGTAAATTCTATGGGGGAAATATCATGCCCTATTACATTATAGTGTAATCACTGTTCAACAAGTATCAACATAATTAATGCATGTCCTTTTGTAATAGCTGTATACCACTACACTTATGGCCCATATATTTTAACACTGGCCATTCAGTCATTGTACAGTGGTGATTTCACCTGTGTTATATAAACAAATATTTGAATCATGAAATGTAATCATAAATACTCGTATTTGATAGTTTTGCACTTAGGAAAAGTTTAACTATTATTTGATTAGACTAATAAGATAGTTTTGTAAAACACAATCACAAAAAATAATCTATAAATATCTCTACCTATCACTTCATGCACATAACGAAGGATGTTAACTGAATCAACCAAGATCTTTCTTTCAACTTTCTCATAAAATTGCTATTAAGAACTCTAATGAAGTTCAAACAAGATATAAACGCAGAGCTCATCTGAGCAAAACAATCAAATGAGATAACACCTCCTGCTGTTCTTTTTGCATTACTTATGTTTAGTTTACTGGAAATAAAGAGCTGTTTGCACGTATATAGATTTCTTCAGTTCAAAAAGGAAATTACAAAAAATATTGTATGAGTAGCTTTTAATTATGCAAATGTGAATTAACCTCTTCAAAATCGTTTCATGTTATAAAACAGTGATGTCCAAATATGGCCCATTTAACAGCAAAGTGCGGCCCACCTGACTTAAATACACATATTGTCATTAACCCTATAAATGTGTAGTTTGGTTTTGGTTTTGGTATTACTGCTAAATAACCAAACATGTTCTATGGTTAACAATCTATTTTTCACTATTACATTAAGTAAAAAAAAAAAAATTATGCAGCCCATGCTGATCATAGATTTCTGAAAATGTAGATCACTTGAGAGAGAGAGAGAGAGAGAGAGAGAGAGAGAGAGAGAGAGAGAGAGAGAGAGAGAAAAAGAGGGAGAGAGAGAAAAAGAGGGAGAGAGAGAAAAAGAGGGAGATTTGTGACCTGCTTGTCATTATCTTGACACTTGAAGAATAAAGAAATTTACTGGAAGGAACACATATTAGGCATGCATACCCCCCACCATACTGACTGAGCGAAATAATTTGCAATACATAAATGGTACCAGGTGACTAAATCCCTTTTGAAATACCCTTGACCAGACCTCTGTCCCTTCTGTTGTTCATGTTGGTAAACTTTTCAATTCACGGGGGAAGACCATGTAACCTACCACCATCTAATCTCAATACAACCTCCATTATGGTGATATTTCGATTGTCTAAGATGGCACAAATGATACCTTTAACCAAAGTACCCTCTGCCGAGGAATTAGCCTATGTGTGCCTATGAGAGGTGGGACGATTACATGGTCTACCCATAGTGATTGTCTCAGATAGGGTTAGTCGATTTGTCTCCTGCTTTTGGAGAGCCTTCTGCAGCATACTGTCATAATCTCCCTTGCTTTCTCTATAGCCTATTACCCACAAACTAATGGGGCAGCCAAAATGGCTAAACCACATTAGAAATGGCGGAATTTTCCAGAAATAGTGCACTCCATGAACCCATGCAAACCTCTCCTTTTTTTGTGTAAATGGGTTCTCAAAAAAAAAAGAATCAGAATTCCTGTAATTTACAGTTTACTGTCACTTGGGACAGAATACAGGTCACATTTTTTGGACCTGAGTCACATTTTTGGACCTGATTCAGTCTTCTAGTGACAATAAAGTTGTGACTACACAAGTTGTGACTAAAGTAAAGAAACCAGCGACAATACAATTCTGCATGATGGTTCCTCTCACCTTTAACATCTAATTCAAGGTATACCAGTCGGCCTATTCCTTCGAGTTAGGAGGAACTGTTCAAAGTTTTCTGACTTGCTATTTGCCCAGTATCATAAAGAGATATAAGAACAAAAGCAAAAAACACTGAGCATTTGCCTAATTTGAGTAATACCTATATTCCACAATCTTATTGGTCATTATTTGCCCATTTTGTTGAATGATGGCAGATTTCATCACACAGTAGATACAGTCTATCTCACAGTAGCTTATAAGGCTTGGACTTTGGAATCTGCTTTATTTTAAAGTATTTTTTCAGTCATCCAGGCCCAGTACAAGGGCCAATTTTTTTAAAGATGTTAGGCATGTATAAACATGGTAGTTACTATGTAAAACATGTAGAAGAGCTCAACAGAATGTATGTTCCATATTTTGTATGTTATTACCCATACTGTTTTGCATTCATCTATTTAACTTCACATATATCTACATTTGTATTAATGTTCTTTACTTAACATAAGTCTATTTATATCTATAATATCACATTTAGAAATCTTAGCTAAAATACTATAGGTTCTGAAAAAATAATAACACAAACAAACTACTGCTCTACTTTCTTGTGTCTGACAATAAAACTAGTCTATCCATAAAGCATTACAGAATTACATACACTAAATGTAGGTGTCAAGCATAATAGAAATATCTAGTGTTGTGTAAAAATATCTTTAGTACAGCTTTCTTAACTAATGGTTGATTTTTGTTAATTAATAATGTCACGCTGTGCAAAAATGGGAACATCCACTTGGCAATATATGGGTACTAGTTCAAGGCTTGCACAGCAGCTTAAAAAGCATTATGTTTGTAATGAGTGTTGGACAGATCTAGAGCAGTTACATACACAAATGTTCCCAAGGAGAAAGACATTAATTACATATATGTGATACCATACTTTGAATAGGTCCATTTATGAATCTGTATAAACATTAGAAAGCCATTTAAGACTTGCATAATTCATAAGGAAATGTTGGATTAAATATAAGTGCATTAACATACACCCATAATGTCCCTGCTAGTGTATAACATAAAATATATGATTAGTGTAGAACTCATCACTGGATGTTGCAAATGGCTGGTTGTGAACAGGACTGAAAGATTGAATGCCAAAACTTTGCAACATAATTCCACATTGCATTTGGCTCCAATATAAAAAAAAAAACAGAAAATGGTTAAAATGTGGGTAACAAATCTTAATCGTCACCTTAAAATGCAATTACATTGCAATGTTTATTTATATCTATTGCTATCAAACTTTGTATTCTAGGAAAAGATAAAATCATGTTTTTTATAGCACATTGCCTTTTTACACGTTGGATTTGGAGCATGGTATTTTATTATGTTCTCCAAAATCTATAAATGTGAGCATGCAGAAAACTGAGCCATAGCCTCGGTTCCAAAAAAGTGGGCTGTTGGTAAACACCATGGTTCCAGAATGAAAAACTGACCAGCCAGAAAGCAGGTTCCAGTTTCAAAGATGAACCTTGTAAATCCATTCAAGACTTTACACTGAGGGTCTACAGATTTCTAGACATGCTCAATATTTAGAATTCTCTTTTGTGTTTAAGAGGAATTGTTAACCAGCTACCAGTATGAAACAAAGACTAAGCCCTGTAGATTGCCAGTGGATAAATGCCAGTGATGTCCCCCACAAGCAGTGCCACAGTCAGGGGGTGACAGACAATACCCATGTCATGGAGCCCCTTTGGAAAAAAAATATATAAAAAAACCCCATTAACCACCAGTTTTTTTTTTTTTTGGGGGGGGGGGGGGGGGGGCAAACCAACAAAATGGATGGATGAGAATTATGACATGTGTATTCCGCAATAGCTGCAGTAACAATTCATAATCATATAATAGCTAACTTTTAGCACTCTTGTTGTTGAGTAGTCTCTTTCCTATGATGCTAACATTATATACTGTAAGCGGTTCCAGTATTGTGTTATATTGTACACACGAAGTGTACCTTATAATACTTCCTAGGCCATAAGGGCCAGCTACACTAATATCATTCACCCTGGTAGGTGAGAATATGAAGGAAAATATTTATAAACTATAGGGCTCAAGTAACAGATTCAGTGGACCCTGCAGTTTACCTGGACTCAGGGCAGCTATCCCTTTTGTTCAGTGGTAAAAATTGCCCTGAGAGAGAAGACCAAACCATTCTGACAGGGTGGATTACAGAATTAAATAAAGTTTGTCTGGGCAGTTCAAAGACACCATGTGTTTGTCTGCGCAGTTCAAAGACACCATGTTGCCTGCTACATGTCATGGGGTACTGGAGTAATGCGTGTGCAATGTGAGTGATGGGTCATGTCCGAGGCTAAGTCCTGGATGTGTAATGTGGGTGATATGGTATGTGTAGGGGTAAGTCCAAGGTGTGCAATGTGGTTGTTGGGGCATGTCCTGGAGTAATGGGGTAAGTCCTGGGTTTGCAATGTAGGTGATGTTGTGGGGTACTGGATGTAATCCCTGGGTGTGTCATGGGGATGATGGGCATGTCCTGGTGTACTGGGGTAAGTCCTGGGTGTTCAATATTAATGATGGGGCATGTCCTGAGGTAAGTCCTGGTTGTGCAATGTGGGTGCTGGCTGGGCTTAGTCCTGGGTGTCCAATGTTGTTGCCGAGGCAGGTTCTATGCAAGGTGGTGATCTGGCAAGTGATGTGGCGGTAATAACAAAAAGTAAATATGCAGTGGGGGAGGTGGGACCCAGACCATTTGCTCAGTAAGGTGCCCCTCAATTTCTGATGGCAGCCGTGACTGCCAGTGAATGAGATCTGCATGTGCTTCCAGACTTACACCCTCTATATTCCATATCAAACACTGGTGTTTACAGTATTTACCATCATAAAGTGGATAAGTCCCCAAAACGTTGGGTAAAAACCCAAATCTGAAATAATAAAAGTACATTACACAATTAAGTTTAAATATATTGAAGTACAGTATTTTATGGTGAATGCTACTGGAAAGTGTTAACAGTGTTAAATGGCTGGAATTGCATATGTTTAAATGGCTGCAGGGAACTTTTTCTAAAGCCTGCTCTCTTCTGAAACATTGAGTTTGCATGCTGGAGCAAGTGAATGACACTATGTAATGCTGTTTTTACTACAACTGGCTGACTTTTCTTCAGATCAGTTTGGGGACTAGACATTAAATGGATAAAATGTATACATGAGCTAAAGAAGATGGTGTTAACACTGTGGTTGTTGAGATACCCAGCCGGAGTTAATGATTGTGCAGCTGATTTCAATTAACCTCTCAGCTTGTCCTGCTGCTAACAACCAAAAAAATCTAAGGAAGGTCATGTAACATGAATAAAAAGTAGTGAACTCAAGTATCAAACTTGATATGTCTAATGTCAAAACATAACCCTAGAATTACGGTATATAACATTTTTCTTTACATTCCTTTTTCTTACAAAGATGGTACTGGATAGTTTTACATTATTTAGATTTGCATAACTAAAAGTTCAAACCACATTTCTTATTTATTTATTTATTTACATTTAAATGCACAAGTTCAAAGACATAAAAATATACTGAAATATATGCATGACATTTCTTATTAGCAGACTTTTAGTAGTCTTTCTTTATGTTTCTTTTATAAAAAGTACATGAAGCATAATCATACAATACATCTGAATCATGGAATTGAAAATAGATTTAAAGGTCTGAATAGTTTTCAAATTATCTAATGAGCATTTGCACTATTAAAATAGTTTTCATCCTAGTGGGGTCTATTCACGAATGGTAAGTTGAGATGAGATGAGCATTTTATCTAACCCGTTCACCTATTTATTTGAGGACAAGTTTGATGAGTTGTTAATAGATAGTTAAATCTTTTTTTAAACCTATGTGCAGATGACACCCAGATAGAGAACATCATCAAACAATGGTTGACTGGCCAACTCCATAAGCGCATGCCTTTGAGTCATCCAAGACTGGAGGACTGCCAATTTGCTCCACACAAGATAAAATTGATAACAGACTCAAAACCTATTTTAGCAATCACTACCTTGCAGAAAGTAGCCTTTAGTTCATCATAGGTTTCTTATGTCTCTCTATCTCATCAGTTAAAAAAAACTTGGCGTAATCAACGTGTGCTCACTAGACTAACAGAATAAGGCAACAGTGAAAACTTCACTGAAATGCTCTGTAGTATAGCAAGCAGTGTACCTAACTTGCATGGTACTTGGTATGGCATACCCCCCCCCCCCCCCCCCACACACACACACACAGACACAGATGCACACACACAAACCTTTCTCTATATGCCTGCACCTCCCCATGGCCAAGCTCGAGCACAGGATGATAATCTGATGCACCAGCAACATCCTGAACGCAACAGAGGAAGTGCTATTATCATGAACAAAAAAGAAAAAAGGAGTCTGTCTATACTGCCATACATTAACGCTCCAGCAGCACACTGTAGATGGCTCCAAGATCTTGTGGTGCTTCCAGCAATAAACAAGACCTAACCAAATATAAACCGATAGAAGTTCTGCAAGTACATTTAAAAGATCTGAATTTAACATCATGAAGAAATAGAGGTATTAAACAACTGGAGGACCTCATCTCTCCATGTGGGACTTTAAGTTTTTTAGAGATTCAATCCAGATTTGATGTCCCTAATGGAGACTTCTTACTGTATTTAAGAATTAGACATTCTCTCAACAATAAGCATATTAATCCAAATACTCCTTTGGACGATCTCATTGAAACCAACTCCAAATCAAACAAAGTTTCTAAAATCATGAAAACATTAGACAAAAACACAGTAGGTAATAGATTCATTTCTACCATTATGTGGGAACATTACCTAAATAAAACATATATATAGATCCCAGTTGGTGCACAGCTTGGACTCTTACTAGAAAATCAGTGCACTGTGTTAATCTATGGGAATTATATTTTAAAATACTTCATAGATGGTATCTGGTTCCTGGACTAGAATGAATAGAATTAATCCTACAAAATCACCCATCTGCTGGAGATGTAAAAAAACCTCCCAGATAATATGTATCATACCTGGTGGGACTGCGAGGAACTAAATTAGATAACAATAAAAAATTTAGTTGATAAATTATTAGGCCATAAGATAAACCCTACACCTCAATTGTTTTTGCTTCACCTGGATATTCCTAAGATCACCAAACCTAAAACATACCTACTGATAAACATACTCCTAGCATGGAAACAATCCATCTCTAGATACTGGTTAAAATCTGAGAACCCCTCTTGGAAAGAGATACTAATATGCACTATTTTTTAACAGTTTAACAAGGATTTAGTGAAAGGGGGCATTCATAGTGTCTTAATCATTTGCCACACATACATATGTACTTTCATTCAAGTGGAGGTAGTAGATGAGTGGATTAATGTCCAAAGAGACTGTTTGGATCCCTACATTTTGTTTTGTACAAGTTTATAATTGTTTATTACAAGTTATAAGGTACACTGAACCAACCTATCTTGAAGTTCTCCCCTGTGACCACAGAGATTAAATGTTTCCCCTGTCTAACATATTTCCAACATAGGCATCTAGCTCCACATTCCCTCCATAGTAAGCCAGATTTGGGGTTTCTGTTCCCTTAAACCCTGAAAATGGCTGTAGTTGCCATATACCAGATCTAATTTAAGAACTGAAGACAACATTTTTTTTATCTGATTCAACTTTTCAATATAATCTGTACAAAAGCGTATTTGTTCACATAGCAATTCTTTCCCCTATATCCTCTCTCTATGGTTGCATTTGAGTAATTTATTTCTCATAATCTGGACTTTAGGTTGTCTTCATGCTTCTCAAATGTAGCCTCACTCAAGCAGTTCCTGCTAAAATCAGCCATCGGAACTCCCTTAAATACATGTTTTGGGTGACAGCAGTGAACACTCTGCTGTTTTCTTGTAGCTTTCAGAGACAATTCTATGGGTTTCACCGTTACCACTAACCCTGATGTCCAAAAAGCTTATCTCCTAATTCCGATGTAAACTTAAGTTTCAAATCATTAGTATTGGCGTATCTTAAAAAATCCTCAGCTTCTTGTTTGCTACCCACCAAGATGAACAGCAGATCCTCTATGTATCTAGTATAGCAGTGAATACAATCACAGATCAAAGATATTTTCATCTCCAAAGATGCGGCACCACTCCCAATAGCCCATATATAGGTTAGCATAGTGCTATTATCACACTTACTTAGCATCTGTCTGGGGAGGTATTGCTAGTGTGCTCATTTGCATGCTCCAAACGTCAGGCACCCAAGGTGGTCAATATCCCCACCCCCACCCCTCTCATTAAGTCATTAGTAAGCCTTTGAGTACAGCACATCTTCTAAAAAGGTACCGTTTTAAAAACAGTAGTAACCATATCACTGGACCTATCTTTTGTGGACTACAACAACAACTCTAGAGATCTGCCACAATTAAAATATGTTCACATATGAAACTCACTACAAACAATCGTTCATACAAGAATGTTCCATTGTATATAAAGGAGAAGTTTACCTGATATTTTTTCCCCAGAGTCATCCCTTCTAATCAGGAAGCCATAATGTGAGTGAAAAGGGTTGCTTTCTATATCAATATAGTGCTAAAGCTGCCGTCCGCATTAACAAAATAAAAAATGTTCACAGATTTCAATGCAAACATTTGCTGACATGAATAAAGTTTCTGAGCATTACATCATGGCACTTTCATTAATACTCTAACAGTGAAGACTATCTGAAAATGCCTCAATTTTGTTTTACCTTTACAGTCCATAATCTGTTTCTACATTGATTTTTAGAATCTATTCAATTTATTTTTAAACATTTTTGAAATAGAAAACAAACATTTTAACCTAAAACTAAAATGTTCAAAATACTAATTTATAATAAAACAATGCAGTATAATGGGCACTCTACTCATACTGGAGTCTCTATCGCACCACTCTAATCATAAGCATGCCAACAAACCAAAGGTCACCGTTTGTACATCTAATACTAATAACCTGGGCTAGTAACGGGTAAAATAAGCCTAAAGGTCAGCCAGCTACAGGGTCGTTATGTAAAACAGAAGACCATAACCAAGCCACCATAATACATTAATGTAGCAATTAAAGTAAGAATGCATATTCCTTACAGCAGTGATGGTGAATATTCATTCACTTGAGTGGCCAATCCTCTGCAGAAAGTCAAGAGGAAGTTCCCAAATGTCCTCTCACTTCAGGCAGTTTTCTGCTCATCAATATCACGGCTCATCCTTCTCTCTTTCCCTATAATTTCTCTTGCACCAATGAGTTCAATTAAAAATGGTGCTCTGAAGTGCCTGATATCCTCAAATGTCATTCTCTTTAATATTTTTATTAGCGATATTGCAGAAGGTCTTGTTGGCAAAGTATGTCTTTTTGCTGATGATACAAAGATTTGCAGCAGGGTTGATATTCATGGAGGGATAAGCCAAATGGCAAATGATTTAGCTAAACTAGAAAAATGGTCAGAGCAGTGGCAACTGACATTTAATGTGGACAAGTGCAAGATTATGCACCTTGGGCGTAAAAACCCAAAAGCAGAATATAGACTATTTGGTACAGTCCTAACCTCAACATCTGAGGAAAGGGATTTAGGAGTAATAATTTCAGAGGACTTGAAGGTAGGTAGGCAATGCAATAGAGCAGCAGGAAATGCTAGCAGAATGTTTGGTTGCATAGGGAGAGGTATTAGCAGTAGGAAGAGGGAAGTGCTCATGCCATTGTACAGAGCACTGGTGAGACCTCACTTGGAGTATTGTACGCAGTACTGGAGACCGTATCTCCAGAAGAATATTGATACTTTGGAGAAAGTTCAGAGAAGGGCTACTAAACTGGTTCATGGGTTGAAGGATAAAACTTACCAGGAAAGGTTAAAGCATCTTAACATGTATAGCTTGGAGGAAAGACGTAACAGGGGGGATATGATAGAAACATTTAAATATATAAAGGGAATCAACAAGAAAAGGAAGAGAGTATATTTAAAAGAAGAAAAACTACCACAACTAGAGGACATAGTCTTAAATTAGAGGGGCAACGATTATATCAGGAAGTATTACTTTACTGAGAGGGTAGTGGATGTATGGAATAGCCTGCCAGCAGAAGTGGTAGAGGTAAACACAGTCAAGGATTTTAAGCATGTGTGGGATAGACACAAGGCTATCCTAGCTATAAGACTGGGAACGGGGGACTAATAAAAGTACTCAAAATAATTGGGCAGACTAGATGGACCGAATGGTTCTTATCTGCCGACACATTCTATGTTTCTATGTTTCTATGTTATACCATAACTTTTATTGGGTCCTCCGTAATTGATGGTGATACCATAGAAACATGCTGAGGGCTACATCGCCATCACTGCACCAGGGGATCATATTTCCATATGATCAGCAACAGTACAAAAGAAGCACAGCCAGATATATTGATAAAGTAAATACAAGCATAAAGTAAATATAATCATTTGATATGTTCATTAGAAATTTACTTTTGTGTGCCAATTTACCAGTTATTTTTTTAATCTTAAGTTCAGTACTAAAAGCACTTCCAAGCTATCACTGCAGTCAGAAGGTACACTTCCCTCTCTCAGATTTAATAACTGGAAGCTCTGTTTGAATATTGTGTTTCCATTTTTATGAATAAGTTATAAACTGAAAAGTACAAAATAAACAATTTTTGCCACATTTAGTGGTACCTTTTTATTGGGCTAGAAGCTAATTCTACAAATAAATGGACAGAAGCCCTGCTGATATGAAAATGCTGTTTTAAAACTATTTGTCTTTAATGTCTTGTAGATAACTGGCACACACATAGAGTACATCTGAAACAGCATGTTTTTAAACCAGTCAGCATGTTTAGGAAGCTCTAAAATTATCAGTCTTTACTTTAAACAGCTCAGCTATAACAGTGGGGTATCAATGTGTCCCTTCAATATTTTAAGACTTCATTGTAACTTTTTAAATCACTTTGTCAGGTTACAGTCCGTTTACATTCATATAAGCTTGCATTGTAAAAGGCCATAGCAAATTAAGCACAATATACTTTCTTCAAAAAAATAATCTTAACAAACAGTTTTACAATTCAAAGTTATGTAGATAACATTCAGGCCAATACATTCATTTTGACCACCATGTTGTAATTTGACGATAGTGATAATCAATATATTAGAAACAGATGTAGCTGTCCTTAATGTTTATCTCTATAAGTTTAGTTCTCTTAATGTAATAAGCAACTTTTAATAACGTGTCTATGGAAATTAACATTTCCTTTAATAGTAACATGTGTCCTATGTAATATTTACATAGGACACATAGGATTTGCTGGAGGATCTGGTGACTTTTGGACCATGGCACAACTCATCAGCCCATCCATTATAACCAGACACAGAAAGACACCCAAAACAGATAAGCTACAGAGACAGCAAAACAGATACAATACATAGATAGACAGATAGGGCAGTGGGTTGGCCTTTCACAGGCCTCATGTAACCCCTTCTCTACGTCAAAGCCAAAAAGGCTGCAAAGGTGGGGACAGAGAAGGACTCTTCTCTCACACAAGTGACCACCTATGGTGTCTGTGTTGAAGGACAAAATACTTATCATACCTGCCCACCTGGCTTTTTATCCTAATTGATCCCTTCAAAGAAAGATGGCTCCCTGGTCTATATACTGGGGTATTTAGATGTGAAATGGGATGCAGCTTCACACTACTAGGTCAGGTTAGAGAGCACCCTCTAGAATGCAATAAAGAAGACATTTTATAAAAAGTTTTTTATTTTTATCTTTGCTTACCCAACAATAAAAAAGAGGCTAGTAGAAATAACAATGTTAATTCAAGGTGTATATATAATAACATTCTCATTTGATTTATGTAAGTATACATTTTCCAGCACTATCTATTGTTTTTTTTTCTTTATAATTTCATTAGTCCTGTATTGTATACATATAATGTTCTTAAGGTTAAAAGACAGTAAAAGGCATTTGGTCAAATTATACACAAGCTGTGAGGAGTGAGGACCTTTGGGTGGAGGTAAAAAAAAAAAGAATAACAGATTTACCAAGATAGCGGTGTGTGACGAAATGAATATGACTACATGACAATTAATTAGTAGCAAGTGAAGAAAGGAATACTAGTAATAAATAATAAAGAAAGAAAAGAATGGCATTTGTTTGGTTATTACCAGAATTAGAATTCGCTCTCCTTGGCTACTCTAGCTTACCCATCAAACATGCCCACAGTACAAGAACCATCTCCGCAGTAACTAACATCGATGCTTATCCAGAATTATAAAATGGTTTTAGGTCTTCCATAACAATCTTCAAAGAAAAACACTTTTATATAATTTGTAAGATTAGGCCCAACACCCAACAAAATAAGACTGGGGGAATTAAATGTGTTTTTTAAAGATTGGAGCTTATACATCAACTCACTGTTCCTCGACCTAAAAAGAAAAATGAAACAAGCCTTTCAAACCTCACCTTGGTACATGAATCAAAGTCAAAAACTCAAGATCCAATATGTACACCATAACGACAAAACGGAGTGCCATTTTTGTTTGTCTGCACTTTTGTACACAATACCTTGTAAAATATTATGTGATGTTTTGTCTAATTTCTGATGTGTTAAAGTATAAATGGTATATATATATATATATATATATATATATATATATATATATATATTAAGCGAAAAATGTTATTTAAAGCACCTGTTTGTTCATCAAATAAAAAGGAAAACTGAACTGGATGTGTCCTGGACTTTGTATACCCTAGAAGGCTGTGGTTACCTTTAGATCTGTGACAAAATCCTACCTGTGTGAGAGTTAGTTTGTTACAATACATACATATATATATATATATATATATATATATATATATATATATATAGCGTATTTGGTCGAATATAAGACAAGGTTTTTTTCAGAGCAAATGCTCTGAAAAATCCTCCTCGTCTTACATTCGAGGTCTTCTTATAATCTGACCTCAAATTGAGGTCAGACTATAAGACAGGGATCCAGGTTCCCAGCAGAGCTGCAGGGGACCTGGATCCCCCTCTCTAACAGCAGGGGATGTCTGCGCGATGAGCACGACCGCCGGGGCTTCTATGATGAAGCCGGGTACTTCCGCTTTCGTCACAGAAGTCCGGGCAATCGTGCCGGGCGGCAGCAGGGGAGGTCTGCGCTCATCGCGCAGACATCCTCTGCTGCCCCGCTAGCCACCAGGGAGAATCGGGCAACTGGGGGATGTCTGCACGATACGTGCAGACATCCTCCATGCTGCCCGACACGGCAGTCTATTATGACGGACCAGCTGTCCGTCATAATAGACTGCCGTGTCGGGCAGCATGGAGGATGTCTGCACGTATCGTGCAGACATCCCCCGGTTGCCCCCACTAGCCACCAGGGAACGAAACCAGGTAAGGGGGAGGGGGGTGGACAGAGGACACAGACAGACAAGGGGAGGGGGGGGAGAAAGAGACAAAGAGAGGGGGAGGGGGGAGGACACAGACAGACAAAGGGGGGGTAGACATAGACAAGGGGAGGGAGGGGGACAGAGATAAAAGGGGAGGGGGGGATAGAGAGAGACAAAGGGAGGGGGGGAGGACACAGACAGACAAGGGGGGGAGACACAGACAAGGGGAGGGAGGGGGACAGAGAGAAAAGTGGAGGGGGGATAGATAGAGACAAGTGAGAGAAGTTTTGGGGGGAGAGAGAGACAACGCTGGGGGGGAAAGACAGCTGGGGGAGCGGGAGAGAGGCCGCGTTGGCACATAAAAGCAAATAAAAACAAGAAATGCATTTGTATAATATAAATATTTTATTAAATATTAAAAAGCAATTTACATATATACAAGTTAAACTTTTTTCCTATAGGGTAGTCTTAAAATCAGGCTTTTAGTTTTTTTCCTAAAGGAATGTACAAATTTGGGGGGTCGTCTTATAATCAGGGTCGTCCTATAATCGAGCAAATACGGTATATATATATATATATATATATATATATATATATATATATATATATTACAAACCCACCATAGAATATTATATACATAATAAATAAAGCAGCGACCCACATTAAAAACAAAAATATCAAGCCTGACCCTGGGGATCTTACAAGTCATGGATACTCCCAAAATGACCACATCCTTAGAAACTCTTTCCAGTTGTAGGTTAACTGATAAGTTAACGTAGAGGTTACTAGATATATACAGGTTTTGTAAGCATCAGTAAACATGTCATGTCATCCGATATACTATCTCTTGTCATATATAAACACCATTAGATAATAAAGAGTTCATACATGTTAGACATAATTAAACAAATCAATTGCTAGATCTTAAGTAGTAAATGATGTTAGATTTCTATATGATTGTTGCCAAAGATCAACATGTCATGTCATAACATTATGACCATCAACAGGTGGAAAGCTGGTTAAGGCAGTGTAATGCTTATGGCAATGTTTTGCTGGGAAAACTTGGGTCCTGCTATTCATGTGGATGTTCCCTTGACATGCATCACCTACATAAGCATTATTGCAGACCACGTACACCCTTTCATGGAATCAGTATTCCCTGATGGCACTGACCTCTTTAAGCAGGATAATGTGTCCCTGCATCAAAGCAAAAATGGTTCAGGAATAGAACACCACAATGAGTTCAAGGTGTTGACTTGGTCTCTAAATTCCCCAGATCTCAATCAAGAGAAGCATGTCTGGGATGTGCTGACAAACCAGTCAGGTCCATCGAAGTCCCACCTCACATCATACATGACTTAACCCCTTAGTGACATGACTTTTTTGGCTTGTCCGACGCTTAGTGACATGGGCTATTTTAACATTTCTGAGGTGTTTGTGTTTTGCTGTAATTTATTTCTGTCTCATTTAGTGTACCCACACAAACTATATATCGTTTTTATCGTCATAAGAAGGGATTTCTTTTTATACCATTATATTGATAGTATCATATAATTTGATATAAAAAAAAAATTAAAATATGGCAAAAAAAATGAAAAGAATATTTTGTTTCTGACTTTTATTTGAAAAATCGTATACTCATCTACAAGAGACAACAAAAAAATCACTGCTAAATAGTTTCTAATATTTTTCCTGAGTTCAGAAATAGCCCATGTTTTATGTTTTTGTGTGTTTTTATTCATGTTACAGGGCCAGAACTATAAGTAGTGCAAAGCTATTTCAAAATCCTTTTTTTCCCCAAAAAATCAGCGATAGTGATATTGTAACACTGATATCTGTACTAAATCCATGAATGACACCCCACATGTACATATTTTTTAAAACTAGAAAACTCAGGGCATTTAACTTGGGGTATTTTGTCACATTTCATGTAGACATTTTACCACCAACCTTTGCCAAAATTTGCAGCAAAACAATTTTTTACATTTTTTTCACATAGAATGCAATTTAGGTAAATATTACCTGAAAATGTGAAGGGGTATTTCCAAACAACACTTCAATATGTGTTCAGCAACATCTCCTGAGTACAGGGATACCACCCATGTATAGGTTGGTTAGGTTATTTGGGGGTAAAAAGACCACATTTGAGAGGTGCACTTTTTGGTTTTCCAACTTGGTATTTTGACATGCAGAAAACCTGAGCCCATGTCCCATTTGCGACATTTTTGTAAGACAGAATGTGTATTCTACCCCACAAAACCATATATTTTTGAAAACTAGACACCATAGGGTATTTCATATGGCAGTATTTTAACATTTTCCATTCACTAATTCTACCACCAGCCTATGTCAATGTTTTGGGTAGTAATTGTTTTTTCACATACATTGTACTTCAGGCATGAGTTTACAGATCCTGTTAGGTGTCAGTGCCAAGCAACACCCCAATATGTGTTTAGCAACATCTCCTGAGTACAGGGATACCACCCATGTATAGGTTGGTTAGGTTATTTTGGGGTAAAAAAGGCCACATTTGAGAGGTGCGCTTTTTGGTTTTCCAACTTGGAATTTTGACATGCAGAAAACCTGCACTCATGTTCCATTTGGGACATTTTTGAAGCCAGAATGTGTATTTTACCCCACAAAACCATACATTTTTGAAAACTAGACACCCTAGGGTATTTCAAATGGTAGTATTTTAACACTTTTCTTGCACTAATTCTGCCACCAGCAACACACTGTACTTTAGGCATGAATTTACAGCTCCTATTATCTGTCAGTGCCAAACAACACCCCATTATGGGTTCAGCAACATCTCCCGAGTACAGCGATAGTACTCCCGAGTACAGCCATCCATGTATAGGTTTGTTTGGTTGCTTGGGTGATAAAAGGCAACATTTGTGAGGTGCGCATCTCAAAATTCCAACTTGGAATTTTGACATGTAGTCAACCTGCATCCATGTCTTATATGGGATATATCTTTGAAGTCAGCCAATGTAATTTACCCCCACCAAACCATATATTTTTTAAAAGTAGACACCCATGAGTCCTTGTGGAAAGGGCTCACCAGCCACTGATACATCACTAGATGATATATCAGAAAGCGGACCAGGGTCAAAATCGAACCCTGTGTCAGCAAAAGAAAGGGTTAATAGCTCTTAGAAGAGCCTATCTAGTACTGTAATACATTGCAGTACAAATAAATTAATCCATAAAAAGGTGCAGACAGCAAAACATACTGTTGCTGTGCAGGATTACTGCTCATACACTGATGAATGGCAGGGAAGGGGTTAATACACAGGGAATGGCTTTCATAAAACCTGACAATTTTATAAAATGTTATTTTATATCACTAATATTGATCTGTCTCTTTCCTTCACAAAAATGTAAGTGAGGAGAGGATGGCAGATCAAAATTGGTAGGATCAATATTCACAAATATTGGTCTGACCAGGCGAATGGTGATGCTCATCAAAACAATCACCAAACCGCCTTTGCCACTAATTCGCTGTTACTGATCGCTATGCGCTCAGACAGCTTACAAAAAAATAAAAAATATTTTTACTTTACACGTAACCCCCCCTTTTATGGTATAAAAATTGCTTTGGTGTCAATATCATTGCATAAGCATTGATCTACGGCAAGGAAGGGGTGAATAACTCTTAGAAGAGCCTTTGTAGTACTGAAATTGCTTTTATAAAAAACGTTTTATTGTTTTATTATTAGTGTATTGTGAATTTATTTTTTTATTGTACTTTAACTTACTTTTAGTACTTTGATCTGTCTCTCTCCCTAAAAAAAAATGTGAGGAGAGGGAGGAAGATCTTAAGTGGTCAGATCAATATTGGGTTAATATTGATCTGACCAGGCAATGGGGACTGACTGTCAGTCTGCCAGGCGACGGGCATTTTTTTCAGTATTGCACCATGCTTCCATTTGAGGTCCGTCCTGTGTCACTAACGCCTCGCCACACAGGACGGACCTAGCACATCCTGTGTCGGCAAGGGGTTAAAGAATCTGCTGCTAACATCTTGGTGCCAGACCACCTTCACAGGTCTACTGTAGTTCATTCGATGGGTCATGGCTGTTTTAGTGTCAAAAGAGGACCTACACAAAATTAGGCAGATGTATGTATAAACAGGCTAGCATGTGATGTCACTATGTAGTTTTAGCCAAAAAAATAAAAAATATTGACATTTTTCATTTACTTTTAATTTGTCATGGACAATGTATAGATTTTCATAATGGTTTTGGACATTCTTACAAACTGCTTAGTTAATATATTAGAGTAGCAATTTGTAATGCTGTTTATCCTCCCCATTAAAAACTATACTCGCAGACAACTCAAATTGTCTTCACTTTGATTACCATTAACTACTGCAGCAAATAATAGTTATATTATAAACCAATGCACATAACTGAATTAAAATGAAGTAGAAGAGCTTTAGGGAAATAACATAATTAACTGTCTAACATAAGATACTGATGATAACTTCTCTACCCCCCCCCCCCCCCCCCCAGTAGTTAAATGGTATTCCATCACTGAATATTGTAGATTATTTAGAACATTTCTGTTTAGTAAGTTGAAGAATATATATATAATTATGATCACTCTTAACAGAAACATTTACATTGTGTGTTTGGTAACAGAGCAATGTATTGCAAAACCAGTATCTTATTATACCACCAACTGATACAGCTTACCAACAAGAAGTACTTCAGTTTTAATTTTCTATTTTGTAATACATTGCATCTTGTTAGCTGCATTAAGTTCAGCCATCTCATTTTAAATTCATAGAGGAAGCTCTTGGAAATGTAAAATGAAAGAATATCTTTATAATATTTCTGTCACTTCTGTCCACTCATATTTTACTACCATGTTATACTGCTTATTAAGATTATGATTGCAATGCTCTTCCTTTATTACCTGGTGGTCTAACCTTTAGACGCCTAAGGAGGTTCCATGGATTAAACAATAAATTTCCTTCTAACAACCTCATTTAATGCTTCTATAAAATTGATAAGTTTCCTGATGCTTGTTCACTGACATGTGCTATAAATACATTACCCATAAATTTAGAAATTTAATCTCTAGTGGTCCATACCAAACAATAAAAAAGCTTGTGTGCTAAGAAAGACAAACACAAATTCAGTGTTGTTTTCTTATTATTTGTTTATTTTAAACATGGCTGTTTTTTTTTTTCAAAGTGTGTAAAAGTAGAGTAAATGATGAATATTGTTTTAAATACATTGTTAAATTGATTTAAAACATTCTGCAATTAGCAGAACACAACAGAGGAAAATACACTGTTTACTTGTTTGTATGACATGATTTTATAAATATTATATTATAACATAGTGTTCATTACTCAATGCAGTGCGCATCTGTATGATGGTCATAGATGGAAATATGGTTTTTTCATAACAAACCTCATCTTATAGTCACGGCTGTCTTATAATCAGACCTCACATAGAGGTCTGATTATAAGACTAAGATCCAGGCCCCCTGCAGAGGTGCAGAGAACCTGGATCCTCTTTGAGGAAGCTGATGGATGAGGGTGCGCTGCATGGTTGATGCTGCCTGATACTTCTTCCCTGGGTTCTTTGATGGAACATCGTGGTTACTTCACCTTTTGGCATTTTGTCTCACAAGTTGCAATATAAGTGTTGGGCAGAATTGGAGGATGTCTGTGCACAATGAGCAGCACACAGATATTCTCCAGCTTCCCCCACTATTCACCTGGGAAGTCTAGGGGAAGATTAACATGTTTGGGGATGCATTGGCAAGTCTGATGAGCAGAGTGGCAAGTCTGTGGATGCATTGGCAAGTCAGGGATGCATTGGCATGTCTGGGAGCATATTGAGAAGTCTGAGGGGCATATTGGCAAGTCTAAGGGGCAGATTAGCATTTCTGGGAATGTATTAACAATTTTGGGAGCATATTGGCGAGTCTCGAGGCACATTGTCAAGTCTGGGGTGCAGAGGGCAAATTAAGTTAAATACATACAAGAAATTCATTTGTAATCATATTTTTATTAAATATGACAAAAACAGTTTATATATGAAAATAATTTCTACTAGTAAAGAACATTATCCATAGGGTTATCTTATATTTAGGCTTTTTCTTTTTTTGCTAAATTAATATCCACAGGATATGAATCAGGTCATTGTGTATTATATTTTGTATAGTGTCCATACACTGTAAGGTGTAGGGATATACTTTCTTATTTTGATTTATATGTGCAGCCAGAGTGGAGCTGCCGGTATTAAAGTGGATACGTTGTTATTGGTCTTTATATATATTAATTTGTAGCAGTATTGTTTTTGCAGCATGTCTAGGTCGATTTCTCCAAGTGCTTCTTACACATGGCCGCAATCCTAGGTTTTAAGGTAAGCCATATAGATAGTTAGTTATTACTGAGGTTTAATCAAAAGAGTGTACTTCTTTGGGCTAACCATACATCTCTGATATGTGCTTAGTTCCTAGATCGGACCCCGTGCCCTTGCTGAGGAAAACACTCCAGCAGGTCTGCCAGATGTTATGGTTTCTATGACAGAGCCTTGTTAGACAGGCTCCTTTACCAAGACTGTTTGTTTCTGGTTGCTGATCCTTCAACTTCCACTCCCGTGGTTCCTCAAATCTACATTTATTCAGCAAGCCATCTCTGAGGGCATAAGGAAAGTTTACATAAATAGGCAAATATCCTAATGGGCCTTGGCAGACAGATTCGTTTTCTTCAGATGTGGAATTTTTTCCACATATTGGAGATGATTATTCCTCCTAGGTTAGGGAAATGTCTCATGATGTAATACCTTGTTTTCTTCATAATGGTAGAATACTGCTAAAAATCTTTATTTTCGGGGCAGGATATCTTCTCTGTAGCCTTTTAAGGAGTCTGAATACAGATCCTGGCCACAGGGTGAATGCGGCTCTGGCACAGATCGCTAGACACATAGCGCTTCCCATGGATAAAACCCCTTTGTTTTAGAGATGAGATGGAGAAGAAGATGGGTTACACAGTGGCTATTATTGTGGCAGTGATTTGTTGACCACCACTTGCAACCACTTGTGAAGAATTTAAAGGGATATATCAAGGACACCAAACATCTATTGGGACAATTGTGTGTTGTGTGGCAACCAGATTATGTCTGGGTTATCATAGATGTTGCCTGACTTTACTCTTCCATTCCCCATCAATATAACTGTCAAGCAGTTCACTATTATTTGAATAACTTTAGTGGCTACTCCCCAGATCTTAGCGACTTTCTCGTGAATGTCATAATCTTTTTGCTTACACATAACTTCTTCCTTTTTGATGATTTGTTTTTTCTCCAGAGACATGGGACCGGCATGGGAACATCTTTTGCCCCATCCTATGCAAATTTGTTCTTGGGCTGGTGGGAGAGGTCCCACATCTTTGGAGATATGAATCCTTTCAGGTCATCCATAGTATGGTATGGCTGCTACATAGACGACCTGTTGTTGATATTGAAAGGAAGTCGAAAATGATGTTACTTATTTAAATAACAATAAAATTAGTTTGAGTTTTACAATGGGCACTGATCCATTTTCCATTCCCTTTCTGGACATTACTCTGTCACATGAAGGTAATAAAGTAACTACTACTATGAGTTACAGGAAACCCACAGCAGGGAATATGATTTTACATTATAAAAAGTGGTACCCACAACATGTGACTCCCAGTGGGAGAATTTCTGTGTGTTAAGCGTAATTGTACCTCAGATTACTTAGATTTTGAACTACAAGCTCAACAACTAAGAACAAGATTCTCTGAATGAGGTTATCCCATGAATGTAATAAACAGGGCTTATATTAAAGCTAAACATAGAAATAGACATCCACTTTTGGGCACAAGTAGAAGGGAGAGAAATAAACAAAAACAGGAAGGAGAAATAGAGAGAAATGCCATTGCCTTTATAACTAACTACAGCTTGGAATTCAAAAAAATAAAGAATATTGTGAATAGTAACCTCTCCTTACTTAAAGCAGACAAAAGCTACGAGAAGTATTTTCCCAAAATGTGGATGTAAACTGTTTCCCGTAAAGCAACCGCACTTCAAAATATGCTTTCTCCCAGTTATGTATCTAATCAATATGCAAATACTAAACAAGAAGTCACATAGTTAGGCATGAATCCAAGAATATTTGTCAGCTTGTTACTTAACATAGACATAGAGTTACATAGAAACATAGAATGTGTCGGCAGATAAGAACCATTCGGTCCATCTAGTCTGCCCAATTTTTCGAAATACTTTTATTAGTCCCCCCTTCCCGGTCAAATTTTATTAATTTTTGATGTTTTTATTAGGCGGGAGGACCACCCGGAGGACCAATGTTTGGCTAAGGGGAGGTCCTTTGTTTCCTTTTTTAGAAAATACCCTGTTTAGGATTAGTGTCTATGATTAAGCCTCACTGCGAAAAGTGCAAGACTCCTCTCCCATGATGTTTTCATGTAACTTCAAATAAATTATTTCTTTTTTACTGACACTCTGTTGAACTGGTGGATTACTTGCAAGAGGTGAAATTGGTGCGCAATACAGGCTTGCTGAACGTTTCTTTATTAGTATTGTGGCAGTTTCCATGCATTAAAGATTTGATGGAGCAAGCTACAGGGAGCTTTGGAGTCAGGTGTTAGTCTGGCTGAGATTGTGGGGTGCTGATATCTCCTCCAAATTTCATTTCTGTAGCCTTCCTTTCTAGGGTGACAAACATGTGTGGGACAGACCTGGTTGACATGGTATCATTAAAAGGAGGATGTTGAAGGAAGTAAGATTTTCCATAAATTGGTACAAAACTCAGTCCGATCAATTTAAGTCCTCAATTGTTAGGAGTAGTTTACCCTGGTTTAAGCACAGGTAGGTTAATCCCTTTATTTTTATTTCTGACTAATCCCTCTGTATTTAAGTTTCAGACTTCATTACTATTGTTCTGATATGTAGTCTGTTTAGTTAGATATGCTTTAAAAAACAATACATACGGTTTTACAGTGGTTGTAATGACAAGTGATCAAAAGACCTGACATTATGAAAGAGCCATTTGAGAACTATCTTCTATGTTTTC
Source organism: Pelodytes ibericus (assembly GCA_036172795.1). NCBI lineage: Eukaryota > Metazoa > Chordata > Amphibia > Anura > Pelodytidae > Pelodytes > Pelodytes ibericus. Next base: position 115,688,742 of record CM069858.1, read on the forward strand.
TTCTTAAAGAAAACACATAAAGAAATGTTGATGTGTAATTTTTATCGTTTTCAGAAGCACCATGCAAATTGAAACCAGTAAAGAATGTGTGTTTTGTAGAAATTGTGCGGCGGTACTCGTTTCTAATGCAATAATGTTTTCTCCCTTGAATGTTTTGCATGAATGGTACATCTCAAACAGAGGTGAGAGCACTGTGACAGCTGTAATGAGGAATCAAATCCAGTTCCTTACTGCATTGCCAATTCAAAACTCTGAAGATAGAGTTCCACTGTTTAAACTAAGATCAAAAATGCTTTCTTTCTAGCATCATGAAACAAGTTTGTCTCTGAGAAGATCAAGTATTTTAGAAAAAGAAATAAAGTCCTTAAGAGTTCTTGGCAGGAAAATAGAAACATTTACCATATCATTTAAATATCTGGCTATACAAAAAAAGGATTAAGATGAATGAAAATATTTTTACATTGCATCTCAATCCTATCACAGTTCTCTGTTGCTATGAGAAAATACAAATATATCTGCATGGCTAAACAGATAGTTTTAGCAGTAAACCTGACAGAAGGTATTGTTAAGTATGCTCAGGGTGATTTACATTTATTTTGATTGCTTTCAATTTCAATGCATTTAAATTGTGCTGAAATATTTTTGCATTCAACTGTCCTAAAACTATTCAGTCAGAAAATGTGAAGACCTGCTGCTGTCTGACAAAATCTAATGTTTAAACTCTAATTGCAGTTATACTTCTTTTGGGTTCCTGTGCTATGGAATATAGACTGCAAATTGCTTAACACACTGATTTTTCATGCTGTCTTCTGAAAAGAAATGTCATAACTGTTGAAATGTTTGTACTCCCTATTGTTAATCCCATAGAGGTTCTGGGGGAAAAAAGGTGCCTTTACTGAGTGTTTTCCCCTTTAATAGAATACAAGCAGTCTAGAAAAAAAAACTATGTAGTAAAGCAAATAATTGTCAGACAGTAAAATTGGGACACTACCTCACCATTTACAGATGACAAAATACAATATATTTAAGTTTATGTTCCCTGAAGACTGACTTTTTCAAAATGAAACACCAGTCCATCATAGAGGTGAACCTCTACCTGAAGTTGCACCACAGTCAGTGACTGAAATAGTTATTGCCCTGGAATTCCCACATGGTTAGGCAAATTAACCATCAGGTGGTGTGACAAGCCTGATGGTGTGGATTTGCCTAGATTCTTTGGTACTGCACAGTCTTTTACACTAAGGAAGAAATAATAGACCCAGAGCTCAGACTGTATTCCAATTAAATAGGTGTATCTGTAACATACTGTCAGAGATAAGTTACATTATGAAAGATTAGATGCCACTAAAGATAGCCAATAACTATTTATAAAAACAATATCTCTACAATATTTGAAATAATGCACATGGTAACAAAATGGGAAAATGTATTAACACACATTCATATAGAAATAACACACAGAAATAATAATACATTGATTTAGTCCAATACACCAATAAACAAAAACCTACTGCTAGTCAGTACAAACAAAGCAGTTACAGGCCTGAGGAATCTAAAGGTTGTAAATGAAAGACAATTTCTGAGTAAACAAACAGACCATACACACACAATCTATCAATGGCAACTTTACTTTCAGCAATGTAGTGAATTCTGTCCACACAATCCTAGTGAATCAGAGAAACCAGCACTATTGAAGAACCAGAGTGTACTAAACCAAATATTACACTAGTTTAGCTAATCTTACTTAAAGACCATAAATATCAGTGTAAAATGGTATAACATAGACTACTAATATATTTCTTTTAGTATTTTAGCATATAATTATTAAAACCATATATGATAAATCAAATATTCTAATGTATATTGGAAATATGTATTTTCATACAGACTGTTGTTTCCTATGTCTCATCTGCAGTTTGAGGATAAGAAGTAACAGTAAACTAAGTGTAATGGCTTAGAATTCGAAGCCAATATAGAATTTGATTTACCATACAAGTATGCAGAAATAACATGTTAAAATATAAAATTCAAAGTAGTCTATATTAACCAAGGTGTAACCAAAAGTTTCTGGAGCTGTTCCCTCTGGAATAATGTTGGAAACAGTCAATATGGCCTTTTTTTAAATCAAGATTCTTCCCCAGCTTAGATCTTCAAGACTTGATCTGTCTACCCTCAACTAGACTCATTTTTTTTCCTCATCATAAAATAGACCTCTGCTAAGCAAGATTGCTAACTTAAATTGCCCCCATTGTCTTAATTCTTACCCAAATATACCTTCAGGACGGACAGTGATACTATTTAATTGGTTAAAGTAACTGATTAAAAGACTGTCTGGAACTTTGAGAAGGGTTATTGAGAGGTTATTTAATATAAGGAATACTGTGAAACTAGTACAAGAGAATATGTCCCATATTATGGTTCAAGATAAATGTAAAAAATAGGAACATTAGAGATATGTAGAGAGGTTACAATGGAGATTATAGTCATATACACGTCTATATTAAAATCATTTATTAACTGTTATGTCTAGGTCTTATTTTAGTTGTATTCATTTGTATAATATCAGGTAATCTGGCAATACTACTGATGAGCCTAATTTCTCCAACTCCTCAGGGTCAGGGGAATTAATAATCAGATGCACTTACCGAAGTTTCCCCACATGTATCAGACCCACGATCCCGCAGTCATTATGGATGAAACATGTAAGGCAGACTAATTTTTTTTATATGCTTTTATTTAATTAATGAAGTTTGTTAATGCATAAAACACCTACAAAGCTAAAAACCTAAAAGTACCTAAAAGGTACAAACATTTTTAATCAATACTGTAGGGGCTGACTTTTCCCACTTTGCATAGCAATATATGAATTTTATTCTAGTGTAATAGATACACACTATTTACTTTGCATTGCACTCGGTCACTTGGTCGTAGTGGTAAGGACAGCAACCTCAGGTAGGTTGTATCCAGTATGCAGAAGCCCAACTTTTTATTAACTACTAAAACAATCTGCTTATGGATTAGTTTTTGATGGAATAAAACCTGCAAGACCTTGTCCAAAATCTGCCTCCGTCTATAATACTGATTATAACCCACATCTTTCCATGGACCTTGTATAGAGGACTGTAGAGAGACAAGCAAGTCTGTCATATTCCTACTTTTATCCCTTCTCTCGATAACTTACAATGTTGCAAGTCTGAGCTGCAGAAGAATCTTCATTGTGTTCTCATCCTAAATACTTACACCACTGCCTTTGTATACATGCAGGGTGGGATCAAGTGTGATGACAACGGCTTCACATCCTCCTCCGATTCAAGGAGGTTATGTCAAAATGTAAAACTAAAGTAAAGTGTGCATGTTGGCAGGCAATGCCTCTTCGCTATCTGGTGACACATGCCTTAGAATGGCAACTTAAACAGCATCATCATAAAAATTCCATAAATGACCACTAGTCTCTCATACTTTAGTACCAGTGTCTATGAGCAAGCATTCTATCTTATGCTTTGCATTTATAATAGGCAGATTGACATTGTTATAATATAATTATTATATTATACCCAAGAAACTATTTCAGAGTTATCGCCATAAAACATATTTAGAATATGTGTACACATACTAGGACAGTGAATGTATGTTCAAAATAAAATTTACCAGCATTTGAAATAAACAAACGACTGCAAGAACCAAATATTGTTTATTAGTAATGCCACAAATCATGCTGTCCTCATCGACACATTTAAAAAAAAAAACTACAGCGTTCTATTAATGAAAAGAATCCATTTTTATAACTTACCAGTAGTGTGTTAAAAATAAAACAGTACAAACATTATTGACTTTCTTCTCGACACAATACAAATCATTTTAATGTGAACTTTCCCTATGTGGTGTATTTTACATGGTGTATAGTTTATAAGCTGTGGGGTTTTTTCTACACCCTATTGGTCTTATTGCTGGTGGTGAGTATATTGATTTTGTGTCATAAGGCAATGATAAAACCTATCCATGCAAGTAATTATCTGGTGCTTATGCAATACATGCATCTAAGATGACTGGAAATGTATTTATAGATTCACAATAAAAGCAAATACATTTTCCTGCTGCACGTTTGTTCTGTGCTTAAGGGAAAGCTCAAGCAAAGGCTTACTCACAATCAAACAAATAAATTCTCCTTTACGTTGGCGAGCGCTTGGAATGCAAAACTAATATTGATTTAATGATTCTGCTTTCCTTGTGGTGTCTTCCAATGTAAATAAAAAAACATTTTTTAATGGAAATATTATTAAGATTATAAATAGTTTGGAATTATTTCATTGTTAACAGTTTTAAACTTTCAATGGAATCAGGTGCATGTCATGTGCACTTGCCACCTCCTATCCAGGTAAAACTTTTGCATGGGGTTCAGGCCCTTGAAGAGATAAAGGGAGAAAGGTCTAGTGATAACTTCAAGGTATAAATTTTAGCTTTTCACTAGAAAAGGTTGACACAGTGGTTAGAGGAACAACAACAGTAGCAAGGACACTGTAAAGCAGTACATAGGGAGTAACTGTGTATTCCAATAGCTTTAGAAAAATAGTCTTCTTATGCTACAATTGACACAAACATGCCTTGGTGAGGTACATTTTAGATCCCTATTTGCACAAACAAATAATTACTTAAAGGGACTGTATCACCTAAACATTGTTTATACTGTTGCTTCAAACTCCAATGAGTGTAATATGTTGGCGAATGTACTATTAGAGGTGACAGAAAGCGGAGACAAAAGTTAATCATTTTTAATATTGGTACATGTACATTTTTCTCTCGTGAATATTACAAATTATTAACTTTTATCTCAACTATGCGTCACGTTTATTAGTGCTCACTCTAATATATTACATCTAAATTAAAACATGCATTTCTATTAACTAAACTTTAAAGCACACAGAAAAATTGCAATAATTTCCCATTAAAGGGATGACTATTCCATGTCATCTTTGCAGATGCACACATTCAAAAATTAAATGTGAATTTGAGTATGAGCAACATGCAGTGCTGTCTGCTTTAATGAAAAATGGCCAAATCTAACTTGGAAACAAAAGATTATTGAGCTATACCAAATAAGTTGTTAAACAGTCATGTTTGACCATATTAATGTTGCTTTTCTTTTAATAATTGTCTCAGTACGGATGACTCCATGTTGCATTGGATCAATAGCTAGGGTCATTTTTTACAGGGGATAATCAGACTTTGTATCTATTTTAGTAAATTTCAGCCTTCTAATTATTTTCAATTAACATCTGAAGGAGCAAATAACCATTTGTTTTCAGATAAAAATAAGAGTTTGTTAAAAACCCAATGACTTGTTCACATGTAGTTAACTTGCACATATCTTAGCTTATTACACAGAAAAATGTTTATGTTTAAATAACATGCAAATTCAGTGCCCAAAATCAGGTTGCACTGATTCATACCGCACAATGAAAAGCCATTGTTAAGGTTTTAATAAATAAGCAAATGAGTTTGGGGCCTGGTACAGGGAGGTTGTCTGGTATCTGCCTGCACGAACTAATGCAAGCAGTCAAGTCCTGACCCCCATACACCCTCTCTTTTGGCAGGGACATGAGCCAAAAGAGAGGGTGTCTGGGTAATGGAGAGCAGGGGAGAGGGGGCAGATGCAGGGTGAGGGCAGGGCATAGGATCTATTTTACATGTTTTTGTTTCACTGAATATACAGCTGCCGGTTTTGTGCAATTTAACCCCTTAGTGACAGAGTGCTATGCTGCATTTGATGTACCTTGAAGACCAGAATTCCATTATTGTTGTCATACGTTTACTGAACTGTGAATTTCATTCTTTGTGTGCAGTCCACCCCCACAAATTATAAATCATTTTTTAAAGGATGCATAGGGCTTTCATTTGATACTATCATTTTTATCATATGATATCATTTACTATTAAAAAATATATAAAATATGATGAAAATATGCTATAAAAACACTTTTTCTAACTTTGACCTGATCTTTTTTTTTAAACAATAACAAATGGTAAAAAAGAACTTGTCTATATATTTCTAATATTTGTCCTGAGTTTAGAAATACCAATGTTTCCATGTTTGTCTATGTTTTATTTCCAGTAATAGGGCAATAAACAATATTAGTGTTTTTTTTTTTTTTTTTAACCATTTTCTTCTACAGTGACCTTTTAACCCCAACCCTAAATTTACCCCAACTCTAAACTTACCCTAACCCCAAATCCTACTTCCTGCTTCCTCTGCTCTTGCCCTTAAAAGGGCAGCGCCATCTTGGTCACACAGATGACCAAGAGCAATCGAAATGCCAATGGGCTTTTTTTTCATATTGCACAATGCTTTCACATGGAAGTGAAAAAAAAATCAATTTCAGTGCTCATTTTGCTGCAGGATGGACTAAGATGCTTTGCCACACAGGACAGACCTAGGCTATATAAACACATAATAATAAGCTCTGTTTCCTGAAAAAGTTGTACCTAATCCAGAGAATTTTTAAGGTGGGACCAGAGGGAACCAGTCTGGAAAAATTAGATCACCCTGGAGAAAAAGACCAAAGGAAAAGAGCAGATATAGGGAAAATAAAGGATCTTTAATATTTCAGGTTTTTTGCTGAGTGACATTCAGAAGAGTGTTCTCAGCAAGGGCCTGAAATATGCTTCCACTCAAATATCTAAATAGATATTAATAGATTAAGGAAAGCAACATTAAAAATATTTTTTGTGGGAAAACAGCAAAGAAACGTGGGGACTGATAGATCTGTAACTAATTCTAGTTCAAATAAAACACCCCTGAAGAAAACTTCCACCTTTTACCCTACTGCATACAGAATAGGAACGCTAGCTGTTTTTGAAAAAATGGTCATGTCAGATATAGATAACATTTAAAAAAATCTAAGTATGACCAGTCAAACATTTCCCTGGCAGAGAGGAGAACTCTGGAGGATTTAAATAAGGATGAATGGTTGGTAATTAAACCAGCAGATAACGGTGGAGAGGTAGTTATAATGTTAAAGGAGTACTATTTGGAGGAGGCATATCACCAACATAATGATACTCAGGTATACACTAGACTCCCCACTCCAGAATAAAGGAAACTTCTTACGGCGTACCTAGACAAGGAAAAGAGCTGCACTTTCTTGGAGAAAGAGGAATTTGACTATATTAATAATATCCACCCTATCATTCCTGTATTCTACTTCCTACTCAAGATTCATAAAAATGTAGAATGTCCACCAGGGAGACCTATTGCATCTGTGGTGGGGTCACTCTATTCTAACCTCTCTTAATATCTAGACCTTATCCTCCAGCCATTTGTTATACAGTCCCTTCATACCTCAAAGATACCATACTGAACATCCTTAAAGAAATTACATGGGGAAAGGAAATGTGGCTAGTCACAAGTGTTGTCACATCGCTCTATAGCATCATAGAACATAGGACGGGATGTGAAGCAGTGAGAAATATTATGGGAGATGGCTCATTGGAAGAAGATTATGTCAATTTTGTGGAAGGGATTTAATCCTCCAAAACAACAATTTTTTGGTTCAATGATGTTTTATTTCCTACAGAAATAAGGAAAAGCAATGGGGACCAGGTTCGCCCCTAGCTTTGCAAATCTTTTAATGGTGGAATTGGAACTTCTTTTTGTATGATCTGACCATGGGTGGGGGATGAACCTAGTCTCGTAGGATCGATACATTGACAACTTGTTTTTCATATGGAGGGGTGAGGAGTCAGAGCTGATAAAATTCCTTGAACATTTAAACAAAAATAACTGGGGAATAAAGCTTAACACGGAATATGACAGCCAGAGTGTCCACTTTCCAGACCTAGAAATCTATATTGAGAATTATTAGATCAAAACAAAAACCTTTTTAAATAAAAGTTGATGTAAATAGCTTCATTGGTCATGACAGTAGACACTGGATAATATTCCTGAAAAATTAGTCTGTAAGATTAAAGAGGAATTGCACAGAGGATACAGTATGCAGAGAACAACCGCAAATCCTCAAAGACAGATTATTGGTCCGGGATTATCCTGAAGATGGTATTAACAAAGCCATTGAGGAAGTTAAACTAATGCATAGAGACTCGTTATTGGTATATAAGGAAAGATCGGGGGGAAAAGAAATGGACCTCCTGATAGTTTTAGATTACAACAATAAAAATCGGCACCTAAAGAAAATCATTCAGAAACATTGGCCAATTTTGAAGAAAGATGGTCTCTTGTAAGTAACAGCTACACATGAAAAATAACAAAAGAAGTGAATACTTTTTGTAACTAATAATCCAGGCTTCCATAGGAGCAATAACTGTAACACATGCAAACAAACTAAAATAGAACCTAAAAAAATAGAGACATTTGTCTCAAAAGTGACAGGGAAAGAATATGGGATTAAGGATTTTATGGATTGTGAAACCTGTAACGTTATCTATTTATTGCAATGTCCATGTGGGTTGCAGCATGTGGGCCGGACCACAAGAAAAATTAAACACTGGAGAACACTGTAATAATATAAATAAAAAACTTTTAACCCATAGTGTACCCAAGCACTTCCTGAAACACAAAAGTAACCACAAAGAATTAAGCTTCACAGCTATTGCTAAATATAAAAAAACATTGGAGAGGGGGAGATTCTTGGAAGGACTTTGGAAAACTTGATATGAAATGGGTATATGAGTTACAGACTCTAAGTCCCAATGGGCTAAATTAAGAATTTGATCCTTGACACGTGGAAATAATGCTACAAGTGACAATGGAAGCACATTATTTAAATGGGGGATTGAAAGATAAGGGGACATTTGAGAAAGCCTTAGTGGAGAAGGTGAAACGTGTTATAACACTTATGCTGTCACTGTGAACTTTGTCATACCTGAGTTTCAAGCATTTTACTGGAAACTGCCTTTTTTAATGTAAGATTTTTATTTACATGTTCACTGCACAATAAATGTGTTAAGTCTTGCTCCTTCTCTCCTAGTTCTCCACATCTACATTTGAGGATTTTCTGGAAGTATATCATTGATCGAGACCGCACAAGAGGCTCCCGGATGTCTATTATACTGAGCAGGTTACTGCTCAGTAATATGTGAGTGTATTAGCTTATGATATTTCATAAGCCATATTGTTTTTAAAAATACTACACTAAATTATTTTTTATTTTTGTCTTTTATTCCCTTTGTAAACACTGAGAGGATTGCCTCATTGAAAGGGTAATTTAACTGTGTAGAGTGTACGGGAGGAGTGCACTGATGAACATTTTTCTATTTTGACACTACTTTTCTAGACGTGAAGCACCAGTTTGTTTCGTTGCTGCTATTTCGCTCGCATAAAAGCGGAGTGTATTTTTATATATCTGTATTATACTGGACTCCAGAACATCCTTGAAAATGAGCAAAATCTTTTTGTATTCTTCTGGTAAAATACTTTAACAAAAGATAAAAGAAAACCATTTTCACTGAATGCATATTTTCCTGATTCACTATGGATTGATGCATCCATATTTTCCTTCCACTTTTCTACTCATATGTTTCTGCTCTATTACTTTTCTGATAATTTTATTATACCAGAGATAAAAAGTAAACACCACAAGTAAGGCATAAAAGAATAAACATATTCTATCTCAAAAGCAGGAATGGATACATGCAATCATATAGGTGAATGCACATCAAAAGAAATAGTATGGGCAAAACACAAGCTATATTTTGCTTATAAAGTATTCATTAAAGGAAAATGTAGCAATATACAATTTAGCCATCTAGATGTATACACTAAATCTTCCTTGAGAGTAGCCACAAACTAAACTCGTCTATCCTTTGTGCTGATTTTTCATTCAGGATTGGTATGTAACATGTACATTGGATTTTATATGTATTAACTCCTGTGTAAGTGTCCTGACCTGACAATTTATTACAACTGTACATTGCTACATGTTTCTTCAATAAATACTTAATAAGCATTCAAACAGCATCTACTGATTTTTTTATTCATGTGCATCCACCTATGTGATTATCTGTTTCTATTAATGTTTAATACATCTATTTTCATCTGTCAGTTTGAGTCCATGTTGCTGAGCTTGAAACAGTATATTATAGCGTTCAAAATAGGTAAAAATGAAAAGGAATGATATAATACAATGCAGTGTAAAATGTCCTGCATCCTTAATTGTTACAATATTTATACATCATTTTTTGAGAAATAGCCATAGTCACATCTAAACTTTAAAATATTAGTGGATCATCTTGGCACTTCCCATGCAGAGAGCAATATGCATTTCACATTGTTATGGGTTTCATTTACATATAAATATTCTGAACAGCATTGAAAAAATGTAGGGCATTTCTTGTTTGTATTAGTTTATATTACTTTTACTGCAGAGTGTATTGATGACTGATGTTTATCATATAATGCAGTAAAGGCTGGTCATATTTATTTATCATCTGTCTATAATAACAACATGGTATAGCAGGAATTTAGGAAATAAATAACAAAATAGAATATATTAATTATTATTTATTTATAAAGTATTTTACCACTTTGAGATTTCTCTCATCTTCAAGTGTGTCCTGGGTACACAAACATTGCATTGTTACAATAGGGTACAATATAATATTAAAAATACAGAATAATATAAAGATACAGATATACAAATTTAACACAGAACACAAACAGGTAGGGAATACATTAATTTAACTAAGCCATGGAATCTGTTTTATACACAACCATATTTTAACCAAAGAGGTTTTCATCTTTGTTTTATTTATGTGTTCTATGGTCAAATGGGAGGTCGCATTTTACTTAGTCTCACAGTTGAATTCGAACTACAAATTCAACACCCTTGAGGAATTCACTAAATAAAATTCAGCATCCAACTCAACAATCCTCGTCAGACTATCTTCCATTTTTGCCAGAATGCATAAACAATTGGTGCAAAAATTATTTATTTCAAATCTCCAACCACCAATTTGTTAATTTCAACAAATGCAGCATGGACTAAAAACAATTTCCAAGCACCTAGTAGCTGAAGGATGGGCAGACACAGAAGGAGCAGGAAATGCACGCAAGTCCCAGCCAAGGAGAATAACAAATTACCAGTAAGACCCCTCAAAGCGTTTCATTAGTCTGCAGAACCAACTTCCTCAGAAGAAAAATTGACTGAAGTAGATAATTATCGAATGATTTTGTCCATCTTTCAATATCCCGTTGAGTCCTGTTATTCTGTTACGGTTGAAAAAGGTGTCCAAAATGTATTTACAGGATCCGATCAAAACAAAATAAAACACAGGAATAGTGACGTGACAGAGAACAAGGGAAAGGGACTCGCCTTACGCGTTTCGTGTGATAACACGCTTAATCATAGGCTATTACTTAACAATTATTGGCCTGGATGAGTACATTTGGTACTGAATCAAGGGAATATGAGCATTTTCCAAACCATACAATTAACTTTACAGTAAAGACCCACAAATATCTAATCTGTCTAGCCCTCAGAGCATCTGTTACTTCTTTATTAGCCATCCTTTTCTGCCTGGTAGCACTTGACAAGTCTTGAAAAAAATGTTGGTTCCTAATATATCTTCTTCCCTAACTGCTTTATAACTCTTATGACAGATGTAAACGGTTTAGAATCATACAATTATATATCAAGGCAATGCCTGAGCAACATTCTTGAGTTTTAAGACCCTACAGACCCCTTTGATTATATCCTACTTCTCTGCTTCATATATACACATGCTTTTAAATAACACCAACAAGTAGAGTCTAGTGACTGCTTGATAGATTATCTCTGGGACTCCTCTGATTCTCAAATTCTTCCTGTATTCTGTTTTTGAAATTTTAGCTTCAAGAAAGTCCAAGAGTGTCCCATGCGCAGCCATCGGGCAGAAGAATGCAAATTGTCTGCCAGTATTTTCTGATAACACACTGCATTCATCTTGCCATCAATTTTCACAAGATTCGCTGTGCCTTTAGAGGTCACCCCCCCAAAACATCAGTGAGCCACCACCATGCTTCACAGTGGGGATGGTATTCTTTTCACTGTAGGCCTTGTTGACCCCTCTCCAAACATAGCACGTATTGTTGTGACCGTAAAGCTCTATTTTGGTCTCGTCACTCCAAATTACAGTGTGCCAGAAGCTGTGAGGTGTGTCCAGGTGTTGTCGGGCATATTGTAACCGGGCTTTTTTGTGGTATTGACGCAGTAAAGTCTTCTTTCTGGCAACTCGACCATGCAGATCATTTTTGTTCTAGTATTGTTGTATTGTGCTCCTTGAAACAACCACATCATCTTTTTCCAGAGCAGCCTGTATTTCTCTTGAGGTTACCGGTGTGTTTTTTTGCATCTCAAACAATTCTTCTGGCATTTGTGCCTGAAATATTTCTTGGTCTACCTGACCTTGGCTTGGTACCAAGAGATCCCTAAATTTCCCACTTCTGAATAAGTGACTGAACAGTACTGACTGGCATATTCAAGGCTTTGGATATCTCTTTATATCCTTTTCAATCTTTATTAAGTTCCATTACCTTGTTATGCCGGTCTTTTCTGCTCTCCATGGATCACTATCTAGCCTGCTCAGTGCATTCACATGAGAGCTAACAAATTCATTGACTATTTATACACAGACACTAATTTCAATTTAAAAAACCACAGGTGGAGGAAATTAATCTTTCATTGTCATTTAACCCTGTACTTGTCACCTTTTGTGTCTGTAACAAGGCCAAACATTGGTTTACATACAAGGTATGTAAACTTTTGATCAGGGCCATTTGGGTGATTTCTGTTATCATTATGATTTCAAAATGAGCCAAACAACTATGTGATAATAAATGGCTTCATATGATCACTATCACATTTTTTGGAATGACCAGTCATATTTTCAAAATCAATGCCAAAATGTCAAATTGTCTCATTTCTGCCAGGGTATGCAAACTTTTGAGCAGAACTGTGTATATATGTATTACTCTTAGCACGTGGGTACTCCTTTCCTTTAATTGTAGTCGCTCATTAACGTATATGTGGCACATGTGTTTAGCTGCCCAACACTTTTTTGAGCTATTTTTTGACATGGACATTGTTCCATATATGTCCAAATATCATATTTTGAACAATTATGGATACTTGTATCAAATATGATATTAGAGAATAAATGAAGCCATTTCCATTAGACAAAACAATTTAAAATATTTTGTACTGTACTTTTCAGGCCTTTAACGTTGTATTCTCCAGCCTAAATCAGGGATGATCAATGCATATTGGGTAGCCGAATATCTATGCTTATCCTAGCGAAATTTTCCGAATCTGAATTGAGTAGTCAAATTTGGGTACTTTTGGAAATTCGGCAACTTGGCCGATCTGGCTCCATTTCAGACCTGATCAGTCTATACAGAGTAGACCATTTAGTCTAAAAAAAATAATCGTTTTATTTCAACCTCCCATGACTATAATGGAATGAGAAATGATCAATGTGACTTTGAAAACTACATTTTAACTGTGTGTATGGAACTGTGTATGCATGTGTTTGAGTGACTGTGTGTGCATATGTGACTGTTAATGTTCATTGGGGCTGTGTATATGTAAGTAACTGTGTGTGCACGTAATTATGTGTGACTATGTGTAATTAACTGTGTGTATGTGTGTGCGTGAAAGTTTGTACATATGTGACTGTGTGTGTATGTGAGTGGGGGTAAGGACAACATTTCAATCCAGGACCCAAGCAGCCTAGGCACCTGTTTGAATTGTATTTAATTACATAATGTCTAATTAATAAATAATTTATAGATTTTTTTTACTTACTACACAAGGCATTTTTGTTTTCCTGTGTGTTACATGTTCAAGAGAAGGCACTGACTGACCAGTGCTGTTATATTTTCTTATATCTGGCATGCCACCTCACAAAATATGATGTTATTAGGTTTTTGGAGGTACCTCATAAGGTAGGTAGATACATTCTACAGTTCTGTGGACTCAATTGCTTCCTACTGAAACTATATTATGGCACTGGCATCTAATTGTGTTTTACTGTCAAATTCCTGATACATTCACAAGATATGGGTCACTTGTTTCGTCTTACAATAGCGCCCTTTTATTTCCATAATGATGAACAATTTTTCTTACTCTGCCCTTTTTATAGCTAGCCAGTGGTGTATCTTGGTTTTGTGCTGCCCTAGGCACACAAAATTCGGGCACCCCCCACCTAAGTTGCACACCAAGGACATGCCCCATCACCCACGTTTCACCCCTAGGACATGCCCCATGAACCGCCTTTTTTTTTCTCACTGCCCCCCAGGCAGACAAGGTAAGTACCACCCTTGGCACTTGCCTTGTTTGCCTTGTGCTAAATGTGAGTCCTCTAGTCATGGTTTGTATACATCTGTCTTTTCCTTAAAAAAAATGTGTCTTAGTTCTGATTTCATGTATTTGGTGGTGTTCAGCTTAAAGCAGGTTGTATAAAAGAGAAATATGTTAAAATAAAAATGTTGAATTAATCCTTTAACTACACAGGAAGTATATGTATGTCCTGAGTCTAAATGAGCATAAGTGTTGTTGTAATGCCTTAATGTCAAGGCATCCAGCATCACTGTGATTGGGGCTCTAGGGGCATTTTGATCGCTCCTCGGAGGAAGGCAGCATGCCTTTCCAATATAGTGCTGCTCTGTTGTGGGTAAGAGCTTTGGAAGTGGGCAGTGATCACTTTCTCTAGAGGTAGTCAGCAACGTTACAGGAAAAAGAATTACAGAATTAGTTAGCCTAATATCTAGGGCGAGGGTTAGAGTTAGTTTTAGAGTGGGTTTAGGGTGATGATTATGGTTGGGGTTAAAAGTAGACATGTGCATTCGTTTTCGGACGAATGCATTTTCGGCCGAAAATAGCATTTTCGTCCATTCGTCCAACGTTCGATTTATAGAATAGCAATAGGATTACATGTATTCCATAAAACGACAGCCTATAAACCGAACGTTCGGTTTAAAGGCTGTCGGCATTTTACTACACGGAGACAAAGTCTCCATTTCTAAACTTAGGAAAATATTAGAACCTGATTCACAGGTTTTTTATTAGTGTTTGTAGATGTGTAAAATACTTTTTTCAATTTTACGTATTGTGGATGTCAGGAAAAATCAAGACAAACCCAGATTCATAGAGTTGAATAATGAGAGCCATTTATTGCATACGAGTGTGCACAAGGAGAGTCTCAGTTCACAGATTGCTCTATCCTTTCAAAAGTACATGCATATTTTATACTCTTTAAGTCATGTACACAATAGAAAGAGGAATTAAAATATTTATTTTTAAGTTCACTAATGTCACATACAGAGTAACTTGTGACATGTCAGGTAGCCCCCCTTCCTCCTCCACATGGGGTCTTGGCCAGGGAAAGTTAAGACTTTCTGTTAAGCTATCTGCTATATATTAGTAAACTATTATTAGCTATACATTAGGGCCATCCATGTTTACATCTCCATCTGTGTAATCAGTTCTCCAATTTAGTACTTGTGACAGTCTTAGTTCAAAAATCTCTCAGAGCAAAAGAAGAACAATCATTCACATCAACCTATTAACACAAAAGACATCTATGTGTAAAGTACAATTTCTGAAACCAGCATTATGTTAATATTACGCTTTCACATTTTCCCTGTATTATATACTTCAGTGTATCTAAGTTGTTTTAGCAATTTTTTTCCTGGTATGCAATTTATCACTCTGATTGATTTCTTTTTTTTATCTCAGACTGTGTAAAAATAACTTGTGGTAGTGAAGAGTGTTCTTGTACTTTTACATAAAGTATTCTGCTTTTCAATATCCTTTTTCTTAGGGTAATGGCAAATTCAGTATCAGTTCACGCTGTGGCACCCTAGGATATTTGTTTATTTGTGCACTATAATGCTCGTGTCATTTTCAGATTTTTTATGATTTTTGATACATTTTCCTGAATTGAAAACAAATTGTTGGATGTTCTCAAACATGGTAGTAGTATACTTTAACTTTAAGCTCTGACAGCTCTTGGTTTTTTGTAAGTACTAACATCTTCTACTGGATATTGAATAAAACAATGCAACGATTATTTTCTTTTATTTTGAGTTTTGTATAGCTCGATTGCCATACAAAGTATCTCCATGTAACAAAATGGATCACCACCACCAATTATACATCTGTGTACTAAAAGTAATAAAAACCAATATCGTAATGATGCTATAAAAAAACAGCTTCTACTTCATTCAGTGAACCAAGATTTTGGCAAGAAAAAAAGGTTATATGTTCTGTAACCAAATGCAATTACAAGTCACTGACAAGTGACAGTTACAAATTATTTTCCATTTGCACAGCTATTGCATAAAATATTTAAAATCTTTCTACAGTACTTTATAAATTAGCTTTCAGCTGGGTGATGCATGCTGATGATTTTATCATTCCCTGGTTTTGTCTCACACTCTTTCAAATTTTCTTAACAAAACGAAATAATAATGTCTAAAAACAAATAAGATGCTTACTAACAATAGAAAAAATACACAAATTAAACAGTAACTAAATTACTTTTAACAAAGGCTGCGAGTTAAAAAAAATGTATCATCCTGCCAATTTATGTGATATCTTATCAGAGAAAATGTTACTTATTTTGCAGTTTTACTGCCGTGAGACTTTTTATTGGTAAAATTGATAATTGATATGAAATATAGTGATAGGTGCTTAAAGGTATTAATAAAAAGGAAACATGTGTATATATAAACAATAAATTAAATTAAAAATGTGCAGCAAACACTAGTGTAAATTCCCCAAGAGAACACAAAACAGTGAATAAAAGATAAAGTGTTGCGCAAACAATTTATTCTTATACAAGCAGTGGATTTAGCTTAGATGGAATGTGTTCCGGTAAAACATTTAAAAAATACAAATACAAATACAAAGACAATGTGTGACACTGTATACAAAACAGACAAAAAATGATGGTATGACCCCAATGGAAACAAACTCACATGGGGCAGAGCCAAAATTACCAGCTCTATGTGTGAAGCGTGTTGGGGACTCTAGTCCCTATTATCCATAGACTGATGAGGAATGTCGGCCACCAGAACAACAATTCCCAAAATACAATTGCCAGTAAAGGATGGTGTTAGTTTAAGGATAATGTAGGCTTGTATAGACTGGAGATAAATGGCAGACACAAATAGCAATATAGTGCAGTATTCCAATATAATTTAATGGCCCCCAAATATTATTAGGCTTACATGAATAAAAGATTATAAACAGCAATAAAACCAATGGCAGTCACCAATCCTTCCAGTCCGAATTAGTAGTCTCAGCTCCATTGAGTGATATCAGCTACACAGCACAGAAGAAGGTAGACAACACAAGGGGAATTCCGGGTACACATCTCCATGGACAGCACTTTCCATGCAACGCATTTCGCCCAATCAGGCTTCTTCAAGGCAATGACATTCAAAGAAAGTGTCCTGGTTTACATAGCGTCCTCTGAAGATGTTTCCCCGGCAACTCATATTGTGTGGATAATCACATGGGATGGCACAGGCATCATTCATACAAGAAAAATTAATAACACACAGTTACATTCAACCTAAAATGTTACATACATCTATTTTATAACAAAAACTCAATACATTAAAAGGGGGAGTAAAGAAGAAAAAAGAAAAAAAGGGAGTTTTTTTTTCCGATATGTCCTCTACAATTGTTAAATGCTAGTACAGAAATATCAAGTAGATACAAAACATATATATGTAATTAAAAATGCATAAATTCTCAGGAGTATTTCAGAAAGAGGTAGCAGGGTTAAAAAAAAAAGCAGAATACATGATATACAGGGAGTGCAGAATTATTAGGCAAGTTGTATTTTTGAGGATTAATTTTATTATTGAACAACAACCATGTTCTCAATGAACCCAAAAAACTCATTAATATCAAAGCTGAATATTTTTGGAAGTAGTTTTTAGTTTGTTTTTAGTTTTAGCTATTTTAGGGGGATATCTGTGTGTGCAGGTGACTATTACTGTGCATAATTATTAGGCAACTTAACAAAAAACAAATATATACCCATTTCAATTATTTATTTTTACCAGTGAAACCAATATAACATCTCAACATTCACAAATATACATTTCTGACATTCAAAAACAAAACAAAAACAAATCAGTGAGCAATATAACCACCTTTCTTTGCAAGGACACTCAAAAGCCTGCCATCCATGGATTCTGTCAGTGTTTTGATCTGTTCACCATCAACATTGCGTGCAGCAGCAACCACAGCCTCACAGACACTGTTCAGAGAGGTGTACTGTTTTCCCTCCTTGTAAATCTCACATTTGATGATGGACCACAGGTTCTCAATGGGGTTCAGATCAGGTGAACAAGGAGGCCATGTCATTAGATTTTCTTCTTTTATACCCTTTCTTGCCAGCCACGCTGTGGAGTACTTGGACGCGTGTGATGGAGCATTGTCCTGCATAAAAATCATGTTTTTCTTGAAGGATGCAGACTTCTTTCTGTACCACTGCTTGAAGAAGGTGTCTTCCAGGAACTGGCAGTAGGACTGGGAGTTGAGCTTGACTCCATCCTCAACCCGAAAAGGCCCCACAAGCTCATCTTTGATGATACCAGCCCAAACCAGTACTCCACCTCCATCTTGCTGGCGTCTGAGTCGGACTGGAGCTCTCTGCCCTTTACCAATCCAGCCACGGGCCCATCCATCTGGCCCATCAAGACTCACTCTCATTTCATCAGTCCATAAAACCTTAGAAAAATCAGTCTTGAGATATTTCTTGGCCCAGTCTTGACGTTTCAGCTTGTGTGTCTTGTTCAGTGGTGGTCGTCTTTCAGCCTTTCTTACCTTGGCCATGTCTCTGAGTATTGCACACCTTGTGCTTTTGGGCACTCCAGTGATGTTGCAGCTTTGAAATATGGCCAAACTGGTGGCAAGTGGCATCGTGGCAGCTGCACGCTTGACTTTTCTCAGTTCATGGGCAGTTATTTTGCGCCTTGGTTTTTCCACACGCTTCTTGCGACCCTGTTGACTATTTTGAATGAAACGCTTGATTGTTCGATGATCACGCTTCAGAAGCTTTGCAATTTTAAGAGTGCTGCATCCCTCTGCAAGATATCTCACTATTTTTGACTTTTCTGAGCCTGTTTAGTCCTTCTTTTGACCCATTTTGCCATAGGAAATGAAGTTGCCTAATAATTATGCACACCTGATATAGGGTGTTGATGTCATTAGACCACACCCCTTCTCATTACAGAGATGCACATCACCTAATATGCTTAATTGGTAGTAGGCTTTTCGAGCCTATACAGCTTGGAGTAAGACAACATGCATAAAGAGGATGATGTGGTCAAAATACTCATTTGCCTAATAATTCTGCACTCCCTGTATATAAAAAAGAAATATATATATATATAAAATATAAAAACTTGAAAAATGCTATCGAAACAGAATGTTCTCAGAGAAAATGATATAATTCGAAGTCTGCATGGAGATCAAAGTATCCAGTTAGTAAATCCATCTCATTTCTGCCTGGCCAAGGGTTTTGATTTCATCCCCACCCCGCCAGTGAATTTTTGGTTTATCAATGACCATGAAGCAAAGGTGGGAGGGATCTTTATTGTGTATTGTAGAAAAATGGTGGGATACACTATGTTTCTCGTACCCTTTCCTTATTTTTCACACATGTTCCTATATGCGGACTTTTAGGGTCCTAGATGTTCTACCTATATAGTATAGGTCGCAAAGACACCACACTATGTAAATGATGCACCCATGTTCAATTTGGGACATATTTGAAGGCAGCTAGTGTATTTTACCCCATCAACCCATATATTTTTTAAAAGTAGGCCCCCTAGGCTATTTCAAATGGTGGTATTTTAACACTTACCATGCACTAATTCTACCACCAGCCTTTGCCAAAGTTTGTGGTAGTAATTTTTTTGTGGTAGTAATTTTTGTGTGGTTTTTTTCACGAACATTGTATTTCAGACATGAATTCACAGATTTTGGTATGTGTCACTGCCAAATAACATCCCAATATGTGTTCAGCAACTTCTCCTGAGTACAGGGATACCACCCATGCATAGGTTTGTCTGCTTGTTTGGAGGTTAAAGGGCCACATTTGAGAGATGCGCTTGTTGGTTTTCCAACTTGAAATCTTCACAAGCAGAAAACCTGCGCCCATGTCCCATTTGGGACATATTTGAAGCCAGCTAGTGTATTTTACCCCATCAACCCATATATTTTTTTAAAGTACACACCCTAGGCTATTTCAAATGGTGGTATTTTAACACTTTCCATGCACTGATTCTACCACCAGCCTTTGTCAAAGTTTGTGGTAGTAATTTTTTTGTGTTTTTTACACAAACATTGTACTTCATACATAAATTCACAGATTTTGTTATGTGTCACTGCCAAATAACACCCCAATATGTGTTCAGAAACTTTCTTCGGAGTACAGGGATACCACCCATGCATAGGTTTGTCT
Organism: Pelodytes ibericus; assembly: GCA_036172795.1. Classification (NCBI taxonomy): domain Eukaryota; kingdom Metazoa; phylum Chordata; class Amphibia; order Anura; family Pelodytidae; genus Pelodytes; species Pelodytes ibericus. The sequence continues at coordinate 115,709,217 of CM069858.1, forward strand.
GTTTGTTTGGGGGTTAATGGGCCACATTTGAGTGGTGCCCTTGTTGGGTTTCCAACTTGAAATTTTCACATGCAGACAACCTGCTCCCATGTTCCATTTGGGACATATTTGAAGCCAGCTAGTTTATTTTACCCCATCAACCCATATATTTTTTAAAATTTAAAATAATTTAATATTTCAAATGGTGGTATTTTAACACTTACCATGCACTAATTCTACCACCAGTCTTTTGTGTTTGTGGTAGTAATTTTTTTGTGGTTTTTATTCACATACATTGTAATTCAGACATGAATTTACAGATTTTGGTATGTTTCACTGCCAAACAACAACCCAATATGTGTTGAACAACATCTCATAGATTTGTTGGTTTTTGGGGGGGCTAAAAGCCACATTTTGAAGGTGCGCATTTCCAACTTGGAATTTTGACGTGTTGTCAGCCTGCGCCCCCATGTTTCATTTGAAGCCAGACAGTGTGTTTTACCCCAACAAAGCATATATTTTGTAAAAGTAGACACCCTAGGCTATTTTAAATAGTGGTATTTTAACCCTTTAAATGCACCAATTCTAACACCAGCCTTTGTCAAAGTTTGTGGTAGTAATTTTATTGTGTATTTTTTTCCCACATAAATTGTACTTTAGACACACATTCACAGATTTTGGTATGTGTCACTGCCAAACAATACCCCAATATGTGTTCAGCAACATCTACCGAGCACAGGGATACTACCCATGCATAGGTTTGTCAGCTTGTTTGGGGGTTAAAAGGCCACATTTGAGATGAGTGCTTTTTGATTTTCCAACTTGGAATTTTGACATGTAGGGCAAGGAAGGGGTTAATAGCTCTTATAAGAGCCTTTGTAGTACTGTACAAAATAATTAACCCCTAAAAATGCACAGACATGAAAAAAATTTCTGCTGTGCAGTGATCAGTGGCAGGGAAGGGGTTAATACAAAGGGTATGGCTTTTATAAAAGCCCTTGGGTCTCAAAATTTTGCAACATTTGATTTAATTTATTACAATTAAAAATGTATATTATACAGATCTCCCTTAAAACTCAAGTGAGGAGAGGAAGGCAGATCCATATGGGTCAGAACAATATTTACCAATAGTGATCTGACCATGCTCATTTGAGCAATCACCAAACCATCTTTGCCACTGATCGGCTGTTACTGATCGCTATACACGCGTTCAGACAACTTCAAAAGGAATACACGTAATCCCCTAGTGGGTAAAATTAACCCATAGCGAGTGTGCCAAAAAAAAAATGCTTTTAGCAACAAAAATCCTGCTGCAGCCAGATCGCTCCATATACGCTGCTTAGGCAGTGACCATATGCGCTGCTTAGGAAGTGACCATATGCGCTGCTTAGGCAGTGATATACGGCAAGCAAGAGGTTCATAGCTCTTAAAAGAGCCTTCGATATACTGTAATAAATGAAAGTAAAAAAATTAACCCCTAAAAAATGCACAGACAGCAAAAAAGGTGCTGCTGTGGAAGATCACTGCGTACACAGCGATCAATGGCAGGGAAGGGGTTAAACACTGGAAACGGCTTTTATAAAAGCCTTTGGTTCCAATTTTATTAAATATATTATAATTAAAATCTTACATTATACAGCTCTGTCTGTCTCCCTCACTAAAACTCAAGTGAGAGGGAGGCAGATCTACACGGGTCAGATCAAATATTGACAAATATTGATCTAACCAGGCGATTGGTGATGCTCATCTGAGCAATCACCAAACCGCCTTTGCCACTGATCAGCATTTACTGGTCACTATACATGCGCTCAGACAGCTAACAAAAAATGTTTACGTTAAACGCAATGCCCTAGTGGGTATAATTAACCCGTGACGGGTGTAATAAAAAAGGTTTAAAAAAAGTAAAAATGCTTCTGCAGCAAGATTGCTGCATTTGTGTCAGATCGCTGCTTAGGCAGTGATCTACAGCAAGCGAGGGGTTAATAGCTCTTAAAAGAGCCTTTGTTATACTGTAATGAATTACAGTAAAAAAAATTAAGCCCTAAAAAATGCACAGACAGCAAAAAATGTGCTGCTGCGTACACAGCGATCAATGGCAGGGAAGGGGTTAAACACGTGAAATGGCTTTTATAAAAGCCCTTGATTTGTCAAATTTTATTCAATATTTTACTTTATGTAAAAAAAATGTTTTCACTTTTTCTGATCTGTCTCTCTCCCTCACTAAAACTATAGTGAGGAGAGGGAAGCAGATCAATACTTGTCAAAGGCAATATTTACAAATATTGCCTTTGACAGTATGATAAGTGCTCATCAGTGCTCTTGCCAGTAGAAGGGAAGCACTGCCTGTATAGGCAGCGTTCCCTTCTACTGAGCCGATGGGGTCGCTCAGGAGAGCGACCACCATCGGTTCTGGGGGGAGCCAAAGGTGTTGCTAAGTGCCTGGCTAGCGTGTCACTTTAGCAACACTGGAGGTGCTTAGGAAGAGAACGATCGTTCGCTTCCTAAGCACATGTGTGCAGGCGGCGCTGCCATTTTTAAATGGCAGCTACAATCACTCCGGGGAGTGGTCGTAGCGCGCCTCTGCACTTTTTTTTAGTGTTGTACAATGCCTCTACATAGAGGCATTGTAGCAACACTGATAGAGTAAAGAAAGTTTCTTTACTCTATGTAGTGCATGATGTGCCAGGCAGGTCACCTGTCGGCAAGTCCACGATTTGCCGTGACGTGCCTGGCACGTCATCTGTCACAAAGGGGTTAAAATTGCTTAGGGTTTTTATTTGTGTTTTACTGCAAGCTTGACATGTCTTACATCTGTAAAAACCTACCAGAACCCCATTAATTTTACTATTAGACTGCCGTTGCACTTTGTTTTGTATTTAAAAAACCTTTCCTTGGATTGCTCTTTAAATTGGGAACACCCCTATACACAATTCGGGGCATAGACCCAAAACTGAATGTAAGCAGGGGTCTTGGAGTAGTACAGACCAGTGTTTATTAATAACATTCCAGGCATATATATTTTTCTCGATAAATCCTAGTATTATAGGGATTTCTTTAGGACCTTGTTGAGAAGCCTTTTGTTTAATTTTAAGAAGTTCTTTCCTATCTAAGGATCTTATTTCATGAATTGCTTTATTAATGGGTATAGCATCATAATTTTTCACAACACATTTTTTTTATATATATATATATATGCCAACTAGACTCAAGGACTATCGTCGTATCTTTCCCACAGTTCAGTAAGTCCCTCCCCTGGCATGTTTCCGTGTGGTTCTTTGTGGGGGTTTTTTAACATTTTTTTATAGTGATTATAGTGATCAATATAATTTGAACTAGCACTCTATGAGTTATTTAAGGGCTTTCTGACCCTTCAAGAGGGCACTATGATACCCATTGTAATCTGGCCCATTATTATGAACAGAGATTACTGTGAATGTTTGTACAACTGTTTTTTTTTATATTTGTATGTCATTTTTTACATTGAAAACAATATAGAATTAATGGGGAAAAAAAGATTTTAGAAAAAATGACATAGCAGGAAGACGTCATACTTATCACTTGTGATGTAAAATGGGATGTAGGGCTGGATGACATTTTTGGAACAAACAAATTCATAGCTCCCCCCAGCAGATAGAATTTATTATAGAAGGTATTCATTTGATATTGACAAACAATTTTTTTCTCATGTGATGGACAGTTTTTTCTACAGAAAAGGGGCACAGCCATAGGTACCAGATTTGCGTCCATTTAAGAAAACCTATTTTGTCTATGGTGGGCATGACTGGAGTGTGAACCTGGTGTCTTACAAATTATATATCGATGATTTGATTTTTATACGGAAGGGCCACACTGATCAACTAGTAAGTTTTCTGACATATTTAAACAGCAATGACTGGGGAATCAAACTTATCTCCAGTTTTAGTCCCACCAAAGTTGTGTATCTAGATTTGGGGATTTTTGTTACTGAAGAAAACACTTTAAAAACACACACCTTTTTCACAAAAGTAGATGTAAACAGTTTTATTCAATCAGATAGCTGACACTAAAAGCCAATTTACATGCATACAATGAAATGGTACAGATTTATCAGAATATTACCAACAGGCAAACAAATTTAAAAAAAAGTTTTTTTGGAGCGTAATTATAACTCAAATTTGCAGGCCATTAAAGAAGTAAGATAATCAGACAGACATCATTTACTTTCCTATAAAAATAAAAAAAATCATGATTTTAATGAACAACATGCAAACACAAACACAAGTAAGACTAATCCAGGCCAAACAACAGTCCCCTTGTTTATTGACTATAATGGGTGCCACAAAAAGATGAAAATATCATTAAACGTTTTTGGCCGCTTCTTAAGAAAGACCCCTCTTGTTAGCATGTTTGGGAGAATACCCCAAGATTATCTTTAAGTGAGCCCCCAATTTGAAAAATCACCGTAGTAAAAGTTTTTTGGAACTTATACATAACAGTAGTAAAACAGAGCATTTTTTGGGAGATTTCAAAGGTGTGGTGTATGTCAGCCTGCATGGGGAAACAGGAAAGGCAAATAGAGTTTTGTTAGATGTTTGCTCTAGCCATAATGTAAATAAAAAATATACAAGAAAAAACTTTATCACCTGTGAGTCTAAACATTTTATTTATTTATTGTGGTGCCCATGCAGCCACCAGTATGTGGGCAAAACGTCTAGATTTTTTAAAATTCGTGTTGGAGAACATGTAAAAAATATTAGAAACAAATACCTAAAGCATAGTGTTTCTCAACATTTTTTCATGGCGCAAACCGCAAAAATGTAAGATTCTTGGGTATAGACACAGTCAAAAATCATTGGAGGGGAGGAAATAAGAGAAAAAATCTGGGACAAGATGAGATGAAGTGGATATACACTCTAAACACAATGATTCCAGGAGGCTTGAACAATTATTTTGAGTTACATCATTTTTTATAACTTGTTTCTCATTTTTTTCACTCTTTCCCTCAGATTTACAAGCGATGCAAAGTAAAACACATTGGAATGTTCCACAGTTGTTCTTTCTGTGTATGCCGATTGTAATAGTCATGGGCTGAGAATCTGTTTCAAAATTTTAACATTCTATTAACGTGTATCTTGTATCCATGTCTTTTTTTAATACATCTAATAATTTGATATATTTTGTATATTTTTGGTTTTTATATTTTTACCTTATTTATGCTATTTCAAATTTAAGGTTTTATACCCCTTTATATCGGGTCCTCTATGACGGGGACTGCCTAAATATTCTAATAAAGATTCGTTGAAGTAGAGATATTCCCTTGCCATTATAATAAATACCGTATTTTTGAACTTTTTACCTTTTTTGTGAGCATAATTTGACACATACAATGCAAATGCCAATCAACTAATAGAGAGATAGACACGACTACAAATACCAGCATCACCCTCTCCAAGACAGCACTTGCAGAAGCCATCTGATTGGTGAAACGGATTGTGCGTCATATGTGGAGGAGGGGTCGAGTGAGGTCAAATGCCGGCTGGAGAGCTGAGGAGGTCCCCATACAAGATCCCGGAAGCGAGCCCAGTGTATCATACGGAAGCTCTTTTTTCTTTCCATTGCTGATGTTGTACTTCTTGATATGCACTTTATGGATGTTAATCGTGTAAGGGGCACTGTTTGTGGCCATTATTCAATTTTGCATATAGTATTACATGATTTGTGGCTCTCTCGGTTCCAGATTTTCTCAGAAGGAATACTATACAGCTCTGTGGTCAGGACGATACCAAATTAAAGTCCCCACATATATTCCACACCAGAGCCATAGGCTCTGGCACATGTGAGTTGGCTGACATAAGGGCAATTTCATTACATAATCTCAGTGAAACAGATTCACACATTTATATTTTCAATTTTGTCTTATTTTTACATGTGACTATTAGTACAAGTGATTTAAGGAAGAATGAACAAATTCCAAGGATAAGTTTATATATTTTTTATGGTAACATAATTCAGCTCTACAGGCCATTTTACAGCCAGAGCCTCTAGGGGAAGGAGCAATTACTGATGCTGTGTCTTTCACAACAAGAAGGAGTATAACCTAAGGGATCTATTAGTGCATAGATTATTTTCTACAGAATCCCCCACGGTATTCTACAGTCCCACTAAAGTCTGTTAATGTTGAGTCCTTTTCGGATACTTGTGACGACTTTTCCAGCACCCCTGTCGCTCTGCATTTTTTTCCTTATATATATTTTCCTCTTGTATAATTTGTGCAATATTATTTTTGTTATTGATCTACTGTGTCTCAAATATTACTGTGTAATTATGATATTGCATTGTACACATAAGCTATGGATATTTTGATAGATATAAATAATCCATTTATTACTAATAGTTTTTTCTTATAATTGTGTGCTCCTCCTAATTATTATAGTGCTTTAATGTTGGGTCAGTTGCATGGCATGCAAGCATGTCTTTTCTTCAAACATTATATATAGCTGTTGTAGAAATACAGGGAGTGCAGAATTATTAGGCAAGTTGTATTTTTGAGGATTGATTTTATTATTGAACAACAACCATGTTCTCAATGAACCCAAAAAACTCATTAATATCAAAGCTGAATATTTTTGGAAGTAGTTGTTAGTTTGTTTTTAGTTTTAGCTATTTTAGGGGGATATCTGTGTGTGCAGGTGACTATTACTGTGCATAATTATTAGGCAACTTAACAAAAAACAAATATATACCCATTTCAATTATTTATTTTTACCAGTGAAACCAATATAACATCTCAACATTCACAAATATACATTTCTGACATTCAAAAACAAAACAAAAACAAATCAGTGACCAATATAGCCACCTTTCTTTGCAAGGACACTCAAAAGCCTGCCATCCATGGATTCTGTCAGTGTTTTGATCTGTTCACCATCAACATTGCGTGCAGCAGCAACCACAGCCTCACAGACACTGTTCAGAGAGGTGTGCTGTTTTCCCTCCTTGTAAATCTCACATTTGATGATGGACCACAGGTTCTCAATGGGGTTCAGATCAGGTGAACAAGGAGGCCATGTCATTAGATTTTCTTCTTTTATACCCTTTCTTGCCAGCCACGCTGTGGAGTACTTGGACGCGTGTGATGGAGCATTGGCCTGCATGAAAATCATGTTTTTCTTAAAGGATGCAGACTTCTTCCTGTACCATTGCTTGAAGAAGGTGTCTTCCAGGAACTGGCAGTAGGACTGGGAGTTGAGCTTGACTCCATCCTCAACTCGAAAAGGCCCCACAAGCTCATCTTTGATGATACCAGCCCAAACCAGTACTCCACCTCCATCTTGCTGGCGTCTGAGTCGGACTGGAGCTCTCTGCCCTTTACTAATCCAGCCATGGGCCCATCCATCTGGCCCATCAAGACTCACTCTCATTTTATCAGTCCATAAAACCTTAGAAAAATCAGTCTTGAGATATTTCTTGGCCCAGTCTTGACGTTTCAGCTTGTGTGTCTTGTTCAGTGGTGGTCGTCTTTCAGCCTTTCTTACCTTGGCCATGTCTCTGAGTATTGCACACCTTGTGCTTTTGGGCACTCCAGTGATGTTGCAGCTCTAAAATATGGCCAAACTGGTGGCAAGTGGCATCGTGGCAGCTGCACGCTTGACTTTTCTCAGTTCATGGGCAGTTATTTTGCGCCTTGGTTTTTCCACACGCTTCTTGCGACCCTGTTGACTATTTTGAATGAAACGCTTGATTGTTCGATGATCACGCTTCAGAAGCTTTGCAATTTTAAGAGTGCTGCATCCCTCTGCAAGATATCTCACTATTTTTGACTTTTCTGAGCCTGTCAAGTCCTTCTTTTGACCCATTTTGCCAAAGGAAAGGAAGTTGCCTAATAATTATGCACACCTGATATAGGGTGTTGATGTCATTAGACCACACCCCTTCTCATTACAGAGATGCACATCACCTAATATGCTTAATTGGTAGTAGGCTTTCGAGCCTATACAGCTTGGAGTATGACAACATGCATAAAGAGGATGATGTGGTCAAAATACTCATTTGCCTAATAATTCTGCACTCCCTGTATTAGCCACGCAAAAGGTAATACATATTCTACTAATACATTTTTTAAGTGCTTTTGGGTTAATCAAATGTAATAGGGTATGCACTTTCATAAGCTCATGGTCCTAAATAAATTACATAAAATGAAAAAGTAAATAGTCACCCAAATGGTAATCCAAACAAAGCCTGAGTCAGAGCCTGAATTGTGTATGTTGACAAGTGTTAATTAAATGTTTCATAATTAATGCTGGAGTTATTTATACTTTAGATACAAATGATACTTTTCTTAAGCATTGCTTGATTATCTTTATGTTATGTCTTGTGCAGTATAATGTGTCTTTTCATTATCAAGTATTTCCAGAATGTTATATGACAGAAAGTTTTGTCAATAAATCTACTTTCTAGCAAGGGTACCCAAATATTGCTTGGTACTTGGACGAAATCTCATAAATTTGGCCTATCCCAAACACTGTAAAACAGAGGCATAAATAGTTTACACATCGTACTGATATAGTTGTAACTGAATAAAACTTAATATGCTAACATAAAAAATTACTCGGATTAAAACATTACTTTTTCTATGAATTTTAAATGAATAAAGTTGGGGCTACTATCAGGACTTGATTCTTTGATTGCCCATACTGGATACCAGATGTTGTATGCATCAAATTATAATACTATAAAATTCAACATTTTAATACCATGGTGATGTCTATGAAAATGCAAATAGGTAATTTCAAGTGAAAATGTTGTGGTAGTTAACAAAAAGTAATAGCAGAATAAAAACTATATCATTCAGCATATCTTAATCATAAAAGTGGCCTCACCATAAGCAATACTATTTAGATTTTGCTGTATATATTATCTGCAACAGTTCCAAAATCAATTTTCTCAGATTGGTATTCTTATAAGAAAATAATATAACAATACACACAATTAGTGGCACAATTGTAACAGTTCCCATTATTCAAATGAAACATTTCAATTTTTCATTGCGGTTATAATAAAATACACTTATGTTAAATACCCCAACTCATACTATTCCAGAATCAACATGAACAATATGTGACAGCATTTCATTATTGTTATTATGAATAATAATAATGATTATTGTAAGGAAAAGAAAAAAATAGTATGCTCAAATTGAAGGTATTCTCAGTTCAAAAAAATAATTTATTCGGTATTCTGATATGTGAGCATAAAATTAACAAATGTTGAAAATTACAGCTTATGTAATACTATAAAAAAAATGACATCACTGTTTTCTTTTTGGATGCAAAATAATTTCACCCTTTGGGAAAATGCAATGTTGGATGAGTGTGCTAAATTCTCTCAAATTCAAGGTGTAGTTACTACAGAGAGACTACATGTTTATGGTGTGAGCACTGCTCAATCAGTCCTATAGCATAAACCATACCGTATTTTGTTCCTGAATAATTTTTGATGCTTTACATGGCTACAAATTATTGAACATCACATACCAACATTATGGGCATTAATATGGAGTTGGCTCCCATCCACACTTATCATAAGAGTCAGCATTTCAGTTCAGAACACACCAAACCATTATTAATGGGCTACATTATTATTTCATGGGCGCAGTACAGTGAACTTTTTCACCATTTCTATATGGGACTTGGGTTTATTATCATGAAACAGACTTTCCCAAAACTATGCCATATAGCTGAATGCACAAAACCATCCAGATCATTATTTCAGTTTATATTTGCATTTAGTCCAACTAAGAAATCTAGTCTGTACTTTAAAAATAGTTCCTGCTCCACCAAACTTTATAGTCAGGCAGGTGGCATTTTCCTGGCATTCACCAAACTCAGATTTAACCATTGAAAGCATGATTCATTACTACCGCGAAAGCATTTATACTATTCCACAAACCAATGGTGATGAGGATTACACCTCACCAGCCACCGCGTAACATTGTGCATGATTATGATACTCAGCTATTAAAACTCACTTTATGAATCTCCCAATGAGGTCTTCACTAACATTGCTTGCCAACGCAGTTTAGAGCACAGTAGTGCCAGATTTTTAATGCTTCATTTGCTTTAGCCATTGTCTGTGAGTTTGTGTGCAATACATTTTTGCAGCTGATTTAAGCTGATTTAAGGTTTTTCCACTTAACAATAAAATACTTACAGCTGAATGGGGAAACTATAGAAAAGTAGACTACTTTGGCCTTAAGTTTCAAATTTCCCTTCCCAATTCCCTGCAGATGAATAGCTCTCTAAGTCTTTTAATTACAAATATTGTCCAGCCTAGATGACATAGAAACACTGCATACTTTAGTTACATGATAGGAATATTATGATAGGAATATTATGGGGAAACCTTTCAGAAGATTGGAGGAAAGACTACATCCAAACCTGGCTTTGGTTACAATTTATAGAGGACCCCCAAACACAGAAACTATTAAGAAGCACAAATACATACACCTACTATAGGAGATGTTCCACCAGCCCAAAGCTTTGATTAAATGTATTACCGGGCCCTCAAATACCATATTTGTTCGAATACAAGATGATGATTTGTTCAGGGCAAATTCTCTGAAAAAGCTCCCTCGTCTTATATTCGAGGTCGTCTTATAATTTTACCTCAAATCGAGGTCAGACTTTAAGATTGGGATCCAGGTCCCCCGCAGAGCTGCAGGGGACTGGGAGCCCCCTCGCTAACAGCCGGAGGATGTCTGCGCGATGTGCGCTGAGGGAAGTCTGCACGTTACGTGCAGACATCCTCCATGCTGCCCGACACTTCCATCTGTTATGACGGACCGGCTGTTCGTCATAATAGACAGCATGGAGAATGTTTTTTTCCACATGTAATTAAGGTCCGAGATAATAGGATTGTCAATTTTGCTTAAATTTCTCTGCATGGGGAACAAGTTGTCTATAATATTGTAACCTCTCTTCTCAATTAGTAGCCATTTGTTATTTTCTACTGTCAGATGGGACCATTTGGCCAAGTGGGCTAACATGGCTGCGTCATGTATCTGGATCATGTCAGGAATTCTTAGACCCCCTTGTTTTTGTGGCCTTTTGATTATGTTAAATTTGACTCTCGGTTTTTTCCCCTGCCATACAAATTTGTTTATACTATTCTGTATTTGTCTTAAGATAGTGAGATCTACCTTTAATGGGATAGAACGAAGAAGAAAATGCAGCCGGGGAAGAGAATAATAGTTCACCACATTAATTCGACCCAACCATGATGTGTAAATATTTTTCCATTCATTAAATGTATTCATTATATCCTTCATGATTGGTTTATAATTTTCCCCAATTATTTTTTTGGGATCATTTGAGATTTTTATACCCAGATACTCTATATAATTCTGTTTCCATTGGAAGGAGTAATTTGATTTTAATATTTCTAGGTCCTGTATTTTTAAGGTGATCAGATTTTTGACTGAACATATTAGGTTTTCCATAGTTAGTACAATGTCGTCTGCAAATAGGGATATTTTAAACTCTTCTTCTTTATATTTAATGCCCTGAATATGTATATTGATCCTGATACTATGGGCCAACGGTTCTAATGAGAGGATATATAGTAAAGGTGCCAATGGGCATCCCTGTTGGGTACCATTGCAAATATCTAGCCAGGGAGATGTTATTCCTGCTCCTGTGATTCTAGCGCTTGGGTTTTTGTAGAGTGACCATAGAGCCTCAAGAAAGGGGCCACTAAATCCAAAAGCCTCCAGGACCTCTCTAAGGTAGATCCAGCTGACCCTGTCGAACGCTTTTTCAGCGTCGAGCGACAGGACCAGCATGGATCCACCCTGAGCCTTCATCAGAAATAATAGATCTAAATTTCTCCTAATATTATCCGTTTCCGACCTATTGGAAATAAATCCCGACTGCTCCGTATGTATCAGCCGGTGTATTTTTTTTTTAGTCTATTTGCCAAGAGTGAGGAGAATAGCTTAATGTCCGTATTAATAAGTGATATGGGTCGATAGTTCTTTATTTCGGTTTTCTCTTTACCCTCTTTTAATATGGGACATATATGTGCTTTAAGCATTTCTGTTGGTATCATCTTGTTGTTCCTGAATTCTTCAAAAAGTTCCAGAAGGCTAGGTGCTATGTCTTCTTCAAATTCGCTATAAAACAGATTGGAGTATCCATCTCTGGTCTCTTTAGGGTCCTTGTTCTTCCTTATTTCCGTGTTCTTTCTTGTTGTCATTCTTGTTTTATTTATTTATTTGTTTATATACATATATGTCTCTTTCCTTTTCTTTGTGTTCCCCCTCTCTGTTCTTTTCTTCTGTTTTCTGTCCTCCCCTATCCATTCCTATTTCCCCCTCTCCTGTATTGGGTATCCTCTTTAGGTCTTTCAATGGTGTTAAGAGAATTTCTTGATTCACCCTTTTAAATAGGTGGGGGGTCCCTTGCGGGTCCAATTGAGGCTTGTAGTAAGGCTTTTATGTCTAGCGACCCAATTCCTGGTCGCCTAGTGTCTTATTTATCTGATTCTAGGTTATAATAGACCTATACTCAGACCAATATGCAGTTATCCAGGTAGAAGAAGGAAGAGAGTCTTCTCTTCTTCTTCTCTTTCTTGGGGGGGGAGACCATGGGGGATCCTCTATAAGTTATGTGTGGCCTCGTGTGTAGGGGCCTTAACCGGTGAAAATCCGTATAGCTAAAGCACAGGTTTGTCTCTACTGGGGAAAGGACTCCCGTACAGGTGTTTGATGTTAGTTATATAGTTATTTTGACTGTTTCTTAGTTAGAGATCCTTAGGTTTCAGGGCTATAATGATTAGATCTTATTAATTGTGGAGCCCACCAAATTTAAGGAGATTTATTTCCAAGTGAAGTTCATATATCTATAACAATTTTCGAAAGCGTATAGTTCTCCAACCTTGTCCCGTGTCAAGAATCAAAAGACAATTTGCAAAGAAGAGTGGAGTCAAAACACACCTCCGACAAGGGGGTGGGTCTAGAACACTGGTCTGGGGTATCCAAGACTCCACAGGGCTCTAATCGGCTCTTCTGTGTGGTCACAAGTGATGAATAGTCACAAGTCACAATATTAGCGAGTTTAGATAGTCTGATTTGATGTAAACAGTTACTTGTATCAACCAGTGGATTGTGAGACTCCACAGAGCTCCAATTAGCTCCTCTGTGTGGTCATAAGTAATGCGTAGTCCCAATTCACAAGATTAGCAAGTTTAGATGGTCTAATTTGATGTAAACAGTTACTTGTATCAACCTAGTGAATTGTGAGGTTTGGAGTTTGGGTTTTGAGAAAAAGAAAGGAAAAAAAAAAAAGCCCAAGGAAGTTTAAGGGATCCGGTTTGGTCTAGGTAATTAATTGTCTCTGCCAATGGATTGTGTGATTGGAGATTTGATGTTTGATAACCAGATTCAAGAATCAAATGTCAGATCATACAAAGGACAAAGATTAAATCGCACCATTGCCATTGAGGGGTCACATATCCAACGTGGAAGTAAATCTGGGACATTAAATAAGAGGAACCAAAACCTCCCCCCACCATTTAGGTCATTTGTGAGGATGCAAATACTGGGGGAGCGCAAGTTTACAGACTTTAACAACCTGGTTCATTCTAAATATTTAAATAGTGTCTGCCAGTGTGAAGTTCAGAGTTTAAGGGATTGAAACTCTAGAAGTCCAAGCCCGACCATACACCCTATCTGGGCATGCACGTGGCCGGTACAGCGAACATAATATGAACATTAAGCACAGTCGATTGCACACAAACATAAACTGGTACAAACGAGGATAAAGACTAAGCAGGGGAGCAGGGTACAAGGGGCAAGATACACTATTTTGGATTATGTGCTGTTTCAGCAGGTTTGTACTTATCCTTCGCCTTATGCTTTTAGGGATTGCTGTAGGGAGACTCCCCTCATCCGGTCCGCTCGACGAGCCCCGCTGAGACCACAACTGTCGCCGCTTGCTGAGAGGTTGGTAAAGTATCAGTACGCGTTAGATTCTCAGAGGCTCTGGGTGTGGATTACGATTACGAGCGCCAACGCCATTCGTATTATTCTCGGCACCTTCACTCAGCCCGCCCTCAGCAAACCACGCCCTCACGTGATCACGTCATCACGTCTGTCCTGCACAACTCAGACCCTGATCAGAAAAGGAAATAAAGGAATATTCAAAGTTTGGGGGGTCGTTTTATAATCAGGGTCGTCTTTTAATCGAGCAAATACGGTAATGTTTCTTGGCTGCGTCAGGGACAATTTTTCTCCACTTCCCTCCCTATTTTATCATACCCTCCCCTCTTTTAATTTCTGTACGCTCCACCATTCTTTGCTGATGCATTACAAAAATAAATGTGCCAAGTTGGAAATGTTCTCCAATTCAGCTATACTGAGAGAATATTTCCAACTTTACTAATTTGGCCTTAAGTCTGAAATTCCCTTTCTCAATTCCCTTTTTCATTTATAAAGCCCTTTGTGTTTACAGTATCACAGTCAAATCCATTTGTTAAAATAAAATAAATATTTGATCTTTTTTTTTTAATTTTTTATTTTATTTATGCAACATTTACAACAAAGACATTTAATATTATAAACATACCACAGTCTCATTCACTATAGAAAATATCTTACTTCACAATTCAGCCACATATTTACATTATTAATAGAGCTTGAAGATATTTCCCGGTACCCCGGGGGTACTACCCCCCTACAGAGCTCAGTATATCAACCTTTATCCAAGTTGGACATATACTTGAAAATGAGACACATATAAAAACAACAAGAACATTGGGGACGAAGATCATGGTTCTTTCCTATTCCTAGGTTAGTGATGTGCATTCCTATAATTTACCAATCTTGTCAATCCAGTTTGACCATATTTCATAACTAGCAGCTCATATATTATATTGGGCAGTAATACCCATTTTCCTTTTATACTGCAGGATGGCCTGTTCCCTCACCCAACCCCACTTCAAACTTATTACTGTTTTCCAGTTTTTGGAATGTCTATATTTTATCGCCAGTAGTATATGTAGAATAATCTGTTTCTGATTTCTTGCCATCGGATTCAGTTCCAGATGTAGTAAGGCTATTTCTGGAGCAGCCTTTAAGTTAACACCACATTAAATATTTATTTTCTCAAACACTACCTACCAAAAGTCTGCTAACAACTGACAACTCCAGAAAATATGTTACAGGTCACCATTAGATCTACCACATCTCTAACAGTTACTGTTTTGATCTTGATATATTTTAGCTAATTGCGTCGGCACATAATACCATCTGTACAGTAGTTTAAAGAAGAGATCCCTCAGGTTCAAACAGTGAACGGCCTAATGCACATGTATTAGTAGGCTGTTCCACTCTTCTCTTGTTATAGTTAGGTTCAAATCAAATTCCCATTTCACAATGGCTGTTAGGTCCTGTATCTGTCCATGTTCTATTAATCCTCTACATTTCATTACCAAATGTGCCTGTGAGTATGTTTTAGTCAAGTTCACAAGTTGGTTAACCTGCTCTAACTTAGGTAAGGGTAGTTGTTCTTTCAGGTAATTCTTAACTCACAAATATGGATAGATATCACCATTGTTCAATTGAAATCTATCTTGTGGTTTGGCAAACGATAAGATTTCGTCCTCAGCCACTAGATCCTTAAATTTAGATGTTCCTTTCTCAGTCCATCTAGTTAGTTTTAGGTCACCTATATTATTTACAAAAATTTGGATAGGCAGTTCTCCTATAATCTTATATAGAAAAAGCAGACATGCACACTGGTGTTTAAGTCCAAAAAACCTTTAATGTTTATTAGGTAAATATATCGACAAATGGGTAAGCGTAAACAGTATATATCTCAAAATAGGGGACACATAGTACAAAACAGCGTATATATATTAATGTGATAGAAGCTGTAAATGTGGGAAAAGAAGACCATAAAAAATGGTGAGCAAAACAATGGAGAAAATATATGGAAAAGTAAGGCAGTGTTAAAAATGAACCGCAGATGGAAAATACATCAAAAAGATAAAGAAAAAATAAGGCATGAAAAATAATATACCGAGCGTACAGAGAGAGCAAAAAAAAACAGGGGAGGGGACACAAGGGTGTGTGTCCAGAACAAAAATAAATGAAAAAAATGTATAAAAGTATAGAACCACAAAAAAATATAAACAATAGAAAAAAATACAGCAAAGTCCAATGAACCGGATAATAAATGAAAGTAAACACAAAAAACAACAAAAAAACAAATAGTGCCTCTTGCAGTAAATAGCTGGACAGATCTAAACGTAGAAATCACAGGCAGAAAAAACAGCTGATCAGTAGGTTCTGATAAGGTCCATAGAAATGGACACAGTCTCACCCAAATCCAGTGGTTCAATCCATTGGTGGTATGGTCGAGTTGGGTAAGTATAGCACTCTCTGCTTGAAAAAAAAGTAAGTTCCAGGCTGTGATAAGGTAAGGTCGTTGGTGTGAAAATAGCAGAGGACTTGAGGGGTAAGGGCACAGGCTACGCGTTCGGAGATCGCTCCTTCTGAGGCCATGCCGCATGGTTCGAGTGACGGGCCTTAAATGCTCATTCTCCTAGGGTACGTCATAGTGAAAGCGCCAGCGTCGCATGTGAAATCCGTCGAGGGGGTGTGTCCGTTGTCCTAACAATGGACGCGATGTTCATTGCGGTCGGTGAGAGCAGACCGAAATCAGCTCACTTGTAGGAGTGAAAGCAACACTGCTGCCTTGAAATATAAGGGACCAGTGGGTCCAGATAGTAAACAATGATAAAAAAAATAGGGGGAGGGAGGGGGGGAAAAAGAAATGGAGAAACGAAGAAGAGACAAAATGCATACAAATGAAAGTAAATAGAAATAGAAAAAAGGCAAGGAAAAGACAGACCAAGAGGAAAGAACAAGGACAGATATAGAGACAAAGGGGGAAGAACTAGAACATAAACAGAGGGACATACAAAGGGACATCCAGAGAACAAAAAATGTAAATACAATAAAGATAAGAATAAAAATAAATATTGAAAATAAAATAAAATAAAAAGTAAATGAATAAAAATAAAAAAAATAAATAAAAGACCAAAACGAAAATGAAGAAGATACAAAAAAGTGCAAAAATGGGAAAAAAAAGGGGAAAACAATATAAGAGAATGAAAAAATGCAACAAGATGTGAAAAAATGTAAAAAAATGTACAAAAAAAAAAAAAAAAAAAGAGATAGAAACCAAAATAAACAAAGAAATGAAGAATAGAAAAATACAAAAACACAATCAAAAAGAAAAAGATGGAAGAAGTGGAAAAAATGGAACTAAGAAAAAATATATAATGCACTAAAAAAATAAAAAATAAAATAAAAAATAAAAAAGTATACATAAATTCAGGATCAGTACAGAAGGATATTTATTTTCTCAAACACTACCTACCAAAAGTAGGTTAACCTGCTCTAACTTGGGTAAGGGTAGTTGTTCTTTCAGGTAATTCTTAACTCACAAATATGGATAGATATCGCCATTGTTCAGTTGAAATCTATCTTGTTCTCCTATAATCGTATTGTGTATCTTAATTTTCTTTTTGTATCCCAGCCAAAAACCTAGTGTATGTTCTAAGACTATTGAGTTTTTGATTTTCCTTATTGCCTTTTCCTTATTTTAATCTATTTGCTTCATATATTGTAGGAGGTCTGGGTGCCCCAAGACTCCTCACTTGGGGGATAGAGCTAATACCCTTTTTTTAATCTTGAGAAGGCCATCTGGATCATCTTCAAACAACTCAGGGGGGTTTTCAAAGGGAACACATATGACTTAATTACAATAATCCTCCCCACAACGAAATTTCAAGTTTCTTCCAATCTTGCAGATTTGTACTTGTCTGTTTCATTAGGGGTAGGAAATTTGCTTCTATTATCAGGGTATCAGTTTATCAGGGTCTGCCACAATTTTTATTCCCAAATAAACACTTTGTTTCATCCATTTAAATTCATATGTTTGAGTCATATGCACTTTCTCCTCCTTTGAGACATACTTAACAATAGCAATACTTTACTTATTTATTTCCAACATCACTTCCTTTATAGAATTTACCGGAACTTCCATAACAATCAGCACCTCATCTGCATACATGTTTAGTTTAATATCTCCCTTTGATGTCTCAATACCTTTTATTTTACTGTTTCACCTTATTGCTATGGCCAACGGCTCCAGGGTAAGAACATACAGAATCAGGGATAGTGGGCATCCTTGTTGGGTGCCATTGGATATATCAAATTGCTTGGGCATAAAACCCAAACCTTTTACTTTTGCAGAGGGCCCGGTATAAAACGTCAAAATAGGCTCCAATATTCACCCCTAAAGACCAAATGCTTTCAATGTGTGTTCCATAAAGGACCAATTCACCGGGTCAAATGCTTTTTTGGTGTCTAAATCTAATGTGATGTAGGGTATTTTCCTTTTTTTAGATAAATCTAGTATATTTACAGTTCTTCTGATATTATTTAAAGAGAGCCTACCTGGTATATACCCTACATGATCTTGATCAACCAGGGATGTTATAATTCTCTTAAGTCTGTCAGCTATTCTTCTGCCACATAAACCTTAATATCTAGATTGGTCTGTAATTCTGGACATGAAGTGGGTACTTCTCCTCTTTAGGTATTGGAACTATATTGGCCTTTAATAATTCTGTGGGCATGGTGGCTTTTTCTGCTATGTGATTGAATGCCGCTGTTAAATCTTTGATGATATATTGTTTGAAGTCATTATGAAAAAGGTTGTTGAAGCCATCTGGTGTCTTATTACATTTCTGTCAATCATTGTGGCTACCTCTTCCTCTCTGAAGGGTTCATTCAATGTTTCTAACTGCCCATCAAGATATTTTGCAGCTCTAAAGAACCTAAATATTTGCTTATCTCTTCAGGTGGAGGTTTTGTCTGATAAGTTATTTAGCTTTCTGTAGAATCTTTTAAAGGATTACAATTGAGATATTAAATCTTGTGTCAACATCTAGATCCTGATGTTTTATATCTATCATCAACTTATTTGAAAATATAATAGCAACACCTCTCTTTTTTCCTCTCTCATAGAGGCACTAATGACCACAAGTTATAATTTAGACTTAAGATACAACCTATCCAACCCCTTCCAGTTTCCTCAAGTGCACCGATTAGAATATTTTCTTTTCTAAGGAAATTATATAATACATTCCATTTCTGTGGCAAATTCACACCTTGTTCATTAATTGTGGCCCACTTGACCATTAACCCGGACTGCACCTATTGTGTCAGAACCATCATCTTCTTCCCTGGACATACCAGTAAAAACATAACACAACTTAACATACTTAACAAACACCTTTGTCCAACCCCTTTAGGCTCGTAGGGAAGACAAATAGTAGACAGTTGCACATTACTGATGAGAGTCCTTTTCTCATTGCGTTAAATTGTTGCTTACTTGAATTAAGGATTTCCACACCATTGCGGAAATTTTTTCATTTGTGCTGCTTCCCACCCGAGGAAAATAGGGAGTGGGGAGAGAAAGTAGCCCCTGATGTATCTGCAATTGGTCAACAAAGGTTTGAGTAGCATTTATCCAGTTTAGTATCTTGTTTGCCCTCATTTTTATCTTGTTTCTTTTTTCTAGACCTTTCGTGACTCCATTTTTAGTTCAGAGTTTTTTTGGGATGCCATGGGGATTGAATATACACTGAAGGGAACAACTTGCTTGTGGCTTATGAAAACAGCTGACTTCTTCCCTGTCCACTCTCCTTCATGGGGTAGAAGTCACAGTGTATCAATATTATTTACAATGTCTCTACTATTTCTTCCTATTTTTTCATTAGGCAGTAAAGAAAAACAATTGGGAAATCAAACCTGCTTTGTCAAAGTCATCTTCTGTACTCGACCTTCCACTTGGAAGTAGGTAGGGCTATATTCCACAACCTCTTTATACTAATAATACTTTCAGCCTTTAAGTAAATCTATAATGGCATCAAAGCCTTTATTTAATTAATTGGCAGAGTGGCAATGGAGTAAAAAATCTATGTGGACCGTGTGAAGCTATATATCAAGAGGTGATACTTCAATGAAGTTTAATATGCTTTTATTCTCTTAAGAATTTGGCTAGTAAGTTGGTTAGATAGTTTTATATTTCACTGTTTTGTAGTCTAATGACTTGATATATGTGACTGGTCTAATTTTTGTTTATTAGAAATGTTTAAAATAAATAAACATCACAATAAGGTTTTTTATGATCAGTTCCACCTAGCTGTCATGTTTTTAATAGATTTTAAATGCACTTCTTTTTAATTTTAATATAATTTCAGTTATCCTGTAGTTTTAAATAGAAAATAATTTTATGTAGGCATCTAACTTCTGTGACATGAATGAAAGAGGGGGCCTGCCTTCCTCTGCAGACGTTTTCATGTTCCCTTCTGAGAAAGTGCTGTCATTAGCCATTACTGTGGAAATAAACTATCTCAAGTTGTTTAAAGTGCTTGAAATGCAACAGTGTATGGTTTCAACCAGCTTTGGAGGCTGTGATGTAATATGAAAAGGAGTTCTTAGGAGGACAGGCAGGATGCAACAGCAGTATCTCACCTTAAATGTGGTGTTTTGGAAATAGCAAATGTTGAGGAAAGCAACTATTGACAACATTGAAACATAGAATGTGTCGGCAGATAAGAACCATTTGGTCCATCTAGTCTGCCCAATTTTTTTGAATACTTTTATTAGTCCCCTGTTCCCATTCTTATAGCTAGGATAGCCCTGTGTCTATCCCACGCATGCTTAAAATCCTGTGTTTACCTCTACCACTTCTGCTGGAAGGCTATTCCGTAAATCCACTACCCTCTCAGTAAAGTAATAGCAACTGTTTTTTATTTTTATTTTACATTCTTTACTTTACATAAACTAGGATCTCATTAACATTTGTATTAGAAGTGCCAAATATTTAGATTCTGGAAAATTTCTGCAATTTTAGGAACATTTTTCTTTAACCATTTAACAGATTTAATTAATATAAAAGGACATATAGTTAATGTGGTGCAGTTCGGTTTGGCAACTCAGCTAATTTCTAATTTGTTTTTCTATAATTTCGTAATTTATTTCCATATATTTTTTCCTAACACTTTATGTTGTAACATATCAAAGTATAATTTGCCTCTTCTGAGCTCTCCTTTGATGATTCCACTCTCTACCTTTAGAACATGACTTCTTGTTGTAAGAAAATCTGTTTTAAAAAATGCTTAAATCTGGAACTCTCTTTCATAGCTTCATATTTTGATAATATATTATAGTTTATAGTAGCTTCATTTTTTTTTTCTATATATTTTACGTTATTTTCTTGGTAAGTTTTGATATTTTGACTAAAAAGTAAAATTATCTTCCAGAAGCTATTAAGTGAGTTTTTATTTTAATATAAGACTTACTTATGTTACTAAATATAAAGATGTACATGAGTAGCTGGTTTGCACATTGTCATTATTAAAAGAAGAGATTGTTCTATGTTTGGCGGGACACGCAGTATCGTTAATTATTAAGAAACAGGAATGCAATTTATAATACCAAAGTTAAATATCAAATGCATTAGGCACTGACCTTTTCACTAAGCAGAAATCAATAAGTTGCTGTTCAAGTTTTTATTCAGAATAATTTGAGTTATGGTCAACCTTTGCAGTAATAAGTTTCTGGCATTTGGTTTTAACAGAGCACAAATGGCACTCTTGATTATGAAGTTAAGTGACATGTTACTCATGTAATCAAGATAGTTTAACATGAGGTTATGAGGCACTTGTGTCTAATACCATGCTTAAAGTTGAATGGGTAAGGATTTTGAAAACATAATTTTTTTGCAAGCAGACAGAACTTTTCAGAATTGTTTCAACTATTTTTGGAAGTGCTGTAGATTCCTAAAATATAGTGCGAATGCTGTGAAATGTATCTATTGACTTACAAGCATTTAAAGAGAACATATATTTCTTATATGTATTTAAATTGGAGTGTGTATCATTGTGAGCACATACATTCATCTCTTAGTGCCTTTTTCAAGGAAAAATACTCACTGCACGTTAAAGGTCCCAGTACGCAAGGGGATGAGCCAAAATGATTGGGACCAAATGGGTTACACCAAAAGGGTGATGTCACGTGTTGAGCTCTAGCCTCTCTGGTACAAATATTAAACACAATTTTTGTAGCATTTAACCCCTTAGTGACAAGATGTTTTTACCTTGACTTTCCCTTGGTGACAATGGCTGTTTTGACATGTCTGGGGTTTTTTGTGTTTAGCTTTAATTTTCTTCTTTTTCCCATACTGTACCCACACAAATTATATGTTGTTTTTATCATCCTAAGAAGGGCTTTCATTAGATACCATTATGTTCATCATATCTCATAATTTACTACCAAAAAATCATAAAATATGATGAAAAATTTAAAAAACATTTTTTCTTACTTTGACCTAAAATATAATTTACACAAATACAATCATTAAAAAAGACCCCACCTAAATAGTTTTTAAATGTTGTCCCGAGTTCAGAAATATGCATGTTTCCATATTTTTCTGTATTTTTTGCACGTTATGGGGCAAAAAACAAAAGTGTTTTTTGTTTTTTTCTATATTGACCTTTTGAACCCAACCCGAACCCTAAATTTAACCTTAACACTAAATTTAACCCCAACTGTAACCCTTATGCTATCCCTTAATATATTTTAATTTAATTTTAACCCTATCCCTTATGCAAAAAATTATTTAATTTTAGCCCTATAGGCTAATCTAACCATAATACCAGTTTTAAGCTAATTAAATCTTTTTTGTTGTTGTTTTTTTTACATTGCAGTGTTACTTGCTGCCTCTAGGGGCAGTCAAGCAGTATATTCAGAGCAACGGAAGTGAATTTACTTTCCCTTCCGAAGCTGAGACCACAAGAGGGCATAGCAATATTGACAGAGAATGCTGCTCCGTTAATATGGCGCCCACGATCGCTCCGTGGGGCGATCGTGGGTGGCCCAGAGAGGAAATGTTGGTGTTGGCTAATGCCACGTCATTGATAGACCAGCAATAGACCAGCACCATTAAAGCGGTTTTCCTGATTGTTGATTGCGAAAACCACTTCTTTCACCACAGGACGTGCCAAGCATGTCCATTGTCGGGAACGGAGTTCCTGGCAGGACATGTCTGACACGTGCATTGTCACGAAGGGGTTAAGGTGTGTATGTCTAATGGGCATTGAATGAGCAGTAAATGCACAGACTTGGTATTACATGCCAGTGGGTAACAAATACATAAATGTGGGCTATTATGCCAGTGAATATAAAAACCTGGATAAATCATATCAATGATCGTCATATAGCATCATGTCAATGAGCAATAAATGCAAAAACTTGGTATATCATGCCAGTGAGTAGTATCTATGCAACCAAAAAGCTTTAGTGTCCCAAATCAGCCCGCCTGTGTCATCTTTGCCACTAGCCAGCTGCAGTGGCTCCAAAAAGCCTATCTGTACCGCCAAACAGTGTCAGTGTCACCAAACAGCCTGCTTGTGCCATTTTTGCCACCAAACAACTTCAGTGCCCCCAACACAGCCTGCCTTTGCCATCTTTTCCACAAAACAGTTTCAGAGCATTCAAAACAGCCTGTCTGTGTCATCAAACATGTGGCTTCTACTGAAAGGAAACCTGTCAAGATTGAGGTTTTTGGAGCATAGAGCAGGGGATGCTATCTCTTGCTGGTAACCCTTACCAGGTGGTCCACAAGTATATATAGGCAGAGCACCCTGGTAAGGATAGGAGCACGAGAGTGCCACAAAAGGATAATCCAAAAAGCGAAGTCAGGAAACAGTCCAATAGATCAGGGCAGGCAGCGGTCAAAGAGTAGTAATCCAAGCAGGGGTCAGGGTTCAGGCAAAGAGGGTAATCCAGAAGGCAAGCCAAAGGTCAGGTAACGGGAAATCCAATAGAGATACTGTAGCGCAGCAACAAAGGGAAAACTGGAGACTGAATTCCGAGGACAAAAAGGAACCAAAGCTCTGGAACACTGGAGCATTGAAGAAACAGTTTGAGGGGTTTTTATAGTGCTGTGGGTCTCCACTCCTCCCCTCAGTGGGACAAGCTCCTTACTTGATTGGATGTTAGAGGGGTGTGCTTTTCTAGCACATACCCCTCTATCTCTGTGCTTGGAGTTAATAGGAGATTTGGCAGAGTTTACCTCCCTCCTACAGCTGGAAATAGGTTCCCCTTGATTGGGGTGAAGTCTGGAGGATGCATCCTGGGCTTGTAGAAACTCTAGGCCCTGGTTTCGGCCTACCGCGCTACAGCGATCGCGGATAGAAGATTGTACTACAGGCCCCGGCTTCGGCCTACTCCGCGATCGCGGATTACTTAAGGGACTTGCTGGATGCCTGGAACTACTGGAACTGCAGGTAAGGGCCAGAGGGGCATGACAAAACCTTTCTGATCCAACTGCTAGACTTGAAGCCTGCTTTAATGCATTCGGCAGTACCAAGTCTATTCTTCTGTCAGGAGAAACTAGTCAGGTTTGGCTGTTTAAAAGGCATAATTAAGTCAGTGAGACTAAATGTTTGTCCCACCCGTAGCTCACTTTTAATGAAATGTTCCAGAATTACACTCAGTTATTTGAAATCCTCTCTAAGTACAATTGTGTGTTTATTTCATTAAATAATTTCAAGTGGTGTAAAAAGACAATATTTAAATCATTTGAAAGTCAATTTTCAAGAGAACAAATGCCTGCTTAATTTAGGCTATGACAAACATGTAAAACAGAATCAAGCTCATATGAGCAGTGTAGTAATACAATCGAATTGTATCAGGGATTGGTATGAAAAGGATTAATGAATAGCATTGGTCATCAAGGGAGTGTACTTACTTGAGTTAAAGTATGTCACTATGAGGCACATTTGTTCTATTTGACAGTTTTTCCTTAAGTTGGCATGTCCTTTTCCCTAGAGATTCACATGTACCTCTCAAGGAAAAATAAGGTTTATGTTTGCAGGCACTAAATCAGAACATACTACTTGCAGAAAATACACGTGTACATTTATGATAAGCATGCGTGTGTCTTAATAAAAATCACAACGTGTTATTTTTCTCCCATTTGCATTAGACTTGTGGGGGGAAATAGGTTGTAGTATGTTCTTTTTGGAACACTGGTGGAATTAATACTTGAGTTAGATGTTTGTTTTAATGTTAGTTAAACATACTAAATTATTTATTTATTTATTTATTTTAATAAATGTTTACTGTCACATATATTGGCAGTAAATTCCATACAATTATTTTCCTTACAGTAAAAAAATCCCTTCTGCTGTTGTGACTAAATCTTATTTCTTCAAGTATTATTCTTTAAACTTGGAAGTACTGACTCTGCCTTCTTTTAACAGTAAAATGAGGATACCATCTAAGAGCAAGAATATTTTTTAATTACTAAACCACAAATATTACAAAACTACCCTTAATATCTTTGGAACAGATATTTCATAAGCTTAAAACTTAAACTGTCCATTTTAAATTATGCAGACATGCTGTTGTGTCCAAAGAATTAAAACTCACCAAACAAAAGTGTAATGCTATTTATAAATACAATAGCGATAAATGTATATTTTTCGTTTGTTTTTTGTTTGTTTGTTTGTTTTTTTCAAAATTCAAGACAGCAGGATTTTACAATGAAGCGTTTAAAAAATATTTCAGAGCAGCCATTTTTAGCTTAATTTATTTTGGAGTAAGCCATCCGTTACAGAAACAGATTGAAACATTCCAGGAAGTATATTTCTTCTAAGCTGGAAACAATCCTTACAACTAACTATGCCTCACACACAGCATAATTATAACACACTCATGAACAAATAGCTCAACAGATTCTTGCCAACAAGAACAATATTTGTGTTTTACAACCTTCCAAGTACAAGTTATTGTTTTTAAAAATGGTATGCGTGTGCCTGTGTAAGTTCTGTATGTAAAATTACATGGTTTAAATACTTAAAAACTATTTCCAAAAAAAGGAAAGAAAAAAGTACAAAAAAAAATGCAAAAATGCTTTGGTAATTATTTATAAATAGAGCAAGCAATTTACACTGTGCTTGATTGAAGTTAAAGGGTTGTTACAAACTCAGTTAGACAAAGAAACATAGACTGATACATAAGGTAGCTGATTAACAAATATTTTAATTGTATTCATACATTTCCTAAAGTTCTATTAAATATTTGTTTTCAATATAATGTTATAAACCATATGAAATACAATATTGCACTTTAATCTCAGTTCTTGTTGGCATGCGTTATTTTGGACAGTCCTGTGGGTATTTTTAGTGTAAGCTTGTAGAACTCTTGTCTTGTTAGGGTTATGATTCAGCAGATGGCTACACAGCAAGCACCTTATACAGCTAAGTGTTTTGCATAACACAGAATCTAGACACCAGGTATTTAACAATTCTACTGGTGCCACATTTACCATCCAGTATTAAAATATGTTATGTTATGTAAAGTAATAAAATACCTAAATAATGCAAGTTTAATCTCATAGCCAAAAACATAGTCAGCGCAACCCAAAACAGACCATACGTTGCAATGCTTTTCAGCTCCTTAGCATAAAAAAACAAAATTGAGGCGCATGTACTGGGAAGAAAGAAAACAATAATAATGCAACACAGTAAAATATATTATATAGAATGATAGTGTTTGGTGAATACACTCACAAACAAAAATGTTTCAATGCTCATCAAAGGGGTATGGTCATCCAATGTATTCCATCATCTAAAAAAGGCATATAAAACCCATTGCGCAGTAGTATACAAACTAATGGCAATGTTAAAACCAGATACACGTACAAAAGATCAAGCACAAAAGTGCAACTTGCGTAACATGTCCTGAAATGGTGTTTTAACTCCTTCCTGCTGCCACCAGGGTAGGGTAATCAGGATACTTCCTTAGAAGAAACTCAATTTGGATCCACTCAACGCGTTTCGCCGGCTCTGATGTCGGCTTCCTCAGGAGAAAGTATTCTTTTGCAAACTCTGCAGTAAAGTGCTGAATGTTATGTGTAAAAAAACGCCTTAAATAGGCACTGTAATCTCTGCCACCTGTAAAAAAATAACGCAAATGACAGGGCACTAGCCTATGACGCGAGTAGGAGGGGGAAGAATCCACCTCACGTCATAAGCTGCGCGCGATCACATGACCGGGACCAGGGAATCAATTATACCCCCCTGCCAGCCTCCTACCTTAACTACCTATCGCAAGCAGGCTAAGCTGAGGCGGACTCACCATGACGTCGTATAGAGACGTCTATCCACTACCAACTAGATTCGTTGGGTAGATAGTCCGGGACACGTGACCTCCTGTACAAAAAACAAAACTTTATTAATAATACCTAACAGACTTCTCAGTCGCCTTGCCATGTAAACAAATTGATTCATGTTAAAGGGCTAATGTTTAAGACGAAGAAAGAAGGAAAAAGGTACAAAGGAGAAAAAAGGAAGGAATCATCTTGAAAAAAGAAAAGTGGAAAACATGAGAGTAATGAATAAATTTAAATGTAAATAAAAATAAAGATAAAATTAAAATAAGATAAAATAAAATAGAATACAAATAAAATAAAGTAAAATTGATTAAAGTAAAATAAAATGGGTGAATAATAAAAAGGTAATGAGGAAGAGAGAATAGATGAAGAAATAAAGAAGAAGAAATAAAAAAATTCATAAACTTGGAAAAGGGGAAGGGTAAACAGATGAATTGTAAAAAGAGGAAAAAGTAATAAGGGAAAATTAGAAAGTAAATACATAGATGTATAGAAAATGAGTAAGTAAATAGATGAATGAATAAAAAATAGAAAAGATGAAGGAAAAATAAAGAGACAGTAGATAAATATATTAAAAAAGAAAAAAGATGTGAAAAAAAATTATAAATAATAATAAATAAAAAAATAAAAGAGGAAAATAAAGAAGAAATAAATATTTGGAAAAACTCTAAAAAATGCATAGTATGTATTAAAAAATCAATGAATACTTTGAAAAAAATTGTGTATGGCTTAGCGATATCCATTTCTGTGTACAAACTACTTATGAAACACAAAAATATAAAACACAACATATACAGTTATAAAAGACAGATAATTGGGTATTTCTTATAACATGACACATCGTTATATATTAGGCCCCCCTTATCAGTAAAAACATATTGAAACCCAACAATACAAAGGCTTGTATATATATGTACATATTAGACGTGCCTCTTTGTTTAAAAACATACAATAATACAATATAGTGGTACACATTATGACGTTGGTATATTGATCTTATAGAAAGATTTTCCACGATTTCAACTTAACTGTGAAGACATAGAGACATATATTAGAATATTATGTAATGTTCCAATTCCTAAAGGAAAACTGGAGACAATGGAGAGATACATAGAAGGACTTAGACGATACCAATTTATCACCAAATATAGTGAGCTGCAGGTGATCTATATGAAAGCCAGAATGTCAAGTTCTGTGTTTAGTCCGCCATTTTTAAAGGTTTTAAACTTAAAGATCCACTCAGTTTCTTTTCTAGACAGTATTTGTGCATGGTTCCCCCCTCTCCAATTTGTGTCTATTTTTTCTATAGCCATTGCTGTAAAGGTGTCAAGTGAGAAACTGCTACATTGATTACAATGGATAGGTATACTATGTTTTTTACTTTTATTTCTGATATCTCCAATGTGTTCCAGCGCCCTAACCTTAAATTTTATAGTTGTTCTAACTATATATTGCGCGTTACAAGCACACTGCAATAGGTAGATTACATTCTCTGACTCACAATTGATGAATTGCTTAATTTTGTAGGAGCGACCTGTATTTGCACATATAAGGGCCGTGACTTTTTTTGGTTGTTGTTTTAGGGATTTACATAATTTACATCTTCCACATTTATGATACCCATGATTATCATTTCTGAGCCACTGTCTAGTAATTGTGTCTCTGTTTCTAGGTAAGACACTAGGGGCTAAAATCTGTTTAAAGTTTTCTGTTTTTATATAGATGATCTGGGGTCCTGTTGGAATGTGGTTCTTTAGGATCTCATCTTGTTTAACTATATGCCAATTTTTCTTTAGGATTTTTTTAATCTGCTTTGCTCCACTATTATATTTTGTTAGGAAGGAAAAAAGAAAAATCCTCCCCCCCCCCCCCCCCCCCTCTGCCTTTGGCTTATCTTTTATTAATTCTGGTCTATCTAGTCTTTGAACCTAATGTAATCTTTTTTCAAGTAAAGATTGTGGATATTTTTTTTCTTGAAACTTTTTTATGAAAGTACCACTTTGTCCAAGGAACTCTCTATCAGATGTACAATTTCTTTTCAATCTCATCATTTGGCCCTTTGGGATGTTGTTCAACCAATCTGGATGGTGACAACTAAAGTAGTCTATGTATCCATTGCCATCAGAAGGTTTGAAGAAGGTCTTTCCATCTTCAATATAGAGTAACAAATCCAAAAAATCGATTGTGTTTTGATGAATATTGGAAGTAAAATGGCACCAGGTTCTCACTGAATGGATTGTTACTCCAAATGTGGTCCGAATCCCAGTCGGCCACAAAGATGTTGGCATAGCTCGGTGCAAACTTGGGGCCCATGGCAGTTTTGCATAACTGTAAGTAGAATTGACCTTCGAACCAAAAATAATTATGATTTAGTATGAATTCGATACATCTAAGAATAAAAAGAAAATTATTTTTTCATGTTTACATAATTATTTAAGGCATTACGGGCTGCCGCAGTACCTTTATCTTGTGAAATCACTGTATACAGCGATGTCACATCGACTGTTGCCCACAAAAGGTCATCAGACCAATGGAAATCGTTCAGAGCTTCCAATATTTGCTTAGTATCTCTAATGAATGAAGGGGATAAGGGTACATATTTCTGAAGGAAGAAATCCACATATTGTGATGTATTGCTGGTAAGTGAGTCAATGCCGCTAATAATCGGTCTACCGGAAGGAAATAAAAAACTGTTTGTTTGTTATTAAGAAACGAAAATTCATTATTGTCAATTACGCCTTTTTCCTTCCCATTTTTCAACAGCATACCCAATTTATCACTAACTTCTTTGGTGGGGTATTGTTTTAATTTTTTGTATGTGTAGTTATCGTTTAAAATTATGTTAGCTTCTGTAACGTAATAATCCTTACTCATAACCACTGTAGCACCACCTTTATCTGCTGCTTTAACTACTACATGGTGTTTTTCTTGCAGATTTTTCAACGCTGTCTCTTCTGTCTTTGAAAGATTTAATTTCTTTTTATGTTCATTTTCTAAATTTTAAAAACCTTTTAATATTAGATCTGTGAACACCTGTAGATGTTTGCTTTTTTCGTTCTGCAGGTAGAAACATTATTTGGGGCGTAGCCCTGTATATATGAATTCTTCTGTGTCTTTTTTCAAGAAAAACCTTTTGACTGTTAACTTCCTTAGAAATCTCTTTGAGTCCATAAATAAATCAAAATTACTTGGGCCTCTCATAGGTGCAAAATTGAATCCCTTGGATAGGAGTGTGAGTTCAGTAGGCTCTAGTGTGACCCCAGAAATGTTAATGATTTCCCTAGTTTTTGCGTTTTCTTCTAATCTGAGTCCGCCTCCCCCTCCTCTCTTTCCTCTAATTCTCTGTTTCGTCTTTTCCTTTTCAGCGGGGTGAGGAGAACCGATTGGTTTTCCCTTGATATTTGGGCAGGCCGGTTTCCCAAGGCCCTTCTTTTTGGGATAGCCCCTATTATAAAGACCTATTATAAATGTAAGACTAAATTGGTCTCTCTTCTTCTTTCTGGAGATATTTATGTGGATTTCTTTCACTTCTTTCTCCTAAACTTGATATTTGATTCCTAAAGTTCAAAGGTGTTGTTTGTTGTCTTCAATATCTTTCAGGTGAAAACCTTGATTGATATGTGTTCTCTTGCTTTCTAACTCTGTTGTCTTCATGATACCCTCTATTCCTAAGGGGTGAGTGTATTCACCAAACACTATCATTCTATATAATATATTTTACTGTGTTGCACTATTATTGTTTTCTTTCTTCCCGGTACATGCGCCTCAATTTTGTTTTTTTTTGCTGTTTAAAGTGCCCGAGGAGCACTTGAATGAGAGCTGCAGTACCAGAGGAGGAGTATATTATATGACATTTATTTTCACTGTATTCACTATTTCACTGAGTTTACCTGTGTTAGTGTCACATTTCCAGCTCCTTAGCATGCATGTTTATTTACTTTAAACTTTACAATATGTGTTGCAGTGTAGAGTAAAAGAACTGGAAGAAAGCATCAGTATTGACATTTTCTACAGTTTGGTGTATGTTTTATTCATTTTATTGCTACTCTTTCCAAACAGTCTGGCATTAGAGTCAAGCTAGCCCATTAAATTAAATGGAAATGTATTATGAAAATGTTTATGAAACTGCAATGACACTATGGAACATATATTATTTACCTACCACAATAATGCTGGCTTCTGGCAAGTGAATAGTAAAATTAATTAAAAGCCACACATGAATGAAGATGTGTATTGACATTACATAATTTTGAACACATTTAGTAATGTTCCTCCTGAAAATTTTCATTTGCACTTTTATTATTCGTTCCAGCACTTTCCTGATGCCCATAGTTTAAAGAGATTTCCTGTGACCAATTCAAGTAGCAACCTTTCATTTTTGAGGCCATATTAAAAATTGAATGTGAAAAAAAAATCGTTTTGGAGTCAGATGCATTGATTAAGATTATTATTGCATTAGTTTTTGTTCATGTTATTCACTTTAATAACATGTTTTTTACTGCTGATAACCTAGATATTTGGTTATGGAAAATTTGGTTATTTGGAAAATATAACCTATATATTGGTTATGTTTTCAGCAACATATCTATTTAGTAAATCAGATACTTGGGGCATTGTAATCATGTAATTAACTGCAGTAAAGGAAGGAGTGTTTCAGGAGCTAGTGCAAGATGTGTCGTATAGTAAAATACAGTCAGCTGCTACACACATCTATGGTACTGGTCCCTTTAAATACCTCTTAGAAAAAACAAACACAATAGAAAAGAGAATGTGTGCTGTAAAGTGTTAACAATGGAGATATACCTGGTGTTGCAAACACAGGAACAGATATTTACATTTTATAACTCGATACATATACAAATCAAAACAACACACAAGTGAAAAAGTGCGCTGTGACCCAACACTTCAAAACACACAACTCAGGAAAAATAAATAATAAATTGTTACCCTTAAAGTAAACAGCCTTAAAGTAAATCAGCTCAATATTCAATCCGAAGGGAAAAAAATAAAACAAAACAGAACAGAAATAATATAGTGTTGTATATTACATAAAAGTGCTGATAACAAATAATAAGTGAGAACACACTCACATCTTCCTGAGCAGAGATCTGCTCAGTCTATACAGCATCCAGGGAGCCCACCAAGGGGTTAAAGATCCAACTGCTTCACAGAGGAATCCTAGGCAGCTTATTCAGGGTAGCAGACCCAGAAGGTACTCCCAGCGGTAGTATAACAGAGGGTAAGGAGGAGACTATTTAGCTTCAACGATTTTAATAACAATAAAAACATATAAAGAATCTTACAGTCAAAGATCCACTTGAACAGTACATATACAGAGTCCCAGTAGCAGTCTCCTCTTGTCCACAACGCGTTTCGCCCCAAAGTAGGGCTTTTTCAAGTCTGGGTCTTAAATAAATAAAAAAATATATAATTAAAATAAATATAAATATATATTTTATAAATGAAAATAATGATTAAAACAATCTAAAAATAATAATACAAATAACATATAATAATAATAATAATAATAATAATAATAATAATAATAAATAATACATGCTAAAATAAAGTAAATACAAATAAATATATGTGAAAAATAGTATTGATACCAATATGCATATGTGTATAAAATATTGAATGTTATTACAAAATGATCTATGCTAAAATATGTAATCTTTTAATAAATGTAAAGAGCATAAATATAAAGTGGGTGTTACTTAAAGTGCAGATGTTTGTAGTACAGCGCATACTTTCAAAAAAAATTACAGTGCAGATGTTTACAATCCAGCTGTGACACAAATACTATGACGTCAAATATGTACATGTTCTAGCATAAAATAAAATCTATTACAAGCATCCATTTGAAATAAAACAGCTAAAAACTGGAACCTGTAGACCTGTAGACATATAAAAAGGGGAGGAGAAAAATAAACAAAGAAACAAGGCATCAGATACATACCTAAAACATTCTACACATCAAACTCTTTGTTTAATCCCTGAGATGTTAATGTCTTTAATTTAAATAGCCACTTCATTTCTGTTATAAAGTCTCTTCCTCGCCAGTTTCTATGTACTCTTTCAGTCACTTTAAATTACAATAAATCTGCATTTCTTCCATGTTTTTCTGCAAAAAACAATATGTTTTGCACACTTACTTTTTATGGTACAGATTTGATCTTCAATCCATTTGTGCAGAGGTCTATTCATCTTGCTCACGTATTATAGGTCACATGTACAACTTAGCAGATAAATTACATTTTTAATTCTACAGGTGATGGGTCCCTTTATTTTAAAATGATCTTTTGTGATACTAGAACTGAACTCTTCAGTTCTTTTGGTTCTAGTGTTATTGCATGTAGTTTGACATGCTAAATACAATGCACATTGACAAAATTCCTCCAAATATGTTATTAGTTCCCATTATGTTCCTCTCATAGGTTTGCGTTAAATATGTCTTAAGGTCAGCTGCACCTCTACATGTTACTAAAGGTTTATCTGAAAAGATTACTCAGATCACTATCACGCAGAAGGAGATGCCAATTTCTATTCATAAACTTGACCTTTATTATAATCTGTAATCAGAGATATTATTTATTTTCCTTTCATCCAAGATCTTTCTTTCCTCTGTAATAAGGTGTTTCTTTTGAAATTTTTAGTCTCAATTAAATCATTTCCAGTAATTCCACTGGATACTTTTTCATCTAAATCCTTAACTAGTTTTTGCATCTGCATCTCACATGTAGTGTCATCACAAGCAATTCCGCATGTTCTTAAGCATTTGATTTTGGGCATATTTCTCCTTTGGGCATCCATTGCCTGGTGGCAAAATGGAGGTTGCAGAGAGCTACTCATCATGTGCATAAATGTATAACACAGTGATGGCTAACATTATCCATCTTAACAGCTGTGGATTATATTTCCCATGATCTCAGTATTATGGAAAATGTGGCCCATACCAGCTAGAGTGAAAAGATTAGCAAACACCATTTCACCAAATTTCACATTTTTACATCCTCAGGATTTATTACTTGCTGATGGATCTTTGCTTCACCCTGTCACAGGACAATGATTGAGCTGGTTAGTTTTTCATTATACATTCTGACCCTATATATAAAGATTCTGTATACACTGATCCATATCGGTTTTATGTACAAAGATTATGCATAGACTGCTCCAGTTTGGCTTTATATACTGACCCTCAATTTATTCAAATATTTAATTACTTAGGACACATTTTCTATGCTATATTTTTTATTATGTATATATTCATTTTTTATGTGTAAGATATGTTTACTTAGCAAGATAGTTATGATGCTGTATTAGTAAGAATATTGGACATTAGTATAACCAGGGAGCATTCTATTGAAGCCATATAGATTTGATAATTATCCTGTAAATATATCAATCACTTATAAAGTTAACATCTGGAGTGAGATGATTAGTTGAGAGACCAGAATTATACTTGCTGAAGACATATGATAGCTATGCACTTGAAAAAGCCCAACAACCAGGTGAGACTTGTTGTGCTCACCACTTGATAAGATGCCAAACACACTACTGGAAGTTTTCAGGCTGCCAGACTACAAAATCAGCACTGCAGTCTAACTTCTCCACTGGCTTCAGAAACAGCCTGTACAGAGTTTTGGAGTCTATGAGTGATTTTATTCATTTACCTATATATGCATAACCTAATGTTCTTCCTCTGTGTTTTTGTTCTGCATTTGCAAGTTCAGCTTCATCCAGGGGGATGTCTGCCTTTCCATAAACAAAGTATTTTTGTTGACATGCTGAAGATCCCCTGAGCAAGGGATGAGCTGTAAAGAGTTATTGCAGCTCATATCACTATCTGGAATATCCCCCTATATAATATATATAAATCTCTTTTCTATAGTCTTATATAAAAATAGCATGCATATAGTGCTCCAGATTGACTTTATATACACATATTATGTATATGCTGCTCCAGATTGGCTTCACATGTAACGATTATGCATTTGCTGCTCCAGATCGGCTTCATGTACAATAATTATGCCTAAGCAGCTTCAGATTTTCTTCATATACAAAGATTATGTATTTACTGCTGCATATTGGCTTTATACACAATGGTTATACATTTACTGCTGTAGATTGGTTCCATATACAAAGAGAACAATTAATTTTCCTTTATTTTCTTATTACAAAATTGCAAAGACACAGTAAAATACATATAAAACTTATATAATTATTTTTCCCTCCATAAATTTCTAAAAATGTTTAATCCCACTACTGCCCATAGGTATCTATAATGTTCACTTCCATCCACAGGTTGCAAGACGTAAACAGGGAGATAGTTTTACTTTTGTCATTTTAAACATAAAGTGTAAGGTGTGATTAAAGCCTTTGCAGTTTTTTGCTCCTTATTTGTGGCAAAGGCTTCCTTTTCCCTTGCTCTGAATAAACAAATATGGGTAGACGGATATATAAAATTACATGGAAATAAGGAATTCAATCCTAATTGACTATTGTATGCTATTCTCGTAAAATTACAATACAATATGCCAACCATAAGATATAGTAGAAATCTCCAATACTTTGTATATTATAAAATGTATGCAACAGGATTGAGAAATACTGTTTAAACTCAAAATTTTAGCTTTAAAAAAACTATTATCTAAACTGTGTTATTTACCTTTGGGTTTCTTAGGTTGTCTGTTTGCGGAAAAAAGTGCTGCTAAATTAATAACATATTTTATGTGAGTTTCTGTATATTTTTGAATTCTCAAAGGAAATAAAATAGAAAGTTCTCCAAATATGAAAGAAGAAAGATTTGAAGCAATCACATATGTGCAGTTTTTGCTGTGTCCAATTCTGTAGTATTAGAAACAGAAAATATTATATTTTTTATGACCACCATGAAATGAAATATAATTCTGGATATATAATTTACACAGTCAAAAGTGAAGGCATATAATTAATTTTGCAATATTTAATAAACATATGGATTATACAAACAAGAGAATTATGCCAATTAATAATGAATTATAGAACAACATAATTTTTGGGTGGATAAATTACATTTGGCCCATCTAATCTGTCTCTATTATTACCTACTTGAAAGTATATACCTCATTTGATGTTATCTTTAGATCACGGTTACTCTACTGCTTATGTCATGCATACGTATTTTGATTGATGTATTGACTACTACCAATGATGCTGGAAGGCTGTTCCATGTATCCCTCAACCCTATATTAAATTTGTAAACCATGGACCATTTTAGCACTTCTCTAAATGTTTACCAGTGTATCTATATCCATCTGGAAATGCCATCTCCAGTACTACATATAATACAAGTGAGGTCTGATTATGATAACAACATGAGCAGTTAAGTTATCTGAAATAATTATCCTGTTGTTCGTTTTTCCCCAGATCTTGAGGTTAAAACTGTATGTACTTTATGATATTTAGCTTTTTACACCTTAAATTCACTATCGTGCATTCATCAACATTAAATGTAAGTTGCCACAGCCTTAACCATCAAGACAGCCCAGCTACTGATTTTCTAAAGAATCCCCATTAACAAACCATTTTCCAAATGAACTCCATTGACGACATCTTGCTGTCATCGATACCCAGTGACTGCTTAATTAATTTCTCAAATTGTAGAATCTATTCCCAAATATTGTTATTTTTAAAGTCTTCAAAGTGGAACGATGTCACAAGCTGAGAAATTGTCAATTCAGTTTACAGAACCGATGTACATAAGCAAAGTCTCTGGCATATATGCAGTGGAGTTAACATGGTTTAGGCTACTGCATTAAAACCACTGAACGTGGTATATCCATGGAAAGGCCTATCATCTTTCAAACTGCTGCTTATAAATTAGTACATTATTTATAAATCACAAAATAATTAAATACAGCAGCAACTCACCAACAACCTCTTCCTTTACCTAGGTATACCATGAAATGGAATTGACTGAAGCAAATATATCAACATTGTATTCTTCATAATGTGCCAAAATAATGATATATAAAGAGAGTGTAAGGTTTCTCTGCACAGACTTTATACACAAAAAAACAGAATTAAATATAATGATAAATGTTAAATAGGGAAAAACTATCAATTCCCCATAGCAGTCTCACTCATATGATCGTGACAAGCTCACTCTCAGCTCAGAAACATATTTTTTATTTTAGGGTCTCCTTTGCTAATATTATATTTAGCTCCATATGCAGAACAACCATGATACATATAGGAGGATGAAAGGACAAATTAAAGGCATTTTCAGTTATTATGTTCATGTGCTACATTTCTTCCACACTCAACAGAACAGAGAAAATACACAATTACTATTGTCAAACTGTAGAGATCATGTTGCAAACATGTTTTTTAAACTCAGGCTTTAAATCATTTCTACTGTATCAATTATATCTATGTAAACAATAAAGAAGATGTACATATATCACGTATTACCCTATATTAACCTTTTACTTAAACCTACAAACATCTTTATGATACCTTAAAGAGGTA
The DNA here is from genome assembly GCA_036172795.1 of Pelodytes ibericus. Taxonomy (NCBI): domain Eukaryota; kingdom Metazoa; phylum Chordata; class Amphibia; order Anura; family Pelodytidae; genus Pelodytes; species Pelodytes ibericus. The sequence goes on from CM069858.1 coordinate 115,747,004, forward strand.
AAAAAAAAATATATATATATATATATATATATTCAATGTAGCATAGGTGTGAGCACTCAATAGTTCTGTTATTTTGTTAAAAATTGAAAATTCGACTTTTTCATTGACTTTTTAAAAGCAGACAGGGGAAGCAAAACTATGTTCTCTTACTACCTAACTTATTTTCCATTAGTGGTGCATAACCATAAGTATTAACTTATTCTACTTTGCTCATTTTAATCATGATCCTATTAACTTACAAAACACAGTGGCTTAAAAACAAAAGTATTTTAATATTTTTGATTTGGGGGAGGTATGAGTGAGTAGTAAACTTGATTACAGTTTCGTTGACAACGTGTTTTCTATTTGGATAAACACTGAGGAGAACTTAGATAAATAATGGAGTATTTGATATGATTAGGTATTCTTCTCTCTCTCCTTAACTTACACCTCCATTCCCTGCTAGATTCTCTTGGCCATTCACCCCTCCAAAACATTGCATTATGACATCATTATTGTTGCTGTTGTAGAAAACATATGTGCAATGTTTTATAAATTTGTATTAACAGCATTTCTCCTAGAATTTGTGTAGGTTTAATTTTATAAAACCCAGTTTATTGTATTGCACTGTCTATGTAATAGCTTTCAGATCTGGGCTACATTTAACAGATAAAGTATGGGAAAAATATGAATTTATATAATATTCTAGGAAATGAGAGCATTTAATAAAATTGGATTTACCTTTAAATGAGATTGGCAAAAGTTTCCAGTTATTTAAGTGTTTATTGATTTTTGTAATAGTTTTGTAATATTTCTATAATAAAGTTGATTTAGGGAGCTTGTAAGGTAGAACGAATATCACAAATGAAATTACACCCTTATTCCCATGATAATCTCTATGATTAAATGGTTGCTAAATTTAGACAATCCAACACAATGATTATGATTCACATTACAAATGTAATATGTGCTTTCTGTTTTCTCTATTTAACAATTTAGTCAGAATAAGTAATCTTCTTTCATCCTAAAACAATTATTTGAAGGATAAACTATTAGATACTGTAAATGTGATGTGTTTTTGTACTATTGCTGTTTAATAATTTAAACAATAAAATGATTTTAATGTTGAAATACATTGAAGTTAAAATTGATCTGTCACTTAAGGAAAGAAAGCAGATATAACCATCTTCATGCAGTGTTAACATTTTTAAGATGGTTCAGCAGTTGTGTTTTTTCCAATTATATTTTTTCTGGTGTCTTGGTTTTAAAAATATATCAGAAACATATAAGCTCCACTTCATAGATAGAAAGGAAGTCGTAAGGGAGTACTGAGATATGAAAGATAGTACAAAGCTACAGGAAAGAAGAATATGGAAGGAAGGAAGGTAGCTTATGTCAGGGAGAATCTCTGCAAGAAAAGCCATTCAAATCGTATCTGACTAAATGCTGTAAACAAAAGTTGTTTGATGAACTGTTGAGTAAATGAGTCAACCAACCCACCTCTCTGACATAGATATATATTTGAAATACTATGCTTGTGTTTTAGCAAGAACGGAAGAGATATACAAATGTAAATGTAAACACAATTTACTTGTAAGCTGTAAATTATGTTTTTTTTTTTTTTAGTTTTATTAAATATGGAATATATATGACTGAAAATATTACACTATGCATAAAGTTAAGTATAGAATACATTTTTTAATGGTAGTGTCCTTAAAGATTTGAGCAGTTTGACAGTCATGTATGGAAATCACGAAATGTAAATGAAAAATAATTGTATTTTGGGTTAATGAACTATGAATTATCATATTAATATCAGTTTTGACTTTACACAAATTTACATGGTCATGTGCTTTGAGTTGTGTTTTGGGTGTTAATAAAATGTTGCAATAATGTGTTGTTAATATTATTTTGTCTTAAAAAGTCAGTATTTCGATATATTGTCTGTTTTCTGATCTCATGAGTCAATAAACATTTATATAAAAGAAAAAAAGGCAATATTTCAGGAGGGAAAGATACAATTATAGTGATATCTGAGGTTGAATGTAACTGATCATTTAGCTGTTTATTGGTATAGATTACAGTGTTGAAAGTTTGGTATGATTTAGGCTTTTAATGTGCAGTATATGTGGGGTACATTGGCTTTAGGTTAAAAGGAGCATACAGATATAGTGCTCTAAAAGTGGCAATTTTCTGAGGTATCTGAGTCATTTTTGTCTGAGAAGCAAACTCCATTCGTTTACAGTGGAATCTTTGTTCACCTAACACATAATGTTATGGAAAGTGAGCAGAATCACAAACACAATGGGCTTTTTTCATGCTGGACTGCATCTATATAAGAAATTAGAGTACCCAAAAGAGAATTGCTCCACAAATTGAGCCAGTCATGTACCAGAAAAGTGCACCCAATTGATAGTAATTTTACCGAAGGGTAACCAAATTTCCCACCTACCAAATTGATCCAAGATAACACTAACTGAACAGAATCAGCATAAAAAAAGTCTTGCATGTCCCTTTTTTCATTACAAACTTTATCTGATTAGACCTTAGCCAAATTGACCCAAAATGCACTGATTTGTGTAAACCTTCCTTCAAGAATTCATCTCCTTTAAGGATGGGCCAGCAGGATTATGAAAAACATAATCCTCTCCATTCCTTCAAATTTTTATAAGTTTGTTTTGATAAAGGTAGGAAATTTTTTTCTCAAAAAGAGGAGCAATCTGCATCACAGCTTAGTTAACATGAGGGTAACCTCCAATCTCACACCTCTCTTCTAGAACTCAAGAGGATGGGGCGGGTGCCTATAGGTCTATAAGCAGTAAAAACAGTAAATGTGGGTTTAAAGAAACCCCACCAAAGTAGACCTACTAAAGTGGCACACACGAGACATAAAAGAACAAAGTGATCATTTATTGAGATCCCATAAAGGCCCACAGGGTTATAATGCATTAAATAACAATTGAACAATATCCATGAGAAGTAATATACAGAACAAAACATACAACAGTTATATACATACAAGATTTTCAACCACTGCAATAAAAATAAATAGCAGCTAGATAGCTAATAGAAAGACTAGTCAATCATAAAAACCTATGGAGAGGGGAGCAAAAATGGTAGACAAATAGCAACAAATGTAAAAAATAAAAAAGATTTAGAGAAAAAACACAACACATAGTCATAATAAACCATCTGAAAGCAAGCAGAAAAAAAGGAGAAGCTAAATTATGCAAGGCAGGCAGAATGGTGCCAAAAAATAATAATAAATAAAGTAAACAGTCCATCCAAAGTAGTAAATAAACATAGAAACATAGAAACATAGAATGTGTCGGCAGATAAGAACCATTCGGTCCATCTAGTCTGCCCAATTATTTTTTTTGAGTACTTTTATTAGTCCCCCGTTCCCGGTCTTATAGCTAGGATAGCCTTGTGTCTATCCCACGCATGCTTAAAATCCTTGACTGTGTTTACCTCTACCACTTCTGCTGGCAGGCTATTCCATACATCCACTACCCTCTCAGTAAAGTAATACTTCCTGATATTACTTTTAAATCGTTGCCCCTCTAATTTAAGACTATGTCCTCTAGTTGTGGTAGTTTTTCTTCTTTTAAATATACTCTATTCCTTTACTGTGTTGATTCCCTTTATGTATTTAAATGTTTCTATCATATCCCCCCTGTTACGTCTTTCCTCCAAGCTATACATGTTAAGATGCTTTAACCTTTCCTGGTAAGTTTTATCCTTCAACCCATGAACCAGTTTAGTAGCCCTTCTCTGAACTCTCTCCAAAGTATCAATATCCTTCTTGAGATACGGTCTCCAGTACTGCGTACAATACTCCAAGTGAGGTCTCACCAGTGCTCTGTACAATGGCATGAGCACTTCCCTCTTCCTACTGCTAATACCTCTCCCTATGCAACCAAGCATTCTGCTAGCATTTCCTGCTGCTCTATTGCATTGCCTACCTACCTTCAAGTCCTCTGAAATTATTACTCCTAAATCCCTTTCCTCAGATGTTGAGGTTAGGACTGTACCAAATAGTCTATATTCTGCTTTTGGGTTTTTACGCCCAAGGTGCATAATCTTGCACTTGTCCACATTAAATGCCAGTTGCCACTGCTCTGACCATTTTTCTAGTTTATCTAAATCATTCCCTCCATGAATATCAACCCTGCTGCAAATCTTTGTATCATCAGCAAAAAGACATACTTTGCCAACAAGACCTTCTGCAATATCGCTAATAAAAATATTAAAGAGAATGGGTCCAAGAACAGATCCCTGAGGTACCCCACTAGTAACCAGACCTTGCATCGAATATACCCCATTGACTACAACCCTCTGTTGCCTGTCACTCAGCCATTGTCTAATCCATTCAACAATATTGAAATCCAAACTCAAAGATTTCAGTTTATTGATAAGCCTTCTATGTGCGACAGTGTCAAAAGCCTTACTGAAATCTAGGTAAGCAATGTCTACTGCACCACCCTGATCTATTATTTTAGTTACCCAATCAAAAAAATCAATAAGATTAGTTTGGCATGATCTCCCTGAAGTAAACCCATGCTGTCTCTGATCTTGAAATCCAAGCGACTTTAGATGTTCAACAATCCTATTCTTTAACAAGGTTTCCATTATTTTCCCCACTACTGAAGTAAGACTTACTGGTCTATAGTTGCCCGCCTCCTCCCTACTACCTTTCTTGTGAATGGGCACAACATTAGCTAATTTCCAATCTTCTGGAACTACTCCTGTTAACAATGATTGGTTAAATAAATCTGTTAACGGTTTTGCTAAGTTCTTTTAATAACTTTGGATGTATCCCATCAGGTCCCATCGACTTATTTGTCTTTACTTTAGACAGCTGAAGTAAAACCTCTTCCTCTGTAAACTTACATGCATCAAAAGACTCATTAGTCTTTTTCCCTAAATGAGGTCCCTTACCCTCATTTTCATTTGTAAAAACTGAACAAAAATATTCATTAAGGCAGTCTGCTAAGCCTTTATCCTCTTCTACATAGCATCCTTCTTTTGTTTTTAATCTAACTAATCCTTGTTTTACTTTCCTTTTCTCATTTATGTATCTAAAAAATGTTTTATCCCCCTTTTTCACTGACTGGGCTATAGTCTCTTCTGTGCTCTTATAGCTTGCTTTGCCTCTTTCTGCCTACTCTTATAGATCTTTCTATCTTCCTCACTCTGAGTATTTTTAAATTTACTAAATGCTAGCTTTTTATTTTTTACTATTTTAGCCACCTCTGCAGAGTACCACAGTGGTTTCTTCAATTTTTTGCTCTTACTGACAAGCCTTACGCAATTTTCTGTTGGCTTCAGTAGTGCAACTTTTAGATAATCCCATTTCTCCTGGACTCCATTTAAATTGCTCCAGTCTGATAATGACTCCTTCACACCTAATCTAATTTTAGAAAAGTCTGTTTTTCTAAAATCTAAAACTTTTGTTTTTGTGTGGTGTGACTGCGTCACTGTTCTTATATTAAACCACACTGTCTGGTGATCACTAGATCCTAAACTTTCACCTACAGTAATATCTGATAACAAATCTCCATTTGTGAACACTAAGTCTAGTATGGCCTGCTTTCGAGTTGGCTCCTCCACTACTTGTTTTAGAGATAATCCCAGTAGGGAGTTTAGGATATGCGTACTCCTGGCGCAAGTAGCTGTTTTGTATTTCCAGTTCACATCAGGAAGATTAAAGTCACCCATGATGATCACTTCTCCCTTCATTGTCATTTTAGCTATTCCCTCAACTAGTAGAATGTCCTCTTCCAAAGTGTGCAGTGCTGGAGCAGCTAACAGTTGAAAATTGTAGCAAAAAACACTAAGGCACCATATATCATGGGTAATATAGTGATGTCAAGATAAAAATAAAATCCATATGGATACAGATCCAGCTCACCAGTGTCCCTGTCCGACGTAATGATCGATGGTAGATTTGGGGTAGGGAAGCAAAAGCTTACTGCCCGTCGAGAGCAGAGCTGCAGCTTCCTCCTCAGGGTATTAAAACTCCTTAGCGAAGGCTGGGACAAACCACTTGTCGCAGGGTGGAGCACCTGAAGAATGCCAAGCTCTTATGTAGCCCAATGAGGTAGTGCCTTAGATTAAAGTCATCTCGTGTTTCATGCTTGCAGGGTGTAAATCAGATAAACTTCTTCAGTTGAAGAAAAGGAAAAGACCAACGATTGTTTCACCACATGCTTCATCCTGGTCACAATGGATACTCCCATCTGTTCAGCTTTTATACTTTCCCGAATCCAGAAGTGGCATAATATAAGGTTATATTAAAAACCACAGCAAACAATTTATGAAATAACTATGTTGCATGATGGATTAAGTTATGTGCTCATATTGAATGTACAAATATACAAATATAGTCATCATATCTAAAGTTATGTTTGAAATATTTTTGGCTATAAACATTGATTCATCTATATTTAGTTTATAACCTGAAAAATTTGGCATTTTCATCTATGTTTTTTTATAATTCTATAATTGAGGTATCTGGTTTATGTAGTTTATGAGCTCAAAAAAGATTCAAATTACCCAGTAATAAAAAGATGAAAAAATAATTAAAAACAAAAATATCAGTAAAAGACTGTAATGTTTTAGTATGTTTAATAAGTAGAAAAACTCCCTGTCTGAACTTAATGGAAGTTCATTACAAGGTTGTTAATCAATGGTACTTGACTCCTGTCAAACTATCTAAAATGTATGCAGGTGTGTCAAAGGAATGTTGGAGATGTGGACATCATACTTCTGATTTTATTCATATTTGGTGGCAGTGCAGGGGATTAAAACATTTTTGGGAAGGATTGCTAGAATGGCTGCAGAATTCATGCAAGAAATTAAAAGAGACCCATAAATGATATTATAGCAGTTAAATATACCTAAACTAACAAAAGACAAAGGAGCAATACTGACTCAAACACTAACTGCGGCCAAACTAGAAATTGCTAGAAATTTGAAATCAGCCACAATTCCCTCAGTGGAAAAGGTTGTTAACCAAATCCCTTGGCATTGCAAAATGGAAAAAGCTAGCGCAAAAGCAAAACAATGTAATCAAAAAGTAGATATACAATAAAACCCCTCAACAAGCCAAATATCTAATTGATTTACGTGATGAATAAATCCCAAAACTCTCTTTCAGAACCAGAAAGTTTTTAATGTTTTGTCGAGATAAATAAACCGATAGAACCAATAGAGGAGGTAGAACCTAACCCTTAATTCAAAGAAAATGAGGAAGGAAGGAAAGAGAAAGAGGAAGAAATGGGAAGGGGGAAAAGAAGGGTGAATGAGAAATAATGAGATTACGCTTATGACACCTACGTGCAGTAATAGATGAAATTGACTGCACATCCAAGAGGCCCTTAAGAATAATGAAGCTTAGCCAGGAAAGGAAAGGAGAAAGGAAGGAAAATAAATTTTCGTTTTGGCACAAAGAAAAAAGTTAACAAAATAAGTGATAAATAAGCCTTCAGTCATCAACAATTTGTACCCAAAGGAAGGCTTCTAGATGTGTATATATGTTATGTATGGTGTGTATGTCATTTTCTTTTTGTTCCATACTAAAACGAATAAAGAATAAATTATAATAAATAAAAAATGCATATCTCCCCCTCCTCTACATCCTAGATGTAGTGTCTGGAATAATGGGGTGTCTTGAATAATGGGGTGTATTTGTTGGTTATATCCCATCTGACTGTTTCTCTTCCCCTCTAGTAATCTTCTCTTGGGTATGCCCCTTCCCTAAAAAATCTTCCCTTTCTCTAGCAGTGTACTTAGGTTTGGGAGATCCCTCCATATGTCTGTAGTTGGGGGACGTCAAAGGATAGCTAGCTTTTCAAACTTTTTCGGGGGGTGGAGCGATGACGTGAGGACGTCTCACGCACGCGGCGTACCTGAGCTGGATGGCGCGAAGCAGCTAGAAGGGGACGGCGACTGAAGGTTCCGAATGTAGAGGTGCTGGAGACGCGGACCTAATAGACGGCGACGACTGAAGCTAAGTGCGGTAGTCTGGATATACGAGGTCTTCAAATCCGGACCATAATTGAAAGCAGCAGAAGGGCAGGGGAGTTACTACCTCACATCTGGGGAACAGCGAAAGCCTGGGACCTACATACGCAACCAGATAAGTTGGAATAAATACATTCCCGTATACCTCCCTGTATGTGATAAAGTCAATGGACTTTAGCTCCCTGTTGCTATCTCCCGTGGTACTGAGAAAGTTATATGACGCGATATATGATGTGGCAGATTGTGGCATGCATCGAACTGCAGCAGGATAAGATCTAAACAGTATACAGTCCCGCTGGAAGTTGAAATCTGCTGCTCTCTATCTCTGGGACTGAGGGTGGAGTTTTTTTCTAAAAACTATAACCACAAGCTGATAAAGACTGTCTTTGATGCATGACACATAATATAATACCCTTATCAGTTTGTGTAGGCGTGGAAGGGGAAATCTGTGCTTATTTCGGGGGACAAGAGAAGACAAGTAAACTACCTGCCTGGAACAGTGGGCTGGGCGTTGCTCCAGAACGGCAGTAGCCTCCCTTGATAAAAAAAAAAAAAAAAAACTTAGCCCTATTTTTAGGGGGAACAAGCTAAATCTCAATACTCCTGTGAGTAAATTGTGTGTCGTATTAAGCAAGAAATTATCACTCTTTATTCCCTCCACCAGGGAAAAGGGGAAGAAAAAAGGAAAAAAGATCCAGGGGAATTAGACTGTATGTAAAAGGTCCTATTGGATAAATTGTACAATCCTATGTGCGTGTTATTGTGAATGTGAAAATAGAACCTGCAGCAGAGCTGAACCGGTTACCCCCCCAGTTCGAATCGTCTTGCTACAAAAGAAGAAACCATTTAAAGTGGAAACCAGACCCATTGATTCAAAGCGGTCGGCACGAAGGGGATAATAAAAAGCAGGGGAATTTTCTTAAAGTCGCCTTCTCTATGAAAAAGAATATACTTGACAGACACTGAACGTGTTTGGAAAGGGGAAGTAAGAAAGGGGAAAAAGAAAAGAGAAAAAGATCCGAAGCATAGAAAGAGTAACACAAATATGGCAGGTAAACGGGCACCCGAAAACAAACAGATCCCCAGAAAAGATAAAAAAGACGCAAAAACGGAGAAAAGACTATCTTTTTTCTCCCCACAAGCCCTCAGGAATGAACAAGAGGGAGCAAGCATAGAACCTCGAGAGGAAGCATCGCTGATACGGGAGATAGAACATCAACAGGATATGCCCCATAATACCGGGGTGCATAATATGATCCAGGAACATCTGACGTTAGCCTTAGACAACCAGTTTGAAAAAATCAAGTATGAGATACAAAAGAATACACAGGAATTATCTGATAAACATCGGAAATCGAGTCAAAATAAATGAAGAAAAGATCAGTGAAATAGAAATGGAGGTCCAGGAGAGTCGAGATAAACTAGCACAAACCACTGATAAGATGGAATTACTGGAGCAAAAGATCGGGGATCTGGAGGATCGCTCCAGGCGGAACAACTTGAGGTTTAGAGGCATACCAGAAAAAATCACGGATGATAAAATAGAAGACTACCTACTTGGATATCTGCAAGCTCTTGGTCTAGGGCAGGAAGGCCAGAATCAAAATCAGATTTGGGAACGATGCCATAGAACCTTTAAACCCTCAAATCTACCCCCAGACGTACCTAGGGACATAATTATTTGCTGTACAACTTACAGAATAAAGCAGAGGATTATGACAGCACGTAGGGAGGTGGACCCAGGTGAAGTCTATCAAGACATCAAAATATTCCCGGATCTGTCCTTCTATACCCGAACAAGAAGACGTAATTTTGCCCAGACAACAGCTGTTTTAAGAAATCATGGAATAAGATACAGATGGGTTTCACCATTGAGAATTACACTAACTTTCGATTCTTGTCCATTGTCATTTGTCTCGCCAGAAAAACTGGAAAATTGGCTTAAAGAAAAAAAACTATATTAAGAGGAGAAGGTCGCTGGCCCCGGGAACTCTGGGCTGTGGAAGTGGAGGGAGGGGGGGTCCGGGGAAGGGGAAGGGAGAGAATTTTCTTTTCTGTTTCTTTTTGTGTGTTTTTTTTTTTTTTTTTTCTCTCCTCCTCTTTGGAGAGTATAAAAAGAACCAGATTTAAGGATATAGAACAGTAATATAAAGTGGAAAAGTAAAGCAGGGGAAGGGGGAGGGAGGGAAAATCTGTAGTTAGAAATAAGGGAAGATATAATAGACACGTAGGATATAATAAGATAAATCAATGATGAGTAAGAGATAAGGGAATACATGAGACGGTAGGTACCTACCCATATGAATAGTGTTATAGGTAGTCAAGAGGGATACTATAAAGTAAGGAGGGAGAAAACAGTTAGTCAATGGGTGATCACAAAAAATCACAAAAAATTACAGAATTGAGATTAGCAGTAAGGGGGATTTAAAGGATTATAAGAAGATGGTAGTTGTAGTAATTATAAAGTAAAAAAGTAGCACATTGTATCACCTAGTAGAGAGGGGAAAAGACCTTATGAAGAGGGTTGAGCACAGAATAAAAAAAAAAAAAAAAAGAAAAAAGGGGGGATAAAAATAAGAAATTTCACTAAGTCACACACAGGAGACGATACATTGCTAGAAAGGATTAAAACTAGAAGACAGATGGAGGAGATTAACCACAGATGTGATCTTGAATAAGTATATAATATATGGGGATTATTTGCTGTGTTCTTTTTTTTTTTTTTTTCTCCCTCTTTTCCCCTTGGGCCCCACCACCCTATAGGGGGAAAGCAGAGGAGGACTCGGCCGAAACGCAGGATTGGTGAAGGGGCTGCCGAAAGTCTATCTAGCTCAGGATGCCATTCATAGTGAATGGCAAATCTTTTCTGCTCAGGAGGGAGGGAACCCAAGGGCAGATTTATGTCGATATGCCAAATGGCATGGTGCATATATAAATGTTATATGTTGTTTTGTATGTCTATATATGTGGATTTGACTATAATACTGATATTGTCTGGACCGGTGGGGGGGCTGGGTGGGAGGCTACCGGATAGGAAGAGGAAAAGAAAATTCATGAGATGTTGAGACTAGGCTCTATAAATGTCCAGGGTCTCAATTCACCCTATAAAAGGACCATTCTTCTACAGTGTATAAATAAGGAACGCATTGATATATGCGCAATACAGGAGACACACTGGCAAAGAGGAGGGACAGCACATTTAAAATCAAAGAAGTATCTTATTCTCATAGAAGCCTCCTTGGGGAAACAAAAAAAGAGGGGAGTGGCGATTTTGGTTGCCAGTACGGTAGACTTGAAAATAAAATTTATGGAAGCAGATCCGGAGGGGAGATATTTGGTTGTGGTTGGAGAATTTAATGGGAAGTTGCTGACCTTAGTGAATGTATATGCTCCAAATGTCTCGCCTGTGACGTTTCTGGTAAGACTGCTGAATAAGGTGATGAAATATAAGCAGGGAGCATTGGTATGGACGGGGGACTTCAACTGCACTCTTGATCCAGACTGGGATAGGAAGAGCCCTTTGGGGAAACTAATTAACCGTAACATCAGATCCCAGGCAGACAGATTTCAGGCTTTACTGAACAAGAACTCACTGTACGACATCTGGCGAGTTCTCCATATGGACGAACGGGACTATACCTGCTTTTCTAAAGCACACTGCTCATACTCACGTATCGATATGGTCATTGGGGATTTTTCCCTTTTAGACCAAGTCAAAAAAATAAGAATACATGAAATAACATGGTCAGATCATAATATGGTAGTAACGGATATAAAGGAAGATTTCCAAAAAATTAGATCAGACTGGAGACTCAATAATAATCTGATAAAGAATAAAGAAGATATAGAGTATGTAAAATTAGTAACAGAACAATACTTCTCAGATAATGATGTGGATCAGGTCGCACCGGCTACCTTATGGTGTGCTTATAAGGCCGTGATACGCGGCACACTGATCCAAATGGGTGCGAAAGCAAAAAAGAAGGGAGAAATTAGATTATCAGAGATGTATATCGAGTTGGCCCAGTTGAGTAGGCAAAATAAACAGGCACCTTCAAAAACAATAATGCAATCCATATCGGCTATTCAAGAAAGGATTAATAAGGTTTTAAAAGAAAAAGCCATTCAAACTCTAACCCATCTGAAAACAAGGTGGTACTATAAAGGGAACAGAGCAGACCGGCTCTTGTCAAATCAACTTAAGCAAAAAAGAATAGCCAATAAGATCATAAAACTAGTAGATAAAGGTAAAACACTAATGTCACCTACTGAGATAGGACAAGCATTCAATGATTATTATAGGACACTATATAACATACAAGATATCCAGCCAAAAGATTCCGCTAAACAAGAGGAATACTTTGCAGCTCGGACTTTCCCTAGACCAAAAGCAGAGGAGTTAATTAATATGAATAGAATCATTACAGAGGAGGAAGTGTTAAATAGAATAAAAAATTTAAAACCAAAAAAAGCCCCCGGTCCGGACGGTTTTGATGCCATGTTCTATAAAGTAATGTCCCCGGTATTGGCACCAAGATTGATGGCCCTATTTAATGAATTTATGGTTAAGGGAGAGATACCAACCGAGATGCTTAGAGGCAACATTGTCCCGCTACTTAAAGAGGGGAAGAACCCGGAGGAGGTTTCCAGTTATCGCCCTATCTCCCTGTTGAACACAGACATTAAGATTTACTCAGGTATATTGGCGGACAGGCTGAAGGAAGTGATCACCGGGCTGGTCCACCCCAATCAGGTTGGCTTCGTACCAGGCAGGTCGGCGGTGAACCATATAAGAGCACTTGCAGGCCTGATGGAGGATGTAACAGTCAGAGGAGATCCCCAGCTGACACTGTCGTTAGACGCAGAAAAGGCGTTTGACAGGGCCAGCTGGGGATTTATGGACAGGACCCTGGCTGCTTTTGGAGTGGTCGGGGAGATACATCGGGCAATAATGGCGCTATACACAAAGCCTGAGGGCCGGGTGGTGGGATCTGGAGTGAGATCAGAGTGGTTTGGGTTGACAAACGGGACACGACAGGGTTGCCCCCTCTCCCCCCTCCTATATATACTTACCTTGGAGTCTTTGGTGAGAGACATACGTGCGGACGTGGGGATCTGGGGGGGGGGAGAGGAAGGGACAAACAAAATAAAAATATATGCCGACGACGTATTGCTAACCTTGGAAAGGCCGGCTGAATCACTTAGGTTGACAATGAAGTGGATAGATGAATATAGTGCCCTGTCCAATTACAAGCTTAATACATCAAAATCTGAAATTATGGGTTTCAATCTGACTAAGACCTGCAGGGAGGAGATAGATAAATACGGGTTCAGATGGGTGGAGCAATACTTTAGTTATCTGGGCATAAAAATTAGTACGAGCCCCTATAGATGGTTGGAAATAAATCTGATGCCTTTAATTAGAGACGGGGGCGAGGCTTAAAAAATGGAGGCCTCTATATATCTCATGGCTGGGCCGAATAAATGCTATACGAGCCTATGTTCTCCCCAAATTCACTTATATTTTTAGGATGATCCCATTCTTAGTGCCTGGGTCGTGGGTGCAATTGATCCAATCTATGTTTAACAAATTTATCTGGGCAGATAAAAAACCCAGGATAAGAATGTCGACTCTCTATGGGAAGACCAGTGAAGGGGGTCTGGGTATTCCTTGTGTCAAAGTATACGCGATGGCGGCAGTCCTAGCTCAAGCATTAATCACTATGAAACCAAGTACAACCCAGCAAGAATGGCACTATCTGGAAGCTGGGGAGCAGAGAGGTACTAAAGACCTGGTTCCACTTTTTTGGTTAAAAAGTGAACTCTGGTGCAGAATTAAGGAATCTATAAAAAATCCCTCACTTAAAGATATCTTGAGTAACTGGTATGAGATTAAAAAGAAACTAGGTTTAAAAGATAAAATTATACCATCTTTACCATTATCGGTCATTGAAATCAACATTGATAACTTAGAGCTAACCGGATGGGAAAGCAGGGGAATAAATCATATTAAGGATTTGAGAGATAACTCAAAGATGAAATCGTTTCAGACATTACAAACAGAGTATGGAATCCCAGCCAAAGATTGTTTCAAATACCTTAGAGTAAAAAGCTTGGTAGGACAAATGATAATTGAGGAACCACCACCAAAAGCGGTGAGTCTACTTATGGACAGCCTCCAGAAGATGCATCCGCAGAAAACACTAGCTACTGCACTAAAAATAGTCAGAGCAGCATACACGAACCCACCCCCAACAGCAATAAAAAAGTGGGAGACCGACTTAAATATAAAGATTGAGGTGAAAGAATGGAATAAAGTGTTAAGTGGCCTATATAAAACTGCCCATTGCCTGAACTTAAATGAGGTCCAATATAAAATAATGAACAGGTGGTACCTGACCCCGGCTAGAATTTTTAAAATGTACCCCAAGGGAGATAAAAACATAGAGCTTTGTTGGAGGTGTGGCTCAGAGAAGGGAAGTTTGATACATATTTGGTGGCTGTGTCCCCTTATACAAGGATTGTGGAGGAGAATTTCAAAAATAATTAGCTCACAGTATGGGGCGAGTTGGAAGTTATTACCAGCTCAAGCATTATTACATTTAAACATGCCGAAGATAAAAAAAACTAGACTTTATTATCCACGTACTTATTGCGACAAAACTTGTAATAGCAAGGAAGTGGAAGACCTCCTCCACAATCTCATGGGGAGAGATTAAACAACAACTGCTACACCAATGTACAATGGAAAGAGGCATAGCCCAGCAGACGGAAAGACAGAGAAAGGACAATAACTATTGGGGGGAATGGATTGAGAAACTGGAAGGGGGCAAATTAGATTAGTAATAATAATCCGGGACTTAGCCTCGCGTCCAGGCTCTACCCATCGGACCAGACTTAGAAACCAAAGAAGAGTATCAAATCCACAATTATGTATAGGAGGATAAGATGTAAAAACTGAGTGGTAACATTGTATTGTTGAGAAGTATGAGGGAAGGCGGCAGGATAATGTGCCAACTACCCTGGAAGGTTCTGGGTGGGGTGGAGAACAGACTGGGAAGGACACGGTTGCTTTAAATAGCATATGAAGATTAGTTAAAGGCACTATTGACTGTTCCCCACTCCTACCTGGTCCTTCTTCTGTCTTTTACTAGGCATGTGAATATTTATTGAAAACTTTATTCGATATCTTTTGTACTTTCATAATAAAAAAAAAAAAAAAAAAAAAAGGATAGCTAGCAGTTTTGCTGGAGGTCCTTCTTCTTCTTTCGGGGGCTGGTGCCCTATGCTCAGTGTTTCTTGGTACCCTAAAGATAGGAGTCCCATGGTCTCTGGTTTTTATCTCAGCTATTTGATAAAGCTTTTCTATTTGGTTTAGGACTAGTTGAGTGGTACCTTTGATTACAATATCCTCTTGTTGTCATATTTTGGGGTCTATATCCATCTGTCTGGTAGTATCCACCTCCTACCTTTCTGCGAGTTCTATCATTATCTTTTTTCTTATTCCACTGCTTTGATTCAGTTTGAAAATGAATCAGTACCTTCATCAGGTCTGCAGAACAATTATCAAGTATGTCATTCCATTTATTCATAAAACCCATATTATCAAGACCACACACTGGAATTTTATGTAATCTAAGACCTCCATGGACTATACCTAACTTAATATACTGCTCAAGGAATTCTATCTCCCAACATTTTTTTACTTCTAGTTTTTCGAACCGATGAAAAAGATTATTATTAGTGTAATCGGATTGAGCGTTATCTGAAAACAGACTAAGGATTCCAATGATATTATATGTAGCAATGGAGCTAGGCGGCATATTTGATCATTCCTTATCTAAAACCATTCTGACCTAATTCCCTGTCCATTCATTTTTACAGAAGGGTTCATATAGTGCCTTTAATGTTTCTTCTAATGGCATCTCACCAATAAAATCTGCCTTTTTTATGTAAATTTAATTGTATTATACATTTGCTAGTTTTACCATAGGCCTATTGTCGTGGTTCAAAACAGGTCCACTGCAGCAATCCAGGGTCTACAAAAAATCTATTAACTAGCAAGGCAATATCTGGAGACAAAGTCACTGGTTGCTGCAGTGGACTTGTTTCAAACTACAGACATTTGACACCTTCAGGGATCTGGCATGTGTCTAGTGATTTTATGGCCTCCCTAACAGGGAGTGGAGGGATCAGAAATTCTGTGACCAAACTGATTTTATCTATTGGATCTCTGTAGAACTGTCTGATTTACTGCTGATAAGATTCTTTAATACCCTATGTTTTTCTTGCCTTTTTTTAAAGCTATTAACCATGTTTTGTAATTAGGAATTTGGTATTACCCTCATTTATGCCTGAGGAAGGGATCTAAGAACTTGGTCTTGAAAGCTTGAAACCAAACTCTCAGCCAATAATTGGTATCATTTTAACCCAATTTTTTCCTGTTTCTCACAGCTAACACAGAACTACTCCTTTAACCTTTTGTAAAGGACTCATCGTTATCCATAAATCATATATTTAAAATGTTCCTAGCATTTCTCAAAGGCTCTCACCATTCCTCTCTGTGCTGTCTCTATCTTTATCTATCTTTCTTCCCTCTGCGGTGACTTTATCCAACTTAACATCTGTTATACAGTGAATTTCCTCCAGGCATAATAATGTACCTTGCGTAACATCTTGACATTTCCCCAACACTCTATTGACAACATGCATATGTTTTTTGTTAGGTGCATAGATGCGAGAATATTCTATCATATAGTTTGACTTCCAAAAACAATTACCTGCCACTCTGGTCTGTCTGTTTGTAGATACTACTTCAGAATAAGAGGGCATTCAATATACTATTTACTATGTAAGGGAATCATACCTACGATTTTATGTGAAATCTATAAATATGCCAAAGCACCTCCTATTTGTTATAACCTAATCAATGAAATACAAATGTCTTTTTCTTTCTTGAAGTACAATCCTCTAACCTAATACTTTATGCCAACTAATGTTCATTGTTATATAATCTGTATATCTAACCAGAAATGTTTTGCTTTTTACTATTTATTACTCAATAATAAAAAGGAAATTGTTTTGTAAGCACACTCATATACCCCTGATACCTGTTTAAACTATTATTTTTGGTCTGCCTCACAAATACATAACAATCCTTATTAAGAAAGGGCATTTTAATCAAGTTTAATCCCATATGTTGTGTGCAATAGTTAATCCACTGTATATACAGTTCATCTGCTTAGATCCATTACATTTACTAAATACATCTATACCCGTACTTATTTCTATTAATTACATTGTCAGTTTATCATGTGTTTTTATATATATATATATATATATATATATATATATATATATATATATATATATATACATAAATGTGGAAATATATATATATATTACATTAACATTTATTTATGTAGCGCCAACAATTTTACGTGGTGCAAGGTACAGAGCATAGAAGGGAACTACATACTAAGTTAGATAGCTAGAACAGACTGGTACATGAGGTAGAGAACCCTGCTCGCAAGCTTAAAATCTAAAGGGAATGGGGTCCATAAGACATATAAGGGATTGAAGAGGTTAGAGGGATCGAAGTTGTAGTAACAGTAGTGTGGATGGGTGACACTAGGTGGGATAGACCAAATATGAATTGTGCGTGTTACAGCTAGGTGGGATCTGCTAGAGGTAAAGTGACCGGTATTCTAGTGGGTTGGGTAGTAGAATTCAAGAGATGAGTTTTGAGGGACTTTTTAAAGTTTGAAAAGAAGGGAGAGAGCTGGATGCTCTGCGGAAGGGAGTTCCAGAGAGAGGGGGCAGCTCGGGCAAAATCTTGGAGACGCAAGTTAGAAGTGGTGATGAGGTTTGAGGAGAGTTTTAGTCCCATTGAGGAGCGCAAAGTCGTGCAGGGAGGTATCGGTTAACAAGGGAGGCAATGTACAGAGGTGCGGAGAAGTGGAGTACTTTGTAGGTTAAAGACAGAATTTAAAATGTTATCCTTGAGCAGATGGGGAGCCAGTGGAGGGCATAGCAGAGTGGAGCCGCCGAATCAGACCGACGTGCAAGAAAGATGAGTCTGGCAGCTGTGTTTTGGATAGATTGTATGGGAGACAGATAAGTCAGAGGTAGTCCAGTCAGGATATATATATATATATATATATATATATATATATATATATATATATATATATATATATATATATGTATATATATGTATATATATATATATATATATATATATATATGTATATATATATATATGTATATATATATATATATATATATATATATATATATATATATATATTTATATATAAATGCATTTACTGCTTTCTTGAAGAGACGTTACCACATTAATAATTATTTTAAGTGAAGTACATACAAGACAAGCAGATATTATTTTATAAATTATAATTAAACACTCACCACCCAGACAGAGAATGAAAGATGAAAAAAACATCTTCCCCTCCTACATCAAATTATATTTCAAGAGTTCCCCCATGATATCAAATTATAATGTATATAAATGGCCATTTATAATCAATGTTATCTTTTGTGCAGGAACAGTATGATCTTTCTGTATCTTAATATGTATTTGTGAAGAATCTGAAAGATTGTATTTTTGATCTAGTAGTGGCTAAAAAAACTTGGAAAAATATTTCATTTCTCTTCTGTCTCTTGTGTGCCCTCTTGTACTTCTTGGACTTCCATAATGTGACACACAGGGTCCATGATGGTAAGGGACCCTGAGCGCCTGATATCGGTAGCCCAATGGCAGGAACGGAGAGACAGGGCTTGAAACTGGGTAACCGCATTCTCTCCGTGATTTGGGACTCCAGGTTCCTGCGGCTACATGTCAAGACCCTGTAGGAGCAGCTGTTGTATTCAGTTTACATGGCTAGGATAGAATAAAGTAAGAGACAGCCAAGCAGAGCGATAGTGGAAAATAAAATAAGGAAGAATAGAACAGAAATACAGAGAGCAGGCCTACAGGACAGACATAAACACGATAAAGCAAAAGGCACACTAAGGATAAACAATACAAGGGACAAGAATGAGCCAGAATCCTCAGACATTTTAGAAGGGAATGAGATCTGGAATGTAGGGAGAGGATAGAGGAGCTGGAATCCTCAGGTGCTTCAGGGATAGAGGGTCAAGGAACATACAAACATAGAAACATAAATACAGGAACTAGCCTAACATTAAAGATGGTAAAATGGTTGGGATTTGGTTAAATTATGGCCATAAGATTAAGCTTGCCAACCAAGTCAAGTTACCCCACAATTAGGCAAGTCCCTAACTAAAACAATCAAGATATTAACATTGCACATACACACGGAAACAGAGAATATCTGTAGACTGCACAGAATATAGGTCTGAAAGGAAACTAAAGCAACAGGTGGAGAACACTTATATAGAGGAACAAAGAGGCAGAAGGAATCCAGGAAAAGCCAGAACGGAACCTAATCACAGAAAAAGGAAAACCAGAAACGGATTGGAGCCGAGAACAAAGATACATGTTAAATGGGTATAAGAGAGGGGTATAACTTAGACAAGGAACAAGACTGGAAACTGGGACAGAACATGGCTGGAAACTGACAAAGGATCACATTTAAAGGGACACAGGTCATCCCATTTAAGGGAACTAGGACTAAGTGCCTCTCATACATTTTTTTTTTTAATAAAAAATACTCCCCAATATAAAAATTACCCTCCAACATGAAAAATCTTATTTGTGGGCACCTTCTTGGTAGCTTTAGAAATAGTTGTCATATGAATACATGTCAGTATAATGTTTGTATCTGTTTTAGAACTTGAGACTTTCATTCACTATTCACTCTATCCTCGCTCTTCTTATCTTTCATTTATGCAATGTTGTATCATTTGTAACTAATAGATTTATTCCCACTTCATATTGTCCAGAATACTTAAAATACTAACAGTGTTTTTTAATAAATATGAGGGTTTTTTTCACATATGGCTGCATAATAATATCAATATATTGGGATATTTTACATTGTATTGATCTAACATCTGATATAAAAGGAGTTCCTTGGGATTCACTAGCATTTTTATGAACCTGTGTGAGAAGGTAAAAGAACAGTGTTTCAAGATGATCAATATTGATAATTATATTCAGACTTTTATAGGATTTCCTGTGTTCTCCCCCATCCAAATATCTGTAATAAAGCATTTCTTTGATCTCATCTTTTGTGTTTCTGTGGTTATTTCTGATACCTTCACACCTCAAACACTCACATACAGTATGTTATGTGAAGAAAGGAGATTTAGTCTACAACAGCGGAAGGGATTTTTTACAGTAAGGAAAATAAAGATACGGAATTCACTGCCTGAAGAAGTGTATCTAGTGAATAGGTTAGATGCCTTTAAAAGCAGCCTAGATACTTTATTAATGAGCAGTAGCATGTAGGGCTATGCTTTTTAGTGTATGCATTAATATTCATTTAGTGCTTGTTGATCCAAGAAGAATTCATTTGGAGTTAGGAAGATATTTTTTTGTCCACTGAAAGCAAAATTAGAAATTGCTGAAATGAGGGTTTTTTAGTTCCTTTCTTTTGGATCAACCGCGGTAAACAAGGAATTGGAAAAGGGTTGAACTTGATGGATGCAAGTCTTTTTTCAACCTAAACTACTATGTAGCTATATATTGAATTGGTTGGATACAAAACATACATTGGAGATGATTAGATCAGTTGTGTTTATCATGGTGGGTAGAGGAGCTATTTGTGACGAGTAAAATACAGACATAAAAGAGATTATGTTGCAAGGCTCCAAAGGTAACATGTTGTGTTAATATATACTATAGTACAATATATCACATGTAGTTTAATCCAATGGTTTTAAATCATGCTGTGGGTGTACCAGGCCCGGACTGGCCATCGGGCACACCGGGCAAATGCCCGGTGGGCCGCGGTGGCCATGGGCCGAGGCCGGCAGGGGAGGTCCCAGAATCTCCCCTGCCGGTCTATGCAGGGCCGGCACTATCCGAGCGCCGGCCCCGCTGTTTGACATGAAGGGCCGGTGAGGACATCAAAGATCTCCCTCACCGGCCCACATGCCTTCAAATACGGCCGCCGGCGGGGAGAGAGGGAGAGAGGACCCGGCGGAGCTCTAACTTGCAGCTCCACCGGGTTCCTCTCGCGAGATCCGGAGCATTGCCATAGCAACGACCGGATCTCGCGAGAGTGAACCTCTCACCACGAGGGAACAGTCGTAGGTACCAGCGTGCCAGTCCCCCCCTCCCAGGCTAAAGGTAAGAAAGGAGTGATGGGTGTGAGAGTGCTGTGTGTGATGGGTGTGAGAGTGCTGTGTGTGATGGGTGTGAGAGTGCTGTATAAATGTTAGAATGGATTGTGTGTGTGTGTGTAGGGGGGGGGGGGGTAGGTAAATAAACAAATAAAATAACAGGCATTATGTCCCCATAATGCCTGTTATTTTATTTGTTTATTTACCCCCCCCCCCTACACACACACACACAATCCATTCTAACATTTATACAGCACTCTCACACCCATCACACACAGCACTCTCACACCCATCACACACAGCACTCACACACCCATCACACACAGCACTCTCACACCCAGCACTCTCACACACACAGCACTCTCACCCATCACACACAGCATTCTCACACACACAGCACTCTCACACCCAGCACTCTCACCCATCACACACAGCATTCTCACACAGAGCACTCTCACACACACAGCACTCTCACACACACAGCACTCTCACACCCAGCACTCACACCCATCACACACAGCATTCTCACACAGAGCACTCTCACACCCATCACACACAGCATTCTCACACCCATCATTCTCACACCCATCACACACAGCATTCACAGCATTCTCACACCCATCACACACAGCACTCTCACACACATCATACACAGCACTCACACACATCACTCTCACACACCATCACTCTCACACACCGCCCCCCTCGCACACCGCCCCCCTCATCACACCGCCCCCTCACACACACATACTGCACCCCTCACATACACACAGAACACAACACACTGCACAACAGACATACACAATACTTACATATATATATATACACACAGCACCCCTCACACACATACTGCACCCCTAAACAAATTACATTCCAGACACACACTAGATCCAACTCTGGATCATCTACACACATACACACACTAGATCCCTATATACACTCTGAAACCGTTATAAACACACACTCACTAGATCTCCTATACACATTCTGGGTCCTTCAAACACACACTAGACTCATATATATATATATATGTATATATACACACACTAGATTCCTTGTAAGCAAACACATACTACACCCCTAAACACACACTAAATCTATATATATATTCACACACACACACTAAAGCCTGTATGCACACACTTGCTATATCCCCTATACACACATTCTCTACAGCCCCTAGCCACATATGCATCACATTACACCACAAACACAACACAACTAAAACCGAACCTTATTACACAATACCACACCACAATCAGCTTACTCTACACACACGCAATCCCACAAGCAGGCTCCAAACACATGCTCAATACTCTTTCCTGGCATTTTTGTCTCCTGGTATCCATTTATAGAGACACCAGAGACAAGTTGCAAGGAAACACAGTGCAAGCATGTTATTACATTTGCTTGCACTGTGCAGAACACATACAGGGCTTTTTTCTCATGCTAGAGCTCTTCAGCAGAGCTCTGCGCATGGTCTGCCCTGGAAGAGCATTGAACCAATATGCTCACTTTGAGAGGGAGCGTGTTTGTCATTGGTGATGACAAAACACACCTCCTCTGCCCCGCCCCCTTCTTAGTGGGCCGCTGTGATCAAAAAATGCCCGGGCCGAATTTTTCTCCCAGTCCGGCCCTGGGGTGTACCATTTGCACAACTAAAGTCCATTCAAATTGGAATATTTATGATCATTATTCTGCTTTTAAAGTCTGACATTAGCAATGTCAAGAAAGATTTATGTCTTTAAAGCATTCTTTCAAAGATTTGGTTTATAGGCTGTCGGCATTTCACTACACGGAGACAGAGTCTCCATTCATAATGAATGGAGACTTTGTCTCCGTGTAGTGAAATGCCGAACGTTCGGTTTATAGAATAGCAATAGGATTACATGTATTCCATAAGCCGAAAGTCTATAAACCAAACGTTCGGTTTATAGACTTTCGACTTATAGAAAACATGTAGTACTATTGCCTTTCTATGAACCGAACGAGAGCCCCATTCATAAGAATTTCTTATGAATGGGGCTCTCGTTCGGTTTATAGAAAGCCAATAGTATTACACGTATTCTATAAAACGAACGAATAAAACGAAACGAAAAAATAATGACGAATTCCGTCTGAAACGAATGCAGTAATGAACGAAATTCGTTTTAGAATGGACGAAAACCAAACAAAAATTTTAGTTTTGCACATGTCTACAATCTACCTCTCAGACTTGTCAATCTGGCCCCCAAACTGGCAAATGCATCACCATACTTGTCAATCTGCCCCTCATAATTTCCATTCTGCCCCTCAGATTTGTCAATCTGCCCCCAGATTTGCCAATGCACACCTGGTTTGCCATTAAGCCCCCAGACTTGCAGATGCAATCCCACACCCAGGATATGCCTCACAGCCAACACTGCTCACCCATTACTTATCCCAGTACATGGCCCATCATCCACATTTCACCCAGGACTTACCCCAGTATATGCCCCTTCACCCACATTGCACATACAGGACTTACCACAGAATATGCCCCATCACCCACATGCCACACCTAGGAGTTGCCCTAGAACCCCAAGATAAGCACCATCACCCACATTGCACATCTTGGACTTACCCTGGTACATGCCCCATCACCCACATTGCACACCCATGTTTTCAGATAGGGGCCTGGAGCTGCAACTCCATCAGCACCTATGTTAATCTGGCTCTGGTTGGAAGTGAAATCTGTATCCAATAAACAAACACTATTTGCACGTGGAGTATCAAACTGGGATGTGCTATGTGTTTGATTTTAGTAGGTGAGGTTAATTCAGGTGCATATGGTGGTTTGGTTGTGATGTTTCCTTTTTTCAAAACCAGATAGGTCATTATTGATCAGTAACATCATAAAGTTTGTACTCCATTTTGTGGGTGCATTCACCAACCTCCTGTAATTCCAGCTTAAATTCAGCTATGAGTGAAGTGATGCCATATTTTCAGGAAGTTCCGGTAATAACTTTCTTGTATTTTCTTGTTTATATGAATGGATAATTGAGTTTGCTATGTATTATTCTCAGTCAGAGAACCTGTGCGAAGTTGAGGCTTCATCAGCACCATCTTGATCCAGTCAGCGTCTAGTATGTTTTTCATTCTCTGTGCCATTCACTGCTGATATTTATTCAGGAATTGTGTGGATATTTGAATCCAGTGTGTTAGGCGTCCATTCCACTTGAAGGTCAGACCATGCCCCTTTGGTGTATGACTTTTTACATTAACCCCTTAGTGACCGAGTGCTATGCTGCATTTGATGTGCCTTGAAGACCAGAATTCCATTATTTTTGTCATACGTTCATACTGAACTGTGAATTTCTTTCTTTGTGTTCAGTCCATCCACACAAATTATATATCATTTTTTAAAGGACGGATAGGGCTTTCATTTGATACTATTATTTTCATAATATGGTATCATTTACTATTAAAAAAATATAAAATATGATGAAAATATGCCATAAAAAACACTTTTTCTAACTTTGACCCGATTTCTTTTTACACAATTACAAATGGTAAGAAAGACCCCATTTATATATTTCTAATATTTGTCCTGAGTTTAGTAATACCAATGTTTCCTTGTTTGTCTATGTTTTATTTCAAGTAATAGGGCAATAATCAATATTAGTGGGTTTTTTTTGTTTTCTAACTATTTTCTTCTACAGTGACTTTTTAACCCCAACCCTAAATTTACCCCCACTCTAAATTTACCCTAACCCTAAATCTGCCCCCACCCCTTAATCTAACCCTTGTAATCATCCGAACCCCCCTGTAACCCTAATTATGACCCTAACCCTATATCTAGGTTTAGTAGATCAAAGGTTAGCTTTTTCCATTTATTTGTTAATGGAATTAATACATTTATTAGCCTAATATTTAATTAATTTTCTCTTTCAAACTGTTATATACTTAACTGCCTCTAGGGGCAGTCAAGTAGCGGTTTCAGAGCGACAGAAGAGATTTCAATACAGCACTGGGTGATCGTGGTGCCCAGGGGGGCACACAAGGTGCTGCATGATGCCTCGATCGAGGCATCATTGCAACACTTTCACACACATAGGCAGTGATTTCACTGCCTATGTGTGTAACACGCATACGATCACATTTGCGGGGCGAGGGGGGGCTGAAGGCACTCTCAGAGGCTGCTTTGGATCCGAAGCAGCCTCTGGGAATAGCTACAGACATGTAGCGTTGCAGTAAGGAGCGCAACGCTACATGAAACCTGAGGACGTATATATACGTCCACATGAGTTAAGGGGTAAACAGTCTTCAGCAACCTCACCTTGTTTGTATTTTGTTTGGTCGTTCCTCAGCCAATTGTATTCCTCCTGCACAGCTGTTTCTGTTTATGTAATAATTACGTTTCAATGGAAATTTGAGATTGATGATCATTAGCATCTATAATTGTTTAATCATAAGCCTTACAATTTTCCTGGAAAATGTCTGACTTTGTGCACGTGTACCTAGAAGATTTCACCATGTAAAGGATGCCAGTTAACAGACAAATCAATATTATTCAGTTATGCTATTCACCTTCAATTTGAAAAAAACCCTACCTTTTATATGTCAGACTAGTAGACTAACACCTGTAAATGATTTCTAGAACATTTTAGTTTAAAGGGGCACACGTGTGATAGCATTATGTGCAATGAAATGGCAGAAACAACAATAGCTTATAGTAAATATTAATATTTTTATAACGTTAACACAATTCAAATGATTGTAATAGAATTTACTAAAAGAAACGAAAATGTGCAGAATCCAATAAGTGAAATAAAACAGCTGTGATTTTCTACATGATCAGTTTTGTCAATATGAAATGTTCCAGCTACTTACAAGAGTTTGTAATGAGCAGATTGACCTACAGTCAACATCATTTTACTTTATCATGCATGGAAGACTTTTTAGTTTCTCTTGGTATGAAAGTTGAGAGTAAATGTTAAACAATATTACTGAATTTTTGTTACATTTCTATATCCTGGAGTAAATTTTGGTATGCTTATATGTGGTGCTCTGTTTTGTTATATTACATTTCATACAAATAACAATTGTAGTAATTTGTTGACTGAATTAGAACATAACCGGCAAATATAGCTCTGATCTTTTTCTCTCTCTCCATTTTATTAACTCTTAAAGAAGCTTTAGAATTGTAGATGTCTACTTGATTTAGATCATACATTTTACAGTTATAATCTAAAAATATATAAATAGTTGCAATGTAGCTTTATTATTCATTCACTTGTTTGTTATATCTCTTAATTGCTTAAGTTCACTGAGGATATTACATGTGTTATCTATCAATCAGCAATTACATGTGTTAACTATGCTAAATCTATTGAGTCTAATCACTAAAATTCGACTTGTTTTGAATCTTTGACACTAAAAGTAATGGGAGGCAAACTGATCAAAGCTATTTTTTAGACTAAGTCAAATTCTGCACCTGAGTTTATAGCTTCAGTCATTTTGCCTCCCATTACTTTCAGTGGGGAGGATTCAAATGTGGGTTTGTCTTCTGTCATACTTGGGAATACTTGCCGAATTTGACTTATTCTCAAAATGAAAGTTGACCTCCAAAGTCAAATTTTACTGAATAGACCCATGAGTAAATCGTGGCCCGATATCTAGTGTGTCATTTATTTTTCTAGATTACATCATGCTTGTGTTTGTCTGATCGTTTTGCATGTGGGGTAGACTGAAGTTTAGGAGACAGCTGATGATTTATAAACATACTTTCTATGCTTTGAGTAATTCACACATTGTCTTCTATAAATATATTTATTTATTGACAGCCAGTTTGCTTGTATTTTTAATCCAGAAGGCTAGATCTGTTCAGTATGTCTGTCTGCAAATCACCATTTTCCCCTGTTTAATATATTTTTTTGAATGGTACTTCTACAAAGTTCCATTCAAAATATAAACTATAGTCTTTGTCAATAAAACAGAGACTTGGGAGTTTTATGAGAATAGAGAAAGCTTCTCTTGAATCCACAAAGAAAGCAGGAAACCAACAGGGGATCCCTCTGAAGAAATATACATGAAAGAGGAAAATAAATTTGGGTACCCCTAGACTTGGAAGAAATTGTTTTGTGAATTTGCTGCTTCATTGTGATATTACGGTGACCATGAATTCATGCTAGTGTTGTGTCTATATGCCAATCTGGTCAACTGGGAGAGAGGAAAGTATTTGTGAATAGGAATGCAAAGGAAAATGCAAACTTCTATGCAATTGTTAATATGAACCATTAGGAAAGATAACAGTGGAGCAGGAGTGAATGCAAATGCATATGCAAATGTTCATATAAACACTTAGAAAGCATTAGAGGGTAGTAGGAGGGAGCAGGCAGACTAAAGAGACAAGTGAGACAGACACAAGATGTCAGTACTGTAGTATAAGAAGTAGCATAGACCACATAAAAGATTTATAGGTAAGTTGTTTGTTTCAGCATATTAGACCAGGATACAAGGTAAGCATTAGGGGAACCTTTTTAAATGCCAAATTTGTAACATAGTAATTTAGGTTGAAAAAAGACACAAGTCCATCAAGTTCAACCCTTCTACCTATCATTACAGCTTTTGATCCAAAAGAAGGCAAAAAACCCCTAAGGAAGCTATTTCGAATTTTGCCTCCTGGGGGAAAAAATTCCTTCTTGACTCCAAGAGGCAATCAGATTTCTCCTTGGATCAATAAGCTCTTTTATTAATGCTTATTCTATTATTAATAGCCCTGTATGTTCTGCTTTCCTAAAAAAACATCCAAACCATTTTTAAATGCATCTATTGTGGTTGCTAGCACTACCTCTCTTGGCAGTGAGTTCCATAACTTTATTGTCCTAACCGTAAATAATCCCTTCCTTTGCTGTCTATGAAATCTTTGCTCTTCCAGTCTGAGGGGGTGACCTCTTGTTCTTTGTACCTTTCTGTTAATGAACAGGTCACTGGAGAGCTCTTTATATTGGCCCTGCAAATATTTATATAATGTTATAATATCCCCTCTGAGACGCCTTTTTTCTAACGTATATAAATTCAATTTTTTAAGTCTCTCTTCATAACTAAGATCCTCCAAACCCCTTATTAATTTTGTAGCTCTCCTTTGCACTTTTTCTAGTTCCTTAATATCCTTTTTAAGGACTGGTGCCCAGAACTGTACTGCATATTCAAGGTGAGGTCTTACCATTGATTTGTAAAGAGGCAAGATGATATCCTCCTCCCGTGAATCTATACCTCGTTTTATACATGCCAATATCTTATTGGCCCTTGCAGCTGCTGACTGGCATTGGGCACTGTTGCCAAGTTTGTTGTCTATAATTATTCCTAAATCCTTTTCATTAGTAGTTTTTCCCAGGGAAAAACCATTTAACGTATATGTTGCTTTGTTATTATTTTTCCCATAATGCATAACTTTACATTTGTCTATATTGAACCTCATTTGCCACTTTACTGCCCAGTCCCCCACTCTGTCCAAATCTTCCTGTAAAGAAAAAACATCAAGATTAGTCTTTATTGCCTTACCTAATTTAGTGTCGTCCGCAAACACGGAGACATGGCTCTCAGCACAATGTGGCAGATCATTAATAAACAAATTATTATTATTATTGTATTTAAGGATTTCATCCCTCTTTAAGTGTACTGCATTCAATGTGAGGTGGAAGTGGATTCAGCAATGTCTCTGAGCTGGAATATAATATACAGAGGATACCTTTGCATTGTAAATATAGTAGCAGCAGTATCTCAATAACATTTTGATGTAGGTTTTATATCGGAGGGAGAATTTAAGAAAAAAAAGTCAAACATAAAGATGTTTGTTTATCTTCCATTTACATCATGCACTTATTCAGTGATTTGTTATCGACCATTCAAGATGCAATGAAAGAAGCTCTTTTATAGAAATATGAGGATTGTTTGTTTTCTTAAGTGCCACTGTGGTGCAGTATCTATAGAGTGGAAGGTCAGTCAAAACAAAAATAATAGAACAGCATCCACAACAACTTTGTACACACCACAACAAAAAGAATAACAACCACCTTTCTTCTTACAAGAGTAAGCTCACAATTTTCTCTGCCCATGGTTCCCTTGCAGAAGGATAAACTGGCATGTACTTTTTGAGGAACATGTCAGGTTTCCTCTGACTGGCATCCCTGCAGCTTCCCAAGGAACTAGGTCCCTTCTGTTGGTGACATTCAAAAACAAGGGTCTCTTTCTGCACTAGAATAAAGAGGCTGTGGTACCTGGCAAATCCTGATCAGATGCACAGGATGAGCCTGTCCATGTGTGCCAGCATCCAGATAAGCTTGCCTCAGCTGAGAGGCAGAGCTCAGAGTATACCTACATATATCTCTTAAAATACATGCGGGTTTACTCCAGACCAGTGGCAAAAGGCTTTCAACTTTTGATTCTATTACTAAAGCAAAAGTTAACCTTTAGTGCCACTTTAAGTTGTTTTCCCTCAATTACTGCAGCTGCTTATCAATGCAGTAAGATACAGTGAAAGTAAAAATTGATACTGTAAATAAATATTCTACGTGTAACTTCTAAATAGAGTTGTATAAAAAAAAAAAAAAGTGTATTGCATATCCTAGTATCCATGGAATATAAATCAATTTCGGCATGCAGGTGTAAATATTTCAGACTTATTCAATAGTATAAGAGCTATAAAAGTAAACCGGAGATTTATTAAGGTAAACTAAAGTGAAAAATAACTATTGCCAGATGGTTTAATGGTGAGACCTGTAACTTTGAAGCAAGATTGAAACCTGTCTGTTTTGTTGTTAGCTCCATTGAGGCATGTACTCTGAAAAGGGGGGAGGGGGGCAGTCATTTGCAATTCTGCATTAAATAGCCTAGTTTAGAAAGAACATCAATTTGCACAGTTCACAGACTTTTATGTGAAATTTATGGATTGGCTATATTTTAGTAATGGTGTCTGACATTTCAAGGGTAACATTTCTGGGTCTTATGGCTCATCTATTTCATCCAAGTAAATTAAGTAGCAGAGTAGATATAAATGACAGGTGGCTAGTCTTACATTAATTTTGTTCAATATTTATTTTAAAGAAAATATTTATCTATTAAATTGAATACATCCATGTCTTTATGTACTGTGTCTGTGCAGTGTTAATTACATTGGGATTTTGTAATGTGTTACAATATATTTTCTATGCAGCATATATCTTATGCTTTCATTTTTCCCTAGTTTTAATCTACACACTTTATTTATTTGTAGTGCAAGTTAATGTTTAAGAAACATTGCTATGCAATTAAATGCTCACTTAATAAATAATGTGTAGCTGATAGCAAATACACATTAGAAATTCATTTTTACTGAGAGAAACACATACATTAGATGGATAAAATTAGTGGGACACCTGGCTATTACATAAACAGGGACATTATATACAAAATATATGGGACATTAATATGTAGTTGGTTCCCACTTTGCAGCTGCAACAGCTTCCACTCTTCTGGGAATGCTTTCCACAAGGTTTTAGAGTGTTTCGATGGGAATTTTTGCCATTCATCCAGTAGTGCATTTGGGAGGTCAGGCACTGATGTTAGACAAGAAGGCCTGGCTCATAATCTCTGTTCCAGTTCATCCCAAAAAGAGTTTAATGAGGTTGAGCTCAGGAATCTGTGTAGGCCATTCAAGTTCTTCCACACTTTTGTTAGAAGGTAGAAGAAGTTGTGTAATGGTGTGGGGAATGCTTGTTACGCATGGGGTCCTGGGTGACATGGGACCCTGAGCGCCCAAGTTCAGGAGCTCATTGACAGGACCTGGAGACAAAGGGCATGGTGGTTGGGGCTCCAGATTTGTTCAGTCACATGTCAGGGCCCTGTGGAAGCAGAAGATATATCCAGTTACAGATGAGGAGTCAGAGCTGAACATACCCTGCAGACATCCTGGAGTAGGCATGGGACTCCACCTTGACAGGGTAGCAGGATCTCTGCATGCTCAAGCAAAATAAGACCAAGTAGACAGTACAGAAACAAGATATATGAAATACTGAGTGCAAGGTTCCAGGACAGAACTAATGAGCAAAGCCAGAACTAAAGCATATGTGAACAGGGTAAATGCATAAAACAATACTACAGAACTAAAGTGACATGCACAGACACATATATATACCACAGTACAATAAACAGAGGGCAGGGCTATGAGCTAAGGAACAGAAGGAATGGAATGAGGATATACAGATTTTGGTTACAGAGTATAGTTGCAGGAAGATAACCCTTACGAACACCACTGAACTTGGACACTGAATAGGTACAGAATACCAAGGCAGGAGCAAGAGCAAGAGTACTTTAAGTTGAGGACGAGCCGAGTTCAGGGGTACCAGATAGTGGGGTAAACAAAGTCCGAGCAGAGAGGTCAAGGCAGGTGGCTGGAAGAGAATGGTTAAATATACAATCTGTGGTCGAAGGCAACAGGAGAAATGAGTATAAACACAAAATAGACTAGACATGTGCAAAACTAAAATTTTCGTTTAGTTTTCGTCCATTCCGACGAAAATGTTATTTATTTCGTCTAAAAC
Organism: Pelodytes ibericus; assembly: GCA_036172795.1. Classification (NCBI taxonomy): domain Eukaryota; kingdom Metazoa; phylum Chordata; class Amphibia; order Anura; family Pelodytidae; genus Pelodytes; species Pelodytes ibericus. Next base: position 115,778,821 of record CM069858.1, read on the forward strand.
GAATTTTGTTCATTACTGCATTCGTTTCAGACAAAATTCGTTTTATAGAATATAATGTAATACTATTGGCTTTCTATAAACCGAACGAGAGCCCCATTCATAAGAAATTCTTTTGAATGGGACTCTCGTTCGGTTCATAGAAAGGCAATAGTACTACATGTGTTCTATAAGCCGAAAGTCTATAAACCGAACATTCGGTTTATAGACTTTCGGCTTATGGAATACATGTAATCCTATTGCTATTCTATAAACCGAACGTTCGGTTTATAGAATAGCCATAGGATTACATGTATTACATAAGCCGAAAGTCTATAAACCGAACGTTCGGTTAATAGGCTGTCGGCATTTAACTATACAGAGACAGAGTCTCCATTCATAAAATTATGAATGGAGACTTTGTCTCCGTGTAGTAAAATGAACATCATAAAATTATGAATGGAGACTTTGTCTCCGTATAGTTAAAAGCCGACAGCCTATAAACCGAACAATCGGTTTATAGGCTGTCGGCTTATGGAATACATGTAATCCTATGGCTATTCTATAAACCGAACGTTCGGTTTATAGAAGAGCCATAGGATTACATGTATAACATAAGCCGAAAGTCTATAAACCGAACGTTCGGTTTATAGGCTGTCGGCATTTAACTATACAGAGACAGAGTCTCCATTCATAAAATTAAGAATGGAGACTTTGTCTCCGTGTAGTAAAATGCCGAAAGCCTATAAACCGAACGTTCGGTTTATAGACTTTCGGTTTATGTAATACATGTAATCCTATGGCTATTCTATAAACCGAACGTTCGGTTTATAGAATAGCAATAGGAATACATGTATTCCATAAGCCGACAGCCTATAAACCGAACGTTCGGTTTATAGGCTGTCGGCTTATGGAATACATGTATTCCTATTGCTATTCTATAAACCAAACGTTCGGTTTATAGAATAGCCATAGGATTACATGTATTACATAAACCGAAAGTCTATAAACCGAACGTTCGGTTTATAGGCTGTCGGCTTTTAACTATACGGAGACAAAGTCTCCATTCATAATTTTATGAATGGAGACTCTGTCTCCGTATAGTTAAATGCTATTGTATTCTATAAACCGACTCTATTTCTGCTTATAGAATGCAATAGTACTACAAATGGACGAATGAACGAATGATTTTCGTTTATTAACCATTCGTTCATTCGGCTTTCGTTAGCTTAGCATTTTCGTTCTTCGTTTTTCGGGCGAATGGACGAAAATGCTATTTTCGGACGAAAATGCATTCATCCGAAAACGAATGCACATGTCTAGTATATATTCACATGTAAATTGCTTTAATAAAAAATTATGATATAAAAAAATTCATTTCTTGTTTTTATTTCCTTTTATGTGACAATGCTGCCTCTCTCTTTCCCTTGCCCCCAGATTTGTCGCTCTCCCCCCCTTAGTGTTGTCTCTCTCTCACCCTCCCTTTGTCTCCCCCCTCGCTCCCCTTGTGTCTGTCTCTTCCCCCCTTCCCTCCCCTTGTTTCTCTCTGCCCCCTCCCCTTGTTTCTGTCTCTTCCCCCCTCCCTCCCCTTGTTTCTCTCCCCCCCCCTCGTTACTCTGCCCCCCCCCTCTTGTTATTATGTCCCCCTGTCACCTGTTTCTTGCTCCCTGGTGGCTAGTGGGGGCAGCCGGGGGATGTATGCACTATACATAATAGACGGAAGTGTCGGGCAGCATGGAGGATGTCTGCACGATTCGTGCAGACATCCCCCAGCTGCCCGATTCTCCCAGGTGGCTAGCGGGGCAGCGGAGGATGTCTGCGCGATGAGCGCAGACCTCCCCTGCTGCCGCCCGGAACGACCGCCACACTTTTATGAGGAAGCCGGAAGTACCCAGCTTCATCATAGAAGTCCCGGCGGTCATGCCGGGCGGCAGCAGGGGAGATCTGTGCTCATCGCGCAGACATCCCCTGCTGTTAGAGAGGGGGATCCAGGTCCCCTGCAGCTCTGCTGGGGACCTGGATCCCAGTCTTATAGTCTGACCTCAATTTGAGGTCAGATTATAAGACGACCTCGATTATAAAAGGGGTATTAACACTTCCCTTGCTGATCACAGTTTATTTTTACTGTGATCCGTTTCCTTCCAAGTTTATGGACCTCATTTAGTTTTTTCAAAATAAATTTTATTTTGTACATTTTTACTATATTACTTATATTCTTTTCATGTATTAATGTAATTACAGTTAACTCCTACAAGCCTGTGCTGTGATTATGACCAGAGCAAACGTTAACCCATTCGTGACGTTGGGACGTTCAATGCCGTCCTGATTTTAAGTCCCTTAAAGTCGTTAGGACGGCATAGTACATCCTGTGTTAAACAGCTCATATCGCGGCTCGGATAATGCTGCAGGCACTTGCAGCGGGATCCCACCTGTCAGATGAGGCCACTTTAAGTGGCCTCAGTCTGACAGGGGATATTTAGCTGGTGCTCAAAACGAGCACCAGCTACATTTCTCTAAATCGTGCGTGACGTCCGAAGGGCTTGCAATTTTTGGGCAGGGACGAAATAGAGTCGGTTTATGGAATACCAATAGCAAAATAGCCAATACACATACATTACATAAACCGACATAATGAACGAATTTCGGTTTATGGAATGTAATACTATTGGCAATGGCATTCTATAAACCGACTCTATTTCGGTTTATAGTGATGCCATTGCAAATAGCATTACATTATACATTCCATAAACCGAAAGTCTATAAACCGAACGTCGTTCGTTTTAAAGACTTTCGGCTTATAGAATACTATTGGCTTTCTATAAACTGAACTAGAGTCGAGTCCCCATTCATAAGAAATTCTTATGAATGAGGAGGGACTCTAGTTAGGTTTATAGAAAGCCAATAGTATTCTATAAGCCGAAAGTCTATAAACCGAACGACGTTCGGTTTATAGACTTTCGTCTTACAGAACAGCAATAGCATTACATGTGTATTCTATAAACTGAACGTCGTTCGGTTTAAAGACTTTTGGCTTATAGAATACATGCAATGCTATTGGCTTTCTATAAACCGAAAGAGTCCCCATTCATACGAATAGGTCAATTGACCTATTCGTATGAATGGGAACTCAATTTCGGTTTATAGAAAGCCAATAGCATTACATGCATTCCATAAACCAAAAGTCATTCATGTCGGTTTATGGAATGGAATGGAATGCTATTGGTATTCTATAAACTGACTCTATTTCGGTTTAGAATGCCAATAGCACGAATGGACGAATGGACGAATGAACGAATGATTTTCGTTTATTAACCATTCGTTCATTCGGATTTTGTTAGTTAACATTTTCGTTATTCGTTTTTCAGACGAATGGACGAAAATGCTATTTTCGTCCGAAAATGCATTCGTCCGAAAACGAATGCACATGTCTAAAATAGACAGAGAAGCACTCCAAAATGATATCAATAAATAAAACGTGGTGCATCACCCCAAGGGGAGTCCATAAAGCACCCCACCAGAATAGTATATACACAGAGAGGGCAAGAGGAGCACACAGAACATGAATTAATAAGATAAATCATACAGTGCCATAGATTTGCAAAGAATTTATTGGAGAAAGGCTATATAAAAATATAATCCAAGTAATAAATTGCCTGATCTGTACAAAAACACAGCAATAAATACTCACATATACAAATGGCACAGCAAAAAATCATTCTAAATACAAAAATAAAGAGAGAGAGGGACAGGAGGCACACACTATGCACAGGTAAAGGGAGGTCACCCAACGTTTCGGCTAAAAGCCTTTTTCAAGGGGACCACAACACATAATGAACGGTTTGGTACTTATATAAGCAAAAAATCGCAGGAACAGGTAATACAAACAGATGATTGGATAAAAACATATTACACTTACCATCCCATACTGAAATCCCATACACTTTACTGAAAGTGTGTACCTGATGGCGGCCGCCATATTGACGCACAGCGTGTCGTCGTGACGTCACGTCATGCGTCAAAAAACTTTAATAGCACAGACAAGCATACAAGCTGTGTTCGTCGGGCTAGATCAACAGACCTACAAAACAGATGATAGTTGAAGGCATAACATCTGATTAACTCCTTCTATGCTGCAAGAAACATTTGTACATACAAAATGATAATACTACAAGCAAGAGTAACTAAAGAAAACGGGAAAAATACATTTTCTTTAAAGAAAAAGCAATCTAAAAGGCTAAACTTAACTTTTATGCCTCTGGGTGTATTTAAGGTTCTGGCTCCATCCCCTACATTCCTATATAGTGCACTAGTCTGAGCAAGCCTTCTCCTTAAAGGATCTTCAGTCTGCCCACCGGGTCCCCTTCTGTCAGCCACATAGAAGACGCCTCCGTCCTGCACCTTCTGGGTGCTCCTGCAGCCTGACCTCCACCTATGAAAGTGGGTCTGAGAGAGCGGTGACCCGTTGTCACACCATGGCCGCTGGAATCATTGTGGGCTCCAGGTAAGTTACCCGGTTGGCTTCTCCCTGTTGGGCCGTGGGCCTAACAGAGGAGCTAGAATCCTCAAACTCTTTACAAGGGAACCTGATCTGGGATATTGGGAGAGGATAGAGTTGCTGGAATCCCCAGGTGCTTCAGGGAAAGAAAGTCAGGTAACATACATACAAACATAAATATAGGAACTAGCCTAACACTGGAGATGGAAAATGGTAGACGTTTGGTAACACCAATCGGCCAAATGATAATTAAGCTTGCCAACCACGTCAAAGTAACAACCAATTAGGCATCCCTACCACAATGAACTAATAATAAATTAGTTCACAAATAAATAACAGAATCTAAAAGACGTACAGACTCAAGCACAGAGAAACAAACCTGTAGCAGGACTGGCTGGGAAATGGAGAGAGCAAACAGAGAGAATGGGTGGAGCTCATTTATACAGGAGCAAACTACCATATTTTCTGGCTTATAAGACGACTGGGCGTATAAGACGACCCCCAACTTTTCCAGTTAAAATATAGAGTTTTGGATATACTCGCCATATAAGACTACCCCTCTTCCAAAGCACAGTTTCTCCTACAGTGACATTTACACACACACCCTTACACTGACACAGTGACACAATTACACACACACCCTTACACAGAAAGTGACACACTTACACACACACAGTGACACCAATAGACACATAACCTAAGACACACAATTTTGCACCTCACTATGCCAGTATTTTGCTACTCAATATGCCATTCTTGTGCAATTTAATATGCCAATATTTTGCCCCTATAATATGCCAGGATTTTGCCCCTCCAAAATGCCAGGATTTTGCCCCTCAATATGCCAGGATTTTCCCCCTCAATATGCCAGGATTTTGCCTCTCAATATGCCAGGATTTTGCCCCTCCAATATGCCAGGATTTTGCCCCTCAATGCCATTTAATATGCCAGGATTTTGCCCCTCCAATATGCCAGGATTTTGCCCCTCCAATATGCCAGCATTTTGCCCCTCCATCCAATATGCCAGGATTTTGCCCCTCAATGCCATTTAATATGCCAGGATTTTGCCCCTCCAATATGCCAGGATTAAGCCCCTCCAATATGCCAGGATTTTCCCCTCAATATGCCAGGATTTTGCCCCTCCAATATACCAGGATTTTTTCCCCCTCCTCCCCCCTTCCCAGTACTTACCTCGTTGCTGCTCTGCAGGTGCACGCGGCTGTGAAGGAAGCGTTGTGCGCACCCCTCCAGCCCGCGGCTTCAATAAAGTTTGTTTTAAAAAAAAGTTTAAACAAACTTTATTGAAGTCGCGCTGCTGGAGGGGAGCACACAATGCTTCCCTCACAGCCGCGTGAACCTGCTTAGCAGCAACGAGGTAAGTAAAAAGACGACACCCGGCGTATAAGATGACCCCCGACTTTTGGGAAGATTTTCCTGGGTTAAAAAGTCATCTTATACGCCTAAAAATATGGTAATAAGTTATATTAAAGCTGAGAAAACCTGGAATGAAACACAATGTTAGGCAGAACGGAAAACCAGAATTGGATTCAGAGCAGAGAACAACAGAAACAGGGTAGAGGAGCAGGGCAGAATTAAGACAAGGATTCTAGGGTATGTTACCCCTATTACAAGGATCTGGCACAGGATACAGGTGTATAGGATTCAGGAACTCAGGATCATAAAAGAACTGGAACACTAAGACAGGACTTTACATGACAGGGCTCTATTACGCAGGTTAACCCTTTTAAAGGTCTCAGGTAATCCAATTAAAAGGATTCTATGATACAGGGCAGCCAATTACAGGCTTCAGGAAATTAACTAGACTATACCTGGATTTGGTCAGATTCCACTCTGGGGCCAATCTAGGCAGATGTCGCTTTGGCTAAAGCCTCTCTGGGGCCAGGCTAGCCAGGTGCCGCTCTGGGGCCAGGCTAGGCAAGCGCCCCTCAGGACAGGAACTAAGGAAATTACACTTCTGTGGCCAAAACTTGTAATGCCACCATGTGGCCAGAACTAGAAAGTTACAAGGAACAAAGGCTGAAACATGAATGAAACATAAAACAGGAAAATGTAAGGACCAAAGATAACACAGGAACAGACAAGCGAGCATAAATAATACACAGTAGATACAAACTGGAACACGATGATCTGAATGCGGGATGGAACCTGATAGTGGGACGGATCCTGACAATGCTTTCTTGGCAAACATGAGGCCTGCTAGGACCAAATGATAATTATTTAAAAGTCACTGTGTGCCTAAGCCTTGTTGTCTACCATGTGCCATCTCCTTCCAATTCAATAGATGTACCATGCTACGGGCCTATTCTGTTCCAGGGACATCATTTCAGTTCACTCCAATGGTCTGCATAGTCATAGATAAGAATCTAAATAGGCACCTTTTGAATTAAGTGAAACAGGAGTTGCAGCATGGATGGCTCCCTAAAAAATGCATTTTCAGTGTTCTGCCTGATTTGCATTTGCAGTGTTCTGTCTGATTAAAAGCCATTATAGATGGTTTAGTCCACATTGAAGTAGCAGTAGTTGATTTTTCTTCTAATTGTATTTATATCTGAAAAGTCTGACAGAAAAGCACAATCACACTATTGCAATCATACTAAAACAGCATATTATTATTATTTCTTTATTGCACTAGCACATGAAGCTTTTTACCCTCTGAAAAATTCTAAATTGGATGAAAACATATATTTCATACAAAACAGCAAAATGAGTAACTAGGTCCCTAGGTGTTCCCATGTGTAAAGACTTTGATCAGACCATTTCTACTAAATTCCATCTGCAGTGTGTCTGAATCATCTTGTCAAGAAAGTACCAGTAGCTCTTAAAGTTAGTTTACATAATGGAATTGAGCTTCTCAGTTATGCCTAAAGCTATGATTTTCGTAACTTTATTTTCCAAGTGTAAGTTGGCTGAGCAGCATAATTCAATTAATCTGAGAGATTTAATGTTACGAAATCCTGGCAAATTCGGATATCAAAAAGGCAGACAGACTGTTAAATAGTTTTTCTATTGTGTAAAATGAAGTCAATGCTCAGGATTACATATTTAATTTGAACGGTATACCATATTGTATCTTGTTCTATAATATAAAAACATTTAACATATTTACTCCTATGGGCCTTATTTATCAAGACAAAACTGGTGCTATTTTAGGAAAAAGTGCTAAAATAGCTGTTATAACCATGGAAACCAATGGATTTCTATAACAGTTTGCTCCAAATGTAGCACTTTTTTGAAATAGCACCTTTTTTGCCTTGATACATTAGGCCCTATATGTCTAGAGATTGCAGAAAGGACAATGATAGTTCTGCAAGTAGGGAAAAAGACCAAAGACGACTTTGTGTCTGTCTTCATTCTGTCAGTATATTTCCTGTTTTTGTAAATGTTTTTCACCACATTGTAAAACCCTAAAATAATACAACTAGAGCTTTTTAAAATTATAAAACCTTTTCGATTGAACCTGTTTTTGCACAACAGTGCAATTATACACTGTTGTGTAATGTGCCCCAGCACCCACATTGCACATCCGGTACATTCCCCAGCACCCACATTGCCCACCTACCAAATGAATCACTGCCCACATTGTACACCCAGGAGATGCCACTGAATTCCCATTGCAACCCAGGACTTAACCCAGCACCCCAGGAGATCACCCAGCACCAACATTGCACACTCAGGTCATGCCCCATCACACACCTTGCACACTCATGACATGACCACTGCACACCTAGGTCTTACTCCAGATAGCACCCACTGTACATCCACGGGACATGCCCCAGCATCCACATTGATGACCCAGGACTTACCTCAGCCAGCATCCACTTTTATCCACAGGACATGCCCCAGAACCCAGTATGCATCCACAGGACATCCCAGAGCACCCATATTGCACACCCAGGACATGTCACCTACATTGCACACCCAAAACAAGCACCAGAACTCACAATGCACACCAAGGACATGCCCCGGGCCAACATGTCTCACCCAGGATATGCCTCATCACCTATATTACACACCTACCACATGCCCCACCACCCACATTGCACACCCAGGACTTTCCCCAGCCAATACCCACTTTGTATCCACATGACATGCCCCAGCACCCACAATGTATACCAAGAATTTACCACAACAAGCAACCACTTTGCATCCACAGGACATGCCCCAGCACTCACATTAGACACCAAACACATGCCCAGGAGCCCATGTTGCACACCCAGGACATGCCCTATCACCCACATTGCACACCCATGACTTGTCCCAACACCCACATTGAACATCCGGTACATTCCCAAGCACCCACATTGGACACCTACCAAATGAATTACTGCCCACATTGCACACCCAGGAGATGCCACTGAATTCCTTTTGCAGACTCAGGACTTAACCCAGCACTCCAGGAGATCATCCAGAACCAACATTGCACACTCAGGTCATGCCCCATCACACACCTTGCACACTCAGGACTTACTCCAGATAGCACCCACTGTACATCCAAGGGATATGCCCCAGCATCCACATTGCTCACCCAGGACTTACCTCAGCCAGCATTCACTTTTATCCACAGGACATTCCCCAGCACCCACTTTGCATCCACAGGACATCCCCGAGCTCCCATATTGCACACCCAAGATATGTCACCTACATTGCACACCAAAAATATGCCCCAGCACTCACAATGCACACCCAGGACATGCCCCAGGGCAACATGTCTCACCCAGGATATGCCTCATCACCTATATTACACACCTACCACATGCCCCATGGCCCACATTGCACACAAAGGATATGCCCCAGAACCAACATTGCAGACCCAGAACTTAACTTAGCACCACTGATTGAGAAGTTTTGTTTCTGACAGAGGGGATCTCACTGCAGAATAGCTTCTCACAGGTAGAGGCAGCATGATAACCTCAGTATTTTAGGACAGCATGGAATGTCCCACAGGTGGAAAGGGGTTAAAGAACATATAAATTGCGATAATAAACCTATAACATTTAGATAAGAATAACATTTGGTTCATGTGGAAAATACACTTGAAAAAAGTTAAGACTTAATTGACCATAAATTCTTTGGTTGTAATCATTGATACATAATTGAAAATGCAATGGGGGCATGTATAAATATGGCACACACACACAGATTGTGCCAAATACTGACACAATCAGCGTGTGCCCCAATATATAAGGCAGACTCATGAGAAATTTCAGGAGTCTGCACTATCTGCGATATCAATGCTGAATGTGTATATTTAGGTTGTGTCGGCACTCAGTGGGTGAGAGCAGTCTATATATACACAAAATCAGGCGTTGATTTGTGTAGAGAAACATCCCTTTCCCACAGTGCACAGTGTCAGGAGTTATAAATAATGTGTGAGTTTTGAATCAAAACCCCCAATGTCTTAATCTTATTGGGGGGGTTGCTTTGTTCCAACAAACATTCAATAATTTGACAACTTGATACCTAAAATTCCATCTTAATGGTTTAAAACAAAGCAGTTCATTCTAAGTGCAGCATATTTCACGAGGTTTGAAGTAGCTCATTCAAAAAGTACTGGCTGGAATTGTTCATCATAATGGAAGTGAAAGGAAAGTGAAATGCTAACTTCCTACTGCGACACACTTGCAATCTATTATTTCATTAAGCAACTTAAGTTTATTTTTTTTAAATTATAGATAGGTTCAATTAAATTGTATTGCTATAATTAAGACAATAAATATGCACTAATATAAAACACGCATTATACACATAGTATAAAATGTGTTATATTTAATTTGTTTAAACATACAAAGAATAAGACATATTTTAATATATTATTGAATAGTAAGTACAATTGATATACATATTAAATATAACATATTTAAATAAAAATACCATACATCAAATTATAATTATAAAAATCTGTTGATGTATAATTTGTTATGAGCATGTAAAAACTTTTCTGCCTTTTTATGTATTTAATTTGTTTCCATTCTTTTCTCTCTCTCTCCCTAAACTCAATTGCCCACTGAATGCATAGTTACCAGATAATCATACATGTTTCTCTTGACATAACATAACAATAGACTTTTTTATATACAAAATTAATTTTTCTCATAATATCGAAAAAAGTGACTAATGGACCTTGTTTCACTTATTTGCAACAATGCAAGGAAGACCACATAATGCAGCTTTTGGGGGAGTATGATTCTTAAGTAAAATAAAACAGATGATAAGTTGGAAACATTGCTCCATGGAATCGGTTTGGTAAATGTTTAATAGTTGATTAGGAGTCTATTTTAATTGTCATTACTGAATCAGTTAAACCTTTTTTTCCCAGCCATGTCATCTTATTCTTTCTTCAAGTAATTTTGCCATTTTACCATGTAGTGAAATGTTTCAAGAAAATGCCCTTGTTTCCCATGAATACATACATATGTATGACCCCCTGCCTAATATTGTGTAGGTTCTATTTTGTCACCCAAAAATCCCTGCCCCATCGATGCATAAACTCCACTAGACCTCTGAAAGTGTGCTGTGGAATCTGGTACCAAGATATTAGAAGCACATTTCTTTAAGTAGCGAGGTAAGGATCAGACTTGTTTGTCCAGCACATCCCACAGATGTTTAATTGGATTGAGATATGGGGAATTTTAGGTCAAGTCAACATCTTGGACTAGCTGTTGTGTTCCTCAAAGCATTCCTGAGCCATTTGTACTTTGTGGCAGGCCGCATTATCCTGCTTAAAGAGGACAATGCCATCAGGGATTACTGTTTCCATGAAAGGGTATATATGGTCTGCAACAATGCTTAGGTAGGTGATATGTGTCAAAGTAACATCCAAATGAATGGCAGGACCAAAGTTTTCCAGCATAATATTGCCCATAGCATCACACTACCTCTACCGACTTACCACCTGTCAGATGTCATAAAGTTATGGCTGATCGGTATATATATATTTTTTAAATGGTTTAAAGGGAGCGTTATAATACAGCAATAAATAATGAATATGTTTTTTTACTGAGTTAAAGTCTATACTTGAGAAATGGCTTATTTACAAGAGCTTGAACACCAAGTTCGGACATGGATTAGAAGAAAACTAGCACTGCACACTGTAAAATCAAATTAAAAAACTTAAAACATAGCTCCAAGCAATATTTCAGTAAAACAACAAACAGAATATTAAAAGCTTGTCAGTTGCTTAGTCTATGTTACCAAACTCAGTGTTCAAAGTCTTGTAAAAAAAAGCTATTTCTCAAGTGTAGACACCATAATGCTTTATTAGTTTATGTTAACTCTTTGATTCAGTAAAACAATATTAATTCTGCATTGCTTGATTATAACTTTCACTTTAAACCATGTCTTCATATGTAAAAAAAAAAAAAAAAATCACCTGACAACTAATATAAAAAGAAAGATAAAATCAGCTGTATGCTTTATAAGCACTCATTAGTTAGGAAGGGGTGTGTTCTCAACCAGGGTAATTCTTTTCTGATACTTGGTGTCCTGCTAAATGTTCCAAATCTTTACTAAGAAACAGTTTCAGGTTTGAAAGAGTAATGATCTCTGTGTAACAACCTGGTAACACAATAGCTCCACTGATAACTGTATGGGCTAAATGTAAAAATATTATCATTAGAGTTGCCATGTCTGACCCCCACTGTTACATAACAATCATTACGCTTCAGTAAAGAACTGTTTTGTAGCAAAGGCATCGCAGGACACCATTTACCCAGGAGAATCAGAAAAGATTGGTCCCAGTGGAAATCTTCTCTTTTATGGAGTCTATTTAGAAGTGGAGACAGAGATCCATAAAACCATTTTCTAACTGATGGATGCTTACTGCGTAAGTGTGCTTTTATCTTGTGTTTGTAATACATTATATTACTTTGCTTTACTAGATATCCGTGCCTCTTTATTCTATTTTGTATCAACATATATTTTATTACCTCTCACAGAGAAGACTGCACACAGGGACCCGCCTTTCATAGTTTTTAAGTTTTTGGGTTCTTATTTACATTTTTATTGTCTGCTTGATACTCTTTTTTTTTATTTTATGTACTTTACTCAATTTTATGATAACTCACTATGTTCTGTTTAACACTATTTTAGCTCAGTTGAACTCTTTATACATATATATTTTTGGCATTTTTAGTTCTACTCAGATTATGCTTAAAGTTTGGAAGACTGGGTTTACCACCTAGAAAAGCTTTCTCATCTAAATGCCATTGATTAATATGCATGTTGGTCTATATTCGGTCTGACCACTGTTAGGGACTTTTGTCATAGAGGTAAATTAGTAACCTGCTTAGAACAAAGTGAAATACATGATATACATCAAACCTGAAAAAAAGAAAATGTGGGGTAAATAACAGAAGACATCCATATTTTCCTAGAAAGAAGAGATACCTAATCAGTCAACATCACTTTTGAAATGAGTCTTAGATATAGGGGCTCAAAACAGGTTTAATTTCAAATTTATACAGCATTTTAATTGAGTTCACTGATGAGAAAAATGCATGCTGCATACCCTAAACTAACGGATGAAGACTGGAACATTTGGAAAGGAAATACCTTTGCTGGCTTTCAGGAACAGACTATTAAGATAATCCATCATATGTATCTTACAGGAGAAATTATGAATAAGATGTATGGGTCAGTTCCATATCAGTGCCTTAGAGCTGTGGTTCTCAACCTGTCTACCCTCAGGACCCACGTGTCCTTGGTTATTAAGTCACGACCCCAAAAAATACAGTTTTCCAATGTATATATTGACTGAAACATGAATCAAAAAACAGGGCTTCTTCACAAACTGAACAGTGCAGTAATTACAGTGTAAGTGAACATGAAAGAGCTATTGAGTTAAAAACCCAATAAAATAAAAACCCACTGAAACATATGAGACTAATCAGAACTAATGGGAAAGCTAAGGATGCTTTTTGCTCCTGAGAAGTGTCTCAGATTCTGAGCTGATGGTAGACAAAGCAACTCTGAGGTTGTGTTCAATGTCCATTCTGTTCCTATATTTTGTCTTCGGCTGAAGCAGAGCTGAGAAGCCACTCTCACATAGATAGGTACATTAAACATTCACTCTCATGTATCTGCTGAATCAAGCTCAAACTTCACTTGATCCATCTCAGGGGAATTTTGAAATTGTATCCCTAAAATAAAGAGCAAAGCTTGAGCTGTTTCCTAAACCTAGAGCAACACTATTTTAACAAAGCTATATGTTCCTTGGTGGGCTTCTTGGCTTCAGACAGTGAACACAGCATTCTTTGCTACATCATGGTTTCACCACTTTTTTGACAAAGCAGAAGCTCATGTTCACAACCCACTTTTAGGTCAGGATCCACCAGTTGAGAAACACTGTCTTAGATGATGTATTTCTGCAGGTAACTTTGAACATATCTGGTGGTCTTGCCCAATAGAAAAGAGATTATGGAAGAAACTTCAATCTTACCGCTCCCCATTTTTATAACCTTTTATCCTTACCACTTCCTCTTAGGCCCACCTATGTCTTGATTTTCAAAATGACATAATGAGCTTAAAAGGGTAGTTTGTATGAGCACCTGAATGTAAATTGCCTCAAAATGGTGAACATAGCTGCTATGATGAAAAGGTGTCTTAGACTGTATATATAAGAAATAGACAATGGAGAAAGTATGTGCTGTCTCTAATGGATCAGTAGACAACTTTAACAAGAGCTGATCCTCATGGATAGAGGAGTATATATTTCTTTCCTACAAACACCTTTAAATAAAATTTGTGTGGAGATCTGTGTGGGAGCACATTATTATGTGTAGGACTTAAACGCTCAAATAAGTTGTAAGAGCAGCATCCCGTCACTATGCTGAAGCATTGGGTAACTAGCTGTTTGTTTGTTAGTATGGATGCAGGTCTTCTGTCCATTCCTAGTTCTCTCAAACATGTCATATAACTCCTCTCATTAGGTCTACTGTTGAAGTACCATTCCATCAATTCCAGGTATTCTTGTTTAGTCCATGTATGGTTTGTTCCCATAGCCCACTTATCATCAGATTGTCCTAGTTCCTCTACATCTAACGTGGAGTTTGTTAATCCTCGTGATGTCCACGATGGCATGATTCTTTTAGTTCATGTTAGTCTCATCATTTAGATGTAGGCATGGGAAGTTAGGGGGTCTCGCCAATGGACCCCTACTGAAGGGTACATTCCAGCCTGGATGCAGATTTTTTTTCCAAATAGGAATGTTGTTATAATTCCATGAAAAACATATGTTTCAGTCCCATATCAGTGAACCTTTATCAGGATTAAAAACATCATGGTACAAGAATCTATAAATATACAATACATCACATGTGCAATACACCCTATTTACCACTAAAATGCATCCACCGGTGAGATGTCTGGAAATATCTCCTGCAACAAACTAACTACGGATTGATTCCAATTAAAAAAAAACAATCCTCTAGCATGTAAATATGGGTAAATATACATTTTAAATACCTCTCAATCATATATTAAAATTGAACTTTCAGCACTTGATATTGAAGCCGGAAGGACTGAAAGTGAGAAAACCAATGGATTTAAGATAAAGTCTGCAAGTATGGGCAGTTTATTACACAATACATGTTATCTTGTTTCCAAAAAAAAACAGTTAATCAGAAGCTGTTCTGAAACTGAAACTTCTATGTGCTACTGTCCCAAGCTTGTAAATCCAATAAGTCTCGCAATGTAGAAGTGGTTGTGCTCTGTCTCCTCCTCTGCTGTGGTATTAAATAAATAGTACTTCATGTCATTGTATTATGTATATATGATCTATGCCCTCTTATCCAATGTCATAAAGTCCTCTCCTTTTTGCTTCTGTAAGCCAATCCACATGGGGCTGCATATGACTACAGATGACACAATTAATACACTTAAAGCATTTCATTTAGTTAGGAAAATATACCTGTTCAAATCATAGGACTAGACAGGATCTGGTAGAGACAATATCTTCTTCAGGGAATGATTTCTCTTATAACTCATCAAATGTCTTTGAGAGAAACAAGTAGAGAGAGATGGATCAGTAGCCAATATCTTCCAATTATTCTGCTATATGCATCTAATGTGTTCATGACATGTTAAATCTAGTATCACATACAACTTTTGCCTCTTTTGGCAGCAATAAAATTAAACAAGGTCTTCTGGTAGCTGCAGATCACACCTGCACAACATTCAGCAAGAATGTTGGCCCTTGCTCTTTACAGAACTGCTTAAGCTCAGCCAAATTCTTAGGGAGTAGGGTATGAACAGTAGACATGTGCATTCGTTTTCGGACGAATGCATTTTCGGACGAAAATAGCATTTTCGGACGAAAATAGCATTTTCGTCCATTCGTCCGAAAAACGAATAACGAAAATTTTAACTAACAAAATCCGAATGAACGAATGGTTAATATACGAAAATCATTTGTTCATTCGTCCATTCGTGCTATTGGCATTCTAAACCTAAATAGAGTCGGTTTATACAATACCAATAGCATTGTACTACATTCCATAAACCGACATGAATGACTTTCGGTTTATGGAATGCATGTAATGCTATTGGCTTCCTATAAACCGAAATTGAGTTCCCATTCATACGAATAGGTCAATTGACCTATTCGTATGAATGGGGACTCTTTCGGTTTATAGAAAGCCAATAGCATTGCATGTATTCTATAAGCCGAAAGTCTTTAAAACGAACGACGTTCGGTTTATAGAATACATGTAATGCTATTGCTGTTCTATAAGCCGAAAGTCTATAAACCGAACGTCGTTCGGTTTATAGACTTTCGGCTTATAGAACAGCAATAGCATTACATGTATTCTATAAACCGAACGTCGTTCGTTTTAAAGACTTTCGGCTTATAGAATACTATTGGCATTCTATAAACCTAACTAGAGTCCCTCCTCATTCATAAGAATTTCTTATGAATGGGGACTCGACTCTAGTTCGGTTTATAGAAAGCCAATAGTATTCTATAAGCCGAAAGTCTATAAACCGAACGACGTTCGGATTATAGAATACATGTAATGCTATTGCTGTTCTATAAGCCAAAGTCTATAAACCGAACGACGTTCGGTTTATAGACTTTCGGTTTATGGAATGTATAATGTAATGCTATTTGCAATGGCATTACTATAAACCGAAATAGAGTCGGTTTATAGAATGCCATTGCCAATTCCATAAACCGAAATTCGTTCATTATGTCGGTTTATGTAATGGCTATTTTGCTATTGGTATTCCATAAACCGACTCTATTTCGGTTTATAGAATTGCCAATAGCATGAATTGATTTGAATTTAGTATTAAAAAATAAATTGAAAAAAGTGGAGTTTTAACCCCTTTGTGACGCATGGTGCTTGCGTCCCAAATGACGTAAGCACCAAAACGTCACGATTTGTTCCTGGCCACTGATCACAAGGTGATCGTTAGCCAGGAACACTATGGCAGAGACCCAATCAGGGTCTTAATAGACCCTGTGGGTCCCTGCCCAAAAATTGCAAGCCCTTCGGACGTCACGCACGATTTAGAGAAATGTAGCTGGTGCTCGTTTTGAGCACCAGCTAAATTTCCCCTGTCAGACTGAGGCCATTTAAAATGGCCTCATCTGACAGGTGTTATCCCGCTGCAAGTGCATGCAGCATGATCCGAGCCGCGATATGAGCTGTTTAACACAGGATGTACTATGCCGTCCTAACGACTTTAAGGGACTTAAAATCAGGACGGCATAGAACGTCCCAACGTCACGAATGGGTTAACGTTTGCTCTGGTCATAATCACAGCACAGGCTTGTAGGAGTTAACTGTAATTACATTAATTCATGAAAAGAATATAAGTAATATAGTAAAAATGTACAAAATAAAAATTATTTTGAAAAAACTAAATGAGGTCCACAAACTTGGAAGGAAACGGATCACAGTAAAAAGAAACTGTGATCAGCAAGGGAAGTGTTAATACCCCTTTTATAATCGAGGTCGTTTTATAATCTGACTTCAGATTGAGGTCAGACTATAAGACTGGGATCCAGGTCCCCAGCAGAGCTGCAGGGGACCTGGATCCCCCTCTCTAACAGCAGGGGATGTCTGCGCGATGACCGCAGATCTCCCCTGCTGCCGCCCGGCATGACCGCCGGGACTTCTATGATGAAGCTGGGTACTTCCGGCTTCCTCATAAAAGTCCTGGCGGTCGTTCCGGGCGGCAGCAGGGGAGGTCTCGCTCATCGCGCAGACATCCTCCGCTGCCTCGCTAGCCACCAGGGAGAATCGGGCAGCTGGGGGATGTCTGCACGAATCGTGCAGACAACCTCCATGCTGCCCGACACTTCCGTCTATTATGTATGGTGCATACATCCTCCGGCTGCCCCCACTAGCCACCAGGGAGCAAGAAACAGGTGAGGGGGGGACAGAATAACAAGGGGGGGGCAGAGTAACGAGGGGGGGGAGAGAAACAAGGGGAGGGAGGGGGAAGAGACAGAAACAAGGGGAGGGGGGCAGAGAGAAACAAGGGGAGGGAAGGGGGGAAGAGACAGACACGAGGGGAGCGAGGGGGGAGACAAAGGGAGGGTGAGAGAGAGACAACACTAAGGGGGGGAGAGCGACAAATCTGGGGGCAAGGGAAAGAGAGAGGCAGCATTGTCACATAAAAGGAAATAAAAACAAGAATTTTTTTATATCATAATTTTTTATTAAAAAAGTAATTTACATGTGAATATATACTAGACATGTGCATTCGTTTTCGGACGAATGCATTTTCGTCCGAAAATAGCATTTTCGTCCATTCGCCCGAAAAACGAAGAACGAAAATGCTAAGCTAACGAAAGCCGAATGAACGAATGGTTAATAAACGAAAATCATTCGTTCATTTGTCCATTCGTAGTACTATTGCATTCTATAAGACGAAATAGAGTCGGTTTATAGAATACAATAGCATTTAACTATTCGGAGACAGAGTCTCCATTCATAAAATTATGAATGGAGACTTTGTCTCCGTATAGTTAAATGCCCACAGCCTATAAACCGAACGTTCGGTTTATAGGCTGTGGGCATTTAACTATACGGAGACAGAGTCTCCATTCATATGAATGGAGACTTTGTCTCCGTATAGTTAAAAGCCGACAGCCTATAAACCGAACATTCGGTTTATTGGCTGTGGGCATTTAACTATACGGAGACAGAGTCTCCATTCATAAAATTATAAATGGAGACTTTGTCTCAGTGTAGTAAAATGCCCACAGCCTATAAACCGAATGTTCGGTTTATAGGCTGTCGGCTTTTAACTATACGGAGACAAAGACTCCATTCATATGAATGGAGACTCTGTCTCCGTATAGTTAAATGCCCACAGCCTATAAACCGAACGTTCGGTTTATAGGGTGTGGGCATTTAACTATACGGAGACAGAGTCTCCATTCATATAAACGGAGACTTTGTCTCCATATAGTTAAAAGCCCACAGCCTATAAACCGAACATTCGGTTTATAGGCTGTGGGCATTTAACTATACGGAGACAGAGTCTCCATTCATAAAATTATAAATGGAGACTTTGTCTCCGTATAGTTAAAAGCCGGCATTTAACTAAACGGAGACAGAGTCTCCATTCATAAAATTATGAATGGAGACTTTGTCTCCGTATAGTTAAAAGCCGGCATTTAACTATACGGAGACAGAGTCTCCATTCATAAAATTATGAATGGAGACTCTGTCTCTGTATAGTTAAATGCTGACAGCCTATAAACCGAACGACTTTCGGTTTATAGACTTTCGGCTTATGTAATACATGTAATCCTATGGCTATTCTATAAACCGAAAGTCGTTCGGTTTATAGAATAGCAATAGGATTACATGTATTCCATAAGCCGAAAGTCTATAAACCGAAAGTCGTTCGGTTTATAGACTTTCGGCTTATAGAATACAAGTAATACTATTGCCTTTCTATGAACCGAACGAGAGCCCCATTCATAAACGTTCGGTTTATAGAATAGCTATAGGAATACATGTATTCCATAAGCCGACAGCCTATAAACCGAACGTTCGGTTTATAGGCTGTGGGCATTTTACTACACGGAGACAGAGTCTCCATTCATAAAATTCGGTTTATAGAATAGCCATAGGATTACATGTATTACATAAGCCGAAAGTCTATAAACCGAAAGTCGTTCGGTTTATAGGCTGTGGGCATTTAACTATACAGAGACGATCGGTTAATAGACTTTCGGCTTATGTAATACATGTAATCCTATGGCTATTCTATAAACCGAACGTTCGGTTTATAGAATAGCTATAGGAATACATGTATTCCATAAGCCGAAAGTCTATTAACCGATCGTTCGGTTTATAGGCTTTCGGCATTTTACTACACGGAGACAAAGTCTCCATTCATAATTTTATGAATGGAGACTCTGTCTCTATATAGTTAAATGCCGACAGCCTATAAACCGAACGACTTTCGGTTTATAGACTTTCGGCTTATGTAATACATGTAATCCTATGGCTATTCTATAAACCGAAAGTCGTTCGGTTTATAGAATAGCAATAGGATTACATGTATTCCATAAGCCGAAAGTCTATAAACCGAAAGTCGTTCGGTTTATAGACTTTCGGCTTATAGAATACAAGTAATACTATTGCCTTTCTATGAACCGAACGAGAGCCCCATTCATAAGAATTTCTTATGAATGGGGCTCTCGTTCGGTTTATAGAAAGCCAATAGTATTACATTGTGTTCTATAAAACGAACGAATAATAATGAACGAAACGAAAATAATGAACGAATTTCGTCTGAAATGAATGCATTAATGAACGAAATTCGTTTTAGACAAAATAAATAACATTTTCGTCCGAATGGACGAAAACGAAACGAAAATTTTAGTTTTGCACATGTCTAATGAACAGCTCTCTTGAGGTCATTCCACAGCATCTCTGTTGGGTTAAGGTCTGGATGCTGACTGGGCCACTCCAAAAAACCGGTTACATTTTTTGAAGCCATTCTGTGGTAGATTTACTTCAATGTTTAGGATCTTTGTCCTACTGCATCACCCAACTTCTTCTGAGCATCAGATGGCCCACAGGCACCCTGACACTATCCTGTAAGATACCTTGATAAACTTGAAAATTCTTTGTCCCCTTGATGATAGTAAGCTGTCCATGCCTGGGGCAAATCGTGATGCTCCCTCCACCTTACTTCATCATTGGGAAAATGTTTTCATGTTAGTATGCAGTGACATTTTTTCCATCCGTAGTGGTGTGTTTTTTAACTGAAAATGTCAAACTTAGTTTCACAAATCCACAAAAAAATTTCCAAGTAACATTGTGTAATTTTTTTTGGAGAGCAATGGATTGCTCCCTGGAGTCCTGAAACATGAGATGTTAACCAGTTATAATGATTCCTCACACCTTTAGCTGTGACTCTAAGGTTCTGTTTTACCTCACTGAGCATTCTGCGCTGTGCCTTTGGAATTATCTTGGCTGGGTGCCCACTTCTAGCGAGAGTTCCTCTACATTTCTTAACAATTTGTGGACTGATGAACTGTGGACTTTTAAACTCTTTGAGATTATGGAAAATCAACAATCCTTGATTGTTGGTGTTCTGAGATTTCAGCAGATGCTTCTGGTGAATAACAAAATGTTTGAGTGTTTTTTTTTTTTTTAAATAAGTCCATGTAGCTCTAATAAAAATGTTTTTTTACTTTTCTGGTGGCATTTTTTTTAATAGAATAGATTTTCAATTTTTTGGTGGCACCTTTCTTGGGTAGGAAATTGGGGATCGAGGGCATTGGGGATAGCCGCTGGAACATAGATATAGGAAATAATTTTATTTACAAGGTACCATTTGGTTCCAGGGATGTGTGCAGTGATATTCACTAATATATATTAATATAACACCTTTAAAGTGAATGTATAGATGTGACAAATAAGGAAGAATAAGAGCTGGGGGAGACTGCGAAGCTCCCCTCTATCAATGCACTCACAAACTCCTCAGATATAGTAGGATTATCCACAGAGACCATTGTGCTCACATGGGACGATCCTTTATCCTTCAGATCAGCCTCTCTGTCCTCCACTCATGTAGCTCAAAGTGTCAGGAAAAAAGCCCACAAATAGAATTAAGGTATGAAAGTACAGAATTTAATAAAATAACAATATCTGCTTACACATGGAGTCTCTAAGTTGCACAGAACCAGTGGGCGCCACACAGTCTGGAAAATAAAGAGTCCTTCCAATAGCAGCAGATCAAGAATAAAATCCAAAAAACGGAAAGGAAAGCAGGTCTGTCCAGGGATGCTACGCGTTTCACCACTACAATGGGCTTCAACCAGGCGTCTGGACAGCCTGCAGTACACTGGAAATAAATACTCGTTGATCGTGTAATTTGCTTGAGGTTACTTCCGGGTTTCGCGTGTTCTCGCGGTGTTTCTATTCACAGCTGATCTTCCTTCTCCGTTGCAGCTCGTATATTCCCAACAAAGAGGACAGAGCAGAAAAAAAACAAGTGTTTCATCTAGAGACTTTACTTTTACATATCCTACAATGCATATGACACTCAAGTCAGTACTTTATTGATGAAAAAGTAAAGAAGCTGCTCCATATTTAAAGAGGGAAACACCTCTAAATGGTATACACTAACAAGAATAAAATAAATACTGATAAAAACAAAAATAATACTATGAAGGGATGTAATATTTTAATATAAGCCAATAGGCTAAAACAAAAAAATATGTATATATATATATATATATATATATATATATATATAAGAAAAAATATATAAAAAAATATTTAAAAATTATTTAAGAGCAACTGCTTTAAAAATGTCAATGATGCCTATATAAGAATTACATAAAATTAAATAAATCAAAGTCAGCATTCAGCCCAAGAGGTTTGAGGGTACCCAAATTAAAAACCCATTCCATTTCTTTCTTGCCTATACTTTTGATGTTATCACCTCCTCTCCAGTATTTACTAACTTTCTCGATAGCACAACATTTCAATTTCCTGGGATCTTTTTGATGGCAATCGAGGAAATGTTTAGACACACTATGGGTGGTTAAGCCGTTTTTTATATTCCTAACGTGTTCCTCGATCCTCTTTTTGAGTTTTCTGGTGGTTCTTCCAATATACTGGAGTCCACATGGACATTCCAGTAAATATATGACATTTACCGAGGCGCATGTTAGGAAATTTGTAATTTTAAAATTCTGCCCTCCACTATGGGAGGTAAAATTAGTAATAGGGTATTTTTGCTTCATTGTGGATTTACATCCAATACAGTTGAGGCAGCCATAAAAGCCTGGTTTTCTACTTAAAAAATGATTTGTGGTGGGTTCCTTAGTTTTATCTTTACTCGTAAAATTGGTAGTTAATTTTTGTTTTAGATTAGGGGCTCCTCTAAAGATAACTGTAGGGACATCAGGTACAATATTTTTCAGGATTTCATCCTTATGCAGGATTGTGGATCATCAATCCATCTGTACACCAAAGTCTTACTCTGCTTATTATCTATCTCTAATTTGTCCAATTTAATCACATTTTCCCCAGTTATGACTCAAAATACTAATTAAGGAAACAGAGTTCACACTCACTTTTCATCTGCTTTTGTAATAAATTCTTACAGTTTTTAAAATATGCAAACACTGTACTAAACCCCTCACCTTCTTTATCTTCCACATATCTACTCTCTAATTAGCCAAAAGTGCCTGCTAACTGGTGTTCCCATTCTTCCTTAGACATGCTTAATGCCTTTGCACACAATAATCCTATCTCCAGCCAGGCTCAGGAGTGTAACTGTTCTAGGTGTTCACACCTTCAGCCACAGGTAAAGATTGATTAAGCAACCACACAATCAATGCTACTGATTTTAAATATATAAGGCAGTGCAAGGTACAAAGAAAAGAACACTGATAAGCCCAGCACATTCTCTGTTCAGGGATATATAATTATATATTTATACGAGCTGCACCTGCATACATGTCAAAATTGTATCTTGTCTCTTACACTCATCAGATTATATAAACAATGAATTATCCTTCAGTGTGAATTTTTTTTACTTTTAAACTGAACTGGAATATAGTTGGTGTTCTGAACGCCATCAGTGGGTGAGACATCTCCCTTGGCTCCCCATGGTCCCCGTCTCCAACGTTGGGTCCTCCGTTGGCGATGGTAATTACATCCCCTGATCCTCTCATGCGTGGACGTCTGGGGATTGAAATAACATTCAAAGGTTGCCTTGGCAATGCCCATACAGGCTCTGTCCCAGCACGTCACCAAACCACCACCCTCTCAGCACTGCTCAGAGTTACTGTTGCCCTCTTGTGTGTACACAGTCTCCAAGTATCCCTAGTATTTGATTCCTGGTTCTAACCCTGCTTTGTCTCCTGGATATCCTGCTCTCCGGTTCCAATGACCTTGGCCTGTTTGATTCTGCTACCTCTGGCTTACAGGTTTTTTTGGGGCTTATTCCTGATGCTATCCTCTGCTAACCTTGACTACGGATTGTCTACTACTACTACTACACTGCCCTTCGGTACCCCTGACTATGGCCTGTCTCCTCCTCCTTGTGGAACCAGCTTGGAGTTCCTGCACAATCACTCGTGATTGTGGTCACTCTGCGGGGAGTAAGTTTGCATCCTCAGTTCTCCACCTTTGTGCTGCTCCAGCAAGAGTGGTTCCATTGCTACTGGGCTCCAGCATCCAAACATGAATTATACTCCCTTACAAGAGGCCTCAGTATCGTGTGCAGCACTGACTCTTTTTTTTTTTAAATTCTTTCATTTTCAAATTTGTAGTTATTTATAAAAATAATAAATATAACAAAATATAATACAAAATAAATAACCTAAAATAAAGAAATACGTGGCCAAAACATAAAGAAGTTAAATTAAAAGACAATATTATAAAAAAAAAACTAATTATAACGATCCAAAAAAGAGTTGTTATCCAGCCGAATGAATAGAAAAATACATATTTAAGTTGCTTCTTCCTTCTATCTGGACAGTATCCATCCTTACATCTGTTTCCCACCACAGGATACCTTCCAGACAAGTTCTATCTAAGAGTAGCACCAACCAAGACATGTCTGTGACAGGTATCGGTCCAGTCCTATCTGTGAGCGGCACCTGCTCAGCTCTGTCTGTGAAAGACATCTGCCTAGCCTTGATTGTGAGCACTACCTGCCCAAGCCTGACTGTGAGTGGCAATAGTCCAGCCATGTCTGTGAGCCCAGTACTGTCTGTGACTGGTATCTGCCCAGTCCTATCTGTGAGCAGCATCTGCATAGCCTTGCTTGTGAGCAGAACCTGCCCTGTCTGTGAGTGGCAATAGTCCAACCCTGTCTGTGAGGGGCACTAGTCCAGTCCTGTGTTTGAGCAGCACCTGATTAAAAAAGAGGACTTTCCCATATTATAAAAATTTTTTTTACTTTTTGTTGCTTACCTTCTCATTAAATATCACTTGAATTGTTTATTGCATATCAAAAAAAAATACCACTAATTATTAATCTAATTGCAACTGGAAATTGTTAATTGTATCTCCACATTTTTTAGATCACTTGGATCAGTAATTACTATTTGCTGCCTAAATGGCTGTATGTTTGTGGTTCTTTAAATACTGGCAATTGAAAATGAAAAACAAAGTTTAGTTTGTAACATATGAATACTCTAAACTTAGAACAACTATTTTCAACGACTTAAATTCTGTAACAAGCTAAAGGATATGAAATACAGTGATCACCTACATTATAACAAAATACATTATTTATGTTCCTGAATGAACACCATAGACCAATTGTCAAATAGCCATATGATTGTGTGACGTCCAGTGTCATCTTTAGTGATTTCAGAAGTTTTTATCAGGAAAGTGAAACATTTTTTTTTTCTCTTTTTCATTGTGATCTTATACTGAAAGAATGAAGTGATAGACATGTCAAGCTATTGTGTCAAGCTGTATATGTTGTTCAGATGCAGGTGCTGTTTATATAAAAGTATAAAAAAATTCAAATTCAGCTGAACTGGAGAATTTTTCCAACATGGCTACTTTAACCTTAAATTTGAAATTCCCTTGTCAATTCCCTCTTTCGTGAATAAAGCCCAATGCGTTGGGTTTTGTTTTGTTTTTTTGCTTTTTCCAGAAACATACTAAGTTTAAAATATTTATATCATGTTACTTGTAGGAAAAAGAGACATCAAATGTAATCCGTGAGACATTTCTTAGAGGTTTTTTAACTTTTCCAAATTCGTTGACTCGTATTTTCAATTTTGCATCGTTATGTATCTTTCGCTGCATACTTATATTTCTAAAAGTCGATTTATATGATGAGGGTAGATGAGCCTCTGAAATGTTTTTTAATTGAGTCGAAGCAAGTGTACCATCTACGTGATAAAGAGGCTCCAAGGGAGAACGTGTATTTCAAGAAATATGTTTGATCAATGGTTAAGGATTTTTTTCCGTTCCCAGAACACCTGTTATTCTACCTAACAGAATCTTGGTGTGCATGACATGAATTAATTTTTTTTATACTGAAACACAGATTTTATAGTAATTAGGATGTAGAAAGTAAGCTAAATGTCATGACTGTAGCATTCCTATATGAAGCAGGTATTACGCAAGCTTAATGCTGTTTTAAAACACTTAAATTAATGTAAGTACAAGTAGCTTTCTTGTTTTTTTATCTTCTGTAAGATAAAAGGAGCTATGAAATTAACAATGTTTCAAAGGTTAATTGTACTGGTGATTTCCCTTTCCTAATCCAAAGTTGATTGGCTGTGAGTGCAACATAACATTTAGGTTCATTAACCGGTGTCTCTGTTCTATGTGGAATCCTGCCCTGTGGTCCTAAATTTCTGCAGATGTTCTTGACGCAACACACTAGAAAAGTGTGAGGAGAGGTCTGGTAATACAGCTTAAAGGCAGACTGTGGAACAGATCGAGCAGTCACCTTGGAAATGGGGTGAAATCCATCTATAAATTCTTAAAAGTTCTATATTTGTTTCAGAAGTATGTCAGAGTTAAATGACATTAGACTACAGTCTACAACTCATTCTAGATAGAAAAACAGTTTCTAGACAATTTCTGAAAAATGTAATTCTTGTGGGTTCATCTAAATTGATGAGCCATAAAAAATCTTTTATCCATGTGTAAATATGTATTACTCATCTTCATTGTAACATTCACATCACTTAGAAACCTAAACCTGTACTGCACGTAGCATATATCATAGAGAAAAAAAAATGTGTGAAATAACATTTACTGTAGACACTGATTAAAGTTACATTAGCTCAAGCACTTTGCCCATCTGAAAAGTTGTGAGCTCAAAATTGGGCTTAGTCAACACTTCTATTAAAAATAACAAAACACATAGTGAGAATTGGGCGCACGACAGTCATGTATCATGTTCAGTGTGGGGACTCTTCTGGGGAATCCTAATGCCCCATGAAATCACAAGTCCCCATACACCATTATGGGAGCATCACGGTTGAGTCAGAAGTGTTGTTAAGCATGTTTATGCACTCAAGAGAAGGTGATGATGAGATGTATTGTGTGATAGGATATTAATAGAAATCCTTAATATAACTTAAGTAAGACTATTCAACCTTTACTATACATAACTAGATTGGGCTAAGCAACCTAATGTAATTTTGTTTTTATAAAACTAGTAGTATTTGCAAAATTTAAAATGCTGATTTTAATTTGAGATATTTATGATTAACATTTATTGAATACTTTTACGTACATTCTTAAATATTAAACCATTTTTGTTTTTACATGCACACTATACAAAATGTTTAGGTAATGGAGTCCCTTTAAATACATTTGGAAGGTAAAACTAAAACTAACAGCTTTTTTGTCTTATTATAAATCAGACCTAGCCTGGAAAGAGTATTAAAATATTAATTATAGGGACAGTTTCCTTGCAGTACGTATATATAAAAATTTGTCATTTTTGATTTATGTATTAATTTACATTTTCATTTAACTGTGAACCATTTTTTATAAATCCACAATTATTTCTCATTTAAAATTTTCTCACCATTCTGTTAGATGACAGGTGAGAATCTCATGAGAGATTCTGATGCTATAATAAATTAAAATATCTAAACTGCCCTTTTAAAAGTTCATGTGTAGATAACAACTGCTACAAAACTATGGTAATTAAATGTTATTACTGGATATTAAACTAAACCATTATCCTTTCTGGTGAGAAATGCAATTATGGCAGTTAAATTGATAGTTTAACAACTACCTCCAGAACATTCTATTAATATTCAGGTCATTCTTTTATACAATATTTGCCATACTTCATAATAAAATGACCAAAACCCATGGTGTGGCCTTTTCCAACTGCAGCTAATCACTATTTTTTTTCAAGGCATTTTTTCTTATTGGGTTTTTTCAGTTTAGATATTCTCTCTCCCTCGTATTTTATCATTATTTTATTTCTATAGCATAGGATATTTTATGTGAAACTATATTTCTGGCATTGGATATCAATACTACGTGTTATGTTATTTATGCTTTATTTATACATAGTTTAATAAAACAAGTATACACAATAGAGAGGTTTCAAAGCTACATTAATGCTTTATTGTTTTGAAACCATGAATATGTGTATCAAACCAATAGAACAGCTTTATACTATACTGGGGTAATATTTCATACTATGTAGCTGCACTTAGAGAAATCCATAATTCAGCTATTCTATATGAACAATTTCAATCTGAAACTAGTAATTTCTGCAGATTTCAGGTCAATTTTCAATCATATTCAGTTCAGGGAACTTGGCCTGGGGAATGATCTGGATTCCATGTATTCTTAAAGGGCTGAAACTGATTGAGTTTTTCCCACCTTTGGCTAAACTAGCCTAACTTCCATGGAAAGAAGGCAGCCCAGTCTGCTCAGTGTCAGGTATGTTCTGCGTAATTTATGTTTAGTTCAGTTATTTTGTAGGCAGGGTTAGCACTAGGAACTTGCCGTATTGTGGGATACCTTGATGAAGTTGGCAAACTTATCATCACATGGCCCTTTGGTGCAACCAAACCCTCATCAATACCATCTTAGAGTGCTAGGCTAGTCCTATGTTTTTGTTTGTGGTTTTCTCTGTTGCATTGCTTTGTCTGTCTCTGCCGTGTATTCTTGTCTTGTCTTACCCCTGTACCCTGAAGTTCTTGTCCTTATCTTTTTTTTTAATACCTCTGGAAAAGGGGTCCATCTTAGAATCAATGGCTCCTTGCATTCAGTGGCTCAATTTAGCAGCTCAATTTGGCATCCAACATATTAGATTTGGTAGTTCAGTTCGGTGTCTTGCATTCCGTGGAGCTGACTGAAATGTTGCTGTGAGGAAGCAGTGTCAGAAATGATGGTGTGTCCATTGAACACGTAGACTACATGGATTGTTTTCTGGGGGAAAAAAACACAAAAAGCAAGTGGAATACCTTTAAACACGTTATACATTTGCACATAACAACATATACCATGGGGAAATAGATACAAAGGAAGCAAATTAAAATTAACGTGTCTTACCAATGTAAGTCAGGAAATAAAAAAGAACATGGCATTAAAACATTTTAAAAGTGAGGCATCAGTAGCATAATTTCTAAAGTACAAAGATGTCAATAAAGCCTTCAAAAAGGATCTGTGAGGACAGAGTGAAAGCATTTATTGTAAATAACATATTACTTCTGTTCATACCAAGGAGGAACTGATGGCTGAGCACCTGCAAGCTGATTTTGCAAAAAACCACTGTAGCAACAGTGGAATTGGCTGATGCAGGAAAAAGTGATTAAGCAATTAAATACTGTTAAGGTAAACAAGGCCTCAAGGCTGGCTGGTATACACCCAAGGGTACTTACAGAGCTAAACCTAATTCAGGCCAGACTATTATTTTTGTTCATTAAGGATTCTTGCAGCTTGGGAATAGTTGCAATACATTTTCATAAGGCAGATGTGGTACCTATATTTAAAAAGCGATCTAAATCTAAGTCAGCAATTAAAGACCAGGGAACTTGACATCTGCTATTTGAAGGGATTCTCAAGATTTACATTCATGAATTTAGGAAAAACTCTTAAATGTGGAACTCTGGAATCATGAAATTTACATAGCATATTTTTGCTGGAATTTCTAGGTCAAAACACTTATATCCATCTCTCTATATTGTTACTTTCCTGAGTTATGAGTCAATTAAGTTTTTAGGAGATTTGTTACCACACATGCTGTAAAGTTGATGGGTCATTGTTCTACATCACCAGTGATGTCATAATCTCCTTTTGTACATGCCACCCTGTAACCTGTAACATTTAGCGGCAAAATACTGGCATATTGAGTGCAAAAATACTGGAATATTGACCAACTGCTGCCAACCCCATCCCCCCCACCCCCCAAGACATTTTTTTCTTCAATGGAAACGGTCCCCTGTGCCAAAAGGTTTGGGGACAACTGACATAAAGTCTTCCAGATAGAAATACAATTTTCATTGTGCTACTGCATTTGTAGAAATATGGAGGAACCTATGCACATTTCAGAAATTATTTTTATAGATATCAACATGACTGAGCTGGATTCTGACGGTATTGACATTGTATATGGACCAAAGGAGATTATGACCTCACTGGTGCTATAGAACCCATCAACTTCACAGCACTTGCAAGATTTCTAAGCTAATTGGCCCAAAGTTCATAAAGATTGGGGGTACATCGAGGTCTTATCAGAAACCGAATTTCAGACTACACAATATGTTTCGATGTGACTCTGGAACCTCGCAATTTGGTCAATGCTTTTGAAACAGAAAGTACACCGATATGCACCAAACCGATGTACATGATCATTTTAGACTTTTCTAAAGCATTTTATACAGTTCCACAGAAATGGTTACGGTACATATTGATATAAATAGGATTGGGGCAAATGTATGGCTGTGGCTTGAAAAGTAGCTAACGGAATGCCAATTTTCCATTTACACCCTCTTCATTCTAATTGGACAAACATATTAAGTGGAGTACCTCATGGGTCTTTACTGGTTCCCCTTATAATTAATTTGTTTATTAAAAATCTTCCAAATTGCATTGAGAACCATATCTCTGAATTAGGAAAGGTAATATAGTATTGGCCGAGCCGTGATGCGGGAGTACGGGTGGGAAAGGGGCTTAACGTCACTTTCCCTACAGGGCACAAAGCAACCACCACGACCCCCCAACAGTCCTGCCCAAAACTCCTAGCTAAAAGAACAAAAAGCTGCCACCACTAAGACTTATGGGCATCTTGAGTAACCCCAAAACCACTGTAAAATTGCAGTATACACACAAACTCTTACTCTTATCTAGCAAATCTAGCAAATGAACCACTTAGTAACATAATATAAAAATAGTACCTCTAGGCTGAATTCGATTAGCGAACAAGAGACAGAACTGATTAAAAATATTTAATCTGAGTAAACTAAGTCACAGTGCTGTTACACAAAAATGTATATAAAAAGAGACATAGACATAAATGCAAGTACATAAATAGTTTAAAATAAAAAGGACAAAACAGAAATGATCATACCATAGGTGGTTCCTGGAGTCTAGTGTTGTTGAGGCTTTGGATGGTAAAAATGTCTCTCTCTCATTATCCCTTGCACACCACTTTATACCTTACAACACAAAATATGTAATAGAAGGTTCCCTGCGCATGGCATCATTATGACACCAGGCTCATCTTAATACCCTGTTCCAGCCGGTCAGTTTAAGATCACACATGATATGTATGCACCTAGCCCAAATGCCATTTTTTCATATCTCCCATGCCAATCGCCACCTCCTATTACTGTTTGGTGTCAAACAAAAGCCTGGACCATGCTGATTTCAAATATATATTGATTATGAACCTCATCCCAACCTGTGTACAGATCCAGCAATTTCTAGAACTATGTGGGCATTTGTTTCTGATCTCCAGGCCAAATGTATCCTGGGACCCCCCAGGGTTGGTTGATGCCACAATGTCTGATTTTGGTACTGGAGTACAGGATGCTACAATTACCAACAAACAGATCACACCTTGAGTGTGAGTTTGCCTGGGATGGATGTGCATAGGCCCATTTGCTGTTCCCTAGAAGATGTTAATTAGTAATTAGCCTGCAAAGGAACGTATTAGACAATAGGACTCCAGAACACACACCATTGAATATGAAAACACACACCACAGAATATGAAATACATAGCCTGTATAAGCCCAAATCATGCCTTAGCATGACAAGTACTTCATGATTTTTTTAAGGGATTGCACAGGCAAATGTCAAAAAAGGTGCAAAGTAGACAAATGTAAAATTATGCATTTTTGGAAAATGAATTACAATGCAAGATATACTTTAAGTGATATCTCTCTACAAAAAAGCTATTAATGCGAAGGGTTTAAGAATAATTGTAGACAGCAGACTTGTGCAATGTCGCAATGTCGATCAGCAGCTCCAAAAACCAACAAAATATTAACATGTATAAAAAGTAATTATTCACAGGAGCAGATCATCATCTTGCCTGTTTACAAGTCAATGGAAGGACCTCACCTTGAATATGCAGTTCAAATCTGGGCACCTGTTCTTAAAAAATACATCATGGCACAAGAGAAAGGGCAAAGGAGGACTACAAAATAAATATTGTGAACAGATCTTAGTTATGAAAATAAACTAGAAAGTTGCATTTGTATACACTAGAGAATGGCATGTTAGAGGGGATACTATAACTTAATATAAATATATGAAGGGCCAATATAAAGAACCCGATGATGTCATAGTCAACAAAGAAAGGGATTCTTTAGGTTAAAGACAATAACGCAATGGAATTCACCTTCAAGAGAGGTGGTGCTATTAAATACAACAGATACCTTCAAAAAGGGTCTGGGATTTGTTTTTTTAAAAGCAGAACATACAAATAAATTATAGAATCAACATTATTATTTATGAATGTGCATAGGTGCATTCAGAGGTAACAATCTGGCAGTTCAGTGTTTGCTTGTGCGGTTATCTTAAAATGTCTTATGGTTTTTAAGGGTCTAAAAAAACTATTTATATAAATAATTTTAACTGAAATCCAAAGTATACGTTGAGAAAATACAGACATTTAGGTCTAATATAAATAATTGTGTATTACTAATAAATGATCAAACAAGAATTGATTTTTTACAGAAGTTTAAACCTATCCATATCTACTCTAGACATTTGTACAGATTAAAGTTGTTAGATCACTGAAGCAGAAAAGGATTGTCAGTTTTTTCCCCCACGTTGTATTTATTGATTTAAGCAACAATGTTCAGTGTAGTATATGAAACACATACACCGGTCAGTCATTTCAAAAAACTAATTTCCAAGGCACATTCTGTTTTCTTCTCTCAAGGGAGATTCACAACACCTAACTTTTAGAGAGAGAAAACTACACATAATATAGCACAACAAGTAATACAAAAATCCAACATGATATTTAAATTCTAAATTACTTTAATCAATTTAAAACAAAACACACAATTTTGCATCCAAAGCATATGTAGGCTATATAATCAAATGTAAATGTGTTTTTTCAACTTCCAGACAGCAAACCATCATTGACTGCAAGCAGCAATAGTAATTAAACTGAGATTTACATTTTTTTCCCACATTTTCCGATTTTGGCATTTTATAGTAACATTACAATTTCATTGTCTATAATGTCTTTTTATAATTTTTGGAACTTTATTGTGAGGCAGCTTTTTAATTGAATATATCATCATCTGGATAACAATAGCAGCCCTGTAAAACTAATGATGCAGCATACATTTATCTGCATGTCATTGAAGGATGCTTAATGACGAGCAAAGATGATGATGTGGAACTATGTCCTGGTTTCACTGTTTGTGAAACTGTAACTAACTGAAGCTACTTTAAGCATAAGTAAAAAGGCCAATAATTCAGTTAACGATGTTACCTCTGCAACACGAAAGCAAACAATTGTAGAATAATGCAGAATAAACAACTTTAGTTGGCAAGAGATGAATTCATGTAAAAGCATAAAAAATGGTCTCCTCTCTGTTTCTGGACGGTAACCTAATTTTGTTTAAACCAATTTTTAGAAGTACATCCTGAACAAATCGACAATAATGTCTAAATGGATTAGTTTAACTGTCTGACAAAAGCCTCTGACACAAGTTGTACCACAACATTGCCAGTTTAAAATATGAGCTAACACCATTTGTATATTCATCTAGCAGGCATGAATATATATATATTAAAAAAAAGTATATTGATTATTTTCTTCATGGTTAAGAAAAAACTCTATGTTATGTGTATTTTTATTTTATAGATTTGAGAGCATACAATTAATTTACAACAAAGGTTTACAGGTTTTAATCAATTTTTAATTCCTGTGTTGTAATATATATTCTTCAAAAGTTTATTTGAAGATTCATATTCTTTGTCACCTCTTGACTCCTAACATAAGTTTTTTTTATGTATCCTAAATGTGCCTATACTATTCCTTAACTTATATTTGCTGTAGATTTGATGGGAGAAAACATTGTATTTACAATAAAGAATAGGAACTTGTTGGAGCCATGACAACAATGTAGTTAAAAGGAACATTTTAGAAAGACTGCATACTTCAAAAGTGGATCCCCATAGCAGGTTAATGTTAAAAAAAAAAACTATTGACTACTTTTCATCAAGTACTAAATACAATTTTCCTGAATTATCTGAAACTGTGGGGATCTTCTTTTGAAGTTGAAGGTCTTTCTATAATTTTAACATGTTTATCCCTTAAAGAATGATACAAAATTACGTGATTGTATTGGAATGCTGTGGTTTTCATTCCTCAAATAAAAACTCCAATGGAGTACTCATAAGAAAATAAAATAAGCTCAAAATGTTACTTAGTGAGATGCAACAATTGCCATGCTCACCTGTGAAGCTTTCTCAAGATTCCAAAAATGTGAAAATTGCATATATATTTAGAAATGAGAATACATATTTATAACTCAGCAGGAGCAACCACCTGGAGAATAATGTGCACAAGAAACATGGAAACAATTAGCCATGAAGGCAAGAAGTCATGCAGGTAAAATAGTTAAAATTGTGTACACACAAAAAGAAAGAAATGCATATATAACTATGCAGAGTAATATCCCCATCTAGTGAAACAATATCCTATTGCCAACATGATTATATATTTGTATAAGTCTCTTATACACATTTAGGCCTAAGTAAAGGTAAATGTTCATATTACATCTATAAAATAAAAAGTAAGGTTAAGCAACAAACTTGACAATATTTTTTCTCAAATCAAAAATAGAAATAAATTGTATGTACATGGTTATATCACTTCAACAAATGAATGAGTGAATGATTTCCTTTCACATCACCACTCCTCTTTGCTTGTTTGTAACTTGGATATCCCTTTACACATTAAAAATAGGTTTTGGCAGCAATACAGACACATTATTTTCTGTGCCCAACAGAATCTAGGTAAGGCTAGGCGCTTACCTTCATGAGCATATGCCATGATACATGCCTTCCAACTGCTCTATTTTGCACGGGACAGTCCCAATTTTGGGAAGCAATATCGCTGTCCTGCTAAGCTCTATTTTTGTCTCACTTTTACAGGATCTAAGACACCTATCCTGCAGTATAAATGGAATTATCTAGTGTCTGGTACACCAAAGACTGGTTCCTGTGCAGCAATATGCTTCCAGTGTTGGTGATAGTGCCTACTGCACATGCGTAGTAGCGCTGACACTCAACCTTTTAATCTCCATCCCCTTCGTCCCAATTGGCCATGGGCAAGAGTTGGGAGCTATGCGCCTAATCTCCACACTCCTGTGTCCCAATTTGCCAGTGGCAAGATTTGGGATATATGCATGACTGATGGGTAAGCTTTTTTATGCTTTGATCAAATCATGTAACCAAAGCCAATATTTTCTATAGTGCTGTCAACTTTCTAAAGGGAAGAAGCCGTTTTTATCTTTTGTTTACACTAAATAGCCAATTACACTGTACCTGTGGTATGCTCACACCAATAAAAATCGTATTACACCCACATACAAATATATACATTTGGTATTGTTCCAGTTTGCTTTTTAGTTTTACACCAAAAGTGAGGTGCAAGTGAGCTAAATATTGCATCTCGCTGACCTAACTATGTCTTGCACAGGGAAACTCCTCTTGAGTTTCGACTGGTAGAAGAACTCAATTGACCCTGTGTAATGGATAGTTAAATCTTTGAGGATTTAACAATGCAATATACAGGGACAATTCTGTCTTTTTTGCAGGAGAAACTCACCAGGTTTGACCCTGCACAATTCATAGTTAGGTCAGTGACAAGAAATATTAAAGGGACCACTTACATAAGATGTAACTATATTACCTGTGCATTTAAAACAAACACATATATAAGACATATGCCACTGTTTGTTTGTTTTCTGCATTTGAATTAATTGTATATAAAAGTTAAAAATAAAATTAGGTGTCTTTCTCCTGCAACCATTTTGTGAATTTTACCCGTGATGCAACATTGTCCAAAATGTTCCAGCAAGTCTCACTTTACAACTGTTGGCAGAGCCTGCATGATGATGTCATAAGATACACCCCTGCTCTCTTACTGGCTCCTGTGTATCACTAGTGGGCAGGACTAGGTGGCTGTGTACACCTTTTTTTTTACCTGCCTGCCAACACTAAAAGTGCATATTTCTGGAATAGAGAGGAGACTGACCTGATCAAACAGGATCATAACTCTACCCCCTTGTAATGGATTAGTTAACCTCCATTCTGTGTCCTCAAGGCCCAAAGTGAGATATTAGTGCTGTAAAGTATCTGGGGCGTGGCACCCAAAAACACTATATTTCACAAAAGCAGACAATCACACTTGTTTAGTAAAATATTTTAATAAATGAAGTCACATAGCAAAAACAAAAGACATATCTGTCATATAATATAACATGTACAGCAGGTAGTAAAAAAAAAAAAAAAATTTGGGCAATTAATCTCATTTATCTATGAAGCTTAAATTCTACATCTTCATGTTTGTATCTACATCTATCCAATGTAATTCTAAAAAAAAGGTTTGGTTTAAGATGGCTTCTAATATCAGCAGACAGATATGCATTAAAAAAACATATTTGAATGGGAAGAAAGAAATTACCATTTTAACTACACCAGAACATGTAAATTACATTACAAGTCATGCTCAGTTTACAGTACTGCTGGGGATTGTCTAGAGAACTTAAACTGGAGATCAAATAACACATTGACTATTGTATTGATGATACAATTTGAGTTAATTGAGTTTCAAAAAAGAGAAGCCAAAATTGATTTAATCTCTGCCTTACTGTTCTCTATGTTTAAAACACAGTCCTGGATATATTCTAATTCAGCCAAGAACCGTATTACTCTCTTAGTACATACTTTCCATTGTGAAATGAACATTCCTATATTTATGTTAAGGATTCAAAATTGGTCTTGCCTGGTGGCATATACTGCTTCAAGCACAGTCTATGTATTGTCACACTCAAATGGACGCAGCTTTTGCATAATTGAGCAAAACTAGCATGCTTCAACCTCTGAACCTTTTTGCCAAGTCTATGCAGACAACTGCAAATGCACAGCAATTGCCTCATTGAAAATAACAGTAAAATCACTGGGGATGGATGGCAGGCAAAAGCAGTGCACATTCCTCATGTACCTGGGGCATGAAGCAAAACTACTTGCATTTATAGTCCTATTGAATGTGCTTAGAGATACACAGCCTTTTCACTCAAAAGACCAACCATTTCTCAAGATAGTGAAAATGCCCCCAAGAAGGGCTATGAAATTGGTTCATGGGTTGAAGCATAACACTTATTGGGAAAGATTAAAGGGTCTTAGCATGTATAGCTTGGAGGAAAGACATAACAGGGGGGATATGATAGAAAAAATGTAAATACATAAAAGAATCAACACAGTAAAAGAGGAGAGTATATTTAAAAGAAGAGAATCTACCACAAAAAGAGGACATAGTCTTAAATTAGATTGGCAAAGATTTAAAAGTAATATCAGAAAGTATTACTTGACTGAGAGGGTAGTGGATGTATGGAATAGCCTTCCACTATGCGTGGGGAGGCCCAAGGCTGTCCTATATATAAGATAAGGCATAGAGCTAATAAAAATATTTAGAAAATTGTAAAGACTAGATGTACCAAATGGTTCTTATCTGCCAACACATTCCATGCTTATATGTTCCTATGTATGCAAAAGGCTGTAAGTAGAGTTGAGCGGTCATCTGGATGTTCGGGTTCGGTGGGTTCAGCCGAACTTAGAAAAAAAGTCCGGGTTCAGGGTCGAACTTGACCCTGAACCCAAACCTGAACCCGAACATACCAGTGTTATGAGGGGGGACCTAGAGTCCCCCCCGGTTCCCACCCATTGCCGGCGGGTGGGCACCCGAATAATAATAATGAGGGGGGACCTAGTGTCCACCCCCGGTCCCCACCCATGAGCGGCGGGTGGGGACCCTAATAATAATAATGAGGGGGGACCTAGTGTGCCCCCCCGGACCCCACCCATGAGCGGCGGGTGGGGACCCTAATAATAATAATGAGGGGGGGACCTAGTGTCCACCACCGGTCCCCACCCATGAGTGGTGGGTGGTGACCCTAATAATAATAATGAGGGGTGACTTAGTATGCCCCCCCCCAGTCCCCACCCATTGCCGGCGGGTGGGTACCCTAAAAATAATAATGAGGGGGGGACCTAGTGCTATTGCTGTCCAGTCACTAGTAATTTTAAATTAAATGCGATATTAATTACCGAACCCAGAACTCCAACCCAGACATACAGTGGAATGTCCGTGGTCGGGTCCGGGGTCCAAAAATCGTAATGTTCAGTACGAACCCGAACTTTGTGGTTCGGGTTCGCTCAACTCTAGCTGTAAGGAAAAGACTACACACAATCCAAAAGTCATCACACTCACATCACAAAACTCCAATTATGTTATCTTAGAAAGGTGTTTTTAACATTCTGTGTGAATTTCATTACTGGTTTGATGTGAGTGCGCTGGCTTTGGATTGTGTATTACTTGGTTATCAGCAGCACCCCTTATTATAAATGCTAGTTTAGGTGAGTGCTTTCCATTTTGGATTTGTTTGTTTATGAAGTTCCAACCAGGCTTCTGTTTTAGCACCTCTCCCCATCACAGGTGCTCCATAAGTGGTGTCCAGACCTTTAAATTGTTGGAGTGTCTCTGTTGTATTATAGGAAGGCCTTTTGGTCCCTGGTAAGCAACACATTTAAAGAGATTTAACCCCATATAAGCATAAGTATTTAGTGTTAGGACCCACCTATATTGGAGTACTTTGACGTTGTAGCGGGCTTGGCAATATATGGCCATATCATTTAACCAAAACTCCAATTATGTTATCTTAGAAAGGTGTTTTTATCATTCTGTGTGAATTGCATTACTGGTTTGATGTGAGTGCGCTGGCTTTTGGAATATATATATATATATATATATATATATATATATATATTAAAAGAGCCAGTAATATTATACATGTATTACTTTCCTTTCCAGGTCCGTATTACCTCCTTAAGGACCGACCATTCTGGACATTTTTTGTCATTCTGGACAATGGCTGTTTTAACATTTCTGGGGTGTTTGTGTTTAGCTATAATTTTCCTCTTTCTTATTTAATGTACCCACACACATTATATAGTGTTTTTAACTTCATAAATGGGGCTTTCTTAAGATAGCATTGCTGTTTTCATCATATCATATAATTTACTATAAAAAAAATCATAAAATATGATGACAAAATGTTTTTTTCTAAATTTGAAACATATTTTATGCAATTTCAAATGGTAAAAAAGACCCTGTCTACATAATATATAATATTTGTGCTGAGTTTAGAAATGGCAATGTTTTCATGTTAATATGTTGTTTAAGTTATAGGACAATAACCAATAGTAATGTTTTTTGTTTCCAAACCATTTTCTCCTACAGTGACTTTTTGACCCCAAACCTAACCCTAAATGTAACCCTAACCCTAAATTGAACCCTAACCTAAATCTAACCCTTGCATTTTTTTAACCCCTTCGTGACCAGTGACGGTCCTGGACCGTCATGAGGAAAAACTCCCTCCGTGACCAATGACGATCCAGGACCGTCATGCAGATCCGATCGCGGTATGCGCTCTGGCATGCCGCGATCGTGATTTAAACGGCATGGCTAAGTGTCTCGATCAATTTGTGCTTCCTACTATAGACTACATTCCCTATGATGCTACTGTCACTTTTGGCTGGCTGAGCATGATAGGAAATGTAGTCACAAGCATTACATAATAAATACATGTTTTAAAGCTGCAATGACCGTATCCTAAATTTGTCCCTTTACCTGCCACATAACACTAGCAAACCTATACATGTGGGGTACCGCTATACTCAGGGGAAGTTGCTTAACATATATTGGGGTGTTGTTTGGCAAAAAAAACCAGAACAACTCTTTACCTAAATACAAAGAGTGTGGGGAAAAAAACACAAAAAAATGACTACGCCAAAACTTGTCAAAGATTGGTGGGAAAATTACTGCATGGAAAGTGTCAAAATACCCCAATTTGACTACCCTGGGATGTCTACTTTAAAAAAAATGTGTACATGCGGGGCTGATTCAGCAATGCATGTCTAATGTCGATGTTACAATGTCAGTAACACAAATTTTGGAAAAAATGGTTTTGAAACAGCTAGGTGCTACTTGTATTTATTACAATACAACATTTAAAAAAAAAGGAATAAAACATAGAAACATTGGGTATTTCTAAACTCAGAAACAATATTAGAATCTAATTAGCAGGTTTTTCTATTTGCTTTTGTAGCTTAGTAAAAGATTTTACAAATAAAAGTCAGGAAAAGTGTTTTTTTATACATTTTTCAACATATTTTTCTATTTTTTTCATAACAATATAAATGATATAAACAAAATAATGGCATCAAAAGAAAGCCCTTCTTGTCCTGAAAAAAGCAATGTATAATATGTGTTGGTACAGCAAATAACAAAGAATAAAATTACAGCTAAACACAAACACTTCAGAAGTGTAAAAACAGCCACGGTCATTAACGCACAACATTCCAAAAACAGTCTGGTCATGAAGGGGTTAATGAAATGTTGCTGGCTGCCTCAAGGGGCAGTCAAGCAACAGTAACAGAGTAACTGAAGTGATTTATCTTGCCTCATACACTCAAGTGCCATATTGGAGCAGCATGCTTCTCTGTGGTGGTCATGATCACCGTGGGGTGATCGCAGTTCCCTTCTCATGAAGAGCGGCAAATATCTGCTATGTTGTAACTACAGCCATGTTTAGCAGAGCTAGCCCCTGGTATCCTTTCTGTGAAGTCATAGCAACAAAACCTAAACTCACTAAACAGACCTCTATGATTTTATGTATGATCATGCCTCATAATATTCCCCTCCAGCAACGTGGTAGGCCAAATGCCATGGCTTGGGAGTGTCTGCATTGAATCTTCCCCATGTTCCTTCATATTAAACCCTGTCCAGTTTCTCTAACATTGTGTCCTTTTGGGAATAACTTTGTCTCAGATAAGATGTATGTGGGCCCCTTACCTCTACTGAAGCCTTTCCACCCCCCCTCCAACTTCCCTAACTTTTTTTGTCCATGTAGCTCTTCTATGATGGGTGACTGAACTTGGTTTTGGGGCCCCCTTTGATGGTGGGTACTAGGCAATGCCCATATTTCCAATTAAAGGCAATAATGTAATGTGCCTCTGTCTGCTTCTATATGTATGTAGCTGTATGTATCAGTATCAACATGGATATATTTCTGTGTCCAGGGATATTACATAGTGAGATAAGCTGTTAAAAGAAAGTTTCAAAGAAAAGTTTCAAAGCAATAAAAGAAAATCATTGTATTTAGTGTGGGGCCCCTCCCTGTCTCGCATCCAGTGTACAAACATAATATACACTGAAATATACAAATAAAATACCATCATAATATAAACTGACATATACGTATAAAAAACCATCACACAATTCTGTACAATTCTTAACATATTAAATTCTCTCTGCTAATGCTCTTAAAGGTGTACAAAATATACACATGATGTGCTTTTTATTCTAGCATCTATTCAGAATTCACAGTCTAGTGAAACGTCTCACAGGCTCTATGCTCTAGGGAAATTTAGTGTTAATTGTTTATCTTCACATATCTTTTCTTTCTCTATTTGCCATACAAACCCCTCCTATGTTTTGGTACAATAAACATTTAACTGAAATAAAACTTGTACTATAACTCTTTATCCCATTGAAATGAAAAAGGTTTAAAGCATTTAAACAAGTTATATATTGCATAATGAATCTGCTTTTCCAAGATACAAAGCAGCACAGCAGCTCTCAAGAGAATGCATTAACTTGTAAAAGTGCTTCCAACAGGCAGTTTCTTTAAAGCACTATCTAGTTTTGTGCTTACAAATATACTCCAACTGGGAAATGCAGATCAATTGAATTACTGCTTGAGATAAAGGGAGGAGACTACATTAAAATAAGTAATCAATATATTCTGCAAATCATGTGTCACTGGCTATTATACCAATATGTATATCTGGAGACATTTTAGTTAGCTGTGCTAACAAAAAGATCAAATAATCCCTCTATACATTGATATTATCCACACTAAACTGAAATACTCACAAAGCTGTGTTCAGGTTTTGCATTTCTATGTTTACTGTTTTACTGCTAGTGAGTGGACATTACACAGTTGTGCTGGCTACCTTACTAATTTAGATTTGTATCCATTCTATGCAATTTAATGTCCAGATAATGTAAGAATTGGTGTTTAATATTAATTTTGAGATGTTATAATGTTATTGGTTTTTTTTACACCACCATGGGCAAGGTAGAGGTGAGGGGGTAAGTAGTGAATTATTTTATTTTAATTATTTTGATCAGGTCTAGGTGCCTTTGGTCAGCCCTCAGACCCAGCGAGGTATTTATATAATTATATTGGGATTCAGAGGCACTTGGTCAGCCCCCCAGGTTTTTCTCCACCTCCCTCCCTCTTGTCTCTCCCCCCTCCCCTTGTCTCTCTCTCTCCCCCTCCCCT
Source organism: Pelodytes ibericus (assembly GCA_036172795.1). Taxonomy (NCBI): domain Eukaryota; kingdom Metazoa; phylum Chordata; class Amphibia; order Anura; family Pelodytidae; genus Pelodytes; species Pelodytes ibericus. The sequence continues at coordinate 115,821,356 of CM069858.1, forward strand.
TGTCTCTCTCTATCCCCCCCTTGTCTCTCTCTATACCCCCTCATCCTTGTCTCTCTCTATCCCCGTCCCTCCTTTTCTCTCTCTCCCTTTCCCTCCCCTTTTCTCTCTGTCCCCCCTCCCCTTGTCTATGTCTCCCCCCTCCATTCCTCCCCTAGTCTATGTCTCCACCCCCTCCCTCCCCCTCACCTTGTCTCACTTTCCCTGGTGGCTAGTGGTGGCAGCTGGGGGATGTCTGCATGATACGTGCAGACAGGGCCGGCCTTAAGTGTCCCGTGCCCTGTGCGGGCTTCCCCCATGGCGCCCCCCAACCCCCCCCCCTATGTATGTGTCCCTTCCCTCTTCCTTGCCACGTCTGTCTCTCTCTAACTCCCCCATACCTGTTTTCTCTCTCTCCCTCTGTTCTGTCTCTCTCCCCCCTCCCCCTGTTCTCTCTCTCCTCCCCCTGTTCTCTCTCCCCCCCAGACACCCGTGTTCTGTCTCTCCCCCCCCCAGACACCCGTGTTCTGTCTCTCTCTCCCCCTGTTCTGTCTCTCTCTCTCCCCCTCCTCCTGTTCTGTCTCTCTCTCTCCCTGTTCTGTCTCTCTCTCCCCCTGTTCTGTCTGTCTCTCTCTCCCCTTTTTCTGTCTGTCTCTCTCTCTCCCCCTGTTCTGTCTCTCACTCTCCCCATTCTGTCTCTCTCTCTCTCTCTCTCTCTCTCTCTCTCTCTCTCTCTCTCTCTCTCTCTCTCTCCCCCTGTTCTGTCTCTCTCTCTCTCTCTCTCCCCCTCCCCTTGTTCTGTCTGACTCTCTCTCTCCTTGTTCTGTCTGTCTGTCTCTCTCCCCCTCCCCCTGTTCTGTCTGTCTCTCTCTCCCCCTCCCCCTGTTCTGTCTGTCTCTCTCTCTCTCTCTCCCCCTCCCACTGTTCTGTCTGTCTCTCTCTCCCCTTGTTCAGTCTGCCTCTCCCCCCCCCCTCCCCTTGCCTGCAAATGTTGACAGGGAGAGGGTGGAGCTAACCGGCTGAGCGGTGTAGCTCCGCCCCCACCCTGTGAAGCAGAGCAGCGTCTGCTTCACGGGGAGCTGTGGGCAGCAAAAGAAAGTGCTGCTCGGCTCCCCATGCTTAATGCAGGCACGGGGAGCCGAACAGCACTTTATTTTGCTGCCTGCAGCTCCCCGTGAAGAAGAGTGTTTGTGTTTTGCGAAGGTAGGTGAGATGGAGTTTGAGTGAAGTGTTCCAAACAGGTTAAGTTCGGAGGTCAAGTTTGATTTAATCAGCAAACCCAACTCAACCACCTGGGAGATTGAGATTGGTGGTTGTACTCGTCTGCCAAAACAAGTTGCCATTCTTACACATATGATAGTCAGATGGGAGATTGGGAGAGGTAGCAGCTAAAAGAGACCTCAGATAACATTTTGCATAAAAATAACTTTTATTCTGAGAAATGGCAGGTGGGAAGTTTGGGAGCAAGAGACTAGTGGGCAGCTGGGCATGTGATCTAGCCAGGAAGCGGCTGTGAGGGGCAGGATTAGTGGGAATGCCAGGCGATTAAATCTAGGTTCACCCATGATGTGAACTGGTAAAGAAGTTTTCCCAATATTATGAGTACATAATTGGCTCCAAGGCAGTATGGACTTTGCAGATAACAAAGCATCAGCTGTGACTGCACCCCCACACACCCTGCTAAGAAACCAACCAACTGGAAACATCCCACATCTAAAGGACTAGACATCCAGCGAGCAGAAGCTGAACTGCCATCTGAGGAGAAGCAGGATTTTGGAAGATGAAGGGGTGAAGAGAAAGAGACCAGTCTAGCATTTGAATATATTAATTTTGTTTTCACATTTTATAGCATCTGTGGCATAGATTTTAAAAGCAGTGGCTAATATATATTTTTTTTTTTATTAATGTTTTCTAAGAATGTTTAGTATGTTTGCATTATTTAAGATTTCATCACTATTTCATCTCCCCTTCAGGTAAGCTGACCCCCTTTACTACCTCTCCTGTCAGTTGTTCTCGACCTCCCATTTTCCACCAAACTTGACGTTTAGTGGCTAGACCCTTTTGAGTCTGTATGACAATTTAAGGAAAAGTGAGTGCATGACTTGTAAATAGGAGTTGGTTGGATGGATCTCATGTACAGACATGAAAAAAATTAAAAGCTAGTTTAGTTCTTAGGTTAGTAAAATCCCATACCACAGTTTCCCTCATGCATTAAATTGTAAATCTAAAGGCATTTCTGATCCTGTTATATATTACAAACAACATTTATTTTTTTATTATTGTTCATTTGTCAACAATAGCTCAAAATTCAACACATTGTAAGCATTGTCATAAAACACTGGACATGAACTTAATATTTAGCTTTATCCTTGGGAACCTCAATCAAAAAGCACAGTAAAAGCAGCATGGAAAATAGAGATAAGATAGACATTAACTTCTAGGTTTACAATGCAGTGAAATACAGCATTGTCTCTCATCGTCCCTAGGGCAAACAACGTGCCAGAAATGTAAGATCTTTTATATTAACAAGAAACCCGTTAATGAACAGTGCTATATGCATTACATCACTCAGCAATTTGTTTAGTAGAATAGTCTCTTAAATATAGATTATCAATGGAAGACACTAGCTGAACAATAAAGACTGAGTTAATCATACCTTTTGGGAAAGTTTTAATTTCCCACTGATTTTAATTGGATATAGCTCACATACCAAATAAACACTGTTGTGTTATAACAGTAAAATATAAGTAAACTTGGGATGTTAAAATATCCATTGATAAAACATAAATAAAAAATCAGGAAAGGGGAAAAATATAAAAAAAAAACGTAATAATAATAATGTAATAAAATACACAAAACAATATGCACAGAATAGAATTAGCAAAATAATAATAACAAAGAATATTAACATTATAAACAGAGTTATCTTAACTATGTTCTTAGAAAGAAAGAAATTTGAACACTATGAATATTATGACCGATGCTAATGAATACATCTTAAAATGCCTGCTAGCATCATGAAACCTTCCAACAGTTTAAACTGAATAATAAGCATGGATTACATGCATTCACAAATACAGCACACATTTCCAAAGAGAGAAATATAACTTTTAACCAATTAGTAGCATTCTTATTTTGTTGAAATATTTAGTTAAAATATGTTTGTATTAAAAAATATGTTTTAAATAAGATAATAGTTACAATTAAAGCATGCCCTTTCAAGAAAAAAATTCTTCTCTTTTTATGAATTTCTCATACATACATATATTCAAAATCATTTTATCTTTTGTGTTTGAGTGTATTTTCATTTCAGTATACATACCTTAATCAATATTCATATTGCTAGTTGAATTGTGCCTTTCTCAGAGACTGTAAATTATCAATTATTCAATTTTTTTTCCTCAAAGGGCATATAATCTTTACCTGTTTGAAATAACAAACCAGGCTAACATCTGGTATGGGACATTTTAAAGATGCACCTTACTTGGGAATATTTTAGTCATAACATTAAAATTTAAGTTGGCTCTGTGGTAAAATATCCGCTGAAGAATGACCAATTTCAATTTCAATTATTCTGTCACCTAAAACAGTACAATATGTTCGTCTTCTGTTCAAGCAATCATTACATTGCTCTAGTACTAAAGGGACACACTATGAAATCCATGTAATATATATGGTCCTTTGAACATGTAGTGGGTTAAATGAAGTGTGCAGCCATAAAGTTGTTATGTAACCGAGAGAAACTTGTTAAACCAGTGATACAGTTTTATTAGAATACTAACATCCCATCACTCTTTCTCATTTGCTTTGCTTAGAAAACTAACAAACCATTTGATAAGTTCAAGTAGCCAGTACTGTAATTTGCTAGCTACATCTTTCTATCATGGATCATATTTTGCAAATCTTACAATCAGACTTTGAGTGCCAAATGTGTGGGCATTTCTCAATGCTCCCTGTTAATCGCAGAAATTTAACAGTGAAATTCATTAGATCAGCATGGTACAATATTTTATTAATCAACAGTTATTTGTTATGTTTTTTGCAATTGGCAGGAAATTGCTACTCTAGTCTGGGATGGAAATCTTTAAACTCAACATGAATTAGGGGTGCTAATGAATTTGTAAATAAAGTCTGTCACAGGCTAAGGTCAGAGGCAAGCAAAGCTTTTATTTGAATCATGGATAGACGTCAGTAACAGCAGAAAACCATTGTTTTTAAGTCACAATACAAAGTTTAGAGCAAGACAAATTAGTACAGCAGTTAAAATATAAGGTCAAACCACAAAAACACTAATTCATAGATTTACTACACAATAATAAATTGGAAGAGTTCTCTCCTCTAATATTCTGTTAAACTGCATGTTAGTGCTGGTTAATACAGCATGTTCGTTGTATTTAATATAGGGATTGTCACTATAGTAGTTAGCCCCCCAAAGAATAATTCAGAGTTACAGAAAAGACTACAGAAGAAGCTAAATATTTATGAAGGCAAGATCTGGGTAGCAGTGGTTCTTTAAAAAAGGGCATATTGTAATTCATGCATTATGAGGTGTGTAGTATCTAAAAGATCATATGAACTCCAGAAACTGAAAAAGCATGAAATATTTGAATGTAACTGTATTCTTATCTTACCATTCCTGGATGTATATTTTGCTGTCCATTCTCAAGATATGGGAGTGGTCTGAAACTCTTATACCATCAAGCTTTATTATAGTTTCTCATTGGGAATTTGAGATTATATTATATATTCTCATAGGACATACAGAAACATAAAAAAAAAACATAATTTTTTTTGTTCCAGCATATAGTACAGCTTAATCAGTGCATTTTCTGATAGTGATACATATTGGCCCAGATTCAATGCTGGCCGTTAATTATGGAAAAATTGAAAGATTTGTTTATGTATATTATTACCAAAGGAATAACCTGCAATTCAGTGCAAATGCACCACTCAGAAATAAAATACATCAAAGCACTATATGTCCACCATCCACTATTCAGTAGTTAAGAAGAGGCAGTGAATGTGGAGTTGAAGTGGATATGACTTCATATCAGTGATTTAAACCAGAGCTTGATCTTGGAAGACTCTAGTATATGTGAGTATATACTTCTAGGGTGAAAATAATACAATAATGCAAAACATAAATTGGCGATATTATATTCATATAGAAAAAATGATAAAAACATCCTGGACAATTTAAACAACAAAGGGGATAATCTGAAGTTTGTGTAAGATTTTAGTAAAGAAAGTGTTGATCTCATAGATTACATTCAAAATGGGGAAATTACAAAGCCAACTGAACGTGACACCAAAGAAAAGGTCTCTTACAAATATACAAAAATTAATTAGAATGAAAGCAAAAAGGTGAACTAATTAGAATGAAAGCAGGTGAGCTTATAGAAAGATTTTAGAATTAGTATCACATTACGTGCAATACGATTTTCAAAAAAATCAAGCACAAGAAAAGAAAAGGGGATTTTTTTAAAGATATGGCTTATGTAACAACCTAGTGAAAATAAATGTTATTCTAAATTAATAGTAGTAAATACAAGTAAAGGAACTCAAAAAAGTTATCAATTCCATTAGTGGCACTACCATCAATGTACTATACCTTACTGAATGCCCCTGTGTGTTACAATATATAAGAAGAACCACCGACAAACTTAAAAAAGAATAAGGGAACGTATAGGAAATATACAAAAAGGATTTTAAAAAACACCACAATTTATCTGAATATTTTAGACTAGAACAAACAAAACCCAAAAAATCATACTGTATAGGGTAGAAAGAGTTAAAAAAAAGTCACATATTGAAGGATGGTGGATTTATAATATGAAGACATACTTCTTAAAGAATAATTAACGATGCTACAAATTTTTGATTTTTGTATATATTTGCTTTGAACAAAAATATTATAGTTTCTCATAGTCCTATATACATGAAGATGTCGCCTTTTGCATTAGGAAGACACCGGGTGATATATAATGCCTGTTACGCTACTGCAATGTACAAGTTTTCATTTGTGGTACTTAATACATTGTTTTGAAATACTTCACCAGATGCTCTCTCGGATATGTTTACTTATATTATATATTTTATTAAAGACATATTTTTACAATAACTTTTACATTAAAAGAGAAAATACCATTTATGTTATACATAAAAAGAGTAAATATCAATGTATCCAATCCATATTTAAATCAATGATGAACGTATTGATCAGGCACTTTATAGACAGTTTTCATTGTGATAACATATTGGTATGAATTAATTATGCAATTAAATTACAATGTTAATAAATAAAACCAAAAATGTAAAATTGGGAGTGGGGGCAAAAAAAGGGGGGGCGGGGAGTGCATCAATCCACAATAGCTTTTTTTTTTCTTCAAATTAAATTCTAATGAATATAACCAATGCTAGTATATATAACATGACACAACAATACCTAGTTCTGATAATCGCGAAATAGAAAAATTTTTGTTGTCAAACAATTTTTTACATACTTTTCTTTATACGAGCAATCAAAACCTTTATTCTCTTTTAATCTTTGTTTCCCATTCGTCCTTTTAGTGTCTAAGGTTATCTAACTGCAAAGAAGGTTGTCTGAGAGCCAGTTCGTACCCCTTATTTTCTAGTATATAATTACAAACTTATTTAATAGTAGGGATTGTTGGTGACCTCCAGTATCTGGGGATGACCGTTGTAGCAGCTAACAGGATATGTCCAATAATAATTTTGTAAACTTTTTCAATAGTATCAGGGAAGAATTTGAATAAAGTCAATACTGAAGTGAGTACAGGAATATTAGAATTTAATTTTTGGATTAATTTATGTATTTGCTGCCAAAATTGTGTGAGTTTCGCATAATACCAAAAAAAGCCAATCATTTCACAGTTTCTCCAACATTTTTCTGAATATCTGTAGTTGATTTTATTCAACCTATAGGGGGGTAAATGCCATCTATAAATTCTTTTGAAATAGTGTTCCCAATGATTGGAGCATTGTGTAATTCCTTTAAGCGCTGGTACAAGTTTAAGCCATTCTTCAAGGTCATAACAAGCTCCCATATATTTTTCCCATGCAAGCATCTAATCATCTGTTAATCTATGTGTGAGCATTAGATAAGAGTAACATTGAGATATAGTTTCTTAGGATTATGTAAGTATGTTTTTTCCAGATCAGCTAATGCATTTTCTGTATAATTTTGATCTAAATTTTGAATGGAAAATGTATCTTTTATTTTGGACGATATAATTTATCATCATTGTTGTGGATTTCAACATAGCAACATTGTTTACTAAGAACTTATGGACAGACACCTAAAGATAAGTAAGATATATGTTCCTGATTTATACATTTTGTGAGGCTGGGAGTCAGGAGAGTAGCACAGGGAGCTCAGCAGTAGGTAAATCCAAAGGCAAAAGTACAAAGAGATTAGGCAGTCCAGAGCGTCAAGGCAGGCAGAACGAGTTTGGGAAGCCATGGTCAGGAGAGGAGAGATCAGCAGTATCCAAGAGGGAAGCCAAAGGGTCAATAGCCGGTGGTTCAAATTACAATACTGGATAGTAATAAGAGGTAACAGGAACTTCACAAGGAGAGAACCTAGCTTGGAATAAACAAGAACATAATGGCAGGTGAGCAGGGTTTAAACAGGGAGTCAGGCACCATAACCCCTCCCCTCAGCTCTCGGTACCCTCCCTCTGCCATTCACTGCATAGTAGGTGTGCTGGAAAAGCAAAACCCACTCTCCTCCCTCTACCTAGTCCTATGTTGGAGTTGCCTTGGTTGGGAAGCCATGCCCCTTGGCCACGCCCCCAGGCAGCAGGAGGATGTACTCGCTCTGCGGGAGACAAACGCTACTCGAGGTCGGGGATGAAGCCTATTTCGCAATGCATGGCCACAACACGGAAGGACAGAGCTCTGGATGTGAGTGAAGGAGACAGGGGACTTTGATGTCTGCAGGTAGTGGGACCTGGACCCTGACACATTTTTCAAAACATCTCATCTTTCTTACATTAATCAACTCAGGGAATTTTTTTATTTTTTTTTACCAGACATTTTAAGGTGCTTATATGGAGTAATACTGTTATTATACACTGTTTAGTTAGTAGGTGCAAGATTTTTTTTTCCTTTGTGAACAGTACAATATGTACAATTTACCTAATAATAAAAATGATATACTTAACTGGAAAGAATGCATGTAATGTTAGCAATTTCTTACTCACCACATGTTTAGCAGCTGTAACATCAAAAAAATGAAGGCACACCTTATAATCATGAAATTATAATTATGCTTTCATTTTCCTGGCAGCAAAATCAATACTATATTACAGTTTTCATCTGAATAAGAGAAACTGCTCTGTTTTCTTCCGAACATGTAATATATGTTTTCTGAATTTCATATGGTCAATTTTATACAGATTTAATATTGGATGAAAAACTTTGCCAGCCAAACAGCAACATATTGTGTATTTAAGTCTACACTTATACTCATTGACTCATTTTATCTCTTTTTGCATGATTTAATTTCACAAGGCTGGAACTATCAAACAACTTTTCAAATGGCTGGTAGCCAAGTCGATGGTAAGCAACTAATTAGTGACTAATTAGCATCCCTTGAAAGAAAACTTCACTGAAAACTTGGCTGAATTCATATTTCCAGACACAACTATTTATTCAGTCACTAGACGCTTCTTCCACATTAGAAGCTCCAGTTTCACTGTCACGCTGAGTTACAGTCCTTTGCCAAGGACCACAGATCTATTTAGGAAATGCTGGTCATTGTGCACCCCATGTGAATACAAATATGCTAGTATAATATGTTTTCACATAAAAACACTTACAAGTAGCATAAACAAGTTTTCTCTCAGCTCAGTGTGATTATTAGTTAATTTAAATGATCCAGAATAAAATAATAATGCCCAATTATAATTTATGTTATGGCAGAAAAGTTTTATATATAATTTTTTTTTTAAATTGTTCTGTCTAAAAATACAATGGTAGAACTCATAGATAAGGATGATTATTTTTCTTCTATCCCAACAGATTCACAATGTGTTCCCAAAAAGCAAAATATATTTTGATTTGATGTTTGACTTTTATATTTTTAGAGGGGGAATTAGCAACTAAATGTACTGGAAGTGCTAAACGTTCATTTAAATCTCTTCATATATCATTTATATGTTAGCGGAACATGAGCTCTGAGAACTCATACACTCTCATATACAGTTATATTGGTAAGGTATTCTGAGCCCCTGATGGGCTTTAGGGAGGTTGGGGTATTTTAGATATTTGTGCCTCTAACATAAGTCTCCTTATCACTGGAACACTGAGGAATTGGATAATGGATGACTCTTAAACAAGAACTTTATTCAGCCTTTGAACTTCAATTGGAACTTGATATGACCTTCAAAAGGAGATGAGCACCTCAAAGGTGGAAGTCTTTCAGCTCTTTAATTCTAATTGAATTCTTCTGTTTTCTGCTCTAACCTTTTTACTTTCAATTTAAAGTATTGAATTTAAATAAAACAGTAAATTTGATAAGTGCCATGCACCAATGTAAATGGCTTACCTTCATATTAAAATCTATAATAGAATCCTAGACCATGCCACCTGATTCATATTTGTTAACATTTAGATTTAAGATGATGCTAAGAGCATTATTTATTGTGCCTATGTCCTAGAAAGTATTACAGCACAGACATATACAAGAAACATTACAGATACATTTAGGTTTTACAATTGTTACTGCTAATAATAATAATAACACTATTAAAGTAACAAGAGTTGTGACAGAACTCCACTCCCTCAGCTGAGAAGCTCCGTCAATATGCGCTCCCTTAGCTCAGGATGACACACACAAGTCCACCAATCTACCCAATCACCCAAACCTGTAGTAGAGACATAGGGCAGGGTGCAAAAATATAGAACAATTTATTCACAAACTCAAACGGTTTTCAGACACGCATAATCGAGTTATACTCCTTTAATTGCCTACAAAAAACCCTACAAGTTATTTTTTTTTAAAAGAGGACACACTTCATTTTCATGGAGCTATATAAAAATCATTTACTTTTAGAATCTCCCTCTCATGCAGTTTTATAGAAAACAGACATTCTCAATAACTATTACCCAAGCTAAGGATGATAGTTAGCACAGTTCAATTGTTCTGCTAAGTCACCAATGAGGCTGCGCTATCAAATCTTTAAATAGATAGCTAAGCAATCAGGTGGAAAATTAAACAAAAAGCTAATAGATAAAGTAAATTTGCTTTGATTGTGGTAGATTCACATCTATTAATTCATCCTCATTAGCATTTGCTAGACAAATTACATTTTGTAAATTAGTTACAAAATAGCCATAGCAAATCACTTTTGTTGGAAAAGGCAACTTTACATCAATAATAGTTCTAATTTTAAATAGCCTTTGCTTTCAGACCATCTTTCGCAATTGCTAATACTGTCCTCTAGATTATATACTTGTAACAAATGTTATATATGGCATATTCAGTAGCTTAAAATATATTGTGTCATGGATTTTATGTGCATAAATAATATCATGTGTCATCAATAGTCCCAGCATAAAAATGATCATTTAAAAATCTGTCATTAATGGACAATGAATGACATAGGAAATTAGTCATCTAACATTTATATTGGTGTAATAAATATTGAATGTTAAAAGAAATCTTATGCTTCATACTTTATGATGACCTGCCTCATCAGAAATGTATTGAGTAAATGTCATCAGAAATTGTATTTATACCTGCATGTAGTATTTCACAAAATACATGCAAACTATACCTGATAAGTTTTAAATCTGCCCAAAGTAAAAATAAATGAAATGTTTGAAACCTGCACTTCCTGCCATTCCTCTTTGAACATACTGGGCACATTGCATCATAAGGTAGTTCTTGAACTTCATTCACATTCCCCTCTTACTGCTGAATTTGGAGAACTAATCAACTTAGCTCAAGAAGTTCCAGCAGCTGGTAACTTATAAGTACCGCGCTCTAACCGATTGTGCCACTAGAGCTCTCAGCAGCTGGTCACTTAAGTGTAGATTTTAATTGTAACTGCCTCTGAGGACTCAGAAATTAAAATATGTGATACAATTACAAAAATGGACATATTTACATAGAAAAACAAATTATATCAATACAGCTTAATTTACTATAACTTGGATAGATAAAACAACTTGCTCTTTGGAGAACTTTCAAACTGATTTATGTTTTAGTTAAAAGAAATGCTTTAAACATTTTAGCTGAGACTGCAAGGGGTTCTGCAAAAGCATTCTATGTTGTTGGACATTAAACTATTTAGGAACTTTCAAACTAAAGCAAGTATACTTAAATAGATTCTATAATTTTAAAAAATATTTATTTTTTTACTTTTTTGACTATTAAATTTGAATAAACGTATTCATCATAGGGATTCTGGAGATCTATTCCGCTTTACTTTTGACAATGATTTCAGACTGTGAAAAGTGATCACTGATGCAGATTACCAGTATTACTCTTAAAATGAAAAACAATTTGACTCATGGCAACTATAGATTGATAGAGCATTATGTAGTTTAAATATCTTCAAGTTTTGATGTCCTACTGGACATGAACACTGGTCTCCATGATACTCTACTTCTAACTGTGCTTTGAAACCCAAGGTTCAGCATGTTGTTTCTGCAAATATACTGCTTAAAATGAACATCTTATATGATAGAGTTTATTCAGAACCCATTTATGATTCAGAGGCATCATTTTGTAAACATCTAAGATTCACGTATCTCCACTATACTGGAATCTGCTAAGAACTGAAAGTGGCTTTCAAATCATTTTCCTATACTTCTAAGATAATGTTAACAATCTTCCCATACACTAAGTTCATGAAATGAAGCAAGATCTGTCACACGAACTGTGCATGATTCACATCATTTTAACAAGGATCTGTGCTATTCTGTTAAAGAAAGTGGAACTGCAACTTGATACGTTTTATATATTTTAAAATGATTTTACTAACTGCTTTTTTTCCCTGTTTTATTAGTTGTCACTTTGATTCAGACCAATGTTCAAACTGCTACATATGTCTTAATAAAAGGTATGAGTTTGAACATTAGGATACATTCACTCTTATACGTGATTCACTTTTTCCTGTTATAATTTAGTTCTGGAACGCTTTAACGCATTTAATAGTAGTAAAAGCGATTTCATGCTGGATGTGCGGAAAGCCTGAAGCACAAATACTGCTATCACTTTAATCTAGTGTTTCATTGATTGGTGACTGCTAGTTCTCCACACTTGATTTATGAACACAGCAAGCCTCAGACCTACAGGGTTGCTACTGACAGAAAGTTCATAGTGTACGGCACACCAAGCTTTCAGAAAAGATCAAAGTATGGAGAACCTTATAAGTGTTAATAAAATCAGTATGTATTTCTTATGCCATACTTTGTCAGCTGCTATGTGGTCTCCTACCCCTTGGTCTTGTTTACTGAGAACTTTTCCTATACAATAACAGTGTGGGTCTCTGAACACACATGGAAGCAAAAGTCTTGCTGTGTCCTTAACAAAAGTTATATATTATAGAGATATAGCTGAGATGCTCAATTTTAAAGAGTTCTATCACCAAAACATTATTTATATTATGAATGTAGACAAGAAATGGTGAAAAATGATCAATACATTGTGTTAGCAGAACCATTTTTTAAATGTCTCCTGGTTATGACATCATCTTGTGGAAAGCCATTAACACAATCTATGGATCATCATTATTTATTCTCAAAGTTCACAGGATAAATATTGTTTAAGTGATGACGTCCTTTTATAATTGAGAACATCTGCTATTTCTTCATAATATATGTGATTTTCTTCAAGTACCATATCATTTTTCATCATCTTTTCCTCTCTAGATTTGTATTATTAACATGTTTAGTTATAGGAAAAAAAAGGAATCAGGCAACTCCATGAACTTCACAACATACAAATGTTATTGAAAAAATGAAAAACAAATGTCAGGACACTCAACGGTGCTAGACACACATGACATGGCTAGACAAAATAAAGCATGTTGTACACTTAGCCACATTATTTTTGGTTCTGTTGCAGACAATTGTGGTGTGTTTATTTGAGCCTCCAGATTGTAGAATTATTGGAGAAAGGTACATTTATTTCACCTAAATATCCCATGTGGAGCTTTCATTTTTTTTATCCCAACATTTGTACACAAGCCAAAATAAGATATATTGTAATCTAAAAGGAAGCATACAAATAGCTAATGTTATTATCAGATAAGTTACATGTCTATTCAGTACAGTATAATTAGACTAAAACACATGCCTAGCATGTTACCACTGTTTATTGGATGTATAATTGTATAAGATAGTATGCTTTTTAAGCAGATAATATCACTATTTGTATCTCTACTGTTCCAAATAAACATTTAAGACATTAATTATCAATTCTATTTTATTACTACAGACTTATATTTCCAGACATTTCCATTATGCCTTTAGTTAGTTTATTAGTTCCATTCAACAGTTTGGTTTTGAGTTTATAATCCACATATAACTGCTCCTATGCTTAGGTTCCCGTGCATTATGGTTTACCCCACTTTCATGAATTACAGTTAGTCACTTTCAAATTGCTGCCACTCTTATACATGCAATAGAATGCAATCTTTTTTTAAATGAGATACAATCAGAAGTATTTTTAAGCTGAAGTATTTCATCCATTATTGCTATATATGACTGAACATTTTGCATTTACGAAATACAAATAAAAAATAAAAGCAAGAACATTTGAAAACAGCAAATAAATGCTATCAAATGTTACCACTCATGTGTAATTTAGTGGAAAGGCTGCAGCATACTTTTCTAAGACAATAATTCTAGATAGATATAACAAAACTAATTCAGTTATTATCTGCACTAACATCAAACCTAACAAATAAAACAATAACATATACTATTGCTACAAAACAAAACAAAAGTGAAACCAACAATAAAAAGAGAGACTATAATCAAATGTTCAAATATACACAATAACATCAAATAATAAAATAACAACAGTGATTATCGTACATAGCAACCAATATAAATGTAACATTAAAACACAAAATTAACAAAATAGAAGCCCCAAAACACAGACAAGTGAGGATGATATATTTCTGTGTGGTAGACATCACTTTAAATTTGTATAGCTTTTTTCATAATTCTTTATTTTACTAACAAGATTTTTTGATTACTTAGCTTGAAAATTGTTAGTGCTATGGTACAAAAAATAATGTTAATAATGATACAAAAAAAAAATGTAACCTGTGAATCAAAAAGGTTATAGCATCGAACATTATATAGAATATATAATATAAATTCTAAACTAAGTAAAGGGACTGATTAGGAATTATACCAAATCTTACATTGGCTTTGCCATTTGAGAATAGAGCTTACTTTCACTCATGCTGTTCTGTGCAAGTGTTTGAAAATGCATTTAAACATAGAACTTCACAGATTATAGAAAGTGTCAAAGTCAACACAGTCTTCCACTTGCTATACTTCTTCCGCGTGCATTGGCTTGTGAAATCTGAGATCAACAAGCAGGAAGTAAAAGAGAACAAATATGGCTTAAGTAAACTTATTTTGGTGAATTGTATTGCATTTTTTATATGTTTATCACACTTTAGTTTGTCATGTGACTGTATTCTTTATATTGTTAATTTAACCTACCACGAGTGCAATACGTTTTTATATTTTTTCCTGTTATTTTGTTCATGTACATAGATTTACTAACTGGTTGTGTGAATTGGATTGCAAACGTTGTCACAGGGCAAAATCTATTTCACTGATTTTTAAAAATGGAATAGGTATGTTGTAGAGAATGTTTAGAACCTTAAATGAAAACTGTAGTAAAAAAACAAGATATGTTTCATTGAAATATACTGCATCAAGCATATAGAATTTCTTTAATAAAAGATTACAAATAACGTACCTTACTGAGGGGATGGGACAGATCATCGTGGCTGCATTAATGCAGCCGCATAATTGTCCCGTCATCACAGGACAGCTCATCGTGGGATCACTGAAGGTGAGTATTATTAATAGGGGTTAATTTTAGTATTAGGGTTCGGAGTAGCATTAGTGTTAGGGTTAATTTTAGTAGTAGGCTTCAGAGGGGTTAATTTTAATATTAGGGTTCAGGGGCTAATTTTTGTATTAGGGTTCGGGGGTATTAATTTGTGTATTAGGGTTCCGGGGTGTTAATTTTTTTTATTAGGGTTTGGGGGTTAATTTTTGTATTAGGATTCTGCGGGTAATTTTAGTATTAGGGTTTGGGGGTCACTTTTGGTGGCTCATTTATAAAGGGAGTTCATTTATTTGGGGGGGTGCATTTGTAAGTGCTGACAGTTCAGCGCTGAACTGTCAGCGCTTACTTAACCGCGATTAAGCGGCCACATTCATCTTCACCACTGACAGTTCAGCGTTCAAACTGACACGCTGAACTGTCAGCGGTGAAGCAGCCGCAAAGACGCGTCCTACACCCTCTTATTGGGCACTCTGCTAGGGGGCTGACATGTTGAATGAAATCTTGGGCCATATCTGTTAGATGTATCATCATTTGACCCAAGATTTCAAACATCATGTCCGCCCTCCGATAGAGCTAAACACAGCAAAGAAGGTTCAATAAGGTATTTTATTTGTACTCTTTTATTAAAGCTTTTAAAAATGTCTACAGCTGATACAATCAATTAAACATAAGTTATTTGTTTCTAGATGTTTTACCTTATTCATTGCAGAATTACAAGAAAATGCATAATATTCTGTTCACGACATCACCTTGTGACCTGATAGGCAAATGTGTAATCTGCTTATTAGGCCTCAAAGTGTTGTTAGAAATGACATACTTTCAAACATTGAATGTGCCGGTCCCAGGATAAAAAATGGGCCAAGCCTAAAGGGGGCAGCATTACATGACCCTGAAGCATTGAGTTCCAAGTTACCTGTTGTAGATACCAGGTGTCTGGAGCTTTCTTACTTGCATTTGGACCGTGTGTCTTTCAGACATGCACAGTCTAAATGCAATGCTGTCTGTGCACTGTGCATAGGCAGTATTCATTCAGAGACAGCCCCGCA
Source organism: Pelodytes ibericus (assembly GCA_036172795.1). Lineage (NCBI taxonomy): Eukaryota > Metazoa > Chordata > Amphibia > Anura > Pelodytidae > Pelodytes > Pelodytes ibericus. The sequence continues at coordinate 115,837,451 of CM069858.1, forward strand.
TTTGACAGGACCTGAAAAACTGGACTGACCTGGCAAATTTGGGACTGTTGACAACTATGAAATAGGAAACAGTACAAACAATGCTTAGGTGATTATTGAAGATAACTAGGGTTATTCTTAGGTTTTATTGTATGCAAGCTAAAACACATAGAAATACAGCTTTTAATACGTTATTTATTGATTGTATGTCTATTATTCTACTAAAATTTATATTTTAGCCATATGTAAAGAAGTCCACTATATGGACAAAAGTATATGGACACACCTCTTAATTATTGAATTCAGGTGTTTTAATCAGACCTATTAGGTGCTACTAATATATTTTTATTATTAAGAGAGTAGATATGGTAAAACAAACAGTTTGCTGTATTTCGGGTGCCTGGGTTCGGCATGTTGAAGACAGACTTGGAATATTATTGGGAGGGGCAGAAGAGATTCCAACTGTCTTGGGTAGTGGATCCCAATGACTGCACATCAGGAGACTGAAGTTGGTGGAAATCACCACAAGGTGGTGAAGATACCCCTGTTGAGATTGAGAGATGGAGAAGAATGTTAGTGGTTAGTAAAATATATATGGATTTTTCATGGAATTCCTTTTTTCATGAATGATGCCCTGACTGTCAAATGTGTTACTACTGGTGGTGTACTACTTACCGGAGGCAGGTGAAGAGGAAGCTGCCACCAAGGCCAGTAGAGCCACCTGACTTTGTATATTCCAAGGAGGAGCTGTCAGATGTTGTGTGGCTACCGGTCATGGAGACACAGCAGAAGGCTTGGAGTAAAGAGAGAGAGAACAGTGTTAACTCATATGAAATCACATACCGCAATCATGAATCAAGTTCAATACTTACAACTAGTTCTTTCTTGGTCTGGTGTCTCCAAGACCTGCAGTGGCTTCTCCTCAAGTCTAGCAGGTCAGCCAGCTCTAAAGAGCTGCCATTAGGGAGTAAAATGGTGGCAACTGCAATGGTTAAATTCCTTTTTACCTGCCTCTTGATATCAGAGTATCTGAAAGATATGAGTAGAACATTGCAATTGGTTTATGATCACTGATCATTTTTACATTGTATCCTTTTTACACATGTACACCAATCCATATATCTATCCATGCATGTACATATTCATAGCTGCATACCTATGTACATTTGCTACCACATATCTACTACTATACTGACACACTGATATGTGATGCAACACCCCTTAGCTAGTTGTAGCATTTGTTTGTACATGTCACAGGCTGAAATGTGCTCCTTGCTCACCCTCTCTCCCGTTCACATTCTCTGCACAGATACAGTTCTCTACATACACACCCTAACAGCTATTTTAACATGTGCAGCCACATGCAACATTCCCTATCTGTATATTATTGACACAACTCTTATGTGACTTACAGTAACTACAGGTATGTGAGCTATGTATGTAATGCAATTTTACAAATGGCCTATGGTGTTTGAACATTTTAAATGCACTTGCCTTTTCTTCACCACCTCCACTGTATTGGTTTTCCCCTCAACTTGTTTGACATAATGCACAATGTACAGCCAGATGTCATTCCTCCTCCTCATGCTTCTCTTATTGGCTGCTGCCCCCATCACCCAGTTGTAGTTCTGGCACAGCTTCCTGACTACTGCCAGGTTCTCCTCCGCCAAAAAACTCTGTGCATATGTATTTTCCCTTGCCTTATCCTCTCACCAGCTTCCAGTGTTCTAGTCCCCCTCTGCCCTGACCCTTGGCTTGCCATATTTTCTTGTTTTCTGTTACAATGTGCATAGCATGTTCTAAAATGGTGATCTTGCCATGTGGTCAGTATTTATACACAGATTCCTCTACTGTTATTCGCTGTAAGTTCAATATTCTGTACGACTCGGCCTATTTTATATGGAGGTTTTTTATTTAGTGTGTGTCCGAAATCTCCAACATAATATAATGGTGATTTAGAAGCTACCACTTTGGTTTGGTGTTTCGGGCTGCTTTCAGTTTCATAAGATCTCAGCGTGTAATCGGCTATTATGCCAGAATTGCAATGGTATTTGGGGGCATGTTGGGACAAATTGAGTAGCTCCTCATATGTACCCAATGTGCTGAATCATTCCGAACTTCGGTGGCACCATTTGGGTGATGAAAATTGGTGCATATTTATCTAAAAGCTCTATTTATATTGTATCATGCTATTTTGTATCAACCAGGGTAATCCACTATACTATAGCATGACTTTCAAATGTAACACTAATCTATGTGTACATAATCTCTCCAAAAAATCAAAAGCTCAAATCAAAATACAAATAGAAATAATAATACAAATTAAAATAATAAAAATAGAAACAAAGATAAATATAATTTTATTTTCATATTTATCTTAATTTCTATTTTTATTATACTTTGTATTATTTCAATTTGTATTTATTTTTATTTTTAGTTCCAATCTATTTTTATTTATATGAGGCTGATATTTGCTGCATTACATAAACCCTGACAAATATGTTAAAAGTTATTCCATATTAGAAACTTTTGATTTTATTTGAGAGATACTGTACAATTAGATTACTGTTACATTGGAAGGTCATGGTAGTACAGTGGAATATCCTGGTTGATACAAAATTGCATGATACAATATAAATAGAACCTCTTACATTATGGATGGTATGGAACATTAATATACATTTAATGCATGTTACATGTGAGATCCATAATGTGCCTGTAGGTATTTGAACCCACTCATTAAACATACTGGCTGGGGGAGTTAGTTTTATAGCATTTTAGCACAAGGGAGAGATTTACAATGAAACCGGCAACCAAGGCAAGTACACACATTGTGCAAATAACCAATTGGCTAGACCCCCCCATGTTTGCAGTACTACCCTGTCTTATAATAGGTTAAGAGCATTAGGATAGAATGGAGCATAACATGTGGCTAAATACCAGTGGGCACATTGGCTCTCTGTGGCAGCTTTTTATGTATTATTTATTTATCTGTTCTGCGCATTAAATGTCGGTATTTGATGGACATGTACAACCAATTTTCTTAATGGCTTAAACAATGTTATATGTCACACTGTGATTTCTTATTCCATCACTGGCGGTAATTATGTTGAGAACAGTATAAGCTATGCTGACTCAGCAACCACCAATCAAATGGTACAGTATAAAAATATACACATTACAGCAGCAACTCCAGGTAAAGTAACAGAGTGGAGTCACCAACTGCTGAGGTGCATGGTGGGTAGCAGCCACCAATGTTTTGTTGATTCCATAGCTGAAGAGTCCCAAACTTCCATTGCCATTGTCAGCACAAAAACTGTGTGGCGGGAATTTCATGGAATGTGTTTCTATGGTTGAGTAGCTGCATGCAAGTCTTACAACACCAAATAAAATGAAAAGAGTTGGTGTCAGGGTCGCCGCCGTGCCATCCTGACTGCCAGACGTGGTCGCCCCAGACGCACCCAACAGGGGATTTGAACTGTGGTTCTTCTGGACTGTATCCTGCTATTTTGCCTCTGAGCCATTTCAGAACTTTGAAATACTCCTGTTTATGTTTGTATTGCCTGCAGCACTAGGGGGCTGGACTTCACCAAAGGCTCAGACCTGTCGTAACTCTCCAGCTGAATCTCATACCTTATTAACAAGGTATAAGACACTGCCCCTCCCTAAGGGCAGTGTCAGTTCATTGACTCTGGATTCCTTGTTTGGTTCCTGTGATTTTGACTTTCAGTGTTCCTGATCATTTTCGGCTTTTGACCTTGGATTTGTTACCTGTTTATTCTGAATTCTGGCATCCTCTGACCTCTGGCTTACCCACGAAGATTCTTTTGCTCTTGTCCTTGTCTGTAACTTTACCTGGATATCCTGACCAGCCCCCGTGCACAAACTCACAGGCCACGTGGCTTCTTATCTGGTCACCCTGGTCTGTGTTTGTTTGCAAGGGTGAGCATACATCTCTGCCTTTAGGACTCCCAACAAAGGTAAGCCCTGACAGTGGGATCAAGTGGTGTAAAGCATGCTTCCACTTGACTCTAGAGCAGTGTGAACATATTCTCTGGAGTGGCAAATCACACTTCTCAGTCTGACAGTCTGATTGGTGAGAATGAGTTTAGCGAATGCAAGGAGAACGTTACCTGTCTAACTGCATTGTAAAGTTTGGTGAAGGAGGTTGGGCTAGGCCCCTAATTTCCAGTGTAGCTTAATCTTAATGCTTCAGCATACCAAGACATTTTGGTCAATGCTATGCTTCCAAATTTGTGGGAACAGTATGGGGAAGGCCCAGTCTATAAAGATGTGGTTGGATGACTTTGGTGTGGAAAATCTTGAACTGGCCCGCACAGATCCCTGACCTCAACCCCATCAATACCTTGGGGTAAACTGGAATGGAGATTGTGAGCCAGGCCTTCTCGTCCAACAGCAGTGCCTGACCTCACAAATGCTCTACTGGATGGTTGGGCAAAAATTCCCACAGAAACACTCCACAATCTTGTGGAAAGCTTTCCCAGAAGAGTGGAAGCTGTTATAGCTGCAAAGGACGGACAAACTACATATTATGTGATAAAACTCCCTGTTGGTGTAATGGTTAGGTGTCCCAATACGTTTTCCATTTAGTGTAAATTCTAATTTATAGCTGAAAGCTTCAATGAAAACACCATGCCCATATATTTATTTTGTCGGCGAATAGCTCTGGATGAAATATCAGAAGTTTATATGTAATGCAATCACTCACTCCCTTTACTTTGTCTCTTTATAGACTAAACCTTCCAATTCCCAGGTATGCTGTTAATAAGTAGTGAGCATACAACTTAGGGCATTAGGGATACAAATACAACCATATTACTATAAGAGTTAATGACAAAAATTATGTTTTTTAAGTGATTGCTAAAGAACTTCATATCCATTAAAGTTATACTAAGCTATGAATTATTTATAGGGAGTAGATAAATATATATGCACTACTCAAAAAATGCAAAAACAATTTTAAAAGCAAATCTAAAAATTATATGGCATTTGATAGCAAAGAGTCCATGTCGGCTTAAGTTTAATGTATATAATGTTGTGTATGTAATGTCTCCTTTTTATGTAAATTATGAAAATATGATATAATGATGGAGGTAATTATATTTATTATATGTAATGTATGTCCTTTTTATATTATAAAAAACAAATAAAGAATACATTTAAAAAAAAAAAGATCCTGTTTCTGCAACAAAAGCAACATAATCCAGCTGCTCAAAATTGCCGCCTGTGTTTCCCTACACATTAGCAACAGATAATAGATAGACAAAGGCAAGACATGTAGTATGAGGATAAACTGACATGTATACTGGTATGTATGTATGTATTTGGACCTTTAATTTTAGCCATTTAGGAAGTTTTCGCATTAATCGGAGGTCTCCTGTTCAGGGCTTTGGCTGTTCTAAGAGGGAACCATTGCATCACCTTCCTCCAGTAGAATTTGAAAGGCTGCTTGTTACTGCACTGTGTATTCTAAAAAATGCTTCTTAGGATGACATAATAAACTACCTCCCTCCCAGACCTCCTTGCCGCCCCCGACTCATCTTCTAGAATGAATGACTGCTTGAATGATGAATGTTCGATAGACGATATGAATCTGTGGAATAACAATTAGATCTCTCCCTATGAAATTGGCTTGTCTCTTATTGTGTATATATAATAGGTGAAATGGAGGTGCATATATCGATATGAAGAATGGCTAAAAAAAAAAGATAACATAAAGCTTAATTTTTCTATTAAGTATTAATAAATTTAGCTGAATTCATGCATATATAGGTCTCATATTAACTGATTCCTGATCACATTACCAGTGTTTTTCACAGGGTCATTTATTAAAATATGAGGAAAATAGATGTCACCTAAAGAATCAGTAAAAATGTGGAAATACCTGCCTAATGAGGTTGTGCTAGCAGAATCAATACCTTTCAAACAGGTCTGGATTTATTTATTTATTTTTAATAATAGGAATTCTGAAGCTATATAAATAATCATTTCTTATGCTTATTTATATAGAAATTTCTTTTAACCTGTTTGCCTATATTGTATCAATAGCAGAAACAGGGATGTATAAGGTTTAATTGTGGTGGACGTTATTTTTGAAATTAAAAAAATATATATATATTCTCTACATTCACAGTATAAGCAATGGTTAGCGTCAACAGAGTCCCTTTAAGATTTTTAATTTTGAATACAGGAATTAATTAAGGCAGGACATAAGGTATAATTATATACACTTCAACAGGTGAAGAAAATAAATAATACATTGATGTAGCAGTATTTATTATTGCAAAGGAATCTGGCACAGCTTTGTGGCAATATAAAGTAGTGGGAAGGAAGTGAACATGTACACCAATAAAATAAATGAATTGGTGATATAAAGTTGAATGTTTATAGGGCAATATAACTGTGTATAAATTTAAGTTTAGGACAAATAGGCTACCGTTAAAAACATAATATAATTCCAATATACTAAGCACATGTTAGAGCAACAATAGAATTATATCATTTTTTTTTCTATGATTTTCAGATTGAAAACAGCACAGCAATATTGTTTCCCTTGTGCTTAATTTTATGCCATTATAAAATAGTATGTCTAGTGTTTTAAATGTGCTCAGTGGTCATTTTGTTTAATGCTGTTGTTGATACTAGAGTCACTACCAATTTACAGCAAACTGTATTTAATTTCTGTTACTTATTACAACCAAGAGTGTTCGGATTGAGTGTATACAATGTATTGGAGAGATTACAATCTAAAGAGCCTGTGAGTAGAAGAAACATAAGGTGCTATAAAAAGGCAGTGACAGAAGATATATTGGGGGAAATGTGTCGGCTATGTACTTAGAATCAGTATAGACTTCTGGTGCATTCCAGGCTGCAGCATTTTTTTTATACATTTCTGTATAGACAGTCAAGTCAAATCTAAAAGAGCAATTGGTTTATAGTAGTCAAGATGGAAGATAATAAGCAAACTAGGTTGTGTGTCCTTTTTAGTGTAGAATGGACAAACACAAGCATTGTTCTTTAGGTGCAAACAACATGATTTCTATACTTTTTAGGTAGATTTCAAAGAGAAGAACTGTAAAGTGCAGAGGCACAAATACCAACTCACTGTGTGTACACTAACACAGAGAGGAGAAATGAAGAGGTTGTACTGGAGTAGGAGCAGTGGCAAATGAGAGCCAGTGATCCAGGAGAGTTAGTATCTGCTAAATTTGTCAGAAAGCGAACTATTTATATTTTGGTGTGTACCATTCTAAAACAGAATTGTAATTTGATTTGTGAATTGAAGTATTATTTTATGTCTGGTTGCATTATTTTTCTTTGCCGTTAATGTCAAACTCTTAGGCAGTGACAAAGGAACATGTTGCCAGTGTAACAATACAATAGAAGTAGTAGAACATTGATTAGATGTTACGGATTTGATGAAAGTATACATGTGCACATATTAACAGTCTCTTTTTATAAGAAAGAATTTTAGACTTGCAGCGGATTTGATGATGTCTGGAAGACACATTAAAGGCTCCTCAGATTTTTGTAATATAATGTAATATGTCAGAAAATGAATGTATTATTAAGTGCAGATCCAATATTTGTTATTACATTAACGTTATACAGGAATCAAAAGTGTTCTTTTGTGTCGTCTGTCACTGTGTAAACGTCTTCATTGTACACACTTTATTGTTAATGGGGATTTAGTCCGATATCTATGCATTATTAATACAAATATCAGTTTAGTTGCTATAATGGCAGACCATATATTTAACTGTTTCCAGACAGTGAACTAATCACTAATCTAAGTATATCATGCACAATACATTTAATCAAGAATTATCTTCATTGTCAGGTTATTTTTATCAGCAATTTATGAAACATTCAACCTATAGTGACAACCTTCAATTTATCCATGAGATTAACATCACTACATCTTGCACGCAGTAATATACAAAACAGCGGGTTTGTAAATATATGTACTATTGTGCATGGTTTTTTTTTTTAGACAGGTACGAGAGTATAGTGTTGGAGCTTCTGTATTCATAGGCCGTACATTTAATTTTTAACTCATATATAATTTACAGATATGTAAATTATGTCAGAAAGGTTTGATAAATTAAGAATTATCTTGGCACCTCTATTCCTCATATTTTAAGAAAGATATTTTCCCATTTTAATATGTTTCCTATAATTTATTCTGTTAATTTAATTTTTAACAATTCCATGTACACAATAGAAGACAATTTATGGACTACATCTTCTATATCTCTTTGCCAGGCCCTTAGAATAGAGGATTATAGGAAAGGTAAATTAATAGTGAATTGTGGGAGAAAGCGCTCTGATATGCTAAAGTGTGCAGCTACCATTTGGTTGGTGCACCCCTCTTATACACCACCAATGGAAGTAACTTTTTTCCTATTATAGGAGAGGCACACTATCAACAGCTGTAGGGTCACAGTTTTAGACCCAATTTACATGTGTGCATAGCCCCCAGCTGGTTTGTGGTCTTAATCACTTTACATTCTGGAGATTTAAATTTTGTGCTCCCTTGAGCAGCATTGGGCAAATCTGGGGGAGGGCGGGATAGGCAGCAATGGGCACATCTGGGGGTAGGGGAGAGAGACAGCATTGGGCAAGTCTGAGAGGAGGGAGGAGGGGGAGGAGGGGGGGGGAGAGGCAGCATTGGCCAAGTCTGGGGGGGAGGCAGAATTGGGTATGTCTCAGGGAGGGGGGAGAGGAAGCATTGGGTAAGTCTGGGGGGCAGATGGCTGTGGGTGTGATGCACTGACTCTGTCTGGTAGCAGATGGGCAAATAAAAGGAAATAAAAACAAGAAATGCATTTTTTTCAATTATAAATGTTATTAAATATGATAAAGCAATTTACATGAGAATATATACAAGTTAAACTTTTTTCTATAAGGTAGTCTTAAATTCAGGCTTTTATTTTTTTCCCTAAAGGAATATCCAAATGTTTGGGGGGGTCATCATATAATCAGGGTCGTATTATATTTGAGCAAATATTGTAAATATAATAGCTGTCCATGTATTATATTTGATGCTGCTTAGGAATTAGCCAAATCTTTGTGAAACGTGTCAAGCATTAAGTCTTTTCTTGTTCTGTTTGTCCATTTATTTTGCCTGCTGATTATTTTATATCATTATGGTGATAAGGTCTAAGGACCATAAACTGATACTTTAGGTAACTTTTCCACTAGACGTCTCCCACTATTTCTTCTGTGGGGTGAGCTGGTGTCCTGCATACTAATATATGTGAATCCACCAACATGGAAATAAGACCAAGGAAGCTCTGTGGTTAGGCCCACAGAGCTGGTATAAATGGAGTCCAGAAGCAGGGTAACTGTACACCTATACAATATGATATGATTCTACCACCTGAGATGGAGGAATTATGAGAGTGCACACAGGCAAAATCCACAGCAAAGTCCAGAAGGATATTCAGAAAGCCCAGGATCAGAATCATGTAATGCAAAAAGAGCAGAGGCCACGTGTCATGAATGCACCCTACTCGAAGAGTGAATGTGACTTGGTTATCGTGGTGAAAGGGTTAAAATCCATTATCTGTGGGCCATTGACCAGAAATAATGATTAAAAAAATCCAGTTTAACACCACCTACACTTAATTATACTGATATAACTAATGTCATAAGATTGCCACCACCAAGACAATTTATAAATGGGGGGCCTTGGTCCCCCAAGAAAATCAGACTTTATGAAGTCCATAGATATGTCAAACTTGCTACCCATGACTCTATACCACAGACTTCACAATATCTTCCAAATGGCTCAAGTTACACCAGCCATATTTCTACTCGTTTTGTAGGGTGTACTCTCCCCATTCTAAATATTCACAAAAGGAGGGATGATTAATAATCTATGAGTTATTATTAATGCATGTTTGGGATATGACTTAGGCAGGAACAGTCTCCTGACTGATAAGGGTCACTTAGCATATCAAAAGAACCCACTACCTATGAGGGGATGCAGACAAATGATAAACAGGTTTACTGGCAACCAACTCAGTGTAACATTTCACATCTTGTAACATCAGTTACTTCAAAGAAAATACTCAAGTTGTAAAGCTTTTGACATCACAAATGTCATAACATCTCTACTGGGTAGCAGATGCAGGTATGTACTTCACAAACTGGTGTGAAACCACATAGTATTGCATTTAATGTAAATGCATAGAGCTGTCAGGGTTCTACACTGACCATCTGACTCTCTACCTTCCTTAGCTTGTATTTCTTCCCCTCTGTTTGGTGTCAGGTGGGCTCATTACCTTTTGCAACACACCCATGTTAAATAGCTACAGTTGATTGCAAACAGTGCTTTTGCATTTAAGTTGGATGCCTGACTTCTGTTCCTGATCCTATGCATCAAGCTCATTTGAATTATGACCCTGTCCAGGAACTGGGAATCTGAACCAGGGCAGCCCAGGGGATGATTTTCAGCATCTCCTAAGACCCTCTACTACAGAAAGATTTCTTCAGCTAAGTTGTACCCTTAAAGTCACCCTTTTCAGTCCTCACCCTCTCTAGGCTGTTCCTTCTGCTTTACTACCCTGCTCAGTCCTCACCCTTTCTAGAGTGTTCCACCTGCCTAGCTACCCTGCTTAGTCCTCACCCTCTCTAGGGTGTTCTACCTGCTTAGCTACCCTTCTTAGTCCTTACCCTCTCTAAGGTGTTCCACCTGCTTAGATCCCTTTCTCAGACCTCACCCTCTCTTGGGTGTTCATGTTTAGCTACCTATCTCAGACATCACCCTCTCTCAGGTGTTCCTGTTTTTCTGCCTATCTCAGCCCTCACCCTTTCTTGGGTGTTCCTGTTTAGCTACCTATCTCAGCCCTCACCCTTTCTTGGGTGTTCCTGTTTAGCTACATACCTCAGGCCTCACCCCTTGTATATCTCTCTCTACCCCTAGCTCTGCTTTGTCTAAAGTCTGTTCTATAGCTCTTTGTTTATACTGCAGTTCCTACTCAAACCCTTTTCCTATTCTGCAGTTATTTGCTAAAGTTCCATTTTGTCTCTCCTTAAGTCCTTATTCCATTCCCCAAAGTATTTCCCATTAAATAAACTGAGGTGAATTGCAGTGTGAATTAATGGATGTGACAAGGCAACTGTATATGTTTCTGGAGAATTTATATACACATGGAGTGGTAAGATAAAAATATACATAACTTTAATTTATTTTGCTCTAAACTGGATTTTGTATCCTCATCGCAAACAATTAAATACTTATATCCCATTTACTTATATATGTTAAACATTTAAATAACAATGCAACTTTAGTAACTGTGTTGCAAGAATTGGTAGAGGTGGTAAAAATTTTAAATACTGTGGCGATTGAGATAATGCTATACATCTACCAGGCTCTTACATAGTATTCAGCGCAAACCAACACAATGCTGTATATTTTTAAAATATGTTTTCTTAGTCTACTGGTATGTCTTCCCAAAAAGTACTGAATGATGTTTGTATAGATAATGTTGTGTATCAGCATTAGGCATTCTAAGTTAGACAAGTGAATGACGGTGTAACCAATATTTCTTTCTTACATTTCACAGAAATATATAAACTTTCAAAGTCACCATTTTACTTTTTAGAGAAGGTTAACACATACTGTATGCCTTCAGGCAGATCTTAGAATTCTGTAATCTTCTTCAGCTCTTTAACCAATCGGAACAGGATATAGATAATGAAATTCTCTTCTCTGAATATTAAATCCGACAAGCATCTGAGGGAAACTAACTATAAGAGCAATACATATAGAAAAATAACAAAAAAGAATCAATATTTATTTCTCAAATCCCATATTAAACAAATAACTTTTTATGAACCATTACCTTTCACAGATAAGCGTTGGCTTCTAGCTAAATAAAAATGTTTGTATTGTTTTAATTTGAAATCATATTAAAATATATATATATATATATATATATATATATATATATATATATATATATAAAATATAACAATCAATAATATAAAAAAATTAATTAATATCAACATTTTATATCAGCATTTTAATGTCTATTATATTATATCTTCTAAACAACAGAAATGTTTGTGTTAAAAGGGTTTTAAAAAATATTATTGTATGAAATGTTAGTCACATACTGACCACTTGTGCAAGTTCCTTCTATTAAAGAAAAACAATAATTGTATGAGCTTTAATGGAAAAGAAATCGGAAAACTGTTTAAAAAATCAGGGCTTTACATTTTCTCTTGTAACATAAATTTAGTTGTGTGTCTAACGAATTCTTTAAGTAAATATAGATTCCAAAGTTATTTTCCTACTATTTTATTTTTAACACCTATCATAAATTGAAACAAAACATGTTCTACTTTTAAAAATAAATAACAGATTAATTAGGAACAATTTATACTATAAAGTACAGACTGTATATATAAATTAATGTATACTGATACATTTAGGAAAAAAATAGACTTTATAAAATGAATGTGAGTGTAATACTGTTTTAATCTATGCAAGTCTACCTCTGAAGAAACATGCTAAGTGTGACAAATATGTAACCAAGAACAAAGACACAAGAATGTTTTTAATGTACTCATCTGAATAGACCATTGTCCTGAAACTAATAATTCATTTTTTAAATCTGTTTTTATTAAGGTTTTATCTTTTTAAAACATATCACAAAATAAGTCAAAAGTAATGTGAAGGAACGTAATCATAGAAATCCTTTTTGAAGGTGTGTTTACCTTGGTAAACATGTAACTAAATCAATACTGTTAAAAAAATATAAATGAGAGCCATCCCTTTTCTCTTAGCGCTTTCACAATTATTGTATTTCTTTGGTGATTTCACAGAGATTTGTTTGTACTCAGCTTGTAGACGCTGCTTCCCCTTTTCAAAAATCATCACACTAGCTCATACTTTCTTTCATTAGCTTTCTAACCGTACTTAGCTTTTTTACCTTCTGCTTTATTTTACATTACCTATGCATTAAACCATGTAAATACATCATTACATTAGTGTAAGGGTTTATAGAATAACGTAAAACCTACAACATAAACTGGCCTTATAAATATATTAAGAGGTTGCATGCAGCTTGCAAAGTACCAGTTTGTGGGGAAATGATGCTCCTATACGGTCATGTGCTTAAAAGAGTGGTTAGAATTTAGTGAAAATGAACTGCCCTATTCTATATGTTTTTTACTTTTTCCCTCCACATATAATTTTATGGTATGTTTCTTGGACTACAACTTATTCTATATTATGTTTTTAACTATGTACACAAAAGAACACACCAAATATAATGATGATTAACATGAGATTAATATTTGAATATTGCATTTCCATGATTAGGTCTCCTACTATTGTTGTGGCAAATACACCTAAGGAGTTTGTCCACCAGGGCCACCATCAGGAGGTGACAGGCGATATACATGCCATAGCCAGAGGGCACACTCAGGCCCCAGCCATGTAAAAATATATACATTGAAAAAATGATTACTGGTAGAGACGATAGCTGAGGACAGGGGCGTTGCTAGGTCTTCGGATGATCTGGGGCTAGAGCCCAGATGAGCTCGGTCACACACAGGGGCGTACCTAGAGCATTTGGCACCCGGGGCGGACCCTGAGTGTTGCACCCCCCCCCCCATAATAAAAATGTAAGAAAATACCCCCAATTTTTTCAGTGTTTGAAAATTGTACAATTATAGATACCAGGAATATTGTGTCAGTCAGAACCCAGTAATATTGTGCCAGTCAGATACCAGTAATATTGTAACTTTCAGATACCGGTAATATTGTGCCACTCAGAGCCCAGTAATATTGTGCCAGTCAGATACCAGGAATAGTGTGCCATTCAGAGCCCAGTAATATTGTGCCAGTCAGATACCAGTAATATTGTGCCACTCAGAGCCCAGTAATATTGTGCCAGTCAGATACCAGGAATATTGTGTCATTCAGAGCCCAGTAATAGTGTGCCAGTCAGATGCCTGTAATATTGTGCCAGTCAGAGCCCAGTAATAGTGTGCCACTCAGAGCCCAGTATATTATGCCAGTCAGATGCCAGGAATATTGTGCCAGTCAGAGCCCAGTGATAGTGTGCCAGTCAGAGCCCAATAATATTGTGCCAGTCAGAGCCCAATAATATTGTGCCAGTCAGAGCCCAAGAATATTGTGCCAGTCAGAGCCCAGGAATATTGTGCCATTCAGATACCAGGAATATTGTGCTAGTCAGACCCAAGTAATGGTATGCCAGTCAGAACCCAGTAATAGTGTGCCACTCAGATACCAGTAATATTGTGCCACTCAGAACCCAGTAATATTGTGCCACTCAGAACCCAGGAATATTGTGCCAGACAGAGCCCAGTAATATTGTGCTAGTCAGAGCCCAGGAATATTGTCCCAGCGAGAGCCCAGTAATAGTGTGCCACTCAGAGCCCAGTAATAGTGTGCCACTCAGAGCCCAGTAATAGTGTGCCACTCAGAGCCCAGTAATAGTGTGCCACTCAGAGCCCAGTAATAGTGTGCCACTCAGAACCCAGCAATATTGTGCCACTCAGAACCCAGTAATATAGTGCCAGTCAGAGCCCAGGAATATTGTGCTAGTCAGAGCCCAGTAATATTGTGCTAGTCAGAGCCCAGTAATATTGTGCTAGTCAGAGCCCAGTAATATTGTGCTAGTCAGAGCCCAGTAATATTGTGCCAATCATAGCCCAGTAATATAGTGCCAGTCAGAGCCCAAGAATATTGTGCCACTCAGAGCCCAGTAATACCCAGACACACACACACACACACACACACCTAGACACCCTGACACACACACACCTAGACACCCTGACACACACACACCTAGACACCCTGACACACACACACCTAGACACCTATACACAGTCACACTTTTTTAAAAATTTTTACTTACCTTACACTTGGTCCGTCATCCAGGACCTTCTGCCGGATGTCCGTCCACCTGACATCCGGCAAGCAGCTGACACAGCGCGACGGAGGCGGAGCTTGCACCCGTCGCGCTGTGATCTCTATGGCCAGGAGGAGAGGCTAGGGAGCGAGCTCCCTATAGCAGCCTCTCCTCCCGATCGGCCCTCACCCCCGCGTGAGGTTAATCCTCCGATTCTGGGACTATGTCCCAGATGGAGGAAAGCTCACCAGGGGATTTTTTTTTTTTAAATATATTTATAGCCCTGGAGTCTCGGGGCTAAAGAATACTTTAGTCCCTGAGTCTCCATTCGGGGCTATGAAGGGGGGACTCGGGGCTATAGCCCCAGTAGCCCACCCCTAGCGACGCCTCTGGCTGGGGAGATCAAAAGGTCTCCTCTCACCAGCACCACCATGAAGAAGCATACACAGACATCCTTCCATGCTGCCTCTCTTGTGCGCACTGATCTGATGTCAGAATGGGCAAACCAGCTGTGGCATTTTAAAGGGAAAGGTGGCTGTGGCAAATTAATGGTAGAGCAGTGGCATATTATTGGGCATATTGGCGGGGGCAACTTAATTGGAAAACAGTGGCAAATAAATGGGAAAACAGTGGCAAATAAATGGGAAAACAGTGGAATATTAAAGGGAAAACTGTTTTTGGCAAATTAATGGGACAACAGTGGCATATTAATGGGTACTCTAGCTGTGACATATTAATGAGAAAACTGGCTGTGGCAAATTAATGTGCATGCAGGCTGTGGCAAATTAATGAGAAAACTGGCTGTGGCAAATCAATCGGAGAACAGTGGCATATTAACGGCAAACTGGCTGTGACATATTAATGGGCATACAGGCTGTGGCAAATTAATGGGGATACAGGCTGTGTCAAATTAATGGGGAAACTGGCTGTAGCAAATTAATTGGAAAACAGCTGTTGCATATTAAAGGGAAAGCTGGCTATGGCAAAATAATCGGAGAACAGTGGCATATGATTGGGCATATTGGTGGTGGCAAATTAATTGGAAAACAGTGACATATTAATGGGAATACTGGCTGTGAAAAATGAATGGGAAAACTGGCTGTGGCATATTAATGGGCATACTGACTGTAGCATATTAATGGGCATACTGACTCTGGTAAATTAAGGGGAAACAGTGGAAAAGTAATTTGAAAACAGTGTGACATATTAAAGGGAAAGGTGGCTGTGGTAAAATAATGGGAGAACAGTGACGTATTATTGGCATATTGGTGGTGGCAAATTAATTGGAAAACAGAGGCAAATAAATGGGAAAACAGTGGCATATTAAAGGGAAAACTGGTTGTGGCAAATTAATGGGATACCAGTGGCATATTAGTGGGCAAACTAGCTGTGGCATATTAATGGCTATACTGTAAGTGGCAAATTAATGGGAAAACAGTGGCATATTAATGGAAAACTGGCAGTGGCATATTAACGGGCATACTTCCTATGTAAAATTAATGGGAAAACAGTGGCAAATTAATAGGAAAACAGTGGCATATTTATGGGAAAACTGGCTGTATGAAAGTTAATGGGACAAAAAGTGGCATTTTAATAGGAAAACTGGCTGTGTGGCATAATGAAATGGCAATATTCTAATGAAGATTTGACAATAACATGAGAAAATAAGTACACCCCCCCCCCAATCCACTCCCAAATCGCCACTGTCAAGATGGATAATCAAACCCTGCAACATCCCCTAGTTGTAGTAAATGCCTTTAATAATTATTTTGTTGTATGTGCCACCACCCTGATTGCTAAGCCCACCAATGACAAACATTCTGAAATAACACATGTAGAACAGAGGCATATCATTTTAGACCTGTGCCTTTCAGTGTCAATAATAAACATCTCAATATAATAAAAATGAAATAATAGTAAAATCAAATCCCAGCAATTGTTAAACCATAATAAATGAATCATTGGCGACTTGCCACACAGTCAAATTCTGGAAGACAAGAGTGGTATGTTGTGATGTATGGTCTATTGGGCTGTGTTTGAGTGTGTGAGTGTATGAGTGTATGTATTGTGATGTATGGGCAGTTTGGCTGTTGTTGGCTGTGAATGATGCACTTCCTTTTTTTTGGTTTTTCACTTCCGGTTTCTGTTGGCAGTTGGGGTGGTAGAATGTTCAAGGGATTTGAAAAGGGAGCTGCAGAAACCCTGTGTAACAAGGCAGCAATATGAAGATCCTGTTATATATCCTCTATAATAATGTTCAAGTGTCTCTGCGTCCAGTCCCTGTGTCCGTGGGTTGCTAGGGCAACAGACTGGACGCAGAGACACTGCCCCACGGACAGCCGTTGCTAGGGCAACAGACTGGACGCAGAGACACATCATACTATAGCGTCCCTGTTGCCCTAGCAACGTCGGGGACATGCGCATGTAGTTAAAAAAATGAAAAAAATACAGTTTAATAAAAAATGACATGGGCTATAATGAGTTTAACAGTACTAAGTCCAAAAGACAAAGAATAGAAAATAGATCTATTAAATAACAGGAAAATTAACATAAAAAAAAAATATATATATACAGTTTAATAAAAAATGACATGGGCTATTATGAGTTTAACAGTACTAAGTCCAAAAGACAAAGAATAGAAAATAGATCTATTAAATAACAGGAAAATTAACATAAAAAAAAATAAATAAATAATAAAGTTTAAAAAAAAAATGACAGAGGCTATAACGAGTTAAACAGTACAAAGGCCAAAAGACAAAGAATCCTCTATAATAATCTTCAAGTGTCTCTGCGTCCAGTCCCTGTGTCCGTGGGAGTGCGCTACTGCGCATGTGCCCCACGGACAGCCATTGGGACTTGGAACGCAGAGACTCCCTCCCGCCCAAAGATCTAAAGATCCCCCCTCACCAGCCCTCTGCTCGGCATGCTCTGCTAGATCACGGGAGGGGGCGGAGCTAAATGGCTGAGCGGTGTAGCTCCGTCCCCACCCTGTGAAGCAGAGCAGCGTCTGCTTCACGGGGAGCCACTGGCACCATGAGAAAGTGCCGCTCGGCTCCCCATGCCTGCATTAAGCATGGGGAGCCCAAGCAGCACCTTCTCTTGCTGACCTGGGCTCCCAGTGAAGCAGACGCTGATCTGCTTCACAGGGTGGGGGCGGAGCTACACCGCTCAGCCGGTTAGCACCGCCCCTCCCTGTATCCACCTTTGAAGGCAAAAGAAGGGGAGGGGTGGGAGAGAGAGAGAGACAGGGGCAGGTGGGAGAGAGAGACAGGGGCAGGGGGGAGAGACAGAACAGGGGGAGGGGGAGAGACAGAACAGCTGGAGGGGGGAGAGACAGAACAGGGGGAGGGGGAGAGACAGAACAGCTGGAGGGGGAGAGAGAGATACAGAACAGGGGGTAGAGAGAAAGAACAGAGGGAGGGAGAGAGAGACAAAACAGGGGGAGAGAGAGAGATGGACAGAACAGGGGGGGAGAGAGAGACAGAACAGGGGAAGGGGGAGAGAGAGACAGACAGACAGGGGGAGGGAGGGAGAGGGAGAGACAGAACAGGGGGAGAGGGAGAGACAGAACAGCTGGAGGGGGAGAGACAGAACAGCTGGAAGGGGGAGAGAGAGATACAGAACAGGGGGTAGAGAGAAAGAACAGAGGGAGGGAGAAAGAGACAGAACAGAGGGAAGGAGGAGAGAGAGAGAGAGAGACAGACAGTACAGGGGGGAGAGAGAGACAGAACAGGGGGAAGGGGGAGAGAGAGACAGACGGGGAGGGAGGGAGAGAATGACAGAACAGGGGGAACGGGGAGAGAGAGAGACAGAACAGGGCTAGAGAGACAGAACAGGGGGGGAGAGACAGAACAGGGGGGAAGAGAGAGACAGAACAGGGGGGGAGAGACAGAACAGGGGGAACGGGGAGAGACAGAACAGGGGGGGGGGGAGAGAGACAAAACAGGGGGGGGAGAGAGAGACAGGGGGAAGGGGGAGAGAGAGAGACAGACAGTACAGGGGGAGAGAAAGACAGACGGGGAGGGAGGGAAAGAAAGACAGAACAGGGGGAATGGGGAGAGAGAGAGACAGAACAGGGGGGGGGAGAGACAGAACAGGGGGGAGAGAGAGACAGAACAGAGGAAGGGCAGGAGAGAGACAGAACAGAAGAAGGGGAGGAGAGAGACAGAATAGAGGGAGAGAGAGAACAGGTATGGGGGAGTTAGAGAGAGACAGACAGGGCAATGAAGAGGAAATGGACAAACATGGGAAGGCAGAAAGATACATACATGGCGGGGCGCCATGGGGGAATCCCGCACAGGGCGCTGGAACACTTAAGGCCGGCCCTGCTGACAGATTTCTCGAGCAAATTCTCCTGCACAATCGCAGGAGAATTTACTCATTGCGCATGTGCACAAAGTTACAGCTGATCACTCAGATGTAACTTTTTTAAAGACTGCGCATGCGCGAGCGGAGCAACGCTACCCACCTCCCGCCCCCTTCACACCACGCTAAGGTGGTAAGTAACACCGGGGGGGGGACATAAGGGGGCAACATAGGGGCAAGCACCCTGGCGAGGGGGAGCCTTGAGGGCTGCCTCATCTTGATGGGAGTTGTGATCCCCCTGCTGCATCAATAATACAGCAGGAGGATCACAACTCCCATCAAGATGAGGCATCCCTCAAGGCTCCCCCCCTCACCAGGATGCTTGCCCCTATGTTGCCCCCTTATGTGTGTGTCGTTCCCCCCCCCCCCCACATATGTTCTAGCGCCCGTTAATTTAACGGGCTTAATGTCTAGTGTATTAATAAAGTGAGTAATTCGTTATACAGGAATTTTTGACTGATTTGTACAAAACATCACATATGTCTGTATACAAATGACATTACTTTGGTATCTAACTACCGTGCAATAGCATTGCTCCATGTTTGTCAAAAATCTTGGAAAAATGTGTTCAAACGCAATTATAAGCAATTAAACTATCTAACCCCAGATCAATCAGGCTTTAGTCCAAATCACTCAACTACAACTGCCCTCTTAAACATTTGCAAAGAAATCCAAATTGTCACAGAACAAGGAGACCTAATTGGAGTGATTTCCTTTGGTTCTACCAAGGCCTTTGATACCAAAGACAATGGCATAAAAACTCAGGTATTGGTGATCATCCACTAACCTCGATCCAATCATATGTACCAGATCGATCACAATATGTGTCCATATCTGACAGTGCCTGCCTCCCTCTCCTAGTTACATATGGTATGCCCAAGTCTTGATACACTGCTCGCTGCTATTGACATTATTCATAAATGATATTCCTAAAAGTCTCAACTGTACACATGTATGCAGGTGACACCGTTATCTATACTTGCAAACCAAATTTACCACAGCTTGTGGCTGTGCTCCAAGACCAGAGGTAGAAAAGTGGATCACAGATAACAAACTTTTCCTAAACTCTGACTCAATGCTCTTTGAAGCAGTACCTAGATTACAAAATTTCCATCTAAGCATTGGCACAAAATCTAATATCACACTGACTTTAGTTCTTTCAAATATCTAGGTATGTGGCTAGACCCCAATCTATCTATTGGCATCCACACTGAAAAGCTCTCATCAAAACATTATCCAAAACAAGGTGCCCAGTACAGAAACAAAACCTGCTTAAGCCCCACAGTAAGGAAATAGGTTATAAAGCAAATGCTAATGCCAACAATTAAATATGGGAACGTAATATATGCACCTGCACCACAAACTCACCTTCATAAACTTACTACACTGTTTAACTCATTGTGCTGCTTTGCGCTACAATGTAATTACTTGATCCCCCATTATGACACATTAAAAAAGCTGAACTGGATACCACAGGAATCCAGACGCACCCTTCAACTTTTCAGTCTTGTGTTTAAGAGCTTTTTGGGTAAGCTCCACCCTACCTGAGTAGAATGCTCTGCTGTTCCTACTTTCTAGAAATTCCAATCCAATACCAGTACTTTCTTTACTACACCACAATACAAAAAGAAAGTGGCTTAAAACTTAACAAATCTAGAGGGTCTGGGTCTATCCATTCCCCTAATCATACTAGGTGCAATAATACTCTTTTGATTCCTAGCTTGCTGATAAATAATTTGCAGTCAAGCCGATAGGATATTCTTCCAAATATCATGTTGTAATAAAATATTGCAATATACTTCTATTATCTTCTAAATATTGTTTAAACATTTTCCCCCATTCTTTTTCATTTGCTTCTTTGGAACTTTTGCATTTTTAGGGAAGAATTTATTTTCTTCCTGTATAGATTTGTTTGATGTCATTTACAGTGACAGTTGATTTACATTTATTGGAGGCAAGATAGATTATGGTGCCATTGTCGTGAATGTGGTAGAAAGGTCCAAATATTTCAGTAGTTAGTTTTTTTGGTACAGCGCAGGTGCCAAAACAGCTGCCCTAAAAGAATAGTTTTGAGAGATAGGATTGTGACACTGCTCTATACCATATAGAAGTAAATAGTATTAAATAGTAGTGAATGGTGTTTTGATGCTAAGTGTCAATTATTCTATAGGAAACCAAAGAATTGTGTTTCCCCATATTCTACTTCCCCTCTACAATTTATCTGCTGACTTTATTTTACTCTTCTGTATGCCCAGTTTTTGTTTCCTTTATATGCTCCTTCTCATATGTTCGTCATCACTGTAAATAGAATAAACAGCTTTTCAACTGTCAGAGAAGAGTTCAAATTAATATAAAGGGAAAGTATCCATTATTCCCAGTTGTGAGAGGTTATTGTAAGCTGCCTTATCAAATACCATTCAGATACAGTGTTGAGGATTGAAGCTTTATAATATAGGATCAAACTAATGACAGAACATTGCTTTAAGTAGTAATGTGGAGGCTTATAGTAGTAGAGCGACAAAGTGGTAGTTGGAGAATAACACTAAATGGATGGTGAGCATTTGTTTAAAATGAGGACTGTTATTATTATTTTTCAATGAAAGAAGATAAGAAATACACTTAAAAGATGACTGGTCTTACACAGGAAGGAAAAAATGATGTTAGGAAGCAGAAAAAACAGTTTTAAAAGCAATTTGTTATTGACGCATGATACAATTAATATCAATTTAGAACTAGTTATTAAATCTAGGCATCCTATTTCTGAAAGGAATGAGAGGCTAACAATAGCATTTATTTCTGAGACCGACATGGCATCATTCCATCATTTGACGGAGGTTTCAGGGTAACAAATAATACACAGATTCAAGGAATCTGTGGCTTCCAACACATCACTTTATCTTCCTACAGTTATCACAAATGTGTAGATACAGGTGCTTTGCAGCGTAAGATAATAAAGATATCCAGGTAAAGATTCAGCTAAATGGGAGACATTTTACAATGTGGCTACTTTGGCCTTAAGGTTGAAATTAAAAATAAAAGCAATAGGAATTAGTGGTATACATACTGCAAGTGAAACTTGAACTGTGTAATGCCTTCTGTCAATCAAATCAGATATGATTAGGAATGTATTTATTTGTAATTCCAATGGCAGCATAATATCTTCAAATAATTTAATAAACATGCTGATCTCTTTTCTCGTCAGCTTTATCAGTTAAATCATTTTTAAACCAGGATATAGATTTTATCTTCTGCTTTTTTAACCTAATTGTGACTGATTTCAGGAGTAGCAATAGCTTATCTTAACATGGTAACTATATTATAGAAATTAATTGGAAAGCATGCTGTGGTGTGTAACCTAGAGGTATATAAAGATACATTCTCCTCCTAGCGATTTGCTGAAAGTACTTTATTATCTGATTTGAATTCAGTTTATCACCTTTAGTTCACAAGATGGCAAACAAATATACCTAAGGTATTCACAGGAATACAGGCATGCAATCAACTTAACCATCCACAGCATGCCACTGGCAAAAAGACATTAAACAGAAGTTAAAGCTTAACGTGGAGAAAGTTATCTTCAATGACAGAGTTTGGAGGTAAATTGTCAGATCGTGGCAACTCAGGGGCCTGTCCCCCATGATAGTCCCCATTATTTAAGCTTTCTAAACTCTTAAGTGAAAACAAATTTCACCTTTCATGTGTAGGTTATGATAGATTGTGTTCATTTTGATTTCTTACTAACTGCTTTAGTGTGCAAATCAGTTTCTGTTTACATTGCAATTCTGATACACCTTTTGCATTAATTGACTTATATTAGCACCTTCTGGAAAGCAGACAGCCCAGTTTGGTCGGCAACTGACCCTCAACCAGGTCACCCCTGCTGATCCCATGCAAAAACAAGTCTCTCTCTCTCTCTCTCTCTGCACTAGGGCCAGGGACTGGCAAAATGTCACTGGCCCCCATATACATAATTAATCTGAGCCCCTAAATTATAAACAGAGTCAGTGGTTGGCCAAATGTCACTAGTCTCCTAAAAGACATACCCCTTTAATACACAGAGGCTGGTCCCCCAAAATATGTATTGTATATGCCCCATGGGAACAGGGGCTGCATAACTGTTCCTGATCCCCTGAAATAATTTAATAAACAATCCTCATGGGGCATGGGGTTAGCCAAATACCATAATTTGGTATGTGGCCCCTGGACAATCAGAAGTTTCCCCTGTCCCAGTTGTACCATTGGCTGATTTTCAATACCGTATTGAAAACTAGCCAAAGGTAGGGATGGGAGCAGGGAGGCTATTTCGGCAGCCTCTGGCCCTGTTATTTGAATGAGGAGGGGAGCACAAAGGAAGCCTCCGTGGCTCCCCCAGTATTTTTTTTTATAGCAAGAGTTAAACCTTTTTCGTTGCTTTCAGTTATTAGTTTTAATGTTACATAAAAGCAGCAAATTAATAATAAAATATTTATGATTTTTAGCGTTTTTTGCAGTAATTCCCTCACAACACAGGGTTTCTATTGTTTTTTCTTAACTTCATTAGCATTGGGCATTGAATCATAAATGCTCGTTAATTTGACACTAACAGCTGTTTTGTACTTAAGGGGCAGTATTGAATCTAGCCAATTAATGACTACAGAATATACCCAAAAAGCAACTGACCCATATAAAATGGAGCTGTTCTTTGGAAAGCGATTTTAGGGAACAATCAAAGATTCTTAATGGTCAATTTATAGAAAAATTAAATCCAAAACAATTAATAGAGAGCAGTTTGAAGAAATCAAAGCCTTGGATAGATGGGAATTATTGAAGAACAAAAATAAGATTATTGATAAATTAAAGGGTTTTACTTAACCTTCATTACTAAATACAACTCTCAGGCAAAACTGATAACCAACGTTTTAGTCCATCCTTGAGGGCAATCCTTTTTTAAAAGAACAACTTCCCTGAGCATCTTCATTAACTTAAATCAGGTGGTGGCCCCACATTTCCTACAAATTGAAATAGAAAAAGAAGGAAGAATCCGCACTCAGGATCTTTGGTGATAAATCCGTGATGATTTTAATGGCAAAAAATGGTGATAGATATAACAGCAGTAGACGGAGGGAAAAAACTTGACGCGTTTCGCGTGAACACACGCTTAATCATAAGTGAAATAAAATAGTGACAAACATGGTATTTAAACATGTCCAGACCAATCAACATAAAGGTCAGGTAAATTAGAAAAGGGTGGAAAGGAGAAAACTGAAAGAACACCTTAATTAATTAAACAAATAATCAGTGTATATATGTGTGCATAATAAAATAAATTGTGATTAAACTATAATAAAGCTTTTAGTGGAGAATTGATCTTTTATGTGTTTGTTATTAAATGTGTTTAATAAAAACCATATACTGTGCAATAAGTTAGGCATATATAATAAATTAGGCATATATAAAAAAGTCCTTGGTAGCTTAATGCCAATCCAAAATATACACATACAATGCCACATAAAAACAATTCATACATATAATGAATAAATATGGTTAGATACAAAGCGATCAATTCACTGTGCACATAAATGAATGGTTGGCTGTGCCTCAGCGAGTGTACATGCACATATGTATTTATAATATTGCAAAGATTTATATTGTTACTAGAGCATAGTCAGTTGTAACTAATCTTTGTTGTATGCTGTATTAGTGCAGTCCATTCACTGTGGCAAAGTCAGGATAATAAATTGTTATTTCTTTGTTGTTATTGTTGTTTCATTCAAAACCTTTCTTTTTTTTATTATTATTAAAAGGAATACGCTATATATTAGGAAGCATATCCTAAGACATATTCTATCCTATTGTTGGATATAGTGCATGTTTGATGAGACGATTTTATCATATTTTATATCCGAAGCAATACTCAATTGTTTTATTCTTATGTATATATTGAGAGGAGACCCTTTTATTTTTTTATTTTTTTTTTTGTATTCTCCCTTTTTTTTCCTCTTTTTGCACTAACCTTTAGTTAGGGTTGGTCCCTCTCGATTTAGTATATACTAAACTATGGTGTGAATGATGAGCTATGGACAGAGAGGTAAAAGATAATTGTATTAGTCTATAAATACTCAAGACATGTGAACATAAGTTTAAAGGAGTTAAATCAGATCAGTTATTTAGAAAAAATGCGTGATGTCATATTCAGAGTTTAACCCATTTGGCTTTCTTGCGCCCAGGGCGAAGATCCAATAAACCTCCCTTTGACATAGGCGTCTGTATTTGTCTCCCCCCCTGGGTCCTTGTCTGACTTTTTCTATCACTGATACTGAAAAAAATTTAGTGTTATTATTATTGCAGAGTAGAAAATGTCGTGCCACTGGGGTGTCTGTGCCTTTCTTGATATCTGATAGGTGTTCCCTAATCCGGCATTTAAGCTCGCGAATGGTACGGCCCACATATTGCTGGCCGCATTTACCACAAGAGATGACATATATTACAAATGAGGTACAGCAATTTGAATATTCTCTAAGTCTATGCACCCTTCCATCTGTCTTAGATACAATGCAATCTTTTGTGTCTACATGTTTGCATGTCATGCAGATGTTATGACCACAAGGGTATGTTCCTACACATTTTAACCACATAGAATTTGTTTATTTACAATTGTTTTATTCGAAGAGAAATGGCTTGGTGACAGAATGTCTTTTAGGGTCTGTGCATTTCCTACACCCTATTAGGAAGGGAAAAAAGCATTTTCTAAGTACTAAGCCAAAAGTATTTTTTAAATGTGGAGCAAGTAATATGTGAAAATATCTACCTAGGAGCCCCCTTGAATTTTCCAATAGTGTTACTGGTAAAAGCTATGAAATCCAACACCTTATCAACCGCAACACACCAAATGTGGTCTATCTTCTCCAATGACCTTGTGGCATTCGGTATGCGGGGAGGAGAACATAAGTGAACAGGCAGCTAATAATACAAGTTATTATTGCCCAACCAAACAGTGTTTATTTATTCCACCATAGAAGAATAAAAAGGCTGGGGTCACCCTGCCATGAATAGAACCTATAACCTTTAGGATTTAACAAGTACTTGATTCATTAAAATATTGAGGTAAGTATGCAAAGTCCTTTTGCATGTGATATGCTATGCACAATTCATTTATTATTTAAAGTGTAATCAAATGCGTCTAAATAATGGAACATTACTTAATGCAAATTAATTATATACTGTGATATACTGCGCAATCAGTCTTTTTTATATATATCTTTTAGATGTTGGAATGAACCAGAATATTTTATACTAATGAGACCGCTATAAACCTGTGTCAGTGAGTGTGATACCTACCAAGATAAACTTTAGCTGATTGTGCCTACAATATTGCACCATATCTGTTTTCATTTTTTTCTCCTGTACATTTGCCTCAACTTTGATGTATTAATGTAAATTATTATGAATTCATTGCGCAGATATACATTTTCCTAAACATATTAAAAAAAGTGTGCCAATCATGTAATCCAGAGCAGTGAAATGCATTTCACTTAAGATATGAGAATAACAACTTTAAATTAATAGTATATGTTAACTAGAATCAAAGTGTAAATCAACACTTTTTTTTAATTAACATTCTTTATTTGAAGAAACCATTTATACATAAGTCCAAGATTTCAATAGTATACAATATACAAATGATACCATTACATGACAATACAAGAATACATACAGAAAATATTAAAAGGACAGTACATAAGTTCAAGACAACAATAGTAAATCAACACTTTTTAACACCTTCAAAAATAATGTCTAAATGTCTTTATTTTAAGAAATAAATTGAATTATGTTATTGCTGCAGGTCATGTTTTGTAAGTGTATTAACAATCATTTTCACATAGGAAACTTTCCTTTTCGTTTTCATGTCCCTTAAGGGGACTATGTCACCTCAACATTCTTTATACTATGGAATCTAGAGAATACAAAATAATCTATGAATTGGGGGTATTGTATACAAACATTTGTTTAAAGTGTGTTATGCAACACAGATTGCACCTTTTTTTATACATCCTGACACTTTCATCTATAGGAATGGAACCTCCACCAAATGAGGATCAATGATGTTGTAGATCGTTATGGGACATTATTTTAAGGTCCTTCTTTTACAGGCCACTCTTTGTGTGCCGGGAGGTGGGCGTTTTCATTGCCTACCCGATGGCATTTAAAAGGGTGTGTTTCTTATTTTTAAGATTTAATCCCCCTTACAATTGGCAATTTAGAGGTACCCGTGTAGGTAGGTACATATTTATTTTAGCGGGATCAGGAACACTTGGGTACCCCCTGGCCCTATTAATACACTAAATGTCTGGGGACACTTTTTAATTTTGTAACTGTCAAGTCATCACAAAACACTGTTTAGTGGACAAAGTGTTGTTATTCTTTATCATCAAAAAGGGAATTGTCTTTTTAAATCTTGCTGTAAATTGTAACTGTTTTTGACATTAAAATATTAAAGTATAGTTTCAACCTACAAATTGGAGACTGTCACTTCTAAAGTTCATGTGCCTGTTATGAAAGCATGTCTTAATTTAACATTGTATACGCTGATCCATTTCTGGCTTTGTGAAATCCTAGTTTGGGATAAGTAATAAATAAAAAACACTGACTGCAACATAAATAAAATTGGGAAAGGAGAAAAATTAAACTGCTAGACATTGTGCTTGTGTAACTTGATTGATGTTAGCAAGGGTACTGAAATTGAAAAATACAAAGTTATTAAGGAAAATCTATCTTTTTTATGTGACTTTAAAGACAAATGTGCATAAGATATGTCAGCTAACAGTGCAATGGGAAACATGCATAGAGTTGAGGGGCATTACATTAGCTCAACCTTTTATCCTCTTGTACAAAGTGCAAGAAGTGTTATTAATCTTTTCACTCCCCCAGGAGGTAAAGTAAAAGTGAAATAATCCCTGAAACCTTGTTTTTTTTTTAATTCACATCAAAGCGACAAAACAATTGGTCTCCAGAATTGACAGTAGCTTTATTAACTCAAACTCAACTTTCATGACCAGAGATGGACTACACCATGCCTTCAAACAGTTAAAAAAACTTGCCTCTGCGGTTTACGTATCTAAACAGAGGAGTCAAAACCAGGTTTATATTGCATTGTGGAGACCATGTATTTAATGATAACTGCATTATGCACAGGGAGAGAACTCATGGATCTTCAAAGATGTCTAACCTCATTTATTTATTAGGTTAGTTACACACGCAATAGTTATTATTAAATGGGAGAAAAATTCTACTCTACATAGATGTTTAACCTGATAGTTATTGCATGTTGCGGAGTAGAATAGAAAGGCATACATTTGGTGGGGTTTTCTTTGTTTAGATCTTACATCACCATTGAATGAAGTAATAAATTGAACATGACAAAGATAGAAAATAGTAAAAAAAAAAAGTGTGTTATGGGGTAGACTATGTACTTTAAAATTGAATTTACATTATTACACCAGTCATTATTCATATTCATATGAATGGAGTATATTTCTAAAATTAGGCAAAATGTGATGTCAGAGTGCAAAATATTAAGAACCTTTGATTTAATAAACTTTATATGCCCAGAATATTCCGGCAGAAGAGAAACAGCGAGGAAGCTGTGCCAGCACTACAGCTGTGTGATAGGGCAGCAGGCAAGAAGACAAGCCAGAGGAGGAGGACATTTGGCAGGAGGTTGTGGATTATATGAACAAAGTTGGTTGAATCAACCACACAATACATGCATCCACAATACTTACACACCATTGGCCACATGTACAATTGTACACATAGCTCACACACCTGTAGTTACTGTAATTTTAATTTAAAATGTACTCATGAAATTCATGAATATCAGATTTGCTATTTGGACGTATTGCTTATAGGGGATACAGCTAGTGGAAGTATTATTACTGATGTGTATAGGAAACCTAACTCCCGAAATACTTTACTTCATGCAAAATCGTGTCACCCCAAACATTTATTTAGGGGCATTCCCAAGGGATACTTCATCAGACTTAAAAGAATCTGTAGCACTGAAACCATTTACCAACAGCAGTCCCAGGACGTAATACAGAGGTTTTTGGAGAGAGGTTATTGCAAAAAAGATGTATTGAAGGCAAAAAGAACGGTTGACCATATTAGGCGTGAGGATCTGTTTAAGACCGCAAAAAAGAAAAGGGTAAAGAGGATGTCTAAACCTTCCTTTGTCACTCCCTTCAGCTTGGAGTTTGAGAGCATTTGTGATATTTTTCAGTCACATTTGCCAATTTTGTATACGGACTCCAGACTGGAGGGACTTGCAAGGCAAGGGGTCAACTGCTCAGCTAAACGGGCCCTGACATTGGGTAATGTTTTAGCACCAATTACGTTTGTCCAAAAAAGAGAGAGTACTATCAAGCCCTGGTTGAGGGCTACAGGTAATTTTGATTTGGCCACAGGAAATGTATGTGTTTGTGCCCATATGATAGTAGGAAAACAATTCTATTCTACTCACACAGGTGAAAGGTTTATGTTGAAATCATACTCTAAATGCAATAAAGATTATGTCATCTATCTAATTGCGTGTAGTGTGTGTAACCTTCAATATGTGTGCTGAACTTCTCGCCCCTTCAAATGCTGAATAAGGGTAGCACTTGGCCACTATTTGAGAAGAATACCCAAAGTCACAAATAGGAAAACATTTTAAGAGTCATGAAATCGGGGCTTCAGCACTGCACTATCATAGAGTGTGTAAAAAATTGCCTATCAGAAGGGGTGATAAAAATCGCCTCCTCTGTCAGAAGGAAGCCCAGTGGATCTTTAAATTAGGTACAAGAAAACTCACCGGCCTCAACTCAGAGTAGGATATAAGTCCTTACTTTTAGGGCACCTTATGAATACAAATGTAATGCATTTAACTTCTCTCACTGGAATTAATGAGTTAAAACTTGTATACACCAAATATGTGTGAGTTTGTTTTTTATGCATCTAATATTGATGTTCTTATTTAGCCTTTATAATACTCCATGTGCAGTAAAACATAGTATACTGTGTGTTGTGTTTTAGATATTGTACACTGTGGATTTTTGTGTAACTGCTGCACTTCTGAAATATACAAAAAACTTTTTTCTTCTTTTTCAACCTTCTCCTTTCCCCAGGGCTGGCACTATCCTAAGGCAGCTCAGACGGGCTGCCTTAGGGCGCCAAAAGGAATGGGGGTGGGAAAATCAAAATTGCCAGCGCCCCCCGGGCCCACCATAAGGGGGTTTAGCCGGTCCGCGGCTGTGAGGGAAGCGTTGTGCGCTCCCCTCCAGCCGCACGGCTTCAATAAAGTTTGATAAAAAATAAATGCAACCGGAGTTACTCGGGTAGCTTTTTTTTTTTAACAAACTTTTTTGAAACTGCGCGGCTGGAGGGGAGCGCACAACTCTTCCCTCACAGCCGCTGACCTGCAGAGCACTGGGAGACAGCAGCAAGGAGGTAAATACTGGGGAAGGTGGGAGGAGGGTGGTACATAACGAGCATACTGAGGGGCAAAATCCTGGTATATTGAGTGGTTAAATCCTGGCATATTAATTGGCAAAATCCTGGCATATTGAGGGGCAAAATCCTGGCATATTAAATGGCATATTGAGGGGCAAAATCCTGGCATACTGAGTGGCAAAATTATGGCATATTAAGTGGCATATTGAGGGGCAAAATCCTGGCAGATTGAGGGGCAAAATCCTTACATATTGAGTGGCAAAACCCTGGCATATTAAATGGCATATTGGAGGGTCAAAATTATGGCATATTAAATGGCATATTGAGGGGCAAAATCCTGGCATATTGAGTGGCAAAATCCTGGCATATTAAATGGCATATTGAGGGGGGAAATCCTGGCATATTGAGTGGCAAAATCCTGGAATATTAAATGGCATATCGGAGGGGCAAAATCCTGGCATATTAAATGGCATATTGAGGGGCAGAATCCTGGCATATTGAGGGGCAAAATCCTGGCATATTGAATGGCAAAATCCTGGCATATTAAATGGCATTTTGAGGGGCAGAATCCTGGCATATTAAATGGAATATTGAGGGGCAAAATATTGGCATATTAAATGGCAAAAGAATGGCATATTGAGTGGCTAAATACTGGCATATTGAGGGGCAAAATAGTGTCTCAGGTTATGTGTGTATTGGTGTCACTGTGTGTGTAAGTGGCAAGGGTGTGTGTAAGTGTGTCACTTTCTGTGTAAGGGTGTGTGTAAGTGTGTCACTGTGTCTGTGTAAGGGTGTGGGTGTGTAAGTGGTAAGTGTATCTCTGTGTGTGACTGCAAGGGTGTCTTTGTGTTTAAGGGTTTCAATGTGTTAGGGTGTCAATGTGTGACAAATTTAGAGCATGCAAGTTGAATATATAGATGTATTTATTTTCCACACTATACATTATACTTTTACATATGTAAAATGTATGGAGGGTTGGTGGTGTGGGAGGCATGGCGGGTCAGAGTAGGGGGACACCAGAATGCACCTTTGCCTCTGTAGACGAAAATCCTTGCACAGGCCCTGCCTTCACCTCCCCCTTTTTGGCATGCTGCCTAGGTTGTCTTAATTTTGCTGCAACAATCTATTGATTCAGTGCTTTTTTGTTACATTGTTTGAAACTTGGTATATTTATAACCTTGGTTCATTGTATCCATGTTCAGAGGCTTTGTGGTTAGATGTTTCTCCTTTTACCTTCAAAGCCTCTGTTTCTTTTGCGATGTATATTTGTTTGCTTTGGCAGGAGTGGTTTTAAATTTTAAATGTATTCAATCACACAATCATTTGTGTTGTTCCCCCTCTGAGTAGATCAATGATTAAGTCCTTTAGGATGAAATGCCTAAGGTGGTTCCATCGTGTGTGGGATTCAAGGATATCTGGGAATGAATTGATAGGGAATGTTAACATGTTGCTCATATTAAAATGTCTGCCACACATGGAGAAGCTGTAAGGCTATGTGTAGAGAACTGTAGCTATACAGAACATTTTAGCTGGAGAGAGGGTGGGCAAGCAGCACATTTCTGTACACATAACATGTACATGTAGGGCATATATATGGCATGTCCGTGTGAAAAAAAAAGTTGTTTAGAATGTTTTGTAGTGTATTTTAGAGGTCTTTAAAGTTGAACTCGCCATCCTAAATAGGGGGCAGGAAATGCAGCTATCATAACTCAATTTGAAATATGTTCATTGGTTCATCGCATATTGGGTAGCCAAAATTTATATTTTTTTCATAACAAAAATTGTTCACTTTCTGAACGGCCCAGGCAGCCAATTCAGACATATCCGAATTCATGGATATTGAGTAGTCACATTTCAGGTATTTGTTTGATTCAGCAATTATGTCCGACCCAAATTGAATTCAGGACATATATTGAGTAATATTTACACCAATATACACCGGTATAATCTTGATTATTTCTAAAATGATGGGCAAACAATTTCATTAGAAAAATAAACATGATTGTAGAATGTAATTTAGTTGCATTCATAAGACAAGATCAAAAAGTAGTTTATTAACCATTTAGTGACATGACTGGTTTAACATTTCTGCAGTGTTTGTGTTAAGCTATAATTTTCCTCATATTGATTATATACTGTTTTTATCACCATAAAAAGGGCTTTCTTTCAATACCATTTTTTGTCTCATATAATTTAGTATAAACAAAAACAAAAAATATGATAAAATAATAAAAAGACAATTTTTCTAACTTTTTAAATGAAAAATATGTGACACATTAGATTCTGCTACTTGTCCTAAGTTTAGAAATGTTACATGTGTTTACATGTTTTTCAGTTTTTTGCAAGTTATAGGGCAATAACCAAAAATAGCATTTTCATTTTCTAACCATTTTTTCCAACAATGAACATTTGACCACAACCCTAATCATCTCCCAAAATATAAATTGAATTCTAGCACTAACTCTAGCCCATCTATAACTATATTAATTATAGATTTCAAGGTTGATTTAGGAAGCTGCAAATTGAGGACGATGCTGCCATTTAATATGGCACCATTAATTGCTTAGTGGAGCGATCGTGGATACCTGGGGGACCATATTGAGGCATCATAACAACAGCAGCTGCGCATAGGCATCGAACATTGATCACTGCTTATGCATGTTTCACTGTAGGATATACTAGGTATATCGTCTGTCACAAAGTGGCAGCTTTTCCGTGACGTACCTGTCACGGGGAAGTAAGCATGTACATTAGTAGATGGGTTAAATTAAAGAGCTGCAAATAAAAATGTTACCTGCTCCAAAGTTGTAGAAAAAAAATCCAGTTTATTTTAAACACTTTTTCGTTACATATAAACTTGGATTCTATGTTATGACTTTGATAGCATATGGAGAGATCAATTATTTTCCATGCATTGTCTTGTACAATGTTTATTCTAGATGTGCAAGTTTACACTGAACATTTTAGTCATCTACTATAATGAAAATTAAAAGTTGAGTGGATGTCAATCCAATCAATAAGAAGCATATTTGTCAAGCTTTGGATTTAAGTCTATATGATAGGTTTATTACTAAGCATGGAAATATGTAATTTGAGTGTTTTGTTTGCACTAGTCTTAAAGTTATACAAAAGTCTTAATATTACATAATATGGATATCTAAAGCTTTAATATCTTTACATTGGCTTTAAGTGACAACGAAACATTTTTTACTTGTTCTTCTAATCTAGAAGCACAAGTTTAAAATGTAGTGCTCCTAGTGTGAGGATAGACTGGCGGGTACTTTTCATAGTAAAAAGTCCCCTCTGTTGATCCCTTTTGAAAATGAGGGTCTCTCTCTGCAGTAGCACAGAGAGATCTAGGCTCCATGCAGACCCTGATCAGACAAGTGAGGTCAGAACACCGGTCTGATTGGCTGTGCATGCGCTGACAGTACAGCATGCTCCAGCCTCATGACCAGCTCTACAGCTGACCCTCCTCATCACTGTAGCTGTTTGCTGCAAAGTTTCCATTGTTAGGTAGCTTATCAATTCAGCTATCTTTTAGCCATCATTTTCCTGTTTCATTAAAAAGGAAAATTACTTTAAATTATTATTTACAGACAATATCATCAGACTTGAATTGTCAATCCTGACATTCATTAAATCAAATTTGTGTAAATTAACAAAATGCTATATTTTGCAAAAACTCAGAAAGAAACATAAACACCTGACATGTTCCAATTTTTGTTGTACATAATTATCTAAGAATTCCATTTTCAGAATAATAGCTATTTTTATGTGAAAGATGCATATCATTTTTCAAAGATATAGTTTGTTCTTTTCAGCTTTTTATAATGCATTTTTATTCCTGAGAGGTTTGTTGCTTAGAAAACACACCTGATGGTGAGCATAAAAATTTGATTTTTGCAGTAAGTACAAGATAAAAGATGGCAAGTAGGAGGGAAAGAAGGAGGGCAGTGGTAAGCAGTGGGAATCTCTTTAGCCATGGTTTGTAAGGCTTACATGATCTCACAGGAGGATTCTACAATAACAGCATTGAAAGCTGGGCACAGGTGCTATGCTGTACTACACATATCAACAGAAGAAAAGAACAAAAATGGGCGGTTAGGATGTATTTGTAAAGGTTTTTTTTATAAATCCCTTCTCAGAAGCAAAATGATGTGTGTATTAGAGTGGCTAGTGTATTAAAACTGGAATTACACTTATAAAGTTATATATTTATATTATTTTCGACTATACTGATATTAATATGTTTGCCCCATGCTTCGGGATAGGTAGTATTTCGCCCATATTAGAGAAATATTAAACATTTCAAATCTTAAAAATGGAGGATTCAGATATATAAAAGTACAAGAAAAGGATTGTTATCCCTAACAACTTTTGTAATAACACATAAATCACTAGATTTGCATATTATGCATATTATCAGCATTTCCAGCAAAATTGCAATATGTGTTATTGTTATGTAAAAGTCTCCTAAAACTAATATAAATCTTTGGGGGGGGTGAGGTATAGAGATTATTCTTAGTCTTCACATTTTGGAATTCCTTTAAACAAATTGTATCTTTATTTGTGTGATTGACATTATAAATGGTTACACATATACCTTTTTTTTATTTTTTGCAGTGGTCTAGTGGTGAGGCACTCTATTATTGAGCAAACAGTTGCTATTAAAGGGACCCCCAGCCACCCTTGAAAAAACAGCTGTATTTGACAGTTTTGGGAAATTTAGGATGCACACAGAGAAAATACAGAGATCTGTGATTTTACTGGCACAGCTTCTCTCCATACTGCTCTATGATATTTTGTCTGCAGGAAAAGATTAAACTCATGCACCCTCCAACAATCATTTGTCGCACCCCCTGCTCACATAACCTTTCCATTATACCAGTTTGTTAGAGCTGATGTCAGTCCAGCTAAACCAAAGTAGACATTTTTATCTACCCCTAAGATCGGTATGAGTCCATGTTTGATTTGTCAACTTTTTTTGTCCATCCACATACCAGAAAAAAAAAATATGATTAATGGTTACTACCCATTCCTTTCGTATTACATAGTTTATCTGCTTAAATGCCCATGTGGGTTTGCATATGTGGATAAAACTACACGACCAGTTAAAAAAAAGGAAGATGAGCATAAAACCAGTATTCAAGTGACCCTCTTAGGAGGCAATGCTAAGGATACTCCAGTAACTCGTCACAGCTAAGATCAGGTGATTGGTAGTGTTCCTCATGAGATGAGGGGGTGACAGGACTAATTGTCTGAAACAAAAAGAAATGTGGATTCAGTAGTCTGGCATATCTTCACCTGAGATGGTTGAATGAGGATTATGATCTGTCACATTTCCTTTAATATCTTTAGTGTTGGCTCACTCATTGGCAGGTTGGGGTATACCAGCTTATTATCAGATACACACAACATAAATTGGTTGCTCACTGGTGATATAAAGAGATAACTCCCAATCCAAGCAATTAGGTAAAACAAAAATCTTTATTCCAAACTCTTTAAAATCTGAAGCAGCAGCAAATGCAAGAAACTGATGACTCCGGTAGAAATAGGTATCCATTTCTGGTGTGTGTATCTGTTTTTATGCTGTTTAAGTTTTATTGTGGTGAATCTATGGCTACACTGGAATATTTGGTTCTGAATGTACTCTGTTACTCCACTTCACGATGATCTACAATCCTTTAGTTCATTAAGTATACAAGCTTATTGCTTCCTTGTGCTTTGCTATAGCAATTAACTGCCTAATAAAAATCTGTTATATTGACATTATCACTATTGTTTCTGTTTCCACCACCTTACTGGCTCTCCCACTTTACTGCACAGGTAATGTACTACAAAAGGTAATGTACTACAAAAATAAAAAATATGGCAGACATTATATGAACATATAACATAATTAGATCAGTAGATTTGACATTTATACAGTTCTATACATTATTTCTTTAGTAGTTCCCATAGCTAAAAGGCAAAATGTTATCTGGATATTGTTCAGTATTGTGTCTCTTCATAAATATCTAAAGGGTCCCAGATTTCATTATATAAGATCTCTTGTTTCGTATTTTCATACGTTGCTTTCTCCATAAATCTCTGAAAGTCGATTTACAGAACAACCTCTATCCAGTCAGGAGACTGAGAGGATTTCCAGGCTCGAGCATAATTTTGTTGCTGTATTAACCATAGGGAGACCCAAATGGAAGAGGAAGGCATCTGGGCTAAGGTATATAGGAGTGCCAGTCAATACTGTCATCACAGTCATAAGTGTACTCCTCAAAGGGAGGCTCTTGGAGCATGTCCACCAAATATGAGACTGTGAGCCAATGTTCCTTTTACATCTCCAACACAGATCGTCTGTTGGTGATTGAAATCTAGACATTCTTTCAGGGACCATGTACCATCTATGTAGAATCATTAGATATGTCTCGAAAATAGCTGTTCCATGTATTGCCCTTCTCGTGAGAGCGAAGGTCTGATCCCATTCCATTACCGAGAACTCAATATTTAATTCACTTTCCCATTTAACCACGGTGCTCACCTTCTCTCCTTCTCCTCTTGGGTGTAAGATTTTATTAATTTTCAAAATCAATTTGAGTTTACTTTCTATCTTAAAGATTCTTTCCAAAATATTGTCCTCTGTTATTTGCATTTTGCACGTATATTACTTCATCTTATGATAGGTTGAAAATTCACTACACTTTAGGTTCTTCTCTGCCTGTAAGTCTTGATGCTCGATCTACCCCAAATTGCAAAATTAATGTTCTCTAGATTGATACCAAGAGAGTCAGTTGGAGTTTTGAAATTCTCTCAATTCCATATTTTTTACTAATTATATTTAGGATCCAAGATCTTCTATAATCCTATTATTTATTTTTAATATATTATTCAGTCTTGTCTGTCCAAAGTAACCAGTGTATCTTTCTATGTTGTATACAGCCAATTTCATATTTTTTACATTGCGGGTTTTCAAGGCTTTCAATTTTCCATAACATCATATGTGACAACATTTCACAAATATCCATGAAAGACATTCCTCCATTATTCAGACTGCAGGACATACTAGTAAAAGATAACTTATTCCTTTTTGGGCTCCAGACTATGAAACTCCTTCAGTGTGACCCTAGGAACCAGTAGTGGCAACATTCTCATGACATATTCAATTTTGGGCATTAGGTAGGATTGGATAGCGCTTATCCATAACAGATATATATTTGTCCTTCCATTTTTTAATCCATGCCTTTGCTTCTTGGTATGCATATCTATAGTTGACCTCCACAATGTTATTACCTACAAAGTTCAACTTTATGCCCAAATAAGGCAGTTCCTTTTTAGCCCAATCCCAATGGTATCTAAATCTAAGATACGCTTATGCATCTGGATCTATATTATTCTAAATAGTTCGAATCTTTTTAATGTTGAGCGTGTAATTGGAAATAGCACTACATTAATTGAGACACTCAAACACTGCTGTACAGTTTGAGTTGTAATTCTTGTTTATCCAAAAGGACCCCTTGCTAACTGTCTAATGGATGCTGCGAGTGTTTCCATGGACATAATATACAACAGTGGGGCCAGTGGGCAACCCTGTCTGGTCCCGTTTCTTATCAGAAACCACTCTGACCCAAAGCCATTTCCTAAAATCCTAGCAGATTGTACCATGTAAAGGCTCAATATAGAGTTCAGGATAGGTCTGCTCAAGCAAAACGTGGACACATGGCCCCCAACAGGTAGCACAAACTAACTCTGTCAAAGGCCTTCTCCGCATCCAAAGCCACCAGAACGGCTGGGAATTTTTTCTCTTTCATTTTATGTATTATATGAAGTATTTTCCATACATTGTCTCCCCAGATCTGTTCTTCAAAAAGCCTGACTAATGCAAATGGATCATCGAAGGCAGCATTGTTTTCAATCTCTCCGCCAGTATCCCTGAGAATAGCTTAGTATCATTGTTTAATAAGGAGATTGGGCAAAAATTGGTAATATCATTTAGATCTTTATCTGGTTTGGGAATGGGTACCAATGTAACTTGCAACATCTCCAGTGGGAATGGAGACCCGTCCTTTATGCTATTAACAATTCTTAATAAAATGGGTGTTATTAAAGGTGCCAGCAGTTTATAGAAACCCGCAGAATAACCGCCGGGACCTGGTGATCTGCCTGTTTTCCAATTTTTAATAGAGAGTTCAATCTCCGAGGAAGTAAAAGATGTATGTATCTCCTCCAATGTTTTCTTCCCAATTTTTGGTAGGTTTAAACCTTTCAGAAACTCTTCAATCTCCTCATCTGATGTTTTCTCTTGTTGAATATTGTAAAGGGCCTTATAATAGGATGCAAAGTCATTCCCTATATCTTCAGGCAAATAACATATTTTTTCCCCATCTATTGTTTTCCTAATAGTCTGAGAGTGTCTTTTAGATTTAAGTATATCAGCGAAAAATGTAGTAATCTTATTGTTGCCATGGTACCAACATTGGTCAAGTGTAATCATTTGGTTCTTGATATTTCTTTCAAATTTGTTTTTTATTAAATTCGGGCCGTTTTATCTATAGTTGTGTTTCTCTTATTTTTCTGTTCTAGACTCGTCAAGAGAATATATAAATCTGAGATGTCCCTACCTTGATCATTTTTAGCTTTGTTACCTAATTTAATCAGATTACCTCTCATGAATTGCTTAAAAGAACACCACAGTGTTTTGTCTGATATTTCACCATTATAATTTGTTTGAAAAAATTCTGCACCCATTTATCATTTCATTAAAATGGTCCGACCATACAATAGAATCAATTTTAGGTTTTTGAAATAATTTTAAGGTATTTGGTTTTGTTATTAATAGAGCTATCCTAGAATAAGATCTACAATCTTAGAGAAGAAAGGATAGTCTCGTTCTCTAGTGTTCTGCACCCTCCAAATGTAAAGATAACCCCTAAGACAAGGGGAGAGGGTCCGGGCTCCACCGTCCTCGCACAGTGCCTCTCCAGCACTTCAAGGGTGTTTCAGAAGTGCGTGAGATCCAGGTGCCGGCTTCCCACGCTAACCCAGCGTTTTAAAGACCAACAAATTGAAATAGAAAAAGAAGGAAGAATCCGCACTCAGGATCTTTGGTGATAAATCCGTGATGATTTTAATGGCAAAAAATGGTGATAGATATAACAGCAGTAGATGGAGGGAAAAAACTTGACGCTTAATCATAAGTGAAATAAAATAGTGACAACCAAGGTATTTAAACATGTCCAGACCAATCAACATAAAGGTCAGGTAAATTAGAAAAGGGTGGAAAGGAGAAAACTGAAAGAAAACCTTAATTAATTAAACAAATAATCAGTGTATATATGTGTGCATAATAAAATAAATTGTGATTAAACTATAATAAAGCTTTTAGTGGAGAATTGATCTTTTATGTGTTTGTTATTAAATGTGTTTAATAAAAACCATATACTGTGCAATAAGTTAGGCATATATAATAAATTAGGCATATATAAAAAAGTCCTTGGTAGCTTAATGCCAATCCAAAATATACACATACAATGCCACATAAAAACAATTCATACATATAATGAATAAATATGGTTAGATACAAAGCGATCAATTCACTGTGCACATAAATGAATGGTTGGCTGTGCCTCAGCGAGTGTACATGCACATATGTATTTATAATATTGCAAAGATTTCTATTGTTACTAGAGCATAGTCAGTTGTAACTAATCTTTGTTGTATGCTGTATTAGTGCAGTGCATTCACTGTGGCAAAGTCAGGATAATAAATTGTTATTTCTTTGTTGTTATTGTTGTTTCATTCAAAACCTTTCTTTTTTTTATTATTATTAAAAGGAATACGCTATATATTAGGAAGCATATCCCAAGACATATTCTATCCGATTGTTGGATATAGTGCATGTTTGATGAGACGATTTTATCATATTTTATATCCGAAGCAATACTCAATTGTTTTATTCTTATGTATATATTGAGAGGAGACCCTTTTTCTTTCTTTTTTTTTGTATTCTCCCTTTTTTTTCCTCTTTTTGCACTAACCTTTAGTTAGGGATGGCCCCTCTCGATTTAGTATATACTAAACTATGGTGTGAATGATGAGCTATGGACAGAGAGGTAAAAGATAATTGTATTAGTCTATAAATACTCAGGACATGTGAACATAAGTTTAAAGGAGTTAAATCAGATCAGTTATTTAGAAAAAACGAAATGATTTTATGATAAATTACTTATGATTATTATTATTTTTTATTCTTTCTAATTTGGAGAACAAACAAACAGAAAAAATATACTGTGCCTCAAAGTGACGTAGTGAGCAGCACGTGAACACAGCTAGCATTTCACTACTAGTAAAATATGTGCAAGCAAACAAAGTATAGTGAACTTGAGTGCTGGAACCAACACTAGACACACTAGAAAATTACCCTTTTCAGTGAGGCATAATCTCTCAGGTATTATGCAAAGGTAGACAAATAAAAAAACAGTAAGTGTAGTATATCTAAACAATATATCCTAAAAGTGCATGAAGTATATAAATTGTGCACTCACATGTACCTGAGCAGTAATCTTCTCAGGAATAATGGTGTTAGGGAGCCCAAATAAACCAGGTATGTTCTGTCCAGCAGCTCCAGGAATGTAAATCACATGGGGAGAGAAGGTGGGGACCTGAAAGGAATTATTGACCCCTTATACCTCTCTGGACTTCTTCCCAAGTGACAACAGGCACAGGGATTTAAAAAAGATACTGGGGCATATGTATCCCGCAGCACATTGTATACTGCACGCTAACTATGGGAGAAGAGAGACCACTATGACAGACAATCTAAAAGTAATTCTCCCGCCTCCTTTGCCTCTTTATTTGTCAAAACTTCTTAATCTGTACAATTAAAAATGTGAATAAGCAAGAGGGAAAAGCACAATAAATTTTTTGGAAAAGTGTTATAAAAACAGATAATCAAACAGAATAACAACGAGGGCAAGTTAAAGGATTGACAAAAATGCTGTCATATTAAGCTTTTATTGCAATATAGAGCAGTATTAAATTAAAATTGGCTTGCCTCTTTCTGCGCTATAAAAGCTGATATTCATTCTTTGGGACCAACTGGTCTGTACACAGAATTGGTGCCTAGAACTGATATTGAGCACTTGTACATTATGGACCCTAAAAAGAAAAAATGCTGGAGGGGGAGAAAGCAAAACACACAAATATATTTGGTTCCCCAAAAGTAGCCACTGCACCGCCAAAACCCTCTAGAGTATCATTATCTCCAGACACTATTGAACCGTTAACGGTGATTCAAAATGCCTACTTAGTAAACCAGCAAAGCCTAATGACTGGTGGAACTGAACTCTACTTAAAGATAAAAACAGACTTTCAGACCCATATTACGCCTAAAAGAAGGAATTCTGGAGGTGAAGACAAGGCTTATGAAACAAAATGAGAAGATGGAAGGGATACAGCAAGAACTTCCTTTACATTTTTACCCCCCTTTTTGTCTGTTTTGTTTTTTCTTTATTTCATAATTTTCCTTTCATAGTCTTCCTTTTCCTTTCCTTTATTTTTGGTTTGGTTTTGCTTTCTAATTCCAAGTTAGTTGACAAATCTTTTTACTAATATTTTCATTATTGCTTTTTGTTTCTTCTTTTCTCCTTTGGTTTTCTTCAGTTTTTCTCTTTTTTGGACATTTCCTCATAGCTCAATAGGCATTTGTCTCTTAGAAGAGGTCCTTCTCAAGCTTTTTCTTTAGGCTATTACTATGTGCTTAAGATTACCTCCGTAAGAACTACAATATAACGTCATCGACCACTTGCACCATTTTCCTGCAATATTTATACAGGATTGTTTCCAGGGCTTGAGTCCTGCAGGAACGCGTGGGAACGGCGTTCCTGCACTTTTTTTATGGCAGGAACGCTGTTCCCTTTGCTCCTGCAGGACTTCCTGCCGCCGTGATAAATTTATTTTTTATTTTTTCCAAGTCCAATTCTCGTGAGACGCGAGATTTCGCCCGTTTCGCGGGCGTTTGTCTGCACGGAGGAGGTGTCAGTCCAGGGACACGGAGCAGCAGCTAATAGGTAAGTGATGGGGAGGAGGGTGGTTCCTGGGCATCTGACTGGCACACTATTCCTGGGCATCTGACTGACACAATATTCCTGGGCTCTGACTGGCACACTATTACTGGGCATCTGACTGGTACACTATTCCTGGTATCTGACTGGCACAATATTACTGGGCTCTGACTGGCACAATATTACTGGTATCTGACTGGCACAATATTACTGGGCTCTGACTGGCACAATATTACTGGGCACTGAGTGGCACAATATTACTGGGCATCTGAGTGGCACAATATTCCTGGTCTCTGACTGGCACAATATTCCTGGGCATCTGACTGGCAAACTATTCCTGGGCATCTGACTGGCAAACTATTCCTGGGCATCTGACTGGCAAACTATTCATGGTATCTGACTGGCAAAATATTCCTGGGCTCTGACTGGCACACTATTACTGGGCATCTGACTGGCACACTATTCCTGGTATCTGACTGGCACACTATTACTGGGCATCTGACTGGCACACTATTCCTAGCATCTGACTGGCACACTATTCCTGGTATCTGACTGGCATACTA
The DNA here is from genome assembly GCA_036172795.1 of Pelodytes ibericus. NCBI lineage: Eukaryota > Metazoa > Chordata > Amphibia > Anura > Pelodytidae > Pelodytes > Pelodytes ibericus. The sequence continues at coordinate 115,880,795 of CM069858.1, forward strand.
TTCCTGGTATCTGACTGGCACACTATTCCTGGTATCTGACTGGCACAATATTACTGGGCTCTGACTGGCACACTATTCCTAGTATCTGACTGGCACACTATTCCTGGTATCTGACTGGCACAATATTACTGGGCTCTGACTGGCACACTATTACTGGGCATCTGACTGGCACACTATTCCTGGTATCTGACTGGCACACTATTCCTGGCATCTGACTGGCACACTATTCCTGGGCATCTGACTGGCACAATATTCCTGGGCATCTGACTGGCAAACTATTCCTGGTATCTGACTGGCACAATATTCCTGGGCTCTGACTGGCACAATATTCCTGGGCTCTGACTGGCACACTATTACTGGGCTCTGACCGGCACACTATTACTGGGCATCTGACTGGCACACTATTCCTATCATCGGACTGGCACACTATTCCTGGTATCTGACTGGCACACTATTACTGGGCTCTGACTGGCACACTATTCCTGGTATCTGACTGGCACAATATTCCTGGACTCTGACTGGCACAATATTCCTGGACTCTGACTGGCACACTATTCCTGGTATCTGACTGGCACACTATTCCTGGCATCTGACTGTCACACTATTACTGGGCATCTGACTGGCACACTATTCCTGGTATCTGACTGGCACAATATTCCTGGGCATCTGACGGGCACACTATTCCTGGGCATCTGACGGGCACACTATTCCTGGTATCTGACTGGCACAATATTACTGGGCTCTGAGTGGCACAATATTACTGGGCATCTGACTGGCACACTATTCCTGGTCTCTGACTGGCACAATATTCCTGGTCTCTGACTGGCACAATATTCCTGGTCTCTGACTGGCACAATATTCCTGGGCATCTGACTGGCAAACTATTCCTGGGCATCTGACTGGCAAACTATTCCTGGTATCTGACTGGCACACTATTCCTAGCATCTGACTGGCACACTATTCCTGGTATCTGACTGGCACAATATTCCTGGTATCTGACTGGCACACTTCCTGGCATCTGACTGGCACACTATTCCTGGTATCTGACTGGCACACTATTCCTGGCATCTGACTGGCACACTATTCCTGGTATCTAACTGGCACAATATTCCTGGTATCTGACTGGCACAATATTACTGGGCTCTGAGTGGCACACTATTACTGGGCTCTGAGTGGCACAATATTACTGGGCTCTGAGTGGCACAATATTACTGGGCTCTGAGTGGCACAATATTATTGGTCTCTGACTGGCACACTATTACTGGAATATGACTGGCACAGTATTACTGGAATCTGACTGGCACACTATTACTGGCATCTGACTGGCACAATATTCCTGGTATCTGACATTGACATTACATTGTTATTGTTTTTAAGTAGCAGCACACCTTTCTCTCATAACCAGGATACGCCCCTGTTCCTGTCACTGCCACCTGATTTGACAACAAGTCATATCCGGTGGCGTTGTTTCCCTCCTCCGTGCAGGAGGGAAGAAGACTGCACGGAGGAGCTGGACGGAGACAGGGAGCACCAAGTAGATGGCGAGTACTTACCTCCTTGTTGCTCTCTGTCTCCGGTCTTCTCCTCCGTGCATATTCCCCCCTGCACGGAGGAAGGAAGCTCAGGGCGTCACGTTTTTTTTTTTTTTTTTTTTTACTTTATTGAAGTTGCGCGACTTCAATAAAGTAAAAAAAACAAAAAAACGTGACGACCAGAGCTTCCTTCCTCCGTGCAGGGGGGAAGATGCACGGAGGAGAAGACCGGAGGTAAGTACTGTCTGGGGAAGAGGGAGGAGGGTGGATTAAACAAGCAAATCCTGGAATATTGAGGGGCAAAATCCTGGCGCATAGAGGGGCAGAATCCTGGCATATAGAGGCAACATCCTGGCATATAGAGGGGCAAAATCCTGGCACATAGAGGAAAAATCCTGGCATATAGAGGCAAAATCCTGGCATATAGAGGGGCAGAATCCTGGCATATAGAGGGGCAAAATCCTGACATAGAGGGGCAAAATCCTGGCAAATAGAGCGGCAGGGGCAGAGTCCTGTCATATAGAGGGGCAGAGTCCTGTCATATAGAGGGGCAGAGTCCTGTCATATAGAGGGGTAAAATCCTGACATAGAGGGGCAAAATCCTGGCATAGAGGGGCAAAATCCTGGCATATAGAGGGGCAGAATCCTGGCATATAGAGGCAAAATCCTGGCATAGAGGGGCAAAATCCTGGCAAATAGAGGGGCAGGAGCAGAGTCCTGTCATATAGAGGGGCACAATCCTGACATAGAGGGGCAAAATCCTGGCATAGAGGGGCAAAATCCTGGAATAGAGAGGCAAAATCCTGGCATATAGAGGGGCAAAATCCTGGCACATAGATGGGCAAAATCCTGGCACATAGAGGGGCACAATCCTGGCATATAGAGGGGCAAAATCCTGGCACATAGAGGGGCAAAATCCTGGCACATAGAGGGGCAAAATCCTGACACATAGAGGGGCAAAATCCTGGCATAGAGGGGCAAAATTCTGACATAGAGGGGCAAAATCCTGGCACATAGAGGGGAAAATCCTGGCATATAGAGGGGCAAAATCCTGGAATAGAGGGGCAAAATCCTGGAATAGAGGGGCAAAATCCTGGCATATAGAGGGGCAGAATCCTGGCATAGAGGGGCAAAATCCTGGCATAGAGGGGCAGAATCCTGGAATAGAGGGGCAAAATCCTGACATAGAGGGGCAAAATCCTGACATAGAGGGGCAAAATCCTGGAATAGAGAGGCAAAATCCTGGCAAATAGAGGGGCAAAATCCTGGCATATAGAGGGGCAAAATCCTGGCACATAGATGGGCAAAATCCTGGCACATAGAGGGGCAAAATCCTGGCAAATAGAGGGGCAAAATCCTGGCACATAGAGGGGCAAAATCCTGACACATAGAGGGGCAAAATCCTGGCATATAGAGGGGCAAAATTCTGACATAGAGGGGCAAAATTCTGACATAGAGGGGCAAAATCATGGCACATAGAGGGGAAAATCCTGGCATATAGAGGGGCAAAATCCTGGAATAGAGGGGCAAAATCCTGGAATAGAGGGGCAAAATCCTGGCATATAGAGGGGCAGAATCATGGCATAGAGGGGCAAAATCCTGGCATAGAGGGGCAAAATCCTGACATAGAGGGGCACAATCTTGACATAGAGGGGCAAAATCCTGGCACATAGAGGGGCAAAATCCTGGCACATAGAGGGGCAAAATCTTGACATAGAGGGGTAAAATCCTGGTATATAGAGGGGCAGAATCCTGGCATAGAGGGGCAAAATTCACTGAATTTTCTGTGAAATATATATTGGGGGGGGGGGGGGGTCGCAGTGGATTTTGTGTGAGTTCCCACACTTTTTTTCCCAGGACTTGACCCCTGATTGTTTCTCTGCTTCACTCCAGGCAGTGGCCATGGTCGATATTCTTAAAGTTTCTCTCACATTAAGATGTTCCGTTAAGCTGATTGCTGCAAAGAAGGATTACTGGTATTCGTATCCCACCTGACAAAGCATTGTTAGTCCCTGTGGATTACCTGCATCTTCCGCTGAAAATTTGAACAGGGTGCCGAATTTTACATCTCAAAATGAAAGTCGACCTCAAAAAGTCAACCTCCTTGAACTATTCTCAAATTTTAGGAATTGGACCCTTCAGACAGTCTTTCTTTTTTGCATAACATGCTGGCCAGCCTTTGCGTATAAAAGTACATCTCTTCTAAATCCTTCATATGGGCAGTGCTATTTATGATTATTCTAACAAATTGTATGTGTGGTATAATTTACCTTTTTCTGTTTATTATACAGGGAAGCAGTTGCAGGAAGGCCTCAGTGGCATTTTTGTAAATGTTTGTGTATGTATATGTGTTTTTTTGTGTACATCAGAGGCGTTCATTACATTTAGGATCCTCAACACTCTGCACATGAGTTATTCACCATTCACTCACAGTAACTTTTACTCTTCCAGATTTGGAATGAGGTTATTTGGGGAATAAGTTGACCCTGTTATCTAACTCTGTGAAATTAAAGAATTTGTTTTCATTCTGAGTCAAAACTGACAAGTTTCTGTAATCATAATACAATATATTTTACTATAATAGTATTAATCACTACATCAAAAAAAGAGTTGCAAAAATTATAAGCATATGATTAAAAAATATTATGAGTTTGGATCTTTATAATGAAAATGTATATAAAGATGAATATGTGGTCTCTAAAGCATAAAAAAATGGAATCTTTATTAAACTTAACTTTGAATAAGACCTATACATTCTTCTAATAATGAAGCTCTAACATCATGAGAAAAAAGTAAACTCTTTTAAACTTAACTTTAAAAGCGACCAATTTACTCTTCTAATAATAATGATCTAGGAAGGACATAGACTGTGGTAAAAATATAATACTTCCTTTTTTCATTTCTGTTGAATAATCAAAATTAAATCAAAGCAATTTAAGGCAATAGACAATTGTGGTTGCAAAATTTCTAGGCTCCAAAACAGCCATTACATTGGTATGGGATTCATCTTCATTAAGTAAAACGTCTAATTTGTAAGGGGTAATTGTAATCTAATCTTATTTTAAATATGTCATCCTCAAAGAAAGTATTATATATATTACTTTTAGTATACATGGTGTGTAAAGGAATACTGAACAGAAAAAGTGGCATAAGCAAAATCAAATGTAATGAAGTTATTATCACCTACTATATATGGTAATATGAATAGGAAAATACAAATATGGTATCTAGGTGGAGTAGTTTTAAAATTGTTTTTCCATTTATTATGATGTGAATCACAGCAACACGTCTAATAGTTTGACTTCTGTAATCACGCTGAAAATTTCCCATAACTGAGGAGCAAATTATGTATTCAACACTCACATTTAAGTTGCATTCACATGACTTGACTTCAAAAAGCTAAAGACAGGATGTAAATTATGCAGTCACCCTGGTGTAAGAAAATATAGTATATTACAGAATCATTTTCACAATATAAACGTTTTTGGCTGAACTCCCTCGATGCGTTTCATAGAAATTAGTGGCTGCATCTATCAGTGTATTTGCTTTTATTCTCACAACCTTAGTTTGAGATTTGTTTGAGACAAATCAATGAGGTGATTAGTTGGGACATTATGTTTTAGTCCAATGACCTCTATGCTCTTTCACTGTGACTAAATGCAATGCTGAAAAACTATTTGTTTTTTGTCTGTGTTTAAACCATGCAACTCAAGGTTACTTGATACTAGTTAGTGATCTCTAAATTAGGTTGCAGTCATCAAAATGATTCAACACCGTACATAGTAAATAGTAGATCTATAAAATAGCTCCCCTTCTTTACTAATACATGTCTTGTGTGCAGTGAGATGTTTTCTTTTGGTGAGCGTTAGTGATTTAAATTCATAAGCAATAACCCCTTAATATCATGAAACATTTAATGTCTGGTGGTTATTGCATGTGTTGTAGATAGAGCGACTAGAGTATATGGGATCTACCATTGTATGATGGTGGTTAAGTGGATTTCCAATACAAGTGATATTTTCAATATGGAAAGAAGGAGAGACTAGGGGTAAAGAAGTGGTGTGGAACCAAGGATTCAAAGGAACATAAGGGAATAGAAACGTAACAAATAGAGGAAGCCCTGAGTCCTGTTGCGGATCAGTGTTCATAAGGTAATGAGGTAAATACTTTCTATTACAATTAGGGAAAGAAAAAAACTCTAGGTTAATGAATTTGGGGTTTGTAAAATTCTACCAATGGACGCCAGATCTTATTGTATTTAGGTAAGGAGTTAGCTATTGAGAAAAACAATTTCTCCATCTTGCATGATGGATTTTTTGGAACAACAATTTATTGGAAGGTAAGTTTGGGGACTTCCAATGTTTCGCGATGAGTGATTTGACAACAATCAAAACATGGTTTATTTGTATTTGCAATTCGTAGGGAGTTCGGTTTTGAAAAACATGTAGTAATCCCACTTCAGTGGTCAGAGCTAGGGTATGATTGGTAATGGTGTGTATTATGATAAATATTGTTTTCCGAAAGATTGAACAAACCCTGGGCTTTATAGCAATGAGATAGTGAGCTGTGGGTATTTGCTGAGTGGCTGCACAATTCTAAGATTTTACAAACATTTGCTGTATTCTCGGAGTTTTGTAAAAAAAAAAATGCTGGGAGGAAGTTAATTGGATCCTTAATGCCTACTATAATGTCGTCCGCAAAGAGACTTAACTTTACTGACATAGAGGGAGAAAATTAATATCCTTTAATGAGTTTTTTCTTCTCTAATGGGTATGGCCAGTGGTTCCAAGGCTAATATATACAATGCAGGGGAGAGAAAGCAACCCTGTCTTGAACTTTTGGTAATTTGGAAGGGTTAGGATAGGAAGCCTGCGTATTGCACAGTAGCAGAGGGTTGTGAGTATAATGCATTAATTGCATGTATGAAATGGGTAGGAAAGTTAAATTTAAAGAGAATTGCATTCAGATAATCCCAATATAATGCTTTCTTGGAGACCAGCACCAAAAGAAGGTAAGGGTTGTTGTGTGAGGGGCATGATGTAGAATGTCTATTTATTTCCGTGTGTTATCTGTGGCTTATCTGTTTTTTATGAATCCCACTTGATCGTAATGAACAATAGTAGGTAGGAGAGATTGACGTATAAGAGACAATATTTTTGTGTAGATTTTCACATCAACATTTAGTAGGGATATAGGTAGAAAATGTGGGCAATGAGTTGGGGGTTTCCCTGTTTTGGGGATAGTGGTAACATGGGTATTTAGCATACTAGTAGGAAAGTTCCTTATTTGGAGGCTATGATTGAAAACGGTGACTAAATGTGGTGACTAAAGTGTCTTTAAAAACTTGGTGAATCCACCCAGTCCGGAAGCTTTATGTTTAGGTAGTGAGCGAATTACATTGGAAAATTCCTGAATGGATATTGGTAGATAGAGTTCAGCTTTGTGAGTGTCCGATATTTGGAGAATATTTAGTTTACTTAAAAAAATATTGATTTCTAAGTTAGAAGGGTGATGTGTGTCTGGGTCATAATTATGAATGGGGACTCTATTTCGGTTTATAGAAAGCCAATAGAATTACATGTATTCCATAAGCCGAAAGTCTATAAACCGAAAGACTTATAAAAAGTAAATATGAATGGGGACTCTATTTCGGTTTATAGAAAGCCAATAGAATTACATGTATTCCATAAGCCGAAAATGTCTATAAACCGAATTGACCTATTCGTATGAATGGGGACTCTATTTCAGTTTATAGAAAGCCAATAGAATTACATGTATTGCATAAGCCGAAAGTCTATAAACTGAATTGACCTATTCGTATGAATGGGGACTCTATTTCGGTTTATAGAATAGCAATAGCATTACATTGTATTCTATAAACCGAAAGTCTATAAACCGAATGTCTTTCAGTTTATAGACTTTCGGTTTATAGAATATATGTAATGCTATTGGCTATTCTATAAACCGAAAGTCTATAAACCGACTGACTTTCGGTTTAAAGACTTTCGGTTTATAGCCGAACCTCGAACTCCAACACAGACATACAGTGAAATGTCCGGGTTCGGGTTCGTGGCACGGACACCGTAATGTCCGGTACGAACCCGAACAGTGCGGTTCGGGTTCGCTCAACACTACTCTCAGCTCCTCCGAGCGATATTGAAGAAAAAACAGTAACACCGAGCTGATCCACACGCTGTAAGGCATTGTTTTGCACTGTTTACCAATCTGCTGAATACTTTTTGACATCTAAAAATATGACTTTATTTTTATAATTGCTGCTGAATGTATCTCTCCAACCTCTGTTTCAGGTCCCTATATTCTCATATTTTTGTTTTTTAATTGCTGTTTATAACTTCTATATATATATATACAGAAGTTATAAACAGCAATTAAAAAACAAAAATATGAGAATATAGGGACCTGAAACAGAGGTTGGAGAGATACATTCAGCAGCAATTATAAAAATAAAGTCATATTTTTAGATGTCAAAAAGAATTCAGCAGATTGGTAAACAGTGCAAAACAATGCTAGAGTCTGATGTATATCACAATTTAAGTTCATAGTGGTAATAGATATCAAAGAATTTCTTATTACCACCAGCTTATACACAGAGGCAACCATTTAAAAGCAGAGGGACATATAAAAACAGATTGGTGCAGTGTAGCAACCACCACCTACATCCCTGCAGTGAGTATACCCTATGCTGAACACTCAAGATAGGAAAGAAAAAAAGCAGCTAGGAAAGAAAATACATCCAATCAGAAATCAAAATATGAGTGGAGAATATACAAAGATAACTAAAAAGGCTAGTGCTGAAAGTAATGGAAAGTATAACGTCCATGTGGCAGGAACCAGGATAATGGCTTCCACCCCAACAGCCCTGTACCCTGGATTTCAACTGTTCAGGATTTGTGCGGCACCACCTAGAATCAGGAACAAGGAAAATAACTGAAGGGATTGTGGAAAAAAGTTTTAAAAAAGGTCAGGTTCAGACAGAGAGACACAATAAATCAGGTTGAGGTCCAGATTTGAGAAGGTAGACGTTGGCACATTATAAAATGTAATTAATATATTATGCAAACAGGTGCCAGAGTAGTGGATGGGCCTGAAAAACATCTACAGGTGCAAAGACGTAAGAAAAAGAGAGAACTCAGTAGTCAAAAGGTTAAATGAAGCATATTTTGTATCATTATTATCAGTATTTACACTATTCTTATTTTACAGAGAACTATTGGTAGCCATGTGAGATATTCTGAAACTCGATTATATGTTTGCCGAGTGCTTGTTTATGCTGTATAATCTACCTGTCATGCAATTTTGGAGTTTCTCATATAGCTCATCCATACAAAAAAAAATTATAACTTGAGTTCACTGTGTTAGGTAACATGTGCCACTTTCTTTGATTTATGTGCTTCCAAGAACTTTTTCTGTGTATTGACGTTGTCAAAGACTTAATAAAAAATGTTAATTATAAAAAAAAAAGTTAAATGAAAAATATAGTTTTAATATCACATGATGGTTATCCTGACGTTTCAACCCATGACAGCTGGATCTTAATCAAAGGCATTTAACATTTTTTGTGTCGAGTTCTGGATTTTTCTTCCAAGATTGGAGAAGGAGACATAACTGTACAAGCAAGACGAAGTAAAATACCAGAAGAAATCACTAAGACAACAATAACAGTAAAACAGAGTCACATAGAATGATCAGAAGTAGGGAACAGAGGAACAAAAATATATAAATAGGTTTGGATCAAACAGAACCCTGGTAAATTATACCACACAAACCAAAACTTGTCCATTTAAATGATGATGTTCATTATAGCATGTGCAGCTGTAACCACTGCTACCTTGTCCCTCCCAAATATTTAAGAAAAACACCTATATACATATCACATTCTGTGTAATACTGCTTTTTGTTTTGCTTTGATGTGCAAAATAATACAAACAGATTCAGTGTCCATGTCACACTTTTTATACAAATAAAGGTGTTAAATTTATGTAACATATCCTTTTACCCCTGTTCTGAAATTTCAATATTCTTACAATTTGTTTAAAGGCCAATTTATTTTGCAATAATGATTTTTGTTGTCCTAAAACTCATTATAATAATACATGTTGTATTCAAATCTCCCATAATAAGCTTTTCTGTCATTAAGGAATTAATTTGGACGCATACATATACACATAAACACCTGGGTAATATTAAAGATTCTCTGGATTGCATCTTCAAGTGTTTCCTTATTAATTAGTAAAACTATTCCTTAGAGAGGCCTGGAGATAATTCAACACAAGTATTTAATTTTTGTTTTACTTTTTCCTCAGAAAATGTAATAAAAAAAATTAATTAATTATAGTGTGTGTGTTTATATACTGATTATAGAGTTGTTACTACATAGATTTTAACAAAGGTTCAGCAAAATGGTGGCGATGGTGAAATTACAATTTATATTTCTTAAAAAAACACTAAATTAATTTCTGCTCCTCTTGTATTTGTCATTTGTGTAAGTGTACAAATAAACAAAACTGATTAAATTGCAGCTAATAACAAATATATCTAATTTCTGTTCTGACAAGGAAGACAAGTCTGTCCCCTTTAAAGCCGCTAGCTGCGAGTAATCCGCTAATGATATTGACTGTGTAGAGATTATTTAATCAGATGATCTCTTTCACTCTCACTCCCTACATGTTGTGTCATATTATAGATGGATCTAGCTACACAAAGCATGGAGGGAGAGACACCCACCACTTCTGCTCTCAAGTTCTGCGTATAACTGGTGTGGAACAACTCGCAATGAAAAACTGTTTGGGGGCAAAATTGGCACTGACAAGCTGTGTAGAGACAAAGATAGCAGTTACAAGCTGTGTATGGGCAAATCTGGCACTGACAAGCAGTGTGAGGACAAAATGACACTGACAAGTGTTTGGGAACAAATATAGTGCTGACAAGCTTTGTGGCGGCATATTTGGTGCTAACAAGCTGTTTGAGGACAAGCTGTTTTTCTACATTTGCTACAGTCATGGGAAAAAGAAAGTCCACCCTCTTTCTGTGGTTTCACAAATCAGCCCATAATAACACTCATCTGTTCTTTAGCGGATCTTAAAATTAGGTAAATACAACATCAGATGAATAACAGCACTTATACTTCAGTGTGTCATGATTTATTTTACAAAAATAAAGCCAAAATGAAGTAGCCATGTGTGTAAAAACTAAGTACACCCTTACTTCTTCTACATAAATTAAGATGCTAATTAGCAGACAGGTGCTGCTTATCAAATGACTTTGATTGTTTCATCATAAAAAAGTGTGACCACCTCTATAAATGCTGAAGTTGTAGCAGTTTGCTGGTCTGGAGCATTTGATTGTGTGTTAACACAATGCCAAGGAGGAAAAACCAATAAACTGGGAAGGGTTATAAGGCCATTTCCAAACAATTCTACAGTGAGAAAGATTAAAAAAACATTCAAGACAGTTGCCAATCTTCGAGGGAGTTGCCGCCCAAACAAATTCTCCCGGAGGTCAGACTGTGCAATGCTCAGATAAGTTGCATCTTCGACTCCAGAGGCCTCAGTTAGCATGTAAAAGTTAAAGTTCATAGCAGTACAATTAGAAAAAAACGTAACATGTATGGTTTGTTTGGAAGAGTTGTCGGGGGGTTGTACGAGAAAATAACATGGTAGTATGGTTTAGATTTGCAAAGGTGCATCTGAACAAACCACAAGACTTCTGGAACAATGTCCTATGGACAAACATTTGGTAAAAAAAACAGGCACAGCATATCAACACAAACACCTTATACTAAATGTTAAGCATGGTGGTGGAGAAGTGATGATTTGGGCTTGTTGTGCAGCCACAGGACCTGGAAACCTTGACGTGATGGTGCCGAACATGAACTCCTCTGTACAGAATACACACATATTTTAGATTAAAATGTGAGGCCATATGACCAACAGCTAAAGCTTGGTCAAAACTGGTTCATGCAACAGGACAATGGTCCCAAGCACACAAGCAAATCTATGGCAGAATGGCAATGCAATGACCCAGACAAAGTCCAGACCTGAACCCGATTGAAATGCTGTGGAGGGACCTTAAGAGATAATAAGCAAATGCCATCAAACCTCAATAAACTCAATGCTGTAAAGAGTTACATAGTTGTTTAGGTTGAAAAAAGACTTGCATCCATCAAGTTCAACCCTTTTCCTATCCCATTTTTACCGCTGTTGATTCAAAAATTACTCTACAACAATGTGAGAGACTGAGAAAGTCATACATACATAAAACAATTACTTCAAGTTATTGCTGCTAATGGTAGTTCTCAAGCTATTGAATCTTAAGGTGTGCTTAGTTTTTCACACATGGCTTTCCCATTGTGGATTTACTTTTGTTAAATAAATCATGACACGGAGTAATATGTCATCTGTTGTTCATCTGAGTTTGTATTTACCTAATTTTAAGACCTGTTGAGGGACAGATGATTGTTATTATCGCCTGATATTTGAAACCGTAGCATTTAAAGAGGGTTTACCTTATTTTCCCCATGACTGTGTTATGAAAGTCAGGTAGTGTATTACCTAATATCTCAAAGCAGTTGGAAATATATTTTGTGATCACAGGGACCACTCACCTAGCAGGTTTTCTGCGAGTGAAAATTACTTTACTCCACTACTCTTTCATAAATTACACATTATTTATAAAATAAGTTGTTTTACTGTAGAACAGTGTGACCGAGCATGGACTAGGCATGCTGTGTCCTAGGATTGACAAATTTAAAGAGCTTGGGTAACACTAAAGGGCCATGTCAGACACAGGTACAGGTGGGAGCTTTGAGAGGCAAAATGTGTACTTGCATGATTACAGTAATGAAAGGCTTAACTACAGGCTGGAAAGGTTGAGTGCTCTATTGAAGCCAAAATGGTGAACCATATGCCATAAGAACTTCTGAGTTCATTTATTTTTACAAATGTACAGTACATTTATCATGTTCACTGGCTACTTCTTACAGTAGACCTCTCATCATTACTTTTCTTTACACTAAAACACTTTAAAAACTGTTTGACTTGAGAGTGATCATTTAAAACACTATCAGCAGTATTTCTTGCCATTTTCTTCTGGGAACACACAATTGATTGCATTTTTCCTTCTTTTTCATTGTGGAATTGTTGACACAATTAGCTCAGACTAGGAAATGACAGTTCCACTTTTATTTAACCCCTTCATGACATAGTGCATAGGTCCAAGGGCTACATCAGAAAGCCCACATTAATTAATTCCTTATTGACAACACTTGCTGTGGTGGGTCCAGGAGTGTCTGATGCTACTGTGCCAGGGGTTGTTGTTTCACCAACAATGCCAGTTATTGATAAAGGCCAGGAAACAATTCCTGCACAAGGGGAGGTTTACATGTGTTTTGAAAGGCCTGTTGGATCAATATTCATTAGGATCATAAGCGTATAGCTTTATTGTTACAGCCCCCATGAGAAGTATAAACAAGGCCTTTCTGGGGACACTGTCAATTTTACTGCTTCCAGATCATTAGCACATGAAAGTGTGGGTCCTTTGGCAGGCACAACTGCTCCAGCTGTTGGTGCTTTCACTGATCAGAAAAATGTTTCTAGAAAATAATTCCCCATCTGCCGATGATACCAATAAAAAAGGGGGCAACCCCTTTATATATTTGTCATGAAGCCTTAGTTACTTCGGTCTCAAGATAAAAATATCCAATTTATTTTTGGATGGGATTTCTTTAGGGTTTAGGAAACTTTTGTGTCAGCCAATTTAGATAGCTTTTGGTCCATTGTGGAGTTTCTTGTGAGTCCCACATTGCTCAACCAAATGATGTCTACTTTGGGAATGGTGCCAAAGAAAGAACCCAGAAAATACTGGATATATATACTGGATATATACCACCTATCATTTCCAAAATGTGCATAAGTAACAACAGGATTGATCCAAATGTGTGTAAGGTGTATAATACCTCATTTGATCGGCTATCAGGTGGCTCCACTCTTATGGATGGGACTCCCTTTTGGCAAAAACCAACATAAAAGCAGTGTTCTGCCTTGTCCCTGTACACCTCAGCTGTTTTCATTAGTTGGCCATTATGTGGAAGGACAATTTTATGTTGATTGCTGTCATCCAATTGGGTGATCAATATCGTGTGCCTATTCTGAAACATTCACTTGGTTTTTAGAATGGGGTAATTGCTAAGAATTGGGCATCCCATCACTATACATTATCTGGATGATTTCCTCTGTATTTGCACTCCAGATTCATCGGCATGCACTTATTACAAATGATGTACATTTTGGTGTACCACTCATAACAGACAAAATTGAGCACCTATAGAAAAAGGTTTAGATTTACACAGTGGACTATAGGCCACATTAAAGGACAGTCTAGTTATTTGTTGCAAGATGAAAATTACTGCTTGTATAGAACACAGGTTTTTTTTTTCATTGTGATTTTTAATATTTGGCTCAAGCTCTCCCGAGTGATTACTCTGCATGTTTACAGCAGGTGCGGTAGAACTGATTATATAGACACTGAGGATATAAAGGTTTGTTTAATTTAGTCACTTCCTGTGCTCTTGAAATTAAATACATTGTATGGACTACAATAAACTTGCTCTTGTACACAGTAGGATCTCTTAACAGTGCAACACATTATCTGATGACATCACCAGAGAGACAGTAAATTCCATTAATTTGAATTAATTATTCTCATTCCATTCATTTGAGAATTATCCTCATTAGTTCCTGCAGCAAAAAAAAAAGGGACTTTTACCCAGCTAGTGTAGGCAGTCCTGGTTTCTTACAAACTGCTGTAATTTCATCTAGCTGTAAGTATTTTCTATTTTAAGCAATATTTGCTATATTTTGGGAAAGTTACATTTTGCAAGCAAAGCAATCTCTATGGGAACATATTTTCAGCAGGCAACTGTAGCTAACTACGATGGCTGCTCGGCACCTCTTCATTACATAAAAGTAAAGGACGGGCATAGGGCTGATCTGCATGTATGGGATAACTATGGCATCTTAATGGGCACAATAATACTGGCATCTTAATGGGCAAATTGGCTGTGGCATCTTAATGGCCCAGAAATAGGGAATAAAAACAAGAAATGCAATTTTTCAATAACATTTCTTTTACATATGAAAATAGTTGAATATAATATTAAGAAGTTCATATAAGTATAAATGCTACTAGTGAGAGCGATAGAGATGTGTGTGTAGATATTTATAAATATATATGAACAAATGTAAAATATCTCTAATATCTGTGTATACTTTTGTAGCTTAGGCAATGAGTCGTTCAATTGCAGTGTTGTATAGTAAGAAGGTATACATATTGCAGCCATAGATACACATTTCGATCCATTTATACAGTTTATACACTGCAATTATACACTGCAATAAAAGCCTATGATTAAGCGTGAGTACACGCGAAACGGGTAAGGCGATTTATTTCCACCTTATGCCTTGCTGCCTCAACTTTTTGTATTATTGGATCACCTGCTAATAAATTGTTTACTCACATTTGAATTGGGAGTGCAGACATCATCCTTTCTTTTTCTGGTATTACGTTTCAACAACGAGATGGAGCACCCCTAACCACGTGGTTTATAACTTTGGGAGCATTTTTGTCATTGTTTGGAGTGGAGCCGGTATTTGAAGGGGATTTTCCTGTCTCCTCCTCTCTCTCTTTTCTCAATAAAAGTACTCAGTACAATAAAAGTGTGTGTGTGCTTATTTTTGTGTTTTTTATTTTTTGGTGGGGGAATATTGCAATGGAGGGCGTGATTGCATGCCGGGAAGGGGGGCAGGGTCCAGGGGGCCCAAGTAAATGCTTGCCCAGGGTCCAATCTAAATTAAAGACGGCCCTGACTCTTCTGCGGGCAAACTCTATACCACCCTCTAAGATTGACCTCGGCCTGTCTTAACTACCTCCTCTGCATCACGGATCCTATCCTCAGTATCAGAAGATTAAAGACACTCCATCATATAATGCTGTTATTCCATTACTGCAATACCAGTGCTTTAATACATTGGATATTTGATGTCCCAGTTGCAGTTGAATCCAGGAATAGCGTGTGTTATTCATTCTACCCCACTATCTAAAAATAGTCTAACACCTAGACACAGAACTCACATTTCCTTGTTTTTAATGAACCTCACAACACTTTGGTTTATTTGATTTTTTTTTTGCTATTGGACACTGAAACAAATATATGCAGATTGTTATGAGAGCACACAGAACTTAAAAGTTCCTAGTTTATTTTTGAGATTTTAAAAGAAAACCAACAAAGCACTAATTGCTATGGTACAGTATGTAAATAAATAGGTGTTGCATGCCAAAATCAATTATTAAATCAACAAATCATAAAATGTAAAAAGCAAACATTATTAGCATGCTGAAAAACAATCATGATAAAAACACTGATTATTTGCAAGTTCATAAGCATTTCTAGTTTAATTTTATTATAAGTCCCCTAATTTTATGCTGTGGCTTACTGGCTGCAAATGGATGCAATATTTGTTCTTAGAAAATATTAGCAATATGGATTTATAATTTGCAGTAGGCTTACTTACAGGGGCATTGCTGGGTTCAGGAAGGGTGTAGGCTCAAGTCTATACAAAAAATACTAGACAAACTGTAGTTACACTGCCATGTACTTGCACATACACACTTAAAGGGATTGTATCACCTAAACACCTTTTTACTATACATGTCGAGAATAAAAAAAATTATTGGAAATGATCTACACATTCTAACACAATATACAGAAAATGTTCAATCTTTTTCATTCTCTAAATTCAACTTGTAAGCAATGTTTAGGTGATAAAGTTCTCTTAAGAAAGCAAACTCGGTTATCCATCTACAAATTAGGGGAATACGGTATCACACAAATAACTTGGCACTGGATCAGATGTGGACTACACTGAATGTGATGCTCAAACATCACTGGTGACACAGTTTAGCCATTACCAAATTAAGGAATGAAATGATTTTAACAGTCATGTGGCTTCCCATCAAATGTTCAGCTGTTATTTCCCTTCCCAACCCCAGCAACATATTTTAAAATATTTAGCCGTCTCAAACCTTCCACTTGGAATGAGGAGCATAACACTTTGTGGTCCAGTTAGGAGCTTTCCCCAGTCAGCACAGACCCCTATTGCTCCCATGATGCCCCATGCATCTATAATACTCTCAGCATCATGATTTCATGTAATGCCTAGAGCTTTTATTCACAAGGGGATACAGCAGTGGTAGCTACACCTACACCTATCCCAAGGGTCTGGTTAATGTCATCTATGTAGCCTTTTCTAAATCACCATTCCACAAGTTTTTGCACTTAGTGTTCAGCCTTAGAAGAAAGGCTTTAAGCCCCATTCCCCTCCTAGCATTGTCAATTCTATCGTATATGTGTCAGTCCAAGTCCATATCTTAGCAGAAAGCCATGCTACACCACACATCAAATTTTATTTGTATGCTATGTGTAACTAATTACACCACACGCACGTCCACCTTAAAAAAAACATAGAATTGTCTACTGCTCACTATGAAATTGGTCGTAATTAGGAAATGAATTTATATGGCATGATTTATGAAAAGCTGGTCGGCTAACAAATCTATGCTATCACCTTTTGCTCTGATTTATATTGCTATAATATTTCACTAGACAGGTTTTAACGACTTTCTGCACAGACTTGAAAGGTTGTAGGTTAAGATACATAAGATACATTTGAAGTCAACGGCAGCAACAGGGTGTGTGAAGGGTTGAATTTTACGGACTCAAGTCCTTTTCAACCTATTACTTTATGTGACTTGCATCTTGCTCAATAGAATTGGAATGTGCCCTGAATGGCTGCTGAAAAAAAATGCTCACATTTCAACATGCAAGGTAGAAGAAGCAGAGAACCGGCACTCACGGATAGTGGTTAATAATCGGGTGATTTAATCAAATGTCACAAAAAGCACTGGAAGCATGATTTCAGCGCTTCCAGCGCGAAACGCGTCATGCTGACCCTTTTTTGGATTGTTTTTTCCCTCACTTTGCTGTATTTATGTGACATTTGATTAAATCACCCGATTATTAACCACTATCCGTGAGTGCCGGTTCTCTGCTTCCTCTACATTGCTTGTTTATTCTTCAATTGGTGTAAAGCCACACCAGCAGAGGCATCCGGAAGAACAGGAGGACTGAACTATATTCACTGTTTGTGAGCCTGCATTATTATGTATTGTGTGGATCACATTTCAACATACCATAGAGCTTCAACTCAACCATGTATAATAGAGGGATGTCCACGTGTATAACACTCAACTACAAAAGCTAAGGCACTTATTAAAAGTAGTTAAGCATTTTTTCTAAATTCGAATGATGAAATATGTTCTCGATGTTTCTGGAGATGCAGGAAAAAACTATTTAATATACAGGAATATATAAACAATATACTATATAGAAAAAATGAAACACATAAAGGGGCAGTTATTCTATAAATTACATAATGCTCAGAAATTTTAATTAAATACCATTGAACCCTAAATATTAATCATGCTATCGGCAATAAGTTCCAAATAACTAGAAAGAAGGTCTTCTTTTGTGTTTTAAGTAGATAGCTAGGCTGAATTGATTAAAATCAACACGTTTCTTTGAGAGAAACTGTTAGAATTAACATGTAAGTATACCGAAAATTTTTATTTTAATGAGGCAGAAGGTATATTCAAAAGATATTCACCAATAGCATTTTTGAGAGACGCTTAGATAACCATGTCCATCATTGGTGTGTGCGCGGGTCAATAAGTCAATACACAATCAATGACTCAGGAAATTATTTCCTCCACACTGCAGGTGTGTTTTGGTGTCACAGAGGCAGCCCACCAATCAGTGCAGCCACGTGAACTAGCTCTGTGACATGGCTGCCTGGAAGTCAATATTTGATTTCCACAACAAATGGGAATCACTTCTGACTGGTGATCCATAGTTCAAAATCCTTTTAAATCAGACCAAAGTTATCTTCTGTCTTATTAAAAGGTCAGAAGGGTTTATTCCCTCATTAAAAATGTGTGCTGTTAAGGCATCAGTCTTGTTGGTTTTAGCCAGAACGAGGTTTTGGTTTTTTAAAAATAGTTTTTTAAAAACTCACAAACAAGTCAATTCAAAAGCTAAATGATTGAAGATTAAGGTAATTATGGGAGGACAATATATTAACGTTTAACTTGGTTTGTCTGGATTAATCTAATGCCACTATCAGTAGAGGTGAGAGTGCCAATGTCAACAAATTTTTATAAAACATTATTTTAATCATCCTGAATTTAGTACATACAAGAAAATACAGAAGAGCAAAGAACAATCAAAGTCCCTTTGCACTGCATAACATAGTCTCTGAACAATTCTGCGTAGCAAAGGAGCTCGATTAATTTCACTAAACCAATCTAGTTGAAAACATTTAAATAAATATGATAATAAATGACACAATCCCCAAGAAATACATATTAATATCCATTAATTGACTGTGTTTGAGTCGTAATATGTGTCATTTATCTTTTTTTAGATACTATGGTTGAAATTAATGTGTTCTAGAAAATAATAGAATTGTAAAAAAATAAAAAAAAAAGTAGAGCTAATTGCTCACCTTGGATGACAGTATAAACAAGAGAAAATGAGCAGATATAATTGTCAGTCTGCTTGTCAAATGAGCAGTGTCACCGAGAAAAGTGTGAGGACACAGCTTATGTGCAGAAAACATGAAATATTCCATGATTTCAAAAGCAGCACAGAGAAGAGTAATTTTTTATTTATCATGAAATAAAATATATTAACCAGTGCAGATGTCTGCACAAGTAGATGTCAATACAAATATATTGGATAATGATGAATATTTTTGTTTTTGATACTGCATAAATTCAGGTGTAAAAAGAAAAAAACAACCTCTTTTGTGTTACAATGATATGGAATAATCTCCATCAGTACATATAGCCCCCTTTCCTATGATGCTCATCCAGCATCGCGAATAGGAATGTAATGTCAGTTACTTCTTCTAATGTCAATTATAGTTTCAAAAAAGATTTAACCAAAATACTTCTAACATGATGCTGGCAGAGGTATGGAAGGAAATTAAGTGGCAATGATTAGCCATTATGCTGGCTGAGCTCATGCACATGAAACATGGGTCCACAGCGGCAGACAATAGAAACAAAAATCTTACCTGGTTGTAGGACCCATAGCACTGGAGAACTCTCCTATCTCTTAGCAGCAAAGAACAATCTTCCATCCTCTCCCCAACCTTTTTCTCTTACCTCTTTTTCTTAATTGTTGGTGATCCAGTGGGAAGCAAGGGATCCATGTGATTCCCCACATCCCCTTTTTCTTGCTGCCATGATGTATCACAAGTCAAATATCAGTCTGTCAGCTAATTAATTCTACTGAATGGTAAAATGTTTCTCACTTCTAAACTTTGGCCAAAGTTTGAAATCCCCATCTCAATTCTAGCAATTCCCTTTTTAATGAATTTTGTATAGTCCCAACATGCAAATTAGTGACTACCACTTCTATTGTTTTCATTTTATGAAAATATTTATTTTATGATATTTAATGACTGTATATCATGTCTAAATTCATCAAGACAGATAAATACGTAATTACATTTCATAATTATTAGACTGTCCGTTAGGGTTTATAAATATAAAATTAGATTTTTTTTAAAATTTGCAAACATATTATTTTCTTAAATTGACTTCAGATTCAACAAGTTAATTTCTGATATTATTTTGAAGGTATTTCCTTAACCTCTTCCCGACGTTGGGACGTTCTATGCCGTCCTGACTTTAAGTGCCTTAAAGTCGTTAGGACGGCATAGTACGTCCTGTACTAAACAGCTCATCGCGGCTCCCCGCTATGAGCTGTTTTCGGATCCCGCTGCAGGTACTTACAGCGGGATCCCATCTGTCAGATGAGGCCACGTTGATTGGCCTCAGTCTGACAGGCAAAATGTAGCCGGTGCTCAAAGCGAGCACCGGCTACATTTTGCTAAATCGCGCTGTGCCCGAACTTCCGGGTTCGGGCACGCCTCCGTGACGTCACACGTGACGTCCGGAGGTCTCGCGATTTTTTGGCAGGGACCCACAGGGTCTATTAATCGGTGGCCAGGAACAAATCGTGACGTTTTTGTGCTTGCGTCGTTTGGGACGAAGGGGTTAAAGAATTACAACCACCCTATTTCTGCAAAGTATCATCTATTCTTTCTTTGTATTTTGTTGTTCTTGTAGTTCTTCTTCCAAGATTCATCAACTTTAGGAGGACTATTTGTAGAATTTTCTACTGCTCTTGTTTCACTCTAAACATGCCACTCTCCTATGTGTTTCCCCATTTCATGGTCTAGGTCCATGAAAGGATGAAACACTTAGAAGAGTGGCAGGATTGGTCTTTATTCCAGTTGTTCTATACCATCATTTTTCATCTGAAATTTCTTACCCTTTATTTCTATTTCTTCCAAAGTGTTTTTTAGGTCACATAGCAAATATCCAATGATTCTTCAAGGAACATACAGATAAAAAAAAAAGATTGGAAATGTTAAGAAGTAAGAAGATCAACAAATCATTGGAATTTGAAAAATGTTCAAATATGGTTAGTATTTATTTCTTGTAAGTTATTCTATATTTTGGAACAGACTTTGAGGGTTATTAACACAATTATAACCATATTTTTGTATTTAACAATATCCACGCAGTTAAAACATTTGAAACAATACTGAGAGAACCAGCTACAAAACATAACAAGTCTTTAGACAACTGACGTTAGTCCAAATTATCTTGTGTGTCAAAATCAAATTAATACTCCTGAGTTGCCAATGTCATCTTTATTAGAAGAGGGTGAGGTAAACAGTAAACTGGATTGCACATTTAGCAATAGTTCAGTCTCAAGTGAAAACACATCTATAAATGGCAATGCTCTGAAAATTTTAAACAATCCAGTTGGTTTAAATTGTGGCATAAATTAGTCATTTGTTCTATACGCTATTAACCCCTTATTGACAGAGTTCTATGCTGCATTTGATGTCCCTTGAAGACAAAAATTCCTTTAATTTTGCCATAGGTTTGTTTAACAGTGTTTTTCTTTCTTCATGTTCAGGGCACCCACATAAATTAAATATGTCTTTTTAAAGGACAGATGGGGCTTTTTTTTTTATAACATTAGTTTCATCATATGATATAATTTACTGTAAAAAAAAAATCCTAAAATATGATGAAAAAATTTACCCCCCCCCCCCCCCCCACTAACTTTGACCTGAAAATCTTTTATACAATTACAAACAGTAAAAAAAGACCCCATTTATATAGTTTCTAAGATGTGTCCTGAGTTTAAAAATACCAGTATTTCTATGTTATTCTGATGTTTTTTGCAAGTGATAGGGCAATAACCAAATGTAGTATTTAACCCTAACTCTACCACTAACCCTAATT
Source organism: Pelodytes ibericus (assembly GCA_036172795.1). NCBI lineage: Eukaryota > Metazoa > Chordata > Amphibia > Anura > Pelodytidae > Pelodytes > Pelodytes ibericus. The sequence goes on from CM069858.1 coordinate 115,902,790, forward strand.
CCAATATTAACTTAACTGTAAACCTTACTATAACCCTAATTATAACCCTAACCCTAGATCTAGGGTTAACTTTTCCTTTTTTTAATGTAATATTGCTGACTGCCTCACTTCCCTCATTCTTGCTGGATACCGGAGGAGCATGCTTCTCTTCAATATGGCGTCCGCAATCACTGCGTGGGGTGCTTGTGGTGCCGTGGGGGTAAATTTAGCTGATGCATGATGCTTCGACATTGAGGCATCATAGCAGCACTGAAAAAACATAGGCAGCGATTGTTGATCACTGCCTATGTGTATTTTTTCGTGCCACCATTTAGCATGAGATCACTGAGTGATTGTATGCATGGGGGGTACTTTAACTGTTCTTAGAGGGTGCCTCTGAAGCATGGTATCATAGAAATATAGAAACATAGAATGTGTCGGCAGATAAGAACCATTCGACCCATCTAGTCTGGCCAATTTTTTTTTTTTAGTCCCCCGTTCCGGGTCTTATAGCAAGGATAGCCTTGTGTCTATCCCACGCATGCTTAAAATCCTTGACTGTGTTTACCTCTACCACTGAATCATAGCAATGTGTGAACATGTGTTTAATTCCAATTTTGTAAGCGCAATCCTCTTTGGGTGTTTATAGTCTGGGGAGATGGGGTATTTGTATATCATCACCTGTGTGTGTAATTAACTTTGAGCACCTTGAAAATGGCATTGGAACCGAAACCAGTTGGTTTTATGAGCTACAACTAATAAACCATTTCGTTCAGGAATTTATTTTTGAGTACATCTTCCTTTGGTATAAATTTTATGAGACCCATCTTTATCTGTGGAACTAATAGTGGTTGCCCTGTTGATACTGTATATTTTGACAAGGTACTAGTGTATGACATGTTAAACTAGGCTCCTCATAATAGATACACTGGCTTAGTCCAGTATCAGTACTGCTGCTTTGGGAGTTTTTCACATCTAAGTGTGAGTCCTAATTGATATATTACGTTTTAGGATTTCCTGAATTCCGTGGTGCGACATGTTTATAAACAGTAGACACCACAGACATGTACATCTTAATTTAAGCATCTGATTGCAATTCTGATAATACAGCATATCAATAATTTTGTACTCTTTACATTCACAGTTTAAACACTGTTTAGGTGACTTTATGACAAACTTTTTCTTTATGATAGCACATCATTCCCAAACTAATGTACTGATATTCATTTAATTAGATAACAGTTTATTTTTAGATTACATAAGAACAAGCATCTTCCTTTAACATAAAAATTGGCAGATAATACTGCTAAACATGTTTACATAAAAAATCACCATATGCCTACATAATTATCAAGAATTTGTTACTAACAGACATCCTTTACTCATTTTAATATATATCATATGTAAATTCCAAAACATTATTGAAGAATGTATTTTTAGAATGTTGCAAAATATTAAAATATTTATATCTGCACCAGAAATTACACATTTTGTTATAATTATTCTAGTTAATTAAAATGTTAGCTTAATATGTACTTCCTAGTAAGCCATAGGTAAATTTGTACAATCACATAACTAGGACTGTAGTAAATAGTTATGCGAGTGAGGTAATTTAATGCCAAGCTCAGGGAGCATCTGGCCATCTCAAGAAAAATATAAAACAAAAAAGCAGAGAATACAACAGCAGAAGACTACACTACGGTGTTCAAATTCCATAGCAGTAGAGAACCCTTATTCCATCATGAAAAAACTGTATGATCGTAGAAAAGTATTGAGATTGGCTCTAGGATTATATAGCCTTTTTTTTCTGCATTTTCATGGACCATAGTGTAGTATGTCTCCATTTCATTCTAAGCATAACACCGCTGTACAAAGCTCATTACCAGATAACAGACAGTAAAAACCATAAAGCAACGAGTTGCATATTGGGTCCATCAGCATTTCTCCGTACAACTTGGCAAATATAGATGTACAACGGATAGACTCACCATGTATCTCTCGGTTGTGTTACATTTTAATTTATATAAAATATATAAATAAAAATAATTTATAATGTTCACTGTCCACAAAATGAAGAGCACTTCTCGTGTGTATTCGCTGCAACAAACCCATAGTTTAATGTACAGATCAACATTCCAGTCTTCACAGGTCCCTGTGTATTACTTTCTTTGTAAGTTATTATAGTACTGTTATAGACACAGTTCATATTTATGGTAGCTTGGTGGACTTATACATAGATATCACTTAAATAACAATATGTGTGTGTATTTGTATGTGTGTATATATATATATATATATATATATATATATATATATATATATATGTGTGTGTGTCTATTTGTGTGTGGTATATGCCATAACAGTGAAGGTGGTAGGTGGTCTAAGCAGCAGTGATTCCAAGTAATACTGGCTATTGCTCGAGGCTGGTCTGTAAAACTGACATGGAAAAGCTGTACCAGCAAGAGTCTCCATCTAGAGATACAGAGGAAAGAGACTGTAGAACTATCCTGATGCTGAAATCATGGACAACACCCAACAGAAGCTGCTGAAGCCAGTCTTTCCACTTGAATTTTCCTGGCACTGTCAAATCTACGTATCAGCTTTCATATATTTTACTTTACCTTCTTTCCTTTGAATAGAGTTTACTATTCTTATTTCTAACAATAGATGGATTATTTTAGCATTGTTTATTTGCATATCCTATAGTAGATATTGTTGTAGAGTTATCATAAAATGTTGTTATACTTTAACTTATTCAAGTTTGGGGATATTCTGTTATTTAGTTATTCAATATAACTCTCCAATAATACCTTGTGGTTTGGTGTAATTGTTGTTTTGTTACATTATTTACATTTATAAATTTGTTATTGAAATAATGCTTATTTGACTCCTATTGTGATTTGCTTGAGTAACCATGGGAGCCAATCTGTAAAGTGTTAAACAGATACCAATTCATACCATATCTGGTTTTAATTTAGATATTTAATATTCCTCACTTTCCAATACAACCACCATGTTCACTTTCAGATTTGGCAACGTAATAATGTGATATGTACAGCTTTACAATTGTATAATATTCACTGGTTAATTTAAAAAAGGACAATATTTGTTATACATTTTAACAACATCCAAATATTTTTTGGAGAGATGATGGACAAGTTATGAATAAACATATTTAACCCACAGACCCTACCATGGTGAATAGCGTCTATTACACTAACCACTTTCAACACATTGATTTATAACTTAATTTTTACTCTTGTATGCAACTCAGTCCTATAAACACCATACAATCATTGTGTTATGTCAATTCTTTAAACCGGAAGTGGTTTAGATACTGAGTTGGTTGCACTACACCTGTTTAACAGTAGGCTTTTAAAAAAAGGATATTCTGTAGAGAAACAACTATTATCCATTACTTCGAGCTTATAATAATAGTGTAATTTAATCTTTTTTTTTTAAAATACATAATTTTTTAACATGTTTTTTATATAAACAAATGTACAGGAACAATAATACAAAAGCATTAAATATGAATATTAAAAGATGAATTGTTGGAAGACAAAGAACAAGTACTAAAAAGACATACAACTCATACAAGGTTTCACAAATAAAAAAGTGGCATAATTTTCCTTTTCCCCCCTCATCAGCAAATTTGTCTTTATTCGATATTTATTATTTTCTCTCTCTATCCTTTAATATGTATCCAGACAATAGTACTGGCATCTGAATAGCAAAATGATACTGGAATTTTAATGGAACAATATTTCTGGCATCTGAATGGCACAATAATACTGGCATATTGATGGGCAAATTGGCTGTGGCATATCAATGGGCACACTATGGCATATTTAATGGATAAACGTTAACATATTTTAACAGGCAAACTGGCTTGTTGTGCATGGTCAGTTCAGTGGGACAAAGTGACATTGTGGTATGTTCTGTGGAGCAAATTTACACTGTGGCATGCCAAATTGTGTGGGTGCAATATGAGTGCAAGCCATGTGCTGTGGGTGCAATATACGTGCATGACAAGTGTTGTGGGTGCAATATGAGTGCAAGCCAAGTGCTGTGGCTACTCTTTGGGGCTGTGTTAAGTCCTTTAGGTGCACTGTGGGTGCAGAAAAAGGGAATAAAAACAAGAAATGCAACTCTTTAATAGCATTTTTATTACATATGAAAATAGTTGAATATAATATTAAGAAGTTCATATAAGTATAAATGCAACTATTGAGAGAGTGAGAAGTATATAGATATTTATAAATATATTTATTAACATATGTAAGTGCTCTCTAATATCTTTGTATATTTTTGTAATTTAGGTAATAAGTAGTTGTATTGCAGTGTTGCATAGTAAGAAGATATACATATTGCAGCCATACACATTTTGATCCATATATACAGTTTATACACTGCAGTTATACACTTAATATACACATTTTATCCAATTCAATAAAAAATACTCACTGCAATAAAAGTCTAATTGTGTGTGTGTGTGTGTGTGTGTGTGTGTGCTTATTTTTGTGTTTGTGTGTGTGGGGGGGTAACATTGCGATGGATGGCGTGATTGCATGCAGGGGAGGGGGGCAGGGTCCAATCAATATTAAAGACGGCCCTGCCAGACACGTTTGTTCGGGAGAAACAGTGGATAAAGATGAATCAAGAGAGAGCACTACATGAGGAGTAGGAAGAGATCCAATTTGGAACATGGGGATAAAGTTCTAATTCTCAACAAAATCTGCTGTTTTGACCTAAGGAGCCCATTTGTTATCATAACGTGTAATGTTGTTACTTTTCCATATCCTCTTGATAAGTTATTAGATTAACTATAATGTGCCATGGTGGTATATTAGTGCATTTATAGAGACTAGCTAAACCCATTTTTTGTGTCCAAAAGAATAATAAAACTAAATTTAGATGTGATTTTCCTGATATTGGTAAGTCAATATGAAAAAGTATTTTTTGGTATAAGTTTCCATTGAAGCTTGAACAAGCTTGTGAATACTTTTTTCTTCTAATTCTAATTTAAAGTAGTAATATTATCACACTCCCACCAAATATGAAATATTGTCCCTTCTTTCTTTTTATATCTCCAGCATTTGTTTGAGTCAGCCTGATGTATTTTATGGACCCTTTATGGACCCATGTACCACCTATGAATCAACTTGAAGAAAAGTTCAGAAAGATTTATCGTGTACATCTCTCCTTGTACAAGACCAGGCTAAAAATTTAGTATCTAAAAAAAACGAAGACTCTAAATCAGCTTCCCACTTCCGATGGATCTGACCTTAACAACAGCAGTTTGTTCATACCCAAAAGGTCCAATTCATTAAGATTAATCATGAATGACTGGAAGCATATTAGTGAAGTAGAGCTTGTTAAGGAGTGGGAAGATGGCATCATCCATTTCTTAAAGCATGGTTCTAAAGGTATTCTGGATGACTAACTAGATATTTCTAGTTTCTTATACATATTGGTACCCATCCCAAAAAATTTACCTATCCTAGGTTACTTTCTATTTTTTACATTCCATGCAAGAAAATGTGTGACAATATTACACTATATTTGCCTTTTATTTTTTCTCCCCCTGTAAAGTCGCCCACATTAGAGTTGGCAAAACCCAATACACAACGATCATCCCCAAATACAATACGGATTTGTGGATGATAGCTGTATTTTGGCCATTTCAATTGTCAAGATCTGATCTGAACAATTGAATAAAAAAGGTAAAATGTAATGAAAAAGAAATAGATGAATGTGTACAACGCTAATTAAAAAAATATTAAGTAATAAATATTGAAAAATAATTAATTATATCTTCCCAAAATACATTTAAATGTGAAAAAGTAAATAAATAAAAGTGACGTATCTTTCAGGGTATTCCAAGACCATATACAAAACAGTATTACTCTGACAATGGACATCAGAAACAATGAAAACAAATATGTGGTGATGAAAATGAGAACATAAATAAATAAATAAGGTGGACAGTGCTAAAATAAATACTACTACAAACAGAATATGTTATAAATGTTGAAAATTATCAATATAGGGATAAAAAATACATATAAAACAAGAATATATTGATAATTCAAAATAGGGCAATATACACTGCAGGATTTATTTCATTTAGGATTTCTAAATGGTTACTATATAAGAGTCAGGTTAGTCAGAAAACTAACTCTAATTATATAATACAAGGGATTAGACACTAAGAGAAAAAAATGTGAACCAATATCTTAGGCACTCACTTTCAACATTTGGAGAGAGGATTTTAAAATTAACCCGGCCGGGAAAATAAGAACCTCTAAGGCTGAAATTATCCCTGAATCGACCCAAATAAACAACACATGTATGTATTTCATGAGGACTTTGGCTAGTTTAATTGTACCTTGTTCCGTCCCTATCATCCCCGTTTTGCATGGGACAGGTAAAATATCTTAAGTTTTTCAGGAATCAGGTGCCCACTGTTCAGGTGTTTATATTGCATTTCTACAATATTTAGACAATGGCCCTCTTTGATTTCATATTTGTTAATCAGACATTACTTTGTATGGTTTTACCTATCTCATTGCCCCAAAACTCCTTGTGAACATAACTAGTGGGAAGTTCTGTTCTATTCATTATTTCCAGCTTTATGATATTACTTGCTCTCCAACAAATTTTCAGTTTGTATATCAAGCTCCCACCAGTTTCTGTCCTTAATACTTACTAAAGGTAACCATGGACTCTAAGATAGAAACATAGAATGTGTCTGCAGATCAGAACCATTCGGCCCATCTAGTCTGCCCAATTTTCTAATAGTCCCCAGTTCCCAAACTTATAGCTAGGATAGCCTTGTGCCTATCCCACGCATGCTTAAAATCCTTGACTGTGTTTACCTCAAGATAGTTAAAAATATCCTTTGGTAGCAGAGAGAACTGTGATACCAATTCCGCAAACTGCTTAATAGAGTTTCCTTCCATTAGATGAGCAAATATCTGTTTACCTTTTGTTAGCCACTCTGATATTTTTAAATCTGGTAGATCTATTTCCAGAGAGCTCAATGAAGAGCTTGGGATACATAAGCTGGAGATCCACCAATAGTGAATCAGGCTCTTCCTTATTGGGTCATAAATATATTTATAACAATTGCATCTTTTTGACACCCATAAAACTTTGCTTAGATCGTTAGCTTATAGGTATTTTTCCTCCAGGTAATAGCAAGAGTCCTCTTTATTGCTTGAGTTAAGCCATTTATTTACATGCCCTTGTAATGCTGCATCATGGTACTTTTGGATGTCTGGAAAGTCCAGTCCTCATTATTCATACCTTTCTTTAAGATGGAAAAGCTAATTCTTGGTGGTTTGTTTGCACATACATATTTAATGACGGACTGTTGGATCTCTTTTAGCCACTTTTTTGGAATACCAGTGTGATTATTCTAAATGTATAGATCAACTTAGGTAAGATATAAGATTTTATTATATAAATTTTTCCCCGCCAGGAAACCTCTAAATGTTGCCAAGATGTTAATAACTGATTTGAGGATGCCAAGAGAGTATTATAATTGGCCTGCAGAAGGATCCTCGCTTTGAGAGAGATTTTTATGCCAAGATATTCGATATATTTGATAGACCAGATGAAATCGTGTTTAGCCCTTAAGTGGATGAACTGTTCTGTATGTATTTTATCAGCCAGTGCCCAACTTTTATTAATATTCCGTTTGTAATTTAATACTTTGCTGTATAAGTGAATTTCCTGCATTAAAAACACAGAGATTGTACTAATATTTGGCACATTGGTTTGGGAATTCGTCTGTGAACTCGTTTACGGCACAACAGCATCCAGCATCAGGGGAAAGGAGTCTTTGTAGAAAAGCCGGACGCATCTGAAGATCTTATTTCTCCACTGGCTGAGCTATAATTGGATGTCCTTGTGCACTTTAACTGTATGGTTACAGTTCCTATGTGTATATTGTGAGTTTACCTTGCTTTTTTTATTGGCATTAAAAGTATCCCATTTTCTACTTTCCTACCTGGGTGCTGCTGGTTCCTTATTTGGTTATTTAAAATGCTATAAATGAGCAAATTAGTTGCTCTTTAATTTGCAAGTGTGTTTCCTGTTACTTAAATAAATTGCTGCTCTTTTACATGGAGAGTACTATTTTTTGTCCATTTTTTTGTTTTACATATGTGACTCGTCATTTCTATTGACCTCAGAAAGATCTCGGAGGAAAATCTGGTTTAAGAGTATATTTTGATTATAACAACTTTCGCACTTTTTAAAATATATTTTTCACAAATTTCTTTAGTGCTCCAGACACTTTAATTGCACATGTTCATTCAAAGGGTGTGGTGATTGGGTGACCCCTACAGTCCCCTGTGATTTGAGCAGCTTTGCTTATTTACTTTGTATTTTAGTATCAATTCTATAGCGCCTCCACTAATAATCCTTCTGTTTTAAGAATGTTTTATGTGAAACATGCTTGTCCGAGCTATTATGGCATTTTTTGAGATCATATTTGGCGGAAATTCCATAGTGTACTTAGTTCCAAGAAGAAAGAAGACACTTGTCATTAACATATTTACTTTATCAAGTGCCTAGCAATACATTAATAACAATTCTGTCATTCATAGCGATGCCACCTTTTCTACAAAAAAATATTGGCCTTACTAGTGTATTATTGGCATTATGCCAATTTTGTACCGTCTGCTGGTAAAATACTGGTTGGGTGGCAACCGTAGTCAGATAAAATAAGTGAGATAAAAACATTTTTCTTAAACTAATGCTGTTTTAAATAAACCCTTACGCTAAATCAATAACTAAACATAAAATCATATTTTATAGAACTTTTATTCTTGATAAGGAATAATTAATTAAACTAGACTGTTGAATTGTAACCACATTCTTTACAAATGGAGTCAGAATTGATAGCTTGTAAGATTCTGGTGATGTTTTGCACTAAGTATCAAATGTATTCATGGTACTAAGGTGAGGCCTAGGTACAGAGAACTGATAGAAAGAAAAGGCTAAGAGACATATTAACCTAGTGAGGCACCAAGCATTTGTTTTGCAGCAGTAGCAAAAAATAAAGAAAACAGAGATTTTAAATAATGGTGAATAAAGAATAATCTCTACCATAATTAACATAGCAAACATATTGGTTTTTATATCTTGTATATCAATCAAATAGATTTTATTCTAAGAAAAAAACAAGGAAAAAATATTTTATGTAAATGTTGCTTTATTCTGCTTTGCTTCATCAGATTACACCGAATATATTATGCTAAATGAATGCAAGTAGTCTTACTACAGCTGAAACCCTTAATTAAGATGATTTTAAATATGAATAAAAATATACAAATCTTAAGTAAAAAATTACACAAATAACACAATCTGTATTTTAAAAAAAAGATTACATCTATCACCACGATAAGTTAACACAATAAATAAATGTATCTTTAATACTTGGTCACGGAAAACTAATAGGTCATGGACATGACCCATTACTGTTATGCTCACCAAATTATCATAGACTCTATCATTTGAGAAGTCACAGATTTGGCTTATTTTCCACAAGTAAAATAAAAATTCACCCAATCAAGTTAAGAACAATGCAATAGGTAACAGTGATTACAAAGACATTTTAAAAGCAAAGAAGAGATACAAAGTGTGAGATCAGAAAGTGTGAAAATATAAAATCATTGACAAAAAGACAATTGTCTCCTTTAGAGATTCATTGTGGTCACCTGAATTCTGTGCACACACATTAAAATCCATTAACGTGCCTGCAAATATATACATATATACCTACCTGAACTTGAGTGGAAAGGTAACATCTACTCTAATAGTCTTGCATACCGTCATTGTCATTGGCCTTCTGTGCGGTATGACTGACAGGTGCAGAGAAGGTAAAGATTTTCACCTAGGGGGAAGAGAGAAATAAAATAAAATAATAAAAAAGCCAGCAATTGGTCTCTGGGTAGGCACAGATCTGGCACTACCCTGCACACTCCCCGAGAGTGTTATTGATGTAGCGTGCAACACCCAATCAGTCTCAGTGTCACACACTACGAGTATTTCTCTATGCCCCCTCATGTATGTACCTGGGGCGAGTGCCTCAGTCCCCTCATCCTTCCAACAGTTCTGCTTGCAGGGCCCTTTTTGAGTCTGATTTAGGCCTTCCTATGGGGGGTGGGGGGGTCCAGCGCCCCCATTATCCTGTCCCAGCCCACCTCTAAAAAAAATAGCTCTGTAAGGTAGCTTATTCTTTCTTTAAATCATTTTGATTTAAAATGCTTATACTTGATGAAATCTTTCAATTAAAAATAACTTACTTTTTTGCCAACAGTTGTCCTTTAAACATATTATATTCCTTTCGATAAGTTTAGCTGGGGTGATCTTGTGAAATATATTTAGTTTATAACTTGATTACATTTAGTTTAAAGCAGTTAATGAGTTTTCTTCAATTCTGAGGTTATTGCCTCCCACTGAAATTAACATTTGACAATAAACGAAATACAAGAAGGCAGATGGTTTTGAATTAATTAAAACCTATTACTGTAACTCTTATCTGTGCAGGGAAGTTATCAGTTTAGGCAACTTATTTCTTATGAAATAAATGTTTAACACCTTCCCGCAATCCAACATGTATATATAAGTCCTGAAAGAAAATAGTCCTTGCAAAGACAGTAGAAATATTTAGATTTAGATTTTAATGAGCAGATGATGCTCTTGCCATAGCAGGTCATGGAACAAAATTAGGCAGTCGTCCAGGAGCCTTCTTGAATGTCTTTGTCACAGGGTGTTTAAACATCCTAAAGGCACCAGGTTTATATAACAAAATGTTTCAAAAATAAATATTAAATTAACCTCAAAAACCAAAATCAAATTTCTAGAAAACAATTTGGCCAAATAATGATGTTATTTTGTATTACATTTTAATTGTGTTTTTAGAATTGAAATGTTGTATACTGATTTCTAAATATCCATTTGTGGCCACATGTGTTTTAGTGATGTGTCAGAGTGTTCATTCTATTAGATTATTTTATAGTACCTATGTCATAACTTTCTCTTATTGGAGACCACAATATATATTTTATTTCTCTTTTAACTGGAGCCATGACTACTATCGTTCAAAACCCTACGGGGCTAATGTATAAGACACTGAAAAGTGCCGGGAATTTTATAAAATGGCGCAATCACCATTTGGTATGTACATTTGGTATAGTGGCGCTTGCACTTTTTTAGAACTCCCGGCACTTTGCCATGCAGGTGAGGAACCTCTACTAAAGACTGTTGATTTCAGCACCCGATTTTTTTTATTTATCGGCTGCACTGGTGCAATGATCACCGGCCCAACATAAATCTACACATTCAGTGTAGATAGCGCAGACTCATTGTCATGAGTTTGCTTTATACATTGGGTCACAAGTCATAAGTATTTGGTGCAATCTACGTGTGCAACATGTTTTCCCATGACCCCTATGTAAAGCAAAAACCAAAAAATACATAATACAAAAATTTTAAAAAATAAGAAATAATGCAAATAAAATTTTACAGTGAGATTTTAGAAGATTTTGGAAGTTACCTGAAACACTTCCAAGTCATTTTCTTAGTGTGAAATTGAACGTGAAGCTGACCACAGGTAAAAAGTATATATAATTTCGCAAGTTGCAATTCATTTTTATTTTTAATAGTCATCTGCAGTCAATAGTCAATTTTTTTGCCAATATTAAAGGTCATTATTATGCTATCTACTCCATTAGTAATGTAAAATATCGATTCACCACATATTAGCTACATTACAATACACAATGCCATTTATTTTAAGTTTTAGATTTTTAGCAGTAGGGTGAAATAAACTAGGGTTAATGCAATTTAGGCTGACTCTATTCACACGCCCTATGTTAAATATTGTTAAAGATTGGGTATAGGCTAATTTATTAAACAAATGTAACAGATTAGGCCTGTGCCTCCTTATCAGTGATTTACACTGAAGGCTGCACTGAACCCTAATGGTGGAGCTCCTCAAGATAAGAAATACAAATATAAATTAAAACATTTAAAAAACAGTCACTTCGGGACAATAGTTTTCTTTGTTTTGATGATCTTTCTGGACAATAGCCATTTTACCATTTAGCTAGTTTGCGTTTAAATAAAAGTATAAAAAAATGTTTAAAAATTTTCAAGGACAGTTACAGCTTTCTTTTGAGACCAATTTGTAATTAACCCTTTGTGTACTGTAAAACATTTTAAAGAGTGTAAAAATGTGAGAGAAAGGGTTGGGGGGGGACTGACACAATATCCTCTCCTCTCTCTCTCTTTGACACAAGATCAAGGTGCATCAGTGAGAGAGAGGGAGGATTTTTACAATCAGTGTTTATATAACACTGATTGTCATTTACTGTATTTTTTGCATTTAATATATGTGATCAATGTGATCACATTAATAAACAGAAATAATAATTGTTAATCCTTGTCTATCTAACTGTTAAAGCTACCAGGACCTCATCATCCCAAATTTGCTATTGCAGGCTAGGACAGCCACTTTTATACATGTATGGCCATTAAAAACAGCAAAAATAATGGTATATATAAAAGGACATAATACAAAAATAAAATAAAATGGTATGTATTTCTGATCAAATAAAGACTTTCACTTCCCAGGTTGGTCCTGGGGCATGTCCTATAGATGCAATGTGGGTGCTGGCTGGGGTATGTCTTGGGGGTGCAATGTGGTGCGGGGGCAGGTCCTGGGTATGAAATCTAGGTGCTCTAATAATATCTGTGGGTGCAATCTAGGTGCTCTGGTAAGACCCTGTAAATGCAGTCTCAGTGCTCTAGCAAGACTGTGGGTGCAAGTTGAGTGTGGTTTCAAATAGTGTGGGTGCTGCAAGGTGGGGCTATGGAAAGGATCTGGGGGAAATAGGGAAATTAAAAAATAAGTGCATGTGAAATGGAGTGGGGGAGAGGGGCTTCCTCCACCAGAGTTTTAAGCCCCTATAGGTAATGACAAAAATTAGTTATATTTAATATAGAAATATGTGTTGACAAGACACATATCTTAGATTTATAACCATATATATACTTGTCTACTTTCCACGATTGGATATGAAAAAGACAATGTAATATTGTAACCGCTGAAACTTTAATTCTTTATCTCTGCACTGTATGCCGCATTATATCTGTTTAGTTTGTTCTCACCACATCTCTGCTAAACAATTGCTATTTTTTATGTGTTACATGATGTATGATTCACTCCAAATAATCTATACAATAAAATATTCCACCATTTTATTCCTAAATGCAACTATTTAAAAGCTACAATTTATCATAGCCGTTGGGATTGTTTGTTGATTAAAAATTATTGGCTATCTATCTCCCAGGCAGCTGCTATCATAAGCAATGTTAAACGTTTACATGAACCTTCCCTCTTGGGTAATAATAGACTTGGAAGTATATCCTAAAGATCAATACAAATACTTAACACAATGTTTCTCATTGCACAGCAATCAATATGAAACATATTGATTTTAGCAGACAGCCTCATCATTAAGCTCCAGAAAGATGAATTTACATGTTATTTGTCTTTTTTGCTAAATACAGCTGTACTTCAGATTCCATCAGTAAGATGGAATCTGATAAGGTTCCATAATAACAATACAAGTGGTCTACTTGGATTGAGTCTACATATAATATGGGCAGAATTACAATGCCATAAAGACATTGTACAATTACAATTAAAAAGCACAGTACTACATGTTCCAGCGCCTCCCACAGTCTTGCCTAGAGTAATGGTTCATAGAAAAACCAATGGTAAAGTCTACTTTATAAGTCTAACTCTGTATACAAAGTAACTTGGTTTTACATTCCTTTTACTATGGATATTTCTTTCTTCAAAAATATCAAAATCCTATTTTGCCTGATATGGCTGTTTTACTACGCCACATACAATCTGATTATAGAAGCATAGAAACATAGAATGTGTCGGCAGATAAGAACCATTCGGTCCATCTAGTCTGCACAAATTTTTTTATTTTTTTTTTAGTACTTTTATTTGTCCCCCGTTCCCGGTCTTATGGCTAGGATAGCCTTGTGTCTATCCCACGCATGCTTAAAATCCTTGACTAACTTATCTACTAGGGTTGCCACCCAACCAGTGTTATAATGGCAGGCTGGTAAAGCAATTGGTTGGAGGCCAATGATAAGTCTCTTGACATAACAGCATGTCCGGAAATTTCTTGAAGGAAAGCTGGCAACCCTAATTTTTTACACCTTGTTTAAAGGTTTCCATTACTCTTTATTCCCAATCTCTGAAGCCCATGTTATCTCATTAACAACAACAGTGTGTATGCCAAGATCTATTTGAATAAATATTCATTTTCATTGATGTTACAATACTTTCATCTACCTTTTCTCCACCTATCTTTTCAATCTTCTATTTTAGTCAACTCTCACCAGACAATATAAACAGAAAACATGTATTATATTTACATTGCTAAGTGCTATCCAGAAGCTTTAACGCATGACTTCCAATTGCCCCTATTCATGACAAACTTGAGTACCATGGGAGCACAGATCTGTTAGTGTTTCTTAGCTATGCACTACCTGCTAATTCAGAATATTTGGGGCATTGATTAAACTGCAAGTGGAAAGAAGAAGAAGGCACATACAGGTATGTTCACACACAAAAAAAAACAAAACAGATAAGAAAGAAAATCCATATCTGCTCACTTGTGGCTATGCTACCTGCAAGCTTTGAGTGCAGAATAAATTGCCCTTAGAACCCACAAGTGCCATAATGCTGCAGTTGTAAAAAATAAATGTATATCTTGTATTTTTAATTTTACATTTTTAGTGATGCTATTAATAACTATAATTTGAAATGTTCAGGAACATCATAGATTAGATCAATACATTGTAATTTAATGAATACCGGTATTTATTTTCCACATATATTTGTCCCTGTAAAGTGTAGGGAGTCAGTGCATTTACACTTTCCAACACCAGTTTTTTGGGGGTTTTTACATTTGTCAATAAACAAAAACTAAAAGGTAAAAATGTATACATTTTCTTACAGGAATCACACGTCTGTTTCTCAGAAATCATCTTATCATTTACAAAAATACAAATTGCTAGCATCCAAACCCTCACTGGGAACCATGAAGAAGTTAGTGGTTAACTAATCCTAACATGTTTTGCTGTTTTCTTGAAATCATTTTTTATTGAGTTTTAAAAGACATAGGTTACAGAAATGATAAAAAAAAATGTTGAATATAGATTACAATATGGGGTAAATAACAATAACAAGATATACATCCATAATATTTAAGCAAAAAGATAATTATATATATAATACATATGCATTTACATCAAATATAAAACCTAATATGATATCATAAGTATATGTACAGAAGATAATAGAAATATATAAAAATGCAATAAAATAACAATAATTAAAATAAAGAATTCATGGTGGGCACATGGGGGGCGGCATCACCTGACTGTACTTTTTTACTATGTCCTCTTCCCACATTGCCCACTCATGATGCAAATTGCTTGGCAACATAAATGTCTAAGTGTATAATCATTATAAAATAAAAGAATTGTTGCTTTGTTTCATTATAGTCTTTTTTTTTTTTACTGTGTTTTTTTCACTCCATTTGAGAACTGATAGATTTAAAATAAATGATGTTAGAACTAATTTCTGTGTTGTTTCGATCAAAATAAAAAATATACAGCTAACAATATATGTTTACCTTACAGGCAAAAGGAGTGTTTTCCTTTCACAGGGATACATCTTAAAAGGTAAAATACTTTAAAATTATATTTCCATTTAAATCACAATTTGGTTTCTCTGCAGGCTGGACAAACTCTTTAATTGGTTTAATGGCAACATAAATACATTATGTGTATTTCCACATATCATTGTAATGCCATTATTATCAGTATATTCTATTCCACTATACTTTACAGATGTATTATATGGTTGTTAGGCCACTATATTTAATGGGAATTACCTTTTGTTCCTTACTGTTTATGCCCTGGCATACTCTATATTATATGTTAGAGTAGGCTTCAATTGTATTTGGTCAGGGATTTCCTACTTGTCATTATTTAAAGACCCTTTCCAAAAATGTTCTCTAAGTTTTACAATGCAAGGAGTAAAAAAAAAAAAAAAAAACATAAGTTGCACAGTCTGTGGACAATGCATGTGTTCACGAAAGGGAGCCCACAATGCATGGTTGTTGAAGAAGTGCTACCACACATCGCTCAACATCAAGGGAAGCATGATGAGGTCATGCAAAGAGAGAAGTTGTGGCAGTCTGGCAAATTATAGATTAAATTTAACATCCCCCTCACAACAAGATCTACAGAAACCACACCAACAACCTCAATAATATATCTTACCAGTTTCCTCTAAGTAACTTGGCATATCTGTTCATCGGACTCCCAAACATCAATCCTAAACCAAAACACTAGCCTATGGTCTTAAACACCCATGGGTTGGGGCAACTAAAGTCCATTAAGAAAGTATTTTGGAGTGAGATCTATGATGTGTGAAATCTCTTACCATGAGGCTGTAAGGAACTACCCTGTTCCCAAGCTACCAGTTACCATATTTCTTAGTATGTGACCTATTCCCAGACATTATATCATGTATTGATTTAATCTGAGAAGCTAAATGGTTTAACAGGAACAACCTTTATGCCATATGTTAACAAATGTCTAATAGGTTTACCAACCATCCTAGTGTTAAACTAACATAATTACTATAAGATAGCAAGTAGACGGACTCTTTATTTTTATTTCATTGTTTGGTTCGAGGTAGCAGAGTTTTAACCATGTATGACTCTCTTTACAACATGTATAAAATAAACCAGGTCGAACGGCTCCTTTAACACATTTGATGTTCTACCATATCACAGGATAAGCTAGTCTCATTAAAATCTTACAAATAAAAGAACATTTTATATTATCACTTGCTTGGTGCTTTAATCCATCCACGGATCTTCACATACTTGAATCAGAATGCTAAACAGAACACACATTTTGTGAGTGCTTCCATTACGCATTGATTTCCCTTCAAACAACAGCCTGCCTCTACACTGTTACTTCCAGGCAACAAGTAGCAGAATTACATTTGACAAGTATATGTGACTTTCTACTCCACTTGTGCTTAAGGACATCTGGAATGTCTGTGCTGATTCTGAGAAGTGTTGTTCGGTTGATAGGTGACATAGATGACAATATTCTGAGCTAACGTCTTAATGTGAAGATGTTGACTTATGTAATGTTTTTTGCTAGCCTTTGGTAAAGACTGGTATTGCTATATATACACTGATATTGCAGTTGGGTACCTACAATATTTAGATTTAAATACGATTTAAATGAAAACAAAATATATGTGGAAACATGGCGAGACATACAGAAAGGGCATGTCATATTATTGGAAAAACCCAGGTATCTTATAGTTATTCATTAAATTCAAAGAGAAGAAAGGTAGGGCATGGTATACAGTGGAAAGATACCTTAATACCTTAAAATACAACATTATCTAAGTTGCCAAAACATTAAATACTGGTCTTTTGAGAGAAGTAGAGTAATGGAATGTTGAGGTACCTCTGAGTCCACAGGAGTGTTAAAGTAAAGTAATACTGCCTGGCCTTATCTTATATCTAGGATAACCTTATACCTATCCCATGCATGCTTAAACTCCTTCACTGTATTAACCTCTACCACTTCTACTGGAATATTATTCCATGCATCCATTACCCTCTCAGTAAAGTAATACTTTCATTAGTTACTGGCCTTATCTTATAGCTAGGATAGCCTTATACCTAACCCATGCATGGTTAAACTCATTCACTGTATTAACCTCTACCACTTCTACTGTAAGACTATTCCATGTATCCACTACCCTCTCAGTATAGTAATACTTTCATTAGTCCCTGACTTTATCTTATATCTAGGATAACCTTATACCTATCCCATGCATGCTTAAACTCCTCCTCTACCACTTATGCTGGAAGACTATTCCATGCACACACCACCCTCTCAGCAAAGTAATATTACGTTTCTGTCCACAAAAAAACATTACAATATTAAATATTTCCAGCATTTTGAAAAGCTTGAGGTGGACCCCAAATATATGTATATAAATGGTTTCATTTATACTTTTATGAACTTTTTAATATTGTATTTAACTATTTTTATATGTAATAAAAATGTTATTTATCCGTTCCTCTGCACCCACATTTCACCTTAAGAACTTAACACCGCACCATACAGCACCCACAGCACTTTGCACCCACACATTTTGGCATGCCACAGTGTCAATTTGCCCCACAGAACATACCACAGTGTAACTGTGCCCCTGCAGAACACGTCACAGTGTCACTTTGCCTCATAGTACATGTTATTTTTCCCCACAGAACATGCCACAGCATCACCATGGCCAGAGTCAATTTTCCTGTTAATATTCCACTATTAGCCTGACCATTAATATGCCACTATTAGCCTGGCCATTAATATGCCACAGCCTGATTTCCTAGTAATATACCACAACCAGATAACCCAGTAATATGCCACAGTCTGATTGCCCAGTAATATGCCCATCCTGATTGCCCAGTAACATGCCCAGATTGATTGCCCAGTAATATGCCACAGTCCAATTGCCCATTAAAATGCCCATCCTGATTGCCCAGTAATATGCCCATCCTGATTGCCCAGTAATATGCCAGTCTAATTGCCCAGTAATATGCCCAGCCTGATCCCCCAGTAAAATGCCAGTCTCACTGCCCAGTAATATGCCCAGCCTGATAACCCAGTAATATGCCAGTCTAATTGCCCAATAATATGCCAGTCTAATTGCCCGGTAATATGCCACAGTTTAATTGCCCAATAATATGCCCAGCCTGATCCCCCAGTAATATGCCAGCTTCATTGCCCAGTAATATGCCCAGCCTGATGCCCCAGTAATATGCCACAGTTGAATTGCCCAGTAATATGCCAAGCCTGATGCCCCAGTAATATGCTAGTCTAATTGCCCAGTAATATGCCAGTCTCATTGCCCAGTCTGTTCCCCCAGTAATATGCCAGTCTAATTGCCCAGTAATATGCCAGTCTCATTGCCCAGCAATATGCCCAGCCTGTTCCCCCAGTAATATGCCAGTCTAATTGCCCAGTAATATGCCAGTCTCATTGCCCAGTAATATGCCCAGCCTGTTCCCCCAGTAATATGCCAGTCTAATTGCCCAGTAATATGCCAATCTCATTGCCCAGTAATATGCCCAGCCTGTTCCCCCAGTAATATACCAGTCTCATTGCCCAGTAATATGCCCAGCCTGATCCCCCAGTAATATGCCAGTCTCATTGCCCAGTAATATGCCCAGTCTGATCCCCCAGTAATATGCCAGTCTAATTGCCCAGTTATATGCCAGTCTCATTGCCCAGCAATATGCCCAGCCTGTTCCCCCAGTAATATACCAGTCTCATTGCCCAGTAATATGCCCAGCCTGATCCCACAGTAATATGCCAGTCTCATTGCCCAGTAATATGCCCAGCCTGATCCCCCAGTAATATGCCAGTCTAATTGCCCAGTAATATGCAACCACCACCCTCCTCCCCCTTCCCCAGTACTCACCGCTCCATGTTTCCTCTGTGCACCAGCAACTATAGTTTGTTTATTAATAAAGTTTGAAAAAAAAAAAAGTCCCCGCGCAGTTCAGTCTGTGAGATGAGCTCACATCAGCCTATGTAACCAGCCCTGTCACACGCGTCCTGCCAGCTTCCAGCAGACGTGTGCGGTAGGGATTGCTAAAGCAGGCTGATGTGATCTCAGCTCACAGAGTCTGAACTGTGCGGGTCACGTGACGTCGCGCGATGACGTCACGTGACCCGCAATCGCGCTAAAACAGTGCAAATTGCCAGGATTTTGACAATCTTGGTTTTCATGGGACTGTCCCGGCAAATCCGGGACAGTTGGCAAGTATGTATGTTGTTGAGAGATCGAGCAAGGCAGCTGAGCAAGCGCTTAAAATATACATTTTCCTGTGTATTGCTTTAAACCATTTTCATGATAGCATTGTAATTATATCTAGCCCTATGTTTTACCATATTAAGATGCTGCAACTCAATTCAACAATCACGATACTATTCAAGAAATGACATACATGTCAAAACCACACACAATATGGAACCTCTATTTTATTCAATCTACCAATAAAGACTACAACAGAAAACATGAAATTATACTTTCCTTAATTCAGATGCTTGAGTGCATGTTGATAAAATTCAAGAGAATTATCCCTTTGGTCCTATTTTCAAAATGTTGCCTAGATGTTTCAAATAATTGCTTCACACTGACACTTTAAAAGTAAATATGGCTGTATATGATGTGCAGAAAGCTGGGAAATAAAAGGGATTTTCAGAAGCTGATATATTTTAATGTTGTTTAGTGGGGCTGGGACATTTTGCTGATCCAGGTTGAGTATCCCTTCTCCAAAAATCCGTAATGATCCATTATTCAAAAATGTTTTTGGTTTTTGTAACAAGTTGCAAATTGTACAAATACCAGTCAGATTCAGACGCACAACAGTTTTTTCAGAGTCCAGGCCCCATAAGCTATGTGATATAGTCTTTCTATGCATGCTCAGATTCCCAAATGCCCACAAAGCGTAATAAAATGGAATACGTGCTGAGATACTTTTATATATCCTATTGATGAAAATGATCCTTTATCCGAAATGACCCATTAACCAAAATACTTCTGGTCCCAAGCATTTTGAATAAGGGATCCTCAGCCTGTTATAAGAAACTCCGACCATTTGCAAGTGTTTGTGCACACGTTGTTCTTCTATTGATGAGACCAGGTCACCAATGTCTGTGACAGGAAAGAGAATACAATTTGAGTTTTACAAATATAAGATGTGGTGGCATATTTTATACCGCCCAGCTTTATCATTTCAGGAATGTTTTTACATAATAAATGAAATAAAGATGTTTTTTTCCTTACTGTGGTACTTGATTACAGTAAAGCTCATGACCTCATTGATTGGTACTCACATTAAAGAAACTTGCTAATTAAGTTGCACTAATTGTAATTGTAAATTGAACTGGAATCAATGCCTAAAAGAACTGGACAACTAATTGTCTCGGAATATTATGCATCCTCATGGAAGAAAAGAAGTAGGCAGCTGTATTGAGCAAGTGACCGGGATTTAACATGCATTAATATGTTTATAGACTTGCATTAGTTTGACAGATAAAAAAAGAATAACTTGTTACTTAGTGGCAAGATTTCACAGTTGTGAAACATTATGTGCAATCACTTATCTAATTATAAAAAGGCCAGCAACTGGTTATCATCTGAATAAGCAGTAATGGGGTCTGACCTATATAACATATAGCGAATGAATGTAGGGCTTGATTTCAGCCTGATTGACAATCACAGCGAGGTTATCATTCAGGGCATTACAAGTAAACATCTAGCAACCTCTACAGTTGCAGTCAGCTATTTCTGGAGGAGGAAAAGCTGCATGATAAAGTGCTGCCTGCATACACTCATCATCTATCCACACAACACATATGCACATACAATATGAACATATTACTTAATTCCAAAGAGTAAATGGAACAATAGCATTGCTATGCTGGTTTAAATGATGTATTAAATACATAGGTATGCCCTAATCATATCAGCATGTTATGCTGGACACATAAATATATATTTAGTGTCATGTGGGATCTAGATCTCATGTTTACTTCCAATGTAGTCACTATTATACTGTTCCTATCATATCTAAAAGGAGAAAGAAACAGCAGAGCCTAATGAAAATAATGGGTTCACATAGAACCACAGTTCAGTTTGCAAACATAACGAAATCAAAATTATATTATGGGGTCTATTTACTAGAAGGTGAGATGAATATTTCATTTCACTGCTTTAATATGTATTTATGTGTCCACAGTTTTTTGTCCACTTTTATTTCAGGCTGCAGTGATCCTGTAGTACGCATATATCTGTACATTTGTTTCCAGATAAGGCTGCTGCTTTAACATAAACAGATGGTATTCTGTGTGAGGTGAACAGCAGAGGTTCTCCCCTCGGGTACTTATAACTTTAAAAATAATTCTGCAGCAAATTATTACTTTTATCTTAGCATGCCAACCTTTGCTCTTTGTATTCACATCAAATGTAACATAGCCAACATAGTCAAGTGAGAGCATTTAGAATGTCTCTAACATTATCTTGATAAATGTCACAATATGCATTTATCAATAAAGCATAATTTAATTTGTGTTATTAATAAATCATGTTAGTGTTAGTGTCGGTACTATCAGTTTTCTGATGTTCATTAACATTTCCTTAAAAAATGGATCTGCATCCCCTTTTTATACACTATGGGGTTTTTTTCATCAGCAAACAACAAATAATAGCTAAAAATAGTGATTTTGAATGTTCACTGATATAATGCCACACGTTTCCTATCATACAGGCTATCTTCAGTAACATTACAATGCAACATAATACAACACTTGCCAGAAGATAGAAAAATGAAGTCTACTACATGTGAGCGTGAAAACCGAAAAGCAATAACTTATAGAAATCTGTTCCTGCTACTGATTTAGCTGTTAAAGTTATGGAGCAGAAAGTGTTTGAAAACCCTGCAGCAGAAAATGATTTAGAGCTAAAAAATGCAGCATATTGTTTTGAAGCAACACCACAGTGTAAAATGGTCCAAATAAAATACATACATCCTAATAACCACACCTATAATGATAGCCACTGGCAGGGTTTACATCTCCCCACTGCTTCTTTTCATTTGAAAATAGTGGTACCAGAAATGTAGCCCTAAGAGCATTTTTTAATTAGTCTTCACCACAAATGTCTATGAGTGGGTGAAACAAAGATGTAGTTTGTATTTGTCTCAAAAAGGTTTGTTTTGGACAACGAACGCACAAAGACATATCACTCGGAGACAGTTAGAATAGATATCGTTTTTTAAATGATATGTTTGGTTGGTAATAAACCAATATTGATTTAAATTATTATATATATTTAAAAAAATAATAAAAATAATAATTACAATGATTTTTAGTAATATTGGTAAAAGCCCTCACTGCAGTAACTGTTCAAACCTGCAGCGTCAACTCAGGTATTCATCCTTCCTGGGATGATCAATGAGTACCCTGAAGTTGGGTAATAATAACATATATTATTCAGCTATTGGTTCAGAACATTAGTTATTATTATTATTTCTTCTTGATATAAATACAACTACATGCAACATTCAAACTTGGTCATGCCTGATATACATATATATCCACAGAAAATTCCATACATATAGAGGCTTCAAGATAAAATTGAACATAGTGTCCTTGGATTTCTTTCTACACATTTAGTTTTTTTGTGCTTTTTCTAAATTGAATTTTTACATTTATAAAAAATAAAAAAAAAAGAAAGAAATACTTGCAATTTTACAAAAATATATATCGTTATTATTCATATTAAAAAAAAATGTGAATGTAATCATTAAGATGACTTAGTCTAAAACTATTTTTAACCAGGCAAATCATACAGCATGTATTGCCCAGTTATGAACTAGAGGAGTATAGTCATGACAATTATATTCAGAAAAAAGGAAAAACATTTATAGCATTTTCTGTTGTACTTCAGCTTAATAACATTCAATATATATATTATTATATTACATTAACATTTATATAGCACCAACAATTAGGTACAGAGCATAGAGGAGGACTACATACTAAGTTAGACAAACAAGATCGCAAGCTGACAAATCATCTTTTCTAAGCTCAGGAGCCACTTTTGTCCTTAGTTTCATTTCCTAAACCTAATTCATTCGACAAATTAATTTGTACAGTATTCTTCAATGTATAAATGCACTGTTCAAAACATGAAACAAACAAAAACAAAACCTGGCTTCTTCGCAAAATGAATAATGCAATAATCAATAATTGCTGCTGATAAGTGTGTGAAAATCTGAGATGAAGGTGGGCAATTCAACTTTGAGGTTGTGTTCAATGTCTAGTCTGTTCCTATATTTTGTGTACAGCTGGACCAGAGTTGAGAAGTTACTCTCACAAAGATTGATCTATGCCATGTATCTGCTGCATCAAGCCCATACGTCACTTGAACCATTTTAGGTGAAGTTTGATGTTCTATCCCTAAAGAAAATGGTGAAGCCTCGGCTGTTTATGAACCAAAAGGGTTACTGTAAGAGATATCAGTGGCACTATTGAAAACACGGCATGCATTCCTGGGTGGGCTTCTCAGCTTCAAATGGTAAACAAAAAGTGCGTTGTTATGTCATTGTTCCTCCCACCAATCAAAAGTTAGACTTTTTTGATGAAGCACATGTCCACGACCCAGTCTACACCAGCTCGTAACCCACTTTTGGGTCAGGACCCACCAGTTGAGAAACACTGATCTAGAGGATATAACCAATTTATTCCATATATCAGATTTGTTTTGGGGTTTTTTGAGTCTGATAATAACCTTGATGCAGAACTTGTTTCACTGAAATGGTTTCATGGAGCTTACATCCATTAAAGATACTCTCCAAATATTTTTTCAAAATTTGATCTCCTTTATGTAATGAGTCTTTCAGATAGTGCTTGATCCTCAAACAGGGGTCTCTATTAGATAGATGTAATTTGTGTGCCAATTGGGCTAATGGTTTAAGCTTGCCTTTAATCATAAAATCCTTAATATAGCATATTCCCTTATTGTTCCAATTTGGCATATCTAGATCAAGCTAGCTCTAGCTTTTGAGATATCTGAGACTAATCGGGCAAGTTCAGAAATCTATGAAATCTGGATACTTAAAATCCTTAATTTCAGGACAGAAGCAGCTGTGATGGGAATTACAGGAGAACATGTTTTGTGTGGATGGGAATGTATCATGTGGCCCATGTTGTATGAGTATTGTGATGTTTCTTGCCTTTTCTTAACAGCTATTATCATCTGGCTGTGGCCCCAATTACCTGATGGTAGCAGCTTGACAATTACATAATTAACACTTTATTTTCCTCAAAATTAAAATGTTGCGCTCATTTGTACTTTTGCATTTTACACATTTTACTGCTCTCACAAATGTTCAAGCCTGAATTCAACTGTGTTCTTCAAACTAGCAATGTATTATACTGTGTTTATGTGGTTATCTCATAACTTGGAGTCTGCTGTTGTCACTTATTAGCTGTGTGTAGTTCTCAAATTTCAAAAAGTACCATTTTATTGCATATATGTGCATTTCTGAGTTTTCTTTTGGTTTAGTTTCAGTATACATTGGTTACAGGAAAGCGCCGCTTCGCCTGAGGACATTTAAAAAGGAACTTTAAAGATCACGGAAGAGAGGTACCAACAGGGTCTCCGCTGACAGCAGACGGAGGGTGCACACCGCCTGTAAAACACGCTGAACACGGGAGGACTGGTGACCTGCTCTTTCTCTCTTGTTTTCCTTTTGTTCTTATTTCCCCGTTTTTAATTACTTATTTTATGGAGTAATTATATGTTTTTTTAATATAAGCCTTACTATACATAGGGGCAAATAAATAATATTTTTTATCACTAAATATACTCCATTTAATTCGTTTACCACCAACTCACCCTCTGGATAAAACGAGCTGGAACTTGGAGTTGAGACCTACACACGTGGGATGGTGGGACTTGTTGTCCAACTGCTATATGTACTTAGAGCCAGTACTTTTAGGCTCTAGAGTGTGTGAGTGTGTTTCTTTTGGGGGAAAATATACAGCTAATCCCTATCTGTGAATACTACCCATTGTATGTCTATGTTTTTTTTTGTCTTTTTATGTACAATCCCTTTGGAAGAAAAACAGTTTTTGGGTACAACCCGACTGGAATCTATATTTCCAATACTGCATCTTTGACTTGATAAGTATTTCCACGTTCATATTTAGTTTATATATATATTTTTCGTTTATTTATTATTTATTCATCGACTGTTTTATTACATTGGTGTCATTGATTTAAGCACTTATATGCCTTTTTTGCATTTTCTTGAATTTATATATTCTTTTTGAATTTATATTACTGACCTGCGCAACACTTTATCACTACTATTAATTTCAGGCTATATTTTCTTTGTGTGAAAGTACCCATAGGATATAATTTGGCATTTGAGGTTACCACTTTGGTTCATGCATTTCCGGTATGTTTTAATTGCTTTCCGTTTCATCAGATATTGGTGTGGAATCGCCTATGATTTCCGAATTGCGGACATTGGCACAACAAGTATCACGTAATTCAGTTTTTTTTGTGCGACCAATGTGATCTGAATACGTCTGCAGGACATTTTTTTCCAGTAGGCCAAAATATCCTCTCCAACTACAAGACGTTGTGCCCACCATTCCCCTTTCCCACCTCAAAACCTTCTCCCCACAATCTACCTTTGGTGGCTCAAGAGAGGAGTTTTCTGGTGGGAGGCAAATGATAGTTACCCGCTAATAGGAGAAATTATATGACGATGGTAATAGTAGCTGTCAAATGTTTTTCTGCTCTCTATGTTAAGTTAACCAACCCTAAAATGCCTACTGTTTTTTCTTCCTTTGCTGCTGCTTCAGTGGGTATGTTTGAATTTCCTGAGGGAAACATGTGCCCCTCCTTACCACCTTCACCGTACGCCCAGAGAAACACTTTCAGTAAATGATGGCACACCATCATATAAAGTGCAAAAGTAGCCCCTTTTTTCCTACAACTATTGGTACCAAGTCCACAACCATCAGTTGTAAACTGGACATTTTTCTTGTGATTTAGGGTTTTCACCATTTTGGTTGCTGCTTAATAACCATCTGAAGCACTGGCACCACATAACTCTTTTTCTATTTACATTTGGTATATTGAAAGGCATAAATCCAATATGGCGCTGCCCTACTCTGGGCAAGAGCTTTGGATGATCTTGTCCGTCGCTCAGGTTTTAGGATTAGGGTTTGAGCTAGGATTAGAGCTAAGATGCAAAATGTGCCTATAGGAGAAAATGGTTAGGAAAAAGCAATACACTGCTTCAAGTTATTGCCCTGTAACTTTTCAGTTATTAAAATGTTTGCCCATTAACCAAAATCTAATCAAGATTAACTATCCAGAGACTTGGTTTGCTTGTTGAGGTGGTCACAGAACTGCTAAGTTTTTTTTGCCAAGTTTTAAATACAACATTACAGTACATATAATAAATTACAAAAACACAGCAGTATAAAATTTCTAAGCAATGCAAAAGGAAAAGGAACCAACAAACATAAATAAATGCATAATTGATGCAAACACTTGTCTATATTGATCATACAATGTTCTGGCAGATTCAGAATTCAAATTATGAAAGATCCTTATAAAACTAATTAGAAAAGGGGAATAATAGTGCATATTGTCTCTACCTTCAAGAGGTACTTTTACCTCTTTACCATAAATGCCACATATTTAGGATCAGGCTTACTTTTGAAATTATCCCCTAGTTATACAGTGTAACTCAAGGATACTCAACCTAAATAACCCCAACATACATGGGACTAAAGGACAAGTATAACTAATGTCATGCTGTTTAGAATAATATGTGTTTGCTTAAATACAGTGTTATGTCAGGTGAATAAAACAAATCTTATAGTATGCCCTGTAAACAGAATGGCTAAATGAATAATACATAAAGACGAATTAAGTAATCAGGAGACTGACTAAAATTAAATAGTCTATTGGAAATCACAGCATAGAGCTGCCTAGTGGAAGTGCCTGTGGAACAATAGCATTTATTTGTTTAATTATGTTAGTCAAATGGGATATCATGTGCTGCAGAATGCAAAACTGTTAAAAGACAAAAACATGCTACTGTACTATGCATAGTTTGAAAATAAGACATATGCTGCCTACAGCACATTACTCCAGACAAGTACCCAGTAGCCTTCATGTCAAATCAATGTCTATATTCTTACCTTTGTGAGGAAAGAAATAGAGACCCTTGGATGCCCAGCAGTGGTTTTCTGTATTCTGTTTAAGAACAGTATCCAGGTGCATTTGTATTCTTTCCAATGTCACATGAAAACATATGTGTATTAGTGGAGTTGTGATGTGCATTATAAATTACTGATTTAAATTACATTCATGCTGACAAAAAAAACTTACAAATAATACAAAGTGCCCCAAAAATAGGAGAAATAAAAGTAAAGGCCTAGCATTAAGAGTTAATATAAGGCCAACATGACAGGGCTTGTAACCATAGCCCTCCCTGTGTAAATGTTAATTCCAATGCTCCTGAGGCAGGCCCCCTTAGGTCACAGTGACCAGGAGCTTAGTCACCAGAATTTCTACGAAAATGAGGGGATTCCAAGTCTGCAGACTTTCTGTTCCCATGCTCTCTTATCATCTACACTGCAAATTTGTTCAAATTGTGTCCCCTTTGCTTCTAAATTCATCACCTGTGCCTTCACTTCCCCAATTATGAGTGCCTTGGACAGTTTGGTGACTCATTCTAGCTGCAAAACAGGTTGGATGAATGTTTAGCACCCCATGCTTCCCGACCATACACCTCACAGAATTTGCCTTTGCATACCCCCACTCCATGTGGCATTAGGATCAGAAGTTCCGGCTACTGGCCAAATGGAGTAAGTATCCCCTTATACCCAGTCCTACTCAACTTCTGTCCTATGCTGGCAGTAAATAGTAGACATGTGCATTCGTTTTCGGACGAATGCATTTTCGTACGAAAATAGCATTTTCGTTCATTCGTCCGAAAAACGAATAACGAAAATGCTAAGCTAACAAAAGCCGAATGAACGAACGGTTAATAAACAAAAACCATTCGTTCAACTTCTTAGCTTTCTATAAACCGAAACAGAGTCCCCATTCATAATTTTTTATGAATGGGAACTCTAGTTCGGTTTATAGAAATCCCATAGTATTATATGTATTCCATAAGCCGAAAGTCTATAAACCGAACGTTCGGTTTATAGAATTTTGGCTTATGGAATACATGTAATCCTATTGCTATTCTATAAACCGAACGCTCGGTTTATAGAATAGCAATAAGATTACATGTATTCCATAACATAGAAACATAGAAACATAGAATGTGTCGGCAGATAAGAACCATTCGGTCCATCTAGTCTGCCCAATTTTTTTATTTATTTTTTGAGTACTTTTATTAGTCCCCCGTTCCC
Source organism: Pelodytes ibericus (assembly GCA_036172795.1). Classification (NCBI taxonomy): domain Eukaryota; kingdom Metazoa; phylum Chordata; class Amphibia; order Anura; family Pelodytidae; genus Pelodytes; species Pelodytes ibericus. Next base: position 115,931,941 of record CM069858.1, read on the forward strand.
GGTCGATAAGCCGAAAGTCTATCAACCGAACGTTTGTTTTTTTTACTTTCGGCTTATGGAATACATGTTTATAGACTTTCGTCATTTGGAATGAATGTAATAGTACTATTGGCTTTCTCTACACAGAGACAGAGTCTCCATTCATGAAAATATATGAAAGGAGAATCTGTCTCTGTTTAGAGAAAGCCAATAGTACTATTACATGCATTCCAAATGACGAAAGTCTATAAACCGAACGTTCGGTTTATAGGCTTTCGGTTTATGGAATACATGTAATCCTATTGCTATTCTATAAACCGAACAGCCAGTCTCACCCAGACAGGAACTCCAATAAATAAAAACCGCCAGCACTTCGGTGTAAAATTGTTGCCTTTTGGATAATAAATTCCCCATTACACCCATGTGTGTGTGTAATTTGGGTGCTGGGGTAGGTCTTGTGATTGCAAGCTGGGTGCTGGGGCAAGTCCTGTGGTTGCCATCTGGGTGCTGGGAAAGTCCTAGGTTGCAATCTGTGTGCTGGGGCAAGTCCTGGGAGTTCAAACTGGGTGCAGTGGCAAGTCACGTGTGTGTGATTTAGGTGCTGGGGGAAATCTTATGTGTGCAATATTGCTTCTGGGCAAATCCTATGTGTGCATTCTCTGTACTTGATGCAATTCCAGTGGTATACAGGTTTGAGCAAGTATTAAGTGCAATTTGGGTGCTGAGCAAGTCTGGTGGGTACAGCTTAGGTGCTGAGGCAAGACCTGTGGTCAAGAAATGTGATGCCACAAACCTTGTTCCTCCAAACGCCCCATTTGTTAAGCGTATTATAGGGAGGCACGGCACACTTGGCCACAGGCCCTGCATCCTCTGCTGATTTCAAAGTCTTCTCCTCTTCATGATCCATGCCCCCCTGCCAGGACGCAGGGAATGGAGAACCAGAAAGCTGATGTGGCGATAGAGCCAGACATGAGAGGAATAGATATGGAGGCCATCTAGGTGAAGCCAGAGATACTGCAATCTAGGTACAGATTTAAATGGTGGCCAGAACAATATTTCTATTACACTTGGGTACCACCAAAATTTGCGTTTCACTTTCGTCCTTTCAAACAAAAACAAAATTTGCTGCATCCGAAAAGATCTGTCTTTGGCTTGTTTTGGGCCATTTCGCCAGGACCTTAGCTATTACAGAAATAGCCAAAGCTCTCCAATATAAGTCAATGGGAGGACATTGGCTATTGCATAAATTGACAAAGTCCTCCAGAAATAAAGTAAATAAAATTTAAAAAAAATGAAAAAGTAAAATAAAATTGTATTAAAAATAATAATAAAATTTATAAAAATAAAATGTAATAAATAAAAATAATCGAAAATTGTTTCATACTTACCGTAATTTTCTTTTCCTGGTTATTATCCATGGCAGCAGTTACGTATGGGTTAGCTCCACCCTCAAGGTAGGCAGGACAGAAAACTAAATTATAAGAGAGCCCCCACCCCCAGTCTCCTCAGTCTAAGTTCCAAGCTCCTCATAAAAAAATTAACAGAACAGGAGAAAGGGAGAGAACTCACTGCTGCCATGGATAATAACCAGGAAAAGAAAATTACGGTAAGTATGAAACAATTTTCGATTTTCCTGGTTAACCATGGCAGCAGTTACGTATGGGACATACCCAAGCAAAAAAACACAGAAAAAGAGGACACAGATATACTAAAATACTGCAAAGAAAAAGAGTTTTAATGGGAGGAGACAGACGCCAAAACGGAATGGGCGAAGGAAGATTCCTCCGCCCTGAGGACATCCAGGCGATAGTGTCTGAGAAAGGTGGACTCGGATGACCAGTTTCCAGCTCTGCAAACTTCTGCAACAGAAGAACCAGCCTCAGCCGCCCATGAAGATGACACAGCCCGAGTGGAGTGAGCCTTAAGTCCGGGTGGAACCGGAACACCACGGGAGGTGTAACACCTTGATATAGCAGTAACAATCCAGCGGCGTAGAGTTGAGGTAGAGGCAGCCTCGCCCCGGCGGGAACCCAGTAGAAGAATGAAAAGTCTAGAAGTTCTTCTCAAGGATGAGGAAGCAGTAATGTAGAACTGTAAGCAACGTACCACATCCAGGGTGTGCCAGTGGGATTCCTCAGGAGTCGAGGGATTTGGAAAAAAGACAGGCGACACAGTCTCTTGATTAAGGTGAAATGCGGACATGACCTTGGGAAGAAATTCCGGGACCGGGCGGAGGATGGCTTGATCCGGAGAGATGACAGTGTATGGAGGATCAACCGAAAAGGCCTGCAATTCGGAACAACGTTTAGCAGAATTCAAGGCCAATAGTAATACGTTTTTCAGAGTCACTATCCATAGAGATGCGTCCTGAATGGGTTCAAAGGGAGGTTCTGTTAAGGCCAGAAGAACCAGAGGAAGCTCCATGGTGCCACAAATGAACGAGCTGGAGGACGAAGTTTCATAACAGCTTTGAAGAAACGGACAATCAAGGGATCCAACGCCCAGCGAACCGAAGTGAGGGCAGACAATGCAGAAACCTGAACACGGAGGGAGTTCAGACCCAAACCTCGATCCAGGCCCGCTTAAAGGAATTCCAGGACATCTGGGAGAGAAGGAGACAATGGATCAGGAACTTTCCCTTTAGACCAATCCAGGAAAGAAGACCAAACACGATAGTATGTGGCCGAGGTGTTAGGTTTCCGAGCTTTCAGCAAGGTAAAGACAACCTCTTCTGATATACCATGGACCCGTAATGACTACCGCTCAATCACCATGCCACCAGCTGAAGAGAGTGTGGGAAGGGGTGCAACACCGGACCCTGAGATAGGAGATCCAGTTCCTGTGGTAGCATCCAAGGGTCCTAGGTGGATAATTTGTTTGCTAGAGGGAACCAAGGTTTCCTGGGCCACCAAGGAAGGATAGCCAGTACTTCCGCCTTCTCCAGCCGAACCTTCTTCAGGATCCGAGGAATGAGGGGGAGAGGTGAAAAAACATACAGGAACTCTCTCGGCCAAGGGAGAGACAGAGCATCGACGCCTTCCGCCATGGGATGAGGTGTTCTGGAGAAGAAACAAGGGACCTGAGTATTTGAGGCAGAAGCCATCAGGTCCAACGCCGGGAGACCCCACTGTAGGCAAAGATGACGGAACACACGAGGTGAGAGACTCCACTCTGCCGTGTTGATATTGGTGCGGCTTAGGAAATCCGCTACCGCGTTTTCCGATCCTGGAAGGTAGACTGCTGACAGGTGTTCCACCCCCACCTGGGCCCAGAGGGCGATAGGAGTGAATTCCCGGCACAGAGATAGGCTCCTGGTACCTCCTTGGTGGTTGATGTAGGCCACCGCACACCTGTTGTCCGACTGAATCTTTACCCAGTGGTCCTGAAGGGAATTTTGAAAGGCCAGCAAAGCCCAGTAGATTGCTCTCAGCTCCAGGATGTTCGCATGAAGACCCTGTTCTGCTGAAGACCATTCGCCTTGAGCGTAGAGGCCCTCCAAATGGGCGCCCCAACCGTGGGCACTTGCATCTGCCGTCATTACCTTGTAGGTGACATCCGTCAGGGGAAAACGTCTCCTAAGGTGACAGACCTTCAACCACCAGGCCAGATGACAAGAGGTTTCTTTTCGGCAAAAAGATCGGAGTGTCCAAAAATGATGGAGGAACCGGGAGATGAGGTAACAGGAGGGACTGGAGGAAACGGGTGTGCCACTGGGCCCAACGGACAAGGCCGATAGTGGAGACTAGGACCCCTAGTAGGGACATAAGTTTCCTGATGGTTACCCAACCGGGAATAGTGATATTCCGAATGGCTGAAAGCAGGCGGGACTGGCGGGACTGGCGGTCCAGGGACAGGGAAATAGTTGCAGAGAGGGTATCGAATTCCACACCTAAAAAGACTAGGGATTGGGATGGATAGATTTGAATTTTCCGAAATTGATTTTCCACCCGGCATCCTGCAGGAAACATAGAGCCTTGTCCCTTTGGGTAGCCAGAAGACCTGGAGAAGAAGCCACGATGAGAATGTCATCCAGATAGTGAAAAATAGTCAGGCCCTGTTTGCGAAGCTCCGCAATACAAACCACCAAGATCTTGGAAAAGGTTCGAGGAGCCGTACTGAGGCCAAATGGAAGAGCCCGGAACTGGAAATGATCCTCTCCTATGGCGAAGCGAAGAAATCGCTGGTGCTGTATTTTGATGGGTATGTGAAAATAGGCGTCCTGAAGATCGATTGAGACCATCCAATCGCCGGGGAAGAATGAACTGTATAATAGACCGGAGGGATTCCATCCTGAATTTCTTCACATCCAATGATCTGTTCAGAATGGAGAGATCGAGAGTCTCAAGTCCCCCAAGGCTTTGGTGACAAAGAACAGGGGAGAGTAATTTCCCTTGAAACGATCGGGACCATCCACAGGAACCACAACCTTGTCCCGAAGAAGAGACCGCAGAAAATCCAAAAGGACACCCCTTCTTCTTGGGTCCACAGGAACCCTGGTTTTGATAAAAACTGGAGCTGGGGGGGGAAAGAAATTCCAGACTGTAACCCTCTCGAACAATGGTCTGGACCCAAGAGTCCGAGGAAAAACCTGCCCAGATCGCCGAAAATGCCAGGAGGCGAGCACCGACGGGGGCAGCCCGGGCAGGAAAGGAGGAAGTGCTGCGAGAGTGGTAACCCCTCGTAGCGCTGCGAAAACCGGTCCTCCATGTAGAGGATTGAGCCACCTCTCTGCCAGGTCTATATTGCCTGGAATCCCGAAAGGAGAAACGAAAGCTGCGACGATCATTCCAAACAGTCCTGGGAAGGCGTCTCCGTTCTTGTGGCAAAAAAACCTTGGCACCCTCCGCTGTCTTGCGAATGGCATCCTCCAGGACTTTCCCGAATATCAGTTTCCCATCAAAGGGAATGGACACCAGGGAATTCTTAGATGTATTATCGGCATGCCAATGCTTCAACCATAAGGCACATCTGGCCGAAACTGATAGGCCCATGCATCTAGCCGCAAGTTTAAGGATATCTGAGGAACACTCAATAAAGAATTCCGTTGCCAATTTAATGTCAGACAGGGAATCAAGAAGTTTTTCCCTGGGGACTCCACCTTCAATGTCTTCCTTGAGGTCAAGGACCCAACACTTCAAGGCACGAGACACTGACGTCATAGCCACCGAAGGTTGACAAATTGCACCTGCAGCAACATAAGCCCTAGAGAGCGAGGCCTCAATTCAGCGTTCCATAGGGTCATTCAGGAGTGCCGGGCCATCCAGAGGCAGAGCCGAATGTCGGACTACCCGAATGACTGGGGCATCCACAACCAAAGGAGAAGTCCATGAATCGGCCTTTTCTGCAGCTACCGGGTAGAATCTGGAGATCCTACGGCCGGATGAAACCTTACGATCCGGGTTCCTCCATTCCGCTGAAATCAATTCTTCAGTGGAACCATGTACTGGAAAGGAAGGTCGCACTCTATTCAGACTGGTAAAATATTTGTCAGCCGCTCCAGCCGTGGGAAGAGTTTCTACAATACCCAGGGTAGATCTAACTGCACCAATGAGGTGGTCAATGAGGGAGGGATCAAGGATTACGCCTGAATCGCCTTCATCCTCAGCTGAGGAGCAATGAATGTCCCCTTCCCATGGATCCTCAGGCTCGGTTTGATCCGTAAGCAAGAACTCTTCATCCTGGGAAGAGGGTCGGACAGGGAAAAACCCACTCAAGTGTTCCTTCAGGCTCCTTTCCACGGCTTGATTAACGAGGTGCACTAGATCTGGAGAAGGATCTGGGGGCACAGCGGCATGGGACAGACACTCTCCGCAAAGATGTTTGCTCTCCAAGGGGGTGGCGTCACAGGCCAAACAGCGTGGGTGCTTCTCCGTCCTCTTCCTAAGAGGGTCTGAATCCGGCCTAGGGCTGGAAGCATAGACCGGGATAAGGGACATGTTCCAAGTGCACTCTTATACAAAACAAAAAAATAAGAAAAATAAGAAAAAATAAGAAAAAATAACAAAAACACTCACCTAGACTGACGAGAGCGAGACCTCTTAGATGAGGAGGACATAGTGTCAAAATGAAAAAGGAGGGCAGGCTGAGGTACAGAAAATAAAAAATAAAATTAAAATGCAGAATCAAGCAATAAAAAGGTGGAATAAAGGAAAATATAGGCCAAAAAACTGACCTGAGGCTGGAAAAAGGGGAACAGGAAGTAGAAACGTTACAGAAAGCAATGGTGATTCCTGGGGAATGAAACAGGGCAAACCAACGAAGAAAGCACCTGAAATCTTAAAAAATAATGAAAAAACCCGGGACCCGGAAGTCCACCACTAAGCAAAAGGGGAAAACTAAAGCGTGGAACGCATATGCGTTCCAACGCTTAAGAGAGAGGCACAGAAAAGAGGCCTGGAACGCATATGCGTTCCAGCGCCGATAATAAATGAAAAATAGTGTTGGAACGCATATGCATTCCAGCACTTAATAGCGGGGAAAAGAGAGGGGCGTGGAACGCATAAGCGTTCCACCGTCGAAAAAAACAAACGGAGGAAAAGGGGGAAGAAGGTGTGGAACGCATATGCTTTCCAACACCCGAAAAAAGGCCCGAAAAGGGTGAAACAAAGAGGTGTGTGGAATGCCTAAGCATTCCAACACCGATACTAGGTCCCAGGGAGTAATAATGGGGATAAATAATGGGGAAGAGTAACCACTCCCCCCAAAAAAGGAAAGAAACCCTTTAGAGAAGGGGGGTGGGGGGACTAACCTGCATAGGAGCAGGCTGAGGCCCAGAAAGACCTGTGGAGAAAAGAGGCAAAAAACATGGTAAATAACTCAGCCAAGCCAGGCAGGAATACTGACATCTGCCTTACACTCAATACATCTCCAGTACCACTTGCCGTAAGTGTACGGAGGAATAGGGAATCCCAGGTAACCTTCAAAAAAGGGTAAGGAAACGGGCTTCAGGAAGAAAGAGGCTGAACTTCCCGGAAAGGTGAGTAAAAAGAAAATAAAAGAAATAGGCCCGTATAGGGCCCCGTCCTGATAACCAATGAGGACAGAAAAAAGACTGAGGAGACTGGGGGTGGGGGCTCTCTTATAATTTAGTTTTCTGTCCTGCCTACCTTGAGGGTGGAGCTAACCCATACGTAACTGCTGCCATGGTTAACCAAGAAAAATAAATATAAAAAACAACCTCTTCTACAGCCTGTGCTTCAGACTGGGCATGGTCCTAGGGCTGAGCAATGGAAATGTATGGGTTTATTCTCTGGGGGTTTAAAGACCAGAGATGTGTGGTTACAATTCTACAATTTCTGATGTGAATAAAGTTATGTTGCAAATTGTTTGTAAACTAAATAAAAGACTAAGGCAAATATCTATGTTGGCGTGTTTTATTTATGAGAGAAACTCCCATAGGGTTGTCTGTAGGCCAGCAAGCTTCTCATGTATTATGAAATATTCTGAAAATGTTGTACATTGATAAAGGGGGTCATGTACTAAACAAGTGCAGTGGGGAAAAAAGTAGGTAAAACATGAGTAGGAGAAATGTACAAATATTTGTAACATTTTGCTTTTTTTCTCCGTTTATTGCCACTTCCGTTTATATTTTATTTAGTGTACATTTTTGTGCTATAATATTGTGCTAAAGACTTTTGCAAAATAATTCTTATTTTGGTGTGAAAATTACACCAGCTTTTAGAAAGTGCTAATAAAAAAAGTTAGAAAAACTATTCACCTGTATACATTTGCAAATATGCCCGGTTTTATTCACAATTTGCTCATGTTCACTATTTGAGAGTTAAATGTTTAGTACGTTACAAAAGGAGCAAAGAGCAAAAAAAGTTTTCCACATCAAATATATTTGATGTTGTTTTTCACATGCCCCTCTAAATGTGATAAACCGTGAAAACACCAATTTACAACAAACGTCAACCAGCATTATCAGTTTTAATTGTTTCTAGAAATGTTAATCTGCATTTATTTTCAATGTATATTATTTATGTAGATATGTAAATGGAATTATCACCTCATAATTAGTCTACTTAACAGGTTTTCTCATTCGCTAACTTTGTGATTACAATTTCTAAACAGTTGAGAAAGATAGATGACAGAAAATGGGATTTCAGGCATGAAAACGGATTGTATGATGGGGCTACACTAGTCATTCTAAATGAGTGGATTCAGAAACATTAACCATCTAGGTGCCAGAGACGTATTAGAGACAAGTTTTTCCAAGACTGAATGCCACAAAACAGACGGTGAAATTCTTTTCATTAAAACCTCATCTTTTTTTGTGTGTGCAAGAACATTATTAATAGTTGCACTGAATTAATTGATATTGATGTAATTAAATTTGCTCTGCGGGTAGTCGAACAAAGAGGGGGTTTTAATAAAACAAACTGCTGATGAAGAGAGTTTCTGCCATTTTAAAATAATTTACTAATACCTTGTGCAACAAAAGATCAAGTAGTATATTGTGGATTTAAATTGCATTGCAATATTTGACTACACACTGGCTTTTAATGCACTGAGGTGATGATGTACCAGTCAGCAATACAGATCACTGACAGCAGCAATGTTACCAAAAATATTGCACATCAGCTTTTTCTCTTGCTATAGGTAACATACAGTGAAAATGTTGCACGTGAGAGTCAGTTCTGATAAAAAGTAAAATAATCTTTATATATATATATATATATATATATAAATATATTTATATATATTATGAGGGAGAACTCGATTTTTTTTTCTTTGTAGTAAACATATGTCTAATTCTGCAAATATGGATATTATATATGTATTATATTTTATCACATATGCTGTCCATCATATGGATATATTTATCATTGATGTTTCTTGAATGAGAGGCTACATTCGTGAAGACAAATCATTTCAGTTCAGGCTTACTGAAATTAATTCTTCATATTCATCATGCTATTTAGATAGAAAAGGTGAAAAACTTTCACACAGATGGCCAAAATGTCAGTTTGTTAATATTAATTATTTTATTGCACAAGTCAGCTCATGCTAAAAAAAGAGAAACAAAGCAAATGTCTATCAACCTTTCCATACCAGTATCAGCACTAGTATGGCTAAGAATTTCAAACTTAAGGCCAGATTTGCTGCGTTAGGAAATATTCTCCCATTGAGCTGCATTGGAGAATTTTTCCAACTTGGCTACATTCACCTAAATTTGGACATTTTCATGCCAGTTCCCTGTAATTCTCTCTTTATTGAGTAGGCCCGAAGCGTATTATCATCCTTCACAAGACCGCAAAGACGGAAGACCTACAGTGTATTATCCTCCTCCACAAGACCACAAAGACGGAAGACCTAAAGTGTATTATTATCCTTGGCAAGACCACAAAGGAGCATGAGTTGCAATTTGTATGAGATCAACCTAGGCCAATATCACTTCAAGTAGCCACATGCCAATATTTTCTCAGTCTGAGGATATACTTTGATATATAGGCCTCCATGAGATGTGAATTGGTTCTCTCAAGTACTCTCAGAGATGTTGACAAGATTAATCCTTAAACATCCTAGATTGCTAATTCTCAGGGACCTCTAAAAGTAATGACAACTTTGCCCTATTTGGACAAGATACCCTTGTGTATGATGGATGTGGTCAGCTTCAGACATGTCCCGATACTATACCCGGCCTAATGATTCAATATGAACTGCAAATCTATGAATACCTCTGTCAGATTGAAAATCACAACTCCATTGGATTCAACTTCAAATATTGATCTAACTGGGTGAATGGGCACCTGTGAAAAACTATGTAAATTAGTGCAAATATACAAGAGTAACAGAGACATGGAATAGCTCCAACAAACAGTCACCACACCAAAACTCACCACCATGTCAATCGACCTAAAAGGAGGAATCTCAGTAACTAATGAAGTCATTAAATGATGATAGTCAATAAAATATATATATATATATTTGTGATCCACAAAATCCTGCACACATACAACACACCTGGACTGCTGTGTCACACAGTAGGAATGTGTTTTCTATCTCCATACATATTCATACTTACCATTGTCAGTCTAATTGTGAAGAATGTTCATACTTTTTCACCTATATAAAGAAAATCCACAATTTGAACAGCTATCATAACATTGCAAACTTGAAACCAACTGACCTTTAGAAAGACAAAAAAGACCCAGCGACCCTGTCTTCCAGGCAATTTTAATAATGTGAAGATGTCACTGCTACCCATTTAAAAGACATAGATTAAGCTTGTTCCAGTATCCATTTCTCTGTTTTCTTTTCTTTCTTTGTTATGCTTTGCTCCAGTTCTGGTTTTCCTTATTTTCCCTACACCTATTTGTTTGTGCCCTACCTGCTTGTCCTGTGTTTTTCATTTCCAGTCTGTCCAGTCTCAGGTATGTTCTGTGTTTTTTGTTCCAGTTCAGTCTTAGTTTTGTGTAGGCAGATTTTAGTGCTAGGACTTGTTGTTTTGAGGTACCTTGACGCTGGTGGCAAGCTTCCTATCTCATGACCTTTAGGTGCAACTAAACCCTCACCTTTACCATATCAGTGTCTTAGGCTAGGTTATCTGTGTCATTGTTTTATTTGTTCCCTTCTCCAATCGTTTGCTTACCTGTTTCTGTTTTGTTGTCTTTGTGTATGCCCTGTACTCTCTGTATTGTTATTCTTGTTTCCTGCTTTCTTTCCTTTTTTTCCATTTCTTGCTATGTTTGGTCTGGCTTTTCTCACCCTGCAGCATCCTGCAAATTGGGGGGTTTTAGGTGCTATCTCCCATGCCTACTCAAGAGTGTCTGAAGGTTATCATTAGTATCTGTTTCCTATACTGGATACCAGCAGATGCTTCCTAAGGGCCCTGGTATGTGCCTAACAGATATGTTATTAGAATATTGGGTCAGTGAAGTAAGATCTGACCCAAGATGTCTGCCTGCTTATAGTGCTCTAGAGTGTTGTAGAAATATATGATGGTGCAATATGTTGTATATTGGCCTGTCTGCTGTAGTATATCTTTAGATCTCTTATAGATTGTATAGTTTCTATCTTCAATACTCTGTGTTGTGTTTTAAAATGTTCATTCACTCTGTCCCACCTTTCCAAGAAAATTACTTGAATCACCTTTTTATCACCTTATTCAGATAAGTAGGCCCTTCCCATGTATATTGCTACTCAGACTCCAGCAACAGAGATGAAATTAAATACTTATGAATGACAAACAAAAGTGGAATTATCCTTTATAACTTTTATAAACATGCATATGGATAAGGTACCACAATATATATAAATATGTGTATTAGCGATGGAGCCAAACACAGACGATATTCATCATTCTAATCATTGTACATGTATATATATTGTGTTCTCATACCCTACAGACATTGCCCAGCTCTGAGGATGCCCATTTGGAGGGTGAAACGCATTAGCTGAGCTTGGCACTGTCTATCTGGGGTCTGAGAAAAATAATATTGCCTGCAGATTTCGTTTTGGATCGAATTCAAGTTATACCAGTGTAAGATATTTTGTACCTCTTATTAAATTCATGTTATGCTTACCCTAATATCCTCTTATTTGTTTGGAGATTATTAGGCATTATATCCAAGAGGATATGAAAGCTGCATCTTACTCTGTATGACCATTATGTGAGTTATTTTTTTATAACTTAATTTGTCACATTGCAATATATCTGCACCTTATCCAGTGGATCTGTCTGTCATATTGCAATATATTTTGTCACTTTGCACCTTGTACAGCACTTTAGCGCACTGTCACTTTTGTTTGTCATTCATTGTTATTATATTTTGGGCACTAGGGGTAGTTGCCAGACAGTTTGCAGCTTGTGTATATTAGGATAAGCACCAGTATACCTCTACACTTTCTCTTTTTTGCAAATAAAATACTTAGTCTTTCCAGAGAGAGTTTCTTCCTTCATTCAAAGTTTGCCCAGGACAAGATCACACAAGGATATTCAATACTTCAGTCCAGCACAATAATCTTCTTGACCAGCCTCTCTCACCAGACTCCAAACCTATATGCCTACATAGAGGCGGAGAGGGCTCAATAAGGTACTTTATTTGTATTCTTTTAATTTTAGTTAAAATGCATCCACTTTATACAATAATTCAATGAAACATAATAAAAATTTTTGGCAACAGTTGTGCTTTAAGTGGTACATAGTCCATGTGCATCTAATGATACCAACCATAATCCTATGGTTGAATTTGACTAATTAACTATGGGATTTTAATAGAGCATTTTTTACTCACTGGCATATAACAGAGAGTTACATCTTGAATATATTCCTCATCATGAACAACATTAACTTTTGGAGTAAGGTAGGGCCCTACAACATCTTACTTGCCATTTGATTTATCTTTTGGCACCGATACTAAGGATTTAACATCATTAACTTATTAACAGCTGCTTAGCCGACACCACCTTCAAATGGTCACCACCCAGTTGGCCTATAGTCAGAAGTTCCATGCTAGTACAACATTTCAGAGTGTTGGATGCCAGTTAAACATCAGGTTTCTAAAAAAAAAACAATATAGTACTTAATCCCCTGTGTCATTTTCCGTGAATGGAAATTAAATTTAATAAAGTATTGGATGTAAATACCCTCAAATTAAAGCTGAAAGTCTGCAGTTAAAGCACATCTTTTTCATTTCATTTCAAATCCATTGTGGTGGTGTATAGAGCCAAAAAGATTAGAATTGTGTCCATGCCCCAATATTTATGGACCTGACTGTAATTCCCTTCTCTGTTTAAAGTGCTATGAAAATTGTTGGCACTATATAAATAAATGTTAATCTAATGCAATGCTCCTTAGGCATTTAATTGTGTAGTGCATAGCATAATTTTACACATGTGGATGAGGGCATTTAGAAAAATGTATTTATTTCTTGTATTACTGAATTATTCACATTCAACATCGGAACTTAAGACACAGATTGACTGGTGGAGAGGTTTGGAGGTAACTTGGTTTGGTCGAATAATTGCTCTCAATATCTTTTTGGTTCCAAAAGATTTGTATCTCACACAATGTCAGTGTCTACCCTACAATCTAATGCATCATGTGAGGTGTAAACCATGGAGATGGAGTATGAACATGTAATGTGTTGCTCAGAACCGGATGGTCTGAAGAATACCAGCATTATTAAATGTATACAAAATTGACTTATTTCACAGTCCAACAAATAAAAAACACTCAACAATGCTGCGCATTTGTTGTGCTAGCGATACTCTAATCAACTCAAATGAATGCTTTCATCAGAAAAATACACATATATGCAGAGCACACTAACTGCACACAAAAAGGTATTTGGAGGGATCTCACCCATAAGGATCTCTGAGTTTAGTAATCCTCTTATGTCACCTTGCAACATCCCCACTAACTAAACCATACTCTGTATTGTTGCATCTTTCACAACTTTGTTCAGAGGATTTTGGAATCTGCAGTTTTTTGACACTTTATTTCACTGTACTGTGGAGAGGGGTGTGTTCTTTTTGTCTACATTCTACAATTCATTGTGGAGATGGACATGGTTAAATTTGGCTACTTTTGACTACAAATTAGTCTAACTACCACTAGTAAGCAGTCCTGGCAGTGTTTCATGCATCATCGAACTGTTTCACCAGTTTGTGAATATAATTGCAGTATAAAAATAATAATAGCATAGAATTACAATTACAACAAAGACTCCGTTAAAACCATTTACATACACCAGTTACACTATACAATAAACTAAGAGGACAAACCACGCTATCAAAGGTGACTTTAGCAGTGCATTCTTTATCGTGCTCTAAAAATGTACATGATACAGTAAAATGTGTATATATAATATAATTTGAAAGAACCTGCAAATTGTTTGTCATTTAGTTTAGGTACCCAAATATGAATCATTTGGAATTTGCACCTTACAACCATATGCTTCAGCATCATACAAAAGTACTAACTAGGTAACAGATGGACCATAAAAAAAGTTATGAAATCAATCTGGTTCTTTCAAGATGTCTGCTAGTGGCAACTTTAACATATACAGATGTTTTTCTTAAAATATTGATTGACCTATCACAATAGGGATGTAGTCATCTTGATTTATATATCATTTCTCTTTAAAGTAGTTGCTGAGGGAAGCAAGAGATGGGGTAGTCAAATGAAAGTCATGGAGTATTATAGCAGTATTTATAACACTAGAAAATAGGATAGTGATGAACCGACAGTCTCTTTTCAGGCAAAGAAATAACGAATATTACCATTCCCCCCACAAATAGAATCGCCTGGATTCTATGCAGTTAATCTTGAAAAAAGTTAAAGTTTTGACACTGAAATTTATTAGTGAAGGAATAGCGTGCAATTCAACTGAAATGGGCACCACAGAAGTACTGTGCATTAAAGGTACAGCAGTAAGGGAATTGCCAAGTTTTGCGTATTTTAACCTATAATACACCTACCATTATCTGAAACTGCATCATGTATACTCCTCAGCACATTTCACAGTGCCATGTATGCCCCTAATCCCTTTTCACATTTCCACAGTGCCATATAGGCTTTTGACATTCCAAGATCTTGCTCCTAACTTTTGTTCGAAACTCTTTCGATATAGAAACACCAGTTTTATGGCTCCTAGAAATAACTAGACTGGCTCTTGAATTTGTCTGTCTGTCGCCTTAATTATATGAATATCTATTAAATACTGTGTATACACAGCCAGAGAGTCACAGGTTTAAAAGTAACAGAACTAAGTGGGGTACTTCAGAAAAGGCGGTGCTATCAAATACAATAGATCCTTGGATAGGTCTGGAGATTATATATATGCAATTTTGGGCCAGTCAGAGCCTAGTAATATTGTGCCAGTCAGATGCCTGCAATATTGTGCCATTCAGAGCCCAGTAATAATGTGCCAGTCAGATGCCTGCAATATTGTGCCAGTCAGATGCCTGCAATATTGTGCCAGTCAGAGCCCAGGAATATTGTGCCACTCAGAGAACAGTAGTATTGTGCCAGTCAAATACCAGGAATATTGTGCCAGTCAGATGCCTGTAATATTGTGCCAGTCAGATGCCTGTAATATTGTGCCAGTCAGAGCCCAGGAATATTGTGCCAGTCAGAGCCCAGGAATATTGTGCCAGTCATATACCAGGAATATTGTGCCAGTCAGATACCAGGAATATTGTGAAATTCAGACCCCAGTAATATTGTGCGAATCAGATGCCTGCAATATTGTGCCATTCAGAGCCCAGTAATAATGTGCCAGTCAGATGCCTGCAATATTGTGCCAGTCAGATGCATGCAATATTGGGCCAGTCAGAGCCCAGTAATATAGTGCCAGCCAGAACCCAGTAATATAGTGCCAGTCAGATGCCAGTAATATAGTGCCAGCCAGAACCCAGTAATATAGTGCCAGTCAGAGCCCAGTAATATAGTGCCAGCCAGAACCCAGTAATATAGTGCCAGTCAGAACCCAGTAATATAGTGCCAGCCAGAGCCCAGTAATATAGTGCCAGTCAGAGCCCAGTAATATAGTGCCAGCCAGAACCCAGTAATATAGTGCCAGCCAGAACCCAGTAATATAGTGCCAGTCAGAACCCAGTAATATAGTGCCAGCCAGAGCCCAGTAATATAGTGCCAGTCAGAGCCCAGTAATATAGTGCCAGCCAGAACCCAGTAATATAGTGCCAGTCAGAGCCCAGTAATATAGTGCCAGCCAGAGCCCAGTAATATAGTGCCAGTCAGAGCCCAGTAATATAGTGCCAGTCAGAACCCAGTAATATAGTGCCAGTCAGAACCCAGTAATATAGTGCCAGTCAGAACCCAGTAATATAGTGCCAGCCAGAACCCAGTAATATAGTGCCAGCCAGAACCCAGTAATATTGTGCCAGTCAGAACCCAGTAATATAGTGCCAGTCAGAGCCCAGTAATATAGTGCCAGTCAGAACCCAGTAATATAGTGCCAGTCAGAACCCAGTAATATAGTGCCAGTCAGAGCCCAGTAATATAGTGCCAGTCAGAGCCCAGTAATATAGTGCCAGTCAGAACCCAGTAATATAGTGCCAGTCAGAGCCCAGTAATATAGTGCCAGTCAGAACCCAGTAATATAGTGCCAGCCAGAACCCAGTAATATAGTGCCAGCCAGAACCCAGTAATATTGTGCCAGTCAGAACCCAGTAATATAGTGCCAGTCAGAGCCCAGTAATATAGTGCCAGTCAGAACCCAGTAATAAAGTGCCAGTCAGAACCCAGTAATATAGTGCCAGTCAGAGCCCAGTAATATAGTGCCAGCCAGAACCCAGTAATATAGTGCCAGCCAGAACCCAGTAATATTGTGCCAGTCAAAGCCCAGTAATATAGTGCCAGTCAGAGCCCAGTAATATAGTGCCAGCCAGAACCCAGTAATATAGTGCCAGTCAGAGCCCAGTAATATAGTGCCAGTCAGAACCCAGTAATATAGTGCCAGTCAGAGCCCAGTAATATAGTGCCAGTCAGAACCCAGTAATATAGTGCCAGCCAGAACCCAGTAATATAGTGCCAGCCAGAACCCAGTAATATTGTGCCAGTCAGAACCCAGTAATATATTGCCAGTCAGAGCCCAGTAATATAGTGCCAGTCAGAACCCAGTAATATAGTGCCAGTCAGAACCCAGTAATATAGTGCCAGTCAGAGCCCAGTAATATAGTGCCAGCCAGAACCCAGTAATATAGTGCCAGCCAGAACCCAGTAATATAGTGCCAGTCAGAACCCAGTAATATTGTGCCAGTCAAAGCCCAGTAATATAGTGCCAGTCAGAGCCCAGTAATATAGTGCCAGCCAGAACCCAGTAATATAGTGCCAGCCCCCCCCCCCCCCCCCCATCACTTACCAAATCGCTGCTTCTCCCGGACGGATGACTCCTCCGTGCAGTCTTCTCTTCTCCCTCCTGCACGGAGGAGGGAAATACAGTCGCCGGATGTGACGTATCGTCACATCCGGTCGCTGTGATTTTTTTTTTTTTTTTTTCACCCGGCGGCCGCCTGAGAAAAAAAAAAAAAAAAAGGTAAGCAGCGCGGGGGGTGCCGGCAGCACCGGTGGCACCCCCCTAGTCAGTGGCACCCGGGGCGGGCCGCCCCCCCCCCCCGCCCCCCCCTCGGGACGCCACTGCAGCCTTTAATATGTAAAATTTTTATTTTTAGGCTTTATACTCTTTTTAAAACATGATGGCAATCTGTTAATTATATAAACAAGTCAATATTTCTGCCTTCTCACATAGTTTTTGCACATAGCACATTAAAGACATGCAATAAATACAATTGTCAAGTGACCTTTTCTGTTTGCCTGACTTGAACAAGAAACAGCAAACAAAGTAAACAACATTCTAGCACCTTGGAATAATACGTAATAGCAGGACAGCAGAACTAACTGCTGGATATCTAAGATGTTTGCCAACATGAAAACAAAACAGCAGAGGTCCAGAACTTCTAAACCACAGACTGTGCATTACAGCTAAACAGTAATGTGCAGAACAGTAAAATTCTTTACTACACCACCACACTGGCCAATTTGTATTGCTGCAGGCTTTCAGGAAAAACTAAAAAAAAAGGAGCCACAGCCTTTACATCTCTAAAGTTTGTCCACATTGAGTGCCAGCTGTAAAAAAGCCTGGGTGCAACCTGTAAGAATTCAGGAAAGTACATTATAACAGATGATAATCCAAAAACACTCCTTTCTTCCAGACGCGACCTGAGGAATCATGGTCAACAAACCATTGGTGGATTCTGTAAGAATACTGGCTTGATGATTACAGGCAAGGAAACAGGCAATGTTCTTTAAAACTAGACATGTGCATTCGTTTTCGGACGAATGCATTTTCGGACGAAAATTGCATTTTCGTCCATTCGTCCGAAAAACGAATAACTAAAATATTAACTAACAAAATCCGAATGAACGAATGGTTAATAAACGAAAATCATTCGTTCATTCGTCCAATTGGCATTCTAAACCGAAATAGAGTCGGTTTATACAATACCAATAGCATTGTACATTCCATAAACCGACATGAATGACTTTCGGTTTATGGAATGCATGTAATGCTATTGGCTTTCTATAAACCGAAATTGAGTTCCCATTCATACGAATAGGTCAATTGACCTATTCGTATGAATGGGGACTCTTTCGGTTTATAGAAAGCCAATAGCATTTTATGTATTCTATAAGCCGAAAGTCTTTAAAACGAACGACGTTTGGTTTATAGAATACATGTAATGCTATTGCTGTTCTATAAGCCGAAAGTCTATAAACCGAACGTCATTCGGTTTATAGACTTTCGGCTTATAGAACAGCAATAGCATTACATGTATTCTATAAACCGAACGTCGTTCGTTTTAAAGACTTTCGGCTTATAGAATACTACTATTGGCATTCTATAAACCTAACTAGAGTCCCTCCTCATTCATAAGAATTTCTTATGAATGGGGACTCGACTCTAGTTCGGTTTATAGAAAGCCAATAGTATTCTATAAACCGAAAGTCTATAAACCGAACGACGTTCGGATTATAGAATACATGTAATGCTATTGCTGTTCTATAAGGCGGAAATTCTATAAACCGAACGACATTCGGTTTATAGACTTTCGGTTTATGGAATGTATAATGTAATGCTATTTGCAATGGCATTATTATAAACCGAAATAGAGTCGGTTTATAGAATGCCATTGCCAATTCCATAAACCGAAATTCGTTCATTATGTCGGTTTATGTATTTTGCTATTGGTATTCCATAAACCGACTCTATTTCGGTTTATAGAATTGCCAATAGCATGAAATGATTTGAATTTAGTATTAAAAAATAAATTGAAAAAAGTGGAGAGTTTTAACCCCTTTGTGACGCATGGTGCTTGCGTCCCAAATGACGTAAGCACCAAAACGTCACGATTTGTTCCTGGCCACTGATCACAAGGTGATCGTTAGCCAGGAACACTATGGCAGAGACCCAATCAGGGTCTTAATAGACCCTGTGGGTCCCTGCCCAAAAATTGCAAGCCTTCGGACGTCACGCACGATTTGCAAGTGCCTGCAGCATGATCCGAGCCGCGATATGAGCTGTTTAACACAGGACGTACTATGCCGTACTAACGACTTTAAGGGACTTAAAATCAGGAAGGCATAGAACGTCCCAACGTCACGAATGGGTTAACGTTTGCTCTGGTCATAATCACAGCACAGGCTTGTAGGAGTTTACTGTAATTACATTAATACATGAAAAGAATATAAGTAATATAGTAAAAATGTACAAAATAAAATTTATTTTGAAAAAACTAAATGAGGTCCATAAACTTGGAAGGAAACGGATCACAATAAAAAGAAACTGTGATCAGCAAGGGAAGTGTTAATACCCCTTTTATAATCGAGGTTGTCTTATTATCTGACCTCAAATTGAGGTCAGACTATAAGACTGGGATCCAGCAGAGCTGCAGGGGACCTGGATCCCCCTCTCTAACAGCAGGGGATGTCTGCGCGCTGAGCGCAATCTCCCCTGTTGCCGCCCGGCATTACCGCCGGGACTTTTATGATGAAGCTGGGTACTTCCGGCTTCCTCATAAAAGTCCTGGCGGTCGTTCCGGGCGGCAGCAGGGGAGGTCTCGCTCATCGCGCAGACATCCTCCGCTGCCTCGCTAGCCACCAGGGAGAATCGGGCAGCTGGGGGATGTCTGCACGAATCGTGCAGACAACCTCCATGCTGCCCGACACTTCCGTCTATTATGTATAGTGCATACATCCCCCGGCTGCCCCCACTAGCCACCAGGGAGCAAGAAACAGGTGAGGGGGGGACAGAATAACAAGGGGGGGGCAGAGTAACGAGGGGGGGAGAGAAACAAGGGGAGGGAGGGGGGAAGAGACAGAAACAAGGGGAGGGGGCAGAGAGAAACAGGGGGAGGGAAGGGGGGAAGAGACAGACACAAGGGGAGCGAGGGGGGAGCCAAAGGGAGGGTGAGAGAGAGACAACACTAAGGGGGGGAGAGCGACAAACCTGGGGCAAGGGAAAGAGAGATGCAGCATTGTCACATAAAAGGAAATAAAAACAAGAATTTTTTTATATCATAATTTTTTATTACAAAAGCAATTTACATGTGAATATATAGTTAAAATCCAAAAGCCAGCCCTACAAGGGCAATGTCTCCCTCTACACCATCCTGGACCCACTGGGAGCACCGCACAAAGGGATAAAGTCACTGACTCATGCTCAGTGCCTAGAAAAGATCCTGAATGCTGGTTGCCATGTGACAACCTGCCATTTAGAGCATGGGACTACAGATTCTGGAATCTGGCCACACACAGTGCTGGAGAGCCCTGTCCCTGCTATGAGAGGTAATACACTCATAATTTGGAAATCATAGTCGATTCCATACCAATATCTGACAAAACCAAATGCAGCCGAAACATGTTCGAAATGCACAGAACCAAAGTGGTAGTCTCAAACACTCCATCATATCCTATGTGGTAACTCAAATATTGACACAAGAGCCCAGAAATACTGAAAATAATCGGAAATCCTACACACACAAAAAATAACTACCCAAAGGATAGCAGCCCAGGTTCATGACATCAATACAAATGATTTGCGCAATCAACTGAAACCCAATTATTGTAGAGGATTGTTTGCATACATAATGAGCACATGTCCAGACCACCATCTGAGAGCAGGATTTACACACTGCAGTTGCTAAAAAGAACACAAAAAGAAAAGGAAAGGCAGGGATCAGGGAGGGGGAAAAGGACAGTGGTTGCAGGAAAGTGTGGGAGTCAAGGCCTAAAAGGCATCAGCAGAGTTGTTGTACACAAGTTGTGCCAGCAGCTTTCGCACACAAGCTATCCCAACAGTAAAAATGGGTGATAGGGGCAGCAGCAATGAGAACAAGCCAGAGGAGGAAGAACAAATTATGGCAGCAGATTGTTAATGCTGTTAATGCAGTTAGTGGAAATAACATGTCCTATCCGGTGGTAAAGAAAAGTGTATTTAAAATACTTATACACCATAAGCAGCATGTTATATCAAAGTGACTAGGATACCTAGGCTTGTACACTTACGTGGAACGTTTCATGTGGCACCACATGGTAAAATGGTTGCCACACATTGAGAAGCTATAACAAATATGTTACAGATGATTAATGAGAGTGGAACCTGTCCTTGGCAATAGCCATTATCAAAGCTACTAGTGTCGGTTCTTCTGAGCCAGCTGACCATCTGGATTTGGAGGAGGAGCTAGTGCAGGTCATGAGGCCTGAGACAGTCACAGGGGTTCAGGGGACAGTTGACACAGATTGTCTTGTTGCAAAGAGTTATAAAAAAATTATAACACATTTTTGGTCAATAGCTATAACATCACCAATGGACTGCTTCTCGATTTTCTTTCCTTTCTGGCAAGTGCTTTTTACCGTATCTCTTATTAGTGGAGCCATTCAAGAGGCATGTTAAATTGCCAGCACACAAACAGTTAAGAAAATGCACACACTATAATGTGAACACATGTAAAACAGCATTATCATACACTATCAAAGCTCTTACTGATTAATTGATGATGTTTTGGTGACATTTATTTGAATTTTGTTCAAAAAGAGAAAAAATATGAGTGTTTTAATAGCAGCGTCCGCAAGATGTTTCTTTATATTACAGTATATTTCATCCGTGGCGACTTCAAGATTCATTGCTTCATTACTTCATATTATATTGCCCTGAGCCTGATATCTACATCTTTATGATGCCCTGGATCCAGCACTCATGAAATATGCAAGCTGACATTGTCTTTTGAGGGACAGATACAAGAAGTTGCTATAAAATTTGGATAGACTTACTTGGAATTTATTGTCAGTCGAAGTAAAATAAAGTCTTGGAAGGTTAGTTAATGCCGCAAGACAAAAAGAAAAAAAGAGTTCAAATCTATCAATATCTTTTGCTGTAATGTGTCTTCGTAGTGCCATCTATGTACACAATGCTTGTTATGATGGGCATTCAAAAAAATGCAATACTTGTGGAAATATGGCTGCTTTCTTCAGATCAGTATGTTGCTATAACTGAAAGACATAACTCTCTATAAAACTCTGAACACTATGGTTAAGAGGAAATGAAAAATAGTAATTTTGGATGAATTATAAAAATTTTGTACCAGCTGCTGCTCCTCCTAAACAGACTCAGACTGAGCACTTGTGAAAACTCAGGAGTGTCTCACTTCACCAGCTGTGTAAAGTTCCTTAAATCAAATGTAGAGCTCATGATTACCAAATTATGGAATTAACCCATTTGTTTCAACTAAATCTGATCTGCACAGCAGGAATCAACAGTCTATTCACAAACTCCAAATCCTATGCAATGCATCCAAATCTAGCACCAATAAAAGAATTACTAAAGACAAGAAATGACTTATTATGTAAAAAATCTTCTGACTTTTATAGGCATTTGGCTAATATTTCATAAATAGTTTTTAACTGTAACCACATATCTCCGGTTACAGTTGCAGAAATAAACAACATTATCGCAACATAGTGTATGTTAATAACAATGTAGTAACATAAGTAGGTGGTTTCAGCAATATTGACTACTGAAGGGTCTACTCAGGGAATTGAGATGGGAATTTCAAACGTTGTCGGCTACTTTGGTCTTAAGTTTGAAATTCCTGTGCCAATTTCCTGCAATGCTCTCTATGTTGTGCAAATGCGAAAAATGTGGCGGGATGATAGGGCGCTGAATTGGGGTTGCCCAAATATTTGAAACAAAAACAGCAAAGTGACAGTGCGCTAGGTGCCAGAGTAAACTGCACTTTACTTTGGCACCTAGAGCGCTGTCATTTTGCTCTCTATATTGTGTAGACCTGTGAATATTTTTTGTAATAACCAGAATATGATTAGGTGCTGAACATGTTTTGGACCTCATACAAATAAGACTATTGTTAACAGGTTACAGTAATCTGGAATGCGATGGCTGGCGTACCAGAGATGTTTGAAATAACATACTCATGAATGTATCTTCCTGTACACCTGACATACATGTTTACACGTTATCATATGCTTGTAAATCTATTGATTTCATGTCTTTCACTGTCAATGAATGGACCTCTGGCCGATATCCTGCAGAGTTTGTCTCTGGACTACAATTTCCACTTATTTGCTTGTAAATCTAACATTTAAGTCACAGTTACATTTCTTAGGTGCCTACTGTTATCCCTGATGATTTTGACAAATTTTTCCCTGGATTTAGGATCAGTGCCAAAAATGGGGCAGAGCTGACACCATTAGTGAGGACTGTCACTGGGCATTTCCAAAGCAAAAGTATGTAGATCCACTAATAAGGGACAGAGGTATGGAGGGATTTGGCAGAGGTAACAATACTATCTGCATACAAAAGCATTAGTGGCCATCAGATGAGAAAGCCTGCGATGCCATTGCACTGGTATTTGTTCATATTGAAGTTAATAGACATATAGAAGTCTTTTGTAATTATATGCATTAAGTTATATAAAAAAAAACTAATGTATGTTTTAAGGCAATAGTGGTAAATATACAATAATAGCAGAATAAGCAAACACAAAACACTCAGCAAACAAACTGACTAGTAAAACTAGAATAAAAAACAAATAAAAACAATGACAGAAATCACGGGCAGGTAATTACCTGTAATATGCAGTGTGTAAATATAAGCGTGCCATTCTCTCTGCCTCTGGCAGATTTTGTAAATGACTTGCTGTCTCTGGATTGATGCATGAAAGCACATGATGTCACTCAAGTGATTTCCCATCTATGAAACCTTTTGGTGCCATGTGCATTCAGCTGCAGAGTGACATACTGTGACTCAACGTGTTTGTCACTCACTGCCATACAGTGCCGTAGGCTAAAACCACAGCTTGGGCCTGGTCTGTAACTCAACAGGGTGCTTTCATCTACGTCTGTACATTTGGTAAAAAAAAAGGAAGAAATTATAGATTCTTTGTTGTATTTTTTTCTCCATGAGCCTGTGGGTGGCAAATGTATTTTAAAGTTTCATCTATTTATGAAAACAGGTTGCTGCTTTACAGGGACTGATTTAACCCATTATGAATTTTATATCCAGACACACGCAGTGCACTTCGTGGGTGTGCTACCATATAAATGAACTGAGCGGCAGTTTAGGGCCCAAACGTCACCTAAGGGGAAACATTTATGGAGAGGTGAAAAACTGCATACAAGAAGCCCCCATCTGACTTATTGCTTAGGGCCCCCAAAAACTACAATCATTTCCTAGCAGAGATATTGATCTCAATGGTAGACAACACTCCAGTATGAGTTTACAAACTGCATATTGAAAAAGATTTAGTAATATCAACCAATTTCATACCATAATCTTCATTTTTGTTTAAATTGTAGAGCATCAAGCTTTCATGTAATCCCAACAAATATCACACAAGGTATCTTGGTTGATACTTATCCGTGTCCAATCCCTTCTTGTGGTTGTATTACACCTCAGTTATTACCTTTAGTACTTCAGGGAATAACTGAACATCTGCTAAATGGCATAATTGCAGTGGCACAAGATATTGTCACACTATGTCCTGTACTTACGTAAAATAAAATATGTACATAAAATCTGAGGTATAATGTCTGATTATCACCTTTTTAATGCCTCCCATTGTCTTCAAAAGGACTGTGGGCAATGATATCTTAAAGGGACAGTCTAGTGCTCAAAATTAATCTTCCAATTATTATTGCATATTAATGTGCTTTCAAGGTACTTTAAAATGCATGTTTTACAATTTTGCATTAAAATATAAAATACTTACAGCAAGAAGTAATTTCCTTTTTTTTTTTTTTGCTGCACGAACCAATTAGAATAATTTCATTCAATTGAATGGAAATTCCTGTCTCTCTAATGATGTCATCAGACATCTGTTGCATTGTTAAGAGATCCTACTGTGTACAAGAGCAGGTTTATCACATTCCACACAATCTATTCAATTCCAAGCGCACAGGAAGTGACTAAATTAAACAGAACTTTATATTCTTAGTGTCTGTATAATCAGTGTTGCCGATTTATGCAGAATAACTGAATCAAATCACACTGGGAAAAAGCCTGTGCATTATACAAGCAGTAACCTTCAACTTGCACCAAAGTGATTTTGGGTACTAGACTGTCCCTTTAAGATTTTTCTTTCAAGCTGTTGTACCTTTGTGGTGTTGACAAAATCTCCTGTATGTGTCAAGTTCTCTGCTCTGGTAACAAGATAGTAAGGGCAAAATAACTTCTTCTGTGCTTAATTTCATAAATGCACAAACACAAATATCAGTTTCTTTGCAACACCCCCTGCATGTAGGGCTAGAGAAACGCATTTCAAAAAATACGGTGACCTTTACTTTATTTACTTTATACATTAGTGCACACGCTGATTATACATGACTCCTATAGTCCTTATTCAAAAGAATAAATTAAGTCCATAAATATTTTAAATAAAAAGTGATGATTAAACAATAGAGAATGCTGCAAACACTAGTGCAATCCCCCAAGAGGGCACAAAAGTGGTAAACAAACAAGTGATAAAGTGTTGTGCAAAAATATAATAAGATAGATATAGTTATCTAAATAGAGATATTCTCCAGTAGAACATATATAAAAAACAAAGACAACAAAAACACTGTAATGAATAGTATTGTATGTCCGAAAATAAACCCAAAAAGTATGTCCCCCAAAGGAAACACACTCACTCAGACGGCTCTGAGTGTGAAGCATGAAAAGACTTCAAGTCCTATAATCCACAGTGGTGCAGAATTTTCTGAGGAATCTCTCAGTTCTTTCCCCAGAAGGATGATGTATAGTGAAAGAGAAATAGAGAGAATCGTATATGGTGAAGTATGTAAACAATAGTTTAATGGCACCTTAAACCTATGGAGGCTTAAATAAAATCCAAGGCAAAAACAGCATATAAAATCAAAGTCCAACGTCACCAGTCCTTCCGATTTGTCCGTATTGTCCATATTTCCGTATTGGGAATAGAGTGCTAATTTGGTCCGGCAGCGGTGATGCAGACAAAAGACACAAGCAGAGAGAGACTTTCGCGTCCAGGTTTCAGAAAATATGTCACTAATCCTGCGATGCGTTTCTGTTCGACGATACCGGCTCTTAAAGTGTCCTCCGAAATGTTGTTATAGCAACATTTATTTACTTATGTATTTTTAGCGCTTGTTGGTTTTGCCTGACTCCTCCCTTTGCCAATACTTTAACCCCTTCATGACCAGACTGTTTTTGGAATGTTGTGCGTTAGTGACGGAGGCTGTTTTAACACTTCTGAGGTGTTTGTGTTTAGCTTTAATTTTCTTCTTTGTCGGTTGCTGTACCCACACATATTATATATTGTTTTTTTCAGGACAAGAAGGGCTTTCTTTTCATGACATTATTTTGTTTATATAATTTATTATATTGTGAAAAAAATAGTAAAATATGGTTAAAATTAAAAAAAAAACACTTTTCCTGACTTTTCTTTGTAAATTATTTTACTAAGCTCCAAAAGCTAATGAAAAAACATGCTAAATAGATTCGACTATAGGTCCTGAGTTCAGAAATACCCAATGTTTATATGTTTTTTTGCTTTTTTTTTTTGCATGTTTTAGGTTAATAAATACAAGTAGCATTTAGCTGTTTCAAAACCATTTTTTTTTTTTAAATTAGCGTTAGAGACACTGTAACACCGATATCTGATATGAATCGCTGAATAACCCCCCACATGTACACATTTTTTATAAAGTAGACATCCCAGGGCATTCAAGTTGGGGTAATTTGACACTTTTCACTCTGTCATTTTACCACCAATCTTTGACAAGTTTTGGCATAGTAATTTTGTTTGTGTTTTATTTTCACACACTTTGAAACTTAGGTATGAATTTAAAGGGGCTGTTCTATTTTATTGCCAAACAAAACCCCAATATATGTTCAGCAACTTCCCCTGAGTATAGCGGTACCTCACATGTATAGGTTTGCTAGGTTTATGTGGAAGGTACAGGGCAACATTTAGGATATGGTTATTGCAGCTTTAAAACGTGTATTTATTATGTAATACTTGTGACTACATTTCCTATCATGCTCAGCCAGCCAAAAGCTACCATAGCAGAATAGGAAATGTAGTCTATAGTAGGAAGCACCGATTTTTGGTATCCTTGCTATCCTGCGGCTGCATGGATCAAATATCCAGCTGCTGCGGGCCCCTATCTACTGCTGGGGGCCAATTCAAAGCACTGGCCCCACTAGCAGTCTTTTTTTTTTAAATAAAATATCCCTAGAGGACCACAGACAGACATAACATTTCATTGGTCCTCTACGGAATAACTTCTTATTTTTATACAATTTATTATTATTATTTTTAATTTTTTTATTTTTATTTAACTCTAACCTTAACCCTATGGTTAGGGTTATTACAAACCCTAATTCTAACTCTAGGATTAGGGTTTTGATGAACTCTAACCCTAACCCAAGAGTTTATTAAAAACATCCTTGGGGGGGGGCTGGTTGTTACTGGGGGGACCAGGGGGTGACTTGACACACTATATTTAGTCTCTCCCTGCCTCACGATCACCGTGGAGCAGGGAGAGACTATAGGCACCTGCTTTGACAGCTATTAACATCCGGGCGCTGTGATTGGCTGTCACAGTGCCCGGATGTTTTCGGGGGGTCCTCAACCGACATGGCTGAAGTGTCTCGGTATCGAGACACTCAGCCATGTCTTTGTTAGCGTGGTAGCAGTATGCCAGCGTGCATACCGCGATCGGACCTGCATGACGGTCCTGGACCGTCATCGGTCACGAAGGGAGATTTCCCTATGACGGTCCAGGACCGTCATCGGTCGTGAAGGGGTTAATAGAAGACTATCTGCTGGAAGTGTCAGCCTGCCAAGTCTATTGTTGTGCTAACAAGTCTATTGTTATTCAGTGTTTAATGAGAAACTGTTTGGCTTTATGCAGAAGGGAAATATAGATATGAGATACCATGTGGCTACATGTGACACAGTCTAGACATCTGTTACAGGGGTTTGATCACTAAAAAACTTTTTTTCCTGATCGGTCTTGCAAATTGTTATTGTGTTTACAGTAGAACAGGTGTAGCTCTAAACAGCAACATCCCCAAACAGAAATGTATTATATATCTCCTGGAGGTGTACATCTGTATTGCAATCATTAGAGTTGTTTTGTATTACTCTCAAAATACTGGGAGTAAAGTAGTGCCCTTTTATTTACGAGAGGATGTGTTGGGGCCTTTACCAGGTCAGGTAGGAGTTTCAGTGCAGGGATAGAGGAGGTGTCTGGTTGCATGTTGTTATTCATTGTACAGGGTGAGAACAGATATAGAAACAAAGAAAAAAGGATTGAAGTAAGGACTGTAGCAGCTACAAAAGGGGACTTAAGCAAGGAACTGCAAAGAACCAGGAAAAGGGTTTTAGTAGGAACCGCAGTATAACTGCAGAGGTAGGGGTAGAGAGAGTTAAACAAGGGGTGAGGCCTTAGGTAAGGGTGAGGTCTGAAAGGGGTAACTAAGTAGGAACATCCTAGAGAGGGTGACTGCTGCAGGAACACCCTAGAGAGGGTGACTGGAGCAGGAACACCCTAGAGAGGGTCACTGAAGCAGGAACACCCTAGAGAGGGTGACTAAAGCAGGAACACCCTAGAGCAGGGGTGTCCAAGTTTTTTCTTCAGTGGGCCACTTCACCAGAAATGAATGTGTGCATGGGCCGCATTAATTTTTAATTGAGAGAAAATTAAATACAATATATATTATATTCATTACTTATATTCATCCATATATAAAATTCACATTAATATGCATTGTGTGAGTGTATCACAGACTCCACAGCAATAAACCTCACGCTGCACATACTGTATCACAATACACAATAAGACTCACAGCAAAAAACTCACATTAATTACACACACAGTCACACTTATACATTCACTGCCACAAATACACACACAGTCACACATATAAACACAGTCACCCTTACACACAGACACACACCCTGACACACTTACACAGACATCCTTACAAATGTGCACAAACATCCAGACACACAAACACACAGGGACACCCTTCCACACACACACACACACACACAGACTCCCTTGCACACACGCAGACTCCCTTCCCCACACGGAGATCCCCTTGCACACACGGACACACAGACAGACTCCCTTCCACACACACAGGCTTCCTTCCACACACACACACACACAAACAACCCCCTTTGCACACATGCACACACAGACAGAATCCATTCCACAAACGCACACACAGACTACCTTTCACACACACACACAACAACTCCCTTCCACACACACAGACTCACTTCCACACACATACACAAACTTCCTTCCACTCACACAGACACACACACAGACTCCCACACAGACTACCTTCCACACACACCCACACAGACTCCCTTCCACACCCACACACACACACACACACACACACAGAGACTCCCTTCCACACACATACAAACACAGACTCACTTCCACACTCACACACACACATACACAGATACCCTTACACACATTTCTTTCTTTTTTTTTTTTTACTTAAAAAATGATATGCCATTGATGTCAGGCACATCGTCTACCTCCAATCTTGAAGTCATCATCTTCTGAGCGCCTGGATGTCACCTGACACCAGGCGCTCCGACAGTATCACGGAGCATGGGAGTGGAGCATGCAGCCCTTGCGCTGTGCTCTCCCCTATGCAGCAGAGGTAGGCACAGGACGGAGGTGCAATTACCGCATCCAATCTAATGCGGGCCGCACCTCCATGTCAGCCGGGCCGCATGTTAGACAGCCCTGCCCTAGAGAGAGTGACTAAAGCAGGAACACCCTAGAGAGGGTGACTAAAGCAGGAACACCCTAGAGAGGGTGACTAAAGCAGGAACACCCTAGAGAGGGTAACTAAAGCAGGAACACCCTAGAAAGGTTGACTACAGCAGAGTGAGCCCTTTAAGGGAGCAACTTAACTGAAGTAATATTGCTGTAGGCAAAGGGTCTTAGGAGATGCTGGAAAACATCTGGTTGAGCCTTCCAGTTTCAGTCTCCTAGTTCAGGGTAAAAATTCGAAATGAGGTTTAACAGAGGATCAGGAACAGAAGAGACAGATCTCAGAAGTCAAGGCATCCAACTTCAATGCAAAAGCCCTGATAGTAATAAATTGCAGGTATTTAACAGGGGTGTGTTGCAAAAGTTAACAAGCCCACCTGACAACAGAGGGGAAGAAATGCAAGCACGCAAAGGTAGAGAAGCGTCTAGAGGAGGAATTATAGGAGGAAAATTAGGACTTTTAAATGCATGAGTCAGGAGATCAGGGTAGAACCCTGACAGGATGTAAACTAGCCACATGTAAGATAGTATTTCGGTCTGTCTTGTTCCTGAAAAGGGTATAATCCAGAGCGTGGTAATCCTGACATTAAATGTCCAAATCCAAGAACTGGATCCTCTCCGAATCACGATGCAACATGAACTTGACTGACTGTTTTGACACCAACCTGTAAACTATCAGAAGGGTCTAATTTTATATTACTTTTATTGCAAGCATATACATTTTACTTTATTTACTCTGCTTTTAATATGACGGATAAAATATGTTAAAGACAAAAAGTTATTGCTTTTAAAACCCTATTTATACAGAGAAAGCTGACCATCTATATAACATTTACTAAGATAACCTTCTAAATTCTAAGCAATTAAGACATTATAGACGTAATAGCGGGTACTACTTGTGGTTACAAAATGTGCATCAGGGCATTTTTTCTTGTATGCTGCCTGATCACACAGATCTCACACACAGTTCGATGTTGGGTATTAGCTACTATACATGCCACAAATTAGCAGAATAGAAAATAATAAAAGCCTCTCATTGCCGTGCATCACCGCTGACTGTGGTATAGTATTAGCCAATGCTAGCTAGGTTCATATCCTATATTGGATATAAGTTAAGCTAAACTTATATGGTACAGAGGGGAAACCTTTGTGATAATTAGTAGGAAAATTGTGTACCAAGCTCACACAGCCGTTTTTTTTATGTATATTTAATATCATATACAGTTACAAACCTTACATCATTGTAGATTAATATAATTATTTAGCTGCAGTATCTGTGTTGAGAGAATTTGTCTAATAATCATCACAGTGGTGGTGGGTACATGAAATTCTGTAGATTTTTCTAACTGAATAAAAAACTAAAACTTAAATTTGGATATCTGTATTATTTTATCCTGATATTATTAAAGGTTTTTATAGATTTTGGCTTCAGTCAATTATATTCGGTTACCCCCAAATCTAATAGTCAACAATATTTTGTTTGTATACATTGAGGAACGTACAATTGCAAGAGATTGATAGAAAATCAAAAACAGAAAGATAGGACAACACTGTGTATTGCAGAGAAATAAAGTATTATTTGTTTTACTGTTAGAATGGAGTGACCACATCTGAATTTGTATGTGTGAATGCATACAACACTGGACTTTCCCTTCACTCTTTTATCTTCCATCTAATCTCTCATTATGCCCTAGCACATCCCTTGTGCTTTTCTTTAAGCTGTCTACTTTCGATGCCACATGGCTATACTGCGGTCAGGGACTAAAACTATTTTCTCTCACCGGTTGGAATTCTTTATATCGTGTTATCTGTAATTTACTGCCTTGGCTGTGCATTCTAAATGCAATGCAGGTCAATGTGTTTTGGGCATCTATATTACAGATACCGTGTGTGTGCTGAGCTAAGCTACATTTACATTCTAAATAAAGAAAACTTCAGAAAAAAAATCTAATAAGAACACACTTGATAGCTCAATTCATAAGCTAAATATGCCCCATATGTGAAAATACAAAAATGCGCCAGTAAACTTGATTAAATGAGTTAAAGAGACACAATTTTATTACATTTTCTTTTACTTCTGCTATGTATAGAATTGCCAGATAGTCAGTATTATACTAGCAAGCCTGTAAAAAAAATTGGTTTGAGGCCAATGTTAAGTCTATGGAGATGAAAGTCGGTAATTTTTTGAAGAAAAGGTGGCAACCCTGGCTATAGAAACTAACAACACACAAAAGGCGGATCCAAGGTAACCAGCTGTTATCTTGCACGTTGATATGGTAAGGCGAAGCAGCTACAGAGATCCAAGCAGCAAAGTGGCCATAAGGCAATATGAAAAAACAAAGTTCAGTTGCTCACCATACAGACAAAATTGATTCATGATGTAGTACAATATCCAACCTTTAATAAGTTGTCATTAAAATCATCAAAATAGCAGCACATGAACCAACATTGAAAATAAGGTAGGAAATAGATTACCCTCAGTGCCTGAGCACCACCTGACGCGTTTTGTCAAAAAAGACTTTGACGTAAGAATGGTTTGTATCAAAAAAAGTCCCTAGCTATAGAAGCAAGAGTAAAACATTCTCTGCCATGCTATATGAATAAAATGGGATGTGGTTAAGATACCTGCCATTTTATCCTTTCACCAACAGTCCCCAGGCTTCACCATGAGGTGTGCAGTCTTCGACGGTTGCCAACACCCAAGGCCCTAATTAGGGCCTCTCTAGTGATTATATTTAAACATGAAGGTCTCTCACTAGCAGAGGGAGAAGGTGAGCATGAGAATTAGACCTAGAACGATGCAGCAATAGGCAAAGTGTCACTGGCACAGTCTGTGAAGGTCGATAGAACATAATTAAACGGTCTATTACAACGTGCAGTTACCGCACACCTGAGGTTAGCTCTGCCTCTACGGAGCATATACGTGTTACAGATACATGTGGGTTTACACTGACCTTTGATTTTATTAAGGGGCAAAAGGTAAAACAAACAAAAAAACAGATTAACTTTAAGAAAATTGGTATATACATAATGGAGTACCATAGATAGTATGCACATGTTCATCATTTTACAGAGATTGGTATGCCAAAAGGGAGAGGGATTTAATCATTATGCCATTAACTGCAAAATGAGCAATAATCTAGATTAGATACCTGCTGATACTGATGGTGTGCATTGCCCATTGGTTATAACTGATTATTAAGCTCCACTGAGGTGGGCCAAACACAACCACATTGCCATTGTCAGTTTGATATATGGTTAGTATGAGAATGAGTTTTATAGTCAAAGATTACAGTAATCTCAAATCATATATGACCATGCTAGTGTTTCCAAAAGCACCATAAAATATACCAGCCAAAACATGTTCTTTTACTTGATTGTCTGTAAAGTGCGTCTGATATGATGTGTATTTAGACTTATCCATAGAGGTGTATGGGCTAGATCTTTTTTTTTTAATCAAATCTTTGTTTTATTCGTTTTTCGAATTATAACATTTAACACAGTTTTACACAACTTACAATAATATACATTTATATACATATAAAAGCTCTCCTAGAACAGGAAAATTAAAGTAGAAAAGTAAAATAAAACAGAGGATAAAGAAAAAGATAGGAGAAAAGAGAAGAAGAAGAAAAAAAAAGGAGAAGAAGAGTAGAATAAACACATTTAAAAGAACTTAAGTATCCACAGTTGATTTACATTTATATATACTGACAGGTGGAATTATATTTCTATATCTCTCTATCTTTCCTCTTAGTTCCCCCTTAGTTATCTTTACTCTATTCCACTAATATTTTTACATAAGAACATTCGTGGAGGATCTCAATGTGGAAATGTAGATTCATTTTAGCTCTTAATTTATAGCCCACGTGTGAACTTAAAAAATGTTTAAGTAAAGAAGAAAAAGAGAGGCAAAGGCAAAAAGAAGAGAGAGAAAATACGTCATTCGCATCTGTGGGGAGTGCATCACGAGCAGGGGCCGACCGATACTCTTTCATTTCAGCTTCCTATATCTTTTTATTCCTTGTATGTGACCGAGGGATGTCCCTCATTTAATCTATGTACCAATGTGCGGGGATTTATCCCGTTAAAGGGAAATAAGCAAGCCAGGGAGACCATCTTTTATTCAATTTTCCGATAGTTCCCTTAGAGTAAGCGATACCTTGTTCCATCCTATGTTGGTACCCGATTTGATTCTTTATCTGTGTCCATGGTAATTGCTTATTTTGATTCCAATTACGGGCAATTATCATTTTAGTGGCCATCATAATATGGATAAAAATATCTATTTTTTGAAATGTGTCAATCTGAGGAACTATATGAAAGAGGGCTGCTTCTATTGTTCTATCAACCTTTGTGTCTAAGATTGTATCCACAATCTCAAACACTTCATCCCATAGTTTTACCATGTCCGGGCATGCCCACCATATATGTCTATGATCACCTATACTTTGTGAACATTTCCAACATATGTCTGAGTTATTTCTATTAAATTTTTTCAGGATTTTTGGGACCCTATGCCATCTGTATATGATCTTTATCTGCAGATCTACAATATTTAAACATTAAATTGACCTCTTGACGTCAATCACTGAAGAGTACCAGTATTTCTTTTCGTATGACCTTCCTATATCTTTTTCCCATGAGATCCAAGCTTTAGGTTTTTTTATCTTTTTTTAGATAGATGTATGGGCTAGATCTTATTTCTTAGGTTATGTAACATGAATGTTAAAGGAGAGCTATATATCTCTACTTCTGTAATGTTCAATCATAGTTTTTCATTTAATCTCTGTAAAAATTAAGTTTCCATGGTTGCTTTTTTTTGCTGTTAATATGCATTGAAATGAAATAGCTTCTTGCTCCTAATGATGGATGTTCCTCTCAGGTAAGCTCCCACTATTTGATACACCACCCAGTTTTGTATGTATCATTATCGGATCCTATTTAAAATATGCTTGCCCATGATTTCAGTTTTATAAATACTCTGCAGGCCCAGAAAATGGCCTGTTAGGTGACCTACTGAAATGACCACAACCCTGTCTATATGCATTTAATTGCAACACCTCCTCTTGAACAAGAACGACACTGATTAAATTACTATTCAAGGGTAAGATTCTTATAAGGCATCTTCATCAATGTATGCAAGATAATCTGATAATGACAAATCAGTGAGGGTTTCCAGAGGCCAATGTTTAATGACCTCAACCACTCTATCTATACTGAAATGATCATTAACCTCGGCCAGGTAGGGAGGACAGCTAATGATCAAGCAGCCACATTATAAAAGTAGGTGATAAATGTACCGTAGAATAAGTCTGTGCAGTGGTCTGTGAGAAATGAAAAGTACGCTTGCATGAGTTAAGCCTACTAAAAGAGATGCATTAATTTGCCTGGGTATATTCATTATTCCGAGACATTGGTTAAAAAAAAAAAAAAAACAGTTGTTTGCTCCCAAAATCCAAGTTGTTTTTTTTTTAAACGGTGCAATCTTTTAAAGAGACAGGAACCAATATCAAAACACATCAAATACACCACAATATTTCTCTGAAAACTGTATAATGTACTCTGGATCCAGTCTAAGATCTTTGGATATTTAAAAAGGTATTTTATTTTTTGTAATATGACTTCAAGTGAAACCATTGTGAAACCATTCTTTTGCAAACCAGACAGCCGAATGGCATAAATCTAGAGTGGGATCTTAACCATATTTTTAGACACTAAAAACCTTCTTATAAAATCCCCCTCTGGATTTTTGTTCATTTTAGTCCTGATCTATCTAGGACATGTTGCTGATCATGTTGTTATCAAATTAATTATTATTATTATTTACTAGTGAGAGTAACCCTTTCTATTTCCATTTGTGATTCGGAGTTCTCATGTCCTCCCCTTATTGGGAATAATAACTTCTTCATATTAGTCCTGACCCATCAAGGACATGTTGCTGATCATGTTGTTATCAAATTAATTATTATGATTCACTAGTGAGCAGGGGCGTTGCTAGGTCTCCAAAAGACCTGGGGCTGGAGCCCGGGGCAGATTTGATAGAAGTGGAGTAAATGCTTAGGGGCGGCATACAGATGAATATATCTGATGCCAATTAACAATAAGTATATTTGGGTATATATCAGGGCACAACAAATCCTGGGCACCCCAAAATTAGACCTGGCACCCGGGTATTATTCTCCCCACATGGGATAATTTTTTGGTTTTGTATTATCCAGTGGAGCACGAGGGGGAAGTGTGTGCACCTACTTCCTGGTATGTCCCCATGCCCACCACACTATAGTGTCCGATTGCCGGGTGTGCTCAGCATGACTAGAAACAAAGATGGTCTGTGCCTGTGTGAGAGGCACAGACCAGACTGGAATGAGGTAGACCAGCAAGATGGGGGACATATTTATAGATGTACTTTTTTATTTATTTATCTTAAACAACAAAACAACTTCTGGCTTGTGTGTAATTGTGTGTGTGACTGACCGACAGTAAGTGTGTGATTGAATATGTGTGTGTATGTGACTGTCTGTCTGTGACTATGTATGTGTGTCTCTGTCTGTATGTTACTGACTGTATGTGTATGTTACTGACTTTATGTGTGTGTGTGTGTGTATGTATGTGACTGACTGTATGTGTGTGTGTTACTGATTGTGTGTGTGTGTGTCTGTATGTTACTTACTGAATGTTTGTGTCTGTATGTTACTGACTGTATATACCGTATTTTCTCGAATATAAGACAAGGTTTATTTCAGAGCAAATGCTCTGAAAAATACCCCTCATCTTATATTCAAGGTCGTCTTATAATCTGACCTCAAATCGAAGTCAGATTATAAAACATGGATCCAGGTCCCCCGCAGAGCTGCAGGGGACCTGGATCCCCCTCTCTAACAGCAGGTGGATGTCTGCGCGACGCAGACATCCTCCCCTGCTGCCGACCGACACGACATAGTCACACTTGCATACACACTTACATACAGTCACACTTGCATACACACAGTACATGCACAAACAGTTTTTCTTTTCTTTTTTTGAACAGGGCTGAGATATTCAGACCCCCTCCTCCACTTTTCCCTCTTTCACACAGATCCACACTTGCACAGTTGACACACACGCACCCTTACACACAGATACCCTTACACACAGACACAGAGATACCCTTACACACAAAGATACCATTACACAGACACACAGATACTAATACACAGACACCTTTACACACACACACACATAGAGATACCATTACAGACACCTTTACACACACACACGCACAAAGATACCATTACACAGACACCTTTACACACACACACACACAAAGATATCATTAAACAGACACCTTTACACACACACACAGATACCATTACACAGACACCTTTACACACACACACACACACAGATACCCTTACACACAAACCCAGAAAGACACACTTTCACAAACTGACAGATTTATTTTCTTATACCCGTTTTTGTGTCTGAACCTTCCCCCTCCCTGCTCCTTTACCTTTTATTTGCAGGGAGGGGGATGATTCAGGCACACCGTTCACCTCCTTTCCCTGCAGCTTTTAATCCCGGTATCAGAGCGCGAGAGGGTGGAGCATGCACCCCTTCGCGCTACTCTCAGTTCTATGTGCCGATGGAGGCACGCTACAGAGGTGCCTCTGCCCTACACGCAGCCAGAAACAAACAGGGCTGCGTGAGGGCTTGAACATCGCACCGGATATCCGGCGCAGTACAGGTAAATGCTGGGTGACAGACAGGTGGCCCCAACCTCTACAGTTACCAAAGAAAAAAAAACCAAACAGAATTTGCAACTCAGGGCTGAGTCTCCATTCGGGGCTATGGAGATTATATTCGGGGCTTCAGCCCCAGTAGCCCCCCCCTAGCGACGCCTCTGCTAGTGAGAGTTACCCTTCCCCCTATATACCTTGAAGAAATTTTCTCCAACTACAATATCTTTAATACTTGTATTTTGAGGTTTATTCTATTTTTGTTTGGTGATACCTGGGGGACTCACCTGGACAGCTGGTCATTTCCATCGCATCTGTGAATTTTTTTTTTTAAAAATTTTTCCCGATGCGATGGTGACTATCTGCCCATATGACTATTGTTATGTCTGCATCTATTCTTATGTCTGCTGGATGTTCCTAATCCTATTGTCAGTCCATTTCTCCATGTATATAGATCTATTTGTTTTTAATAGCTCCATAATGAGTTAATTTGTACATGTTTGTTATTGTCCAATCCCTTATTGTTATTTGCACTTTAAAAGGGTAGGCACACACCCTTGAGGGCAAGCCTTGAGAAAGCGCCTCGTTTTGGTGCGAAGCGAATAGGCGTCTGGGTAACACCGGGTAGGAGGATAGTGGCGGTGAGGCTGTCCTTCTATCTATGGATTAAAGCACGTATACCAGTTATACCTCTGTTGTCTACGTGATTTTTTCCTCTTGATCTTCATCGATTCTTTCTTCATTTCAAAATTTAAGTTTTGTTCGGTGGAAGCACCGAACGGTGAAGTCACGGAGGAGTGGGAGACGTTTTTACAAGTCTATCAGGTGGGATCCATCTTTTCTCTTTTCTTCAAGGCATAAAAAAAAAGTATTTACAAACAAAAAAGTATCCGTTAGCATTATGTTTAGGTATGACATTTTAACATAGTGCCATTAATGAATTAACATGATTTGGTAAATGTTCTCATGACCTAATAGCCTTGCAAATTTGTTATTGTCCAATCACGGTTTAAAAAGATAAAAACTCCTTTGCCAAAGTGCAAAGAACAGTTTCAATAATGTTGCAATGTTTTCCTATGGTGCCAAGTAATAAAGACCATATTTATTCACTGGGTGCCGATTTACAAAATAACAGCCTCTACAATAAACAGATCTGTTTACAGAAAGACAATGGCCCATTGACATCAGACTATTTTGTAAACATGTAAAATATAATAAATGTCACCAAGCGGCAGGCTATGACATGTTTATGCTTACTTGCCCAGAGAAAATATATACAATTTCCAATATCAACAGCTGACAGATTCAAGGTGCTTTCGGAAAATATTTCTCATTCTTTACATAAAATGTGTTTCTGTTTGTAAGTACATACAAAATGTTTTCTGCAACTTAAATCCTCCATTTGTTTTGTTTTGTATCTTACTATATTAATGCTGCCATCTTAAAAAGTATTCGATAAACACACAACAAATGTTGAAATGGGCTCGGCCATAAACACCAGTGGCATGTAGTCATATTTTATTTTGACAAAGTGCACAGACTAGCTAGACAGTATGCATTCTTCTCAAGCAACGGGATTTTCACAAATGATTATATCTGCACTATAACTTGTTTCTTGTACACAGATATATTTTTTGGGAAACCAGTATTTAAATTTATTTTCAACAAGCATAACGCAGGAACCACTCCATTTATGACACATAATTAACACTGCAACATTCTATCTTAAAGATACAGTTTTAAAAATACGTATATCAACTATGCACCTAGCGGTTATGTGCAATACATGGTATTAAGTGGGTACACAGAATGTTGTTATATATGTAGAGTATGTATGGGCATAGACTGGCATAACTATATGCACTGTTTGTAAAGTACCGAAACATAGTATATCAGAGTTGCAAGAGCAGGGTCTCTACCAGGAATTTCAGGGCCCCCTACTGAACAAATTTTCTGCCCCCCCCCCCCCCACTACAATATCTCCCACCTACCCTCACAAGCATCTTATCCCGGTCTAGTGTAATATGGAGTGTGGTTGGGAGCAGTTGGTCAATATACCAGTAATATTTTGCCACTCAATATGCCAGTATTTTGCCACTCAGTATGCCAGTATTTAGCCATTCAATATGCCATTCTTTTGCCCATCAATATGCCATTATTTTGCCATTTAATATGCCATTCTTTTGCCATTTAATATGCCATTCTTTAACCATTCAATATGCCATTATTTTGCCATTTAATATGCCAGTATTTTGCCCCTCAATATGCCATTCCTTTGCACCTCAATATGCCATTCTTTTGCCATTTAATATGCCAGTATTTTGCCTCTCAATATGCCAGTATGTTTTCACTCAATATGCCAGCTAATATGCCAGGATTCTGCCCCTCAATATGCCATTCTTTTGCCCCTCAATATGCCAGGATTTTGCCCCTCAATATGCCATTCTTTCCCCATTTAATATGCCAGTATTTTCTCCCTCAATATGCCATTATTTTCCCAATATGCCATTCTTTTGCCCTCAATATTCCAGGATTTTGCCCTCAATATGCCAGGATTCTGCCTCTCAATATGCCATTCTTTTGCCATTTTATATGCCAGTATTTTGCCCCTCAATATGCCAGTATTTTGCCCCTCAATGTGCCAGGATTTTGCCATTTAATATGCCAGGATTTTGCCCCCTCAGTATGCCAGGATTTTGCCAATCAATATGCCAGGATTGTCGTTTGCCACCCTCCTCCCCCCTTCCCCACTACTTACCTCCTTCCTGCTCTGTCTGTCTCCCGGTGCAGGTCCGCGGCTGTGAGGGAAGCGTTGTGCGCTCCCCTCCAGCCGCACAGCTTCAGTAAAGTTTGTTAAAAAAAAAAATAATAATGCGACCAGAGTTACTCCGGTCACATTTTTTTTTCCTAACAAACTTTATAGAAGTTGCGCGGCTGGAGGGGAGCGCACAACCCTTCCCTCACAGCCACGGACCGGCTTAAACAAGGGCATTTTTTTTTTATCCTGGTGTGACCCGGGCCCGCCGGGCCCCCTGGCGTCACGGGACCCGGGACGCCAGTACCACCCGTCACCGCCTGATGGCGGGCCTGTGTAAGAAGGCACTGAAGTTTAAATTACCCTACTAGTAAGTCATATTTACAAATTAATGTTTGCAAAAGGCAGAAAAACAGGGAAGGGCAAAAAAGAAGAAGACTAGAAGGATACGTGAAGACTGTGGACACTTAAAATACAATTAAACATTTTTTTATAATGGACATGTAGCCTTATAAATACATGTGGGTTTACTCTCAGCTCTGCCTCACAGCTGTGGGGAGGCTGGTTCAACAGTGTCACCGCATGTACAGCCAATAAGTGTGGGGTATGACCTACTTGTCTGATCACTTTCTAAATGGATCAGGGTTTTTCTTTTTGCTAGAGCAGAAAAGACCCTCCTTTTCTAAGGGGATTCACAGTTTGGACCTAATGAAGGCCTGCTCTGATGATCCCATTTGGAAATGAGGGTCTCTCCATTAGCAGAGACACGGTCACTGACCTGCCTGCTTCCCATAAAAGCATGGCGGCTGCCAGTCAGATGAAAAAATGACAGCTACTTTCAAAAGTACTTCCTAATTTATCCTCATACTAGGGCCAAATCTCTCTGCATTCTATATTAGAAGCACAAGTGAAAAAAAGTTAATTTGTCCTTTAAAGGCAGAGGGGGAATTATAATTGGCGTTATTTGTTTAGGTTTGCAGATTTTTTATTAATTAATTTAACAATTCGATTCAAATAATCAGAAATAAAAACAATTGGTTTAATACTATTTTACAAATTGATGTGAGTTCCACAGTTCAATATTTTATTATCCTTCCGACAATCTATTGCAACCACGAAATCCTATATCAGTGGTTTTATAAAAAAAATACTTTGAAACATGTTTTTATTTCAGTAGATTAGATATTCAAGGTTAATTAGGGAAGAAAATGCATAATAAGTTTACTAACAAGAGTTTAAATATGGGTTAACTAAGTAGAACCAAACAACAAAAACAAAAATTTCCAGATTGCTTTGGAATAATTATGTATTTATTAGGTAATTAGGTCTTAGTCAGTGAGTAAGTAACTTAGCATTTTACCACCAGTGCTTAATCAATAATAAGTTTTGCCCTTATCAAATTAATTTAATTGAAATACATCTGTAACAAATTAAACACATACAACATTACTCTAGTAGCATGCACTTTGGGATGTAATAAATTCTATATTCTCTGGGCATGGTACAATTACAGAACCAGACTCTCTCATCATGTTACTGTGCAAATTATCATGTGATCTTACTAAATTTACACCACTATAGTTAGGACTGGTGGTTTAACCCTTTGACTGTGATGGAAAGGTAAACATATTGCTCTGCAATTCTTCATAATCTCTGAGCCTCAGGGGGTTAAGTCACTGGCATAATAACATCCATGATGATGTTCAATTAGATCTGAAGGTTGTTCTTAACAATATTGAGGACAATTTTTTAAAAAAGAAATTACCCTACAGGTTATATTTACAAGGGGTTGTTAAGTATATACAAACAGCAGACAATGAAAAACATCTGCAATGTACATTTTATATTCATTTGTACACAATAGTCTACACAACAGTAACAATTATAACTTTATATATTATTGTTTTTAACATTCTGAACAAATTAATCTTTATAGGTCATTTATTTATCAGAGTTAGAACCAAGCAGGGGTGTCTGCCATATAAGAACATGTAGGATATAAAATAGATTGCTGACCTTTACCAAATATTTTTAAACAACCTTTTTGTTTAGATATTTTAGTTTATTGTGTTAGGGTTTTGTTTTTCCAAAATGAAGAAAATCAATGAGGTACAGATGGAATCCCCATCAGAGCTTATTGTTTATGCACATATGTAATTGGTAAAATCAGCTTAAACACCAGAACTGCTTTTGATTCACTCAGCAGGTAGAAAAACAATATCAAATTAAACTGTGTACACTTCGAGGACCAAGCAAACAGCTTAGTGACCCAAATAGTAAATGTTTTATTTCTTATTTACTGTTTAGATTTGCAAAACAGCATCTCATGTTGACAAACTACATTAAACCTACTTTATTTTTGCTTCATGTTGTGATTTTTCTTTGTTTGGCATATCTTAAAGTAAAATTAGAAGTTTCTAAGATGTTGTTCGAAAGAAACTTTAACAAGTAAATGTTTTGTCTACCATAAAAAAGTTAAATAATAACGTTTTATTCTTTAGCTTTCAAAAATGATTTTTTTGTAAGGGTTTTTTCAAAATGTCTTAATTTTTTGGAAGGCTGACAGGAGCATGAAAAATATGAAAACGTATGCTATGCTAAATAAAAGCACAAAGTGTCATTATTTTAAAGAAATTTAAAAAAAAAAAACTACATTGGAACAATGGAAAATATCTAAAATCGGACAGGTGATGTCATCTAGCAAAACCTATGGACACCATACCTTTCAGTAGCAGGCATTAAAAACATGGTGAAAGCTACATGGTGTGCATCCGTCAGTCCTATATTATTCCAGATACCGGTTATCTTGTTTACCTCAGTTCACAGACTCTGAACAAATTGAACAGTTTACGGTCCTGCTTTCTTCATTCTGGACAAATGACTTTGAACTGTTTACTTCTACATTTTAAACAAGTTCTTTGTCACCTGTGCTATCAGCAGTGGCTGCTTTGAATTTGTGTGCGTATCCATGTTCTTATTGATAAACCATGATTTTTCTGGTCTATGAATCAATACCATCCTACATGGCTTAACGTGTAGCAATACTGGGCTGTGTACCATTGACTTCCTAGTAGTGCAATAATCTGAATTCATCTTTTACATAACCTGTACTGCCTCTATTGTGGTAGTACGGGTTCTGTCTATTTGACTAATCCACTTGATGTTCATTGTGGATTTAGCCATCATTATGCTTGGTTGTATATTTACACATATACACTGTTTGTGGGTCTTTTGGATTTATCCATATCATCTGTCCAATGCTTTATTTTAAGCCTATAGCATCATTTAAGCCTTTAATGGGGACATGTTCAACTTTATTTGTAGAGATTTCTGTATCTCAAGTACTGTATATCATCAAGTTGTGCTGTGTTGACAGATTATGTATACCCTTTTCATTTGTTTTTATGTTTAATCCTGATTTGATTTGAATTACCAGCTGCTAAGGGGAGTATTCTCTATTACTCCCCTTACAAGGTTGGCTCCTTCAGTGTTTCTGTAGCTTATTACTACATGCCTCTAGCACTTAGTGCATTAAGCGCATTGTGGGAAGTCGCTCCTTATTTTTCTTTCTGTGCACCTGGGACCATGATGCTTTTATGCATTTTGTAATAAAGTAAGTTTTACTTCAACCGTGGATGTGCTGTCCCAGTTTTTTCTAGAATTTGTCAAAGGGACACTAACAGTTGCTGTCAGTTTTGCTGCAAATGCAACAAGTCTTTACTATGACTCATTTTAGGACGCATTTTACTTCCATTTTAAAGGCAAATGGTAAAAATAAGGACTGGTTTTCCTCAATTTCAGGAGATTCCATTTAAATAAAGATGGGTATAAAAATGTTAAAAAAAGAAAAAGCCACTCAAGGTAATAACTCCCCTGCTGTGTTCTTACTTAATAAATATTGTTAAACCCGAAGACATTTAAGAGTTTTGCATTTAAATAGTATTAACCAGTGATAATAAAGATTACATCGTAAAACATGTATGTTACACTATATTAAATTATTTCAGATTCATTTGATCATTGCCCCCCAGTCTACATAAAATTATTGT
Organism: Pelodytes ibericus; assembly: GCA_036172795.1. Taxonomy (NCBI): domain Eukaryota; kingdom Metazoa; phylum Chordata; class Amphibia; order Anura; family Pelodytidae; genus Pelodytes; species Pelodytes ibericus. The sequence goes on from CM069858.1 coordinate 115,976,254, forward strand.
GATTATCTCAAACACTGTGCTATTGTACAAGATCAGGATATTGACAACACTGAATACATCTAAATCTGTACCAATAACCTGATTGTTTATTATATCAAGATGTTTTGTAAATGCTCTAAAGGCACTACTGAGCAAACCTATTTAAGGGAAATGGGTTTGTAAAATGATAAATAGTTAGAAAATAACATTGAAACAAATAATGTTGCCACTCATAGCCTCAGATTTGTTACAAAACAATATTTAAATCAAATCAATAAAAGCACAACTATGAAGAGATCAATCACAAATGTAAAGTTTACAATTTAAAAACATCCAATGTTCAATTAAAGTGCTAAATGGAACCAGATCTCCCAAGGTTTTACCAAAAAATGGTGTCCCCTCTTTAAGACATGATTTAGGATATATAGATATCACAAGCTTGGAAAAGTAATCTTTTGTGCCAAAAATTCTCATATGTAATTTTGATGTATGGATTTTTTTTATAGTTAAATTGATTTATACTACACATAATTTGAATTGACTTTATATGCATGTGCTACCATTTTGCTGGATTGTGAGTTGTTTTTTATTTGGGGGGGGGGGGGGGGTGACGAGAACTCCCTGTGACTGCTATTTTGGATGTTAGATTATATTTTTTTGTATGCCCAGTTAAATACATTTTATGTGCTAACAGATATTACCATCATAAATTATTTTGGCAAATAGGTCAATGCAACAAAAAGGCCTTGTCAGCAACAATGTATATGTTGGTCAACCTTCTAGACCAATGATGTCCAACTTTGTAATGTGGAAAGCTACAAACAATGCAGAAGTTTAGGTGGGACATTAATCATTTTTTGAGCTAATACCACAGATTATATCTCTTTATTGAGTAGACCGTATAGTCTTCTTAGACAGGATATGGGCTGCACAAAAAGCCTTGAGGTCCACATCATGCTTGAAGGATGCCCGTTTGGCATCAATGTGCTAGGCCAAAGAGCAACAAAAATACAAGTAAATGATTTAAAAATATGTATTACCAGGTCTGAGTAAGCAAACTATTAACTTCAATGATTGGGGCTTGCCTCGTGACATGGAACATTACAAGGATCTACATCAGGGGCTTGTCAAGTACTCTGGATTTATTGGTCAATAAGGGCACAAATGGAAAAACCTTTTCTATAATCTGGGATCTTTTCTAGGTCTAACTAGAAACGGTACAATATTGTAATAATAATCAAAGTGCAAGCATTTGCAACATATATACCATTTCAGTAACATCAAAAAATAAAAGTAGCTTAGTTTTTTTTTCTTTTTATAAAAATGTCTACCTTGCATGAAACATTAATTTAACTTACATGTTCCTCCTTTTGCCACTTTTTTTAATTTCACAATGGAGGATTTGGCTGCCAGATCTTTACTCAATCAAGATTATTAGCCAGTCTTCACACAATATACTCATTCCACATTGTTGTGACTACATCACTGGAAGAATGGGCCAGCCTTTTTTTTTAGTATTGAACATCCAAAACAAGTTTAAAAACACCCAGGTAAAATAATCCCATAGTATGTAATAAATTATGTTATGTGATTGACAGCACTGTCAAAATAGTTTATCTGTAGTTTACATGTTTTAATTTTAAAGGCATAACACTGTCTAAAAAAATATTCCAACGGTTTTGGAAAGTAACATATGACACATGTTTAATGTTTAGTATTTTCAGAAATATAACGATTATAAGATATGCAACTTTAACAAAATAAACGGGTATATCTATAAAAAAACCAAAAAAAAAACCCTGTCAATACCGCTATGATTATAGCAGTGATACAATCCAGTTCTAGAATGTTAATTTAAAAAGATGATTTCTTTGGTATATGGTATTTTCATGTATAGTGTTACCTGACAACTGTGCCTTAAAATGATCAATCTATGTTTCCAATGCGGATTTAAATAAATGTCATTACATTTGATAAAAGGACAAAAAAAAAAAAAAAGATTTATATATTTATATATAGATGTTATCAGAAATAATGAAAGAGCGTCTCAAATGCTGGATCTCCATTTGCTTCATTTCTTGTAATGATTGGGGGCATCGGCAAATGCAAATTTCAGTCTGTAGGCCTCAGCTAAGAGAACACTGATGTCTTCATTTCCCCAATGAGCAGTTGGTAGATTCTGCAACAAGATCAATAACCCCTGAAAAACATAAAAAAAAATAAAAAAAAATCATTATTAGGTACAGTCTCAATGTATTGCAATTTGAGGAATTCAGTGCCTGGCAAAGGTGTACACAAAGCTTTCATGTCAAAACTTGTCATTAAAGGAAGTTGAATCAAGCCTTGAAAAAGAATATATTTTGTTTTGAAACTACCATATGATTTAGAGACATCAGAAGCAGACAGGGCTGCAGTAATACCAGGCACAATGTTTCAGAGTTGTCAGAGGGCTCGGCTGCAAAAGTTTAAGAAAGGTTTTGGAAAGTTTTGTTTGTAGACAGAGAAACGTAACAGCGGAGTTCATGCGCATGAGAGAATATATTTTATATTCCTCTTCATTATTCACTGTCATGAAATTGCTGATATATTGGTTATGCATGTAGTGTGGCTATACCATATTGGGGTAAATTCTCACCAACTGAACTAGCTATGTAAAAATGATCATTGGCAAAAATGTGTATTTTTCAAGAAATTTCTGTTTGTCCAGTAAATATCAGTATACAGTTGTATGGGTGCAATACATAAGAACATACAGATGTCTCTGAAGGGGTAGAATATAAAAGATATTCCTTTGAAAATTAATTTGAAAAAGAAAAACAAAAGATCACACGGAATCAGGGCCGGCCTTAGGGGTGTGCGACCTGTGCGATCGCACAGGGCGCAACACTCCAGGGGGCGCCTGCCCGGCCGTTAAAAAAAAAATAAAGTAAAAAAAAAATAAATAAATAAAAGTTAAAAAAAATAAAAAATAAAAAAGCCGGAGGAGGCACTAGCTGGGGGAGATCAAAAGATCCCCCCTCACCAGCCCTCTGCTCGGCATGCTGTGGTGTGTCCGGGGAGGGGGCGGAGCTAACCGACTCAGTGCTGTAGCTCCGCCCCCACCCTGTGAAGCAGAGCAGCGTCTGCTTCACAGGGAGCCACGGACAGCAATAGAAGGTGCTGCTCGGCTCCCCATGCTTGCATTAAGAACCACACTTGCAGGCAAGGGGGGGGGGAGAGACAACAGGAGGTGAGAGAGGGACAGAAAAGGGGGTGAGAGGCAGAACAGGGGGAGGGGGGAGAGAGAGGCAGAACAGGGGGAGGGGGAGAGAGAGGCAGAACAGGCGGAGGGGGGAGAGAGAGGCAGAACAGGGGGAGGGGGAGGCAGAACAGGGGGAGGGGGAGGCAGAACAGGGGGTGAGAGAAGGGCAGAACAGGGAGTGAGAGGCAGAACAGGGGGAAGGGGGAGAGAGAGGCAGAAAAGGGGGTGAGAGAAGGACAGAACAGGGGGTGAGAGGCAGAACAGGGGGAGGGGGAGAGAGAGACAGAACAGGGGGAGAGAGAGACAGAACAGGGGGAGGGGGGAGAGAGAGAGAGACACAGAACAGGGAGAGGGGGGGGAGAGAGAGAGAGAGACAGACAGAACAGGTGGAGGGGGGATAGAGAAACAGAAAAAGCGAGGGGGAAGAGAGAGAAACAGGAGGTGGGAGAGAGACAGAACAGGTGGGAGGGGGGGGAGACAGACATGGCAAGGAAGAGGAAAGGGACACATACATAGGGGGGTGAAAGACGGGGGGGGGGCACCATGGGGGAAGCCCGCACAGGGCGCCGGAACACTTAAGGCCGGCCCTGCACGGAATGCATGAAACGTTATGCCTGTTCTAAGAACTGGACATGTACACTATTTTAGTAAAGATTTGGCACACAGTTGAGCTTTATATAAATTCAATGATTAGAAGTTAATAAAGCTCCACTCTTGCTGACAGACGGGTCAGCGCACCAAGCATGCATCTGTACTAGAATGTGGCAGTATGAGATGAGCAGCACTGCTATAATGTCAAAGAGGGAAAGCCACACAAAATGTTAAATATCACCGATTCCCCCACATTTTATATTGTCTCTTACCACCTTTCATATTGTACTTTAGCTATGTGTTTCACCTGCATGCTTAAGTACTGCAATATTAAACGGAAAAGAAAAACAATATGTGTTCTTAATAGAAAATGATCAAAGCATGCAGTAAACAAGCAGATCTTTGTATTTTGCTACGTTGTTTCCTGTATGAATTCAGTAATGAAGACTTCCACAATTAGAACGCTATATGTCAGCTTCTACAGGTCTGGCAGTTTCTCTCCGATTGTTTCAGTGTAAATGTGGTGATTTCTGCCAATTCAGCTCCTGTTCCTAAAACATTGTTAGTTCGCTAATCATCATGGGACACACAGTGCACAGTATCTAAAATTTGCCCATCCCTGATACACCAGAAAAAGGCCTTAACATTTTATAGAGATCTTATGAATACAACTATGTATTTCTATGTTTGGGAAGTGATTTATGTAAGTAGGTGGTTTCAAAATAGTATCTGACCTATTACGGTACATAACGATGGACTGTATGTCATTGTAGATTTAAAAAAATGTAACTATCTCTTTTATTGCAGTATTGTTTTAGATTTAACTGGACAGTTAGACATGTTCTTCAATTTATATTCAATAGTGTGCTCTTTGAACTCAAAGAACCTACACCAGTTATCACTCATCATCCTGAAATCTTTCATAGATAATCTAGATCCTTGTTATTTTTTTGCTATTATTAAAACAAAAATCCACCTTCCCCCTCCTGTTGGGTTTCCTGACCTTCAGGAACTCTCTGAAACACACTGACATATTTATTTCAAAATCATTCTACTTAAATGCTTCTTTGTTTCTCTCGTCAGAACAAATATATTAATAAAACAAGTATAGATATGTATGCTAGTTACTAACTATAACAGCCATCAAAGAAAAGTTCTCCCTCCTGTGCAATAGTAGATTTCTTTTAAATGGCTCATCACATGGTTCCACAATATTAATTCATTAAATGTACATACTTGGGACAATGAAATATTTTTTTTGCATCTAAACATTGCATAGCATAGGATTTAATTATTTGCATGCACTCTGCTGATCATATGTTATTTGATATATGTCTGGTCTTTTCTGATTATCTGCAAAAAATACAGCTTATCTGCTGTAACTGATTGACCTCAGTAACATGCAAGTCAGACTGGCTGCATGCTTGCTGACACCGAAGGTATACTGTCTGCCTCAGCTGATCAGAAGATGCAATCCTTTGTTTTTGCAAAGATACAGTTAACGGAAAATCACGGATTTTAAAGGATCAACAGTTTTTTTAAAAATGTTTAGCGCCCCTGTAATGGGTGCCTCTCTCTGTGTAGGTTGTATGATTTCTAAACAGTAAAATGGGTGGAAAACAAACGTTAAAAGACAATTTAATGACCAATCTCCCTAACCATGAGAAGAGACTGTTCCATTCTCCAACATCCTGATATGTACTTAGAAATACTCACTGGCAAGCAAATTATTTGCATAAAGTTCAATTCACGCTGGTTACTAAACACATTAGATGTTTTTATGGGTTACAGTCACTGTATAAATCGTTAACACTGTACAATATATGAAAACTGAACAGTGTATTTAAAAGTGTGAACATAATCACTGTTCATTCTGTCTATCCCTCTCATATTATGGTTCTAACTATTAAGTGTTCAATCTATTACACTAGGGCTGTACAATCAGTACATTAAGGACATTAACCTGCCAGTGTTTAAGGATTTCTCTAATTAACACCTAATTAAATTTGTGCATCACTAAGCAATATGTTAAGTACTACCTTGAAATCCAAGTGTGCATGTGGCCCTTGAGGACAGCCATTGGACAGATCCCTTAATAGTGTTAAGTTATATATAAACACCTATCCCTCACCTCGTCCAAAATAGGTTGGAGAGTGTTACATTAAATAAATTATATATATATATATATATATATATATATATATATATATACACACACACACACACACACATATATATATATATATATATATGTATATGGAAACATTATGATTAGAGCATGGTATATGTGAGTAGTAAGTACATTCTCCATAATATGACTGGTATACTGTTTTTGTAATTTAGTTGGGTTACTGACAATGAGCAAAGTCCATCTTACACTAAACTGAGACAATTCCTGTGCACTGTCGTCAGATATATGAAGTGGCTCCCTCCATTTTTATTACATGTTGCTACTGTTCTCATTTTCACCATAATTTGGTGCTACAACTGACTGATTTATAAAATCTATGCTTACTTTGCTAAAAATCCGTTAAGAAATAACTTTAGTCTTTTTCCTAGTTTCTTTTTCAATCCATTTCACTTCATATTACTATGACCTCGGGTTGAATGCGATGCACCAGCATTATGGTAACTTACTGACTAAGCTACACACTCAATTTCAAAATCTAATTTAGGGATCCAAGTTCAGAAGATAAAGGGTGAATGAAACTGTCCAGAGCCCTGTCTTAGAAAATGTTAAAGAGATGAAAATTCTATTTGTTTGACCTTTGCAGATAGCAAGGCAGAAGCCTGAAAATAAAAATCCACTAACTACATTTAGGACTGCTTTTATGGTCACCTCAATTATAGACAGAACAAAAGACAAAGAAATCTCTTTGGCAGGACCTACTAACCTTTGCAAAGCAACAGTCAGAATTTATATGTTAGCCTGGCCTGGATTACACTTACCTGCGATGTCATTAATAGAAACAATGATAGACTTGCTGATGGATTCATCAATCCTACCGCTGATTTTTTTAGCTAGCGGCTTCCAAAAATAATTTAAGATGACATTATAGTTCCTTTTCACTCCCATTAAACCTATCACCCACATAAATGCTTACTATGCATTAAAGGACAACTGTAGAAAAAAAATAACTTATGTTTAATGTAAAGATTGTATCAAGTGAAGATGATTTATAAAGAATACAATGATTAATGAAAGAATGCAAATTAAGTGCCTTATTAATCCTTCTTTGATCCATATAGATCTCATACAGATCGTCACTCACCTTGGTTCAAATGAACAAAGATCTAACCCATCTGACAAAACATTCTAAACAAAATGTCTGCCTCTTGGTAGAGCAAAGATGGCTCAATAATGTACTTTATTTGTCTTGCCTACACTTGATGCCCTCTTTCAATTAAACAGAACTTCACTTTTTGCTACAGTTGTCCTTTAACATCTTTTGCTGATATTAGAACAGAATGGAGGTCTGTTCACTAAGCAGTGAACTGCAGTTCAAGACTCCCAACTGTCATAAATACAGTAAAGCAAGGATGCCAAGTTATTTCCAATGTCCTGCTTTTCTGGGACACCAGAGAAAAATAAATGAAATATTAGCGATTTTGCATGTGTGAGAATGGAACAAGATTGCACATGTGCAACAGACTAACATGTCTTTCCGTTATGAATCATGTCATGGCTCCATACTGAGCCCTCCCAAATTTGGGAGGAATGGTGGTGAATGGACAACATAGTAATGTACTACTCAGGCAGGAAGGAAACAATTCTTTAGTTTGATTTGGTTTCAAACTCTGTTATTTTTGCCTGATTTTTGTAACTCAGGTGTTCGCTAAAAGACCTTAGTGTGTTGTGTACACAGATAGTCTACAGACTGTGATTTTACAGCCTGAATATGTAATGTCACAAGTCTCCTTTACACATAAGTGGTTTATAAAATGTTACAGGAAATGACAGGAAGACAGTTTTCCAGCGGCATGCTTAAGGGTGTTCATAATATATTCACTGCTACTTACACATCACCTTTGTAAGTTATTTTAATCAAAAACTAAGAAAACATTTTTTTCTATCTTTAAAACTTAACTGCAGCTGGTTGCTATGTTGAACATTTTATATTTTATAAATAACACACTGACAAATTCAGTAAACTATTTTCAACAGTTAAACACATTTATTTTATACTGTATACAGGAATTTGTGGTAGATTATCAGGGAGCGATTGTTATTTTATAATGGGATAATACCAAAATAGCAGCAATGCTTAATGCTGTGTTTAATTAGATAGCCAATCAGAAAGTGTATTGCAGAACATGATCTAGTGATATTGGTGATAACTACTAAGAACTGGGATCAATAAATTTGATACATACTCACAATGATCAGGACATTTGATACATATTAAAACACCAAATAAAACAAAACACCAAACAAAAACAAAAAAACTATTAAATGTGCTCTCTGCAAAGCTTAAAAGCACTTTGTAAACCTGACATCATGAAATAGCAGTACAAAGGCTTAAGCATTATGGGTGTTTTTACTAGACCCAGGGAAATTACCTGGCAATGAATAAAGTGCCTGAGACATGAACCCGGCTATAGAACCCATTTTATGATGGCTGCCTTCAAATGACTGCCTGGCCCATAATGCCATAATGCTGTTTTGGTATAAATGGTACTGGTGTTATTATCTACTCCGTTTGACGTACGATTCACAAAGGAACCATTTTGAAGTGCTTTGCTACTGGATGGCAGTCTTGATCAAATGTGAATTTTGAATCTTTTTTTATATATAGTTTTACATTTTTTTAAAAGATACTAGTGGTCAATATAGTGAGATATTACAGCATATGTAGATGCGTTATAAACTCAAGTAGACTGACAGATACATAATGTAAGAATTCCTGCACAACTACAATCCGATGACTGACACGAACCATAGAATTCACAAAGAATGTCAACAAAAATGTATATGACTAGGTAAATATAGTGGCAAATAAAAGTGTATCTATATTTGCAGATCAGCTGGAACTGTACTGCACAAAAAATTCCAAGTATCACATAACGGTGAAATAAATGTAAAAAGGTTGAATTGATAAGGTACTGGTTAAAGGACAGGTCAGAAATAGATTTATAGTGGGGGGGGAAAGGAATTAAATACGGATTAGGATACCACTGAAGGAATAAAACATATTGTCTGGTGAGCTTACTACTGGTTTGGAAGATATGATTTTTTTGCAGGTAAAACAAAGATCTACAAAACGAATGATACACAAAGGGGAGTAAATTAGATGATTTATGAGCCAGAAAAACTACAGAAATAGACAAGAGAAGGGGATAAAACAAAAATGTTTCAAAGAGCACAATAATGTACTTACGACACAACAATCTAAAGGCACAATACAAAATAAATTGTATTTTACTGATAACAGCAGAAAGAAAACGTGGGAGTTATTATTTCAAATGACTTAAGGGTAGGCAAACAATGAGAAAAGATAGAAGAGTATTAATGTACTCTGTATTTGAAGAAATATTAGCAGCAGAGAAAGGCTCATCATATTACCTCCATATACATCAAAGTAACTACACCTACGATATTATGTACTGTTCTTTAGTTTAGCATCATGTACTGACCATTGAAGAAGAGTTGGCTATGAGGATTCAGGTGAAGCCCGTAGAGTATTAAGAAAAATATATACACGTCAGCAGACCTGTTTTTATCACATAAATCCACAGTATGCATTGCTGCAAGGGATGGTGAAGACATTTAGCATTGCCATTTTATGTACTAGTGAGCATATTGTACACAAAAAGAAATACTACGGGCTTTATTTGTGATAGAGAGAGCTGCAGAATATTGACAAGGGAATTGCAAACGTAAGGCCAAATGTAACCAAGTTAACCAAGCAAGCAGCTTTGGAATACTAAAGGCGTTATTCATGTAAGGGAGTTTCAAAGTTTAGGTGAAAGAAGCCGACTTGGAACAATTCTCCAATTTTGCTGAATTGGAAACATTTTCCAACTTGGCTCTTTCATGGATAAAGCCCTTAGTCACACAGTTCAAACGTTTTCAGTATCCATATTACAGTGAAATACAAAATGATGGACCTATTTATAACATGATGCTACGATATCAGCGAAAACCTCTTCTTGGAAGGGGTGGGTGGAGGTCCTATGTAATCTATGTAACCCCTTTTCATATCTTGAAAAGTATGAATGGGTCTGCACACTTACAAGTATCGGGTGCCACGAGGGAGCGTCATTCACGCCCATAAAGCAAAAAGAAAAGATAGGAGACTCAGCACACCGTTTAAGGGAGTTTAATCCACCAAAAAATAACAACGTTTCAGCCCAGCACTGAGCTTTTTTCAAGTCTCTTGAAGACTTGAAAAAAGCTCAGTGCTGGGCTGAAACGTTGTTATTTTTGGGTGGATTAAACTCCCTTAAACGGTGTGCTGAGTCTCCTATCTTTTCTTTTTCCCTTTTCATATCTGTCTCATTTCACTTAGGAGTTAAGGCTTAAATTAGTGTTATGGCAGCACCACCACTGCTGCCACTACATCTCCTTTGGCCTTGTATTGGTTAGACTGCTTTTTATTTAGATTTCAAAGTATTCACTCCATACACACACCTGTTGAAAACCCAGTTATGGGTTAAGAACTGAAATGCACTCTGCTCCAATCATAATCAGGTACTCATTCAATAATTCATATTCCTCATGCTAAGGTAAATTTCAAATAAATGTAATTCTTGTTTATTGCTTCAACATGCTTGCATACTGTATATTTACAGAGGTGGAGAGCAAGGGAAACAAATAAACAGTACGATCGAATGAATCAGTTCTCCCATCAGTAGGAATCAAGCAATGCATTAATGTGATATACACTGGACTGTTTAAAATCACTAAGCAGCTATATACTGCATTACAGCAGCATCAATTATTCAAATATACATAAGATGCAAATCATAAAAATAGCATTACAATGTGTTATAGAATGTGAGAGAGACAAAAACACAACTGTAAACTGGTTTTATTTCATGTAATTTGCACAATGGTACAGTCAATATCCAAGATCTGAAAGTGTTATGCCACTCAACATAAAGCAATGAAGAATAGTTTAAAAAAGCACACACATTGTGCTGAAACTAGGGGTATTTATTTTTATCATTACAAGCTAGAAAACTTGTGTTTAAGATATGCTATATGGGCAATTACACCAACATGGACTTATATGACATCGGATTCTAAATACATAGACATTAATATTTAGTTGGTTCCCCCTTTGCAACTATAACAGCTTCCACTCATCTGGGAAAGATTTCCGCAAGATTTTGGAGTGTTTCTGTGGGAATGTTTGCCCATTCATCCAACAGAGTATTTGTGAGGTCAGGCAGGAAAAGATGGCCTGGCGCACAATCTCCATTCCAGTTCATCACAAAGTTGCTTGATGGGGTTGAGGTCAGGGCTCTGTGCAGGCCAGTCAAGTTCTTCTACACCAAACTCATCCAACCATGTTTCTATGAGCCTTGCTTTGTGCATTCCAGTCATGCTGTAATAAAAAAGGGTGTTCCCACAAAGTTTAAAGTACAGCATTGTCCAAATTTTTTAAAGATGTTCCTTCGCTGGAAGTAAGGGGCCTAGCCCAACCTTGAAAAGCAGCCCCATACCATTAACTCTCCTCCACCAAACCTTATAGTTGGCGCAATGCAGTCCGGTAGTAGGTAAAGTTCTCCTGACATCCACAAGCCCAGATTCGTCCATCAGACTGTCAAGCAGTGAAACATGATTCGTCACTCTACAGAAAATGTTTCCAGTGCTGTAGAGACCAGTGGCAGTGTGCGTTACACCACTCAATCCGACACTTGGCATTGTACTTAGTGATGCGAGGCTTGCATGCTCTTACTCAGGCTTAGAAACCCATTCAATGAAGCTCCCGCCACTTAGTTTTTGTGATGATATTAATGTCAGTTGAAGTTTTGAAATCTTCAGATATGGAATGAGCAGAGCACTGGCGATTTTAATGCACTGTGACTTTACGTGGTCTTCTGCCTCATGGCTGAGTTGCTGCTGTTCCTAAACACTTATACTTTCCAATAATACCATTTACAGTTGACCGTGGAATATCTAGCAGCGATGAAATTTCATGAGCTGACTTATTGTAAAGGTGGTATCCTATCACAGTACCACGCTTGAATTCACAAGTCATCCAGAATAACCCATTTTGTTCACAAATGTTTGTAAATTCAGACTGCATGGCTAAGTGTCTGGTTTTATACACCTGCGGCAATGGGCCTGATTGAAACACCTGAATTAACAGTGGTGTTTATGGAGCAGAAAAAAATCCTTTCTGAGCCAAAAAACTATGTGTGAGAGTGTGTGTCAATTGCATGGATGAAAAGCAGTGATAAAATTATATTGGCAAGTAAAATGTGTCAAATGATTTTGCTGCAGGGGACAAACAGTAACCTATGTAGTAAGAGGCTTAGTTGAGAAGTTAATAAAATTTAGAACTTTGCACAAAATCTAGGTATGATAGGTGCTCGCATTTAAAGGGGAAAAAAAGTATCTTATTGACATAAAATTCTGCGGAATCTCACCGAGTATATTTACTGTGTGTTTGTGATTTGTGACTTTCTTTTGAAGTCCTATTTATCGCTGTAAAGCATGATTTTGATGACTTTTTAGAAAAATAGACCATTCTCCTTAAGACACTACTAGAACATGATGATGAATGTCACGTTCTCTGTCTTCCTGTCTGCTGGTTAAAGATACAGGTTGAGTATCCCTGATCCGAAGAACCATTATCCGAAATGACCCAAAACCTGAAAAACATTTTTTTTTTTTTGATAAGTGTCAATTCAGATAAGGGATACTCACCTTCCTGGAGCCGCATTGTGAAGCTCCTTTGTTATTCCCTCCTGGGCACCATACTGTGGAAGAAAGCATTCATGGGAAATGCAGTTCCCACAGTGGGGCGAGGGGAGGGTGGGATTACTGCGATCAGAGCAGATTGTTTAGGTAGCACAGTGGAGCAGGTCATTTCAGCAGCTCTACTCGTATAAATGTTTTAAATTATCTTTATACAAAGGGAGCAAATTGCTCGCATTGGATTTAAGATAATGTAGAACATTTATAGGGCTGGTTCTGCCAAAATGATGCGTTAACCGAAAGTATCCATTATACGATATGCTGCTGGTCCCAAGCATTTCCGATAAGCCATTCTCAACCTGTATTTTGTTTCAAGGGTCTGTGGGTGGGTGCTAGAATTATTTCTGCACCGTGTTCCTCAGTGTCATGTGATGTCAATATAAAGATCTCAACACTAAAGCTGAACCTATTGCTATTTGCATTATACTGGGGTGGACCGTGCATTTAATCGATTTCTGCCCTGCTTTGAAAGGGGCCTGCAGCAGCTGGATATCATCTGATCTCTGCAGCCTATCTATAGACCATTTTCTATGTTTTAGGATAAGACAGAAATACTTCTCAGTATGTCCAATAAAAGCACTTGGAAGGTTGAGTGACTAGCGCAGAGAATGAAAATCGAAACCACGGGATTGTGCCACGAAACAGGACTGCCTGCTTGAAGCTGAGTGGGGTGTGTGATTGTGTCATTTAAGACTGTGAGACTGTATAAAAGCCGTAAACAGAAATATTTAATTGCTATTTCCTTTTCTGACATGGAATGCAAACATGTGAGCCAGTTTGTAAAAAGAAATATAGAAATAAAAATATTCCTGCCACTTTTTTACTGTTTGTCAAGGTTCATTCTCAGATGCTATCAACTGATCCACCAAATGTCTTGATATTACATTTTTTAACTTGCCAAAATAAATAACAAATGTGTAGTGTCAGTTTTATAGTTAAATATAAAAATAGTCTATAGAAGGAGACCCATACCATGAACCATTAAATTACAGTGGTAAGTATGACTTAGACCAGACTACCTGCCACCAATATAAGATGACACAGTGGAACTTTCATCTGTAACCTAAATGATCAAAAATATATTCTTCCGCTAAAAAACTTTAGTCATTCTGGATTAACTGTTAAAAAATAAGATATCTTATGATTTCTAATAGTTACAACTGCTAAAATACCTGGTTTCCAATACTGGTTTCATTTTTAGTTTTAGTACTTTGTAATGATTGTTAGGTCTTTAATGGATGCAAACAAAAACAAGAGGAAATATAAATTAAACTTTTATTTTACACAGGCAGAATAAGACAAAAACATAAACGAGGGAACGATTATTAAGTAAAAGACAGGGAAATGAAAAACAAGTTGTGTTGGCTTTATACTTATAATTGAGGTTGCAAATTTATTATTTACAATCTTTTACTACTTTGTTATAAATAGAACATCTTTAAGGTGTAATACCACACCAAGTAAAACAATCTTTAAATTACCATTTGCTTTGAAAGACATTATTTCTTTTCTAGAAGATCCTGTACTTATATGCCTACACCTTGTACAAAGTATATGCACCACAGGAAATGCTCTAACAAAAATGTACAATTTCAGGCCATTTAAAAGGCATTTCGCCCACCAAGTCTGACTCCTTGCCTACCTCACCTACCTCTTACACAGAGTATAGTCTTTATGCCCAAGTTTGCTGAAAGTGGCTGGAAAAGTCCTCTTTGTGTAAACATACCTTTCAATGTTCCTGGACCCAATTGGCGGGTTTCCGGCCATGTGATCAGTCGATCACCGTGATTATATGCAAATTAGATGGCAAAGCCAATGTGTTCATATATTGACTTTGTCTCCAATTCACTCCCTGTGCCTTAAATACTAATTGTGAAGCACAGAGAGTGAAAAGCAAGTGAATAGGAAAAAAAGTGATTTAATGTATACATTTTTTTTTAAAGTTAACCCCTCCCATTCTTTCTGATCAGTTTGTTACTGTGATCACTTTCCTCTGTATAATGACAGACAGGAAAATTGTGTTTCAACAACCACATATCAAATATTGGAAAACTGCTCTGGTCACTGGCCCAGGAAAATCCCTGGTCCTTAAGGGGTTAAGGTTCTTTCATGGTTTTATACTGTTTTGAGTTGAAAGTGTTAATGGGAATGAGCAAAGCACTACAGGGCTGGGAGTATACTGACTTCTTGAAATGTATTCAACAAAAAAAAGCCCTTTGCCCTCATCCTCGCATAGCACCACACTTTCTGTAACCTCTTAGCCTTATTACATGCATATATACAAGCTACAAGCTATGTGAGTAGAAGGTAGTAAAAGATGTGGAGACCTGAGATCAATGTATTCGTAGTGTTTTGAGCATGCGCAGTAGATCTGTCCCTGTGATAGTGATACTGTGCATGAGCAGTAGAGCTGACTCTACCCCTTACAAGTAGGTATAGCGAGCAAGATGGGTGCACATCAAAGTGGAAAATAGTATGCGTGGAATCCAATAAAAAATGCAATACTTTATTCAAAAATCATAAAATTATCAAGGCATGAGGAAGCAAGTCATCTTGCTAGTTATAACAATATTACATGGATATTTACAGAAACTCTGTCCAGCTGCACCCGGTGAGTGTATCTGTACGGTAAGCTCTACCTGATGGAGTATATGAGCCTGTCAGCGTGCAGCTATATACCACTATTAGTGGTTTATCTTTATTCATGTACCATGTGTTACAGTCCTTTGACCTACTATGATATGGTGTCTATCCCACTCTATTTTTGGTGCGGTTATATATTACCCCTTCTAAGCCGCACCCCTGTTGTGTCAGTGTTTGAGTCACTGGTGAAGCATGTTGTGAGGTATGTAAATATATTTAAATTGCACTGTATTTTATGCTACGGAGGGAAGACCCTAAAAAAGAGCTCAAATCAAACCTATCACCCCTGATTTGTTGCTGAACTGCCAACATGCAGAAGATGGCCCAAAACCCCTTTTGTATCAGTATTGTAATAAATTGCATAATACAGCTTATGCAATATTTCACTGTATGCCCACAATCCTGTGACCGTATATATTTGTAGAGTTTGGCGACATTTTATAAATAAAATGTCTGATACTTCATAAATAAAAATAATAATAATAATAATTGTTTCTCAACTGTAAATCTTGTGACATGTCAGTTAGCAACAGCAGCAGACCTTGACAAATCACACCAAGGTGTTACAAACTCAAGCTCTGCAGGTTGATTGTGTATTCAACATATGCTGCTAAGTGGGGATATGGATTTGATAGTAACGAAACCTGTGGACTTATTGGCAAAATCCCAGCTGAGTGATTCATATAAACATTGACAAGGTAAAATAAATGATGGGAACTCAGGAGCATTTACCATGGCTCTTAGAGCTGAAGGCCCAATCCGCTAAAACCTGTCCTTCGACTGCTTAGCATCAAAAACCTATTCATTACCAGCACGTCCTTCTCACTTGATTGCCATCATGACTCATTACATTTCTAAACATGGAGACACAAACTAATTTGTGCAGATGTGATCAGAAATTGTATTAGCCAAATTAACCTGAATTTCCTTTGTTTGCACGTAGAACTTAACAGCTATTGTTTTATCTCTTCTGTATATAGTTATGAACGAGAAGACAGAATAATTGTAAGTAAATGAGACTCTTATCTTTGCTATTAGTCAAGTTTGTGCTGATGAATACAGATTTCTGCACGTCAAGTGTTAGTTAGATGCTGATTAATGGTACTTTTTGTCTTTCATTTGATTAAAATAATTATTGTTACAAAGCTGAGTGATGTATGCTATTGCATGTTAGTTTGCATAAACCGATTTTTCTTTTTGCTCCCGAATGCACGTGGAAAAAAGTTTTTTTTTTGCTAGATGCCTTAAAGAGGAGGTCTACATTGCATTACCATTTATTTATATAGCGTCAACAATTTACGTAGCGCTAGGTACAGAGCATAGAAGGGAACTACATACTAAGTCAGACAAACTAGAACAGACTGGTACATGAGGTAGAGAACCCTGCTCACAAGCTTACAATCTAGAGGTCTAGTCAGCAAACGAAGCTACACAAACATTACTGCATGTAAAAGTACTTCTAAAGTATTTCAATTTGCAGGTTTCCAAGTTACAATAGAAAAAAAAATGTAGCTTAACAAAAACATTGTGGTCAGTCCCATTTAATTGAACGTGAATATTTACATAGTAAACATGAATATTTCTCTTCAAAATCACACATTGGTATAGCCAATGATCTGCACAATATAATTTTGTGCGCTTGTTTTGTTTTTTATATGGTAATATTTGTTTTCAATGTGTCTGTAAAGCCTTGTTTATGACAACATGCTTGATATGCAAATTCCAAATTGAAATTAGTTTGATGCATTTCTTACGATGCCATATAAAAGGCTGAGCAAAATGGTAAATATATCCACACCAGATGACATGCCAAAGGTTGTGCATCATGTTTACATAAACACTTACAGTTTAATACACACATATGTAGACATACACAATCATCT
Organism: Pelodytes ibericus; assembly: GCA_036172795.1. NCBI lineage: Eukaryota > Metazoa > Chordata > Amphibia > Anura > Pelodytidae > Pelodytes > Pelodytes ibericus. The sequence continues at coordinate 115,993,520 of CM069858.1, forward strand.
ACTTGCACATATTGTGCAGAGAGCTAAGACTAGACTTGGTAGTAAAGTTTCCCTTGCTAATTCAAGCACAGAAAATTACACTATAATTAACCAATCATGAAGGAGGTGTTTTCTCACTGGTTTGGTGCAGGGAGTCAGAAAGTAAACCTGTTACTGCAGAGCACTATCTAGAATGTCTGAGTGCCAAGTGGCACAGTCCCAATTTGGGAGATTTGGGGTATGTCACGCTGCACTCTACCTCTGTCCTGCTTTTCAGGACAGAGTTAGAGCTCAGAGGGACAGCAGGACTCAGAACCACGGTCCTGATCACATTCTCCGGTGTCCCAGACTTTGGGCATGCACAGCATTGGGCATTGTCCTGGCTTCAGAGCGGTAGCACTGACACCACCTCCGCAGACTCCACCACCCGGTGCGCCCTCACCAGACCCCACCCCCAGTGTCCCGATTTGTCGGGGGGAGCAAAGTTGTTATGAGTATTTACAAATTAAAAAAGGAAAAGCAGCCATTTCAAGTTCATGTACCTGGGTTGCTGATGCTTTCCCCTGCTTTAAAGATGACCCTGAATTATACATCTGTAAGTGCCTCAAATGTGTTTTCAGATGGGGCATATCAACCTTTTGTACAGGTTCACCCGTAGCTGCAATCTTGGCTCCCCAATCAGGACTGAACCAGAAAACTCAAGTCATTTACTAGCTACACAAATAACAACAGACTAAACATTAATATTTGTATACTGACGTTGGGGTTGTGGTGCATGCTGGACATGTTTTGAGTCATTTTTCATGCCCACTGAATCCAGTGATGCACATTTTTCTAAACAGTGATGTTTGAGCCATTTAGATAGCTCTCCAAATTTGAAGTGCAATCAACCAGAACCAACAAAATTTTGCAAAGGTACAACATTATCACACGTGACTTAATACTATTTTGTAATTAGAATGTTTCTTTTTGTTCAGGCATTTGCAAAGCCAACAAGTATGCACCTAATGTGTTTGATGATAGAGACTAGCAACAGTGCACTGATTGTATCATTCATTCTTATTCTGATTTAGTAAAAGATTGCAAGTTGTATGTTTTTGGAATGATGCAATGTTGTTTACAGAGCTGTAGATCACATAAAGATTATTCATTTAATTGGTAGTGTTTCATTTTCAAATCTGTGTAATATTGAAATACCATAAACATATGATTAGCATTCTAATACCTTCATAGTTATTCTAGGGTTTTTACATTCTATAACACGTGTAATAGATAATGGGAAGTAAAGCGACAGGCGCGACAATGAAAGTGACACAAACCACTGGGGTTAATGCCAAAACACAAAATAACTGGAATATTATATATTTATATTTGTATAGTGTTAGGCAATCAAAAAATAGTGATCTACAAAACATATAGTGATACTCAATTCCTTGAGCTCAAAGGTTGCATTCAAAAGAAAACAAAACATAGGTGTGAATCTATAATACAAAACACTCTATAGGGAACCCTTTTTTCTTCACCAAGTCATTCTGTACTTGCTGGACAGTCCACACGACTTAAATCAAATTGATACAGGAAGAGTAACAAGTTAATCCTGCCAAATATTAACTCTTAAAACAAGCAATAACACAATAAGAAAATGAGCAGTATTCAATAAAGGACAGAAAGCATGATATTCCCTGGACACAAGATAAACCAAAATATTGCAAAGCTCATTTCTTTTCTGCTTATTGTTGGTTTTACTAGTTAATGTTAGGGGTGACTTTTTTTTGTTCACATATTTGGTGAATAAAGTTTTAAATACAAAAAGTGTGAGAAGTGGCCAAAAAAGTGAGGTCACACTGCTGCAATCGTTTAAAGGTACTGTCTGGTGCCCAAAATGCATCTTCAAAATGTTAATGCATAATAATGTGCTTTCAAAGTACTTTTAAATACATGTTTTACATTTTGTATTGCTTAAAATTTAAAATACTTACAGCTAGATAAAAATTTTAAAATACAGCAGTTTGCAAGAAATCAGGACTGCCCACACTAGCTGAATTCAATTTACTTTATTTGTTTTGCTACAGGAACCAATGAAAGTAATTCCATTCAACCAAATGGAATTTCATGTCTCTTTAGTGAAATCCTACTGTGAACAAGAGCAAGTCTATTACAGTCCACACAATGTATTCTATATTCCAGGAGCACAGGAAGTCACTAAATGAAACAAAACATTATATGCTCAGTGTTTATATAATCAGTGCTGCTACACATGCAGTATACATGCAGAGTAATTACTGGAGTTGGGCTTGAGCCAAATATTAAAATGTGATTTATGCAGGATGCCTGCACAAGCGGTAATATTCATCTTGCACCAAAATGAGTTTGGGGACTAGACTGTCCCTTTAAAATACACACCACTAGTAAAACATACAGATTTGTGTTTTGCTGTAATTTATTTCTGTCTCATTTAGTGTACCCACACAAACTATATATCGTTTTTATTGTCATAAGAAGGGCTTTCTTTTGATACCATTATTTTGATAATAGCATATAATTTGATGTAAAAAAAATAATAAAATATGGTAAAAAAAAGAAAAAACATTTTTTTTATGTCTTTTATTAGAAAAATCGTATACTCATGTACAAGAGACAACAAAAAACACTGCTAAATAGTTTCTAATATATGTCCTGAGTTCAGAAATAGCCCATGTTTTATGTGCTTTTTTATTCATGTTACAGGGCCAGAACTATAAGTAGTGCAAAGCTATTTTAAAATCCTTTTTTTCAAAATTAGCGATAGTGACATTGTAACACTGATATCTGTACTAAATCCATGAATGAGCCCCAACATGTACATATTTTTGAACACTAGAACACTCAGGGAATTTAACTTGGGGTATTTTGACACATTTCATGTAGCCATTTTACCACCAATCTTTGCCAAAGTTTGCAGCAAAAATTTTTATTTTTTATTTTTCACATAGATTGCAATTTAGGTAAACATTACCTTAAAATGTGAAGGGGTATTTCCAAATAACACCTCAATATGTGTTCAGCAACATCCCCTGAATACAGGGATACCACCCATGCATAGGTTTGTTGGTTTGTTTTGGGGCTAAAAGGCCACATTTAGGGGGTGCGCATTTTGGTTTTCCAACTTGGAATTCTGACATGCAGAAAACCTGCGCCCATGTCCCATTTGGGACATTTTTGAAGCCAGAAAGTGTATTCTACCCCAAAAAGCCATATATCTTTTAAAACTAGACACCCTAGGGTATTTCAAATGGTAGTATTTTAACACTTTCCATGCACTAATTATACTACCAGCCTATGTCAATGTTTTGGGTAGTAATTTTTTTTCACATACATTGTACTTTGGGCATGAATTCACAGATCCTGTTATATGTCAGTGCCAAACAACACCTCAATATGTGTTCAGCAACATCTCCTGAGTACAGGGATACCACCCATGTATAGGTTGGTTAGGTTATTTGGGGGTTAAAAGGCCACATTTGAGAGGTGCGCTTTTTGGTTTTCCAACTTGGAATTCTGACATGCAGAAAACATGCGCCCATGTCCCATTTGGGACATTTTTGAAGCCAAAAAGCCATATATTTTTGAAAACTAGACACCCTAGGGTATTTCAAATGGTAGTATTTTAACACTTTCCATGCACTAATTCTACCACCAGCCTATGTCAAAGTTATGGATAGTAATTTTTTTTCACATACATTGTACTTTGGGCATGAATTCACAGATCCTATTATGTGTCAGTGCCAAACAACATCTCAATATGTGTTCAACAACATCTCCTGAGTACAGGGATACCTCCCATGTGTAGGTTAGTTAGATTATTTGGGGGTTAAAAGGCCACATTTGAGAGGTGCGCTTTTTGGTTTTTCAACTTGGAATTCTGACATGCAGAAAACCTGCGCCCATGTTCCATTTGGGACATTTTTGAAGCCAGAATGTGTATTTTACCCCACAAAACCATACATTTTTGCAAACTAGACACCCTAGGGTATTTCAAATGGTAGTATTTTAACACATTCCATGCACTAATTCTACCACCAGCCTTTGTCAATTTTTTTTTCATGTTTTGTTTCCACATACATTGTACTTCGAGCATGAATTCACAGATCCTGTTATGTGTCAGTGCAAAACAACACCTTAATATGTGTTCAGCAACATCTCCTGAGTACAGGGATATCACCCATGCATGGGTTTGTTGGGTTGTTTGGAGGCTAAAAGGCCAAGTTTAGGGGGGGGGGTGCATTTCCAACTTGAAATTTTGACATGTAGTCAGCCTGCGCCCATGTTCCATGTGGGACACTTTTGAAGCCTGTCAAAGTATTTTACCCCATCAAACCATATATTTTTGGAAAATAGACATCCTAAGGTATTTCAAATGGTGGTATTTTAACACTTTACAAGTGCTAATTCTACCACCAACCTATGTCAAAGGGTTGGGATGTCATTTTTCCCCCACACACATTGTAGTTCAGGCAGAAATTTTCAGATTCTGGTATTTGCCACTGCCAACCAACACCTCAATATGTGTTCAGCAACATCTCCTGAGTACAGGGATACCACCCATGCATAGGTTTGTTGGTTTGTTTTGGGGCTAAAAGGCCACATTTAGGGGGTGCGCAATTCCAACCTGGAATTTTGACATGTAGTCAGCCAGCGCCCATGTTCCATTTGGAACATTTTTGAAGCCGTCCAGTTTTTTTCCACATGCATTGTACTTCAGGCATGAATTCAGATTCTGGTATATGTCACTGCCAAACAACAACCCAATATTGTGGCAAGGGCTCAGCAGCCACCGATACATCGGTCACATCGTGTCACTAAAGCCTCGGCACACAGGACGGACCTAGTCCGTCCTGTGTCGCCAAGGGGTTAATATTTAAGCACACATTTGGTGCACTAATTAGGTCACTAAGGTAAATAAAGTTGTAACTAGAATGTCTCTGTGCTTACATGCACATTTTTTTATGTTCCTATAAAGGACAATTAAATGTTTTTTTAACCCTTGTTAAGGCCCCCTCTGTACTTGCAGAGAGAGACAGTGGCTGACCAGACTGGGCTGCATGCTTCTGGTCAGAGGATAAACTGGCATGTATTGTCAAAGTATCTTCATACTAGGGGTAACTCATTTTTCACTTGAGCTTTTATATTAGAACCACAAGTGAAAAATAAAGTTTTTAAACTTTGTGCAGATTCTCAGTTAGAAGATAGTTTTTCAGCAATATAGACATTTGATTATATAAAATGACAAAGAAAACATACTTCATCATTTCATACGTGTAGGACAGTTTGTAAACCAGTCATCTTCATTTAATCACTATAAACATGTTTTTTTAAAACGGCACATATAAAATCAATAACTGAAGATAATGTACATTTAACACAATGAAACAGATTTTAAAGAGATGGGTTAAATATCCTGCTTCTGCATCTGGAGGAAAAACTATTTTGTATAACACATGATATGTTTCACTATTTGGTTTCCTCAGAGGTGAAATAATAAAATACTATTAAAATGTAATACACATTGTCTAGATTAAAAATAATGGATAATCAATCAGTCTGGACAAAATGTGTTACATTTTAATATGAGTCTGATCGTTTGAAATGCATGTTTTTGTTTTTACTTAGTATTATTTTATTGCTATTTTGCATTTTTATATTAAAGAATTTGAACTTTATTATTTCACCTCAGAAAAGTATTGAAAAACAGAAAATAGGTCAGCAATTCTAATATTACTAAAGTATATTAACTAAGAAGTGAGGTTTAGCTTTGCTGAGACTCTATGCAACTTGGTAGAGAGTACAAATAATTGCTGATGGTTAATTCTACAAGTTTCCCAACATTGAGTTTACATAGACTTCAGTGGGGCTCAGCATTTCAACTTCAAATTAAGTCTCTGAGGCAGTATGACCTATGAATTGACGCTTAACAGTGAGTACTAATAATGGCATGTGATTGTTGAAAATCATCTTCTTGGTCCAAACTGCCTCCCTGTCAATACCCGTGATTGATTGTAATATAAGAAACTAAAAAAAATAAAAATAAAATGTATTAAAGAATCTGCATTGTCACTAAGTATTTTCAAACATATTTGTACATCCCTACTGAGCACTTAAGCAACCGTCTACTACATATGAAATACATTTTTAATGGATTTTGCTCCTGAACTAAATAATATTCACCAAATTAACTAGCAGCAAGCTTCAATACCCTAGTCCACAGAGTCATGAATAACAATGTTATTAATTTATTCATGACAGCTGCAATAATTAAAACATTCAAATTCCCTTGTTTTCTTTTCTAAGAATGTGTGAATGGCACTTTGGTAGCATATTAGATGTTGTGTAAATGTGGAGTCTACAACAGGCAAATAAAAGTGTTCATGTTTACTACATCCCAATATAGGTTAACTGAGACATAATTGTGTGTATATATATATATATATATATATATATATATATAATTATAGATGTTATGTATTTAATTGACCATGTTTCTGATGCAACATAACATTTGAAATGCAAACTACTACAACTGCACACATCTATAGAGAAAAAATTGGGTATTTGTATAGACATCCAGAACTAAGAGCTTCATAGAGGATAATGTTCAATGATCATATATTTCACAACAGATGTGAGTTCAGGTACAACTTTGCATGACACATTCAAAAAATCTTGAGCATATTATACAGAAATAAGAAATATTTACAGAGACATGAATTCATTCACATGGACTCATATAAGTGTATCTAGAAAATCATACATAATATGTATAATAATATTGCTACCAAAAGGTATTTCTAAAACATTTCTGGTGAGTATTCTTATATCACTGGATATATCACATAACACTGCCTTTTATTGTATTCCAGTAAATGTGATATCTGTTGGTTCATGCTTTAGAGTAGGAGCTGTATGTGAGACAACAGCTAAGTGTTCCATTGTCTAAAAGTTTCTTGTAAGAAAATTGCTTATGAAAAGTTCATCCTTATTTATCTTCTTTTTAACCTTTAGCAACACTCTATGACCTTTTCGCCAACGGATCAAAAAACACAGAACATAACCTGATACACTGGAAAGATGAAACTAACTACAGACAAAAAAGGTCATTCAACACACTGACTGGAATCTGAAGGTGGACACTCATTTTTGATTTTAAATAGGATAAAAGTCGATCTTCTTTGCCACATTATCAAACCCAATAAGTGAGCAGTAGATTGATTGTACAGATCTGAAATGAAAACTACTAAAACTGCACACATCTATAGAGAAAAGAATTGGGTATAAAGCCCAATCTCACTGTTTTGTAAAAAGGCAGCATTGCAAATGGTTTAATATGTGCAAAGGGAAAATCCCAAAATTATATATTTTACCTGCCCTGCGGCAAAACAAACCTTGATCTTCTAAACATGGGGCTAAATCTCCCCAAGCACTGATCTAATAGCATCAGTAAATACAGTTTTTCACAGTTTATTTCTTTGACAGGATGTTATTAGTTTGAATATCTTGTCAAGTTGTGGAAGAATCCACTGCTAAAAATAGAGAGACATTGATAGCTCAATAGGACACAACTGCCTTCTTCTGAAATTGGTCAACAACTTGGTCTGACAGCTCTCAACAAAGTGAAAAATGGAAGGTGACACTTTGACAGAGCAATCTTCTGTTAATCTTCTGATAACATAGGGAGGTATATTGCTTGTGTAATTAATTTCATATTTTTTGAGAAGAAGAAATTCCATGGAGAAATGCACCTTTATATCCTGCAAATAAAAGCTTATGACACATTGATGGTCTTTGCTGTTCATATTTCTTTTATCATACACCGGGGCATATATTTTATCATCACTACATGACCCACTTAAGGCAGCAATTAAATTCATCATGCATTTTTCTTACCATTTTAACTTCATAAATATAGAACTGGCCTACATTACATTGCTGAGTGAAAGCAGCCAATCTCTCCGACGCTTTCATTTGAGGTTTTGCACAATTCATAGTGAATTCTTAAAAAGTGCTTTATTTATTTGGTAATTTATAAGTGTTTTAAACTTTTTTTAAGTAATGCAAATTGAACTGCCATGTTTTGCCAGAGAACATCTTTTAGACAAGCAGGTGATTTAGCATGCTGTAATGGCTCAAAGTATATTAATGAGTGATATAGATAAACAACAGAAAATAATTAGACTTTGATTACACTATTAGAATAATCGCAAACAGATTGTTAATTGTAAACACCACATTTCACATTTTAATGTGCAGTATGGTTTTGTGTTTATAGTCAAGATGTGACAAGGATAAATGCAAATAGGAACTATCAGTAACTGTTATTAAATGTGATGAAAAAGAATGGCCAAATGTAAATGTTTAAAGCAGTCACACAGATACAGTTTTGGGTCAATTAGAAATGTCCTTGTTTTCCATGAAAACATACATGGAATAAGTTGCAAATGAGTAGTAAATACAGTTAAGGCATTGACATGGTTAGAAATAATCATATAGATTCAAAGACCAGCTTTATTGGTTCTTTAATCAGGAAAATCATGTTTAGCTGTATACTAGAATATATATTGTACACACACACAAACATAACCATTCAAAAGTTTGGTTTTTGAAAGAAAGGCTAATTTTGTCCATTAAAATACCACCAAATAAATTAGAAATACAGTGTAGACATTGTTAATGTTGTACATGATTAATGTAGTGGGTCACAGCTGATTTTGAATTTATGTATAGAAGCATGGATCTACTGCACAATACAGGATCCAATGTGCAAACTGTGTAGAGAGGACTCTGAGACAGTTCAACACACAGTGGCAGGGTGCAAAATGCATGCAGGAACAGCATACACTGAACGGCACAAACAAATAACTAGTATTGTGAATAGGAACATCTGCACAGCATATGGGCTGAACCGTCCCCAGTCCAGAAGGGCGATTCCACAGAAGGTCATGGAGAATATTAAGGCTAAGATCATGTGGGACTTCAAGCTCCAGACAAACATGACATTGTGTTAGAAGACAAGGACCAGAAAACGATGGTGATGGAGAAGCACCAGGGCTTGAAAGAGGAACTGTGGAATGTGGAAAGAGAAGACTAAAGTTGTCACAGTTGGTGATAGGAGCACTCAGTATCAGAGCACTCTGTCCAAAAGAGTGCAGTTCTATGAACAGCTAAGATACGTGCAGAACCCTCAAAATCCCAGGCCTCCGGTAGGGGACCCAAGGTTGAGGAAGACACATGCCACCCATAGAAGGGTGAGAAAGAGATTTATATATATATATATACACACACAAATATAGAAGTATACACTATAATGAATGGAGGCAAGGTCCTGTGTGGAACATTTGTGACTAGAGGTATTGTAACTTATCCTGATAAAGAGCATACCTAATTTAATAAATAAAAAAATAACAATAAAGAAGTAAAAATATATATATATTGATAATTCTCACTTGATATACTTTACATCATAAACTTTTGCACAGGTCAATTTTTGATCCATATTTTATCAGATTTGCTGGTTTATTTTATTTGTAATGGAAGCGTCATTTCCTTTGTATGACACACGGAATATGGGTAATTACCAGATGAAATTGCAATGATACAGACCCGAGGAAACCACAAACTTGCTTATGCAGAAGGAACAAATCAATGAAAAATGTTCTGTAAGAGTTATTGAATAGTTCCAAGAAAGCCAATTACATTAAAAGCTGTGTAGAACGAGAGGTACAATAACTGTCCTAAAAGAAATCAGATACATGTACTGGTTTATATAGTAGATTACTGACAACAACATGATTGCACAGTGTAAAAACACGAGAAACAGACATTTTGGAAATATTTTGTTACAAAATGGGAGATGGAATTTTTATAGAGATGTATATCCATTGCTTTTTGAGGAGAATGTATCATTTATTATCTTTAAAGTATTTTAAACACACAATCCTAGTTTCTTAAGTTTAACTCTTTGTTGTCTTAAGGATGAAAGCATCAAAAACTGTGATTTTGTGTCCCAAAGTGATTGGGACCCAGAGGCAGATATCTTACGGGTTATTTACAGACCCTGTGGGGGTCTCTGCCGAACCACTAGTGATGTCATTATGACTAAGTGCTTGTGGTAAGCACAAAACGCATAAGGCACTTTACCTCATGAGAGAAAATCTGTATCTGCCTCCATTATTTGGCTGGTGAAGGACTGAATAGATATCATTTGGATTTATGATCAGTGTTTCCTGCTATATTAAAGGATTCATCTAATACTTACATTGTGTCCTTGTCCAGTGTGTTGGACAAACCTAGCTTAAATATTCAGAATCTCCTGTGCTTACTCTTCTACTCGAGTGCAGCCATCTTGCGTAAGTCTTCTGAGTATCCTGCTCCCAAACATCTGCTTGCACCTTCCTACTTATTCTTGACTGTTCATATTACCATAAACCTTCACATTCACTCATATTTGACTTCCATTCCTTCAAAAACCAAATAAAATGGAACTTTTCTATTGCTTTAAAAAAATACATTTTGGATTTATTCCCTGTTTAATATCCTCATCCTGAGTCTCCACATGACAGACTGGACCACAATATTTTAGGTGTGGGGAAACAGGACTAAAATAAACAAGTTCATTGCTAGTTATTGACAGAATTAAATGTGATGTGAGTACAGTCTCTTTCCTTCAATAATGTTAAAGTGATCAGCAAAGGGATTTTACAAAATGCATGAATCATACCTCCTGCCATATGAAATGATGAACTACTAATAAGCATATAAATATTGGCGTATTCCCACAGTCAAGGCTGCACTATATGAATTACTGTAGTCTTGGATGAAGCACTTTGATATGATAAAACTGAAAATAGAAGATTAATTTACTGTCAATGACTAGAACGCATATGAAAGTGGAAGTATATGTAGCTAGATCTTTACAATTTAAATATGCAAGTAGATATATTCATCTTATATGTATGTGTGGTGCTTTGTACATTTATTAAGTAAATGTCCACATCTTGTTTTAAAAATGAAAACAGTCACAGCAAATTATAAAATGAGAAGAAACAAACTAATATGTATCACCCTTATTTGCCAATAATTTTAAACAAAAATATGCAAAGTGTAAATTGTGTTATAAAACGACATAAAATAAATGGATTATGTATACAAATGTATATATAATAACTGTGCACCTTGATGCAAGTTGAGGGCTGAATGATTGCACATACGGGTCTCCACCTGACTGCAATGGCAAATAGAGAATTAAAATCAAGAAAATAATCCGGAAAATTAGATATCAGGATGCTCTATGGTGGAGTATAAAACATAGCTTTTATTCCTTAGAAAGTAAAACAAAATCATAGGATGCCAAACAGGAATAGAGCATACACCTGACATATTTTGTCAGACACAGGATACTTAGTCGTAGGTCTGGTCTTACTCTGTACAGGTATCTCCTCATATTCAGGTACACATGTCATTTTACTGCCGAAACTCCAGAAGAGGAAGCACGCATACAACAGGCAGTCACAAAAGCTGGCGGTTGTGCATGCTCCACACAGTGGACGAAGCAAGGACCAGGGAGGATCTTCTCCACATTTGGTGAGTGAGCTGCATAGTATAACAGTTGAGCAAACTTTCTGTATTTGCTAATTCATCTATAACCCTAGGTGGAACTCTAGCCTAACCCTAGCTCTAGAGTTAATAGATGTAGGACTAGGATTCTTCCTTTTTTATTCAGTGTAATGTTGCTGACTGCATCTAGGGGTAGTCAAGCAACAGAGCAATGAAAGAGATTTCTGATCACTTCCGTCACTCTTGACAGATTCAGGGCAGCGGCATATTGGAGCAGCATGCTCCTCTCTAATATGGTGCCTGCGATCATAGTGTAAGGTAATCATGGCGCCCTGGGCGCAAATTTTGGTGTGGCATGATGCCTCGACATCAAGGCATTATAGCTACACTGTCAAAACATAGGCAGTGACCACGCAGGCGTGATGACGTGAGACGCTGAGTGGGCGGAGCGTCTCGGAGTACAGGAGGGATGGAGATGAGCGGCGTCTCTGCTGAGGATCGAGGCTGACCGATTGACGGGCTCCGGATGTGGTGTTGCGGATGCCTTCCCTCTCGCCCCCGTAAACGAATGGCCGGCAGTGAAGACGGTGTCTCGTTTATTGCCCTATGGCTTCTCTCACCGAGTGGATCTGATGCTAAGTGGCAAGTAGATAAGTAGCGCTAAACTTATAACTCTCTGACTTAAACGCATGTTATCCTCCTCAAACCAACCAGTTAAATTCATTCAATCTGATTCTAAGCAGGAAGTTACTGAGGAGAGGTCTGGCAGAGGGGGTTTAGTAAAAGAAAAAAACCAGAAGTGTCACCATATTCACATTATACATTTACTCTGGCTTTTGAGCTAAGTGCGGACAATATTACCCCAATATGTCTCTGAATGTTTGGCTAGCTCCAGCAGTGTGAATGGTGTAGCCACATATGCGGATCCCAAGTCAGTGGAAAACCACTGCGAAATGCAATACATCTTCACACTACCATATGCTTTTGGGTTCCTCGGCTGAGGGTCATATATATGGGCATTACTCTACTTTGTACTAAACTTATATAGGTCCGTTGAAGTGAACTGGTCTTCTTACATTTGCGGATACCAAAGTAGGGACATACTGCTCTCTAAGTTCTGGGACTACAGGGCTCTGTGGATTTGAATCAATGAAATCTTCCAGAAGTGTATAACATAACTACACTTTAGAACTGCCTCAGCTCCTTTTTGCTGATGGATACAGGTGGGGTTAGTACCCCAGTATGTTTCTGAATGTCTGTCTAGCTTCATGTGGGCCGATGCTGCTCTATCTGTGGACCCCAAGTCATTGGGAAAACACTGTGTAATTGCACCATATTTCTATACCACATGGTTTTTTGGCTGAGAGTTATAGCTACGGGAATCACCTCAGTTCGTTCTGAATATACATTGAAACCCTGAGGAACTAGTCTCCTCCATATTCGGGGATACCAAAGTACCGGACATATTCCTTTTATATTGCGTCCCGGGTCTTAGGATTCTGTGGATTTGAACACCTGGAAAAAACACTCAGGTGTGCGCAATTAATTCACATTGTCTATATACTTTGGCCTTGGGCTGATTGAATCAGGTGTGGATATATTATCTATGCGTTCTGGTTCCCTGGCTGTGTGGCACTGTCCCAGCCTGTATTGAACCCACACTGGTTCTCCTGTATCGGTGGTCGCCAGTGCACCGGAAAACTATCGTGAACTGCAGATCACCCTTATACTATATCTAGTTCCTGGTTCTCTGACTGATCAGTACAGGTGCGGACAATATCCCATACTATACCTGTGTGTCCTATATGGCCCCCTGAGGACTCTGGCCTGTTATACCTGCGGATACTAAGTTACTAGGCTAATTTTGCACGCAAATTTATAGACAGGTCTCTGAGTAGTTTTGGGCTGGCTATACGTGTATTACACAATACAATCACTAGAAAGGTTACACCTGTAAAGGTAACCTTTACCACATAGTAAAGCAGGACAGGTCGATAAAGGGAACCATTTGGACACCTTAGGAGGTTTCCTTACGGACTGGGATAATTAAATCTTTGCTGAAACGCACGAGGGGCCAGGTGCCAGACAGAGGTAATTTACCAATTATTCCTCATATGCTAGGTAGGTGCATGAAATAAGGAGAGAACCTGATTAACCCCTAGGTGGTGCTCCTGGAGGCCTATTTTAACCCTCTGGGTTACCATACCCTATTCATTGTTATTTATCCGAAGCCTCAAGAGTACTATAGAACTACCTGCTCTTTCGCTATTGGCTCATAATATGGCATCAAAAAGAGGGCAGGAGGGCAAAATGACCTCCAAAAAGGAAAGGGATAAGGAAAAGGATAAAAGGAAAAGGATTTCGGGGACTGGCCAAGAAAAGATCACTGCATTGTTTTCTCCTCAGGTAAATAAACCTCAGGATATATCAGGCACCCCAAGGGGCCCTGACATCCCAAACACGGAGGAAAATGATTTTGCGATTTCCTCTCCGAGTGATAGCACCTCTCCTCTTGTTGGTATGACAATAACTCAAGACTATTTACAGATGTGCCTGGATAAACAGCTAGCACTTTTTAAAAACGAGCTTGAGAAGCACTTCAGGGAAACAAACGAAAATGTTCTTAGTCTCGGGGAAAGGATCTCACAATGTGAACAGAAAATAGAAAATCTTGACTTTACGAACAAATCTCATAATGATCAGATACAAGAGCTAAAAGAGTCACTGGATAAGCTAGAATCCAAAATTAACGACGCAGAGGACAGGGCTAGACGCAAGAACCTAAGAATTCGTGGTATATCGGAGGAGGTCACTCAAGTCAAACTGAGACCCTACTTAAATGATCTTTTCTCTACCTTGGGAGTTCAGGAAGCTACGCAAGAATCAAGTGTAGAGAGGGTCCACCGCACGTACAAACCTAATAATCTTCCGGAGGAGGCCCCCAGAGATACTATTATAAGATTTTCCTCTTTTTATATAAAACAAAAAGTTGTTTTAGCAGGAAAACATTTTGAGCACACGGACTTGAGGTTTAAAAATATTCAATTTTTCCCAGATCTATCAGCTGCTACTAGATTCAAGAGAAGATCCTTCGGGTTCTTTACCGAGGCTCTTCGTAAATCTAACATCAGATACAATTGGGGTTTTCCACCGAAGTTATATATTAGATTTGCAGACTCCTCATATACCGTAAACAGTGTCGGAGAGGCAAGGGAATGGCTCCGTAAACACAACATGGAAGCTAACTAGTGCAATTTCACTCTAGAACACTCGATCACTCATCAGGAAAATGGGTTAGAAGTCAGAAGGAAGGGGAACGTGTTTTTTTTTCTGGTCCGGGAGGTGGAGGGAGGTCTTGGTAATAGTAATGGAGTTTTTAAGGGAGGGATTTGAGATTTGATCATATAGCTAACTTTAACGCTGGCACGGTAAATAATTAGCACAGTCATGAGAAATTTTAATATTGGGCAAGATACAAAATATATTTGGTAGTTAATTTCTATAATCAGTAATAGCCTATATTAGTGATTAATACGTTAGGGAGACACAGGAAATCATAGGATTAATCTAATTTATTCTACAAAAGGGAAAATATCACAAATAAGTCACAGGAAGTGGATCTTCTCCCTCCCCCTAAAATTAGAGGGGGGTGAAGAACCAGGTTTGTATTAAGTTATTTTTGATAAGGAACAAAAGGGAGAGATGGACTTACTCCATGTCTCTATACACAGCTATATAGCAGTTGGGAAGATCACAGTTTAAATTATAGAGATCACGTCATAGAGGTATAGTATAATATAGGCGCACAATAGGCTCGATAATAAAATCACATTGAAGATTGCATTTGGTAGTATAGTTAAACCTGCCATCCTCTCCCCCTTTTTTTTTGTCCCTTTTCATATATGACTTAGCATTAAAGTATCCATTCCCCCTGGTTCCGACCAAGTTAAACCAAGGGGAGGTACGATGCAAGTTACATGCATCATGGAGGAAGCAGGGGGAGATGGGGACAATATAGGTTCCCTATCGTTATGGGGGATTGTGTGTGGGTTAAATGTTGCACTTTGTATGTTTAATGTGTGCTGCGTTGCTCAGAACTGGAGGCTAGCTATGTCCAATTAGATGGGACATCCGGGCATAGAAGTAGTGATACCAATCAGATGGGGGCCTTGAGATTTCTTACCCTAAATGTACAGGGTTTAAATATTCTGCAGCGTAGACTTACCTTGACTGATTTGTTATATTCTGAGAGGATTGATGTAGCTTGTCTGCAGGAGACACATCTTAAAGAGAAGGACGCTGTTAGATTGAGGTCAAAAAGGTTCCCTTATATTGAATACTCGGCCATGAAGGAAAAAAAGCAAAATGGGGTAGCAATCCTGATTTCTCGGGATATTAAATATTAATTAATTTACATGCAGGAGGACACAATGGGCAGATTTGTGTTTTTGATTTGCAGATTAAATGATAGGCTTTTCTCCATATTAAACATATATGCCCCTAATAAAAGCCCAATGCATTTTGTTAATAAGACTCTTAATGGGATATTCGAATATGTGCAGGGCTCATGGATAGTGCTGGGAGATTTTAACCTGGTGGCAGAACCAGAGGTGGATAGAAAGGGCTCATCACCCAGAACGGTCTCCCCTGCAGACAGAGGCCTAGCCAGAAATTTTCACTCCATGTTGGGGAGATTTAACTTATATGACACATGGAGAGTGTTTAACCCCTTGGAGAAGAACTTCACTTTTTATTCCAATAGACATAAATCCTTTTCAAGGATCGATATGATCTTGACAGACCAGAGCATAATTAGGCTATGTAATGATGTGCAAATTAAAACTACTGCTTGGTCGGATCACGACGCAGTGGTGATGGATGTCAAAGATAATATCTCTAGAATAAGGAACTCTTGGAGGTTAAATGACTTTCTATTGAATACTCAAATAAATGTTGAAGGGGTACAGTCTATGACACAGGAATATTTCTCTATTAACGCAAACGGTGAGACCGAGAATTCTATGGTTTGGTGCGCCTTCAAGAGCGTGGCACGCGGGCATTTTATTAAATTGGCCTCTAGATCGAAAAAAGAAAAGGGTAAATCTCTGTCTGAAAAGAATATTAGATTAGCGGAATTAACCACTTTGAACAAAATCGCAATAGACGAAGCTCGAACTAAAGAGATTAAAACATTAAAAATCGATATTAGGGAACAATTATATATTCGAGCCTCTAGAATTATGTTGAACGCCAAGCAGAAGTGGTTCGATTGGGGAACAAGGCTGATAAGCTAATGACCAACCAACTCAAAATGAACAATCTAAGAACTAGGATTTTTAAAATCATAGATGGTCAAAATATATGTCTATCACCCCAAAGTATTAGCAAAGCTTTTGAAAAATTTTACCATAAGCTTTATAATCTAACATTACCTAAAGATTTAGAGGCAATGAAAGCCTTTATAGCCCAAACCGGCCTCCCAAAGATTACCTCGCAGCAAGCAATAGATCTTGAAGCCCCCTTCTCTATTAAGGAAATTAAGCAATCCATCTATAAACTTAAAACCAAAAAAGCACCTGGCCCCGATGGCTTTACTGCCCTGTTTTACAAAAAGATAGCTGATATCATTGCACCTCATCTAGCTAAGACCTTTAATGAGATTAAAGATAAACGCAAATTTCCTAAAGAGATGCTCCAGGCAAGTATAATTCCAATCCCAAAACAGGGCAAAGATTGCAATCTTCTGAGTAACTACAGGCCAATTTCGCTAATTAACTTAGATACCAAGATTTATTCGTCTATTATAGCTGACAGACTCAAATCGGTTGTTGCATCAATTATACATCTAGACCAAACAGGATTTGTGAAGGGTCGTCAGGGAATGGGCAACACTAGGAAAACTATAGATTTGATAGATTTTGTAAACAAACATAATATACCAGCCATTGTTCTAGCCCTGGACGCCGAGAAGGCCTTTGACCGGGTTGACTGGATCTTCCTTGAGGAAGCCTTGAGGACCTATGGATTCAGGGGGGATCTAGTCAACTCGGTCATGGCCCTTTACACCTGCCACGCAGCAAGGATTGCAGGACCGGGTCTCTGCTCTGGATGGTTTGATGTGAGAAATGGGACCCGACAGGGGTGTCCCCTGGCCCCCATTCTTTACATTCTTTCACTTGAGCCTCTGGCAATTAGAATTCAGAGAGCCATGAATATAAAAGGAATACAAGTTGGAGGAAGAGTCTCTAAAATGAGTCTGTTCGCTGACGATGTTCTATTGACATTAACCGACCCAGTAAACTCAATTACAGAGGTTTTGTCGGAGATTGACTCATTTGGGCGCTTTTCTAACTACAAATTAAATCTAAAAAAAACACAAGCCCTTGGCTTTAATATTCCCCATGATACTCACATAGATCTGATTGATGGCTTTACCTTCGAGTGGGCTACATCATCAATTAAATACTTGGGCGTATTGATACCCAGGAAAATCTCCGATATCTTAGAGATAAACTATGCCCCCCTATTCTCTGACCTCCAGCAGAAAATAGGGCAATGGAAATGCCTAAATCTATCCTGGATAGGGAGGCTGAATGTTATCAAGGCCTATATAATTCCCAAATGGTTATACCTACTGAGAATGATTCCAGCTCCGTTATCAGCCACTCAATGTGATCAGTTCCAAAGGCTAGTGAGCAAATACATCTGGGGTGATAAAAAACCAAGAATAGCTAGACAGTGGTTGCATAAACCCGGAAACAAAGGGGGGCTGGGTCTGCCTAACCTTGCTAGATATGTTGAGGCTAGTATGTTGCTTCACGTTCATAAAATACAAACACCTGAGTCTCAGGAAGAAGACTGGTACAGGATAGAGCAAGAGATGGCGGGATCTACGGCCCTAGATAGTATTCTATGGCTTAGTAGATCCAAGACTTTAGAAACAATATCAGCTTCGGGGAATAGCATACTTAATGGTATAATGAGTAAGTGGCTAACCTTTAAGAGGAAATCGGGTCTGTCTAACAAGATTGTCGGCTCTGTAGTAGTAAATATAGTTGAAAGGTTAATTCCAGACCTCTCTTTTAATCTGAGTTTTAGAGAACACAAGTTGACCTTTTCTCAGTTAACGCAGGATAATAAGATAAAATCCTTAAAACAGGTTATGGAGGAATATGGACTGCAATGGAAAGACGCCTATGGGACTTTGAGACTTCTACATTTCACTAGACATCATATGTTTTGTCCCAAGGATCAGAACCTCATGAGCCTCTTGGAGAATATATTTAGAGAAGGATCAAATTCCTGTAAGTTAAAGAACTGGTATTCCTTGTTGGATGAGATCAAGCATAGCTCAACACCAAAAGCCTGGGGGAAATGGTGCAGTGAGCTAAATATTACTAGGGATGGGGAGCTCTGGGAGAAAGTGTGGACCCAGACGAGGAGGGCTACTCACTGTGTAAATTTGCAGGAGTTGTACTTTAAGGTGCTCTTTAGATGGTATCTGGTCCCAACATCTGTGAAAAGGATTGATTTCTTCCAGAGCTCCCTATGCTGGAGATGTCAGCTTTTGGAGGGAGACTATGCCCATATCTGGTGGGATTGCCAGGGAGTTAGGAGGACTTGGAACAAGGTCTTCCAGGCTCTCTCTTCTCTTCTTGGACGGTGTCTCCCAATGAGTGCAGAGATAGCCCTTCTCCACCTAAACCTCAATGACCTCAAGGAGGAAGAGTGGAAACTGGCAGTTCAGCTTTTGCTTGCAATGAAGCTATGCATCGCACGTAACTGGAAACAAGCCGCAAATATAACGTGGGATAATGTGAAAAACGTGATGAATCATTTTGGGGACATGGAAAGGGGATACTATAAAGTTAACAACAAAATGATACAATACTATAAAATCTGGCAACCTTGGCTGGAGAGGTTCTCCTAGTAAAACTCTGAGAGCTGAAATAGCCACTGATGAGTTCCGAGGAACGTCCCGGTGATACAAATGAGCAATAACGTTCTGAGCAACACACACATTTGTCTGTATGTCTGTGTGTCTGTCTTGTTGGTCATGTTTGTCTGTTTTTTGTTGTTTTCCTTTTTTCCCCCAACCTTGGTAGGGAGTGGGATGTAACTTGATATAACCCCTAAGTCACAATCACTATAACTATTGGGTCCCCAAGTAAGCACGGTCTATAGCGGGGCGCGCCCCAATAAATCGGTTTCTAGACCGATTAACCCCCTTCACCTTTTTTACTTAGTGTATCAATTATTACGGGAGGGGAGAAGAGTGGGGGAGAGGAGGGGATGGGGACTTGAAGGGAATATGTGAAGGGAGGACGAAGGGGGAGGTGTAATGACACGATGATGACATTCTATCCATTTAATGACCTATTAAGTGTTTTTTCTTGGATGGGAGTGAGGGGGAAAAAAAAAAAAACATAGGCAGTGACCGTTAATAAATAAACAATGTTACTTGTCACTGTATCCCACAAGTGAACTACCTGAACAGTATAGAAACTTTTTTTGATGATTTAAGATGACCGCTCCTTTCTTATAGTCTGAAAGTGTGGCAATCACGAAAGTTCATTTCATGAATAGATCCCCACAAAGGTCTTTTATTGACCCTAAACATAATTGTAAATGGGAATTTTACACCAATTTCAAAAAGGCTTTCCAAACTGCGAAAACAATCTAGGAAACCTTTCTTCACGACTAAATTCTTTGGTTCATTTCTGTTCCCATACACTTATTTCCCTTTTAAAACATGATAATAGCTTAAACGCTTTTTAAGCAGCTGAACAGTCTATTGTCAACAAGCACTCAAATCCTTTTGCATGGGGAATGTCCCCAACCACCACCATTTAAAGTATAATTAGCATTCTTTCTTTTCTTACACAAATGCATATTTAAAATGTATTTGCATTGAACCAAATTTGCTATTTAACTGCCCATTCTCCTAATTGTGCCTGCTCTTACTTATAACCACATATAATTGAAAAGTTTTTAACTGCACTGATAAAAAGATTGCAAACAAATCCACGTTGGGTATTTTGCACCACAAAACAATTATAAGATTTTCTTTCCCATTTCATGATTGATAGGTACTATCAGGAAAGGTTCTTTCAATTGGTTGAGGACATGGAACCTCAAACAATGTAGATCTTAGCTAAAACAAAAATAGAAACCAGTTACTTGCATATAGCCACTAACACTTTAGTTTAGCTTAACTCAAATTTAACCACATAAATCTACATTGGAAATTTCCTACATTTCCATGGTCACAGTTAAACTATTAAATATATATTTACTGTACAATTAAAATGATTTAATAAAGACTTCTAAAATTAAACAAATATTAATTTGTTGAGATTATTCCTTTAAACAGTTTCAAGCGAAGTTTGCTAGAGCAGTTCCTCAATGACCCTGAGAAAAACAGCTGTTGAAACACCTCTTACTCCACTAACCAGGGCCACCATTGAGGGGGTACAGTTGATACCAATGTAGGAGGCCTGGCTGTTATGGGGCATGTGCAAGTGCTGCTCTGAGGTAGGTGCATGGGCTGAACCGCCCTGGAGCCACTGACGTAAGGGGAGCAGCACATCAGATCTATGCTCAGCATTCTCTTGCTTCCCCTCGCTAACTTGCTTTCACTAATCCGAGTGCCAGGTCACATCACTTCCTAGCACTCTGGCTGAGAGGCACACAGAAGAGAATTGGAGAGGACACACAGACTTCTCCTCCTGACCCCAATCAGGGTTGGTGCAAGGATTTTCATCTACACAGGCGAAGGTACATTTTGGTGCCCCTCCTCTGACCCGCCACGCCTCCCACACCACCAACCCTCCATGCATTTTATATATATAAAAGTATAATGTATAGTGTGAAAAATAAATACATCTAAATATTCAACTCGCATGCTCTAAATTTGTCACACATTGACACCCTTGCAGTCACACACAGAAACACTCTTACCACATACACACATACCCTTACACATACACAGTGACACACTTACACACACCCTTACACAGAAAGTGACACACTTACACACACCCTTACCACTTACACACACACAGTGACACACATAACCTGAGACACACTATTTTGCCACTCAATATGCCATTTAATATGCCAATATTTTGCCCCTCAATATGCCAGGATTTTGCCACTCTATTGCCATTTAATATGCCAGGATATTGCCATTTAATATGCCAGGATATTGCCACTTAATATGCCAGGATATAGCCATTTAATATGCCAGGATATAGCCATTTAATATGCCAGGATATAGCCATTTAATATGCCAGGATATTGCCATTTAATATGCCAGGATATTGCCACTTAATATGCCAGGATATTGCCACTTAATATGCCAGGATATAGCCATTTAATATGCCAGGATATTGCCAATATGCCAGGATATAGCCAATTAATATGCCAGGATATATAGCCAATTAATATGCCAGGATATTGCCATTTAATATGCCAAGATATTGCCAATTAATATGCCAGGATATAGCCACTTAATATGCCAGGATATTGCCAATTAATATGCCAGGATATAGTTATTTAATATGCCAGGATGTAGCCAATTAATATGCCAGGATATAGCCAATTAATATGCCAGGATATAGCCAAATAATATGCCACGGTATTGCCAATTAATATGCCAGGATGTAGCCAATTAATATGCCAGGATGTAGCCAATTAATATGCCAGGATATAGCCAATTAATATGCCACGGTATTGCCAATTAATATGCCAGGATATAGCCAATTAATATGCCAGGATATAGCCAATTAATATACCAGGATATTGCCAATTAATATGCCAGGATATTGCCAATTAATATGCCAGGATATTGCCAATTAATATGCCAGGATATAGCCAATTAATATGCCAGGATATTGCCAATTAATATGCCAGGATATTGCCAATTAATATGCCAGGATATTGTCAATTAATATGCCAGGATATTGTCAATTAATATGCCAGGGTATTGCCAATTAATATGCCAGGGTATTGCCACTTAATATGCCAGGGTATTGCCACTTAAAATGACAGGATATTGCCAATTAATATGCCAGGGTATTCCCATTTAATAAGCCAGGATTTTGACCCTCAATATGCCAGGATTTTGCCCCTCAAATATGTTCTCTGGTTCGGGTGCAATGGCAAGTCAAGTAGGTGCAGCAGTGTAGTGAGGGGGCAGGTTGTGTGAGTATTGCAATGTGGTGTAGGGTCAAGTCCTATGGGTGCTGTAATGTTATGTGGGTACAATATTGTGCTGTGGTAACGATAATAAAAGGTGGACAGAAGAACTAGAATGAAGAGGGACAAAAGAAGGAACCTAGACTACCAGCGGGTAAGTGTCAGGAGTGGAGGCTATATTTATGGGGGGCCAGTTGCTGAGCGCCTGCAGACTTGTACCAATTGTTTATAATCTGCAAATAGATATTAGTTACTAATGTATAGTTATTAGCTCATGATGGTTGTGCATTTTTGGTTTATATAAAGGCTGAATTTTTATGGTAATGTATGTGGGTACAATATTTTGTATCATCTCTATTAACCCCTATGTGATGCCCGGTGCTTGTGTCCCAGATGACACAAGCACAAGGTGATCAGTAGCCAGGAACACTATGGCAGAGACCCGATCAGGTTCTCAATAGACCCTGTGGGTCCCTGCCAGAAGATTGTGATACATCCGGACGTCGCCCGTTACATCAAGGAGGCGTGCCCAGACACAGAATCCCCTCAAAGTGGCCTCATCTGACAGGTAGGATCCCGCTGCAAGTCCCTGTGAGGGGATCCGTGATAAGTTGTTTAACACTGAACGTGCTATGCCGTCCTAGTATCTTTTAGGTACTCTAAAATCAGGACGGCATTGTACGCCCTAGCGTCGGGAAAGGGTTAAAGACGACAATTGTTTTTTGTGTTATTTATTTTTATATGATTTTGCTGTTATTTTTTTTGTGGGTAGGGATATCTGATGTATCCACTGTCTCTGTTCTAAATTGATGTTTTGCATTTGGGTATCTATTGGATATGGTTATCAGTATTTTTTTTTAGGGGCTGTGTATTCTATAAAGGGATTCTGAATGTTGTAGACCAGTTTTCTCAAAACCTGTCTTCAAGTTCTCCCAATGGTCTATGATTTAGGGATTATCCAGTTGTATTTAAATATGTATAACATTTGGTATCGTTTCCAAACGGTTTTATGGTGGATCAGAGAGGTTGGAAATCTTTAAGAGGGTTATGTTACTATTGATTGGAATGATTGTTCCAGGTATTGCTCTGAGCATCTTTATTTAGGTGCTCTATACAAATTTATACTGCCAAAAAATTAATTGAAGCTTTGAATATGAACTATAATTTATCACATGTAAAGTAAATAAACTGAAGAATAAAATATTGACTTTGTGTGGATCATTACATTGGTACTCTATATAGAGTCTAGCTATGGAATAGATGGCACACGCATTAGTTAATCTAAATTATGCATGGCCATTTGATAATGTTTGGATAAGCTGTCATTTTGTTTTAATAAAGTCCTGGATGCCTAATTTCACAATAATGTCATGTCTGGGACTTCCGTAATCTAATAATTCTAAGGTTCATTTAAAAAGAATAAAGACAAGTCAGGAGTATAACTATTCCATTAAATTGTCACAATAAATTGCCTTAGTGGATTGGAATCCTTACTGCAATAATCAAAGAATAAATCATTTAACTAAAACACATTTGCAATATTCAACTGTGATAAAGTAAATGTCACTTAATGTTCAAAAAAAAAATAAGAGCATTGACATTAACTGCATTTTTTCCCAACATTGACACAACCATTCGAAAACAACTATAACAACTCAATAAGGCTGACATGTAAACACCATTTGCCGTTGAAAATTTTTTAATGCCGTTACATCAACTGAAAATACAATATATGTTCTGAAAATCGTATTCATCAAGCACTATATAACTACTAATTTATATTCTGCTTAAGAGACAAAAGAATGCACTAAGGAACAAAAAAAGCAATCAGTAATAATTGAACTTGAAAGATCAGCAAGTTTGAGAAATGTTTTAACTCAATTATTAATGCCTGATTTTGCAGTTCACTTGTTCGTATGCTTTTTAGTGAATAGACTCCAATGTTTTAACTTTAAATAGAAATATACATAGAGATAAGGTACAATATATATGTGCTCTGCTCTCTGTAGATAGTAAGCTTGTGAGCAGGTCTCTCTCACCTCATGCATCAGTACAGAGCACAAAAAGGACATTACAGACAAAGATTGGACTGAATGATGTGTGTATTTTGCTGGTGCTATGTAAATTAATGTTAATGTCATTTGACATAAAAGTTGAGGTTGATTATTTGTTTACATTTATGATTGCAGAAAGTCTGTATTTCATAGTTGCCATTCATTTATTTGTATCTGTACAATTTGGGGATAGCAACCATCATAGTTGCTAAATGTCTAGATTTTCCCAGGACTTGGAAAAAATTGGAAGCTGCTCACACTTACCGGGCACATGACATCATTGTGCGATATCCCCACCACCATCATTGCTGCTCATCACTCAGCCCTGCAGTATCATCACAAAGGCTTGCAGCAAAAAACAGGCCACTTGTCAACTTAACAGGCAGGATGTAAAAGGTATCTTTGGAGGTGTTTTGGGCTTTTTACTAGTACATTCCAAGTATATTTTTTGTATGTGTTTCTTTGATTTAATTCAGTTACATCATACAATCTGTTGGAACTTGTTTATGAAGTCATATATATCCCCAAACCGCTTGCCAGTGACAACTCTGCCCCCACACTGATTGCCAGTGCCATATCTGTCCCATACAGCTTTTCTGTGTCATTTATTTCCCTAAACAGCTTAACAGTGCAATGTCTGTCCCACAATGGCTTGCCATATTTGCCCTAAATGGCTTGCCAGTGCCATGTATGTCCCCAAACAGATTAGCAGTACCATATTTCAAACATATACAGATGGAGTAGCACAGAATCACATGTGGAAACAATTAAAAATACCACATCATTGTGTAATATATCAGTGAGACAACAGTGTTCATATATAATTACATGTTATGCAGTACCATACACTATCTGACACTCTGGTTTGTAAACTCTATAAAAGATGCATGTGTAATTGTTAAGTATACAATTTATTAGAACTTGAATTAAAAACAAACAGCAACACAAGATAATAATAAAGAAAGAAAGAATTGTGTATAAGTGAATGAAAACAATTAAATAATGATGTGCAAAATAATAATTAGATTAAAAAAACCACTTATAGGTTAGCACAACACCTACTCTAAGCCCTACTGCAGTACTCCAGCTGAACTCTGGGTCATCATGAACAAGCTGCAGGAAACACTAGTCAGCTTTTCTGATGCTGAAGTGCTGAATCGGGGTTAAGAGTACGTGTAAAATGAATAGCTCTGCAGCTACAAATCCCCCACCCGGTGCATTACATTGGTGTCTGATAAGCAATTGCTCATAATTTGGAGGCAGGGATTGACAAGCAGGTTTTAAAACCAGTTGGTCCCACCCCAAACACTGACAAAGTCCCTACAACTGAAGACAAAGAAGCAAAGAGAGCTGCTACTTCCAGGTGCATCAAGATGGTGAAGGGAGAGTGACGGAAGTGATCATTGACCGGCCTGATGCTAAAAGAAGATGATTCTTGATCAGGGTTTGCAGGTAGTGGTTTTGTGAAGATTAACCCACAAATCCCCTGGACATTTTCTCAAATTTAAAAAATCTGTCAGGACAGACATTTAGGTTGAGAAAAATAGGAAATGTCCAGGTCAAAGATGACATATGGCAACCCTACTACAGGGCTATTGGGCTAGACTCAAGGTTTGTTACACTTGGGACTCTCTCCTTCAATGGCAGTAATCAAATATATTTTAGCAGCTGAGTGTTTAAATCTTTAATGATACTGTACAACTTTATGTATCCTTTGCATTAAGTGAACTGGTTACATAGCTATAGCAACAGCCTACTTTACAGGGGTTTCCTCTGCAAATACTGTGTATCTAATTAGGTAAACATAGTAATTTATATATACAGGTTCCTGAATTATGGTAGAAACAAGTATTATTAATACACCATCGTGAACCCAGCTAGCACCAACAAGTGCTTTCTAATTATTATTTTACAAGTCTTTAAGTGGTGCACTATTCAAATTAAATGGTGTATAAGTGAACAAAATAAACTAAACAAACGTTATTTAGCCCTAGTCTTTACAAAAGCAAAGACTAGGGAGCTGCCATTTCATGGAGCATGGTTTCTTGGCAGCAGTGACAGCGACCATCTCTCTCTGTTGGAGGTCTTCAGCCTGATTAAAAATGTCTGTGGAGGCTTTAGTCTCTCTTTAACGACTCAAAAAAAGGTACTAAAAGTATATTATACGTACGTTTCTATAAAATAATTTATAGAGTTATCTTTGCTGCTGAAACAAAGAAACAAGATATCAGAGACTACTGATCTACAAATGTATAAAAACTCATAATGCATAAGGGCATTCTATGATAAAAATGTCGAGAATGAACATGAAAATGGCACACAACATCATTTGAAAATTTTGTGTCCACAGTCTGACTGGTTAAATGTAGCGGACACTCAAAGTGAGCGCCAGCTACATTCTCAGAAATATTCCGGGTTTGGGCATGCCTCTTTGACATTGCAAGGTAACGTGAGACATTGACAGGGACACACAAGATCTGTAAAGACCCAGATTGAGTATTGCCTCTGTGTCTCTGGCTACCGATCACTCCAGGATTCGGACAAGGTACACAAAAATACCATTCTGGTGCTTTTGTTTCTTTTTGGACAAGAGAATGAAACAGGTGGTCCTTAAGGGGTTAATGGTGTTTTTATTGTGAATATGAAGCACAAGCAAAAATAAATATTACACCCCCCCCCCCCGGTTCAGTGGAAATATCCCCCTAGTACGTGTATTGTCTCAATACATACTTACTTTATTGCTTTTGCTTAGACACCTGGTTCCTAGCACTTTTTACATGACAGGCTCATTTAAAGTATTGTTCTATAACATGAAGGACCACAATTGTCTGCACACTGTGTAACTTGCTGTAAGAACGCAAACTCTGTTGGTCTATATATAGAAACATAGAATGTGTCGGCAGATAAGAACCATTCAGTCCATCTAGTCTGCCCAATTTTTTATTAGTCCCCCGTTCCTGGTCTTATAGCTAGGATAGCCTTGTGCCTATCCCACGCATGCTTAAAATCCTTGACTGTGTTTACCTCTACCACTTCTGCTGGAAGGCTATTCCATACATCCACTACCCTCTCAGTAAATTAATACTTCCTGATATTACTTTTAAATCGTTGCCCCTCTAATTTAAGACTATGTCCTCTAGTTGTGTTAGTTTTTGTTCTTTTAAATATACTCTCTTCCTTTACTGTGTTGATTCCCTTTATGTATTTAAATGTTTCTAACACATCCACCCTGTTACGTCTTTCCTCCAAGCTATACATGTTAAGATGCTTTAACCTTTCCTGTATCATATCCCCCCCATATTACCTTTGCAAACATCTTAAGTAGTACACAGAAATGGAAATGACACATAAACCCTCTTAGGATACTGCAGAATCACTGGAACTGTTAATGCTGTATAACTATCTAAACATAAAATTATTGAATTCTACATAAAACACTACAGAAGAAAAGAACTAAAAGGGATTAGAGAGAAAATAAAGGAAAGCTAATCATACATCAGCTTCTCTCAATGAGAGGCATGTGTCACTTCATTCTATTACACAGCTCATACTCCAAAGACTTTGAGTTTCTATTTGTTTTCTTATCATCCGTTGTGATTGAATTTGGTAGTCAAGTGTGCAGGCTCCTGTGATTTTCCTCATCTCTGGGGTTATACACTGATAAGGCCAATAACTGACATTGTTATTCAGCAGATTCTGCGGAAGAAATAAACACGCTAAGAAAATAGTTTTCTTTGGAGGGAAATGTCTCTAGTGACAGTAGTGAATTACTAACTAAATGAAATTCAGTTCAACGGGTCACCTAAATTGCTTAGGAAGCAGAGGTATATTTCAACCTAAAAGAGGATTTATTTTTTATTTATTTATTTCTAGACTTAAAGAATCTGTCACCACCACTGTGGCATTTCACAAATGAATGTAAACTGTTTGCAAGAAAATAACGTCCATAATTAAGTGGCTTCACCTGTATTTAATGCAAAGCCATTCATCAGACAAAGCGTCATTTATTTAACATGGTTGGCATTTGAATACCAACCTTCATTCAGAAAACCAGGCAGACGTCTGTATTAGACTGCTGTAATGCCCTTGACATCTTATCAAGTACAGAATAGTCTATTCTAATATTGCCTGGATCCAAAAGAAGCAATGAAAGAATACTTCAGGAAATACACATCAGATTGGATCTGTGTAACTCTGATGTTAACTCTATAGTGTGCTACAATATACATTGCCTTGTAGCGTATTCTTAGTTGTATGTATGATAATAATAATGTGTTTGTGGGGCGAATAATAGAATATAGTGCAAGACGGGATTAAAACCAATGCTACCATATAGCGTGCATTATAAACATTCCCCTAATTTACATGTTTGTTGACACAATACATCAATACAACATCATTTAACATTGAGAAAGGGCCTACAAAAATCTATAGTTATAGACACGTAATTTCCTTTCCTTAACTGTTGTAATTATGGTGATGAAGGAATGACATGCTTTTGTTCAGTTATCAAAGTTACATATTTAATGTTTTGGTTGTATTCTTGATAGTGTACAGATAATATCATACCAGATGTATTATATCAATGTGCACAAGCAGAATCTCATTTAAGTCTATGAGACACACACAGCTTGAATGAACCTGTGTTGTGTTGAAGAGGCTTGAGTTCAACCTTGTAGGGTCAACCAGTGTGGTGTGACAACTGACTGCATCCTGTGTTTTTCACTTGATGAATGGCCCTAGCATGAGGATAAACTTGCAAGTACATGCCAATTTATCCTGACCAGCAGCCATAATGCTTCCCTGTCGCTGACAGTTTCTCACTGTTAGAGCCCTCCGTCTGTAAAGGTTCTACCTCAGATATACGTCTCGTTTACTCAGGACCAGGAACACTACCATTTTAACCCTCCTTCCTCTAAGGTGCTTAGTTTTCCTGTAAGATGAATGCAAAGTCTGCTTATTAAAAATGTTGATGACAAAAAAAATTAAGTACATGTACAAAAGTACAAAATTAAGCACCATGCTTTTGTACCTCTATCGCCATGGGTTAATAAGAAAATAGCACAAAAACCATCCAGCACCATATTTACTCACAGCTGTATCTAGACCTTTGAATAGATATAAAACACCTACACATTCTGTATGTTTGAGGGATTCCAGTTCAGCAGATTCTTTCCCTTTATTATTAATGAGCTTTTATCCCTAACAGTAATAAAGATGTGCAGTCACAAATTACATCCTGACCTTTCTGACTGAAAATATGTTGCAGAGCAAACCTGTCTAAATGCCTTTAAAATGCTAACCTCTGTGATTACATAATAATTGTACAGACAACTCCGATCATAACAATTTAGAAACATTTTCCATACGCTTCACTATGAGAAAAGAAAAATTGTCGCTTTCAGCTACATCCATCAAATCAAATTAAACTGCATGCTGATCATCTCAATTCCATTAATTAAATATCAGCATCAAATTAAAAATAATAGTAACATGACAGTGGGGTCAAGAATATTTCTCCCAAAGCAAAGAGAGAACTAGACTAAAAATATAATAACACTACACTTTAAACATTAAAGCACATCTTTACCTTAAGTCTCATAGTCAATTACTTAATGGCCAAGTGATTTGATAATTTAATCAAAGAGCAGAATGTGTGAAAAAGCAATGCACAAAGAGAATAATCAAGATTTTGCTCAATGTTTTTAAGTGTTAAGGTACTTTGACGATGAAGGAAGCAGAATGCTCATTAAAATAATAATAATAAAGTGTTTAACCAGGAAGGAGTACGTTCAGATATTCTCTGGTTCTCAAGTATATCCTGGGTAGATTACTTTTGTCCAACATCCAGGGAATGTTAGTATTAACCAATTAGTAGTAATCCTTTACCTACCTTAGTTGATTAGGTTAAAATTAACCTGCACCAAAGCTTAAAAAGGTGTTTTAGCACAATATAAATGTCTCATAAACAGAATACACTTCAGACATATGACCGTTATCTCTGGCCTTATATTTCTTAAACGGCCAAGTCTTTGACTAACATAGTCACATGTACGTATAATCTTTTTTTTTTAAATGCACTAAAGAGCTTACAGAACAAATAACAGCAGATGTTGAATGTTATTTGGATACCTCTGACATCTAGGTTTGAGATGATGCAAATGAACAATCATAAAGTAAACATTTTTTGTTGGAAAATATGTGTTTGCTCTTCTGCATGAACATGTTGTGCGTGTCTCTATTTAATAGTTTTGCCTTTATACAGCCTACAGTCTATTTGACTCTTTTTCCCATTATGACCATCATAACTATTAAAGGTTAGCAACAATTTTTTTGCTTCTGTAGAAAACACAATAGCTGTAATTAAAAGAAAACATTCAAACAGTGCTGATTCTAATGGGACTTAAAATACAATTTTAAAATGCCAGTTGCTCAGGACATCGTCAGTGAGCATTTGACTATTATTCTGTTCATTTTGATAGGTTTCTTTTATACAATATTGCTTTATCGTGCTCATTGTTTATTTACCTTTACGTTATGGCCCAGTGTGGAAAGTAGGACCATAAAATCATCCTTCATTCAGAAATTTGAATATTAGTTTATAGTTCCAATTATTATTTTTAATTCACTTTTTTTAAAATCTTTATTAGATTTGTAATATTTGTCATGCATTTTGGAGCATATAATTGTAAATCGCATGTGATAGAAACAATTTGCTTTTACCACATTAGAAAAGTAATAAAAAGACAACATTACTGTAGTTTGTAACAATAAAAAGCTGCCTTTTGCCTTCAAGGACAATGACAGATTGTACATTTCAATCCCCAAAGTGCTATTTTAATTCTAACTGATTGACCAGTTGTTGCAAATGTCACAAGAGCAATGGGAAGAAGTCTCTGAAGCAATAATAAAAAAACAAAGATAAAAGAAAACATAGGGAAGCTAAAACTGCTCATATGTTTCAGTGCATGGATAGAACCACACTCGATAAAAGTTGATCATTCACCTCCATAGAATGCAACCAATTTGAAGTTACTCGTTATAGCAGCTGGCCAATTTTAACAATCTAATGTCTCCTTGTTTATAAGTCCTGTACAGAATTCCAAGAACCTAGTTTATTTTCCAGTGTGAGACCAACTGTAGCTTTAATGCAGTGTACACAGAATGAAACATGTCTCATTAGGTTTCAGTTGAGCAGTCTAGCAGCTGCACACACCACATTTTGAGACCAAAAATAAAATTGGTTATCCCTCTAGCCGTAGTTTGTTGATGGAGAAACAAATGTTGTAAGAATTAACTGCAAATGTTACACAATGAGAACAGCCACTATTGACGTCATAGAAACATGGTGCTTGAGTCAATTGTGAATTTAAATAACATAACATTTTTAATTACCTTTGAATCACCAACACAGAATTTGTAAATTAAGAATTCTAGGGTATAGTCAACCTGAACACTGATTATACGGTGAACGTTGACAATAGAAAAATTAACAATACATTGCGTTGGCAAAATTGCATGTAAAATAAGAGAAATATATGCTTTATGACATCACCTGTGGCTAAATATTCCAATTGAACATCTCCCATTGAAAATTAGTTAATTTGCATATCAAGTCCAGGTGGGGGTTTTAAATAGCTCACTTTAACTTGGTGAAAGATTGCATTCTAAGCATCCACATGCACACATTGAAAAAGGCTGGCTGCTGCCACCCACAACTTTTCTGTTTCACAGGTTTTTCACAGCAAGTTATATCCTGGTGTGCTTATTTCGTTTTTTTGGGTCTATTCGTGCATTACTATTACTGTGAAGAGGAAGCAGTCACAGTCTTTGCCTACAGCAGCATAACCCAGTACCATTTTGAACTATTGTACTTGTAAGTACGCCCATAGCAGTTTGTGTCCGTGCTTATCAAGCCACAGGTGATGTGATCAGCAGGAGACACTTTTAAAACATACCATATTTGCCCCGAATAAAAGGTGAGGTATTTTTCAGAGCAGATGCTCTGAAAATGGACCGTTCTTTATATTCGAGCTTGCCCTGTCATCAAACCTAAAAGAAGAGGTCCGATTAGGCTTGCCAAGGTTTCTACCAAAAAATACCGGTCTTGCTGGTGGCTCCATAAGTTTAACATTGTGGGTGCTGCAATGTGGTGCTGTGACAATGTATTTGGATACAATCTGGTGCTGCGGGTGTAATGGCGAGTGATGTGGGTAGAAAGGAAGGAAATAAAAACAAGGAATACAATTTTTGAAATAACATTTTTATTAAAAATGAAAAAAGTTAAATTTTATGTAATATTTAGTACCCAACTGTTTTCCATCAACAGGGTCACCTTATATTTAGGACTTTTTTCAGTCAATAAGATTGGTATTAGCAGCAGTAAAAAAATCTCCTGGGGTCTCCGCAATCCCCGCAACAGACAATCAATAATAAAATCAGGTAAAAAAACAAGCAGTAAATTGGGAGAAGCCTGTGGCCCTACACCTTTCGTCAATGGTACTTGACTTCTTCAGGGTATCAGTCACAGGCAACTCAGTTACCACAATTACTTTAACTGTCAAATTGTCCAGTCATCAAGCACTGTGGTGGGAATTCTTCAGTGTATCAGAAGATATTAGAAGAGACTTTTAGACAACAACAATCTTTATAAAACAACCATTGATACACAATAAGAAATGCCATGAGTGGACAGTCAGGGCAAAGTTTGGATCCAAAAACTAAAAAAGGTTGCAGGACCTGTTCATGCAAGAAAACTCTCTAAATGAAGACCAAGGGTTATAGAAAACAATGGCATGAGTTTGATTGCTGCTCTCTCATAAGATACCAACTCTCAGTTTCTCATACATATTGATATATTTGTGGATAAACAAGTGCTAACTATTGCTAATCTATAACTCAGTAAAATTGCAGGTATGAAATATGTGATCTTTTTTTTTTCTCACCACTGTACAGTAGTAAACCACAAAGGGATCCAAAGTAATGGCGGGGCCAGCACTTTACTCCCCTCTCATCAGGTCTAATTGGTAAATTTCATTTGTCCCCTTAATCTTCTTTGTATAAATGATTATTACTAATTATGTGCTAGGCGAGGTAAAACCCTGTAACATTGTAAAATGATTGAAATATTGCTTGCTGGTAGAACACTGAAGAGATAAAACAGCTTGTTCATTAATTTAAGTAATGGTTCAAACAGACTTATCTAATCATAGCCCTGTGGATGGCAATGGAAAGGTTCATTGATCTCAGTGCAAATATAGTGTGGAACCAAGCGCTTAAGATACATTAAACTGAGAAGAGCTGTTGGAAAGTTATCTAATCTCACCGACATCTAAGATGAGAATGGAGCGGTAATAAATCCGACCGACAAAAGAGAACATTCCACCCATATACAGGATATACCTGTAGAGCCAAGGGAAGCACTACACAGTGAAAGTTACTCTTATGCATGATTAACGATATGACAAGCTAAATATAAAAGCTTCAGATCTAAATACAAGTCAGTAAGGGGAAGTTTGAAGGAATGACTCAGGAACTGAAACCTGTTTCATTTGGGTAGGATTTCAAAACTATGATGGACAGAAGTGGTGACAAAGTGTAGAAGAAAATAAATCACAATAAAAAAGGAGATTGCCTACTTTGGAGGGTGTTACTTCTATTTTTTGACCGCTTTCTAAATGTTGTCAAAGTCAATTATGGGTCTTATAATAAAATTAGCTTTAGATATCGTGGAGATGTCATTTTGTGGCTGTCAGTCACGTTGGTTGAGATCTAGATCCATAGATGGTATGGACACTAGTGTACACTGTAGGTATAAACATATAAAAGGTGAATGCTGCAAAGACTCCTCAATCCCAGATTATTCATGGCCAAAAAAAATGGAAGGTGTCTCTGTCCACTGAATATAAATAGGAACAAGGAGCCTCCTCTCAGATTCTGGTGCACATTTGAGGGATGAAAGGAACATACAGTATAAATCAGTGTGACTGTTAAATCACAGTATAATATACTGGATTTACTCACAAATAAAAAGCGCAAGTAATGCTTTATACTGTGTGTTACCATTCTCTTGCAATACCCCTCAGCAGTAAAGAGTAGCTCCCCCTAGATGAACTTTGGAGCAGCTATTGGCAACACCCAGAAAAAAACCAAACAGATGGCTCAAAGGAAGATATATGGTATAGGGATGCTCTCTGCACAGGTGTAGGATGTCTATTATGTCGGTAGTAACATTACATGACTGTCCTGCCCCATCAATCACTGCTGACATAAAATTAAAATCGTTAGCAGCCTTCATTTGCAAGTTTGGAAATGTTAACTAAAACAAATGTAAACAAGGACTAGAGAAGGAAACTTTGAAATACCGTATTTGCTTGAATATAAGACAAAGATTTTTTTCAGATATACTATATGTTAGGGTCAGGTTGGCAAGTGTGATGGCGCAATGGCAAGTCTGGGGCTGCATTGGCAAATAAAAGGAAATAAAAACAAGAAATACATTTTTTCCACTTATAATTAGGGTAGCCACCTTTTCTTCAAAAAAATACCGGTCTTGGTACTGTCTCCATAGACTTAACATTGGCCTGATGCGAATTTTTTACCGGCCTGCCGGTAAAATACCGGCCAGGTGGCAACCCTACTTATAATTTTTATTAAATGTGAATATTTACTAGTAAAAAAAAATTCCTATAGGGTAGTTCCTATAGGGTGTGTTCGGGTCTACCTTTTTTTTGTACCAGCCTTTCTTTATTGTTCATTAAAATTGGCTTCCTTTACACATCCCTGCTGACTGTGAGCTCCTTCTGCAAAACCGATTGCTTCTTTCATCTGAAAGCTAGTCTTATATTTAGGCTTTCCCCGCTAAATGAATATCCAAAGTTCAGGGGTTTGTCTTTTAATCAGGGCTGTCTTATATTCAAGCAAAATGGTATATTTCCAAGGATTTCCTGTTTGAATCTCTATGGAAAATACTGTGCTATGTAAAGGTTAAACACTACCAAATGCATGTACATTAGTTTTATGCATGGAGTGTCCCTTTAACCAGTTTAAGCTCATTTCATAAAGACAGATCCATTTGATTTCTTGGGCACATTAGGCACTGCATGTCTGTGATCCAATGCAGTAGATTAGTAACAACTGCATTCAACCAGATATAAGGATTACACTGCATGCGTACTGTACTAATTCAGAGGATGACAGATCTGCTATCCTGCAGTTATTTTGTTGAGACAGCAGGACAAAGCATCATAAGGAATCAATTAATACTATACAGTCTGAGGTTCATGCTGTTAGGTCATGCCGATATTCTCCTACATTCATGCTATTCAAAGCTTGCTTTACACTCATAACTTTCATTATGGATCACATCAGAAAGATGCACTGAAAGCTCAAACTCTGTCATCAGCATTTTCATGTGATCCATGTTTCATTTATTTTTCACAAATCGCAGCCTGGTCCTTGATTTCCTTTTATTTGTGCACAAATTTTTTTTTTCTCTTTAGATTTTGTCATTAAAATGTGAGAAAGAAAGAAAATAAAAAGGATACCAGCAACATTAACAGAACAATGAAAAAAATACCAGTGCACTGCAATAAACAAAGTGGTGTATATATGGTAATAAAATGGAACAGATAAACTAGAGCTCACAATTAAAAACAAATGTATTCAATATTAAATGGTAACGAATGTCACTTTATAAACCGAATTCCCTACCTCTATCTGCAAATATAATGAGAACAGGATCAACACAATGTTTTAGTATGTTAGACTCATTTGCAAACACTTTTTAGCTCACATTCTATAGCTTAGGGAGATGTGCAAGTCTTTGATTCATTTGCAAAATAAATATTGCAGTACAATAGCTCATTTACTTGAATTAACATTTGATTTAAAAGACAAATTGTGAGAACGTAAATAGCAGCTTTCTTTATCAAGTGGAAATCAATTTATAATAACTATACTTATTTCGTTTTTTTTAAATTTATTTACGGGTGATTAGATCTCACTTAGTAAAGGAAATTCTCTTAAAAATGTATTGTCTTAAAGGGATACTAGTCAATAAGGATTCACTGAACATAACAACTCTTTTTAAATATATACATATTGTGCTATTTATTACCCAAACTCCTATGCTCCTTTTCAATTTACAGGACCACAGTTAGAAAAATACTTTTTGTAAAATGTTTATTCTATCATTACCCATTCATGAGATATTACCCTTCAATTGAAAGCACATATTTCTAGAAAGTATTGTTTGCTGAAGTTACTGATCACAGTGACCTTTTAATGTTTCATTATGTATGCACAAAGGACAATACAATGTTCCATGTAAAAATATAAAAGACAATAATCCTTTGAGAAGTGAATGCACTTTTAGATGAAATGGTGAATTTTGACACATTTTGAGGTCAACCATAGCTGTCAGATCCATCAAATGAAGAACTCTACCTAGAAGGCCTTCATGTCTATTTTTAATTTTCTTTGTTGTGTACTTAGTATATACTGTTTTCTGTAAAATAGAGGAACAATGAAATCTCTCTGAGTGGGTCCCATGCAAACAACTTGCAAGAACTTTCTAAAGTATGCAAAAAGAAAAGACAACACTGTGTGAATTAACTCACGTAAACACATAAAATATACATACCACATTGCACTTTGCCTCTAACATATTTATGCAGTGAAGACAAGAAAATATAAAAATGAATGTCCCTTATAGTAAGCAATCCTCAAGGCCTGATAAAAGCGTATAATGTACCGACCACAAATGAGGCTCACAGAGAATGAAATCCACATAAAGTGCTATATGCTCAATCCCAAGAAAATAATATTACACTGTACCGAGGCATCAAATAGCCAGCACATGAGCTCCCAATGGATAAGAAGCAGAATTAGTATCCAACTCATAGCTTATACCCAAGTAATGCGAATAGTATCAAAGTGACAATCCTCCTCTTAAAACGAGATAATGAGATATAAACTGAAAAGTAAAATACTCCACCACTTAACAAGGCAATACCATGTATCAC
Organism: Pelodytes ibericus; assembly: GCA_036172795.1. Classification (NCBI taxonomy): domain Eukaryota; kingdom Metazoa; phylum Chordata; class Amphibia; order Anura; family Pelodytidae; genus Pelodytes; species Pelodytes ibericus. The sequence continues at coordinate 116,031,363 of CM069858.1, forward strand.
AGAGCTTATGGAAGTCACATCCAGGATCTCATGATAACTCCAAGCAGGGCTGCTACCTGGGCGTAACAAGCATAACACTTATAAGGAGCCAGGCTATCCAGGGGGGTGGCGCTTAGAGAGACACTCTCCCTCCATTCTATTTTCTATTTGTCATGGCTGTCCATTTAAAAGCCTGGTATGAATAAACATAAGATCTTATCCCTCTATTTAATAGACCAAAGTGTTCCTGAGAATTGGAGTTTCAGAAACACTGCTGCAGATACTCAGTCATACAGTATAAATCTCCAAGTCCCAGCACCTCGTGCTCGTGTGAACACATCCAAAGACTAAACAACTTCAAACAGAGGCTTGAAACACACACTGCCCCTTTTCTTGCATTATTTCTGGTATTATTCATTGTACTGTGTACAACAAAGTTAATTGTTCCTGTTGTACCAGGTAGGAGTGTCTTTTGCCAAATTAACAATTGTGGATCAAAACCTATTTACAGGGTATATGTTTTATAGTGTGACTTGTGGAAAATAATAATGAAAATTAAACAAAAATGCTTTAAGAGGATTTATAATTTGTCAATAATAAAAATATATGACTTGTATTTTTGCACTACTGACCTGTTCCTTAGAAATGGGTCTTGACAGATGCAATGGAAGATAATTTTAAAAAATGAATCATTGTTTTGCATAAAACAAACTGAGAAGGTGGGTTTAGTGAGACTTGAAATATTGTACCGTATTTACTTATATATATATATATATTATATATAATTAATAGCCAAAGCTTGGGGGGGGTCATCTTATAATCAAGGTAGTCTTACATTCGAGCAAATACGGTATAATCCCTGTATCAGGAGATATTAAATCGTTTTAATTTGGTTAAGATTTAAATTTTTCTTACTTTATTTCCTTTATACTTTTTCGCTCTTGACTACGATGAGAATGTGCTCCATAAAAATACAGATCTCAATACATTTTAAATAATCTATATGAAATGGTAATATTGAACCTTAGAAGAGGATAGAAAAGGTAAGAACAAGCATATATCAATTACACAGCTGAAAGATTATCATAGAAAGAGAAATGTTAATGATTCCTTACAGATTTTTTAACCTGGCTGACTTTCGTCCATCATAATCATGGACTTCTTCAAATAAATCAAAACAAATCCAACAGTTTCCACAGCTCTTGTATATGCATTTATTTTGTTACCTTCCTGCAATTCTCAGTAATGCCAATCAATATCAAAAACAGATCTGCAAATCCGTCAAGTGTGCGGCTGATATAAAACCACTTACAACAGGGATTACTTAAATCCAACACATCCATCGAATAATAAAAAAAAGTGATGGGTGGAAAATGTTACAAAATAACTTTTGTCAGATATTGAAGTGTTCTAAAACTAACGATTTAGAAGAACAAAAAAAACATTGCTTTCAAATAAAATGTTTTGCAGTAGAAAAAATAATAACAATAGCGGAAAGACAAATTAAAGGAAGACTATGATTCATAAATCCATACGAACGTGTATACTTTGACTAAAGTGCAATACAATTTAGCTATCATTATAATTTTATCTTTTGCAGTAAAATGCATATTTCATAGGTCCTAAAAACCAAAGTTTAGCAAAGACATTTTTAGAAAATAGCATATGGGAATGATAGCAATGAATGCATTACCTTACTAAGCATATCCTACATCCAAAAATTCAGAAATTACATTTTCTCACGCCAGCAGCAATTAATACATTATATATAGAAAATACAAAGTTTAAAAGACAACTGTAGCCTTCATTTTCATATCCCATAAAAAAACACACATTTCTATAAAATAAAAAAAATATTGCTTTTTTGAAAGCATCCATATATTTTCATACCCCCTTTTTACTTCACCAGCAGTGCTGTCTGCACGGATTTGACCAAAGGATGACTAAAATTGCTGCTCTTTCCCCATAGACATAGCCTATATTTGGATAAAAGTATTGGGACACCCGACCATCACACCAACAGGGACTTTTAGGATATCACATTCTAAATACATAGACATTAATATGTAGTTGGTCCACAACTTCCACTCTTCTAAAATGGCTTTACACAAGATGGTGCACAAGAAGGCCTGGCTTGCAATCTCCAAGTTCGTACCAAAAGGGTTTGATGGGGTTGAGGTCAGGGCTCTGTGCAGGCCAATCGAGTTCTTTAACACCAAACTCATCCAACCATGTCTTTATGGACCTTGCTTTGGGCACTGGGGCACGGGCATGCTGTTATAGAAATGTGCCTTCCCCAAACTGTTCCCACAGAGTTAGAAGCATAGGATTGTCCAAAATGCCTTGGAAAGCCAAAACATTAAGATTTCAATGAAAGTAAGGGCTTAGCCCAACTCCTGAAAATCAGCCCCACAACATTATCCATCCTCCACCAAGCTCCATCCACCAAAACCAGACTGCCAAATAGTGAAGACTCCACAGAACAAATTTACACTGATCCAGAGTCCAGTGGCGGCATGCTTTACACCATTCAATCAGATGCTTGGGATTGTACTTGGTGATATGAGGCTTGCATGCAGTTGCTCGGCCATGGAAACCGATTACATGAAGCTCCCGCTGCATTGTTTTTGCATTGATATTAATGCCAGTGGAAGTTAAGATCTCTTCAGCTATGGAATCAGCAGACTAGTGGTGGCATTTACGCATCATGTGCCTCAGACCACTTTCCAATAGTACCACTTACAGTTCATGGTGGAATATCTTGCATGGATTAAATTTCATGAACTGACTTATTACAAAGGTGGCACAGTACCACGCTTGAATTCACTGAGCTCTCTAGAACAACTCTTTCCCCCCACAAATTACTGTTATTGCAGACTGTATGACTAGGTGCTTGATTTTATACACCTGTGGAAATGGGTCTGATTGAAACACCTGAATACAATAATTAAGTATTGTGTCCCAATACTTTTGTCCATATAGAGTATCTAAAATGTAAACCATATCCAAAAGAACCTTTCACCACATAAAAGGTATAAACATTAAAAAAGGTGTCTTACAACATCCCCTTAAGCAAACCAAAATGAAACTGGGAACAGTAGAAGTTGTTATCCATCACTCATTTTAAGATATTCAGGCTCTATTTTGGATGGTCAACTGCAATCTTTGCCAGGTCAAGGAGAGTGTTTTCAATCCACACGGCAGCCAAACTCTGGGATGGAGTAATAAACCACCCTTCATTCTTTCAGCTGTGTCCAGGTCCTTCCTAAGAAGTGCCTCAGTGAACGTTTGAACATAACTACAACAAACAGGCATTTATGTAGGTATTCCATGCATCTATGTGATGCTATTAATCACACTAATCATATTCCCACATTCCTTCCACTCTCGATACAATTTCAATTAAGAGTTATTTAGGAAACCTCAAACTACTGTCGAGAAGTATAGAACATTGTCCCATCATCATGTCTGAATATCACAGCATGACCTACACATGTCTTGATAGACGCGTCAAAGGCCTGGTTTTTAAACATAAGATGTAATCCAACTAACAAGGATTTTCCATGTATGCTGAGGAAACAGAAAAACAGCACTTACCACTGCCATACCCTGAACACCTGTGGCACATGAATGCCAAATTATCCTGGTATCTGAATCCGCAAAAAAACATGGATGTTATTCGTGGTGTTTTGCTTTATTTTACTTTTTGGAAAGTTGCATACCCAATGATACACAGTAGAACACAACAAGCAAATACACTATATGTCACCTATCAGGGGGCATGCCTAGAGTATTTGGCACCTAGGGCAGATCCTATGTTTGATACCCCCATTTTTAAATGTAAAAATAATGCCACCGTTGTCCACAGGCAGCTTATCAGTGTCATCTCTGCCCTCAAACCGCTTGTCAGTGTCATATCTGTCCACAAACCGCTCATCAGCACCATCTGGGGTTTTCTGCTGGTATTTTTTAGTCAGAAAGTCCAGTTTACGTTACCAGGTTGACTACCGAAGAAGATACACAATGCTACAGAGTGGACAGTCACTATAATACACTGTCTAGGAAATACAAATTAATTGGTCTATCCTGACCAGTGGTTCCCAATGTTTATGGGCCCGCACTCCAATTTTAATCAGTCTCATGCTTTTCCTCTGCGTTTCAAACCATATTGGCATCAATGACTAAGGTTACTACATGAAAGAGGCATTTCTAGTCTCTTTTCCAAAAGCCTTCTTAAATTATTTTACATTATTAGTGTATACTACTGACACTGGGAGGATATTCCAGGTAAAAAAAAAAATGTTCATATTATGCCTTGGTTTTCCACTATCGCTTCATGGCTTGTTGTTTTAGCACTTTTCCTATTGTCACTATAGTCCCTTAATGTATTTGAAGTTATCTATATTGTTTGTCATATGTATGACAGCTAAAGCCAGACCAAACTCGTATTCTCTAAAAAAAAAATAAAAAAAAAAATTAGACAAAGAACTTCTATTTGTTCTGCCAATTCACCATATATTGTTTTAAGCCTATTTGCGGTTGTTTTTCTTCCTTTAAACATTTGTTTCACTGAGACAGGCAGAAGCACACAGAAATTACAGACAGCAATACAAATCAGAGTTTATATAATGCAAATACAAGGAATGCATGTAACGGAATTAGAAGACAGACAATAACAGCTTGGCTAACCCTGCAGCCCATTTCGTTGGGTTATAAAACCTTAGATCTTGTATGGCTGTCTCATTTTTACAGTCCCCTTCCGTCACGAAGACAGCAAGTAAAGCCAGACAATCAAACAGGTTTTATTTGCAACATTCACATTATTTTCCTAGGATCTAAAATTATACTGCAATATCCTCACTGTTCGCCGATAAAAATGCAAATGTTTGATACAAAAGCACAGACAGCAGTGATGTGATCCACTGAGAAACAATGCAGGTAGTAGAAAACATGTACCATAATTTAAATTTTCATAGCATCACCTTTCGATTACTACAGTGTTATACACTAGAGTCACACGTATAGAATTGCATGATAATAGTGCTTCTTTTTATAGCTTTTAAATAAGTATAAACAAAAAGAAAAATCTCACAATTTTATCGATCTAACCAATTAAAACAAAAATAGCAATATACAATATTATTTTTTGCTAAGTAGAATTTGACTTGTGCTACAGCAGATCAATTTTCTAAAATGTGAATTTAAAACAAACGGTTTTTGCTATAACAAATAATCTAATAAAAGTATAATAAAAAATATAATCTAAAAGATTATTACACAATGTATTAAATATGTTTCCAGCAACATGTCCAAAAATTGATCTAGCAGTACCTGCTGACAGGCAGAGATATATATATTTTTAAAGCAAACAGCAACAAAACTACACTGCATACAGGTCCCAGAAGCAATTTTAATAATTAATCACTGTGGATAACTAATCATTTTCACAAATAAAATAATCCTCTCAGAAAACATGAAATACAGTAGTATCAATGCAAATACTGTATGGAGAAAAAAAACAATTTTTACAGTGATGTAGCTAAGATGTGATGCATCTTTGGAAACTTGACATTGGTGTATCAGGCCTGAACACGTGATATTGCATTACCCTTTTGTAGGAATCTGAGCATGCATGGAAAGGCTATATCACAGCTTAAGGGGTCTGGACACTGAATAAACTGTAGGGTGCTTGGATTCTGACAGCTGTGGGTGCAATTTGCAACTTGTGGGATAATCCCAAAAGTTTTTTGGATAACAGATTTTTGGATAAAGGATACGCAACCTGTACGGGCTTTATGAGTAAAATGTATACTTGCTGTTAATACCTGGTATATTGCTTACTTTGTGCTGGCTGTCCATTCTCACAAGCTCAGGCATTTACATGAGGTTGAATTTTCTATAACTACGTGCATCAAAGGAGAATTAGTCTATACTATGAGCTATATCAGTATGGATCCATAGGGCTCAATAACATGTGAGTGCACTCATATAGGGGGACATCATCCATGGGCACCATGAAAGAGACAGTCTAGTCCCCAAACTCACTTTGGTGCAAGTTCGAAGATTACTGCTTTTAGAGTGCACAGACTTTTTTTCCAGTGTGATTTGATGCAGGCATTCTGCAAATATCACATTTTTAATATTTCCCTCAAGCCCTGCTCCCGTGAATACTCTGCGTGTATGCTACAGGTGTGGCAGCACTGACAATATAGACACTGAGCATATAAAGTGTTGTTTCATTTAGTCACTTCCTGTGATTTAGGAATATAATACATTGTGTGGGCTGTAATAGACTTGCTCTTGCACATAGTTGGATCTCTTAACAGTGCAACACATTATCTGATGACATCACTGGAGAAACTGGATATTCTATTCATTTGAATGGCATTGGTTCCTGTAGCAAAAAAAAGTAAATTGACTTTTAATCAGATAGTGTGGGCATTCCTGGTTTCTTGCAAACTGCCATAATTTCACAATTTCTTCTAGCTGTTAGTATTTTAAATTTTAAGAAATGCAAAATGTAAAACATGCATTTTAAAGTACTTCGAAAGCACATTAAAATGCATTATCATTTCGAAGATGCATTTTGGGCACCATGCAGTGCTCCTAAAGTGTCACACTGGCTACACTATATTGCCACTGTATTGTTTTCTCTTTTCATATGCTGTGTACAAGAGCTTTCTATACAATTCTTGCACACCCTTACAATATAGTGAAATGTTTACAAAGAATTTGTATGAAGTAGTCTTGGGAGTCTAAACTGAATTAACACAGACCAGTTTGTGTGTGTATGTTTATAATACATATATTTAAATGGAAATAATTGAAATAGATTTTCACACAGTTTTATATGGCTCACTTAACAAAGTTATGTTACACAAAGAAAAAAAATGTGTACAGAGACTTAAGGAAAGCACATAGAGGTTTTACACCAGGGAAATTGGGTAATGGAGAGGGAAGTAATAAGCATATAAAATTGTATATCTCTTGGGATATTGAAAATTGAAATGCATAAACTTGTGAAATATTTTACATGCCTCTCTAAGTACAGTTTAAAGCAGCCACAGGCTTTTATTACCAGCTAAACCAATATCTCAGTGGGGAATCCATTCATGTGATATTATAGGAAGAAAATGTTAACTGAATATCTATATATCTCAAACTGCACAACCCGAACGCCTGTGCCAGGACCAATATTAAAAAACGTGATTAATTAATGATAGATAATGGAAAAACTGGCTATGGCGTTCGATTTTGGCGAAGCAGGTATCTTCAAAGGGGCAGTTCCACTTACAGTTGACTGATATAACTGTTATTAGATACTTGCTGCTTTGTATAAAGTAAAGAAAAAGAAAACTCTGTCTTAAAATGTGTTTGGGAAGTGAAGATGAGTTACTACTGTTGCAAGAGTCCTCCCTATCTTCCCAAGTCCTCCTTGTGCTACATCACATGCCTATCTTCTCTGTATACCAAGTATAGGAAACAACTTATTTCAAAAGAGATAATGTATTTACATAGTAATAGTTAATAGAAGAGGAGAGGAAACCAGCCAGCCCCTTGTATACTCTTTCCCCCTATGATGTCAGGAAAGTCTAAAACTACAGGAGCAATGCATGTTGTTTTAAGATGAAATAGCTTTATTTAACATATATCAACACATGTATTACATTCCAAGAATAAGAAGAATATATATCTTATGCTTTAAAATGTGATCTGTAACATCCCACCATAATGGGATATGGACTGAGGTTAAAATATTTGAGGACACTGAGCAATGAAAGTAGAAATACAGAAAAAGAAAAAAAGGGGAAAGGAACAGAAGAGAAATTGTAAGCTAGAAAGAAGAAAGAACAAGTGAAAATTAAATGAAATAATATTAAAAACTGGAAGAGAGAAGGAAGGGAAGAAGGGGAGAGGAAGAATAACATGAAATGATAAAAAAAACTAAGAAAAAAAGAAGATTAAAAAAAAATATTAAAAGATATCTATGTCTTGTTTTTTTAAGTATTTGTTATTTTATTTCTTATTTGTAAATTGTAATACGTATTCATATATGAATGTGATTTGAATCATTTAATATATAATGTAATTATAATATATATATATATATATATATATATATATATATATTTAAATAAAATATTTATTGGGAAAAAAAGAAAGTAGAAAATACACAGCTTGAGTAGGATCCTCTTTAAACACAATGTGAACATTTTTCTTATTTGCAGACCATATTGTGATTTCACAGTTACTTAGCGGTTTAGTTTCCTAGGAAAGTGATAATTGTATTTATATGATTACAGTCTTCATTGTTTTGCTGTCAATTTCTAATTTTGTAAATGAGCCAAGTTGCAATTTTTTTTTAACCAGTGAGTCCTATGTGTATACATTTGTCACCTATGATGATTGTACAAACAAATGAACTAAATGAGAAGTGACAAGGCAACTTAGATTAGACAATGAAAAGACAAGTAATGTGTAGAAGATTCATGGACAGAATGAATCTTTAAAAAGCACAGATCTGCACAGCTCAAAGCTGAATCAAGCGACTGTTACTCTTACTTGGTGTTTGCATGTAAACAGATATGACCAAATGTAATGACAAGGCACTGGTCACTTGGCTGTCCACAGAACAACATTCAGCCAAACCATAACCCCACACTGCTACATTCACGTCTAAAATAAAACTCAAGCAAACTAAAGAAAAAAAACGCATATATCTATACTGAATATAGCGAAATAAAACTATACGTTTGACAATTTTGCCTTGCTTGTTATGGACCAGATGAGCCTGAATATTATCATTTGTCCCTGTGTACGCATTTGTCATGACATTATAGACATTATAAACGGAGACTTCACTTTGTCATTTACCCTGACCGGTCTGCATCCTAAAAGACCTCTTTGTGGTTTTAAAGCAAATCATTTTTTTCGTGCAGCTGCACCTTGGCTACTTAAATAAAGTGACGTATTTTGTCCTTGCAGGACATTTGAGACCATTTGTCCAACTTTTATATATAAAACAATAGGAAAAAGAAAAAACAGATCCCGCATATCTGATTATTTACTAATATAGAATATCCCCAATTACCAATCCAATCCTACTACCCCTGATGAAGCCTTCTTATGAGCGAAACGCTTGGGTTTGTAAACATTCCCATCTTGCTTGATGTCACAATATTTCAGTGAACATATTCCACGCTGTTGTTGTATTGTACTTTTCTTTGGATCTATTTATAATAAATATAACATTTTGTATATGTGTGTTGTTGTTTCCTGTAAGTCCTGTTTCAATCGCACTTCAGTCCTCTTCCAGTAGATATTATAAACACACACTTGTCTTTCAGGTTTTATTTCTGTACGTTCTACTATTTATATTAATTAATTGGGTGAGCTGTTTACTTACTCTACTAATGAGAGTTTAACAAGATAAGAGGGCTTTTTGTGAGAAAGCAGAGGGTATGTAAAATGTAAAAAAAAAATGCTTTTGTTACAATATTAGTGGTCTGTGTGAAAAATAAACTTTAAAACACTGTCAGTTACAAACAATACACACAACGTGAACAGTGCGCTTCCCAAAAACACTACACACTCGTATTTACCCTATACGTGGAGGCAATCCTCTCCGTAGTATGCAAAGGGAAAAAGAATAAAAAACTCTTATAGTGTAGTATATTTATAAAATATAAAGTGATATAGGTGCGTAAACATAGACACACTCACATTTTACTGAGCAGTATCCTGCTCAGTCTCTAGGGTGTTCGGGAGCCCCTCGTGGGGTCTTGGATAAAATAAGATTCCGAAGTAGCTCCAAATTCAAGTAGATATGGTGGAACAGGGGAGGAAGGAGATGTATTCTCAGTAAAAAACACTTTTAATGATACACAAATAAATATAAAATCTTACATAAAAACAGGCAGCATCCAGCTTATAAAGTGCAGAGAGTCCCAGTTTTTAAGGTGCAAAGTGTTCCTGTAGATTGCTCCTTCTCCATACACAACACGTTTCTCCTTTAAAATAGGCTTTTTCAAGTGTATTCCTGTTCCTTGTCTTTTTCTTTAAATAAGGAACCTCCCTATAATTTTAGACTTTAATAATAAAAATAAACAGCTTAAGAGAATAATAAATAAACATTGGTCAATCTTAGAGCAGGATGACCTTTTAAAAGATATTCTACCAGAAAAGCCCAATATTATTTTCCGGGGAGCCCCGAATATACGGAGAAGTATAACTAAAAGCTACACTAAAGAAAAAATAAAAGAAAAAAGCACCTTTCTAACACAAAATCCGGGCTTTTACCGTTGTAATAAATGCAATGCGTGTAAACAAACCAAGAGTCAACCCAGAAAATTAAATACTTTTAAATCGAGGGTAACAGATAAAGAATACGAGATTAAAGAGTTCATGAACTGTAACACAAGTTTTGTCATATATCTGCTTGAATGTACATGTGGGCTACAGTATGTGGGACGCACTACACGAAAACTATCTAAGAGAGTAGGAGAACACTGTAATAATATAAAGAAAAAAATGTTGACCCACAGTGTACCCAAACATTTCCTTAAACACCTTAGTAACCCCAAAGAGTTAACCTTTATGGCTATTGATAAATATAAGAAGCATTGGAGGGGAGGAGACTCTTGGAAAGGTTTAGGCAAATTAGAAATGAAATGGGTACACGAATTAAAAACTCTTCCCCCTAGTGGGCTGAATGCAGAATTCGATCTTTTTAACTTTTTATGAATTCTCCATATCTTTTCATGTATTTTAGATTCCTTAGGAATAATTATCTCTTCCTAAGGAATCATATCGTGATAGATAAGTACTGGAGCCCATATGATAATTACAACAGTGGGATATTTTATTTAAATATTTTATTTAAATGTGTTATTTAAATGTGTTATATTAACTTGATGATGCACAGTAACTGTCAATATATTAATGAATTATTCGTATATACATTATGACATTTTAATTTAAACTGTATTGTGATTTTTTATAAGTATAAGGGAGGCTTTTTTACTTTGATCTTTTTTAGTGCAGTATAAATACTTAGATTATCCACTGCAGGAGGACTGAAGTGGATCTAGTATATTGTACTGTGTAAGGTGACAGACAAACTGCCTTAAGCACCACTTTTTCCCTTTCTCTCCCCTTCCCCTCCGTTATATGAACAGGCTTGCTGGGACTGGTCTCCATGACAAAGCATGGAGACGGCTGAAGAGACTTCACATAGGCCACCAGAAGCGGTGGAACGCGGAAGTGCGACTAGCGCGTGACGTCACGTGATGCGACGGTCACGTGACGCGACACACGGAAATGGCGGGAACATTAAAAAAACGGGACTATTTAAAGAAAAAGACAAGGAACAGGAATACACTTGAAAAAGCCTATTTTAAAGGAGAAACGCGTTGTGTATGGAGAAGGAGCAATCTACAGGAACACTTTGCACCTTAAAAACTGGGACTCTCTGCACTTTATAAGCTGGATGCTGCCTGTTTTTATGTAAGATTTTATATTTATTTGTGTATCATTAAAAGTGTTTTTTACTGAGAATACATCTCCTTCCTCCCCTGTTCCACCATATCTACTTGAATTTGGAGCTACTTCGGAATCTTATTTTATCCAAGACCCCACGAGGGGCTCCCGAACACCCTATAGACTGAGCAGGATACTGCTCAGTAAAATGTGAGTGTGTCTATGTTTACGCACCTATATCACTTTAAATTTTATAAATATACTACACTATAAGAGTTTTTTATTCTTTTTCCCTTTGCATACTACGGAGAGGATTGCCTCCACGTATAGGGTAAATACGAGTGTGTAGTGTTTTTGGGAAGCGCACTGTTCACGTTGTGTGTATTGTTTGTAAATTTTTATACCAGGAGTGAAGCACTGGTTGTGTTTCGGTGCTGCTACTCTTCTCACATAAAAGGTGCAGTGTATTCTATTTCTGTACGTCACTGTCAGTTACAAACCTTGTCAATAATCCCCTGGAGTAGTGCACCACGTATACCATTATTCTAAAACTTTTTAATCATATTGATAAAAAAAAAAAAAAAAATCTTTGAAATTGATAACTTGTCTTGGACACATGTCCCCTCATCACTAAGGCTAATCATGTTCTATAAAGTGGAATAAGTTTCAAACAACCTTTGCGGCACACACGCAATTACTGAAAGTCAGAGTGTCATTGTGCTTATGTTTATAAGTGCATTTCCCACATAAACCTAACTCACATATTTTCTTCACATCACTGTTATGAAATGCTATTTAAAGTGCATTCTTTTTATGTTCCTTTATCTGTTTTAGCACTCACTCATATCTATTCCGAACTATAATTGCTTGCTGTGCTCGTATATATACATACATTTTTTTACAGAAAGCACTGCTAAGATCCCAGGCATTTGGAAGCTACTCTCCGGTAGCATCATTAATTACCAACCCTGAACTTATTGTTGTCCTCTAAAGATATAAATCTATATATAACCTTTGTACTTGTGCAACGTATCATTATTTAAAATTCACAATTTCAGGTATTTTTTCATTTGGAGATACCCTACACATCAGATCTGTGTTTCTTTCTTAAAAATTTCAAGACCAAGTTGCTTTGACCAAAAGGACCTAGCAACTTGGTCTTGAAAGCTTACAGAAGAACAAAAAGCACACTTTTTGCAAACTGTATAATACAGCAAAATGCGTAAAGTGTTCATGTGCACGTTTTACCTCCATTTATTACATTGGATTCATGAGCGCTGGACTATTTCCTTTGTCCATTGTTGAAAGCTTACAACCAAACTCTCAGTTAGCCAATAATTGGTATCATTGTTACCCTACTTGTTTCCTGTTCTTTCACGGCTAACACAGTACTACTCCTTTTGGTCATTGGTGCAACCAATAATATTCTGCTTAGCAACTCTGGTGTCTTTGCTCTCCTCAAGACTTTCCACCAATATTGTAATGCAGAGATTCACAAAGCCATTAGTAAAAGACTTTAGGAGCCAGGGAAATGGTACTTTCTAGATCAGTTTAGTCAGAAAATAAATCTGGACAAGGCATATTAAAGCTGCCATTTAAGAAATATATTTGTTACTTTTTTTTTTTGTTAGTTTGCTTTATAATGCTTACACTGCAATAATAACCTTTCCTGTGCATTGATTCTCCCACCATGATATCTCCTGATCTATGCATGAACTAGGCATCCCCAGAATTTTTTTTTGAGCTAAGCAGAGGATTCCCATAGAAATGCATAGGAATGCTTATTGCATATGTCATTACTGCTGCCACACAAATAACGAATTTCTGAACAGCTTCTGAATTAAGTTGTTCTCTGTATGTGGTTGACATTTTTAAAGCAATACACTTCTAAAAGAGGCGGTACATTTAACATAATTTAGCAAATTAAATGCTTATGTTACTACGTGGTGACAAAAAACAACATATTTATTCAGATAATGACAATGGTAAAGTAGTTTTGTTCACAACCCTTAGAATGCAGAAATGTGATGCAGACAACTTTGCATATTAACAGATGCATCTTCTTTGGTTGATCTTAAACATTGTCACTACTTTTGTGGAACACTATTACATGCAAAGTCATAACATTCATTCTGATACCCATGAGAGTCTTGGGGGATAAAGGAATGAAACTAATAGATAGAGGTGTGTAAAAGAATAAAGCACTAAAGTAATAAATTAAGATGGTCCCAAATAGCCAGTTTTCTACTATCTACTTGCCTAAACAAATACTGGGCAACAATTTCTTGTCACTAATTTCCAGGCTAGACAGCTTGTTTATTGGATAATCAAATAAACCACTGTTTGTCACAAACAATATGTTGGAGAGTGATTGTATAGTTCAATCAAATTAATCTCTGTCACACACAATATGTTGCAAAGCAGAGAATATCTATGTCAATGTCAGATTTCGCTACCCAGAATGTGTTTAGTAAAAGAGAAAAAGTGAAACTAAGACGACGACATTGCATCATAAGAAAAGAGTTTTAGGCAGGAAGACGGAAATAATAAAAACATTCAGCCCCCAGGATTAATCACCAGCAGACATATGACAGAACAAAGGCAACATGTACTTTTGGTTCTGCAATGTAATTAGGACGGCAAAAAAAAGAACAAGGGAAGTTATAAATCAATATGATAAAACAGGCGTATGAATGTGTGTTACTAGTGAAGGTATATACTTTTAGATGCCATATAATATGTTGCTACAACAACATAGTGTCAATAAAGTAATCAGCAGCTTTTCTACACTCATAAATTACTTATTATATCTAGGGCAAAGGGGGGCACTGCAGATTTCAAACTAACTTTGATGCATATGTTAGCATATGAAAAATGCTTAAGATTTACAAAGACATGGAGGCGAGTATTGTGTATATCTCTTTCTTTATTTCCTCAGCAGCAACACTTGTGGCAGCCATTTTGGCAGAGCCACGAGTGCTATTTCTACTTTTTGAATCGTGGTAGCTATTTTGGTGAAACCTGTTTCACGTTTTAACTCTCACTTTGTTACTGAACCCCGCATAACTTGCCTGCTACTGCTGTTATTGCACACTCATATCTGCTTGCTGCTGCTGCTGCTTGTGATCTGATATCTAGGTACTGTGCTAGTTATTCCTAAACCACAACCCTCTACCATATAATACTGCAGACTTGTCTCCTGACATGGTGACAAGTTCCTATGGAGGACCCTGGCTTCCTTAGAGGTGATGACACCTCAGAAGACTTCATGAACTCTGAGGAGTTTCATTCTTTACTGGATGCCACCATGTCCAAATCTGTCACACAGGCTATGCATTCAGCCATGGGCATGATGTCCAGTACCATTGCACAAGAGTATATGTTCTGCCATCCTGGCGTCACAGAACCCAGGCCCTCATGCTGGGGTGTTCCCCCAAGATAAAACGGCAGCCCCTATCACCAAAGGCCACAAGGCGTCACAGAAGACGCATCATATACATGCCTCCAAAACCCCTAAATCGGGAAAAGTCCGTCCAGCCACAGATCGAGTAGAACTACCACTTAAGAGAGCCCAGAGTTGGGCAAAATCGACTCGCAATTGGAAAAAGGCAAAAGCCTTAAAAAAGATTCTGATTCAGAGGAGGCTTCTGATTTGTCAGATAAATCTTAACATGATCCCATGTGTCAGGAACTGACTGTGCCTGGACTTGAACTCTGACTTCCACGTTCCTAGCTCTCTTCTTTACCGGTTCGCCAGCTGACTACCGGTAGCCCATCTGACTACTATGATTTCAACCTACCTACTGACCTCGGCTTGCCTGACTACGCTTCTACTCTTTGTTCCAGCCTCTCAGCTCTGCTAAAGACCAGATTGTCACTCAAAGCTCAGGGGCTCAACCACCTGGGTAACGAGTGGCTGCTTCTGGCAGAAGACTTTGCTGATCTGGCTGCTGGACTCCAAAACCTGCTAACATCAGTAATATTACACCATGTTTGATCCCGATGATCTTCAGAAACCTTGGTCCTCTGAGTGGTTCCCATCAGAGCATACTGCTCTCCGGGTCTGCAAACCCCTTTATAAAATCACAAGAAATAAGTTACGGGCTGAGTGCCCTAGACCCACGGTGACAGATGTGGTATGTAACACCCCTGAAGTAGACCCTAAAATAACTAGTTCATGGGTAAGTCTGGCTGGAAAGCTAAGAAGGGCCTTGACGGTTCATTAAAGAACTGCCAGGATAAAGTTTGTGATATGCCTGTACGTAACTATTCGAAATGATAGGGTCTGCCGTGGATGACAAATCCCAACTTAATCTACCACCATGAAGGGATGGGTCCAGAGGGCTATATGCCTCATCGACAATGCAAATTCAGTCATTGCCACAGAATGGCGCAAAGCCATTTTACTGAAAATAGAGACCAAATTGGTAAACATGGCGGTGTCTAAACCGGGCCCTCAGACCAAAGGACTCCAGATCAGAGACAATTTTGTTAAAGAGTTGGGCTCCTTTGTCTCGACCTTCACTGCTTTGGACAAAGCCCAGTCCAATATGAAACAGGTTTTTAACCCTAGAGTTTTTGGTGGGGCCGGAAGATCCAGGGGCAAAATCCTGGCATATTGAGGGCAAACTCCTGGCATATTAAATGGCATATTGGGGGGCAAAATCCTGGCACATTAAATGGCATATTGGGGGCAAAATCCTGGCAGATTAAATGGCATATTGGGGGGCAAAATCCTGGCATATTGAGAGAAAAATACTGGCATATTGGGGGGCAAACTCCTGGCATATTGAGGGGCAAAACCCTGGCATATTAAATGGCATATTGGAGGGGCAAAATCCTGGCATATTAAATGGCATATTGGAGGGGCAAAACCCTGGCATATTGAGGGGCATATTGGGGGGCAAAATCCTGGCATATTAAATGGCATATTGGGGGGCAAAATCCTAGCATATTAAATGGTATATTGGGGGGCAAAATCCTGGCATATTGAATGGCTAGATCATGGCATATTGAGTGGCAAAATAATTCTGGCATATTGAGTGGAAAAATAATCCTGGCATATTGAATGGCTAAATCATGGCATATTGAGGGGTTAAATACTGGCATATTTTAATTGGCAAAGTGATGCTGTGGCATGGTCTGTGGGGCAAAATAACATGTAGTATGAGGAAAGTGACACTGGCTATTTCTGTGGGGCAAAGTGACACTGTGGCATGCCAAATCGTGTAGGTTCAATATGAGTGCAAGCCAAGTGCTGTGGTTGCAATATAGGTGCATGGCAAGTTCTGTGGGTACTGTATGGTGCTGTGTTAAGTCCTTTAGATGCAATGTGGGTGCAGAGGAAGGGAATAAAAAATAGGAATGACATTTTTCAATAACATTTTTATTAAATATAATGTTAAATAATTCAAATAAGTATAAATGCAACTAGTTATAGAGAGATGTCTGTGTTTATAGATATGTATTGTTTTCGAATTGTACAATTGTCACCTTGTGGGGCTCCTGTGTGTCACATAATTAATGGCGGCCCCATGTGTGGCATATTTATTGGGCACCATGTGGCATAATTAAGGGGCTCTTTTGTGTGGCATAATTTGGGGCGCTTTTGTGTGGCATAATTAAGGGGCGCCTGTGTGTGTGGCATAATTAATTGGGCTCCAAGGTGAGGCATAAATAATGGGGCTCTGGTGTGGCATAATTTATGGAGCTCTTGTGTGTCATAGTTATGGGGCTCCTGCATGTGGCATAGTTATAGGCTCCTGTGTGTGGCATAGTTAAAGGGCTCCTGCGTGTGACATAATTTGTGGGGCCATCTGACTGGCATTACTAAGGAATCTGTTTGGCATGGTATTGGAGGAAATCCAGGGGGGGTGACACCATGAGTTACCGCACCGGGTGACACCAACCCTAGTGACGCCTCTGCTAGCAGGGATGAAATGTCATAAACTGTCATATTGTAAAGGTGGCATCCTGTCACAGTACAACCCTTGAATTCAATGAGCTCTTCAGAACAACCCATATTTTTAACAAATGTTTATAAATGCAGACTGCATGGCTAGGTGCCTGCAGCAATGGGTCTGATTGAAACACCTGAATTGGATAATTAAGTGGTGTGTCCCAATAGTTTTATCCATATAGAGTGTGTGGCATAAGGCTTGCTGTTTGGATTACAGAGTTAAGTGTCTGTGACAGCCAGAAACTTCTCATTGGTTATGTTCAGCTTCTAGTTGACAACATTCAAAACAAACACTGTGCACACTGTGTGATGTACAGACATGGAAGGGATTACCTACTTAACAGCAAACAAAATACTTGGTTTAATGAGCCTGTGCATATACTCAATGGCTGCCCATATTCAGATACATTTTTTTTATCCTATATACCAGAGAAATCAGTACCAGAAGACAGATATATATTTTTTTTTACATTTTTCGGAGTCACTGGAGTGGAGATAATTGTCAATTGCAGCTCTATATTTCTTTCCACTGTTCATTACGCTAACATTAAATTGTAAACAGTCAGCTTTTTCATCATGGATTCCTCCCTGGTTAAGTGAGAGCAATAAAGCTTTAGGATACACGGCATGTCAAGATGGCCACTGTAGATACTATAAATATCTTTAAGAAAGGGTTTACCAGGTTTTGACAAGAAAGGAAATTCATGGCGTCACTGGTTTTCAATTAAGTAAAGTTTATTCCCTGGATTATCTAAATATGGCTGTAGCCAAGAAGTAATTTATTTCAGGCTTTTGGACAGAATTGCCTTGAGGGGGAGGATGTCTGGCTACATAGATCAATATAAAGAGAAATCTCTTAGAAACGTTGAATTTGGTGGTATTATGAGGTATTTGTTTTCCAAACGCATTATGCAACCATAAATGTATTTCAAGAAACCATTTGATGTAGTTGGACCTTCTACAATTTGATTTGCTTTCTACTAAATATCCATCTCTGCATTCAGACATGTGAACATTATAGAATTCTACCACAATATATTCCATGCATAAAGTTGACTTCCACTAAAATGGCAGCATGAAGTCTTGCTGTGTGCATCACAATGAATTGAAGAATGAAATAAACATTTCTAAAGATAAACAAGTTACATATATTGATTTAGCGAATCAATTCTGCTTTACGAGAAGCCAGAAGTCTCTAAAATAGCAGGTTTCTTCAAATTAAATAGTTAAACATGTATTTCTTTTAGTTTGTGTCCCAGTTGTCTTTACTGTCAAGTGATGTCTCTTCTAGCAAACTTTCTATTAAAAAAAAAGTCTCCTGTCTTGTGAAATCTTATCTGACCCTAAAGATACCACAACCACAGTTATTAATAAATAAAAGTGACTGGTATACTTTTATACTTTCACGGGAAGTCACACAACTATCATTATGTAATTGCTTTGTGTATGAATTAAATAGTAATGGTAATATTTTGAACAGATCTATGAAATCTATTAAATCACATCTTGTCAAGGTGAGGCACAGAAATCGGCCTCCCGGAAAAAAATGAAGATGGAATTAATGATTATGCCACACATGGGGAAATTATAGAATTGTTAATTGGAATATTCAGCTATTTATTGATTATGAACAGGAAACAAAGGGAATATTGTTCTGCTTGGTAACAGAATAACTTAAATGTCGATCCTGAATTAATCACATCATGCAAATCAAGCTAAATGAAATATTGATCACGTCCTGTCATAAAAAGAAATAGTCCCATTGTAACAGCATATGGATGGAGTTACATAATTGAACATACATTAAATACCATTCTATCTGTGCATTCAGGTTATTGAATTTTCGGTTGCTAAAATTTTTTAGAATTTTGGGAAAACTATAATATTATGTTAGAGAAAATGGTTATAGATCATGGGATCAAATTATGTTCCCAAAATGCTATTCACTGAATGCATAGTTTATGTAAAATGTTTTTCATCTAGAGCAATAACAAGAGTGTGGCAACTATGGCCCTAGTGCACACAGTTAAGGGGCTGCAGCTATGATAGTATGTGTCTCTGAAATAATGGCATCTTGTGCTAGATAACTAGACTTGAGCCCTGCTTTGGGTTGAAGCCTATATGCATTTGTTTGTTTTCATTACATTTCTATTTTTGCTATACTGCCTCAGTACTTGTGTTTGAGATGACTTGTATCATTAACCCCTTAGTGACAAGACATTTTCACCTTGACTTTCCCTTGGTGACAATGAATAATTTACAACAAAAAAATCATAAAATATGAAGAAAAATTAAAAACAAAAAACACTTTTTCTAACTTTAACCTAAAATATAATTGACACAAATAAAATCATTAAAAAAGACCCCATCTAAATAGTTTCTAAATGTTGTCCCGAGTCCAGAAATATGCATGTTTCCATATTTTTCTGTATTTTTTTGCGAGTTATGGGTCAAAAACCCAAAATAGTGTTTTTTGTTTTTTTCCTATATTGACCTTTTGACCCCAACCCGAAACCAAGATTTAACCCTAACACTAAATTTAACCCCAACTCTAACCCTTATGATATCCCTTAATATGTTTTAATTTTAACCCTTTCCCTTATGCTAAAAATTATTTCATTTTAACCCTATAGGCTAATCTAACTATATAACAAGTTTTTAGTTAATTTAATATTTATTTTTATTTTTTTACATTGCTATGCTGCTTAACTACCACTAGGGGCAGTCAAGTAGCATATTCAGAGTGACGGAAGTAAAGTAACTTTCACATCCGAAGCTCAGACCTGCAAAGGGCATAGCCATATTGACGGAGCATGCTGCTCCGTCAGTATGGCTCCTACGATCGCTCCGTGGGGTGATCGTGGGTGCCCCAGTTCAGAAATTTCAGTGCTGGCTATTGCCTCGACATCGAGGCAATAGACCAGCACTGTAAAAGCGGTTTTCGCGATCGTTGATCGTGAAAACCGCTTGATTCACCGCAACGACGTGCCAGGCACGTCCATTGTCGGGAACGGAGTTCCCAGCAGGACGTGCCTGACATGTCCATTGTTGCGAAGCGGTTAATATTTAGTTATAAACATTTACTGGTTAGCTTAATACATACTGATGATAACTATGCTATGTGTCATTATTAATAGTCTGACTAAATATATATAGATCAGACTTGTGTTATGTTACCCGCAATTGTTTCTGGCTACCTTTTTACCCATGGGAACTAAAAAATATCACCAAATCCCCATATATGTACTTTCACGTGCTAATAAGTATTGGTCTTAATTTTCTAGTTTTTAATGTACCTGTTTTCACTTTCAATTTTTTTCTGAGGTTGTACCCATTTTAAAATGTGCTAAGGAATATATGATTGTTATTATGTTCTGATTTGTAAAACCATAGAATTCAAAGAGGGTGTACTTTATTTTTCCATTGACTGTATCTGTGTATTTATATATATATATATATATATATATATATATATATATATATATATATATATATATATATATATACATATATATATATATATATATATATATATATATATATGCATACACACATATACAGATATATATAATTACATATCTATACTGAATAGAAACATTTAATATATGGTTAGCAATAAGCATAATACTTTTTTTTAGTACATATAGGAAGTAAAGTTCCCTTTGAGGCATAGCAGTATGATGCAATGAAGCAACATGGGACAAGAGAGACTAAAAATGTCTCAACCAACTTTAATTCTTGTATTCATTTTTTTTTTTTTAGTTCATTCACTTTTGCTTGGGAATGTATTAGATGTGTCTGACTGCATTGCTCTATGTTTCCCAATCATTCTGTTTTTTGGATGTTTATGTCTCCAGCGTTGATGTGATTATTGGTGGATTTGAAGTTAGAAGTTTATGTCTAAATTATTTCAGACTACATGAATAAGGCCTTTTTGCTATCTTGGATATTTTCACTTGCTATTATAACATGTTACACTGTGTATATCCTACTGCACTTACAATATCTCCTTTATATTGTTTATATTAATACAAATTCATATATGTAAATAATCTGTATGTTTTTCTTTTTCTCTCTCTTCTGCGGATAAGCATTATTCCTTCCATAGAGGATTATTTGCAGTTTATTTTCCTTTGAGACATGCAAGGACATCTTTGCCACTACTGCTAAATGTTTTGTTTAATGTTGTCTGTGATGTTCTCTTTTTAAAGTAAACTTTGTCTGCTGTCTGGTTTCTGCTCAAATATCACATCAATCATAGTTCAGATAAAGACGAAAACAAGACATTCCAATTTAGCAAACTAGGATAGTGGATATAATAATATATTCAAATGTAAGCTTTTTATCTAGGTTGTTGTAACATCCATTCCAGGAAAACATCACCTTGTAATAAATTATATTAAACTGGGTTGACTATACAGAAACATGTCAGACAATGTACCCGAAACAGTAAAAATGGATGCAGTATGTTTATTATTGTACAAGCAGACACGATCATTCATTCTACATTATTTAAATATATTTAATAATATATTGGTTCTTTACTGGTGGTGAAAAATCTGCTCTGCAGTACACAGCATACCTGCTAAGTGCCCGATTTAGGCTGGACATATGGCCCACTTAAAACAGTCACCTTGCTCGATGTACCCATGGTGGCCTGAAACTGGTCATGTATGCAGCAATACACATGAGTAAATCAAAGCAGGAAAAGCAGGAAGAAAAGGTAAAGTCATTTTAATGGTGATTTAATTTACAGGTTGCCTCTCAGAAAAAGAAAAAAAAATACAACCACTTCACAACAGTATTCAAATAATATTTCAAATACAAATTTCACATTTTAAAACTCTAAATTTTAATCAAATGAAACACTGTACTTTTAATAAATAATTTATGGTGAAGTAAATTAAGACTGTAACCATAGGGGATACATCTGTCTTTAGGCTAGGATTGCATATTCTAACGTCTGGTTTTTAACTGTTGAGGACAATAGATCATTTTGAACCATAGTTCAAATTAGTGATTTTCTATAAAGAGATTATACAGTTTTTCAAAAAGTCTAGATTGCTCAGAATTCAATAGATATCTGGATCCAATAGGTATTCTTAATGTTTTCTTGACTTATTTCTATGATAGTAGTTTGCACAAGTAAATACCAACACTACCCATGAAACTTAATAAAAACAGGCATATAACAATGAATTGCCCAGGAATTAAAAATGAAGAAAAGCACAATATGGATTGTAATAATCTTATAAGCTTACAATAAAACTAAATCAAAAAGGAAAAGAGAAGAATTAATAATGAAAAAAATAAGGAAGATTAAAGGAGAAATAAAAAGAAGAAAAAAGAAAAGAAGTGAAGAGAAAGAATAAAATAGCAACGTTTAAAGCATGATATAGCAGGATATTTACTTAGATGGGTACTATATATTTATTTGTTTCTATAATTTAGGATTAACTTAATATAAACTTATTTAACTTGCTATTATTGAACTAGGTAGACATGCAGGGGAGGGCTGGCAACTTTTGGTCCAGGCCAAAAACAATTTAACAATTTAATGGCCCATTTTGTAATTTTACCAGCCCACCCATTACCATCGGAGGTAGACACAAATGAACAGACAGGACAGATATAAGGTACAAGGATTGATAGATTGGCAAAACAGATATAAAGTGCTACAGCTCCAAGTGATAGCCCTGTGCACCCCAGATCTGAGATGACACACTGGAGGGACAAAGGGATCGTTACAATCGTGGACCTGTATAACGGAGATCAATTAATTCAGTTCCCGGTTTTACAACAAAAATTTAATATTGAGCCAAGCAAGATTTTCATGTATGTTAGGATTAAGAGTGTGCTGACAGATTACCCCCCAGGGGACCATCCGCAGTGGGACGCCTTCCTGGAACGACCCCCAGTAATGAACTCAATCGCCAAAATGTTGAAATTTTGGGACCACTTCGGCCAGAGGGGTAAGTTTAAGGCAATACTCCAATGGGAGATGGATATGGGTCAAACATTCCCGCACAAAGCATGGTGCGATGCTTGGGGGGAGACCAGAAGGGCATCCCACTGTGTGAATATACAGGAGCAGTTCTACAAGTTGGTAAATAGATGGTACCTTGTCCCTGCCCGATTGGCGAAATTCAACGTAGAGGGAGACGACCTATGTTGGAGGTGTTTTAGGGAGAAGGGCACACAGCTTCATATCTGGTGGGAGTGCAGGGCCCTAGATAAATTTAAAGAAAAACTTGGGTGGGTGTTGGATAGGGTGCTCCCCCAAAGGATGGAGCTGACTCCACAGATGGTCCTTTTTCATGTTGACCTCCCCTGTAGAGATCGATATGAAAGGATGCTGTGTGTAAATATTTTTTTGGCATTTAAGATTTACCTCTCGAGATATTGGAAGAGGTCAGAGATCCCACCTTGGCTTGAAATTAAATCCCAAATTGAGTACCAGGCGTCTTCAGAAAAGTATTTAAAAAAAAAATCACAATATATGATAAAATCTGGAAAGGATGGTCTCGTATACAAGATTAAGGGAAGTAAGAGAGACAGGCCTAAGAGCGTGGAAAGGACCGACCCGGGCAGCCCTGGTAAGGTGATGATCTTGAAATAGAAGGCTGAATAGAAAAATATCGGGGCCGATCCCCCCCCCCCCCCCACAGCCCCGCTTTCCCCCACCTCCCTACTGAATGGATTGGAAGCTGGAGGTGCATGTTGCGAGACTGGAACGATTGAGATGGACTGAATGAATGCTCTGGTAGAAGGCAGATTAAATAGGTAAGGCTGTAAAGGGTATAACAGCGCTAGTGAGATAAGGATTTTGTTAATATTAGTTTTATATGTATCGGAGCGTCTTCTAAGAAATAAAGGCAAATACCTTATAATGTTGTACTAATGAGAAGCACAAAATATAGTACTTTTTATGGTCTGCAACCTTGCAAATCACAGCAGCCACTCTACGATTTTGTATGGATATTGATATGTTTTTTGTTTTTTTTGTATGACATAACATTTTGAATAAAGAAGAATTAAAAAAAAAAAGAAAGTGCTACACACTAGGCCTCCAACTGCAGCCTTCAAGCTGTTTCTGTACTACAACTATCATAATTCCCTGGCGTTTTAGAAAGCTGGTGGGGAATTATGGGGTGTGTAGTTCTAAAGCAACTGGAGGGCCACAGCTGGATGCCTAGGCGCTAGTGCATTTAGAAGTGGTGCAGACCCAGTCCATTGATCTAGGGAACAGGGCATCCTGGGTGGCTATTGCCCCTCAGCCCCCTTACCAGCCCTCCACTATAGTCATGTACAAGCACACTGTCTTAGTTTTCTACACATTTGCAAAGGATTGTTTTTACAATTAGAGCTAAAAGCAAAATGAGACTAATTACAATCATTAGTTCTATCTCCAAGTATCATCTTAATTACATTTTACAAATTGTAAGCGGAATGTATACTGGGGATTTTACTCGAAACTTGTTTCTTACATGAAACTGCCATATAATTTTTGTTAAAATGCCTAGCAAATGAATTTAGCACAGGACTACAATCCCACTTTCTCAAGGGTGATAGATAATTTAATTTTACACTACATTTGTACTGGGCCTTCTCTAAGTGGCTGTGCCAAATTGAAGTATATGCAACGAATAGAACTTAGCTGAGTCATTTAAATACGACTATACGTGTAATTACATCTCCTTAGTGATTTAGTGGATAAACTTCCAGAAGTTTATCTGCCTTGACACTTACCTGTAGCTGCCAGGATAACTTCATTAATATAATTATTAAAGACATACTGAAGGTCTTTTAGAATTGAAATAGTGAAATGGATTTATGGGCTGGTTTTTAGAACACACACTTCCCAGTATTCTACCAGCAATAAAGAGTGTGCAGAGCAGTTAGTCTTGAATACAGAATGAGTTTTTAAACATTCTTTGAATATAAAAAGGGAAAGGTTATCAGCAAGTTATATAGAAGTTAAGAAATAAAACCAGATGTGATAACTAAGGTATATGCCTGTCTGTCCATGCCATTTATTGAACCTCTTAACATGGATACCTGCAGACATTGTCACAAAGGTGTCTGGGAGAGTAACATTATTCCAACTTGACTAATTGGATGCAGTCTTCAAAAGTGCTTCTACTTTGACCACATACTAATCTTTTGCTTAGCATGGGTTTTTGGAAGTAAACCCATCTAACGCATATATATTTACAATAACATTTTTAAAATGAAATTAGCAACTCACAACTGCAATCTGACCTGATTTGGTTAGGACAGTCCTGTCAATGGCACCTTTGCACCACTGGCCAGCTCCGGATAATATTCCATGTTACACTAGTCTAAAGTGCCCATTTTGAGACAATACAGAGTTTAAGCGGGCCTGTCACAGTATTTTACATGTGCAGGTAGTTCCTGATGCACAGAACTTAGTAACTTCACAAATGAAGGCAACATGGGTATCTTTAGATCAGGGTCTCATGGTGTACACTTGAATGCCTGTTTGCCACTGATCTACATATGCGAAACCAGGATAAATTGCAAAGTAAAAGGGTTAAAATGATTTCGATGCACGCATCAAAAATAATAGTTACACTTAATTATACTGTATCAGTACAGATTAAAATGAGTTAAATAAAATAGCAATAGAAAAGTGTTTAGTATAAAAATGACATTTAATTATGCATATCTAAATAATATATACCTATTGTGTAAGCAAAATGCACGTGCAAGTACTGACAAATCGTAAAAACAATAATCTTAAAATCCAACAACACAGAAATGTGCGAATAAAACATTTTCTTTGGAGCTTGAGCAAGGTGGATATTGTGTAAATGATGTGACACAAATCATGGGAACATCACTGTCAGCTTAACAATTCCACCGACAAGCCCATCAAACAAAAACAACTATTAATAGTGGCATACTAGCCCTAGCCTAGACAAGAAGGCCAAGGAAAATGGGAATCTGAAACATCAGGTATTTCAAGAAAGTAATAACTATGATAAAGGGTTGGGGCATATTGGCAGCTAATGTAAGGGAAAGCAGCTGCCTGTTCAGTAAGCAAATTGAGCAATATAGTATTGTCAACCCAACACCTTTGGGAATATGCATTAAATTTACTAGACAAAGAAAATGTTCAAGGCAACAATATGTGCCAAGTATGAAGCTTCCGCTAGCGACTGCGGTAATGGAATGATATCAGTGCCATGAAATTATTGGTTGTAATTACCTTTATTCACCTTTATCTCATTGATTCAGGATTGTG
Organism: Pelodytes ibericus; assembly: GCA_036172795.1. Taxonomy (NCBI): domain Eukaryota; kingdom Metazoa; phylum Chordata; class Amphibia; order Anura; family Pelodytidae; genus Pelodytes; species Pelodytes ibericus. The sequence goes on from CM069858.1 coordinate 116,058,047, forward strand.
TTTTCACCTGCCCTTTACTACAATATAAAGAACACTTTGGAAGCGGTCAATGTACCAAGTAAATCAATGAAAATGTACAGGGTTTATGACCTTGATGCATCAAAGGGAGAGCTTTATCCAATTAACCATTTGGCTACCAATGGAATCATTCAAGAGGCCACCCTTTGCTTTGGAACACAAAAGATTCATTTATGGCACCAACAAAAATCATAATATTAATATATGATGCCGATTTGCATCAAGGGAAGTTTATGACCTACAAAGGTGAGTTCCTGTGAATTACTAATGGCAGTAGTTCACCAAAGAAAAACCCACTGAGGTTCTTCCTCTTATATATACATACAAACATAGAGGCATTTGCTCCATACAAAACAATGGCCATTAACACTTTCACATCCAGAGGACATCAATACCGCCCTAAAATACTTCAATGCCAAAGGATGGCATTGAACGTCCTGTGCTTAACAGCTCATTGCGGCCCCCGCTGTGCTGTGGATGGCTGAAGCAAGATCCCACCTGTCAGATAAGGGCACTGAGTGGCCTTAGTCCAACAGGCTAAATGTAAACGCTCAAAGTGAGTGCCAGTTACATTTATTCAGATCACGCCGTGCCCAAACTTACACCCCATGAACAATACAAACCATGAACAATGCTGAAAACACATGAAAATATCAAGAGTACACGGGGGACTATATTTTTCAATAAACATAATAGTAAAAAGAACTTTTAAACCAACCAATCGGGGAGGTGTTGGGCTCCTGTGTAAATTGGAAAGCTGCTATAAGAAGAGCTTATTGTGTCATTAAAAGCAACCGAGAAGTATTGGCCAATTCTTCACAATCCTCCTGAGCACATGCAGTTTTATGTGCATGTTTTAAAGAACCCAATACAAAAATGTTTTATTTCTTTTTTCAAAAGTGTATCCCTTGTTGCTAACGGGCTTTATGCATTTGCCCACTTTGCCCACTTATTAATGCGGCCCTGCCCTCAGGATCTGTAAGGACCCTTATCGAGTCTCTGCTTCTGTGTCCCTTGCTCCAGATCACTCTGTGATTAGGGCCAGGAAAACAAAGTATCCATTTTGGATTTTTTGGTCCATTAGGACCTGTTTTGTACAGGGGTTGTTTGCAAGGCATGCTAAGTGAGAGTGCAGTCACCCTCTCCACTTCCTCATAGCCCATACCGATATGGAAAGAGGTAAATATATTTTATTATTTTTATTTTAATATATATCTCAATACATTAATTTGCTATCCGCAAGGCAAGTGAATGTAAAGCTGACTTACGGAATGTAGGAGTTTGTGACTTTTCTAGGAAGGCTTTCGACTGGAACATGGATGAAACTTCCATTCAGCCAAAACAATTCCAGTGAAGTCAGGCACTGATGTTGGGTAATAAGACCTGGTTCACAGTAAGCATTCTAGTCCTTACAAACCGTATTTAGTGAGGTTGAAGTCAGACCAATCAAGTTCTTCCACATTAGTCTCGACAAACCATGTCTGTATAAACCTCACTTTGCACACAGGGCCTTACACAGGAAAGGATCTTCCACAAAAATGGATACAAAAAATCATCTAGAATGTCATTGCATGCAGTAGTGTTAAAAAGTTCCCTAGAGTAAAACCAAGTGGTCTAGCTTGATCTATGAAAAAGTGCTTTGCCTCATTATTCAATCTAAGTTTAAAGTTGGCACAATGCTTCCAGCAGATTGTATGTTCCTGTCATTTACCAAAGTCAGGTATGTATGTTGGACTGCCAGATCATGAAGACTCCCTCATCACTCCAAAGAATGAGTGTAACGGCGCTGAGTGTTACACCTCTCCACTTGACACATGACATTGTGCATGGTGATCTTCTGTATACCTTCTTGGCTGCATTTCAAGAACATTTAAAAGAAGAGTACATTGCTCCTTGAGACAGTTTGGAACCAAGAAGAGATTTATGTTTTTGTGCTATGTATCTTTTTATGGCTCTGGTGTATTAGCTTGTGATGACTACCAGAAGCTATGATGGGGTAGAAATTTGAGAAACCGACCCGTTGAAAAGGAGGCATGGTATGATGGTTCCACACTGAAATGGTTATAGCCAGTATTTGACTACAGCTATTGAATGATTATGTACTTCATTATATATACTGTAAGGAAAGGGTGTGACTGAAGTAGCCGAAACCCACAAATTATAATAGGTTTAAACATTTTTGGCCATGTAGTGTATATTTTAACTACGGTCATCTATTGAAAATACGGACTGGAAGATGAACTGCTCTAAAAATTCTATAAAAGTTACTCTGTTCATAGTGGTTTATCTTTACTTCTGACAGATGACTGACAGCTTACTTGATTCATGTATTATACAGAAAAATAATACGACATTGTGTGGTACAAAATACCAAGCGCTGTATGGTTCAACTTAGTGCGTCATTCCGTTCCATAGCCAAATAATGAATAATTTTGATATATCAAGAGATTTTTATGATTCTCTGGCTGTATAGATTTAACAAGAATAACTGTCCTAAAATATAGGCATGCATTAGCACTCATACTTCCAAAATAGCAAGTTTGTAAAATATCCTTCCGAAAGGAGACAACATTATTGCAGCTATTTTATTAACAGTTCCTGAAGCATAACATATTTTACAGCTGAATTTTAAAAATTAAAAGTAACTACCAATATACCTTATTTTAAAGTGGAAGTATAAATGTGCTTGCATGTATTCTCAGCAAAAGAACACTTAACTATATTCCAAATAATCACTCTGGGATTACATTTACAGAAGGGGGAATTCTGTTAATCCAAGGCTTCCAAAAGCACACACATACCATTAAAGAGGTTATGAAGGACATTTTCACTTTATCTCTGATGGAGTAAAACTGCTCTGCACAGGAGAGGTCTGTCATTTCCATAACTAGTCCATTGTCCCTAACGTATTGTAAATAAATTGATTTTAGGGTTTGACAGAAAAACTTAAAAATATAATTAATTTAAAGCAAAAGTTTTCAATAAAGTGTTGTAGACAGAAGAAGTAACATAACAATTGTTTAATAAAATCTAAAATGAAGGATTAAAAAATATATATAAAAGTAATTGATCTATTATTCAAATTCAGCATTTTATTTAAATGGAAAACGCAGGCACACGTTGGAGCATTAAGTCAGTCCTATAAAATAATATTGTCTGCAGTTATTTTCAAGAGCATTTTTACCAATACCGTGACATAACATGCAACATTCAAATGCGGAATAATCAGTTCTGAAAACAATGGCTATCTATTCAAAAATCTCCACAAATACTTGGATCAGAAATGACACAGTTCATTAATATAAAGTCCTGCCAACAAAGCTAGTGTCCTTTCTGGCCCTGTGACAGTAGACCCAGCATTGGAACCTCTTCTTATTTCTGCTTCTGATTAACCTTATGTAGTTACACTTTAATGTATGGTTGACCTATATATATATATATATATATATATATATATGTTTCTGTCATTAGATCATGTGCCTCATGCGCATTAAGGTGTAATAAGACTCTGTGAGATCTTAAACTGCCCCTCCATTTTGTCAGGTTTATGTAATACAGATTTAACAGCATCTTGCAGAATTCATCACCATTGTCTCTTAGTAACTGTCAGGCGGTACAGATACTGCTGAAGAAAACAGACTGATTGGTTCCACAAGGGTAAGCCCCTTAAAAACGGCCCACTCTCTGTGTTCACTTCATCCTGGATATATGGCGGTATATGTCAACTACTATTAGCTTCACTCATTAGTCAAATGTGAGATTTATACTTGCAAATTATGATTATTCTGGCGATATTAAAATCTCTAGTATTTTGCCAAGACAATCGTTACTCTACATCGAATTCTACTGAATTAATGAAAATTATATGTGTTGAAGGGGAACCAAGTAACAATAGGTCAATGGCCAAGACAAGCAGATGAATGTAAAAGGGTTCTATCTTCAGTGAAGCAGAAGCAGTATAATTTACATGAACTTTACATTTTGTACTAAGGTAATAGGACTAACTTTCAGCATTTTAAAATACTTTTTACATTCAAAAGCAATCTGTTCTTTAACTAAATGTAAGCCTGTTACATGACAGTGCAACCAATTATTCTCGGTTTCAGGAGCGGACTATTAATAGTTAACCCCTTCAGAGCAAAGGTGGTCTATAAAGCACACTGTTATTGTATAAGCACTGCAGGTCTGTGCAGGGTTAAAGAAAGCAATTTGAAGGCCGTCATTACTCATTAGATTCTGAAGCGATTCCTTGGCTATACAGTACAGACACGAGTCATTGGTTGTGACACAATCTGAAGAAGGGCACTCGTTTGTAAAGGTACTTGGATTTTTCAAAGCTAATGTTACATTTTAAATATTTCAGCTGATTGAAATCTATTTTTTAAGCATTCACTTACAAGGAAGGCATTGTGTCGGTGCTAGAACTTACAATTTTATATGATATGAGTTGCAATGAAATTCTCGCACTTTTCATGTTTCTAAATGTATCTGAAGAGTTAGCCACACTGGGGAAGAGCGGTTATAGATTACTGAAGTTGCATGTTTCATAAAGAAATCTTTTATTAAAAAAAAAAAAAAAAGTTTGACTAACCTATACAATTTATGTGGAAGATCTTGTGAGGCAACTTCATTTCTGTAAACGTTGTCTCCAAAAGAAAATTATTTGTTGGAAAAAAATCTAAATTAATATACATTAAACATATGAAGTAAGCTATACCGTGCTATGCCATAGTTGCCAACAGTCCTGTATTTGATGGGACAGTTCTATGTTTTAAGTGTAGAGACTGGTACAAGTGCTTGTGAATGATAGAGAGAATTGTTACAAAAATTACAATGGTTATAATTTTTCAAGAGACAGAGAAACATACATAGTATAAAATACAATCACAAGATATAATCCTCATAAAAATGTACATACGGTATAGATAAAACACATAATAATTTAAAACATGTTTAGGACAATTCTGCGCCAAATGTGGCGATAGATCTCACACATTTCACTACCCAGGGCTTCTTGAGTGGTAAATGAAAAAGGTACAATGTAAGCGAGCAAAAAATCCATTACAATAGCAAGAGTATACTTATGAGAGAATGTTAGCTGTGTGATGGTATATGGGAAATAAAGCAAAGTAGTACTTTGAAATAGTGTTTGCTCTTTGAAGGGAGATAGTTGCTGTAATATAAATGGTGAATGAATTAAAAGGCACTTAGGAGGGTCTTATGACTCTTTGATAGCAAGGGACACACTATAAATAATGTTTGGATAATGTAGTGTGGATGTATTGCTATTTTGGCAGGACTGTCCAGCTGTGTAGGTTAGGGATATCAGTGACAAAGATCAAGAGGGTATTGATCGAGAAAAAACATGTTGTACATGTTTGCAGCAGCTGGGCTTCTAATTAAGGGCCAGATGATTTCTAAAAGCAGCCAAAGTAGGTAGTAACAAGTGCGTAACTTTCCCAGAACTGAAAAAAACTGACCCCACACGCCCCTTCCCCTCCGTGTCATCACTTTGAGCCTAAGTCTCTGCTCATTCATTCCCGTCTGGTGAAAAATCTGTTCCCGAGCAGAGTCCGATATTTTACTCCTGCAGCATGGTGTCCCCAGCCTACAGAACAGAAATAGGCAAGCTATTTTACCGCGATCACATGGTTTTGCCCCTCCTGGCTAGTTGTGAGCTACCTAAGTGTACTCACACTTCTTTTAAAGTTTTTTGCTATAAGTATCATTCTTGTATCACTTTTCCACTAAGGACAAGTTTTTTTTTCACCTTCTGGTTTACTTTATTTAAAACTTCATCAAGAAATGATCCGAATTTGATATTCTGCACTCCTATTTTTGTTATTGGCATTGTGTTTAAAATGTGTATGTATATGAGACATAAATAGTCTAAACACTAAAAGACATGTAATGTCATATGTGACCATGCCCACTATAACCTTCCCCATTCTCAGGATCTTCTAGCTCCTCCTGTAGAAGGCTCACTGCCGAAACACTGGGGGGCTGTTTTGGTATATTTCCTGGTCACTGCTCTCTATTGCCTATTGTAAGTTTCATACTTTTTGTAAATTTACAAAAGTTTTTCACTATTAGTGCTAATATATTATATATTTATATGTGGATTGATATTACTATTTGTATATTATGTGACTTATTATGTGCCCTACATGTTACTATAACTGATTTTTGTGTATGTAACATTATTTGAATAAAAGTTATTTTTTAATTTATATTATTAGGTGTGCGACTACTCTGTCTATTTCTGTTATTAATAGGTAGTTTGGGACTACATTGTGATTTTCACCAAGCTACAGTGCTTTTGACGTAGCATTTACACTACTTCCAGTTGTCCTGCCTCATTCTGTTTTTTGGATAGTTATTATTTGTTTAATCAGTTGAAATGTTTATCAATCCTTTGTATAGTTTTGTGAAATGTGCTTTTTTTTTTTTTTTACTTAACCCCTTAGTGACAAGACATTTTCACCTTGACTTTCCCTTGGTGACAATGGTTGTTTTGACATTTCTGGGGTGTTTGTGTTTAGTTGCAATTTTCTTCTTTCTCACATACTGTACCCACACAAATTATATGTTTCTTTTATCGAAAAAAAGCTTTCATTAGATACCATTATGTTCATCATATCTTATAATTTACTACAAAAAAAAAATCATAAAAGATGATGAAAAATTTAGTAATGAGGTTACTTTCACTTACGAAGCTCAGACCTCCAGAGGGCATAGCCATATTGACGGATCATGCTGCTCCGTCAGTATGGCTCCCACGATCGCAGGACGTGCCAGGTACGGCCATTGTCGCGAAGGGGTTAAAAGAATGTCGCTGCTAATTCTCTAAACTCCAGCAAGCAGAGGAAATATAATGCATTGCTTATGATTATGGGCCATGTCACTGAACAGCAAAAATGGAATTACATAAGCTGATGGGGGAAAATATATTTAAAAAAAAAAGACTTTTCTCTATATAGATCATTTTATCAATTACTTCAGTACACATATAAAGCAGAGATATTTGTTATTTTCCATCGTGTTATAACAAAAAAGTTTAACAGTGGTAAAAACAGACAGTCGTCACGCCCAAGGTCACTTTGAGAAAAGAGGTGGTTTTGCTTCAAAGATGACTGATTGTTCAATAATGCTGTTCCATGCTGTGCCACAGCTCCTTCAATAGCATCTCTTCTAACGGGTATTTCAACACAGCTCTTAAGAAGTTCCCAAAAAGGAACAGAAACCTAAACGTTATGTGTCATCCATGTTACTGCGGTGCACAAGTTAATACATGTGATACTAAAGAGATAAAGACTATATACACTTGCACGAATAAATGAAATCTTTACAGGGAATCTGAAGCTCACCATTTAAACTTCAAATTTGAATATACAATGTCAGAAGAAAACAGACAGCTTACAGCTTCTCTGTAATAAATAAATAAGATCCCCTGCACACAAAACGTACAGTCTGCCTGTATAAACAACAATGAGAGCAACAACAAAAGCAATTTGCTGATCCACTTTTCAGAGATACTGCAGAGAGGTAAAGTTACTCTTTAAATGTATGGGAAGTTAGCAGTACAGCAGATGCTGCATAACTCTCAATAAAAATATAAGTTACAATGGTCGCTATATTCTTAAGCGATATGCTAAAGAACAACTAGATCTGGCATAAATTTTTATTTGGTATACATTTTTATGATCTCCATAAAGAGTATGGAAAGCAAGCAAAGATAAAACAAAAGATATATGAAAGGAAGCAGCAGCTGGATGTTTTCTTTCATTCTCCTCCAAGTAAAGTATTGTTACCCTTCAACCATTCTAACTTCAGGACACGCATACACAATATTGCTGCAGAGTGCAAAACAGATTTCTAAACAACGAGGGGCGCAAACAAGTGTTTATTAAAATGAATAATACCAATTAGGATCAGCATATTATAACAGTTTTACTCTTTGAAGAGGGAATAAGCAATGTGATATTGATGCAGATCTACATCCTGCATTTGGGCTTGTACTAGTGTCTATGATTATCACTGACCTGTGCAGTGTGTTTGTAATTGGGATTTAGTTTCCAGATGTAGCAGCACTAAGCACTCCTGATTTCCTTCTCTTCTCTAAAATTGTCTGTGCCAAGTAAACAAAGATCACTATACATGCAAATACAGATGACTTATCTGACAAAGTTTACTTAGTGCAACTACTGCAGATCCAGTGGAATCTCCTGGACAATAGGTTTGCTTCCCAGCAGGGTCAACTCACTCTTTCATCCTTTATACTGGGTAATAGAAACATCCCAAAGAGAAATAAATCTACACATATTCTTGGGGCAGATTAAATGGGCCGAATGGTTTGCCTACACATTCTATGTTTCTATATACTATGTTCCTCCTGTTATTATATATTATATTATTATTAGTCTCCCTATTATAGGGTAAAATGTTCTGTTCAAAATCAGAGATAGTTTTTAATCAGTTTAAAAATGTGATTGAATTCTAGACAGAAAGGAAATTCTACTGAAAGAAATATTTACCTGGTCTCGAAGTAAACAAATGAACAAAATATTTGAACAAACTACCTTGAAATGCTATTTTTCCTTAAGCCACTTGAAGAAATCACTGGTTTACACAGAAGTGTTTTCTATTAGCAGCTGTAGTTGTAAGCAATAAGGTTGTTTTTTTTTTTTAAATACACCCCACAAAGAAGTTTAGGGAGGATGCCATTTTATCTGCTCATGTTTCTTGAGAAGAACATTTCATTATGCAATGAGAAATCATACAATTAAATAAGCTCACAGATTTTTTTTGAGACTGAAAGGAAATTTGGGTAGTAAATGAAAGCCATATGTTTCCTTAAAAAAAACAATAAAAGTTTGCATGAGTGTGCTAAATTAGGAATGTGAGAAATTACAGTTTAACACACCCAACACAAAATCCCCAAAAATCTCTCGTCCTGAAGGCTTTAAAGCAATTAATTATAACAATAGCACAAATTTCATCAGTCTTATGTCACTTATATTGCTGCTGGAAATGTTGGGGTTTTTTTTATTAATTTTTTCTTACCTTTTTTGTTTTGTATCAAAAGAATACAATGAGACATGGACATGTAGATTTCACAGGAGTTTAGCAGCGGTATTAGTTACTTACAGAGTGATTTAGATTGTGCTAAAAGTTAGGGTTCTGTAATCTTGCAGTACATACAGTGTGGGAGGTATTCTTGATGTAAAGTTTTTGCTTGGAAGAGTACGATCATCAAACACAAGGTGACCTTACCAGAACTTGCATATTACATTTAAGTTTAAAGGTTGGGTCGATCGTATAATACAGAAGGTCTAGAAATTCTTAAACAAAACACATTGTGATTGTATATTCTTGTCTCAAATGAGTATGCTTAGTATTCTCAACAGTAATACTAATTTGTTGTTTAACTGAGCTTAGAAGTGTGATTTGTTTGGACTGTGTAAAGTCATTGTAGAAGCCTAGGGAGATTTGGACTATAAACGTAGTGATATAAAGATGATAATTCTAAAAGAACCACTATCAAACCACAATGTGTGCACGATAAACACTTCAAAAAAACAAAACTGTAACCACAGAATTTTCAAATAAAACGTAAAGCAACACAGTGATGATCAGTTACTGTACATAAATATTTCAGTGGTAAGGTAAAAGAATTATGATCAATGACATGAGTATCTTTGTTTCCAATAGCAAACTGGAAGGAATACTTTACAGCAAATCATGTTGGCTATAGTGCCAAAGGTGGCGTTTAAAGCCATCGTTTGTTACAAATGAAGTTCATGGCCTGCTATTTGGCTGAATATTTTTATTACACTATAGTCACTATAGACCCATAAATGTGCTTAAAGTTGACCGCACTGGCTACAGGGAAAAAAAAGAAATACAATAGGTCTACTTACGTGAAAATCTTTTTCTTCCAAAATCTCTTTTCTCCACCTCACTAGAAAGGCAGCGCAGACGTACAAATGGAAATGGGAGAATCCTTCAGGCTCCGACTAAGGTAAGAGGGGAAAAAAGAATAAAATGTAATTTAAACTTTACATGATCTATGTTGGGAATATGAAATATTTTATTGGGTTTTACTGTGCCCATGTTTATGACCACTTCCTCCACAGTATAAATGATGTAGCAAAGTGATAACACTTTCATGTGGATGTCTGCATGTCCCATGATCTCACTCAACCTTAAAGGACAACTAAACTGTCTTTTAACCCTTGCCTCCTTGAAGGGTTAAAAGCATGTCCTGGTAGTCTGGAGTAAACCCGGCGTGTATTTTAATAGATACACGTGTTTACTCTCTGCCGTGTCTCACATTTGAGACAAAGCAGTTCCTGGTTGTCGCACTCTGACACTGTCTTGACCCGCTACTTCTTCAGAATGTGGGGGTAGCTAAGCCCCCTCCTGCTGATCCCATGCAAAAGTGAGTGGCTAGAGCCAGTCACCGACCAGATGGCTGCCTGCTTCCTATGGATAAAGGAGGATAAACTGGCATGTACTATCAAAAGTACATCCCACTTTATCCTTACACTAGAGCCAACTGATCTTTCACTTGTGCTTCTATATTAGAGGCACAAGTGAAAAGTAACGTTTTATGTCCCTTTAATACTGATTTTAGTATTGTGTGATGATATATACTTCCCAAACATCTGCAATGCCAAGATTAGCCACCACAGGATTAGGATTTTTCAGACTAGTTAGGATACCAGTTTATATAGCTGCTGGGAGTGTATATTATTGGATTGAAGGTTGCAGTGGATGATGCTAATGTGTTCATTAGAAAATTTCTCATCTGCCCTTTTCTGGTGTTTAATGGGCACTTAAAGGACACTAGCAGAAATCTGATCTTGCAGAACGTTATGCAGTTTTTTTTTTTTACTACGCAAGGTATTGTCATAAAAGTCACAGCATTTTCTGAGCAGCAGTAAATTCTCTCTCTCCTACTTATTGTACTGAATAATTTTTATATTTTAAGCACTGTAAAAACAAATCCTAAGAAAATAAATCTTTTGTTCTTCATGCATATTTATTTTATCCTTTGTCACCTTATGTTCCCAGATTAGCATAAATCCACACAAGTTTCCACAATATGCTTGTTGTCGAAGTAAATGAAGGTTACGAAAATCCCTTTGTGAAGCTGCTGTTTGCCTTTATAGGTTTAATATGACATACAACAGGATAATTATGAAGAAACTGGATGCAAAAATAAACAGATACCACTTGATATGTATATTTGATATGTATATATTTACTACGATTAGTTTTCTTTCCACTTTTATCTTCACTACATAACAAACCATTCAGAAAAATAATGCACTCACAGCTCTTGATGTGTCAGTTCAAAAGCAAAATCGTGTTATTGTAACGTTTCAGACAGAGATCATGTCCTTTGTCAAGATACCACTACTTCACTATGTCGCAACATATATAGGGTGAGCAATTACCCATAAACACCAACATTTACATAATCCCTCCCATCCAAGACTTATTAACCCCCATGAGACCACAACTTTTTCTATACCGTTACATATGGTAAACTCTTTGTAAAAAAGGAAAGCTTCTCAGTACTTAAAAAAATAAAAAAAATAAAAAAAATGAATAAAAACCCAACGAAAAATAAAAATGAGAACATCCGCTCCGCAGAGCCAGAGAGCGCAGAAGCAAAAACTGACCATAGTTCATTAAGCCCCCTTGAGGCCACAGAGTTTAGATCCATAAAACAATGTGTTAAAAAAGTTCACTGCAATGCACCAAAATCAATAAGAAACTTGTTAATAGAGAAAACAGCTGGTTTAAGAATTTTAGTTCAGTAGTTCTGGTTTGTATGACTAATATCTCATGGAAGACATGACAGAGCTAATCCAAAAAAGTAAATCGATTAGCCTTGTCCTTTTTTTTTAAAAATCCAGAATACATAGCAAAAAAATTAAATTCTGTAATATTTCGCACAAGAAAGGCCATGACATTTAATTAAGCTTAGTACGAACTAAAATGAAAAAGGTAACCATGAAATATCTAGGTATAGACTATCATATTTAGATTTTGCAGCATACTTAAGTGAGAAATGTTACATAAATTGCTGGTGTTAGAAGGTTAGTGACACATACTTTGTTACTTAGATGCATAGCGTTGTATATTACTAAGATAAAAGAAGCTTTCATGATTAATAGAAAGTGAAAGTACCAATTTCTGCATTATCTTTCCAAACACCTGCTACTTTTAACAATTCTCTATTTACATTCCTTGAAGTAACATTTGATTTTCCAACATGTACCAAAAGATGGTTACAACAAAATGTTAAAAAAATCCAAGAGTGACCTTCATTTTAGTAGGTTTGAAAATGTCTCCAGACAGATGAACACCATTCCAGAACACATATGTTGAATTTTGAGATAATTTTTAACAGTCTGTCACCATCAATAAAAATCAATTACATTCTTACAATTGTAAACACCTTTCAATGAAATAATTAAGTTTATGTGAGAAGTTTGTACAGTAATGATGAATATTAAAAATGTAACAAATACATTTTAAGTGCAAAATAATTTAAAATATAATAAGTGAGATAGTTGGTTTGAACTCCTTTGAAAATGAGGGTCTCTCTAGTACGAGCAGAAAGAGACCCCAAATACATGCAGACCGATATCTAATGAAATGGTTCAAAACAGAAATAAAGTCGGGCAGCTAAGGTAAAAAATTAAATAAAATATAGTACCGTATTTGCTCGAATATAAGACGAGGTTTTTTTCAGAGCAAATGCTCTGAAAAATCCCCCTCGTCTTACATTCGAGGTCGTCTTATAATCTGACCTCAAATAAGACTGGGATCCAGGTCCCCAGCAGAGCTGCAGGGGACCTGGATCCCCCTCTCTAGCAGCAGGGGATGTCTGCGCAACGAGCGCAGACTCCCCTGCTTCCGCCCGGCACGACCGCCGGGGCTTCTGTGAAGAAGCCGGGAACTTCCGCTTTCGTCACAGAAGTCCCGGCGAGCGTGCCGGGCGGCAGCAGGGGAGGTCTGCGCTCATCGCGCAGACTTCCTCTGCTGCCCCACTAGACACCAGGGAAAAGCGGGCAGCTGGGGGATGTCTGCACTATACGTGCAGATATCCTCCATGCTGCCCGACACCTCCGTCTATTATGACGGACCAGCTGTCCGTCATAATAGACGGAGGTGTCGGGCTGCATGGAGGATATCTGCACGTATAGTGCAGACATCCCCCAGCTGCCCCCACTAGCCACCAGGGAAAGGGGGGAGATGGATAGAGAGAGACAGGGGGGGGATAGAGAGAGAGAGGGGGGGGAATAGAGAGAGAGAGAGGGGGGGAATAGAGAGAGGGGGGGGGAAGAGAGAGGGGGGGGGATAGAGAGAGAGGGGGGGGATAGAGAGAGAGGGGGGATAGAGAGAGGGGGAGAGAGATAGAGAGGGGATAGAGAGAGAGAGACTAGGGGAGGGAGGGGGGAGATAGAGAGAGAGACTACACTGGAAGGGGGAGGGAGAGAGGCCGCAAGGAAATAAAAACAAGAAATACATTTGTATAATATCAATTTTTTATTACATATTAAAAAGCAATTTACATATATACAAGTTAAACTTTTTTTTTCCTATAGGGTTGTCTTATATTCAGGCTTTTAGTTTTTTTCCTAAGGGAATATACAAAGTTTGGGGGGTCGTCTTATAATCAGGGTCGTCTTATAATCGAGCAAATACGGTATTTAATGAAAATCCAAAGACTAAAAGGAAAAATGTGTCCATAGCAGTGATGGATACAGGCGAGTACAGAAATGTGGGTAGTCACCTAACGATTCATGCCTATTGATTAAGTTCCAGATAGGCACGAAACACGATTTTATTGTTTTTACCTAAACTGCCCGACTTTATTTCTATTTCTAACCCTACTGTTCCACCATCGGGGGCCTCAGACACTCTCTCTCTCTGTTACACATGTGGCTAATGCTCTACAGCCGGTCTCCATGTGGCTAGCTCTCCATTTTACTCATAGATCTAATGAATCCCCGCTCTGATTGGTTGTCGGTGAGCTGACAGCATCGGCTCACAGCAGTCTTAGCATCAGCTCAGTCTCAGCTCTAAGGCAGGATAATATGAAGCCTTACCCAGTTTGTAGACTCGTCCAAGCTGTTCCGGTGATTTCAGAATCCTTTTGCTTTCCTCTCTGGTTCTGCTTATTGCTTATGCTAGTTACTGCCTTTGTTTTTCATACCTGTACCTTGCTCCATCTTTGATAGTCCACAGAGTGGTATCCCCCACAGAGTGGCATCCCTATCTAGCTTGGTCACATAGAGGGATCCCCCACCGAGTGGCATGCTTCTCTAGCTCAGACCACATAGTGGTATCCCCCAAAGAGTGGCAACCCTCCCCTTGAATGGCCACAGACGGGTATTCCCACAAAGTGGCACCTACCTAATACGGCTACAGTCCAGATCCTGCCCTGTTCCAGAGTGGCCCCTACTTGTTAGCACTCCATGAGATATGACCAGGGAATCTGTACGTGTGATGACTTCTGTTCCCTTAAAGAAGTTATATAGCAAAGCAGCAATACTGATCGCCTCCGGAGGTTGCTCATGTAACTGTAGGCTATGTCTGCTCATATGCCCTGTATCCTGATTCCCTGTATTTCTCAGCCCTACTATTATTTCTGTCCTGTTTAAATTACTTTCTTGTTTATAGTTCAGCCCTGTATTAGAAATCTGTAAAACTCTCATTTTCTGTTTCTTGAGTTTCTTTTCTGATCTATTTCTGGTTTTCTTGCTGTCTATTATTCTATTGCTCCATTCCAGGTTTTCCTAGTTTCCTCTTGCTTAGTTCCTCTATAAATTCAACCACGCCCGTTTACTCTTTTGGCTTTCTTCAGCTCTGAGGGTATTTTTTCTGTTTGTTTGACTGTGTATAGTTATTTAATTTTAGCGTAGGGACTTGCCTAAATGTGAGGTACCTTGATTTGGTTGGCAAACTTCATCTTATGGCCATAATTTAACCAAATCCTCACTAAGTCAATCTATAGTGTTAGGTCAGTTCCTGTTTGTTTGTTACTGCTCTATAGATATGGAATGCCTCCTCTTCATTCAACATCATAGATTGTGAGAAAAGCAGCCTATCCTGCTTAGTTTATTTTACACACATCCTATTTTGGATTGAATTGCAGAGAGGGACAACATGTTTATATCCCTGTGGTGAAATCCCACCTTAATGCTGTAAAGGTCAAGATTCACATTCATTAAAATACATGGGTGAATTATGAGTGAGCACCTCTATTCTGCATAGCCTCCAATAACAGACCAATTACATAGTGGGGAATGCATAATTAATGCTGCAGAGTAGATAAGACCATGCAGGGACAATAATATTGATATTTTAAACAAAGGGAAAGCAATAAATAAACCCACTTTAACCTCAATCACAGACTGCTTGCTTAAGATTATATTTATCAAAAGCTGTTAAAGAAAACCACTTATTCAGCATGACATAGGAAGGTGCATGCACAGAAGCCCAGGGCCTACTCGGATGAAAGGGGTTCGGCCAAGGCCAGGCATGCTTTGGGCATCTCCCCAGGGCTAACCACCCCATTTTAGATTATTTGTACATGACATAAATACACATTTAAAGATAGCGTGGAGGTTTTTTGGGGGAAAAAACACTGGGTCTTAAAACAATATACTGGTCTGATCAGTCTAACTGAGAAGATTAAAAGCCACAAATACATTTATTATATTAAAAACCTCTCATTGATTGCTAGGTGATTTTCATGATTATCACCATAGGGGGAGTGTCAGTTACATACAACTATGCACTTGATATTTGATGGCAACTTCTTGCTTCATGTATACATCTGTGAGTACTTTAGTTAGCACAACAAATACAAAAAAAAAAATGCATTCTCTTTAAATTCCCACCATGCCATTTTTTGTCTGACAGGTACAAACTAAAAAGTCCCTGTTTCCCTAATCCACCACCTCTCAACAGTAAGCAGGTTTTGGAAATAAATAAATGCACAACATCTTTTTTGTTACACCATCACTCCATATTGAATAAGTTGTGTAGAAAAGAGAGTTCTGGATAATAACTACAAAAGAAAAGATACAATTTCACAAATAATAGATTTATTAACAAATGAACACTATTGTCCAATACCATTTTTACCATTTAGTGCATAGTATATTTAGTCCTGAGAACAAGTGCAAGGGCTCTCCTTTCATTACATATTTCACATGATGCTGTCCTCTAGAGTAGAGGTAATACAGAACAAGTCATATTTGCCAGGTAAGCTTATTGGTTCTCCTTTACATGAAAAACAATGTTTTCGTTTCCCTGATGTGGCTTTTCTTGCTTACTGTTAATGGGATTCTGCTATGAAAACTTCTCCCTGCTCTGCCTATTGGCAAGTAAAGCCATACTGCTTTTACAGATGCTTTACAAATGAGTGTGCTCAAACATAAAATGTGTACACTGCAATGAAGAGAAATGTAAACTTCTGAATAGGGTAGGATTGATTTTTTTAAATGATACTTAAAAAATATATCTAGCAGGGGTGAAATTTCACAAACTGGCTTATTGCAGTACCCTGCTTGAATTCACTGAGTTCTTTGGAACCACCATTTTTTTTCTCAGATGTTTGTAAATGCCGACTGCATGGCTAGGTGCTTGATTCTACACACCTGTGACAATGGGTCTGATTAAAACACCTAATTTCAGTAACTAGATGTATCCCAATACTTTTGTCCAAACAGTGTATCATGAGCACTATGGCTAAGTTCTAGTTTCATGCATTGCTCTTTATAAATATCATTTAAAATCAGTTAATTGTTTTGTTAAAATACAAAGTCTATAAATCACAAAGTAGCAAAAAAGAGCTATATCACAAAGTGTTTCTCTAAAATGAAAAAATAATTTATACATTAATATCAAGTACTTAATTTACTGCTAGATCTTCCTATCTGGTACTAACAGGCATTAATGGGTGTCTTAGTCCCAGTTACTTCAAAGTCCAGTCCAGCTGCGTGAGTAATATGCCTCTCTGCACTGGAGAAGATTAATTATCACCATCACAAACAACTTATACTCCAATCTAACAATATAATTATTACATATTTTACATTTTGATGTCTAAACTACTTACCTCATGTATCATCTTAATTACTTTTCTACTTCTTTCCCAAAGAAGCTGAGTAATATGGCATTAATTAATGGACACAATAAAGAAACTGCCAGTATTGTTTCAATTCTTTCTGAGAAGCAGCCTCATTTGCATGTCTCCTTTTTTCCTACCTTTTATATTAAACAATAGTACCACTGAGACTTCTGCATTAAATTGTGAGTCCATTAAACAAAATACAAGCCTATCCATTCCCACAGATATTCATCAATTACCATATTTTACTGCAACAAGTACCTTTTATTGTATTGTCTCTAGAGTGTTAAGCCATGGGGTCAAATTTATATTATATTATGTATTTTGCATGATAATAGAATTTAGGTAACTCTGCCTGGCATAATAAATGTTTCATTTATTGAAGACAAAAAAAAAAAAAAGAGAAAGAAACCCATTATAGCAGCAGTTCAACAAATTCATGAACATTTTATAGAAGTTAAGTAATTTTAATTATACAAATGTGTATATTACCAAAACTTCTGAAAAGTAAGTTACTATGTAAAAATAACATGTGCTTAGCCTTCCTTCAAACAGGTATTAATGGATCACTTAACAAGCTGTAATGAAATTTAAATAAATATATTGTGCATGGAGCCTGCAACCTTCAGTGTGTGTGATGAAAAGCTTCAATTGTATGGCAATCAACAAAGGCTTTTAAAAAAAATAGCATTGTAATAATGGGGAGAGAAGGTACAGGATTCTTGAAAATTTTATGAACTACATTTCATTATCATTCTGTATTTTTTTTTTAAACATTTGTAATTATACGCAGCTGATTCTGTCTATGTTTAGAATTCTGTATAAGTCAGCACCATTGAAAGAGTGGACCGTTAGAGATGAGGGATAGAAAAAGCAAAACAAAATATAATATCTAAAACAGCTGCTAGCAAACACCATAGAGCACGTTCCCATTTGCTCACGGTTAGAAACAAGGTATAAATCAGATGTATTGGTGTGAGCATTGCTACTAATTACCTAGTAATTAACTAGTATTACAAGGCTGCAAAAGCAAAAGGTATAATGTAATATAGAATATACACACATCTTAAAATAATTTACATTGGATAATAATAGGATAAAAACAGATATAAAAATATATATACAAAGCCTGACGCTTGTTGCCAATTTTATGCAGATATTCCAGTGCACATCCTATATTACAATTGTGTAATTAGTCACAGCAGTACATCAGATTTATGACAAAGAAATCAGATCAACATGATGCTTAATATCATGACATGTAGACAAATGACCTCATGTATTCAAATCCATTTATATTGTGCTGACAATTTGTGGCAACAAAGGTCTTGTCTTTACCAACAAGACTGGGCTTCCTCTTCCCATGCAAGCATGGCAGCTGCCGGTAAGAGGATAAACTGGTATGTACTTTCAAAAGTATGTGCCAGTTTATCTTCCTACTAGGGACAGCTACTTTTCCTCCAAATGCACTAATTTCTATTGGGTTTATCTATTAGATACCAACATAATAAGGATTGTTTTATACAATATGTAGTGAATTACTTAACAAGTGCAGTGGGGTAAAACATGAGTAAGGAGCAATTTGTTAAAATGTGTAACATTTTGCACAAAGATTCACGTCTCTTCTGTTTATTTTTATGTCGTGTGCATTTTTCCAGTTGCGCATGCTAAATACTTTTGCGAAAAATAATTTTTATTTTGCATGTGAAAATTACACTAGCTTTTAGCAAGTGCTAATAAAAAAGGTATAAAAAATATTCGCAAACTTGCCTGTTTTTATTCGCATTTATGTCCGTTTTTATTCACAATTTGCTTGTACTATTTGAGTGTTAAATGTTTAGTACATTTCAAAAGGAGCAAAGCGCAAAAATAGATTTGCACTTAAAATATATTTGATTTTTTTATGCCCCTCTAAATTTGCAGCATGTTCATTGTTTAGTAAGCATTGTATTATATGCATTATCCATTGAATTATACATTCATTCTTTTTCCCAAAGCTGAAACATCAAAGCAGCTGTCCCATCACTTTCTAGTTGTACGTGTCTAAGGTAAATGGTGGTACATGATTTTTCTGCTTAGTAGTGTTTTGCAAAAGAAGCCATACACATGACATTAAGAAGTTAAAACAGTCTGCACCACCTTTCACAGAACTTATGGGAGTTAATCTTACGATGATGATGTTTAGAGAAACACATGACCTAGATTTCTTCCTATGGTTTGTCTGAAAACAGCCATACAAGACCAGTGCTCTATTTGGTAGTCCACCGACTCTCCTCCTTGGCTGTTTCAGATGAAATATAACTGATTTAGCCTAAGATTTTGCACCTTATAGACATTTTTGATGATATAAATATAGAAGACAGAAGCATTTTTGCATGGTTTATTACTAATAACATAGATGATACAGAACAATGCTGAGAGCAACTTTAAATTGTACCACAATTCTACTTACTATGTATTACAGTCTCTATTCAGCTATGCTGAAAATGTTGTAAAAAGTAAAATACTACCTGAAGATGCTGCTGTTCCATGATGATTTGCTTCAATTTCTTTTTCTATAGATTGTTATTGATGTTTGTGTTGCATTTTCATATAAATAAAGTTCTGCTTCCCCTGATGGGAATAGAAGTAGCAACAAACACTAAAAACAAACTTAGGGCAGTCTTATATGTCTGATAATGATCACTGCAATTTTGAAGGCAGACTGGAAATCTGTCTTTTTAGATGGAAGGAATTCTTGTCTCTATTTAGAAACCAAATAAAGGTTCTTTTGAATCCTGGTTATAGGTGCCAAAAAATGGAGCAATTTATTTTAGATCACAATAGTCTCTGCTCAATATTAGTACTGTTGTTAGCATATCCCTACTAACTAACCTAAGTCACAGCAGATCTATCAGTATTAACTCTGTTTAGCTTGCGAGATAATTAGCATTACCTCTATTTTTATCTGTCAGCAATTATTTTGACCAAGAATTTCAGTTTTTTAACTTTATACTGTATATATATATATATATATATATATATATAAAATCGAATATAAGACGACTGATTATAAGACGACCCCCCAAACTTTTAATATTCCTTCAGGAAAAAAACTAAAAGCCTCAATATAAGACTACCCTATAGGAAAAAAAAGTTTAACTTGTATATATTCACATGTAAATTGCTTTTTAATATTTAATAAAAATGATGATATAAAAAAATGCATTTCTTGTTTTTATTTCCAATGCAGCCTCTCTCCCCCTAAACGTTGTCTCTCTCTCCCTCTCCCTCCCCCCTTCCCTTAAGCGCTGTCTCTCTCCCCCAAACTTTTTTCTATCTCCCCCCCCTGCCTCCAAACATTTCTCTCTCTCCCTTCCCCCCTCCCCTTGACTCCCTCTCCCTCCACCCGTCTCTCTCTCCCTCCCCCCTCCCCTTGTCTCACTCTCCCTGGTGGCTAGTGGGGGCAGCCGGGGGATGTCTGCTGGTCCGTCATAATAGACGGAACTGTCGGGCAGCATGGGGGATGCAGACATCCCCCGGCTGCCCGAATCTTCTGGTGGCTAGCGGGGCAGATGGAGGATGTCTGCACGATACGTGCAGACATCCCCCGCTGCTGCCCGGCACTTCCACCGGGACTTTTATGAGTCCCGGCGGTCATGCCGGGCGGCAGGGGAGGATGTCTGCACGTATCGTGCAGACATCCTCCGGCTGTTAGCAAGGGGGATCCAGGTCCCCTGCAGCTCTGTGGGGGACCTGGAGGCCTGTCTTATAGTCTGACCTCGATTTGAGGTCAGACTATAAGACGACCTCGATTATATGACGAGGGGTCTTTTTCAGACAAATGTTTTCTTATTCTTATTTTTCTTATAATCGAGCAAATACGGTAATACTATTGTAATATAACTCTACTTTTCTGAAACTCTTTTGGTACACAGAATGCATAATACAGCATAATTACTTTTAATACCTAGCTCCAGGGATCAGTGATGATATTCCTTACAACGCATTCATTTCCAAAGGCAATGGTAGCAAAATAGTTACACTGCCTAACCATTAAGGGTTACAAGTGACATTTGTAGCTGTTAAATAGCAGAAGCATCCCTACTCAAACAAAACACACACAAGTATTATAACATAATGTGTCACATTGTGATACTGTGGGGGTCATGTACAAAATCTCCTGCACTGCAAAGTGTCAGGAGTACAAAAAAAAAATTGCAATCGCTGTTATACATGACAGACGGTGAGATTGCGCTTTATTTAAGTGCAGGAGAGGGAAACCATGTTTGGTGGAGGTTCCCCGACAAAAATCAGCCACATTTTTAGCGACTTATTTTTTATACATAGGAGGCACAGGCGCAACAGACATTGGTGTTTTGAAAAATGTAGAATGTAAAAAATGGGCAGGAAGTCGAGATGACTGAAATGCGCAAGCGCAAAGACAGAACCACGCATGCGCAAAATCTCATCCCTGATTTCAGTTCACCGAGAAGAACCAAAACCACGCATGTGCACAGCAAAAAGGTAAGGGTCCAAATGAGGCTAAGGATTATGGTTAACTCTAAGAGGGGAGGGGGTTAAATTACAGCTAACGTGAGAATAAAGTGACAAGCGCTATAAAGTGTATAAGGTGCAGCAAAACACTAGTGCTTTCCCTCCAGAGGGCACAAGTAGACAAAGTGAAAAAGTGATAAAGTGTTGCGCAGAGTGAAATATATAAAAGATACTTATCAGCGATTGATGTAATAATCCGGATATATGTAAAAGAAAAAAATATAAAAAAATAATGTGCAGTATTATCGATAAGTGGTACCAATGAATATTTCCCCCTTTGGAGATATAAAATCACCCGATTTTCTCAAATTGTTTAAGATAGTAATACTGGATAAAATATCCAGTGCAGTATACCGTGTTTCTATGTGTCATTAGTTCTTACCAGAGCTTCCCTTTACATTTATTATGTTTGGATAGTTCATCTCTGTTTACTTTTTGGTAAATAGTCATGCTAGTGTGGATTTCACCATACGCATAACAATATTTAATGATAGCGCAGTATGAAGATACTTGAACAACATGTTCAAATGAATAGTAAATGTTGCCCAATATTTCTATAATACTATTTAGGGCCATCAAGATACAATTATAACAAATCTAGGGGGTCCTGAAGGCTGTTTTTGGTACATTCTCCATAAGAACCAATTAAATTTCTGTTGCTTATAGACTTTGTCCAGAACTGACTAAAGGCTTCTACCAAGAAACTCTGCTGATTACTTTTAATTAGAATTATCTACCGTTATATTATGATTAGAAAATCCATTTGTGTGCTTTCATATACTTTCTTTATACCTTTAAAACTTCATTAATCAGTGATTTAATTAATGCAAATGAAGTTCACAATTAATGCGTAAAGGCATATAATTTACAACTATTTAAAAAATATGGGTATGAATAAATCTGCAGCTCTCTAAATAATAAATCAGATTTGAAAAATACCCCCCTTTGATCGAAGGTGATCTAATCAACAAAATTAACATTTTACATTATGCAAGGTCATTTTTAGAATTCAGAGGATAGATGTAGAAACCCCTGCCTTAACGTCTACCTTGCCAAAAATCCATGAGTAAAATGTGCATGCCACATGCAGGCAGGGTCACTTTAACCAATGGGCAAAGTGTGCACTTGCCCAGGGCCCACTGGTTAAGGGGCCCCCGCTGGCTACATGTATCACCCAGCAGGGGTGACACCTATGTTGCCGGCATCCCACTCGCAGCGAATCGCGCTGCTGAACTGTTTTGTTTTTTTTAAAGTTTTTTTTTAAAAAAATCATTGCCACCGGATATGACAGCGGAGGAGACGACCGTGGACACGGATTAGCCAGGAGCTGAGTACTGGGGAATGAGGGTGACATATTATTGGACAAATTGGCTGTGGCTTATTAATGGCAAAGAGGCAAATTGGTTGTGGCTTATTAATGGCAAAATAATACTGGCATATTATTGGGCAAATTGGCTGTGGCATATTATTGGCAAGATAATACTGGCATATTATTGGCCAAAATGGCTGTGGCTTATTGATGGCAAAATAATACTGGCATATTATTGGGCAAATTGTCTGTGGCTTGTTAATGGCAAAATAATACTGGCATATTACTGGGCACATTGGCTGTGGCTTATTAATGGCAAAAAGGCAAATTGGTTGTGGCTTATCAATGGCAAAATAATACTGGAATATTATTGGGCAAATTGGCTGTGGCATATTAATGGCAAAATAATACTGGCATATTATTGGGCAAATTGGCTGTGGCTTATTAATGGCAAAATAATACTGGCATATTATTGGGCAAATTGTTTGTGGCTTATTAATGGCAAAATAATACTGGCATTTTACTGGGCAAGCTGTCACATATTTAATGGACAAAAGGTGGCATATGTTAAAAGGCAAACTGACTGTTGAATATGTTAATTGGCAAAGTGATGCTGTGGCATGTTCTGTGGGGCAAAATAATATGTATTATAGGGGAAAGTGACACTGTGACTTGTTCTGCAGGGTCAGTTCTGTGGGACAAAGTGACACTGTGGTATGTTTTGTGGGGCAAATTGACATTGTGGCATGCCAAATTGTGTGGGTGCAATATGAGTGAAAGCAAAGTGCTGTGAGTGCTGTATGGTGCTGTGTTAAGTCCTTGAGTTGCAATGTGGGTGCAGAAAAAGGGAATAAAAACAAGAAATACAATTTTTTCAATGTGATATGAAAATAGTTGCATATAATATTAAAACGTTTACATTTACATACAGTTTTTTACATTGCGACGTTAGAAAAATTGGGTCAAGGTTGGCCCACTGCTAAAAACTTTGCCAAGGAACCACTAGGTTCTTAAAGCAGCCCTGCATGCAGGAATATAATATTTTGCCAAGCAGAAAGATATTGTTTAAGCTAGGATTAGAATAATCGCAAGGTGGATTTACCGATGGCTCAGAAATACTCAACAAGCGATCACGGTATCGTATTGAAGATGAGCAATACGGCGTGCCAAGCAGAGCGCGACGGAAGTGATAAAAAAAATGTCTTTCATTGCTCTGAAACTGTTGCTTCACTGCGCCTAGAGGCAGGCAGCAACATTACAGTTAGAAAATAAATAAATAAAAGAAAAAAGCTAACCCTAGGGTTAGTACAAGGGTTAAATTAAGGGGTGGGGGTAGATTTAGGGTTAGGGTTAACATCGGGGTCAAAAGGTCACGGTAGGAGAAAATGGGTAGGAAACAAAAAAAACACTGGTATCGGTTTTTGCCCTATTGCTTGAAAAAAAAAACCAGAAAAACATGGAAGCATTGGTAGTTCTAAACTCAGGACAAATGATAGAATACTATATAGACGGTTCTTTTTTACAGTTTGTAATTGTGTATAAAATCAGGTCAAAGTTAGAAAAAGTGTTTTTTTGGCATATTTTCATCATATTTTATATATTTTTTAATAGTAAATGACATCATATGATGAAAATAATAGTATAAAAAAAAATGTGTGTGGGTGTACCGAACACGAAGAAAGAAATCACAGTTAAGCAAACATATGACAAAAATAACGGAATTCTGGTCTTCAAGGTACATCAAATGCAGCATAGCACTCGGTCACTAAGTGGTTAATGTATCTTCATTTATAGTGTAACAATAATTTCAATTGTAGAGGAAATCTCTTCCTAATGTTACTGTGAACATGTGAAGATATTTATTTATATATTTGGCTTCGATTCCTTTTTTATATGTAAATAGGGGCAATAAGATGCAGAAAACATGCAGTACTGAACAGTAGCTATCACAAACCTCTTTCAGCTATCTGCAAAAAAGTATATTATGGTCAGAAGCATGGGAGTCCTAGTCCTAATTGTTATCTGCAGGCTACTTAATGTTATGATCAGCTGGGATTTGAACCAGACTTGTGGATTTACAGGTAATCTGGACGTCAGAGTATACTGCTCTCTGCCTGTTTCTTTCAATCTCCTGTTGCTCGGGTGCTCATCACTGCTGTAATGAGCACTTGGGCTATGTAAACCATCACTTTGCTTGCAGTCATTGCTAGTGATAAAGCTTGCTACTGTGTGTGTTTTAGCTCTTTTTTTTTTTTTGCGTTAAGACTTCTGTGTACCAGCCTAGCTAGTTTTTACTTCTCAGCGTTCTCCTGTCCCTGACCTGACTTTTCTTCTGATTTGCTTTCTTGTGAATGACCTAGGCCTGCCTATCTAGTCTTTGATCTTCTATTTAAGGCTCTCTGGAAGTTGTTTGGTGCCACACAATACTCATACTGCCTTATCTGAGGCTCAGTCTTAGGGTAGCTCCTGCCTAAGAGAAGACCACCTTAATCTTCTGGCTTGTCCTGGTTTTTGAATCATCAAGCCCCGCATTGTGGTTTCACATATTTACATTACACTTCATCACCATTTAGTAAGTGTTCCAATATCTTTCACACATTTAAAATAGGCCCCATGCCTATGTTCGGGCTGACTTTCACCAAGGTGTTCTTAACATTATATTAAGTGTTAATAAATAATATGGTTGACCCTCTCCCAAGAGACATAATGAGAGAGAGAAGGATAGAGAGAAACAAATAAATCCCATTATATTATGTTATACAGAAAACACTATGAAGCAGCCGTTAAAGGTTCTGAAGTTTCCTTTTATTTTAATATTGTCAGACTTAGATTTTTTGTTTAATATCCTGGGTGCAAAGTGTGTAGCACAGCTGATACAACTTTAACAGATTATGGCCTGGCAAAGAACAATCTGTGGTAACATTCTTAATATTTATGTGTGTATGGTAAATATCTCAAAAGGGTTAAAGATGTGGCGCATTACACCTAAATGGAGGCTTCCATGGCGTGAAGCTGGAATTACAACAAAAGCTATTATTTACTTGTTTGTACAAAACAAGAATGCTGAGAGCTTGCCCTTATCAGAAAGGAAAGTTCTGCGCGTAGAGATTATTGACCCAATCTTCGAATAAAAACAGTATTCAAAAGTGATTTTTAAGAGAGCTTCTACAATGGCCTAGCTACTTGACTTCAATCAGCAGCAACGTTTCTTTTATTCTGTTATCACATCAGCATTGGGAATGAATGCCAAAGATTCAATAGTCTTGAAGAGGAAGTGCTGTCACGCCAATGGAATATTAATGAGCGCAGTCTGCTTTCACATACCTTCAGTCTTGTACATGAATGTATGCATGAAACAAAATAAAAAATAACAAGGGAAGGTGAAGACGAGATAGGTGTGGAGAACACACATAATAACTGAAGTGGAAAAGATTACAGTGTTTAAATGGGCTTTCTGAGCTGAACGCAAATTAACACAACAGCAAAGTTGTACAGAAGTATAAAGTTAAGATGATGTCCAATATCTCATTAATAGAGATTACAAAGATGTTTTAGATCAGACTGAGATGTGTTATGTGTATGGAGGACTGAAGTGTAAACAGTTTCACTTTTGTTTTGCAATTAAGATTTCAATGAAGAAAAGAAGAGGTACAAATAATCAGGCAGTTCTAAATATATCAGAACAGGTACAAGAGGTGTAATAAACTTCATGTAGAAAATGAACACCCCTTCCTACTCCACCTTAGAGATTGTGCATTATGTGATCAACAAATAAGATATTTCCCCTCTTACAATCATACATGCAACCTAAATATCTCACTCTCTCCAGTCGTCAAGATTTTCCAGTTTCAAACATTGAAGCTCTGTCTTATAACTCGGTTCCATTCATAAACAATGTGACCCTAAACACCCCCAGTAATTAAAGAAAACTGTGCGAATTTATGAAAAAAAGAATAATGTGGATGGATATTTCCCTAAATATGGCAATTAAAATCAATGGCTGTTATAAATTCCTCAATTGGTTGGGTTTTATAAGCATGTTATGTAACTGCTGCATATAAAACCCATTACATTCTATTTATAAATACATGTAAAGATTTAACATCTATAGTGAAAAGGGTTATTACTGTTAAAAAAAAAAATTTAAAAAAAATTGCTAATAGACCGGCAGTAAATTCATCCCCATGTTTATAATCGCACACCCACATGTTACATTTCTACACCTGCATCATGTGGACTTTTCTCCGTACAACTGGTAAGCTTAAATTAAAACTACATAACTTAAATGCCAGTTTCTCTAGGATATATCATTTATTTTATTTAATTTGTTTTGCATTTCTAAAATATAAGTTAATTTATAGGAAGATAATGATCAGAAATAATGTCAGATTACAAACTGGTTTAGGCAATTAATCTGTTTTTTTCCCTTCAAAATATATTATATAACCATGGCAAATGTAATGCAAATGGGGGAAACATTTGGTTATGTTATGCGTTATGTTACAGCACCATAACATATCTGTAATACCATTTATAAGATTCATATCACATCAGTATGTGGAGCTTTATTGTCAAATTAGATGAAGAAAAGTAACAATCTGTAATTGTTTATTGCACTTTTCTTTTTGTGAGATTCAAAATACTTAACAAATAAGGAACAAATCAACTGAGATTTCCTGTCAGTCAGATACAACTGAAAGCCTCATAAACAAGTGACGGTAATGATGGCATATCTCTAATTGAGTAAAGTACAGAGATCCAAAATGTGGTAGTGTCATGACTCCATAACTCAACACTGCAGAACCTAGAGTGACCCGTACACTAAGCAAGGGAAATTGAATGTAATAAAGGGTGTCAGGAGCTCTTTCAGGTAGTGTGGGCCTGGATTGTTTAACCCCTTCCCCCTGGTAGGACATTCTATGCTGTTCTAAAATGCAGGTTAAATGCCAATAGGAAGACATAAAAGGTGCTTCGATCTGCAACTCATTGTAGCCCTCTACAGTTCTGTGGGATCCTCTTCATCATATTCTAGTTTTTTTTTTTTATAGTAAATTAAGGGTTATGATTAAAAAAATGGTATCTAAAGAAAGCCCATCTTATCCTGACAAAAATTATAATTTGTGTGGGTACAGTAAACGAGAAAGTGGAAAATGACAGCTAAACACAAACACTGCAGAAGTGTTAAAACAGCCATTGTCATGAAGAGTACAACATTTCCAAAACAGTGGAAAAGAAAGTCTGGTCACAAAGGGGTTAAATACACACCGAAGGAGCTGATATTAATAACAGACGATAATCTTTGAGGTGTGCTAAAACCAAGAAGACACATTACTTAAAGTGAGGTGTAATGAATATTCCATTTCAAAGTCCAATCCTGTTGCGTTCTTCCTGCAAGAAGAACACAGTTGGCCCTAGTGAGATGAAATGATCATCTCCTCTCTGTGCGGGAGAAGTGTCAGAACATATGAGAAAGGCACAATAACCTTTATACTTATCAAACGGTACTATTTTTTTAAATTCAAAACTGTGTTGCTATAGTTATACATAAACCCATAATAGAGCTGCATGGTAACATCTACAACTATTTAGGAGTCACACTCTCTCTCTAAAAAGCTTCCAAGAAGGAATGTATCAATGGTGATAAATGGTGTTACAACAGATGGATTACTGTCTAGTTATAATGAAACGAAGCAGTCTTTCTTACAGACTTCTTATAAGCCCATTAAAGATATGAAAAATATTAAGCCTTTTAAAATGTAACCCTTTACAAAGAATGCAAGGATCATGATCAGAATGAGTAGGGTTTACAGATCAGAATATTCAAAAGAATACAAAGCTTTCAGAATGGTGCAGTAAAGCCACACTATAATCAGCTACTCATCCCTAACCTTATGGTTTTACTAAGGATTTATTGCTGATATTTAAAGAAAGACTCAGCATATATTTAATGACTTAAGCCCTCTCTTTCTGCAGTATTTCAATCAAAGAAGATTTTATCTGAGATGCTTAGGAAGAGAATGTTCTATAATGGCAGTGATCCATTAAAGTCCAAAGATTTTATATATATATATATATATATATATATATATATATATATATATATATATATATATCCCCTTTGGTATATATGTTTTAAAAGGTATTTTAACTTAAGGACTCATTTAAAGTTTTGACTGTAAAGAGATAATATATATATTTTGTGGAATCAAAGCCACTAATGGATTTGCTATAATACTTTAAATATGGCGTTAGACACATAGAAATCACCAGCACAGAGGGACATATAAATTCAGTAATGTTGTTAGAGCAATACTTTTATAGACTCCATCTCAAAACACATTTTTGGTGCAGGATTTTTAAAAAAGCAACAAAAACAGAAAAGTTGATTTGAATTTATGACTGTAAATCAGCAGTGCCTAGCAACGGGAAATACAAATGAGACTTTGTGCACTCTCTTTAAGACGTAGTTT
Organism: Pelodytes ibericus; assembly: GCA_036172795.1. Taxonomy (NCBI): domain Eukaryota; kingdom Metazoa; phylum Chordata; class Amphibia; order Anura; family Pelodytidae; genus Pelodytes; species Pelodytes ibericus. Next base: position 116,087,541 of record CM069858.1, read on the forward strand.
TAGGGAACTGTATTTACAGTTCACATCTAACAAAACACTCTTTGTTCTTCCTTGGCAGGAACGTCTGTGAGGAAAACACAAAATGGTAGTCAATTAGTGTCTAAATGATTAGCTAAGTACAAAGGAGATTGGACTGTTTTAGTTAGCCTTATTTGAAAGGTGATGATTGGTTTACAATAGTATACTCGTCTGAGAACATTTTATTACCATTAAGCCAGAGACGACAAGACTGCCTTTTCCCATGTTTTAAACCTGTTTGCTATATAGTGCTGCACGGTTATGCTCTTTGCATTGCCTAGGTAATGTCATTATTTAAACATATTAATATATACACATGCAGGTAATAATTTATATGACACAAAAACTACACTTGTTACCAAATTAAGCAAGTAAGAATATAGTTAGATGCTCTAGCGGTTTTTGGTGTGACCATATACCATACATCATTTGAAAAGAGGGGCAGCATACACAATGAAAACAGGCTGCTGATCACCTCTCAGTATACTATATAGCATACCTTATTTAGTATATACAGGTGTAGTAGTTTGTTAGTCTCCTCAATGTCAGACTATTCCCTTACACCAGCAGGAGAATCACTAATCAAAAAGAAGAGGCGTCATTATTGAAGGTATTCAATGTTACCTAGGAGCCAGGGCCGCTTTAAGACCCTAGTGGGCCCTGGGCAAAGTCTTTAGCAGTGGGCCCCCTTCGCCCAATTTTTCTAAAGTCGCATTGTAAAAAAACTGTATGTAAATGTAAATTTTTTAATATTATAGCAAATATGTTCATATCAAATTCAAATATTTGTACATGTAATAAAAATGTTATGGAAAAATTGCATTTCTTGTTTTTTATTACCGTTTTCTGCACCCACATTGCACCTAAAGGACTTAGAATAGCACCATACAGTATCCACAGCACTTGGCTGGACTCATATTGCACGCACACAATTTGGCATGCCACCGTGTCAATTTACCCCACAGAAAATACCACAGTGTCACTGTCCCCCATAGTACATGTTATTTTGCCCCACAGAACATGCCACCGCATCACTTTGCCAATTAAAGTAAGCCACTGTCAGGTACCAATTAACATGCCACAGTCACTTTTTTATTAACATATGCAAGTCAGATTGCCTATTACATATGCCCCAGTTTGCCCATTAATGTGCCAGTGTTAATTTGCCACTAATAAGCCAAAGCCAATTTGCCCAATAATATCCCAGTATTATTTTGCCGAAATAAGCCACAGCCAATTTGCCCAATAACATGCCAGTATTTTGGCATTAATAAGCCACAGCCAATTTGCCCAATAATATGCCAGTATTATTTTGCCATTAATTAGCAACAGCCAATTTGCCCAATAATATGCCAGTATTTTGCCATTAATAAGACGCAGCCAATTTTGCCCAATAATATGCAAGTATTATTTTGCCATTAACATCACAGCTAATTTGCCCAATAATATGCCAGTATTATTTTGCCCATTAATAAGCCACAGCCAAATTTGTCCAATAATATGCCAACGTTAATTGCCCAATAATATGCCAGTATTATTTTGCCAATTAATAAGCCACATCCAATTTGCCCAATATTATGCCAGTATTATTTTGCCCATTAATGAGCCACAGCCAATTTGCCCAGAAACATGCCAGTATTATCTTGCCAAGAAACATACCAGTATTATTTTGTCATTATTACGCAACAGCCAATTTGTCCAATAATATGTCAGAATGATTTTTCCCATTAATAAGCCACATCCAATTTGCCCAATAATATGCCACAGCTAATTTGCCCAATAATATGCTAGTATTATTTTGCCCATTAATAAGCCACATTCAATTTGCCCAATATTATGCCAGTATTGTTTTGTCCATTAATAATCCACAGCCAATTTGCCAAACAATATGCCAGTATTCATTTGCCCATTAATAAGCCACATCCAATTTGCCCAAGATTATGCCAGTATTATTTTGCCATTAATAAGCCACAGTCAATTTGCCAAAAACATGCCAGTATTATTTTGCCATTATTTAGCCACAGACAATTTGCCCAATAATATGCCAGTATTACTTTGCCATTAATAAGACACAGCCAATATGCCACCCTCCTGCCCCAGTACTCACCTCCTGGCTGGCTGATCCGTGTCCCCGGTTGTCTCCTCCTGCACTTCCCTCCCTGCACAGTGGCAACAATATTTTTTTTCTTTTATTTCAGAAGCCGCCCGCAAGACTGTCTCCGTGTGCAATGACTGCACTGGAAATCACTGCAGTGCACAAAGGATATGATGCAATGACTGCACTGGAAATCACTGCAGTGCACAAAGGATATGATGCAATGACTGCACTGGAATCACTGCAGTGCACAAAGGATATGATGCAATGACTGCACTGGAATCACTGCAGTGCATAAAGGTTGCGATGCAATGACTGCACTGGAAATCACTGCAGTGCACAAAGGATTTGATGCAATGACTGTTCTGGAAATCACTACAGTGCACAAAGGATGTGATGCAATGTCTGCACTGGAAATCACTCCAGTGCATAAAGCACGTGATGCAGTGACTGCACTGTAAATCACTACAATGCACAAAGGATGTGATGCAATGACTGCACTGTAAATCACTACAATGCACAAAGGATGTGATGCAATGTCTGCACTGGAAATCACTACAATGCACAAAGGATGTGATGCAATGACTGCACTGTAAATCACTACAGAGCACAAAGGATGTGATGCAATGACTGCACTGTAAATCACTACAATGCACAAAGGATGTGATGCAATGTCTGCACTGGAAATCACTACAGAGCACAAAGGATGTGATGCAATTACTGCATTGCATCATCCTCAATTCAAGCTATGCAAGTTATTGTCACAGGGGAGTCCTTCCTCGGCTGATGTGGTGAGGAGCCATTGCCGAATGTGGAGGCCTGAACACAGCTATCCTGTGGATCAGACCAAAAGCATGCACAAGGGACTAAATTAATTATTGTATTATAACTGAATAAATGTCTTCAAAGTAGACTAACATTAGTTAACTATTTCTCATTTTATGCAGATGTTTTGTTGTACACTACACCACTAAGTCTGTTTATTACTGCAAGTGCTGGCAGAGTGCCTTATAGAATACATTTTAAAACATTTATAACTTTTTATAAAAGTAAATTTAACACATGAAAAAAATTAGGTTTAAACCTAAAAAGATAACCACACATGACTGGCACAAATATAAATGTTACATTAGCAGGCAAGATCATGTTTATTTATCATTATTTCAACTTAGTATACTTTACTAGGCTATAATACTTGATATCAACAGCAGGAATATAACTGGAGTCATAAGTAAAGAAAAACAACATCTATCTGGGTTGCTCATTTGCAAGCTGTTTGCAAAGAATCAACAAAATTAAAATGTAACACTAATTCTCCTGGGGTTTATTTCTATCTCTACAGTGGCCATCTGGCAAAAAAAATGTAAAGGAAGTCATAGTTCCACATCCAACTAGAAGTGCAAATGCAAATAAAATGAATTTATCAGAATTTGGATAATGGTTGCAAACCTATGTAATGGCCCCTTGAGCTGTCCTTTATACAGTGCTATCAAAATGTGAATTCTACTACAGGAAGCTTCCATTTTACTCCAACTTAAAAAAGATGAAGAGTCGGCAACAGAATTAACAATCAGGACATAACTTATGAACTAATTATGTAAAACAGGCCTGCAGTTTGGAAGTATGCCTGCGTGAACCATACAAAGAAAGCTCCCTTGTAAAAATTTACATCTACATTGTTACAATTTTACAACCTAAAAACATAAATTTAGCATAATCAGTTTACAGGAAATGTGTCTGAATCCAGAGGGTGATATAACACCAAAGGAGATGAGAAAAATAATCATAGAACCATAGTCTTTTCTCTCTCTTTTTTAGAGGGGGTAATTTGTCCCTATGACACAGATGAGCAGAGATTAAAAAGTTTTCTATTTTTTTTTATTAATTAAAATACATCTGTAATATACATTAATTCCATTATAATGTGTGACCTTTTTTTTTTTACTGGTCACCCAAGACTGACTGACGGGCTTACTGTCTTATTAGCAGGAATAGAGTGGCTCTTGGTTAGAATTCTATGCCGAGCCTTGACTGAGAATACACCTAGATGGTATAGACAAACACAGCTTCCTTTGCCAGCTGTGTTCATTCAGTGAACCCATAATGTCAGAAGAAAGTAGAAAATGACCTAGGTCAGGTCTTGACAAATTTGTCAGAGAGACCAATTAAAAAGCCAGCCTGGTTATTTTTAGGAGTTCCATGTCAAATGTTAGGAGCAATGGCTCCCGGGATTTGTCAAGCACTGATCTAGGTTGCTTTAGTGAGCTGTGACTAATTAAATGATCACAGAACAAACAAAAGAATAGCAAATATCAGAAATAGGTCCAACATTAAATTTGCTTATGGGCTGAGAGTTGACCTTGGTTCTACCAACAGCCCATTACATGTGCCTGCTAATGAAATGTAAGGGTGAAGTAAGGAGAAGTCATAAACGGGACACACAGCATACTTATATCAGTATAAAGTGTGATCAAAGCTGCACAAATTTATACTGTGTGATTAAATATATATATATATATATATATATATATATATATATATATATATATATTGATTTGTAATAATTGTTCCCAAAGAATGTTTATCATTATTAGTAAATACTCAATACATATGATTTATGCACATACCAGTAACACCAAACATGGCCTGCTTTCTATAAAGGCTCTGCCTGCATGCTTTTCCTCCCCAGTGTCAATGATAAAATGATCATAAATCAGCAAGAGGCTTTATTCATCTTTCTTGTTTGAAACTTCCAGAAGAAATACATGCAGTAGGTTTGCTCATTTATACAAGGTTTTTCAGAAAGCTTTTATTTCTCCCAGTGTGACTATAAATAGTGAATCTTCTGCACTGTAAGTTTATCAGTACTGTCCTAAAACAAAATGGAAAATGGCATTTGCTTTCCGGTCCTGTTCTCACAAGCACTCAGTTGTACCCAAGCGGACACATCAAGTCACAAACAAATGCTAAAAAAACATGTTATAGGACAATGTAATTTAAACATTTTTTTTTGCAGCGTAAACCAACAACAGGGAAGCATGGTCCACATCAGTCTTCATGCAAGAATAAAGAATAACTTTTCAGAAAGAGCAGTAGATGCCCATAATAATTCACCCCTTATTGATACATATATCCATGCACCACTGATCATGCACAAAATAAATATACAAGACCTTAACAAAATGGGAAGGAACCATAGGAACAATAACACCTGATACAGTCTTGAGTTATTTTTCACTTGCGCTTCGAATGTAAAAGCACAAGTGAAAAATCAGTTGCCCCTAGTGTGACGATAATATCGCCTGACCAGCAGCTGCCATGCTTCCATGGGAAGAGGGCGACTCTCGCAGTTGGCGCAGAGCAACACCCTCGTTTTTGCACTAGCAAAGAGAGATCCCTGCACGCTACAGACCCCGAACAGACAAGCAGGATAAACCCCCAATCTGTTTGGCTGTGTGTGTGGTCACTGTCATCGCACGCCAGCCTCCAGACTGGCAATGTCTTACAGCTTAGTAATCCCATGTGCATCTATTAAGATACACGTTGGGTTTACTCTGGAGAAGCAGGGCATGTTTTTTAACCCTTGCTTCCTTTAACCCCTTAAGGGCTGGTCATTTGGAAGATTTTTAGTCATTCTGGATATTGTGCCTAGCTGTAATTTTCCTCTCTCTCATTAATATACCCACACATTATATATTGTTTTTTTTATCTCCATAAAAGGGGCTTTCTTGATATATCATTGGTTTCATAATATTATATAACTTAGTTTTAAAGAAAATCATAAAATATAATGTAAAAATAAAAACACTTTTTCTTTGACTTGAAAAATCATAAATGGTAACAAAAACCCAGTCTAAATAGTTCAAAATGTTGTACTGAGTTTACATCAGGGCTTGACAAATGTAATTAGATTTTAGGAGCCAGCAAAAAAATTTAGGAGCCAGACAATCACGCAAGCATACACGCAATTCATAAACACACACGCCTACTTTACATATACACATATATACAAACTCACACACGCCTACTTTACATATACCCATATATCCAAACACCTCACACACGCCTACTTTACATACACATATATACAAACACCTCACACACACCTACTTTACATACACATATATACAAACACCTCACACACACCTACTTTACATAAACACATATATCCAAACACCTCACACACACCTACTTTACATAAACACATATATCCAAACACCTCACAGACACCTACTTTACATATACACATATATACAAACACCTCACACACACCTACTTTACATATATCCAAACACCTCACACACACACCTACTTTACATACACATATATACACACATATATTCAAACACACACCCACCTCACACAGTCTTTTCTTGTTTTCTTCTTAACGTGTCCCCCCTCCCTGCTGCTTTACCTCATTGCAGGGAAGGGGGACATTCGTGTTGCAGCCGATCTGCCTGCTGAGTGCCAGGATGTCACGTGACGACACCCGGCACACAGACACGCGTTGCGCGAGGGGGCGGAGCTTGCAGTCTGTGCGGATGGCACAGACTTTACCCCCTCGCGCTCCGCAAAAAAAAAAAATTCGGATTGGCAGTGGTGAGGGGACCATGAGGCTGACGGCACCCAGGCGCCAGGTACAATTTACTGGTCGCCATGGCGACCTGGCGCCTGGGGTTTGTCGAGCCCTGGTTTACATATATGCATGTTACCTGTTTTTCTGTTGTTTTTTTTGCAAGTTATAAGGCAACAACCAAAAGCAGCGGTTTTTTTTGTTTTGTTTTATAACCATTTCCTCCTACAGAGACATTTTCACTCCATCCATAACCCCAAATCTACACTAACCAATCTGTAACCCTAAGTTTAACTCTAACCCTAGATCTTTGTAGTTCTATCTAGTTTTGTCTTTTTTTTCAGTGTTATAGTCCAGATTGCCTCTAGGGTCAGTCAAGTAACAACAACAGATATGATCAAGTGCATTGTACTCTCCAATATGGTGCCCGCGATCACCACATGAGGTGACTGTGGTGCCCTGGAGGGGGGGATTTTGGTGTTGCACAATGCCTCGATTTCAAGGAATCATACCAACACTGTCAAAGCATAGGCAGAAATCATTGATCACTGTCTATTCGGGACTCACTGCATGATGTGCCAGCCACGTCAATTGTTGTGAAGGGGTTAAGGAAGCAATGGTTAAAAAAAATAAAAAAAAAAAAGCTTGCTATTTAAGCAAATGTCTTCTTTTGTTGGCTATTTTGTAATAATCACCAAATATGCCATGGTTTCCTGGGCCCATAGAGATATGACTTTTGGCTGGGTCTTTCCCTTGGTGACATGGGCTATTTTTTACGAATTGAAAAGTTTGGTGGGAGCACTGAATGGAATAGAGAAGAAGGGGGAATAGAATTTGACTGGAACTCTCAAAATTCGAAAAGTAAAAGACACAAGTTTAATAATATTAATAATGCAATTTATGAGCATAACATTAAAAGCATTATATTCAAACCACAGTTTATACAGAATTAAAACTTTGCTTGTACATAACAGGGGTTGTTCCTCTGTAATTTGAAATGCGTCTGCATCAATTAATGTAGTGTAAAGGAAGACCTGACGCATTTCGCCGCATTTGCTGCGGCTTCTTCACAGGTAGACAGGCGAATAGAGGAAATAAGGAGAGTCTTTTGTTAAATGCTGGTGTTAAAAAAGATGTTTTCCCAATTTCAGGTTGATCATATGGATACCAATCTCTATTCTTAATATTCATGCCCTATTATGATGTTCCAAATAATCCTTCAGGTGAAACCCAATCAAACTATAATCACCTGAAGGATGTTGGAGAGTTCTGGGCCACTGACCTTCTTCAGGAAGCAGCATGTCCTGCCCACTTGGATCTTTGTGTGGAAATTTGCTTGGGCATGGGGTTATAAAAACAAAAACAAAAAACAGGAATATGAAGTTGAAGCTTCTGCTTTACAGGTCTATTAATGCCTGAGGTAAAAAAAAATAATAATCATATATAACTATCCATCTGCTGAAATATGTTAATATGGCAGGCCAAAATGTGTTTTGGCAATTTAGGAAGGCAACTTGATACAACTGCAGAATTACTTGCTGCCAGTTTCTAAACAATGTAAACATAACTAATGATTTAATACTTTTCACAGTAAAACACAAACACATAAGGGATATGAAAGGTTACTTGGGGTATGCAATTCAGTGTTATTTTTGATGAGATAATGAGAAACAACAGAAAGGATTTCTATTCAAAGTCGTAGTGATTTTTTTTTTTTTTTTACTTTAAGAGTATTTTTTTTTCCTTTGCTCACGAAACTGCAAATCAATGTTCAGGCATTAAGGAATATCTTTAGATTATCAATGTGAACCTTGCCAAGTAATTGTCCATGATAACATGCTTCAAACAAACAAACTGAAAACAAATCTGTCAAATACTGTGCAGGATCAATGCAGAACCTAATGGCATTAAGGCTTATTTCACATATCTAAAGAAAAACAAAAAGCCAAATGCTTCAGCCTGATTTGGAATTAGTTTAATCCCTTTACTGCAACAGGTACTGAGTTAATTACAAAGCTTAGTGCTTTTAACAGCATATAGGGCCACAGTTTGTAATTTATTTAAAAAGAACCTACTGTAGTGTCCCAATAGTGACAGTTCTACATAAAGAATCCCTTTGGGAGTTATAAAAGTGGTTATATTGGAATGCCATGGAAAAACATGGGGTTCTAAACTCTATATGACTAAAGTGAAAACTATTATATACTATGTATTACATTTCTGACTCTACTATCCCTCTTGGTTATTGTCCTGTCATAATTCTCTCTAGCAGGTTTTTCTATTATTATGGGTTATTTATGTTACTCAAGTATGAGGTAATATAGTGAAAATTACCTAAATAGCAGGAACATTCCATTGGATTCTATAGTGATTGTTTCAATATTAGAACTTTGAGTTTTATACATAATCCCCATTATATGATTTCTTTCAATTAAGGTTTGGTGATGGCTGGGTAACAGTTTCAAAGATCACTGCTGTGGCATTACATTCCTTCACTATTTTTGGCGAGCTAATGTTTACATAATAGAATCGGTGATCTTTTAACTTTACCCTTATGTCAACTAGACTTGAATATTAGCATGTATCAAATATCAAGGGTGTAGTTATGAAGCACTAAGCTTTATACATATAATAACCAATTTGTATTTTTCAAACCTCAATCCATATCTATGTTTGGTTTGTTTGTTGTTTTTGATACATTTATATTTCTCCTAATGACACCTTAAAAGGACAGTCTAGGCCCAACTCATTTTGGTGTTAAGTCTAAAATCTGTATAGCAGATAGGCTTTTTTTAACAATGCCTAACAATTCAGGCACTCCACAATTTTTCTTATTTAGCTCTAGTGCTCCCCCAGTGGTCATTCTCTCCTCTAACTGGAGCAAAGAACTGGATAGTGCAGTTTAGTTTTCTATCTTACTCACATCTTCTGCTCAGCCTGTGAAGCAAGCCAAACGCTTGGAGGCGTGTGCAAGTGTGTCTCCTTGGTAATGAATGCACTAAGCTGATCATTGCTAATCAGAAGTGGAGGGATTATGTCACTGTCACATCAGATGCCATCATATCTTATTCATTTAGGCACAGGAAAGATACTCATAAACCAAGATGGGGCATTGAGACCACAAACATTGACCCTAAGCAAGGAGAATATTGCAACTTTCCAGCATGGCTACAAGTCTCCTGTGTCCAACGTAGGCACAGTGGCTGTACTGGAGTGTGCAAGTTTCAAAGCCCTTGAGGATCTGCTATGCCGTGACCTATATGATTCAAGCCTGATACACCTACCTCCCTGGATGAGTTTTTGGCACAGTGCTGCATGTCTTGTGGACTCCTTGTGTATCCGTATATAGACTGGTTGCATACAACTATTTTCCCCACAATATAGGAAACCCTTAATCCACAATTATTGTGAACTAGTAATATGCACAGGCAAGGTATTTATTGATGTATACATGTTCAAATTACCCTATTTCCTTAGTATTTCAGGCTGTAACAATTTAATGATAATGTGTACCATAGTGACCATTCATACAAACTGAAAAAATTGACAAACTCACACATATAAATACACAATATACTATTATTATTATACATGCCTATAATTAAAACACCCACTGTGATTGTATGTGTTTGTATATTAACTCGGCTTTATTAATTTCCCATATTGACATGCAACAGCAGTGAGATGTTGCTGATGTGGGTACCTGACCTAATCAGGTGACAGGGAACTAACTTTTCATTGTCTTGTGGGGTGGGGGACCTGCCACTGCAGGGTGACTCTGTCTGATGACTTCATTAGTGAAACAAGGAAATACCATTCAAATGAATGGTAATAATTTCTATTGGTTCAAGCTGCACATTTTAAACTTCATCTAACTAAGTATTTCTAATTTTAACAAATGCAAGTTGTAAAATATGCATTTTAAAGTTTTTAATAAGTACTCTAATACTTTAATATGCATTAACATTTGTCGGAGGCATTTTGGGCACCAGACCTTGCCTTTAAAGGACAACTGAAGAAAAAAATTAATTGAAAGATTGTATCAAGTGTAAATGAGTTTATTTATATTCTTTCATTAAAGATTTTCTTTATAAGTCCCTTATTGCGCCGCCTTTACTCCATATTGTTCTTGAATCTTGGGTCTATATGGAGTAAAGATGGCTCAATAAGGCATTTTTTTGTATTCTTTCATTAAACCATTTCTATATAAAATGCCTACACTTGATTTAATCCTTTAATTAAACACAACTTCATTTTTTTGCTACATTTGTCCTTTAATAGAAGCGTAGAAATGGAATTCTCAGTACATTGACTGACCATATTGGAAAACTCAGACCGTAGTTTTACATATAATATTCATATTACCGTATTTGCTCGATTATAAGACGACCCTGATTATAAGACGACCCCCCCAAACTTTGGATATTCCATTAGGAAAAAAACTAAAAGGCTGAATATAAGACTACCCTATAGGAAAATTTAAACTTGTATACATTCACATGTAAAGTGCGTTTTTAATAAAAAAAATAATGATATGAAAAAAAAATGCATTTCTTGTTTTTATTTCCTTTTATGTGCCAATGCTGCCTCTCTGTTTCCCTTGCCCCAAGCTTTCTCTCTCTCTCCCCCTTAGTGTTGTCTCTCTCTCCCCCTCCCTTTGTTTCCCCCTTGTCTCTCCCCCCCCCCCCCTCCCCTTGTCTGTCTCTTTCCCCCCTCCCTCCCCTTGTCTGTCTCCCCCCCCTCGTTTCTCTGTCCCCCCCCTTCCTCCCCCTCGTTCCTCTGCCCCCCCCCTTCTTACTCTGTCCCTCCCTTCCCTGTTTCTTGTGGGGGCTCCCTCCCTCACCTGTTTCTCCCTGGTGGCTAGTGGGGGCAGCTGGGGGATGTCTGCACCATACGTGCAGACATCCTCCATGCTGCCCGACACGGCAGTCTATTATGACGGACAGCATGCATGTATCGTGCAGACATCCCCCAGCTGCCCGATTCTCCCTGGTGGCTAGTGGGGCAGCAGAGGATGTCTGCGCGATGAGCGCAGACCTCCCCTGCTGCCGCCCGGCACGATCGCCGGGACTTCTGTGACGAAAGCGGAAGTACCCGGCTTCTTCATAGAAGCCCCGGCAGTCGTGCCGGGCGGAAGCAGGGGAGTCTGTGCTCATCGCGCAGACATCCCCTGCTGTTAGAGAGCTTTGCTGGGGACCTGGATCGCTGTCTTATAATCTGACCTCAATTTGAGGTCAGATTATAAGAAGACCTCGATTAAAAGACGAGGGGTAATTTCAGATTTTTTTTTTCTGAAAAAAACCTTGTCTTAAAATCAAGCAAATTCGGTATTCATGTAGTTTGTAAAAAAAATAAAAATATATACAGTGCCTTGCAAAAGTATTCGCCCCCTTGACTTTTAACCTATTTTGTTACATTACAGCCTTAAATTCAATGTTTTATTAATCTGAATTTTATGTGATGGATCAGAACACAATAGTCTAAGTTGGTGAAGTGAAATGAGAAAAATATATACATAAAACTATTTTTTTAGAAATAGAAAACAGAAAATTGGTATGTGCGTATGTATTCACCCCCTTTGTTATGAAGCCCATAAAAAGTTCTGGTGCAACCAATTACCTTCAGAAGTCACATAATTAGTGAAATGATGTCCACTTGTGTGCAATCTAAGTGTCACATAATCTGTCATTACATATATACACCTTTTTTGAAAGGCCGCAGAGGCTGCAACACTTAAACAAGAGGCACGACTAACCAAACACTGCCATGTGGGAACTCTTTAAACAAGTAAGGGACAATGTTGTTGAGAAGTACTAGTCAGGGTTAGGTTATAAAAAAAATCCAAACCTTTGATGATCCCCAGGACCACCATCAAATCTATCATAACCAAATGGAAAGAACATGGCACAACAGCAAACCTGCCAAGAGACGGCGACCCACCAAAACTCACAGACTGGGCAAGGAGGGCATTAATCAGAGAGGCAGCACAGAGACCTATGGTAACCCTGGAGGAGCTGCAGAGTTCCACATCAGAGACTGGAGTATCTGTACATAGGACGACAATAAGCCGTACGCTCCATAGTGTTGGGCTTTATTGCAGAGTAGCCAGAAGTAAGCCATTACTTTCAGGAAAAAAAAAAAAAATTCACCTTTTGAGTTTGCGAAAAGGCATGTGGGAGACTCCCAAAATGTATGGAGGAAGGTGCTCTGGTCTAATGAGACTAAAATTGAACTTTTCGGCCATCAAAGAAAAAGATATGTCTGGTGCAAACCCAACACATGATATCACCCAAAGAACACCATCCCCACAGTGAAACATGGTGGTGGCAGCATCATGCTGTGCTGTTTTTCAGCAGCCGGGACTGGGAAACTGGTCAGAGTTGAGGGAAAGACAGATGGTGCTAAATACAGGGATATTCTTGAGCAAAACCTGTACCACTCTGTGCGTGATTTGAGGCTAGGACGGAGGTTCACCTTCCAGCAGGACAATGACCCCAAACACACTGTTAAAGCAACACTTGAGTGGTTTAAGGGGAAACATGTAAATGTGTTGGAATAGCCTAGTTAAAGCCCAGACCTCAATCCAACAGAAAATATGTTGTCAGACTTAAAGATTGCTGTTTACAAGCACAAACCATCCAACTTGAAGGAGCTGGAACAGTTTTGCAAGGAGGAATGGGCAAAAATCCCAGTGGTAAGATGTGGCAAGCTCATAGAGACTTATCCAAAGCGACTTGGAGCTGTGATTGCAGCAAATGGTGGCTCTACAAAGTATTGACTTTAGGGGAGTGAATAGTTATGCACATTGACCTTTTCTGTTATTTTGTCCTATTTGTTGTTTGCTTCACAATAAAAAATATAAAAAAACATCTTCAAACTTGTGGGCATGTTCTGTAAATTAAATTATTCAAATCCTCAAACAATCCATGTTAATTACAGGTTGTGAGACAATAAAAAACGAAAAATGACAAGGAGGTGAATACTTTTGCAAGGCACTGTATATATATATATATATATATATATATATATATATATATATATATATATATATATATATATAATTTATTGAGCTATAGATATCTGATAAGATATTTAACAAAGGTAATTAAATGTGTTATCACTTAGAGGCCACAACTATTGTACTCCTTTATATTTTTAACCAGTATTACTCCAACAACATTAAACTACATTTATTTCACCACTGCTCTCCTAAGTTGAGGTTAATGTGAATGACATTGTTCATTATTGTAGTTTTGCCAACTTAACCTCGGGAGAGTGGTATTAGTGATCACTCAACTAAATCCGTGGCAGCTAACCTTGGCCAAAAGCCTGTTGAGAATTGCAGTGAAAACATTTATCATGCATCATGCTACAGATACAGCTTCTTTACCACTGGTCTAAAAAAGTTTACCATGCACTATGCTTACAGTGTTTCAAATTGTGTTTACAATTAACTTTAATTTAGTAAAGTATATGGTTTTACATATTATGGATACCAATACAATTCATGGAATATATTATTTCAAAATGAAAGGTTTTCTTTTGCATTGTTAATGTTATTTAGCAGGTCTTTTTAATGAAGCTTTGTGCACAGGCAGCAATAAGCTGGACAGCCCCAAATGTGACAAGAAAAGAACCAAACAAGAACATTTAGCTACGATGACATCAATAATAATAATAATATCAAAACATCAATGCGCTTTGCACTCACAAACATGTCAGTTGTGTACATCCAATGCGTCCCTATTTACCACAAAGAGCTGAATATGCACAATTTAAATGTACAGTTGAACTCTCAGGCTTAAATTGCAGATGTCGAACATATTTCATTACATAAACTATGTAGCATAGTTTATAAAGCATGCTCCATAAAATAAGACAAAAAGTACTCGGAAAGGACCATTACTATTGAAACTGTTAGCATTATAAAGATGACCACACATAGTGGGCTGCGTGATGCATTTCATAACATTTCCCCTAACACCTTCTAATTTAGCTTTAACAGGACCACATATGGTTTAACAGCACAATAAGGTAATCTTAAGGAAGCGGTTTTGAGGGTAAAATTGTTAGCAAAACCCCACAAAGAACTTGATTGAAACTGTCATGTCTAGGAAACAGAAAATTAGACTATATTACCCAAGGCTGTGCTTAAATATAAATGATTATATAAAATTGTGATTGTATAATCCTTTTAAATTTAAATTAAATATCTCTAGGCTATATGCCAGCAAGTCAGATAATCACAGTTTTGCTTCCAATTCTAATAATGTAGACAAGTGCAGCCTTTGTGCTCTAATTGGCCAAAGTTTTTTTTGGGCAAGTCTTTTGAGTTTAAATATGTATCATCTAAAGTATAATTCACAGCAGCTTGACAAATAGTATATATTCTGCTTATCGTGACCTGGATGAGGCTGGGTGCCTCAAAATTCTGATGGGGTGGAATGACCACTTTTCCTGAAGAAAATGTGACAATCTTACTAGAGATATATTCAAACTGTTACCTTATACTTCAATCCAACTGTATTTACACGTATTGTAGTTATTTATTAATAAACCACATTTTAAGTTTTAAAACAAATTCCTCAGAGGTGGGGAAATGTTACTTTAGGTTATTGCTCTATAACTTGCAAAAACAGCAGAAAAAAATTTAGGGTTATAAAGTGACAGAAGATATAAATGCTAAAACATAACTATTCACATTATTAAAAAAAAAAAAATTATCTTTAATTTTAATTTGTACTCTGTAAGTTATTCAATACTTAAATTCTGTTCATCACGGCTGCCAATATTCCATTTTTGATTAGATCACAGATGTTGAAAATGGTTGTCATGCTTTAGGAAATACCCCTTAATGCATCTCATCTACTTATCTGATCTAATAAAGCCTAGTCTCAGGTAGCTGGAACCAAACTATTTGTTGTTATTTTGTAACCTGCTTTATTTTCTTTAATTTATTTCTAATGGTTTAATGCATCTGTGTTCTATATTATTTCTCTGTGCCTGCTATTTTGTTCCTAAGAAAATGGGTATAGACCTGCATCAGTGGGAAGGGGGGTATGTGGTAGAAATGAGAAAAAAGGAGAGACAAGAAAGGAAAAGGAGAGGTGAGCTGCTGAATGAATGAAGTTACAATAGTACAGAAAGGTGTCAGCGCTTAAAACAAGAAAGTAGGACTACAAACTAGAAAAGGAAAACAATATAAGAATGTAATGATTATAATAAAAATGTATAGATACTAACAGTATCTATAAAAACAATCCAGTGATACAAAGACACCAATGTTCAACTTTTGATTGATAACTTAATTGGTGCCAATTAAGTGTCTTTGTATCATTTGAATACATGTTTTTGTATCACTGGATTATTTTTATAGATACTATTATTATTTATACATTTTTATTATAATCACATTTTTACATTGTTTTTCTTTTCCAGTGTGTAGTCATACTATCTTGTTTTAAGCGCTATACCTATCTGTACTATTGATATTTTGTTACTGCCTATATATTTAATTACAAACTTTGACCAAGCTTGCAAGCGGAGCTATCTATCTAATGTATCAGTCTGTTCTTGTTTGTCTAACTTTGGATGTAGTCCCCCTCTATGCTCTGTAAATTGCTGGAGCTATATAAATAAATGTTAGTGTAATGTACAGTAATGACCACAAATGTTGCCTCTGGTATACCTACCAACCTTACTGGTCAGGGTCCTGGAATACAAAGGGGTGGAGCCAAAAGGGGACGCAACACAACATTGCATGATACAGTGAGATGGAGCTCTAGCTTCCCCACTATGGGCACCACGAGTCTGGAGCTCAATTCGTTAGCTCTTACACTGTGTATGTTATGCTGCCTGAACATCATGCACGTCATGCACTGTGCATAGTCAGCAGGAAATCCAGGATAGGATGGCAATAATCTGTAGTGTGCTGGTTAAGCCTGAAATGTGGGTAGAGTATAACAATACAGTGTTGAGGAAGTTGAAAGACTGGCACCGAATCACGGAATTTAGAAGTCCGCAATTGCTGGATGACAGCATATTGTCCCGCCATAGAGCACAATGTGTAGAATGAACTTGAACTGCACCACAGCATCCCCTAGGTTTAGCAAGGTAGCTAGAATTAAAATCATGTGACGTTGTTTAGTTGTCCCAGACAACACTTGGAACAGATGCTTAACATATATTTGAATTGTTTTCTTACCTAAGTGTTCAGGGTTACAAGGCAAACTGCTGAACTCCTAACCTTTCCATTTTAGTATTATACACTCTTTTACCACATTAGTCTAACATAATATAATTACCACTAATTATTGCCCTGCATCAGAGGTCATATGTTCCTATTTTGTTGGTTCTACTTTCATATTTCTGGTAAATGTTATGGTTCCTGCACTACATAAACAATTTGTTCAGATGATGTCTGGGAATACTTTCAATTTAAATGTATACTATGCCTGTAAAGCATGTGTTTAGCTGGGAAACCAATGCAGTCCTATCTCAGAAATCTTTTCAGAGAAATCTTGCAAGCGATGCATAATCCCATTCTTGTACATCAGGTCAATATCCCAGATGCACATAAAACGTCATGGAGAAAGATTAATGGTACTGAGTTTTATGCCCACTTCTTTTTCTGATCTTCATCGACAGACTGCTTTTCAAATCAAGACATTTCCTTATATATATTCCAAGGACAGCTACAGTATTTTTCAAAGCATTAACATTTCCTAGTGTTGCATCCTTCTCACCACAGATATCCCTTCTGACATGGCCATAACACATAATTGGATCCAGACTTTATAAATGTTAAAAGCACTGGATAATACAGTACCAGACATCCTTTACCTCTGCAAAAAATATCCTCTCTCCTCAGCTTTGTCACTTTTAAGCAAGTGATTTATCACAATGAAAGATTCTATTATCATCACTATTATTTTGTTTTTTGTTTTTTTAGATATTCTTGAATGAATCAATTTTATAAACAACACAAGAAATGTCAAACTTATTACTAACCATGTTGACTACTAGATTCAAAACTCCTAGAATTAGAAAATAAATCTCTCTCTTCACATAAATATTTTTTCTAAATATAAATTGTAAATGAAGAGAATTAAAATGATCCAGGCACTGCATTATTATAACTGCAAACACATGTATAAAGTAAGAGGATGAACATGTGTCTGTAATGACGCCTGCTTTGTAACATGTGTTTGATAGTCATCTGTAGTGTCTCCAGTTTATTTTTAACATGTTCTTTAATATGTGTTGTGATGAACTATAACCGCCTGTCTGGGACTTGCGATAATCCTGTCACCCCCACCAACACCCTTCTCCAGAAGAGTTTATTCCCCTGTTTTATTCCCTTCCCCAGAATGGTGCCTCAGCCACCGCTTTAAACAAAGGTTAAGCCCGGTCGCTGGGTACCTTTTGTAGCGTAAACTACCTGGCTTGGTTGGGATTAGCCAAGAGTGTAAATCTCCCTCCATGTTAGGAGCAAGTAACAGTTGCTCCTAGCTTGATCGGTCGCTAAGTTAACGGAACAATCTCAAATGACGCCTGGGAGTCTGAGCCCTAGTCCATCGCTCAACGTCCCATTGGTCGCTACCACCCTGGCCCAAATGGGATTAGGATTGACTATTGTGTGGAGATAATCAGTGTAGTTCTCTTTTGTTCAATCAGCAGTTATCACCCTCCTTTAGTAGTCTTTCCTTGTATTTGGCTCACCTGGAAATCTAATTATCACAGGTGTCTGAGATTGTTTTCAGTGATAAAAAGAGCCCTGAATTCACACAATGCCATCCATGAGTTAAACTGAAAAACAAAATATTTAATCTTTGTGACACTTAAATCGAATTTGCATAATAATTTGGAACAGGGTGTACATACAGATATTTTGAAGAATGAATTAAATCAAGTGCACCCCCTATTTGGGGCACTTAGCTGAGCAAGAGGCTATTACTGCTTTCATTTCCCATGTTATGGTCTGAACAGTGCTATGTGTTATGTGATTGACACTAGAAAGAAGGCTAGAAGGGGGATAAAACTGAAGTTCTGTTGCATGAGAGGGTATGAGTCGCCTCACCCTTGTTACTGCTCTGCTCCAGACTTTGGTAAGGTGGTGCGCATGTATTATGTATAAATACACACAATAAATCAAAAGGTAAAATAGTATTTACATTTTACAAAAGCAAAGTGTTCTCTTTAAAGTGACCAAAACCACAAAGACTATCAGGTATTCAGTTTATAGAGCAATTTTCACAATCTTAAAACAAATGTCTGAAACCAAGCTCTAGAACTGACACACATTGGTCTCACAGCTTTTAGCAGTTCACGTACAGGACTTTTACGGTCTGCACCAGCTGCGCTTGCTTTTTTTAATTAAACGGATATAAAAATGTAAAAAGTGATGAGAGTATACTATCATCAATAAATGCCGCCAGTTTGAACAGACTTTGAAACGCTTAATTGCAGCTTACGACTGACCAAATGTGCTGTTGCTAGCTGCTTTGCATCCTGCTACATTTGAGAGGCTAATCCCTTAACTTCACAGATCATTGAAGCTATCCTATTAATCACAATTGCAACAAGCCAGCAACATTATACCTAGTTGGTCTATTCTTGCTAAAGCTGCAGACACAACAACTACTATACCGTTTGAAATTTCTAATACACTTTTTTAGTTTACCCTGCACACACATGTATTAGGCTACTGTTATGGACATGGAAAATGAACATTCTTTTACAAACAAAACTCGCTGCGTTATAGACTTCTGGTTCACCACATATCAGATATTCCCTGGCTTATATTCCAGCTTTCAAAGGGTTAAACAGAAACCATTTAAATGTGTGCGAACAGGACTAAGAGGAGGAAACATCTTAAACTTATAATTATTTTCAGCCAGTTGTAAAGTCGGGGAAAGAACTACTGAAGGCAAATAAAACCAACAGGGAATACAATGCTACTCTGCTCCGTCCTTAATTGGAATTGCATTTTGGAGAGGAGAGAGAGACCACCACATTGGAACCACAGGAATCATGATAATTTCCCTCCTGTTGGTCACATTTTGTGGCATAATCAGAGTAAGATAGTCTGGGGTTGGATAAGTATAAACTTGTCTCAATTTTTATACTTTTCTCTGCAGCAGGGCTCAACAAATCCTGGGAGCTATGGAGCCATTGCTCCTAAAATCCCTACTGCTGGCTCTTTACTTGTTTGATTGTTTTACATAGAACTGTATGGAAGTTCAATTTCTCCCAAATACGAAAAATAACTAGGCTAGTGTCTGAATTGGTCTGTGTGGCTCCTACGGTCTACTGAAATTTGTCAAGTAAATCGTTCAGCTAGCCTATAATCACTCTTTAATGCTATATCATTGAACATGTACCTTTAGTACTGTAAAGTGCTAAAAAAAAGTTTTAAACATTATAATCTTTGTTGGTTTGCAAGTGATTGTCAAATTGGGGGGTTAACTGTTAGCATATAATTCTACAAAAACGCCATGTACAGCAAATATTAGCTGTAATAAATGAATTGGTTTGCTTTGGGGTAATTGCGAGTGCATTTGGGTCCCTGCAACTCTGCTTGGTTAACACAGCGATTATTATTAAACAGTTTTCTGCTATTCTTCTAAAGCCACCATTTAATACTAGCTGTCAATTCAAGCACATAAGAAATACTGATATTTGTACAGATTTATTGATAGGGTAATAAAACCATTTGAGAAAGGGAGTATGAGGAAAACAAGCACTGATGATTCTATCCTAACTTTGTGGCAACAGTTTAGCCGGTTTCCGCATGAGAATGCTCAATGCACAGATTGACATAGAAGAATTTGACAGTCCTGATCAGAGCCTTTTCCCCAACCAAATTGAACAGCTTTTAATATTATTAGAATGGTGAATGTAAGGATAGCTAATCATCCAACATTAATGTTCAATCTCACTACGGTTGAATAAAAGGAAATGCAACAGCATTCCTACATTTAAAGTAAAGTCTACCCAGAACAGTAGAGACTGTCAAAGTATTAAAAAGGGGCCAGCTCTATATTAATCCTATGGATTTTAAATTGCAATGTTGAAACCAGAGTTTTACATATACTTTGTGCTACATAGTTTACTATTAGCTACAGCAAAGTAGCTAAATAGAGTTCAGATCTGTTTAATGAGATCAAAAACTGACCCAGGTCATGGAGTTCTGATATGAGACATTTTGGAAGAAAGAAAAGAAAAGAAACAAAAGGATTCCATTTATAAGCCTGAAGTTGTAAATCTAACCCACCAATGGACAATTAAATACATAAATCAGTACTCAATGAGCAAATCATTGTTGGTAAATTAAGGGTTCATTGATGTACCTTCTAATTTATAACAAAAATTTCCAAAAGGTTTTGATAACGAATCAGACATAAAGAGATCATTAAAGTAGTAATGTAAAGATGGCATCTATTGGACTCTGGAGTTGTGAAATGTGATCTTGTTAAATATTTCAAAACAATACCGTTTTTACTCAAATATAAGACGAGTACATTTGGATCTTATATTTGGAAGAAGAAGAAAAAAAAGAGAAAGCCTAAATATAAAATGACCCTTTAGGAAATGTTTTACTATCATGTATTCCTTTACATGTAAAGGTTTTTTTTCATATTTAATAAAAATATTATTTACAATTGGATTTCTATTTACTTCCTTTTTCCTCTTATTCCAGTTCTTCTCATTTCTCATTATTGTCACATAGCAAAATATTGCACCCCAGACTTCCCAATTCCCCTGCGCCTTGCCAAAGTAGTTCAATACACTCCTTCAACCTACCAAGGCACACCCAGGACTGTGCTGCTTGGTGTGCACAGACATGCTCGATGCTGCCCGACACATCCGCCTGGTCATCTGAGACGGAACGCTGGCAGGTCACGTGACACTAGTGTTTCGTCTCAGAAGAGTTGAGCATTTTGCCGACTTGTTCGCTCTTCAAATAAATCTCTCTCTACCTATCTGATTCCCAACAGGTAGAATGGGAGAGCAAATATCTAAATAGAGCAACCTTTTAAAAAAAAACATATATTATACTTAGTATAACAAATGTCAGGAACTGATGTTCTCAGACAGAATATCAGATTTATTCAAAAATACTTTTAAAACACAAGAAATCTGATTAAAATTCTTCAGTTTGATATCCTAAAAACAGTCCATTGACATTCGCTTTTGCGTCAGAACAAATTGCAAACATACACAAGTCTGACACACTTCATCAAGACTGACACCTCAGAGGCAAACCGGGAAAAAAAAAATTTGAGGTAGGGAGTTTATTCAGTTCCTGACAAACAAAATAATAGTCAGAACGATTATCTTAAAAACATATCATGAACTACACAACCAATTAAAAAGCTTAACATTTTTCATAACAAACAGCTAAAAAAAGAGAATAAACCTTAGTAAACTATTTATATTGATCAATAACACCATAAAAGAAAACTATCATTAGCTCACCAAATTATTTTTAGAAATTAACTCAATTTGATGGAGAATAAAAAAAGCTCTGCATAAAATGTTTTTATTTTTCCTACAGTGAGAAGAAATGTAAAAACACTAATATTTAAAATCATAATACTTAATATGAAATATTTGATGTAATGTAAAAAAAAAAAGCAAATACAAAAATATTATATCAGTTTCAAAAAGAAGACTACAAAATTACAGCTGGTACCAAACGGATATAATGTTAAACAATTACTTAAGAAACCATATTGGATGGTAGCATTTATTTCACTTCTTCCCAAATGGAAGGCTAAAGAGTAATGATTGCAGAATTTATCACAATTCAAAACGCAGGTCCGTCAACATGACTAGCCATAAAATTATTGCTCTCTCTTCTCCTCATATGAGTTATTAAATCTGTCAGTATATTCCAAGTAGAAAGAGTCAGAATTTCTGTACAATGCAGTGAGAAATATTACTCCAGTTCAGCCATAGTGCATCATTTATTGTAGGTAGAAGCCAACTTAATATCCAATTAGTTTATGTTGTGGTGTTGTGGTCGACAATTTTTTTTCCAGCTTCTGTAAAAATGTCAAGTTGTTAAGACAGTAGTAAATTAAATATGTTGGCTGTTAGCTGGTTGGATCAACGGCAAGTTGCAAGGATACCTCTCTCTTCGGTCAGATTCGATCGAAGAGGTGGAGGACATGGATGCTCCCTCCCCATGCAGCAGGCGCTTCTGGAGAGGGAAATATGGTAAGAAAGTGATTGTCTTTTTTTAAACAAAAACACTACCATATTTAGGTAAATAAAAAGGTTTTTATTTGATGTAGAAAAAAGGACTACAGTTGTCCTTTAAGGCCAAAGTAGTGGAGAGTTGGAAAAATTCAGCTGCATTGTAGAATTTTTCCAACTTAGCTACATTAGCCTAATGTTTAAAATTCCCATATTAATTCCCTTCAATTCTCTCTTTATGGTAAATTAAATTTCTTGTAAATGAAATTCTGGATTAACTTAAAGATAACCATTTAGGAACTCCATGTCTGTTGAGCGCCCACTTGCTCTTTTCAGGCTTTGTATTCTGTGAGTGTAACGTATCTATAGAAGTGTGTTCCTTGCCGTGGGTACTGTGCCATTGTTGTTGTTTGATTCATAAAGAACATTAAAGCCTGCTTTTCAAGAACTCCCTACAGGATCATACTGAATTTAGTTTTGTAAGTGCATATTTTACATATGTCAGCTTATTGTGTATATCAATATACAAATCTATTAAGGTTCTGTATTTATCTTTGTGTTCTTTTTAAGCTATTGTGCACTTTTTTGGTTTATAAACCCACAAAAGAAATTACTGTATTTTCCGGCATATAAGACAACTTTTTAACCCAGGAAAATCTTCTCAAAAGTTTGGGGGTCATCCTATACACCGGGTGCTGAGGTTTACTTTCTGCTCTGTCTCCTCTCCCGCTGTTAAGCCGGTCCGTGGCTGTGAGGGAAGCGTTGTGCGCTCCCCTCCAGCCGCGCGGTCAATAAAGTTTGTTTAAACTTTTTTTTAAACAAACTTGATTGACCGCGCGGCTGGAGGGGAGCGCACAACGCTTTCCTCACAGCCACAGACCGGCTTAACAGCGGGAGACAGAGCAGAAAGTAGGTAAAGTACTGGGGATTGGGGAAGGAGGGTGGCAAAATCTATATTTTAACCTCAAAAGTTAAAATAAATATAGATATTATTTTCCGGCGTATAAGACGACTTTAATCCAGGAAAATCTTCTCAAAAGTTGGGGGGAAAAGACGGTATTTTAATATGATGCCAATCAACACCTCAAACCACAGGACAAAAGAAAATACTAATACAGGGGAAAGTGTTTTAAAATAAAGGATTACAACCCAAAAAATATATATATATATTTTTTTTTTTTAACCCCTTAACGACAGGTGACGTGCCAGGCACGTCACGGCAAATCGAGGACTTGCCGACAGGTGACGTGCCTGGCACGTCATGCACTAAATGGAGTAAAGAAAGCGACCAGCGGTCGCTTTCTTTACTCTAACGGTGTTGCTACAATGCCTCTAGGTAGAGGCATTGTGCAACACCCCCCAAATGTGCAGGGGCGCGCTACGATCACTCCACGGAGTGATCGTAGCAGCCATTTAAAAATGGCTGCGCCCGCTGCACACATGTGCTTAGAAAGCGAACGATCGTTCGCTTTCTAAGCATCTGCGGTGTTGTTAAAGTGCCTCGCCAGCGAGGCACTTAACAACACCTTCAGCTGCCCCAGAGCCGATGGTGGTCGCTCTCCTGAGCGACCCCATCGGCTCAGTAGAAGGGAACGCTGCCTATACAGGCAGCGCTTCCCTTCTAATGGCAAGAGCATCGGAAGTGAAAGTATTTCACTTCCGATCCTCTAGGGGGAGCCAATCGATGCCGGCACAACAGATCTATGTGATCTGTGTGCAGGCATGTATGGTAAGTGCTCTGATGAGCACTTATCATACTGTCAAAGGCAATATTAGCAAATATTGCCTTTGACAAGTATTGATCTGCCTCCCTCACCTTACTAGTTATAGTAAGGGAGAGAGACAGATCAGATAAAGTAAAAAAATAAAATAACATAATAAAAAAAATATTTAATAAAATTTTAAACACCAAGGGCTTTTATAAAAGCCATTTAACCCCTTCCCTGCCATTGATCGCTGTGTACGCAGTGATCATACACAGCAGCACATTTTTTGCTGTCTGTGCATTTTTTAGGGGTTCATTTTTTTTTTACTGTAATTCATTACAGTATAAAAAAAAGCTCTTTTAAGAGAGATTAACCCCTTTCTTGCTGTAGATCACTGCCTAAGCAGCGATCTGACGCAAATGCAGCAATCTTGCTGCAGAAGCATTTTTAAATTTTTTTTTACTTTTTTATTACACCCGTCACGTGTTAATTATACCCGCTAGGGGACTACGTTTAACGTAAAACATTTTTTTTAGCTGTCTGACCGCATGTATAGCGATCAGTAACAGCTGATAAGTGACAAAGGCGGGTTGGCGTTTGCTTAGATGAGCATCACCATTCGTCTGGTTAGATCAATATTTGTAAATATTTGATCTGACCCGTGTAGATCTGCCTCCCTCTCACTTGAGTTTTAGTGAGGGAGGGAGACAGAGCTGTATAATGTAAGTTTTTAATTATAATATATTTAATAGAATTGAGACCCAAAGGCTTTTATAAAAGCCGTTTCCAGTATTTAACCCCTTCCCTGCAATTGATCGCTGTGTACGCAGTGATCTTACACAGCAGCACATTTTTTGCTGTCTGTGCATTTTTTTAGGGGTTATTTTTTTTTACTTTGATTTATTAAAGTATATCAAAGGCTCTTTTAAGAGCTATTAACCCCTTCCTTGCCGTATATCACTTCCTAAGCAGCACATATGGTCACTGCCTAAGCAGTGCATATGGTCACTGCCTAAGCAGCGCATATGGAGCAATCTAGTCGCCGAAGGATTTTTTTTTGCTATCAGCATTTTTTTTGTCAGACTCGCTAGGGGTTAGTTATACCCACTAGGGGATTACGTGTATTCCTTTTGAAGCTGTCTGAACGCGTGTATAGCGATCAGTAACAGCCGATCAGTGGCAAAGGTGGTTTGGTGATTTCTCAGATGAGCATCACCATTCGTCTGGTTCGTAAATATTGTTCTGACCCATATGGATCTGCCTCCCTCTCCTCACTTGAGTTTTAGTGAGGGAAAGAGACAGATCTGTATAACATAATTTTTTAATTGTAATAAATTAAATAAAATGTAAAAAAATTGTGAGTCCCAAGGGCTTTTATAAAAGCCATACCCTTTGTATAGTGTAGTGTATTAACCCCTTCCCTGCCACTGATCACTGCACAGCAGAACCTTTTTTCTTGTCTGTGCATTTTTAGGGGTTCATTTTTTTGTACAGTACTACAAAGGCTCTTATAAGAGCTATTAACCCCTTCCTTGCTCTACATGTTCAAATTCCAAGTTTGAAAATCAAAAAGCGCACCTCTCAAATGTAGCCTTTCAACACCCAACAAAGCTGACAAAGCTATGCATGGGTGGTATCCCTGTGCTCGGGAGATGTTGCTGAACATATATTGTGGTATTGTTTGTCAGTGACACATACCGAAATATGTGAATTTGTGTCTAAAGTACAATGTATGTGGGAAAAAATACACAATAAAATGACTACCACAAACTTTGACAAAGGCTGGTGGTAGAATTGGTGCATGGAAAGTGTTAAAATAACACCATTTAAAATAGCCTAGGGTGTCTACTTTTACAAAATATATACTTTTTGGGGTAAAATACACTGTCCTACTTTAAAAAAAAGTCCCAAATGAAAGATGGGCTCAGGCTGGCTACACGTCAATATTCCAAGTTGAAAATGCGAACCTTCACAATGTGGCCCTTTTAGCCCCCAAACAACCCAACAAACCTATGCATGGGTGGTATCCCTGTACTCAGGAGATGTTGTTGAACACATATTGGGTTATTGTTTGGCAGTGACACATACCAAAATCTGTGAATTTATGTCTAAAATACAATATTTGTGAAAAAAAAACACACAAAAATTACTACCACAAACTTTGACAAAGGCTGGTGGTAGAATTAGTGCATGGAAAGTGTTAAAATACCACCATTTGAAACAGCGTAGGGTGTCTACTTTTAAAAAATATATGGGTTGATGGGGTAAAATACACTGGCTGCTTTCAAATATGTCCCAAATGGGACATGGGTGCAGGCGGTCTGCATGTCAAAATTTCAATTTGGAAAACCAAAAACTGCACCTACCAAATTTGGCCTTTTACCCCCCAAACAACCCAACAAACCTATGCATGGGTGGTATCCCTGTACTCAATAGATGTTGTTGAACACTTATTGGGGTGTTATTTGGCAGTGACACATACCAAAATCTGTAAATTCATGTCTGAAGTACAAGGTTTGTGAAAAAAAAACACAAAAAAATTACTACCACAAACTTCGACAAAGGCTGGTGGTAGAATTAGTGCATGGAAAGTGTAAAAATACCACCATTTGAGATAGCCTAGGGTGTCTACTTTTAAAAAATATATGGGTTGATGTGGTAAAATACACTGGCTGGTTTCAAATATGTCCCAAATGGGACATGGGTGCAGGCTGTCTGCATGTCAAAATTTCAAATTGGAAAACCAAAAACTGCACCTCCCAAATTTGGCCTTTTACCCCCCAAACAATCCAACAAACCTATGCATGGGGGGTATCCCTGTACTCAAGAGATGTTGCTGAACACTTATTGGGGTGTTATTTGGCAGTGACACATACCAAAATCTGTAAATTCATGTCTGAAGTACAAGGTTTGTGAAAAAAAAACAAAAAAATTACTACCACAAACTTTGACAAAGGCTGGTGGTAGAATTAGTGCATGGAAAGTGTTAAAATACCACCATTTGAGATAGCCTAGGGTGTCTACTTTTAAAAAATATATGGGTTGATGGGGTAAAATACACTGGCTTGTTTCAAATATGTCCCAAATGGGACATGGGTGCAGGCTGTCTGCATGTAAAAATTTCAAGTTGGAAAACAAAAAACTGCACCTCACAAATTTGGCATTTTAGCCCCCAAACAACCCAACAAACCTATGCATGGGTGGTATCCCTGTACTCAGGAGAAATAGTAGAATCTATTTAGCATGTTTTTTCGTTCGCTATTGTCGATGAGGAGAAGTTGTTTCAAATAAAAACAAAGAAATTTGTGTATTTTTTTTTTTTTTTACCATATTTTTTTTTTTTTTTTTAATAATATGATAAGATATGATCAAAAATATGGCATCCATAGAAAGCCCTTTTTGTCCCGATAAAAACAATATATAATATGTGTGGGTACAGCAAATGACGAAGAAGAAAATTACTGCTAAACACAAACAGCACAGAAATGTTAAAATAGCCATTGTCCAGAAAGGACAAAAATGTTTCAAAGGCTCTGTCCTTAAGGGGTTAAAGTAAAAAAAATAAAATTGAAAGTATTTACTGGTGTAACTAGAAATGGAATATAATGTGTTCTTATTGAGAGAAAAAGGTAGTATTTAAATAACTGATATTTGTAAATGTAGTTTAAAACACAAGAGAACAAAACATACCTATATAATAGACCAAAAGACATTGACTTCAGACCCGTCACCTCAGAATAAGTTACTCTATTTTTAAAACATTTATAAATGATAAGTGCTGTATGGGAATTAAGCCAAAATAATTATACATTTCCTAACTTTTCATTCCTTGTGGTATAGGTCATGTGAAAGAAAGGTGTGGTGTGATGTATGTGTTATATGTAAGCCACAGGCTAGCATGCTACAGATTAAGGAGGAACATTTCCACATGATCGTGACAAGCCAGTCTAATCTTTCAATGTGCCTTAGGCTCCATAGAAGAACACTGAAGGGGATGTAACATATAAGATTAATTTAATTTACAGTTTTTTTCTGGGGGCATATTTCCCCTTAAAAAATCTTTCTGTGCTAAGGAAGAAAGCAATATAATACATTTGTATACCTTTAATACACTCAAAATTCTGGGGAAAAAAAAAATAATCTATGTTCCTAAAGTATCTCCTTAGTTAAACACAATCTGACACTTGGTAATTATAGGAAATACTTTTGTTATTGATGGGGTATTATTTTAATGAGCCTTTTTACATTTCTTATGTTACCATACACTTTCTGCAATAAACGTTAAAATATGTGCCCCTCAGGCTTTCAGAGAAAACAAATGCATCTGTGAAGTCATTGAATTGCCAATTTCCACCATTCTTAAAATCATTTTAAGCAGGACAATGTCCCTAGGTCATTAAGTCCTCTTTTTACTGATGAAACATCAAGCACCCTGCAAGGTACACATTAACAATATATGAAACTCGTCATGGTAAGCTCAGCAATATTCGTCATCCAACGTTACACATTCCAGCTATTCCAAAATAGAACAGTCATCATTCCGACAAAAAGGTGAATTAACACCTAAACTGAAAAAGTTATTTAATCAAAAATATTTCCTTTAAAATACAAAACTTTTGAATGTTAGTGTACATATATAGAAATATAGTGCAGGGCTTGACAAATGTAATTAATTTTAGGAGACCAGCAATAAATCTAGGAGCCAGACAATGGCACGCAACCATACAGAGACAGTCAGTCACATACACACACACAGTCAGTCATGTCACACACAGAGTCAATCACATACATACACACACACACACACAGAGGCAGTCAGTAACATACATGCACACAAAGTCAGTCCCATAACCACACAGTCAGTCACATACATACACAAAGAAACAGTAAGTCATATACATACACCCACAGAGATAGTCAGTCACATACATACATACACACACACACACAGAAACAGTCAGTCACACACACACACACAGACAGTCAGTCACACACACATAGAGACAGTCAGTCACTCACACACAGAGACAGTCAGTTACACACATACACACACACACACACACAGACAGCCAGTCACATACACACCCAAACCATCAGTTTTTTTAAGGGGGATAAAGGGTACATCTATCAATGACTCCTCGCTACTATCGCGTTCCGATAGTAAAATACATTTTTTTTTAAAATTGATCCCAGTGAGCGGGGCACCATGTGGGGATATAGTATACAGCAGAAGACTTTTGTGCTGAAACTGTAGTGTGTGCATGTATATATATATATATATATATATATATATATATATATATTGAGAGAGATTTAAAAAATATTTGTAAGTCGATGAGTGCTGATGGTGTATTGCCTGAATTTTCCTGATTATCATGTTGATGGGGAGATCACAGTATACTGGAGTGCCCCCGGTGAGCTTTGCGGATTGTCAACTCTGCTCTTTATCTGTTAGCTGTGGCAGAGCTGATCTGGCTGGCAGCGCAAAGTAAGCCAATCAGAGCGAACTCAAGTGAAAAAGGAAAAAAAAAAAAAAGATGTATGGCTTGTTAAGGTAGTAAGGGGCTACATTACCTCAGGCTCAAGTCTTCATAAACAAGAATACTGATATAAATGAATACACATTGTTGACCCCAAGAACTTAAACATAAACATGCAGAACGTTGGCTAATCTACACTGTGTTATCAATATTGACTATTTATAGACCCACTCTGATGAATAAAATAGTTCTATATCATAACGAGCAACACACGGTAACAATTTTCACATCAACACAAAATCTCTCACTACTTGACAACTGAATTTGATTCAAGACTTTTTGCGAACCATATAAAAGCCCTTAGATCATCTGTTGTTTACTAGCCTGGATGTGATGCATGCTCAATATTTTTCGCAGCTCTGTACAGCACATAACTATTCGCATTTTTTCTAGACATGAAAATGTAACGGTGACAGAAAATGACATCCATACTTTTACTGTGATGAAAAGCTCCAGAGCAGGTGTTTGTATGCACCTGGAAATGACAGCAAGATGGTCACCTGCTGCTTGTACTCACCTGGTATGTATCCCAGAGCCTGATGGTGCACCGCAGGGGAACTTCTCTCATCAGAAGATTATTCATCCATCGGAAAGCAAATTGCAGATATTCAACCTCATACTGGTGTAAGTGCCTGTGTACTTGTTCTGAAAGTCAGAATAAAACCACTTGTTAAATCTAGAGGTACTTCAGACTGAATCATGCAACTAGCATTATGGCACAACACATACACTACAATACAATAACATTTACTGTTTCATTAACTAGGAACTTTATCATTAAAATGAAGTGTTTCTGAGGTAAAAGTTTACTCAGATTGTGAACACTTACTTACTTTATTCTGACTTATTACTAGATATTTTTGACTATTTTAAGCAAGCTTTAAAGAATGATTAACCCCGGCCAAATGACTCACCTGCTCCTGTTATTTAGCATTTTTATATTGCTTTTTGGTTATTGTGTATATTAGTACTAGTAATTAAAAACAAAAACTAATTCTGATTACGTGAGCATTTTAGAAAGAAAAGACTCAGTGGAAGGACGTGTTGTTGGTATGTTCTTTTCACCCCGACTTGCCCCAAACTTGCTTTTATCTGATATGCTGAACAACCCAATAAATATTTTATTTGTTCATGAATCAGTTTTTGTTAGTTTTCAACACAGAACAATAAAAGGTAGAATATCAAAAAGGGGGTTGCAACGCAATTACAGGTTCTTGTAAAATACAGAGCGTCATTACAGTGCACATTCTGTGAATAGACTATTTAATGAGAAAAAGCAATATCATATTATACAAATATTAAATTAATCAGACCTAACAGAGGGTTGAAGGAGATGTCCAGGAAAGGAAGATGAGGATGGGGGTGTTGGTGATGAGGGTATATGTGCCTGTCATACTAGAGAGCAACAGCCCTGGTTGGTAAAATAAACCGGTTATAATAAGGCCTATGTCTGAGGGTCCTCATCAAATTGGAGCCACATCTTGTTGTAACAATTTGATCTTCTGATCAAGGAATTCTTTAATTCTGCGTATGGTACCATTTGCTCAAAGAAGGGGGAGATATCACACCCCAGTGGAGTGGGATTCAGGCCTTTGCTGCGTTCAGTAAATGTGTGATGACTGATTTTTTTTTTTTATATAGGGAGATGAGAAGGGAAGTATGGTGCAACAGAAGTGTGGCTGGTTTTATGGATTCCTGACCGGTAAGGGACAAACAAAGAGCACGCCCACCATATGTGCATCATAGAGCCCAGGGATGTACCACAGCACCAACATACATCAGGACATTCTGGGAAGAATGTCTATATGATCGAAGGAGTTCTGTAACAATGAGATAAGAATTTGTTTGACATTTCATGTGCACTATTTTGGACAGAGGTTTAATGAGAACACATTTCTCCCACTGAAGGAGAGATAAGTTGATTTGCAGTGTATCTTCCCACAGCAGACAAATGTTGATGTACAAGCAAGATACCATGTCAGAGTAGTGAGTCACACAAAAAAGTGCCCATTCTGTTTAGAAGGTGTTTTTGTGGAACAGTCCGTAGCAAAATATATTTTATATACCCAACTACAGTTGTCCATTAAAAGGTATTCCTTACTAAGGAATACAATATGTGTGTGATTTCCCTTGCTTGCAAACAACACTATGCTGATTGCTCTGTCATATCTGTGTGGCAGTTCTTTTCCCATAAACACCAAAATTATCCTTTGGCATTAACATCCAAACTTCATTAGGCAAAAGGAGAAACAACGATTAAAGCAATAATAAAAAGCAAAACATAGTGAACTTTAAAGATTTCTAAAGATTTTGTAATTGTTCAAGTGAACAACTTTGTGCCAATATAAATGCACTCTGCAATACAAGGAGCAGAATGAAGAATATCTATATTTGATAACATTTGGGGAAAAAAACATATAACACCAGACATGAGTAAAATAAAACTATAAAAATTTCTATAAAAAAAGGGGATAAATATAAAACATACCAGTGGTGCCCTATAATAAAATAATATATTTAAACTAAGTGTAGTCACACAATTCCAAGGAAATATGACTATCATGGATAGCATACATATTTTCAGTGTAACATTCATAAAATAGATTATGTGTTGCAATGATGTCAATTGTAAAAAAAAAAAAAAAAAAGAAGACGACAATATGATGTGAAGCAAATGATCTATTGATAATGGGCAAACATTCCCAATAACTTTACTGGCAGGTCTCTAATGTGAGGGTTGTTCTGCCAGCTACAACTGATAGGATTAGAAAGAAGCTATACATTACAACAATGTCTAGCTTGAAACACACAATAATAGACATAATGAAATGTGATAATACTCGCTAAGCATCAGTACGTCAACTACAGAGTTTAATACCCACAGTGAGCGTTTGAGATCCTCAATGATTTAAACAAGGTTGAAAAATTGCCTGTTAAACTATGAGCATTACTCGCTATTTATATAGATCAAAAATGGAACTGAAAAAGCTGAATGGATTCATTCTTTCTCCTTTGTAAGTAATTGTGAACAGATGCACTTTTGCAGATAAAGGTAATTTGGTTAGCAATAATTCTAAATTTAAATTTTCCAACTCACTAGAAATAAGCATTTGCCCATAATGAATGAGCAGGCAATTGTAATTATTGTCATCTATCAGGCTAAAAATATTTTTCATAAAATACTTATGCAGCAGTTTATGATAATAACATTATACAAGAGTCAAAAGAAATGATAGCTCTAATATCCCAATGTACGAGGCTTAAGCAAGAGCTGTTAAACACACTTCTCAGCGCTTTCAACATTTTGCAGTCATTTCTTCACCACAACTTTTCATCTTGTTTCCTTGGGGATAAATGATGACAACAAATGCTGTAAAAAGACTAATTATAACGGTACGTCAAAAAGGCCTGTTACATCGACAAGACATCTATTTCTTACAGGGCTTATTTCATTACTGGGTTACAGAGGCAAAAGGGGCAGCCCGGAAGAGATGAACAGTAGTCAGATTGGCACTTTTAATGAGAATCAGCAATACTAATTAGTATACACACACCATATTTCTCTGTTTCAAGGTTGAGAAGACTTCACACGAAAGGGGTTAAAAATGTCTTTCCAGTATTGTCATATAATAGTTAACTGGAGTGAATACACACACGAGGATATATTGAGTCTCAGGGAAAAACTGATATTAGGTATAACAAATCCAAGGATGCTCAGCCAGATTTTTTTTTTAGATTCGAACAATTAATTCATACATCAGTAACTGAACTGTGGTTGCCCAATGTACATGTGAATAGCAAAAATATGTAAACTGAGCTTGAATCCAGGTGCAAGGTACACCCACTGTTAACTGTTATGGGGTGATCAGTGATATTAAAACACAAAGACAAAATATATTGGATAAAATGGTGTACTTTAACCCCTTCAGGCCAATAAGTATTTTTGATGTTTGTTTTGGACAAGAGACATTTCTTCTTCTTAAAAAAATCCCCACATAATATATATATATGTATCTGATACCATTTTGTGAGACTTAATGCTTTGTGTACTATATAACTTTTAATAAAGCATGTAAAAAATGGAGAGAATAATGTTCATAATACTTTTTTTTCCGGGACACCGTATATCTTTCTTCTCTCTCTGACACAAGATTAAAATGTGTCCGTGAAAGAGAGGGAGGGTTTTGACATTCCCGGACTGTCATTTAGTGCATGGGATCACGATGATTGATTTTCACAGTGATCACATGAATAAATACAAAAAGTAATGGTTCATCCTGGTCTGCCTAACTCTTAAGGCAACCAGGATCAACCCATCCCATCTACCAATACAAATTTGGGAGTGGATAGATGCCCCCTTGGCTTGTCAAATCCTATCTGCAATTCTTGAGAAAGCTCATCACAGCAATTGCAGCCTCAGACTGCCCCTTTTTTGGGTGTTTCAAGTCTGCGTCAATCCAACGGCATCAGGTTTTATGACGTATTTGACAGGCCAGCGATCATCATCACTGGCCTGTGATTTTTAACTGCCCATAGCTGTGACTGGCTGTCTGTTTTTTTTTGTTTTACAAAACTGCCACTCCACACTGCAAACCGTACATGTAGGGGCATTGTCACAAATGCTTTACATTAGGAGCCTGTACACGTAACAACATTGTCATGACAGGGTTAATATTTGGGGTTTATTTTGGTGCTTTGCATAGCAAAAATGTGTACCTTATGTAAAGATGTTCATTTTGGGTGGTGTTCGTACTTAAAAAGTACATACATTGACTAAATGTAAAATGTTTATTGACAAACAAACAGCAACATGTATTCATAAAGCATTATCATGTTCTGTAACCCTGTATAAGCTGGTGACAGAAGTCAAAATGCTAATCTGATTATCTAAGGAAATACTGCTGGTCCATTTCTTTCTATTTGAGTTTTCTAACACTAACATCTGAACAAAATAAATATTCACGTAATCTAATATTTTACATCAAATTAGTAAACTACAAATTTCTGCCATCATATTGGTATGCTAGCTGTACTATGGACATATAAGAATGAAAAAGTTGAAAAAAAAATTGCAATAAAAAGCAAACAAACAAACAAAAAAAAAACATACCATAAGAACACAGAAGCAAATAGCAATAAGCAGGGGAAAAAGAAGATAACAAACAATGTCAATAACCCTCACATCTCAAACCATCAAACCAGCTTACATAGCTTCATAGCTTACATCCCAGAAAATAGCTGTGATCATCATATTTCATTTAAACTGTTTTATGCCAAACAGTTTTAATTAAATAGCTGTTACGCCAAAACAAATCTACTTCACCCCCTTCCTCTTTAGTATGGGATCATTTTCTTATGTCCTTTATTACCAGACTCCTTACCCTTAATCCAATTTAAGATTTTCACCTTTCAGTACACCACTAACCTCTCCACACCTGATACCATACTATGATTGGGGCAAAGCCAAAAAGAATTGGAATCATGTGACACAGTGCTGCACAATATTTAACTCCAATAAAATAATAATAATAACTTCTGTGAATTTGTGGTCCCAACGGCAATGTTTCAACTCCACAAGGAGCTTTCCGCAAGCCCTGTGGATTTTTTTTTTTAACCAATGTTCTCCATATCCCACAGGGTTATGGAATATGTATGGAAGCTTAAAATGTAAAAAATAATCATTATCATTATAAATAATCATAAGTCGTTATGGTGTCACGTTCACTGGAACATCATGTGGAAGGCAAAATTTCTTCTGAGATAATCACTATGCTGAATAAGTTAAGACCCACCTACAACTACCATGATTCTCTAGAATTCTGAAAAGCTGTACGAAGATTACACTATGTCGTTTATCAGCAGCTGGAGGGTCACATTTGTTTCCCATAGATCCCTATGGTTCTATGATTAGTTTTCTCCACTCAGTAGAAAGATGGAATTGTAATTTGAAAATTCAGCTAAATTGGAGAATTTTTCCAACCTGGCTACATTGAACTTAAGTTTGAAATTCCTGTCTCAATTCCCTGCAAGTCTCTTGTTAATGAATAAACCCTACAATCTCACAGGGAGTTGTCCATTATGAGCAGATCCCACCTAAGCTATTTTATGTACCACACCTTTGCTCAGTAAGGTACAAAATGTTGCAACTCGATATAAAAAAAAAAATTAAGTAGTAATAGCTTGGCTGTCCACAGATACACAAGAAAGGGAAGTTGATAGTCAGATTGTAGCGGCAAGTCACAATAAAGGTTTTAATATTTCCACACTAGAAAAGTATAGCTCCTTCTGAAACACAGGATATATATTTGAAACTTAACATTACTGTTCACGTGTCTCTCTTTATACAATAATGAAATCTATGTTCACGTCCATTCACCGTGATCCATTTGTCTCAAATTTATAAACAAACATAATTGCATGTGAAGGGCCTTCATAAAATCTAAAGCTTTATTAAATACCTTGATCTGATCTTAATTCTTACTTCCCTAAAGGAAATTAATGATTAATGCAGCATGAACTTTCCATCAAATTCATGAACACTATAATAAATAGTGTTGTTACTCAAAGTCTCCTGACACATTTTATATTTTAACTAGAATAATTGCCTGTCAGATAAAGGATACTCATTAGAAAGAAATAACAATGGAAGGCTGGTAGGGTCAATCTATTTCAGGTAAATGTGCGCAAGGGTGGCCCTGAGCTCCAAGAATGGCTACTATGCGATTTATTGTTTTGTAGACTAAGCCGACTCACAGTAGGATAGTAGATCCTTTGGTATTTTCTTTCCATTATGTGCTGAAACCAGCAGGTGGGACTTCTCTAATTTAACTACAAAATGAGGGATAATAGCTAATTAAACCATTAGGGAGTGGGGAGTTAAAATATCTAACCTAGTGGTTCCCAAACCATTTCTCATGGCCCAAACAATAGTCCATGATTTAGGGATTACCCAAATGAGTCTAAGGTCTTTTATTTTTTTTAACTCCTTAGACACAACTGGGCAACCCCTAAATCTTCGACCTTGAGGACTGGTTTGAGAACATTTGATCTAACCGGATGACTAAAAGGACCTCTATTTTTTTTCCCACTTGACCACTTTTTGTTCTTGTGGACTAGAAGTAGTATAAAAGTTTTTAAAGCTGCGCATATGTTAGCTAAAAAGCTTGGAGTGGCACAGCGGTAGTTACATTGTTAGGTGTAAACCTGGGAAAATGATTTGTTCAACCCATATTACAGATATGAAATAATTGGTTATGAATGTATTCCTCACATGCCACTTAATTCAGGATGGGTCATGTAAAATATTATCTTACTGCTCCAATAATAATAATATTTGTGTAGTTTACCAGTATACTTTAAACACTATTGTACCCTGTACCCCCATTGTAACCAT
Source organism: Pelodytes ibericus (assembly GCA_036172795.1). Lineage (NCBI taxonomy): Eukaryota > Metazoa > Chordata > Amphibia > Anura > Pelodytidae > Pelodytes > Pelodytes ibericus. The sequence goes on from CM069858.1 coordinate 116,125,069, forward strand.
GTTTCTGCCATAAGAATAGATGCAGACAGTATTTTGTGCGCAATGAATCTCTCTTTTTCAAGACTAGAACAACATGCATACAGTAAGCGGACACTGAATAAATAATCACCATTATACAAATATGTGCTGCTCTAGAGAGGACAGGAGGTGTTAAAATTCCCTCTAGCAATGTCACCTTTCTGTTCCTCTAAAGAACCATACAGTCGATTATACATTATCAATGTCTTCTGTAGCCTACTCCACATCTCAGTATATTTCACTGTGAAAAAATAATTGTCTTGATTTATGACTACCTTGTACTTAATTATTTGCAAGCTATACCCTCCAATATGACTTTCTTTGTAAAATAAATACTGATGTCAAACCAAGTATAACTCTCCTAGGTACTCTTAAATGTTAATTATGTCTCCCTTTCAATACCTCTTTCTTAGTTAGTGTATTCCCAAGCACTTGAATCACTCTTGCACTCAAGAGAAGACTAATGATCCCATGTTTCCTTACTCTTTTCCAAGCAGTGTTTCTCAATGCCCTTCTAGCAAAGCAGGGCAACCAAAGTTGTTAAATTGTTTTGACTAATCATTGTTCTTGCAATTACCTTTGATTTTCCACCAGCTGCTAAATAAAGGAATTTGTCAAGCTTAGCCAAATGAAAAGTTTAAGAAGGATTTATAAAAAAAAAAAAAAAGGCTTATCAAACAATGCTAAAAGACTGGTGGTCACTATTGCTTAAGAATTCACAATGATGTCTACTGAAATTCAATTAAACTCAATGTTTACTGGCATAAATGGTAGGTGTGAAGGTCTGACATCTTTAACAATGATCTATGATTAATAAAATGAACACAAAAACCAACATGCTATAAAACAACCATATAAAAAAAGACGTGTGAAAGGATTTCATTGTGTTATAATATTTCTTACAATCACATTTTTGTGCCATGTGCAAAATTACATATTTTGTTCTAGAATAATGATCATATTGTTCACAATCTTACAAATGTTTAAAAAATATGTGAAAAAAAGAAACTCTGATAAATGATTACATAAAATATACCAAAAATATACTAAATACAAACCAAAACTTGGTTGAAAAAAGGACATAATCTAAATATACCATGCTACACTGTACAAGGCCATGCGTAAACATACACAGAAAGATAATAAATTATTTGTGATAGTTTTCCTTTATGGAGAAAAGCATGGAAATGAAACTGGCTACCCAAAGGGAAAATCTGTCCAAGTTACAATAGTTAACTTGCCTTCCCTATACTTAACACAGTTATTGACTGTGACCTATAGACGACTGATACTGATGTAGAATACCAATAAACCTGTAGTTTTGGTACTCATTAGAACAGCTGTTAAATAAATGTAATTGATCTTTTTGTTTCCAAAAAAATTTCAAAACATAAAAAAATCTACTCACAAATCAAAAATGTAATTGGAAAAAAAGGAGATTTGAGCTATAAAACAACCCACATTATTTTCACGGTAATACACGATGAATGACTATGAGGCTCTGGCTGACAATAGTACACACATAGGCTATAGTAAGTGGCAATTGCATAATGTGTAGACATTAATGTGATGGCAGAATTTACTAGGCTGGTATAGAATACCAATTCAAATACCAGGGCATATCACCCATCATTTCAAAGAGTTAAAGGGACAATTTCATTTTTGTGGGAGTAGATGACGGTGTGGCAATGGGTGGGGTTTTAGTGAACATTTTTGGTGACCATGGCTAATTGGTAACGATCTATGTAATTTTATAATTCATTTAGGACAAAAGTGTTTAATTTACACAAATATTAAAATACATTTACTGTTTAAACTCCCTTTGAGTTTTAATGCTATGGAGCTCTGGGATACAGTTACACAAACTACATATTCTTAGCTCCCCCGAAAAGAGGGAAAACAGAGGGGGATTTGGATGCAAAAAAAAGCACTGTCCCTCCTAAATAAGGGCACTTGGGAATTATGCCAAGGTAATTATTTTAGTTCCAGGTGGTTCACAGTAGCATACATGCTGTACATGACAACATCTCATCAAGCATACATTCTCCTACGAAGAACCTCCACTACCTCCCCCAGCCCAAACATGCAAAATCAGCAACAGGACAGATCAGTTTGCCATATAGTAATTATGGATCTATGGGGAGTGGTAGCCCTTGGAGAATAGGATAACCACATCCATTTGATTATCTCCATTCCTTACGAACGACATACAATGTATGCAGCTACCATTAAAACTAAAATCTCTGGACATGTTCGGGTCAATAAAAGTTACTTTCTATAAAGGCTTTGCTGTTCTTCTAATACATGACTCCAGAAGCAGAAAGACTTTGCATATCTATCTTGCTATAATAAATCCTACTTATATGTAAATATTAGAAATTAATGTTCTTGGAGTGGAATCAAATGTACTTTTTTATTTGTGTTTATTTTTAGAAAACATGTTAACAACTGCATATTAAACTTGATGAATTACAATGCATTATTAGTTTAACATTTTTGCTTTGTTTGCAAATTTACCTTTTGCAGGCGTTCTCCCAAGGATTGATCTTTCTTCAATGATCTTTTCTCCACAGCATCTCTAAGCAGCCAATTGGAGGCTCCCACAGAGATGCCTGGGAGCGCCCAATATGAACATGTGATTTAGTCATCCCCATGTGTCTAGATACATGTCATTGCACAGTGTGCACAGTGATCCCTCCCAAAGCAAAACAAAAATGTTGTTTGGAATTCACAAACCGAAGAAGAATAATATGGTTACCATGCTAAAAAAATCTGATAAGTCTAATAAATATGTCCTGCCTGCTGTTCTGTAATGTAAATTCCTATGAAATCGCTATATGACAATGTGTAGCAGTGCAATTCATAGTTATATGAATGAATTTAAACTTGTATTCATGCATACCTCCCAACTGTTCCCACCGGCGAATTGGGACACCAGGAGGTGGAGTCTGGGGAGGAGGAAGGACACAGGGGGCAGAGTCTGGGGATGGGGGTGACTCATGTGCGGTAACACTGCCACCCATTTTTGATCCCGGCTTCTGCAGCCAGGTTCGCTACTGCGCATGCTCACAATGCTGCACATGCCCAGTAAGCATTCTCTCTTGTCTGGGATACCGGAGAATGCGAACAGGACCGTGGGAATGGGGTCCTGAGTTTTGCTGTCCCATTGCGCTCTACCTCTGTCCCAAAAAGTGGGACAGTTGGGAGGTATGTTTCATGTATATAGTTCCCTTACAGAACATGCCCATATTGAGATAACATTTCTGATGAAAAAAAATTCTCTGACACACATACACATTTTTAAATGACTTCTTTCAGTATTTGACACATGTTGAAAAAAAATGTTTTTTTCTAAAAATCAATATATTTGTTAGCTGAGAATTAAAAAAAATCAATAACCATTTCCATCCTTTCACAAAGAGAAGGAAAGATGTTATTACAATTGCATCAATAACAGCCTTTCCACCTATTCAAAATATATGAAATGAGTATGTGTTAATTCCACAGTAATGTGATTATAGTTTCTGCCGGCTTACATAAATGAAAAGCTAACACACAGGGATTACCGCATATCATTTCTTTATTGATTTATATTTAATGTGTAGTGTACAAAAGGGTCTTAATCAGAAAGGTTTATAAAGTAACATTTTTTTGAAATGTTAAAAAGAAATTGAAATAATGCAAATCTCTCAACAAGATCCAACCAATGGAGGGTATGTAAATACTGAGCAGGTACAATGCAGCAGAAAGCAGACTAAAACAAAGTATTAACAATTCAAAATTGTTCCTTCAAACTGAAATACAGAATTATTTGGTAATGATGTTGCCAAGACGATTCTTAAAGTAAACTATTCACACTGAATAATACAAATTTACTTTGTTTTCTCACACATCTTGTAATATTTTTGATAATTACCGGTAACTGAAATAGTGTAAGTGCTTAAATAATGATTATGCACATTTGGGGAACTGTAGTTATCTGCGGCTGCTTTGGATACAGAACAGGGTCAACTCTAGGGTTTGTAAGGCAAGGTGCAAGATTTACAGGGCTCTTTTTTTTTATTACAGATGGAGAGGAGGAGTACCTGTCTGTGTCTTACTGCTGCAGAGCAATGCTATGCACTCATACACACACCACACATTCTGGGGAGTTGTATTAATGTTTAAATCTGTGATACACTCCTACACACAGCACATTACTGTGTGTTTTATTATTGTGGAGCACTGCATTATACACAGGGCCTGCTGCTGTGAACTACCTTTCCTAAAATCATGGGATACTTTTGAATGGCTGGAAATCATGGGAAATGTAGTCTCAAGCAGCAGGATTTTTAAAAAATTATGTGAGCTGCCTTTAACGCCCCTACCGAGTTGAGGGGAATTGAGGAGCAGTACTCTAGGGCAGAAATGAAGTGCAAGCCATAGTGATCTAGTGGTCAGCCCTGTGTTCTGTACAATGTCCAGGCAGCACAGACCTTTCCTTCCTGCTGCTTCCATGCCCCCCACATGTATATGAATGTATGAGGGTCAGGAGGTCAAATGATGGTGGTCAGGCAGCTGTTTATGTGTGCGGCAGCAGGAGGAGAGGTTTGTGATGCCAGAGAGGTTGGTTAAGGGAGATCTCTTGTGACCTGCTTCCCTTCAGGCTACTAACACAGGAGAGACTGTGCTACAGGACGTAGGACACTGTATTGCCAACAGAAGGAGAAGATACTGAGAAATTGTATAGTGGCCACATCAACATTATTGCTCTGAACTTCACCACCAAGTTCTACTACAACACCTACTCCTTTTGGAACATTGTCACCAGTACCAGAGAAGTGATTCACCAGGGTCACTGACTGGGAAGAGATCATAAATATGTATATATAAACATTTAATTGACTGGAATAATTTTCCCTAACTTAAAAACTTTTAGTTTGGCTAAGGTTATTTAGTTTCCTCAGAAAATTATTGATATTTTGTGATATAAAATACAGGAAAATAATATATTTCTTTGATAAGCAGCCAGAGTGAAATGATTTTATAATAAGTTTGATGAAGTGTGTGTGCCTTCATGAATATTTACTGTCACCGATGCAACACTTCTTAAACCATAAATTCAAACATTGGTGAGTTTGTGTGTTGGCAGTCGGCCAATTATTCCGTATTTGCATAAATTTAATGACAAACAATTAAATAATTATTGACTGAAGCATTAAAACAACATTACACATTCTAGAAGAAAAAAAAAACCTTTCTGAGATGATTCTTTTAATTACAGTCTAGATATAGGTATGTACATTTTTATAAATAATTAGCACAAAAATGTTGATAAAGTTAGATAAGGAAAACTTAAAAGAACAATCAGTCATTGGGAAAAATATTTGGTTGTTGAACAAATCCTAGGGTCTAGTTTGAAACTCCAACCGTATAAATCAGTACCAGTACTGTCGCTGACAGTACACATGCCAATTTGCTATGGTAAAAAGCTACATCTAATCACTGTTGCATGTGAAGATGTTGGCTCCTGTTTGAACATGGCCACGAGGTTCAAGGTGTGTGCGCACACATGTGTAATGGAGCATGTGCTATACAAATCAATTGAGTTTTAATCTTAGATGACCCCAAAGAGATTGGTGCAGCATTGGGCTTTACAGGCAGAGGAAGGAGGGCGGGCACATTAGCTTTGTTCACAGGGTGCTGAATATATCATCTTCACCTGCAGTCAGAGGAAAGCTTTGCCATGTGCTGAAGGCGTGTGAGGAGCTTTTCAAAGTGTACTCTCTGAGTGAGGGAGGCTATCTTTCTGTTAATCGGGACATCATCCGTAACTCTCAAGAAGACTGATGAAGAGAGGAAAACATATTTGTCTGCAGCCGTGGCTGTAAAGAGCGTTTAGGGAAAAAAAAAGATGATGCGGGGGAACTTTGACTTGCAAGAGACAACATATGAACATTGCTACAATACTTCCTGCACGTTGACAGGTCACGGAAAGCTAAAAGAGGGGATGAAAAAGATGAGATGCTTAAACGTTCATTTTATCGTTAACATAGTTTAACTTAGAAACACTGCTTTACTCCCTTGTTTGCCAACACACGGATTACTATGGGTGACAAATTAAAGTTAAGAAAAGTGTATATAAGAGTTATTCATTTATTTACAGCAGGTTCATGGCAACTATAGCGGGAAGGCAAAGCCAAAATTTAGGGCTGCGCCAAGTTAGCTCAGCGCGTATTTCAGCTGTGTAGAATGTAGATCAAATATGGTGCCCGTCTTTGGCTCTCTGTTGGGGGGGGGGGGGGAAAGACCTAAAGGTTAGGAAACTTCATGAATTACATTTAAAATGTTCCCTCTAAATGCCACCTCTAACCAAGATGAGTTAAAACATTAATTTTAAAGTAAAGTTTATTTCCCCTTTACGCAACAGACCTCACAAAATAATTAATTAGGTGTCCATTAGTTTAATACAAATATATACAAAGGGTTTATACTCATATATATATGATCACATAAATAGTATATATATAAAAACAAACATTAACCCCTTTCTAATAATGGATGTGCCTGGCACGTTCTGCGGTGAAACAATCGGTTTTAGCGATCAAAGATGTTGAGGCAATAGCCAGCACCAAAATGTCCTCTCTGGGGCACCCACCATTGCACCACGGAGCGATCGTGGGCGCCATATTGACAGAGCAGCATGCTCTGTCAATATGGCTATGCCCTCTTGTGGTCTGAGCTTCGGAAGTGAAAATAAATTTCACTTCCGTCGTTCTGAATATGTTGCTTGACTGCCCCTAGAGGCAGCAACCAACATTGCAATGTTAAAAATAATAATAATAATAATAATTTAATTTGCTTAAAACTGGTAATATAGTTAGATTAGCCTATAGGGTTAAAATTAAATAATTTTTAGCACAAGGGATAGGGTTAAAATTAAATTAAAATTAAAATATATTAAGGGATAGCATAAGGGTTAAAGTTGGGGTTAAATTGAATGTTAGGGTTAAATTTAGGGTTTGGGTTGGGGTCAAAACGTCAATGTAGGAAAAAACAAAAAAACACTATTTTTGGTTTTTGCCCCATAACTTGCAAAAAAAATACCGAAAAATATGGAAGCATATTTCTGAACTCGGGACAACATTTAGAAACTATTTAGACAGGGTCTTTTTTTAATGATTGTATTTGTGTAAATTATATTTTATGTCAAAGTTAAAAAATTACAAGATATGATGAACATAATGGTATCTAATGAAAGCCATTCTTATGACTATAAAAACAACATATAATTTGTGTGGGTACGGTATGTGAAAAAGAAGAACAATTACAGCTAAACACAAACACCCCAGAAATGTCAAAACAGCCACTGTCACCAAGGAAAAGTCGAGGTAAAAATGTCTTGTCACAAAGGGGTTAAACACCAGGCACATAACAGAGTTATACAAATTACAATCAGTTTAGAGGTAAACACAGTCAAGGATTTTAAGCATGCTTGGGATAGACACAAGGCTATCCTAGCTATAAGACCAGGAACTGGGGACTAATAAAAGTATTTAGAAAAATTGGGCAGACTAGATGGACCGAATGGTTCTTATCTGCCGACACATTCTATGTTTCTATGTTTCAAAAAGAAAAAAAAACACAATACTTGGCAATCTTGCTATTAGGATGCCTGAGATTTAAATATCTCTGATCGACCTGACGCATTGCTTCCTCGGAGGAGTAAATGACTACTGTTTGTTTTTTAGTAAATTTTAATAACAGACTAAGCTAAATCCGTTTTTTTGTATAATAAAAGCATTCTTTTGAGAAGGTAAATATTCTTGATTATCCAACTTTTAAAAGCTTAACAAATTATTCAGCCTGTGGCTTTCTTTAGTATCTGTTTTAGGCTCACTGTGAATTAGAAGTCATTGGAACGCTGCTTTTTTATTTTTTTTATCCTAAGATGCTGTGGCTCTATAATTTGCGGGGATTGCTATCTTCCCACTTGGATGATTCTATTCTCGAGCCACTGTATAGGATTTCTTTGCGTCTCCAACATTACCGGCCATAATGTGTAACGAGATGAGAGGTCACACATGGCTTGCAGTTGGGCATCCTAATATCAAGACTGTCAAGTACTATGTTTTTTAAATTGGTTGTAATTTGTACAAACCTTTTATGTGCCTTGTATTCAATGTGTGTCTTTATATGTACTGATTATGTGGTCATATAGTATTTAAACACTTTTTTAGATGTGTGTTAAAATGATGGATACTTAATTTGAAATATTTTGTTAAGTCTATTGCTTAATACAGACATACAAGTGTTATCTATTCTCTGCTTTCTAAACTTCCCTTTCTCCCCACACCTATTATTACAACACACATACAAATGTACATTTTTAACAGTGGAACACTTTTACCTTTAGCGTATGAAGTACGCAGAAGCATGTGCTTGTGTCATGAATTTGTGGTGCTGGTAACAATCTCATCTTTTCATTAACTTCCAGGAGAAAATGAAAAGATGCTTCAATTGGAACCAAATTAGATATTATTCTGATTTAATCTTAGATTAGGTCTCCAGATTTCCAGCATGGCATATAGTAAAGCATTCATCTGTCCTCTTTTAACTAGGTTCCTAAAGCAGTTCATTCTTGATAAATCTCATTGCAAAAGCCTGCTGAGTCGGCATCATTTTGCTGTTACAAAGGGAAAAAAGTACTCTATTACTTTCATTCAACTGAACTTAGAGAAATTAACTTTGCGGTACACTGCAAACTAATAGTAAAACAAAAATCAATAAAATAGTGTTTTCTTATTGCATTCTTTTTGTGGTCTAAAAGATATTGGCACATTATATTTTGCCCTTAAATTAAGATTTTTCATTTGGGTTTGATCAGTGTTATTACTAATCTGTGCTACCATGTTCAAATAATAAAAGCTTATAGTTGCTTTTGGCAATTAAATTGGGAAGTCTAGAACTTGCTGATTGTGCACTTTGGTCACTGCAATTATTAAAAGTTTCTAAGATAACATAAATTGACAGTCTTAAGACTAACTGTCAACTGGATGTATGGAACTTCACAGCAAAAAGATGTGGTTACAGAAAAAGAAGGTATTTAAAAGGCCTAAATCTAATCAAACACATTCACAGAGGTTGTTTAGTCTTGGTACATTATTATAGAAACCTTTGTTGTTGAATGATTTTTAAGCAAAATGTTATTTCAGATGCTGCACTGTACAAACCTTTCCATAAGCCCCATTTTCAGACCTAGGATTGTGAATAATAATTATAGTTTCGGAAAATGGAAACTATTTTATGATATCAAATAGTGTAATATGCACTGATGGCAATACTGTCACCTATGTCAGAAACATCCAGATTACATCTCACACCACCTTTCATTTGTGCTCACCCGAGCGTGCTATCAGTACAGTCCTCTAAATACAAGACAAACAACACCAAGCAAGGGAATTTTTATTCACGTTACCTTAGTGTCACTGTTCATCATACTCTCATTTTCAAAACAAGATTGTATTTACCATTTCTTTTTCTTCCCTTACACTAAACACTTTTATAGAATCGTAACTCTGAATATAAGGATTGTGGATACCTGCACATATATATAGAGAAATACACATAGTACTTCAGGATAAAGCACCATCCCCTATGCTCTTGCAGTCATCACTGAGGGTCATCTCACGGTTCCTATGCTGCTCTCTGTTGCACTCTTGTTCCATTTTTTTCCCCTTTCCTTAAAATAAAATATACATAGAATCTGCAATCTATCTTAACTCTAGATATCTGTATTTATATATATATATATATATAGAGAGAGAGAGAATGATACATAGTACATCAAGACCTAGCAACATCCACAACACTCCCCATTGGTCCTCCCATTGTTCCTATGGTGCTCTCTCTTGTCCTTCATTAAAAAAGAAATGAGAGAGTTCTAAAACGACCTACCAGTTCACAAATAACTGAATGTGTTAAACAATGACAATATAAAACTTGAAGGTACAGTAGCGATCCCTGAAAGGTATATTGATTTTCTCTACCTGTAATATATAACATAGCTTTCTATGCATTAGCATTCACTATTGAATCATTTCTAGTATTATGTACTGTATATGTGCAGGATACTTCATTGATTTTGTGGTATTCATTCTTTATAGGAATACATGTGACTGTATTACCTGCTAGATAGCAGAATGCATTTATTTTTGTGTGGGCACATCGATTCTTACAATGGTCCACTGAGATCCTGACAAGAGGCAAAGCAGTAATAGTTTTTTGTTTGTATTTGTAAAATTCCTATTTGATTTATTAACATCTCAACATCACCTACGCATAGGAAGTGTTTAAATTAAAATACAAAGACATGTGCAGTTCTGCCCAGTGCTAGGTTCCCTTAATGAAACTGAGATATATAATTGTTATTTTCTGTGATTTTCTTTTTTTTTTTTGCTTTTATTGCCAGAAAATTAGTGTAACATGGTTATGCTGCTTAGGGGGGTACACTGATTGTACATATATCCTTCACTAAAGTCAAGCTTCGAAAGCTGATGATGCTAAATGTAAATATGTTTGTTATATAACATACGTGGACTATTCTGCCAAACAGAAAGTTACATAAAGAGAACAGTAGTTTTTTTTATTTTTCTTCAAACAAACAGTTGTCACTTTATTGTACCTCCGATCCTCGTGGCATCACTGGCAGCAAAAACAGCAGTCACGGGCTCCCTTTTCCTGGAGACATTTTTTGAGAAAAATGTCATATAGTATATGGTTTCTCCCCTTTCGTGGCACAGATACAGAATACAGTAACTATACAGAAAAGATTATGTGCGCACTCCCATTACGTATCGCTCAAGCAATGGTTTATTGACAGAAACCATGAAAGATGAGGAAGAAGGCGGCTGTTTCAGTGTTACACACTTTGTAATAAACCCCAAATATCACAAAATCAAAAAGTAGCTTTACTGTTCCTTTTGGAATGCAGTCGATCGAAAAGGATTTTAACAGCCACACATTTATAAACTTATTTATAGGCCAAGCTTTCCACTGCTAATCAGCATAAGGTAAACAGAAGAAACTGATAGAAATCGTATTAACTGATAAGTAAATCAAGAAGAGAAAACGAGAGAGAAAAAAAGTGACATAACCACTTATGCCAGGTTAAGGTTTAAAATTAACAAATCAAACCAATTTCCTTCATTTCAAAATTCTGTACAGTATTTATAAGAAAAATGCTATGTAGTCTTCTCTACAGCTTACAGTGATATTGGATATTGTTTGCATGTTTATGCATATTGTCATGCAATCTCTTTATTTGAGTGTTGAAAGTTAGGGTATCTATATGACATTTTGATGGCATTGAACATCAAATAAAGTAATTTTATACAGAAATATAAATGATATGCAATTGCAATGTGTTGTACTTTTTTCCTTTTTAGAACTTCTTTCCATTTAATTCTCAAACATGACCTTAGAACCTTAGTCCCCATATTCTGTGGAATTTGGCATAATGGATGTGACTTTTTGGCTAGTATTATGATCCACACAGAATACGCTATTAGAGTTATCTGGATGAGTCCACTGAGATCACAACATATAATGTTATCACACTAATGTTTCATTTAGGGGAAATTTATAGTTAAGTAGCAATCAAGGTCACTGCTTTCTAACAAGAAAGTAATGTTCTGGATGGATATATTGGTGATTGGTGCATTAATTAATGCCAGTTTGTTTCTACAATTAGACATTTAAAAGCTTGGCACTTAAATGTCATGCAATGGGATCATATATTTGTCAGTAAAAACAAGAATCCATTAAACAAATGGACAAGCCCAGGGCAGCTGTAGTAATGTAAGGCTTCAGCTTGATTTGTTTTAAAAAAAAGAAAATACAAAAGTATAACATTAGGTAAAGTATTTAGTTCTATAAGAAACAGTTGCTTATTTTAAGACCACACACCATTCTATTATAGTAAATCTATACTTACAAGGTAGTTTCTTTTGACACCTATATTCACTGTACAAATAAGACATTTTGTTCGTCATGAATAATGAAAGAAGCATATATTTCATTATGTAGTCGAAATAATTGCTATGCCTAACTACATCTTAACTATTAAACAGAAAAACCGTGTGTGTGTGTGTTTTTCTGAAGAAGGAAAAACACCTTGAACTATGGAATCCTGAAATTTGCACAGCTTATCAATGCTGGAATTTGTAGGTCAACAAAAATATTTTCAGCTCTCTACATTCTTCTTTTCCCCGAGTTATGAGTTACTTAACCAAGCAGGGACCCGATCAGGGTCTCTTCTATAGACCCTGTCGGTTCCTGTCGACGTCCCGTGATACTTTGTGACGTCACGTGTGACGTCAAAGTGGCCTCATCTGACACTTGGGATCCACACTGCAAGTCCCTGCAGCGGGAGCCTCAGCACAGCTCATCGGGGGGAGGCCGCGATGAGCTGTTTAATACAGGACGTTCTATGCCGTCCTTCAAGCCTTTAGGCAGTAAAAAGTAGGACGGCATAAAACGTCCTACAAATGCGAATGGGTTAAGGATAGTGCCTGGTAGAAAGCAATGTGCCTCAATCAACATGGTGTCTTGACGAGGTCGCGTGATATGTGGTCAGCCAATAGAACGCTCTGGCCTGTCACGTGGAAGTGTCCGGATTGGTTGGCTGTCTGTCACTTCAAAATCATGGAGCAAAACGTCACCTCAATTTTTGGTGTCAGGATGGAGGAGAGGAGTACCAAGGAAACTGAAGCATATGTCCTACTCCCCTGCTTTGGAAGTACTCACTAGTCAAGGATTATCCTCTTAACTATAAAGCAGGGTGTGCATGTGTGAATGTGCATAACATTCGAGACTTACTAAAAGTGAGGAGCAGCGACAAGGTTCCAGGCGAAGCATGGTAGAAAAGCAAGTGTTAGAATAAGAATGTGTCCAGTTGGTTGAATACTATTCTTCCACACCATATATACAGATCATAAAATATTCATTTTGGACTGCATTTACCCCACCATCACTCATGACGAAGCTAATAACACCAGATTCTGAGTTAACCTTTAGTCACATAATGTTTGGAGTAAAGTTGTTGAAGACAAACAAAAAATAAACACTTTGTGAAATGATGTTCTCAAAGGCAGGATAGGCCCCAAACCACACTTTTCTTTCTAATGTATTTTATGAAATACATTTTGTGTGTACCATTTTAAAACATCTGTGTCTTCTATCATCACAATACAAGATCCCTTCCACAACCCATGTCCTTACCTTGCATTTTCCCTCATCATAAATGATTAATGCAGTGCGATTAAGTTTTGAATAACCATGCATGACATTCAGGCTCAACCGTATCATGTATGAAGAGTCAACGTGGGCAATTTTATTTTTCTAAAAATAAAATAAAACCAGGTACAATTTGTTCCTACATCACAGTTATTTCACATCAGGAAACTTGTGTGAATTCACTGGACTGTGAGTGAACTCAATGCATTTTCCATGGCAAGAGGATTCAGCACTAAACCCATAAAACACCCTACAAATGATAAATTGTATAGTAACTGGTCAGACAGCTTAAGGTGCTGATATTAGGAAAGGAAGCAGACAGGGATAATAAATTGTTTTTGTATTTTTTTTTTAGAAAACATTTTGTAGTTTTCAATTTAATTAATTTATTATTATTTTTTTAGACTTTTAGTTAAAGATGTTAAGATTTTGTGGTGCATTTTTAAACCCATTTCAATTTCATGCCAAAGAGAACTAATATAACATATATTTCTAGCATTTTATAAGTAGCAAGTCAAGCAAAATATACACACACAAATACAGAAGAAAGATGTTGCTTTCTCTCTGTGAAATGGATGCATATCTTAGAACAGAATATAACAAGTTATGCCAAATGTGTTTGTGCTTCAAAGGCGTTCATGCAGTGCAGGCCAAACAATATTTCAACATAAGCCCTGCACTTCACAGTAATGTGAAGATGGAAACCTGGTACTGCAGCTTTTTATTAGGAGAACTTTATGGTGCTTGCAGCCAAGAGAAAGCCAATTCAACACAAACATGAATAGAGAAATAAATAAGACAGAAAGGGATCTAACAATTCTCTTTCAAGATCGGACAAACTGATATCATGGCAGATGTACATGGTTCTAGGATCTGCAGTGGATGTGTAGTGACACTCACATGTAAATCATTCCAGACAGCAAGGCATCAGTAAAATGTTTACACAACAATAATCTAGTTTTCAAGACTGCTAATGAAGAAACATACAGTACTTGTACTTGATATAAATTTATAAAAAATAAATCCCTCCCCCTTACCCCCCATTTTATTTTCCGCTTGACCGAAGAAAGATGCAGCATAGCATCTGGTCACAACGCGCATGGGAAATGTATAATTCTTCTAGTTGATGGAGGTATCTCAATATGGTCTCCGCTACCCCTATGAACAGCCTCTGAGCTAGCCAGCTAGTTGCTCTGTTATTTCTATGGGCTGCTTGGTTCATCTATATACCTGTTCTTGATCAGACTCATTTCTTGCTTCCTTGATACGTAGCTTGTTTCTGTTCATGCTTTGAATTCTTGTCTTATCTTAACTAGACTACATGTGCCTGGCTATGTCTCTGCTGCTATTCCTGTGTGGAACTTGTTGATCCCTGCCTCTGTAGTCACCCTGCACTGTTATGAGTTTTGAGCATTAAATGTAAATTTGACAGCACTATATTTGGTGGTCCTTGTGTATATTGGAACCTTAAATCCTTTTATCCTGCCATTGAATTCCTCAGAACAGGTTATGTTTGTGGATACACACCACAAACAATTTGCAGCAGATGCTACAAGAGGTAAGCTGACACAATGTCTATTATAGGATATTATATATCCTATAGCCTATAGGATTTCCTAAATATGCTGTTCCTGTCTGGTACCTTTACCAACTACTGTTGCTTGCTTCCATTTTTCCAAGCCATATTGGCCCCTTATTGGATTTTGTGCCCACACATTGCTACCTCTAAATGAGAACAGGTTCTGACATTTATTACAAGAATGGCCCTCCCTGCACACCAAGTTACTTATTTCACTAACCTTACAAAAGGTACATAACACAGCCTTTTAGAGATGGGGGTAATCATTTAAGTCACAGAGGGCATGCCATACATCACAAAGTGCAAACTGTTGCAAATGATAACTAATTCAGTTTTTTCATGTAAAACTGTAAAACATAGTGAAAGGAAAACACTAGGTTTTTCCTTTTAATTTTAAATACCACCCATCTAGCGATCTATGTTATAACAGTCATGGTCATTATAATGTCGTGTCAGTTCATGCAACTAATCAAGTGTGACTCAAAATGACTGGCTAATCTCTAATGCCGGATCTGTATTCCATATCACTTGTTTGAAGACAAGTGGTTTTTGATTTTCTGTTTTGTCAATGTTGTCATTGTTTTTTTCATCTCCTAATAACAGACTACAGAACAGGCAAATACAACTATTAAGCCACCCGACTCACTTTTTTATTTTAAAAAATTATATGCATCGCTGAACATACAAAACAGCTTTCGAAAAGCCAGAACTCTAACCACACACATCTGTTAGTGCATTATATCTGTCATTTAGAATATCCAATAAGATTAAATAACCTGTACAGTGTGTGAAAAGAGTTTTTTTTTCCCTTTGACATCAACTTTAAAATATTATCTTGATGTGTGATTAACTTTGGTAGATGAACCAGTAAATGAAAGACACATCTTATCCCTGAATGACATCTGTTTTAGATTGACTTGCTTTCTTGCCAAATTGATTTTGCCCATCAAACAGAAGACTAATTACACTTTTAAATATATAGGGAAAAATACATGGCAAAGTCACAATGTTTTGCTGACATGGGATTTAAAAAAATAGTTGGAATGACTGGATTAAAGTTTTTTTTCCCCAATGAAAACATATAAAAATGTTCTAAGGATTCATTTCCTCCTTATTAATCTTAAGAGTAACAAATGGCAGCCCAGTTCAGGAGCCAGCTTAATTAATTTTAGGCAAATAGTACTTTCATGTAAAACAATCAAAAAAAGTTAGGCGCAAGCTGTAGGGATTTTAGGAGCCATGGCTCTGGCATTTGTCAAGACCTAAAAAAAAGTTCTTAGCTGGTATAATTTCTTAACAATCATGTACACCAAGCAAAAAAAGCATACTCATGTCTAGATGGCTATTAGTATATCACCCTTGTGCCACTTATTTAAAAGCAGTTTTGGAGCAGAGCCAGAGCCTGGAGCCCAGAGCATCAAAGCAGAACCGGAACAAGAATATTTTTGGCTGCTTTGCTCTCCACACATATTTGCAGGGAATTATTTTTCATTTGTCTAAAAATTAGATAATATGTCAGAGATATGTCACTGTAATGGCAACCTGTATGGTTTAAAAAATTTTGGTGCAATCCCCAAATTAGTTGCAGTAATATAAAAAAAAATTTAAAAAAATTGTAACCCATACATTTGCTAAAAATGTGTAACCAATTTTCATTACTACTACTAATGCGGAACTGGACACTGCCACAATTGGTATGGATGTCTGCAGGATTGGTGAGGCAGGAGAGGGGACTTTTACTCCCCCCAAAGGTGGAGTGGAGTGGCAACCACTTACCATCTTTTTAATCTGTTTATTAATGATCTCCCACGTTGTGCTGAGTGCCATGTCTCAGTGTTTGCTGATGACACAAAATTAGGTAAGGTAATAAAGACTAATCTTGATGTTTTTTCTTTACAGGAAGATTTGGACAGAGTAGGGAACTGGGCAAGAAAGTGGCAAATGAGGTTCAATATAGACAAATGTAAAGTTATGCATTATGGGAAAAATAATAACAAAGCAACATATACGTTAAATGGTATTTCCCTGGGAAAAACTACTAACGAAAAGGATTTAGGAATCATTGTAGATAACAAACTTGGCAACAGTGCCCAATGCCAGTCAGCAGCTGCAAGGGCCAATAAGATATTGGCATGTATAAAACGAGGTATAGATTCACGGGAGGAGGACATCATCTTGCCTCTTTACAAATCAATGGTAAGACCTCACCTTGAATATGCAGTACAATTCTGGGCACCAGTCCTTAAAAAGGATATTAAGGAACTAGAAAAAGTGCAAAGGAGAGCTACAAAATTAATAAGGGGATTGGAGGATCTTAGTTATGAAGAGAGACTTAAAAAATTGCATTTATTTACTTTAGAAAAAAGGCGTCTTAGAGGGGATATGATAACATTATATAACCCCTTGCCGACAAAGGACGTGCCAGGCACGTCCTGGGAGAATCTCCCTTAATGACAAAGGACGTGCCTGGCACGTCCTGCAGTGAATGAAGCAGTTTTCGCGATCAACGATCGCGAAAACCGCTTTAACAGTGCTGGTCTATTGCCTCGACATCGAGGCAATAGCCAGCACCGATATTTCTATTTTGGGACCCCCACGATCGCCCCACGGAGCGATCGTGGGGAGCCATATTGACGGAGCATGCTGCTCCGTCAATATGGCTAAGTCCTCTGCCGGTCTGAGCTTCGGAAGTGAAAGTAACTTCACTTCCGTCGCTCTGAATATGCTACTTGACTACCCCTAGTGGTAGTTTAGTAGCATTGCAATGGAAAATAATTAAAATACATATTTAATTAAATAAAAATAGGTTATTTAGCTATATTAGCCTATAGGGTTAAAATTAAATATTTTTTAGCATAAGGGATAGGGTTAAAATTAAATTAAAGTTAAAAAATATTAAGGGATATAATAAGGATTAGAGTTGGGGTTAAATTTAGTGTTAGGGTTAAATTTTGGGTTCGGGTTGGGGTCAAAAGATCAATATAGGAAAAAACCAAAAAACACTATTTTTGGTTTTTGCCCCATAACTCGCAAAAAAATACCGAAAAATATGGAAACATGCATATTTTTGAACTCGGGACAACATTTAGAAACTATTTAGCCGGGGTCTTTTTTAATGATTTTATTTGTGTAAATTATATTTTAGGTCAAAGTTAGAAAAAGTGTTTTTTTTTAAATTTTTCATCATATTTTATGATTTTTTTTGTAGTAAATTATAAGATATGATGAACATAATGGTATCTAATGAAAGCCCTTCTTATGACGATAAAAACAACATATAATTTGTGTGGGTACTGTATGTGAGAAAGCAAAAAATTACAGCTAAACACAAACACACTAGAAATGTCAAAACAGCCATTGTCACCAAGGGAAAGTCAAGGTGAAAATGTCTTGTCACTAAGGGGTTAAATATGTGCAGGGCCAATATAAGGAGCTCTCCAGGGACCTGTTCATTAATAGAAATGTACAAAGAACAAGAGGTCACCCCCTGAGACTGGAAGAGCAAAGATTTCATAGGCAGCAAAGGAAGGGATTCTTTACGGTAAGGACAATAAAATTATGGAACTCACTGCCAAGAGAGGTAGTGCTATCAACCACAATAGATGCATTTAAAAATGGTCTGGATGTTTTTTTTTAGAAAAGCAGAAAATACAGGGGTATTAATAATAGAATGAGCATTAATAATAGAGCTTTTTGATCCAAAGAGAAATCCGATTGCCCTTTTGGAGTCAAGAAGGAATTTTTTTCCCCCTAGGAGGCAACATTAGAAAAAGCTTCCTTAGGGGTTTTTTTTGCCTTCTTTTGGATCAAAACGCTGAAATGATAGGTAGACGGGTTGAACTTGATGGACTTGTGTCTTTTTTCAACCTAAGTTACTATGTTACTATGTATGTTACATTTGCCTGGAGCAGAGTGGAGTGGAGTGGAGAACTTTGAAAATGCGCCTGCTCTAATATCCTGTTTAAATATATATTTAACATTTTTATACAAGTCACAAACGTGTTAGACTTTTTCCTAGTTCACCTCTGTCCCTTGGTCGTTCCTTTAATCCCCCTAGTGAAACCACCTTTTTCTAGCTCATTATGATATCAAACTATTCAACAAACTCTCTACATCCTAAAGAGGAAAAATACAGTACACAAAACACAATATTTGATATAACTTAACAAGTTTGCATAAACCAAATGAAATACATAATAAAACACTCCTCCTGTCCCAAGCAAAATATATATACAAACACAAGACAATGCCAATCAGTAAATCAGCAAACGACAATCAAACCATCCATGCATTAGAAGCTTAGTAATTTCTATTGAAAGGACTTAAACTTTTCATTACAGTATCTTAAACTGCCTCTCTGCATCACTGAACTGCATTATCTTTAAAAAAAAAAAAAAACATAATTACACTTGCATGATTTCAGCAGCTTTAGATAGAACGTATTAAAATGTTCCTTGAATAGTTTGTGTACTAAATAGTAAACTTTGAAACAAAGTAGAACTGAGTGTAAGGCTCAGTCAGAGGGCTAGGTTAACATTATGTTTCCAAGTTAGAGAAATTGGGCTGGATAGGTGCAAAGTACTGCATGATTGGCTGTTCCTGTGTATATACCTACAAATTACTAGCAATATTTTTTCACAACACTTAGATGGAGACTGTTAGCAAGGCTCGTTTTCTGCTTTTAGGTTATTCCAGAAAAGGCTAGCAATCAGCTTGCATTACAAATGTCTTCATAAAACATGAATAAAAGATTTAAGGCCATACTGAGCACCATTGTAAATGTCTGAATGACCTAAAAGAAGTCTAGTTCACTTTCAATTTTCTAGCGACCATTAATAACTAATGAAAACAAAAAAGAAAAAGCCATGTTGCAAAGCACTATGGCCAATGAGCAAGGAAAATAAAGAAAGGAATAAGGAAGTTGTTATCCAGGGATCTTAAGAATTCATGCATAAAAATTCATTTGTATCGATTTTAACCTGTACAAATAAAATATAGCACAAGTGAAAACAGTTTAATACTGGAGAACATAAACACTGATTGTATCTAGGAACAGAATACTAAACAAGGAGAAGGCATTGAAGACAAATGCCTTGTGCTTGTCATTTAAGATATGTAAAAGGTGACAGATCCAATAGAACTGCATGGAATATGTCATTGTAAATGCCTGGGAGAACTAAGCGACTGACAGCAGTAAAGGTAAGCGCTCTAGAACAAAGAGTAACCTTGAAAATAGAAAAAAGAAATACAAATTGAAATCATCCTCTTACTAGGCATTTATCTTTTTTTAATGGATGGGGAAATTAGTTAAAGGAACACCAAAGTTTGTATATAACTTGTGCCTCTAACATAGAAGCACAAGTGAAATATGTTCCTATTGCGAGGATAAACAATCAAAAGTACACGCCAGTTTATACTCTGGTCGACAGCTGCCATGCTTCCATAGGAAGCAGGCAGTCTGATCAGAGACTGGCTAGTTCAGAGAGAGCGCCCATTGTTTTTGCATGGGTTCAGCAGGGGGGGCCTTAGCTAGGTCCCCCCTACTGATCCCATGCAAAAATGAAGGTCTCTCTCTGTGCTAACATTCGACGGACGGAGTGGGGCGAGCCCCCACTCCGATTGGCTGTGCGTGTGCTGATAACGGAAAACAACCAGGAACTGTGGTGTCTCAGATGAGATACACAGCAGATACTAAACCCACGTGTATCTATTAAGATACCAATCAGGTTTACTTTAAAGTCCAGGACATGTTTTCCTTGAAGGAAGCAAGGGTTAAAAAAAGGTGCAATGTTCCGTTAAAGCTGCAGTCCTAACTATCCTCTCGTTCATAGCAACCTGTCTTGAGATTTTTCTGTAAAAACAAAATCAGAAACATAACAGTCTGGGTCAAGAGATGTGAAGAAGGGCGCAAAACGCATAAGGTGTCCTCTACACCCATTTAGGGTGGCCATTTCCATGTTTGGTGTGCTTTCCTGGACTTATTAAAGAAGCATTTCTATACATTAAGTCAGAGTTTATTGGCATCAGGTGCCAAACGTTTTTTTTTTCATTGCTTTCGATGTGTTGTTTCCTGAGGAGAAGTACAGCGAGATCCTTGAGCCAAAATTATTATGTAGTGCTGTTTGAGCAAGATATTTAGGGCGGTGAGGGAGCCTCATATATTTTCCTTAAAGAGATGTGAAGACCCTCAAAAAATTGAAATATTCAGAAAGAAATATAGCCAAGTTTCTTTCCCTTTCTTCCTATAGTAACTAGCATTTGGACTTATGTACTTGAAAGGCTGTACCACAGGTAACAGTACTATCTTATTGTTTATAGAGCAATCATATCTGGTTTTGCATCTTCAGGAGGCAGACATATTAAACAGTGCAGACATATAAGTATAATTATTTGGTTATATCAATCGCTTGATTAAAGGTGCTCGTCACCATCACCCGCTGCTTGTGCATTTACATTATTACTGTGCATTAGTCTCAAATGAACAAAACCCCCTCTAAAAACATACAAGGTAGGATTGTACATGCTTCACACATTGGGATACATTCAATGGAGTGTGTGAAGTACAAAGATACATATTGTGGTAAATTAACTTGCAAAAGTGATTTGGATCACTGTAACAGCTGGGGGAGATGGCAGGTCTCCCACTAAAAATGCAGGGCCAGGACCAGCCTATGCCATGGCCCCCTAAATAAGAATAAGCACAGGGTCTAGAAAAAGGGCCCCCCACCAATTTATAAATTATAGGGAACAGGCAAAGGGCACCCAGCCTCTTACTAATGATTGGGGCTAGAAGCTGCCTCACTGGTACCCTAATAAAATGCAACCAGGGGCTGCCCAATGACCTTCTGATACCCTTCATAACAATGGAGCCCTGGATGCCCAAATGGAACCTGGCTCCTCAATAAAAATAATGAAGTAATAAAAAAAGCTATGTAGACCTCACCCCTGCCCCCCCCACCCCCACCCCACACACACACCTCTAAGTAGCCTAGGTAGGTATAGGAGTAGGGTAACAAGGTCTTAACTGTAAAAATAAAAACTACTTTGAGTGCCAGGAGGGTGGGTAGTCAAAATCATTACCTGAATGAATGTCTAACGATGATCATAGACAAAGGTCTCCCTGACTCCAGCTTCCCATTAGCTGGGATTTTAAAAACACTTTACTCTACTTCCAAAAAAGACACATTCCATTATTATGGTGTGTATTGTCAAATGAAACTGGATTAGCGGTGTATAATGGCACAAGAAACATTTATCTACATGGAAGACTATTATGGTCTACAAATGATCCTTGTACTGTCTCTGTAGTGCAGTTATGCAACAACTGGATGAATACGCGTTCCTGGAATTGGTGAGATGCAGTCAGCACTACTTACTTGTACATGTACATATTGCCAGCAATGAATGGTTCCTTTGGGCATATTATGCTGACAATGCATGCAAGGATTGATGTCCCATGCCAAATGTTCTCAGAATTAGATAGTTATCTCCTTACAAATATAATCATTTAAGTAGATTTTGGGCAACATGGATATTTATTTTGGCAATCTACCATGGACAATATTAAAATGTGAATGTGGTCATTAAACGTAGCAAAGAAAAAGAAAAAAAAAAAGCTCTTCTTTTGAAAAAGCTACACATAAAGAAAATGCAACAAAGTGTATGTACTACATAGTGAGTTATGGTGAAAAGAAAACCTTAATGGACAACCAAACTTTATTATTCACTTGTGCTTCTAATATAGAAGCACAAGTAAAAAAAATAGCTGACCCTAGTGTGAAGATAAACACTAGATTATCCTTTGACCGGCAGCTGTCATGCTATCAAGGGTTTAAACAAATTCAATTTGTCAGTTAAGCAAATGTAGCCCAGTACCATTTGGAAAGAGAGCCTACACAAGACACCTTTGTATAGATAAAGGTAATCTATCTAATTTACAATTCACTCTGACAAATGCAGCATACAAAATGTATGGCATGATTCTCTTAAAAGGGAGGCTATATTTAAACAAATAAATAATGTTACAATAAGAGATTTTGAATACTGGTTTCGAACTTAGGGGAAGTTCAGCAAAAAAAATTGTTAACAATAAATTATCGATCGACAATACATGTAGACAAGAACCCTGGTTCAAAGACTATTTTGCAGGTTTTGATATCTGTCAATATTTCCATGCCAGTGGTGAAAAAATACAGTAGGAATATTTCTGGATCTTTTCTAGCAAGGCAATATTGTGGCGTCCAACAGATCTTATGCGGCCGGATGGTATTCACCCATGGGTACTTAAAGAGCTAAGCCAGGTTCTGTTTATTTTTGATTTTCAAGGATTCTTTTATTTCAGGCATGGTGCCCACAGATTGGCATAAATTGACTGAAATAGGCTTAGGGCCAAAGGTTTGTATGTGGATTGTCAATTGGTTGAAAGATAGAATGCAAAGGGTGGTGGGTAAAAGTTCTCAAATTGGACAGATGTGATAAGTGGAGTACCCAAGGGATATGTCCTGGGTCCTCTTTTTAATTTATTTATTAATGTCCCAGAGGGCATAGGGAGCCATGTCTCAAGTATGGTAATACAGTCTGGACTAGTTGTATCTTTGCTGCCAGAGGATTTGGACAAAGTGGGTAATTGGGCAGATAAATGGCAAATAAAATCCAATGTAGACAAGTGTAAAATTATGCATTTTGGGTAAAATAATAAAAATGCAACATATAGTTTAAATGAATACAAAACACAAAGTGTAGACTGCTGCGCCTGTATGTAAATGGGTATGCAGCACTCGGGCACCGCTAGTGTCTCACTTCTAGCAAAACAAATACAATACAAAGAAAAACGTGACCAGTGCGCTTCAACCAACCAACTTGATATAGTTTAAATGGTGTTTCCTTGGAAAAATGTACTAAAATATTTGGGAGTGGTTGTAGACAATAGACTTAGCAGTAGTGCACAGTGTCAGCTGAAAAGTCCATAAGATATTGGAGTGTATTAAAAGGGGTATTGACTCACGGGAGGAATATATTATTCTGCATCTTCATAGGTCCACGGTAAGACCTCACCTTGAATATGTGGTTCAATTCTGGGCGTCTTTTTAAAATAAATTCATTATGGAACTAGGGAAAGTGCAGAGGAGGGCTACAAAACTAAGAAAGGGGAATGGAATGCTTGAAAACATAAATCTGTACACGCTAGAGAAACGGCGGCTTAGAGGGGATATGATAAAGTTATATAAATATGTACAGGGTTCATACAAAGAGCTTTCTAATGACCTGTTAAGATCACCCGCTAAGACTTGAAGAAAGGAGATTTAGTCAACAACAGTGGAAGGGATTTTTTACAGTAAGGACAATTAAGATATGGAATTCACTGCCTGAAGAGGTGGTTCTAGCAAATAAGTTAGACGCATTTAAAAAGAGCCTGGATACTTTTTTAATGAGCTGGAGCATAGAGGGCTATTCATGTTAGTATAGACATTATGATCCACGGAGAAATCTGATTGCTGGTTGGAGTCAAGCAGAATTTGAAATTGCTGAAAGGGGTTTTTATTTTTCTTCTTTTGGATCAACAGCGGTAAATATGGGATAGGAAAAGGGTTGAACTTGATGGACGCAAGTCTTTTTTCAACCTAAACTACTATGGAACTATATACAGCAAAAGTCCCATATCTAGCCATCACTGGCTTAGTTACTACAGCTAAGTCAGCTACATTTCCTATGCATTTTAATGGAGATGAAGAAGGACCTTTTCTACCTGGTGGTCTGAGCTCCCTTGGGGTTAAGGCTCCATGGTGACATAACCTTGCATCTTCTAACAGCAAGTAAGAGTGTGTACCAAATATGATGTCATGATTCCATGCAGTTTTCATCATGTAGCATTCAGGTGGATCACAAAATAATTTTTTTTATAGAGGCCTAAGTAAAAGGTTTCCAACGGAGGCAGATTTGGCAGGCTTCCCCTACTTGCTAAGTCTACTATTCTTTTTACAGTGCAAAGCATCAAATGCACTATATTCTAAACACATTAGTATATGAGGGCATTGTGCATTTCTAATCAAATTAACAATATGGCTAATAATTATTCTGATAATCCAGGGACTAGTATTTGATACCTCTAGCATATTTGTTAGCCCATTAGAATTTTCCTAGATATTTAATTGCTGTTAAGCTATGTTTTGGCCACCAAAAGGACTACAGATTATAGAGCAGCTACAATGGGTAAGATGTGTTTATTTTCTTTTTTAATCCAGACTATAACTTGGTAGTGTAACTGCCCCAAAAATGTATCCTAGAAAGCAAAAATACCAACATACTTACCAAATACACTTCTATCAACAGACAAATATACAGATTGGGACCAGAGATAAAAACAGCCAAATGTTCAACATCTACAGAGGTTGGAGACAGGCGACCTAAACCTATTTCAACTACAATAAAAGTCACTGCACAGGACCTGTGCAAATGGAGCACATTTGTGGACATGGAGAACACAGAAAGAAAGGTGAAAATGGCACTTAACCTTCCTGTTCTGCATAGTTTGGAAATACACAAAAGATTTCTAATTGGAATCTCCAGGATCGTCATAGCCGTCACAAGAACAGAGAAAAGTCATCATGTGAAGCATAAAAACTAACCATCTTATGTGCACTTGTTTTCTATTTAATGCATTTTAACTTTAAGAAGTGATTTTAAGCTGTAATGTATTGCTAAGTAGCAGCTGCCAGTATAAACAAAAACACAACGGAACAGTTCTACACAAAAAGCAAGAGTTGTTCATTGCTAACAAGCACTTTAAATACTTGATTGAATTGCTTGTTTGCTGCTTAATTGAATATTTGACTGGCAGCATTTTATTCGACTTGTTCACCAGGGCAACATCTCTGTGGTAACGGCTCTTGTGTATTTCTCAGGATACTGCACAGTAAACACAAGGCTATAGGGCTGCTTTCAGATGTCAGTTGTGTAAGTAAAAATCACATCACCAAAGCCTTACTGGGAAATGTGAGGGCAGCCATTATTATGACAAGAGTAAAGATTCACCCCTTGAGTGCCAGGCAGCAGGTGATACACTAACTTGTAAAGAAAGTCTCACACTCATCTAAAACAAAAAAAAGGACATAATTTGCATCTGAACCAAGAACAGGAAATAAAACAAATCTCACGGTTGTTGTTTTTTTGTCTGAAAAAGGAAGGAAGCAATAAGAAAGATAGTTGTAGAAAACAGATTACTTTGCACATGACACACCAATAGTGATACAAATTCTACAGCAGTGGGCATTCTACTAAACAATTTCCTAAACCATTATCTCCCACCTAATGTTTCTATTAAGTTTTCTTTAAAGCTTCAACTCAATAGTACATATGTCATGCTAATTTATAGGTTTCTATCTTCAGAGCAGTGAGCACCTTTAGAATCGATGCAAACTAAGTAAAAATAGAAGAACAGGATATAAGGATGGATATGATCATATGTTTGTAATGTCGGCCTGGATCTATCAAAAAAGAAAGCCAGGCACCATGTGACGTTCTGATATAAGGTCCCAATAAATCAATGTTAAAGTTACACAGGTATATGTGACAGCTCCCACCATATGAAAAACCCATCAAACACATAAATATAATCACATGTTGAAACTTTAGTTAATTACATACTATTATATTATATTGGTGGATTTCTTGCATAAAATACCAAGTGTTCTAATAATGTGCAAACAAAGAAAATTTGAGAGTTGGTACTAGAAACAGAAGAGGCGAGTGAAGATGATACCTTTGATAGCTAACTGAGAACATGTAAGGGTCTACTCACTAAAGAGAGAACTAGGATGGGAAATTCAAGCATTAGGCCAATGTAGCAGAGATGGAAAAAAGATGTTTCCCATGTTATGCAATTATATGTGAAAGCATTTCACTTAAATACACATTGCATCATTTAGAACAGAAATCAGATAAGAACCAATAAGTCCAGGCCCAAATTCTTTGATCAGAGGAACTTAAATGGGATATAAATTGCAGTCATCCCCTTGACTAATGGGAACATTGTCACTCCTATTGCCTCTTGTAGTTTATCAACACACCCAATATGTGCAATCACTTACCCTAATGTGTTTGTGTATCTTACCTTCAATGTGTCTGCTGCTATAATTAATGTAGGCTCTTCCCTGTTCATGCCTTTGCAGTATGCCTTATGATGTTATCCCTATTCCAGACTATGTTCTTAATCAGTTATTAAACTGACCTGTAACTGCTCTAGTTTATGCACTGCCATGTGCCTCATTTTCAGTAATCTTTATTGTCCTCTGTTTATTCTGGTGAAACCAGTAAAAGGCTTGGCTGTGGTTTTATGTCTGTGGCACCTTGGTGTGTCTAACATATATATCAAAGCTCATTGTCTACAGTCAGGGTAAAGGTTGGTTGCCATTCAGTTCTTTCATATCTGTGGAACATGTCAGTCCTGCCAAATGTATATCTTATAATGTGCTACCTATATAATGTAAACCAAAACCTTAAAACATCAAAATGAAAATATTATTAGCGGTGTCATACGCTGTTTGAACATAATAAAAAAAAATAGCTGTTGATAATGACCAACATTTATAGTATCCACAGTACTTTATTAAAGAGTTTGTTGAAAAAGAGGTGTATTTAATATTTGTAACAGTTTTCGATTCTGCTATTTCAGGGATTTACAAAGAAAAAAACATGTTTGCTGTTCAATCATTGACAAGCTAGTGTCACAAAAAGCTTAGTTCCGCTTGGCATCCCTTTGTTAATGCCCTGTTCATTAATTTAACAAACTATCAAGAGAATATGTTAAGAATGGGCAAGCATTATCTGTAGAATTTCATTTAATTAAATTCTGAAACTGCAATATGGCAGTCAGCATTTCACAAAGGGAATTCTTTTTAAGGATGAGAGAAGGTAATATTACTAGAAGCCCTGGTCAAATGTAAACGTTAAAGCATAACTTAAAATCACTGCATTGAAAAATTAAATTAAGGATGTAGAAGACAAAGTTTCAGACAAACAAAGTATAGTGTGGAAGAGGGACTGTCAACAACCATAGACATTCACCCAAATTACAACAATCATTGAACTTCATGTGCTATGAATGGTTTCTGCTTTTTCTATCTAGTCATTACTCTCCAGTAAAGAGATTGCCATTGGATTTTTATTATGTCGCCTTAATAAATAGCAATTGAAGTGGCTCATGGTCTAGTGGCTTAGCTTATATACAATACAATCTTGGAAAGACCACTGTGCCACAAGGTGATTGAGGATGACACCCCATTTCAGACAGACGCAGGCTGTCATGATAGATAATTGCACGGATAGCAGTAAGATCACTTTGCAATGTTGTAACTATACAATGTCACACCTGAAAACAGATCTAAACAACTTACCATCAATGCGACTAACCAGCTCCTCTAACATTTTCACCTTCTTTTGTATTCCTGGCTGTGCAAATGTGTAGTTATCCTAAAGAAGAAAAAAAAAAAATCTAATTAGGAATTTTTAAAGGGCATTTTTTTTTTCATTTTAAATGCAATGTGAATTGTAAATTATATCCTAGATCATTTAGTATTTACTACACAATAACAGACAATCATGTATAAAAAATAAAAAAAATACACATTTCTATAAAAGCATCATCTGTACATTATAAAATGGACATTGGTTTATTTCTATATTTTAGAAGTAGTGTGTTTCCTGAGTTATTCAACTATATATGTCATGACATGACTCAATGGCATCCATCGGATGCTCATTTACATTCAGTATAAAGAAGAGTTTGGGTGGAATCCATGTATTTCAAATAAACAAAGTTTCTTTGACATGACTTACTTGAAAAACATTATCTTTACCCCGTTTATGTTAGATGGCAGTATAATGCAAGTAAAGAGCAGTAAGAACCAAACACACGGATGTATGCAGACAAATGTGACACAATATCAAGTACTGTTACACTCCCCCATAACATTAAAATTAAAAAAATGTAAGGGTCTACTCAATAAAAAGACAATTGCAGGGAATTGAGATGGGATGTCAAACTTTAGGCCACTCAAGACACAGACTAAAATCCCAGCAATTCTCTCTTTATTGAGTAGATCCTTTAGTTCATCACTATATGGTCCTTAATGGTTTAGATATGTCACAAAACGTTGAGCTAACAGTTTGAATGTTAGACGATAGGTCTGCAAAGTCTATCACTGTAGGTTTGCCTGATACAATACACAACAAGGCTCCCTGATGCCAAATCCGAGAGAGATTGGGCATAGTACTATCATTTCATTATGAACATAGTAAAAATTAGAAAAAACAGATTTTTGCTAAAGATTGATATTCAAACAGATCCAAGAAAGAAAAAAAGTAACTGCACCATATCTGGATACCTTATTGCACTTTCATTCAGCCAAGATATGCTTTTATGGAGGGATGTTGGTGCCCAGGCAACAGATATCCTATCCAATGACAGATGGTGTCATTGGTACTGAGCAATAAAACATTGTGTTTTGGATACTATCATGCAGTCTTCCTTCAAACAGAAATACATTTACAAATGAGATTGTAAGTCTATAAAAAAAAAATCTGGTTCTGAAAGAAGGGTTTGTTTTAAAAAGAAAATTTACGATCATCAAGAACTCCAGGAATTGTTGTATAACATAATGTGTTACATAACATTTACTTAGACATCCTTATATTACCTCTGCCCTGAAGAGACAAGATATGAGCAGGACAAAGCATGTATTTCACTCATAAAAAAATGTTTTTTTCTTAAATGAGAAAAAGTTCAGATCTTAATTACTTACATAGGAAGGTGAGAAAATATTAAATATGACAAGTTAAAGGCAGGAAAGAGCCATCTGGTCCATCAAGTTGATGTTTTAATCTTTGTAGAAAATACAGCTTTTCAACCCTGTCTCTCAGTCTTTTTACGCAATGTTTCCTTCTGGACTGGTTTGTCTGTTTTGTGACAAGCAA
Organism: Pelodytes ibericus; assembly: GCA_036172795.1. NCBI lineage: Eukaryota > Metazoa > Chordata > Amphibia > Anura > Pelodytidae > Pelodytes > Pelodytes ibericus. The sequence goes on from CM069858.1 coordinate 116,154,911, forward strand.
TTCACACCTATATTTTATTCATCAGTTAATATATATTTATAATATCACATCTTATTTATCTCTGAAAAATATAATTTGTTATACATATTTACGTTTTCCTTATTTAGAGCAGATATTGTTTTAATGGACTTATGATCATATATAATAATAACATATGTTTGTTAACTCTATGTGTTTCATTTATTGTTTCATATTTTTTACAAGATGTATTCACTTTTTAAAGAAAAAGTTTACCCTATGTTTTTAAAAAAAATTGTAGAATGGCTGCATGAATTGAATTTACATTTTGACTAGTGCATTCACAAATGCCAGGGTATTATCTGCCATTTTAAAGAAAAATTAGCCTCTAGCTACGCTTGTATCTATAAAACGAATGCATTTTAGCCAGTGGTTGGCAAATACAGGTGCTTGCTATGACTTAATAATTAACCCTTAGGTCAGAGTGAACGGATAATGAACACATTCATATGTATCCACAATGAAAAGGTTTTTTGCACACAATATCATGTGCGCAGTATCCTGACCGCCACTTAATTTATATCCTTGATTAAATGTGTGACACTATAGGATGAGTTTAGGATATCACTATTTTCTTTAGTTCCTGTAGTCTTTTTGTTTCTAAAGTACAAGAAGCACTTTTGAGCAATGTAAATAATTGTATTATATATACCATACAAAAATCAGCACCTCCCCCATGTATGTAATGAGGTAAGTCGAGAGGACCATGTGTATTGGTATCTACGGGGTAGTGTGAACTGGGATTTTGAGTAAAATCCCAGACTGGTCTAGGAAACTAAGTTTAATGACTTCATCTGTGTTAAACAGAATATCCTTTTCACATCAACTTTAATGTTATCTATACATTCAATAATTCAGTATTTTGTAACAAATAAAAGAAAATCAACACAGTATTGAACATTTGCTTACATCTCTGGGGTGGTTTGTAAGCCTTTGGCAGAAAAAGTAAGAAACCGATCAATGTTAGGCTCTAATAATTATAAAGGCTGTGGAAAACACCACAGGAACACTATATTTTGACTTTCACAACACAACTGTTCAGGAAACAAGATTATCTCCATTTTTTCTGGAGGGTCAGATATTTCTAAAATTTACATTTCTATTTCAGCTAGCAAGATTCCTGTGCAACATTTTAATTTAGTAGCTAAATGACGCAAACAACATAGTTATGAATAAGTGAAGCATAATAATGAGCTTAAACACATCTGTACAATGCAAAGGAATTGCACAAAATATATGTATATATGTATATATATATGTATATATATATAAAGTATGTAAATTACTAGTGCATATGGGTCATCTGAAGGAGATTTTACAAATAGCACTTTGATCTGTCAAAATTACAAAGAGGTCAGATAGTTGCGGCCTTGTTGCAGATGCAATGGTCGCAATAAAGGTCAAAATTTACGTATAACTGTATCTCATTCTACGGACAGATTTTTTTTATTTGCTCTAAAGGCAAATAATGGCCCGTTATATTGGTGGCTGTGTAATTGTATGTACCGCCTGTATCTTCTAATTAAACTAAGATGTAACAAAGCACAATGGCACAAGTTGCAAAATGACAAAACAAAAATAAGATTAGTAAAAATATGATGCCAAGAACATGTTGTTTCAGTTTTGAAAAACAGAATAGCTTGCATGAAAATTTTTGAGTAAGTAGTTTAAGAATATTCAAAGCTTTGTGAATATATCTAATCTTTGTTAAACTTTAATCTCACATTGTGCCTCTATTAAATCCTTTCAACTGTAATCTCAAATATGCTTCTATTAAATCCCTTCAGAGGTACTGGCTTGCCAGCACAGGATAACTAAGTAATGCACAAACTGTACAGTATATCTTTAGGATCTCTGCTTTCTTTTAATAAAAAAACAACTGAAAATGACTGATTTGAATTCAGCACCACGGTCAGCTCAGAAGTTCATCCTGACCCGATGTTAAGTTAGGTGGTCAAAATATGACCAGACTGTTTTAACACAGTGAGGGAAATGGAACAAATACATTACAAAAATATGGGAAAAAAATATTCTTCCATACATAATTAAATGCACATTACAACAAAATATGTAAACAACACATTTTTAGTTACACAATAAATGCTGGTTCTATAGATAGTTTAATTAAACGCTAATCCATATTACGCAAAACCATAGTAAAGAAACACAACACGTTATAATGAACTTAAAATGTTGTCCTTTAGAACATGCACAGTACGCTGTGTACAATGTCCTTACAAAACAGTTATGGCAGAACCTTATATATCTTACAAGAACCTAATGATATTGAAAACTACTACACTTACTATTTAGATTATGAAGGTTAATTTTCTATGGTTAAAAATTGTACATGTGCCCTTACCTTTAAAAGGCACAAACATGCAGGAATATGTATCAAATCGAAGAGATCATTGATATATATTTTAGAAAAGAAGAATTCTGACACCCACTTATCTATAGTATCTGCTTATGGGAGTTGTTGGCCAGCCTGACACACTGGCAATTGCAAAGGGTTATCTGTATGACTGATAGTCTGACAGAATAACAAGGGGGGAGGGGTGTCTGTCTGGAACAGATCACGCCCCTTTGGAACACTTCAGGAAGCAAATCACCTTATAATTGGTTTTTACCCTACATACGCATGGACATCTTCTAAATGAAACATAATAGGAAGATACATTGAAAAGTGCCTAACGTTTTACGGAAATATTCAGCTAGTGTCATAGTACAGATATATTGTTCCTGATAGCAAGGGGAGAAAAATAAATCTGTGAATATAACATGACAGTGCTTAACTGCACAATATCAAAATATTTACAAGATTGATTTGAGCATCTTCATATTTTTTTTCTTGGTTCTGTAATTTTATGGTTGTCTATATTGAATAGTTATTTTTTTTTTATATAGAATTGTCCAAACCCCAGGCATTTTATGGGAGGGAAATTGAAGGGAGTACTTTCAACAAACAAGAGAGGATATGAAATATACACAAAAAATTAAATTTAGTCCACCAATAAATCTATTGACGTAGTAAAATAACAAATTTAAATGGTAAGTAGACACAGTTGGTTTTAAAGAGCTAGAGAAAAACTTCTTAGACCTGAAGCGTTTTTCCTATTTGTAGACTTCATCAGAGGCCATAATGTAAATGATAATCTGAACAACAAATAATAGATGTTGAGTGGAAATATGATGCACAGGAGAAAAAAGGGTCCTTTGTGAGGTTCAGAGTATTGTTAAGATCTAAGCCTTTAATTGTAGCACATGGGGCTGTAATGATATGAAGACTAACTGAATGCTATGAGGATGTAAAAGAAACATCCTGTGAGTGGGAACTTCCACCTTGAAACTTTTGACTTGATATTAAGTGGTCAATTCCCCCTCACAGGACGAGGCCTCTACAAAAAAAGCACAGTCTGCTAACATACCTCATGAAACTATTACTGCATAGCCCAACAGAACAGTCTGCTAACATACCTCATGGAACTATTACTGCATATCCCAACAGCACAGTCTGCTAACATACCTCATGAAACTATTACTGCATAGCCCAACAGCACAGTCTGCTAACATACCTCATGAAACTATTACTGCATAGCCCAACACCACTGTCTGATAACATACCTCATGAAACTATTACTGCATAGCCCAACAGCACAGTCTGCTAACATACCTCATGAAACTATTACTGCATAGCCCAACACCACTGTCTGATAACATACCACATGAAACTATTACTGCATAGCCCAACAGCACAGTCTGCTAACATACCTCATGAAACTATTTCTGCATAGCCCAACAACACAGTCTGCTAACATACCTCATGAAACTATTACTGCATAGCCCAACACCACTGTCTGATAACATACCTCATGAAACTATTACTGCATAGCCCAACAGCACAGTCTGCTAACATACCTCATGAAACTATTACTGCATAGCCCAACACCACTGTCTGATAACATACCACATGAAACTATTACTGCATAGCCCAACAGCACAGTCTGCTAACATACCTCATGAAACTATTTCTGCATAGCCCAACAGCACAGTCTGCTAACATACCTCATGAAACTATTACTGCATAGCCCAACAGAACAGTCTGCTAACATACCTCATGAAACTATTACTGCATAGCCCAACAGCAAAGTCTGCTAACATACCTCATGAAACTATTACTGCATAGCCCAACAGAACAGTCTGCTAACATACCTCATGAAACTATTACTGCATAGCCCAACAGCAAAGTCTGCTAACATACCTCATGAAACTATTACTGCATAGCCCAACAGCACAGTCTGCTAACATACCTCATGAAACTATTACTGCATAGCCCAACACCACAGTCTGCTAACATACCTCATGAAACTATTACTGCATAGCCCAACACCACAGTCTGCTAACATACCTCATGAAACTATTACTGCATAGCCCAACACCACAGTCTGCTAACATACCTCATGATATAGACATAACTATCAAACACCCTTGAGATGATGTGGTTTGTTACTTGACTCTAGTTTGCATAAATGTAAAATATTAGTTTTGTTAATGAAGCCTTTCCTCATTTTTTTTGACTTTGGGAACGTAGTTCCATATAGAACAAATACACTTAGTTAATGGTGTCCTTGTTAAAACATATCTATATGTTTGAGGTGTATTTGGAAAATGCCCCCTCTGTGGACATCTCATCATGGAGACCACATTGATAATTTAAAGTTAATGTATCATATAATTCAGATTGCCATCACAAATGTGATAAATACCAGTGCTCCAGTATCTTTATTTGAGAGTAATGCTCAGAAAATACAATAAAATAAATAAAATAAATATACAAATATATAGAGATTGGAGAAAACATCATGGAACATGTGTAAACTAAATTGACTAAACTATAGCTACAAAGTAAATACCTTTTTAGGGGGCATATGTTCCCCAACTGTAAAAGATGCTAAAAAGCTAAAAATGCTAAAAGAGGGGCAATCATATTAGAAGAAAAACAATTTAAGTTGAGCATTTGAAACCAATTTGTTCAAGGGCAACTTCTGCAATTAGTCTTTTTTCGAGCAGACTATGGATAGTCTCTCATGGGAACGCACTATAATGCATTGTTTTCATTCCTTTGAGGGATGGCCATGTTGCAGTATGAATCTCTCACATCTCTTAAGGGAACACTGTGTGCAGAATCTTCGCATCTTGCATTCTGTTCTTTACAACTTAGACATGTTTATTCATTAAACACACACTTTCTGATAGCTTTCGTACCAATGGGGATGATGCTGAATACAAAAAGATAAAAAGAAAAAGGCATGTTCATGGACCAGACAGAGAATGAAGGATGCAGTCAGCTGAAACAAAAAAGTACACCTGTCAATATATTCAATATAAGCAGCCAAGCAGTAAAAACATAAATATACTCTACTAAGTCAGGGACACAAAAAGATTGCTTCAGCTGAATGCCTTATCAAAATTAATGGCACCCATTTTCATCAATATTTCTAACACAATTCGTATTTGTACAAACGTGTAATAATCAGACTCCCAAAAATTGATTATTATAACAAACATATTTTGTAGTACAATCTTTGAGAAATTCTTAAACTATGCACTAAGCAAGGTTACCATTTAGCATGTAATAAATAAAGGAATATGCATCTTTTGCTGAAAATAATTGTTAGGGTCATTTTGTGATTAAAATTACATTATTGGACATTAAAATAAAATTATTATAGCAAGAAATTTCTAATTTCAAGTATACAAGTACGTTCACAAGGAACAAAATATCAACGGCATATATTGATTAAACCTATTACACAACTACTTATGTGTGTGTGTCAGCTTGAATGTTGATTGTTAAATATATATCTTCGAGATTACCTAATTAATTTTGAAATTTGTTTATTTTAACACCCACATGTGGCATGTATTACAAAGGAACTCCATTTTGGACTTCTCCCCATGGAAGCATGGTAACTCCATTTTGTTTTTGGAAGCAAACCAGGGAGGTGTTAGCAGATTGCAATTGATATTATGTCTGGTATTAATTTAGATATTTGGGAACTAACTTAGTGGTGTTAGGATTATTGCATTTATTACTATATATAATAATAACAGAAATTCCATACTACTAGTCTTTTTCTGAAACAGTGGCATAAGAAGCGTTTCTTTAGAAACCATAATATATACTTTACTATAAAATCAGTAATAAAATTATGAAAACGTTTAAACATCTACCAACACCAATAAAAAAAACTTGCTAAGACTAATATATGTCATATATTTGTCAGTTAGAAATACCCAATGTTTACATGTTTTTCTGTTGTCATAAAGCATTAATTGGAAGCAACGCTTTACTTTTTACCAACAGTTTTCTTCTACAGTGACCTTTTCAACCTAACCTTAAACTTAAAGGGACAGTCTAATCACAAACTCATTTTGGTGCAACTTCTTGCACAGTGCACAGGCTTTTGTTTCCCAGTACAATTCAGGCATTCTGCTTAAATCACATTTTTATTAATTAGCTCAAGCCTCCCCCCGTGATTAGTCTGCATGTTTACTGCAGGTGCGGCAGCACTGATTATATAGATACAGAGGATATAAAGTTTTGTTTAATTTAGTCACTTCCTGTGTTCTTAGAATTGAATACATTGTGTGGACTGTGATAAATGTGCTCTTGTACACAGTAGGATTTCTTAATAGTGCAACACATTGTCTGATGACATCACTAGAGAGATAGGAAATTCCATTCATTTGAATGACATTATTCTCACTGATTCCTGCAGCAAAAAAATAAATACATAAGGCAATGACTTTTACTCAGCTAGAGTGGGCAGTCCTGGTTTCTTGCAAACTGCTGGAATTTCACAATTTCATATAGCTGTAAGTATTTTATATTTTAAGCAATGCAAAATGTAAAACATGCATTTTAAAGTACCGTATTTGCTCGATTATAAGACGACCCCCCAAACTTTTGATATTCTTTTAGGAAAAAAAATAAAAGCCTGAATATAAGACTACCCTATAGGAAAAAAGTAAAATTTGTATATATTCACATGTAAATTGCTTTTTTAATAAAAAAATTATATCAAAAAATGCATTTCTTGTTTTTATTTCCTTTTTATGTGCCAATGCTGCCTCTCTCTTTCCTTTGCCCCCAGCTTTGTCTCTCTCCCCCTCCCTTTGACTGCCCCCCCTTGTTTCTCTCTGCCCCCTCCCCTTGTTGCTCTGTCTCTTCCCCCCTCCCCTTGTTGCTCTGTCTTATCCCCCTCTCTCCTCTTGTTGTTGTGCCCCCCATCTCTCTGCCCCCCATCCCTCCCCCTGTCTCTCTGCCCCCTCCCTCCCCCTGTCTCCCTGCCCCCTCCCTCCCCCTGTCTCCCTGCCCCCTCCCTCCCCCTAACATGTAAATACAAACCCTGGTGGCTAGTGGGGGCAGCCGGGGGATGTCTGCACGATACGTGCAGACATCCTCCATGCTGCCCGACACCTCCATCTATTATGACGGACAGCTGGTCCGTCATAATAGACGGAGGTGTCGGGCAGCATGGAGGATGTCTGCACGTATCGTGCAGACATCCCCGGCTGCCCGATTTACCCTGGTGGCTAGTGGGGCAGCAGAGGATGTCTGCGTGATGAGCGCAGACTCCCCTGCTGCCACCCGGCACGCTCACCGGGACTTCTGTGACGAAAGCGGAAGTTCCCGGCTTCTTCATAGAAGCGGTCGTGCCAGGCGGAAGCAGGGGAGTCTTATAATCGAGTAAATACGGTACTTTGAAAGTACATTAATATGCATTAACATTTGGAAAATGCATTTTGGGCACTAATTTTGGGACAGTCCCTTTAATCCTAACCCTAGATCTAAGGTTAACCTGGAATATATTTGTATATACGTACATACATATATATTCAAGTTAACCCCTTGTCATGAAGGGGTTTTTACCTCATTTGTTCACTGACATATAAGAAGTCTAATTCCATTAATACCACATTACCAAGGTTGTCATTTTCAACCATATATTTTGGCAGATTGCCTCAAGCACACACATCCTCACTGTTTTGGTTTGATGTGTGTACACTTTTTTCTATGATACAAGGGAGTCACTGTGATTCACTATGTGACTGGTGTGTGGGAAGCGCTGAGTACTGTATTTGTCTATAAAGTAACATAAATATGTACTTGCCGACTAAATGAATTATTACTGGGGAGTCATTAGCATACATGCTGTTTTCCAGATTGAATTGTGTCCTACTAGACTAAGCACTCATTCATGTTTGCAGTCTTAGCAAAACCAAACACATTAAAAGGAAACCAACAATGTGGTTTAGATTATTCACAACACAATGCTAAACTTATATTGCGATTGAACAGTTCATCATTTTTATAGTTTCCAATGAGTAAAAACACATTTAATAGTACATTTGAAAACATATTTAGTCACATCTTTCCAGCATATACACGGTTAATTTAGAGCTCTACTTAAAATATACTAACACTGTTCATTTTTTTTAAACGTATTCACTCTATTTGTCCTTTGTTCCCTGTGGCAATATTCAGAATGATACCACTTGTAGGACATTGTTCCTGCCCTACAGCTGTCTAGGAGCATTAGAGACCTTATACCTAATTGCAGTTAATAATGCAGATTTAACCCCCTGTTGAGTCTAAACTCTTTTCTCCATCATTAAACTCCTAGTGCCTCAGTCCAGATTTCTCAGCAAGATGTGAAAGCAAAATCTGTCAATGTTTACAGTGGGTGCCCCATATCCACTGGCGCCATGTTGAGAATATACACAAAGCATTATTATCCATATTTTCCTGCATCACAGTGAAGATCATTTCATATATTTCTGTTTGATTCAATAGTTTACCACTACTACTATATTATTTTTTGATGATGACATTTCTTGAAGTATTCTTCCTTGCGGGACATAGGCAGTACATACTCAGATACTGGACAAGGGATGATGATGGATATTTTGATAATGAGGATAATGACAAGGAAATGCAACAATACAGCAATTGTAGTTTCAAAGGGAAGCTTTTATATCAAGGTTCTGCACAATTTTAGCATATGAACAAACAGGGAGAGAAGACAACTTGTAAACTCACTGGATATCTAGATTTATTTCCCATTGAGAACAAGTTAATTTTCTTATCAAGCCACAAGTGAGGCCATAAAAAGGAGACTCCACAAACCTATTTAAAATTCATTCCTTTTCCTAATTTAAGCATTTACTTGCAATTTTTCTAACACAATGTTTAGATCATTTTCAATCATAGTTTATTCTCTATATTCACAGTAAAAGCAATGTGTATGTGATACAGTTCCTTTAAAGGGACTATCAACCAAAACATTACTCATATTGTGAACGTAGAGAATACAAATCATGAAACATTTTCTACATACTGTGTTAGCAAAATTGCGTGTAAATGCATAAAATAAGAGAAATATATTTTTCAAATGTGGACAAATTGTATATGGGAAATGTGCAGTTTGCATATGAAGTCACAAGGTGATGTCATAAGTAGGATTCACAATGCACAAGGATCGGTGCACTCACATCAAACTGGTTACAAACATTTAAAGGTACATTTTTCATTAAAGCTACTGTGAAACCCCTTTCTAAGATAACACAATTGGAGATTTAGTTATTATTTGGCCATATTATGCTTAGCGAACCACTATGACAAAGTACTCAAATGTCAATATTGGTGGGTCCCAAAAACTAAATACTAATGGGCAAATTAAACTGGCATACTAGTGGGCAAATTGGCTGTGGCATATTAATCGACAAAATAACACTGGCATATTAATGGGCAAACCAACACTGGCATATTAATGGGCAAATTGGCTGTGACATATTAATGGGCAAAATTACATTGGCTTATTAATGGGCAAATTGGCTGTGACATATTAATGTGCAAAATTACATTGGCTTATTAATGGGCAAATTGGCTGTGGCATATTAATGGACAAACTAACACTGGCATATTAAGCTTGCCATATGGGAGTCAATGTATAGAGGTTCAATGTGAATGTTTTCATTTATTTTTAAATTTTCTTAAAGAATAAAGTGTTTTTTAATTATTTATTATCCTAGATTCTGATGTATCTGGGAAGTAAGGCAGAGCATTATTTTTTATTTTATTTCAACTGTTCCTTTAAAAGCAAGGTTATTTTTCTTATAGCAACCACTTGATATTTATATAGCTGCATACGAGAAAAGGATTTACTTAATGCAAGAAAATACAGTCAATTAAAAAGGAAAGAAAAAAACATGCTTAGAGTGGAAGGAATATCCAGCTTGTAGTACAAGAAACGGAGGTCATATACAATAGATACAAAGGTTTGTACTGTGACTGCTTCTTTACCAATTTACTAATGTGTCTGTGAAGAAAAAAATTATCTTTAATCCTGAGCTCATTAGGCCAAGTAAATGGAACAACATTTAATAATGTGCATTTGGTTAATTCACAGCACTAAAGAGAAATCAATACCAGATTGTAATGATGCTGCATAGAGCCCTGTTTAACCTGATCAAAAGGGAAAAAAACATGATAGTTTTTACTAGAGCAAGTACACAGATGGTATATTGTAATCACCAGTCATATTCACAGCCACATGCTAGCTAGTAAACTAAACCGTATAAGCCAATTTGGAATCTGTGGCTTACTTTCCAATGTTCAAACGGTTAAATTGTTATTATTGTTATTGTGATTATTTTGACATTATTATATCAGTTAATGATATACATTAGGGCTCAATAAATACGCAGTACACAGAGGAAAGCAGAGGAGCATCCTTTGACTGCACGTTGTAGTATTTGTCGCATATAAAGCAGCTCGTTATCCAAACAACAAAGGTGGATAGGGAACAGCACTGTGTAGACAACATGCTTGTCAAACTTACCTCTTCAACCTATTTCCTTTTCCCACTCAGAATGGAACCACAAAGCTCATCAGTGATGCCTATGTTTGTATAAAAAAAAAAAAAAAAAAAAAAAAAAAAAAAAACAGATAGGGAGGAGGGACAGGCACCATACATTTGAACATTAGTGCTTCCAGTTTGTGTTATTATGAGTCCCTTTTGAAAATGCTGCTCTGGACTGAAGTCCACAAGCTCTTGTGAGGGTGACATGAATCTGAATGGTATCAGTGATGTGAATAATAATGGGGTGACGTTAGTCACAGCTCCCAAGGAGTTATACAAGATGTTGGTGCTGCGATAGAAGAGGGAGCACAGTTTTATATGTAAGATGATACTTCTAGCACACTGGACCAGGACACAAGACAAACTTTAATATGGCAAGATTGGATTGCTAAGTTTTAGAATGCCTTAAACCACCACAGTTTTACATAAAAGTGTCTGTGTTAGGCTATTTGAAATATTGTATATATGTGTTTAATGAAAACGTTAGTATATATTGCATGGGATTAAAAACTGACCTTTATAACCTTGGAGTGTGTACTGGCCGCTGTGCAACCGCTGGCAGGCAGACAGTGTTTGTCAAGCACACACAAGGAGAAAAGGTGGGAGAGAGCGGTACTACTGTCAAATTAAAAAGGGAACATTGGTGAAATCCATATTAGAAAGAAAGTATGCATACACAATGTTAGGTTCTTTTCATTAGCTCATATAACGTATTTGGCTAGATGACTTCACCAAGGACAGTATCAATTCATGCACATATAGCCCTTGTCACTCAGGACAATCAGCAATCAATGCAAGCTATGTAAAGATGGATGACTGTTTTTCTTTAAACTGCAGCAAAATGAAGATCTCAATGTCATTAGAAATTCACCTTGTAAGCACTGTCAATAAAATATTGAATTAGTTTGTTTTGATACCAAGTTTATATATATATTTTTAAAAATATAGACGGAAGGCAATCTGTCATTAAAGCAAAGACCTTAACTGACAAACATGTGACCGATTATTTGTCTAAAATTGCAGTACCTGCAAAACTGCAAATGGCATGCTTTCAGCAATAGCTAGTCATTAAACTTCAATGATGCTGACAGAAAACCTGACCTAAATGTTTTTACAAGCAATAAGGTGACTGGGCTGCTCATTTTACTAACTACATCACATGCTTCAAAATACATCATTCAGAATCTTCATTAGGATATGCACCTATTTTCAATTTTCTTATAAAAGGCCAATAAGGATGATGTTTAAAATTGTTAAGCAAAAATTCCACCTTTATCAGTACAGGAAGTTTAGTTCAACGTCCAAACCAAAAGGAACCATCTTAAAATCACTGTTAGATCAGCATGGGAGTTACAACTCACATGTGGAATGATCGTGGTGAGTTTGAATTATGTTAACGGGACTGTATCCCTTAAACGTTGTTTCCATTGTGAGAAATATGTAGAGAATTCAAAATGATTGAAAATGTTCTATACATTGTGTTTGCAAAATTACACGCAAATGCCTAAATGAGGCGAACAATGTGTTTTAAATGTGTCTGTGGAGTCTCCAGTGTATGACATCACCTGTGGCTTAATATGCAAATTACACATTTCCCCATTGAAAAACAGTTCATTTGCATATCAAGCCACAGGTGATGTCATAACCAGGAGGCACCATAGACGCATTTAAAACACATTTTTCTTCTAATTCATGAATTTGCTCGCAATTCTGCTAACACAAAGATCATCTTATTCTCTACAAGTCCAAAAAACTTTACATTGTCAAATAAACGTAAAAAAAATAAAACATCTTCTCCTAAACACAATGTCCAGTAGACATTTTAAAGAGCCCCTTTAGTTTTTACTTACGCTTCTATAATAGCATTATATTGTTAATGTGCACTGGCATGTACTTTTAAAGATACCTTCAATTTTAGAGCCTCCAGTCTAAAGCACGATAGCTGATCTGGTTGCTTACTGGCAGAGAGAACTTCATTGGTATATATATATAGCAAAGGAGACCCTAATAGTGAGGTAGAGTTGAGTGCTAAAAAAGTGCTTGGTTATTGATGGAGAACCTGCAGCAACTGTTTGTTGGAGGTTCTTCCCCCACACTGTAAAGTGTCAGAATGAATTTAAAAAAAGTGCAATTGTCGTTATACATAATGAACCTTTTCATGTGCCTTTTTTCCCCTTTAAAGAATTAAGGTTTATATTGGTGGACGAGAGCATCACTAATGGACTATGTTTTTAAATATCATATGTATGATTTGCTGTTTAAGTAACTTTCATTTCACATCTATAATACTGTTGATTACTATACCTGTGAAAAAGCAGGGAGCAAGTCTCCTCTTTCCAAATCCATAGCAAATAGTGTGAATAAACTGTTTGAATTGATAACAATGGCACAAACCATGATAAATCTGAACACAAATATAATTAGCAAGTGACATGTTATATTACGCTGAGCGGATACCCTTTTTTTATACTCTGTAAAAAATAGTAGCAGGTTGCAAGCCAGACCGAATGAGTTACCGGCTCTTTAGAAGCCACTTATTGCAACTGACAATAGCTTTAGGGCAATCTATGTAAAGCAAAGACACACTTTTATGTGCATACACCCTTTACACATTGAATTTTGATGTCTGCAGTTTAATCATTTGATGCTTAAAAGAGTGGACTAGGAATCGAAGGATTGGTTAGATATATGGACGGACGTAAAATTCAGTGCAAACACTTATTCATAGCATGATCCATCAGTGGGGGAAAATGAAAATCAGAAAATTGAGTGTGTATATATAAAAATCAAATCTTTCACAATAACAATGTGTACTTTATTTTTTCACAGTACTATGTTTGCTTTTCAGCCCCATAGTGCCAAAACTGTAAACCAGTCATACATGGACCCTTGTTTTGCCGATTCACTTGTTTTTAAAATTACCTTTCTATCCTGTTTGGCTTAGAAGATGGTATCACTTAATGCAGGTGAGAAATCAAGTAGTAGACAACCCTACTTCCCATAATCCAGCAGACAAGCCGCCCCGTTATTGGCATGGCAGACCACCTAATTCTAATACAATGTGATGGCCAATTTGTGTTAAAATACATACATTGAATAAGTGAGAAAATATAAACATTGTCCAAAATAGAATATGTAATCATACATATTACAGCAGTGTAATTAAAAAAAGAGCCTCTTCTACGGCCAAATACATACCTTCTAATATTTCATATGGCCAAAGAGGGATAATTTTATTTTGTGTGGGTGGGGGCTTTACTAGAACATTTTCAGTGACTTTATGGCCAATTGGTAACTATTTCTGTAATTTGATAAGTAATTTATAATAATATTTTATATTTCCCAAATTAATATAAAATTAAAATTTAATGCAGTTTAAACTCACTATAATAACGAGTTTTATTGCTGTGGAGTCCACTCATACAAACCAAAAATTCTGAGCTCCCAGAAAGAAGGGACAATAGAGGAGGAAAGAAGGACAGGGGGATTTGGGTGAACAATAGGGACACTTGGAAGGTACGCAGATATATCAATTGTTATCTTTGTGAAGTGATGAGTATGAGTATGAGGACCATTCTCTCTTAATAAAGCAGGGTGGTAATCATTCCTCTTGCTCTCATTCATCAATGCCATAGAAGGAGCAGAAGCCGCAGTGGTTACAGAAGCACTAGACCTTCCTATAACAACCTAGACTTTTACAACACATAGTATACACTTATTTTAGATTACTAGTGGTGCTATCCACCTGTGCACTAATGTGTAACACTACCTCCCAAAAACTGTATGACCGATCAGGTGTTTTTCAGCACCAGGAAAAACCTCTGCTAAACACTAATTAGCAGAGGTGCAATATGCCACATGATAAAGTGCTGGGACATATTAAAAAAGTGAAGTCGCTGATAGACATAAGACTTAGTGATTGGGCCTTCTCAAGAAAAAAAATCCCCAACAAATTCTACTGCTTTTACACACAACTTCCTTTGTTTCTTTCCCCCCCCCCCCCCCCGTTTTTGCCAGTCACTGACTATATGATTGTACAAGGAGATTGTGTTTATTAAACTTGCTTGTTGAACTATATTGAATTCTTATTGTAAAATATAAAGAGCCTATACAACTACAGATGCAATCACAAACTCTAACAACTGCCGCCACAGCACAGTTACAGACACAGTTGTTATTTTTAAGTTTTCTTTACCATATCATTTAACAGGTTCCTTTTTTTAACGTACAAAAACCATGTATGCAAAGATTTGTAGAAAAAAAATTTGCATAGGATTCAAAAGAACATAATTTGACATGGTTAGCGGATTAATATCCTGCAGAGAAACATGGTGTGCACTGCAGGGTTTTTAATCACATCTTTAAGTGGTAAGGAAAATATAACTATTTATCTGGTGTAATTGAGGGAACAGAGGAAATGGTTTGGAGAATATCTGAGAAAATAGACTGAATATTGCATTTTAAATTGTAATGTTATATAGGAAATGACACTTTAAAGCCCTAGACAACAGAAAAGTTTTCAAATCTGCAAAAAATTTCAACTTTTTTTATTCAGCAGGCACAAAGAATAGCTCTTCACAAGGGGGAGTGTTTTGCCCATTTTCTTTCATTGCAAATATGCATTAGGATTAAAGCCTCTCTGGACAAAAAATAAATAAAAAAAAGACTGTGGCAAGTCTACTTCATAACGAAAGACTTAATCATAAGTACACATTCAGGTGTATAGCTCTTTGCTCTGTTATAACGCACTGTCTACTTTAAATGAATGTTTTACATTTTGCATTGTTAAAATATAAAATACTTACAGCTAGATTCATTTTTTAAATACAGTAGTTTGCAAGAAACCAGGACTACCCATACTAGCTGAGTAAAAGTCAATTTCCTTATTCATTTTTTTTGCTGCAGGAACAAATGAGAATAATTTCATTCAAATAAATGGAATATCCTGTCTCTCTAGTGAAGTCATTAGACAATGTGTTGCACTGTTAAAGAGATCCTACTGTGTACAAGAGCACGTTTATCACAGTCCACACAATGTATTCAGTTTGAGGTGCACAGGAAGTGACTAAATGAAACACACCTTTATATCATCAGTGTCTTTATAATCAGTGCAGTATGCATGCAGAGTAATCACTGGGGAGGGCTTGAGTCAAATATAAAAAATGTGATTTATACAAAATGCTTGCATCAAATCACACTGGAAAAAAAAAAACAATGTACAAGTAGTAATCTTCATCTTGCACCAAAGTGAGTTTGGGGACTAGACTGTCCCTTTAACACAAAAAGGAGATCACCAGATTTGGCAATGTGAAGGGTCATATCTAGAACTGTTGATTATTATGTGCAGTTATACAGTACATTGTTTCAGAACCACCGGGGACGTGTGTGGCACCGAATCTAGAAGCAGGATACCAGGAAAGTGCAAAGGCAGAGGAGACAAAATCAGAGTCAAAAGGCAAGCCAAAATCAGGACTAGAGACAAACAGCAAATACGACCGACAAGCCGGGAACAGGACTGGAGAGAACAGCAAGGCCAGTACTTAAAAAAAATGTAGCTTGCTCGGAGATGCTGGTGAGGGGGGATCTCTTGATATCCCCAGCCTGCGCCTATGCGAGCAAGTTTATTTTTTACTTAATTTTTCTTAATTACAGATTGATTGAAGAGTGATTTAAATGACTCCTTGACTGTTACTAGATGACACTGGATGGTTCTAAAATAGATTGTATTACTTCTCTATCCCTCATTTATAGTGCATTTACTCCATTGCCTAAGTCTGGGGGGCAGATTGGAAAATAAAAACAAGAAAGGAATTTTTTTTCTATCACAATTTTTATTAAATATGAAAAAACTGTTTACAAGTAAAACTGTTTTTCCTATAGGGTAGTCTTATATTCAGACTTGTTCTTATTTTCCTAAAAGAATATCCAAAGTTTGGGGGGGGGGGGGATGCGGGGTCATCTTTATAATCAGGGTTGTCATATATTTGAGCAAATACGGTATTTCTTATTGGTGATAATGATCTGTTATCTGAAATAATCCCAAGCATTTTAGATAAGGGATACTCGGCCTGTATTGCAAATATAATTTTAACAGTGTTGCATACTAAAATAGTCAATCAACACAGATTTAATCAGAAAAATACATATATTACATATCATTTTTTACATTAATTGTAAGACTTTAAAAGTTTTATTTTTTTTTTACTTTTTAGGGATACAAAAATTAAAAATAAAAGGAGAAAAATAAGGGGGGAATGATACAATAATGTAGAAGTAAAGTGATCATTTGCATTACTTACAAAGAAATATAAAATCCTTAAGAAACAATTTGAACTTTTAGAGATTAATAACAGAAGTAAACTTGCCCATCTGTCAAACTTTCAATGTATTATCAAGACTCAAAACAAAATAGATCTATATGGTTGATAATGTCTGCCGCCCAACCAAGGGCCCCAGATAGGGTTGCCACCTTTTCTTCAGAAAAATACTGGCCATGCTACTGTTTGCATAGACTTAACATTGGCTTGAAGCCAATTTTTTTACCGGCCTGCCGGTAAAATACTGGCCAGCCGGTAAAATACCGGCCAGGAGGCAACCCTAGCCCCAGATATCTTCAAAACTCTCATGAAGACCTGTGGCAATTACACAAAGTTTTTCAAGCATACAAGACTATTTTTTTTAAATCAAAGTTATATTAAACTTATCAATGAACACATTATATGACTGTTTATAGTTTGGAGGTGGCCAGGTTGAAATTCCCTCACAAATTACTAAATCTCTTCAGTATTTAAAGAATAAAAATCAGTCAGAACATAGTATTTTCTTAGCTAAGCGCAATGCTCCCAGCATACTATTTGGCAAAATGGTGAAAATGATGCATTATTTCCCTTCCTATATAATGATACACAGAAAATTACTAATAACAGCATCACGAGAAACCAGAATAAAATATGGATACAAAAGAAAAAAAAAGTATTGTCAACGTAGAGCTCAAGTAAATAGATATATTTGATTAGAAATGATTTTATCTAGCCTGGAACTTAATACTTATAGGTCATTTCCCTTATGTTCAATTAGTATACAGTATGCACAAAGCAGATGTGCAGTATAATAAACAAAATCACACATTTGCATCATACGAAGTCAAATTCATTATGCATGAAGCCAGAAAGAAATTTGCTAATACAAAAGGTTTAATATGGATATTTTCAATTTTCATTTGCATCTACAAAAAACTGTGGAGAAGAAGCTCTATGAAATGTAACTGCCACACAGTGAATTACTTTATTTTAGCAGGACCATGTTTTAAAGCAGTGATGGTGAACCTATGGCACGTAAGCCATGACGGGCACACCAAGCACTCTATCATGACACGCAGCCAGGTTGCCGACTAATTATTTTGCGCTCGGTGTTCATCACGCTGATGCTACCAGCGCTGACTAAACCGAGCGCGGCATGCCGCCGGCTCCGATGTGCGGAGCTTGACATCATGGGTGGGATAGCACCAGCGTCAAGCAGGGGAAGTCTACGTTTTCATGCCAAGCTGTGTGTGTGTGTGATGTAAGTGTGTGTATACATGTGTGTGATGTGTGTGTATACATGTAGTGTGTGTGTGTAATGGGTGTGTATACATGTACTGTGTGTGTGATCTAAGTGTGTGTATGCATGTACTGTGTGATTGATGAAAGTGTGTGTATACATGTACTGTTGTGCCTGCAACTGTGTGTTTGTGAGTATGTATGAGTGTCCGCAACTATGTGTGGGTGTGTATGTATGTGTGTCTGCAATTGTTTGTGTGAGTATGTATGTGTGTCTTCAACTGTTTGTGTGTGCGTATGTATGTGTATCTACAACTGTTTGTGTGTGCGTATGTATGTGTGTCTGCAACTGTGTGTGGGTGCGTATGTATGTGTGTCTGCAACTGTGCGTGGGTCCGTATGCATATGTGTCTGCAACTGTGCGTGGGTCCGTATGCATATGTGTCTGCAACTGTGTGTGGGTGCATATGCATGTGTGTCTGCAACTGTGTGTGGGTGCGTATGCATGTGTGTCTGCAACTGTGTGTGGGTGGGTATGCATGTGTGTCTGCAACTATGTGTTGGTGGGTATGCATGTGTGTCTGCAACTATGTGTTGGTGTGTATGTTTGTGTGTCTGCAACTGTGTGTGTGAGTATGCATGTATTGTATGTGTGTGAGTATGTAAGTGTGTTTGCATGTACTGTATGTGTGGGTATGGGTGTGTGAGTATGTAAGCGTGTATATATATGTACTGCATGTGGTGTTGGCACGTTGGTTTATACAGAAAACTGGGCACTCAGTCCCAAAAGGGTTCGACATCACGGTTTAAAGCTTTGGCACATGTATTGCTGAAATCCTGCCCTAGAAAAAAAAATTCTCCCTCCTACTAAATGTATCATTATGGTGAATGCCAGAACATTAGTTCACTTCAAAGCCAAACTCAGCCCACAGGACAACAGTTGCTAGCCCAATATTGAACAAGCACTAAGCACATTTACAACATGAAACAAAGAATAATGCTGTCAACAATCATTGGATATGTTAAAGCTATTTAACAGAAGATGAAAACAGAGCTGATTAAAATAGGGTTATGTGATGCAATTTATATTAATTGTGTTACCCAGATAGCAGTACATTATTTAAAACAAGTAAAAATTTAATAAGGGATCATATTTTAGCAATACACAAAACACAATTATATTAAACCAGTAACTTTATATATGTTTTAATTTTATTTAAAGCTTTTTAAAACTTGCCTCTTTTAACCAATGAAGTGTAGACTGGTGAATTAAGATGCCTGTGAGGTGCTTTTGACCAGAGTTCTCCAAACACGATGGAGAGATGTTTTACCTATGTGGCAACCAACACATTTTTTTTTTTTACTCCCAATAACCTAACTAAGGAAATTATCCCATTCTACTCCTACCAAAAATAAAAACGGGGAAGGTTCACAAATATGGTTGCCACCTTTTCTCCATAGACTTAACATTGATCTGATGCCAATTTTTTAGCGGCCTTCCTGTAAAATACCGGCCAAGTGGAAACCCTATTCGCAAATACAAGTCCATAAAAAGTATGCATTACTCAATATAAGAATGGTGCATGTTTGTATATACCAGCAAGGTTGCAGCCTGAGTTATATTAAAACAGGAATAACAAATTTAAAAAGTACTTAGACTAAAGACTGCAAACTTCATGTACAAAATGCATTAGGGAGGGTCATACTGACCAGAGATAAATTAACAAAAAATGATGGCAGTAAATAAATATTTAAAATGATTACCTCATTTATTTACAGCATAACTGACAGATAAACTTGCTTATGTGAAGCTTAAAAACCAGAAGATGTGCCACATTAACAGAATGATTGAACCTCAATTAGAATGATAACCTGACACAGAGAGAAAAACATGAAAACACCCAATGGTGCTCCGCTTGGGAGTATCAGTTGGAATTTATCCATCCTCCATTTACCCAAACTATATTGCACAATATATTTATGCTTTTGTTTTAGGTTGGATTTCAATCAACATTTATGAATATTTGGATCTGCTGTCTATTTGTAAAACAGTTAATACCTATTTCTCTTGCCCTAACAACACCTTGAGCCGAGATGGTGAGTGCCTGCGGAAACCGCAGCTCCACAGTAGTGAGCACAGCGTGGCATGCTCCACCTTTAGCACTCAGACTGTGGGGAGCGCTGGATGCCAAAGAGATCGGGAGTAGGAGCTATAGGAGGAGACAGACATTGGGAAAGCATGGAGCAAAAGGACACATAGGTGGTATGGGGTGAGTGGAAGGAGAGAAATATACATATGGGGAGACAGACACATATGGGTTATGAGGAGTGAGAGACATACATGGAGGTATAGGAGGAGAGACAGAGACATGGAGAAAAAGAGACCACCAACAGTAAGACAGACACGGAGAATGAGGGGAGAGAGGGAGGGATGGACATGGGGTATGAAGAGAAAGATAGATATATTAATAGGGATTTGGGGAAAGAGGAGAGAGACAGACATGGGGGTGTAGGAGGAGAGACAGAGACATGCAACAAAAGAGACCACCATGGGGAACAGAATGATAGACATGGAGCATGAGGGGAGAGAGAGAGATACATGGGGGTATAGGACGAGATATACATGGGGGTATGGGGAGAGAGATAGATATGAGGGTGTGGGAGGGGAGAGAGAGAGAGAGACAAACATGGGGTTATGAGAAGACGGAGACATGTGAGTGACTGACATGGTGAGCATGTGGGAATTGTATTTATTGCTCCTTGTGTGCTTCTTTGCCAATGATGCCCAGCCAGGCTAATGGGAGACTTTTGGCTGGTTGGACATCATCGGAAAAGTAGGTAAAATTCCCTCTGCTAACCAGCTAAAGTCTCCCATGTTGCTGGCTGAGCATAATAGAAATAGTAGTATAATGCATAAATAAATAAAACAACACAGTATTATGGCCATATATATATCTTTATAAAAGTTTGTATTGGTCCTTTACATCAAAATAAAGTTTGTGCTGCCCCCCTAAAATAAAATAAGCATGTCTGGAAAAGACATTTGTAAAAGGAAGGAGTTAGTAATATAGCCACACCCATCTGGGTGCACAAAAAAAACCCTGCACCCAGGTGTCCGTGACCCTAGGATCGGCCCTGTGCCAGAGTGCATACTGTGATCGGGTCTCCATGCAGGGGTGCTTTAACCAGTGGGCAAACTGGGCACTTGGCCACAGGTGTTACCCAGCTGAGGGGGACACCCGTAATGCCAGCATTCGCCTCACAGCCAATCGGGCTACGCAGCTTCTTTTTTTTCTTGGCAGCCAAAGTTTTAAAAAAAAACAAAACCTTGCCACCGGCTATGACATCACGTCATATCCGGTGAATGTATTTCCCTCCTCCGTGCAGAAGGGAAGACTGCACAGGGGAGACGACCGGGGACATGGAGCAGCCAGGAGGTAAGTACTGGAAAAGGGGGTGGAGAGTGACATATTATAGGGGAAACTGGCTGTGGCTTATTAAGGGCAAAACAATACTGGCATATATTATTGGGCAAATTGGCTGTGTCATATTAATGGCAAAATAGTATTGGCGTATTATTGGGCAAATTGGCTGTGGCTTATCAATTGCAAAATAATACTGGCATTTTACTGTGCAAATTGGCTGTGGCTTATTAATGGCAAAATAATACTGGCATATTATTGGGCAAATTGACTGTGGCTTATAAATAGAAAAATAATACTGGCATATTATTGGGAAAATTGGCTGTGGCATATTAATGGCAAAATAACACTGGCATATTAATGGGCAAGTTGTGGCATATTTAATGGACAAACGGTGGCCTATTTTAATAGGCAAACTGACTGTTGCATATGTTAATGACATGCTGTGGTATGTTCTGTGGGACAAAATAACATATACTATGGGGGGGAAGTGATACTGTCTTGTTCTGCAGGGGCAAATTGACACTGTGGCATGCCAAATTGTGTAGGTGCAATATGAGTAAAAGCTAAGTGCTATAGGTGCAATATAGGTGCATGGGAAGTGCTGTGGGTACTGTATGGTGCTGTGTTAAGTTCTTTAGGTGCAATGTGGGTGCAAAAAAAGGAATAAAAAAGAAATACAATTTTTCAATAACATTTTAATTACATACACAAATAGTTGAATGTGATATGAAAATAGTTGCATATAATATTAAAAAGTTTACATTTGCATACACTAGGGTCTACATGACAGGAGTTTTTGCCATGACATTCAAGGACCGTCATCGTTCACGAATGGGTTAAAATAATATATAACCACCTTTAGTGTTGAGCTTTCAACCAATGCTGAATGTTAGACTGAATTTTGTGTAAGTTTCTAGGACTTTTCTAAACAACACAGCATACTGGCCATTGACAGATGCTACAGGGACCTGACTAATTCAGTGGCTGTCAGAAAGGGATTACACATTGTGAGATGAAACGGAGAAAGAGGATAGGAGAATACTGACAGAGAAATGTAGGATTACTTGGAAATGGCCACTTAATTGTCCTATTTTAACACAAACCATTGTACTTAGTATGGATCTTACCATGGTTTTTTATTTGATTATCACTGTTTCTGGCATGTAATAATTGAATACTGTGCTTTTTATTTATTTCAGTTTACATTATTTGATGTCATGTTCCCAAATAACTGTATACATGTGAGGGCGATAGACAGTTGTTCCTATGTAGTGTGCTAGCAATAGAATATTGATGCATAATCCTCTAATGTAGAATTTTAAACTATTACTATTTCAAATATCTAAGTTGTTGTCGTGTAAAAGACATTATGAATTTCAGTACCTCAGTATTACATTATAAAAAATATCTGCAAATCCCAGACAATTCAGTAGATCTGTTTTTCCCACATAAATCTCCAGTGTGCCATCACCATCACAAAGAATTCTGGGTGATGTGTTTGTCATAGTCCTGCAAGCCTCATTTACAGTTTTCCCAAAACCATTAATGAGTTCCATAAACGTCTTAATGACACTGGACGTGCCTACGGTTCTAATCGCGGAATCCCCACAGCCAAATCACAATCAGGCTGTAAGTAGGGTTGTCACGTTTTGTTGCTACTGTCTCCATAGACTTAACATTGGCCCACTGCCATTTTTTAACCAGCCTAGTGGCAACCCTAGCTGTAAGTGAGCTGAAACAAGGCACTTCCAACCCTTGTCTGCAAAGGTCCCCTCCGTCACTTAAACTTAAACATAACTTTTATATGTACTGGAAAACCCCAAAAATGTGTGTGACTCACATATTAACTTTATTGACGTGGTCTGGAACTGAACTCATAATATCTACGAGGTATGCCTGTATGATCATATCATATGATTGCTAACCATTTAAAGGTAAAATAATACAGTGAACATAAAAAAGTTCACGCGTTTTACAGGTTTTTACCAAAAGTAATTTTTAAGATTTAATTTCCTTAAACTTTATTTTACTTGTCCCTAGTGTGATGATAAACTGCCATGTTCTTTTGAAAGCACCCTTGTTTTTCACCCTTGGGATCAGCAGAGGGAACCTAAAACAGGCCCACTCTCCTAATTCCATGCAAAAATGAGGATCTCTTTCTCTCTCTCTGGACTAGCAGAGATAGACCCAACATACTGCAGACCCCGATCAGATAAGCAGGAAAAGCTCCCGCTGTGATTGGCTGTGCGCAAGCTGACAATCCAGACCTGATGGGTCACAGCTGTGAAACACAGCCAAGAGTAAACTTGAGAGTGTCTATTAAGAAACACTCTGGGTTACTCCTGAGAAGCAGGTCATTTTTAACCCTTGCTTTCTTCAAGGAAAAAGTGATCGGGTTCACTTGGATGAAAATATATATTTTTTGCTTGGTTAGGCGGTATGCATGCATTAAGTATTCTGTATGTGTTATACACTCAATTAGGAAAAGTCTGCAGGAAATCATTGGCCCAGGGGGCAGTAACCTTAAACACTTGACTGCAAATGGAGCTGCTTAAAATATAATACATTAAAAAAAACTTCAAACCATGATTAGGCTCACTGATAATGTAGACTTTATATACTACACTGCCAATGACAATCAGCCAGCAATTCAGCTGACTGAGTTGCATTGACACTATAATATGTCAGTACTACTGACTACAATAACTATTGATCACATTTCAGCTGATTACCTACATTCACACTAAGGGAATGAGGAGCAGGGGGTACTTGCTGGTACCCTGCTGTTTATTAACCCCAAACCCATGGGGAAAGATAAAGACTACCTAAGTGAGAACGTGGGGAGGGCCACACTTGCCCCATGAGTTAACTCCATCAAGTTATCACAAACAAGGTGAGTGAAATCAGGAGGAAATCACAGATTTTATTTTGTGTGCCTAATTTATTCATTTAGATGGAGCTTGCAGATTTCTATGTTGGACAGCTAAAATAAATGTTCAGGAGATGAGCCGCTTCAGCAGTTCTTGTTGGATTCGGATGCATTAACTGCCCATTCACCATTTTTCCCGCCTCCATTTATCTCCGTTGAGCTTGTCAGATACCAGATTTATGCTACCTAGAACAGTGTGAATCTGAAGTGAACAAAGCCTAATGTAGACAAACCGAGGGGAACATCAGCTGTGCAAAATCTGTTGACAGCTCAATAGACATTGAACAGACTATCCGTTTTAAAACAGGCAAAATGTATCATCCTTTATGCTTCAAACTATGCATTACTTTTCCGTGGTGTCGTGAGGATCCTCTCAAGGGATATCGCTTTAAAACGAAACCGTAAATTACGTTCAAACATGAAACAATCAACCCTTAACAAAACAACTGATTGCGCCGTTTCCAAATATCAGGAGACGGGGGGGGGGGGGGGGGGAGAGATCCCTAAGGCAGAAAACCCAAAAAACGCAGCTACTAAACATAGAGATTTATAAGTGAACACATTTGTCATTTTATAAACAGGCAGTAATAATAAATTGTAGCCAGATTTCCTCAATGGAACATTATTTTATTCCAATTTATTTATTTCTCAATTTTTTGCATTTTTGTTGGGGTTTTTTTCCAGGTCCCCAGCACAAGTTCAAATTCAAAAAACAAATCAGTTATAGCGAATGCATGAGGACAGGGAGAATCAATTTACCTGAATGCCATCAAGCAACTTGCTCATGCACCAGTAACTGTCAGCTTCAATGTTCCGCAGCACCTCTTCAGGCAGACTGGAAACATCAACATTTTCCACTTCTTCTTCTTCAGCTGAAATGCAAAGAAAGGCAGTGTGTTGAGAAAACAGTACAGAATAAATAATGCAGGTTTATGCATGCTAATTCATAACAAAAACATTGAGTTTTTTACTCATAAATGTCAGTACCCAATGGCAAGACCTAGAATACCAAATATTAAACTCTACTGATATATGTGCTACAAAAAAAAGAAGAAGAAGAAGAAACTATCATTTAAAATGCAGTTGATAAAATACTTCTGATTTCGAGTGGATTGGGTATTTACAGTTTATGACATCACAGACATGTATTTTAAGAGTATTTGTTGTAATGCTTTCTAGGCCATAAGTGCCACACAAAACTCTGTCTCATTCAAAGCCCCATTCTCTCACACACAGAATGTACCACTAATGGTCACTATATACAACAAAGTCAGTGGCGGATACCCCATATGTGCTAGGTGTGCGCCGCACCCCTAGCACAGAGCACCTGCGCTGTGTATTTCTGGGGGTTTGCGTTCTCCGAGCAGAGAGCACACAAACCCCAGTAATACATCCGAAAAATGACGCTGCGTTGAATTCGGCAACAGAGTCACTCACTCTGTTGCCTATTCAACAAGCACGAAAAGTGCAGAGTGAGTGAGTCTGTTGTTGAATTCAGGGCAGCAGCGTCTTTCGGATGTAACAACATCTCTTGGGTATTTCCCGGGGTTTGTGTCCTGGCTGTTCTCAGCACACAAACCCCCGGAAATACACGAGAGACGCCGTGCCTCCGAGTGACAGGCGTGCTCCGGGCTCGCAGCACGCCTGTCACTCAGGGGCACGATACGCCCCTGAACAAAGTACCAGTGGATCTCACCTTAACCAACTGTACCACACAAACACTGCATGCCACACAATCCACCAAAACCTTCTCCTTAGTTCAATGTGCTATATAATCATTTGGCATCAATATAATGTATTGTAATCTCATCTAATGCAATGCGATGCACCAATCTACCAACTGCCAGGTAACTAGCAAATAATTGTCCTCAATCCTCACTACACAGCTCTTCAGCATGAAACATTGCCACCTCTAGAATTTAACACTGTCACCTGCAGGCAATGGCTGGCAACTTTTTGGCTCAGGGGGCAAAAACAATGTAGTGGTCCAATTGGCAATTTGATCAGCCCATCCCTTATCATCATAGACAAGTGGGAGACATATTTGCAATAGCCCATCCGCTATCATCATAGATAGACACAAATTGGCAGGCACAAATACTTACAGACAGACAGACACAGATTGGCAGACAAGACAGATATACTGACAGGTCTAGCCAAAACGTCCATTTTGTGTATGTTACTTTGATAAGTACCACCTACCTAAGCATTCAACCTCTTGTAACAAAAATGTTATTGAAAAGAAATACATTTATTGTTTTTATTTTCTTCCTCTGAACCCATGTTGAAAATAAAATACTTGCCACAGCACCATAGTGTACCCACAGCACTTGCCATGCATCACACACAAGACTTGCACCTGCACCCATATTGCTCAAACAGGACTTACCCCACTGCACCCTCACCGCTCAAACATGACTTAACCCTGTACCCTCACTGCTCAAACAGGACTTACACCTGCAGCCTCAATCCTCAAAGTGGTCTTTTTGCCTGCAAAATATGCTACATGGTCATTTTGCCACACATAATATGCTACAGTGTCACTTTGCAAACACAATGACTCTTTGCCCCAGGAAACATGCCACAGTGACACTTTGCCCCCCAAAGCATGCCACAGTGTCACGCTGCCTATTGCAATATGCCACAATCAGGTGCCCATTAATATATGCCACAGATTGACTTTAAAATATCCCATGGTTAATTTGCCCATTAAAATATGCCCCATTCAGGTGCCCATTAAAATAGGGAACAAATTCAAATTGCCCATTAAAATATGCCAGTCAGGTGCCCAATAATGTGTGTCACAGCCAGTTTGCCATAAAAATATTCCATGGTTAGTTTGCCTATTAAAATATGCCCCATTCAGGTGCCCAATAAAATATGCCACAGTCAGGTTCTCATTAAAATATTCCACAGTAAGACTACCTAATAAAAACATACCAACCATCCTCCTCAGTTCCCACATGGCTGCATGCTGCCTGGTACAGATGGAGAAGAACTTTTACAAAAAAGAAAACATCCTGCAGCGTGAGAGATAGCATTTTAGGCTCAATCAGTGCTCCCTTGCAGCAGGTATAATCTGTTATGTATTAATTGGGTGGGACTAACGTGAGTACACAATATTATATTGGGGTGACATATACCCTCTGCACCTTGGCAAGCAATGCCACTGGTGCCTGGTTATGAGGCAGGTAGAGCGTAATCACAGTATGGGAAATCTGCCCACCATGCATCATAATTGTGTTTTATTTTATAGTATATTTTATGATATGAGCAATTTCTGTGGATACAGTTAATGACAAAGAGAAAAACTACAGCTAAACATGAACATTGCAGAAGTGTTAAAACAGCACATGTCACAAAGGGTAAGACAAAGCAAAAAAGTCAGGTCACCAAGGGGTTAAAGGAGCAGTCTATTTGACATAGGAAATGGAAAAAACTCTTGAAACTATGTCACATTCAATTACAAGTACATTGTTATAGCACTTAGCCAATGATACACCTGGAAAAAAAAACTTCAGTCCTAAGGTTGCTGTTAGGACAATAAATTCCACTTTTTCACTGTAGCGCTGGTCATTTGGTCATTTTTTGATTTGTGGATTGACAGTCGGGTTGGGACCATGATCCAGCAATAGTCTTCTGAGAGCACATGCACAACAACTGTTTTTCACTGATACACTTCTGACATAATGGATTTGATGAATGATCCCTTCATCATTAAGGAAATCTGCTAGTACACGGACACACATTCCCAATGCATTTCACCTTGTGGTGAGGTAGATGATTGGGTAGACTCTGGGAAATGTGCTGCTTACCAATGTCACTCCTATGGGTTATAAAGGACTGTGTCACATTTAAAAACAAAACCAAGAGAAACTCAGTGCATCTTGTTTCATTACAATGTTTATTTTATGTGTAATTAAATATATTTGTAAACTGCTTTTTGTTTTGATCATTCTATAATTTTATAGAGAAAAAAATAAATAAACAGGAGAGCTCTGTAGTCTTCACTTTGAAAACCTGCTTAGAGTGCAGATAAAAGGCATATATGTAATAAGAAAGGCATCCATTTCCAAGCGGTATGATCCGGCTTTTATCTTCTACAATAAGTCTTTCAATAGTTATGGTTAATACGGAATCAACCATGTAGCTACTTGTTCAACTACACACATTATG
Source organism: Pelodytes ibericus (assembly GCA_036172795.1). Lineage (NCBI taxonomy): Eukaryota > Metazoa > Chordata > Amphibia > Anura > Pelodytidae > Pelodytes > Pelodytes ibericus. Next base: position 116,183,925 of record CM069858.1, read on the forward strand.
TTAAGTGCCATTGGCAAAAAAAAAATAGGTACAAAATGTGACTCTGCACTTTTTGTAAGGTTATAGGATTCATGGGTTTTTTACCCCCCATTTCAAACTATGAACACTAACAAAATCAGAAAATGACCTTGGAAAAGCCATTGTCATTAGGTTTCTGATGGTCAGATGTCCAGTTGCATTCATCTGTTACTATCAAAGAGCAAGTCAATGTAATTTTTTTTAAAGAAACATGATGAATCGGATATGTATCTCTTTTTCAGATGACTGCTTTTGAAACACTACAAACTAGGTCAGCATCAAAGAAAGGATGCTTTCGCGAAGTGTTTTTTCCTTTTTATGTTTTCTTTTATCTGCTCGCATCTTCAAAGCAACTGGGCACTGCACAATCACATAGAAGAAAATGGATTGGAGCATATGGCTCCAAAGATGCATTATAACAAACTATGAGCTCAAATTTACTGACAACTTTCTTCACACAGCATATAAACAAAACTGTACATGTATGGAGCAACTAAAACACAACATGTAAAGGTTCACCTGAAGCAAAAACAAAAAAAAATGCTTTATTACAGAGTAAACATATTTTTTTTCTTCTAATGAGGCAGAAGACTTCTTCTGTGTCATTAAAAATATAATTGTGCACCATTCAAAATATATTGTCTTATGCAGTTTTTTTTTTTTTTTTAATTCCAAAAGCTAAGACTAGGGGACTTCCGTCTCATAGAGGGACTTCATATGGGACTTCCGTCTCATACTAATCAGTATGTGGTCTGTCTGATGTCTTTTCCACTGGCTGTGTGATGCGCTCACACTCCAGTGATGGAGAGCGACAGCCATTGGACCAATGGCTGTCGCTCTCTGTCACTGGAGTGTGAGCGCATCACACAGCCAGTGGAAAAGACATCAGACAGACCACATACTGATTAGTGAAGCCAGGTCATGGAGAACCATCTCTGAGACATGAGAGTCTGGAACTCAGTGTTTGGATGCTGCATAGCATCATTCAGAAGCCTTTTTTAATCATACAGAGGTTTTCTTCTGTGTGATTAAACAATTTTATGGAGAGTTTAGGCCCACTTTAAACATGCTCTGTATTTGCATGTTCAATCACATATTTTCCTAAAGGTTTCCATTGTTGGGGTTATTTTCCCTTCAAATCTGCTTCTGTCCCAGTTTGCGGCTTATGCACAGTGCACTGCAGTGTTCACAAACAGCATTGTATTTAAATTATGTATGTCTATGCAATGTGAATGGGGAAGATATGAGCTCTAGACACCTTTACCAGGGAGGCAGGAGATAAATTTTGCAAGGTAACAAATCATCACCTGATCCTGGACCTTTTTTTAGTTCTGCCCCATCTACTGGGATGTTGGCAGATGTCAAATTAAATATATGTTTTTTTCACCCATAAATGGGCATGTAATTATAAATACTATGCTCCACCCTTTGAACCTATTTTACAGGTGTAAATGTTAATGCTGATCATTCAAAGCTGTTAATAACCAGCAATTGAAAACAATGGGAAAGGATTGGGCATATGTGACGTGCAAATGTGAATATAAATTGCAAGACAGAGATAGTAATCTCAATTTGCGTCAATACATAAAACAACTAGCCCGCACTATGTCACTTAGACATTACATTTCTATGAACATTTTCTACAATCTCCCACAGAGTTTTGCATCATGTAATCTATTTAAGCGTATAAGACAGTAAAACAGTAGCCTCCAGTAAAAGGCAGTGATACAGGAGTAAGTGATACACTGTTTAGACGGACTCTGATGCCGTAAGTAATGCCATTAGCCAGTGTTCATTCCTGTCTAGGGCACACACTGTTTTGCAGAAACTCCCCCACGGGTTGAAACTAATCAGCAATGTGCATAGGACAGCAGCCCCTTGGGTGATAAGGATCACATAAAGTGTAACTATTATTATGAATGTCATATAAATGTGTTTAGAGAAAGAAACCCTGTTTGATATGTGCAACCAATTGTGTCAAATCTGTAAATGTTTGTTAAAATGTTACACAAGACATATCTGTAAAAAAAATATGCTTAATGGGCAGCAGTTGCAATCTCTTTTAAAACAGGGACACATTATGCTGTCACCCATTTTCTATGTCAGTTGAGTATTGCTGAATTAGTTGCGCTGAATGCTTTCAGGGTCAGCATTTTTTGTGTGCATTTTTCACATAGGTTGCCATGTTAGCTAGCAGCCACCAACCTTATTAACGGGACTGTCTAATGCCCAAAATGCATCTTCCAAATGTTAATGCATATTAATGAGCTTTCAAAGTACTTCAAAATGCATGTTTTATATTTTGCATTGCTTAAAATATAAAATACTTACAGCAAGATGAAATTGGGAAATTCCAGAAGTTTGCAAAAACCCAGGACTGCCCACACTAGCTGAGTAAAAGTAATTTCCTTTTTTATTTTTTACGTATTCTATTCTAGAAGCACATGAAGTGACTAAATGAAACAAAACTTTATATACTCAGTGTCTCTATACATCAGTGCTGCCGCACGTGCAGTAAACATGCAGAGTAATCAATGGAGGAGGCCTTGGGTCAAATATTAAAAATGTGATTTATGCAGAATGCCTGCATCAAATCACACAGAAAAAAAACATGTGCACTATACAAGCAGTAAGCTTCATGTTGCACCAAAGTAAGTTTGGGGACTAGACTGTCCCTTTAAGTATGCTCCTAGAACAATATATTAACAGTTATGTTGGTGCCTCTCCCCTTTTTTTGGTTTTTAATGTCCCTATAAGTGGTTAATTTAGTGGGTCATAAAAGGCCTGCAATTGTCTCAAAGATAATAGGAAAGAACACACAACATGTGGCAGGTTGGGTGGGGAAAACAAATGATGCAGCACACACTACACCACTTACACGTTCCACACAGTGCAAAAGATACAGATAAGGTAGTTGTGGCTAAAGACCCAGTAATGAACACATACAAAAATAGAAGGAATACTTTCCTTTTAATAGAACGTATGTAGCAATCTTGAACAGATTTCATCCGCAGACATATGTAAGGAAAGAACACAGGACTGGCCCAATAGTGTCAAATCGTCTTAAACACAAGCCTTTTTATGGAGCAGCTCACTCCTAAGTCAAAGCATGCAGAGAATGCCAAGATGATATTTGCAAGGTTGTGTTTGAGCATTGGTAGATTTTTCTTTTCAACACAACATAATTACTCTTGACCATTAAGGTTATACCCACAAAGTTTGGAGGGGCTTTATTATTTTTATACATGTAACGCTGATTATTTTCCTAAGTGGCCTACAAGGATTTAGAAATGCTAAATTATTCTCTGGGTTATTGTTTTGTGAATAAATTAGATATCATGCCTCCTTGAGCTACAATAGATAGGATATTCGGCTATGTTGCAACAGCCCATAAGGCCCAGCATACTGCCACCTAATAGAATATCCATATGGCTGCCATGCGAGCTAAAATGAATCTTTTGTGGTAGTTTGAAGTACCATGCAGTCTAAAGTGGCTTTTATGTTATTGTATATTTTTCAGCACAATGTTACAGAGTTAAAGTGGCTACAGTAAAAAGAATACCAAATTCAGCAAATAAAGGATTGGAAAATAGTGTAACAGAGAAAAATAAGGATAAATAAATAAAATCAAGCATTGAACACAAACAGAATTTAAACTATTATTATTAAAGACATATTTGTGCATGATGTAATTTTCATAATAATATCAGTTAATTAAAATGTAATAATATTTTACAGAGACTTTCAGGCTCAAGCTAGGCCCACGTGAATCCCCACTGTTTCTTTAGTTATACCTTATCTCAGTAGCTGGTGACAGTTCTTTCTAGGACTGTTCTTGCATTTTACACAGCAAGAGGAAAGGCGTTCATTATCTCTGCTTGTTTTCATTTAGGAAATGGATTTCTAATGAGTCCTTGCTAAAATCAAAGAAAGCACTATTCTTGATTTTAAAAGTGTGCTTGACCAGTAACAGATTACAAAGCATTTATAAATGTTTATCTCTCCCTCACATTATGCATTTTTTGTATAAAGGAAGAGAAATGTACAGTTTTATGAAGAAAACAAAAAACGAGTGCAATTTTAGATAGACACATTTGCTCCGAGTGTAAATCTGCACACTTCTATGTGTGGGTTAACATCACAGAATTTCTATCATCAGAACCATAGTATTCCTGTTATTTTTGAATACCCATCACGCTTATTTGTAGTTTTATTTCTAACAAGTATTTGCATGCTATAGTATACTATATATGCATATGTAACCATTAAACTACTAATCTAGTAACTAGGTTTGCCACCTGCAGTGGTGTCCCAAGGGGGGTGCGGGCCGCATCAGGTGACAGCTCCAGCGGGGGTGACACCCGTGCTGCCGGCATCCCACCGCACCGCATTGCGCTGCTTAACTTTTTTTTTCCTTTTTCTGGCAGCCGCATCCACTGGACTCGACCGCCAAAAAGAAAAAAAACTCACCGCGACCAGATGTGACGTTACGGAGACGTCCGGCCGGGGACACGGAGCAGCAGCCAGGCGGTAAGTGATGGGGAAGGGGGAGGAGGGAGGAAGAAAACAAGCACTGGAATGGCATAATATTACTGGTATCTGAATGGCACAATATTACTGGTATCTGACTGGCACAATATTACTGGGCTCTGAATAGCACAATATTACTGGGCTCTGAATGGCACAATATTACTGGTCTCTGAATGGCACAATATTACTGGTATCTGAATGGCACAATATTACTGGTATCTGAATGGCACAATAATACTGGTATCTTAATGGCACAATATTACTGGGCTCTGAATGGCACAATATTCCTGGCATCTGAATGGCACAATATTCCTGGCATCTGAATGGCACAATATTCCTGGCATCTGAATGGGACAATATTCCTGGTATCTGAATGGCACAATATTCCTGGTATCTGAATGGCACAATATTACTGGTATTTGAATGGCACAAATTTACTGGTATCTGAATGGCACAATATTCCTGGCATCTGAATGGCACAATATTCCTGGTATCTGAATGGCAGAATATTACTGGTATTTGAATGGGACAATATTCCTGGTATCTGAATCGGACAATATTACTGGCATATGAATGGCACAATAATACTGGCAGGAAGGGGTTAAAGGGGCAGTTCCAGCTAGCCCAATTAATTATTTTTTTTAGATAAAAACTCTACCATGTAAAAGGGGAAAAAATTATATGTCCTCAACATTTCTTATCCCATTAAAACATGAAAACTCCCTCTCACTGATTTATTTGGATTTCAAGATCCCAGCAAAATTATTTTCAGTTGAAAGCTACAAGAGAACTTGTTTTTCAGTAAAAATAAGTACATTTTCCATGAATTAAAAACTTGAACAACATATTGGAAATAAGCTAAGTGGAACTGCCCGTTTAAAATAATGGCGGAAAATTTACGGGTTTTCCAACTGTATGTTGTGTTCACCTAAATATTAGAAAGGAGGACTATTTTTTTTAACAACTTTTTCCATAGCACATCTAATCTAATTAATATAGTGCAATTTTTTGCACCATATTAAATGGGATGTTTTGTAAACATTTGAGTTCCATCCAATGCCCCTTTATTAAATGCTGATCCCTCTCTTTATTTGCCAATAATACATGATAAGATGACAGTAACATCCATCAAAATGTAAAGACATTGCAGGAACAAATGGGATTGTTTAGACTTTAAAGTACAGGTCAACACACAAAACAAAACAAAACAAAACAGCTACAAGACAAATAGCCACTGCAGATATTTCTAAACAAAGTTAATAAATCGCAGCCATACATAAAAGTACAATTCCTAAAATCATATGAAATTGTCTACATAAATGTCGAGGAGAAAACTACAGCAAAGCAAGTACATATTTTTCAGATTAAGTACTCTACTAAAATAAAAGCTGCTATTTTAACCCTGAAAACAAACTTCTTACAGAGAAAAAGGAAGATTTCCACAAGCAATGCACACTAATGGCATCTAAACTCAAGGATGCAAACATATAGTCCATTACAATATAGAATACCACTTAAACCAATTTAAAAACAATTACTTTGGGCAGCAGAAAAACCCATTGACTCCCAATTAACCAGAAGTACCCGCAGTTTAAGAAGATTGTATATGTTTGCTAGGAAATGAATAATACATCCGATAAATCATAGATGAAATATCCTTTATTTGCCTAATAGTTCTTTGAGGATTCATATGTTCTTGCTTTTACTGGACAATTCATAACAAATAATAGACTAGAGAGAAAATTTATTGATAAAATGACATCAAACTGCCACCCAACATGATCTATTGCACACATTACAGTAGTCTGTGGATGAATGCACACAGAATACCCGATAACTCACTAGGAAGAGGCTTACAATACAAATGACACAAAAAGGGTATAACGAGGCCACAGCTTTCTAACATTAGCCACGTATGAGGTCACTACATCTATTTTAATTATTTAGAAAGGAAATGGCACTGCCATTTCAGTTTTAATATACATATCTTATTCAAATATTAAGTAATATTGTTTTATTTTGAAGTCAGTGCTGATACAAATCTACAAATCATACTAAACAATGGATCAGATCGTGATTAACTGCCTAGGTCATGAGATATGAAACTGAAGAAGAACTCTTAGGAGTCAGTCACATGTTTCTCGTGCCATTTCTGCCAACAGTCATTGCATTGAGACATGGATTATTATGCAAGTATCTGTGACTGCTTATACAATGGACATCAAAGATCTGAGTGTGTGACTTAACATGACCAGAATGTATATACACATAAATCCTCAGTATGTACTTGCTATACATTTATCATTATGATCATATATATTGTCTATATGGCTGTACCTCTTTAGAATTCTACCATTCAATATTCCATCACAGTGGCTGAAATTAGTTCAATTCTCATTCTCAAGGTTCATCGGCCAGGAAAATAGACCTAGGTTGGTCCTGGCATTGTCAGCAAGGACAAAAGAAAAGGGAGGTCTGTCTATGCCCAACATAATTGAATATCAAGAGGCCAGTATACTGAACCACTTTAGGAATGTTCAAGTGTTAACTAACAACCATATAATTGGCTTCTGGTAGAAACTAGATTGTGCACGAATATGGATTTAGCCTCTTTGATACAGTCAACAAAAGCTAAAATCATAGCAGAAAACTGTATTTTTGAAGATATCAGGTAGAAGAGATTTGTAAATAGAGATGGCATTGTTGAGGTTAGTCTACAAAAATGACAGAGAGATATTGACTATTTATACCAAATTGGCATAATACGCGAGTTGTAGAATTGGTGAATGGGGAATGTAAAGTCTCTTGTCCAAACCTCAAAAGGAGGTCGGATTGCTAAATAAGGGGGTCTTTAATTACATTTGAGAAAAAGGCTCCTGTGGAACAACAAAAGAATTAAGTGTAGTTCAGAGATAGGCAGTAGAGTGAATATGATTTTGGAAAAAAACATTTAACACTGATCTGATATAGGAAACAAACCATAAAAATGCCCACTATAAAGCAGTGGGAGAAAGACCTGGGGGGAAACACTGGTAATAACAAATTGGTTTAAGTTGTTAATGAAGCTAAATTACTCTATTTACTGCTTATCATTGATTGCTACCTTCTATAAAATGACAAAAAGGTGTTATCATTGTCGCAATTGTCCCACATACAATTGCGAGAATGTCAGGGCCGATCCTATGGTCACGTGCGCCTGGGTGCAGGATTTTTTTGGGCGCCCCCTTGTTGGGCGTGGCTATAATACTAACTCCTCCCCCTTCACAAATGTATTCAAGAAATCTAAATTAAAGTACCAAAACTTTATTATAAATTATTTAAAAAAAAAAAGAAAAGTAGAAACCCAGTGTGATTTACCAATGGAGAATTTTGGTGAACTTTATGTGAGAGTGTGTTTGTATGTATGTATTAGTGAGCTTGTATTAGTGGGATTATGTGTTAATGCATGTTATGTGAGTATTCACAAGTGTTATGTGAGTGTGTATTAGTGTGATTGTGTATGTTATGTAGGTGTTCTGGTGAGCGTTATGTGTGTGTGTATTAGTGAATGTGTATTAATGCATGTTATGTGAGTGTATACATACAGACACACTCTCACAGCCACTCACAAACACACACATACACAGTCACTCACAGACACACACATACACAATCACTTAGAGACAAACACATACACAGTCACTTAAAGACACACACTCGCATGTACACAGTCACTTAGAGATACACACTCGAATATACACAGTCACACACTAACATATACACCGTCACTTACAGACACACAATCACATATACACAGACACACACTCACATGTGAGCAGTCACTCACAGACACACACTTGCATGTACGCAGTCACTCACAGACACACACTTGCATGTACCTAGTCACTCAGACACACACTTGCATGTACGCAGTTACTCTCAGATGCACACTCATACACAGTCACTCACATATACACAATGAATCCCAAACGCACTCACATATACACAATGAATCCCAAACACACTCACAGTCACACACTCACATATACACAGTCACACACTCACATACACACACTCACATATACACAGTCACACACTCACATATACACAGTCACTTAGACAAACACTTGCATATACACAATCCCTCACATACACACACTCACATATACACAATCACTCACAGACACACACTCACATATACACAATCACTCACAGACACACTCACATATACACAGTCACTCCTAATACACACAGACACCCTTACAAAAGATGTATTTTCTTTTTTTTAACGTTAAAAATAGTTTTTGATGTTTGTCCTCCTCCCTGCTCACTTACCTTTTAGTTGCAGGGAGGGGAATGGCTCAGACCGTGTGGTTATTGCTGCTGTACAGCTTCTTCTGTGAATCCGGATGCTCTGACCTATCACAGCGTGAGGGGGCGGAGCATGCACCCCTCGCGCTGAACTCCGCCCACTGAGGTACGTGTGCTGTAACCTCAATAAGGATCACTACAGACATACAAGGCACCCGGCATGAGCAAAGGCGTGCCGCTATCAATCATTGTGATAGCAGCGCCTGCTCTGTGTGCCGGCCAGCAGCAGTCTAGGCGCCCCCATCTTTCACAGCTATACAGCGCCTGGGCGCGGTGCACCCCGTGCACCCGCCCAGAATCGGCCCTGGAGAATGTACCCAGGCACCTTTTGGCTTTGCTGGCGATGTAAGAAGGAGCTGGGTATATACACACACACACATGGTAACAATGTAATATCATTATACAGACATGGTTTATGAAACAAGATAAAATATTAAGAATAACATGGAAAACATTGGAGTTTAAGCCAACGGTCTCCATGGATTGGCCTAGATGGTGGAGGTGTGATTATGATAGTCCTTTTCATCTTGAGCATGGTGATAATAATAGTTAGAAATTAGAAGACCGACATTAAGGTGCCATGGTCACTGATAGTACCACAACTGACCTATCAATGGATAGAATGGAATGAGTGGATTAAGAAACTTTAGGATGAATTGAAATGTTACTTCAGATAAATTCATGAATGATGAATAAGAGTAATGTAGATTTGGAATAATGCTTTCCACACCCTTCAAATATATACCCGCTGCATCTTTGTTGATGTCTGTCAATTGTACATCACATTTGTTGCAAGGATATGCCTCTTGGTTTTGTGAGATTATTCTAATATGCATAAGTATCATGTTTTTTGCATACATGCATCATTATGATCTGGAACATTCCATATCATATAGTGCCCATAGGTATAAAAAAATATATATATATTTCAGTCACACAAATTAAAAGAAAAAAATAACTGTCACATAAAGAGTATTTTAAAACAGTTTTAAATGAATAACAAGTTGAGTCATAATTTCTATTTCCATTTTTCATAAAGAACACATACTAGGTAAAATTAAAAAGCATATTACATTAGCATATTATAATTACAACACAACTCACTATAAAGCAGCCACTGATCCTTAGTTCTTTTAGCAGTCTGTGAAAGTATGTTCACAAAGTAAAAAGAAAAGAAAAAGGGATTGTCGTCAACTCACACACTTTATCACTATTAAACTTTTCTAATCATCAATCTGGTTAAATTGCCATTGAACACACAACATTCTGTGGTTCAATAAAGTGCTAGATTTGTAAACGAGTCTGTAAGATAGCAGCTGAATTTAAAAGATATTTGTTCACTAGCAGTAATTTTTGAAGGTTGGAATTATGACAAAGTATATGTAAAATGAACAGCACATTCAATTGAAAATATACTACCCTAGGGGTCTCCTTAACTCCCTGAAAACTAGTATATCGTGGAATCATCCATTTCAAACCAGCTGCAGACTGTTGGACGTACATACATAAAAATAGTAGAACAAAAGCACAGTAGTGTGATACTGTTAAGGCATATAAAAAAATGTACACATTTATTTGACCTCTTGACTTCTTACGAACTTTGGTCCAAACAAACAGACCACATGGGGTGATGCTGCACTATTCTTATTGGTCAGTCTTTAGCATGGAAAACCAATTAGCGAAGAGTGTTCTCTGTGCTAAAGGCTGACCAATAAGAATAATGCAGCAGTGCCCCATGTGGTCTGTTTGTTTGGTTTTTGAATTGAGGATTTCCCATGATTGGACATCTTTGGACTTTATGATTTATGATTTAGGTATTTACAGAGTAGGTTTTTATGTTATAATAGAGCGAATGTATTGATGTATTGAATTTTTGTGCCCCTCAAGAAGTCTGACGGGTCCAACAAAACATGTAGGGCTTCTTAACCCCTTAAGGACAGAGCCTTTGAAACATTTTTGTCCTTTCTGGACAATGGCTATTTTAACATTTCTGTGCTGTTTGTGTTTAGCAGTAATTTTCTTCTTCGTCATTTGCTGTACCCACACATATTATATATTGTTTTTATCGGGACAAAAAGGGCTTTCTATGGATGCCATATTTTTGATCATATCTTATCATATTATTAAAAAAAAATAATATGTTAAAAAACAAAAATACACAAATGTCATTGTTTTTATTTGAAACAACTTCTCCTCATCGACAATAGCGAACGAAAAAACATGCTAAATAGATTCTACTATTTCTCCTGAGTACAGGGATACCACCCATGCATAGGTTTGTTGGGTTGTTTGGGGGCTAAAATGCCAAATTTGTGAGGTGCAGTTTTTTGTTTTCCAACTTGAAATTTTTACATGTAGACAGCCTGCACCCATGTCCCATTTGGGACATATTTGAAACCAGCCAGTGTATTTTACCACATCAACCCATATATTTTTTAAAAGTAGACACCCTAGGCTATCTCAAATGGTGGTATTTTTACACTTTCCATGCACTAATTCTACCACCAGCCTTTGTCAAAGTTTGTGGTAGTAATTTTTTTGTGGTTTTTTTTCACAAACCTTGTACTTCAGACATGAATTTACAGATTTTGGTATGTGTCACTGCCAAATAACACCCCAATAAGTGTTCAGCAACATCTCTTGAGTACAGGGATACCACCCATGCATAGGTTTGTTGGGTTGTTTGGGGGGTAAAAGGCCAAATTTGGTAGGTGCAGTTTTTGGTTTTCCAAATTGAAATTTTGACATGCAGACCGCCTGCACCCATGTTCCATTTGGGACATATTTGAAAACAGCCAGTGTATTTTACCGCATCAACCCATATATTTTTTAAAAGTAGACACCCTACGCTATTTCAAATGGTGGTATTTTAACACTTTCCATGCACTAATTCTACCACCAGCCTTTGTCAAAGTTTGTGGTAGTAATTTTTGTGTGTTTTCTTTTCACAAATATTGTATTTTAGACATAAATTCACAGATTTTGGTATGTGTCACTGCCAAACAATAACCCAATATGTGTTCAACAACATCTCCTGAGTACAGGGATACCACCCATGCATAGGTTTGTTGGGTTGTTTGGGGGCTAAAAGGGCCACATTGTGAAGGTGCGCATTTTCAACTTGGAATATTGACGTGTAGCCAGCCTGAGCCCATCTTTCATTTGGGACTTTTTTTTAAAGTAGGACAGTGTATTTTACCCCAAAAAGTATATATTTTGTAAAAGTAGACACCCTAGGCTATTTTAAATGGTGTTATTTTAAAACTTTCCATGCACCAATTCTACCACCAGCCTTTGTCAAAGTTTGTGGTAGTCATTTTATTGTGTATTTTTTCCCACATACATTGTACTTTAGACACAAATTCACATATTTCGGTATGTGTCACTGACAAACAATACCACAATATATGTTCAGCAACATCTCCCGAGCACAGGGATACCACCCATGCATAGCTTTGTCAGCTTTGTTGGGTGTTGAAAGGCTACATTTGAGAGGTGCGCTTTTTGATTTTCAAACTTGGAATTTGAACATGTAGAGCAAGGAAGGGGTTAATAGCTCTTATAAGAGCCTTTGTAGTACTGTACAAAAAAATGAACCCCTAAAAATGCACAGACAAGAAAAAATGTTCTGCTGTGCAGTGATCAGTGGCAGGGAAGGGGTTAATACACTACACTATACAAAAGGTATGGCTTTTATAAAAGCCCTTGGGACTCACAATTTTTTAACATTTTATTTAATTTATTACAATTAAAAAATTATGTTATACAGATCTGTCTCTTTCCCTCACTAAAACTCAAGTGAGGAGAGGGAGGCAGATCCATATGGGTCAGAACAATATTTACGAACCAGACGAATGGTGATGCTCATCTGAGAAATCACCAAACCACCTTTGCCACTGATCAGCTGTTACTGATCGCTATACACGCGTTCAGACAGCTTCAAAAGGAATACACGTAATCCCCTAGTGGGTATAACTAACCCCTAGCGAGTCTGACAAAAAAAATGCTGATAGCAAAAAAAAAATCCTTCTGCGACTAGATTGCTCCATATGCGCTGCTTAGGCAGTGACCATATGCACTGCTTAGGCAGTGACCATATGTGTGTAGGCATATGGGTCTATGCATATGTGTATTGGTATGTATGTATGTGTATATGTATGGATATATGGTTGTGTATGTATAATTGTGTACGCATGTGTATACCTGCATGTGGGTATGTAGATCTATGTGTGAATAGGATCCCTTTGTGTATCTGTTTACAAACAAATGTCCCTGGTTGTATATGATGTTCCCTGGGGAGTTCACATCAGTCTGTCAGGTAGAACAGGATGGGCTTTGATGTTTGATTACTTCTTACAGGAAGATAGAAACTTGCTTGGGATTGTAAAACAACTGATGGAGATACCAGAGGGGAGGGACTGAGTTGTTTTACCTGGGGAGTTTTTAATTAACATCAAAGTTGATTGCTGCTGGGAGTAAAAGAGGAGGGACATTACCAAAGGGATTGTACTAAAGAAGTAGTAAAGTTAGGAAACGGTGGTGGGAAGTTTAGGTAGGAAGAAGTTTGGAGTCTGGTGAGAGAGGATGGTCAAGAAGATTCTTGTGCTGACTGAAGTATTGAATATCCTTGTGTGATCTTGTCCTGGGCAAACTTTGAATAAAGTAAGAAACTCTCTCTGGAAAGACTAAGTATTTGATTTCATCTCTGTTGCTGGAGCCTGAGTAGCAATATACATGGGAAAGGCCTTTATCTGGATAAGGTGATAAAGGTGATTCAAGTAATTTGCTTGGAAAGGTGGGACAGAGTGAATGAACATTTTAAAACACAACGCAGAGTGCTGAAACTATACGATCTATAAGAGATCTAAAGATATACTACAGCAGACAAACTGCCAATATATATAAAACATCTCTCAGCGTGACCTGGAACACATGCCAACATATAACATATTGTACAAGTACGTATAATATTATATACAACATATTGGTGCCGTGACCGTGGCCAGAAGGACTTTTACAGATCGTGCTTAGCTATAAGAAGGAGAACCTCAAGGGCAAGTTCTGAATAAAAGTCATTCTCTGGAAAAGAATCGGAAGAGTTGGTTAATTCCTGTGCCAAGGATGGACTGGTAACTTAAGTTTGGACTCAACCTTCCAAAAATCTGCTGTGGAATGGTAAGTATATCGTTTTTTTTTCTTTCTCTCCTGTATTTCCATTTATGTTTTTCTGGTACTTTTTATTTTCCTTCTTATCTCTCCATTTTGTTGATAGTGTTGTACTTTTCTTTTTATAATCCTCTTTCTTCCTTTTGTGGTTAGTTTAGTAAGAGATCCAGAAGATGCATAAGACAGGAAAGATGGTTGAAAATGTTAATACCTGGGTATTACACTATATTAAAAAGCATGGAGGGCCATATGAAATCCCACAGGACTGCAGACATTCATGGGAGTCTATGCAGACATTTTTAGGTGGAATCTTAGATGATAAGAAAACATCTAAAAATAAAATAAAGGGTTGTGTGATGCAGGGATTGATGTCTTGTTGCATAAGATTACAGGAAATTGTTAAAGAAAAGATAGCTGTCATCTCTGAACATGACCTAGAGCTTAAAGAATCTGTGATTGTACATAAGGAATTGAGTGAGAGAATTGTGGATTTGAGGATGCATGGAGTTACAACTGGTGAAGCTTTAATTGATAAAGCAAAGCTGTGTGATGTGTTGACAGAGGAGAATGAGAGGCTAAAGGAGAAGGTTTCCATAATACAGAGAGAATTAGAGGAGTGTAGACATGCAACAAATGTAGCCTTTGATAAACTAGCATGTAACACTGCTCCCCCCTGTTTGTCCCCTTCAACTGAAACGCCTGCAAAACCAGGGGTTGGAGATGAAGGATACAAACCCATATATCCATTGGAGGATATCAAACTGTCTCAGGGTACCCTGCCAGCAGCACCAACAACCACTACCACAGTGTTAAATTCTAGTAACACTGGAGAGATGCAGGTAACAACTAAGAAACTCAAACCTCATGAGATGGATGCCATAGTGAAAGAAATAGGACATGTCCCTCAGCATGATATTAACAGATTTTTGCAATGGTTTTGTGACTTTCAGAGAGTTAGTAATATGTATAGTCTAACTGTGGAAGATGTAGAGAGAGTTTTGCAAAGAATTATTGGGAATGGTCTTTGGGCCAGGATTAAACAGACATGTGGTGAACATCGGAGAACAAAAGAGGTTTTAAAAGAATTGTTGCGGGCTCTGTATGGCATAGCTTCTAATGTATCTTTATCTGGAAAGATAAAGCAGTTAAAGCAGGAGTCTCCTTATGAGTTATCATCCAGGATTGCAGTAATCATGGCATTGTTAGTTCCTACTAACCCAGGTTTTGTAGAAGGAGATATTGTGCACAGGGTTATGTTTATGGATGCTTTGGAAGAAAGCCTTAGGGAAGAGATTTTGTGTGTAACTCCTGATCCTAGAGATTTGAATGACATATTATTGCGAGCAGATAACTGGTGGAGGAAAAAGGAGAGATGGTTTGCTGTTGATTCTGCTAGAGTTTTCAGAGTGGAGGGCCAGCAGAGACAAGAAGTGTTTAATCCTAATTCTTACTCTACAGGCAATAAAAACCAACAAATGGGACAGAATTCACAAGTTCATAGGGGAAGAGACAGGCATGACAATGGAGAGAGACAGTCAAGGCCCGGGATTCCCTTTAATGAGATTAGAAGTAAAAGGGATAGATTACAGGCTGGTAACTGGAGGCAAAATTCTAAACCCTGGGTACCATTTTCTCAGTTAAAATCAGAGCATGAAAATCTGCAAATAGAATATGATAAGATCAGGGCGGAGAGAGACCTTTTCAAGGAACAGGTTGATAAACTTAAGGAAAAATTGTCCAACTTGAAAGTTGATGTTAAAGTGGCAGAAGTTGAAGCAGAGAGAGGGCATTGTCTAGGAGCCCTTGACTTTTCTTAATTTATTATTTTATTTTTTTATAAATTTCTTTTATTTATTTATTTTATTTTTTTTTACATATAATGCATTGTAACATTGTGTTGAAAAAAAATATAGGCAAATGGTAATAGTAATTGTATAGATAGTTCAGACTTTAGAGAAATTATATTTTGTTTTTATTGTAAAGGAGACTTTTATTAACATCTCTATTTCAAGAGTTTGTCTTTCAGGAAAGGAAACAAAGACTGAAGGCAATGGAACCAAAGAGAAATGCATTTGTGTTTCTAATTGGCTGCTGGTATATGTATATAGTTGGGATTATACAAATAACATTTGTTAGGTTTTTAGGTTCTTGCAAGAAATGGGGGATGGAGATACTTAGAGAAGTCTTGAGAAAGCTTTATTATGCAAATAAGACCTGTGGGTTATACAGAACACTAAACAATGAACATAATGTGCTGAGCACTGGTCAGCAAATTAAAAAGGTGTGGGATAATAAGTGTAGTAGGTTACTCTGAGGGGGTAAAGCATAGTAAAGAAAAGAATGTCTTTCTTCTTCATTCTAATATTTGTCCTTTAAGCAGGTTAACCCATGAAATGAACCAGGCACAGAGGATGAATGCATGGAATCAATGGCATGTTGCAGAATGTCCTCTTGGCCAAAAACATGGACTGATCAAACTCAACATATTGTGTATATACTGATGTATCATACATTACATTACCGTTTCTCTTAAGTTTTTCAGTACATTACAACTTTATTTTTCATTTTTTGATATTCCAGAGAGTTGCCCAGAGACAATGAAATGATGGTTTAGAAATTCTTTTCAGGCACACATATATTTATTCTGGGATGCTACACAAGGGCTCAGTTTTAGAAAATTACCTGAAAGGCATCTGGGAACAGATATAATATCGGGGATGAGTTTTGGAACTTCCATTTGGAATAGGGCTGATATAGAAGGCCTAAACTCAAGAGCACAACATATTGTGGGAGGGTTGCAAGAAATTTTGCTTAAAGAGGGAAGAGTAGACTTTAACACTCTAGCTGAAACTGATTTAGACATACAGAACATTCACAGGATTGCTGCAAATTTGCAGGGGATTAATATATCTGTGAATGCTCTGATTGAATCAGTAAACAATAATAATGTATCCAAGGCTATGGTGTGTGGTATAGTTGGAGGCTTACTGAATGAACACTTAAGTTTAGGTCTCCAAGAGGTAAAAAGAGGTGAATGGCCAAGAATAATGAACTCATCAATGGTGTCTGGTTTGGTGAAGAATTATGGAATCGACTGTAAAAATCTGCTGTCATCAAAGATTAGAAGTCTGGAAAGCTGGTGTAATAAAGACCAAATTGGAAGGAAAGTAATTCCACTAATTATTGACATTCCAGTATGGACAACAGTACCACTTCCTGTGTACACACTGACTGTTTTGGGAGAACTGGAAACAGGCAATGGCACAAATGTGCTGAAGCAACTCCTACCCCAAACAAGACTGGTGGTGAAAGAAGACCAAGTCTGGAAGGTGATCAATCCAAGTTGCTGTGAAAGACAGAATCATGTCTGGCTTTGCTCATGCGTACTCGAACAGCTGGACCAAATAGATGGATGCACTGACAAACATTCTGGAATATGCCACATCCAACTTCAACAACCTGGTCCAGGGTGGAAGAAAGTACTACATGGAGAGGGTTCTGCTGTCTGTGCATTAGGTGTTTCTCTGATTCAGTGGCAGCAAAGAGTACATTGCAGTATGCCTCCTACTGGATGGTGTGTGAATCTCACAGAAGGATCAATAAAGATTGGAAATGAAATCATCAGGACCAACATACAGCTTAAACAGGCCTCTATGGATGTAAGGGAGACTGATCTCGGCAATTGGGAATCCATGATTCCTCCTTTGTTTAAAACTATTCCATCACTTACGGTAGACTTGGATACATTATTTAAAAGAAATAATCAGAGGGTTATAGAATTACAGGAACTGGTAAAAGAAAATGAGGCCAGTCTAAAAACATTAACAAAACACTTTCAGGAGCCCTGGTGGAGCATACCCTATAATACATACACACATCCATTGCTAAGAACTGTTTCAATTGTGTTTGTTTTCATACAGTGTGTATTAGTTATTCTATTGTTTGGACTTTATTGTTGTTTGCGCAAACAGCTTCGTAAAATGCATAAAAAGGAAGAACATTTAGAATTTGCAAGAATGATTGAAATCAGTTGATGGTTCTAATATAATCAAATAAGTGTGAATCAATTCTTAGTCAGAACTGATTCAAGTGGGGGAGTGTAGGCATATGGGTCTATGCATATGTGTATTGGTATGTATGTATGTGTATATGTATGGATATATGGTTGTGTATGTATAATTGTGTACGCATGTGTATACCTGCATGTAGGTATGTGGGTATGTAGATCTATGTGTGAATAGGATTCCTTTGTGTATCTGTTTACAAACAAATGTCCCTGGTTGTATATGATGTTCCCTGGGGAGTTCACATCACTCTGTCAGGTAGAGCAGGATGGGCTTTGATGTTTGATTACTCCTTACAGGAAGATAGTAACTTGCTTGGGATTGTAAAACAACTGATGGCGATACCAGAGGGGAGGGAAGGAGTTGTTTTACCTGGGAAGTTTTTAATTAACATCAAAGTTGATTGTTGCTGGGAGTAAAAGAGGAGGGACATTACCAAAGGGATTGTACTAAAGGAGTAGTAAAGTTAGGGATCTTAGTGGGAAGTTTAGGTGGAAGAAGTTTGGAGTCTGGTGAGAGAGGATGGTCAAGAAGATTCTTGTGCTGACTGAAGTATTGAATATCCTTGTGTGATCTTGTCCTGGGCAAACTTGGAATAAAGTAAGAAACTCTCTCTGGAAAGACTAAGTATTTTATTTCATCTCTGTTGCTGGAGCCTGAGTAGCAATATACATGGGAAAGGCCTTTATCTGGATAAGGTGATAAAGGTGATTCAAGTAATTTGCTTGGAAAGGTGGGACAGAGTGAATGAACATTTTAAAACACAACGCAGAGTGCTGAAACTATACGATCTATAAGAGATCTAAAGATATACTACAGCAGACAAACCGCCAATATATATAAAACATATCTCAGCGTGACCTGGAACACATGCCAACATATAACATATTGTACAGGTACATATAATATTTATATACAACACTTAGGCAGTGATCTACAGCAAGAAAGGGGTTAATCTCTCTTAAAAGAGCTTTTTTTTTATATACTGTAATGAATTACAGTAAAAAAAAAAAATGAACCCCTAAAAAATGCAGACAGCAAAAAATGTGCTGCTGTGTATGATCACTGCGTACACAGCGATCAATGGCAGGGAAGGGGTTAAATGGCTTTTATAAAAGCCCTTGGTGTTTAAAATTTTATTAAATATTTTTTTTATTATTTTATTTTATTTTTTTACTTTATCTGATCTGTCTCTCTCCCTTACTATAACTAGTAAGGTGAGGGAGGCAAATCAATACTTGTCAAAGGCAATATTTGCTAATATTGCCTTTGACTGTATGGTAAGTGCTCATCAGAGCACTTACCATACATGCCTGCACACAGATCACATAGATCTGTTGTGCCGGCATCGATTGGCTCCCCCTAGAGCATCGGAAGTGAAATAATTTCACTTCCGATGCTCTTGCCATTAGAAGGGAAGCGCTGCCTGTACAGGCAGCGTTCCCTTCTACTGAGCCGATGGGGTCGCTCAGGAGAGCGACCACCATCGGCTCTGGGCAGCCTGAAGGTGTTGTTAAGTGCCTCGCTGGCGAGGCACTTTAACAACACCGGAGATGCTTAGAAAGCGAACGATCGTGCGCTTTCTAAGCACATGTGTGCAGTGGGCACAGCCGTGGAGTGATCGTAGCGCGCCACTGCACATTTGGGGGGTGTTGCACAATGCCTCTACCTAGAGGCATTGTAGCAACACCGTTAGAGTAAAGAAAGCGACCGCTGGTCGCTTTCTTTACTCAGTTTAGTGCATGACGTGCCAGGCACGTCACCTGTCGGCAAGTCCTCGATTTGCCATGACGTGCCTGGCACGTCATCTGTCGTTAAGGGGTTAACGGTGCCTGTCTTCGATACAAACACACTCACATTCATTATTATATGGCATCTGGTTAACTTCTCTGGTTATATCTCCTGGTTTGCATATCTTGCGGGATATTTGGGGACACCCAAAACTGACCATGAAAGAGACTTCAACACACTGATGCCAACGCTTGAAGTATGGGTGAGATAGGAAGTCTCTGGGCAGTGTTTATATTCAGTGCTGTGTATTCTACTTATAAGTGTATTTATTACAAAAAATATATATATATATATATATATATATATATATATATATATATATATATATATATATATATATATATATATATAATGGTATCATGCTATTGTCTTTTGTTTACATGAAAAAGCTCACAGTTCACATGGAACTTATAATACAAATATGGAAATTCTAAAATCACACAAATATTAAACCCTTATTGACACTGTTACTAGCTGGAGAAAGTGAATTGATGTGCGAAGAAAAAAAGTCACAAGAGGATTTACATTTAAAATAGGAAATCCAGCCTTATTAATAAGCAACATTAACAAGAAGCAAGAATTTTAAAGCCATGAATAGTCAGGTAATACAATCTACAATTAAATGATTCTATGTTGCAAACCCCAAAAACACTGCTGTTAGTATATACAGCTAATGTGTATAAACAGTTGGTGGCAAGGGTTGCATTATAATAGTGCTTTGTTTAGCCTTTGTCCACAACACTTAGATTGATGTATGGGAGAGTAATCTAAGCCCACATTAGCTATGTACACCAACATCGGTATTATTTAGGTCTGAAAATTAGCATCGCTTAAATGTATATTGTATTACCTGGCTATTCATGGATAAAACAAATTCTCTAGCACCATTTTTTTAAGTGATTTTAATATGTTTTATAGTTGTTGTTTATTATTATTAAGGTCATAGTTTTTGCTGACTATTGCCTTATTTCACTTGACAGTAATTATGTTACATCTAACTTCTGAATGCATCAATAACACTAGTTTTTGGAATTCCATTTAATGGTGGTGGGCACTAAACGTATTGAGCCTTCCTGGTCGATTATTTAAATATTTTTTTCTATTGACCGGAACTATGAGTGGTTTTTGTAAACTATATATACTGTTTTTTTCGGTTAGGTTTGTTTTAATTAAAGTTTATAAAAAGTTATATTTTATACATGTTCTGGAACACGTTACTCTTCTTTGAATATAATCCTATTACCATACCTAATTCAAGGGGACCTTTATGTTTTCCTTTTCATATGATAGCTCATATGTACAGTCAAGGTCTTAGCTGCATCGATGATTCAAAATCTGGATTTGGCATATTCTATTAATAAGGAAACATACTTTCCTTATTCACCTCAGAAGAGTATCTGTTCCCAAAGTTGTGTAACCTTAGTGGAAAATAAGAGTTGTCAGAATGTACTAAATGAATGTATGCAAATAAACATAAAACCAAAAAAAAAATGAAAACAAAAGTATAAAAAAATTTGCAAATAAAATTGTTAAACAGAACATAGGTGCTTGTACACTAAGAGAATAACAATGTAAAAAACTGTTAGCCAGAAAACCAGACTTTGAGCGCAAGTGAAGGTACGATAACCTACTATAAAATCTATATTAAAAAAAGTAATGCCGTGCCTGACCCTTTTCTGACACCATGCACATGATTAATCTTAATAGTAGGTTCGCCTGACTTTCAGCACTCTTTTCAGCAGCAATATATTAACAGATATATAACAGTGCTATTACCAGCTTCTGATAAAATACTTTATTGTTTGTTACAAGGTTATATTATTTATAATGTCATTTTTTTCTTCCATGTTCAGTAAAGCTTGAGATGCAGCCAAAGTCAGGTATTATTAAATTTGGAGTTGAATAACTGATCTAGCCCATGAAGGTTTAATGCCTTGTATTATTTCACTGCAATTTATACAAAGGAAAGTGGAAAATCTGTATGGCTGTATTTCCTCCAAAGCGTAATATTGGTTGGAAGCTTGAGTAACAAATGTGTTGTTCTGTCATTAATATTAGGCCTCTCTAAGTATTCCATTGATGTGCATCAAACTTTGCAGCTGTTTATATCATATAGTCCTGTTTATTATATTCAGATGAATTACCTGCTGACAAACATATCTCATATTTGTTAAATAGACTTCTAGTGGTACTTACTATTCATGCACAGACTATGATTCAGCTGTAAACATTGTACTTCTGGTTACTAAAGTTAATATTTATTCGTATTGGCTAACACTATATATATATATATATATATATATATATATATATATAGATATTTCTTGCCCTTTTTTAAACACTGTAAACCATGTTTTGTAATTAGGATTTTGGTTATAGCCTTATGTATACCTGAGGAAGGGACCAAACAACTTGGTTTTGAAAGTTTTCAACCAAACTCTCAGCCAATGAATAGTATAATTTTAACCCTACTTGTTTCCTGTTTTTCCAGGGCTAACACGGTGCTACTGCTTTAACTATTTCGATATATATACAACAGTGATATATATGGGATTTATGGTACTTAAACAATTTTGAAGAACCTGATTTGAAAGTGATTTGAGGTATAGTATCTAATAGGAAACACTATGTACAAAAAATGTTGAGTTTCAATTAAGAGTACATAATTAACACAAAAATGTGCCAACAGTTACACTAGGGTGAAATGTTAAATCTCCATTTTGTGGGTTCATATTCCAGAGGAGATGGAAACTGAAGTTAAAGCTTCCAATATTCTGATTACAAAAGAGATTATATTATTTGTGGTTTAAACTTGACACTTTTTACTTTTGGTTGCATTGAATAAAGAAGATTGTGCCCATTTGGACACAGTCTTTCTGTGTCATCAGTCACTTGAACTGGTACTGGCTTTTGCCCACAAGACATGCAATATTTCACAGCGATTAAAAATATAATAACAAAACTTGTATTGCCATTAAGTCTTTCAGAAGACTAAATATTATGCAAATAAAATAAAAATATGCTTGTAGAAAAAAAAAACGTGGAGAATAATTGTAGTATAAATATTGAAACATGTTTCTCTACCTAATTCTCTAGACAGAGTTTGCTTAACATTAATTAAACAGTACTGAATATAATTCAGTAAGAGACACTGTGAGCGAAAGGTCAGTAAAAAAAAAGCTACGATTAAATGAGATTTTCACATTGGATAGTGGTTTCTGTCACAACTGTGGTCTTTGCATTTTAATTTGTTTATTAATTAGATTAAACTATTTTTATTTTGAAGTGTTAATTATATGCTTTAAAGCCATATTTAATGGAGACAAAATCCAAACAGTTGCTTATGAATATTTTTGCATCTATGAAAAACATAGTTAGATTAACACTAATAAAGCTTCTAGCAAAGAACTGTTTAAGTCTACAAGACAGTCCACATCAATTTGAAAATAAACAATTGTACCATCTAAAAAGTGAGCCTTTGTTACCCATAGGTTTCCATTATATCTACAAACAAGAGTCAATTAACTTATATTGCGTATTATTTGGATCAATTTCAGTTAATGAACTGCATGCATTTAATTAATAAACGTAAATATATGCCAATTTTAAAAATATTTTGGGAACTGCTAATAAGCAAAATATAAACGGTTCATTGATGACTAATGTAAGCACCAATTTGGTAACAGAACATTCATCCAAATTGTATAACTTTCACAAAACAAACAAATCACAAGTAGTAAAGTGGACCTGTCAGAAATTGCCCAAAAAAAACCCTAAGTGTGCAAATCCCTCATGAACAAAGCTCTGACTATATTTTAAAGGGCAATGGTCAGCAAAAAATAACAAACTGAAAGATTGCATCAAGCGTAAGAATTTTAAATAGAAACGTTTTAATGAAAGAATACTAATAAGATACCTTATCTAGCTCTTTATAGCTCTAGCAGGAGGCTGACATCTTTGGCCAAATTACGGAAGATCTGACCGAATATTCTAAACATGTCTGCCCCCTGAGAGTGCTATATGAAGCTTAATTAGGCACTTTATTTGTATTATTTCATTACAGCATTTCTATTTAAAATGACTATACTTGATGCAATCTGTCAAACATAATTACATGTTTTGCTGACAGTTGAATCTGAACAAGCTCAGCATTTATTTTTTATTCAACCATGTTAAAAAAAATAAGACAAAATATTTCTAACAAATGTTGATGTATTTTGATCATATTGCAGAATTTCCTACTTTTGCATCGTGTGAAGCAGGTAATAAATACTGCTAAGTTGAAGAAACCACGTGTTTTTTGGTTTGCTTCTTTGATAGGATGGTTTAACTTTAAACAATGTAATGCAATTCCATTATAGAATCAGAATTTGTATTTCATTTAAAGAGGTTGACTTGCAAGAAGCAAAATATCCAATAGAAAAACAAATATAATTCACTAAAAATTTGCGGGCATGTCTTGCTATGCCAAAATACATACCTCGCATTGCTTAAAAATGTGTAAATCACTTTTCTTTTTTAAATTCGATTTTTATTGGTGTTTTCTTTATGTAAACCTCATCATCATGTCAAACAGTCAAAACATTATTTAGTTATAAGATGAAATAGCACACATAACAAAGACATGACACTTGCTTGTACCGACTAGCTATCAAATAGTATACATCAATAATATAAATTGTAAATAAGAGAAGGTGAAATAGTCATTTGCAACAGTGTCAACGTGGCAGGAAATGTATCATTACATTGAACTAGGAAAGTCAAATAATCTGGTATACCTTCTTCCAGTATGTGTCATATTAACTTAATTGGTAGAACTCAATAAAGGCAATTGTTTAGTGTCATTCTGGTGAAAAGTGTGACTGGGGTATTTAATGAAATAGCTATGGCCTATCATGTACTGAGATGAACAACAATTGGGGCATGTATAAACAAATACTGGTGCCAAATACTGGCACAATCGGCATGTGAGTCAATGTATAAAGCAAGACTCACATGAGTCTGCATTATCTACGTTGAATGAGTAGATTTTGGTTGGGGAGCAGCCTATGTATAAAAAAGCAGGCGCTGAAAAGTGTCTGATTTTTGCTGGGGGAACCTCCACCAAACCCAGTTTGACTAAGGTCCCTCTCTCCCTCACTGCAACATGTCAGGAGTTATACATATCAAACAACTATTTTGCTTTTTTTGCACTTTGCAGTTCGGGAGTTTTTATAAATATTCCCCTGTATATTTTAAGCAGTAGGGGGATTGAAAAGGGAAGGGAGGGGTTTGATGCTATAAACAATACGAGTAGGAAAAGCAAAAAAGCGACCTAGGGACAGCTCGAAAGAGAGAGAGGAAGTTATTAGGAAAGTCTAACAAGAGGTAACACCGACAGCTAAAGGGATAGCTGGACAAAAAAGGAGGGCTTGTGCTCTACATTTTATGGCTCTCTCCACGATGTGAGCAAAAGAAAGTGCCGGGGGGGGGGGCGAGGTATAGACTTGTAGATGTCAAAGTGGGGCATTAACACAATAAGAGACGTATAGGCACATATTGCGTGTGTGACCCAGCAAAAGTAGGTTCCAATTCACTCAAAAACACATAACATAAAAAAAGGTGAAATCAACAGGGGATCTCCACAGACGGTGCGGTGTGTAATATAAAGTACCATGTCTTTCATCAGGTAAATAGCAGGTGCCAAAGTATCTATCAAGTCATCATGTCTGCGAGGCTGCTTAGAAGTAAGCACATATTTTGTGCGAAACGCATCAAGCGCAATGCCACAGTCTTTTTTGTCATGTTTTTATCATTTTGGATTATAATACAAATTTCTACTTTACTAAACTCCTCGAGTGTGCTGCCTATAGTGAGCCATCAAGTCATCTAACTCAAGATCAAATGGTTTATAAGTACCACTCTTCATTATATATGTTTAGAAGACACCACTACACCTGCAGTTGTTTCTAATATATTTAATGAATTCATTTTTTTTAATTCTAATACAAATAGTGTGTATTCTCTTGCACTCCTGCTTTGCACTCTTTCACCTTATCCTAGGGACTAGAGGTATTTTTCTATCTAGTAGTGAGCTGTACTTTATATAGATGTGTATGTAAATTTACATAAACATACAGAATATTGCACAATATATCTTGTAGCGCCTAGCACTTTATTTTTTTCTTTACAGTGTAACAACCACACAAAATTAATAAAAATAAAGATTGAAATTTACAGAAAGCAAATCCTGCTGCTCACGAACTGTGAAAAACCTGTTGCCCAGAGAAAAAAACCACCGTAAAAATTGATATTTATATATATATATATATATATATATATATATATATATATATATATATATATATATATATATACGATTTATCTTATGATTCTCTTGAAAATCTCAGAAAATAAATAGTTGTTTTTGGGTTCCCTCTACCTGAGCTCAATACATCTGTTAAAATCATTACGAGATTTCTAGGGTTTTGGGGGGGTTTTGTTTTGCTTCCATCACTTTTAGAATGTATTTTATTACATATGAGGCATTTTTGATGCCAGATACATGCCAAAGGCAATCAGACTTTTTTCATTCCCAGGAGCAAAATGTTCGGGAAGATTTCAGCTTGAAAGAACTAGCTGCGAGGACGAGATTGAAATAATGGAAGAAGGGAATAGTTAACTAAATATCGACAAAGGGGAATGGACAAAAAAAAAAGTGCAAATGCTAGAAGTAAAAGTATCCCTTTAGAGAAGGTTTCGCACAGTTGCATTAATTGTAATTAACTTTCCACTCCTTAATAATCCTCTCATTTTGACACCTGCAGACATCCTTTGGCTTCAGTTCAATTCCATTTGAATCCTGCCATCATTAGTCAAAATCTTATTTTCTTCATGTTCCCCTGGCACAACAGTTTTCCAACTTGCTGTTTCAGTTAATGTTCCTTTCAATGAACTCCCACTACACTCCTCAATCTAGCGTTAATCTTTAGAAACAAATTAAGTTTGTTACTGTTAAAATCTGAGGCAAAGTTATTATAGACTGAAGTTTTCATTTTCTTATTCATTCATATATCCAAAATGGGAAGTATGTGTATTAATGATTTTAGATGTAGTTAATATTGCCTCTTCATTAAATAAGTGTTATACTTCACTGAATGAAAACAAAATAATAATTAACAAAAATCATGCTGCATGGCAGTCTCTTAGGAAAAGATATGCAAGCTGCCGGTTGTTTTTTTGCTAGATACTGTAACTTTACAAGTATAATATTTAGTGTACTATTTAAGTTGAGATAAATGTGGCCATTATATAAAGTAACAAAGTAGAAAAGTAATGAAGTATAATCTACAAATGTCACAACAAAAAGTTACAGTGCGCTAAAGTACTAAACAAGGTGTAAAGTGATAAGATGGACATCCAATATTACAAAGAACCAATTTCTGTATATAAAATGGTATAAAAAAGGGTACACACTTCAAACATAAGACTCTCACTCCAATATTGACATAAAGTGCTGTTCTTGTATCTTCTTTATTGGCCTTTGTGCCTAATAGCCTCCAAATAATATGAAGAAATCAGTATAAGCACAAAACAAATTTAATATGATGCATAAAATATCTTACACATAAATTGAAGGGAGTCCAGAAGAAATTCCAAATCTCAGGTTATAGATGTCTCAAACCCCAAATCAAGCAATGCTGGCTGACGCGTTTCGCCCGTTAATTGGGCTTCCTCAGAAGAAATGACTCCCTTCATTTTATGTGTAAGATATTTTATGCATCTTAGAAAGGGAAAGGATAAAGAAAGTAAAGCTAAACTATAAAGAAAGGGCAAAAATAAAAAAGATTAACTTTCATTTGGGATCTGATACATATGATACATATGAGAATCTGAACAATTTATTAATACAAAGCCATACAACTGACAATAATTAACCACCTATAGCGCAAAACATGTGAGGCGGTTATCTGCCATGATGTTTTAACATTTTCTTCTATGTTGTGATCTGAATAAATATTTGCCTTTAGTCCACCCCGGACCTGATGCTTCTGTTTTTCTATTATACTTAAAGGTGAAATTTGAGTATCTGAAGTGGGGAGCGCCAGCTAATGTAACATAAAATGTAGGTCCTTGTACATACCTTCATTTTATCATGTGATCTTATGTTATAGACAAATAAAGGTTATGTAAAAATGGATAAAACCCTGGTGAGCAGTACATTTACGTGATTGAATAAAATTTTAAAAAATTAAAAATATATGAGTTAATGAACATATTGCTTAATAAATGACTTCATACTGGAGAGCATTATATTTTGTTTAGGAAACGGAGGTTATAAAACGAACCGGAAAAAACTTCTCAATCTACTAAATCCATGACAAACAAAACAAAAAAAGCAATCAAGTTAAAAATTAAATGCAAACAAGGAAAGTAACTACAACTGCTTTATAGGACTCTAATTTATCAACATGATAACTGTGATAGTTCTTCCGCTCACCGTCATTCAAAGTGTAATTTACACTCTGATAATTGGAATGTGTTAAAGAAGAATGGCATCGCTGAGAATCATCTAATAGTAAATTCTATGCATTATTGCTCCTCCAGGTCCCTAAAGACCAGGTGCATTTGCTTCCCTTGCCAGCTTTCCACTAATTATGGCTCTTGCGGCACTTTAATCTTTCTCCGCTGCATGCTAATATATACGCGGGTATTACTATTAACATTTTAAAAAAACACACACACAAAAAAACACTACTTTTCAGACAATTTTTAAATGTATTTATGAAATGAAAAGTCGCTTAGTAAAAAAATAAAGGTAATAAAGAAAAGGAATTTCAGCCACCTTGTTTATTTAGCACTGAAAGCCTCTTCTTAGTTAAACTAAACAATTAAATGTAATGGTGACATTTTAGGCAAATTTATAATACTCCAATTTAAAAATGTGCAGAAGAGATAAATAGTATGTCCTTTGCCGTACAAGAAACACTATTAAACAAAACTAAAGTGTTTCAAAGCTACCTTAAAAACATACAGTCTTTTTTTTTTTTTTTTTTACCTGTGTTTCTGTTATAGAAGCATAAGTGAAAAATGTAATGTGCCTAATACAAGCATAAACGTTTGCTAGTACTTGCCAGTTTATCTTCTGAGTGGTTTGGTCGGTGACTGTCTCTCTTTGCTAGTGTAGAGGGACACAATGGTTTTGAAAGAGGATCAACAGAGTTGACATTTACTAGGTCACCTATGTTGATCTCCTATGAAAATGAGTGCTGGACAGACTGAGTGGGACAAGTTACTGCTCTGATTGGCTGAAAATCACCACAAATAACACGGAATTACTTGCAGCTTCATTTAAAAGTTAATGAAACTCTAGGATGTGCTAAATACAGGCAGTTAATTCTCTATTTAGAATTCAAAGCATTAATGAGATCGTGTGTCCAGATAAAACCAGAATTAAGTGAATGCTGAAATCTAGGTAAATTGTGCTCACCATCGTGCTTGCTCACACAATGGTATAACTTTCCTAGAAGCATATTCAAATCTAGTGCATCACATGTCAGTAGAGAACAGGTGATCACTGATAAGAGACCTATGCATGGAGAGATCATAAGGTAGGGGAGAGCAATCACCCCCTCATTCTTATCTCAGTCCATGAAAGACAAGCCAATGGAACGCAAATCTCAGTCGCATTCATTTTGAATTACCATATAAAAATAGCTAGTGTAGTCTATTATAATGACCTGTAATAATGTAGGTGTGTGTATCTAAAAGAGTATTTGTACATACACTACAATTTACTGACAAGTGGCAAGCTAGCAGAGGCAATGGGATGCGTTTGGCAATGTTCTGCTGGGAAACCTTGGGTCCTGCCATTCATGTGGATGTTACTTTGACACCTACCACCTACTTAAGCATTGTTACAGACCATGTACACCCTGTCATGGGAATGGTATTACCTGATGGCATTCTCCTCTTTAAGCAGGATAATGCGACCTGATTCCCTGCCACAAAGCAAAAATAGTTCAAGGATGGTTTGAGGAACACAACGTATTCAAGTTGTTAACTTGGCCTCCAAATCCCCCAGATCTCTATCCAATCAAGCGGACAAACAAGTCCCATTCATAGAGGCCCCACCTCACAAATTACAGGACTTAAAGGATCTGCTGCTAACATTTTGGTGCCAGATACCCAAAGCACACCTTCAGAGTCCATGCCTCAACGGGTCAGGACTGTTTTGGCGCCTAAAGGGGACCTACACAATATGAGGCAGGTGGTCATAATGTTATGGATGATCGGTGTATATAAACAGATGCACATACCATTCAAAAGTTTGGTTTTAGAAAGAAAAGCAAATTAACATCAAACAATTCAGAAAAACAGTGTAGACATTGTTAATGTTGTAAATGACGATTAGTAGCTGAAAGCAACTGATTTTGTATGAATATATATATATACATGTATAAATATAAATTCTGGAGCAATCCCAACACTATAGTAGATTGGAGAAAGGAGGTTTCAGGGCACTAGATATCATGAAGAATCAGAGATTTATTTCACAAAGATCATCTTTTATTTCCTTCCTGTGTATCCTTGCATTACAGTTCTTCTGCTCCACAATACTGCACCCTGGACTAGCACCTGCATCACATTGGAGCACCCACTGGACTTGCCCTGCACTACATTGTAGAACCCTCTGGAATTGCCCCAATACCACACTGCAGCAGCCAAAGGACCTCTTTTAGAAATACACAATTTAAACACAATGTTTCCTGTGCAAAATGCTAAGCACTATGTAAAGACCGTACAGGAACCAAAAAATGATACTGTACAGGCATAGTCGGGACTGTTGGCTATTATGCTTACTATGGCTCACAATGTGTGTGGGGATAGAAACACAAATCACAGGACAAAACAAATGTTTAGAAAATATTAGTCAAGTGGCACATGTGATTGGAAACTACAGCAATTATTTTCAAAGAACTGGGATTTATGAGATCCTGGAGGTCTTCCTTGGTTGTGAGACATGTCCCAGAACCACAAAATCACTAATAATGGGACACAAAAGATTGCAACACATTAATTTCTACAGAAAGTGCTATGGTGCTTATAGTGCCATTATTATAGTGAAAACATACAGTGCAGTGGGTCACCACCAACAATGCATGTGTGTATGGGCCACACTCATTTATATATTTGAATACATATATACATTTATATAGGGTAGGGGAATAGTCTATATCAGTAGTTCTCAACCAGTCTAACCCCAGGAAACACATTTGTCCTTGGTCATGTAGTCACAACCCAAAAAAGTTTGTTTTTCAAAACATTATAATTTATGCCACAAATAAAAGTACTACTGAGTTAAAAAACTCAATAAAATAAAAACCCATTCAAACTTATGAGACTAACTTGAACGAGTAGGAAAGCCGGAGGTGCTTTTTGCTCCTGAGAAATGTCTCAAGGTCTGGGTTGATAGAAAAAGTTGTGTTCTATGTCCATTCTGTTCCTATATTTTGTCTTCAGCTGGACCCGAGCTAAGAAGTCACTCTTACAACGATATAGACATTACTCATTGCTGTGTTTCTGCCACATAAAGTCCAAACTTCACTCGACCCATATCAGGCTAATTTGGAAATGTTATCTCTAAAGTAACTGGTGCCACCTCAGCTGCTGCCAAATCCTAGAGGGGTTACTGGTAGAGATATCAACAACACTATCAAAAACACCATCACAAGTTACTTTAGGAGCTTCTCAGCGTCAGACCATGAGCACCGAGTGCATCACTACATCATTATTACTCTCCTCAATCAAAAGTTAGACTTTTTGATGCAGCCAAAGCACAGGTCCGGGACCCACTCTGCAGCAGCTCGTGACCATCCTTTGTGTCGGGACCCACCAGTTGAGAAACACTGGTCTATTTGGTGTGTGTCTCCGATGTCTCCCTGCAGTTGGCATTCAACTTTTGTGACATGCCATCCCTCAGATAGACAACTGGCGCTCAGAAAAGTCACAGTGCATGAGGGGTGGAGCATTAACTCTCAACTGCACAAAGTGCCCAATGCTGGCACGGTTCCGAGGTGTAGTTCCTGCTGCCAATGTCCAGCAGTCCGCATTTGGCCTGCAGACTGTATAATGGACACCCCTTGAATAGCACATCTATACATGCAAAAGGGACACTTTTGTAGGAAGTCTCTGCAGCTTCATTCAAGCTGCAATGAACATCTCCAAATCTGGAATTTAGCAGTGAGTGAATTGTGTGTTACCAACATTGTGTTTGTTTACACATTACAGCAATTATGATCTCAGACAAACATTGAGCACATTTGAGGTTAGTTCACCTGTAAACTATCAAAAGTAATTGTGTGTACTGAAAAAGCTTTGCTTGGACATTTTAATTAGCGCACAATTAAACACACATATGAACCGCGTCAAGTTTCTGTCTGATTTTCTCCAGTACCATAATTGCTGTACAGTGAGGTACCATTGACTAGGAATTAAAGACATGCATATAATATACATTTCTAGATCAATACTGGTATTGGTGGGAGATTGTTACATAAACACCCAAAGAAAGACAAATCTAAAATAATGGAAAATGATATAGTAAAGATACACTGGAAAATAAGAAGAGAACAATTACACTATTTTTGTAGGTGAAAGATACTTAATTCTGCCCACTTTAACATCATCTAGAATCTTAGGTCAGATAACCAATTACTACTAATTATACCATACAATGAAATCTATAGGCAGGAGAGTGGCCATGTAAGAAATACCGAGGGATCCATTTGGCATAATACCTACTAGACTGACAACGCTGCACAGATAGGCTATATATTTTTCTTATTACACATTCAAGACAATTCTTCATTCAGTAATTTGTTTTAAATGTGGATTACTCACCCTGGAACAACAATCAGAAACATAAAACACACATTGGAATTTGTAGAAAATGCTTGCTATGAACCAGCACAGAAATCATTTGGAAAAGAAAAAAGGTACAAAGTTATAACAACATGTTTCAGATCCTCAAAAAGCATCAGACGGTAATATTAGCACAAAACTCTCAATATAGTGAAGCCTGACATGCAGTAAGTGCAGGGGGTCAGGTACATATAAAAATAGACAGTGAGAAATCATTCTATGTCACGGCTTCATGTTTTATTCTTTCCAATGTCTCACTTGGTGACACTCTCGTTCAAGTTGGAAATGTTTCATCAAAAAATCCTATTATCAAAACACAATATATTTATATTAGAATACCTTTACAACCATAATTATTACAGTTAGAGGAGAATGTTCTTGCTACTGTTTTTTTAACCTGTGTTTGTGTATTCTAATGTAATAAAATATAGGGGGTTTACAATACAAAGTAAAATTCTACAATTAGAGTGGGTTTCACGCTAAAATGAAATGTTTTGTAAAAAAGTAAACATGCAGAAGCTAAATGTCTATTGTCTAGGGGATTTATATATCATTTCAGGGAGAAGTGGTCTAAATGACGCACATCGCAGAAGACTACAGCCTTCGTGTCCAGTCATTCATCTCCGGCGGGAGAAAATTGGTGATTAGATGCCTACCCACTACCCCATGTCCCTCTCT
The DNA here is from genome assembly GCA_036172795.1 of Pelodytes ibericus. Taxonomy (NCBI): domain Eukaryota; kingdom Metazoa; phylum Chordata; class Amphibia; order Anura; family Pelodytidae; genus Pelodytes; species Pelodytes ibericus. Next base: position 116,217,425 of record CM069858.1, read on the forward strand.
CTTACTTCTCTCATGTTTGTCCTGTTGACAAAGTAAGCCGAAATCTCTACATGAGCATGGTAGAGAACAAAATATTGTTCAATTTCCTCCTACTCTGTGGCGATCTCTTTTTTATCTTGTTGGCCTTGGCGTGTATCCAGAGAATCAAAGAGATCAGCAGCCTCTAGAGGCCTGTGCATCGTGAGGGCAAAGTAGGGGTAAAGTTGAGAATTATCGACCAGCTGCCTGATCCTTCCCAACCCTACTAATGTGCTAGCAGCACAGGCCCACGCTAGCTATGGCTCAGCAGAGTCTCTGTTTCTTCACCGGGTGAAATTTAGCGTAATATCCAATGCAAAGAATCTCCTCTGCAAAATCATTGCAATTAGTCTGGCTGTGCTCCCTTACAGTGCTCTGCACTGCACAGTCTGGGAGTCTGATCCACCTATGAGCACAGCACAACTGATGAATTTGGATCATGTGATCAAAATTGCACAGACGTTTCTCAAGCAGCCATTTTGCTCGTCATTCAGTAGCCAACAGCAGGATAGATGACAGTGCATACCAGATGACAGCAACAGTCCTGGCCATTTCTAATCCACACAGGGGTCATCAAGGTAGAATGGGAGATACTGAGGACAATCATCACTATGAAAGAATGATTTTTTTTCCATCACGTCGAAAAAAAAATATTATTACAATTATCGTGCCCCCAACAGGAGATCACATGACATAAATGTGCCTGTTTGCAACATTGGCCAGAATGCAAGTGGGTCTGTTGATGGCTTGCAGGCTCTTTAGTCTTAGGCAATGATAATGAGATGCAGCTAAAAATATAAGCTCTTCCAGGACAAGGTGAAACTTAGGTCAAAATAGAAAAGATCAAAATTAAACTTGATAAACATTGTACTGAAACGCTAAACAGGAAATTATCAAAATTCAGGAAAAATACTGGTATATGAATGGAGGGATCAGGTAATGTATCAGAAGGGTAAAAGACAGCAGACAGTTAGGAACAGTAACTCCCAGACCTCTGCTGATTTGGAGATATGGACACAATTTGAGACAGGATGCACTACAGATTATCGGATAAGGACCCCTTAGAGGAAATACAGGCACTAAAACTGTAATGGAAACTAATCCTGCAACCCTGTACTTTTATATTTTACCAAAAATACACAAGGATCTTAATAGTCCACTGGGAGAAATCTATAGTGACTGGGTATGATTCTGTGTTGCAGACAGAATCTGTCTGTTTTTGTAGATGGTCATCTACAAGGTTTGGTCAAGGAGAAGAAGAATTTTGCACAGGATTCCTATGATATAATTAATAAATGATCTGCTATCAAGCTTTGGGGTGGTCATTTGACTGTATTTACTATGGCTGTTGGAAGTTTGTGTACCTCTGTCGGTCATGATGGGGCTATTGAGGCTGTGACTAGTGCTTTATCTGAACTGGAGTTGTCAGAGGAGTATAAGACATTTGTACTTACGCTGTTGGGTGTGTTTCTATGTAGGAACTGTTTTGCCTTTACCTTCAAACTCAGGACAAGGCAATGTGTGACCCCATCATATACTAACATTTTTATGTCTCTATTTGAAGAGACAATAACGAGATGCTTTGCAAAATTGTACCTTTTTGGACCTACTATAGAGATGACATTTTTACTGTGGCATGGGAACTATGATGAGTTACAATGTAGCAAAACATTTATGGACACCAGGATTCCGAGAAGGATTATCACCTTCACTATGTAAAATGATGCCCATGTCAGCTCAATGCTGACTGCCCATGTCAGTTAAGTTAACTGATGCGCATGTCAGTTAAGGTGAGTTGGACACCGGAGGTTTTTGATTTGACTTACATAAAAATTCTACAGACAGGAACTTTTTCTTGCAGGTCTATTCTTTTCATCCTCCAGACGCTTATTCTTTTCATCTTCCTGGACTGGGGCCAGGTTTACCATACAGCCAGTTTATACAAGTACCCTGTTTCCCCGTAAGACCTACCCCGAAAGTAAGACCTACCTCTAATGTATGATGTACCGCTAATATAATCCCTCCCCCGAATATAAGACCTACCTCTAATTTTTGCATGTGTCCTCAACCCAGAAATACATCCGAAAGATCACGATGCGTTGAATTCGGCAACAAAGTTACTCACTCTGTTGCCAATTAAAAAAGCACAAAAACTATACGAATTTTCATATACTTTTCGTGCTTGTTGAACTGGCAACAGAGTGAGTGACTCTGTTGCCGAATTCAGCACAGCGTCGTCTTTCGGATGTAACAACGTCTCTCGGGTATTTCCGGGGGTTTGTGTGCTGGCTGTTCTCAGCACATAAACGCCCGGAAATACACGAGAGACATGTGCCTCCGAGTGACAGGTGTGCTCCAGGCTGGCAGCAAGCCTGTCACTCAGGGGAACGAAATGCCCCTGGTGTCCTGAGAGCTGCCGTATTTAGCCTAGAAACATCCCTGGTTACAAGGTAAGGCCCTTTAAGAAGTAGTTACAAAAGTAAATGCAGTCTTTTGTCCAGCATAACATCGGATTAATATTTTTCCCCTCAGACAACATGAGTGCAAACAGGTGGTACCAGTAATTTGTTCTGTATACTTGTACTTGTTGAACTGGAATAAATGTACCATTTTTTTGTGGGATGTCAATAAAAATAAGACCTACCCGAAAATTAGCCCTAGTGCATTTTTTTTTTTTTACCTAAAATTAATTTAAGACACTGTCTTATTTTCGGGGGCACACGGTAAGAAGGATCATTATTGATGAAGACATGTGCCATACATGTTTAGAAAAAGATGACAACTGACTTTGTTTGATCGTGAACTTCTTTCTGATCACAGAAAAAGTGATGGCCAAATGGAGGGTGCACGCAAGGTAGGAGAGCAAAAAAATATTTGGCTAGTAGAATTCCTTGTGTTACCACCTACTCCACTAAGTCTAAACTGAACAGGCACATTATTAATAAAAACTGGCACATATTGCAAGATGACAGTAAAATGTACACAGTTTTTGAGGACACACCTCATATGTCCTATAGAAGATCCAGGAATCTCAAGAGTTTGGTGAGTGCTAGTAAAACTACTAGCGTGTCAATTTAGTTTGAGCACCAGTAGTGCTTGTGTTGGACCTAGTGTGGTTATCACACTGCAACTGTGGTAGGTGGGGGCACAAAAGAGACTTGGGTAGAAGTCCTTACCAAATGCGGCTCGTGGGGGATATAGGGAGAAATGATGCTGGATGTGCACAAAGGATGGTTACTTCACTTGTTGGAGACTACATTTCAAATATATGGTTGAGTGAAAATCATGGTAGTACAGGTTAAAAAAGGTAAGCAATCACAGCATAAGACTTAGCTACTGTTGCTGGATGTTGGGAAAATAAGGTAGGTATTACTTAAGACAAGATAAAGTTGAACCCCAACTTTTTTCCATATGGAACACAATCCTGGATGAGTTCCTCTATTTTTTTCAACATAGTGATGCAATGCAACATTGGTATTTTTATGTCCAGTCCATCCAGTTACCCCACAGCAGTTACATAATAGATCACACTCGCACCTTAACCCTAGCAACAAACTGTGTAGACCTCCTGAGCTATATCACCAACGCTTTTACTAAATGCCTTTTCAGGGACAGTGGGATACATTGAGCAGTGCAAGAGAGAAAGAGTGGACAAATCGGATTTAAGTAATTGTCATCTATTTTCCCTCCGACTTTGTCCTTGGTGAATTAACCCTTTAATGTATGATTAAAATATTAACATGTATAAAAACAAACAACCCAAAAAATGCTTTTACCAAAATGCGAGCCTAATTTAAACACCCATGAAATACTTTGCTAAAAAGAAAAGAAAAATACAACATTTAGCAGTGCAAAGAAACCCCTCTTCTATTTGCAGAGAAGATAAATATGTATTTGTGTTCACCTATGATCTTGACACAGATGCTACTGCATTAACAGTCACTTGGGTCCTACAATGCAAGTTGCTGGCAAAGTAGTTAAGACAAACTTATTTACCACATTAATTAAATGGTCTATTTAACATGGAATATCAATTCTCTAATCACATCTCAGCTGAACTTCTTATTTCAATTAACAACTCTAAAGTCTTCCAACAGAGATCCAACTGCTCTAGGATCATTAAGAACATTTTCATTATCTGTCAAATGAGGGGAGTAAAAGGAAAAAACGGCAAGCACTCTCAGGAGTAGGCCTCTACCCTACTTAAGAGATGATTAGGGAGTAAGCAGCAGTACTTCTCATTAGTTGCTAAGCAATGAAAAGACCTCCAATGAAACAAGAACTAGAGATGAAGAAAAAAAGGTGTTTCCAGGCACATCCCAACTCAAGGGCAAGTTGCCCTTTTCTATTAGCATGAGATGTGAGTTTAACACACAGAAAGGGAAAGCGATAATCACTATAAGAAAACGCAATAGTAGTGACATGGACTTTTGTGCTTGGTATATTTTACCCTTGTATCAATGGTGGGGGATCACAGCATGTTGTATTAAAGCAGCCAAACTTGCAATGCAAACATTAGCAAAATAAGTACTGCAGAAGGCAACATGCTCATTCACATCCAACAATTAACTCGTTTGTGTCAGCTAGGGCACTATACTACATATTATTATTCACATGATATCGCACTGCAAAATGCATCATTTAAACAGTGCTCTAACATCCTTATTAAATGCAGTGTTATTTTGGGGACAAATACAAAGCATGTAAGGATGATACAATAAAGCTCTGTGAGCCCAGAGTAGGGAACTGTACAGTACATAAAATATTATGTATTTGGGGGGACATGTTTAAAGTTACATATAGGTTCAAGTTAAATGGTGTAACTTAAACATATGCCGGAATACAAATTTACCTATAAATAGAAAACTATAACGTATTCACACACCAAGACATTTTCAGGAATGTACATTTCGCTATTAGATTCTGGCAATGTATAATTCAGGATGAGGAAATGAGGACGTTTACCATTCTCGCATGTACTGCACTCACTGTAGTGATGGGGGAAAATAGCCGACATATCTAAAAATCTTTATACTTTGTCAGGCAGAAACTGTACCCTGTGAGGCCATTATCTTATCCTTGGTTGGAAAACTAGTCAATTTGTTTATTGGATATGTACGTCTTGTGGTCTTTCTATGGTCACTGGGTAATTTGACAGCAATGATTTCCAAATATTTCTCAAAATTTGGTTTATATTACCATGTCAAGATTTCAGATGTATTTTTTAAATTTTAATATATATTTTTATTTCTGCACAGTCAAGTAATTACACAAGGCATTCTGTACAGGTCCGTTTGAGCTTTCCTCTAACAATGGACCTACACCCTGTTCTGTCCCTTCTCACAATAGTGAGTCTAGCTTAAGGCATGAACATGTGGTTTAAGCAATGGTTTGAAGACAAATGTCACATTCTGCTAGAATGGAACAAAGGTTCAGCCCCGGGGGTTGGCCAGCCGAGGATTTAGATGATCCTTAAGTATGAGACCGCAGGTGGAGATTAAAGTTTGGAGGTTAAAGCAATAAGCAACGTAACCAGATATACCTTGAGCTGAAGGCGCCAGGGAGCTACATACACAGTGAATAGTTACACGAGCCAGGATATGGTACACAGAGCAGGATGCAGGGGAGCAACAGCTTTAGTCCAGAGACTGCACTGCCCGGCCCCTTTGGCACGTCACATATAGGCCACCCTGCTGCATGTCCTGAAAGACATTATACTCCAGTCTTCTTTCAAAAGTAGGTCCCCACTCCATAGCTAAATTGGGAATAAAAAGCACCCTACGAAATAAAGATTTAGCAGTCCTATATCAACAAAAAATGTTGAATGAAAAAATTGAAAAATTAACTCATTCAGCAGAGGGCACATTGTTGCACAACTTTTAAGTCCAACTTCTTTATCACAAATTGATTTAGCTCCCATTCACTCCGATAACACAACCTACCTAATTAACCCCAACACTTATTTATTATCCACCAAATCTTAGCTTTATTTAATCCACATTTACCTTTGCCTAATCCCTGAACTATTTCTAGCCTTACATAACTCTCCCTAACATTGCCTTTTAAAACCCACATCTACCTTTATGATCAACTCTTTCACACCCCTCTACCCTCGAGAGCCTTGTGTAATCCACTACCTATAACCTGTGTTGTAACCACCCACACCGCTACATAACTTTCAGATACCTAACTATATTTAACCTTAATCACAAGCAACCTTTTGAACACCCATTCTATATGCAACACCTCCTCTCTTTATTAAAAAAAACAGACACGATTACTCATTATCCTTATGGTTTAGTGAAGATGTAGTGCTGATCTAGCAGCCTCTTCTAGCAGCCTACCAAGAAATTTTCCAGTGTCTCCTAGGCCAGTCTGGCACTGCCCTATTCATAGTTGATAAGTGCCAGAAGTAAAGGCCTCAGAAGAGTGACTTCGGTCAGTTTAGGTTGCATTTAAAAAGCCGCTATACTTTATTTTTCACTTGTGCTACTAATATGGAAGCAACAAAATTAGTGGCTTAGTATGAGCAGCCATTTTCACATGCCATCAACAGAGGGGGACTTAACTAGGTCCCCTTTGTTGGTGGCATTAAAAACCGAGGTTCTCTCTTAGACTGAGCGCATATTAACAGTGCCTCAGGTGAGAGGGAAAGATCACAGTAAAGCTTTGGACGTTATTTTACTTCAGAGTAGCGCCACTAGGCTTTTAACTTTTGCATCTATGAGTAAAGAAGTTAAAAATGACGTTTAGATCCACTTTAAGGGGCATCCACTATGGGAATTGACCACTAACTGGAGGGAACTCTTGGACAATTTGTATACATGGGATTATTTTCCATTCAGAGTGAAATCAACTCACATTTTAGATCCAGACTCCTCTCATGGATGGAGCCATAATGCGTTTTTATTTAGTTTATCACATGAGCTAAAGCCAATAGGATTAGATCCTTAAGGGGTACTATCCAGGGATGGGTTAGGACCACAGACTGAAACTGCTGGAATAGCGCAATTTTTACAAACAACAATTCTACTGATTGTACATTATCTACAGTACATTACTGTATCAAATAGATTCAATTGTCACCAGTTTCTCATTGACTGTAATCTTCATCTGAATGTTGTTTTTGTTGTATTTATTTTTTCCCGGGACACAGTATCTCTCTCCTTTCTCTCTCTGACAAAAGACCTTAGTATGCCAGTGAGTGAGAGAGGATTTTGACAATCAGTGTTTATACAATGCTGATTGTTATTTATTGTATTTTTTTGCATTTACTACATGTGATCAGTGTGATTGATTTTCACAAGGATCACATCAATAAATGTAATAAAATAATGGTAGATCTTGGTCTGCTTAACTGTTAAGGCAACCAGAATCACTTTACCCTATCCATCCTCCCAAATTTGGGAGAGGATGGCAATGGATTGTGATATGTCCCTAGACATATCAAAATCCTCACAGCAATAGCTATGACAGACTGTTTTTTTCCCCCAGTATAATGTCACTTGTAAAGCTTCCAGTAATTCAATGCATTGGAAGCGTGTGTATGTACAGGCATTGTCGTGTTTGCAAAACTCCAGTATAAGATTAATCCAAGTAAATGTATGTGTAATAACATAGAAAAAAATAACAGATTTTCAATATTATATGCATTTTATTTGGAATGCAACTTTTGAGTCCGACAATCTTGGAAAGAGAGGAATAACATTCTGACATATGGCAAAAAGGGGACATGGGGCAAAAAAAACTGTCCTAGAACAATATATTTCTACGTTGACTTATGACAATAAGACAAATGTACACGTAGCGACACAGTTTATTAACAAGATTACAGAACACCCCTTTGCACAGAACTATCACTGTCAGGATATATTCTTGCAGGACAAAGCCATTGACAGAAAGAGCAATTATATAATGGTCTATCTGTATTTGCAAACACATACAATCATATACACAAACATATGCTGCGGAAAGTCCACTCAACATATCCTTAAACAAATCCAAGAAATCATAATCTGTTTTACAGAATTAAAGTTCAGATGTTTTTATCCAGCAGAATGTTTTTTTTTTTTATAAGGTCAATGGTGGGGAATTCTCATTCTGAATGTTCCACGTTTAGAACTTTATTTCATAATGTCTCTCTTTAAATTACCCAAATGAGTCCTGTCAATTACTGCATTTTGATTAAATTGAAGCTCAATTCACAATTGTAAATCTTGTGTCAGCATTGTGTTTGTATCCAGATTTGTTTTCAATTGGTGTGTTATTTTGTCTTTCTCTCTATGTACATGTCCTGTCTGTCCTTCTCTAGGTATTATTTTCTCAGACAGAAAGCTTCTTTGGTATCTTTGTCTTACTGAAAAAGAAAGTGGGAAACAATGGGAGCTTTTCACTAAAAATGAGGTGAACATTTAATATCCCCGAGATGAAATACGTTGTACAGGGACCACCCTAGTGAGCTTGTCTAGCAAGGGAAACTCACCAGGTTGGTCCTTTCACCTGCTCTAACTTAGTCAGTAAAATGAAATGTTCATCTCACCGCAACTCACCTGCACCTCACTTTTAGTGAATAGCTTCCTATGTTGCACTGAACGGAGGAGAGTTTATGTGCAAATTGAAGGTGTCACTGCTCTCATACAAAAACTATTTATGGTGTAAAGTTCCCTTTAAATTTATCATTCAAGCCATTGAACTGAAGTCTTTATGATAGATTTAATAAAAAGTTTTCATTTTACAGCTCTTAAAAACATTTAAATGCACATATTTGTATTCCCCCTTTTTTTTTTTTTTTTTTTTTAACTTTACATCTTATTAACAAGATGTCTATTAAAATTAACAGTTCGGAAAATGTGCACAGGGTGTATAACAATGTCTACAATAAACTAATCCCATAATGGCAGATATGCTTAAACTGCAGAAATAAAAGCAAAGGTTGCAATCGTTAATTCTGTTCAACTTACCCACATAGTCACCAATGAATACCACAAAGAAAGGCGTGACAAGGTCATTAATGCCTTGAACATATCCACTGGCTGGATGGCGAATTGCCCATATAAATAAAATCCTTTCGAATATCTGGGGAAATACAATAGTAATAGGTCAGCATAGTCTCCTTCACTGTTGTGAACTTGTACATAAGGTAAGATATCCTGATATATTTGCACATTAAAATGAAAAGTGAAACGTAAACAGAATTTTAACAGTAAAAATTTATTTTTGGAGGTAGACGCCAACTGGTGAAACGTGTTGTGTGTGATGTCACAGGTGGGAGAAGTTTGGAAGTCAGATAATGCTATGAACGCAGACTGGACAGTAAATACATAGACTCTTTGATATCATTGTAATACAAGATTATGTATTTTTGCAAATACATGGATTAAAACATTCGCTCCTTTATTTACATCCATGGGAACATATCAATGGAAGAGAAGAACATAAAAAGGTGTTTTTAGCATGAAATATAGAGCATACAGGCTCTCAAAACAATTAAGTATTTAACCAAAAAGGTAGACTTGAATATTTCTTCTCTGTTTTTCATATGCATGTACCATATACTACAACAATAAGTGGTTCTTTCCTTAAGCATGTAAACACACCTCTTGTTTTCATGCTGAACTCTTATTTATTTTATTTTTTTAAATGCTGGGTTTTTATGCATATTATATAAAAACATATACACAGTGAGACACAGAGGTCAATGGTGAGGGAGAAAGAGGGATGCTATAGCTATAAACCGCACAGTCTCTCTCTTGCAGACACACGTATATCACATTAATAGAGTATAAAAGAAAGGGAAGGAATAAACATACATTAAAAGGTAAGTAAGGTGAACGTCTTTACGTTGCTTACTATCCCTTTAAGAAACTCAAGGCACACATAGTGATTCTGTTATTGAGCCCAGTACAACTTTAAAATGTCTATAAAATGTCCAAGTAAGACAAATGGTGCAAAAGTGTTTGTTATTTTAAAGATGTGTGGCTTATCTGCTAAAACACTACCAGGCACGGTTAAAGTCATTAACATTAATGTTTATTTATTTTCCTGCACCGAATGTTAGGTGGAACGGCATAGGAAAATGGTGGAATAGGAAGATGGATTTAAAACCCCAGCCGTGCTGACTCTGGCGATGCTCTATACAAACTGACAGTGGTGTTCAACTGCAGCTCATACAATACTCAACCTTTATCATTTAACTTATTTTTTACACTTGAAAAGTCATAATAGGCATCTAAAAACGATTTTTCATCTTCAAATGTAATATCGAGCTAAATATGCTAAGTCACAATGATTTCAAAATAAACTGCACATTCCTATGCATTATTCATAAAAAATATATATTTATGTTTTTTTTATGTCTGGTTTTCCATGGTGTGTGGAACGGAGATAACACATTCCTGCTGTATTACATTTCCAAAAGTGTCCCCTGACTTGCAGGAGACTTTCCTATTTGAACGGCACTGTAATGAAGCACTCAGTCTGATTTGCATTAGCCTTTCTGTTTGAAATGTCAGGTCAGTTCGACACTGATCCACTAAAATGTGAACAGCAAATGACATAGTGCTCACAATGTAATGCCATCCTAGGTAACTGAAGCCCTCTTTATATAAGCAGACACACAAATGACCAAACATCGAATACTAGCACAATCAAATCAACAATGGGATTTTTAGTATTATTTTTTCCCTCCCCCTCGCATTACAGAATTTGTAAAGCAAAGAATTGGGGTTTTTTTTTCTCTCTCGCTCTCTCTGTAAGGAAGCTTGAAATGGGCACAGAAATACTTGAACCAGCCTAGTTGAAACATTCAAGAAGCATAAATTCATACGTTCACAAAACCTTGTTTCAAGACAGTGAGAAATGTTCCTTGTCAAAACTAGAAGTTTATGTTCTTCTCCTTGATCTGATTATCAATTTGCAAAAAAGGAAAGGGTTGTTCTTTTAAAGCAAACTTGTAAAGAAATGCCTTCAACAAAAGCAAACGCCTTCTAAACAACAGTGAACATTAAAAGGAATTAATCACTTAAAAATACGTGTAAAATATTGTTGCCATCAATAATATACATGTAAAAACATTTCAATCCTTATTGGTAGTTAAAGGGACAGTCTAGTCCCCAAACTCACTTTGGTGCAAGATGAAGATTACTGCTTGTATAGTGAACAGGCTTTTTTTCCCCAGTGTGATTTGATGCAGGTATTCTGCATAAATCACATTTTTAATATTTGACTCAAGCCCTCCCCCAGTGATTACTCTGTATGTTTACTAGATTTCCTAGATTTGAATACATTGTGTAGACTCTGAGTGACCATGCTCTTGTACACAGTAAGGATCTCGTAACAGTGCAACACATTGTCTGATGACATCACTATGGAAACAGGATATTCCATTTATTTTAATTAAATTATTCTCATTGGTTCCTGCAGCAAAAAACTCAGCTAGTGTGGGCAGTCTAGTTTCATCTAGCTGTAAGTATTTTATATTTTAAGCAATTAAAAATGTAAAAGGTACATTTTAAAGTACTTTGAAAGCACATCAATATGCAATAATATTTGGAAAATGCATTTTGGGCACAAGACAGTCCCTTTAAGATGTCACAGGAAATCTAGCTCTCAGTATGAAGTACACAGAGGCAAGCATTATTTTTATTATTTCTAAGCAGGGATAGGCAACATTTCTGTATAAGGACATGAAATCCCTGTTTCAATAAAGCAAGTCACATTAACCCCTTCATGACGCATGGTGCTTGCGTCCCAAACGACGCAAGAACCAAAACGTCACGATTGGTTCCTGGCCACCGATCACAAGGGGATCGGTAGCCAGGAACACTCACGCAGAGACCCGATCATGGTCTTAACAGATCCTGTGGGTCCCTGCAAAAAAAACACGAGACCTCCGGACATCATGGAGGCGTGCCCGAACGCGGAAGCTCAGGCACGGCACGATTTGGAGAAATGTAGCCGGTGCTCGCTTTGCAAAAAAAAAAAAAAAACCCCGCACTTGCCGGCAGAGACGGAGGTGAGAGGAGATCGGAAGATCCGCCCCTCACCTTTCCACTGTCAGCAGGCTGCACTGGGAACCGAACAGGCAGCACAGAGAAACCTCTGCGCTGCCTGTTCGGCTCCCTGTGCAGTGTGACAGGGGAGTACCGACAGGTCACGTGACCAGCGTTCTGACGTCAGCACGCGGCGGGTCCCGTGACCTGTGGGCACAACCACCGGGGAGACAAAAAGGCAGCATGGAGGACACCATGCTGCCTGCCACTAACCACCAGGGGGAAAAAGTAAGTGCTGGGGGCATATTAATGGCAGATACTGGCATATTATTGGGCAAATTGGCAGGGGCATATTAATGGCAGATACTGGCATATTATTGGGCAAATTGGCAGGGGCATATTAATGGCAAATAATACTGGCATATTATTGGACAAATTGGCTGGGGCATATTAAATGGCAAGTACTCGCATATTTTTGGGCAAATTGGCTGTGGCATATTAATGGAAAATAATATTGGCATATTATTGGGAAAATTGGCAGGGGCATATTAAATGGCAAATACTGGAATATTATTGGGCAAATTGGCTGTGGCTTATAAATGGCAAATAATACTGGCATATTATTGGGCAAATTGGCTGGGGAATTTTAATGGCAAATAATACTGGCAATGTGTATGTAATGGGCATTATGGGGGCATGTAAATGAGGTGATGGGGGCATGTCCTTGGTGTGCAAAGTGGGATATGGGTCATGTCGTGGGTGTGCATCGTGGGTGGGGGGGGGAAGGGGTGTCCAAATTTTGTCTGCCTACCACAAAACCAAGATAGACCACTGGGTACAGGAGTAAGTCTTTTAAATGTTTGGAATGCATTGCAGTTACAGACAAAAAGCAAAACAGACACGTGTGTATGTATCTGTACAAAATACACAAATAATAACTGACTGCCCAGGTGCAACTCACATCACAAATACATAATGGTCCACATAGAAAGGGCTGCACTCAGACCTGTAAATGCAGCTTTTTCTACATAGACCATTATACATATATACATTTATTCAATACTTGTCATGCAACAGTGAGTGGATACACCCCTTTTGCGGCTCTCCCCTTTGTTGACCCACCCTATACAGCTCACAACTGTGGTTGGTATTTTTTTTGATGAAAAGGTGGCAACCCTACTGGCATGGCAGCTTTGGTTTTGTTGCTTGCGTCTGCTGGGACAAAAGCACCATGCATCACGAAAACGGGTTAAAAGACTCATTATCTTATCTATGTCACATAATCTCACTTCTTTTTGGCTACTTCTGGTTTTGAGATGTTGGCTGGTAGATGTCCGCTACAGAACCATGTTACATTGTAGACATACAGGGCCATAATAGAAGCATGCCCATGGTTCCAGAAATAGCCACAGATTTATTTTTATTGAGCCGTTTTCTCCTTTGTAATGGCTAACGGTATAAATGAAAGGCAGGGATGAGTAATTAGTAGTATATATATTATGTGGGCATTTACACGGTTTTGGAGAGGTGGACAAATGGGGGGAAAACTGGGGAAAATAACTATAACAGATACTCTGACTTTTCTGTCGGTGAATTAGTGACAAATAATCTGTGAACTGCACAGCTACTATCTCTGATAGCATAGATCTCTGATCCTTTACGATAAGGAGTCTCTCCAAAAGGGGGGCTATAGAGCATAAACTTGCCAATCACTAGATTTGTGGGTGCCTACATTATTACAATTAAAATTTGAATCTCCATAAGGCCCATGTTATCTAAACGCCAAGAAGACCCCAGGTGGTACCTGTACAAGATAGTCTGGAGCTTAATCTTGCTGGTCACACAACGTCATATAACCCAGCCCACTTTAGGCTACGTCCCCCCTACTGGATTCCAAGAACCTGTTCCAAGGGGTTGGCAGGCAGGAGAGGAATCCCCACTACTACAATGGACAGTACTCTATGACCTATGTGCAATTAACAAATCTTAGTATAAATCCATTTATTCCTGTAGCTACAAACACCAACAAAACTTCCGCAGTCACTTCTGTTTGCCGATACTGTGATGAACCACGCAAAAAAGTTTAGCTATGAACAAAGAATAACTTTAAGAGGGCTTACTTCACCACGTTTTATTACTTTGTAAAATCTAACGGGTTACGCTCTAAGTTTCCAAAATGTATTGTTATAACGTACCCTGATGAAAAGTACAGTAGGTGTGCTGTGTATTAAATATGTATCTGTGCTACTGCCAATATTTACTCCTCCACGCCAATTTATTTGCTTGTTAAAGATGGTAGTGGTGTTTGATAATTACTTTACAACTCAGTAGTTATTGAATCTCACTCTAGTTTATTAAAGACAATGGTTTATTATTTTTTTGCATGCTTTCGTTTATTTTCTTGAATGTAATATAAAAACAGTGAAAGTGCCACTAGTTGCTGTACATCAAACCTGTATTATTTCTTGTATAAAAAAAAAAAAAGCACCCTCCTGCATAGTGAAAGAAAGACTGATTTAAATGTTTCCATTTTGCATTCAGTATGTGTTTATATCAAAATCCAGACAGCCACAGCATGACCCCAGAAAAACAAGTAATAATTATAAGCAATATAAAGATCCCAAGAAGAAAGAATGGAAAAGCTAAAAGTCCACTAGGAATAGAAGGCAGTGTGCACAATGCACATAATAACAAAATATCCGAATGTGAGATTAAAACATTTGGGTAAAACAAGAAATGCATGTATGGGGAAATATCACTTCCTGCTAAAATGGACAATTCTATAGGTGTGATTACTTCTTATACAAGGAATTACAGTAAGGTTTGCCTGGTAGAATATATTACAGTTTCATGCTGAGCAAAGTGGAAGACATTTTTATAGTAACAATAAATGTATGTCATACAAGTACATATACATGCTCTATGCAACTTTTAAAATATAAAGCTATATATTGGATATATACAGCATAGACAACATGCTTGCCAACGTGATACTTTAATTTATGCATCAGTTTCTCAATATCAAACTGTGTAAACCCTTCATATACCTGTAAGCTGTTGACAGTATGTAAATAGAATCTAGCTGAAACATACATATTTTATAGTCACAAGACTAAAATCAATTACAGTTAAAACAATGGAATATAATCAAGTGTACCCCCCCCCCCCCCTGCCCAAAAAAAAATATCTCTAATGATCCACTGTCATACACATAATCATAAACATATCCATTATAAAGCATAGGGTTGATGCTAAACTTCCTTCACACATGGGGATTCAAGTAATAGGAATAATTTTGCAATATTCAAGTCAAGGCAACCAAATATTGTTATACTGATCAATGTTGGAGAGGAGAACATAAAAATACCGTACCATATCACATTGATAGGATATGTGATTACTAATTTCAGAACACCATGGGATTTCTATATGCCTCCAATACCTTGCAATACACAATTTAGCTGCTGCTGCGAGAATATTAATAGCCAAGACAGAGTGTGATTTATTGCTCACTGGGAGTTCAAGATGGAGCAGAAAAGTTTGAGGGCTTAATACCAAATCTAGTTTAAAGATATTTCTAAAAATGTAAAAGGCTTCAAATTCTAACAGTTCCAGCATATATGGTATAGTGTTCCCTCTCCTTCCTTCTGCATTCCCAGCAATCATTAGGATAGTTGAATGTATTAATATACCATATACCAACAACTTGGTATATTAATTTGTATTAAGTTTCATGCAAATCAACGGAAAGAACAGCTTTCCTAATCTTAATGCAGGAGTCGAACCCTACTTCACCCAGGACATTTTTACCTACATCTTTCCCATTTCTTGATCAGCAAAGTATTTTCCACTATTTGTTTTTTGATGTAAGAGATTCATTATTATACTAGATCTATAATGTTGGTCAATAAATTCATCAAGACTAGAACGTGGACATAATGGATTTAATCTCAGAAAATGTTTAATTCTAATATATGCAAAGGACTCGTACATCAAAACACCGTATTTCACCTGGATTTCTTGAAAGGGCTGGATAATTTTATCAACTGCTTCCACATTTAAATACCACATTTCACACTTACTCATACATATGTACTCATTATATAACTGGAGAGCATAGATATGAGTAAATGTAGTGATAAAATTAAAAGCATTCGTGGTTCTTTTAAATTTCTTACTAGTCATAATAGAATTATTTATAATTTGACTAATGACTGATGTTCATAGATTTTATAACCAATGGTTTCACCCAGAATATGTAAAATGGATTAAAATCATTAGTTAGCACAGACTTGTATAGGTGCATATGTTTTTTGACATCCAAACCCAAAAAAAAGAAAGCACAAGGATGTGTCATGTAGTGTTCAAATTTAAATTATTCTGGGTTTTTTAGACTGATCAACATACATCAAAATAATCTTAGACTATAAGATCTTGTCAAGAACACATAAAGGGATAGATCTGAAAAGTTAAAGACTCTTTGGGATTTAACAGGCTTTAACTGTTTATCCAGCCAAGTCAAGAAACCTCTATACGGTTCCATCTATCTGACCAGCTTGCAGCATAGAATAATTTAACCTCAGAACTTGCTGTATATCAAACATTAGTTGAATGTTGAAGAAGTCTACTTGGTTATTTGCCCAATCAAAATGCTATTCGTATTCTAAAAATGCAAGCTGGTCAGCTGGAAGGAAAGAACAAAAACTCTTAGAAAAATGTAATTTATAATTAGAACCAGTGCTAAGTTATCTAATAGAAAATAAAGGTTTATCAAGAAATTTTAATTTTTCTTTTAAAAGTTCTGGGAAAGAAATTCTGGCGAGATTAAGTTGCTGTAAAAACGTTGTAATCGGAGATCCAGGTCTATTGGTCACCCCAAGATTATACAGCGATTATAATTATTATTAAAGGATCTACTAATTTGTGATGTCAAACTGGTATACCGTATATGCTCGATTATAAGACGACCCTGATTATAAGACGACCCCCCAAACTTTGGATATTCCTTTAGGAAAAAACCTAAAAGCCTGAATATAAGACTACCCTATAGGAAAAAAGTTAAACTTGTATATATTCACATGTAAATTGCTTTTTTAATAAAATATTATATTAAAAAAATGCATTTCTTGTGTTTATTTCTTTTTATGTGCCAATGCTGCCTCTCTCTTTCCCTTGCCCCCAGCAATGTCTCACTCCCCACTCCCCCCTCACCTGTCTCTTCCCCCCCCCCACATGTTTCTCTCTCCCCCCCCTCCCTCCCCGTCTCTCTGCCCCCCTCCCTCACTCCCTCCCCGTCTCTCTGCCCCCCTCCCTCACTCCCTCCCCGTCTCTCTGCCCCCCTCCCTCACTCCCTCCCCGTCTCTCTGCCCCCCTCCCTCACTCCCTCCCCGTCTCTCTGCCCCCCTCCCTCACTCCCTCCCCCTGTCTCTCTGCCCCCCTCCCTCACTCCCTCCCCCTGTCTCTCTGCCCCCCTCCCTCACTCCCTCCCCCTGTCTCTCTGCCCCCCTCCCTCACTCCCTCCCCCTGTCTCTCTGCCCCCCTCCCTCACTCCCTCCCCCTGTCTCTCTGCCCCCCTCCCTCACTCCCTCCCCCTGTCTCTCTGCCCCCCTCCCTCACTCCCTCCCCCTGTCTCTCTGCCCCCCTCCCTCACTCCCTCCCTCCCCGTCTCTCTGCCCCCCTCCCTCACTCCCTCCCTCCCCGTCTCTCTGCCCCCCTCCCTCACTCCCTCCCTCCCCGTCTCTCTGCCCCCCTCCCTCACTCCCTCCCCGTCTCTCTGCCCCCCTCCCTCACTCCCTCCCCGTCTCTCTGCCCCCCTCCCTCACTCCCTCCCCGTCTCTCTGACCCCCTCCCTCACTCCCTCCCCGTCTCTCTGCCCCCCTCCCTCACTCCCTCCCCCTGTCTCTCTGCCCCCCTCCCTCACTCCCTCCCCCTGTCTCTCTGCCCCCCTCCCTCACTCCCTCCCCCTGTCTCTCTGCCCCCCTCCCTCACTCCCTCCCCCTGTCTCTCTGCCCCCCTCCCTCACTCCCTCCCTCCCCGTCTCTCTGCCCCCCTCCCTCACTCCCTCCCCCTGTCTCGCTGCCCCCCTCCCTCACTCCCTCCCCCTGTCTCTCTGCCCCCCTCCCTCACTCCCTCCCCCTGTCTCTCTGCCCCCCTCCCTCCCTCCCCCTGTCTCTCTGCCCCCCTCCCTCACTCCCTCCCCCTGTCTCTCTGCCCCCCTCCCTCCCTCCCCCTGTCTCTATGCCCCCCACCCTCCCTCCCCATGTCTCTCTGTTCCCCCCCCCTTACCTGTACCTCAATCCCTGGTGGCTAGTGGGGGCAGCCGGGGGATGTCTGCACGATACTTGCAGACATCCTCCATGCTGCCCGACACGGCAGTCTATTATGACGGACAGCTGTCCGTCATAATAGTCTGCCGTGTCGGGCAGCATGGAGGATGTCTGCACGTATCATGCAGACAACCCCCAGCTGCCCGATTCACCCTGGTGTCTAGTGGGGCAGCAGAAGAGGTCTGCGCGATGAGCGCAGACCTCCCCTGCTGCCGCCCGGCACGCTCGCCGGGACTTCTGTGACGAAAGCGGAAGTACCCGGCTTCTTCACAGAAGCCCCGGCGGTCGTGCCGGGCGGAAGCAGGGGAGTCTGCGCTCGTTGCGCAGACATCCCCTGCTGCTAGAGAGGGGGATCCAGGTCCCATGCAGCTCTGCTGGGGACCTGGATCAATGTCTTATAATCTGACCTCAATTTGAGGTCAGATTATAAGAGACCTCGATTATAAGACGAAGGGGATTTTTCAGAGCATTTGCTCTGAAAAAAACCTTGTCTTATAATCGAGCAAATACGGTAATTTACTATTATTTTCTTAATTCTATTTCTTTTAGTTCTCATGTTCAATTTATTTGTAAGCATTTTATCAATCACCTCTGTTGCTATGGTGCTACCATTTTTGCAGCATGCCCTGTCAATATGGCTATGCCCTCTGGTGGTCTGAGGTTCGGAAGTGAAAGTAAATTCACTTCCGTTGCTCTGAATATGCTGCTCGACTGCCCCTAGAGGCAGCCAAGCAACATTGCAATGTTAAAAAAAAAAAAAGAATTAGCTGAAAACTAGTATTAAGTTAGATTAGCCTATAGGGTTCAAATTAAATAACTTTTAGCATAAGGGATAGAGTTAAAATGAAATTAAAATATATTAAGGGATAGCATAAGGGTTAGCGTTGGGGTTAAATTTAGGGTTTGGGTTTAGGTCAAAAGGTCAATATAGGAAAAAAAACAAAAAACACTATTTTTGGTTTTTGCCCCATAACTCGCAATCATCATCATCATATTTTATGAATTTTTTTGTAGTAAATGATAAGATATGATGAACATAATGGTATCTAATGAAAGCCCTTCTTATGATGATAAAAACAACATATAATTTGTGTGGGTATAGTATGTGAGAGAAGAAAATGACAGCTAAACACAAACACCCCAGAAATGTCAAAACAGCCATTGTCACCAAGGGAAAGTCATGGTAAAAATGTCTTGTCACTAAGGGGTTAAGCAGTTCAACCGTAGCTGATTGAGATGATAAGTTACATTTGTTTATTGTCCATATTGACAGACTAATGCTTGTATAGTGCACAGGCTTTTTTCCAGTGTGATTTAATGCAGGCATTCTGCATAAATCCAATTTTTTATATTCTACTCAAGCCCTCCCCTGCATCCTATCCTACAGGTACTGCCGCACTTATTCTCTGTAGGCACTGAACATGTACCAGTTTTTTTTTATTTCGTCACTTCCTCCGCTGCTCTGCTGGTGGAATAGAATGCATCGGGCTCTGCATGTGGAACCTAAGTAACCTTGACGAAAAAGAAATATGGTCGTAGGGACAGACAGCTCAGAGCATCCAGTTCTGAGAACCGCACTTTACACAGGTGAGTGCAACACAGACGGCGTTCCCTTGCCGTTATAACAATAGAATCCAGAGAAAATTTGAAGCACTGGTGCACCTCCTCTGATATAGGTAAAAAAAAAATATTTAGGCAGATGTCCTCCGATTAAAACATATCAAATTTTATTTTCAAGTTGGTAAAACAACAGGACTAAATAGACTATGCTTAGTCCTGTTGTTTTACCAACTTGGAAATAAAATTTGATATGTTTTAATCGGAGGACATCTGCCTAAATTACATTTTTTTACCTATATCAGAGGAGGTGCACCAGTACCTAAGTAACCTTGCTCTTGTACACAGAGGATCTCTTAACACATTGTCTGATGACAGGAAATTCCATTTATTTGAATAGCATTATTCCGATAGGTTCCTGCAGAAAAAAAATGTAGGAAACTGACTTTTACTCAGCTAGCGTGGGCAGTTCTGGTTTATTATTCACAAATTCAAACTGTAAGATTTTCATATTATAAGCAAAGCAAAATGTGATATATGCCTTGTAAAGTACTTCGAATGCACTTTAATATGCATTAACATTTGGAAGATGTCTTTTGGGCACCAGGCAATGTCTTTAAGGAGACTTTTATCCAAACCCACTTCTGCAACACAGTTCATAGCCACGCCTAATATTAAAATAACATTAGAAAGGGTACCTCAAAGATTTGAAACAGGGTTGATGTTCCTGGAAGAATAAGCCACATGGCAAATTATGTTGTGGCAACTAACATTTAATGTGGATCAGTGCAAGAACGACCCAAGAGCATAGTATAGAATATTTCATACAGTCCTAACCTCAACATCTGAGGAAAGGGATTTAGGAGTAATAATTTCAGAGGACTTAAAGGTAGGTAGGCAATGTAATAGAGCAGCAGGAAATGCTAGCAGAATGCTTGGTTGCATAGGGAGAGGTATTCGCAGTAGAAAGAGGGAAGTGCTCATGCTATTATACCGAGCACTGGTGAGACCTCACTTGGAGTATTGTACACAGTACTGGAGACCATATTTCCAGAAGGATACTGATACTTTGGAGAGAGTTCTGAGAAGGGCTACTAAACTGGTTCATGGGTTGAAGGATAATACTAACCAGGAAAGTGCTCATATTTAACTACTCTGAGCACCTACCACATCAGAGCCAAACATGATTTCCCTATAATATTCAGTTTTTCTAATCAAATTATTGTAAAGGGCAATCCCTTCAGTCAAAAAAGCCCAAGCACACCATTAAATACAGCTCCTTGAGAAAATAAGTATTATAAATGTGTCCAATGTGATATAAGATGACCATCAGGATCACACATTAAAGTTTAGTTTCCCCACCAATCTGTGCTTCTCTTTCAGCCTGTGAAAGTGTGCAATAATCATCTTTGAAGATAAAAATATGTTCACTATGAAATCAAACAGCCATCTAAAATCACTCAGTGATGACTATTTCCCTTTCTAAAATACAAAAAAACCTGCATTGTACAGTTAACCAACTAAAAATCTAAAAATCCAAAAGGGGCCTGGATAGTTTTTTAATGAACCAAAACCTGGAGGGATATGTATGTTAGAATAGTCATCAATATGTATATAGTGTTTGTTGATCCAAGGAGAAATCTTATTGTCATTTGGAGTAAAGAATGCATTTTTCCCCATTAAAAGTAGAATATGAAATAGTTGAAATAAGGGGGTGGGGTGTTTTCCTTCTATTTGGATCAACAGCAGTATACAAGGATTATGAAAAGGGTTGAATTTGATGGACGCCAAGTCTTTTTTTCAAACTAAACTACTATGTAACAAACTTATAATAGACACCTTATTACGCTAATCCAGCTTAATGTACATATTTCATTAGTGCCAGTAAAATCAGTTTATCCTTAGTTGCAAGTGGGTCAGAGAAGGAAAACAAGGCTTCCATAAAATATAAAAGTTTATATTGTGTGATACGTCCATCTTCACAAAACGTATAGTTGCAATGTGGTTGAATCTTCTCCTAAGAATTCCTAATGCTAGAGATAGACCCGAGAATAAGTTTAAGCTTTTGAATTTAACTGCAGTTGGTTTGTTCCTAAATTCCTTGACCAGTATATATTTCATATGGGCATTATTAAACCATATAATGACATCTCTAGGCTTATCGTGATAGGTTATAGGCTTCAGGTTTGGATAGCCTGTGTTTTATTTCAAATAGGAATCTTGTCTTGATCCATATATTGTGTGACAAATTCCACATAGTGTTACTCCTGCTGGTCATTAGATACTGATTCCGATATCCCTTCAGCCTTCTTGAGTGTTTGTCTTTATCCGCTAACAAACTCAATTTTCATAACATTCACCTTTAAGCTGATCATAAGACATGTATGGACCGATATTCCCCTTTGCCTTATGGAGCAAAGTCCATGTCTGCTAATTTAAATTCAGTTTTCATAATATACTCCTTTAAAGTTGTATTTTGCTGTAAAAATTCAATGTCTGCACTTAGCAATCAAGATTCCCTAAATTTAAGGTGTATATTATACGATAGCTGGGAGACTTCATGTTTTAATTCCATTGTATTTTCTCTGAAATCGGTGTGTATTCTTTGAAAGAAATCATCCAAAGCTTGATTCAAAATATCGAAGAATCAGTACTCTCCTCTAAACCAATTTCCAACCATGATATGTCTGGCTGTCCCATGTCACCTTGCATTGATTTCCTTAGGAGAATAGTATGTACTTATAGTTTTAGATGTTTGTGATTTTTATTTATCCTTTTTTGGTGCCACGTTTTCTGGTATTAAAGAAATCTCAATGTTGACTACTAACTCTGTGTCTTGATTTGAAAAATTAAATTGTAATGTGCTAGCACACATTTAGAGTATGCCTTTCAACCCATTGAGAGCCAGTGGGAAAGCCTACCACCTCTAATTTGGACTACCTCTAGATTGTAAGCTTGCGAGCAGCCTTCTCTACCTCATGCATCGGTCAGTCCCTGTTTGTCTAATATATTATGTAGTTTCTCTGTACCAATCGCTCTTAATACAGCATACAAGCAGGTTTTAGAATCATATGCAGTATTTTGGTTCCCTAATTCAAGGCGGACACTATTTTCATAAATCAATACTCCACAAGTCCATCAAGTTTGCACGAGGCTTACAATTATCCAATTTGTGTTATATCAAACATCTTATAGCCAATGAATTGCAGAGTGTATCAAAGATAAATATCTACCTGAAACAGAAAACTGTACCAAAATCAGTATATCGGGTGTGCGTGTTATAACCCAACAATTCATTTGAATTGAGAAACACTGTATGACAATTATTTCATATGAAGTGCCAAGAGAAAGGCAAACATACAGTATACAGTGAGCTCCTTTCCTTTGTAAGTTTCTTTTAATTAGCCAGCATTAGCCTATTAAAGCAGATCAATTTAAAGTCAGTGAGATCAGCTTGTTATACTATCTCTGAATCCACAGAAGTTAGATCTAGGTCAATTAGTAGATATTTAGTACAAGCTTCCAGCGATCACCATGCCTCAACCAAACTTTAACACTTCTCATGAGACAACAAAGGTAAAACAAAAACCTGCTTGTTTAGTAAACAGTTATACCCTGTTTTACAGAAAATTAATAACGTCTCTGGGTACAATATCATTGCCCGATGAACTTTTGCAAACTTGATAAGTAATACAACACAAGTAAAACGTTTTTGTGGGATACCTTGCAGTAAGGCCAGATGTTACACCCACTATTTTTAACCTCTTAAATAAGAAATAAAGTCTTGAAGGTAAACCTAACTCGGCATAGAAGAATGAAGCTCTGACTGCCAGTGCCCAAAGGTTAATATGCTTAGCTAAATCAGAGACTATCCTTCTGCCATGATGCCGCTCTCCTCCCCTCCGCAACACTTGATCCCTGCTTCATGTGGATGTGTGCATGTGTCCTACGTCATGAGTGGTCGCCTATACTTCAGATCAAATGCACTGCTCAATGAATAACACCAAAGCTTTTCCCTGGACTACAAAGGATACCAAGGGGGCATGGCTCAGGGGAGGGAGTGCCCACTCTACTGCACATGTGTAGTATTCCTTCTCTGGTATATGGAGAGAGAGTGAAAATCAGGTCTACGTTGGCTGTCCATTGTGCCCAAACCCGTAGCTTTTTCTCACATTACTGTCATCAGTCGCACTTAAAGGACAACTAAACACTCACACAATGACTAAGTCATGTAACAAACCTTTAGAACCGTTTTTTGTAATGTGATGCAATAAAAACATGCTGGTATATGCATTGATATGTACCCAGACCCTCCAAGTTTACCTTGATGACCCATGTGTGGTTAAAGGGGTCCAACACTGTTGCAGACAGTGCAGGTGTCTAACATCTGGCAGGCGCTGTCGTCTAGCCTGCTGTCTGCCCCTGACTGAAGAACAAAACACCCACCGGAGAAATGTGTACGCGCACATGCACGACGAGTGCAGAATAGAGTGGGGATTATTATTAACTTCATTTATTTTTAAAGCTTGGATTACTTCTACATAGTCCTGGCTGGTGGGGCTGCATATTGTCCAAAAATAAAGGCCTTTACCAGCAGTATTATTTTATCAGTAATACAGGGCTCCATTTTTTATTAAATCCATATCCTGAATGCCACAGATCTTGAAAACGTAGCCACACACTTACTGTCCCTAGCACACATTACTGTATTTGCTTGTATATAAAACTGAGTATGTCAAACTTTAGGCCAATGTAGCCAAGATGTAAAAATTCTCCTGTACAGCTGAACTTTGGCCTTAAGTTTGAAATTAATGTCTCAATGCCCTACAATTGGTAGCCCCTTTTATATAAGACAACACTATGAACAGTTTTTTCATATTTAATAATAAAAAAAAAAAGATTGAACAAATGCATTATTCTTATTATTAATATTTTCATTTTATTTGTCAATGTGTCCCCAGACATGGTGCACACGGATATCCTCCAATGCTGAACCACACTTCCGCTGGGACTACTGAGATGGAACGACAGGAGGTCACTTGACCCCAGTGTTCTGTCATAGAAGCCCCGGCAGAAGCGTAAGTGTTGGGCAGCATCAAATGTCATCTGTGTGCAGTGCACAGATAATATATCCACCAGCTGCCTGTGAGGAGGGTCTGGGGGTCCTGGATCCTAGCCTTATAGTCAGACCTTACATGAGGTCTGATTAGAAGATGACCTTGACTATTAGACAATGGATCATTTTCAGAGCATTTGCCAGGAAAAAAGCCTTGTCTTATTTTAAAGCAAATACAGAAGAAAGTGACTGATGCCCACATAACTATTGTTCCAGCAGATTTATGGGAACTAAATTTCCCATGAGTCTGCCGTGACAACAGAGTAGCTATCAAGAAGCACATTCTGTACCCCTTGGCGACAAGCAGAAGAAAAAAAATGCAAATAAAACAATGTGGGGTGCAGAGAGCTCGGCTCGCTTTTTACACGAGAAGATGATGATCCAGGATGACACAAGCATTTGCCAAGCTAAGGGGGAATGAGGTGAGAAAGGTAGATAAAACAAATTATATTAAAAATGCTAGCTTTAAATGTTTTAACTAACAAGGATGACTTTAACCATATGCATGTTTAAATCAAAGTTTATTTGCCGTTTAAAGAAATGGAATGATTACAACAAAAACCCTTCTGTTAAACAGGGTGTAGAAAAACATTTGCTTTTCTACTTCATTCGGCATAAAAGCTCACAAAAAGGATGTCAAACTTTATGCAAATGCTGCCAAATATTTAGCAATTAAGCGGCATAATGTCTAGGTTCACAAACAGCATGCTTGTGTTAGTGAATGTTTAAAGTAGTGGGATAAATAATTACTGTATGTGACAGTGTATGGGCTTACTAGACATGTGGAAGCAGGGTTGGGGGATTTGTTTTTTTTATGATGTAGGGTACTGTACAAGAAGGAAAAATGGAATTTGTGTGTGTGTGTGTGTGTGTGTGTGTATGTAAGATGAAAAGAGAGCCATAGGTGCTATATGACACCGGGTGTAGAGAGACAAATCATGGGTTAGAATCCACAAGCAGCACCTAAACTCAAACATAAAAGGCCATAAAAAATAAGACATGTCCCCCATTATGTAAAATTTCTGCTGCTTATATTACCGTATTTGCTCGATTATAAGACAACCCTGATTATAAGACGACCCCCCAAACTTTGGATATTCCATTAGGAAAAAAACGAAATGCCTGAATATAAGACTACCCTATAGGAAAAAAGTTCATATTCACATGTGGCTATATTCACATGTAAATTGCTTTTTTAATAAAATATTATACCAAAAAATGCATTTCTTGTGTTTATTTCCTTTTATGTGCCAATGCTGCCTCTCTCTTTTCCTGGCCCCCAGCTTTCTCTCCCCCCCCCCCCCCCCTTAGTGTTGTCTCTCTCTCCCCCTCGCTCCCCTTGTCTGTCTCTCCCCCCTCCCTTGTTTCTCTCTGCCCCCCCTCCCTCCCCTCTTCTCTGTATCTTCCCCCCTCCCTCCCCTTGTTGCCCCCTCCCTCCCTTGTTGCCCCCCCTCGTTTCTCTTCCCCCCTTGTCTTTCTACCCCCCTCCCTCCCCCTCGTTTCTCTGTCTCCCCCCCCTTGTTACTCTGTCCCCCCCCTCCCTCCCCCTCACCTGTTTCTTGGTCCCTGGTGGCTAGTGGGGGCAGCCGGGGGATGTCTGCACGATACGTGCAGACATCCTCCATGCTGCCCGACACCTCCGTCTATTATGACAGACAGCTGGTCCGTCATAATAGATGGAAGTGTCGGCCAGAATGGAGGATGTCTGCAAGTATCGTGCAGACATCCCCCAGCTGCCCGATTCTCCCTGGTGGCTAGCGGGGCAGCGGAGGATACCTGCGTGATGAGCGCAGACCCCTCCTGCTGCCGCCCGGCACGACTGCCGGGACTTTTATGACAAAGCCGGAAGGACCCGGCTTCATCATAGAAGTCCCGGCGGTCGTGTCGGGCTGCAGCTGCTGTTAGAGAGGGGGATCCAGGTCCCCTGGAGCTCTGCGGGGGACCTGGATCCCGGTCTTATAGTCTGACCTCAATTTGAGGTCAGATTATAAGACGACCTCGATTATAAGACGAGGGGTATTTTTCAGAAATTGTTTTCTGAAAAAAACCTCGTCTTATAATCGAGCAAATACAGTACTATATCAATTGTTGCTTTGTATACAGAACGGATAAAGAGTTTGAGTGTCAATAAGTAAATGAGATTAACAAAGGAAAAAAAATCATTCATACACATTTGATCTTAATCCATTAATTGCATTCACCAGCAAGCACTCTCTTTAAATGAAAGGTTGTCATCAGCCTCAGTTATAGAGGAAGATGTACTTTTCTCTAAGTAGAACTCATCGCATGCCATTGTCAGTTATGTGTAAAAAGAGCAAAGAGGGGGGAAAAGAGTGTGGTAAGAGAATGAGAGACGGTTAAACTAGGAATAGTTGACAAAGGCAGACTGCTATGACAGAAAGAGAAAGCAAAGTACATAGACAGGAGGAACAAGTTTGGAGTTCAGAGGACAGAAGAGATTAGAACAATTTGATGTTTGAAATGCATTCACAGTACATACAGTGTTTGATATAAAAGTGATAGATTTCACATAACAAAAGAGCTTTAACATAAAATATATTCTTTCTATGCAGGGAAATCCAAAGGTCACTAGAATAGTCAGCAAACTAAGTTGGACAAAGAACTGAATTTGAACATAGAACACAGAGAGAGAAGTATATATTTCATTTCTGCAGTTTATTTGACAAAGAATGTACTCTAATACCAATGGAAGAGGAAAATTCCCTCAATGGAGGCAAAGACACATTGATATATATTCAGTTACCGTAATACAAAAACAAATATCTTGTACATTAGATTTGCATGACCAGTACATCCAACTTTATAATCATAAAGTAACAGTAAATATTTATTTTTCAATATATTGCAGTTATTCAGAAAATGGAGACCTGTATGCACCTTTTCCATGAACTGTCCTATTTACCTGCTTTAACAGCACTGGACAGAAGCTGTATTCATAAAGAGGAATTTAAACTAGTCCCACCTGTGACTAGAACAAAATAACCAACAAACATAATACTGCACTGCGAGATTTGGTATCAAAATTTCTAACTAGTATGAAATAGGGGCCAATTTAACAGTGGTTTCCAGATGTTGTCTGCCTGTCATTCTTGTGTCAAAAACGTTAATTTAGGATTTGTGGTCAAAAAGTAGGGACCAGTCCTTGTAGGGACAGCCAAACAAGATACTGAGAATTAAAATAGACAAAATATAAGCCATCCTATTGCCTCTATTGACTTAAAGTTTGTCTTCTGAGTGGTAACTAAGTATGAAAGGCAACTAGAAAACGATAATATAGAAAAAGTGGGTAGCAAAAGCCATCTTCCTTCATTGGAAACATAGCACTTGGATCCTACCCTACAAATTTGAGGTTCAGGATTTCACCTCAAACATGAATGAGCCCCAGCTCCAATTTCTAACTTTTCCATTACAGTTTAATGCTTTCTACATGTCATTTGTATAAGCTGAGGCAACCCGAGTTGTTCTTTATATATACTCACCAATATCTTAGTATATTTTTACATGGCTGTAAATTATTTCATTGGTTGTTAGTGTCTTCCTCTTTCACTTTCTTTACATATCATTGCTCTTTTCTAGGGCTTTAATAATATTGTGCATTTGGAACTCTACATTACGAAATAACAGACTATTAGCATTATCTACACAGTCGAACACTTTGTGTTTGTTGTAAAATGGTTTCTATGTATACTAGAGCATGAGTACCAATAACAGAGAGGGATAGGTTTGCCACCTTTTATACTGGAATAGTACTGGACTTGCCGGTGCCTCAATAGACTTATTATTGGCATCAAGCCATTTTTTTTACTGGCCTGCCGGTAAAATACCGGCTGGGTGGCAACCCTAGTGATGGAGGTCAGGATTATAAATAAAGCACAGACATTGGAAAAAGTATTATCATATGATTAAAAACAACACATCATTGCCGGTTGTTTTTACATTTTCACTCTCATTCATGTTGTTCAATTTTATACTGATATAATCTATATGTTTACGATTTTTAAGGACATGAATAAGGGTTATGTTTCAATAAATGTATATTTATTATGGTTCTAAAAATGTGTTGTTTGTTCAGTGTTAGTTGTCTGTACTTTACTCTGCCCATTAGAAAATAAGGGCGAATTAATGCACAGTTTTTCTTTGTAAACTTGCATTGCATCAACTGATAATCATACCAAATTGTTAATAGAAATATAAACAAATAATTCAAACAGAATATTGCTCACTGTTTATTTCCAGACTGTTTTGTGTCCAGTTTTTAACAGATGGATAATCTGATTATTTGAGTGTAGAGATGACCATCAGTTATCAAAATACATGCATATTTCAAAAAGAATACTGGTTCAAGTTTCCATCAACCATGACAAACGCTGATGTACACGTCAATCATAAGGTGAAGAGATAATATTTATATTTCAGAGAAATGATAAATATTTTGATTCGACTCTCTCTTCTGCGGAGGGCAACTGCTAATAATTACTTTCCTTATGCATCCATTAAAGGGATTGTATCACCTGAACATTGTTTTTACTGTATATGTAGAGCATGAATAATTATTGAAAATGATCTTTACGTAATATTAGCAAACCTGAAAGCAATTGCCTAAATTAGGAGAATTTTTTAAATTAGGACTGCTTTTCAATGGGAAATGCATAATTTGCATATCATGACACAGGTGATGTCCCATGCAAGAGACTTCACAGCCACATTTAAAACACATTGGTATCCTAATTTCGCCAATTTTTTTCCGTTTTGCTAATACAATGTATATATAAAAATAGATAATTTTCAAACATTTGTTATGCTCTACATTCACAGTAACAACAATGTATAGGTGATAGAGTCCCTTTAACATTCGAAGGTGACAATTATTTTTTCTAATATTGTAAACTCTATGGGCCATCTGGAGAACCAGGGCATTCATGGCGTAAAAATCAAATTGGTTGATTATTGACAGAAGGCATAGATGACTTCACAAAAAGAAATAAAGCCAATAATATAAATTAACACCCATAAATATTTTTCTCCTAAAATTAAAATTGGAAATCAAATTCCTTTATAGGTGAGAGTGTCAAGAACACACTTGTACACAGATGATGGCACAAAGATATAATACATATTTGTTAGAGATGCCATTGTTTGATACCTCCTTTGAAAATTTAGCATATTTGTTAGAATGCAACAAAAGGATTTAAAAACACAACATGATCAATGAAGTAGTAGAGGTTAGAAGTATACGTAGAGGATGGAAAGGTTATAGAACATCATACCACCGAGAAGAGAGATTAGTAAGTCTTCATTCAAGAAATGGCACTGGTCTAGTACATAGCGAAGAATCATAAATAAGGCTTTCTATAGTACCACACGTTGTTCCTTGAAAGATTTTAACTATTTAAACTAGAAAGAAAATATTAACAAGCTATCTGGCAACCGAGCATAGCTTAACCCACTTCTTTCTTCTTCTTAGGACAAATAAAATTGCTGTTATTAGTGAGCTAAATAATCATCAGCCTCATTACCCAGACTTTCCCAATTGCTTCATTGTCCCCAGAGTTCAAGGGTGAAGTCCGTGAATGGGATGGAGAGCAACACATTTCACAAACTCCCAATGCATTGTCTGTGGTGACAAAAGTTGAGCACTGAACCATTATGGCCTCTTGTGTATTAAAAGCATGTAAATGAAGGCTACAAAATAAATTAGCCGCATTGAAGACAGGTAAGTGAAGTATAATTAGTAAAATAAAAACATATATACTTTGATACTATACATATAACTCAAAGAAATGATGGGATTTACTGCTCCTTAAATATAATTTCAGCAGCAGTCTCACTGAAGCCCAATTTATTTAGAACAACTCCACCACACCTTCTGCCCTCCGCCCCCAAAATCTGCCCACAGAGCATTGTTTTGTAATGATATTCAAACAAAAACTTACCTCTGTTACTACTGGCTGAAGTATTAATGTCTCTGGGCTCATTCGAGGAATATCTATATGAATCTGCAAATATAAAGCCATATATGTGTTTTTATAATAAACTAACATGCACAGTGCTACAAAAAACATGTGTCATCTGTTCCAAAATGTAAAGACTATAGTTCTAGTAATAAACAATGTCCTTAACCCCTTCACAACCTTATGATGAGTTAACTCATCATAAGAGCCGCAGCGTCATGTAGTTAGGCTGGCGGTGTGCTCCGTGCGCAGTCGGTCTGAAATGGGTCCAGGGCTCTGCCTCGCACCCGATGCAAAGTTCCTGAACCCGATCGGCGGGTTGGCCAAAGGTCCCCGAAATCCCACAATAAAAATAACAGCCCGCTATGGGCCACTGGCCCCAGATGGAAGGAGCATTGGCAGCTTCTAGCATTGTTCTTTTTATGGAGGGGGCAGGACTACTTGACCTGGTCCCCATATGTGTTAGGGGTCCAGTTGGGGAGTGTCTGGGACTAGACCCCTTTACGGACTTGGGGAAATATGAGGCTATATTGTCTAATTGGCTATTCTAAAAATTAGAAATATAATTGAAAGTCCCGTCTCATTATGGGAAGTAGCATCATGATCAGAAATGGGGTATTCCAGAACAACCCACCAAACTACATCAATAGGACCAATGTTAAGTAGTAGAACAATGAGTGAATGAATTATGAATGAATGCTAGAAATACTTAAGTACAATTTGACAACACAGGAATCAAACTTTGGGTTTATGTAAGCCTTTCTTTTTTTCATCCTTATTTGTTATGATTAGTTATGTTATGATAAATTGTACTCCGTATTCATAATTCTATATGAAATTTGGAAGAAATGTATTTATGTAGTAATCTGTGTCTTGTTCTATATAACCTATTCAATTACATAAATCCCTTTAGTCACCTAACAATTCTCAGTAATTCCTTACTCATAATTATGCCCCCGGCACTCTTTCTAAAACAAAAATTACTCTTTTTGGCCAAGTGAAAACATTGGAAATCAGGGATAAAAAAAGTATTACACATTTCTTCAGTGGAACAATTAATAGAAGAGGATGATGAAAAACAATAGAATATACTAGACTTTTGCCACAACAGTCCCACTGCATATCCAGGTCACACGGAGTCATAATAACAATAATGTTAGGTTAAAAGGAGGAGTAATCGACCTTCGCTAAGAGAAAAAAGTACCATAAATCACCTTGAAACTTTCCACTTATGAACAAAAGGAGGTTGCATATTTTATATCCATAAGGACCTCAGAGAGACATGGTTTCAAGGAGGACACACCTGCTTGATCACAGATGAGGCAGTGTAAATTACTCTTGGCCCTTGAGAACTGCAGATGTTCAAAAATGTAATTAGAAAAAAAATCTTGTAAGTGATAATTTTCTATTCTTGGTTTTGGCTTCTATTGTTTTCAGTCTTAAAATATATTCCTGAATGTGAAGTTTATCCCTGGTTGGAAGCAAAACTAAACACATTTTTCAGGAATTTAGAAACTACACACCAATGTAACATGCCAGGAAAAATACAATGCATCTGCACAGGGGCCATACTACTGTCAGTGCAGCCAGAGCTAATCGGGAGAGAGGTGCCTTGAGTAGACAGAGGGGGTTAGGAACATGGGGGATCTAAGGGGTAGATTTGCCCTACTCTTTACTGTTACTGACTAGGGAAATGGCATCCACAAAAATATATTTTTATACTACATTTATCATGATGCTCAACCAAACGGTTTTGTTACACAAACTCTTGAGCAAAGCATATTAAGAAATAACAGTTTATATGGTTAAAATTTGAAAGGACAAATATAACAGAACAAATTGTATACTTTCATAATCTATTCCTTATTGAGAATATAAAATCCTTTAACTAATCAATATATTTGACTGCAGGGCTACATGTTCTCTGGTTCAAAGAATAAACACAGACTTTGTATTTGTATATCACATCAGCCACACAGACCCTAAAATGTAACTGTCAACTATCGCCATGACATGTGCAGGATTTTTACCAGAAAGGTTGAGGATTGGGGGGTAGTGGAATTCTATACTTTTCCCCATCAATTAGCCACTTCATCAGTCTACAGCTTTCTGTTGTGGCATGTGTTTAGGTTGATGACATAATGCGTGGGAAAGGCGGAGAGCTGACGTCACAGGTGGGAGGCATGCCATCACACCGCACTATTGAATGATCTGAGCACCAGGTGACACCTGAAATTCCCGTGCTCAGTAAAAATGCAGAATTAACAGGGTCAGGCATTGCCTGGGCTAAGCCCAGAGTAAAAAATCTGGCCGCTGGGTACAAAGTGGGTGCTGGAGGAAGCCCTGTGAGTGGAAAGTGGAGCTGGAGGAAGACCTATGAGTGCAAAGTGGGTCCTGGGGTAGGCCCTGTGAGTCCAAAATGGGTGTTTGCACAAGTCCTGAGAGTGAAAATCTTGGTGCTGGTGCAAGTCCTGAGTGCAAATTATTTATATAGTGTGGCTTACAGGGGAGCCTATAATAATGTTTGTTCTAAAGAAGTGGCACTTTGAGGTCTGCAATTTGGTTTCATGCACATGGGTCCAAAAACGTTTGCCACTGTTCTAGACTAACTGCAAGGTCACTATAGCCGAATCTTCTTTATTAATTGAATATCCTAAGGACCAAAAGTAATGACAAATCATGCATTTTTAATACCGTGTGTTAACCCGGGTGTGTCATTTACCTGTCTGTAAGTACTCTGATTGGTATCATCATTCCTTGAATTGTAATATTGTTCTATAAAGGCAAAATATTCTTTCTGCTTTCTCTTCAAAGTGCCATCCCTTCTATCCACGTTTGCTGGAAGATAACCCTGCAAAGAAACAATTGTTTACAGTGAGAGAATGATCAGATTAGCATGCTTAAAAATCAAAATTAGAGTAACAGGCAAACTATTGTGTGAAACTATCACGGATAACTTTGCAATGACAAATTTTCCAAAAATGTTAGAGCTGTCATAATATACATAGACACAGTTTGAGATCACAGTTCATCTTTATTCAAGCATAAAAATGTTAAACATCAGGTTGCCATAGCAATGAATTAGAAAGAAAAACGTGTTTTATAAATAAAAACAGAAAGAAATGTAGATTTCTTGTACACTCAAAAACACATATATGAAGAAAAATGCATAGTACAATTTCAAAGATCTATTCAGCCAGGATTGAAAAAACAGTAGTAAAAAGTATAATTGACTGAGAATGTATCAGTATTAAATTAAGAGGCTTTGTTTGAGCTGTGTCAGTGGATATACACATTACATTAACATTTTATTTATATTTCGCCAACAATTTACATAGTGCTTGATACAAAGCATTAAGGTGAAGTACATGTTATAATATACCAACCAAGTATCAGTATTCGGTATTAAAGAAAGAAACGAACACATACAGAATGCTGCTGAATCTCAATACATTTTATTGAATAGTTGATCATAGCTTAAGGGATAGAGCTGATGCATGAGTCCTGCTTTAAATAGTTATACTTCTCTGCAACTGGGTTTACTGTATTTTGGGAAGTCAAAAACAATCCAATACAGATAAGTCAGGTTAAGATGACTTGTGCTATGCATAGTTATATTTACAAAGAATAGCGGCATGATAACATTTAATGAAAATAGAAAAGAGATCAAACATTTTATACCCCTACTACTTTATCTCAGCAATTAGAACAACATGCTGCCCACCACTGGTGAAGTCTGCTAAACTTCGCAGGTCAACATTCTTCCACAATATGTGTGGAAATGTAGAATACACAGTGGCAAGGCTGCCCAAACTCGAACGTTCTATACGCTCACACAGGACTCAAGATGGCACTGAATGTCCCTTGCTCTGCAGTTCATCACAGCCCCGCATGATGAAGTCTGCTGCGGATCCAGCTGCACCTTGAAGTTCAGACAAGCCACGAGTGACGTTACGGTGTCTTACAATGTTTTGGCAGGGATTCGTAGGATGAGTAAAAACCTTGATCAGGTCTCTGACTCTGTGTCCCTGGATCAGAATCACTCTGTGATCAGGGCAAGGAACACAAAATTGCCTTGGTGCTTTTGTCCGTAAAGAGCCACTAAACTTTTTTTCACTTGTGTTCTACTATAGAAGCACACGTTCAAAAACTATTAGCCCTTATATGAGGATAAACTGGCATGTACTTTTTAAGTTACATGACTGTTTATCCTGTGACCGTCTTTGCCTCAGCTGAGAGGCAGAGCTCAGAGTAAACCAGTGTGTATCTACAAAGATAAACATCAAGTTTACTTTGGAACAGTGACAAAGGAGTTTTATCTTTTGCTTCTATTGGTGAAGCAAGACTTAATAATATCCTTTAGTTCAACTTATGGGACAAAAGCATCATAAGTAGTGTTGAGCGAACCCGAACCCCACTGTTCGGGTTCGTACCGGACATTACGGTGTCCGTGCCACGAACCCGAACATTTCACTGTATGTCCGTGTTGGATTTCGAGGTTCGACTATAAACCGAAAGTCTTTAAACCGAAAGTCATTCGGTTTATAGAATAGCCAATAGCATTACATGTATTCTATAAGCCGAAAGTCTATAAACCGAATGTCTTTCGGTTTATGGAATACATGTAATGCTATTGCTATTCTATAAACCGAAATAGAGTCCCCATTAATAAGAATAGGTCAATTGACCTATTCTTATGAATGGGGACTATATTTCGGTTTATAGAATAGCAATAGCATTACATGTATTACATCTGAGAGTCAAATAGAACCGTCAAATACTGTGCTTACAGCGCACTTTGAAAAATTCTAATTGTTTTGGGTGCTAAATAGTACATTTGCATCTTGCGGTGCACTTCATATCTGAGAGTCAAATAGAACAGTCCAATACTGTGCTTACAGAGCATTTTGAAAAATTCTGGCTACCTCCTCCTCCTCCAGCGCCGCTTCCACCTACACCGCCACGGTCACCGCCTCCTCAACCTATGGGTCACTTAGTATAAACTGAAAGAGAATACCCTGCACTCCAACCCTCTCTCAAATGGATAATTCTGTTGATCCTCCTGGCAGCCATGCTTTAGATTTAAATTTATGTTCTTCCAAAGCTAAAATCAAAGATTCCATCTAGTGCTATTTTATGGCTCAGCTGTATTTTTAATTTGTATGTATTTTATGTTATTTTAAGTTATTTCCCTATCCACATTTGCTTGCAGGGCACTTGTCCTACACTTACCCACATTTTACTTCCTTTTGCAGCCCTCTAGCCCTTTCCATGACTTTTTTAGAGGCATTTTAGTGGCCAAAAGTTCGTGTCCCCATTGACTTCAATGGGGTTCGGGCTCTGGGTCAAGTTCGGGGTCAAGTTCAAGCACGGACCCGGGCTTTTTTCCGAAGTTCGGTCGAACCTCTCGAACCCGAACATCCAGGTGTCCGCTCAACTCTAATCATTAGTTAAGGGTTTAAATTGTTTCTAAGAGAAACCCATGTGGGTTTGTCTCCACCAACCCATGGGCACATTTACGGGGGCTGGGAACCACTATTATGCATCTACTACAGAGACTAGTAATTTGGCTGGCTGGCCGTCACTGCAGTGGGTGCATTCTGCACTGATGATGCTGAGCTGGGGACACTTTTTTAAAATGTTATTTTAGTATACATATTCCAGATGTTGTGGTCCCTTTAAGCATACTGCTTACATTGGCCACATATATATAAAATGTGTCACTCCTATGTACACTCTCCAGGACTGATGGGGGAGGGATCTGAACATGGTAACTGGGTGTAGACAGGTTGCCTGGGAAGCAGTGCCAGGGAATGTTGTCTCCTCTCCTTTTGGTTCAGATGAGTGCTTGGAAGTTGGAGATATGTTCTCTAGCTCAGACTCTGTACCTCTGGTTGAGTAAGCTTGTTACTCTTGAGACCTGTATATGTCATAACACTGTGTGTGGATGGGAATTGTGAGGACTCTCAACACATCATTGTTTATTTTTCCTTTCTCAATACTATATCTCTTTTAATACTGTAATATTAGTTTCCATTATTCTGTGTTTTCCAATCGTATTCCAAGATGGCTTTGGTATCCACCATCCAGTGTTCTATCTTTTCATGGGTTTATTAGCTGATACTCATTTGCCTCTAGACAATTTATTTACATCCACTCAATTCCACCTCGTTCTTTAGTCTGTGACCTAAACATCCGTTCCCAACATTCACAATTGTAACAATTCATTTCCCTTTAATTCCCCCAAAAATACACCCATACTTAATATATCTTGCTTTATATTTTCTGTTGCATACACTTCTACAAATAAAAACAATGTGAGGCGAGAAATATATATATTAATTTTACATTTATTTTAGGAATTTCACAGAATTAATAATTTTGTAGTCTCTATATAATGGGAAATGGGAATCTACAGCCAAGCAGGTGCCTGGGTATTATCACAGATTACACCAGAAAGCTGGTCAAGCTATGGGCTACCTCTGGACTCACAAAGAGTCATCCTTCAGCACTCAGGAGAGGAAAAAACCCCTGTGGGGGAAACCTCTGGGGAACCATGGCTTGAAGAACTGCCCTTCCCTCTGGGCATTAAGAGGCAAATGCAGAGACTATAATTCTACTAAGGGTTAACACAACAATTCATTTACACATTATATAGACCAGGGGTGTCCAAATGTGGTCCTCTAGCTACAATCCAGCTAAAAGACTGCAGTTGGACAGCTCTGATATTAATTGACATTGCTTATCCCTCCCTTGCCACCCCAGATGTGGCCCTTCTGACGCAGCAACGACGATAAATACTAGGGCCGCCCCTCTCTACCACCCAAGAACAGATTGATCTTTCATAAAGGGCACACGAGTAGCTGCGCTTGCCAAATAAATCCCCTGCTAAAACCTCCAAAGCTCAAGGTCTGATTGAGGGTAGTCAAGCTCCAAGTCTTCAGACACATCCAAGTCAGGCATAGATACCTATACCAAGGAACCAGGGACGCACGCTGTAGCTCCGTCAGAGCTCCGGATGTGTCTGAGAGGAGAAGAATGTTCACACAGTTATCATTAGCAGCTGCCTTTATGACATCATGACCACACTCTTTATGACATTGCTGCTGACAGTCATTGATATAGACTGTGCTTAAAGGGACTTTTCACCTAAATATTGCTTATACTGTGAATGAATTTCTACCATGATGCTCTACAAAACATTGGCCATGTATCACTTTTTGCAATACAGCAGTATTAATGCAAATACTGTATAGAGTAAAATAAAATCACTTTTATAGTTATGTAGCTGTGATGTGAGATATTGTTGGTGTGTCAGGCCAGCATATGTGCCATTGTATTACCCTTTGCGGGCTTGCTGTATTTGGTGCGCGTTCGCACTGTGACAGGTGTGTGTGGAATTTGGAACTGGTGGCAAAATCAGAAAACATTTGGCATAACGGATTATTTGGAATAACTGATTGTCAAACCTGTATATGATTTGTGTGGGTACAGTAAACGAAATAGAGGAAAATTACAGCTAAACATCACAGCAGTGTCAAACAACCTTTGCATAGTTGCCAACATTTGAAAAAAAATATCCAAGGACACTGCAACACAGCTATCAAAAATGTACCTCACCCACTGCCCCAAAGCTCCACCCACATAATTAGCACCGCCTAGTTATTGTAGTGCAGATTATCTCACTAAATTACCACCAAACAGGGTCTATTTTAAGGAAAAAATCTTAAAACCATCATTATGCCAGACCCATTGCACTGCACCACTATTGTTTTGTTTAGAATAGGGAAATGTAATTTTTAAAGCATACAGTTCATATGTTGGACACATATCAAATCACATAAAGCTTTATAATTGCTCCTTAAGCATACCCCCATTGAAACACGCTCTGCCAGTGACAGGCAGTGAGTGAGAAGATATAATTATGATGTAATAAAATGATTTAGAAAAAAATCCATTCCTTGTTTTTATATTCTTCCTCTTCTCCCTTTACTTCATTTCTCCTGCCCTTCTTTTATTATCACTGTCACATTTCTTGCATCGCACCCACATAACTTGCCACAGCACCACCTTGCACCCATGTGACTTGCCTCAGCAGGCCCGCCATCAGGGGGTGACGGGCGATACTGTAATACCGGGCCCAGTGGGCCAAGGTCACGCCAGGGAAAAAAAAAAAACATTCCCCTCTGTTAAGCCGGTCCTACTGAAGCCGCGGAGCAGTGTACCGGGAGACAGAATCAAGGAGGTAAGTACTGGGAAAGGAGGGAGGAGGGTGGCACATAACGAGCATACTGAGCAGCAAAATCCTGGCATATTAAATGGCAAAATCCTGGCATATTGAGTGGCTAATTCCTGGCATATTGAGGGGCAAAATCCTGGGCTTAATTGGCAAAAGAACGGCATATTGAGGGGAAAAATAATGGCATATTGAGGGCTTAATTGGAAAAGAATGGCATATTGAGATGCAAAATAATGGCATATTAAATGGCATATTCAGGGGAAAAATACTGGCATATTAAATGGCATATTCAGGGGGAAAATACTGGCATATTAAATGGGAAAAGAATAGCATATCAAGGGGCAAAATCCTGGCATATTGAGGGGCAACATCCTGGCACGTTAAATGGCAAAAGAATGGCATATTGAGGGGCAAAATACTGGCATATTAAATGGCAAAAGAATGGCATATTAAGGGGCAAAAGAATGGCATCTTGAGGGGCAAAAGAATGGCATATTGAGTGGCTAAATACTGGCATATTGAGTGGCAAAATACTGGCATATTGAGAGGCAAAATACTGGCATATTAAATGGCAAAAGAATAGCATATTGAGGGTAAAATACTGGCATATTAAATGGCAAAAGAATGGCATATTGAGGGGGAACAAAAATGGCATATTGAGTGGCTAAGTACTGGCATATTGAGAGGCAAAATACTGGCATATTATTTTTTTTTGTTTGTTTTGTTTAAATATCTTTTATTGTCAATTATCAAAT
This sequence comes from Pelodytes ibericus, assembly GCA_036172795.1. Taxonomy (NCBI): domain Eukaryota; kingdom Metazoa; phylum Chordata; class Amphibia; order Anura; family Pelodytidae; genus Pelodytes; species Pelodytes ibericus. The sequence continues at coordinate 116,257,398 of CM069858.1, forward strand.
ACAAAAAAGAATCACACTAACAGAAAAGTGATAGTCCCAGTAACAATAATTCATACATTATTTCCCTCCTTTCTCCCTTTTCAAAAGACAGCCTTAGATCTTCCTGTTAGTTCTTCTAATCGATACGTATCAGACAGAACTATCCACCTTATTGAAAACAAAAGTTCCCTTACAATGTTACATCATTCTTACAAAGAGGGAAGGGTAAAAAGCATACTTCACACTTTATAATTCATATAGACAGGATTCATTATACATTAATAGAGTGTGAATAGTGTAGACTACCTCTCAGGACTACGAGTCTCAATCATTCCAGTCGCATGTACTTTTATTAATCCATCAATCATACAATCTGTCACAAACTCATTGGGTAAGATGGTAGTGTGGCTCAGCCAGAAACCGCCGGGAGCGAAAGGGAAAAAAGAGAGGGGGGGGGGGGGATTTCCCATAGGGGGTATTCGAGATGTCTAGTTATATGCCTAGAAAAGGCTGTTTTCCTGAGAGTCAGTCTCTTGAGTGGAAATAGAGCTCTCCATCTGAATTTGAAAAGTAAATTGTGCGGTAATCTCTTGCCAGGTTGGAGGGTGGGGACTCCTCCAATGTCTAGCTAGACAAATTTTTGCAGCAGAGAACATGTGGGCTAGACGGCGTTGCTGGATCTTAATTTTTGTTGGGCAATCCAATAGGAATAGATATAAGGGTGCAGTGAGTGATCCTCCTGAACTGCTGCAGTTTTTTTTTCATCTCTGATAGCTCTCTACACTCCCACCAACTGTGGTACATGGTTCCCGAAGCCACTCCACACCTCCAGCATGAATTTAAAGTATCATGCTGGAATTTGCTTAGACGGCTGGGAACCGTGTACCACCCATATAGGATCTTATAATAAACTTCCTGGAGGGAAACACAGTGTATCGCAGATCTATTAAGATCCACAGCATTATACCATTTCTCTCCAGGGTAAGATTTCTGCAGGTCCCTCTCCCATTTACCGATAGCAGTGGGAAGTGGCAGATTTTGAACCTCGTCCGTGTATTTAGTTAATTTTGAAATTAATTTTATCTTATGTTGGGTCTCAATAAAACCATCCAAGGAGTCCTGAGGAGCCAACTGTGTTTTCTTAAGATAACTCCGAATTCTAATAAATGTAAAGATCTCTGAGCTAGGGAGAGCAAATTTATCCTGCGCTTCTTCAAAGGTAATTAAGTTATCCCCATTCATCAAGTCAGATATTAAAATTATGTCTCTCTCTTTCCAGGCTGAGACATCTATATCAGGTATATAGAATTTAAGGGAGTCAATTGGTGCCTATTTTTTAAGTGGATTGCTCGTACCGATGCTACATCTAATTTTCTCCATGTTATTAAAGATGTCCTTTATTATAGGAAATTTCATTTCCATTTTTTTAAATTGCGGAGTTGCTACCCAGTATAGGGAGAAAGTTTTTGAATGTAAAGCTTGACTTTTTTCCAGTTGTAGCCATCTAGGGTTAGTATCCGCCTTCGTATTCCATTGAAGGGCATGGGCTAGCATAGATACTCTATGTAACTTATAAAGGTCTGGGAAGCCCAGGCCTGCATATTTAGTACTTCTCATAAGGTCCACTTTTGTTATTCTCGGCTTTTTGCCCTGCCAGACGTAGGCCAGAAACAACCGTGTGATAACATCTAGTATACGTCTGGGGACACTAAGAGCGATTGCTCTAAACAGATACTGAACTTTTGGAACCAGGTAGGCTTTAAGTACATTTATTCTACCAATCCAAGAGAGCTCAACTCCCCTCCACTTTTGTAGCTTCGCTTTTAATTTCACAATCAAGTGCTGATAATTAAGATTCACAAGTCCTTCTATATCAGAGGTAATTCTAGTTCCTAGATATTCCATATTCAAGTTTGAGCAATCCAATTGGTGAAGAGCATTAATTTGTGCTATTTGCTCCGGCTCCAGGAAGTTGGTTATTACCTGAGTCTTTGCAAGATTAAGTTTATAATTTGAGTGTTCCCCATGCTCTTTTAAAATGTTCAAAACTGCTGGGATCGATGTGCGTGGAGAGGAAAGTGACAATATCACATCATCCGCATATAGAGCAAGTTTGTGTTCCTGTGCTTTAACTTTAATGCCCCTCACCAATTGCGATTGTCTTATTGCTACAGCCAACGGTTCAATTGTTAAGGCATATAGCATTGGATATAGGGGGCAACCTTGTCTGGTGCCATTATGAATTGTAAAGGGGTCAGATTTTAAAGAGGGACCTGTAACATAGGCTTGGGGGAGATGGTAAAGGGACATAACAGAATATTGAATATTTAAAGGATCAAAAAAGCCTTTTCGGCATCCAGTGCCAAAAAGGCTGATGGTATTTTTAAAGTGTTAATTACTGAGATCAGGTTGATTAGTCTACGTGTATTATCCTCCGTTGTTCTCCCATAGATAAACCCAGTCTGGTCCGGATGAACCAATCTCGGGAGTATTGGGCCGAGTCGAGACGAAAGGATTTTCGAATACATTTTTATATTGTTGTTAATTAGTGAGATCGGTCTATAGTTGTTTATGAATTGTGGATCCTTTCCCTCCTTCGGTATCGGGGAGATAGAGGCCTGCAGCATCTCTGGTGGGAATGAGTTACCCTCTTTAATATAGTTAAATACCCTGAGGAGTATCGGGGAGATCCACGGATCCAGGAGCCGATAAAATGCAGCGGAGTATCCGTCTGGGCCCGGTGATCTCCCCAATTTGAGGCCCTGCACTGCATCTCTTACCAAGGGCAAACTATAGGGAAGATTCAAATTCCGAGTTTCCTGTTCTGTAACCTTCGGAAGGTCCAATTTCTGGAGAAATGTTTTAGTCTGAGAGGGCGACATAGTGGGATTATCTAAATTATACAGGGAGCTGTAATACTCCCTAAAAGCGGTACTAATTTGGGCAGGGTCTATAATAGTCTCCGATTTAACTTTTAACTTAACGAAAAAATTAAACACCCAATTTAAACAGAAGAGAATAGCAAAGATTTTATTTACTTTATTAGTTGTATAATACCATTTTTGTTTGTTGTAGAAAATCATTCTATTGTATTTTGGTTCAATTTTTTCCTTAATTTCTTGGTGGATAGATAACACTTGACTAGCTAAGGACTCTGATGGAGATATTTTATTGAGAGTGGACTTTCAGGCCAGCTCTATGTATAAATCCGCTAAACATTTCCCTCTCTGTTTGTTCCAATAGGCGTCTGTGCTAATCAGATATCCCCTTATAACGCACTTCAGTGAGCACCATAGGGTAATCGGGGAAACGGTATTGTTATCATTTATCTCCAGGAATCGTTCAATCTGGGTCTGAAGATCTTTTTTCTGATCATCAGACCTCAGGTTGAATTCATTTATTTTCCAGCTATTCCTCTGAAACCGGTCAACAGAGTCTTCGATCTCCAAGAAGACTGGAGCATGGTCTGACCAAACAAGTTCACCTATACTAGACGAGCGACATCTCTCCAGGAATGGACCAGTTACTAAGAATGCGTCAATTCTGGAGTATGACATATGGGGTGGTAAGTAATATGAAAAATCCCTGGCCATTGGGTGATGGACCCGCCAAATATCAAACAAGTTGTTATTATATAACCATTTGGTTAATTTTATGGCCAAGGATTTAACTTTAGGATCTGTAGTTTTACCTCTGGGTAAGCTTTTGTCCAAGGCTGGGTCCTGAACGCAATTCATATCTCCAGCCAAAACTATCATGCCCTTTGCTATCTGGTTTAGTCTCTTCCCAATTGTAGCCAGGAAACCCACTGGTGATTCATTAGGGGCATAAATACTGACTAGGGTGTACAAAATATCATTCAGTTTGCATATCAAAATGAGGGATCTGCCACTTAGATCTGAATCATGGTAAATATATTCATATTTAATAGAGTTTGAGATCACTATGGCAACCCCTCTCTTTTTAGCTTGCGCAAAACTAGAAACAAATCTCCGAGATTTTCTGATACTTCCATAACAAATGACCCTATGGATCCCAGTGTGTTTCCTGGATAAATCCAACTTGTATCTTTTCTTTAATCAACATGTCATACAAATATGCTCGTTTCTGTGGTGAATTCAGCCCCTTTACATTAATCGTCACAACCTTTATTGTCATCTAGGAACAGTTTTACCACCCCTATCTCCCTGCCCCCCCCCCCCCCCCCCGCGAATCCCGGCAAGAGTCCACTTACATTCATTCCTTCACTCTGGTGAACTAGTCACACAAAAAGAGCTCCGATTCCCTGTAGTAGGTACGAAGCTATACAAGTGTGAGTGCTGCCTAGGTACAAAGCCAGCAACATGGTACTTTAATATATATGTCCCATTGCCCCTGCTGGTTCCATTCCTCCCCTGCAGTTGAGAGAGGAGAGAGTAGAGGGAAAGAGGAAAGGAAGAAAGAAAAGTGTTCCTCCGCCTCTCTCACTCCCCCCCCCACCAAAAAGAAAAGGCATGTTTCAAACACTGGGACAAACAGTGGGAAAATCTGTTATATTAATCGATAACATATCCAAGCCTAATTAAAGTGCACTATTTGTTTTTAAGTTTAATCGTATTGTGATTTTATTATAAGTTTGTTTATCTAAATTGTAAGTTTTAATAAAAATTCCCTTCAGTGATGGCTATTATTTATTATTTATCCAAATATATGTGCAAAAATTATCCTACATAGTGAAATCTAAATAGCTGTTACCATTATTAAACTATAATCATTCTTCTTTCTTTTATAGGTGTTATATAATTGTTTCAATAATTATTTAATTACAAATGTCTAAGTGCATCACAAATTATTGTGTTATCCCAACAGAAGTTAAGGGCAGGTATATATTGAGTTTCCTATACTATTTGTCTCCAGTGGGGAACTCACCCATTTTAAACATATTTACAACGTAATTATACGTTATCCCAATTTTTCTGGATTTATTTTTCAATGTGCCCGATTATATCCCGTTTACTCTTCCCTTTCCCATCTTCCTCTTATTTAGGAAGAAGTAAGCCATTATTATCTCTTCGGTCTGTCCAGTATTCTACCATGGAGAAAAAATACTGGCATATTAAATGGCAAAAGAATAGCATATTGAGGGCAAAATACTGGCATATTAAATGGCAAAAGAATCGCATACTGAGGGGCAAAATACTGGCATATTAAATGGCAAAAGAATGGCATATTGAATGGCTAAATACTGGCATACTGAGCGCAAAATACTGACTTACTGAGTGGCACAATATTACTGGCATATTGACCAACTGCTCCCAACCACCCTCCATATTACACTAGACCGGTATAACATGCTTGTGAGGGTAGGTGGGGCGAGTGGGAGATATTGTTGGGGGGGGGGGGTTGGGGGCCCAGAAAATGTGTTCAATAAGGGGCCCTGAAATTCCTGGTGGCGGCCCTGTGCCTCAGCACTCAGCTTGCACCTAAAGGTCATGCAAGGGCACCCGGAAAGAACACACAGACGTTGCCAGTGCACCCAAAATGCACCCACAGTTCTTTCCAGAGCACCTAGATTGCACCAAGATTGTGCTCTTACAAAGCCAGCCTGTACCACTCAGACCTGCTCTCTTACATGCTTACATGTTGCTCTATCCAGCCAGACTCTCCCAGTCCTGCACTCTCCCCCACACTCACTTCTCCAAGCCATCTCTCTCCTGCACGCTGACTCCTCCAAGCGTTCTCTCTCCACCACGCTAACTCCTCCAAGCCATCTCTCTCCACCACGCTAACTTGGCATTTCATGGCAAAATCAGTAGTAATGTATAAACTTGCCATTTCATGGCAAAATCAGTAGTAATGTATAAACTTGCCAATGCCTCCTCCCAGAGTTCCTAATCTGACCCCCAGACCTGTCAATGCATCCCAACACTTCCCAATCAGACCCCCAGACTTCCCAAATTATCCCCAGACCAGGGGCAGACTGACCATAAGGGCTCTCGGGCAATACCTGAGGGACGGGTCCAGTGGGGGGGGCCACTGCCGACATGATTACGCAATCACGGGTGTCACAAGGTCATGTGACCTTGCGAAGGACTGTGTGAGCTACCGCTCACATCAGCCTGCATTTTCAAGCGCTGTCCCACGCTGTAACGAAACCATCCGTCACTGGGGTTCTTGGAGAGAAATAATGGCCCGCCTCATCCCAATAGACTAGACTACAAAACCTGTCTGTGGATATACTATTTTTAGGGGTTCAAACTTTGAGGGCACCAGCAGAACTCTTGTTTTCAGCTGGACTTCAAACACAGGCTCACTCAGGATGTCAGGTAGGATGTGGTCCCTGGAAGGGCCAAACCTTTGTCCCATTCATTGTGTTTCCCCATGTCAAGATTGTATGCTATCCTTTAAACTGCTGTCATTATGTCACCTTACCCATTGTCTTTATGTAAGTCATTCAGTGTCCTGTTGTACAGTGATGTCCTTCAATTAACACATTACTTTAAATGAGTGTACTCTGTTTGTAGCTGTATGTAGCTATCCAGGGACACTGTAGCACAGCTATCAAAAATGTACCAAAGGCCGCCCACTTCCCAGCCCACATAATTACCATAATGTAGTGCCGTCTAGTTATTAAAGTGCAGATTATATCATTAATTCCCACCAAACAGGGTCTATTTTAAGGAAACATTCTCCCTGCACGTTAAAACCATCATTATGCCAATCATTCAGTGTCCTGTTGTACAATGATGTCCTCCAATTAACACGTTACTCTCATTAAGTGTACTCTGTATGTAGCTAAACTTGACACCTTTGGCCATTGTATGTCCTACTGTTATGTTGTGTTCATTATGTGTCGGTCTGTATTTAAAGGTGTGATTATGTTATATCCCACCTTATCTAATTACCTGTTTTAAATGGGTTTCTCTATTGTTTGAGGCTTACTTTGTTTTAATTAGTTTCCCCTGTGCCTGCTTAATGTCATATTTGTCTGTGTATAAATATCTGTACTGTTTTCAGATAAATATTCATTCCTGTTTTACTCCTATACTGGTGTATGTCTCTTCCTCGGCAGTCTTCGGATTTGTCAGCATTTAGCATAATTATTGGCAGCCTCTGTAAAAGATGCACTTGGAGGCAGAGGGGTCGATATCTGTCTCCCTCTCTAGTGGGGAGAGGACTCTGTGCTTACCCTTGCTTTGGTCACAGTATGCTACCAGCTACTGCCCCTTCAGCCTCATTTGGCGAAGTCCCACTACTGAGACCAGCAACCTGGGGGAGATATAGTCACTGACTTGACCCCGGTCTCAGAAACGTTCCCCTTCAGGACAATACACCTAGGGGAGAGGCTGCTCTTGGGTTCCGTATCGTCATACAGAGCAGACAGCACATTTGTGACAGGGCTCGGTAATGTAGGCAGACCTGCGTGCGTCATGTGACGTCGCCAGATGATTTCAAATGACCCCCACAATTATGGCGATGGAGCAAGTCCTCAGCGCAAAGATGAGGTAAGTCCTCAATACTGATTGGGTAGTGGGGGGGAGTCTAATTGGGAATGGGGGGTCTGATTGGGAAGGGGTGGTCACATTGGGTAGTGGGGGGTTACATTGGATAGTCTTATTGGGAAGTCTGGGGGTCTGATTGACACGTTAGGGGCAGATTGGGAAGTGAAGGGAAGATTGGCAAACACGGGGGTCATACTGGGAAGAAGGGTTCAGATTTGCAAGGGGTTAGAATTGCAGGCAGATTGGCAAGTCTGAGGGTGAGATTGGGAAGAAGGGACAAAGTGGCATGTTTGGAAGATGGGCAGATTGGCACATTTGGGGGAGTGGAAGTGGCCTATGTGCCAATCTGACCCCCAGAAATCCCAATCCCAAATCCCAAGACTTGCCAATCTCAGGAAACACCCCCTATGGCAATCGTGGGTCATGTTAAATCATCGCTTGACATGCTCTGATCCGTCAGTGACGTGAGCTAACATCAGCCTCCATTACAGCCAGACGTCCTAATCTGACAATTGTAAGGTTGCAAGCAGGGCTCTCTACCTCATGTACCAGTCTGTTCTCGTTTTTCTACTTTATGTAACGTATGTAGTTCCCTTCTATGCTCTTTACCTAGCTCTTTGTAAAATGTTCGCGCTATATAAAATGTTAATGTAAAAAAATGTAATCTAACCCCCAGATTTGCCAATCCGACCCCTTCTTCCAAACTTGACTCCCAGACGTGCCAATCTGACCCCAAGAGTTCCCAATCTCCAACCCTCTACTGTCCAATCTTTTTAGATACATACCCCAGCATTGCACCATCGCTCAGCAGCCTCTGAGACTGTCCCGGAAAAAACAGGACAGTTAAATAGTAGTTTAGGTTGGGAAAAAACATGAATACATCAAGTTCACCTTTTCTCCTATCCCGTGACAAAATCTGTCTTTCACAAAGCCATGTTGGCTCCTTCTAATGAGATTCATGGTTAATATGAAATCTTGAATATATTCCCTTAGCAACCCCTCTAACAGTTTGCCCACCACAGATGTCAAACTTACAGATTTTTAATTGCCCCGGCTGGGATTTTGATCCCTTTTTAAATGGGCAGCACATCAGCTTTACACCAATCTGTGGGTACTATGCGCTGAAAATTAAAAATAACGATCTGGTCAGGACCTGGCTTAGCTCTTTAAGTACCCGTGGGTGTATACCATCTGGCCCCGGGGCGTTGTTTATCTTAACACCATTTAATTGTTCTAACTGTGTCAGCCAATCACATGCTTGCGGTGACTGGTCCGTAAAAGTAATAAAGTAAACGACCAGTACTTTTATTTATTATTTATTCCAGAGACAAGTTTGTGGAATAAAGCACCATTTTCACTTTAACCCCTTAGTGACCAAGTGCTATGTTGCATTTGATGTGCCTTGAAGACCAGAATTCCATTATTTTTGTCATACGTTTACTGAACTGTGAATTTCTTTCTTTGTGTTAAGTCCACCTACACAAATTATATATCATTTTTTAAAGGACAGATAGGGCTTTCATTTGATGAAAATATGCCATAAAAAACACTTTCTAACTTTGACCTAACACAGATCCCAAGCAGCCTCTGAGAGTAGCTGCAGGCATGTAGTGTTGCGCTAAGGAGCGCAACACTACATGTAAACAGAGGACGTATTTATACGTTCTCATGGTCCTTAAGGACCATGCTTTTCAGGACGTATATATACGTCCATATGTGTTATGGGGTTAAGTGCTGGTCGTCTACGTCATTATTTTTTTTTGCGCTAATTCATTTTGGTGTGCGCATCCACACATTATTTTGTGTTCTGTAAAAGTAGCTTGCAGGGTCTTGTCCATTGGTTCTTCCTTGGTAAAAACAGAAGAAAAGGAATGATTTAAAATATATGATTTCTCTCTGTCTCCACTGACTTTCTCACCCATTTCAGATAACAAGGACTCAACATTTTCAGCCATTAATTTTTTGCCATTTATATATGAAAAGCATTTTTTTGGGATTCCTCTTGCTCTCCTTAGCAATTATTTTTTCATTCTCCAATTTAGCTAATGGAATTGCCTTTTTACAGTCTTTTTTGGCTTCTTTATATTTTGCAAGTGCCTCTGCTGATCCCTCAGCTTTTTTTTTTTTTTTTTTTTTTAGTTTTTTCATGTTTTAACCCTACTTTCTTTTTATTTATTTCCTGATTTACCTTACTGGTTAGCCACATTGGTTTTCATTTCTTTCTTTTCTATTTGTTACCAAAAGCAACGATGCCTTTGTCACAAAGGGTATAATATTCCCAAAACACTCAGGCATCGAAGGGGTTAATGCAACACCACAAACAAAACCTTATGGAACATAATATTTCACCCCTGACCCCAAGAAGTGTCTTATGCCATCACTTACGCCATTAAGCCTTAACGAAATATTGGTCTATCTTAGAGGGGAGCCCTTTTTTGAAGTGTTGCCTCCCAGACAAACCTCATATGATCTTTAGAAAATCAGAAAGCCAGATGATAACCCTATGATTATGGTTGCCACCACCCGGCCGGTTTTTTACTGGCACAGCCGGTATTTGACCCTTTGGAGCCGGTGCCAGTATTACCTAAATAACGGCAATACAACAAGCCGTTTTTTCCTCCCTCCCACTCTCAGAATGGCAAGCGGTCATGATTTGAACTGAAAAGTTAATTGGGAAGCGCAGCACCCAAAGTCTCCACTTACCTCAGTGCAGTGCACATGTCACGTGTGACAGTGTCACTAGCGTGGAGAGAGGGAAGCACAGCATCCATCTGAAGGAGCAGCAGAAGACAGAAGTTGAAGACTCAAGCTTCTGTACCTGCTGATCTTGGCTGTGCTGGCTGGATCTGGCTGCCCTGTGACTGACTGCTGCGTCTGGACTCTGGAAGAGTGATTCAGCAGAGCTGCCAATGTCTCCAGTCCAGGTGATCACATGCTGTCACATGCTGCTTTGAAGGTAAGTCCTCACAGTGTAATTAAAATGTTAAAAAACTCAAGGGGGTTGAGGCAGAGCACATCATTTGTGTGCCCTGCATAAAACTCCCCTCCAGATCCCCCACCCCACTAAATAAATAGACTACCAGTGCTCTGCCCTTCCTCCCTCAGAAGTATTAAGCCCCTCCATGCCAAAAATAAGGAGGAGTCCTCATCAAAAACAATACTGATCTCCCTCAGCGGTATTAAACCCCTCTTTGCCAAAAAATAAGGAGGAGCCTTCATCAAAAACAATACTGATCTCCCTCAGCAGTATTAACCCCCTCCCTGCTCATCAAAAAATAGCCTGATCTTTCCTCAACAGCAGCACCGACTCGTCTCAGGTAGAGGATGTGCTGTTGAGAGCAGGTCAGCCTGTTTTTGGTAAGGAGGGGTAAATACTGTTGAGGGGGATCAGTATTGTTTTTGGTGGGGACTCCTCCTTATTTTTTGGTAATGAGAGGGTTAATATCCTCTCATCCTTGAATATCTGAAAATATTAAACATAATTATAATACTTTCAAATACATTTTTTACATGTTTCAAAACTGTGACTGTGTGTACTTTTATTCCTCACGTCATTATCAGTGATTCCCTAACTACGCTGTGCTTCAGGATATCCTGTGCTTTACAAGAAATTAGTTCCAGGCCCCTGGTACCTGTACCAGAGAGCCAGAAGCTCAGTCTGGTAGAATCATGCAACATTAAGTGGCTCCGCCTTTTATGACTCCACACCCTTTTGTGGCTTCTCCCCTCACTGGCCAGTATTATTTTTTTTCAAAAGGTGGCAACCCTACCTATGATCAAGGAGGATAATCCCATTCATTTTAAGCCCAAACCCTAAAGGATTGCTTTAAGTGTGGTTAGTGTAAAATGTGCTACTATCAAGCCACGTGCACTTTATCACTCACAAGTACCACCACAAGAAAAATATTTACAATTGATCACTTTAGTAATTACAATACATACACCTTATGTAGTTTATTTTCTACAAGTACATGTGGTAAACAATGTCAGACCAGTGAATATTAATAATAAATACCCCATCAAGGTGATATTTCCAATAAAAACATGAAATGTAATGTTCATTTATTAACTGTCCACCTTTTTAACCCCTTAGTGACCGAGTGCTATGATGCATTTGATGTGCCTTGAAGACCAGAATTCCATTATTTTTGTCATACGTTTACTGAACTGTGAATTTCTTTCTTTGTGTTCAGTCCACCCACACAAATTGTATATCATTTTTTAAAGGACAGATAGGGCATTAGTATTATTTTCATCATATGATATCATTTAATATTAAAAAAATATAAAATATGATGAAAATATGCCATAAAAACACTTTTTCTAACTTTGACCTAATTTTTTTTTGTTACACAATTACAAATGGTTAAAAAGACCCCATCTATATATTTATATTTGTCCTGAGTTTAGTAATACAAATGTTTCCTTGTTTGTCTATGTTTTATTTCAAGTAATAGGGCAATAAACAATATTAGTGTTTTTTATGTTTTCTAATCATTTTCTTCTACAGTGACTTTTTAACCCCAACCCTACATTTACCCTAACCTTAAATCTACCCCCACCCCTTAATCTAACCCTTGTAATTATCCGAACCCCCCTGTAACCCTAATTAGGACCCTATTTATGACCCTAACCCTAGATCTAGGTACAGTAGATCTAGGGTTAGCTTTTTCCATTTATTTATTTATTTAATTTATTTATATAATTCATTTTCTATTTTTAACTGTAATATACTTAAATGCCTGTAGGGGCAGTCAAGTAGCGGTTTCAGAGCGACGGAAGAGATTTTTTTTTTCTCTCTTCCGTCGCTCTCCTCTGGGCACGCTGTCCGATACAGCACACACCAGCGATCACCGGGTGATCGCGGTGCCCAGGGGGGCACAGAAGGTGTTGCATGATGCCTCTATTGAGGCATCATTGCAACACTTTAACACACATAGGCAGTGAAAGCTGATCACTGCCTATGTGTGTAACGCGCATACGATCCCATTCGCGGTGATCGTATGCGCGTGGGGGGGTGAGGGGGGGCTGAAAGCCCTCTCAGAGGCTGCTTCGGATCCGAAGCAGCCTCTGAGAGTAGCTGCAGGCATGTAGTGTTGCGCTAAGGAGCGCAACACTACATGTAAACGGAGGACGTATATATACGTCCTCATGGTCCTTAAGGAACATGCTTTTCAGGACGTATATATACATCCAAATGCGTTAAGGGGTTGAGCACATCATTATTTATTTTATACTTAATACTGTTTTATTATTTCCATTATTCTGTGTTTTCCAATCGTATTCCAAGATGCCTTTGGTATCCACCATCCAGTGTTCGACTATCTTTTCATGGGTTTATTAGCCGATACTCATTTGCCTCTAGACAATTTATTTACATCCACTCAATTCCACCTCGTTCTTTAGTTTGTGACCCAAACATCCATTCCCAACATTCACAATTGTAACAATTCAATTCCCTTTAATTCCCCAAAACTACACTCATACTTACTATCTTACTTTATATTTTCTTTTGAGGATACACTTATAGAAATAAAAACAACATGAGGTGAGAATAATATATATTAATTGTACATTTATTTTAGGAATTTCACAGAATATTGTAGTCTCTTTCAAATGGGAAAAGGGAATCTACAGACAAGCAGGTGCCTGGGTATCCTCTATAATAATGTTCAAGTGTCTCTGCGTCCAGTCCCTGTGTCCGTGGGATTGCGCTACTGCGCATGTGCCCCACAGACAGCCATTGGGACTTGGAACGCAGAGACTCCCTCCCGCCCAAAGATCTAAAGATCCCCCATCACCAGCCCTCTGCTCGGCAGGCTCTTCTGGATCCGGGGAGGGGGCGGAGCTAACCGGCTCAGCCTTGTAGCTCCGCCCCCACCCTGTGAAGCAGAGCAGCATCTGCTTCACGGGGAGCCACTGGCAGCATGAGAAGGTGCAGCGCGGCTCCCCATGCCTGCATTAAACATGGGGAGCCGAGCAGCACCTTCTCTTGCTGACCTGGGCTCCCAGTGAAGCAGACGCTGATCTGCTTCACAGTGTGGGGGCAGAGCTACACCGCTCAGCCGGTTAGCTCTGCCCCCTCCCTGTATCCACCTTTGAAGGCAAAGGAAGGGGAGGGGTGGGAGAGAGAGACAGGGGCAGGGGGGAGAGAGAGACAGGGGCAGGGGGGAGAGAGAGAGACAGGGGCAGGGGGGAGAGAGAGACAGGGGCAGGGGGGAGAGAGAGACAGGGGCAGGGGGGAGAGAGAGACAGGGCAGGGTGGAGAGACAGAACAGGGGGAGGGGGAGGGGGAGAGACAGAGATACAGAACAGAGGGGTAGAGAGAAAGAACAGAGGGAGGGAGAGAGAGACAGAACAGGGGGAAGGGGGAGAGAGAGAGAGAGAGAGAGAGACAGAAAAGGGGGGGAGTGAGAGACAGAACAGGGGGAAGAGGGAGAGAGGGAGACAAACATGGGGAGGGGGAGAGACAGAACAGCTTGGGGGACAGAGACAGAACAGCTGGAAGGGGGAGAGAGAGATACAGAACAGGGGGTAGAGAGAAAGAACAGAGGGAGGGAGAAAGACAGAACAGGGGGAAGGGGGAGAGAGAGAGACAGACAGTACAGGGGGGGAGAGAGAGACAGAACAGGGGGAAGGGGGAGAGAGAGACAGACGGGGAGGGAGGGAGAGAAAGACAGAACAGGGGGAATGGGGGGAGAGAGAGAGACAGAACAGGGCTAGAGAGACAGAACAGGGGGGGAGAGACAGAACAGGGGGGGAGAGACAGACAGAACAGGGGGGGAGAGAGAGACAGAACAGGGGGGGAGAGACAGAACAGGAGGGGAGAGACAGAACAGGGGGGGAGAGACAGAACAGGGGGGGAGAGACAGAACAGGGGGGGAGAGACAGAACAGGGGGGGAGAGACAGAACAGGGGGGGAGAGACAGAACAGGGGGGGAGAGACAGAACAGGGGGGGAGAGACAGAACAGGGGGGGAGAGACAGAACAGGGGGGAGAGACAGAACAGGGGGGGAGAGACAGAACAGGGGGGAGAGACAGAACAGGGGGGGGGAGAGACAGAACAGGGGGGGGGGAGAGACAGAACAGGGGGGGAGAGACAGAACAGGGGGGGAGAGACAGAACAGGGGGGGAGAGAGACAGAACAGGGGGGGAGAGAGACAGAACAGGGGGGGAGAGAGACAGAACAGGGGGGGAGAGAGACAGAACAGGGGGAAGGGAGAGAGAGAGAGACAGACAGTACAGGGGGGGAGGAGAGAGACAGAATAGAGGGAGATAGAGAACAGGTATGGGGGAGTTAGAGAGAGACAGACAGGGCAATGAAGAGGAAAGGGACAAACATGGGAAGGCAGAGAGATACATACATGGGGGGGCGCCATGGGGGAATCCCGCACAGGGCGCCGGAACACTTAAGGCCGGCCCTGCTGACAGATTTCTCGAGCAAATTCTCCTGCGCAATCGCAGGAGAATTTACTCATTGCGCATGCGCACAAAGTTACAGCTGATCACTCAGCTGTAACTTTGTAAAGACTGCCCATGCGCGAGCGGAGCGACGCTACCCACCTCCCGCCCCCTTCACACCACGCTAAGGTGTTAACACGGGGGGGGGGGGGACATAAGGGGGCAACATAGGGGCTAGCACCCTGGCGAGGGGGGAGCCTTGAGGGCTGCCTAATCTTCATGGGAGTTGTGATCCCCCTGCTGCATCAAGGCTCCCCCCTCACCAGGGTGCTTGCCCCTATGTTGCCCCCTTATGCCCCCCCCCGTCTCCCCCCCCCCCCCCCCGTCCACAAATGTTCTAGCGCCCGTTAATTTAACGGGCTTAATGTCTAGTTATACCTTAAATATATATAGTTATACCAGAAAGCTGGTCAAGCAATAGGCTACCTCTGGACTCACAAAGAGTCATCCTTCAGCACTCAGGAGAGGAAAAACCCCCTGTGGGGGAAACCTCTGGGGAACCATGGCTTGAAGGACTGCCCTTCCCTCTGGGCATTAAGAGGCAAATGCAGAGACTATAATTCTACTAAGGGTTAACACAACAATTCATTTACACATTATATAGACCAGGGGTGTCCAAATGTGGTCCTCTAGCTACAATCCAGCTAAAAGACTGCAGTTGGACAGCTCTGATATTGACATTGCTTCTCCCTTTCCTTGCCACCCCAGATGTGGCCCTCCCGATGCAGCAAACGGCAATAAATACTAGAGCCGCCCCTCTCTACCACCCAAGAACAGAGCATAAAGGGTACACGAGTAGCTGCGCTTGCCAAATAAATCCCCTGTTAGAACCTCCAAAGCTCAAGGTCTGATTGAGGGTAGTCAATCTCCAAGTCTTCAGACACATCCAAGTCAGGCATAGATACCTATACCAAGGAACCAGGGACGCACGCTGAAGCTTCGTCAGAGCTCTGGATGTGTCTGAGAGGAGAAGAATGTTCACGCAGTTATCATTAGCAGTTGCCTTTATGACATCATGACCACACTCTTTATGACATTACTTCTGACAGTCACTGATCTAGACTGTGCTTAAAGGGACTTGTCACCTAAATATTGCTTTAACTGTAAATGTAAAGAATAAAAAATAATGATTATGCATTGTGTTATCAGGATTGCAAATAAATCTGAAAATTAAGAGAAATGTGTTTTAAATGTGTAAATGGCATCTCCTGCTTGTGGCTCAACATGCTATTTTTTAAGTTAGCCTTTGTGCTAGGGTTAGGGTTGAGGTCAAATTATATGATTAAAATAATGGTATCCTGAAATACAGGTTCAGTTTCCTTTATCGAAAACGCCTGAGACCACTCAAATTTTGTATAACAGGAAATTTCAGATAACGGATCATTCTCACCAATATGATATATTAAAGTCTCTCAGGACTCATGAAATACAGTAGTAAAAATGCAAATAGTGCATAGAGCACGTCATTTTACTTTTACTGTGATATAGATGTGATATGAGGTATTACTGGGAACCTGCTCTTTACGCATCAGACCTGCATAAGGATCATTTTGGATAACTGATAGTAAACCTGTATTTATACATGTACACACACATATATATGTATGTGTGTATGCAATATATATATATATATATATATATATATATATATATATATATATATTTCTAAATAAGTGTGTGTGTGTGGGTATAATTCCATGAACCAGTCTAGTATCCCTTCTTTGAACTCTCTCCAAAGTATCAATATCCTTCTGGAGATACGGTCTCCAGTACTGTGTACAATACTCCAAGTGAGGTCTCACCAGTGCTCTGTACAATGGCATGAGCACTTCCTTTTTTATACTGCTAATATCTCCTTTCTTTCTACTGCTAATACCTCTCCCTATACAGCCAATCGTTCTGCTAGCATTTCCTGCTGCACTATTACATTGTCTACCTACCTTTAAGTCCTCTGAAATTACTACTCCTAAATCCCTTTCCTCAGATGTTGAGGTAAGGACTGTACCAAATACTCTATATTCTGCTTTTGGGTTTTTATGCCAATACTGCATTATCTTGCACTTGTCCACATTACATCTCAACAAGACCTTCAGCATTATTACTAATAAAAATATTAAAGAGAAGTACAGACGCCTAAGGTACCTGGCTAGTAACACGACCTTGCGTCGAATGTACTCTATTGACTACAACCTTTTGTCAGCCACTGTCTAATCCAAGCTCAAAGATTGCAGTTTATTGATAAGCCTTCTAGGTGCAACAGTGTAAAAGGCCTTACTGAAATCTAGGTAAGCAATGTCTACTCCACCACCCTGATCTATTATTTTAGTCACCCAATTGAAATAATCAATAAGATTAGTTTGGCATGATCTCCCTGAAGTAAACCAATATTTATACAGGCCGAGTATCCCTATTTAAAATGCTTGGGACCAGGAGTATTTTGGATAATGGATCCTTTTCACCGCTAAGATATATAAGATATATTAAAGCTTTGCCAATCATAAGATACAGTAGTATCAATGCAAATACTGTTTAGAGCAAATAACTCACTAAGTGTGATTCCAGAAACCCTAGTGTTAATTCATGTGTTTTGATTTGTTTTGTTTTATGACGCTGCTAAGTGTTTCATTTTATGTTCCATGCACCTTGCATTATTAACCATTTAAATATACAACATTTAGTGTTGCTCAGCATGTTTTTATTACAATAACTGCAAAATCCTTTCTAATTCAGCGAGCAAAAGCACTTTGTAGCCAATACACAGTTGCAGAGACTTGTACTTTATGAAACATGTAAAATTCCTTGGCTCGCATTTGAAAGCAGTAGACTAAATGCCTTAACCACTCAAGCTTTGTATCTCTTCATAATTAATTGTGCAGGAAGTTTAAAAAGTTCGGTAGGAGGAAATGTTTGCTCAAGTGGTATGTCTGATAGGGCTTCTTCAGCCAGAATGACTGATTGTCTTATCAAACATCTTGTGAAAGACAATATTTCCTGAGGAGAATAATTATTCTGCTTTTGTAACACTGCACAGTGCAGATACCAATATGTTTCTATGTAAGCATTAAGGAGCCTTTCATTTATTATCATACATTTGCCTCATTTAAATTTTAAAGAACATTTTCCATGGCTCATATAGAGAGCAGTAGAGCTCCAACAAACGGCTGGGGTATTCGTAAATGAAGTGGATGCGCTAACTTTAGGATCTCCTTTTTTTTTTTCTCTCTTCTATTTACTGTAACTGAAGAGAATAGTTTTCAGCATTTTGTTTATATGTTCAACTTAATTAGTCCTTAAAAATGTGGAACAGATGTCTTATAAAACAATTCCACAATAAATAACACAAGACAGCAATAGACTCTAAAGCCCGACGAGTGCATTAATTATGTTTCCTTGTGACCTTTATTGATATGACATGTATTAATTTGTAACGTACGATACATACTATACCATACATTTAAAAAGCTAGGGCTATCCTTTACATATATGCTTCAACAAAATGGATTTCAATAGGTTATAGATTGGATGCTCCTATGTCATGGAGCCAGGGCCGGCCTTAGGGGTGTGCGACCTGTGCGAGCGCACAGGGCGCAACACCCCAGGGGGCGCCCGCCCTCCCGTTCAAAAAAAAAAAAAAGTTCAAAAAAAAAAAAAGTTAAAAAAAAAAAAAAAAAGCCGGTAGAGGCACTGGGTGGGGGAGATCTAAAGATCCCCAGCACCAGCCCTCTGCTCGGCAGGCTCTTCTAGATCCGGGGAGGGGGCGGAGCTAACCGGCTCAGCCTTGTAGCTCCGCCCCCACCCTGTGAAGCAGAGCAGCATCTGCTTCACGGGGAGCCACTGGCACCATGAGAAAGTGCTGCTAGGCTCCCCATGCCTGAATTAAGCATGGGGAGCCTGAGCAGCACCTTCTCTTGCTGGCCATGGCTCCCCGTAATGCAGACTGTGCTCTGCTTCACAGGGTGGGGGCGGAGCTACACCTCTCAGCCGGTTAGCTCCGCCCCCTCCCTGGATCCAACTTTGCAGGCAAAGGTAGGGGAGGGGGGAGAGAGAGAGCCAGAACAGGGGTTAGGGGGAGAGACAGACAGACAGACAGAACAGGGGCAGGGGGGGAGAGACAGAACAGGGCTAGAGAGAGATAACAGGGGGAGGGGGGAGAGAGAGACAGAACAGTGGATGGGGGAGAGACAGAACAGGGGAGGGGGAGAGAGAGACAGACAGAACAGGGGCAGGGGGGAGAGACAGAACTGGGGGAGAGAGAGATAACAGGGGGAGGGGGGAGAGAGAGATAACAGGGGGAGGGGGGAGAGAGAGCCAGAACAGTGGATGGGGAGAGACAGAACAGTGGTGGGGGGAGAGAGAGAGACAGAACAGTGGATGGGGGAGAGATAGAACAGGGGAGGGGTGAGAGAGACAGACAGAACAGGGGCAGGGGGCAGAGACAGAACTGGGGGGGAGAGAGATAACAGGGGGAGGGGGGAGAGACAGAACAGGGGAGGGGGGAGAGAGAGAGACAGAACAGGGGGAGGGTGGGACAGAACAGGGGACAGGGGGGAGAGACAGAACAGGGGACGGGGGGGAGAGACAGAACAGGGGACGGGGGGGAGAGAGAGACAGACATGGCAAGGAAGAGGAAAGGGACAAACATGGGAAGGGAGAGAGACACATACATAGGGGGGTGAAAGAGACAGGGGGGGTGAAAGAGACAGGGGGGGGGCGCCACGGGGGAAGCCCGCACAGGGCGCCGGAACACTTAAGGCCAGCCCTGCATGGAGCTACAGCACAGTGAGATGGTATCTGGAAAGTCTTCACTAGATTTCTAAAGAAGCACATATGCACCCTAACCTCGTTATAGTGATATTCGCTATAACGCGAATCTGCTTAAAATGCTATACTCCTATGGAGCAAACATTAACTGAATGTTACATAGTAGTTTAAGTTGAAATAAAGACTTGCATCCATTAGGTTTAACATTTTCTTAATCCTTGTTTACAGCTGTTGATCCAAAAGAAGGCAAAATCCGGCTTTGAATAAGGAAGAAAAAAAAAAACATTCTTGACTCTAAATGGCAATCCAATTTCTCTTTGGATCAACAAGTAAAAAAAAAAAAATATATATATATTAATGCCTATACTATACATAGCTCTCTATGCTCTGCTTCATTGTGCATCTAATGTATTAGTAGCACCCCCTTTTCAGGCAGTGAATTGTCCTTCCGCTGTCTCCTTTGTTCAAGTCTTAGTGGGTGACCTCTTGTCCTTTGTACGGTTCTGTTAATAAACAGGTCTTTAAAGAGTCCATTGTATTGGCTCTGTATATACTTATATAACATTATCATATGCCCTCTAAGACTCTGTTTCTCTAGTGTGTACCAAAGTATAACCTTTCTAGCCTTTCCACATAACAAAAACTTTCCATTCCCCTTATTAGTTTTTTTTGCCCTCCTCTGCATTTTCTCTAGTTCCAGGTCTATTTTTTTTTTTTTTTTTTTTTTTTTTTATTCCCAAATCATTTTCATTAGATGATTTCCCCAGGGAACACCATTTAACATATATGTTGCATTTTTTTTTTTTTATTATGCACAATTTTACATTTGTCTACATTAAATCACTTTTGCCATTTATATGTCCAATTACCCAATGTGTCCAAAATATCCTGCAGTGAACACTCATCTAATTCTGATGGTGTTATCGGCAAACACCTAGACATTCCTCGTCTATGTTCAACAAGATATCATTAATAAACAAATTAAAAAGAGGATAACCCAAGTCAGATCCCTGAGGTACTCCACTTATCACATTTGTCCAATCTGAGAACTTACCATTTACCACCACTCCTTGCATTCTATTTTTCAGCCAATTACACAACTTTGTCCTTAAGTCTTTTTCAGTCAAATGCTACAGTAACCTTTTGTGTGGAACCATACCAAAAGCCTTAGCAAAGTCTAAATATCTGACATCCAGCACAGCACCCATACCTACACTTTTATTCACTTCTCCATAGGATGCCAATAAGTTAGTTTGACAAGATCTGTCTTTCATAAGCCATGTTGGATCCTGTTAATGAAATTCCGTATTAAAATGGAAACTTTGTGAGATCTCAGGATTCACATCGCGATACCACTTAGAACGTGATGTGAATCCGTGGATCCCAATCCCCATGTTATAACGGGGATTACCTGTACTATATCTTTTGTTTAGGGCAATAGAAGCACCGTCCAAAAGGGAGATTCAATCAGGCAAAAGTGGCCTTTTTCAACTGCACAGGGACTTCAGCCAAAAGTTTATTCAGGCACTATACATCATTGATTTGTTTACAGTTTGTCTGTATAAACAGTGTATATCTTGGCTGGTTACACTTCATTTTAACAGTCAATTTTGTATTTTATCACTGAAGATCCATTACATGTTATTTTAAGCTACAGTTTTTATTATGATGATACATTGAAGAGAAACATTGCTCCCTTGGTAATAGTTTTTATTAGAGGAATTTGTTTCCCAAGAATATTTTTCATATATAATATACTAAAACATTATATATATATATAATTTTTCCAATTACCATTTGTTTTTGTTTTTTGATTCTCAGCACTAATTATCTATCTGCTTGTGCTATTTATTTTGAAACAAAATTTGTTATTGTGAGGATATTAAATATTGATGTTATAGGACATTACAAGGTTTTACAATTAATTCTGGGCAAGACCACCACCAACAATTTTCTACCTAAAACACATAAGATTTATGGATCTGCATAGATCATATGCTGAAAAGTATTTTTTTGGATTGAATGTTTTTGTTTGCACAGTTTTTATTCATCTTTTTATGAGTTGCCTTTTCTGAAATGTAGTGTGATTTAAAACAACAGACCTAGGATCCAGACTTCTAGTCGTGTAAATTTCTACATAACATTTATGTTTCTACAATATATGTAGCAACATATGTGCCTTCAACAGCAGTGTATTGGTGACCACAAGCTTCTTTACCATCTCTCTGTTCATACTGTTTTTCTTCCACCTATAATACAATACACCACACCATTTTTTGGTGCCAGAAATGTCCTTCTGCCTGATTTAAACTCGGTTTAAGGTTTAATACCTCTTTAAAACTTTAATGAAGTATAGCGCAAATTACTTAAATGAATCATAAGTTGGCGGCTGGTACTGGTCTATCTGGAAAGTGAGCTGGCTGCTGTCCTGGCACTAATATTTGGCTCACAAATGAGTTGGATGCTGGCATGGGCACTATGTCACTGGGGCTAATGCCTTAACCTCTAGAGATGTGGATGCCTTAAATCTCTGGCTGGCAAAAGTGTAGGGACCAAAATAAAGAGTTTTGGACTGTATTTATTTTTGTTATTTAAAATGAATTTAAACAATACACATAGCTCCAGTTAATAAAAAAACTGAAGTAAGTGGAGAAGGACGAAGCACAGTGTGCTCTGACGTGTCTGTACTCTGTGGGACAGCAGAGGGGAGGTTTTGGTTTGCTCACTAGTTCTGGCTTTCCTGAATATATTAAGGTGACACATTGATCACTGTGCAATCGGCATGCAGCCAAAGCTAGAAAAGTTTGGGGTGCGAGTTGACAGCTTTAACACGAAGTAGGAACAAAAAAGCAAAGTGGAGACAAAGGCAGGCTAAGGGAACAGAGCAAGGAGTGGACAAATGAAAGGAGGAACACAGGGGGAGACTGTGGAGTACAAGCATGGATGAGCCTCACAAATGAAAAGATTCAATGCTTAAAGTGGCAACACCAGTCACACCCACAGCAATGTGGACATGAAATCATACATGAGGGATATTCCCAATTGTTTTTACAGGGGCTTATTTCCTTTCATGCAGTTATTGAAAGAGGCTATTAAGAGGTGAATTCATTATTGGACATGGCACTCTCAGATGAGTTACCTGAGTTAGCGTGGAAGGTGATAGGCTCCTGAACATTATAGTCACATGTGATCATACAAGTTAAATAAGTTAACTGATTGTCAGCTTATGAGCAAGTGCTGAAAACCTGAAAAGTGTCAGTCTGTTGTAAGTTGTGATCTACTAATGTTATTTGTGCTGACTTACTTTCTACAGATTTGCCTCACTGAATTTCTACAATAAACGGATGATTTTTTCCTACGCTGTGAGTGCCGATATCGACATTAAACGTAGAGGGCATGCTGGGGTGTGAGGAGATACTTGTGTATTCTCATGCATACAACATACATAAATGGATCGCTCAGTTCTAAACAGCACAAGGTTATTCAATTTAGAACAAGTTTTGCAAAACTTTATGGGGAAAAAAACATTGCTAAGTTTGCACAGGCTGATCGGAAATAATCTGATTTCTTAAAAAGGTGAGAAGGAGAAGAAATCACTTAACAATGGTGAAATGATATACAGAATGTTGCTATATTACCATCTTAGCGGGGTTTAGAGAAATGTTAACGGCAGAACGTAAATTCTGAACACAATTTTTTTTCTTAATGTAAGTTATGTGTTCTGTGAACTGAAAGCAAATTGTATTACTAGAATTGTCCTTTTTTGACATTTTGTAGCATTTTAAGGCAGTAGGAATGTTACATTAAGCGATCCATGACATACCCAGTAATGATACCATCCTAAACCTTAGCCATATACTGATTTAATTTGAATAAGTGCTTGTCATTTTATGTGCTATCATTTAAATTACAACTTCTTTCATGCTTTCTGGACAAGCAAAGATCACTCTGAGTGTAGGAAAACCTTGTAGCTCATAAACTTAAGGACAGACTAAAACCTGCATAAGCATTTCATCATAAAATGTTAAATATCTTTACATTGACACATGACTTCATTTAATAACAATCACTAACCCATTACTTAGGAGATATAAGCTATAAAGCAATGCCTCACACTGTGTTTTAATATTGTCTAGCTCTGGGAAACCTAATTTTGCAACAACGATACTGGGTACATCAAATGAGGTTCCATAACTTGGCATCTTTTGCAGCAAGGTCTGTCTTGCCCATTTTCTGCTGTTGATGATAGCAGTCTACTTCACACAAAAACATTTCACCCCAAACTGTCATGATCCTCTCACGCAATCCCGCACACTCAATTTTAATTCTCTGGCGTCCGGGAATCAGTGGTAGCACTAACACTCGATCCTCCACAGGCATCCGTATTGCCTTTTTAAAAGACAATGGTAATTTTCCAAATTTTCCAAAGTGGACTTGTTGGCAGGTTCACCAATCAAGGTACATCTCTGAGATGCACTGTCCTGAATAGCAATTGACTGTTTAGTATTAAAGTTGTAGAAGTCCAAAGCATGGTGAGACACTAAGACAGAATAGGGTTGTCATTTTAAATTATCACAATATTTAAATACATCCCTTGTATAATAAATCACTGGTTTACAAAATATCATGTATTCAAAGGAGGGTGAACTCCACCATTTTGGAATGATTCATTTGTTATGGCTTTCCAAATAGGAGACTTGCTTATTCCACTTTTTTGCCAAAAGCTTGACCAACATCTAGCAATGTACAAATCAGCTCTTGGACACATTGGCATAGATTCAATGGCAGTTCTCAATAAAAACTGGTGCAAGCAGTAAATTAATGGGAATGCTTTTTTCAATGCCTACCACTAATGCCATTAAAAAAACAACTGTTGTGCTTATATACCTCCTTCCTCCTCTAGAGGCCACCCTGTCTTTGTTTGCTTGTATTCCTCCCACTCTGTTGGTGTCAGGTGGGCTTGTTAACATGTGCAACACACGCATGTTAAATACCTGTAGTTGATTGCAAACAGGGCTTTTTTGCATTGAAGTCGGATGCCTGACCTCTGAGAGCTGCTTGTTCAGTTTCTGATCCTCTGCTAAATGTATACCCTATCCAGGAACTGTGAAACTGAACCAGGAAGGCTCAACCAGCCAGGGGGTGCTGCTTCAGTCACCCCCTCTAGGGTGTTGCTGCTTCAGTCACCCCCTCTAGGGTGTTGCTGCTTCAGTCACCCCCTCTAGGGTGTTGCTGCTTCAGTCACCCCCTCTAGGGTGTTGCTGCTTCAGTCACCCCCTCTAGGGTGTTGCTGCTTCAGTCACCCCCTCTAGGGTGTTGCTGCTTCAGTCACCCCCTCTAGGGTGTTGCTGCTTCAGTCACCCCCTCTAGGGTGTTCCTCCTTCAGTCAGTACTGCTACAGTAATAACATGCAACCAGACACATTTTCTATACCTGCACTGAAACTCCTACCTGACCTGGTAAATGCCCTGACAGTAAATTAAATTATGGCGCCAACAAAATGTAAATGATTTTATGAAACACTAGTAACATATTATAACATATTGATGATCAGCCTCCAGTATCCAATAAAAACAGTATATTTTCATGACTCAGAAAGAAGTAGAACATGCCAAGAATTGATATCCCTTGACCCACCCATTCCCACCAGTCACAGGCGATGGTAAGCTATTGTCATCAGATAATAAAATGTTGAAAAAATGCATTCCTTGTTATTATTTACTTCCTCTGCCCCTTCACAGAACTTACTCCCGCGCTCTCTATACCTGCGCATTGGGAGGTAGCGTGTCCCTGGTGCTCTGATGTGCTGGGAGGGCAAAAGGGCTGGTGAGAGGAGATCTTTTGATCTACCCACCAAGCCCTGCTAGCTACAGCACATCTATCCTCCTGTTACAGCACACTGGTTGCAGAGCTCTGCTCTACAACACTTAAAGGGTTACCCTGAAATAAAACAAAAATGTTGAGGGAGTCTAGGGGGCTTCCCAAATGCCATCCCATCTCCCCCACAAATATAAAAATGATTGCCCCCACTGGCCACATTAAATAAAAGAATTGGTCCCTAGTGACCACAGGCTGGCACCACGCCCGTGGTCACTATTAAATAATAACTGGTGGGCCCCCAATACAAGTAATGTATCATGCATGCGGCCCTCAATATAACAAATTTAGGTTCCATGGTCCAACGTTATTCCTGTGACCCCAATATACATAAAATACTGTCTCCACTGGGTGTGGGGCTAGTGATATATTCCAGAAGCACAGGTGAAATAAAAATATCCTTTCCTGCATTATGGGATTTTCAAACTAGTCAAAAGTAGCGCTTTTGGAATACCCGACCTCCCCCGCTCAGAAGAAACACATTAAAAGTAGGGCGACACTTTTTTTTGCCAGTGCAGATTTTTATAGAATAGAAGGATTTTTTAAATTGGATTTTTGTTTGTGTTGTGAAAGGACAGGTAGGGATTATATTAGATTTATTTCATTGTTCCAAGGGCATTTCTCCCTGGGAAGAATGGGGAAAAGATATTTTGATTTTATCTGGGCTTGGGCAAAGCAGTAGTCCCAAGCCTGGAGGGCCATTATTTTAATTCAATCTGGGCTTGGAGCCTAGCACCGGAACCACGCCAGAGTAGGGTTGCCACCTTTTGTTCAAAACAATACCGGCCTTGGTACTGTCTCCATAGACTTAACATTGGCCTGATGCCACTTTTTTACCGGCCTGCCGGTAAAATACCGGCCAGGTGGCAACCCTACGCCAGAGTGGGGGCATTATTTTTGTATTGGAGCCACAAACATTCTGCCAGCACAGGGTTCCATGTGGCCTATAATAGTTGTGTTTTTTCAAAACACTGTTATTCCCTTACTGCAGCACCAGCGCTTTAACGCACTGGATATTTGTGGTCTCCGTTGGCACCGAATCGAATGCTATTCCTTTAAGCGCGGCATTCAAACTTTAACTTTTGCCGGTCTTAATGGCCGGAATTTAATCTACTCCCATTATATGTTTCATAAGAAGAAGCATTACCAATGCTGAAAATCACAAAACCAAGAAAATGTTTTATGCAATATCAATTTTATTAAGTTAAGGCCATCTGACAAGGCAAGGTCCAAACTTACTTAATTACACATATTTCATTACTCCTATAAATGAGCAGTTTTATTTTAACAGCACTGCTAAATATACAAACATTTACTATGGTTAACTTGCTGTCTTTTCACTAAATAAATAAATACAAAATGTGTCCCATACACATATGACACTCTCGACATGTTGCCCCCTTATTTCTGTGGCCTATTTCCAGAAAACTCGGATCTAGTTAAGATCTGTTTAACTATGAGATGGATTGGAACCATGGAAAAAGAATGTAATAAAGTCACTTCTTCATAAATAACAATATATGAGCAAGAGTCAGCAAGAATGAAATTCAATTTAATTAGCAATAATGTTCACATCACTGGTGACCATAAGACGCTCACTCACTGCCCATTTCCACACTGCTAATATATTATGCTGGATTAATCACAGCAGTGTTAATTCAATGGACTTGAAGATAAAATGGCCATCACACGCAGCCTGCACAGGCAAATGGTTAATGGTAGGGAAACATTAAGTATATCAGGAGTTACTTGTCATGTTTTTTGATAAGGGACAAGTTCATTTAATCTTAGGCAATAAAAATGGGCCATGAAAAAAAATGCACTCCACAGTACTGCATAATAGTGAAGATTAAAGAGTAATGCAAAAGGCATATGTTAATGTTAACCAAAATAGTAACTGAAGAGTGAAGTTGTAATTCATCTTAGTCTGAGTGTGGAAAGAAGGCAGTCAGAGAGATAAGAATATTAACAGACTGTGTACATCCCCCCTTCACTTCTATCAATTCATCCCAAGCCTGCATTTATTCATGGTTAAAAATATAAAAAAAAATGTTTTAATTCAGGATTAAGCTGCAAACATATTAGCACTCATTAGTGAGGAAAATAAAATAAACATGGAAATTTAGAGTCTCGTGTAAATACATTGTATTCCAGCTTGATTTTATGCCAAAAAAAGGAAAGCTGTCTAAAGCGTCTTACTAAGAGGAGAGAGAAAAAAAAATCCAGCAGTGCTAAACACTTGTGTGTACAGCTCAGAATGTTAAACAGAGGTTAAGTGCATGGAGATCCAATGATAAAGTCTCTTTAACATTCTCTAGAGTGTGCAGTCTAAGTGAATCAGCCCAGTACTCTATAGCTGTTAAAACTGGCAGCTAAAAACAGGCACTAGTTAAAAACATTAATATTAAAAAGGATCAAAACTGACAACTAATACATTTTTCTAAACAATCCTGACATTTCATCTTGCATATCTTCTTCTAATAAAATAATTTATGGAAAAACAATTTCAAATCAAGCACAAGAACACAGAATAAAAGGTTAGGGCAATTTTCTGCTTACAGCGATGAGAATTCAGGGTTCCGTATTATTATGGCAGCCACAGATTTACTTACCGAGAGAAGCTTCCAGGTTATGGATCGAACAGGCTTGGGAATGCCAGACCAGCTTAACTTCCGCAATTCATCTGAATAAAATAAAACATAAATACTGATATATAAATGTATTATTGGGAATTAACAATATTACCGTATTATGTCTCTATAACAAACAACAACAAATATCTGAGAATTTGCAACTTTCAAGAGAGAAGATAAAAAGTATATACAATGTATTAAAGAATTTTAATAAATTCAATTTCCAGACAGAACCTAAAACCTATAAATTAAAATAACTTGTAACCTAGGTTACCATATACAAACTAGACGCAATTGGTAAGTCCTGGTTGCTGGGGCAAGTCATGTGAGTGCAATGATAAGTTCTGTGAGTGCAATCTGCATGCTGGGGTAAGTCCTGGGTGCTGGTGCAAGTCATGTGAGTGCAATCTGAGTGCTGTGATAAGTCCTGGGGTATATATATTCACAGATGTATATATATTCACCTAATATATACACATGGTTAGGTCTCACACATTGCCCTGATAACTCCATGCACAGGATACTTCATATAACTTTGAGTACATACTGAGGCCTATTTATTGCCCTGTGCATAGGGTATCGGGCAGTGTGCGAGATATAACCTTGTGTACATACTGGGGGTATATATTTCCTTGTGCAGAGGTATATATCCGTGGTATCTAGAAATAATACACTCTTCAAATGTGCTTTAAAAATGCAAGGTTTTCCCGTTTATGAACAAGAAAATATTGTTTCTATGAGGCTGGAATAATGACGCAATGATATGGGGCTTGTAAAGAATTATTTCCAGGGCTGATTTTTATTCCCAGTCCGGCACTGCCTGTGATCCTAAAGAACATGTGTGCCCTTGTTTGAGCTATTTGTAGCAAAAAGGGCTCAATAAGTTTGTCCCCAACATAATTGGTATTCTTTCATCAAACATTTATGTATACACCATCTACAAATATTGAAATCTTTTAATTAAACATACGTTGTTTTTTTCTTGTTGCTACAGTTATCCTTTAAATCCACAATTGTTTTTACTTTCTGAAAAACCAATGTCTGATACACAGACAGAGCAATTGCACAATGGACAGTAGCATGACTGTTCATATTTATTAAGGCAGAGCCTTAATACATTGTTTCACTATGAGGAAATGAAAGAGCGTGTACTAAAGGGAAAACATACACTAGAAATATAGTACATTTAAGTATGAATGTGGTATTTTGAAGCATGAATTAAGGTGTGCACTGCACACCTAGCATGATGCCGCACTGTATTTCCAGGGTTTGTGTGCTCCGAACCGAGAGCACACAAACCCTGGAAATACACAGAATACATCCGGGAGACTGACGGCAGTAGTGTCTGTTGACAGACAGTTATTTTGTGAAATAGCTAGTATGCCCATTGTAGTGAAGGGCTTAATTTGTGAGACTGATAAAACAGAATGCAATCAAAGTGTAGACAAGTCGTTTTAAATGCTTACTTTCCATTAAACATGAAACATGTTGAATGACACTGTTTAAGTACCATAAGTACCATTTAAGTCAGAGACAAATGTGTAAGTTTGCATCATTGAACCTGCTTCTACCTAGATATACAGAAGGAGACCTTTACATATAACAAAAATTACAACTTGAACAAAACTATCCAGAAAATAAGAAAATGGCCAGTGCATCGGTATTGTACATAAACCAAAGGTATGCTTCAAGAACTGCCCGCAACCAGCATTTAAATTAGACATTTTGATACAATGTCCAATAGTTCCCAGGAAAAAAATGAAATACAAGCCATTGAAAGAAAATGATATACAATTTGATCAAAACATTAACTTAATGGGACTGTCTAGTGCCCAAATATGCAATTATTAAGGCATATTAATGTGCTTTCAAAGTACTTTAAAATGCATGTTTTACATTTTAAAATATAAAATACTTATAGCTAGATGAAATTGTGACAAACATTACAGCAGTTTGCAAGAAGCCAGGACCTCCCACACAAACTGAGAACAAGTATTTCCTTATTTATTTATTTTTTGCTGCAGGAAACAATGATAATAATTTCATTCAAATGAATGGAATATCCTGTCTCTGTAGTAATGTCTTCAGACAATATGTTGCTTAAAAGATCCTAATGTGCACAAGAGCAATGCCACTCAGGGTCCACATAATGTATTGAATTGGAAGAGCACAGGAAGTGACTAAATGAAACAAAACTTTATATCCTCAGTGTCTATAGAATCAGTGTTGCCGCACCTGCAGTAAACATGCAGAGTAATCACTGGAAGGGCTTGAGTCACATATTAAAAATGTGATTTATGTAGAATACCTGCATCAAATTATACTGGGAAAAAAGGCTGTGAACTTTACAAGCTGTAATCTTCATCTTGCACGGTCCCTTTAACAACAGCAAAGTTTATCCTATTACGTATAAAACACATATTTTATCACATAACTATAAAAAAAAGTGTGTATCTCAGATTAAGCTCATGTTACATTGTTAGACACAGCCAAAATGCAATTTATGAGCACAATATTGCTTAGAAGGAATTTCGTCAGGTTATCCTTGGCATGAAATACGAATTCTG
The DNA here is from genome assembly GCA_036172795.1 of Pelodytes ibericus. Taxonomy (NCBI): domain Eukaryota; kingdom Metazoa; phylum Chordata; class Amphibia; order Anura; family Pelodytidae; genus Pelodytes; species Pelodytes ibericus. The sequence goes on from CM069858.1 coordinate 116,288,157, forward strand.
GAGGTGGTTGACCTAAGTCATCAATTTTGAAGCATTATTTTAGATGAAGGCAAATTCTTCCAGACATAAAATCAGCATCCTGATCAAATACCTTCCACTACATTAGCGATTTCTCAACACTGGCCAAAAGAAGGAAGAAGAAGCAGATTCAATGATGCAAAACTACTGACCGGGATCTGACTTGGATTATGAAGGCACTTAATCTACAATCCAAGCTGGAATCTGTGTTAATAGCACCATATTACTGTAATATTAGTAATGATGCAGTAAATGGAGCAGAAAAGTTGTTAACATCTTTTCCTCACATGTGTTTGTTTACCCAACTGATCTATGAATGATCTGTTAGTTCCTGGCAAAAACAAGGTGTATTTAATCTGGTTGGGTCTTGTATCATATTTCAAAAATAAGCTTGTAATATAAAACAACTTTATATTAGCACCTTTCGGACTCTTTGTTTTATGGTTATGTCTGTGTATGGCTTTTTTTATATTTATGGAAAAAACAAAATATTGCACGATGATTTAAAAAAAAAACTTATATTGAAATACACAAAATAAAATTAAATATGAAGTATGTTTATAGAAATAAAAACTCAGACATAGTTGTTATAACAAAATTCCTCTTAAAGAGGGCCAAAACCCTCCAAATCATTTAGTAATGGCAAAGGAGCCAACTGCTGTTAATTTGTTGGGGATGATAGAAACATAGAAACATAGAAACATAGAATGTGTCGGCAGATAAGAACCATTCGGTCCATCTAGTCTGCCCAATAAACCATTGGGCAGTCTTCTTGACCTATCAGTGATCACTGGTGAGCGGAGACTGTGATACAAAACACACCTACACCAGGCTATTGGCTGCATGATGAGGTATAATTAATAAAGACATTCGCTTTGGCAAATACCAAGGATACATAACTTTTGATTGGTGCATTCCATGGTATGTATCTCCAGACATGCAATGGTATTATGGTTGCCAGATAGGTCATTTTTCCTGGAGATGTATACATTTTATTTGCGGTCCATTTTTACATTACATTAACATTTATTTATACAGCTGCAACAATTTACGTAGCGCTAGGTACAGAGCATAGGGAACTAAGTTAGACAAACTAGAACAGACTGGTACAGAAGGTAGAGGACTCTGATCGCAAGTTTACAATCTAGAGGGAATGGGGTCCGTGAGACACATAAGGGATTGAAGAGGTCCAGAAGATAGACATCGTTAGAACAGTTAGATATGCAAGACAGTAAAGAACAGAGATTGAAAGACAAATACGGCAATTATATAGAAAGTCTGGTGCACTGGGGCATTTAGAAGTGAAAAGTTGTGCAACTTGAGTCATTGAGTCAGGTTAGAGAGCAGCCCCCCTGGTTAGGTGACTGAGTCCCTTTAAGAAGTCATTATATACAGCAATACAAATTCCTGAAAACATTGTTAGCAGGATTTGCACCTGTCCTTTTACTTGGCAACAAGGGGCCGAGCTCCCCCCAAATGAAAAATACGTGAGCCTCAAAACTAGACAGAACAGGAGTTACCCAAAAGTAGACTAATCTCCATAAAAAGTGGGCAAACTGACCCAGACTCAAAACCATTACATTTTATAGACCAAAGGATGCCTTTCACTTACAATTAATCAATGCACCTGGTTTATTTCACATTGATACTAACATGTGATTTGGACAAAACACTGACAGATGTTTAACAAAATGGTTTTCCATTCTTTTGCAATGGATTTGTGAAACTATAAGATTCCTTCTACAAAGGCAAAAACGCAACAAATATAAAATTGTTTCAATTACAAGAGGAAAGTATCAGCAAACCCTTCCTTGTAAACATATCTGAACTATTAAATGAGAAGGAAGATTCAGAAGATGAATGTGTGTGTGTGTGTGTGTGTGTGTGTGTGAAATTGCAGCATACCATATTAATGCTAAGGAGAAGAGGCTGAAAGGGGGGTCATTTTAACCAAAAGCTCCGCAGGCTTTTATTGGGTTTTTTTCCACAGCTATAAGGCAACATATTCTTACAATACATTGTGTGAATTGCTCTTATTTATGTCCTGTGCTTCTCCTTCGGCAGTAACAAACATTTTATGATCTTTACCTGGATGCTTGTATAAATAAACTTTTTATTGTATTTACAGTTGGAATTATTTGCATTAATTGTCAGCACTAAGGCTTTGCTAACAAATTCTTATCTGCTAACCACAGAACTTTAAGTCCTTAACAAGACACAAATTATGCTGTAAAATAACCAATTATATAGTCATTTTGTCTTCTGGCAAATTTTACAGTGGGTCAATAATGCCCTTCCATAGAGTGCTGTAAAAGAATGCAGAATTCTAGTCTCTGCCTCATGGGTTTTGAACCAAGGAATATAGGTTCAAGATCACTCTAATGTTACAATAAACTAGTCAGTCAGACCCTTTTCCCAAGCTGCAGGTGCTAAATGACAATTTCCCCGGCACAGGAATAAATTGTGGCAGCACTGTTCATACAGCATTAAGCACACCGAAAGAGCAGAATATAAATAACTTTTACCCTCCAAAATACTTACATATACCATACGCACATACACAAAGAAATAAAACACCTTAATAAACATTTCAACTAGAAAGGGATGGCAATGGTAGAAGCATTGCCTGGATAACAATATTTACCTTGAAAATGATTTCATGTGTTTGACAAGTAATGTTTTTAGCCAGTGACTCATGTATACAATAACACATTATAAATAGATAAAATACATCCACATACATATATAATTCAGGACTTGATAAACTCCATGAGCCGTGGCTCCTAAAATACATACTGCTGCCTCCTATTTTGATTGTTTTACATATCTGTAGTTTTTAAAATAACTTCCCTGGCTCCTAAAAAAAAAACTAGGCTGGACCATAAATTGGTCTATTGGACTTCAATGGTCCATACGGTTCCAGAAAAAGTGCATGTGTCATCATATTCTCATCCTTGAGATAAATGTGCATCACACCCTTATAATAATCCAGATATAGTGTGGCAGAGTGGCTTCCAATGTAGAGTGCTTTGTGAACCATATATTGAGCAATATCAAATAGAAATGTGGAGGTAGTATGTAATAAATGGTTTAGGTTCTGGTGTAATTATGAGATGCAAATACAAAGAGTCCCTCTGATACAACATCTATAATAAGGGTAAGTCTCCTTATATGAAACACCCTTCCTCCCGCTATGCTGAGATCAATTTGTTTTTGTATGTGACCTTAACTGTATTAATAAAGTTTGCACATTTTGTATTGACTAGTACTTTGTGAGTATTGTGTTAGAGACCATATATTTTTGGGTAGATATGCTTTAGTGGTTATTCTACCAGGATAGTAGAATCTATGTGATACTGAGTAATTTATAGTTAGTAGTAGCTGGTAGAGCATTGGGTGAGTGAGTGTAAGAGACCTTTTATAGTGAACATACATGAACAGAGCAAATACAACAGCTTTTATGGTGTAATAAAACAGGAATGACACAGGTTGAAAAGGTTAACAGATATTATCAAAATGCATCTAATGACCTATTGCAAACATTATCAAAATAGGAAGGGCCAAACATTATTATTCTAGTTGGCAACAATTATATAAATATAATATAAATGAGAGGTTTTGCTTATATGAATTGGTAAAAACATAATTAAGCTCACCTACCACGTGAAGGCACACTATCAATAGGGTGAGAACCTATCCTCACCATGTATATAGTGGGCTCACAATGATGTCTATACTACAACAAAAACCCTATGTTGGTTAAGCCTGCTCCCAATTAACCCTTGGACAGCAAGTAGGGTTGCCACCTTGGCCATTTCTACCAGCCACATATAACTTTTGCAGGCTTTGCACATGTAGAAGTCATTTGTGACCAGAAAGAAACCAAATAACTAATCAAGTAGTGGATCACACAGAACGACGTTGATTAGTTAATTGATTTCCTTATGATCACGTATGACTACTACATACTGCATGCAAAAGTTATACGTGGCCGGTACAAAATGGTGGAAACCCTCACAGCAAGCTGGTGGCAGGTGATCTTAATTATGCTTTAGTCAATACATATAACCAACACCTCTCATTTATATTATATTTATATAACTGTTGCCAACTTTATTAGTATGTGATGCCCCGTTTCTGTATAACTGTATACCCAATTACACTGTACTTGCAGCATGCTCACACGTGTTTGGTAGGCCTCATTTACACATGTTTATTATTTAAGCCTGCAACAAGCTTGGCATACCAACACCTTTCGTTCCTTGATTCCATTAAATAAAACAATGCTCACATAAAAACTCACTTTACAAATATAATTCCACTTGTTGGAGGTTGTTGTTTTCCAACCTACAGGTAGTTTAATAAAAAAAACTAAAATAAATGTATTTTACCTCAGCAATTTTCTGTGTCATATTTTGAGCAACTTACAAAACCAATTTCTGTCCAGGCTTCTTAGGCGTGGTGAGGCAAAATATACTATAATGTTTATACATTGGTTACTTTGATCTCCAAATATCACAGCATATAATGATTCTGACAGATGAGCAGCTTACAGGTGCTTTGAAGATAATGTGTTTATATTCAAGGATGCCAATTAAATCACCAAAATTTCACAAATCACTGTGTAGTTTCAAATAAGTTTATGCTTGAAACTGTTGCTGTAATACAGCTCATGATCCTACCTATTAGTGTATGAATTACAGCAGGACTTACTAGAACAAGGAACTTGTGGGTGCGTATGGAAGGGCGATGAGGACAGAAGTATAGAACGCTTAAAGAAAAATAGTCCTTTTAAAACAGCCTATTTATTTTTAAATTAAAGGTCATTGCTTACAAAGTAAACCGAGTAAATACCCATAATAAACATGACGATAATGTGTTTTCCATTTCAATACCTTTGTGGAAAACTAATCATAATCATTTTGTGTTTAAAATAAAACCCTACTTTTAAAATACATGAACAGATCACTAATGAGGATTCTACTACTAGATTAAACAGGTCATTAAATGATGAATTATTTTGTTTGGCTGTTTAAAAGAAAACAGTCTGATTAATTTAACACATGCTAAACATCAGCAACAAACTGTGCACCTATTCATTCATGTCATCTCTTTTAATATCATCTTTCATGCATACAAAAGAAAAGCAAGCATTATCAAAACAGATGTTACAGATGATAAGCAATATAAATGCAAGCCTCCACTGGCATAAAGAATTGTGTTTTTTTTTTCTTTTCTTCCCATAGATTACTTCTTTACCTCACTATAAAGAAGTTAAGCGTATTGGAGGTCGCTGTTTTTTTTTTATTCCTTTGCAGCTAGTCAACATGCACTCCCAAAGGTACATACTAGGACATTATGTTTTAAATATGTCAGCATTTTAAAACAGACAACCTCCATGATTAACATTCTAAAGAAAAAAAAAAAGATATCCACATCAATATTCATGGTTGTGACACACTACATTAAACAAAGGAAGGTGTGTAATAGACCGTGAAAAAAGGCTAAACACCATTTATCTCCATGTAAAAAAAAAAGTACCCTTCTTATAATTATTTAGCATACAATTGGGTAAAAGATTTAATAATATTTGGGATTTTTTTTTCTATACTCTATATAATATATAAATGTGTTTAAGTAATTCAAGCTTGCTACAACAGAGAAACAATTGGATTACATTGGTAGAAAACTAAAATATATTTGTATAACCTTAATGCAGGTGCCCATGTACTTTTTGAGCAAGGTCAAACTAATATTATAACTTTAGCCACATCAAGGACATCCTTTCTAAATCAATCACTGGATGAATTTGGAGCAAACTGCTGTGTATATGCAATGTTAAGTTGCTGAATATGTTGAACTGGCTTTATGAAGATAAATCACTGATGCCCAAAGACTTACAATTGCTTTCCTTCTCTGCAACAACCAACTAAATGTTCAGCTTTTATACAGTTCATTCAAATACATAGCATGATCATAGTAAAAATAGACACATACCATTATTAAACTAATTTCCAAACTTATTAAAGGAAAATGCATGCAATATAGTATAAAGCATTTCACAAGACTATATATTAGGGTTTCTGTGGTTGCAAGTGAAAAATGGATACTATTATAGGAACACATGAGGCTAGAGCAATAACTAAGGATCAGGAATAATGCATCACTGCCAACAATCCTGAATTTGCAGGGACAGTGCTGGTTTTTTTTTTTTTTTTTGGCATCCTGTCCCATCAGATTCCAAGAATTAATATGCACAGTACTTTGCACTGTGAACAGGCAGCAGTGTGAATAAACAGTGTTTGTCTTACAAACATACACAGTAGAAACAAGAAGGGTTGAACTCTAGACACCCGGTATCTGTACCAGGGTGGCTGGAACTTTATCTTGGGGTGTCACACTAGGTGCTCTGGCTCTAGTGTCCTAGTGACCATTTTGTAAAAGTTGACAGGTGTAATAGTAGTAGTTAATTTTGGTTTCTTTAACATGTTTGTTTGTTTTTTGTTTGCTTTTTACAATAATCAATGTACATATACATAGGTATATGTTAATAAACAGGGATATGTTAGTACAAAGAGGTAACAAGGGTAAAGTATGATATGACGTGAAGGAAGTTGACACTGAGAACAGTGAACTTCTATCTCAGAGGCTAAACATACATTGTCTAATCATAATTAACCGCTGACAGGGTAATTCTCTCTGGAAAATGGAGCTGGTTTAAATTCTATTTGCAAAACCAACTTCTTACATGATTTCATCATTTTTTGTAATCATTTTTATGATTAATTTGGATGTGATAATGATTGTATATAGTGAGCTGACTAATAATCAGTTATAAGGTCAGTGATTGGAAGCGGTGGTACATTTGGAAGCGGTGGTACATTTATCAGGTATACCTGGTGGAGAGCCTGCTGAACACCAGGATCCTCAGTAACATTTAAGTATTTCCAAGAGAGCAGGTGGTAATGTCAGGGGGTGGTGGGTGTGACACCGAGCCAAATACTTGTACAGCATGTTACAGTATAGCGCAAATATGATGTACTTTGTATTTAAACTATCCTTATGGACAGCTGCAAATCCCTTTTCTGTGGTCTCATTTGGCAGTTGCCACAGGTACAGTTGCAGAATTACCCATGGGTCTATATATAGCAGAGGGCCAGGGCTAGGATTTGTGCTCCTCTCTGTAGTCCAACAGATGTAAAACTCTCTATCAAGTATGGATCACTTTTAAAATACAGGTAAACCCCATTAACATTCTACACGTTATAAACACATCTAAAATTCTGAGCTCCTAGAAAATAGGGAACCCAGAGGTGGAAACAGGGACAGAGAGATCTGGGCTAAAAATATGGACATATGCTTTAAGGTGTGGATTCATATTTATATTGATGATATGCACTTACTCTATAATTCTTTCTTTACTTAGAGAGGAAATACTTTGGAATGAATGGTCTAAATTGAGGGAACCTGATTAAGTACCATAGGTCCATATCAGCATTATTGAAATGCTATGTCAAACTTTTTTTTACATATGAAATAAAAATATACAGCTGAGTTTTCTCTCTCTTATGTCATTTACTGTGCTATCTTTTTGAGAGAAAAAAAAATGTTACAATTCCTTCCATAAAAATTTGATGAGTTTAAAGTTAGAATTTTTTTCAAGTAAAAAAAATAAGAAAACTTGAGTTCATTTATTTGAATTAGTATCTGTTCAGCACACTTCTGATCCCTCCCCTGAGCTGTCAGCTACAAAAATTAGACCATGAATCTTGTTCTTCTCGTATAATTAAACTATCCATGATAACCTCTAATGCTATATTAATCACACGGTTGGAAAAATCTAACTCAATTGTCATTCGTTATTAGGTTAAAATGTTCCTGAACAAAAAGTTATTATTGTGAATAAAAGGGGGGGGGGGGGGGGAGAAAGGAGGGTGGATTGGAAGCTGGGGGAACAATGAAACATGTTTTCATGGATGATTTTGTCCACACCACAGTCTTTGCACTTTTCTTTATTCACGCTATTATTTTCTTTATGCACTGACATAACCCACTATATGTGTATTCTTCTTTTCATTAAGTGAATGTTTGTTTTATATACTAGAGTTTTTATGAATAACAATCCGCTTCCATTTCTCATTTTTATATTGTATTCAACAAGAGCTTCCAGTCACTCTCCAATTGTAGGTTTTTTTATTCATAATTCACAACATAATATTTTTGTTACTATGTATTCAACCCCTAGTGGTTGTTACTTTCTGCTGATTAATAGTTGAATTTAGGGATCATTTTTCAACCAGTTACATGCCTGTAATATTACTGACTAATTATATAGTACAATGCATCGTTCACTTGAGAATTATTGTTCTTACCAGGGTAATGGTTGCCTTTAAAATGCGCTTAAACTTTCTTCCTGCTATAGGCTTCTCCAACAATGTTCCCTTGTTTTTTGACACTTCGACTGTGTTGTAGCTTGAAAAAATTGGATTATACATATGGTAAAATTATTTTACAAACTAGTTGGCCTTTGAAAGGTGGAGGAGGTTGAATACCACAATTTATTGTTCTTTTACATAGTGAAGGCGATGGTAAAAAATGCAATTTTAAAAATATGAAGGTCAATAAATATGATCTAGTGAACACAAAATAGTATGCATAAAACTGGGAGTTGCAAAAAGGGCATTCAACTGCAAAAAAGAATATATACTTTGTAACCTATAAGCATATCATAATGTAAAGTAAAAATGCAAGTCACATCCATATACAGGGAGTGCAAAATTATTAGGCAAGTTGTATTTTTGAGGATTAATTTTATTATTGACCAACAACCATGTTCTCAATGAACCCAAAAAACTCATTAATATCAAAGCTGAATATTTTTGGAAGTAGTTTTTAGTTTGTTTTTAGTTTTAGCTATTTTAGGGGGATATCTGTGTGTGCAGGTGACTATTACTGTGCATAATTATTGGGGAACTTAACAAAAAACAAATATATACCCATTTCAATTATTTATTTTTACCAGTGAAACCAATATAACATCTCAACATTCACAAATATACATTTCTGACATTCAAAAACAAAAACAAATCAGTGACCAATATAGCTACCTTTCTTTGCAAGGACACTCAAAAGCCTGCCATCCATGGATTCTGTCAGTGTTTTGATCTGTTCACCATCAACATTGCGTGCAGCAGCAACCACAGCCTCCCAGACACTGTTCAGAGAGGTGTACTGTTTTCCCTCCTTGTAAATCTCACATTTGATGATGGACCACAGGTTCTCAATGGGGTTCAGATCAGGTGAACAAGGAGGCCATGTCATTAGATTTTCTTCTATATACCCTTTCTTGCCAGCCACGCTGTGGAGTACTTGGACGCGTGTGATGGAGCATTGTCCTGCATGAAAATCATGTTTTTCTTGAAGGATGCAGACTTCTTCCTGTACCACTGCTTGAAGAAGGTGTCTTCCAGGAACTGGCAGTAGGACTGGGAGTTGAGCTTGACTCCATCCTCAACCCGAAAAGGCCCCACAAGCTCATCTTTGATGATACCAGCCCAAACCAGTACTCCACCTCCACCTTGCTGGCGTCTGAGTCGGACTGGAGCTCTCTGCCCTTTACCAATCCAGCCACGGGCCCATCCATCTGGCCCATCAAGACTCACTCTCATTTCATCAGTCCATAAAACCTTAGAAAAATCAGTCTTGAGATATTTCTTGGCCCAGTCTTGACGTTTCAGCTTGTGTGTCTAGTTCAGTGGTGGTCGTCTTTCAGCCTTTCTTACCTTGGCCATGTCTCTGAGTATTGCACACCTTGTGCTTTTGGGCACTCCAGTGATGTTGCAGCTCTGAAATATGGCCAAACTGGTGGCAAGTGGCATCGTGGCAGCTGCACGCTTGACTTTTCTCAGTTCATGGGCAGTTATTTTGCGCCTTGGTTTTTCCACACGCTTCTTGCGACCCTGTTGACTATTTTGAATGAAACGCTTGATTGTTCGATGATCACGCTTCAGAAGCTTTGCAATTTTAAGAGTGCTGCATCTCTCTGCAAGATATCTCACTATTTTTGACTTTTCTGAGCCTGTCAAGTCCTTATTTTGACCCATTTTGCCAAAGGAAAGGAAGTTGCCTAATAATTATGCACACCTGATATAGGGTGTTGATGTCATTAGACCACACCCCTTCTCATTACAGAGATGCACATCACCTAATATGCTTAATTGGTAGTAGGCTTTCGAGCCTATACAGCTTGGAGTAAGACAACATGCATAAAGAGGATGATGTGGTCAAAATACTCGTTTGCCTAATAATTCTGCACTCCCTGTATGTTGAGGTAAGCATCCAAATAAAAATTTTTAGCAAATCAGTGTAATATAAAAGTAATTAAACTATTAAAAATCATAATAAAATATAAAAAAATAAATAAAAAAAATCAGTTTTGAAAGTAAGGGTGAAGTGACCCAGTATTTAATATTTTACTCTGTTTCAAGGTTACATTTATATTCAAATGATTTAGAAGTAAAGGGAAACAACATTGTCAAATGTTAAGATACTAAGAAAAAATGAAAGCACACATTTTAGACACTTGAAAGGCTAACTCGCATAGGATTATTTAGCAGTTAAGATACATGAAATACACCAAAAATAAACCTATAATTTTTTCATTCAATAGATAAAGACAAGGGGACTATTTCTTATATAAACCACCAGATGTGCTGTCATGATTGTGATGGATTTGCTCATCAATGTATTGTCATATTGGCTCTATCATTGTATGGATGCATACACACAAATACCTATTTTAAACCAGGAATGAACTTGCAATGACCCCTAGATTTGTTCTTATTGCTTTTCAATAACATGGCTCCATTAAGCAGAATGCATTAAAAGAAAGTATCATCCTTCAAAGCAAGTAAAATGGAAGTAGCTGTTCAATGCTCATTGCCTGGCATCTCACAGCAAACATGAGTTTCATTTCCCTTTGTGACCATGATCTTAAAACTATTTCGACTAATAAGACTTCTCTGGCACAGAAATGTTTACATTTGGCAAAAGCTCAATATTTTCCTCCTGAACTACGATGCCATTTGGTGAAGATTTCAAGTTCTGCCATTTGGGAATGCTTGTGAAGACACTGTGTTTATCACTTGGTTTTCCTTATGTTGCAGAGTAAGATTTTATTTAGATTAGGTTATTTAGGAGGGAAATCATGAGGTATTCTGGAGTGTGTGTGCCATTCCTTACACATGGTACACTGAAATAATAACATACCCACGCTTAAAGGTTACATGGCAGAGTATAACATGGAAAACAGAGTACATGCCTCTTATTACACGTCTTAAGTGTGACTCCCGGGGGGGGGGGGGGGGGGAAATCCTCATTTGTTATAGTTTGCTTACCATTAGCTTAATTATATTGTAACTCTCCCACTACCTGCATTTGTGCATACTGCTAGATTGGCCATCTCTTTGACATGCTGCTCTGCAGAAAGTATAACTTATATGTGTCCAAATGGAAAAAGATTAATTAACCCATTAAAAAAAAGAGGTGTAGACAATTAAAAATGTTTTATTAAATTCGGCCTTACATTGATAAATGTTACACCAAAAGAAAGTCATACGCTTCCTTGAAAAATACTGTGTATAGTCTGTATAAGTACACTAAATTCTAAATCACAGTTAAATTCTAGAACATACAACAACAAAAAAAACCCAGATCTTCTCCTTAAGGGGTTAATCAAGGTAGACCCTATGGAATTTCCTCCTTTATTAGTGAATCACTTCTCCTAGATACACATGTATTCTACATTCTGCAAGGAGCATGAAAACGTTATGCGTGGCCAGCAAAGAACTGGGTTATACCCGACAGTCCTAGCAATCCAGCTGGTGGAAGAAACTGGAGGCAGGCTTTGTACAAGCTCTTGTGCAATATATATACACATGTGTAGATTGCAACAACAACAGTTCATTTTTCAGTTGCAAAACAGTGTTACATATTTTTGTTTTTAGACACCTAATATGTTGCGTTATTTCCCAATGGGACTCCTGTCAAATGCCGTGAGCTGAGGGGGAGGATCAATAAAAGTTACTGCATCTGGTTAAATGTGAATAAATTAAATTGTATGCAAGTAAAAAAAAAAAATGTATATGCATTATTTTTATATAATTATTGATATGCATTATTAAATATCCATGATAAAATGTGGGTGAAGGTCAAGTCGGAGATGCCCATTACCTAGTTCCTGTTCAAGCATTCCCCTTATGCATTCCTCATCTCCCGCTACATAATCCTTTTGCGCTTAATAGGAAACTTAGGCAAGAAATGTTTTAACCACTTGATCGAGTGTGTTGCCTTAAGTATGCCCCATTTTGTTTATTGTCAGATATGCATAGTTTTTGAGGACTGTGGAAGCCTAGCACTTACCCATACGAATTAAGTGAGTACAGTCATGGTGCACATACTGGTACACTCATGTACAGATGTATCACCGTGTAATAAAATTCAATTCCTGTTGGAGTGGACCTTTAAACTGATGTTTGTGAAGGTTTCAAGTTTGCTTCAATAAAAAGTACAATGAATATAATGTATTATTGCATGCTGGGAGAAGACACTGTCTCTTGCACTTCCCGAGTAGGAAGCTGTAACCTGTCATATAAAACACTGCACACAATGAATTAAGCTACAAACAAATTCTCCTAACAGGCACTTGCAATATCCATTACGTTGTTCAATCAAAGTACAAGCATTTATGGAACGCCACAAAGAAATCAGAGAATCCGAGCATTATTATTCATTTAAATATGAATGCAGTGAAATCCATATTGTTTTACAAAGAGAAACAAGTTCAATGAATGTACTTTTATACATCCCATCATATTTCTTTTGTTTCCCATCAAAGAGAAGGGAGATTGTTCTGAGATTTAGAACAGAAGGTGCAATTTTTAATTCTGGTTTATAATCCTGTATTTCTACAGATTTTTACAAAATAGTCTCATAATGAATCTGTGAGCCAAACATCAAGTATTTACACAATGAAAGAAGGAAATGCACAGTCTGCTACATAAAGAGCAACCTTGTATTAAAAAAAATCACTTTGGTCTGACATAAACTAAATCAATTCATATCAGTGCTGGAACTTTACAAAACAATAATTGCAACAATTAAACCATATTTATTTTTAGTCTTGCAAAACATAGCATTTGCAAGCTTCCTCCTGGTGATTGATTCAGACCATGCAGCACCGATTTTTTTTTTTTTAAGCGCGCCATGCATACAAATGCATGGGACTATTGAAAGAACTGTAGCAATTTAGGTTTTGAACATTTACAAGCTTCTTAAATTAAGTAGTTATTGCACAAGCTTATGAACCTATGACCCAGTGCACCTGCACCAATTCCCTTGCAGGTAAGCAAAAACAGAGTGGGTGCCAGAGCAAGAACCACTGCAATATAGTCATATGGAACCCTGCAAAAAAATCTCCTGTACAATTTATTTATTTATAAACGTACAGGTTAAAATCTAACCTGGTGTGAGAGGGGGGAGGAAAACAGTGAAAGCTGCGAGTCTGGTATTTGTAATTAAATTAAACATATCCAAAATAGGGATATGCAAATCTTAACCTATTCAAACATTTTTATGATTACTGTACTTTAATATTTATTAAAAAAAAGGTAGCAGATACAGAACTTCCCTTTAATGTCTATTATTCCAACTCTTTACATATTTTCTTATTTATTGCTAAATAAATATGTATAGTCAAATGTCTGCAATACCAGCCATTGCTTGGGTCAATTGTTTTCAAGTTAACAGTGAAAATAGCACAAATAATGATATGTAGACTTTATTGGAGATTTAAACCCTCCACCTTCACAGAGCGCAACATCTCAACTTTCCCGCTTACCTTTAGAAATACATGTATAACGCTTAAACCATGAAACAGGAGATTCGGACATGGTGATATAATAATAATATAACACACTTGTGTTTAGGCCAAGCTGCAGGTAATAACCACTGAACACAATTTTTTTCTAAATGCTCCTAAATATAACCATTTTATTTGAAGACACAGTAAATGAAAAAGGCCAATAAAAGTATATTTTCCCCAGCAGAGAAAGGATTACATTTTTAAATCTAATCACCAACCTAAAATTGCATCCACTGTTACACAAATACCTTTTAACTGATATCTATGGCTTTGCATTTGTTCTGTATGAGCCGCATCAGCATGAGGAACAGGAAGTAGGCCATGTTATTTATAATAAGTTAATAGATGTAGGTAAACCTCTCCCTAGCTATTACAAGAGATGTCACCTTGCACAATTCAGGTGAAAGTTGCCTTTGCATTCCTAACACTGTAGCGCTGCCAAAGAAGACATCTTGTAATAGTCCCAGTCACACATCCCAACACCTATTAACTTATCACACAATTCCAGGTCAGGTGTATATGTTCTAGTAAACATTTAGGTGTTAACCTCTCTGATGACAAATAGAACAGTGATGGATTTGTGGCAGTGATTCCAGACTTGCCCCTTGCATGCTGAAGGGGTTAAGATAATTTCTTTCTGCAAACCACATGCTACAGCTTGTTTAATTTGTTTCAAAGCTTGTACACATCAAACATGACTATGGAACCTACTTGTTTTGTTCCCTTGGTTCTGATGTAGTTTATTGATTTTAGTGGTAGCAAACAGATGAGGGAAGTGTCTGACTCCACCAAACTTAACCAGAAAATATCTCTGTAAGAACTCATGTCATCATATTTATTTTACATTGTCAAGAATGCCTCAGTTAGCAAGAAATAACATGATTCATGATTTCTGTAGCATTTTCAATAAGTTTTGTTGTTTTGATTCATATTTTGGGGGTTAACAAGGCATTTTTCTTTTCTTTTGTTTTTAGATTATATCTGGGGTTTGTTTCATGTAAATGGCAGCTCAGAAATATATGCAAGTGTACAAATTCATCTAATAAAGATAGTTTCAGATATAGATACAAAGATATCTTTAAAGGGCAATCAATCAATGCATAAAGATTGCACACACACACACACACACACACACCTATTAATTCTTCCACATCTATCGATATATTTCTGTATTTATATCTTTTGACACAAAGTTATAATTGAACTGATGTATTCAAATGTTAAATTGATTTGCGTCCTAAGCAAAATATACAGTAAATAACTAAAATTACCGTATTTATCTGCGTATAAACGCACTTTTTATCCCTGAAAATAAGGGGGAAATTATGTGTGCGTGTTATACGCCGATCGGTGGCTGAAAAAATAAAACAAATCGAAAACTTACCTCGTTCCTGCTCTGTCCCCCGGTGCTCTGAAGGTCCGTGGCTGTGAGGGAAGCGTTGTGCGCTCCCCTCCAGCCGCGCGGTCAACAAAGTGTGTTTTTTTTAAACAAACTTTATTGTTCCGCGCGGCTGGAGGGGAGCTCACAACGCTTCCCTCACAGCCACGCAGCTTCAGAGCACCGGGGGACAGAGCAGGAACGAGGTAAGTACTGGGGTCTGGGGAAGGGGGGTGGCATAACGAGCATACTAAGGGGCAATATCCTGGATTATTAAAATAGCATATTGGGGGCAATATCCTGGCATATTAAATGGCATATTGGGGGCAATATCCTGGCATATTAAAATGGCATATTGGGGGCAAAATCCTGGCATATTAAATGGCATATTGATGCAATATCCTGGCATATTAAATGGCATATTGGGGGCAAAATCCTGGCATATTAAATGGCATATTGGGGGCAATATCCTTGCATATTAAATGGCATATTGGGGGCAATATCCTGACATATTAAATGGCATATTGGGGGCAAAATCCTGGCATATTAAAATGGCATATTGGGGGCAAAATCCTGGCATATTAAATGGCATATTGGGGGCAATATCCTGGCATATTAAATGGCATATTGGGGGCAAAATCCTGGCATATTAAATGGCATATTGGGGGCAATATCCTGGCATATTAAATGGCATATTGGGGGCAATATCCTGGCATATTAAAATTGCATATTGGGCTTCAAAGTTCTTTATTTGAAATTTAAGTTTTTTTTCCTGAAATTTCCTTCTTAAAATGAGGTGCGTGTTATACGGTAAGTGGAAACACAGATATATGAAAGTCATGTACCAGCATCAAGGCAAACATTAGCATTCAGCCTGTTCATACCAAAGGTGGATTTGACATGTTTAACTGCCCGTGACAAAGGCTTTGCTATGTGAGGCAAATGAGCACTATGACTGGTTATCACAGAGATGCCTATATACCTCTAATTGTATGCCTATATCCATCTAATTGTATGCCTATATCCATCTAATTGTATGTTTTACACCAAGGAAATCAGTTTATTGTAGCAGCCAAAACATGTCCTAAGGTTTGTCACCATTTATCAGGACTGTGAAATATATTGCCCAATTATTAAGAACTATATCATCAATGATTCTAATCATCAATTTGGGAATTATACTTTAGAAACAGTTTGATTGGCATATGTTGCCCATCCTTGACCTAAATGGCAGCACAATTCACAATCAGACTGGTGAGGAAGAACTCAGCATGTCAAGAGCCAGGCTTTCCAGGGAATCAATACATTCATGAGACCCACTTCAAGTAATCCAAATTATTTGTGGAAAATTCAGACGGTGAGGGTAAGCCCTGTTGGTTTAATTTGATATGCACCAAATTTTACCTTACTATACTGAACACAATTAACAATCAGGGTCAGACTGATCCCGGTGGGCCGCCTGCCCTGGGGCCACTGTGGCATGCAGAAAAGAAAAAGAGAGCGAGAGAGAGAGAGAGAGAGAGAGATACTAAAGGGAGAGAGAGAGAGATCCTGAAGGCGGGTAAGAGAGAGAGACACCATGGGGGGGGGGGGGGGGAGTGAGATAAAGCGATACAGAAGGGGGAAATAGAGAGAGACTCTACAGGGGGCAGAGGAAAAGACAGACAGACATGGGCAGTGCCCCTGCTGAAAAAAGATTTGGATCCGCCCCTGCTGGGCAAGTCCTGTGGTGCAGTGTCGGCACTGGGCTAGGTGCTGGGTCAAGTTTTGTTAGTTCAATATGGGTGCTGGGTTAAGTCCTGTGAGGGCAATCAGAGTTCTCTGGTAAGTCCTGGGTGCTGTGTTAAGGCTTGTGAGTGTAATATGGTGCCTGGTTAAGTCCCATGAGGGCAATCCGGGTGCTGGGGCAAGTCCTATGAGTGCAACGTGGGGGTTGGAGTCTGCCAATATATCCACCCAGTGTGTACACAAGGTTATATCTCACACATTGTCCTGATATATACCTCTGGACAGGACAATTCATTTAACTTTGTGTACAAACTGGGGCCTATGCACTGCCCTGTGTATGGGGTACTGTGGGATTGTGTACATCCTGGTGGTATATATTGCCCTAGGCAGGGGTATATATCAGTCTTATCTATAAATATTACATTCTTCACATGTGCTTTTAAAATGCATGTTTTTCCCTTTTAGAAACAAAAAATAATGGCATTCTATGGGGCTGGTATACACATTTTTTCTAGGGCTGTTTTTCCCCCAGTTCAGCACTGTTTACAAAACTTTTAATTGGAACAAAGAAGAGTATATATGTATTTAGAGGCATTTGGTGAAAAAAGTCCAAAAATTAGCCAGTAATAGCAGAGATCACATTTTAAATGAACAGATCTCAGAGTATCAAACCATAAAATATATAGTTACTGCCCTTCTCAATATTGTGTAGTCATAATACTTACGCTTAATTCTATAATTTGTCAATTTTGTGATAATAGCACTTATTAAAAGGCAAAACACATAACACAATCTATTAGCTAAAGGCTTAACACGTAACAAAATCAATTAGAACAATAAAGACCCCCATTTTGTAAGTCGGAGAGAGGATGCATGAGGACTGCATGCTGTTTTCTGTAACGGTTTCTTGTAGATCTGGTATAAATTCATACAGTTAGGGAAGATATTCTCCCGGTTACATAACGGGAGCATCCAAAGTCCTTAATTTTTTACTGTGCTGAAAACAAGTTCACATCTTTGTCTCCGCTTATGAGAACAGTTTGAAACAAGTCTTAATGCATAATTAGTTTACATAAATTGCAGGAAGTACACTAAACACCAGTACGGGAGCTTGATTTCCTCTGAGCATGTCACAGCTGTGTTCAGATCAACTGGAACATCTGTGTAGATGGATTACAATATCCGTAGTACATAGCACTTCAACGGCTTACTGAATAGTAGCCCTAACAAGGTTACAATACTGTGAAGAGATGAATAGTGTGCTGTGATAAGAAAGAACATTTTATGGTAACACATAAATAATAAAGACTTGTATGAAAATTTAAATCAGATATGTCAAATCCATCTAGTGAAGCAGATATCAGAACTAGGAAGCAATGTAATTATTTTTCTCACTTTCAGAGTACACATGCATTTTGTTCACTGAGCTGCACTACATTTGATAGCACATTTGTTTTCATATCACAAGAATGTATGCAATACATCAAAATATAAGTCACACACCGTACACAGTCTTGGCCAGGTGCTGAAAAGGGACCATATGTATTTTAGAGGCTTTGTCCCAGGCTTTCTGACTTGTATTACCTTTTGTTATTTCTCTCCATGTTGCAGTCATTGATCACCCTCCGGGGCCTACATCACAGTTTCTTGAGCACTTTTCTGCCTGCCTTTGTTTCTGCTGACATTACCTGACACTTTTTGGATGACCTCAAAAAAAACTCCAGCCTCCACTATCAAGTGCATAAGTTCCAGACTTACCACCCTAACTTCTTCTATTGGTATCTACCAGTGGACTAATTTTGACACACACATTGGTGGGCACTTTCCAGACCTGATCTTTACTACATGCTGGTCCTTCTTGGACTTCATCTCTCTTTTTCCCCTTTTTGACCACAAAATTCTACCACTTTCCCAACTTCCTGACAGCACCATTCCACTATGTTAAGCTTCTATGGAACCCTTACTTTGACCCATTTTAACCCTCTCATGCCCAGACCAAGTTGCCTCCCTTCTACAGCAATTCACTTGCCACCGCCCTTGACCGTTTACTGTTAGCACTTCCATACAAAGCAAATTGAAACTTGAGCTGCAGAATAAAAAAATAAAAAAACAATACACAACCTACAGAAGTGTTGCTGCACTGCTGAATGGCACTTTGAGAAATCAAAATCACATGAAGAGTTTGCTCACTATAATTTATGCTATACTGCTACAACTCTGCCTTTCGTAAACAATTCTACTTCTCTACTTTTATTTCTTCCATAATTCAAAGCCCTAATGCCTCTTCGCCACTTTCAAGTCTCTTTGCTGTCGCACTTTTGACCCTAACCATAGATCTAAGGCTGACTTAGCCTATATTTTTTCCTTTAACATTGCCGATTGCCTCTAGAATGATCACTGATCACTTCCAAAGTTCTTGCCCACAACAGGCCAGCAGCATATTGAAAAGGCTTGCTGCCTTAGAACATAGCACCAACGATAACTCTAACTGACAAAAAAAAAAAGTTACAGGGCAATAACTGGAAGTAGAGCATTGCTTTTTATTAACTAATTTCTCCTACAGTGACCTTCAGATCCATAACCTAAGCCTAGTTCAAAGGCTAACTTGAGCTATACATTTTTTAATGTTACGTAGTACACACAGCTTGACTGCCTCTAGAGCAACACCACTTCTTATGCTTGCGTCTCCGCAGGATGTACCAGGTACATATTCTGTCATTAACCAACAGATTTTTCCTGACGTACCTCATACGTCCATTGTCTCAAAGGGGTTTAAGCACATAGATAGAGCTGGCAATTGTATTGTCAGTCTCCCCATTTGCTTCAGTTACAGACCTGGTTACAATAAAAGCACTGCACAGGGTATGTGGTGTTACCAGAACTCAGTGCAATTCCCTTAAACTCTGAGTAACCCCTGCTAAAATGAATCTATCTAGTTAAACAAACCTTTTAATAAGACATTCTTAACTATTACAACATAGCAAATACCAAATATTTCCAAACAATCATTCGGGTATAAATATCTTCCTGTGGTGATGCATTATAGCTGTTTTAACGACTTGCAACAGGATTTTCCTAATAAAATGTATGGATATTAAAAAGGCTCTTAAGTTGAACAAAAAAAATGTTCCTTCATGAGTTCTTCATAGCATGTAGCATACAAATCCTCAGAAGCCTTCAGGGATGAGGGGTTTTTTTGTGATGTGCCAAACTCGACAGAAAAGATCTAATAGACTTTATAAGATCTCTGCACGCTGCTTGTCTTAGGAAGTGTAGCTTGGCCTGATAAAAAGTGACATAACCTATAGTAAATTAGACTAGATCTGCACATTCCACAGTACATACTATTCATCACATTTTTTGCTCCCTGAAACCTTACAAGTGTTTTGTTGCTGACATTCCACCCAGAGAACTGTAAATGAATTCATTTGACAAACTTTTATCATGCTAAAAGGCCAAGCAATGGATTGTCCTACAGGAATGTGTGAACTGTTTTTGTAGTGTTCATCACTGGAACTTTGAAGGTCAAACTAAAGTGAGCAATGGTACAGCAGATTGATGGGTGAATTATGGTCACTTTATTACATCAAACCTTAGTACTTATGATAAATATAAGTTGAAAAATCTGGAGGCAGAGGGGGCTTATGCTGCCTAAAAATAAAAAACACTTTTTTGTGGCAAAATCTAGTTTGCAATCTCTACCACTTACAAAAACTAGATGAGAGTCCCTGTCAATTTTCTTAAAACACTTCAGAAGGTCTAATTACACACTCTGTTTTCTTCAATACAATTGATTAAGCAGCCAATACTGTGTGGGATTTAATTAAGGAAAGCTTTCTTTTGTGTTAAAACCCGATCCTTTGTTTCAAACAAAAACTAAAAAAGCTCAAATATTAAGCATGTTCGTTTTCCAGCTTAGCATATCCTTATAATGGGTATTTGTTTCCTTCATTTGATGTTGGAGATACAGTCTTTGAATACAGTAAAATAGACCAGTGCTCACTAATAAAAAAAGATGCAGCACTGGGGGAACATTATGTTATTTGGGAAACGCAGAGTGTACTACTAATGGGAAGGACCATCTTCTAACAATTTAGCAAATCTGCATTTTCTCCTCCACTGTAAATTAATCATTGGTTCTGCTTGAAGGACATATTCATCTATATTTCCTTTTACATTGAACAAAATGGGGGAAACAAACTATGAAAAGTTCTGTACTCCACCCAACATCTTAAAAGGGATGCACAATTATATTGAAATCCATGCATTCCATAAGGGTAAGAAACAACAGCATAAAATAAAATGCAGAAGTGTTAACATTTGCCATCCTTTAACATCCAGATAGAAATGTGCTTTATCCTGACAGCAATGTAGCTGCATGCACATGCTTTTGTTATCTGCTTTGTTGAACCAAGTAAAAAAGAATTTCACACAAAAAGTCTGAGGTACTTTACATTAAAATGGAAGATTCAGTAACTGCATGTCACTGGTAAAAGTGTGAGCTTCCAGTATGTGAAGAGTACAGCAAAGATCCCTTCTCCCATTTACTGTTCCAGGTTCTGCTTGTCTTACAAGCCTTCTATCGCTCCTGTAACTTCCCTCCACATCTGTCACATTTACACACACATACCACACAGAGCAATAAAACTGTACTATTCATTTTTTCACAGCATCTAATTCAATGAAACTGGTGACAATTAAAACACATCAACATCTATTATTGGTGACTGTTAATGCTATGAACACATTCCAACCAAACCGAAATTTTCCTGGAGAAGTACAAAACATTTATAGAATTTTTTTTTTTTTTTTTTTTTTTTAAAGAGCTCAACACTTTCATCACATTCATTATTCATTCTTTGGCACAAAATTGTTATTTCAGTAAGATTACTGTAAATCGCTACATGAGGAGATGGCTTGCATGAACAATTAAACGATGGAAACGATAAACTAGATTTAGCTTTATGTTCTTATAGCAAATTTCTTGAGCAATTTAGCAGCACAGGGCTCTAAAAATCATTGCAGGCCCAACTTAAGTGGAACAGGAGCTCCCCCATCAGTATAAAAGAAAAACAGCTAAGGAATGCAGTAAAAACATGCTTAGTGTGACCTTGGTAACTACAGCAACTGGATTTGCTAATGAATCATTTTCTATTAAGCATTTCAAATTCAAGTGATACTTTTTTTTGGCAGGAAAATTAGGGCATCTTCACATTAGTTTGGGGGGAAAAAATATAGCTTTC
Organism: Pelodytes ibericus; assembly: GCA_036172795.1. Lineage (NCBI taxonomy): Eukaryota > Metazoa > Chordata > Amphibia > Anura > Pelodytidae > Pelodytes > Pelodytes ibericus. The sequence goes on from CM069858.1 coordinate 116,310,445, forward strand.
ACAGAAAAAAAGAAGTATGACTGGACTGCCCACCTTGCATGTTCCATTATCACATATATGCAAAACACAACTTTTGCAGCAATACAGACATTTTTGACATACTTCCTCAATTAACTGTGTGTTCTATAACACAACAAAAGATAATAGTGTTGACTTTGTAGAGCTGGTTTGATGGGAGTGGGGATCTATGAACTCTGTAATGTTATTTGATCTTGAAGAATAAAGTGGAACAAACCAAAACTAAACATCACTTCTTCGTGAAAGCATCATATAATTATTTTGCAAAGATATCTAGATTTATTTTTGCAGTTATCTAATATGCACATGAAGTGTTCGATGCTACAATCTGTTACAATAAACACTGACATTAGGAATGTGTTTATGTCCATCATACAGCACAGGTTGGAAATGTTTTGCAGCATTTGTCTTGCAAGTTGCAATATTAAGGACCAGTGATAGATATCCTCAGGTTTTGAAAAAAATCTTTATGTAAGTCATCATAGAAAATCTTAATTATCAACATAATCAACATGCAAAGTCTTCTTCCAAGTGTGGAGCTTCAGTGATTATCTATGATGAACTGGCAAATGTAAATTAATATTGTTTTTAAAGTCACATTTTTTTCCCCAGATACCGAATGAGCTGGAGACCTGAATCCTATATGTAAGATATTTTAACAATTACATTTTGGTTATGTATACTATCTTCTGATCCTTTGTATTTCTCTATGCCACTTTTCCGCTGAGACCATCTACATTTCAAGTGCCTTTGTTTATCTTCCCCTTCGAGAGTGTAATATCAAGGAGGGGAGGCTTGCGTTGGTTATTCAGTAATATTGAACTATTAGAGATTACACACTATATATATCTATTATATATATATATATATATATATATATATATATATATATATATATATATATATATATGTGTGTGTCCTGGTCCATGCACTCCAGACACAATGGGGTTGATGGCTCAGTGTACTCCCAGCAGAGTCCCAGGGGACTTGATATCATGAAGAATCCAAGTTTAATTTCACAAAGATCAACATTTCAGTCCCACACAAGGGACTTTTATCAAGACAAATAATAGTCCCCTGTGTGGGACTGAAACATTGATCTTTGTGAAATATAACTGTGATTCTTCATGATATTAAGTCCGCTGAGTGATCCTTTCTCCAGCCAATAAAAAATAAAATAAAAAATTATTTATATATTTTCATCTTCATTTGAACATTATCTGCTTACAGTGGTATACCCTATATCTACATTTCAATGATATTTAAAGGTTCTATTAATATCTTACTGTCTATATACACTGGTTTGTACCAAGCGTACCTGTGATAATCTTTGATAGACAGAAAGTATAGAAGATAACTTTATATTCAATATAGCTGTTAAAAGTAATTACAATTAAATATAGCCCAAAAATGGGTAGAGCTTGTTTAAAAGAGGGAATCAAATCATGTTGGATTGTGGTAAAATGGGAGTAGAATCTGGCATCTATATATGAGAAGTCTGGCATGGAGCACACAGTGATAAACACCACTGCAACCTGCCAGACCTGAACAACCAGGATCAATGTCATCACTGTCTAAGGCACTTTAACATAACTAATGGGCTACAATTCCAATGTGATCCAAAAGGTGCTTTTATGTAATTTGGAGAAAAACTGTAAGCATTTACCAGTTTTGTGAGTCCCTTTATGTATTGTATGTAACTTCAGTCACTTCTGTACCACTTATTATTTATACCGGTTTAGGCATTTTATTACTAATCTCCCCTTTCTATGTATACTAGCCAAAGATTAATGAGCAACACTGGAAATGTAGTACACACAGCTTGACGGCCTCAACACATTGGCTGCACAAGTAGTTTAAGGACAATTGTAGCAAAAAAATGTACGTAAGTTTAACTTGAATATTGTATCAAGTATAGATGATTTATAAAGAAATTCTTTAATGAAAGAATACAAATAAAGTGCCTTACTGAGCCTACTTTACTCCATATAGTTCTCTCAGGGGGCAGACATGTTGTTCAGATCTTCACTCACCTTGGTTCAGAGGAAGAAGGACCCATCTGACCAAAGATTCTAAACAAAATGTCTGCCTCCTGGTAGAGCTATGTAGATTAAACATCGCCCAATAAGGTACTTTTTTGTATTCTGTCATTAAATTATTTATATTTAAAATGTCTACACTTGATGCCATCTTTCAACTAAACAAAACTTCATTTTTTGCTACAGTTGTCATTTAAGAATGCTCATAACTCCTCCCCTCCTACTTCCCTGCCTGGGTAAGGGGGCTTTAAAAGGAGAATCTCTCTCTCTAGTGGTCCAGCCGTGGATACAATAACATGTGCCCCTATAGGCTCAGGTTTGTAAAACACCTCCCTCTATGTCTTACGGAAAATAGTTAAAGACATTATATAACTCTATGCAGCGTGTAGTGCACTGTGAGTGAGTTCCCCATATCTTCCATCCATGCTATGAAACCATCACTACCAGCAGTCACTGGTGCATAGCACTGTGCACGCAGCTGGGAGTTCCACCTCTGCTCTGTACATCTGTTAAAGCAACTGAAATGTTCCCCACAGGTTTATGATCTCTTCTCATAGCTGCGCCATTATATTTGAGCTATGAGATAATACAACCCAACTGGAGAGGACTGCAGGTGTGCAGCAGTTTTGCACAGGGGGATAAATGTAATGAGTTCATCATATACTTTCCTAAAGATATAAAGTGAGGGGGTTAAAATTCAGTATATAAAAATTGGAGAAATCAGGGGAGAGCTCTTATTACGGTCTCCTCTTTCAAATCCCTATGAAATAAACAGTATCTCACTATGGTCTATGCTATATTCAATGCATCATATAACTTCGTTCTATATGACAAATACAAAATATTGCTTACATTTAGTGTGTCTAGGTTTGGGGGTTTGTTTGTTTTTTTTGGGGGGGGGATATTATTCACATAACACAAAACCAATGGTAAAACAAAAAACCACAGGAAACAATTAAGTTACAAATACATATTAATTACAATGCCCTAAAAGCAAGATTATATAGCTACAATAAAGCACCTGCATATTAGCGCAAACCTAGTGTACCTTTTAACCAAGAAGCCATAGCTCCATAAAATAGTAAACTGAACATGTATTTCACCAGTCTAAGTCACTTACTAGCCTAATTGGGTTATTCTATTTTAGTGCTTTTGTTTTCCATGTTTTTCAACAAACGTTTCAGTCAGAAATGTTTAATTAAATTAAAAGTATATATCAAAACAAAATTCTCCCTAAATTATTAGTCTAAGCACTTAGAGAAATCCAAGTTGCAGATCTGAATGCAAGTCATCCTCATTATCCGACTATAAAATATGCAGATGTTTTTAAATAATAAATCTCCAGGGCTGACAAGGTCTCATCACTCAGACACTTTAACAGAAAAACTTTTATTATTTTTCAATAAGAATACAGTGGGTTCAAATCTCTACTGTCGCATAATTAAATAATTAAAAAGGATTACCTAAAAGTAGGCAGAGGAAATCATTTCCACATAATTACATGAAATAACAGTGTTGTAAAATATTATGACAAACAATTAAATTAAATGTAAAAGTGTGGTTTTGACCTACTGCGGTAAACCGCTCATAAGAAATAGTAATGTAAAAATGTAAACTATCCTCGTGTTGGAGAATACATGTACTCACATACTTGTACTTCCCTTTTGTGATTTCAATGAATGAACGCCTAGTTGACAAGTTTTTCCTAGTGGCTGGGACGTTTCCAATTTTGTAGACAATATGATAGTTATTGAGAAGAGAGGTCTCCAGAGTATTCTTTAAGAATGTTCTAGATTTCCTCAGATATTCCCCAGGATATTAACTTCGGTTATCATCCTATATACGTGTGTGCATATTGCAGTGATTTACGAAGCTGCAACCTAAACTGCTTGATTTATTGTACTTGACTCTCCATTTCCCAAACCAGTAAATGTGTCTTTTGAAGGGGAGTACGGCCTTCAGTCATCAAAGCACCTCTAAATAAGGCAAACGAAGCACAGTTTCATGAATACCTGGAAATACATTAACTATTGTACATTTTTCTAAAAAGGCAAGGAGGAAATTAAAATCAAACTGTACTGTGAGCGTATTAAAGCATAGCTTGTGCAGTCTGAGGCTTCAATTTCTACAAACCACAGCCAAGCCTTCAAGTACAACCCAGCAAAGGACTAAACAAATAACATTGATATGCTAAACAGAAATATACTGTTTGACTTGTGTCTTTTATGTAAACAAGAGCTTTCTGAAGGGTTCAACCACACACACAGGTAAATCCATCATCAAGTACACAGAAGTAAAGGCTCTGCTTCTCAGTGAGAACTCCATGATAGAGTAGTACAAGACACCAGCAGCATTAATTAAAGTCCATTAAAAATTCAAGAGCTCATGTTGCTCTGGAGATTACATGGGGAAAGCAGATGCTTATTTGCTTCTTTTAGCTACTACTTCAAGTATGAGAAGAAATTTAACACAGCCTTTCATAAACCAACTATATATTTATTCACAAAGCCAAGAGAGGTCAACCACCTTTAAAAGGTTGTATACACAAAGTAAAAAAAACACATTTACTTCATAACATGGCTTAATTAATGTCATGCCGCAGATAATAAACCTAAAACTCCCAATACGGCTAAATAGAAGAGAAGAAAAATTCCTTCAGGCAGAAACGTTTTTTTGTGGCTTTCTAATTCACAGATGGAAACAGCTAGATAGACCATTGTCAATGTATTCATAAAGTAGGGCTTGAATGACAGAATTGAGCAAAGCCTTCGCATTACAACTTGAAGAATGGTTTTTAATAGAAACTAGGAACTGGTAACACAATATTATAGAAGGTGTAATATCATAATAAAGCAGAGATTGGACCACATTGGAGAGTCTTCCAAGATTGGTGGCAAACAAAAAAGGGTAACAATATTCAGGCCCAGTCATACAATTAACCCCTTCACGACCTTATTACGAGTTAACTTGTCATTAGACCGCAGTGTTGGCAACCGTAATGACGAGTTAACTCGTTATGCAGTCTAGCCGGCATTGCGCTTTGTGCACACCGCCAGCCAGTCCGAAACGGGTCCAGGACTATGCCTCACACTCGAAGGCAAAGCACCTGGACCCGATCGGTGGATTTCCGGGCATGTGATCACGGTGATCAAGTGATCACCGCGATAACATGCAAATTATATGGCAAAGTCAATGTGTTCACACATTGACTTTGCCTCTAATTCACTCCCTGTGCTTCACATAGGGAAGCACAGAAAGTGACCTGCAAGTAAAAATAAATAAAGAACATTTCCTATTAGTTAGTTAATTAGTTGGGATAAGTGGGTTAGTGTTGCACTAGTTGTGTATTATTGGGAAAATAATGGAGAAAAACATTTTCTTTCCCCCAAATTTCCTTTTTTATATGTATTTTTTAATACTAAAATGCAAATACTTTTTATGTATAGGGTATCAAAAGAAAGCTCTAACTGTCCTTTAAAAAACAATATATAACTTGTATGGGTGCTTTAAATGAGAGAGAGGAAAATTATGTTTCCACAAACACATACTAAAAATTGAAAAATCGCTCTGGAAAGTCCCTGGCCCTGAAAGGGTTAAACTGCAACAAAGATTTACAAATGTATTGATTTGTTTTGTTTTTAAAAGTAAAACGAATACGGAAAACAAAACATTATGAAACAGCCATTTCAGAAAGTTTAGAAGTTACTCTTCACAAATATACTCATTCTAGAAGTATGAGAATATCATATGGTCCCCAGTGACAGCAGCATAAGCCGTCACTACAGCTACAAACATAGAAAGCATTTTCCACTGTAGTAAATGCCATAACAATGTGATTAACGAAAGAAATACTGTGCATGCAAGCATTTAGGCCGTTTACCATGCAAATGATTCAACTAGGACCATTCACGCAAGTTCTACGGTCTTAAGAACTGGCTACAAAGTGAAATCACTGAAAAGCCTCCAACGATGCCAAGTCTTATCAAAGCACCTTAACTAATCTTCTCAACCAGTTCCTCTATTGCCTGAAGGGCCTCTAAATCACTGCATTTAGTAACAGTTTAAAAATAGTCAATTCTGTGGTTCATCGTGTCCAATTGCATTAGCCAATTCCAAAGCTATAGTTCATTAATGCTGGGACAAGTAGCAATTAAATAAACCTATTTAATTTTACAGAACACTACACAAGAGACTAAAAGACATATCCACAAAGACACACTAAAAAATCTGTTTTAACACATTTTAAAACTTGCACAATTAAGAAAATAATATATTTCTGCACAAAAAGATGTAATTTGCTTAAACAGTTTTTTCCTCCCATGTTATTTCTGCAATAAGTTTTGCAAAATCACATTGTACTTGTTTGATCAATCTCCCAATAATTTCACTGCTAAGCTTAATTGGTGCATATTAGGCAATGAATATTGCAGCGCTATCTGCCTTAAGATATGTCAGATAGTATTTGATACCTTCACAAAGAGCATCTGACTGTGACTGTTAATTCCCCTATGACTTTCCGCAACATGACAGAAAACATCACATAACGCCTTAAAGTAAAGCTATAGAAAAAAAACTGCGGTGCCCACACTAGTTGTAAAGAGGGAACACTAATTAGCATTACTTAAATTATACCATTTTAACGTATCAGTATGGTCATTTTTAATGTCCATCAGAACAAGCTAAATTATGGTTTCTGACAGCACATGCGGCGAGCTTGTCTCTGTTGCCTAATCTGCGTAGCTTAATTAGTAATACAGAATTAATTTTGACACCTTCAAAAATGTGAAAGAGTAAGACCAATGGAAGGTCATATTAATATATTCACATCTGTAATATTTTGCTTGGTATCTTCGACTAATAGAATTTTAAAAGAAATTGTTCTTTTTATTATCCCTCATAACCTCATACTGCTAATATTTGTCTTTGTGTCATCTCCATTTTCAACCGTTCCACATACACATGTTATGGCCTTGAAGACATTCTCCTCATGGATTTGTTGATTTAAAAAATGTCAAGAAGTTATTACTAAGGACAACCCTATCCTTACATTCAGAGTCCTCATGTGAAATCTATAGGGATATTTTTAATACAATGTCTCATAATGTCCTAATGACGTTTGTAGTTTATAAGTTACTCATGTGTGTTTATATTATTCCAAAGCTTTATAAATAAAGACCAGGCAGTCATATACGCTTGACCATTTACAGAAGCTTTGATTAAAGGGCACCAATAGCCCTGGATGTTGTGTAGTCTGCTGTGTGGTTAACAATCTATACAGGGAGTGATACTTGTTATAGTTTATAACTAGCACATTTCAAGGAACAAAAATGATTATATTTAAGTTTAAACACAGGTAAATAATGATAATACAGCATATACTTAATATATGTAAAAACCACTAGTACACCGCCATTTTATCTCCCGTCTCCATTACCGTCACTTTGTCCTGTTTGGGGCCTCCACTTTCCCACTCTTTCTAAGCTTTACAAAATGCTGCTGCCCTTTCTAACTCAGGGAACCACATTGTTAAATCCCCAACACTGCCTTCCCATTCTGTTTAAGATTAAATGAAAAATACTGAACCTAGCATGCCAAGCCCTCCATGACTCAGTCATGCCCCCCCCCTTTACACACACACACAAATATCAATTATCTTTATTAAAAAAAAATTAAAAAGTACACCAGTATATAGAGCACAATTAGTTTACACATATTCAAAATGTCCGAATCACTTTACAGTACAGCAATTACTGGCTTTATTAGCCAAAACGTCAGGAAATATTGGTGCCCAAATAGATGGTAAGCCCTGAAGCACTGTGCTATTTTTCACAAAGGTAATTATTTATTCATTGTAAATTCTGTACTGTAAACGTATTTTCTACATTTTGAACATTTACATACTAACTATGCACAATATATTGATATTCTTTTGAATTTTTGTAGCAAATAATGTTTTTTTTATGCTAAGGGTGTGCATCATTTTATTTGTAAATTGTACAGTAGGGAATGGGACTTTAATGTTTGCACCCCACTGCGCTAGTGTTTATACATTATACATTTTTGTACAAGTGCACTCCATAACTATTTTTACAACACAGGTACCAACTTTGTCAAATATTGGCATGCACATCAGAATACCGTATTAGACGACTTTTTAACCCCTGAAAATTTTCTCAAAAGTTGGGGGGTCGTCTTATACGCCGGGTACTGGGATTTACTTACCTATTTTCTGCTCTGTCTCCTCTCTCGCTGTTAAGCTGGTCCGTGGCTGTGAGGGAAGCGTTGTGAGCTCCCCTCAGGCTGCGCGGCTTCAATAAAGTTTGTTTAAACTTTTTTTTTTAAACAAACTTTATCGACCGCGCGGCCTGAGGGGAGCTCACAACGCTTCCCTCACAGCCACGGACCGGCTTAACAGCGGTAGACAGAGCAGAAAATAGGTAAGTACTGGGGATTGGGGAAGGGGGGAGGAGGGTGGCAAACTCTATATTTTAACCTAAAAAGTTAAAATATAGATGCGATTTAGTTGGGGGGTCGTCTTATACGCCCAGTCGTCTTATACGCCGGAAAATACGGTACACAACTCTCTCATACCTCTCTCAAACCGTACAGTTTAAAACTGATTCACCCCAGAGTGCACACAGACTCCAGAATTAACCTTCTGCCACCACCTTATTTCATGCCTTTTCTAACATTTTAGATGTTGCTGCTCACCACTCCTTCTAGACACGCCACAATGAGATAATAATCTCTCTCTGTTTCTAAAATATTTTGTATCCTCTTCCCTCTGTTGTATGCCATTTTGAAATGTACTAAAATCAAAGTTATAGATTTTAATCTGTCTCTGGTTTTCTATCTTTATACCCTTCCATTTTACTTAAGAACTCCTCCCAGGTTCTGATTAACATCCATGCTCTTCCCCTACAGCCACTCCAGAAACTTCACACACACAAGCAACTACTAGTCCCGCCCTTCCAAGCAATTGGCCTCAGGCCAATTATCAATATACTTTTGGTTCACCACATGATGTGACTTGACCTTACAATCAAAAACCTGGAACTGCTAATACACAATTATTAGCAGTAGATTACTGCCTCACTACACTCACCTACAGCATCCAACTAATTTTATTTTATGTAGATAGAATTTCCAAGCTTACATCCACATAAATCACCCATTTAGTAACTTCTGGTGTAACTCACACAGATGTCACAGTTCCCAATGCCTCCATTACCACAATCATAAAAAAAACGTAAAAATATTTTTTTTCTTTCACTTCTCTCCATCTGCCACCTTAGCATCTGCTTCTTCACTCACCTTATATTTCTTATGCTCCCCATTCCCTCCAGGTTGTAAGCTTGTGAGCAGGGCCCTTTGCCTCATGCTTTAGTCTGATTTATTTTGTCTAATTCTCTCTGTCTCTACCTCTTAGGCTCTGTACTAAAGCGCTGCATAAATTGTTGGCTCTATATAAAAAAATTGGTAATGTAATGTAGTATTTGAGCCACCCACCAGCGCAGCAAAATATCTGCAAGTGCTTTCAGAAAGTACACTAAAATTATATTAATCTCTTCATTCCCACAAGATAAACTACAATTTGAACATGAAAACTGGTGATTTGTTGGGAAGAAGCGCAAGGAACAGGAAAGCAGAATACAGGACAGAAAAAAGGTCATTAGAAATGTAGGTTTTGATGCAATAAACTAGGTTTGAAAATAACTACCTCTAAAATTATTACAAGGATTTAAAAAGAAATAAAATCAAATACAAAACTGTTTTAATATGCTAATGAGAGGAGAGGAAAACAGATGCATAGCTGAGTTCAGTGTTTGCCCATGTTGCAATTTTAACTGTTGCATTCTGTACAAACAAGTATTATTTTGCTTTTATTAACCCCTTCAGGTCAATGGTATTCTTTGTTTTGATGTCCGTTCTGGACAATACATTTTTTTCTACTTTAGCTATGTGTGCGTTTAAATTAAAGTGTAATATTACTATTTTAATGAATCCCCACATATAATATATTGTTTTATTAAAGGGACTGTCTAGTGCCCAAAATGCTTCTTCCAAATATTAATGCATAGTAATGTGCTTTCAAAGTACTTTAAAATGTATGTCTTACATTTTGCTTTGCTTAAAATATAAAATGCTTACAGTTAGATGAAATTGTGAAATTACAGCAGTTTGCAAGAAACAAGGATTGCCCACACTAGATGAGTAAAAGTAATTTCCTTTTTTGTTGTTGTTGCAGGAACCAATGAGAATATTGCAATTCAAATGAATGGAATAGCCGGTCTCTCTAGTGATGTCATCAGAAAATGTGTTGCACTGTTAAGAGATCCTACTGTGTACAAGAGCAAGGCTACTCACAATAGAATCAATTTGAGGAGGACAGGAAGTTACTAAATGAAACAAAACGTTATATCCTCAGTGTCTATAGAATCAGTGCTGCCACACCTGCAGTAAACATGCAGAGTAATCACTGGGGAGGGCTTGGGTCAAATATTAAAAATGTGATTTATACAGAATGCCTGCATCAAATCACACAGGGATAAAAGCCTGTGCACTATACAAGCAGTAATCTTCATCTTGCACAAAAGTGAATTTGGGGACTAGACTGTCCCTTTAAGGAAAGATAGGGCTTACTTTTGCAACCTTTTTTTAATATTTATCCCTTTGTGTTATCCAGAATGAAAAGATGTATCCCTTTATTCAATTTAATAAAGAGTGTAAAAATGGTAAAAATAAAAATTAAAAAATTGTGCGTTTTTTTTTATCATATTTTTTTCTGGGACACAGTATATATCCTCTCTCTGACACAAGATTAAAATGTATCAGGGAGAGAGGGGGACGATTTTGACAATCAATGTTCTTACAGCACCGATTGTAATTTAATGTATTTTTTGCATTTATTACATATGAACAATGTGATTGATTTTCACAGTGATCACATAAATAAATACAAAAAATAATGGTTGATCTTGGTCTACCTAACTGTTAAGGCAACCAGGATCAACTTTACCCATCTCTCCCCCCAAATTTGGGGGAGGATGACAATGGATGTGATTAGCCTTTTACAGCTATCATAATCCTCACTGCAATGGCTGAGACAACCTGTCTAATCTATTGCAGGTAAGACAGAGGCAGTCTGAAATACCCCTCACCCTATTTGCATGTGCGGTCCTGGCGGCCATTTTTTTCTTTACTTTGTTGGATGCTTTCACTCGTGAAGCATCCACTAAAGCCGAAAATAGTATTTTGTTTTAGAAGCACTGTCAACTGAAATATATAATTCAATGCATGGAGTTTAATGTCACTATAACATTCTCAATTTAGATTGGAGTTAACAAGATTTTGTAAGCTCTTTGCGTTTATTTTGATTCTGGAGAAGAAAAAGCCAGAAGAAAATAAATATACATGTATATGTTGCCTTGGATACCTGAATGTCATTTTTGTAATTCATTTTAAAATGGCAAATTAGATATAGTTATACTTAAATTGCCACTAAAAAAATGTTTTCACTTGATCTTCTGTTAGGAAAAAAAAAAAAGTTTAGTGTCACTTTAAATGCCATTTAAATGTGGACATAGGATTTTACTAGGCAAATATTTATTTTTACAATTACTCTATTTGCTAGAATATAAGATGTCTTATATTCGAGGTCGTCTTGTAATCTGACCTCAAATCGAGGTCAGATTAAAAGACTGGGATCCAGGTCCCCCGCAGAGCTGCAGGGGACCTGGATCCCCCTCGCTAACAGCTGGAGGATGTCTGCACGATATGCGCAGACATCCTCCGCTGTCGCCCGGCACGACCGCCAGGACTTCTATGATGAAGCCGGATCCTATTAGGCTTTTAGTTTTTTTCCTAAAAGAATATCCATAGTTTGGGGGGTCGTCTTATAATCAGGGTCGTCTTATATTCAAGCAAATACGGTATGTAGAATGTTTTTATGTAACTGTCAGCTCTTACATAGCCGCGTCCGTGATGAAGCAGCAGTGTTATTCTTCATTGTTGACAGTTCAGCGTTCTAACTGCCGCGCTGAACTGTCAGTGATGAAGATGCGGCGAAGAAGTGTCCTAGACCCATATTAAGTAGCCCTCTCACTTGTCATATTGGGTATTTGCGTTTTTAATCTTGTACATTATTAGTGATGCAATATTTATCTGTGTGTTACAATCAACTAATTAACCAGCTGTGGTAACACGTGTGCCTGTCTCCCCTGGTGGTATCTAATTGTAGCTGCCAGACCTACGATTAAGTCTGCTTTCCAGACAATACGCATCAGGCTGTTATTTGACATGTTCCATGGCTTCCCGTGATTTTATTCAGAAAAAAATTAATTAAGTTTTACTGCGTCCTGTACTTGGATTTCGAGTATGCAAATTGGGCTATCCATCTATTGTTTGTCTCACTTATTTGAGTGACCGCAGTATGATGTTAAACTGGTAAGTACTTTTTAAGGTACAGGCCAGTGTTCTAAAATTGTCTCTGAGATTGCAGATCTTCCCATCAAGTGAACTGTGCATGTGAGCGATCACTCAAATCAGTGATTTGACATCTCTGAAGAAAATTCAAACTAGCTGGCAACAGGCACACGCAAGGAGCTCAGCAAAGTCAGATGAAACCAACAACCACACGTCCCATGATGTCTTCCATCTCCAACAGTATGTAATCTGAGCGATTGGACTGGGGGGGTTCGTTAGTGTTAGAGTGAGATTAAGGATTAGGGTTAGCGCTAATCACTTTTTTAAATCCATGTACATCAATTACACCAGGGAACTTAGGGTTTGAGCAAAGTGTTAGCTGGAATCTATAGTGTTAACCCTAATCTTTACTCTAACCCTAACTCCCCTAGAGTTAACCCTAACCCTTATTATCACTAACCCTAACTCCCTGGTCTAATCACTCAGATTGCATACCATTGGAGGTGGGATGCATCATGGGAAGTGTAGTAGTCTGTATGTAAGAATTTGCTGATCTGCAAACATGGTGCATTTTCTCAAAGATGTCAAATGACTGATTTGAGAGTGCACTCGATGGGAAGATCTGCATTCTCGACAGAACATCAGCAGCCATGATGCCTCCCTCACTGGTGCAGACCTTCATTTTAAAATGTGTGTCCCCTTTGAAAACTAGTGTTGCTCTGTTTTTTTATATATATATGAAATGCCATACCTCCGTCCTTAATATCATTTGTGAATAGTACTTCTGCAAAGTACCAATTCAAAGATATATCATAGTTAAAAAAATAAAGACTTTGGTGAAAACATTTTGTGTGCTGCTTCACTGTGATGGTCCAGAAACCGTCAGTCATTCATTTTTATTTTATTTTTTACATTTAATCACTTTTTAAGGTTTAATCCCTCTTTAAAATTTGAATTATGGGATGGGCACACTAAACAGATGTCAATAGCCATTAGAATGGATGTTGTAAGTTTTTCAAATCTTGCCAATTAATTTTCCTTGTATTTCATTCAAAATAAAACTTGACATGTCAAAGTTTAACTAGCCCAATGATGACATGTAACAGGTATGTGTCAGTCTGTGCAGGTTTATGTTAATGGGATATGAAATAAAGTAGGATGAATATGACAAAAGACAATTTCTGCCACATTAATACTGCCTTTTTTTTAATTGGAGCACAGATTCTGCACTGTATAAAGATATTGTACTAACAGGGGAAGTGGCATCTGATGGAGAGCGCCAACTTCCAATGAGATTCAGGGAATTCGAAATGAGGGTGCCTTGTATACAAGTTATAGAACAGAATGAGCCTTAAAACTTTACAAATAATTCTACTTCCCATTTCTAAAAGAACCACAGTTAGAGTCTATTTCTTGTATGCTACAGACTATGGGTAACAACTCAACAAGTATTGCAATACATTTTTGCTATGTTAGTTTCATAAATAGGCACTAGTGACCTCAACTTCCCAAAAGTACTTATATTACAGGTTACTACATGAGGGTGGTTTCTCCTTCCCAATAATATCACAGGGGTGTGCAACAAGCTGCTCTGAAGCGAACATGTCCTTCTCTGCTGTGATAAATTACAAGGTGTGTGTGAAGCCATGACAGGTGAAAGTGCTTTCCTATTGTCATCTCACACTGTGGCAAACCTCCTTCTCTATGAGATGGTGTGACTGCGGAAACCAAACAATGTTTTATCTTCAGTCCTGGCCGGAGTTGAGAGATCCACATTATGCTTGTCCAAAAACTAAAGAGGCTGAATTAACAAGTTAACTGCAAAAATCAGGCATTAATAGCAGAGTTGGGAAGATAGGCAAGTTGGAGACACTGTCCAGCTTGGTTATAATGCTAGTGAAAAGCTTGAATGCTGGTGTTGCAAACCTAGCACAATGAACTTCAGATTAGTGCATGTGAAAACCCAGACACAAAAAAACACACACACAAATTATTTCAACCCTAAACTGTTGTATATCATTACACAAAATCACTAGTCTCCAATTCCTGACAGAACATATTGCTGTAATAAAATGGATAGCTGTCATATTGCATGGAGAAAGTTTCATTGAACCCACATAAGAAATTACAATATAAAGATACACCCCACGCTCTACACTGAAACAGACGTAAACTAAAAACCATAATAAATCTCTTGTAAAGAGAGAATACATCCTAAAATGATGTTCAGCACAGAAGACCACTTCTAGATTATTAAAATGGCTACTAAAACATACTTCTGTCAGATTAAACATTATCGTGAAGGGTTTGGTCTCTCTCTAATATTTTAAACATATCAGTAAATAATTACAGTAAATACAACATTGTAGCAAAATTTACTTTAAATCTTAGGCTGACTAGATGGACCGAATAGTTCTTATCTGCCGACACATCCTAGGTTTCTATATGTTTCTAAATGCTGTTCAAGCTTTAAACATGTTCTAATACTGCAATACTAGAGACCTCTCTAAAATATGTACAAGATCATTTTACTTTCATTAAGATTGATTAAGATGGAAAAGTTCCAAATTCCAAATGTGAAAAAAGCCAAGTTCAAACATTAAGTTATATATTTCATATTGTTGCACCACTAACATAACAAATCATCTTGAGAATTTAAGGGTGGCTGGTGGCAAATAAAGGAGTATTGTAAATGACAGCCCATAACAGCAGCCTGTCTACTTAGACACATCTCTCTGCTTTAACTGCTGGCAATGCAATCTCAATGGGAAAATCAATCAACAGATGCCTCACCTACATACTGCCTAGAGAGCAAAAATCAGATAGAAGCTTCCCTAAGTATCTGCTTAAAACAATTCCACTGCAGAATTAGATAGTTAGTAGTGATCTAAATCCTACCAGTCACAAGATCAGTGCGAGCCAGCAAAGTAATATTCAGATAAGTACAATTTGAATTACTGAAATGTTCTTGGCAATTTCTGGGGCAGCCAAATCATGGATCTAGAAGATTTTGGAAATTGGAATTGTGAATTTCACAATTTTACCTCACAGACGTATATATTATTATACAGGATGTTGTAATAAGCTGCAAAAATATAGGACATTTCATCCAATACACTCTTGAGCTATATGCTATAAACAGACAGTGCATTGAAAATTGCCAGAAGCAAACCATAACTGGAATCAGGTGAGGAACAAGATAAAGTATTAACATATGCAGTAAATGGGGGGGAAATCAAATGTATCAAACAGTGGTTAAAATCTAGTAATAATTCAGTGCAAGGAGAACAAATATCTTGGGTGCCCTATTAACACACATTCTGGCCATGATGAAGACCAGATAAGAGCTTGCACTTTCACCAGCATACCCAGTGTTATATTAAATACATTACATTTTCACACATGTACAGTGTGTACCCTGGGAAAATGAACGCTACACTGCATAAAAAAAGATGAACAAATATTTCCATTGTGGACTTATAGAATAGAGCAAAAGGTAACTTGGTCACATACCAAAGGTGAAGTGTCATATGACTGGTTAGTATCAGAGATGGATGAATGACACACAGAGAGAAGAAAACATTGTCTGGATCATTACAGTGATACATAAAAGGCTGAAGCAGAAAACTGATCAAGTTAAAACAGATGATTATCAACATCTGAATACAGAGTACTTACATGATAACAGGTCCAATGATTCTCTAGTTAAGTAACTAGATCTCAGCACTGGTACTATGTATGTGTAATATTACTCTAGTAGCCATCACAAAACTAGAAGGCTAACAGGCTACCTTCTTTACAGTACGACTTGGATTTGAACCAAATTTGCCATCCACTTCATACTCATTTAATATGACGCACTATACTTTTCATGTACAAATCGAATACTTCTGAACTGTAGTCCCCTGTTTGGAAAGTGTGTTTAAGGTTGGAAATCCTTATCTTAGCTATATATTCTGTAAGATCTGTTACAAACTCCAGTATAGGAATTACCCCATGCAAATCAGCACACTCACACTTCTTCGAGACGTGCCATTGTTTAGCATCCAAAAGAATAACACAGTGTTTCACAGTGATACAGAAGTTTCCATTATTAGAAATTCCTTGCCTAAGAACCTGCATCTTTAAAGGAGTTTACTACAGTAACTCAAGGCTTATATTTCACGCACATCTCGAATTATCAAAAGAAGCATTTACTTTTACATTTAAATGCAGACTTCTAGTAAGAATTCAACTCATAATGGGATCGTAAAGGCTTTGTGCATTTAAATAAGCCAGCATTTCTAATCTTTTTTTATGTGTTACAATGTAATTTAAAGTATACAAAACGGTAAAGAGAACTCTGGCTCTATCTATTTACAGAGGCACAGCTGATGATCTACTGTCAAAAGAAATAAGAAGTGCCATATATTTCCAAATAAGACATATGCAAAAAAGTCAAATTGCTTTCAAAAGTTTTATTCCAAATATTAAGCATGTAAGAATATAACTCATTTTTACCAAGCACATCTACTGTTAAACTAGAATATTTTAATACAAATGAAGCCAAGAGGAACAAGACCTGCAAAACTGAGCCCCGGGTGCATTAATACAGGGCTTAACTAATATTTGTGGACTTTAGGAACCAAACAGGGAATTTAGGCGCTAGGCTTTTTACCTTAACCTCTAAGCGACAATGGCTGTTTTAATAATGCAGTGTTTAGCTGTAATTTTTCTCTCTGATTTTGTATGTACCCACACATATTATATACTGTTTTTATCATCATCGTGTGAAAAACATTGACAAAAAAATTTCCTTTTTTTGGCACCTTAAAAATCTTGTACACAGTTACAAACTGTAAAACGACGCCCTCTAAATAGTTTCTAATATCTGTCCTCAGTGTGGAAATATTCCATGTTTACATGGATTTCTGTTATTTTTTGCATGTTATAGGGCAATAACCAAAAGTAGTGTTTTTTTGTTTCCAACCCTTTTTCCCTATATGGATCTTTTGACCGCAAACCTAATCATCACCTCATCATAACCCTAAATCTAACAAATCTGTAATCCTAACCCTAGGCTAGTTTTGGGCCTTTTTCTGCCTGCAATGTTGCTGACTACCTCTAGAACAGTGGTTCTCAACCTGTTTGACCTCAGGACCCATATTTGTCCTTAGTCATTAAGTCACAATCCAAAACAAATTTCATTCCTTGCAAATGTCTCTTTCATGAACAAAGCCCGAATGTCAAGTCTTGCATTAATGGTTTCAATGTATATTAGAACCCTAAAATAATTAAAACTTAACATGCCAGGTGGGATAAGAATAACAATTTTATTATAACCGTGAAGGAACCAACAAGAACATTCTACCAGCATCCTTGGTGTGTTCTCAGTGTTTATAACTTTATCCCAGAATTGTTATATTCATGCCTTTTGTTTACCAATTCACATGGTAGATGTATTAGACAGGGAAAAATGAAGAGTAGAGCAATGGCACTCCAGGAGTCGGTATAGGTGAAGTAAGTGATGTTTATTCAATCCAAAAAAAGGTAAATAGTTGCACAGCAAATAAAGATGGATGAAAGTGAAAAACCGCAGTCACTAAGCTTGACGCGTTTCGCGCATATAGCGCTTACTCATAAGCTCAGATGTATTAGACATACTGAATATCATGTGGCAGTGGTAAATGACTTATACTTA
Organism: Pelodytes ibericus; assembly: GCA_036172795.1. Classification (NCBI taxonomy): domain Eukaryota; kingdom Metazoa; phylum Chordata; class Amphibia; order Anura; family Pelodytidae; genus Pelodytes; species Pelodytes ibericus. The sequence continues at coordinate 116,328,607 of CM069858.1, forward strand.
ACTATAAGATTGCATCAAGTGTATGCATTGGAAATAAAAATGACTTTAAAAAAAAAAAAAACCTTGCTGAAGCCTCTTTGCATATCTAGTATGATAAGGGGATGGACATCTTGTGTTAAATGAAGGAAGAGCTAGGATTCTGAACAAAATGTTCACCCTCTGATAGAGGTATACAGAGCAGAGAAGGCTTTACTTATACTATTTCATAAAAGCATTTTTATTTAAAATATCTACAGCTGAGGCAATCTTTGAATTAAACATAACTAAATGTTTGTCCCTTTAAGGGAATTATTTATGCAATAGTTAGTTAACTTGTTTCATACTTTGTTAATTTTCAAGTTATCAGTTGTTATATATATCATCAAGTTCTATACAGTTGTCATACAGTTTGGCATACAGACACAAACGTCTTTCAGATCTACGGAGTAACGTGGGTATAATGATGCCAGACGGTTCCTTCGATAGTGGATATAATAACTGTAAATCAATAGTGCTGCTGGCATCAACAGAAGGGCCCCATGACACAATTAGTTTATTAATGGCATGTTGCTACTTGGCCTACTGAAATTTTGTTGAAGGTCTATCCATTTGCTTGATTTCTTGACAGGCAAGATATATCTATTTACATCAGCAGAACAGGTTGTACTTACCAAGGTCAGTGTTTGGTCCAGCAAGAAGCTGTTTAAACTTTTCTAGCCGAAATGCTTCTCTTTCCGATAGCCCTGCACTGCTTGAGATGACTTGGTCTGCCAGCAGTGGAACATATGTCTGCTGAGGGACGGACTGCTGTCTCTGCAGAGAATGCTTTTCAGCTGCAATACAAATAAACAAATTAGCCATGTAAAGTATAACACAAAACTACACATGTTTCTGAATGTTATAATGTGTACATACCAATGTAAGAAACATGTAGAGATTTCATAAATTCAGTTCTATGTAAGAGATCATTCTAATGCATCCATTTTACCAGGAAATGTAATTTGAAAAAATAATTAAAAAAGCATAATAAGCTTACACAGAAATAGAACAAATGGAACAGACGCACACTCTAGAAATGGAACAGACGCACACTCTAGAAATGGAACAGACGCACACTCTAGAAATGGAACAGACGCACAGTCTAGAAATGGAACAGACGCACACTCTAGAAATGGAACAGACGCACATTCTAGAAATGGAACAGACGCACACTCTAGAAATGGAACAGACGCACACACTAGAAATAGAACAGATGCACACTCTAGAAATGGAACAAATGGAACAGACGCACACTCTAGAAATGGAACAGACGCACACTCTAGAAATGGAACAGACGCACACTCTAGAAATGGAACAAATGGAACAGATGCACACTCTTAAAATGGAACAGACACACACTCTAGAAATGAACAAATGCACACTCTAGAAATGGAACAGACACACATTATAGAATTGGAACAGACGCACACTCTAGAAATGGAACAGACGCACACTCTAGAAATGGAACAGACGCACACTCTAGAAATGGAACAGACGCACACTCTAAAAATGGAAAAGACGCACACTCTAGAAATGGAACAGACGCACACTCTAGAAATGGAACAAATGGAACAGATGCACACTCTTAAAATGGAACACACACTCTAGAAATGATCAAATGCACACTCTAGAATTGGAACAGACGCACACTCTATAAATGGAACAGACGCACACTCTATAAATGGAACAGACGCACACTCTAGAAATGGAACAGGCGCACACTCTAGAAATGGAACAGACGCACACTCTAGAAATGGAACAAGTGGAACAGATGCACACTCTTAAAATGGAACAGACACACAGTCTAGAAATGGAACAGACACACACTCTAGAAATGAACAAATGCACACTCTAGAAATGGAACAGACACACATTATAGAATTGGAACAGACGCACACTCTAGAAATGGAACAGACGAACACTCTAGAAATGGAACAGACGCACACTCTAGAAATGGAACAAATGGAACAGACACTCTAGAAATGGAACCGATGCACACTCTAGAAATGGAACAGACGCACACTCTAGAAACAGACACTCTAGAAATGGAACCGATGCACAGACGCACACTCTAGAAATGGAACGGACGCACACTCTAGAAATGGAACGGACGCACACTCTAGAAATGGAACAGACGCACACTCTAGAAATGGAACAGACGCACACTCTAGAAATGGAACAGACGCACACTCTAGAAATGGAACAGACGCACACTCTAGAAATGGAACAGACGCACACTCTAGAAATGGAACAGACGCACACTCTAGAAATGGAACAGACGCACACTCTAGAAATGGAACAAATGGAACAGACGCACACTCTAGAAATGGAACAGACACACACTCTAGAAGTGGAACAGACGCACACTCTAGAAATGGAACAGACGCACATTATAGAAGTGGAACAGACGCACATTATAGAAGTGGAACAGACGCACACTCTAGAAATGGAACAGATACACATAGAATTGGAACAGACGCACACTCTAGAAATGGAACAGACGCACACTCTAGAAATGGAACAGACACACATTATATAAGTGGAACAGACATACTCTAGAAATGGAACAGACGCACTCTAGAAATGGAACAGACGCACTCTAGAAATGGAACAGACGCACTCTAGAAATGGAACAGACGCACTCTAGAAATGGAACAGACGCACTCTAGAAATGGAACAGACGCACACTCTAGAAATGGAACAGACGCACACTCTAGAAATGGAACAGACGCACACTCTAGAAATGGAACAGACGCACACTCTAGAAATGGAACAGACGCACACTCTAGAAATGGAACAGACGCACACTCTAGAAATGGAACAAATGGAACAGATGCACACTCTTAAAATGGAACAGACACACACTCTAGAAATGATCAAATGCACACTCTAGAAATGGAACAGACGCACACTCTAGAAATGGAACAGACGCACACTCTAGAAATGGAACAAATGGAACAGACGCACACTCTAGAAATGGAACAGACACACATTATAGAAGTGGAACAGACGCACACTCTAGAAGTGGAACAGACGCACACTCTAGAAATGGAACAGACGCACATTATAGAAGTGGAACAGATGCACACTCTAGAAATGGAACAGACGCACACTCTAGAAATGGAACAGACGCACACTCTAGAAATGGAACAGACACACATTATATAAGTGGAACAGACATACTCTAGAAATGGAACAGACGCACTCTAGAAATGGAACAGACGCACTCTAGAAATGGAACAGACGCACACTCTAGAAATGGAACAGACGCACACTCTAGAAATGGAACAGACGCACACTCTAGAAATGGAACAGACGCACACTCTAGAAATGGAACAGACGCACACTCTAGAAATGGAACAAATGGAACAGACGCACACTCTAGAAATGGAACAGACACACATTATAGAAGTGGAACAGACGCACACTCTAGAAGTGGAACAGACGCACACTCTAGAAATGGAACAGACGCACATTATAGAAGTGGAACAGATGCACACTCTAGAAATGGAACAGACGCACACTCTAGAAATGGAACAGACGCACACTCTAGAAATGGAACAGACACACATTATATAAGTGGAACAGACATACTCTAGAAATGGAACAGACGCACTCTAGAAATGGAACAGACGCACTCTAGAAATGGAACAGACGCACACTCTAGAAATGGAACAGACGCACACTCTAGAAATGGAACAGACGCACACTCTAGAAATGGAACAGACGCACACTCTAGAAATGGAACAGACGCACATTATATAAGTGGAACAGACATACTCTAGAAATGGAACAGACGCACACTCTAGAAATGGAACAGACGCACACTCTAGAAATGGAACAGACGCACACTCTAGAAATGGAACAGACGCACACTCTAGAAATGGAACAGACGCACACTCTAGAAATGGAACAGACGCACACTCTAGAAATGGAACAGACGCACACTCTAGAAATGGAACAGACGCACATTATAGAATTGGAACAGACGCACACTCTAGAAATGGAACAGACGCACACTCTAGAAATGGAACAGACGAACACTCTAGAAATGGAACAGACGCACACTCTAGAAATGGAACAGACGAACACTCTAGAAATGGAACAGACGCACACTCTAGAAATGGAACAAATGGAACAGACACTCTAGAAATGGAACAGATGGAACAGACACTCTAGAAATGGAACAGATGGAACAGACGCACACTCTAGAAATGGAAGAGACTCTAGAAATGGAACAGATGCACACTCTAGAAATGGAACAAATGGAACAGACGCACACTCTAGAAATGGAAGAGACTCTAGAAATGGAACAGATGCACACTCTAGAAATGGAACAAATGGAACAGACGCACACTCTAGAAATGGAACAGACACACATTATAGAAGTGGAACAGACGCACACTCTAGAAGTGGAACAGACGCACACTCTAGAAGTGGAACAGACGCACACTCTAGAAATGGAACAGACGCACACTCTAGAAATGGAACAGACGCACACTCTAGAAATGGAACAGACTCACACTCTAGAAATGGAACAGACTCACACTCTAGAAATGGAACAGACTCACACTCTAGAAATGGAACAGACACTATAGAAATGGAACAAATGGAACAGACGCACACTCTAGAAATGGAACAGACACACATTATAGAAGTGGAACAGACACACATTATAGAATTGGAACAGGCACACTCTTAAAATGTAACAGACACACACTCTAGAAATGATCAAATGCACACTCTAGAATTGGAACAGACGCACACTCTATAAATGGAACAGACGCACACTCTAGAAATGGAACAGACGCACACTCTAGAAATGGAACAGACGCACATTATAGAAGTTTAACAGACACACATTATAGATGTTTAACAGACACACATTATAGAAGTTTAACAGACACACATTATAGAAGTTTAACAGACACACATTATAGAAGTTTAACAGACACACATTAAAGAATTGGAACAGACACACATTAAAGAATTGGAACAGACACACATTATAGAATTGGAACAGACACACATTATAGAATTGGAACAGACACACATTATAGAATTGGAACAGACACACACTCTAGTAATGGAACAAACACACACTCTAGTAATGGAACAAACACACACTCTAGAAATGGAACAAACACACACTCTAGAAATGGAACAAACACACACTCTAGAAATGGAACAAACACACACTCTAGAAATGGAACAGACACACACTCTAGAAATGGAACAGACACACACTCTAGAAATGGAACAGACACACACTCTAGAAATGGAACAGACACACACTCTAGAAATGGAACAGACACACACTCTAGAAATGGAACAGACACACACTCTAGTAATGGGACACACACTCTAGTAATGGAACAGACACACACTCTAGTAATGGAACAGACACACACTCTAGTAATGGAACAGACGCACACTCTAGTAATGGAACAGACGCACACTCTAGTAATGGAACAGACGCACACTCTAGAAATGGAACAGACGCACACTCTAGAAATGGAACAGACGCACACTCTAGAAATGGAACAAATGGAACAGATGCACACTCTTAAAATGGAACAGACACACACTCTAGAAATGATCAAATGCACACTCTAGAATTGGAACAGACGCACACTCTAGAAATGGAACAGACGCACACTCTAGAAATGGAACAGACGCACACTCTAGAAATGGAACAGACGCACACTCTAGAAATGGAACAGACGCACACTCTAGAAATGGAACAGACGCACACTCTAGAAATGGAACAGACGCACACTCTAGAAATGGAACAGACACACACTCTAGAAATGAACAAATGCACACTCTAGAAATGGAACAGACACACATTATAGAATTGGAACAGACGCACACTCTAGAAATGGAACAGACACACACTCTAGAAATGAACAAATGCACACTCTAGAAATGGAACAGACACACATTATAGAAATGGAACAAATGGAACAGACACTCTAGAAATGGAACAGATGGAACAGACACTCTAGAAATGGAACAGATGGAACAGACGCACACTCTAGAAATGGAAGAGACTCTAGAAATGGAACAGATGCACACTCTAGAAATGGAACAAATGGAACAGACGCACACTCTAGAAATGGAAGAGACTCTAGAAATGGAACAGATGCACACTCTAGAAATGGAACAAATGGAACAGACGCACACTCTAGAAATGGAACAGACACACATTATAGAAGTGGAACAGACGCACACTCTAGAAGTGGAACAGACGCACACTCTAGAAGTGGAACAGATACACATAGAATTGGAACAGACGCACACTCTAGAAATGGAACAGACGCACACTCTAGAAATGGAACAGACGCACACTCTAGAAATGGAACAGACTCACACTCTAGAAATGGAACAGACACTATAGAAATGGAACAAATGGAACAGACGCACACTCTAGAAATGGAACAGACACACATTATAGAAGTGGAACAGACACACATTATAGAATTGGAACAGGCACACTCTTAAAATGTAACAGACACACACTCTAGAAATGATCAAATGCACACTCTAGAATTGGAACAGACGCACACTCTATAAATGGAACAGACGCACACTCTAGAAATGGAACAGACGCACACTCTAGAAATGGAACAGACGCACACTCTAGAAATGGAACAGACGCACACTCTAGAAATGGAACAGACGCACATTATAGAAGTTTAACAGACACACATTATAGATGTTTAACAGACACACATTATAGAAGTTTAACAGACACACATTATAGAAGTTTAACAGACACACATTATAGAAGTTTAACAGACACACATTATAGAAGTTTAACAGACACACATTAAAGAATTGGAACAGACACACATTAAAGAATTGGAACAGACACACATTATAGAATTGGAACAGACACACATTATAGAATTGGAACAGACACACATTATAGAATTGGAACAGACACACACTCTAGTAATGGAACAAACACACACTCTAGTAATGGAACAAACACACACTCTAGAAATGGAACAAACACACACTCTAGAAATGGAACAAACACACACTCTAGAAATGGAACAAACACACACTCTAGAAATGGAACAGACACACACTCTAGAAATGGAACAGACACACACTCTAGAAATGGAACAGACACACACTCTAGAAATGGAACAGACACACACTCTAGAAATGGAACAGACACACACTCTAGAAATGGAACGGACACAGACACACACTCTAGTAATGGAACAGACACACACTCTAGTAATGGAACAGACACACACTCTAGTAATGGAACAGACGCACACTCTAGTAATGGAACAGACGCACACTCTAGAAATGGAACAGACGCACACTCTAGAAATGGAACAGACGCACACTCTAGAAATGGAACAAATGGAACAGATGCACACTCTTAAAATGGAACAGACACACACTCTAGAAATGATCAAATGCACACTCTAGAATTGGAACAGACGCACACTCTAGAAATGGAACAGACGCACACTCTAGAAATGGAACAGACGCACACTCTAGAAATGGAACAGACGCACACTCTAGAAATGGAACAGACGCACACTCTAGAAATGGAACAGACGCACACTCTAGAAATGGAACAGACGCACACTCTAGAAATGGAACAGACACACACTCTAGAAATGAACAAATGCACACTCTAGAAATGGAACAGACACACATTATAGAATTGGAACAGACGCACACTCTAGAAATGGAACAGACACACACTCTAGAAATGAACAAATGCACACTCTAGAAATGGAACAGACACACATTATAGAATTGGAACAGACGCACACTCTAGAAATGGAACAGACGCACACTCTAGAAATGGAACAGACGAATACTCTAGAAATGGAACAGACGAACACTCTAGAAATGGAACAGACGCACACTCTAGAAATGGAACAAATGGAACAGACACTCTAGAAATGGAACAGATGCACACTCTAGAAATGGAACCGATGCACACTCTAGAAATGGAACCGATGCACACTCTAGAAATGGAACCGATGCACACTCTAGAAATGGAACAAATGGAACAGACGCACACTCTAGAAATGGAAGAGACTCTAGAAATGGAACAGATGCACACTCTAGAAATGGAACAAATGGAACAGATGCACACTCTTAAAATGGAACAGACACACACTCTAGAAATGATCAAATGCACACTCTAGAATTGGAACAGACGCACACTCTAGAAATGGAACAGACGCACACTCTAGAAATGGAACAGACGCACACTCTAGAAATGGAACAGACGCACACTCTAGAAATGGAACAGACGCACACTCTAGAAATGGAACAGACGCACACTCTAGAAATGGAACAGACGCACACTCTAGAAATGGAACAGACACACACTCTAGAAATGAACAAATGCACACTCTAGAAATGGAACAGACACACATTATAGAATTGGAACAGACGCACACTCTAGAAATGGAACAGACACACACTCTAGAAATGAACAAATGCACACTCTAGAAATGGAACAGACACACATTATAGAATTGGAACAGACGCACACTCTAGAAATGGAACAGACGCACACTCTAGAAATGGAACAGACGAATACTCTAGAAATGGAACAGACGAACACTCTAGAAATGGAACAGACGCACACTCTAGAAATGGAACAAATGGAACAGACACTCTAGAAATGGAACAGATGCACACTCTAGAAATGGAACCGATGCACACTCTAGAAATGGAACCGATGCACACTCTAGAAATGGAACCGATGCACACTCTAGAAATGGAACAAATGGAACAGACGCACACTCTAGAAATGGAAGAGACTCTAGAAATGGAACAGATGCACACTCTAGAAATGGAACAGACACTATAGAAATGTAACAGATGCGCACTCTAGAAATGGAACAAATGGAACAGACGCACACTCTAGAAATGGAACAGACACACATTATAGAAGTGGAACAGACACACATTATAGAAGTGGAACAGACACACATTATAGAATTGGAACAGACACACTCTAGAAATGGAACAGACACACTCTAGAAATGGAACAGACACACACTCTAGAAATGGAACAGACACACACTCTAGAAATGGAACAGACACACACTCTAGAAATGGAACAGACACACATTATAGAAGTGGAACAGACGCACACTCTAGAAATGGAACAGACGCACACTCTAGAAATGGAACAGACGCACACTCTAGAAATGGAACAGACGCACACTCTAGAAATGGAACAGACGCACACTCTAGAAATGGAACAGACGCACACTCTAGAAATGGAACAAATGGAACAGATGCACACTCTTAAAATGGAACAGACACACACTCTAGAAATGATCAAATGCACACTCTAGAATTGGAACAGACACACACTCTAGAAATGGAACAGACACACACTCTAGAAATGGAACAGACACACACTCTAGAAATGGAACAGACACACATTATAGAATTGGAACAGACGCACACTCTAGAAATGGAACAGACGCACACTCTAGAAATGGAACAGACGAACACTCTAGAAATGGAACAGACGAACACTCTAGAAATGGAACAGACGCACACTCTAGAAATGGAACCGATGCACACTCTAGAAATGGAACCGATGCACACTCTAGAAATGGAACCGATGCACACTCTAGAAATGGAACCGATGCACACTCTAGAAATGGAACCGATGCACACTCTAGAAATGGAAGAGACTCTAGAAATGGAACAGATGCACACTCTAGAAATGGAACAGACGCACACTCTAGAAATGGAACAGACACTATAGAAATGGAACAGATGCGCACTCTAGAAATGGAACAAATGGAACAGATGCGCACTCTAGAAATGGAACAAATGGAACAGACGCGCACTCTAGAAATGGAACAAATGGAACAGACGCACACTCTAGAAATGGAACAGACACACATTATAGAAGTGGAACAGACACACATAGAATTGGAACAGACACACATAGAATTGGAACAGACACACTCAAGAAATGGAACAGACGCACACTCTAGAAATGGAACAGACGCACACTCTAGAAATGGAACAGACGCACACTCTAGAAATGGAACAGACGCACACTCTAGAAATGGAACAGACGCACACTCTAGAAATGGAACAGACGCACTCTAGAAATGGAACAGACGCACACTCTAGAAATGGAACAGACGCACACTCTAGAAATGGAACAGACGCACACTCTAGAAATGGAACAGACGCACACTCTAGAAATGGAACAGACGCACACTCTAGAAATGGAACAGACGCACACTCTAGAAATGGAACAGACGCACACTCTAGAAATGGAACAAACGCACACTCTAGAAATGGAACAAATGGAACAGACGCACACTCTAGAAATTGAACAGACACACATAATAGAAATGACATTTCACAGTGACATTTACATATATGGTAACATAAACATTTCCCACAAAACTTTTTACCTATAGCTAAGAAAAAAAAAAACTTTGTAATGCAGATATCTTTTTTCCATTATCAGTGACAAAGATGCCCATGTTCTATTATAGTCAGAGGTATGAAGACATATCAATAAACTAAAAGCCATTACATTAAAAAAAACTATAGTTAATACAGCATTATTTAGGTACACAAGTAATTCTACCATAAGCTAAGCACATGTATCGTTTATTTGATTAGTTAACAGAGGATACCGCTATAAACAAACACATACTAATGTGGGTGCTGGACAACCTGATCTCTTAGAAAATATGCCCACATTAAGTGTAGCTTCAAATCCAATTCTACTTTAAATTCAATCAAAATATTTTTTGTGCAGTGTGGAGTAGTTGCATACATATTTATTTTGTCAAACTGCTAAATGTACTTTCATTGTGACAGTTTGCAAAGAACTTAATAAAAGACAGCATCTAGGTTTAACCCTATTGGATTACCCATAAGCCAGGAATTGCTGGATGCCAATGACAACACTTAGTAGTGTGCAGATGCATGAGCAAAAGTGTGGTCCTTTTTGAGAAGGCAGAAGAAATCTCAAAGAAAGTATACCTTTTCATGTAAGAAATTGTTGGAGATTTTACCGGTACGTATATATTAAGCATTGACACCTACCTGAAAGAGAACTGGCCATCCATAAGTTATATCATTAATAAATACACTCAAAGTGAACCTAAGCTACAAAGGTAAAATGAAAGAGAGTCTGCATTTCACTGCTGTCAAATATTGGCATTAACTGTAGAATTTGCTTATCTTGCTATACTTTCTGCAAAGGAACCCAACATCAAAAGAAGAAGAGAAAATAAATAAATAATATATATATATATATATACACATACACACACACACACACACACACACAAAGAAGAGTTGTCACAGTTCACTGAAGTGAGTTCTCATCTTGTAATCGCACCACTGGTTGACATGACACTTAGTTACATGCATTTTTGACCAATGTGTCATTTATTTATATTTTGTTCTCACATAATTACATCTGATTAAAGTGATACATTGAAATGTAGCATCATGTCGATGAGAAGACACAGTATGTTCTAGAGAACATACAAACTTGTCAGGATGCAAAAATCAATTCACAGACTCCCCTTACAGACTTATTAAGTCAGGAATTATAAAGCTTCTTAGCGTTGCATAGCATGGTTTGCAGTAATTGCAAACAGCTAAAACTCAGCACTAGGTGAAGAAAAAAAAAAATAGGTAAAAAAACAAAAACAGAGTGTGTTGTAAAAGTTAGTCATAGTTACAAAAAAAAAAAAATTAAAACTAAACCAACAGGTATGTAATAAAATTCTTTCACATCTAAATAATGTTATTATTTTTACCTTTACCTGTAAAACCAATAGAATGACCACATTTTCACACAACATTTATTTTTTTAATTTCTATTTTTTTATTGCAAGAGAAATATATGCAGCATAAAATACAAACTGAAATATGTCATTTTCAATGCAGACGCAGCTGCCTTCTTTACACATACATGAAAACAATGCAAAATTTTGGTTTCACAAATGTACATTACTATTAAAACGAAGTGAGTAAAAATGTAGGAAAGGACACATCTAAAACAAGTATATCCCACATGTAAGAAATGGGTCAACCTCAAACTCCACCGGGTGGAAACAGGTATACAAAAATATAACGAATCGGGAAGGTACGAACAGTGATACCAAGAATTAATAGCAAAACAGAATATACGCAACTTTCATCTTGTTGAAACTTCAAACATGTACATCTATCGTTTTATTTAATACATTTTCAGGGGCACTGAACCAACAGCTATTTTGAGATCAGGACTGTACGGACTATTAACTTCCATCCAATATTATTAGCTTTTGTGCGTAGATCGATTAGAGACCATACTGAAATAGTAATATCTAAAATCCCAATATTGTAGGAAATGGAGCACATAATAGTGTACAAACATCAGCGAGACTCTTCAATAGATTGATATTAGATAAATCTAGGGAAAATGAATACTAGACCTATGGGCAATCTAGTAAGTAGGAAGGAATGCGTGAGAAATGTCTCAGACATGGGACATATAGAACACATATTGTGTCTGGGAGGGATCCTACGATCCTGGGAATGAGAGTTACGGACCTCAGGGCCAGGGGGGGGGTCTATCATCAATATAGGAAAAAGTTCACCACTCATGTGAGGGAGAGAAACACTGGCTTAGGCTTGAGAGCCGAGACGGCCCCTATTAGATCGCATAGCCGGGATCCAGTGCACAGGGGATCTAAGAAAAATAACAGCGAGAGAAGGACAATAGGAGCAGGGATCAAGAATAGCAAGGAAAGAAGTGCAGAGGGAGAAGGGTACGCCCAAGAGAGGGGGACCAGGCAGTACAAGAGAGCACCACCAAAACAAAAACAAAAGAAAAAAACGGGTCTACGGGCCAGGACAAGTGGCCGATTCACCATCCGCTCAACTTTCGGAGCGGGGGGGGAGGGAGAAACATATGTGCATGTCACAGGGGAGCCTAAGAACACTTATGTATATACAGATGGAGCAACAAACAATTAAGTCCTATTTGTCCTAAGAGTCACAGCAGTTCTTAGTAGGGTGTGAGCTATGGTGCGGGCTATTCAGCCCCCTCACTGACATCTGGAACCGGAGCTTGCGGAGTAGGGAGTTGTGGAAGCCCCAGAGCCTCCAAAAACTGTGGAGCGTCCTCCATAGATTCAACTGACAACACTTTACCGTCTCTTTGGACAATCAGTGACTGTACAGAGCCCCAGCGGTATTTGATATCCTGTGATCGCGGTGGTGGTGAGACGGCTCATCTATTTGCGCCATGCCAAGGTAGCGGGTGGGAGGTCTTCAAAGAGCTGAAGTTCAGCAGACTCGTAAGGTAGTTTTCCGGGAGATAGCCAAAAATACAGCTTTATCAGTAAGGGAGCGTAGCTTTAAGATAATGTCCCACGGAGAGGCTTGTGGCGCTTTTTGCGCTTTCCGTACACTGAAGTAATCGAGAAGAACATGGTCCTGCGCAACCCACATTTGGGCGTAGGTGATTAAGCAGCCTGTGCAGATAGTTCCGGAGTTCAGTGGGCCCAATTGTCTCCGGGACTCCTCTGAGTCGTATATTTGTTTGACGAGTATGGCATCCATCATCGATGTCTGGCGCTGCAGATCACAGATTGTTTGTGCCATCAAGCTCACCGTGCCAGAGTTGTCTGCCAGCTCCCGTTTCAGAGAGGTAACCTCTTTTCCCAGTAGCCGTGTCTGCTGTTTCGTTGCAGTCACCTCCCGTCTCATGCTGGCCAGTTTCTGTTGCTAGCACTTGCTTGAAGTCGCTTAGAAGGGTCCGTAGGGCCCGGTTCATCGCTGGCGCATCGACGGCATTGGGGTCAGTCCCAGGGTTACCTTGTGGCCCACTTCGGGGTATTTCGGATGTCTCCGAGGACTCATCTGAGTCCGTTTCTACTAGCGGGGAGCGCACAGGCTGCGTATGTTGCGGCGGCCTGGTAGGCCTTGTGATAAGGTGAATGGGGTGGTTTGTGAGGGAGTATATATTCCCCATAAAATGCTCAGAGGGGCATATGATATTTAACCCCAGGGGGAGTAGGTGTTTCATATATGTGTGTATGTGACATAAACTACTGTTTAGTTATGGGCCCCTGGGGTGGAGCATTTGGAGAACAGGGTGGGCCAGTGCTCCACGCTGTTTTCTTGGGAGACATAGGTCCATGTCTGGGTTTTGGACTGTCTCAAAATACACTGCTCAGCTGCTGGTAATCAGCTGCAGCAGTAGGAATAAACCCCTCCCTGCTAGGCAGGAAAAAGAGAGATTTTTGTTTGTTTCTCTCTGGAGAAAGGGAGATTTATGTTAGTTAGAGCTCAGACAAGCTAGGTTTTTGTTTACACTGATTTATGTTATATTTTGGTTACTTTCTGCTGTATCCGGATTGAAGCATACAAACAAAGTACCTGGAGTTTATACAATTCAAATGTCTGCACATGTTGTTCGCCCAAGAGGACCGTTCTAACTGAGAACAAGGATCACAGCCTTGACAGTAAGACCCCAATATCGTGTTGGTTTGGGTTCTGATTCTTATCCTTTTGTTTTTTCTTTTGCCCCATAATGTTGGTAGTCTTAAGGGGTTGAACAGGAGTCCGTTTCAGCGGGGTGGACATACAGAATTCAGTTTGTTAAGTCTAGGTGAAGAGCTCTCCAGACATGCTTTCACACATTTAAATATTTAATTCACCTGTTTTTCTAAACAACACATAAAAAATAACGTATTGAAAATGAAACCCCACCTATCTATCCCAAAGAAAAAGTTAACATTGAACCATAAACCATATAATACACAAATATATATGTGATGCTTTTAATGCCAACTTTATAAGGGTGAGAAGCGCAGAACGTTTTTGTTTTATGTATTTGTAATGTAAGCTCGGCGGGGGACCTGGATCCTAATCTTATAGTCAGACTTCTATTTGTGGTCTACGAAACTAAAATAGAAGACAAGTAGACATTTTCTGAGCATTTGCTCAAAAAACAAAAAAAAAAACTCTCTCTTATATTCAAGTATACATACAGTAAACTGCACCACCATTTATGTCCGAATAAAAATGTACTAATAAGAGCAATATTGACCATGCTGATTTCTGGATAACTATATAGTGTTGATAGGTATCCTCGTCTAGCACAATCAGTGTTTGACTATCTATCTAATGCAGAGCTCGACAAACCCCGGGTGCCAGGTCGCCATGGCGACCAGGAAATCAGACCTGGCGCACAGGTATCGTGAGCCCCGCGAGGTGTCCCCAGCAATGGGATCGGGTTTTTTTTTTCTATTTCAGCAGCGGTGCGCGAGAGAGCAGAGTGAGTGCACCGGCTGCACAGACTTCCTGCTCCGCCCCCTCGCGCACCACGTTCTAGCGCTGATCCAGTACTGGGGAGCATAGCAGGGAAGCTGCTCTGAGCCACCGGGCTGCAATGGAAACCGCGCCCCCCCCCCCCTCTGCATTGATGTGTAATCGCAGGGAGGGGGGACACTGATAGGTGAACTTTTTTTTCTTTTAAAAAAAACGACAACCAAAAAAAAAACCCTGCTGTCTTGTGTATGTCTGCGTGGATGTGTTTGTGTGTGTATATGTGTGTGTGTGTGTGTGTGTGTGTGCCTGGATGTGTTTGTGTATATGTGTGTGTGTGCCTGGATGTGTTTGTGTATATGTGTGTGTGTGACTGGATGTGTTTGTGTATATGTGTGTGTGTGACTGGATGTGTTTGTGTATATGTGTGTGTGTGTGACTGGATGTGTTTGTGTATATGTGTGTGTGTGACTGGATGTGTTTGTGTATATGTGTGTGTGTGACTGGATGTGTTTGTGTATATGTGTGTGTGTGACTGGATGTGTTTGTGTATATGTGTGTGTGTGTGATTGGATGTGTTTGTGTATATGTGTGTGTGTGTGATTGGATGTGTTTGTGTATATGTGTGTGTGTGTGATTGGATGTGTTTGTGTATATGTGTGTGTGTGTGACTGGATGTGTTTGTATATGTGTGTGCCTGGATGTGTTTGTATGTGTGTGTATATGTGTGTGCCTGGATGCGTTTGTATATGTGTGTGCCTGGATGTGTTTGTATGTGTGTGTATATGTGTGTGCCTGGATGCGTTTTGTGTGTGTATATATGTGCGTGACTGGATATGTTTTGTGTGTGTATATATGTGTGTGACTGGATGCGTTTTGTGTGTGTATATATGTGTGTGACTGGAAACGTTTTGTGTGTGTATATATGTGTGTGACTGGATGCGTTTTGTGTGTGTATATATGTGTCTGGATGCGTTTTGTGTGTGTGTGTATATATGTGTCTGATTGGATGCGTTTGTGTGTGTGTGTATATATGCGTCTGACTGGATGTGTTTGTGTGTATGTATGTGTCTGACTGGATGTGTGTGTGTATGTATGTGTCTGACTGGATGTGTTTGTGTGTGTCTGACTGGATGTGTTTGTGTGTATGTATGTGTCTGACTGGATGTGTTTGTGTGTGTGTATGTGTCTGACTGGATGTGTTTGTGTGTATGTATGTGTCTGACTGGATGTGTTTGTGTGTATGTATGTGTCTGACTGGATGTGTTTGTGTGTATGTATGTGTCTGACTGGATGTGTTTGTGTGTATGTATGTGTCTGACTGGAAGTGTTTGTGTGTGTATATATGTGTCTGACTGGATGTGTTTGTGTGTGTATATATGTGTCTGACTGGATGTGTTTGTGTGTATGTATGTGTCTGACTGGATGTGTTTGTGTGTATGTATGTGTGACTGGATGTTTGGGTGGGGGGGTGTTTTGCGTTCAGAAGTGGAGGGTGCATGGAGAGGACTTTCACCCTAGTCCTCCAAATCAGAATAAAGGATCCTTTATGTGACAGACTATGTATATGTGACAGACTATGTGACTGCGTGTGTTTGTGTTTATGTGCCGTTGTCTGGCTCCTAGATTTTTTAGCTGGCTCCTAAAACTGAGATAAATTTGTCAAGCCCTGATCTAATGATATGAGTTAACCTATACAAGCATTAGATGCTGGCCAGTTACATATTGAGTTATCCTGTGCCAGACTGCTAACACACACAGGTCCACTCTCTGTCATTAGAATTTAACATAAACATGCACATTATGGCACTAACAAGTAACAAGACATACAAACCTGCTCTCTGCCACAAACATATACTAACACAGTAGCAACTATGTTACACCAGCATATGCCAATATACAGGCCTGCTCTATACCAATAATTATTTACATTTACTATTTAATTAAGTTACATGGCCAGCAAAGGATTTGCATTTTCTTATTATGTTGCTATATATATTTTATGTAGCTATAGACACATAGCATGTATATGTGACATTCATTTAAGTGAAGAATCATAGTGGATGGACATTAAACCCAATGAATTAAATATTTTTTTGTACATGTAGGATGTTGTCATTGTTGATTATAGGAGGCCCTATGACTTTTGCCAGAGGCTCCACTCTCCTCCCCCAAAATATGATTACACTGCAATCCTTATTAAAACTAAATTTCCTGCTACTAAACTCTGTGCTGTTTTTTTTTTTGTTTTTTTTCTATAAAACTGTTCTGCTTGTTTACCCATTTGCTTTAAGCATTTCTTTTTATTTCTTAGGCTGCCCTTTGAGCTATCAACACAATCTCTCAGGATGTCCCTCAGGGCTTTACTTTGTAACTCTGGAGATGCTTTTACAGCTGTTTGTTTTGCACTGGTGTAGTGTTGCTTTAGACATTTGTTTGTAGCTGTGGCATCAACACAAAACCTTGATCTGTAGAAGCTGGATAGTGCCAGGTTTAGCACTTTAAGTCTTGTAGGGCTGCAGTATTGGTTCCCATTGAGTTGCATGCTCAGTAGTACAGCTTTTTGCTTGTTCCAATTTCCTTTTATTTTTTTTCAGACATTCAAGCAAAATAGTCACATGTGTTTTGAACAGGGACACTACAGGAAGCCTATCTACACAGCACTTATGTGTCTCTTTTAAAAAAAATAAAATAAAAAAATTCAACAAAAATTTTGTTTACTCACACAAAATGTCAGACGTTTCTGTTCCCGTTTTGGTTCCATTATCTTAATCTGAAGCATCGATGCAGATTTTGGTGAATAAACATTGTTGAAATAATGTGCTGTGCATTTTTCTACTGTAAGTTTATTATGATATACATATAGTAGGAAATGTGTTAGAATTTGCTAGTGGCTGATATGTCTTGGAATGTGTTAGTGGAAGAATGTGTGCCTTTGTGTGGGTTTTGTGCAAGTTGCATAGCTCTTATCAATATGTAGTCAGTCAGTAACTGATACTGGTACAAGATAACTTTTATAATCATAAAGTTAGCCAGACACTGATGGTGTTACACTAAATCTACCACCAGTATATAGTTAGCCTTAGAAACAGATGTGGTACAGTATTGCTCTTATCAGTAACTATGTATCTAAACATAAATGGTGTACAGTATAGTTACAATTAGAAAACAGTATGCTAGCCACAACAATTGGTACAGAATATTAATCTGCCAGCCACAAATGGAAAGATAAGTATCATAGTAATTATACACCATAGAATCATTTTACAGGTTATACCAGGGCTTGACAAATTTGGTTGAGTTTTAGGAGCCCGCAAAAAAATGTAGGTGGCAGACACACCAATGTCGAATTCCACTCACACCCACAAACACATCGCCAAGCACCCCCATAATATATTCAGCATCCTCAGGAACTCCCATGACTTAACCTTTAAAACCCCAGTTGTATTGGACTGCAGTTCACTTAGCTAGCTGGGCATCATGGGATTTGTTGTAGAAAAAAAAACTCTCTTAAGCTAGCCTTTAAGAAAATGAAAAGGCATTTTTTTAAAATCAATTAAAGGGACACTACCACTTACATAAGATGTAACTAGATTACCTGTGCATTTAAAACAAACACATATGTAAGACATATGTCACTGTCTTTTTTTATATGCTTGAATTAATTTCATATAAAAGTAAAAATTAAATTAGGTGTCTATCTCCAGCATCCATTGATGCAACATTCTCCAAAATCTTCCAGAAAGTCTCACTTTACAACTGTGGTCAGAGCATGCATGATGATGTCATAAGATGTACCCCTGCTATCTTACTGGCTCCTGTGTATCACTAGTGCGCAGGACTAGGTGGCTGTGTACATCTTTTTTACCTGTCTTCCAACACAAAGAGAGGAGATTGACCTGATCAAACAGGTTCATAACTCCACCCCCTGGTGATGTAATAGTTACATTACCCTCCTTATAATGCAAGCCTATGATCAGAATTCTGACTTTTAGATTGCATTCTGTGTCCCCAGCCCAAATGTGAGATACCGTATTTGCTCGAATGTAAGACGACCTAGATTATAAGATGACCCCCCAAAATCTGATATTCCTTTAGGAAAAAAACGAAAAGCCTGAATATAAGACTGACTACCCTATAGTAAAAAAGTTTAACCTGTATATATTCACATGTAAATTTATTTTTCATATTTAATACAAAATTGAATAGATATAAAAAATGCATTTCTTGTTTTCATTTCCTTTTATGTGCCAATGCTGCCTCTACCCCCCAGACTTGCCCAATACTCCCTCTCACCTGCACCCCCCGAGACTTGCCAAATGCTGGCTCTCTCCCCCTCGCTCCCCCCTCTCTCTCCTCCCCAGCATTGTCTCTCTCTCCTCCCCCCCTCCCCAGCGTTGTCTCTCTCCCCCTTCCCCCGGCGTTGTCTCTCTCCCCCCTTTCCCCAGCATTCTCTCTCCCCCCGCGTTGTCTCTCCCCTCCGCCCAGCATTGTCTCTCTCTATCCCCCTCCCCCAGTGTGGTCTCTGTCTGCCCCCCTCACCCCAGCGTTGTGACGTGTGTGTATGGGACTGTGTATGAGATGTGTGTATGTGACTGCGTATTTAACGAGTGCGTATGGGACGTGTTCGTATGGGACATGTGCGTATGCAACTGTGTATGCGACTGTCTGTCTGTGCTTGTGATTGACTGGATATCTGCGAGGTGTGTGTATGTGACTGACTGGATGTGTGTAGGTGTGTGTAAGGGACTTTCTGTCAGTGTATGTGACTGATTGGACGTCTGTGAAAATCAACATGATAAAGTAGACGAGGAGAAATACACAAAAAATATCCAAGCATGCTTGGTGATTTCAAAAGTGTTGTCACTGAAAGTGAAACGCATTTTAGTACATGGTTGTAGACACTGTGCTATGATGTATGCAGGCTGTACTGGACTTATGTGGCAGCCATAATCCCTATGAATGATTTTACGTTGCACTTTCCATTTTGTGTCAATTACCTATATCGATTGTGGCTCACCAGATAGACAGCCATGATTCAATTAGTGGAATTTAAGCATCAGGAACTGATGCTATAACAGAGAATCTGCCGTGTGAAGCAGGAAACTCCCATTTCAGTATTTCTATTTAGCTGCTATAAGCCACGTCAATCTGCGAGCGGTGAACCAGTGGATATAACATACCAATAGCCAAGAGGATTTCCATGAGGTTCTCATTCATTGTGGCTAACAGGCTTGATGGAATACTCTAATTAAAAATATATTTTGATTTATATTCCACTAATCTGAGAGTGTGTGGAAGTCCCAGTGATAATTTATCATTAGCTGCACCTTAGTCCATATATTTTGTAGCTAAATGATGAACACATTTCTCAAACAACTAATATTTAAATGCCCAGCCCAAGCACCAAAGTATGTTTATACTGTTTTATTATGTATATATTCTTCTCAGTCTGAATTATGATAGTTTTTTGCTATTAACCTAAATAGATGTATCTTAACTCCTATTTCTGATTTTATGTATATATGCTTGGCCATTTTTTGGGGAGAGAAACATACATTTGCCTGCCTGCAGAATGTATGATTCATGTGTGTTCAAAGTGAAATCAAGTAACAAACCAAGGCAGTTTATATGAACTCCACCCCTTGATTAAGGGGTGACTGGTTCCCCAGGACAAATTTATATGTTTGAGCAAATGCAACATATGTAGAACACAGATCAAATTTTAATGAGTATTTTAAATTTAATATGGAGAAACGGAAACACATAAATGAAAATCCTAAATCACCATTAATAATGATAAATATTAAGTGGTGCTGCTGAAGTTACATACTATGTATACACACATACATTATATATATATATATATATATATATATATATATATATATATATATATACATACATATATATACATATACACACACACACACACACACACACACACACAGGTTCATTTTTACAGCTAAAAAATATTCAAGATTCCATAAAAAGCGTGTAAGATGATTTTTTTTTTTAATTTGGTCACATTGTAGGTGTTTGTATGTTATTTGGAGAAAAAAAAAAATCTTTAGCTTTCACAATGAACCTGTTTTGTGAGTGAGCCAATCCCTTTATGTGAGTATATCATTATATCAGCCTAATCAACGCTAATTGTCTAAGTAGTTGGGAAGATCAAACCTTTGTGAAAATGTTTACATTATTCATTGATGTGCAAGGTTGTGCCTCGAGATACTGATTGGCCCAACAAACTAACGTCAGAGAGTTGTTAATATGATGATTACTTCAATTGCTTTGAAGTAGTATGCATTTGTTACATTAATATCGTAATCCTCTCTATTCCTTAGGTAGTTCAATTTACTGGAAAAACTGAAACTCTGCAACTATCGGGTGGGACTGTTGAAAGTTGCTGTATTCAGCTGTTGAACCAGAACTCCTTTATAAAAAATGTAAAAAAATAAAAATGAAGAACTCATCGGAAACCTTGTGTACACAGAGTTTTGACAAGGAAGTTATTTATCAACCAATCCTTAGTCACAGGCAAGCACAATGTATGCGGTTTCTCTACAGACCAGTGGAATTGTTCGTTTTTGACAAAGCAAAGAGAAAATCTAGTAATTTAACGATAAGAAGCAATTTTGCTGGTGATTGTCCATTTATAAAATACAATCCTCTTTACAGATGCCATGTGTTCTCAAAGAAGGTTGCTCGAGGGAGTATCCAGGAGAAAGGATTAATATAATCTTTAAGGGTTTAATCATTTCTCCTGTATACTCCCTCGAGCACAAAGGATTGGCAACACATGTAAAAATCAAAAAGAAGTTTATTTCCCAAGTAATTCATGCCACTGTTATTAAAACATCTGTCCCATATATGACATTTTAAGTATTTATGTAAAAGCTTGTTTAGCCTCATTAAATAAATATTTTACAATTGCAGATAGCAAAGAGTGCGGACTTTGCTTTGACATTATATTTAAGGTTTTGGTTATTGTTGCAGAACATTGATCTATTCCATATTTAAAAAGGAGAGAAATTTCAATTTATTCTGCATGATAAAACATTTGATAGATTAAATTTACGCGTATTACTGGCCAGGTGGTACTTCTAAAATGTCTACTATGTATTCCTAACAATTATGATTAAAATATGAATATATTTTATTAATGCATAACAACAATCTAGTTAACAGTGCATATAGATTATTTCCAGTGAATATATTTTAACCTGATCATCCCTCAGTAGCACTGACAAAGACATAGATTTCTATATAGGTAGGCAAGAACTCTATTCCCCATGCTCGTCAAAAAACCCTCCCACTTGCTCTTATTGAATATTCGTGATAACCTTATTCTGATGCTTGGTGGTCACCACGTGGTGTAACGTGCATGGAAACTAAGGTACATCACATCCCTCACATAAAGTAATTATTAAAAGATATTTAAGGAAGTTTCATCTTTAATTTTTCCTAAGTGACCTGCACTAATGTTAATAGAGCAGGCTAAATCTCCTGTAGGTCTATAATAACCATGCCCACATTTCAGAGACTACCTTGGGCCTTTGAGTTCTTTCATATAAAGGATGCTTACACAGCTTATGGACAAGCATGCAATACCTGCACCAAATTTCCAAGCCAACCTATTTCACTACAACCCCAACAACCATCACAACCCACTGTAATAATTCCCAATGATGTACTACATTACACCATGTGAAAAGCAAATGCAATAAATAACTATTTTGTAGGACATGCCACCCGTCTCATCACGTTGACTCCAATACTGACCATTCATCTACCATTTGTACCGATTCTTGCCACTAGCAGATGATGAAATAATGGCACATCCCCTCAACCAAAAACATTGCAATATGAACTCGGCCTACTACCATTAATGTTATAAAGACTGAGTGCACCAATAACTGCCCATCCCATTTCTTATGTAAGGAATGAATCCCTGTCTTCTGGTCATGTACCCAAGACAATACTATTTTAGCAGTATTTCTTGGAGTCTGAAGTATAAAGCTTGTAATTTTTAAACAAAACTACCACCTTTGTGTATCTAACAAATTAATAGAACCAGAAGTGACAAACTAAAACTATTATGTATATATGCGCACACATATGTGCTAGCACAGCTTTCACTTGAAAGGGATTACCACCATCTAGATCACTCATTCTCAAAAAGCAGTTCCATCAGTAAGGGGGTTTAGGGATCACCCAGTTGTGTTAAATAAGAATACGAATAACACCTGGTATGGTGTTGGTTCTTGTAGACTTGTTAGAGAACTACACCATGTGGTATTCCTATTCTTAATATTTAATTGGATTATAACTTCTGGTCTTAGTTTACATATAGCATGTTTAGATCTCAGTCTCATTCTTGTCAAGAGCAAGACCTTATTTTATTTGAGGAGGTTCTAAGTAGAAATGAGTGGATCAGAGATGGTTTGGTCAACTCATTCACTTGATGCATTAGATTAGAAGAGATTTCACTTATTAAATGACTATTTATAGCATGTAGTCAGACAATGATTTGAATGGCTTTTATTAGCCATGAGTGAAACAGAAACCTCCTTATGTTGTTTTCTGTACTTCTATATTGCTTTACCCAGTTTATAAATAAACTAGGCCATGACCATGTTTACATGATTAGAAATTCATTATTTGATTGCATGCAGGTTATAAAGTTGTGTCGATATAACACTGTAAAAGCTATACTGAACATACCAGTTGATGATGGGATTTGACTTTCGCTGGCTGATTTAACAATCTTATTATCATTATTAATAGAGGATGGAGGATCTTCAAGTGCCACATGTCTCTCTTCCAGTTGTTGTGCATCTTGGGATTTGTTCTGTTCCTGTAACTTTGTGTGATTTTGGATGACTCTGTTTGCAGTTTGCATCACTACTTCTGTATTTAAACTTTCAGTTGCCATGGCCAAGAGTTCATCATCATCTTCACCCACATCCCAGGCATCACTAGTATTGCTTTCAAACTCCTGGAAAGTCGTGACCTTTTTCAATTTTACAGGTGTTGGTGGGGGTTTTGGAACAGTTTTGGCTAATCTGTAAAAAAGCCAGAGAAAGTTATGTAATGGATGCAGAAGCACACAACAATATAATACAGAGAGGATTCTTTAACTTGGATATACTGCATCACTTTATCTATCTATAGGGAAATGCATACAGTAGAGTAAATTTTTATAAGCAACCCTGCTCTGATCAATTTATTCTACAAGTAAACGTGTCTGAATATTCTCAATAATGTATTTGAAGAAAAAAAAAATCTGCAGTAAGCAAAAATATTAATCACAGCAGTACATGGTTCAGAATCGAATGACCTTGTGCTGCAGTTCAACTGAGCTCCTGTACTTAAATCCCATGGTTTCAAGTGTGTAATTACAGACCATTCACAATTCCACACACATGGTGAAGGAAGTGTAAGGTAAGAATTAGTGTGATGCTTCTGAGGTGGTCTGCTGGATATGCATGACTGACTATACCCCCCAACAGGTTGTGACATTGCGACGGCATTTATCTGGTTTATTCAAAACCATAATTATTGGGATTTGTGATAGATGAAGGTTACACTTCCTTTTGGTTTGTGTGAATAATAAAAGAATCTGAAAACGTCGTGCCCAGCCAATCAAAAAGCAGTTATATTAAAGTGGAAATAATAAAAAAAGAGGTGTATGCACATGTTTAGGGGTTTAAGATGCTGAATATCTTAACAACTTAATATGAAAATGCATACTGCTTTTATTATACTACTTATACTGCTTATTTTTTTAATATGTAGTGAATTTCCTGGTGCTGCGTACTTTATAATATGAGAAAATAAAAAAGGAATCCCCATGGGAAAAAAAAATGCAAATCACTACACAACTCTGAACGTACAATAGTGCATCATCTTAAAAATTACAATAATATGTCTATTGCTATCATGTTACAAAGAATAAGAACCATTACATAACAACTCAGTCACAGGAGATGGTTGGTAAACATGTATATACATATAGTGTTATAATACTGTATGACACAGCTCTGTACAAAGAGTTAAAACGCTTACAAAAAAAAATGGAGGTAAAAAAATGTGATAGAGTTAAAAGGCGATAAGGGTCCCGGTCCCATTAGGATTACAACCTAAGCATGGGATCTCTATGCAAGCAAGGTAAAGCGCTATAACTGGAGATATCCAGTCATTACTGAATACCCAAAGGGAACACAGTGCCACAGGCACCATTATTTAAACATAACCTGACGTGCAAATATTTAGAGCTAGTTCTAGAGGAGTGTTAAAAGTTAGACTAGACAGTCGAACACTTGAGGGAAAGCAGTAAATAAATTGAAATAATAAAAAGGAATTCTAAATAATTCTAAAAAAACAAACTAATAAAAAAGTGTGGAAACTACAGGAAAGTATAATAGGATGCTGTAATGAACTCTATAAAATGGGAGCCCTACAGATGTCCATATTCAAAAGCAAGAAATAGAAATGAGGGCCCTGAGCTGCAGTGTATTCGTAAATGAGAAATGAAATGTAGCTTGGGGAACAGCTGTGAAGAGATTTGTCAGCGCAGGATACAAAAAGCCAGTCCACAGACTGACAGAGGGAAGAAGTGATAGTTGAGAGACAGGTCAGAAAAACAATCCTACAATTCATTATGGCTTGTCAGGAATAAAGCATGTAAGTGGGAGAACATTCAAGAAGCTGTTGCAATTTTCAATACAGTAGTTAAAGGTGTAAACAATTTTTAGGTTGATAAGAATATAAAAAAACAATAAAAAATTATCTATACAATGAGTTAGCAGAATAGCATTCAAATGTGTCTCCTGCTTATGACCTAATCTTGTGGTTTAATATTGAAGTTACACATTTTCCATTGAAAGTTAATTAACTTGCATTTCAAGCTACAGTCACAGTGTAAAATAGGAGACAGTGTCCCTTTAATAAACGTATAAATCCGTTACAAAGGGGCAAATGCTAGCTATATTTTAAAAGTGTAGACGGTAGTACTTGGACATAAGCAAAGTATTTGTGTGGGAAAAAAATTGTAAGGGTGTTTAATAGAAGCACCAGTGGTCAAGAGATCATCAGAGAGCATCAACAGAGGGGAGGAAGATGTTGATCAGCCTTCTTTAGCAGCTAATGAGTGCTATATAAGGAGGCAAGGAAGAGATACCGCAATAGTTATATACAAGAACATAAACATGTTAGGTGCCACCTGTAGTATTTTAGGCTCAGTGGCTCAGGCTTAATAAACAAGCAAATATAAATGATATTGTTTGTATATAATGAAGAACGTATATGAACAAACAACGTGTGCAGTACTCAAAAATAATGACAACAACTATGGGCGGTAAAAAAAAAAAATATATATATATGTATAAAAAAAAAAGGTATCAAAAATATTGTCCAAAGCAAAAACGTGAGTAATCTCAAATAGTCCAAAGCACATATAAAGACAAATAATAACCCTAAATAAAGGAAAAAGTCCCAAGGGAAAAAAGGTTACAAAGACAAAAGTAAAAAAACTAAATACCAGAGATTATGCCACAGCAGCCCATCTTCGTTTTTTTAAATGAAGAAAATCACATTTTATACCTACCCGATAATAAATTGCACATTTCATATTACCTAAAACCCAACACACCAAACAAACCCAGATATGCAGCACACATAAGTCAGGAGGTGCGAGCAGGACTCCAGCAGGTCCCCAGTGTATGCAAAAACCAAACAATAGTCAACACTCCACAGTGAGGTTTTTCATTTTTCAAGCCATGGCTTGAAAAAGACCTGGCATAATCTTGCCACTTGGTGTAAATTTAAAACACCAGTTTCGAGTGCTGAATATCTGTCTAAATACTATTTACATTTTAAAAAAAGACACCTAAAATATACAAGTGTCAAAGGATGTCAATAACTGGCCCCTACTTTGACCAATTTTCATGTATTAAAAATTCAAAGAAAAAATGACACACAAAAGGAGAGAAAATAGGATATTCAAAAATCATGTATACTTAATTTTCAAAATAAATGTCTTTGGAACGATAAGTATATTCCTATTTTCATCTACTGGAAAGGAGAACTTACAAACCAGCATGGTTGTCCTCATGACAATGGATTAAGTATGAATCACAGAGCTTTTGAAGTCAGCACCTCAATCTCAGAGGATAAAGAAAGTTAACTTCTTAAAATAAGGTAATCACCTTTTTTGATTCAATTGAAAAATGCACCCGGTCCCTGCTCATTACACACTCAACTAGTGACAACAATGCAGACAATGGTACAGAAAAAAACAACAAAAAACACTGTTTTCGAATTGTGAATTTTACAGCTCTTGTTGAGGTCAATTCAGGGGAGAAACAGTTTTGCAAACCTGTAAAAAAAAAAAAAATAGATATTCCAGAACTAACTCTGAAACACTTGGTTGTGAGGTCAATAAGGTCAAATTCAAAAGATTCATTCTAAACTCACAAATTTACTAACCTCTTTAGAAACAGGAAATGAAAGGCCGAAAAGTACAAATCAGCTATTAAAACTGATCACAATACAGTGGAAATAATAAAACACATACATGAAAGAGGACTGTTACTTAACGGTAAATAAATCACAATTACAAAAGGAGCTGTGATATTAGAGCAACTGTCAGTTAGCAGTACATTTGTTTCATATAAGAGGTCTCACAGAGTTTAGCTTTCATATGTCAGTTTTCAAAACAACACAAGGCATGTGTGCAAAAGAGGCCTTATTGCTGATCCGCTGGTTACAAAAAAGGAAAAAAAGTTATTTAAATTTGTCAAGGGAACAGTAATAACAATCACAAATGCACAAGTCACACACTGACAATCTGCTTTGGCAAAGAACAAAGAATAGCGCTATAAGTTCAAGGTGGACAATATCGCTAGACTGGCAAGACCAGGAGAAATCAGCAGTTGTGTTTGTCATTTAGCACAATTTAAGTGGGTTTTCAGTCTCATTTGGTATCCTAATATTGGAGTTACATAAGATCAGTGCACTATCTTCACAAACATTTTGCTGTAGAAACTATAGTTAAAAACTCTTGATGCAATATTCCTGAATTGGAGTGAGATGGAAAACAATTCATGGTTCATTGGCCCCCTTTGAAAGTGCATCTGCACTGTGGTTAGGGTCCCCCCTAATGGAACTCTGTTTCTTTCATCATCCCCTTTCTTGTCCCTTATCTATTCACGACTGGCTTTCCTTATCATCTATATAGATTGTAGGTTGTTATGCCTAATCGGTTTACCCACTACCATTTGGTAATTATGTTTGGAGACAATTATTTGAGGATTTGTTTCCAGAGAAAAAACATTAAAAAAATAAGGTCATCAGTTAGAAAAGTATGACATTTAATGTTGCTTTAATACAATATACTCATGCTATGTGCATAGCTTGTTGTTTGTTTTTCTGTATTTTTATTATTTTGTAAACAAAGATGATATATATATATATATATATATATATATATATATATATAGTCATCATCAGTCGGTAGCATTATGGCTCGAACTAGACATAACATATAGGGAAACTGAAAGAACTTTACAATATGGGGAGAGGGTCCACAGTTGGTAACTACAGCGGGACTGAGAAGCCAAGAGAGGGGGAGGAAAAAGAGAAAGAGAGGGAGGGGAAGGAAAAAGGGGGGGAAGAGGAAAGGAAAAAACTCGGTTGGAAGACCTTCCCCATTGGTACTGATTGTTTATTCATTTAAGCAGTCCGCTTACTAGATAATAAACAAGGAGGGGGAGGGAGGAACGGTTTGGAAGGAGGAGGACAGAAGAAAGCTCGTAGGTGCTCCTCACAAAATTTCCCAGATGGATAAGGGAAATGGATTCCTTACATACCTGGGGGATATCCCTACAGGTATATTTAAAGGGATGAATGAATGGATGTGGTGTGTGAATGAGGTTTCTCTCTTTGACGCTCGCGGCGGTTGGGGGGTGGTGCACTGTTCCGAGGGGTGGATCCCTGGATACCAAAGATTTTCAAATGATGTCACTTAAAGTAGTCTCTATAAATGCGCGGGGACTCAATTCACCCCATAAAAGGGCATATCTCTATGATCTCTTGATAAAAGAAAAAATAGATGTCGCTTTCATCCAAGAATCACATTGGGTAAAAGACCAGAATACATATTGGAAGTATAAACGATACCCATATGTTTATCAGGCTTCCTTAACGGATAGAAAAAAACGCGGGGTAGCCATAATAATTGCCAAACATAACAAATCTGACTACATCTTCCATGAATCTGATAAAGAGGGACGTAGATTGATATTGATTTGTCAAATCAATGATATTCTTTACACATTCATTAATCTCTACGCTCCATCAGATAAATTGGGGCCGTTCATTAAGTCAGCTCTAAAGAGAGTGGATGAAGTGGCTAAGGGACTAATTGTTATCGGAGGAGATATGAATTGCATTCTTGACATTGATCGAGATAGGCGGACAATAAGAAAATCTAAATACGATAAAGAACTTGGTAGAAAGGCCGAGAGATTTACGAATCTCTTAAACCATGGTAATTTATATGATGTTTGGAGAGTTCAGAATCCGGATGAGAGAGACTTCACGTATCACTCACCGGTTCACTCATCCTATTCTCCAATAGATTTCTTTTTTATGCTGGGCCCAACCCTGGACAGGTGTATCCGGTCCCGGATTGGACCCATCACATGGTCAGACCATGCCCCTATCTTCTTGGAAATAGTACAGAATGCCGACTATGGGTCCAGAAACGCTTGGAGAATGAATGAATCTCTCCTGATAACTGAGTCCGCACAAGCTGATTTTCTGTCTCATGCCGAACTTTTCTTAAAGGAGAATGATACAGGAGACACCACAGATTTTAATCTGTGGTGCTCCATGAAATGTTACCTCCGAGGGTATCTAATACGACAGGGCTCATGGATTAAGAAACAGAAAGGAAAACCACTAGTAGATCTTTATATCTCACTTGCTAAATTGGAAAGAGAAAATAAGCAGAATCCCATGATTCAAAGGAATATAGAGCTAAGTAAGATTAGAAAAGCAATAACAGATAAAATCAGAGAAAAGGCTGAATATTCCTTAACGAAATTACAACAAAGATGGTACTGCAGTAATAATCAGGTTGGTAAAGATTTAACAAACAAATTAAAACAAATGCACCAAAGTAATAGAATAAAAAAAATTGTATACAATGGCAAAGTATGCCTATCACCTAGAGACATCGCTGAAGCATTCCGTACATACTATGAATCCCTGTATAACCTTCCAAACAGACATATTGAAGATTTAGATCTGTCAAAATTTTTGGATGATTTATGCTTACCAAAAATCTCGCTGGAAGACTTGGAAACTTTAAATCAGTCTTTCACACGGTCGGAGATTTCAAATGCAATATATGAGATGAGGACTGGTAGGGCACCTGGGCCGGACGGCTTCACAGCTCTTTTCTATAGGGTATTGGATCCAGTTATCTCCCCGATACTGGAGAGACTGTATAATAGTATCAATAAAGACATAACATTCCCAAATGAAATGCTGGAAGCCTTGATACTTCCGATACTAAAGACTGGGAAGGATCCGACCCAGGTTACCAACTACCGCCCGATTTCCCTTATTAATCAGGACATCAAGGTATACTCTAAAATTATGGCTCAGAGACTGAACCAGGTTATTGAGGGATTGATTGCATCCGACCAGGTCGGTTTTATTCCGTCCAGATCTTGTGAAGATAATACTCGAAGGCTGCTCGGCATACTAGAAGTAATTCAACGTGAAAAAATTCCATCAGTGCTTCTCGCATTAGATGCTGAGAAAGCATTTGATAGAGTAAATTGGAAGTATATGTCGAGTACCCTCCGAAACTTTGGTTTGACTGGGCCATTTTTGGATAGGATACTTGCTCTTTATTCTGGCCCTAAAGCCAGGGTGGGAGGCTCAACCCTACGTTCATCTCCCTTCGAGATAGGGAATGGGACACGTCAAGGATGCCCATTGGCACCATTAATATATGCGTTTTCCATCGAGCCACTAGCAGCGGCATTCCGAAATACGGAGGAAATCAAGGGAATCAAAATAGGGGATAGGATCCATACCATTATGTTATACGCAGACGATATAATGTTAACCCTATCTTCCCCACAACGCTCAATACCTGCGATGCTAGACTTAATAAATAGTTTCTCCAATTTCTCAAATTACCGATTAAACCTATCAAAAACCCAGATCATACCACTTTACCTGGATCACTCCCAAAGAGAAGTATTGGAAGGATTAGGCCAAAGTAAAAATAGTATAACCCCGATTGATTATTTAGGTATAAAAATTACACATACATTGGAAATTCTCGTCCCGCTTAACTATTCTACTCTTCTGATGGAAATTAAAAATATATTAAACTCTTGGAAGACACTTGAATTCTCCTGGTTAGGCCGATTAAATATCATCAAATCATACATTATCCCGAAAATACTCTACTTGATGAGGGCCATTCCATATAGAGTTCCAATAAAAACTCTAAGGCAATTTGAGGCTGAATTCCTGAGATTTATCTGGAATACTAAGAAGCCCAGGATAGCAACCTCTGAATTAAAAAGGAACCTAGGTAACGGGGGCCTTGGCCTACCTGATTTAATCAGACTTCAGAATGCATCACAGCTAGCACACTTACTGGCATGGAAAGTAAAAAAACAGTCGGACATGGGATGGATAGACATTGAGAAAGTAGGAATGAGAGATATGGACCCATTCCTTTTTCAGTGGATGGAACCAGCTCTCTTCAGAAAACAGGTGCATGAAAACAAAATTGTCAAAACACTTATAGAAAATGTATATAGATTGCGTAAAACAATAGGAACTCCGAAAATGCTTACTCAGGATGCCCCACTAGACATAATTACGACTATGATCCAGGACATAGGCTTATCACGCTGGGGCAGCAGCGGGATAGCATATGTTGGTGATTTGTTTAGAAATGCTAAGTTACAGGATTTCCCAGACCTACAGGCGCAATTTGAACTCCCAACAGGAGAGTTTTTCACATATTTGAGAATTAAGCATTTGCTGAAAAATACCGATATTCCCATCAAGGATGTGTGGGGAGACTTTATTGGTGATATCTCCTCCGCCCCAAAGAAACTGATATCTAAATTAGTGGCCTTTCTGGAGGACCTCCAGCCGCAGACCAAACCAAGGGCAATGCTCCGATGGGAAACGGATCTTATGATAGATGAGCCCCTTGGGAAATGGAATGCGGCATGGGGCCTCTCCAGAAGGGCTACCCATTGCGCAAACCTCCAGGAGCAATATATCAAACTGGTATATAGGTGGTATATGGTACCTACACGAGTGTTTAAATTCCACCAAATACCAGATGATCTCTGCTGGAGGTGTCGTAAGGAGCAGGGTTCTCAGCTACACATATGGTGGGCATGTGATGCTTTAGAAGAACTAAAAACAAAACTGAAGGAAAAATGCACCGAAATTACTGGTTTGTCCTTTCAAATGTCCCCACAGATATTTCTTTTTCATATGGACGTTCCTGGCAGAGACAAACACATGAAAGTATTATTAATTAATATTCTATTGGCCACAAAATTATGCCTCGCTAGATATTGGCGAAAAGAGGACATACCTACTTGGTTAGAAATCGAGAACCAGCTAACGAAGCAAGCTGGGGCTGAAAAACATTTTTACAACAAGGATAAAAAAACCAGGGAACTATACCTAAGAACATGGGCAAGATGGAATCCCCCCGCATAACTGATGGAAACTCAAAGGTTGAGAAGGGGCCGTCCGTTTGGTTCGGGCTCGCTCCCCTAGCGCTGTGGGGACGTCAATGGGAAAGATGAATGGAGGATGTAGTGAAAGAAGTAAAGAATGTATGGTATAAAATACGCATAATCTACCCGATACACCATGACTGAAAGGATAAAATTATCCCTCCTAGCAAAATAAAGACGAATGCTGGCATAGGATGGGGAAGGCTACCTCGAGATTCTCAGATTACAATAGGAAAGAGGGTGAAAAAGACCCATACGGATTGACTGAATGAGAGGTACTTTCCCATGCTGATAGATGGAGAAGGGAACCGAACTATCAGTCGAGGGTATACAAAATAAAGAGTGTTAGAATATGAATGATGTATATACTGTTGTATTTCCTGTCGTATATTTTTTTGTATATTGGAAAGCATAATAAAGAGGAAAAAGGAAAAAGATAAAAAAAAAAAAAAAAAAAAAAAAAATATATATATATATATATATATATATATATATATATATATATATATATATATATACACACACATACATATACATACATATGTATATTAAAAAGAGAGTGAATACTGCTCAGAACAGATGTATGAAGGGCAGTAAGAAGTGATGAAATTTAAAGAAAAAATATCAAGTATTCCCATCAAATCCAACTAAAAGTTGTGGTCATCACAACTCACAATGATAGTGCTTTTATTTTTTAATTTATGAATTTAGAGTGGGAAATAAGTCAATGGTAGACTTCACCTTGCATATGCATTACAATTCAGGACACCAGTCCTTAAAAAATATATTATGGAACTAGAAAAAGTACAAAGGAGGGCTACAAAATCAATAAGGGGATTGGAGGATCTTAGTCATGAAGAGAGATTTAAATATTTGCATCTATATACGATTGGAAAAAAAAAAGTGTCTTAGAGGGAATATGATAACATAATATAAATATGTGAAGGGGCAATCTAAAGAGCTCTCCAATGACCTGATCATTAAAGGACAACTGTAGCAAATAAAATTACATTAAAATATTGTATCAAGTGTAGATGATTTATAAAGAAATTATTTAATGAAGAAATACAAATTAAGTGCCTTATTAAGCCTTCTTTACTCCATATAGTTCTCCCAGGGGAAGACGTAGTTTATAATCTTAGTCAGATCTTAACTCACCTTGGTTAAGATGAACAAATATCTGACCAAAAATTCTAAACAAAATGTCTGCCTCCTGGTAGATGTATATGGAGTAAAGAAGGCTCAATGAGGTACTATATTTGAATTCTTTCATTAAAGCATTTCTATATAAAATGCCTACACATGATGCTATCTTTTAATTAAACAGAACTTAATTTTTTGCTGTGCGTTTGCCCCAATGAAAAAAATATTTCGGCCAAAACTGTAATGACATCTGGGTCTTTTCTGTGACCTAGGTGTCATATAGTACTTTATTATCTTTATAAACAAGGGCAGTTTCTATTCAGTTAGGTGTTAGATCAGGGCTTGACAAATTTAATTTAGTTTTAGGAGCCAGCTAAAAAATTTAGGAGCCAGACAACGGCACATCACAATATCATAAACGCACGAGACAGTCGCATACACCCACCTCACATACACAGCCAGTTACATTCACACACGCCACATACACAGCCAGTTACATTCACACACCCCACATACAGTCAGTTACATTCACACACACACCACATACAGTCAGTTACGTTCACACACACACACCACATACAGTCAGTTACATTCACACACACACACACACACCACATACAGTCAGTTACATTCACACATACATACACAGCCAGTTACATTCACACACACACACCACATACAGTCAGTTACATTCACACACACACCACATACAGTCAGTTACATTCACACATACATACCCAGCCAGTTACATTCACACATACATACACAGCCAGTTACATTCGCACATACATACATACATAGCCAGTTACATTCACTCATACATACACACAGACCAAAGAACAAAAATGTATTTCTTACGGTGTCCTCCCTCCCTGCTGCTTACCTCCAGGGGAGGGGGACATTTATGCTGGAGCCCGATCTTCTTTCGGTTTCTGCTAAGTGCCGAGTTGTCACGTGACACTCGGCACCACAGCGTGTTGCACGAGGGGGCGGAGCTTACAGTCTGTGTGATCCGCACAGACTTTCTCCCCTCGCGCTGAAAGTAAAACAGATGGCAGCCGGCAAGGGCTCCCTGTGACAAACAGCACCCGGGCGCCAGGTCTGATTTCCTGGTCGCCATGGCGACCTGGCGCCCGGGGTTTGTCGAGCCCTGTGTTAGATGAGCCGAATATGCGGCAGATAAATCTTTACTGAGCTTTATGACCCCCTCATTACAGGATTTGAAGCCTCCTGAAAAAAGTTAATATCCCCCATATGTTGTAGGCTATCATCATCATAATTGTCCCATTCCCTTTCCAGGCAAGAATGGAACGATTCACAGCGACACAAAAACGGAATGGGAAAGTTCTTCCAAGCCGCTTCATCACAGGACGAGGGCCTTACCGTTCATTGCGGTCAGGCAATCTCTCAGTGCAGGTTAGTATTAAGGCCTCGTTTAGGGTTAGTATTAGGGTGGTAGGGTTAGTTTTAAGGTTAGTATTGGAGATAAGGTTTAGTATTCTGGTTAATTTGAGAGTTAACGTTAGGGTTTAGTGGATACTTTTAGGGTAAGGGGGGATTAATATTTAGCATTGACAGTTCAGCTGCTCTGATCTGTCAGCGCTCTAACTGCCACGGTGAAACGGTCGCGAGCAGGTGTCCTAGACGCACACAATGAGACTGGAAATCTCCAATTAAAAGTATCACATTTAGTGTGTGACCGGAGATGACTATGGAGCATATGTGTATGTCCTCTACACTATATATCAGTGCATCTGAAACTATAATATAATCAAGATGTATTAAACATGCATTAATTACTCCATGTTTTCTGAATTGGAGCCTTTGCATTTCAAAATTAGTTATATTTACAATTAAGTTTAGTTATCAAGCAATCCATTTCCATGACCATGTTTTTAGCAATAAAGGAAACACGTCTGCATTAGCTATAGTAAACACATGCATGTCACCAGCATCCCTATTGATAGGTTTTAAGTAAGTCACTGAGTAAAAGTTCATAATAAGGAGTGACTGCCCCAGAAACCCATTTTCTGCTGCTGTAGCCTGTGTAGCATTAGATTGGTAAACGTCCACATTTGGTTGAAGTCAATAACAGCATTGTTACTTATGTTTTAAACTCCTCCATGGTTTACAGTTTTAAGAAGCCATTATATTTCTTCCAGGATTTTGATCAATACCCTAGAGGGAGTCTTTGAAGTTAATTGAAGTACAAACAGTTTGTATCCACATGTGGATACTCAAAGCACTTACTGCTCTGCAGGCTGTCGTAGAATAAATAGTGATGTGTTAAATGTGTTGAAATGCAAGTATAAGGGTTGTTTGGATCAATAGTATTTTAGAAAATGGCGGAAGGTTGTGATAAAGAGGCATACTGATGTGTTGATGTGTAAATTATATACATTTTTTTTTGCCATTTTCAATTATTTTTAGGAGGCCAAGAGTGGGGCTGCAACAGGAGGACAATGACAAATATTTAGAATCAATAGAGACAGAAATGTGCATTTGTACATACCCGTCACATTTGCCATTAATAAAATATACTGATATAGATAACAGTCTAACATGCATTTCATCTGCATTAACCCCTTAGTGACATGACTTTTTTGGCTTGTCCGACGCTTGGTGACATGGGCTGTTTTAACATTTCTGAGGTGTTTGTGTTTTGCTGTAATTTATTTCTGTCTCATTTAGTGTACCCGCACAAACTATATATTGTTTTTATCGTTATAAGAAGGCCTTTCTTTTGATACCATTATTTTGATAATAGCATATAATTTGATGTAAAAAAAATAATAAAATATGGCAAAAAAATTAAATACTTTTTTTATGACTTTTATTTGAAAAATCGTATACTCATGTACAAGAGACAACAAAAAAACACTGCTAAAAAGTTTCTAATATATGTCCTGAGTTCAGAAATAGCCCATGTTTTTATGTTTTTGTGCTTTTTTATTCATGTTACAGGGCCAGAACTATAAGTGGTGCAAAGCTATTTTAAAATCCTTTCTTTCAAAATTAGCGATAGTGACATTGTAACACTGATTTCTGTACTAAATCCATGAATGACCCCCAACATGTACATATTTTTGAAAACTAGACAACTCAGGGCATTTAACTTGGGGTATTTTGACACATTTCATGTAGCCATTTTACCACCAATCTATGCCAAAGTTTGCAGCAAAAAATCTTTTTTTTTAATTTTTCACATATATTGCAATTTAGGTAAACATTACCTTAAAATGTGAAGGGATATTTCCAAATAACACCTCAATATGTGTTCAGCAACATCTCCTGAGTACAGGGATACCACCCATGCATAGGTTTGTTGGTTTGTTTTGGGGCTAAAAGGCCACATTTAGGGGGTGCGCATTTTGGTTTTCCAACTTGGAATTCTGACATGCAGAAAACTTGTGCCCATGTCCCATTTGGGACATTTTTGAAGCCAGAAAGTGTATTCTACCCCACAAAACCATATATATTTTTAAACTAGACACCCTAGGGTATTTCAAATGGTAGTATTTTAACACTTTCCATGCACTAATTATACTACCAGCCTATGTCAATGTTTTGGGTAGTAATTTTTTTTCACATACATTGTACTTTGTGCATGAATTCACAGATCCTGTTATATGTCAGTGCCAAACAACACCTCAATATGTGTTCAGCAACATCTCCTGAGTACAGGGATACCCCCCATGTATAGGTTGGTTAGGTTATTTGGGGGTTAAAAGGCCACATTTGAGAGGTGCGCTTTTTGGTTTTCCAACTTGGAATTCTGACGTGCAGAAAACCTGCTCCCATGTCCCATTTGGGACATTTTTGAAGCCAAAAAGTGTATTCTATCCCACAAAACCATATATTTTTGAAAACTAGACACCCTAGGGTATTTCAAATGGTAGTATTTTAACACTTTCCATGCACTAATTATACTACCAGCCTATGTCAATGTTATGGATAGTAATTTTTTTTCACATATATAGTACTTTGGGCATGAATTCACAGATCCTGTTATATGTCAGTGCCAAACAACACCTCAATATGTGTTTAGCAACATCTCCTGAGTACAGGGATACCACCCATGTATAGGTTGGTTAGGTTATTTGGGGGTTAAAAGGCCACATTTGAGAGGTGCGCTTTTTGGTTTTCCAACTTGGAATTCTGACGTGCAGAAAACCTGCGCCGATGTCCCATTTGGGACATTTTTGAAGCCAAAGAGTGTATTCTATCCCACAAAACCATATATTTTTGAAAACTAGACACCCTAGGGTATTTCAAATGGTAGTATTTTAACACTTTCCATGAACTAATTCTACCACCAGCCTATGTCAATGTTATGGATAGTAATTTGTTTTTCACATTCATTGTACATCGGGCATGAATTCATAGATCCTATTATGTGTCAATGCCACAAAACACATTAATATGTGTTCAGCAACATCTCCTGAGTACAGGGATACCACCCATGTGTAGGTTAGTTAGATTATTTGGGGGCTAAAAGGCCATGTTTAGGGGGGGTGCATTTCCAACTTGGAATTTTGACATGTAGTCAGCCTGCGCCCATGTTCCATTTGGGACACTTTTGAAGCCTGTCAAAGTATTTTACCCCATAAAACCATATATTTTGGAAAACTAGACATCCTAGGGTTTTTAAAATTGTGGTATTTTAACACTTTCCAAGTGCTAATTCTACCACCAACCTATGTCAAAGGGTTGGGATGTCATTTTTTCCCCCACACACATTGTAGTTCAGGCAGGAATTTTCAGATTCTGGTATTTGCCACTGCCAACCAACACCTCAATATGTGTTCAGCAACATCTCCTGAGTACAGGGATACCCCCCATGCATAGGTTTGTTGGTTTGTATTGGGTCTAAAATTCCACATTTAGGGGGTGCGCAATTCCAACCTGGAATTTTGACATGTAGTCAGCCTGCGCCCATGTTCCATTTTGAACATTTTTGAAGCCGTCCAATGAATTTTACCCCATCAAACCATATATTTTTGGAAAATAGACATCCTAAGGTATTTCAAATGGTGGTATTTTAATACTGTATAGGTACTAATTCTACCACCAGCCTTTGTAAAAGTTTGTGGTAGTACTTTTTTGGGAGGTTTTTTTCCACATGCATTGTACTTCAGGCATGAATTCACAGATTCTGGTATATGTCACTGCCAAACAACAACCCAATATGTGTTCAGCAACATCTCCCGAGTACAGGGATAGCACCCATGCATAGGTTTGTTGGTTTGTTTTTGGCTAGAAGGCAACATTTGTGAGATGCGCATCTCAAAATTCCAACTTGGAATTTTGACATGTAGTCAACCTGCGTACGTGTCCTTTATGGGATATATCTTTGAAGCCAGCCAATGTAATTTACCCCAACCAAACCATATATTTTTTTATCGGTAGACCCCCATCACTACTTGTGGCAAGGGCTCAGCAGCCACCGATACATCGCTAGATGATGTATCAGAAAGCTGAATAGGGTCAAAATCGAACCCTGAGTCCGCGGCCTCAGAATCAGTGCGTAAGCAGTGATCTCGAGCAAAGAAGGGGTTAATAGCTCTTAGAAGAGCCTATCTAGTACTGTAATACATTACAGTACAAAGAAATTAATCCATAAAACAGTGCAGACAGAAAAACATACTGTTGCTGTGCAAGATTACTGCTTACACAGTGATGAATGGCAGGGAAGGGGTTAATACACAGTGAAAGACTTTCATAAAACCTGACAATTTTATAAAATGTTATTTTATATCACTAATACTGATCTGTCTCTTTCCGTCACAAAAATGTAAGTGAGGAGAGGGAGGCAGATCAATATTTGTGAATATTGATCCGACCAATTTTGATCTGACCAGGGCGAATGGTGAGCTTAATTGAGAAATCACCAAACCGCCTTTGCCACTAATTCGCTGTTACTGATCGCTATGCGCTCAGGCAGCTTAAAAAAAAAAAACTCAAATATTTTTACTTTACATGTAATCCCCTAGCGGGTATGTGTAAAAAAAATAAAATAAAAATATGCAGACAGATAAAAATTGCTTTGGCGTCAATATCATTGCGTAAGCAGTGATCGACGGCAAAGAAGGGGTTAATAACTCTTAGAAGAGCCTTTTTAGTACTGTAATAAATTACAGTACAAAAAAAATGAACCCCTAAAAAATGCACAAACGGCAAAAATAAATGCGCTGATGTGCACGATCACTGCTTATGCAAGATCAGTGGCAGGGAAGGGGTTAAACGCAGGGAATTGCTTTAATAAATTTTTTTTTATTGTTTTAATATTTGTGTGTTGTGTGTTTATTGTTTTTTTTTACTTTTAGAACTTTGATCTGTCTCTCTCCCTCACTAAAAAAATGTGAGGAGAGGGAGGCAGATCATAACTGGTCAGATCAATATAGGGTTAATATTGATCTGACCAGTCAGTGGGGATGTTCAGCAGAACATCCCCACTGCCTGTCAGTGTGCCTGGCAGTCACTGATTGCCTCTGTGAAGAGGCAATCGTGTGACAGCCAGAGAGCACAGGAAGCAGGTACTTCCTGCCTCCTGTGCTCTTGCCCTTAGAAGGGCAGAGCCATCTTGGTCACTCAGTGACCAAGATCGTGCATTTTTTTTTTTGTGTTCCTGATTGCCTCGACTTGCGAGGCAATCAGGAACACTTTCTGAGCATAGGAAGCGAAAAATTCGCTTCCTATGCTCATTTTTTAATGCCCGTCGTTTTAAAGGCACTGTGCCTTTAAAACCGGCATTTCGATCGCTCTCCGAAGCGATCGAAATGCCGACGGGCATTTTTTTTAGTATTGTACGATGCTTCCACACGGAAGCATCGTTACAATACCATCAGAGCACTGAAAGCGGAAAAACTCCGCTTTCAGTGCTCGTTTTGACACAGGACGGACTAGGTCCGTCCTGTGTCACTAACGCTTCGCCACACAGGACGGACCTAGTCCGTCCTGTGTCGCGAAGGGGTTAAGCAGTCTCAACTTTTCAAAGGTAAATAACTATCAATAGAAAGTTGATCTATTGAAAAATGTCAAGCAAGACACCAGTATCATCCTGCATAGTACTGGACTCAGTTTTGCAATATTCCACATTTGTTGGCACCAATTATAGGTTATGGCTATATTTTTCATCCTTGGTCCAGATTTGTTCTTTGCTCCTACCACTGTAATTCATTCATAGACTCTTCCATCGGTTGCTTTTCCTACTCTTTTCTTCAGTAACTAACATTTTATTTGCAAATTCCTCAAATCCTTAAAAGTGCTTTCTAGCCTCAACATCTGCAAGCGCTAATCCATCCAACAGACTGTCACTTTACTGTATACTCCACCTTTCCAGAAGTGGTGGTCTAATTAATTAAGAGAGAATTGCAGGGAATAGAGATGGGAATTTCAAACTTCATCCAAATGTCGCCATGTTGGAAAAATTCTCCAATGGAGCTGAATAGGAGACTTTATCCAACTCCGCTACTTTGGCTTTAAGTTAGAAATTCCCGTCTCTTTTTATTGAGCAGACCCTCTAAAGTAGCTCTGTCAACTGCCAATTGCTGTCTTCCAACCAAACTCCTTGACTGTAATTATCATATGCAGGACTGATTTTCAGCAAGGAAGAGTCCATCTTAACACTGCATTCCAATTTTTAAGCCATTCATAAGAGACTTACTGCTTTAGAAATTACGTCTGCTGAAATCAGAAACTCTCGTAATCTTGATTAGCTCACAGCATTCCTACAGAGGAATGGGAAATAACTTTTGGCACTGCCTAATGATGCAAAACACCCACTGTGCTTGGTTAGAAATCTTATATTCTCATGTACTTCCATATATATATATATATATATATATATATATATATATATATATAATATTTCAACATTTCTTCTAGATTTTAAAAGCAAAACAGGGTGAAGAAAACCATTCTTCCATGTCTACCTTTTGCAACATATACACTATTTACTATGATTTTAAAATAAAGTGAATGGTTGTGTGCAAAAGAATAAAAGGTTTCTTGCCCACATTAATCATAGTTTTATTGCTTGTTTTACTATAATGTTCCTTTACCGTCTCCCAGTAGCAATCAAGAAATCTGTTCATGTTAAGTTTTTTGTGTGACCTCAAGTACTTGCTATAGATTTAAAGAATATCATAGGCGGAGCATTGTTATGTTTAAATGAGTATTATCCTTACTGATATACTAACTTTCAGGAGTAGTGGTCCAAATTGAATAGTATCAGGGCTTTGTATTAGATAATATAGAAGCAATCCACAGGGTGTGCCTAAACCCCAAAGTCGCAGGGGGAAAGCATAAAAGAAAAAAATGGTGAGGGTGTGCGGATTGTAAATAAACTTGGTCACCACCAAATGGGTATGTGAATATGTGCACAAAAAAGATATATATACAACTTTATGCATATAGTTGTAGAAGTTCTCATAATGTACTTATAGTAGTGGTACGTTTAAAGAAAGTGAGGATACGTTTCTTAGTTTTTAACAGAGTATAAACGCAATGCTGTTTGCATGTGAGTTTTTAAAGGTTCAACCATGCTTTATCCATGGCCACTTGAGCAGGAGAGGTTAACCAAGTTTGTCATCTCAAATGTTCGTGAATAGGCCCCAAAGTTTTTAAATTGGCTTTGCTAACCATACCTGTCAGGACATTTCACTAATTGATTGCAGATGTCTAGGACTCTTAGTAGCTCTAACATTTGTGAGTTGAGTTCCTGGAGAGATTTGTAATGGAGTTAAGTGGTTACAGTATAATGCTTTTTTTTTTGTTTTGTTTTGTTTTTTTTTGTTTCCTACTACTACTACCAGCAATTATTATTGGAGTATAATAGCAGAATTGTGTCTCAGTGCTTGGTTGCTCTCATACTAAATCAATCAGTTATCATTTTTAAATCAAACAGTAGTATCATGGGCATCCGCAGGATATTTTTCTCTTGCGGAGTGAGCTAAACATTCCCTTGTGCCCAAGTACCGCCTTACTGTCCCCCTCATTTCCGTCCTTTGAGAGAGGCATTAATCTGGGAGAAATAAGACTGTGCTTAGCAGCTAAATGTTGGAATACCAGCTACTGTGAAACTACAGTCCCGATGATGTCAAGTCTATATGAGCATCGAGGGAACTTAAATTTACAATAGCTGCGGTGTCAAACATTAGCCTCCACTGTACCGCTCTGAGGTACAGGGGAGCTGTTGTGAAGAACAAGACAAATAAGTGTGTAGTGCAGTGCTTGCATTGTAGCTCCAGGCTACAGTTAACTACGATTTCCATGATGTTCAGCCAGCACAATTATTGCAAAAATCAGGCATTAAAAGATAAGTTGGTGAATGTTTCCAATGGCAGTGATTAATGCCTTATGTTTACAGTTCCCTGTTCACCACACTTCTCTTATTAGGGGGCTATGAACTGTCAAATTGTGGGAGGTCTGGATTTACTTGAATAACAACACAGACAAATAGATCATTTTAAATATTTTTATTTGTAAAGATAATAATTAAACAAGTGCAGGTGCAGAGTTGGTCAGCAAAAGTGCACAACTATGCCTAAAAACTTTTTTTTTTTTTTTTTAAAGATGCTACAGCATGATTTACTCATCTGATGAGGAGAATATACTGGGAAACGGTCCAGTCATGTCAGTATCACGTCAGTATAACACCTGTGCTGATGGAGGTTGGACATTAGTTTAGAATACAGTCATCAGAGGAGTGGCAGCAGATTGTGGAGGGTTGTCACCACAGACGTAGCTGCAGGAAAAGGAGGAAGATTTTTAGGATATGGCAGTACACAATGTAGGAGCACATTCTCTTACAATGCACATGCATGGTCATGGTCATCAGAATCCTGAAATATGGTACATTAATATGCATAATAATACTGATAACACCTTATCACAATCTATGTCTTTGCAGTTATCATAACTTTTCCGTTACATAGCACAAGCCTATACTTATTGCACACTAATCCTGTGATTGAACCTATGAGGGCTTACACATTCTTATCACTGTAGCACGCATGTACATCAGTATAATACAACTGTACATCCATGTTCACATTTCACTGTGGTAGCAAAAAACAAACAATTTTGAGCATTCCAGCATACTATAAAAGTAACCAAATTTAGTTGTGGCCTTAGCCAAAGAATAAAATCCCCAGTGCTGGTAAACAAATGCACAGCGTGCAGTCACCTGATGCATTTCGTGCTGGATTACTCAACACCGTTTCTTGCT
Organism: Pelodytes ibericus; assembly: GCA_036172795.1. Taxonomy (NCBI): domain Eukaryota; kingdom Metazoa; phylum Chordata; class Amphibia; order Anura; family Pelodytidae; genus Pelodytes; species Pelodytes ibericus. Next base: position 116,373,112 of record CM069858.1, read on the forward strand.
ACAAGTTTCGTCAGTCGTGCATGTACAGTAGAATGTACATAGATTGCATTCAGAGGTAGCCAACTGCATTTGCATGAACATCATACATGAATGATAAGGTGAATATGGTCGCTAGCACCATGGCCAAACGAGTCATCTGATGGTGAAGTACAAGGAGGAGCTGACAGATCTTGTGTTTCCTGTGCAAGCCACAGGGCCTTATCATCAGATAACATGCTCTGCACAGCTACAGTTCTCTACACACACCCTTGCAGATTATCCATGTGTGGCAGCCTTTGTGACATGTACATTCCTAGGTATCCTTAACACAGCTAATAGATGTGTTACATGAAGTACAGGTGTGCTTTCAGTGTGATAGAACATGATGCCTATGATGTACTAGTATTTTAAATGCACTTACCTTTTCTTCACCACCTACTACGCCCGGTTATTTCTACCAACTGTATTAACAGAATTCACAATCTGCTGCCAGAGTTCATTCTTTCTCCTCTGGCTTGTCCTCTTAGCTGCTGCCCATATCACCCAGCTGTAAATTTGGCATGATTTATGTTCCTCTGCCGAGAAACTCTACGGGTGCCTCGTATATCATGACTTTACCCCCTCTCCTGATCCCCTCTATGCCCTGATCCCTGGCTTGCCATATGTTTTTCTTTATGTTGCCTGGTGGCTGCTAATCCTGCTCTGAAATGATAGTGACGACATGTGCGCATTATATGTAAACATTCCTTGACAGCGATTGGGTTTGAGCTGTTTTGAATTCGATTTTCACTTTAGCATGGATACAAACTAAAATTGTATCTTTATACGAAATTTCTTTTCTACCTGGTGAGGCAATCAAAAACAACATATTTGACAAAGACTAATATCTTGTAGATGTTACAATAAAAAAAGTTCAGTATCTGGCAGTAAAAAATATATTTAGTAGAATGTGCTTAACAAAACATACATAATGTTTCCATCATATACTTGTTAAAGTGGATTTATGGGGCTTATATTCCTTTGTCCACCCCCACCTGTCTATAGCAGCGTGGCTTCGTGCATCGCGGCTTCGTGCATCGCTGGGAGCAACGGGCAGTACTAGCTCTGTGTGTTAAACACACACAGAGCTTAGATAGTGCTGCTCGCACTCCTTGCGCCCACTGATCATTCAGCAAAGCACAAAGCTTTAAAAAAAAAAAAGACAGGGGGCGAGTAGAGGAGAGAGAACAGATATGGGAAGTGAGAGGAGACAGACAGGGGGACACATTAAGAAATTTATTTATTTTTTTTTTTTAACAAGAAACAAAAAAATGGTGGCTGTCTGTCTCTGTGTGTGTGTGACTGTCTCTGTGTGTGTAAATGTGTGCACGAGACTGCGTGTGTGTTTGTGTAAATGATACACGGTTGTCTATAAATGGGCAGGGTAAGGCACAAAGGCGGAGCCAAGGGGGCGGCAAAATGAGGGTTCGCCTAGGGTGGCAAAAATCCTTCCACCGGACCTGGTGTGTGTGTGTGTGTGTGTGTGTGTGTGTGTGTGTGTGTGTGTGTGTGTGTGTGTGTGTGTATTATACATATTTATGTATATTTTTTTTTAAACAGGCTGTTATAATCTTGTAAAGTTTAAAAAAAAATAAGATAATGAAATGGAAATGTTAAAAAATATTATGATTTGGGCTGTACTTAATAGCAGTTTCTGCAGAAGATAAAATCAGTCAGGCGTTCAACGTGTTATCTAACATTCTCAATCGCTTTCATTAATTATTTAATAGCTGTTTAATTATAAATCACTCAGATCTTTCCTCATAAATCACTTCCCATGCAAGCAGATCTATTCAGAAAAATCACGGAACGTAAATGCATTGAAAGGATTTAAAGATCCTTTTTTGCATTTTAAGGAGCATGAAATTATAAATGTGCATAGCTTTTGGATATGTGAAAACATATGCAAATTAAATTGCTTACTGAATCCCTAGCTTATGTTTTTAAAGTCTAGGTGTACAGCTATATGCTGCAAATCCCCCACTGAAAGTAATGGGGGAAATCACGATCATGAGCAAGAGCATGTTAGACTGGCACAAGCGCATTGAGTCTCCATGCTTCTCTACAGAGCTGGCTGAGTACTCCTTAAAGGCAACTTACACTTGTTGTAGAACATAGCATACACATAGTACCTTCTATGCAAACACCCCAGAACACCAGCCAATGATGGAAAACCTGTCATACCATATGGCTGGCTGAACTGTATTCAAGTGGATTATCAAAAACTTACATTATATATTATGGAGTCCCATAATATTCAACCAAACGTTTGGCTGGTTGTGCATCATTGCAATTGTAGTCAAGAACAGCTGGGGTGTTTAAAAGTTAAGCATTAGGGAATTAGATTTTTTTTTTTTTTTATTATTGATTAATGCTAACCAGGTGTCTATGGTAACAGGGGGAGGGAGAGGAGCTTATACTGGCACAGACCCCAAAGCACTTTAATGATGCAGCTACAACATAATACTGATGCAAGTATGGATAGCCCATTGATTGTGTCCACTTGGAACAGAAATAGTAAAATATAGAGGGGTCTACTCAATAAAGAGATTTTCAGGGAATGGAGACAGGAATTTCAAAATTTCAAAAGAGTTGGAAACATTCTCCCATTAGGCTGCATTGGAGAATTTTTACAACTCTGCTACTTTACATTTGAAATTCCCATCTCAATCCCCTGCAATTTATTCTTTAATCAGTAGACCCTAAAGAGTGAGAGAGGTTTTGCTAGATGAAAAACCATTAAATGTTACTCATTTCTGAAACATCTAAGTAATTATTTTGTTGACATTGACCCTGGTGATCAATAAACAGACCATGTCACATAAAGTGTATAATTTGGTCTTTGTTATCACATGTATACATTACATAATGAAAGTATGGTGTCCTGAAACAATAAGTGTTTTATAACCCAAGGTGAACATAGGTCCTGTATCCATATTCAAAGCATTGATGTGTAATTATGCCTAATAATAGCCAAACATCACCTTGTTGCTAGGCATGTGGTGCATGTGTTAAGGGTCATTAAACATAAGTGGAAAGTATAGTTATTGCTTCCTAAGCATGAATCTGAAGTGATACATAAAGTACGCCGACAGAATGCAAAAAAGACAACATTGAGAAAGTAGCATTGACTTAATGAATATAGCAACGATAGAAACAAATGTAGCAGCATCAAGCACACTAGGGTAAAAATGAAAGTCAAACAGTTTTAAATCCTAGGAGGATAAATATAAACCATTTACATTATAATGAACATTTCCTCTCTGTCCATTTACTTACATATTCAAAATAAATATGGTAGTGTATGTAATACGATTTGTAATAAAATAGTATTTTCATTTGTGTAATTGTGTGTAATTGAGAGTTATTTCCCAGTAGGAGTGAGATCAAGGGTACATTTGGGGTTTTTTGCACACCCCAATATTTTCACCTATGCTGTAATTATCCACTGAGGGAGCATGAAGAGACCTGAAGTGTGTAGGAGGAGGGCACAAGTGGGTATGAAGGGGAAGGCAGAGAGGCTTGTGTAAAAATAGAGAAAAAAGGAAGCCTGAAGAGGAGTAGAGAGAACCTGATGCATACATGACAAGGAGAAAGAAGTTGAACACTCCTAAATTCCAAAAGCATGTATGCTACATAGCTGTAAAATTAAATCTGTTAGTGCTGTAAAGGTTCTGGGATGTTGGGGGGGAGGAGGAGGGGGGTTGTACTGGCCTCTAGCCCCACATCTTTTAGACACCTAGAAACTACAAGTTACAAAGCAAAGAGATCACAGTAGAGGTCTTTTGAAATAATCCTTGAGCTGTTCTTCGACTTCATGTCCATCCAACTCAGGTAGGTAAAACAGTACCAAGATACCAGTTCTTCAAGTGTCAAAGATGGGGACACAATGCACTCTACTGGCCTATTTTACAGTCAAAGTATGAGTGGTAATGGAGGCTGAAAAACCAGTACCATCCAGGAGCCACAACCATGAAGTATTAAGTGATAGATATGTGTTGGCAAAGAGAAATGTAGGGAGACCGCCTGGTACTTAACTTTAACATGAGACAGTGGAAAAATAAACTACCTTACCACTAAGGCCCTCATGCACTTCAGACAGTCAGGGGAATGGCTTTGCCTGCACATAAACAGTACTAAGATGGCATAAATTGCCAAAACAGGGATTTGCATGGGTGAAAGGTTAGGCACTGTGAATGCATTTATCAGTGAAACGGCATATAGTTATCCAAATATAGTCAGTGATATGCTATGGATACCATCTAGGGTTGCTTTTTTATATCAGACACATAACTTTTACCTACTGCCCTGCATTTGTGACCAAAAGGATATCAATTATTTCAGAATAGCTCTGTAAGACATCTTCCTTGATAAATTGATTTCCTTCTTAGACAGAACACCCCTGGTTCCGTATTGGGGGAGGCGTGCCTGACAGTCTGGGCTGTAGCTCTCTGGGGTGGTAACCTGGGGATACTGCGTCTGGATCGTGTGCTACAGGTATGACACTAATTGCCTTTTAATTAATTGTTTGTTAATATGCTTATATATTCATGCTTAAATAACCTTGTGTTGTACCACAGTATTTAGACTGCTTTTGAGACCGCACCAGTTGGTGCGAACCGTGTCAAGTATTTGACTGTCTCCTTACATGTTTCTCGTTTTTGCGGTCTATTGGACCTAATAAACTTTGAAATCTTTCTACTAAGAAGACGTTTTAGCCTTTGTCCGGATGTTTCAGCTGACACAATCTCCATGTTTGTATCTATCACTTGCCTGAGCCAGGAGTAGGTTCTCAGTGTCCCAACACCCGGAGGAGGTAATGAATTATTTGTTCACTATTTCATGAGGCTTGAGCCAGTCACATGTGTTTGTTTGTTTATTTTAAAGCCATGCCTTTATAGTTCAGTCTTCTTTAAATTATGAATATGTTTTTACAAGTGGATCGCTCCAAAATAGCATTTAATTCTGAAAAATTAATATCCACAAGGTTTTTGAATAAATAATTGATTTGCCAAATTTTGCTTATCTTTATTTCAAAACACACCAAGCAGTACACAGCATGGCTTAACGTGACGCGTTTTGCGTAAGCCGATTACCCAGATTGGTCAGAAATTAATTTAATGTGCTATTGGAGAATTGGATATTGTCATTATTAATACAAAGCATTTTTATATTGTACAAAATAAAGTTGCACAGCAACACAAAAGCATATAAAATACAAACACTAGAAAGATATAATTCATTAATAAACTAGTCTTATAAATATGCTATACCATTTCCTCATCAATCCTGAGATGGGTAGTATTAATGCACATATTCTGATATAACGAAAAGGTACCAGACAACAAACACTGTTTCAGGGGTCTTTGTCAATCAAACAAGATCAATCCACTAAACAGCTCTTTGAAGGACACAGAATAAACTCTCAGCATATGGACAACGAGATAGCATTAGAAACTAAACTCTATAGTTATGCTGCAGATCAAAAACAAAAATTGACATTTTTCTGAAAGTACAGGCACAAACAAGTCAACTGCCCGTGAAACATAAAAACAATAAAAAAATTAAAACGTAAAAATAAAAAAAAGCAAAGAGGTAGAATGTAGGTTTTTATTCTTAATAAAATGCAAGATAAAAGGATTAGAGAAGAAACTTTACTTACGTTCCATGAAGCAGTGGATCAAACGGAGGATGCTGAGCACCGTACACATGTTGAATACTGATTAGGAGAGAAAAAAGTTTCAGAATAAAAGGTTTTACTTAAATTAAAAAAATAAAAAAATAAATCACAAAACTACTGTTTTAAAGCGCAAAAAAAAGTTATTTGTAGTGTATGCACTTTAAAATCTTACAGTTTTAAACTATATAAAGATTTTTTTTTAAATATTTGCAAGACCAACTCAATTACGTACGGAAAAAAGGTATGATGTTACTTTATGGCATTGAACTTTTTTTTACTGGTTTACATACAACTATGAAAGTACTATCAAACTGCTACAATAATTAGCATGAATATCACTTAACCGAAGTCCCTGGGACCAGCAGCATTTCGGATAACAGATGGTTTTGGTTAACGGATCATTTCAGCAGCACCAGCCCTATAAATGTTCTACGTTACCTAAATCCAATGTGAGCAACTTGGATATAGGTAATGTAGAACATTTATAGAACTGTATCTGCTGAAATTACCTGCCTCAATGGTCGGCTCCAAACGCAACAGTCCCTCCCTCGCCTAGCATGTGGGAACTACATTTCCCATGAGTGCTTGCTTCAAACCTATGGCACCCAGCAGGGTGAAATAATGGAGCTTCCGAACAGGGCTCAAAGGAGGTGAGTATCTAACTGACCCTAATCCAAAAAATATATATGATTTTGAGTCATTTCGGATAATTGATCTTCGGATAAAGGATACTCAAGCTGTGTTAGATGTGTCCACACTCTACAAGCAGTCTAGAACAAGGGGTTTGATAGACCCGGAGAGCGAGGCCATTATATAGGCCATGTTATACCGCTCATGACAAAGGCTGATTTTACTTTTTTTTTTTTTCAGGATGATCAAGGCTTTTTTTTTTATATTTAGATACTATTATTTTGATCAGATCATATACATTTCTGGAAAATAGGTGGGTGCTTGGGGGACAGGGGTAGGCTGCTCATACGGTAATAAGTCTTCCCCTCCCCCACAATTGCTAGGGGGCATGTAGAGTATAAAAGCTGTGAAAACTAGGCATTTAACAACTAAACACCTACGGTTGCTGTGATTGGCTGTCACAGTGACCAGATGTGACCGACTGGTCCTCTGCTGATATGGCTGGAGAGCCTCAGCCATATCACTCAATCATATCGCGGTGCCAGTTTGCATACCCTGATCAGCAGTGGAGTGCTTCCCCAAGACGTGCCTGGCACATGCAAGGTCATGAACTGGTTAAAAAGTTAAACAAAAATGTTTATTATTTGTTAGGTTTCTTTAGAGGCTTTGTATTAACCCCTTCGCGAAAATGGACGTGCCTGACACGTCCTGTGGTGGAATGATGGCTAAAATCTAGGGTTAGGGTTAGAATAGTTGTTAGGGTTACAATTAAATTAGGGTTAGAATAAGGGATAGGGTAACAATTAAATTAAAATTAGAATATATTAAGGGTTAGCATAAGGGTTTTAGTTGGGGTTAAAAGGTCAATGTAGGAAAAACACTTTGTTTTTTTGCCCTAAAACGCGCAAAAAACTGCAGAAAAACATGGAAACAAGCATATATCTGAACTCGGCGATAACATTTAGAAACTATTTAGATGGGGTCTTTTTAAATGATTGTATTTGTGTAAATAAATTTTTAGGTAAAATTTAGAAAAAGTGTTTTTTTTTACCATATTTTATGATTTCTTTGTAGTAACTTATAAGATATGATGAACATAATGGTATCTAATGAAAGCCCTACTTATGACGATAAAAACAACATATCATTTGTGTGGGTATAAATTGTGAGAAATAAGAAAATTACAGCTAAACACAAACACCCCAGAAATGTAAAACCAGCCCTTGTCACCAAGGGAAAGTCAAGGTCAAAAGGTCTTGTCACTAAGGGGTTAAAAGTATTAAAAAGTAATACAAAATTACTAACAAACCTGTATTGCTGGTCAAAATTTCAGTATATCTTACTTTTTTATGTAAGGGTTTGAGAAATCACAGAGCCAGTCATGGCTCCCTAAATCCCTACTGCTTAAACCAGGATTGGTCAGCCTGGCTGCACAGTAATTTGTCATGCCCTGTGTCAAGTAACCTACTAATACTAAATTGGTTATAACCGCTAAATGTATTATTGCTTGTTTCGATGAAACTACATTAAAATGTCTGGAACATCATTTTAAATGGATTTTGGTTATGCTATGCAGAAAAATAAACCTTGTTCTACGATGTATCAGTCAAATCACAAAATGTATCATTGAGCAGGTTTGCACAGATGTCTGCAACATATTCATAAAGTGAAATACTACAGTATGCTATCAAGAGCAGTGGCCCAAATGTTTAATCAGGCTGGGTGGCTATGTACCGTATTTGCTCAATTATAAGACGACCCTGATTATAAGACGACCCCCCAAACTTTGGATATTCCATTAGGAAAAAAACTAAAAGCCTGAATATAAGACTACCCTATAGGAAAAAAGTTCAACTTGTATATATTGACATGTAAATTGCTTTTTTAATAAAACATTATTTATATGAAAACATGTATTTCTTGTTTTTATTTCTTTTTATGTTCCAATGCTGCCTCTCTCTCTCTCCCCCCCTTAGTGTTGTCTCTCTCCCCCCTCCCCTCTGTTTCTGCACCCCCTCCCTCCCCTTGTCTCTTCCCCCCCCTCCCCTTGTCTCTGTTTCTTAACCCCTTCTTCCCCTTTTGCTGTCTTTTCCCCCCTCCCTCCCCTTATTGCTCTGTCCCCCCCCCCTCCGCCCTCCTCCCCCTCTGCCCCCCTCACCTTTGTCATGATCCCTGGTGGCTAGTGGGGGCAGCCGGGGTATGTCTGCACGATACAGCTGGTCCGTCATAATAGACAGAGGTGTCGGGAAGCATGGAGGATGTCTGCACGTATCGTGCAGACATCCCCCGGCTGCCCGATTCTCCCTGGTGGATAGTGGGGCAGCAGAGGATGTCTGCGCGATGAGCGCAGACCTCCCCTGCTGCCGCCCGGCACGACCGCCGAGACTTCTGTGATGAAAGCGGAAGTACCCGGCTTCTTCATAGAAGCCCCGGCGGTCGTGCCGGGGCGGAAGCAGGGGAGTCTGCGCTCATCGCGCAGACATCCGCTGCTGTTAGACAGGGGGATCCAGGTCCCCTGCAGCTCTGCTGGGGACCTGGATCCCAGTCTTATAGTCTGACCTCAATTTGAGGTCAGATTATAAGACGAGGGGGATTTTCGTCTTATAATCGAGCAAATACGGTAATAGACAAGCCAGAGGCTAGCTGGCATTTATCTAACATTGTTCAGATGTTAAGGTGGAAATTTTGATTCCTGCATCCATTCAATAATATTTTAAAAGTGATTATTCTTGTCAGGGCCTTTACCAGGTCAGGTAGGAGTTTAAGTGCAGGGATAGTGGAGGTGTCTGGTTGCATGTTAAATATAGTGCAAAGGGAGAACAGATAAAGAAACAGAGCTAGGTATTGGAATAAAGACTGAAGGAGAGACAAGAGGGAATTTAGCAAAGAACTGCAGAATAGGAAAAGGGTATGAGTAGGAACTGCAGTAAGAACAAAGAGCTATAGCAGGGACTGTAGACAAAGCAAAGGTAGGGGTGAGGCCTTAGGTAATGGTGAGGCCTGAGAAGGGTAACTAAGCAGGAACACTTGTTAAAGAATAGGATTGTTGAACATGTAAAGTCGCTTGGATTTCAAGATCAGAGACAGCATGGGTTTACTTCAGGGAGATCATGCCAAACTAATCTTATTGATTTTTTTGATTGGGTAACTAAAATAATAGATCAGGGTGGTGCAGTAGACATTGCTTACCTAGATTTCAGTAAGGCTTTTGACACCGTCGCACATAGAAGGCTTTTCAATAAACTGAAATCTTTGAGTTTGGATTTCAATATTGTTGAATGGATTAGACAATGGCTGAGTGACAGGCAACAGAGGGTTGTAGTCAATGGGGTATATTCGATGCAAGGTCTTGTTACTAGTGGGGTACCTCAGGGATCTGTTCTTGGACCCATTCTCTTTAATATTTTTATTAGCGATATTGCAGAAGGTCTTGTTGGCAAAGTATGTCTTTTTGCTGATGATACAAAGATTTGCAGCAGGGTTGATATTCATGGAGGGATAAGCCAAATGGCAAATGATTTGGATAAACTAGAAAAATGGTCAGAGCAGTGGCAACTGGCATTTAATGTGGACAAGTGCAAGATTATGCACCTTGGGCGTAAAAACCCAAAAGCAGAATATAGACTATTTGGTACAGTCCTAACCTCAACATCTGAGGAGTAATAATTTCAGAGGACTTGAAGGTAGGTAGGCAATGCAATAGAGCAGCAGGAAATGCTAGCAGAATGCTTGGTTGCATAGGGAGAGGTATTAGCAGTAGGAAGAGGGAAGTGCTCATGCCATTGTACAGAGCGCTGGTGAGACCTCACTTGGAGTATTGTACGCAGTACTGGAGACCGTATCTCCAGAAGGATATTGATACTTTGGAGAGAGTTCAGAGAAGGGCTACAAAACTGGTTCATGGGTTGAAGGATAAAACTTACCAGGAAAGGTTAAAGCATCTTAACATGTATAGCTTGGAGGAAAGACGTAACAGGGGGGATATGATAGAAACATTTAAATACATAAAGGGAATCAACAAGTAAAGGAAGAGAGTATATTTAAAAGAAGAAAAACTACCACAACTAGAGGACATAGTTTTAAATTAGAGGGGCAACGATTTAAAAGTAATATCAGGAAGTATTACTTTACTGAGAGGGTAGTGGATGTATGGAATAGCCTGCCAGCAGAAGTGGTAGAGGTAAACACAGTCAAGGATTTTAAGCATGCGTGGAATAGACACAAGGCTATCCTAGCTATAAGACCGGGAACGGGGGACTAATAAAAGTACTCCAAAAAAATAAATAAAAAAAATTGGACCGAATGGTTCTTATCTGCCAACACATTCTATGTTTCTATGTTTCTATGAACACCCTGGAGAGGGTGACTAAGCAGGAACACCCTGGAGAGGGTGACTAAGCAGGAACACCCTGGAGATGGTAGCTTAAAGGGAATAACTTAGCTGAAGAGATCTTGATGTACTCAGAGGGTCTCAGGAGATGCTGAAAATCATCTACTGAGATGGTTGAGCCACTCAGGTTCAGATTCCCAGTTCCTGGACAGGGTCACAATACAAATGGGCTTTAAGGAGAGTATCAGGAACAGAAGCAGCAGCTCTCAGAAATCAGGCCTCCAACTTCAATGCAAAAGCACTGTTTGCCAGAAACTGCAGCTATTTAACCCCTTAGTGACATGACTTTTTTGGCTTGTCCGACGCTTGGTGACATGGGCTGTTTTAACATTTCTGAGCAGTTTGTGTTTTGCTGTAATTTATTTCTGTCTCATTTAGTGTACCCGCACAAACTATATATCGTTTTTATCGTCATAAGAAGGGCTTTCTTTTGATACCATTATTTTGATAATAGCATATAATTTGATGTAAAAAAAATAATAAAATATGGCAAAAAAATTGAAAAAATTATTTTTTTATGACTTTTATTTGAAAAATCGTATACTCATGTACAAGAGACAACAAAAAAACACTGCTAAAAAGTTTCTAATATATGTCCTGAGTTCAGAAATAGCCCATGTTTTTATGTTTTTGTGCTTTTTTATTCATGTTACAGGGCCAGAACTATAAGTGGTGCAAAGCTATTTTAAAATCCCTTCTTTCAAAATTAGCGATAGTGACATTGTAACACTGATTTCTGTACTAAATCCATGAATGACCCCCAACATGTACATATTTTTGAAAACTAGACAACTCAGGGCATTTAACTTGGGGTATTTTGACACATTTCATGTAGCCATTTTACCACCAATCTATGCCAAAGTTTGCAGCAAAAAATCTTTTTTTTTAATTTTTCACATATATTGCAATTTAGGTAAACATTACCTTAAAATGTGAAGGGGTATTTCCAAATAACACCTCAATATGTGTTCAGCAACATCTCCTGAGTACAGGGATACCACCCATGCATAGGTTTGTTGGTTTGTTTTGGGGCTAAAAGGCCACATTTAGGGGGTGCGCATTTTGGTTTTCCAACTTGGAATTCTGACATGCAGAAAACTTGTGCCCATGTCCCATTTGGGACATTTTTGAAGCCAGAAAGTGTATTCTACCCCACAAAACCATATATTTTTTTAAACTAGACACCCTAGGGTATTTCAAATGGTAGTATTTTAACACTTTCCATGCACTAATTATACTACCAGCCTATGTCAATGTTTTGGGTAGTAATTTTTTTTCACATACATTGAACTTTGGGCATGAATTCACAGATCCTGTTATATGTCAGTGCCAAACAACACCTCAATATGTGTTCAGCAACATCTCCTGAGTACAGGGATACCACCCATGTATAGGTTGGTTAGGTTATTTGGGGGTTAAAAGGCCACATTTGAGAGGTGCGCTTTTTGGTTTTCCAACTTGGAATTCTGACGTGCAGAAAACCTGCGCCCATGTCCCATTTGGGACATTTTTGAAGCCAAAAAGTGTATTCTACCCCACAAAACCATATATTTTTGAAAACTAGACACCCTAGGGTATTTCAAATGGTAGTATTTTAACACTTTTCATGCACTAATTCTACCACCAGCCTATGTCAATGTTATGGATAGTAATTTGTTTTTCACATTCATTGTACATCGGGCATGAATTCACAGATCCTATTATGTGTCAGTGCCAAACAACACCTTAATATGTGTTTAGCAACATCTCCTGAGTACAGGGATACCACCCATGTGTAGGTTAGTTAGATTATTTGGGGGCTAAAAGGCCACGTTTAGGGGGGGGTGCATTTCCAACTTGGAATTTTGACATGTAGTCAGCCTGCGCCCATGTTCCATTTGGGACACTTTTGAAGCCTGTCAAAGTATTTTACCCCATAAAACCATATATTTTGGAAAACTAGACATCCTAGGGTATTTAAAATTGTGGTATTTTAACACTTTCCAAGTGCTAATTCTACCACCAACCTATGTCAAAGGGATGGGATGTCATTTTTTCCCCACACACATTGTAGTTCAGGCAGGAATTTTCAGATTCTGGTATTTGCCACTGCCAACCAACACCTCAATATGTGTTCAGCAACATCTCCTGAGTACAGGGATACCCCCCATGCATAGGTTTGTTGGTTTGTATTGGGTCTAAAATTCCACATTTAGGGGGTGCGCAATTCCAACCTGGAATTTTGACATGTAGTCAGCCTGCGCCCATGTTCCATTTGGAACATTTTTGAAGCCGTCCAATGAATTTTACCCCATCAAACCATATATTTTTGGAAAATAGACATCCTAAGGTATTTCAAATGGTGGTATTTTAATACTGTATAGGTACTAATTCTACCACCAGCCTTTGTAAAAGTTTGTGGTAGTACTTTTTTGGGAGTTTTTTTTCCCACATGCATTGTACTTCAGGCATGAATTCACAGATTCTGGTATATGTCACTGCCAAACAACAACCCAATATGTGTTCAGCAACATCTCCCGAGTACAGGGATAGCACCCATGCATAGGTTTGTTGGTTTGTTTTTGGCTAGAAGGCAACATTTGTGAGATGCGCATCTCAAAATTCCAACTTGGAATTTTGACATGTAGTCAACCTGCGTCCGTGTCCTTTATGGGATATATCTTTGAAGCCAGCCAATGTAATTTACCCCCACCAAACCATATATTTTTTTATCGGTAGACCCCCATCACTACTTGTGGCAAGGGCTCAGCAGCCACCGATACATCGCTAGATGATGTATCAGAAAGCTGAATAGGGTCAAAATCGAACCCTGAGTCCGCGGCCTCAGAATCAGTGCGTAAGCAGTGATCTCGAGCAAAGAAGGGGTTAATAGCTCTTAGAAGAGCCTATCTAGTACTGTAATACATTACAGTACAAAGAAATTAATCCATAAAACAGTGCAGACAGCAAAACATACTGTTGCTGTGCAGGATTACTGCTTACACAGTGATGAATGGCAGGGAAGGGGTTAATACACAGTGAAAGACTTTCATAAAACCTGCTAATTTTATAAAATGTTATTTTATATCACTAATACTGATCTGTCTCTTTCCGTCACAAAAATGTAAGTGAGGAGAGGGAGGCAGATCAATATTTGTGAATATTGATCCGATTAATTTTGATCTGACCAGGGCGAATGGTGAGCTTAATTGAGAAATCACCAAACCGCCTTTGCCACTAATTCGCTGTTACTGATCGCTATGCGCTCAGGCAGCTTAAAAAAAAAAACTCAAATATTTTTACTTTACATGTAATCCCCTAGCGGGTATGTGTAAAAAAAAAAAAAAAAAAAAAAATATGCAGACAGATAAAAATTGCTTTGGCGTCAATATCATTGCGTAAGCAGTGATCGACGGCAAATAAGGGGTTAATAACTCTTAGAAGAGCCTTTTTAGTACTGTAATAAATTACAGTACAAAAAAATTAACCCCTAAAAAATGCACAAACAGCAAAAATAAATGCGCTGATGTGCACGATCACTGCTTATGCAAGATCAGTGGCAGGGAAGGGGTTAAACGCAGGGAATTGCTTTAATAAATTTTTTTTTATTGTTTTATTATTTGTGTGTTGTGTATTTATTGTTTTTTTTAACTTTTACTTACTTTTAGAACTTTGATCTGTCTCTCTCCCTCACTAAAAAAAATGTGAGGAGAGGGAGACAGATCATAACTGGTCAGATCAATATAGAGTTAATATTGATCTGACCAGTCAGTGGGGATGTTCAGGAGAGCATCCCCACTGCCTGTCAGTGTGCCTGGCAGTCACTGATTGCCTCTGTGAAGAGGCAATCGTGTGACAGCCAGAGAGCACAGGAAGCAGGTACTTCCTGCCTCCTGTGCTCTTGCCCTTAGAAGGGCAGCGCCATCTTGGTCACTTAGTGACCAAGATCGTGCATTTTTTTTTTGTGTTTCTGATTGCCTCGACTTGCGAGGCAATCAGGAACACTTTCTGAGCATAGGAAGCGAAAAATTCGCTTCCTATGCTCATTTTTTAAATGCCCGCGTTTTAAAGGCACTGTGCCTTTAAAACCGGCATTTCGATCGCTCTCCGGAGCGATCGAAATGCCGACGGGCATTTTTTTTAGCATTGTACGATGCTTCCACACGGAAGCATCGTTACAATGCGGCTTGAGCACTGAAAGCGGAAAAACTCCGCTTTCAGTGCTCGTTTTGACACAGGACGGACTAGGTCCGTCCTGTGTCACTAACGCCTCGGCACACAGGACGGACCTAGTCCGTCCTGTGTCGCCAAGGGGTTAACCTGGGTGTGAGCAAAAGGTAACGAGCCCACCTGACACCAAACAGAGGGGAAGGAATACAAGCAAAGTAAGGTAGGGAGACCTCTAGAGGAGGCAGGAGGAATATAAGCACATAAAAAATGACTTTTAAATGCATGAGTCAGAAGGTCAGTGTTGAACCATGACAATTCTTTTAAGACATGGCTGGACAAATTCCAGGAGCCAGGGCCCCTAAAATGCATGCTGCTGGCTTCTAACTGATTGCTTTACATGGAAGCCATTTATCAAGCTCTACTTTAAAAGGTATAAAACAACCAATTAATGCTATCAAAATGGATAAAAAAAACAAATATAAAAAAGTTTTGAAAAAAAAAATGAATTTCAAACACATGACATTCCCCTTTATTAAGTTTAATTAATCTTAGATCCAGAACAAAACTGGATGATCCACTTTAACACAACTAATGTCTCTGACAAAACATCAAATAATTGAATTTCTGTAAAAGATTATTTGAAATTACCCATTTAAAACAAATCAAATTGACAGAGGCCAAAAAGGATACCTTGCCAAAGCAGACTAAATAAAAGTTCCAATTTAGTTAGCCTAACAATGTAACTTTACAATTAATATAGTTATATAGACTTATCAGTTCTCTATTGAACACCTGTAATACGCCACCAGGCCCTGTAAGCCAAAAAGCAGTGAGCAAAATGGCTCACCAGTAATATGCATTCCACACATGCACGATCTGGTTACAGTCCTACTGAGAAAACGATACATTCTGAGTCATAACGGAACATTTAAATGCAGAGAGCAAGACAGCTTTTGTTTGTTTGTGTGGAATAAATAAAGAAGCTAATACTGAATGCTGTGAAAACCCACGTCATAAGAGGAATATAAAGCTTTATGTACGCATGTAAAATAGTGTACATAAAAGAACCACACAGTTTCACGTTTTAGTTTTTTTTATCTATAAAAAAGATGAGACAACACAATTCTGCATATCATGCATATCTTTGGTGCAACAGAAAATAAAGGCTTCATAAATCAGTCATTTAAAAAGGAACCCCACCAAGAAGTAACTAGATTACCTATGCATTTAAAACAAAGACATATGCCACTATTTGTTTTTTATTTCTATGTTTAAATTCTATGTTTCAATTAATTTCATGTAAAAGTAAAAAAGTAAAAATAAAATTTTCTTCTGTCCATTTGAGTGACGAAGTGCACTAAGTCTTCTAGAGTCCCCGGTGGGTCAACTCTGGCCAATTCATCTTTTAGGGTCTCTGTCAACCCAAGGCGGAATCGATAAATCAAGGCAGGTTTATTCAACCCGGTCTCAATGGCTACACCACAGAATTCTGAGATATAATCCTCAACGGGTCGTTTGCCCTGACATGGGGATCTCATAGTGGATTGAGCTGAGGATCTTCTGTGTGGGTCCTCATACAGAATGTCCATCTCCAGTTTAAAATGGAGCCAAGCTCACAATGATGGATGTTGGTTTTGTAGAAGTTGGTGGGCCCACATCATGGGTCCCCCAGACAGAAGGGAAATGGCCGTACGGACCTTCACAAAATCTGTGGCATAAGTTATTGGCTTTAAGGCAAACAGCAACTTACAGGCAGTAATGAAGGAGCGGTATTTTGTGCGGTCCCCATTGAATTGTTCAGGTAGTTTCACCTGGGGTTCAGGGACAACCCCAACTCCTTCTGCTTTTGGTTCTGCTGCCATCACTGGAGGGGGAACTGCAGGAGGCGGAAGAGGAGGAGGTCCTGCTTGAATGGCTTGCACCTGGTGTTGTAGGTGGGCTTGTTGCTCTTGGACCCTTTGTACAATATGGGCCAAGGCTGCGATCTGTTGGGTCAGGGCTTGTAAGGCTTCGGCTATCCCTGCAAGCTCCATTTGTGGCTTACTTGTTTTGTAGTGCTGGAGTGGAGGGAGCGTAGCACAGGAAGAGGAAGACACTTGTAGTTGGTCAAAATTCTTTATTGGCTTCACAGCAGGAGGGGAAATGCAAAGAGTGGTCATATAACGGTCCAGAGGGTTGAGGCATGCTGCAAAGGTTCAAAGGCGGTTAGGCAAATCCAAGTCGGGTAACAGAGATACGGGAGGTCAAGGTTAAGCCAAAGGTCGGTACACGGGAATTCAGAATAAACAGCACTCTCAGGAATAAGGAAGGAATGGGACTGATAACAGCCACCACAGCTCAACAAGTAAGCATGTTCTAGAGGGCTTGCAGAGGTTTTATATAGCCATTCCATCAAGGAACCCCTCCCCTGTGCACCTGGGTTCCGCCACATCACATACAGAGTTTATAGAGGGGAAGTGGTAAAGATTCCACCGCCCTCTCCCCCAACCGAGACACCACCAATCACACAGCACTACTTGCAAAGCGTCCACGCCCCCGAGTCGCACATAGACCTTCACGTTAACCGCAATCGGATTCCCTGTTACTCGAGACCGGGGATGCGGCCTACACCGCTGCCTTGCTACAGCGCGACGGAGGCGTCTGGGAGTGGGACTTGCACTCTTACAAATAAAACCTTTTAATTTTTTGGTGGAAATGTCCCTTTAATATCAAACTCACTAATCAGAATGCAATTATGTCCTCCATGTTGGCGGCTGACTGTAATTTGGGCTCATTATTGTTAATAGCCTGATATAGTACCGCCTGAGTATCCCTTATCTGAAAATCCATTATCCATAATGGTCAGTCATCCCCCCAAATATTCTGGATTTCACCATAAGTTGCAACCCCCACACATCTATCAGAATGCAAGCGCACAACAGTTTATTCAGTGTCCAGCCCCATTAATCAGTGATATAGCTTGTCCATGCTTGTTCAGATTCCCCCATACAAGCACATCCACAAAGAGTAATGCAATAGCCTGTGTGCAGGCCAGGTTCCCAGCGATATCTCACATCACAGCTGCATCACAATAAAAGGGAGGTTTTTGCTTTATACGGTATTTGCATTGATACTACTGTATTTCATGAGTGCTTTGAGGCGAAGATATATCTAATTGGTAAAAATGATCTGTTATCCAAAATACTTCTGGATTTCAGAGAAGTGATATTCAACATGTAGTTTCCTCATTCGTAGTCTCTTCCCCTATTCCCTCACTCCACACCCAGGAACATCTTCATAGGACATGCATCAAAAAGGTACCGTCACTTGCAGTTCCTTCAATTAGCACTATTTCTATCATTTCTTTGCACATATAGCTGAAGACGATAACTAGCCTATGATAGCCTATGATTAAGTGCCAGTAGGGACGAAACGCGTAAGGCGATCTACCCTCTGTATGCACTCCTGCACATGTTTCCTTGAATATATATTTTTTGGTCAATTTTCTTTGGTAATAAAACATATTGTTCGCTATCGGATTGGAGAGTGCCAACGTCTTTTTTCTCTGTTTTTGTCTGAAGACAATAACTAGCTGCGTCTCCAATAAAAAAAAATAAGGACAAGTACTAGTGCTTTTACTATGAATCACTGTTATTTTTGTTATAAAGTGTAGAAAAGGCATCATAAGTCTTTTGAACTACAGTGAGCAAATTCCACATTCACTATACTTAAAACAGGGCTCGACAAACCCCAGGCGCCAGGTCGCCATGGCGACCAGGAAATTAAACCTGGCGCCTGGGTGCCGTCAGCCTCGTGGTCCCCTTGCCGCTGCCATCCGATTTTTTTCTTTTTTCTTCGGAGCGCGAGGGGGTAAAGTCTGTGCGGACGGCACAGACTGCAAGCTCCGCCCCCTTGCGCAACGCGTGTCTGAGTGCCGGGTGCCGTCACGTGACATCCTGGCACTCAGCAGGCCGATCAATGAAGACATGCTGCAGCGTTAAGAAGAAACCAAGGAAAGACTGTGTGAGGTGGGTGTGTGTGAGGTGTTGTGTTTGGATATATGTAAGTGTGTAAAGTAGATGTGTGTGAGTTGTTTGTATATATGTAAGTATGTAAAGTACTAGGTGTGTGTGAGGTGTTTGTATATTTGTAAGTATGTAAAGTAGGTGTGTGTGAGGTGTTTGTATATTTGTAAGTATGTAAAGTAGGTGTGTGTGAGGTGTTTGTATATATGTGTATATGTAAAGCAGGTGTGTGTGAGGGGTTTGGATATATGTGTATATGTAAAGTAAGTGTGTGTGAGGGGTTTGTATGTATGTGTATATGTAAAGTAGGTGTGTGTGAGGTGTTTGCATATATGTGTATATGTAAAGTAGGTGTGTGTGAGGTGTTTGTATATATGGGTATATGTAAAGTAGGTGTGTGTGAGGTGTTTGTATATATGTGTATATGTAAAGTAGGTGTGTGTGAGGTGTTTGTATATATGTGTATATGTAAAGTAGGTGTGTGTGAGGTGTTTGCATATATGTGTATATGTAAAGTAGGTGTGTGTGAGGTGTTTGTATATATGGGTATATGTAAAGTAGGTGTGTGTGAGGTGTTTGTATATATGTGTATATGTAAAGTAGGTGTGTGTGAGGTGTTTGTATATATGTGTATATGTAAAGTAGGTGTGTGTGAGGTGTTTGTATATATGTATATATGTAAAGTAAGTGTGTGTGAAGTGTTTGTATATTTGGGTATATGTAAAGTAGGTGTGTGTGTATATATGTGAAGTAGGCATGTGTGTTTATGAATTGCGTGTATGCTTGCGTGATTGTCTGGCTCCTACATTTTTTTGCTGGCTCCTAAAATCAGATTAAATTTATCAAGCCCTGACTTAAAATATCTTTTTAGAAATACACTAAACGTACAATAGGCATTAAAATACAACCTGTCACTTTCATGGATCTGGCATGTGACAAATAATATTATGGCCCTTTTAAACAAAATTGACTCTCTGACTAAACTAAACTTAATCAATTAGGTCACCATAAGACTGGTTTATTTATAAATCTACTGTAAGGAAAATAACACATCATCTGTCATTTTCTGTAGCTGTGTATTTTGCCTGTATAAATAAAGGACAACTGTAGTAAAAAAAAAAAAAAAAAAAGTTCTGTTTAATTGATACAATCTTTATTTTAAACATAAGTTATTTTTTTGCTATAGTTGTCCTTAAATAGAAGCTACCTAGCTTCAACTTGAAGCAATCCAGCATATCCAATCACTTCAACAAGTCATTAATAGCCAACCCATCTCAACAAATGTCATGTGGAAATAGAGTTGTCACATTGTAACATGAAATATTTAGAAAATTGAGCAGACAATATGGGCCAAATGGTTCTTATCTGCACACACATGTTATGCTTCTATAACACCAGGTTGATAAGAAATTGGCATGAGGTCAGTGTTTAGTATTTGAAGGCAAAAGCAAGACTGGTACTTCTTTAAAGAAAAGATGGCAACTATAGCCTGAAATCAAACCTGGATCACACTTGTTAAGACAATGCTTCCAATACATCAAGATCAACAACATATTGCAGACAGGATTTTCATGATGTTGCAACACTTCCTTGTTATGAATATTGTTGGGTGTAATGGTTAAACCCATGACTAGTTATTATAGTAGTTTGTGTGTCATAAAGTGATCCTGTCATCATCAAAATGTGTGAATGCCAAGTTCCACTTCAGGCTTTTAAAACATCTAAATATGGCTGCGGAAACTCTGCACCACATATATAAATTTAAAAAGATGGTTATTAAGTTGAAATGTCTGCCAGAATAGAGGATTATACCCACCCTTCCCCAACTGATGATGTCCTATGATGCTTAGCATATAGCTAGCAAATTAAGAATCGGGGGATGGGATCTCACCAATTGGAACTGGTGGATGTGCACACAATCATTCCAGCAGAGCTGAAACACAACTGTAGGTAAAATGTATATTTTATTCTATATGTAAGCTATTTAAGCACAAGCAAATACATACATTAAATGTTTATACCAACCTAAAGGTGAAGTATGTTGGGCCCAATTCTATCCTTTGCTGATAATTTGGCTACTTTTTATAAAAATTAAACCTTGTCATTATTTTAATGACAGGTACACATTAATATATTGAGCCTTTTCTACTATAACTCACACCCCTAGTAAATTAAGTCATGGATGATTACACCTTAATGCCACAAAAGCACCAAGCCAGCTTTCTTTCTGTTAGGTGACCTCACTATGAGAGAAGTTTTTATTCCTTTAGATTTGATAAATCAAGTAAGGACAGGACTTCAGATTCCACTTAAGCGAGTGAAAAGCAGTGGCCTGCTACTGGATTTTAAATTGACATTGTATTAGTCATGTTATAGATTTCTGTCCATGAATAAAAACATTGCAACATTATAACAAAATGAAAGTAGATGTTTTGTAATATAATAGGGGATTAGAGCAATTGTATCAAAACAAATTCAAACATTGAGTTTGTAGAAAATACAGCGGGAACTAGTTATAACGTTATGCTTTAGATTGGGTATTAGGAAACATAATGCTATGCGTTATAACGTTGGCATGCATCTATAAAAGTGTCAAAATGGCTCCTGATATTTAAACCAGCTATGTTAAAGGACATGGAGCAGAGCTCCATCACAAGCCAGTATCGATGCCTTAGCTTTTGCAATGATGCACAACAGAAGCACTCTACAAAAAGGCCATTCTAATCGGGAAGAAGCTATTTTCTGTCTGATTAAAATGTAGTTTACTGTTTAGTCTCTCTTTAGAATTCAACTACAGAAGTAAAGTTAGAGGGGATGATATTTACTCACAAGGCGGATGTGGTGCCCATTTTTGAAAAGTGATCACTATCTCAGCTGGGCAATTACATGCCAGTGAGCTTGACATCTCTAGTTATGGAAGGGTTGCTAAAGGTATGTACTCAAGAATGCATCTTGAATCAGAATATAATTAGCAGAAGTCAACATGGCTTTGTGAAAAAGAGGTCTGTCCAAACCAACTTAACAGCATTCTATCTCAGTAACTCAGTAAAAATCTAGGTCTAGGGGTGGCAGTTGATGCAACCTATTTAGACTTTGCTAAAGTATTCGATACGATTCTACACAAAAGGTTGCTCTAAAAATGATCAGAAATAGGCTTGGCAAATGTACGTACAAGATAAAATGCATAGAGTGGTTGGAAAATCGTCAAACTGGAACAGGGTTTTAAATTGAGTACCGTAGGGGTCTGTTTTGATCCCTGTTTTTAATTTGTTTATTAATGAGCTCACAGATTATGTTGAGAGGCATGTTCTAGCATTTACTGATGACATAAAATTGGGTAAGGTAATACAGACTAACCTTGATGTTAACTATGTGCAGAAATATTTAGACAGAGTGGGGGACTGGGCAAGCCACCAAGTGGCTAGTGCCAAATGAGGTTCGATATCTACTTTAAATAGTAGCTTCCTGGGAAAGGATTTAGGAATAATTGTAGACAACAGACTTGGCAACAGTGAGCAATGCCACTCAGAAGCTGCAAGGGCCAAGAAGATACACTATAAAACGGTGTATTGGTTCACGGGAGGAAGATATCATCTTACCTCTGGATAAGTCAATGGCAAGACCTCACCTTGAATATTCGGTACAATTCTGGGCACCAGTCCTTAAAAAGGATATTATAGAACTAGAAAAAGTGCAACAGATGGCTATAAAAATAATAAGAGGATTAAACTGAGTCTTAGAGGGAATATTATAACCAATATAAAGATCTATCCAATGAGTTAATTAACAGAAATGTACAAAGAACAAGAGGTCATCCCCTGAGATTGGAAGAGCAAATATTTCATAAACAACAAAAGGAAGGGATCCTTTACGGTACCCTCGGGCTGAGAACAGTGATTTTAGCCCCAGGATCTCTTGATCTCTTCAGTCACCCAAATCACTAGCCAAGACTTAGTGCAGAATGAAGAATAAACAACACTTTATTTAAAACACAAACTTATAGACAGACATAATGACATTGCAGACATAATATACAATGGGAGGATGGAACCAAGTATAGTTCTTCACTAGGTCCTCCAATTAACCGGGTCTGTGAGTACATTGGACCCTTACACTGTAATGACCATATTTGGCTCTTCCCCCGGATGTACCAGGCTGCAAACCAAATAGGAATTAACATACAATGAGTAAACATAATTAAACATCACACATTAAGATACAGTTATAGCACATAAGCCAAGGCGAGTCAGGATGACAGAGGGCACAATCTGGGGACATGAGTAAAGGGGTACAGTGGACAACAGAAGCATATATACTGTAAAGTCAATGCAAAGTGCAAACTTACCCACTGTACCTAACTCCCTAAAACAGAACCTCTTTTCAAGGCCAGTGCCCATAATCTATAGGGAGGAGACGGTTCATTAGTTCTCTCCAAGAACCCCAGTGACAGAGTTTTGTCACAATATGGAACTCACTGCCAAGACAGGTGGTGCTATCAAGTACTATGGCTGCCTTCAAGAGGGTCAATATATATTTTTTAGAAAAGAAAGACATACAGGGCTATTAATAATAGAATAAACTAATACTTTTAGAACTTCTTTATTTTTTCCCCCACTAAGCAGCAAAAGCGCTTTCTTCGGGGTAAAAGCGTTGCCTTCTTTTGGATCAAAAGCTGGAATGACAGATGGGTAGAACTTGATAGACTTAGATATTTTTTCAACCTAAATTACCTCAGCAATTTTCTTATGCAGTCTCCAGATGGGAGTTAAAGGTTACCTCTCTGGTGTGCATAAATTCTGCGTGTTCCTCCCTTACCTCTATGTTAGGTGTGGCCACATTTGTAGCTTCTCCCCCAACATTATGGACAGCCATTCACAGTCACTCAAACACATTATTGGACAATCACTCAGAGTATCATATCATCACTCACTGACACTCTCATAGACATAATTATGTTATCCTTTACTGGGTCACAAATGTAAACCACTGCTTACTCTTACACTCGCAGATAAGCTCTTAGACATGGAAAGCGCACATAAAAACTACAATTTATATTTATGCATTGTGGAAAAAAAACTGCAATAAAATATACAGATCATAATGTATAACGGTAAAGCTGATATTATTCCACAAATAAGTTTAAACTTATAGTTCAAACTATTTTTGTGGAGCATTTTGCATTAACCAGACTCCATTATGCATAGTTTGTGTATCACCAACAATGAATTTCACACTACAGCATCTAGATCATTTTTGCAGATGAACATGGATGCGCAGCGCCGCCTCTCAAGCTAACAGCAAATGACACATGGGTGGATCAGTACCCAAGTGTAACAATTGTGAAAACTACTGCTACATATTATTTTAACAGTGTCAGCATGACATCTACGCTACTATTTTTAATAAAATACACATAAAACAGGCATTTAAAATATAAATTATTTATTGAAAGAATACAAATAAGAACCTTATGGCACCCTACCAGGGAGCAGACATGTTGTTTAGAATGTTGGGTGAGATGAGTAGCATGCTACTGTATTTTCAACTTGTGTTTCTATAATGGAGGCAAATAGCCCTATTGATGGAGCCAGCGGCAGTCCGGGCCCTATTTTTTATTGTGTAATAATGTTTAATGATTTACATTTCAATTCGCATTCTCAGGGAAAGAGAACTGACATGCCCAAAATGCAGCTGTCACAGCCGAATTTGAAGTGTGCTCCTAGGTGATCGGGCTTATTGGAAAAACAATAGGTTTTGCCACTCTAAAGCAATCAGATTCAACAGTAATTCTCATTAATGACTTGATTTAAACAGCAGGTTGTTAGTAACAACCAGATCATGACATACTTGATGATTAAAGGAACCTCAAAGTACTCTGGTAAAATACTGTATTATGAATTATGCAAAATGCCTGTAATCAAATTGTGTTCTCTCTATTCATCAAAATATGAAAGTAACTTTTTGGTATGCTAGCAGTTGCGACTACAATTCCCAGAAGCACCCTGGTAACTGTAGTTAACAAAGACAGTACTAAAAGGTCATTCATCACTGACCAAGTTCCCGTTCTTGGTGGCTGTTGGAAAAAATCATTATGTATTCTACAATGCTTTAATTATGATGTATGTGAAGGCAGTTCTTTAACTATAAAAGTGAAACCCTGCTAATCCTCCCTTACATGTTATGCTTTTCCCCCCTACATTAAACTCAGGCGACGCACCTCCCTGGCACTTTCGACACGTTTCTCCTCCAGAACTGCTTTTTGATTGTGTCGTTCGACATTTCTCCTCCGCATCACCAATCCTCAGGAGATCACGGCAAATCGTAATCAACTGGTTTATTTAGCCGACAAACCTATCCACTATAGAACTGGGAGCCGCCATGTTGCGTCCACTCAAAAAGCGACGCCGCCATTGGACGCCAAGACGGGTTGATGATGTTTGTCCAATCAGAAGTGCTGGCACTAAGCTTTCCGGAAGTCAACAAACTTTTGCCAGCACTTTTCGTTTGACTTCTGCTAGTGTGACGTGCGGCTTCTCCCTATGTCATGTGATGTTTGCAAGTATTGTATATCCGCTCTGAAAACCTGTCGCCGCTGCGGTAACAAGGTGACCATATTCTTGGTGTTTCGAAATCGTTTTGTCATGTCTTAGACATAATAAACATGAAAACATGGACAAAGTTAAATGGTAAAATATGTAATTCTAAAAGTACTGTAGCTGAAATTTAGTTAGTATTAGGCGTATTTGTTTGATTTTGTTTTCTCTATGTTTCATCATAACAGTTGTGAGGTAAACTGGAAAAATCAGCATTTAATACATTAAAAGGATTCCTTGTCATATAAACATTGTTAATACTGTGAAATGGAGAAGAAAAACATACATACACTGTAAAAAAAAATTAAGTTTTAAATGTGTCCAGTGTATGACATCACCTGTGACTTGATGCCAATAAACTACTTTTGTTAAAATACCCATTTTTTTCTTAATCTATGTATTTGCTTGCAATGTCATACCTTCCAACTACCTAGCTTGGAATGGGACAGTCAGGGTGCCACCTTTTCTTCAAAAAAATACTGACCCTGGCCTCCATAGACTTAACATTGACCTCAACTGATTTTTTTACCGGTTGGTCGGCTAAGTCCCAATTCGAGGCCACAATGCCTCAGTCCCGATTGTCATTCTCTGGTGTCAGAGTTAATTCTTCTAACCAAATGTATAGATCATTAATGATCTTTTTTATTTTCTATATTCACAGTATCATTCCTCCCAACATTGCCCCCCAGTGAATCGGGCCGTTGGGAGATAGAGTCTGGAGAGGCACTGTCCAGCTCAAGCTGGCAACTGAAGACGAAAGCGCTACTGTGCATGCGCACAGTGCTGGGCATGTGCAGTAGGCATTCTCCGGTGTCCCAGAATATCAGTTCTGAGTCCCGCTGTCCCACTGAGCTCTACCTCTGTCGCTAAAAGTGGGACAGAGGTAGAGCTCCGTGGGACAGATCTTCCAAAGCAGGACTGTCCCTCTTGCGGTACTAACAATATGTGGTACTGCGGTACCAAAGACCCCCAGATCCGTTCAAAATGCCATAGGAATAAGATATTATGCTACACCCTCGAGTCCTCATCTTTGGCCCAGGGAAAGGGGACACCCAAAAAATAAAAAGTAGTCCACCTATTCTTTAAAAAAACGCACAGCCCCTTTCCTAAGCAGAATATCGATGCAGAATGAAATCGCTGCTCATAGAGTGAGTATTACCTTTTTAAAAAATCATCAGATTGGCTGACAACACCTTCCAACGGATATTTTTGGTCAATGGATCATTTTGTCAGCACCAGCCCTATAAATGTTCTACATTACTTAAATTCAATGTGAGAAACTTGCTCACCTTGTATTTAGGTAATGTAGATAATTTACAGAAGTTGAGCTGGTGAAATTACCTGCTCCACGGTGCTGCAGAGATGATCTGACTTGAAAAATTGCCCAACTCTCTGGAGTATCAACAATCTACTCATTCTAAAAATGGTTAATTATTATACCTTTATCAATTCTGCTTTGCTAAAAAATAATATCCAGCCAAAGAACTGTAAAAGAGAGCTTTTGTACTGATTTTGTATATACCGTTTTAAAACACCATTATTTAAAATGTTGGATAAAAAAAAAAAAATCTTCACTGGCTCAAAAGCGCACACAATAGAATCAGAAGTACAAACATAACAGGTGCCAAGATGTATTTATTTCCATGATGGCTGTAAATTGGTTCCTGAACAAGTTCTTATGCCATGCAGAGTACAACAACAAACAAAAAGAAATCTAGGTAGTGGATGAAAATGCTGGAAATATCATGTATTTTTACTCATTTATAATACCTTCCACACTGTCAGTTCCCTTTTTGAGCAGCTTTGATCAAGGAGACTTCTAGAGTTCCTACTGAAGTAAGAATTCTTCCTTACTCCCATTTAGATCAACTGGCAACTATTGAAAATGGTGACATTTTCAGAAGGACATTGCAATACATTAAACAACTAGCTAGGCCTTTATAAAACACATCTCACACTTTTTCCCCATACTACTAAAAATGTTTGAATTGTTGATTGTATTTTGGATCATATCATTTTTATTTCGATTTAGAGTGAAACTACTCTGTATATCAAAAGTACAACATGCTTTAATTTGACAGCATTTAATAACATTTACAAGTATATTTACAAATTTAGTGACATAAAAATTGTTAAACCTTATGGCATATCAAGCTTCTTCCTTCATACAAATCTGTAAATGTGGAATATGAATAAGCAGTAATATATTTTCTTTGGAACTGCAGAATTACAATGAGATTTATGGTCCTCTAAGTGTTTTTTTCATGTGTAGCTATCATTATGTTTGGAAGTGTGGACACCTCCTCAGAAAACAATACAGTTATTAGTCTAACTGAAGAATTTAATAGAGACATAAGACTGCTGGCACTAAACTGTAGGCTGTCCTGATTGGTGGAAATAATCCGGGGTAACCCATGTCTACTAAATAAAACTGAGGAAAATGCCTCAATTATCAACATGTTTTGTTTCTTGAAACAAGGGGTAGAATTCAGCGCTAGATCTGTGACCAAGCAGCACCAACCTGTGTGTATCTCTGCAAACACACGTGAAAAAATATACATAAACAGCAAACAAGGGTGATAGGTGCGCTGGAGGTCTTACACACACAGAAATATGTATATGACAAAAAACGTATAATTGCCTTAAAAATCAGTCAACTTCACAAGCTGAGGATATAGGTGATCTCATCAGGCTCGGAACATAGGGAGACAGAGAAAAACAAAGAACATAGTGCAACTCTATATTCAGTGTAGAAACTTATAAAGTGAGGTGGTGAATTGCACTCACAAAAGTGGATAAGAAAAAGAGCTTATCTGATCCAAATGAGATGATTCCTTCGATTCTTCTTACTCAGTGACCATATGTAGGTATGATGGCAAAGAAGTGAAGATAAAATCAGTATATGATAAAATACAAAAAGCTTTAATAAAACATAGTATCTTACATATATGGAATGGTAAAAACAGCGCTGCAGATCTTCCTTTTCAGGCAGCAAAATAGTCCACAGGTCTGCAGTTAGAGAAAATCCAAAACTTTTCAGCAAGGCTGGAACTGGATTAAGATCAATCAGTGGTGTACAGTGGGTCACGCAACGCGTTTCGCCTTTTCTCAGGCTTCCTCCTGGCGTGTGACCACTGTACTATGTGAATTCCTTAAATATCCGAAAATCGCGGGCTTTACTTCCGGGTGCGTGACGTCATGGCGACTCCGTCGCCGCGCGTGATCTTCTTCCAAAACATCGCGAGATTCGGCCGTCGGCCATTTGGTTGGCTTGGTTGGCAACATAATAAACACATAGAATATGCGTAGGAAAGAGAAAAACGATTTTACAGTCTACCTGAAGACTTAATGTTCTTATTTAAAAAGCATAATGTACTTTAGCTTTTTGCTATATGCATATATATGCAACAAAGATATATTATAAATATCTTTATATAAAAATAAGATTATTATTAATAGTTATAAAAATATATATAAAAAGCTGAAAAATATAAAAATATATATATATATATATAAAATAGGAGTGTTTACTGTATATATTATGGACATTTTCTAACATCAACCTTACATTGCCAAATGGGGTTATATTATGTATTGTCTTGTAACCATATTGTAGTGAGCTTAAAGCTAACGTACATATGCACATCAAAACCCCACACAAATCATATGTATATCTTAACACGCAAGGAAGATAGAAAAAACCAAAGAGAGAAATCGGGGGCTTATTTTACAAAAAATTATGCAGATCGAAGTCTGCATTGAGACCCTTTGGAAGGAGGGTATCTATGTTAAAAACCCATTTCATTTCGATCTTACCCATTTCTTTGATGTTATCCCCTCCCCTCCAATATTTTTTTACCTTGTCAATTGCCCAAAATTTAAGACCTTTTGGGTTCTTGTTGTGCTTTTCTAGAAAATGTTTGGAGAGGGCGTGCTGGGTAATGCCTTTCCTAATGTTTCTAACATGCTCACCCATTCTTTTTTTGAGGGTTCTTGATGTTCTGCCGATATATTGTAGCCCACATGGGCATTCGGCAAGATAGATGACATTTGTGGAGGAGCATGTTAGAAATTGTTTAATGGAAAATTCTTTTTTATTAGAGAAAGATGTATACTTGTTTATAGGGTATTTCTGTAATGCCGAGAATGTTTTTCCAATTAGAAAAATACCTCATCAAAGAAACTAAAATCAAGTGGGAGATTGCTACCCTTAAAAAATATCTTGACGAAGGCATTACACCGAGAGGCCTTAGGTTATTTAAGAATCCAACTTTTGATATAGATGACGACATTTTTATGTTTGAATGGAACAACATTTTGGAAAAATGCACATGTCATCTAATCAAAATCATTATTGAACAGAGGGGAAAAAACCTCACATCCTTAGATAAGGAGATTAATAGGCTTCAAAATGAATTAAGTCCCATGATAGATTCAGAGGAGTATAAAGCAAAAACTCTCTATATTATAGAAAAGCTTGAAAAATTGGAAGCTGAGACAAAACAAATTAAAGTAAAAAAATTTCTGAGAGATAAAGAGGACTATAGGCTCAACACGGTGAGACAACCCACTAATTATCGTAATAATAAAAAAGAAGTAAAGACACATATCACCCCCTCTCTCTATAACACTATTCACTCTAGTCCCAAGCATAAACAATATCCTACATACCAAAGCACTGTCCAAAAAAGACACACACCTAAGACACTACCTATGTCAAATATCCAAAGTAGACTCACTAATATAAGTGAGGGAAGAAACGCACAAGTACGCAAAAACGTCTCTTATTCACAAGCACTCACTACAAATGAAAATATTACTTCAGAACAAAATAGATTTCACGTTCTTTCACAATTAGGAGATACATCCCCTATTCTAGATCATAATCACAGGTTATTAAAACCTCTACCACAAGAAACAAAAAATTCCCATTTTTTAGATTTGGACCAAAGAGCACAAAAAATTCCACTAAGACCACAAAGATCCCCAAATCAAAGAAGAAAAAAAAGATTTTTCCTTCAGGGAGAGGAATACGAGGGGGCAGGTTGGCACAGAGAAAGAAGACAAAGGAGATAAAGAAAACAACAACCCCTTCTCTCTCTGGCATCTTTAACCTGTCCCAAAAAATCCTATCCCAAGAACAAATGTTGATACTCAGTAAAGGCTTAAAATTTGCCCCGACAAAGAAATTTGATATGTTTGCAGCATATATTGATGTTAATAAGTTTGTTAGACAGGCTACACTAAAGAGATTTTATGCCCTAAAGCCCAACATGGAAAACAACATCAACCAGAATGTGGAAACAAACGGAATTATCACTTCTAATCTAAAGAAAAAATCCACCTTTTATCCCACTACCTACAAATCTGGTGTTTTGGACACCTTTGAAAAATTGGTTGTAGACGACCTTAGAAAAATCAAACAAACGAGATATGACACACAAAATTTCACAAAAAGGGAACTGCAGACCCTTAAAGAACTACAAGAAGACGAAAATATCGTCATTAAACCTGCTGATAAGGGTGGGGGCATTGTCATTTTATCTCGAGATGACTATAAAATAGAGGCACATAGACATCTCAATAATTCGGAAGTGTACAGTATATTGGGAGAAGATCCAACTAACAAATTTAAAAAAGTACTATCATCCTATTTAGATAAGGGCAAAATTAACCACTTTCTAATTAAGAAAGAACTTGATTATATCAATATCGTACACCCTAAGATCCCAACAATATATTTCCTCCCAAAGATCCACAAAGATCAAAAAAATCCCCCCGGAAGACCTATAGTGTCTGACATAGGATCTATATTCTCCAATCTGTCAGAGTACTTAGATGTGGTCCTACAACCCTATGTCCAAAACCTAAGATCCCATTTAAAAGATTCAATAGGCTTAATTAACCTCTTGAAATCTATAGATTGGGATGAAAATTATATTTTGGTATCGAGTGATGTTTCCTCTCTCTACACTATCATTGATCATCATCAAGGTTGTCTAGCCGTAGATAAAATTCTTGCGAAAGGAAATCTTATGACCCCAACACAGAGAAAGTATATCATAGAGGGCTTAAAGATAATTCTAGAGCATAACTTTTTTTGGTTTGAGGGAGTTTTTTACTTGCAATGTAAAGGAACAGCGATGGGGACCAGGGTCGCCCCCAGCTATGCAAATATATTTATGGGAAATTGGGAGGACCAGTATGTGTATGAACATGGCTGGGAGGCGAACCTGGTCCTGTATAAAAGATATATAGACGATTTGTTTTTTATATGGAAAGGTGATCAAAATAGCCTCGACAACTTCCTGATATCTCTAAATAACAATGATAATAATATCGTTCTGAATACAGTATGTAGTAAGACTAATATTCAATTTCTGGATTTGGAAATATATATAGAAGAAGGCCTTCTAAAAACTAAAACCTTCTTTAAACAGGTAGACACAAATAGTTTCATTGAATCCAACAGTTGCCATTATCCACCATGGCTGAAAGGGGTTCCAAAGAGCCAATGCATAAGACTGAGAAGAAATTGTACAGATCTTGACATATATCAACAACAAGCCCACATTCTCAAACAAAGATTTGAGGAGAAAGGCTATGAACTCCCAAC
Source organism: Pelodytes ibericus (assembly GCA_036172795.1). Lineage (NCBI taxonomy): Eukaryota > Metazoa > Chordata > Amphibia > Anura > Pelodytidae > Pelodytes > Pelodytes ibericus. The sequence continues at coordinate 116,405,192 of CM069858.1, forward strand.
TTTAGACAAAGCTATAACAAATGCCAAATTAATAGAGAGAGATACACTTCTGCAACCCAAGAATAGAACAGAAAGCTCTAAGACGCCCAAGGTCCCTCTAATCTTCGATTATAATAATAAATCGACACATATGAAACGAATAATTAAAAAACATTGGGATATTCTATTAAAAGATGATACTTTAAAAAATTTAATACCTGAAAAACCCAGAATAGTTTTTAGAGGAGCCCCGAACTTAAAAAGGAAATTAACAAAGAGCTTCTTTGAAAAAGAAAAAAAGAAAAATCCAACACACTTTATGACACAAAAAGCAGGTTTTTACGGATGTAAAGCCTGTGAAGCCTGTAAAGTCTCGGCATTACAGAAATACCCTATAAACAAGTATACATCTTTCTCTAATAAAAAAGAATTTTCCATTAAACAATTTCTAACATGCTCCTCCACAAATGTCATCTATCTTGCCGAATGCCCATGTGGGCTACAATATATCGGCAGAACATCAAGAACCCTCAAAAAAAGAATGGGTGAGCATGTTAGAAACATTAGGAAAGGCATTACCCAGCACGCCCTCTCCAAACATTTTCTAGAAAAGCACAACAAGAACCCAAAAGGTCTTAAATTTTGGGCAATTGACAAGGTAAAAAAATATTGGAGGGGAGGGGATAACATCAAAGAAATGGGTAAGATCGAAATGAAATGGGTTTTTAACATAGATACCCTCCTTCCAAAGGGTCTCAATGCAGACTTCGATCTGCATAATTTTTTGTAAAATAAGCCCCCGATTTCTCTCTTTGGCTCTTTCTATCTTCCCTGCGTGTTAAGATATACATATGATTTGTGTGGGGTTTTGATGTGCATATGTACGTTAGCTTTAAGCTCACTACAATATGGTTACAAGACAATACATAATATAACCCCATTTGGCAATGTAAGGTTGATGTTAGAAAATGTCCATAATATATACAGTAAACACTCCTATTTTATATATATATATATATATTTTTATATTTTTCAGCTTTTTATATATATTTTTATAACTATTAATAATAATCTTATTTTTATATAAAGATATTTATAATATATCTTTGTTGCATATATATGCATATAGCAAAAAGCTAAAGTACATTATGCTTTTTAAATAAGAACATTAAGTCTTCAGGTAGACTGTAAAATCGTTTTTCTCTTTCCTACGCATATTCTATGTGTTTATTATGTTGCCAACCAAGCCAACCAAATGGCCGACGGCCGAATCTCGCGATGTTTTGGAAGAAGATCACGCGCGGCGACGGAGTCGCCATGACGTCACGCACCCGGAAGTAAAGCCCGCGATTTTCGGATATTTAAGGAATTCACATAGTACAGTGGTCACACGCCAGGAGGAAGCCTGAGAAAAGGCGAAACGCGTTGCGTGACCCACTGTACACCACTGATTGATCTTAATCCAGTTCCAGCCTTGCTGAAAAGTTTTGGATTTTCTCTAACTGCAGACCTGTGGACTATTTTGCTGCCTGAAAAGGAAGATCTGCAGCGCTGTTTTTACCATTCCATATATGTAAGATACTATGTTTTATTAAAGCTTTTTGTATTTTATCATATACTGATTTTATCTTCACTTCTTTGCCATCATACCTACATATGGTCACTGAGTAAGAAGAATCGAAGGAATCATCTCATTTGGATCAGATAAGCTCTTTTTCTTATCCACTTTTGTGAGTGCAATTCACCACCTCACTTTATAAGTTTCTACACTGAATATAGAGTTGCACTATGTTCTTTGTTTTTCTCTGTCTCCCTATGTTCCGAGCCTGATGAGATCACCTATATCCTCAGCTTGTGAAGTTGACTGATTTTTAAGGCAATTATACGTTTTTTGTCATATACATATTTCTGTGTGTGTAAGACCTCCAGCGCACCTATCACCCTTGTTTGCTGTTTATGTTTTGTTTCTTCATTATTCTTTAACAAGAAAATGAATACTTTTTCATATATGCAAATATTCATCATATATAACATTGTTACTGCTTCTGATATTTTTTGTGTGTAAACTAAACATTGCTGCATAAACAAAAAGTACTTGTGATAACCGTAAACACTGAACTTTGCACAGGGAAAAGGGTGAGTTCAAATACAACATACCTTTTATTATTAAATACCTATTAAATATTAGTTTGCACAACAAATAATACAAGTAATAATGCATATTACCACCAGACACAGGTGTCTCGCTAAAACCAATTCAGACAGTCAATTATATTTTAGAAATCAAAAACACTGAAAGATTTAAAATAATAAAAAAGTGATAAAAACTATTTTCCATACCTATGATTAAATTTCAAATGACTATTAATTAGAGTTAGGATAGGTGCGGATCTGTCTCTATTTAAAACACCAAACATCGATGGGCAAAATAAGGGGTTTAGATGGTGAAGTAGCACTGGATACCACATAAAATGAAATAAATAGAAAGAAAATCATAGTGTAATATGTATGGCACAAAATAATATTATTGATAAGGTGCAGTATCACACTCACAAACACAGGAGAATGTCAGGCCTCAATAGATAATAGTTGTCCAGGTATCCTGGATGTTGTTTCTGTGCAGAGAAGTGAGAAAGGCACATAGAGTCAGAGGCGGCTCTAGACTTTTTGAGGCCTTAGGCGAAAGTCGAACATGAGGCCCTCACGGACACGCATTATTAAATAAAATATATGCAAGTGATAATAAAAATGAACTATAAATAGCATATTTCAAGATCAGACTTAAATTCCAGCTTCTAGGAGTTTACAGCTCCTAGAAATGTATTTGTCTCATAATTATTCTACAAATATCTATAAACATTTGGTATAGATGAAAAGTGTGTGGCTGACTAACTCACATTCTTATTGCTGTGTCCTAAATGTGAACACTAACACATATCACACAGTCATTCATAGACACACTCAGCCAGCATACAGTCAAGCTGGCAACTGAAGACGAAAGCGCTACTGTGCATGCGCACAGTGCTGGGCATGTGCAGTAGGCATACTCCGGTGTCCCAGGATTGCGGAATTGCAACTGAGCTCTACCTCTGTTGCTAAAAGTGGGACAGAGGTAGAGCTCCGCTGGACAGATCTTCCAAAACGGGACTGTCCCTCTTGCGGTACTAACAATATGTGGTACTGCGGTACCAAAGAACCCCAGATCCGTTCAAAATGCCATAGGAATAAGATATTATGCTACACCCTCGAGTCCTCATCTTTGGCCTAGGGAAAGGGGACACCCAAAAAATAAAAAGTTGTCCACCTATTCTTGAAAAAAAAAGAAACACGCTCAGGCAAAAAAAACGGACAGCCCCTTTCCTAAGCAGAATATCGATGCAGAATGAAATCGCTGCTGATAGAGTATTACCTTTAAAAAAAATTATCAGATTTGCTGACAACACCTTCACACCTATCACACAGTCATTCATAGACACACTCAGCCAGCAAACAGTCATTCATAGACACACTCAGCCAGCACACACTGACTCACAGACACAGTCAGCACATACTCACACTCAGCCAGCACACAATCACACACCAACAGACACACTCAGCCAGCACACACTGACTCACAGACACACTCAGTCAGCACATAATCACACTCAGCCAGCACACAATCACACACCAACAGAAACACTCATCCAGAAGGAAAGGTGCTCAATGTTGAAAGTGGTCTCACAGACCAGAGCCCCTTACTAAACAAATTTTCTGGGCACCCCTACCCCCCCCCCCCCCCCCCACAAATATCTCCCACTCACCCCACCTACCGTCACAAGCATGTTATCCAGGTCTAGTATAATATGGAGGGTGGTAAGGAGCAGTTGGTCAATATGCCAGTTTTTAGCCACTCATTATGCCAGGATTTAGCCACTCAATATGCCAGGATTTAGCCTCTTAATATGCCCGGATTTAGCCACTCATTATGCCAGGATTTAACCACTCAATATGCCAGGATTTAGCCACTCAATATGCCAGGATTTAGCAATTCAATATGCCTGGATTTAGCAATTCAATATGCCAGGTTTTATCCATTTAATATGCAGGATTTAGCCACTCCATATGCCAGGATTTAGCCACTCACTATGCCAGGATTTAGCAATTCAATATACCTGTATTTAGCAATTCAATATGCCAGGATTTAGCAATTCAATATGCCAGGATTTAGCCACTCATTATGTCAGGATTTAGCCATTTAATATGCCAGGATTTAGCCATTTAATATGCCAAGTTTCCTTGCTCCGTGCAGGAGGGAAGATGCACGGAGGAGACAGAGCAAGCATTGTGTAACTCCCTGTCACATTAGCGTTAAGCTCCCTGTCACATCAAAGGCTATAAGGTGAGTTAGGCAGCCGTGAGGCCTCCGTAAGTGCGAAGCCTTAGGCGGCTGCCTAACTCGCCTAATTAGAGAGCCTCCTCTGCATAGAGTAGTACAGTTGATGAAATAATAAAAGCCTCCTTTATTGGAGCAACTTACAAAATTGTAGTGCCCACAAACGGGCTAAAACACCATATACAGGTCTAGAACAGTAATCCAAAGCAGGATACAAACAAAGATAAAAACAGCAATTTCTATTATATATTTCAATAAAGGAGGCTTTTATTATTTCATCAACTGTACTACTCTATGTGCCTTTCTCACTTCTCTGCACAGAAACAACCTGGACAACTATTAGCTATTGAGGCCTGACATTTACATGCATCTGGGCGCTCAGGCTCTTATGCCATCTAGGACCCTGTTCGTGACAAATGCATACAATACTCCAAGTGAGGTCTCACCACTGCTCTGTACAAAGGCATGAGCATTTATACTTCTTTCCACTGTCTATACCACTCCCTATACGACCAAGCATTCTGCTTCCCATTTACATTGTCTGCCTACCTTAAGTAGGCAGAAATAATTAACCTTAAATCCCTTTCCTCAGATGTTGAGGTTAGGACTGTATCAAATATTCTATATTCTACCCTTGGATTTTATGCTTAAGATGCATTATCTTGCACTTATGCACATTACATGTCAGTTTTCAAAGCATTGACCATTTTTCTAGTTTACCTAAATTATTTGCCTTATCCCTCAAGGAACATCAACCGGGTTGGTAATCTTTGTATCATCAGCAAAAAGAAAAACCTTACCATCAAGACCTTCACTAATAAAAGGAGAACAGGTCCAAGTTCAGAGCCCTGAACCTTCCCACTGGAAACAAAACCTTGCTTCGAATATACTCCATTGACTACAACACTTTGTTATAAAGTAGACATCACAGCAAGCAAATGCAGAACACCTATTTACCCTTGAAGTAATTCCACAGTAATCCAAGGGAGTGTAATAAAAAAAAGGTTGTTTAATTAGAAAAAAGTAAAAGACAACATTGGAGAGGTACAGCAATTTTGCCGTGAGGCTTAATCATAGACCAGTTCTATTGAGAAGTCTTTTTTTCATAGCGATGTGACCAACTACGCAGTCACTTTTTTTTACAACCCTATGTTGTCTGTCGCTCAGCCACTGCCTAATCCATTCAAAAATATTGGAATCCAAACTTAAAGATTTGAGTTTATTGATAAGTCTTTTATCTTTAACAGTGTCAAAAGCGTTACTGAAATTTAGGTAATCAATGTCTACTGCACCACCCTGATCTATTATTTTAGTCACCCAATAAAAAATAAATAGGATAAGTTTGCCGTGATTTCCCTGAGGTAAACTCATGTTGTCTCTGATCTTGAAATCAATGTGATTTTATATGTACAAAATCCTATCCAGTAACATGGTTTCCATTGCTTTCCCCACTACTGAAGTAAAACTTACTTGCCTATAGTTAACCAACCCCTCCCTATGGGGATGGGACACTTCATCGCGGCTGCATCCGCGCCGCCGCTTCACCGCCGTCTCTTCACCACACGACAGCTCATTGCGGGACATTTCATAGCGGGACATTTCATCGCTAAAGGTAAGTTTATTTTAGTATTTTATCTATTTTAGTTTATTTTAGTAAGGGTGGTTAGTATTAGGGTTCGGGGGTTAGTATTAGGGTTTAGGGGTTAATTTTAGTATTAGGGGTTAGGGGGTTAGTATTAGGGTTTAGGGGGTTAGTATTAGGGTTCGGGGGTTAGTATTAGGGTTTAGGGGGTTAGTATTAGGGGTCGGGGGTTAGTATTAGGGTTCGGGGGTTAATTTTAGTATTGGGGTTTTATGGGTTAATTTTAGTATTGGGGTTTTGGGGTTAATTTTAGTATTCGGGTTTGGGGGGGAATCATTTATTAGGGGGGGGTATTTTCTTTCTACTTTTACATTTGTAAGAGCTGACAGTTCAGCGCTGAACTGTCAGCTCTTACATAGCCCCGTCCGCGATCAAACGGCCTAGTTATTCTTCATTGCTGACAGTTCATCGTTCTAACTGAACTGTCAGCGATGAAGATGCAGCGAAGAAGAGTCATAGACCCCTCCCTACTATCTTTCTTGTGAATGGCTGCAACATTCTCTAATTTCAATCTTCTGGGTCTACACCTATTACCAATTATTGGTCAAATAAGTCCGTTAATGGTTTTGCTAGTACAACACTAAGTTATTGTAACTTTTGTGTACCCCATGAGGGGGTACACCATCAACTTGTTTGTCTTTACTTTAGACATGTATCAAATGAGTCATTAGTCTTTTTTCCTAACGGGAGTTCCTTCTGTTTCATCTGTAAAAACAGAACACAAATATTAATTGAGACGGTCAGCTAAACCTTTATCATCTTCTAAATACTTTATACCATTTTTTACTGACTGGGCTATTTTCTCTTCTGCGTATCCTTTGTAAGCTCTTATAATATGCTTTGCCTCTATCTTCCTAATTGCATAGATCTGTCTATGTTTTAGTTTTTTACTATTTTGGTCACCTCTACAGAGTACCACAGTGGTCTCTTCAAATTTGTGCTCCTCCTGAAAAGCTTTCTGTTGCCTTCAGTGGTGGATCTTTTAAATAATCCCATTTTTCCTGGACTCCATTAAAACTGCATTTAGAAAAGTAATTTTTTTAGAAAATCAAATTTTTTTTTTTTTATATAGTGTTCTTATATTAAACCACCATTAAACCACACTGACTGGTGATCACTAAAGCCTAAACTTTACCTAAAGTAATATTTGATACCAAATCTCCATTTGTGAATTACCTCCTTACGAGTTGGCTCCTCAACTACTTCTTTTAGAAATAATCCCAGCACTAAATTTACAATATGTGTACTCCTGGCACAAGCAACTACCGTATTTGCTCGATTATAAGACGACCCTGATTATAAGACGACCCCCCAAACTTTGGATATTCCATTAGGAAAAAAACTAAAAGCCTGAATATAAGACTACCCTATAGGAAAAAGTTCAACTTGTATATATTCATATTAAATTGCTTTTTTAATAAAAAATTATGATATCAATAAATGTATTTCTAGTTTTTATTTCTTTTTATGTGCCAATGCTGCCTTTCTCTTTCCCTTGCCCCCATTTTTCTCTCTCTCTCTCCTCCCCTTAGTGTTGGCTCTCTCTCCCCCCTCCCCTTGTCTGTCTCTTAACCCCCTCACTCCCCTTGTCTCTGTCTCTTAACCCCTTCCCTCCCCTTGTCTCTGTCTCTTAACCCCCTCACTCCCCTTGTCTCTGTCTCTTAACCCCTTCCCTCCCCTTGTCTCTGTCTCTTAACCCCCTCACTCCCCTTGTCTCTGTCTCTAAACCCCTTCCCTCCCCTTGTCTCTGTCTCTTAACCCCCTCCCTCCCTTTGACTCTGTCTCTGCCCCCCTCCCTCCCCTTGTTTCTCTGTCCCACCCCCTTCCCTTGTCTCTCGGCCCCCTCCCTCACCCTCACCTTTTACTCGATCCCTGGTGGCTAGTGGGGGCAGCCGGGGGATGTCTACACGATACGTGCAGACATCCTCCATGCTGCCTGGCACGGCAGTCTATTATGACGGACAGCTGGTCCGTCATAATAGTCTGCCGTGTCGGGCAGCATGGAGGATATCTGCACGTATCGTGCAGACATCCCCCAGCTGCCCGATTTACCATGGTGGCTAGTGGGGCAGCAGAGGATGTATGCGCGACGAGCACAGACTCCCCTGCTGCCGCCCGGCACGCTCGCCGGGACTTCTGTGACGAAAGCGGAAGTACCCGGCTTCATCACAGAAGCCCTGGCGGTCGTGCCGGGCGGAAGCAGGGGAGTTTGCGCTCATCGCGCAGACATCCCCTGCTGTCAGAGAGGGGGATCCAGGTCCCCTGCAGCTCTGCTGGGGACCTGGATCCATGTCTTATAATCTGACCTCAATTTGAGGTCAGATTATAAGAAGACCTCGATTATAAGACGAGGGGTAGTTGTCAGATTTTTTTTTCGATAATTTTCGATTTATAATCGAGCAAATACGGTATTTTGGATTTTCAGTTCACATCAGGAAGATTAAAGCCATCTATGATGATAACTTCCCCCTTCAATGCCATTTTAGCTATTTCCTTAACTAGTAGATTATCTAACTCCTCTATTTGTCCAGGGGGCCTATAAATCACACCTACCCGAGTTACCATATGATTACCAAATTCTAATGTAACACAAACTGACTCTATGTTCGCTTCACTAACTTGTATTAGGTTAGATTTTATGCTATCCTTCATATACAGGGCCACCCTCCCCTTTCTTGCCTTCTCTGTCTTTTCTTTATAAAGGGTACCCTGGTATTGATATGTCACAGTCATTTTTCTCATTATACAATGTCTCAGTAACAGCCACTAAATCTACAATCTCAGTTGCCATTTTTGCCACAAGTTCATGGATTCTTTACCCTAATCTGCAAGCATTTGTAGACATGATTCTAAGCTTATGGTTTTTGAACAGACTTGCTAGAGTCACCTTCTGTTCTTTTTTGTGGGGCAATTGGATTAATGTTTTATCACCCTTTTGCCCCCCTCAAAATTTAAATACCTCCCAGCAAAACCTCTGAACTGTTCACTGAGAAAGATGCAAACCATCTTTTTTGTACAATTAATTTCTATCCCAAATAGAGGTGCCATGACAAACAGAGCCTAAAGGAATACATGGGGAACATATTTTAGACTTGGCTCTTGAATATGTTTTCTGCATCATACATCACTGGTGGTGGGTAGAAGTGGTAAGCAATAGTTGGCTTCCATTGTCACGTTTATAGGAGCCCTCAATAATATCTTACTTTACAATTATCTTCCCCGGTAAGTATTTTCTTTTCTTTTTTCTAACATTCATGAATGCTCTGTGTAATATAATTAGGTTTAAATAACAATACATCAATAACACAATGATATTTTGTTTGTTTCAGATTTAATTTGATTGTTTGCGCTAACATTTGTTTGAAGGCAAACCCCAAGGCTTCTTCCTACAAACATAACAGAAAAGAAATGTCTAAAGAAATAACCCTTAACAAATGTTATTAGTCATACATCACCCAATTACGCTGACAGTTAAGATCACAAACAAGTAAGAAGTTATCTAGTCTTTAATTTCGTTTTATTCACTTTCATTTAAACATTTTTTGCACAGCTAAATTTCTTCTGCGATGGATTTGTAGTTAGCACAACTGTGGCTAGAGCAAACAGAAGATAAATGAGATAGTTCTTATATTCTAGTTTTCAACTACACTGACATGGGCAAACTGTCCTTGTTCATTATTTACAGCAACTAATTCAAACTGTGTGTATATTTTCCTTACCCTGTAAATTGTGTTAAACATGATTAGATATTATCTTAATTGAAAACATTTTAGGGGCATTTGCCAAAATATGACACTTTACAAATATTAACTGGGACCAAGCACTATGGAAGCTGGAACTAGTTGATCTATTTCCAATATTTTTTTAGCCATAGAAAATGTAATACAGTAATACAAAAGTAGATCATTAAAACAAACGTACACATTTATAAGGCTCATGGGAATGTGGATAGGTAAGTCAGCTGGGCCACACCTTACTATCAGATGGACCACATGCTTTATACCCCTATTTTCGGCTATTATTCTATCCAGCCATCCAGCACCCTGTCTTAAACCTCTCTGATGTTTCTCAAATAAATTGAAAATAAATAATTTGGTTTGAAGGCAAATATAACTAGATAAAAGCACACCCATTATAACGGACTTAAATGGACTGTAGGTATACACAGGGCTGTAATGCTATCATTGGTTTAATTAATTTGACAATTTAGTTTAATTAACATGTAATCACAAAATTTAATTTTGTACTTCTGTGTTAAGGGATATCCTGAAAACCATTGGTGGTTTTGCCTTCAGATGAGTGAAATCTAAAACATATGCAATAAATTAATGATAAAAATCCTGGCATATTGGAGGGGCAAAATCCAGGCATATTGAGGGGCAAAATCCGGGCATATTGGAGGAGTAAAATCCGGGCATATTGAGTGGCAAAATCCGGGCATATTGAGTGGCACAATCTGGGCATATTGGAGGGGCAAAATCTTGGCATATTGGAGGGGCAAAATCCGGGCATATTGAGTGGCACAATCCTGGCATATTGAGGGGCAACATCCTGGCATATTGAGTGGCAAAATCCTGGCATATTAAATGGCATATTGAGGGGCAAATCCTGGCATATTAAATGGCATATTGGAGGGGCAAAATCATGGCAAATTAAATGGCATATTGGAGGGGCAAAATCATGGCATATTGAGGGGCAAAATCATGGCATATTAAATGGCATATTGGAGGGGCAAGATCCTGGGATATTTAATGGCATATTGGAGGGGCAAAATCCTGGCATGTTAAATGGCAAATTGGAGGGGCAAAATTCTGGCATATTGATGGGCACAATTCTGGCATATTAAATGGCATATTGAGGTGCAAAATATTGGCATATTAAATGGCAAAAGAATGGCATATTGAGGGGAAATACTGGCATAATTAATGGCATATTGAGGATAAAATACTGGCATATTGAGGGGCAAAATACTGGCATATTGAGTGGCAAAATACTGGCATATTGAGTGGCAAAATAATGTGTCTCAGGTTATGTCTGTATTGGTGTCACTGTGTGTGTGTAGGTAGTAAGGGAGTGTGTAAGTGTGTCACTTTCTGTGTGTGTCACTGTGTCTGTGTAAGGGTGTGTGTGTAAGTGGTGTGTCTCTGTGAGTGACTGCAAGGGTGTCTTTGTGTTTAAGGGTTTCAATGTGTGACACATTTAGAGCATGCGAGTTGAATATTTAGATGTATTTATTTTTTAAATTATACTTTTATATATATATATATATATATATATATATATATATGTGTGTATGAAGGGTTAATGGTGTGGGAGGTGTGGCGGGTCAGAGGAGGGGGGCATCAAAATGCACCTTCGCCTGTGTAGACGAAAATCCTTGCACCGGCCCTGCTTAGACACTAATACTTTCTCAAAAAATGGTCTCTAAAATAGTATATAATGTAACTAACAATGGTGAAGCAATGTTATTGCCGCTCAGAGCTTTATACAACATCTAATGATCTTATGGTGCATGCAGAGGATTCTACAGGCAAGCAAACTTTGTCGCACTTCAGTTGGATCAGACCTAAATGAAATAACCGAATGTTGACTATTTCTATTTGCAGATAAAACAGGATGCCAACAACATGGTGACAATGAATGCACATAGGCATAGATTACTGTTTAGAATGCTGTCCATCAGTTTACTAAGTTATGTTAGCTTGGTTTCTCCATGGCCAGGCATTCTGACGTCCCATCACAACCATTCTGAAAGTTAGCAGAATGTGTATAAACACGGACACATTTACATATTCCGAAGATATTTGATTTTCTAGTGTGGTTAACATGTGCACACAAACCTTTCAAACATTATCATTAATATTCCCAGAAGCCCACTTTTAGGATAGGTAATTTGAGATGGATCATTTGCAAATAGAAATTATTTTATTAACTTGATTTATGAATGCATATAAACTTATTATGCAGGTACATAACAAGTCATTTTCCTATAACGTTTACTGGGTTTCTAAAGTTCTTACCTCAGTGCCTCTCTTTACAATTAGTATCTAAATTAAGATTAAATATTCATTACATATGAAGAATTCATTAAAATGTGAGAGCAGGAGTCATAATGAGAGACCCTCAGGCAGTCATTGCAGCCTTATTTTTTAAATTGAGAAAGTTAAGCCTTTTTTGAGGCCAGGCACATTGGATATGAAAGGCCATTAGTAATTTCATTATGTCTGCACATTTGTGGCTAAGTACAGATGGGTTGATTCTGTGAAATTCCTAATTTCTCTATGTATATAACTTTAGAGTGGTAAATGGTTTAAAAGCAAAACCTACTAGATTTCAGTCATGTAGTTTTAGCTAAGTGCTAGAAAACAAACCACAGCCAATTACGCATAATAATTTGTTTGCTCCAAATTTAGATGGAAAACAAAAGGAGCTGAAAATATATTTCTTAACTTTGCACCTCACATAACCGAGTACCTACTGTTGTGTACTGAACTCACCATACAGTATGCGGTCTAAATAAAGTATTCCATAAAAGTCAAAAATATCGTAAAGGAGGTCGTTTTGGTTGAGGCTGAGTTTGACTTTAAAAGTCTACCTCCACAAGCTACTCAGTAACAGAAATTCTACCTCCCTTTCCTCCCACCTCGCCAACGTCTAGCTCATTCTACCATCTCGGACTCCCTTCAGTACAAATCACTAAAAACTGAAGGGTACACTGATTTGGGAGCAAGTAGCCCTTATCCTCATATAGTTAAAATGCCAGGAAGTGCAGAAAGAGGCAATGCAAGCTATAAGAGCTTTCAAAGCACACGCAGAAGAGAAAATAGCCCAGTCAGTGAAAAAGGTGATAAAACATTTTTTATATACATAAAGGAGAAAAGGAGAGTAAAACAAAGATTAATTCGATGAAAAACAAAAGAAGGATGCTATGCAGAAGAGGAACAAGGACTAGGAGACTGCTTTAATTCATATTTTTGTTCAGTTTTTACAAATTAAAATGAGGGACCTCATTTATGGAAAAAGACTAATGAGTTATTTGATACATGTGAGTTTACAGAGGAAGATGTTTCACTACAGCTGTTTTAAGTAAAGACAAATAAGTTGATGGGCCCTGATGGAATACACCCAACGTTATTAAAAGAACTTAGTGGTGTACTAGCAAAACCATTAACAGATTTATTTTACCAATCATTGTTAACGGGAGTAGTCCCAGAAGATTGGAAATTAGCAAATATTGTGCCCATTCACAAAAAAGGTAGTAGGGAGAAGTCAGGCGACTATAGACCAGCAAGTCTTACTTTACTAGAGGGGAAAACAATGAAAAGCATGTTAAAGAATATCATTGTTGAACATCTAAAATCACATGGATTTCAAGATCAGAGACAACATGTGTTTACTTCAGGGAGATCATGCCAAAGTAATGTTTTTTATTTTTTTGATGTTCCTGGAGGGATACGCCAGATGACAAATGATTTAGCTAAACTAGAAAACTGGTCAGAGCTGTGGCAACTGACATTTAATGTGGACAAGTGCAAGAATATGCACCCTGGGCGTAAAAAACCCAAAATCAGAATATAGAATATTTGAGTCCTAACCTCAACATCTGAGGAAATGGATTTAATAATAATAAAACTTCAAGCAAACAAGCACAAATGATCTCTTGCAAATGGGATCCTGGAGGCTCCAAATAATAAAACCTACCAAGAAAGGGTAAATCATCTTAACATGTATAGCTTGGATGAAAGATGTAACAGGTGGGATATGATAGCAAAATTTAAATACATAAAGGGAATCAACACCTTAAAGGAGGAGACTTTATTTAAAAGAAGAATAACTACCATGACTAGAGGCCATAATCTCAAATTAGAGTGGCAAAGATTTAAAAGTAATATCAGGAAGTATGGGCAGTGGATGTATGGAATAGCCTTCCAGCAAAAGTGGTAGAGTTAAATACAGTGAATACGTTTAACCATGCATGGAATAGGCACTAGGCGATCCTAGATATAACAAAAAACAGGGAGATTAACCCAGCGCTTAATCTTAATGTGAGCTGCACTTAATAAGTGTGTTCCTAAACCACACAAAACATACAAAAATTACAAAACAGAAAAAAAGTGCGCTTTACATAAACTGTGGAATCTATGTAGTACCTAATATATACAATAGGTGAGTGAAAATGGTGAAACAATAGTAACTTCAGGAGAGATAAAATCTCCCTTTGGATTTTGCACTCACAGACTCCAAGTATAAAATATGCTCATCAGACGATTTTCTTAAAAAAGATTCGGTACTTCAATTATCCTTAGAACTCCAAAGACAAGGAAGAAGTGGAACAACAGATGAGTGGCATAAAACAGGTTTTAATATAAGAAGAACAAATATCTGCTTACATGAAGGGTTTCCTGAGATCTGCAAGGTGGGCGCCACACTTTGGTCTGTATGAGGAAAAACGCTTCTGCAGTGTTCTTTAAAAATACAATAAAATAATAGCAAAGTCCTTAAGGTAAAAAAGCAGGTGAGTCCAGCCGCTACGCGTTTCGCCTACAATGGCTTCAACTAGGCGTCTGGACTCCCTGCATAGTAACTGTCCTTTTAATCAGAAGTGAGAAAATCACTTCCGTGATCGTCATCTTCTCGCGAGGGTTTGACTTACAACATTCTCGGATCCATTTTCGTATTAACTTCAATACGAAACTCCTATGCGTATGCCGAGTTACAGCTTTCGGATTAATAGACCAAAGTCGAATTCGAATCCTTCGTTTCAGTCTTCGTATAATGTAAACCGACGGTATCTCGGATGTGGTGCATTCGGAATTCGGTTTATAGCAGTCATTGTTCGTATCACCTCGGCTTACAGCAGTGTATTCGAATATAAAGGAGAAAAGCACATAGAAACAAGTGTTCTATCACAAACATATGTGAATATTAGCCAACTAGATGGGAAATGGCTATAGAAATTTAGAATATCTAAAAAATATAATATATGGTAAAAAATATGGTAAAATATCAAAAATATATTACATAGTATATATAAAAATAAAAAATTAGAAATAGACAAAAATATAGTCATTATATAAAGAATTATTGCAAATCCCATATAGTAAGCTGCCTGAAAGTAGAAAAACATTACATAAAATTATACAGTTCAAAGTCCGCATTTAATCCTTGCGGTTTAAGTGTATTGAGATTAAAAATCCATTTCATTTCTTTTTGACCTATATTTTTAATATTGTCTCCTCCTCTCCAGTGTTTTACAACTTTTTCTATGGCACACATTTTTAGGCCCTTTGGGTCCTTTTGATGATGGTCTAAGAAATGTTTCGAGAGGCTGTGGGTTAATAGGCCATTTCTTATGTTCCTAACATGTTCCTCAATGCGTTTCTTAAATTGTCTAGTGGTTCTACCCACGTATTGAAGTCCACATGGACATTCCAGGAGATAAACCACATTAGTCGTGGAACATGTAATGAAATTATTAATTTTATGCCCTTGGCCATTTATTTTAGAATGAAAATCTGTAATGGGGTATTTCTGCGGTGTAATTGATCTGCATCCAATGCAGTTTAGGCAACCATAAAAACCAGGTTTACGAGTCATAAAGTGACTCGGTGCTGTGCTAGCTGGTTTTGTCTCCCTAGTGTAATTTGATGTTAGCGATTGCTTAATGCTGGGTGATCCTCTGAAGACAATTAGTGGTTTTTCGGGTATAATGGGTTTAAGTATATCGTCCTTATAGAGAATGTTCCAATGTTTTTTAATGATCTTCTTGATATGTTTAGATTTGTTATTATAATTAAAAATAATAGGAAGACTATTTTGGAATTTATTAGATACATGTTTCTCTTTATAATTTAGAAGAAGATTTCTATCTGTTTCTGCTATTTCTTTGATGGTATGATCTATATTGGTTTGATCATACCCTTTTTCAATAAACTTCTCACGTAATATTTTGGTTTGTTCTTTATATTCCGTTAAGTCTGTACAATTACGCCTTATTCTGGTACACTGGCCTTTGGGGATTCCTCTGAGCCAGGGGGGATAGTGGCAGCTCGATTTTTCTATATAGTTATTGGCATCTACTTTCTTAAAGTGGTTTTTTGTTTTAAGTAGGCCATTTTCCACATATATTTCTAAATCTAGGAAAGTGATATGTTCTTTACTATATACAGTATTAAGGGTAATGTTGTTAGTGTTGTTGTTGAGATGTTCAAGAAACTGATTTAAATCACTCTCTGTCACCTACCTTGATTTACCTCCTGATCCGCCGCCATCGCGGATCAGGAGGACGCCATCCCGTCGGCTGGGGCTCAGAGTGAGAGCCCCAGCTTCCCTTGATGCTGAGACGCGCGTCCAGTAAGACGCGCGCTCAGTGACGTCACGCACCCGTTCGCGCATGCGCGAACGGGTGTTTCATGAATATTCATGAGCCCAGTTAAAGGGCTATTTATTAAATTAACCCCTCCCTTGCCAATTGATCAGAGGTGTGTCCTGATCAATTGGTAGTGTATTTAAACGGTCATTTCACAGGTTACCTTTGCCTGTGATAGTGCCTTGTGTATCTCACTAGCGTTTTGACTCCTGATTGACTCCGTTTATCTGTTGCTGACCCGGTTCGTCCCTATATTCTCCATCCGTTTGTTCCTGCATTCCTGATTATTCTGTGTATGACCCTGCTGTTCCTGACTATTCTCCGTCCGCCGCCTGCCTCGATTTCTGCTAGTGACCTGTTTATCCGTATCTCTCCTGTCCGTGACCTGGCCTGTCTCCTGACTCTCCGTTTGCCTGTATTCCTGTACGATCCTATACGGGCTCCACTTGCTGAGTATCCGGTAGTAAGTGTTCCAGCAAAATCCTTGGTGACATACCACCGGCGGCTCAACCAAGGGTGTGTAGTCATTAAGGTGAAGACCAATACTTGCTACCTACGGTACTTAGTGAGTGTCCCTATAGCCTCATCTACACTTGTGGTCCATCTCCTGAACACGACCGTTACACTCTCACTGCCTTTCCATATAAAAATAAGATCATCAATATAACGATAGTATAAAATAAGGTTTGTTTGCCATCCATGTCCATCCCAGATAAACTTGTTTTCCCATTGTGACATAAAAAGATTGGCGTAGCTAGGGGCGAACCTGCTTCCCATGGCTGTACCCGTACTTTGTAAATAAAAATTATCCAGAAACCAAAAAAAATTATGATTTAAAATTATATTAATACCTTCTACTACATAGTCTACCTGGTCAGTCTTAAGGGTGTTTTTATTGATTAGGCTGTTTCTAACAGCCTCACAACCTTGTTGGTGATCAATAATGGTGTATAGTGATGATACATCACTAGACACTAGGAAAAAATCTTCTTCCCATGTGACTGTTTTTAGAATATTTAATATACTTAAAGTATCTTTCAAATATGATTTTACTTCTTTCACATAAGGTTGGAGCACATGGTCAAGATATTCTGATAGGTTGGAAAACATAGAATCAATACCTGACACTATTGGCCTCCCTGGGGGGTTGACAGGATCTTTGTGTATTTTGGGTAAAAAATATATTACTGGTATCTTTGGGTTCATAACATTGATATAATCATATTCGTTTTTGGATAAAAAATTCCTCTCTTTACCTTTATCTAAATAACTGGTTAAAACTTTCTTAAAATCATTTGTGGGATCTTTTTTCAGTTTTTTATAAGTGTTCTCTTGGTTTAGTTGTTTGTGGGCTTCTTCAATGTAGTACTGTTTTGATAGTACTACTAAAATATTCTAAAATAAATGGCCAAGGGCATAAAATTAATCATTTCATTACATGTTCCAAGACTAATGTGGTTTATCTCCTGGAATGTCCATGTGGACTTCAATACGTGGGTAGAACCACTAGACAATTTAAGAAACGCATTGAGGAACATGTTAGGAACATAAGAAATGGCCTATTAACCCACAGCCTCTCGAAACATTTCTTAGACCATCATCAAAAGGACCCAAAGGGCCTAAAAATGTGTGCCATAGAAAAAGTTGTAAAACACTGGAGAGGAGGAGACAATATTAAAAATATAGGTCAAAAAGAAATGAAATGGATTTTTAATCTCAATACACTTAAACCGCAAGGATTAAATGCGGACTTTGAACTGTATAATTTTATGTAATGTTTTTCTACTTTCAGGCAGCTTACTATATGGGATTTGCAATAATTCTTTATATAATGACTATATTTTTGTCTATTTCTAATTTTTTATTTTTATATATACTATGTAATATATTTTTGATATTTTACCATATTTTTTACCATATATTATATTTTTTAGATATTCTAAATTTCTATAGCCATTTCCCATCTAGTTGGCTAATATTCACATATGTTTGTGATAGAACACTTGTTTCTATGTGCTTTTCTCCTTTATATTCGAATACACTGCTGTAAGCCGAGGTGATACGAACAATGACTGCTATAAACCGAATTCCGAATGCACCACATCCGAGATACCGTCGGTTTACATTATACGAAGACTGAAACGAAGGATTCGAATTCGACTTTGGTCTATTAATCCGAAAGCTGTAACTCGGCATACGCATAGGAGTTTCGTATTGAAGTTAATACGAAAATGGATCCGAGAATGTTGTAAGTCAAACCCTCGCGAGAAGATGACGATCACGGAAGTGATTTTCTCACTTCTGATTAAAAGGACAGTTACTATGCAGGGAGTCCAGACGCCTAGTTGAAGCCATTGTAGGCGAAACGCGTAGCGGCTGGACTCACCTGCTTTTTTACCTTAAGGACTTTGCTATTATTTTATTGTATTTTTAAAGAACACTGCAGAAGCGTTTTTCCTCATACAGACCAAAGTGTGGCGCCCACCTTGCAGATCTCAGGAAACCCTTCATGTAAGCAGATATTTGTTCTTCTTATATTAAAACCTGTTTTATGCCACTCATCTGTTGTTCCACTTCTTCCTTGTCTTTGGAGTTCTAAGGATAATTGAAGTACCGAATCTTTTTTAAGAAAATCGTCTGATGAGCATATTTTATACTTGGAGTCTGTGAGTGCAAAATCCAAAGGGAGATTTTATCTCTCCTGAAGTTACTATTGTTTCACCATTTTCACTCACCTATTGTATATATTAGGTACTACATAGATTCCACAGTTTATGTAAAGCGCACTTTTTTTCTGTTTTGTGATCCTAGATATAAGATAGGGAAATAGGAACTAATAAAAGTATTTTGAAAATTGGGTAGACTAGATGGACCGAATGGTTCTTATCTGCCGACACATTCTATGTGTCAGGCACTGTAGTGAGGAGCACAGCGCAGGTATATGCTGAGAGAAGGGGACCACAGAGAAATCCACTAGGAGTAGCGGAGGCAAAAAAGGATCCAAGGGAATGAGATGCCTGCCAGAGTCCGAAGGGTCAAGGCAGGCAGTTAAGGTTCAAAAATGGGAGAGACAAGCAAAGGGTCAGTAGTATGGAGGATAACAGAGTCCAGGGACAAGCCAAGGGTCAGTAGCAGGGAAGTCAATCAATAGCAAGGGCAAGTGAACAAATACACCGGGATCTCAGGAGCACAGTAACAGCTTGAAAACAAGCGCTGAGTGAACAGTGCTCTGCCGTTTTACTTAGCCTGCCAGACCTCTGGCACCTCCCACTATCCATCAAGTAGCAGCCCATCTTTGGTTCCCCGTAGTAGAGAGGCTTAAGGAGAGACCAGCCTCCTCTCTCCTTCCCCCCTGCACCCTCCAATAGGAGCATGAGATCGGATTGAAGGACACACACCCCTACTACAGACCTGGGATACGGCCTATGTTGCAACCGCACAGCACCCTGGTGGGACACTGGGAGTAGGGAGACAGTGGAAGCAGGTAAGGGACCTCGAAGGAGGACAAGACAGGGACCAGGAGCCTGACACTATGTTTTTTGTGTTGCTCCCGGGACTCCCTGTGCCAGCCCTACTATTGGTGGGATTTTCGAAACCAGCCAATAGTAGGCTATTTTTGACAGGGAAGTTTTTGAGTGAGTCAATCAGATGCTTCCTGCAATCATTTGAACACCCCCCCTTTCAGTGCTCAGGTTTCTGTGTCTGCCCGACACACAGATGGTTTGGAGGTTTGCAGGGGTGATATGTAGAGTTTATTAAATTTTTTAAAAATCTATCAATTATTTGTGTAGTCCAGGGGCAGTGGGCAAGCCCCTGGATTGAGGGAGATATTATTTATTGGGGTGGGTTTATTAAATATTGGGTGTGGTTATTATTGAAGTTTTGGGGCTTTGGGCGAGCCCCTGGAATATTACTTAACAGGGGATGGTGGGGTTAATTATAACACCCCCATGACTGTGGCCTGTTTATTAATGGTCCAGGAGCTGTGGGCAAGTGCCATATGCTGCCAGGTGCCTGCTTCACAGAGGCAGCCCTCTTCCTCTATGTTTTCCTAACAGGAGGGGGCAAGGACATACGGTGACTGCTTTCCATCTATGACGGTAACCGGCTGTTGCTCCGGGAGTCTGTGACTCCGTTCTCCACGCTCTTGCATGGGGGTGAGGCTAGGGGTCTTGGCTCCTCTGACACCTACAACCATTGGAGGATGTGGAGGGGCGGGATCTGCAGCTCCAGTGAGCAAGACCCACTTAGCAGTGCTATAACACCCCCAGGCTCCCTTAACATTGTGCTTAGTTATTGTTGACTGTCCACCTGTGCACAGTGAATCCCTGAGCTCTGTTTTCCAGTATTGCTATTCCCAACTGTTCCTGCTTGTTTACTGGATTTACCTTTTGCCTGCCACCTGCCCTTTGACATTGGATTGTTTACTGGATTTACCCTTTGACTTCGGACTATTTTTTGGATTACCCTTGTCTGCTGCCTGCAGTTTGACCTCTGCTTAAATCTCAAACTATCCTCCTGTTTTCTCATGTCTGCATCCTGCCTTCCTTCCCTGTACTCCTCTAGTCGGATCCCTACCCCTACATATGCATTATTGGTGCTGTATCTGCAGCTCCAAGTACCATTTAATTGTAGGGGGCTTCTTTCCCTGGCCCCACATATGTGTTAGCGATTCGGGGGGGGGGGGGGGGGGCAATTTGGGAGCAATTTTAGGATACAGATAAATGCATATATATCTATAAAAAATTTTTTATAAATGCATACATATTTATAACTACTAAACTTTAACATAAAAAAGGAGGACTTTTTCAACTCGGACTAGCCCTTTAATGATTTGCTTCCCAATACCTCCTGCACTTAATCAAATAAATAATAATAACCAAACACTTAGCTTGATGCGGATAGATTTTGCTCCTCTGCACATAAAATGTAAGGCACATACAAGTCACTGGTCCTAACAAATGCTGCAGACTATAATATCTATGGCTGTAATGATACTCCAACACTCACATGAGGATAGTGGTCTAGTTCAAGAGTAGAGACAGCTAATTTGCTTTGAAGTTGCTTGAGTCAAATAATACTGTGTTCTCAAATAAAACCTTACATTCTAATGTACTGATGCAGCTCGCAGAATCCAAACCACTACTTTCCTGATTCTTTCAAGTATGTTGCCTCCTTGTAATCCCCACTCTAATGGAAATAAATAAACATATATGCCATTAAACCAACTAGGAAAGAAGAAATACATCAACCTTTTATTTTATTTATTTATAAAAGAAAGAAGCAAGAAAGGTCATGTGCTCTAATATTTTAAGAAAAAAATGCACAAACACAAAAATTGCAGAACAATTGTCAAATGATGGAAAACTGGGAATAGCACAGAAAACATAGAGTTTGCCATGTAAAATGATACAGGCCAGTGATGCAGAGTTAATATATACATTCTATAAGCAAGTGTTGACAGTTCATTTTTAGTTCAGCATTAGCTTGAAATTGCTTCTCCTACAAAATGTAAGGGGCAAAGGGTCCCTTACCCTTTGCCCCTTATATTTATATATTGTCTCACATACGTTTATTTTTCCTTTTTAAAATCTTCTATTAGCTATTTGAACTAGGAAATGTTTGCTGAAACTTAACTATGAGCTTATCAACTCACTTTAGGGTGTTGATAAGTAGATTATGTACCATATTTACGCGAATCTAATGCACCATCAAATCTAACGCGCAGGGGGGAACTCTGTGTTGTGGGAGAGCTGAAGCAGGGGTGATGGGGTACTAATGACTCCCGGGGTAGCTTTAAGGTTCTTCCATGTGTGGATAGTAGTGGCAATGGTAGGATGTGAAGGGACTATACTGGTGAGTTGGCTGTGGGGGACCTAGGCGGCAACCGGAATAGGCACAGGTAAGGAGCTCCCATAGTTTTGGGGCAGGACCATTCAACAATTCTTGCCAATGATGTGAATCTATAGTAGGTTTCCAGGTCAGGGAGTCCCAGACCTCCCATGTATTTGTGTCTCACTAATAGTCATATTTAAATCTAGGTGGTTTGCCTTTCCAAATTAATTTTGTGGAGGCGGATTTGATCTCTTGGAAAAAAGATTTGGGAAGAAAAATAGGGAGTGCCTGTACAGACGATGTTAATTTTAATAGAGGCTATTCTACCGAACAAGGAGATGTGTTTCTGGTCCCACCTGTCAAGATCGATTTTACGTGTGTGCATGAGGGGAAGGTGATTTTTCAGAAATAGTAGGGTTAGTTGAGGGGGCATCTGGATTCCTAGATATTTTAGTATAGAGTGGCTCCATTTGAACGGGAAGGATTGTTTCAGGACTGCAAGTTGTGGATCAGGGATGGAAATGTTAAGCTTCTGACTTTGTCATATTAATATTAAAGAAAGATAGGGTACTGTATGTGTAAAGTTCCTCTTTTAAGGTGTGAAGGGACATAGCAGGTTGGGTAAGGGTGAGTAGAAGGTCATCTGCGAATGCCGCCGCCTTGTGGCAAAGTGGGCCTATTTCAAGGCCGTGAATGGATGGGTTTGACTGGAGACAAGTGGTTCCAGCACCAAGACAAACAAGAGGGGGACAGAGGGCAACCTTGTCATGTGCCATTTGACAGGGTGAGCGGCTCGGATAGGGTACCGTTAATCCGTATCCTCGTGGTAGGCATGTGGTATAGGGAATTAATCCAGCTATACATGGCAACACCTAGTCCAATGTGTCCAAAAACAGCATGAAGGAACAGCCAGCTCACCCTGTCAAATGCTTTTTCAGCGTCTGTTGATAGAAGAATTAAAGGGATGTTGTTTACAATGGCATGATGGGCAAGGTTAATCACCTTGATGGTATTGTCCCTTCCTCTCAGCCAGGCACAAATCCCACCTGGTCTCTATGTGTCAATGAGGGAAGAACCTCTCCCAGTCTGGTTCTTAGGTTCTTAGCGATTTGTTTAACATCTGCATTGAGGAGGTAAATGGGGCGGTAACTACCACAGACTTCAGGGTCTTTACCTGGCTTGGGTATGACAGCTACATGGGCTTTTTGAGACTTGAATGGGAGGGTGCCGCCGGAGGCGAGGGCATTAAACACAGGCACCAACTGAGGTAGGAGGATGTCCTTGAAGGTCTTGTAATACATGGTTGTGAGGCCATTAGGCCCAGGACTCTTGCCTGAAGGGGTGTTTTTGACAGCCTCGTCAATTTCTTCTAGAGTGATAGGGGAGTCCAGGGCTGCCGCCATAGTCAGTCTGGGTGTTAGGTGTCAGGTAAAGTACTCTGTGATTTTTTGGTGTAGGACAGGGCTGGGCGGTGAAGTTGGGTAACCTGTGAGGTTGTTGAGGTCATAGTAATATTGTTTAAAGGTATCTGCAGTGGCCGGAGTTGTGTGTACTAGTGTGTTAGTCTTTGTTCTAATCTTGGCGATAAAGGAAGCCTCTTGTTTGTGTCATAGGGCACACGCTAGGTGTTTGCCTGGTTTGTCTTTTGTGAGGTGCATAGTGTTTCATAACTTATGATGGGAAAGTTGTGCTTTGTTGTTGCATATAGTAGCTAAGTCTGTTCTCAGCATCAGTAGTTTTATATGGAGCTGGATTGTGAGGGACTTTTTGTGTTGAGTTTCACTGGAGTGTATTTCCTTCAGGATATGTATTAGAGCTTGGGCCCACTGTTTCTTAACATAGGAGCCAATTTTAATGAATGCGCACAACCGCCTTATGGGCATGGTCACTCCATGTTATGTTATGTATTTGTGTATCATGAAGTAGGGGAATGTGTCTATGTGAGACAAATAGATAGTTGAGGCAGGAGTAGGTATTGTGGGAGTGTGAGTAGAAGTGTAGTCTTTGGTGGTGGGATTGAATGTTCTCCATGCGTCTGCTAATTTGGATGAATGTAGTTTGTTTTTTACCCTTCAGAGTTTAAGATTGTTGATGGATGTTGTACCAGTGGAGGTATCCAGCATGGGGTCCAAGGTTATGTTAAGATCACCCCCAAAGACTCTGGTGATTTATGTTGGCATAAATAACACTTGCTTCCCACACGTTCTTGTTTCATCTAGAAATCCCTGCCAGGGATATACATCAGAAAGCTTTGTGTATTAATCTAATATCAGCATTTAAAATTTGTATGTTGAGATATTGGAGGAGGACGGATATTCCGCTCTGGCCAGAGATCAAAAGTCAGATCAATTTCCAGGCTAAGGCAGAAAAAAAAATCTTCCAACGTACCAATAATCCCTCTGATTGGGAAAAATATGATGGTATTTGGTCAAAATGGTTAATAGTCTCCTCCAAGGGAATGAGGTAGCTATGGTTCAGGGGGGTTTCTCCCTGCGAGTTATGGTGAAGTACGAATGAACTAGTCATGATGGAAGAGGGACTAGGCTGCCGCTATGAAGCCCAATTCATAGAGTGGAAGACATTTTTTTTCTTGGTATGTGCTTGTCCTTTCACCCCTCCCCCTGACCCAATATCGGTACAACTCTGGGATCTTTAGTATGTTAGACAATTGATGAATGACTGGATGAATGAGGTGTGAATGGCATGAGAAATAGTAATGCTCTAGATATATTATTATAATTAAGGAGACTGCTAAAAGAAAGTTTTATAATCAGCTCGATGGATGGCAGCACTTCATATGTTACTATGAGTTATAAATCTTTCTTGTTAAATAATATATATAATGCAAATGTATAATATCTGTATATTTTTTCATGGTGAAAATTAATAAAGACTATTTAAGATCACCCCCAAAATGTACCAGACCTTCGGCAAAGTGACCTAGTTCAGATAGGATAGAATAGAGGAATAAGTGCTGGTTAGCATTGGTGCATACACATTGGCTATGGTGACAATATCAGAACCAAGGTAACCTTTTAGGAATATTGCTTGGCCATCATTATTGGACCAGGTATCAGTGATAGTGAATGTGAGATCCTAGTGGATAAAAATGGCTACTCCTTTGGTCTTCTTGAAGGGCGAGTATGAGTATAAAACCTTTGAGTAAATGTAGTCTTGAAATTTATCGACTTTGGACCTGCAAAAGTTGGTATCTTGGACTAGTCCTATATCTATTTTATAGGCTCGCAATTCCCCGAAGAGTCGGGAACATTTGGTAGGGGTGTTCAGTCCTTTGGCATTGATCGATTAACATTTCAGGAGAGGTAGGATGTTAGCCATTAGGGGTCCAGTATTTTTGGATGTTCTGTGGGTTACCTGCCTGGGTGGCGTGAGATAGGTATTGCATATCGCTCAGAGCTGCCTAAACCTTAATACTAAAAGTGTAGTAAACTTGGGTAATAACAGGGGTAGCAGTACTCCAAAAGGAGGGGAGTACGTCCTTAAGAAAACAAGCGTCTGAGAGGAACTGGGGGCACGCGGTAGTGTGCTCTGTGTAGAGAATCAGTTGCCTCAGGGGCTTGTTCAGTCCCTGGGTCGGCTTCTGGCATACAGGTACATCGAGCATAGGGGGATCATATCAGTGACAACATGAGAACTCCAGCGGTGGCATGAAGGACAAAGCCACCGAGCAACGAGTGGAGACCAGGTAAGGGACACATACCCACAACTTCAAGTTACTAATCTGATTTCAGTTAGCAAGGAAGAAAACTGTCTTAACAGGAGTTGAGAACTCTTTAGTTCTTTCAAATATAAAGTTCTAGAGAGAAGAGCTCTCGTATAGTCCCTAGTTCCTTAGGCTCAGGGCTTAACTATGGTGGTTGGGTAAGTACAAGGAGAACAGCCCAGCCTACATATGCATTACTATCCAAGTACCCTTGTCCTCTTTTTTCACCCTTCAGCCCATCTGTCCTTGACATTCATTCCAAAAATTGAAGCTTATAAAAATGAACATCATGATGTTATTAACAAATGATTAGCCATATGTTTCATTTTAAAAAAGAGGGAGAACATTTCTTCTTATGAAGAGGGTGACCTCACATTTAAGAAAGAAAACTTTACCTTAAACTATTTTACACCGAAGAGCCAAAGAATTGCATCTCCTGTACTCTTTAAAATAGAATAATTTATTTTACCATTAAGAAGTTCTAATGAACTCTTGTGTGATATCTCTATTACTGTAATCCTTATGGAAAAAGGAAACTACTGCCAACCAACCTGTTATTGCTGGCTAAACCTCCCCCATTAGCCATTAGAGAGACTATGCTTGTAAATGAATTAACAAAGACCATATTTGTTTGCAGGAATCATCAACTGGAAGTATTTTCCACAAGTATTAGGAATTGCTGTATGATGTTCATATGGTATGAGGCAGCAACTTTTCAAACAGCTCCTTTAATATGATGGCTTCAAGCGTCACAGAGAAATTTGTGGTACTGTCCTTTTCTCCTGCCTGAGGTGCCAGTGTCAATTCAAACAGAAAAATAGCATCTGCTTTTAAATTTAATTCACTGGGGATATTTTGTGCCCTCCGGAAAATGTTTAGCTTTAAGCATTATAAAACCTGAGGCTTTATGATTGACATAGCAAAGAACAGGTGGTGTTTTGGCTGGTTAACCTTTAATATCCTGTACACCAGTAATATGATCAAAACTAGAAAAGACCTCCCATTATTCTAAGTAATTGTTATTAGAAACAACTCACTTAGTGTGCAAACTTCTTGTTTGTCTATCTTTATTCTATGACCAAGCATTCCATACAAAAGGCACCTATTCGGAGGACCTTTTTCTTGTCTGTCTTTATCTCCAGTTACTTTGTCTGTTGGTTAATCTATGTACCCTATCCATCATTTTGTGTGCCTGCTCATCTGTGTTGCCTATCTAACTACTTCTATCTCTGGTGATAACAGGTAGGCCTGGTAATGTTTTTGCTCCTCCCCAAAAGTTGCACCATTCCCTTGATTATTTGAATTTTAATGCTAAGGTAAAATTGTGGAAGACAGCAAACAAATATTTGTTTTTTTCCTTGTGCTACAGCAATGTATTATTTTGTGCATTATAACATTATACACTGTTCCAAGAGAACAAAATGGACCCATTTCTTGATATTAAAAGAGCCTCTCAATGATCCTTTTGATCCGTTGAAGCCAGTCTCCTGGTTAATAATTATGACATGTAAATAGGAGCTAGTCTTATCTACATGTCCCTCCTGAATTATATATTCCAGGAACCAAATTAGGTATACGTCTCAGTTATCCTAAGAACAATGAAATCCCAGGTGTATTTACACTTTATTACAAGAGAAGTAAATCAAAGGGGGACCTCCTGAAGGTATCTGTTTGAGAAGTAAGCACTCCTCGTGCATTAAAATACACATGGCTGACAAGGTTTCTGTGTTAAAAAAAGACAAAGTCCAAATTCACATATTAACTAGGGGGTGTATTTAGAGAACCAACCAGATAAAGTCAAATACATTTTCCACACCTTTGAGGGGTGTATTTTGAAATGTGAAAATGGGGGATGAAATAGGCCAGTAGATGGTAAAAGGACCAAGTTTTGGATATCAAATCTGGGGGATGAGATTTTGATCAGAAAAAGGCAATATAATCCCAGAATCTGCTTAACACCTTGATAAATATAGTCTTCTTTGAACTTTATATTTTAAATTGCTATTTCTGCATGCTTGGATGATCAATCAAATCCTATGTTGGCTTCTATTCTAAGTCACTAGGCTGAATATTTGCTGTGATATCTACGTTTTTAAACTGTAGATTAAAGAGAAGATATGACTTTATTATATGAGAAATATATATTTATTTCCTGTATACGGTAGAATATTTGCTTTATCATATATTATCTTACTGATTGTATGCAGGAAAACCAAAAGCTAAACTAGTGGGCTGTGTCATACCGTTTTATATTGATATCTAATATTTTTAGGTAAGGTTATATAGCTGGTGAAATATTGGTTTAAGGATACATCTAACTACTGGTTACATTGATCTACTAGGATTGTGGGCATTGAGTTCACTATATTGTTCACAGTAAATGTGTGATTGATAGTGTGTTGTGGTGTTATATGCTGATTCAGGCATAATGATTGTCTTGTATTTTACAACCCTGCTAAAGCTTTCTCAGGCCTGTAACTGCATTGCTTATACCATGTAGCAATAGGTGCTATTTATTGGTGTATTGGGCTCAGTCAATGTGTTATTATTATTGTGTGCTATTTCTATATATGTGTGTGTTAATAAATGTTCATATATTGTTAACCATGTGCATTATTTCAGATATAGTTTAATTATATGTCATATTATCGCCTTGAAAAACGAACTTGGGAGATACTGTTTTTTATGAATGGTTATTGGCCATCCTTAGTGGAATCTAGTCATTCATAAATTCTTATCTATTCCCTGACAAATGTGAGAATGGTGGTGAGCTAATAAAACTAATCCCTATTAGTGTTAGTGATTAGGCAGAATTGGAGCTAGTAGGCACTTCTTGTAGAACACATCTGACCACTAAGTCTGAAATAATAAACAAAAACGACACAAATGGTTCAGCACATCAAATGAGTGAGTTTATTCCGAAGAAAATGGCAACATTTTAAAAGACCAAATGTGGTCTTTTAAACTCACCTCATATTTGATGTTCTGAGCCATTTGTATGATTTTTGTTTACTATTGGGGAGCTGGTGGAGCCCCGGCTTGGGCACATGTCCTAAAGGAGTGCTGTTCTTGCCAGAATTGGGCGGTGTATGATATAGTAAACAGACTTGTGAAAAGCAGCAGTGTTTTTATAAAAGGCATACTACTCTTCCTCACTCATGTGAGCAAACATGATTGCAGTGAATACTAGGTCTCTGAGGTACTCCAAAGTGTCTACTCAATAACGAGAGAATTGTAGGGAATTGACATGGAAATGTCAAACTTTAGGTCAATGTAGCTGAGTTGGAAAAATTCACTAATGCAGCTGAACGGGAATTTTTTTCCAACTTGGTACTTTGGCCTTAAATTTGAAATTCCTGTCTCAATTTTTTGATTTACCTGTTTATTGAGTAGACTCCCAAGTATTTGTTCACCTTCGAACGATCGGGTCATAGGCTGTTCATTTGCTATCAATTCTTATTTTGGTTTCCCACATTCTTCTGAAATAAATATTTTTTGTTTTGTAGTTTGAGATTATGATTATCTTGAAACTACTACTTGTAAATAGTGTGTCTGTTCAGCTTTCAGGGCTGTACATGTGGCAACTTAAGGGTCTACTCAATAAAGAGCAAATTGCAGGGAATTGAGAAAGGAATTTCAAAGTTAAAGGTGCTGTCTAGAGCCCAAAATGCATCTTCCAAATATTAATGCATGTTTTAAATTTGCATTGCTTAAAATATAAAATACTTACAGTGAGATGAAATTATGTACAGCGGTTTGCAAGAAACAAGGACTGCCCATACTAGCTCTAGCTGAATAAAAGGAATTTCCTTTTTTTTGCTTCAAAATTCCTTGCTGTACCCTGCGATCTATATTTATTGAGGAGACCCCTATTTTTAACCTTTAAGTTCCTGTTGCTTGTTGTGTTCTCTTTCTGTGCTCCATCTAATGCTGACACTAATTTCAAGCTTTTGTACTTCAGTGGTGATTGTATTTAGTGTCCAGTTACATCAGCAATACTGTTAATAGTGGGATGCTAGTGCAATGTATGCGAAACTATACACCTGACAATAGAAACAGTAAATAATATCTTCAAATCATAATTGCTTAACAAGATGTTCCTCAATATAAATCTTCACCTGCTGATGGCAACCAGCATTTCTCAGCATGATGCCTGCATGTCGAAGACATAACAGTATGCATGACAAAATATTGTATCTTGCTTTCTCAGAAAGACTCTTTTATTTTAATCAGAAAATGATAATTATTCCATCACAAATCAGCTAATTTTTTAAAATCTTTTTCATTTTCAAGTAGAGTAATAACACGTTTTTTTTAGAATCCACACTAATCTAGTGCTTCCCTATTTTCCTTATATTATATATTTCAGGCCCAGTAATAACTACGTTGAGTATTTGCATCTTAGGATTCAGAAAATACTGTGCCACAACCCGCAATGTCAAAGTATTGACAAAACAATTCAATTCATAGAAAGTGGCATAGGAATCACTTTTATGTCTGCTTCAGAAGATTATGAGGTTTTGCACTAGCCCTTCCGGTGTCAAAGTAACTTTTACAAACAGAACCTTCCACCGTTTATTTGCCTTAAATTATTCAACTTTGTAGTGATTGACTATGTGCCAACTAGTTTATCAGCACTTGTTAGCACTTCATTTCTCCATCCTTTGTGCATGGTTAATGAAATAAACATGTTGGCTATTTGCATACAACCTACAAAAGCATTAGTAGGCCTGATGTAAACATTTCCAAGAAAAATTTAATCTGTGCCTGGTCTCCACAATTCCGCAAACAAGCACACTCAGTGTTTATGAAAATGTATTCCGTGGAAAACAATGTTTCAACTCTACACAAGTTTTTTTTTTTCAAGTCTCTGGATATTTCACTGTGCCACCATTCAGTAGACATGACATGAGATATTTTTCACACTTTCTGTTGTAAATGATATACCACAATAAACCATTAACGGTGGAGTTGAAAAAATGTCTGATTTATCTATCTTTTCAACTCATTGCATTATAATGCATTTATACAACCATTTAGAGCAAGCATTGAGCCCAGCTACTCCTGTAAGATGATTGCACATGTTGTTACAGATCATCCCACCTTAACAGTTGGCAGCAGGCAGTGTGGGTTGAAGGCATCCTTTGGCTTTATCCAAACCCACTGGGATGTAAGACAGAGACTGTAAGATTATTCATAGATCCTATTATTCTTCCCATTGCTCATAGGTCCAGGTTTTGATTAGGAACATCCCTTTCCCAACAAATGTCTCCACAGTGCCATACAAACTAAACATTAAGAAACCCCATTTAGAGCACAGATAACCACACACCCAGCTCTCAATTAACAACTTTTATTGAGAGTGACTGCTGATTTAACTCTTTGTAACTTTTTAGGCAACTAGCAAATCTCTATCTATTGCTGACAGTGATTGTTGAGCCTTTTCCCCCTGGCATATTAAATATATATATATATATATATTTTTTACTTTTTTTAATTTGGATACCAACTGTTTGTCACTTTACTGGAGAACCCCTCTAGTGAATACTAGTTATTCTGTCCAAATATATACATATTTTTTAGAAAATGCAAGCAAGTTTGAGAATTTGCATTCCAGGTATACTTGCACTCACCAGTAATGGAAATTGATACTTTAGGATATGGAATTTTGGAACATTAAACCAGTGAAAGGTTAGAAATGGATTTCCATAGTTGGCAGGAAAAATGTGTTTCCTGTGACAGTCTGGTATGCAGAATGTGTGCTGTCAATGTCAAGTGTCAACTTCTTAAATATCAGTACTTAGCAGATACCTACTATCTCGGGGAGAAACTGACACATTGACAAGAACCTATTTCAATTCAGATGTGTTTGCTTGGCACTTTTGTATCGGGCACACATCTTTCCATTGTAGTAAACATAACTTCAATAGAAGAAGCAGACATTAGAAGAAGCAGATATTAGAAGATATATTGAGAGGACTTACATTACCTCAATAAAATGGAAAACAGCTTGCATGTAATCGCGTTTTCTACAGAACCAACACAGCTAGCTGAAATTCACAATGAATTGCAACACGTGAAGCACAATTCTGTCATAAATAATTCAGCCGGCACAGTTTCTAGAGAACCTAAAACAGTGTGCTTTAAACAAAACAGAGATGTTGTTTTATGTCAGACAAACAGTGTTGGAGAAATAGAACTAAGTACATCTAACTTATCATCATATTTATAGCAGGATTTTTAAACATATTATTTGTATGAACATGTGCTTAGTTTTATAAAAACAGTGTTCTACAGTTTAATTTACCTTTTGTTTCTTATCTTTCTCATGTTGTTTTAACTATTTGAAATAAGCTTTGTAGTTTACCATAAGTGCATCACAAGAACTAAACCATGTGGGTTAGATATTGGGCTTTATTCAATGCCATGATTTATCACTTAGCAGTGGTACATTTCTCAGGTTATTTAATGGATCCCAATAATGTTTTATATATTCAAATGTTGTGATTTTTTTTAAAATCAAGTTGTGAATCTAAGCCAGTGCATTTGGTTTTCTAAAATCCAGAAGGCCCTAAAATCCCAGTTTGCAATTACAAATGTACTGTAGATGTCTATAAATATGATTGGCAGTTAGATTGTGTCAGTTCTAAGAGATTTAAAAGCACAGTGGCGTCGCTAAGGGGGACCACTGGAACGGAAGCCCTGAATCTCCTCTTCATAGCCGCAAAATGGAGATTCTGGGTGTAATGTATGCTTTAGCCCTGAGAAAAAGCTGTCATTGTGCTTTTTTGTTGTGTCTCAACCCGCACACCCAGAGCTTTCCTCCTTCTGGGACACTGTCTCTGCATCGGAGATGTGGGCTCTCATAGGGGTGAGAGCAAAGCCAGCACTTTATGGGGACAGCATGCCACCTTCACTGTTTCTTACTGTGTGGTCCCGTGTTACTGCTGGACTGCACACAAGCTAATGAAGGCACATCTCACTGCTGCTCCACCTAGGTGTCACCTAGTTTAATGTGTTATTACTGTGTGTGTGTCTGTGTGAGATAGTGTAGGTGTGTGATTATGTTTGTGAGACAGTGTGTGTGTGTGTGTGTGTGACAGTATGTGTGAAATGGTGCATGTGTGCGCGTGTGAGACACTGTGTGTGAGACAATGTGTCTGTGTGAGAAACAGCATGTGAGACAGTTTGTGTATATGTGTGAGAGAGAGGGTTTGAGTGAGACAGTGTGTTTTTCTGTATCAGTGTGAGAAACAGCATGTGAGACAGTTTGTGTATATGTGTGAGAGAGATGGTTTGAGTGAGACAGTGTGTTTATCTTTGTGTGTGTGTGAGACAGTGTGTGTGTGAGAGAGAGAGGGACAGTGTGTGTGTGTGGTGTGTGAAATTGTGTGTGTGTAATTGTGTGAAACTATGTGTGTGAGGCAGTGTATGTGCAAGACATTGTGTATGCTCATTGGCATAATATACAAATATAATGCATATATTGATTATTGGCATTTACTGCTCATTGTGCATTTACTGCTCATTGGCATCATATACATAATCAGATATTTCTAATGGTATAAAGCCTTGCACATGATTTTGCTGCTCATCGACATCATATCCATTATTTTTGTATTTATTGCTCATTGCTTATATTATATACAGTATATACCTATAATGTTAATTGGCATCATCATATAAATCATTTAAATGCATTTTTTGCGTATATTATAAATAACTGTATATAGTAGGTATTCTATTTCCATTATCAGTCTGCCCAAGCATGGGAGCTTCTTTACTCCACTTCAAATCTGCCATTGGTTCTAGCCCCAGATCTTTTGGAGACCTAACAATGCCCCATGCCAAAAAGCTGTGACATGCATTGCAGGGGCATTAAGCACAAAAACTGCAAAATTATTTAACATGTGCAAAAGTACCATATTTGGTCAAATATAACAGTGTTCCTCAACCTTTTCTCACCCGGGGCAGATCAAAGCTCTTCCTAGAATTCCGTGGCACACCACAAGCAAATATATATAAAAATTAAGTTATAAAGTTAAGTGTGTACACAGAACATAAGAACTAGATCCCTTTATTTACCTTTAAAACCAAACAAGTGTGCAAAATAAATAACAAATGCACAAACCAAGACAAGTGCATTACCAATGATAAACAGACAAACCAAGACAAGTTGCGGAGTGCTGAAATATAAGACGACCCTCATTATAAGACGACCGGAAAACTTTGGATATTAATGTATGAAAAAAAAAGAAAAGGCCCGAATATAAGACTACCCATATGAAAAAAGGTTTTTTTCAGAAATATGAATACACACGCTCTATATATGTTATTCTTAAAGTCAAACCTCTCTCTGAGGTATAATTAAATGACAGCCTCGAAAGGGACTTTTTCAGAGCATTTGATTTGAAAAAACCTTGTCTTATATTCAAGAAAATAAGGTATATAAGGGTCTACACAATATATTCTGTACTACAGGCTCGTAGTTATTGGCCCGGAGTTTGGAAAAATTCTAGGTACGTATCAAAAGCCGAATTCTTATGACTACAATGGGTGCTGGGTCAAGTTCTGTGAGTGTAATTGGTGGTGGGGGCAAGTCCTTTAAGTACAATAGGTGCTGGGGCAAGTCCTGTGAGTGCAATTGGAGCTGGGGCAAGTCCTGTGAATGCAATGGTTGTTAGGTGCAAGTGAGTAGAATAGGTGCTGTGGCAAGTTATATTGGTACAATCAGAGTTGTGGGTGCAATGGCAATGGATGCAGGTGTGTGTCCTCTTTTCCTGTCACCATTATATTGTATCCCTAGTTATGAGGCCCGATATTTGTTCTGCATGGTGGTATAAAGGTCAAGAATTCTGATTCCGTTTTATAGAGCGAGATGTACCATATCGTGCACACATTGTGCAGTCATGATATTCTCAAATTCCAGGATAATACTACCCCTACATACATGGTTAAATACACTGAAGGGGGGTTTTGAGGAACTTTATATAAATGCAGATTTTTTATTTTTATTGAGGACACCATAAACTAAGTTTCCATTCCTTGATTATTGAAAAATGGTGCAAATTCCCAATACACACAGTTCAGAGGCTTTATGGTTTTATTCCAGGAAGGACTGAAGCTGTATGGAAGGAAAAAGTTGGCCCTAATAATTATTAGGGTACCGCTTTTAATAAAGTGTTAAGTTAAATTAATGTCTTGGCACTTTCATGTTCTTATGAGAATAATATAACCTTCAGTCTGCACACACTATTTTTGGTCTGCTCCAAAAATTTTAAAGAGACAAGATATTAATTTAATTCAAGTGTTAACTTTCTTGGGCAGTGGACCACCCATATAAGTTGAAGGCAGCCTGAGAGTCTTATTCCATTTTTTTGAATAATAAATTGTTAAGAGTTCTAATATTTTGCCCATGTACTACATGAATAGATTGTTATATTCTTACATAAAGCTTCATTGTTGCTCTTTAATGGGGTATTTCCCTGGTGGTTAAGTGGGTAGCAGGAGTTTGTGCATTCTCCAAACAGCACAGACCCACTTCATGCTGCCAAATGCTACTGCATGTCACTATCAGTCATAGCATTTGGAGAATGGTCTGGCTGATAAAGATCAGTCATTAAGAGGGATCTGTCCTATTTTGGGAACATATACCATGCTCACTACACATATATCACAGGGATCTTCTCTATGTACATCATGTCTCTGTCCCCACAACCAGGAATCCATGAGATCCCATGGAGGGGCAAGTGTCGTCCTCCGCCTGCGAAGAACGATGATCAAGGTGCTTCTGGTGGATTTTATAAGTTGATCCTACAGATTTGCAAAATCTATTCATAAAAAAATAGGACTGCATTCCATATGTATACTCTCTCCACTTGCATGAAAAAGTGTAGTTTAACTAAGACAAAGGATATGAAGGATTAAACTGAGACTGTAGTATGCTAATTAGTGCAGAGACTTAAAATGTAATATATTTAATTGTAGAAATCTCCAGCAGTGAACTGGTTTATCACAGCAAAATGTGAGCATGATCTTGATTTTATACCAGGTTAATGAATGCTGAAGTGAGAGGCAATAAGACAGTTAATTAGATACACTGATTTATTGCAATATACAATGTTAATGGTCTGAATCTAATTTTTTTCAGCACAATTTAATGAAAAGCTACAGGCTACAGTTTGCTTACCTATTTTGTTTAATGCAGTAGATTTTATGTTTTATTTCAGAAATCTTGGCACTTCCTGCTAATTTATGTTACAGAGTTCATTTGAATGCCAAAGTAGGGAAAAATATTCAAATCTTGTCCACGAACAGAATGCCAATACCACCATTTTCCATTTTAAGGTTGTCTTTTTGGCTTGCTTTTTTGTTGTTTATTTATGTATATCTGCAGTCTCTGGATTTTATGGGTTCATGAAATGTATTACTTAATTTCACAACCTGTTAAGTGCAGTAGCTTATCTTTTTTTAATAAGTAATTAAAGGCACCGAGTTTGCTACACATTCTTTATATTATACTGTGCTTTGAGGAAAGTTTCAGCATGGATCAGCAGCTTAAGTGCTTAGAGGTAACAGGAAACATTATCCTAACCTTGTTTTTTTCATATTGTGCGTATGTAAAATATCCATCCAAGTAATGCTCTAATCAACTTAAAACAAATGATATTTAGTGTAGTAAAACTGTGTGTTGACTAAATGAAATCGAAACTCTCCAATTGAAACATTTCTATTAAAGAGACGGTCTAGTGTCCAAAATGCTTCCTCCAAATGTTAATGCATATTAAAGTACTTTCAAAGTAAGTTAAAATTAACATTTTACATTTTGCATTGCTTATAATATAACAAAAAGTAAAGTTGAAATTGCACATTTGCAGGCCTTCAGCAGTTTCTGTGCTTCGGAATTCTTAGGTTTTTTTTCCAGCACCAACCAATAAGAATCTTTCCCATTCATATGAATAGTATTTCCTGTTTCCCTAGTGATGTCATCAGAAAATGTGTTACACTGTTAGAGATTCTAGCAACACTTTTAAAAGTTCCAGGGTCCAGATCTTTGCCACGACTCGTGTGGCCAAGATGGCACTGCCCTTCTAAGGGCAAGAGCATTAGAAGCAGTAAGTAGCTGGTTGTGTTATTTGATTGCCTCATCAATTAAAGTAAAAGGCAGTTTGGTGATTGCTCAGATGAGCACTGCCATTCCACTGGTCTTATCAATATTTATAAATATGTATCTGAACACTTTGGATCTGCCTCCCTCTCCTTACTTTTTGTGAGGGAGAGAGACAGATCAGTATTGTGTGAGCTAGTTAGTGTTAAAATAAAATTTAATAAAATTGTGAGACCCAAGGGCTTTTATAAAAAGCCATTTCCTGTGTGTTTACTTCTTCCCTGCTACTGATCACTGCACATTTTTGCTGTCTGTGCTTTTTCTTAGGGTTGATTAAGTGTTTTCTACTGTAATTTATTACATTATAATAAAGGCTCTTCTATGAGCTATAAACCCCTTCCTTGCTGTAGATAACTAGACACTACGTATTTCCCTGTAACTTGAATAAACTCAGGACAAATATTAGAATCTATTTAGCCGGGTTTTATTAGCTTTTGTAGATGAGTATAAGACTTTTCAAATTAAATTCAGAAAACCTTTTTTTTTACTTTTTACTTTATTTTTTTAATATTTAAAATTAAATTATATGATCAAAATAACAGTAGTAATAGAAAGCCCTTCTCATACAGCTAAAACAAAATATTATTTGTGTGGGTAAGATAAATGAGAAAGAAAAAATGTCTTGCCTGCTCCAGGATGTCTGCAGAGTGTCTTCAGTTCCTAGTCCTCGTCTGTAACTGGACAAAGCAGCTGCTTCCACAGGGTCTTGGAATGTGGGTGCATGAACCTGAGGCCTCAAATCACAGGGGAATTTATGTAACCCTGCACCAAGCCCTGTGTCTCCACTCCTGCCAATGTGCTTCTGAACTTGGGTGCTGACATTGTGATTGGTAAAGGACTACTGACCTCCCTTGCCACCACACCAATTACCTTGTCCCTGCACGTGGTTTGGTGTAGGACCCATCCCTGGCCTCTAGTAATGTACCTCATGGAAAGCGAGCGTGAATGCTTTGCTCCTGGTGGGGGGCATGTCTTGTGGTCAAGTGGTGCTACCTCATTGGAGGAGGTTGGACAGAGGAATTTGGGGGTTGGAGACTAAACTGACCTAGGCATGAAGGGTGATAACCAGGATCCAGTGGAAGGTTCACTACGCGATAGGCTATAAGTTTGTACCTTTAGCTTTGTCTCATTTGTACCTTGCACCTTGTACTAACCAGGGGTGGATCCAGAGTCTGGTCTCGGCAGGGGCACTTTTCTGATCACTAATATAGATTTATAACAGACACCTATTCTTCTCTATTGTTTTAAATAATGTTGCTTATAGAACTGACTATTTTATCATATCACACAGTTAAAATGCTGTTCACCCCTCACCAAAACCATGACCATTAATACACCCCCACAGACATTAAAAGCATAATAATTAAATTTACATGAAACAGCACCCTGTTTATATCCCAATAAAGTTTCCATTCTAATGCAATTCAGTTAAGCAATAAAACTTGTATTAAATGTGTTTCAGTTTGCCAATAAAACTTGCACTCTAATTCAGATAGCAAATAAAGCTTATGTAACATAAAAACTACTTCATAACTACTTGTGGTCTCTAATAGATTGGTCATTCTGGGTGCACCCGATTTGATCATTCTTAGGACTGTCCGCTTTATGGTCTAGACCTCAAGGTTGACTTTGGAAAGGTCCTTTATAACCTTGGACAATATTTAATATGGTACACAATATCCTCTAACAGATTTTGAAACAAAGCTCAGATAATAGTGTACTAGGTCCCAAAAACATTATTTAATGTAGTAGGCACTGAAGGAACTTTTCTGAGCAGATCCATGAAGGACTTTGATAAATTCGGTAAGAAAGGAGACCCTTTGACCTAGCATCTCAACCACCAAGTGTTCCTTTTTTTACTCTAATCCCTATGTGAGTATGTTTGTATTACAAAAACACTCTAATACACCCTAAATCAATAATACACACTCACACAACACTCACATATACCCACTCACTAATGCACACTCATTAATACATATTAATACACTCGCATAACACTCATATACCACTCACTCACTCAAACACACCACTCACACACACACACACACACACTAATACATACTCACTAACTAATACACACTCACTAATACACACTCACACAACACTCACCAATACACACTCGCATAACACTCATACACCACTCATTCACACACTAATACACACCTGCATAACACACACACCACTCACTCACACAAACACACACATGAATACATTCTCACTAATAGACACTCACTAATACACACTCACACAACACTCGGTAATACACACTCTTACACACTCAAATTTCACATTCACTAATACACACTCACATAACACTTACAAACAACTACATCATATAGTGGTGTAACTACCAGGGTCACTACTGTAGATAGATGGCATGTGGTTGATGGTAGTGGGAGGCAGTTACATCTCTGATTTGCTGTCAACTACAAATCTTATGATTCTCCGGCAGCCTGATGTCTCCTGTGATGCTGTCTGAGGTTCATGGGATTTATAGTACACAGAATCATAAATAATAGTGTATATGTTTAGAAAAGCTGGCCACAATCAGTGAAGTAAAGTACGAAAAATAGTCCATCTTTCAAAAGCTGGGAAAAATCAGTTTTGAAAAAATAAATTACAAATATTGCCACCATAATGTACACTTTTTTTTTTTATTTCAATCTTTTATTTTTCTATAATCACACATAAATATGAAAATACAGAATTTTAACAATAGAAAATACATATTTAGACAATGTAACATATATATTACTACAAATACAAGTACATACTTTTGACAAATACTACGACATACAAATGTGGACACTATAAACCTATTCATCCAGATAACTCTATAAAATGAAAAAGAAAAAGAGCAAAGAATCGAGAGAAAAGAAGAAAAGAAGAAGGAGAAGGATAAAAAAGGAAAGAGCAGAGAAAGAATAAGAGAGAAAAAAAAAGGGAAAAAGTGAAGAAGGGGAGCTTCGTATACAGGGAGTGCAGAATTATTAGGCAAGTTGTATTTTTGAGGATTAATTTTATTATTGAACAACAACCATGTTCTCAATGAACCCAAAAAACTCATTAATATAAAAGCTGAATATTTTTGGAAGTAGTTTTTAGTTTGTTTTTAGTTTTAGCTATTTTAGGGGGATATCTGTGTGTGCAGGTGACTATTACTGTGCATAATTATTAGGCAACTTAACAAAAAACAAATATATACCCATTTCAATTATTTATTTTTACCAGTGAAACCAATATAACATCTCAACATTCACAAATATACATTTCTGACATTCAAAAACAAAACAAAAACAAATCAGTGACCAATATAGCCACCTTTGTTTGCAAGGACACTCAAAAGCCTGCCATCCATGGATTCTGTCAGTGTTTTGATCTGTTCACCATCAACATTGCGTGCAGCAGCAACCACAGCCTCCCAGACACTGTTCAGAGAGGTGTACTGTTTTCCCTCCTTGTAAATCTCACATTTGATGATGGACCACAGGTTCTCAATGGGGTTCAGATCAGGTGAACAAGGAGGCCATGTCATTAGATTTTCTTCTTTTATACCCTTTCTTGCCAGCCACGCTGTGGAGTACTTGGACGCGTATGATGGAGCATTGTCCTGCATGAAAATCATGTTTTTCTTGAAGGATGCAGACTTCTTCCTGTACCACTGCTTGAAGAAGGTGTCTTCCAGGAACTGGCAGTAGGACTGGGAGTTGAGCTTGACTCCATCCTCAACCCGAAAAGGCCCCACAAGCTCATCTTTGAGTATTGCACACCTTGTGCTTTTGGGCACTCCAGTGATGTTGCAGCTCTGAAATATGGCCAAACTGGTGGCAAGTGTCATCGTGGCAGCTGCACGCTTGACTTTTCTCAGTTCATGGGCAGTTATTTTGCGCCTTGGCTTTTCCACACGCTTCTTGCGACCCTGTTGACTATTTTGAATGAAACGCTTGATTGTTCGATGATCACGCTTCAGAAGCTTTGCAATTTTAAGAGTGCTGCATCCCTCTGCAAGATATCTCACTATTTTTGACTTTTCTGAGCCTGTCAAGTCCTTCTTTTGACCCATTTTGCCAAAGGAAAGGAAGTTGCCTAATAATTATGCACACCTGATATAGGGTGTTGATGTCATTAGACCACACCCCTTCTC
Organism: Pelodytes ibericus; assembly: GCA_036172795.1. Taxonomy (NCBI): domain Eukaryota; kingdom Metazoa; phylum Chordata; class Amphibia; order Anura; family Pelodytidae; genus Pelodytes; species Pelodytes ibericus. The sequence continues at coordinate 116,446,427 of CM069858.1, forward strand.
ATTACAGAGATGCACATCACCTAATATGCTTAATTGGTAGTAGGCTTTCGAGCCTATACAGCTTGGAGTAAGACAACATGCATAAAGAGGATGATGTGGTCAAAATACTCATTTGCCTAATAATTCTGCACTCCCTGTATAGTCTAACTACCCAGAGGAATCCCCGGCCCACGTCGGTCTGACCCCCTCACTCCCCGACGCCACCCCCAGACAAAAACCCTTCAGCTCATATCCATTCCCAACTGGACCCGCGCCTTTGCTTTTCTCCAAATGTCCCAGATCTCCTTAAGTTTCTTTCTGGGCTCTCCTAACGCGTAATATGCCCCTTCTGCCAGAAGCTGAAATTCAACTTGTTTCTCAATCTCTGGCCAGGATGGCATTTCTTGATTCTTCCATAAACGTGCCAACAGAAGATTGAATGCCATTAATATATTAATCGAGATAATCTGTTTTGGAGATCTACCCTGGCCTGTGTTCAAATGGAAGAGGAACGTATGAGGAGAAAGAGGAATATTTATTTGTTGGACCGCATTTAACACTGTGATAAGTCTATCTTTAATCTGGGCTAGTTGTTCACAGGACCACCAAATGTGGAACTGAGAACCCTCCTCTCTTCCACACCTTTTGTGGAAATGTTTAGTGTAGTTTTGCCACTGGCTAATAACATACTGTATTGTTAAGATATTGTGTTAATGTTGCGTTGGGCTGCTTGTGATGTTGACACCTGACTTGGCTCCTGTTTTTACTGTTCAGATACCTCTGTCTCTTGCTGGACACTTGTTCGAGTATATCTGTCTGGATATGACTTTTGGGCCACTCAACCCCTGGTGGAGAGTGCTCGTCCTGTGCAAGCTCTCAAACTACAACAGCATCACTCCAACTCATTGCACCATGATGCCTGTTACAATAATTAATGAGGTAATCTGTGTTATACGTACCAAGTATGTGAAGTGCAAGCTTTTGGGCAGGCATTGCTCTGTATTAGTATTTTAAGTATTACATGGACAATCCTATATCACATGAAGAAAATCATATTTGTTTGCTACACAGCGAACTTTCAATTTTCATGTTTCATCAACAGAAATTGAAAACTAGTACCTCATAAAAAAAACAATTTTCATTTCAGTGGCTATATAGCATAGCATGAAATGAGTCTAGCATGGTTCATTTCAATGATTTTTTTTTTCTACAACCACATATTTTTCACTAAGGGAAGTTCAAGAGAATATTTAAGTTAAATAAATGAAAATAAAGGTGTTATGATATTAGGCATTTGTTAGAACCTTCAAATGGAAAGGAACAAACAATAGAATAGCTTATGTACACTGTAAAGAAAGAAAACAGTAAATAAAGTAGACATGTGCATTCGTTTTCGGACGAATGCATTTTCGGACGAAAATAGCATTTTCGTCCATTCGTCCGAAAAACGAATAACGAAAATTTTAACTAACAAAATCCGAATGAACGAATGGTTAATAAACGAAAATCATTCGTTCATTCGTCCATTCGTCCATTCGTGCTATTGGCATTCTAAACCGAAATAGAGTCGGTTTACAATACCAATAGCATTGTACTACATTCCATAAACCGACATGAATGACTTTCGGTTTATGGAATGCATGTAATGCTATTAGCTTCCTATAAACCGAAATTGAGTTCCCATTCATACGAATAGGTCAATTGACCTATTCGTATGAATGGGGACTCTTTCGGTTTATAGAAAGCCAATAGCAGCATGTATTCTATAAGCCGAAAGTCTTTAAAACAAACGACGTTCGGTTTATAGAATACATGTAATGCTATTGCTGTTCTATAAGCCGAAAGACATTCGGCTTATAGAACAGCAATAGCATTACATGCATTCTATAAACCGAACGTCGTTCGTTTTAAAGACTTTCGGCTTATAGAATACTATTGGCATTCTATAAACCTAACTAGAGTCCCTCCTCATTCATAAGAATTTCTTATGAATGGGGACTCGACTCTAGTTCGGTTTATAGAAAGCCAATAGTATTCTATAAGCCGAAAGTCTTTAAAACGAACGACGTTCGGTTTATAGAATACATGTAATGCTATTGCTAACCTATAAACCGAACGACTTTCGGTTTATAGAATAGCCATAGGATTACATGTAGTACATAAGCCGAAAGTCTATAAAACGAAAGTCGTTCGGTTTATAGGCTGTCGGCATTTAACTATACAGAGACAGAGTCTCCATTCATAAAATTATGAATGGAGACTTTGTCTCCGTGTAGTAAAATGCCGAAAGTCTATAAACCGAACGATCGGTTTATAGACTTTCGGCTTATGTAATACATGTAATCCTATGGCTATTCTATAAACCGAAAGTTCGGTTTATAGAATAGCAATAGGAATACATGTATTCCATAAGCCGACAGCCTATAAACCGAACGTTCGGTTTATAGGCTGTGGGCATTTTACTACACGGAGACAAAGTCTCCATTCATAATTTTATGAATGGAGACTCTGTCTCCGTATAGTTAAATGCCGGCTTTTAACTATACGGAGACAAAGTCTCCATTTATAATTTTATGAATGGAGACTCTGTCTCCGTATAGTTAAATGCCCACAGCCTATAAACCGAACGTTCGGTTTATAGGCTGTGGGCATTTAACTATACGGAGACAAAGTCTCCATTCATAAATTTATGAATGGAGACTCTGTCTCCGTATAGTTAAATGCTATTGTATTCTATAAACCGACTCTATTTCGGCTTATAGAATGCAATAGTACTACGAATGGACGAATGAACGAATGATTTTCCTTTATTAACCATTCGTTCATTCGGCTTTAGTTAGCTTAGCATTTTCGTTCTTCGTTTTTCGGGCGAATGGACGAAAATGCAATTTTCGGACGAAAATGCATTCGTCCGAAAACGAATGCACATGTCTAGTATATATTCACATGTAAATTGCTTTTTAAATAAAAAATTATGATATAAAAAAATCTTGTTTTTATTTCCTTTTATGTGACAATGCTGCCTCTCTCTTTCCCTTGCCCCCAGATTTGTCGCTCTCCCCCCCTTAGTGTTGTCTCTCTCTCACCCTCCCTTTGGCTCCCCCCTCGCTCCCCTTGTGTCTGTCTCTTCCCCCCTTCCCTCCCCTTGTTTCTCTCTGCCCCCCCCCCCCCTTGTTATTCTGTCCCCCCCTCACCTGTTTCTTGCTCCCTGGTGGCTAGTGGGGGCAGCCGGGGGATGTATGCACTATACATAATAGACGGAAGTGTCGGGCAGCATGGAGGTTGTCTGCACGATTCGTGCAGACATCCCCCAGCTGCCCGATTCTCCCTGGTGGCTAGCGAGGGAGCGGAGGATGTCTGCGCGATGAGCGAGACCTCTCCTGCTGCCGCCCGGCATGACCGCCGGGACTTCTATGATGAAGCTGGGTACTTCCGGCTTCCTCATAAAAGTCCTGGCTGTCGTTCCGGGCGGCAGCAGGGGAGGTCTCGCTCATCGCGCAGACATCCTCCGCTGCCTCGCTAGCCACCAGGGAGAATCGGGCAGCTGGGGGATGTCTGCACGAATCGTGCAGACAACCTCCATGCTGCCCGACACTTCCGTCTATTATGTATAGTGCATACATCCCCCGGCTGCCCCCACTAGCCACCAGGGAGCAAGAAACAGGTGAGGGGGGGACAGAATAACAAGGGGGGGGGGGGCAGAGAGAAACAAGGGGAGGGAAGGGGGGAAGAGACAGACACAAGGGGAGCGAGGGGGGAGCCAAAGGGAGGGTGAGAGAGAGACAACACTAAGGGGGGGAGAGCGACAAATCAGGGGGCAAGGGAAAGAGAGAGGCAGCTTTGTCACATAAAAGGAAATAAAAACAAGATTTTTTTTATATCATAATTTTTTATTAAAAAAGCAATTTACATGTGAATATATACTAGACATGTGCATTCGTTTTCGGACGAATGCATTTTCGTCCGAAAATTGCATTTTCGTCCATTCGCCCGAAAAACAAAGAACGAAAATGCTAAGCTAACTAAAGCCGAATGAACGAATGGTTAATAAAGGAAAATCATTCGTTCATTCGTCCATTCGTAGTACTATTGCATTCTATAAGCCGAAATAGAGTCGGTTTATAGAATACAATAGCATTTAACTATACGGAGATAGAGTCTCCATTCATAAATTTATGAATGGAGACAAACGTATAGTTAAAAGCCGACAGCCTATAAACCGAACGTTCGGTTTATAGGCTGTGGGCATTTAACTATACGGAGACAGAGTCTCCATTCATAAAATTATAAATGGAGACTTTGTCTCCGTATAGTTAAATGCCGGTGTTCTGACAAATTTCTGGAGCAAATTCTCCTGCGCAATCGCAGGAGAATTTGCTCACTGCGCATGCGCATAAAGTTACAGCTGATAACTCAGCTGTAACTTTGTGACCACTGTGCATGAGACAGCTGCGCAACCCACCTCCCGCCCCCCTCACACCCGCCGCACACCCCTTCTTACCAGATCATCGACCACAGCGATACACAGCGCATGCGCACGCCTATCCAGCCGTTTGGGAATGCGCGCGTCCGTTGTTGTGTTCTTAAGGTGGTAAGTAACACGGGGCGTCGGGACATAAGGGGGCAAGCATCCTGGTGAGGGCTGCCTCATCTTGATGGGATTTGTGATCCTCCTGCTGTATTATTGATGCAGCAGGAGGATCACAAATCCCATCAAGATGAGGCAGCCCTCACCAGGATGCTTGCCCCCTTATGTCCCGACGCCCCATGTTACTTACCACCTTAAGAACACAACAACGGACGCGCACATTCCCAAACGGCTGGATAGGCGTGCGCATGCGCTGTGTATCGCTGTGGTCGATGATCTGGTAAGAAGGGGTGTGCAGGGGGTGTGAGGGGGCGGGAGGTGGGTTGCGCAGCTGGCGCATGCGCGGTGGTCACAAAGTTACAGCTGAGTTATCAGCTGTAACTTTATGCGCATGCGCAGTGAGCAAATTCTCCTGCGATTGCGCAGGAGAATTTGCTCCAGAAATTTGTCAGAACACCGGCATTTAACTATACGGAGACAGAGTCTCCATTCATAAAATTATAAATGGAGACTTTGTCTCCGTATAGTTAAAAGCCGGCATTTAACTATACGGAGACAGAGTCTCCATTCATAAAATTATGAATGGAGACTTTGTCTCCGTGTAGTAAAATGCCCACAGCCTATAAACCGAACGTTCGGTTTATAGGCTGTCGGCTTATGGAATACATGTATTCCTATTGCTATTCTATAAACCGAACGTTCGGTTTATAGAATAGCCATAGGATTACATGTATTATATAAGCCGAAAGTCTATAAACGGATCGTTCGGTTTATAGGCTTTCGGCATTTTACTACACGGAGACAAAGTCTCCATTCATAATTTTATGAATGGAGACTCTGTCTCTTATTAGTTAAATGCCGACAGCCTATAAACCGAACGACTTTCGGTTTATAGACTTTCGGCTTATGTAATACATGTAAACCTATGGCTATTCTATAAACCGAAAGTCGTTCGGTTTATAGAATAGCAATAGGAATACATGTATTCCATAAGCCGACAGCCTATAAACCGAACGTTCGGTTTATAGGCTGTCGGCATTTTACTACACGGAGACAGAGTCTCCATTCATAAAATTATGAATGGAGACTTTGTCTCCGTGTAGTAAAATGCCCACAGCCTATAAACCGAACGTTCGGTTTATAGGCTGTCGGCATTTTACTACACGGAGACAAAGTCTCCATTCATAATTTTATGAATGGAGACTCTGTCTCTTATTAGTTAAATGCTGACAGCCTATAAACCGAACGACTTTCGGTTTATAGACTTTCGGCTTATGTAATACATGTAATCCTATGGCTATTCTATAAACCGAAAGTCGTTCGGTTTATAGAATAGCCATACGATTACATGTATTCCATAAGCCGAAAGTCTATAAACCGAAAGTCGTTCGGTTTATAGACTTTCGGCTTATAGAATACAATTAATACTATTGCCTTTCTATGAACCGAACGAGAGCCCCATTCATAAGAATTTCTTATGAATGGGGCTCTCGTTCGGTTTATAGAAAGCCAATAGTATTACATTGTATTCTATAAAACGAACGAAAAAAATTAACGAAACGAAAATAATGAACGAATTTCGTCTGAAACGAATGCACTAATGAACGAAATTCGTTTTAGACGAAATAAATAACATTTTCGTCCGAATGGACGAAAACTAAACGAAAATTTTAGTTTTGCACATGTCTAAAATAAAGTGTGATATTGTACAACAGAAAATACAATGCATTGATTGAAAACATATGATGGATCTTTGTCTTTTTTTGCATGAAAATTGTCTTTTAATGTTCTGGCAGTATAAAGCCTTCATTTTAGCTTCTGTTGTGTTTCATTTGTCTTTAAGAAACGTGCCTCTCTCTGATCATATCACTTAGTCGGCTCTGTATGACATATTCAGGAATTCTTCTTCTAGGCGGAATTTGAATTTCCAGTTGGATGGGCACCTGATTGCTAATCTACTGCCTGAGAAAATTCATTATCATTTTATTGTAGGTACCAAGTGATAGATTCATACCAAGAGCATCAGTATATTGAATGCTATAATGGTTGTCGTATTTGCTCCCTATGTAGTGTGCAGTTTTACTTTTCTCTATCAAGCTCTCCTAGTTATATCACATATTGTTTTCTGGTTTCATGTAGCTCATTAGTTTAGATTTCATTCCTCTGTCTACAACTATTAATCAGCATTTTGTAGCTTTTCCTTACTGTCAGCTGATTTTACTATTTTTACTTGCCTGTTGTGCATCTTTTCCTTCCACATTTGCACCTGTTATTCAATTTGATGCTTGCTGTTTTACTACTTTTTCTCTGCAGTTGTATCCTTTCTCCTATCTGTCCAATTTGTGACTATTTTTTCATTTATTTAGTATCCAGTAATTATACCTGCATTGAGCCTATTATTACACCGAATTGTAATAATGTTACATAATGTTCCAAAATGTTAATAAGAATGCATAATAGTAATTATTAACAGGCCTATTTAAACAGATCTCATAACAATTCATTATTTTAAGAAAGCTAATTTGAAGATAAATGTAAGTATATACTTTTTGATTATTTTATTGTTTTCTTTTAAAATTATTTTCTTTTTACAAATAATAAACATATAATTATATACACAACATAAGATATAGGTGATATATTTCTAGAGCACATTCAAATATATATAACACGTGTTATACGCTGTATATTACGTTAAAAAAGGAATAATTGTTAATACTAATACAAATAAATTAAAATAACATTTTTATTTCAAAATGTAATGTAAAGTTCTAAATAGAAAAAATGTCATAAGTAGAAACATAGTAACTACATTTTACATTTATATTTTAATGTAATTTTATATATATTTACCTGTTGATTTGTGATTCTGTTTGTGTACAGTGTTTAGTGATTTTATACTCGTGTCCCCTATGTATTAGTTTATAGAACTTACATCTGTATTGCACTATATAGGGAGATCAAGAAAGCAAATTGAACATGTATTTTAAAATCCCTTTAACAACTATGAGAATATCTATAAGAATTGTAGTTTTTGAAAATGAATAACACTTAAAAAAGAGACCCAATAATAAATAAGTTAAAACTTTTAAGGAGCCTTTTAGAAAACCAACTGTTAATATTTTGTAAAAATATTATTAAATCAATATCTCTCTATAAATAGAAAACAATCAAACAATGTCCATTCATGAGCTGTGTGTGTAAAGGATTTTATTTGGGGAGCTTCTTAGGTTTCAAAGTAAAGGAACACTGTGGGGAGTTACTTAATGCTAGAAGAAGCTGAGACACAGCAACAAACTATGTCTGGCTATTGCTTTATAACAAAAAAGACAAAAATAAACCCCCATATCAAATTCTTGTGCAGAGAAAAATACATTGATTCTTTCTTTGAAACAGCTACTTTATCACCTCCATTTATCTTGATATTTTCCTCATAAATTCTGGTAGTCTTATTACACTGAGTCTGTTAGTGTTGTCATTCCATTCTCTTGGCCAAAATGGTATTTATGGATGTATCCTGACCTCATTTATTGCAGCCTGTAGAATTATGTTGTTCATATCCATCATATTATGTATCATTTGCTTCTAGTGTAAGCCCATATTGTGGGTGTAAACAGAATAATAGATCCATTTCAGTCAATAAACATCACACATGGAGAGTGCTTTGTTTTTTTGCTACACACATAACATAAGCATAAGGACAGTGTTGTATCAAATTTTTCACATAAGTGACATAAGATGGGTTTTGGTGAAACCCAACTTAATATATATATTAAGTATTGTTTACAGAAGTAATAGTCTTTTACATAACGTATCATCTTAGTATTCTTCATTTAGCTTAGTGCTATTTTCCTGTCACGTAAATTATGGGTCGTCTCGTTACCAGCTACCACAGCTAGAAAGCAAAGATACATACTTGATATAAAGTAACTATTTTTTAAGAAATAATCTTAACTGTAAAACAGAACATCTGTTTGTTTGTTTGTCTGAATCGCTAAAACCTCTAGAATGCTGTACTCGAGAATCATGACATTTTAAAAATAGTCAACATGTTAGATCCCACTGAACTCACACCTGTAGTTTATGTAACACATATTAGCTGTGTCAAGGATGTACATGTCATAATGGCTGCCACACGGTGAAAATGCAAGGATGTGTGTAGACAACTGTAGCTGATGTCATTATCTCCTTTCAATAGGAAATGATGAAGCATAGGCTAAAAATCACATTTTTCCAGGCTAAGAGTGCAGAATGCATGTTTCCAAGATGTAGCAACAAAAATACACACCAAATGGTTTCAAAACCGAAAGCAGATCAAAATACACCGAACCAAGGAGCAGCGACAAGAATCTAAATCCCGGTCGAAGCCGTGTAGTAAAGCTAGTCGTTTACTTATAAGTAGTGTCTTTATGCAGGCTGAACCTAAAAGTGCTTATTATAGACTAAGAAAATGGGAATCATTGTGCAATAGTAATTTATCATTTCGTTTGTATTTGTTTTTGTATGTATTGCTTGTGTGTGTTATTTATTATACAATAAAGTTATTTTGTAACAGTTATGTGTCTTGGTTTTCTGTATTTGCTTTATGCATGGTGGGGATCGTGCTTTAGTAAGCACACTGTGTGAATATGATTACTAATGCCTTTTCTGCTTTTTTTTTCTAATTGTTATGCTGAACAATTTTACTCCTGATCTAAACTGTATTAGTGTTTTAATTGAACACCACATCATGGTAAGTAGTGATAGAAACAAGTGGACATATATGTAGGAATATCTGTCACCTCCCATCTTCTGCCTTTGTTTCTTCACTATTTAAAATGTAGCTCGCTTTCCTAGCACTCTGGGAAGTCCTGATAAGGAACTGTTGTGTATAGATATATAACTGCTGCACAAATCATAAAATTGACTTGGTTGCACCTCTAAATAGAGCGGGTAACTAAACATATAGAACATTCACCTTCCGTTTAAGGATGCCCTACAGATGCTCAATAGGGTATAGGTCTGGAGACATGGTTGGCCAGTCCATCACCTTTACCTTCAGCTTCTTTAGCAAGGTAGTGGTCGTCTTGGAGGTGTGTTTGGGGTTGTAATCATGTTGGAATACTGCTCTGCGGCCCAGTATCCGAAGGGAGGGGATCATGCTCTGCTTCAGTATGTCACAGTACATGTTGGGATTCATGGTTCCCTCAATGAACTGACCATGACACTCACACCACCATGCTTGACTGTATGCAAGACACACTTGTCTTTGTACTCCTCACCTGTTTGACACCACACCAATTACATCATCTGAACCAAATAATTTTATCTTGGTCTCATCGGACCACAGGACATGTTTCCAGTAATCAATGTCCTTAGTCTGCTTGTCTTCAGCAAACTGTTTGTGGGCTTTCTTGTGCATCAGATTTAGAAGAGGCTTCCTTCTGGGATGACAGCAATGCAGACCAATTTGATGCAGTATGGCGTATGGTCTGAGCACTGACAGGCTGTCCCCCCCCCACCCGCTGGCAGCACTCATACGTCTATTTCCCAAAGACAACTTCTGGAGATGACGCTGATCATGTACACTCAACTTCTTTGGTCGACCATGGTGAGGCCTGTTCTGAGTGGAACCTGTCCTGTGAAACCACTGTATGGTCTTGCCCACTGTGCTGCAGCTCAGTTTCAGGGTCTTGGCAATCTTCTTATAGCCTATGCCATCTTTGTGTAGAGCAACAATTCTTTTTTTCAGTTCCTCAGAGAGTTCTTTGCCATGGGGTGCCATATTAAACTTCCAGTGACCAGTATGAGAGAGTTTGAGAATGATAACACCAAATTTAACACACTGGCTCCCCATTCCCACCTGAGATAACACTAACGAGTCACATGACACCGGGGAGGGAAAATGGCTAATTGGGCCCAATTTGGACATTTCCACTTAGGGGTGTACTCACTTTTGTTGCCAACGGTTTAGACATTAGTGGCTGTGTGTTGAGTTCTTTTGAGGGGACAGCAAATTTACACTGTTAAACAGGCTGTACACTTACTACTTTACACTGTAGCAGTGTCAGTTCTTTAGTGTTGTCATCAGGGGCGGATCCAGAGTCTGATCTCGGGAAAGGCACATGTCCGTCTGTCTTTTCCTCTCTCCCATGTCCATTTGCTGCCCATGGCAGACAAAATTTGGCCTACCCACGATGCACACCCACATGTCCCATAACCTACGTTGCACACAAAGGACATGCCCCATCACCCCATTTACATGCCCCCATCACCCCATTACATACACATTGCCAATATTATTTGCCATTAATATTCCCCAGCCAATTTGCCCAATAATATGCCAGTATTATTTGCCATTAATAAACCACAGCCATTTTGTGCCATAATATGCCAGTATTTTCCATTTAATCTGGCCCTGCCAAATTGCCAAATATTATGCCAGTATTATTTTTCCATTAATATGCCCAGCCAATTTGCCCAATAATTTTGCCAGTATTTGCCATTTAATATGCCTCAGCCAATTTGCCCAATAATATGCAAGTATTATTTTCCATTTAATATGCCCCTGCCAATTTGCCAAAGAATATGGCAGTATTATTTGCCATTTAATAAGCCCCTGCCAATTTGCCAAATAATATGCCAGTATTATTTGGCATTAATAAGCCCCAGACAATTTTTAAGACTTACCTGGTGGCTAGTGGCAGGACTTCCAGACAATTTTCAGGACTTACCTGGTGGCTAGTGGCAGGACTTCCAGACAATTTTAAGGACTTACCTGGTGGCTAGAGGCAGGACTTCCAGACAATTCTCAGGACTTCCCTGGTGGCTAGTGGCAGGCAGCATGGTGTCCTCCATGCTGCCTGTTCATCTCCCTGGCTGTTGTGCAGAGAGCTGGTCATGTGACCTGTCGGCACTTCTCTGTCACACTGTACGGCTCCCCATGCAGCCTGGCAGGCAGAGCCATGGTGAGGGGCGATCTATTATTATTATTATTATTTTTTTAAAGGTGGTGGTTTTTTTTCTTTTTCCACCTCGGGGGGTGGTGGGCAATTGCCCCTTTGCCCCCCTCCCCTGGGTCCGACCACATGAAAAGATATAATAAAATATTTACAAAAATGTGAGGGGTGTACTCACTTTTGTGAGATACTGTCGATGTCATATTTTATAAAGCTGTAACTTAACTAATATGATACAAATTATTTGGGTAATATTACCCAAATAGAAACTGCTAAGAAAAGCCACTCAAATCTCTGTATTTCTGTATCATTCTTGCTTGTTTATAGTGTATGCTAGTTCCTGTCTTTTATTTGCATTGCATTGGGGATGCCCTGTCTTAGTATAGTTGCTGAATACAACAAACCTATCACAAAGATCTATTTGACGATACATTAAATGAATGAGTTGGGCAGCTCACATCTCTGATCAAGTGACATTTGTTTATTGAATGCCATTGTATAAGATCTTGCTCTTGTTTCATAGCAGGAGGTAACTCTGCCTAAAGTTAAATAGGCATAAACAAATTATCACTGTACTGTCTCTTTGACTTGGTGGTAAAAGATAGACTGTGATTTTGTGGATGTATTGGACTGAAATTATCCGCCAACAGCTAACATTAGTAGCTAAGTTGGAAAGTTAGGCAAGTTGAAGATTTTTTCCAACTCAGCTATTAAAGTGGAACTAACCTTTACTTGTAATATTAATATGTATAAAATCATCTCTCTTAATAAAAACGGAGCATTTTACTTATTATTTGTAAACTGACCCTACTTTTAGTTCCTCGTTCTACAGCAGGGATTGCAAACGCAGGTACCATCTTGTGTCTTCACATGCAAAAAGCACTCCGACCTCTCTAAGCATGCCCCCAGACTTCTTACTTCAGTTTTCCTTTGTTTTGTTTATGCTCGCGCTTCCCAGTAGCTCCTCTGCCAAAGAAGAATCATGAGAAATGCAATTCCCATGAATTTGCTATGTAAAGCAATTGTAATGGCAATGAACAGTAATTAAAGAGTGTCACAAGTCAACCCGCATGCAGGCTCATCCAGGCAGTATCCAGGCATTTCTGTATCCTTCTTGCTTTACTTGCTTGTTTATAGTGTATGCTGGTTCCTGTCTTTTATTTGCATTTTTGTATCCCTGTACCTTGTGCCTTCCCTAGTTCAGCCGCAGGGTGGCACTTCCTTAGTTTGGCTATACAGTCGTACCTTTCCCAGTTCAGCCACAGTCCCTATAATGGTGATGCCCTGTCTTAGAGTCCCTGCCTTAATGAACCATAGGGGGAATGCTCTTTTATAGTTTATTTGGAGGACCTGTACAGCAGACATATTGCCGTGTTGCGAGGTAAGTGACATGGGACAGCGGAATGGACCTTGCAAGACTGAAATCACAGGGTTATTGTCACGGACTGAGTAGGATCTGAGGACTGGATCCGCGGTGCGAAGACCTGGTATCTTACTGCAACAGGTTTGGAGGCAGAACAGTGTCTATTCACCTGAATGGTATTATACCCTACGGTTGAGCCTCAGGTAAATGACCACCCAGGACTTGGAACACTGATTGCAACCGCACACTGAAGCAGTGATACGCAGGAAATACTGGATAAACGGATAGTCAGCAGGCCGGGTCAAACACAACAGGAGCAACGGTACAAAGACGGTATGGAGGAGGCAAGGTCAAAAACAGGCAAAAGGATCGGGGCAGGCAGCAAACGGAGGAGTCAGAAATCACAGCAGTAGTCAAAAAACCGAAGAATCAATAATCAAGAATAAACGCTAGATCAAGCCACAAGGAACTATCTCAGGCAAGGTCTGAGTAGCAACTGAAGGTTTAAATACAATTTGGGCGGTAAAACCCGCCCCTAATAGGTCCCCAAAAAAGTTTAAGTATAGCCCTTTAAGGCTATGCTAATTTTCTGTGTGTAGCGGTACTGCGCATGCGCGCAGTTTCGGTTTGTTGCGCGTTCGTCGAAGGGAAGTGGTGAGCGCATCTGCAGCCCTGGAGGGCTGAGACGCTGAACGGAGCCTTCGCTGTCCGTCCACCCTGCCTGCAGGGGCAGCGGCAGCGGAGGCACGGACCTCGTGGCGGCAGGTAAGTTTCTTTTTTATTACACTACCCCCCTCTTTACGAACGCCGTACCGGCGTTCAGGACCCGGTTTGAGAGGAAATCTACGATGAAATAAGGAAACTTTGGACGGAGCATGAACATCGGATGCTGGTACCCAAGACCTCTCCTCCGGACCGTAACCTTGCCAATGGACAAAATACTGCAGAAGACCACGGCGCAGCCGAGAATCCAAAATAGATTGTACCAAATACTCCTCATGCCCTTGAACGAGGACAGGTTTGGGAACCGTATGGACGTCAGAGAAACGATTAGTTACAACTGGTTTGAGGAGGGACACATGGAAGGAGTTGTGGATGCGCATACTGGAAGGGAGGCGTAGGGTATAGGACACATCGTTGATTTTGGACAAGATCACGTAAGGACCGATATATTTGGGACCTAAAGTCCTGGAGGAATGACGAAGTTGGAGATACTTGGTAGAAAGCCACACTTTGTCACCAGGAAGAAGTACGGGGGCAGGAGAACGATGTTTGTCGGCAAATTTTTTCTGCAACACCTTGGCCCTGGATAGTTGCGAAGAAACAGAAGCCCAGTGAGATTTGAGATCTTCCGAAGGCAATCCCAAGTCCGGCCAAAGAGTAGGCTCGTAGCCAAAGGCTGCACAAAACGGGGATTTCTGCAAGGACTCATGAAAGGAGCTGTTATATGACAATTCAGCGAGATGGAGGAGAGAAGACCAAGTAGATTGATCCTCATCAACATATAACCGTAGATATTGTTTCAGAACCTGATTGGTCCTCTCCGTCTGACCATTGATTTACGGATGATGAGAGGAAAAAAATTTGAGAGAAATACCCAGCTGAGCACAAAGTGATCTCCAGAACCGGGACACAAACTGAGAACCACGGTCAGAAACAATGCTTTGGGGCACCCCATGTTGACGAATGATTTCCTTCATGACAACAGTTGCAAGCTGAGATGCCGAGGGCAGTTTGGGAAGAGCAACAAAATGAGCCTGCTTGGAGAATAGGTCGACTACTACAAGTATGGTCGTGAACCCTCGAGACAAGGGAAGATCTGTGACGAAATCCATGGCAATATTCGTCCAAGGTCTCTTAGGGACAGGAAGAGGGCATAACAGGCCTGCAGGGTTACGTTTCGGAGTTTTGTATCTAGCACAAACGGTGCAGGCGCGAACAAAATCCTGAACGTCAGATTGCAAGGAAGGCCACCAAAATTTCCGGTCAATGAGAAACTTAGTGTTGCGTACACCCCGGTGACCCGCGACAGAGGAAGCATGAGCCCAGGACAAGACTTGTTTCCGAAGGTTGGATTGGACAAAGTAACGACCGACAGGAGGGCGACAATTGGTGGGTCTAGGGAACTGGGATCTGGTAATATTCCACAGGAGGGAGGTGGACACCGAGGCAATGATCCGAGAGGCCGGTATAATGGAATCAACCACAGGAGGAGCCGTTTCAGTGTCAAAACGTCTAGACAGAGCATCCGCCTTGCCATTTTTTGACCCGGGCCGGTATGTGATGGAAAAATTAAAACGGGTAAAAAATAAGGCCCATCTGGCCTGTCTCGGATTCAATCTCTTAGCTTTTTCTATGTATAACAAATTTTTGTGGTCGGTGAGAATAGTGATGGGAATTTGAGTACCCTCTAAGAGATGACGCCATTCGTCAAGGGCCATCTTGATGGCCAACAATTCACGGTTGCCTACATCGTAGTTGCGTTCTGCTGAGGTAAATGTCTTAGAGAAATATGAACACGGATGGACTCTGTTGGAGATTTGATCTCTTTGAGATAAAATAGCCCCAGCGCCAGATTCAGAAGCATCAACCTCCAAAATGAATGGTTGAGCTGGATTGGGTCTACGAAGAATGGGTGCAGAGATGAAGGCTTGGAGAGCCTGGGTAGACCATTTAGCCGGATCACTTCCCTTCTTGGTGAGAGCAGAAATGGGTGCAGTGACTTTAGAGAAATTCCTGATAAATCTTCTATAGTAATTAGCAAAGCCCAAAAACCTTTGTATCCCTTTGAGGTTGAGTGGTATTTGCCAGTCTTGGATAGCAGAAACTTTGTCAGGATCCATTTCTAGACCGTCAGAGGAGATAATATAACCCAGGAATTTGATTTTTGAGCATTCGAATTCACATTTTTCGGCCTTAGCAAAGAGGTGATTTTCTCGAAGGCGACGTAACACCTGCTGAACGTGCTTTCTATGATCGGAGATATTCTTGGAATATATAAGCATATCGTCCAAATAGATCATGACATGAGATAACAACATGTCCCGGAAAACATCGTTAACAAAACTCTGGAAGACTGCTGGTGCATTACATAATCCGAAAGGCATAACTAGGTATTCGTAATGCCCATATCTGGTATTGAAGGCCGATTTCCACTCATCACCCTCTCGTATGCGGACCAAATTATATGCACCACGTAAGTCTAGTTTGGTGAATATCTTGGCATCTTGGAGTTGGTCGTATAGTTCAGTGATGAGTGGTAGCGGATAACGGTTCTTTATAGTGATTTTGTTCAGTCCCCTGTAGTCTATGCAAGGCCTTAAGGTACCGTCCTTTTTGGCTACGAAAAAGAATCCGGCGCCTGCTGGTGAGGAAGAGGGTCGGATGAATCCCCTCTGAAGATTATCCTTTATGTACAAAGCGAGTGCTTGATTCTCAGGTGCCGAGAGAGGATATGTATGCCCCACCGGAGGGGAGGAACCAGGTAATAGATCGATGGCGCAATCGTAGCTCAAATGAGGAGGAAGAACCTCGGCCTTGGTCTTAGAGAATACGTCTAGGAAGTTCCAATATAACTGTGGAACCCGGGAACAAGGGTCCTCAGGAGGAAGGGTAAGAACTGAGTTGAGTGTAGGCAGATTGTCATTAAGGTCCCGGCCATCTAGACCCCAAGAATTAACTAGTCCCAAACACCAGTCAATGGAAGGGTTATTCTTTTTCAACCATGGTAGCCCCAATATAATGGAGATGTGGGGACTGAAAAGGACGTCAAAGCTTAATTCTTCGTAATGGTTGTGACCGATCTTTAAACCCAAAGGTATGGTTTCCTTGGAGATTATACCAGTGCCTACAGGGGTACCATCCAAGGCAGACACAGAAATAGGCAGGGCTTTAGACTTCAGAGGAATATTTTGTTGAATTACCCAAGATTGATCTACAAAATTTCCAGCTGCTCCGGAATCTATGAAGGCTTGGGTGGCCACTTGGTGGCCTGTCCACTGGAGCAAGACCGGTATTAAAAGTCTCTGATTAGAAGGAGAATTAATGATGTTAACGCTCAGTGGGACTCCTCCTTTTTCCACTAAGCGTTGGCGTTTCCCGATTTCTGGGGGCATTTCAGAGCACAATGGCCCCTTTGACCACAATACAGGCATAGATTTAATCTCCTGCGACGAGAGTTTTTCTTCATCAGAAAGTCGTAGTATAGGACCAATCTCCATAGGTTCACTAGGTTCACATTGGTTTCAGGTTCTGGAGTCTTGGTAGCTTGATAGAATTTAGGTTGGAAGTGTCTTGGGTTCTTATCACGATCCAACCTCCTTTCTTGGCCACGAGCATCGAGTTTAAGACACAATGTAATAAGGGATTCCAGGTCCTCGGGAAGATCTCTATAGGTTAAAGCATCTTTAAGGATGTCATTAAGACCTCTGCGAAATGCCGCCTTTAATGCGCTCTGGTTCCACTCTGTCTCATATGCCAAGGTACGAAACTCTATGGCATACTGACCCACTGATCTTTTGCCTTGTTGCAGCTCCATGAGGTGAGTCTCCGCAGACTCCCTTCTTCCTGGGGCATCGAAGACGGATTTGAAGGCTGAAATAAATGCGTCAGCATCTTCTAACAGGGGAGAGTTCTGTTCAAGCAAAGGGGATGCCCAGTTCAAGGCCTCTCCTTTCAGGAGATTAACTATGAACGCCACTTTTTCGGTGGATGAGGAGAAGGCGTCAGGTTGTGTGCGAAAATGTAGTAGACACTGGTTTAGGAACCCTCTACATTCACGTGGAGAACCGGAAAACTTTTCAGGTATAGGCATCTTAGGTGGTCTTGAAAAACTATGAGCCCCCATGACAGAGAACCCTTGATCAGACATGGTAGGAGCGGTCGAGACTGGATTCATATGAGTGGTGAGTGACCGTAATAGTTCGGTAACAGTATCCAGTTTATGTTCAAGGGATTGAAGATGTGAAGCGTGCGTGGTCAGGATCTTGTCATGGCATTCCTGTCTGGCCGAGACTCTGGCCAGGTCCGCGGGATCCATAAAATGGCCTGAGATAATGTCACGGACTGGGTAGGATCTGAGGACTGGATCCGCGATGCGAAGACCTGGTATCTTACTGCAACAGGTTTGGAGGCAGAACAGTGTCTATTCACCTGAATGGTATTATACCCTACGGTTGAGCCTCAGGTAAATGACCACCCAGGACTTGGAACACTGATTGCAACCGCACACTGAAGCAGGGATACGCAGGAAATACTGGAAAAACGGATAGTCAGCAGGCCGGGTCAAACACAACAGGAGCAACGGTACAAAGACGGTATGGAGGAGGCAAGGTCAAAAACAGGCAAAAGGATCGGGGCAGGCAGCAAACGGAGGAGTCAGAAATCACAGCAGGAGTCAAAAAACCGAAGAATCAATAATCAAGAATAAACGCTAGATCAAGCCACAAGGAACTATCTCAGGGAAGGTCTGAGTAGCAACTGAAGGTTTAAATACAATTTGGGTGGTAAAACCCGCCCCTAATAGGTCCCCAAAAAAGTATAAGTATAGCCCTTTAAGGCTATGCTAATTTTCTGTGTGTAGCGGTACTGCGCATGCGTGCAGTTTCGGTTTGTTGCGCGTTCGTCGAGGGGAAGTGGTGAGTTCGTCTGCAGCCCTGGAGGGCTGAGACGCTGAACGGAGCCTTCGCTGTCCGTCCACCCTGCCTGCAGGGGCAGCGGCAGCGGAGGCACGGACCTCGTGGCGGCAGGTAAGTTTCTTTTTTATTACAGTTATTCATCAACTATCAGTATTCAAACTGGTCTATTCTTCAGTGAAGTATCAGACAGTCAGGTTATACGGATGCAAGTATCATAAAAATAAATGACCAAAGCCTGAGACATCGGACAGGGTCAGCTGGTACGATTGTAGCATTTTCAACAGTAAATGTGAAGCCAGGTGTAGGGACGGAGTTTGAGGGGGGGAGATGATCAGCTCCATTTTGGAAAGATTGAGTTTCAGGTAGCGATCAGACATCCAAGTGGAGATGGCCGACAGACACTCAACTATACGTGACATGACAGAGGGAGTGAGGTCGGGGGAGGAGAAGTAGATCTGAGTATCATCTGAATAAAGATGGTATTGGAAGCCAAAAGAGCGTATGAATTCTCCCAGAGAGGAAAACAACAGTGGGCCAAGGACCAACATCCTTGTGGGAACAGGCGATGTCGCTCCAGCAAGCAGCACTGAATAGGAGCGCTCAGATAGGTACGACTCAATCCAAGTGAGTGCCGTACCACCAATACCAAATAAGGATAATCTGTTAAGAAGGAGGTGGTGGTCAACAATATCAAAGGCAGCAGAGAGATCTAAGAGGATCATCACTGAGAAGTGGCAGAAAGATTTGGCAGAAAGAATGTCATTTGATTCTCTAGAGAGGGCTGTTTCAGTAGAATGTGAGGATCTAAAGTCAGATTGAAAAGGGTCAAGTAGGTAATTGGCAGTCAGAAAATCTGTTAGTCGCGAGTGCACCGTTCTCACCAGCAACTTGGACGCTAAGGAGAGAAAGGATTTAGGATGGTAGTTTGGAAGTGTGGGGTCTAGGGAAGATTTTTTTAATAGAGGTATGATTTGGGCTTGCTTGAAGGTTACGGTACTATTCCAGAGGACAGAGAGAGGTTGATGAGATGGGTTGGGGTTGGACAGAGTAGAGGGGATTGAGGGGATAGAAGGTGAGACGGGATGGGATCTAGCACACAAGTAGTAGATCTCGAGCAGGAAAGCAGATTGTCTACCTCTTTCTCAGCTATAGGGGAGAAGATATAAGAGTGGGTTTGGGCAGGGCCAGCCCAAGACATTGTGCTGCCTGGGGCGAAGAATTAAATGCTGCCCCCCCACCCCAAAAATCCCATTTTAAATATTTTAAATAGATTTATTAAATAGCAAAACAGTTTGTAACGGACAGACAATAATAATAACAACAACATCAACTATAGACATCCTCCAGTATGAGTTTGTTCACATAGCTTTATATAAAATATTTTAACTCCTCAATATGCCAGTATTATTTTGACATTCGATATGCCAGCATTTAACGCCTCAATATGCCAGTATTATTTTGCCATTCAATATTCCAGCATTTAGCCCCTCAATATGCCAGAATTTTGCTATTCAATATTAAAGCATTTAACTCCTCAATATGCCAGAATTTTGCCATTCAATATTCCAGCATTTAACTCCTCAATATGCCAGTATTATGTTGCCATTCAATATTCCAGCATTTAACCCTCAATATGCCAGCTTTAGCCATTTAATATGCCAGGATTTTGCCCCTCAGTATGTCAGATTTAGCCATTTAATATGCTAGGATTTTGTCACTCAATATGCCAGGATTTAACCCCTCAATATGCCAGATTTAGCCATTTAATATGCCAGGATTTAACCCCTCAATATGCCAGGATTTTGCCCCTCAATATGCCAGATTTAGCCATTTAATATGCCAGGATTTTGCCCCTCAATATGCCAGATTTAGCCATTTAATATGCTAGGATTTAGCAACTCAAAATGCCAGGATTTAACCTCTCGATATGCCTGATTTAGCCATTTAATATGCTAGGATTTTGTCACTCAATATGCCAGATTTAGCCATTTAATATGCCAGATTTAGGCATTTAATGTGCTAGGATTTTGTCACTCAATATGCCAGATTTAGCAATTTAATATGTAAGGATTTTGTCAGTCAATATGCCAGGATTTAGCCATTTAATATGGCAGATTTAGCCATTTAATATGCCAGATTTAGCCAGATTTTCAAATTTTACACCCCCCTCCTCCCCCCTTTCCCAGTACTTACCTCCTCGATGCTCTGTGCACACAATGCTGGTCTCCTCCGTGCAGTCTTCCCTCCTGCACGGAGGAGGAAAGCTCAGCCACTGGGTATGACGTAACGTCATATCCAGTGTGAAGGAGTTTTTTTTTTTTAACTAACTTTTTCTCGGCAGCCGCATCCAAAGGACGCCCATGACGCTGGAGGCGGCTTCTTCAAGAACTGGAGGTGGCATTTCAGGAACATAGCATGACCTTATAGTGCTTCCTCCTTGCAGTGTGTTTTCCTAAAACGCCACTCAGCCGTGCGAGTACAAAGATGGTACCTTGTTCGGGGCAGGCAACAATCCAGAGTTGGGGCCGGCAGCGTACAGGCAAAATGGTGTAACAATCCAGAGTCGGGGCAACGTACGAGCAGGGAAATCAGTAGACAAGCCGGGGTCAGATAGCCAAGGAAATCAGTAAGAATGAATATGGATATCCACAAGTGGGAAACAGGGGCTGCACAGAGGTGAGCTATGAACAGCTTGACAACCAAGCATTGATTGAAGGCATTGCTGGGTTTATATAGGGCTGGGGGAACAAAACCCCTCCCACCAGTTTAGAGTGACACCTAAACTCCTCCTACTTGCTAGTACTCTATGTCGAAAGGTTTCCAGCCTTCGCCCCCGCCTTTTCCCCATCCACCAATGAGACTGTGGCAAACAGAATTAGGCCACACACCCTCAATGGCCGCAACACACAGGCACCCGCCATTTGCGGCACCTGCGTTACTAGAGGCCGGGGATGTGGCCTAGCACGTCGTGGAGCGTTCTTCTGGTGGGCAGAGGAGGACTGGGGAGCTGCAGAATCAGGTAAGGGCCCCCTGGCTCGTGGCAGAGTGGGCCTTAGAACCTGACATAGAGAATATGACTCTATGCTCCGGCTCATTAAATAAGTATCTAGGCCGCTTTTAAAGGCATCTAACGCATTTTCTAGAACCACTTCATTCAGGCAGTGAATTACATATCTTAATTGTCCTTACTATAAAAAAAAAAACCTTCTGCTGTAGTAGACTAAATCTCCTTTCTTCAAGCCTTAGCAGGTGACCTCTTGTCCTTTGTACTGTTCTGTTAATGAACAGGTCTTTAGAAAGCCCTTTGTATAGGCCCTGAACATAGTTATATAACATTATCATATCCCCTCTAAGCCTCCGTTTCTCTAGCGTGTACAGATTAAACTTTTCCAGCCAAATATAATATAATAATATTGGCCTGGCCCTTTTAAGCTGCCAGCTGACAGTGTGCACTACTGCTAAGTCAATTGTCTACAACTACTCCCAAATAGTTTTCATTAGTAAATTTCCCCAAGGAAACAATATTTAAACTATATGTTGCATTTTTATTATTGTACCCAAAATGCATAATTTTACACTTCTCTACACTGCCATTTATCTGCCCAATTACCCAATTTGTCCAAATACTCTTTCAGTGACGATACATCTAGTTCAGACTTTATTACCCTACTTAACTTTGCGTCATCGGCAAACACTGTAATGGCATAAATATATGTGATGTTGATATATCCAACTCACCTTAATGTTTACATGTATTGGCTCATGTTACGTGTATAATGTATGTTCTTTTCTGATACCTTGGATAATAAAAAGAAAAGAGAAAGAGAAAAAAAAAGTGAACATCCAAAATCTGATATTAATAGCTGAGTTGGAATTATTAGTCAAGTTGTAGTATGTTTCCAATCCAGCTTTTAGTGCAGATTACTTGTCAATTCAATTTAGATTTAGCCACCAGAGTAACAGCTAAAGTACTTGATCTCTTAAGATTTTTAGAAAGAGAACAGAAAATTCCATCCATTTTACTATGGGAGAAAAAAATTAGAATAAGGAATGATATCAATGATTTGAATAAATCATTTCAGTTAACAACCAAAGTGTGTGAGCCTAGTAGAGATGTAGTATAAGATAAGCCAAAGATAGTACCTTGTCCCGACTACTTTAAAAAAGATGTATCCGTCAGTACCACCATTTTGTTGGAGATGCTTACAGGAGGAGGGTACCCATGGTCATATACAGTGCAGAGAAAAAATTCAATAAATAAAAGTGAACTGCGAAAATCTGAGTTGCAATGATTGGTCAAGTTGTAGAATTTTTCCAATGCAGCTTTTAGTGTCCTATTTTTGCAGTGAATAAAAGCCACTATATTTCCTCTGTTGCGTTCTCACCCCGTAATTCCAGTATTTCTATTTGGGGTAGGATTCACAGATTTAAATTCAGAGCTGGAGCTGTCATACTTCTTTCAATGACACTAATTGCTTTAGTTCCTATTTGTGATACAAAAGGATGTTAGGGAACTTTGCTCCAATTCAGATACAACACTGTGTGTTAAGTGCATGCCTGTCAGTGTATCAGAGAATCATAGCGTTCCCTCACTTGCTGGAAAGCTGTACAAAACATTTCAACTTTTAAAGAGCTAGTCTTGCTGCATTTGGACTAATGACACAAATGTGTGTGTAATGTTTACTGTCCCTTGAACATTATCATTTTTTTAGGTTCTTAAATCTTTCTATTCATAGTGGTCTATTTTTTATTGAATGTATGAGGCCATAATACATAGTAAATGTTTGTCCAAATGTGCAGTTTGGTGTCTGTTGGAAGTATTTACAGCGTAAGTACCAGTGGGTTGATTCATTACACTATGAATTATGAAATCACACTGTCATGAGGTAAATACTGCCACAGTGATGACTGCAGTTCTGTGGGTTGACACATTAGCACATTCAGTATGCACAGATTCCAAAGCCTGGCTTGGATTCCTTATGCAAGAGCACATTCCTATAACAACCAGACTTAAGAGATGGGATTGTAAGCCCTTCTAATGAATATTCATGAGATTTATATTGGTTCCCAGAAGCACAGAGTTGGCCTTGCACATAACTTAAAGTTAGCAGGCTTGATGCATATGCAGAATGGATCAATAAATGGGATTTTCTAGCATTAAAGACTTTGCTGTAAAGTAACCAAAAACCTTATCCATATGTGGCTGTAATAGCAGAGCGTTGACATAAAGGCTAGAAAACATATACACAATTATAAGCTTTAGACTTTGTTAAAGTACAGTCTTCTAATTTGGCACAAAGCATCTGAGTGGATTCTGTATGAGCCTCAGGCATCAGAGGAGAGTGACAGATTGCAGAGATATAATTTAATATGTCACCTTTTGTGAGATCAAAAAGATACATTTAGTGGACACAAGGAGAGTTATAAGTTACTGAAGCAATATCTAATTAGTTAAAAGCAGGTTGCTAAGTTGGTGCAATAGTTCTTTCAGCTAAATTCTCACAAAAGACCAAGGTATCTAGGCAACCAGCTTAAGGGATTGAAAAAAAAAAGCATTTCATTGTAGTGCAGAAATGCCAATGTCAAAGACGAAAGACTTTCTCATAGCAGATAATTCCCAAGGGGAAAGTTCCACTACACGCTACTTGTCTCTCTCATGAAATACACTCCCTTATGTAAGTTTCCAAAACTCCCTTTGGGCATAAAATTGTATTATGAAACTTCAAGCTTAAACACAGCATCTCTTAATCTTTTTTGTCTCAATATACCCAGAAGTTACAGGATACAGAATACTATTATAATTCTACCTCCATGTCATTGTTTATCCCTACACTTTGAAGTGAAACATGTACAATTAGCACAGGAAAATTCCAAAAGCAGCATCACAAGAGGATAAGACCATATTTAGTTTATACATACAGGTGAATATTTATATGGTATGATAGGGGATAGAGTGCCCTCTAGTAAACAAACTCATCTGTTAGTTATAAAGCCTTTTTTATTCATGAACTTCGGTTGGAAAGTAATCTCTATAGCCCCTATCAATCCAGTTTAGTATACATCAATCAACCATAACATTATGACCACTGACATATGGCAAGCCAGCGGAGGCAGTATGATGCTTTGGGCAATGTTCTGCTGGGAAGCCTTGGGTCGTGTAATTCATGTGGCTGTTACTTTGACACCTAACACCTACCTAAGCATTGTTGCAGACCATATACACCCTTTCATGGAAACAGTATTCCCTGATGGCATTGGCCTCTTTAAGCAGTATAATGAGCCCTTCCACAAAGCAAAAATGGTTCAGGAATGGTTTGAGGAACACAACAACAAGTTCAAGGTGTTGACTTGCCCTCCAATCTCCCTAGACCTCAATCCAATCGAGTTGTGAGATGTGTTGGGCAAACAATTCCGATCCATGGAGGCCCCACCTCGCCACTTACAGAACCTTACAGATCTGCTGACAAACTTGCAAACTTGCAAGACCTACAAAATAATAATACACAAACTCATAGTGCAGTATATAAAAAGTATGACTACATAAAACCACTGATAAAGGGGTAACAATGTATTCCTCACAAACACTGCTCCAACAGGAGCATGAAGACAGCAAATGAGAGAGGTTTATTCCCACCACTCTATGATAGTCCTTGTCTTTTATGGACCCAGATAGATGAAAATAGGGCTGGTCAGCATGAATATCTCCAAAGAATATCTGAAATAGATCAAAAAAATCTGAAATATATCCAAAGTATACACCACACTCCACAGGCAATTTGGCATGCAAGGAACTTTTATTGGCACAGAACTTTCGGATGCTAAGACATGAATTATGGATATAATTTGGGCATTGCTCTGATTGTTTTGGCTTAGCACCAAAGTGAAGACTTTAGGATTTGGATGCAGACTATGGAAATCAGACAGAATACTCCCAATACGTTTTGTTATTCAAATCATTTAAGTAACAGTCTGTAATCAAACAATAGTCTATCAATTATTTCCAAAGATCCCTGTATTTATTCAAAACATTGAAAATGAAATGAAGGCCAATAGCGATTTATAATACATAATAAAACTTAAAATCAAAAGAAATATGGAAATATTTATTTATTTTTTATTGAATGTTCATACACTTTTCTTACAGTGTTTTGTTTGTATTTTCTACAAAGTGGTCATCATGTTATTGCTGATCGGTAATTTCGAGTAACCATAAAAAAAAATAAAAAAAATATTTCCATGTACTTGAATTTAAATGCTTGAAATGCAGTCACTTTTGTCAAATTTGACATTCTTTGATTCCCAAGGTCAAATTCCCTGAACTGAATATGGCCAGATTGGGCTTATTGAATAAACCTCAGTGTTCGGTACAAATGAAAAAAACAATACATAATACTGTAACAGAATTCGAGGAACAAGAGCGAAAACATGTATGTTGGCTAATCACTTCCTCATCTCCAGGTTAATAACATTCAGACTGAGTAGAGCAACTCCATGTTCAGGAGCTAGCTCAATATATTTGCCAATCTAGACCCGTTAAAACGTACCTTAAAAATAAAGATCTTCTGTTCTTGGTACTCCCAATATAAGCAAAGGTTGTAGGTTTAAGTAAGATGATAATAATGAAGGATTTCAACAAATAAAAATATCTTACATTAAAAAGTCAAGACTTGAGTGTCTCAGGTAAATAATAAGCAATTAATATTACAAAGCATTTCTAGCTATCTAGTGACATGCAACAATATATAATTAAAACCGAATCAAACAACATATTAGTGGCAAAAATGACTAAACTGTAGTTATCAAATTTTATTTGGTAAATTTTAGTTTAATTCCATAAAAGAATAACAAATGGATGCATCCATATTTAAATGTACTTATTGCAAGTATAATTCACAAGCTATATCTATCAATATAATTTTTGGGCCAGTCTTTTTACAAAACGCAATCTTGGTACCATATCTTACAAACAAACCACAAGTATTTTTTAACAGAACAAAAAGGTAAATAATGTGTTGAGCACCCAGTGTACTTCTCAAGCAATGGTTACAAGTTTCAGCCCCCATTAGCAAAAAAGTATACACAATTAACAGGTTTATACATTGCATCAGTAAATTTGCAGTGAATCTACTTGTGTGCCTATGGACCAAAGTATAAAGGATTAAAGACCTAAAATGGAACACTGTAACATTATCCTAAAAAAGTTTTTCTAAACACTATAACGCTTCCTGCGTTCAATTGGAAATCCTTTATCTGTATAGGAATAGATCAAATGGAAACAAATTGTAGAGGAGGTAATTTGGTTCAGGCTATAACACGGACGCAGAGAATGGATGTGTCATTTTGGTACATACAAGAATGCTGGATTAAATATTGATCGGGATGTAGCAGCATTTCTGTTGTGTTGGAATAGTTTTGAGAGATCTTCAATATAGAAAATGTAAAATGTAAACAATGAGGTTTCTTTTAACCCCTTAGTGACAAGACATTTTCACCTTGACTTTCCCTTGGTGACAATGGCTGTTTTGACATTTCTGGGGTGTTTGTGTTTAGCTGCAATTTTCTTTTTTCTCAGATACTGTACCCAGACAAATTATATGTTGTTTTTATCGTCATAAGAAGGGCTTTCATTAGATACCATTATGTTCATCATATCTTATAATTTACGATAAAAGAAATCATAAAATATGATGAAAGATTTAAAAAAAAAAAACACTTTTTGTAACTTTGACCTAAAATATAATTTAGACAAATACAATCATTAAAAAAGACCCCATATAAATAGTTTCTAAATGTTGTCCCGAGTTCAGAAATATGCATGTTTCCATATTTTTCGGTATTTTTGGGGGAGTTATGGGGCAAAAAACAAAAATAGTGTTTTTTGTCTTTTTCCTATATTGACCTTTTGACCCCCAACCTGAACCCAAAATTTTACCTTAACACTAAATTTAACCCCAACGCTAACCCTTATGCTATCCCTTAAAATATTTTAATTTAATTTTAACCCTATCCCTTATGCTAAAAATCTAATCTAACTATATAACCAGTTTTTAATTAAATAAATATTTATTTTACATTTTTCCATTGCTATGCTACATAACTACCACTAGGGGCAGTCAAGTAGCATATTCAGAGCGACGGAAGTGAAGTTACTTTCACTTCCGAAGCTCAGACCGCCAGAGGGCATAGTCATATTGACGTCAAAAATGGCTCCCACGATCGCTCCGTGCGGCGATCGTGGGGGCCCCAGAAAATAAATTTTGGTGCTGGCTATTGCCTCGACATTGAGGCAAACACCAGCACCGTTAAAGTGGTTTTCGTGATCGTTGATCGCGAAAACCGCTTGATTCTCCGCAGGACGTGCCTGACACGTCCTTTGTCGTCAAGGGGTTAATGTTCCTTTCTTGTATACTGAACCTTAATTTTTGCACACAGTGCATGTGTACATATACTATATGTATAAAGTTTTGGGAAAAACCTCTTAATTATTGAATTCAGGTGTTTCAATCAGACTCATTGCTCCAGGTGTATCAAATCAAACACTTAGCCATACAGTCTGCATTTACAATCATTTGTGGGGAAAAATGGGTTGTCCTGAAGAGCTCAGTGAATTCAAATGTAGTAGTGTGATAAGATGCCACCTTTACAATAAGACAGTTCATGAAATGTCATCCCTGCTAGATATTCCACGGTCAACTGTAAGTGGTATTATTGGAAAGTGGAAGTGTTTAAGAACAGCAGAAATAAAGCGGAAGACAACGTACCATCACAGATGGTGATGTTCTGCTGATTCCATATATGAAGAGGTCCAAACTTCCACTGACATTAATATCAGCACAAAACTGTGCAGTGGGAGCTTCATGGAATGGGTTTCCATGGCTGAGCAGCTCCATGCAAGCCTCATATCACCCAGTACAATGCCAAACAACAGATTGAGTGGTCTAAAGCTGCATATAGAATGCGTTATCATAAAAGTCCTTGTTGGTGTAATGGTCAGGTGTCCTAATACTTTTGTCCAAAGAAGGGTCTACTAAATAAAGAGAAAATTGCAAGGAATTTAGATGGGAATTTTAATACTTTGGGCCAATGTAGCTGAATTGGAGAATTTTTCCAATTCGGCTACTGTGGCCTTAAGGTTGATATTCTCTTCTCATTTACATTCAATTCTCTGTTTATTGAGTAGACCATAGAGTGTATCTCTAAATGTATTTATTATAATGGCAAATACAATATAATACTATCCACTTAAATATCCACTAAACGTATCCTTCTAATATAGAACTAATATATTCATTTTAATATAGAAGGACAAGTGAAAAGAACCTAGTATGAGGATAAACCGCCATGTACATTTATGTTATTTGCCAGTTTAACTTCTGAGATTTAAACTTGGTTTAAGCACACAGACTGCATCTTAATCCTTACACTGCAGACACTCAGTATCTGCTATAGGTGCTAAAGATGGAGATTAGAAAAGTATCTTGACCAAAATTATAATTTATATCATGGTTTATCATTTCCTCTTTAATTAGACTTCTGAATAAACAGCAATAACATCTGAAGGATACATGCCAGGAGACCTATTCATAATTTGTTTTAATCAGGCAGAAGAAGACTTCTGATGGATTAAAACCATAGTTATTGATTAATCCCTCTTTAACTAGGTCACATTGTGTCTGCTCTCAGAAGAAGACGTGTCAACTGGAAGATCATGTTTACCAGTGTGAATAGTGGCTAATGGAGCTTACCATTTAAATGTTGCTGTGTGATCTGTCCACTTTCAAATAGACACCAGTGAATAAGTGGAATTGTAACATTTGTACACAGATTGGTGCTCATTTGTTTGATTTAAAGCACTGCTCCTTTAAAATATTTTAACTTTGTCTTAAACACTTACATGATGTTTGAACAGAATACTAATGTTCCAAAAGTCCTTGGTGATTATGTTTCATGCTCTGACACAGAGAATTTGATGCATATTCACTCTGTTTTGTGATTCTAAAACTCCTCCCTAAATCCTTCAGCTGAAACTTCTTAAATCAAACTCTGACACACACAAGGTTAACTTGGAGCATAGATGTTTGATAAATAGTTATTAACACCAAAGTATTCTATAAGTATAAACATCAAAGTGAAACCATGCTTGTAGACTGAAAAATAAACCCCAAACCTCATTATGATAACTGCATTGTTGAAAGCTTGAGGTCTTGTTGTCTTCATGTTCCCAGTATAAGGGCAATTAGGATATAATATGTCCCTGTCACGATCTCCCCTGCAGCCACTCACCGGAATACCCGCTCCTCAGCTCTCTGCAGTGTAGATACGGCTGTACTGAACATGCAGCGCAGCACACGTCCCCTACGATGACATCACGCCCAGCGCCGTCATGCGACGCGCAGGATGTTTAAAATCCACCAAGTAGTTTCATTAAGTGCTTGGTTATTCTCCCAGTGAGCCTCCTAGCATTTCCTTATTTGTGTTACCTGATTACTTTTGACTCTGGATTCCTCCTGACACTGATCCCTTTCTGATGCCCCGATCTCGGACTGTTTACCGTTTGGCCTCTTGCCTGATACCTCTGAACCTGGACTCCTGACTATTCTCCTGCCTTCTGATTTTGTTACCATGCTACCTGCATCTGCTAAGCTGTGTCACCTGCATATACCAAGGTTTGCTAAGCTGTGTCACCTGCATATACCAAGATCTGCTAAGCTGTGTCACCTGCATATACCAAGGTCTGCTAAGCTGTGTCACCTGCATATACCAAGGTCTGCTAGCCAGGGGCATTGCTAGGTCCCCAAAAGACCTGGGGCTGGAGCCCGGGGCAGATTTGATAGAAGTGGAGTAAATGCTTAGGCGGACATACAGATGAATATATGTGATGCCAATTAACAATAAGTATATTTGGGTATATATCAGGTTGCAACAAATTCCAGGCACCACAAAATTAGACCTGGCACCCGGGTATTGTTGTCCCCAAATGGTGCCCTCGCTGCTGAGATCATTTTATGTTTTTGTATTATCCAGTGGAGCATGAGGGGGAAGTGTGCACACCTACTTTCTGGTATGTCCCCATGCGCACCACACTATAGTGTCTGAGTGCCGGGTGTGCTCAGCAGGACTAGAAACAATGACAGTCTGTGTCTGTGTGAGAGGCACAGACCAGACTGGAATGAGTTATGGCAGGAAGAGGGGGGACATATTGATAGATGTACTTTTTTAATCTTAAACAGCAAAAAAAACTGCTGGCTTGTGTGCAAGTGTGTGTGTGTGACTGACTGACTGTAGGTGTGTAATTGAGTATGTGTGACTAGCAGTATGTGTGTCTCTGTCTGTGACTGGCTGTATGTGTGTCTGTCTGTCTGTGACTGACTTTATGTGTGTGTCTGTCTGTATGTTACTGACTGTATTTGTGTTTCTGTATGTTACGGACTGTATGTATGTGTTGTCTGTATGTTAATGACTGTATGGGTGTCTGTCTGTACAAAGTATTATTTAGAAGAGAAGTTTATAACCTAATAAATCCATATAAAGATTTATAGTATAAAAAAAGTTACTGACGGCACCTGTGTGTGTCTATCTGTGTGTATGGTACTGACTGCATGTGTGTGTCTATCTGTGTATATGGTCTTGACTGTATGTGTGTGTATGTGACTGGCTGTATGTGTGTGTCTCTCTGTGACTGACTGTATGTAAGTATGTATGTGTGCGTATGTGACTGACTGTGCATTTGACCGTCTATGATTGGGTGTGTATGTTGGTGACTGAATGTGTGTGTGACTCCATGTAAAAGTTTGTGTATGTTTGTGTGTATGTGCCGTTTTCTGGCTCCTGGATTTTTTTGCTGGCTCCTAAAATTCTGCTAAATTTGTCAAGCCCTGGTATATAAATAATATACCTATGATTAAGCGTGGTATCACGCAAAACGCATAAAGCGAATTCGCTTTTTCCTTCACATGGTGCTGTGTTTATACCAATATACATATCTAAATGACTGGGGTATGTATTAAGGGGTCCAGCAGTTTCTATTTATGCCTCTGCCATCTCTGGATGTTCCCAAGGGTTCAGTAACATTAGTACTATATTACATAGGCCTCTTCTAATTCTACTCTGAGATAAGTCTCACACGGACACGCATAACAAGCACGCTGTCTCACACAGACACACATAGCAAGCACGCTGTCTCACACAGACACGCATAACAAGCACGCTGTCTCACACATACACGCATAACAAGCATGCTGTCTCACACAGACACGCATAACAAGCACGCTGTCTCACACAGACACACATAACAAGCATGCTGTCTCACACAGACACACATAACAAGCACGCTGTCTCACACAGACACACACAACAAGCACGCTGTCTCACACAGACACGCATAACAAGCACGGTTTCTCACACAGACACACATAACAAGCATGCTGTCTCACACAGACATGCATAACAAGCATGCTGTATTACATGGACACACATAACAAGCACGCTGTGTCACACAGACACACACAATGTCCCACACACGTCTCCAACAGACACACACAAGCATGCTGTCCTGAAATTAAATATTGTTTAAAATTTCTAATGATTTAAATGTGCATAAAATAATTGAATACACATAAATAATAAAATATAAATAAAAATATACACAAAAATACAAAAAAAAATACAATGACATAAACATATGTTCTCTGGCATAAATATAAATTGCATTACCAACAGAGCATCAAAATATATAGATACATAAAACATCCGAAATAAAGACCACTAAAATATCTGAAAAAAATCCAAATAGGGAAAATACCTTAAAAGTAACCGTATAGGCTCACTGGGTCTGGCCACGGGCCCCCGCGCTAGCAGTCACCACAAACTCTAGGAAAACGTTGCACGTGGTCCCGCAATATAAGCCAGGCTCAGGCCACAAAGAACAAGGATGGTAGGTATAGCCTATAGGGGGTGAGGTGTGTGAGCCCGCTGGCTGCAAAGCGCTTCTGGGAAAGACCTTACCCCTGCTTTTTTTGACCGCTGGGTGTCACAGGGCAGCTTGCAAGGGGGCGGAGTGGCAGTTAAATGCGCCCATTTTTCACAAAAACCCTTACACACACACAGACACAGATATACCCTTACACACATAGACACTTTTATGCACAGACACACACACACAGACACTTTTATGCACAGACACCCACAGATACCCTTACACACACACACACACACACCCTAACACAGACAGAAACCCTTACACACACACCCAGACACCCTTACATACACCCACCCAGACACCCTTACACAGACACACACACACCCAGACACCCTTACACACACACACACCCTGACACCCTTACAGTTTTTTTTTTCTTTCACCAGTAGTGGTGTCTGAACCATCGCCCTCCCTGCTCCTTTACCTTTTATTTGCAGGAGGGGGGGGGATAATTCAGGCACACAGTCTGCCTCCAATCCCTGCAGCTGGAAATCCCGGTGTATCAGAGCGCGAGGGGGCAGAGCATGCACCCCTTCGCGCTACTCTCAGCTCCATGTGCCCGATGGAGGCACGCCACGGAGGTGCCTCTGCCCACGCAGCCAGAAACAAACAGGGCTGCGTGAGGGCTTGAACACCACGCCGGATATGAAATCATATCATATCCGGTGCACTACAGTACAAGACAGGGGGAGATACTGGGTGTTGCGACCTCTACAGTTACCCACTGCTTACAAGAAAGAAAAAAAAACTGGATTGGCGACTCGGGATTCAGGGCTATGGGGATGATATTCGGGGCTTCAGCCCCAGTAGCCCCCCCTAGTGACGCATCTGCTGCTAGCTGTATCACCTGCATATACCAAAGTCCGCTAAGCTGTATTACCTGCATCTACTAGCTGTGTTACCTGCATCCGCTAAGCTGTGTTATCCACATCGGCTAAGCTGTGTCACCTGCATTTAAAGACTATACTTTTAGTAAGTCTTGTCTTTCTATCTACCTCATGTGTTCCTGTGTTACCCCTGCATACTGGTCTCCCAGTCCTGTTCTACCCTAACAGTCCCATAGTTTAATCATCAGCTGGGCTCTGTACTGAAATAACCTGGGTATTAATTGATCTGATGATTAAGCATAGTAACATGTGAAATGCTTCAAGTGCACTTCCTCACTATCTGCTGCAATTATATTTTGATGTTTACAAATTAAGGTTATGTTTTAACTGGCTTTCTGAGAGGTTGCCATATGTTATGCTGGTTTTGTTCCCCGCTTAATTTATGGATTACCCCTGTAAAATACCGGCCGGGTGGCAACCCTACTCACTAAGTATGTGTGCAATCTCATGCTTCCCTTTTTTGGCATATTTGCTAACAGTTGTCAAACAAATATATAGCTCAAGTGTCTATACTTACCATAATCTGAACTTGTCAGATCTCTGCAGGTGATAGGTTCACTTTAAGTCATGAGTGGGTCGAAAGGATCAGTATTGAAAAGTATTTGAAAAAAGACATAGAAATGTGAGTAGGCATACAAGTACTAAAAGGGTATGGAGATGGAAATTTCAAACTTTAGGCCAAAGTAGCCGAGTTGGAGAAATTATCCAATGCAGCTGAATGGGAAAATTTTTCCAACTCAGCTACTTTGTCCTTAAAGGGACTGCCTGGTGCCCAAAATGCATCTTCCAAATGTTATTGCATATTAAAGTAGATTCACAGTACTTTATAATGCATATTTTACATTTTTGCCTTGCTTGAAATATGAAAATCTTACACTTAGATGAATTTGTGAAATTATAGCAATTTCCTCTTTTTACAAAAGCAAGTTTACTTAGATTCCACACCATGCATTTTATTCCACCAGCAGAGCAGCAGAGGAAGTGACTAAATGAAACAAAACTGATACATGCTCAGTAAATATATACAATCAGTGTGGCGGTACCTGTAGGAAAGGATGAAAGGGAAGGCATGAACATAATATTAAAAATGTGATTTATGCTGAATGCCTGCATCAAATCACACTGGAAAATAAGCATGTGCAATATTCAGGCTGTAGTCTTCCAGCTGCACCAAAGTGAGTTTGGGGACTAGACTGTCCCTTTAAGTTTCAAATTCTCGTCTCAATTCTCTGCAATTGTCTATTTTTTGAGTAGACACTTATGTAGCGTAAAACTTAATAGGACTTTTTTGTTTGCCTTTGAATTAACAGTGACATAAATCGGAAGACACTGAACTCAATCAACTTAAGTATCTTTTTAACATTGCCAGCTAAGTAAGTTATCACCAGCCTCTGAACCGCGTTCCGTTGCCATGTCTACTGGTGAACAAGAAATTATATCACCAAGTAGTCATAAGCGAGAATGTTAGCAAAGTAACACGTTTCGTATAAGAATAAAATCACATGGAATTAAAGGATTTACTGTATCCTAAACATTTGTAGCAATAATAATTAGCGCTATCTGTCTAACATATACGATAAATAGCACCTGCAAAATGCTGCATAGCTGTATAAACATTACATTGTAATACGTCTTTGGCAACTTTAATCCTCTGATGATTCATTTTGCTGCAGCCTCTTTTACATTTACATTGCTGGGTCCCATGGATGTACAAAGTTGGCCTACAGAGATATGAAAAGTGTTCTACTCACAGTTAATATAAGACTTTGAAAGTAATATTTATTGAGCTAATGAACTCGCTAGCTTGACGATTCAGCAAAAAAAAAAAAAAAAAAAAATGCCAGTACCCTAAGACAGATAGATATTTACTTACCTGTCAGACTGATAACCTAACAAGCTGTTGAGAATATTAACTACTTCACTATCTGCAAAATTGTGCTCCTTGATTTCAAGGCAAAGGCTTATTAATCAACTCCTACTGGCTGTAAATTGAGCTAAAATCATGACCACTCAAATGGCAACCAATTTATCAAGCAAAAAAATACCATTGCTCACCAAGAAATTCATTTTCTATGATTAATTTGGTTCTGTATATTGTGTATCCAGTTGTGCAGCTGGAAAACTGTGACAATAGACACTGATGTCATACAATTTGTTTTCAGTATAAAGCTAAATGTAGTGAAAATTAGCTTCACAAATCTCTTCCTGTTCGTGCAGGCATCCTATCTTATGTACAATATGCATAACCAGATTTATATTATACTTGATAGCTGAATTATTATCTTTATAAATTCTGTAGTAATATGTACCTCTACCATATTTTGTAGTGTGCTTTGTATAACTTAAAACTTACAAAATAAGGTCACTGGTAGCAGCCATTTTACTTTTTTAGCATACTGCAGTTTGATACAGCCTGCATAGTATGAAAACAGTTGCCTGCCTTCTAAGTAGTGCTATGATAAAATAAAAATTGGTAGTTATTTTTTAAAAGTCAATTATGAGGCAGATACAAAATTGGAGCAACCACTTTGGAAACCAGTAGAATGTTCCTGTTCCACGTTTAATGACTGTCCCAGAATTGACTTATATAACCCACATGACATCAACAATGATTAATATTCTTTCTATTTGTCACCTGGGCATGACTTTACATTCAGAGTACCTTTAGCATTTGGAAATAATGACGAGGGGTCATTAACACCACTACCAACCTTGTGTGCTCTTCAGGACTACAAAGAATCTGTAGCTGGAGCTTTTGAACATGATGGGTCCGGAAATCATGAGCAAATCTGAGATTTATATTTGGTATACATTTTATTACTGCTTTTTCATCTGCAATTTGTTTTTATTTCAGGCTATAGAACACTAGGTATTCAATTATCTTTAATAAGTGCATCTCTAATACAGAGTCACAGCAAACTCTTTCTGTGCCCGAGGCAAGAACAGGAAATAACACCCTCGTTTGATATACTTTCACAGTCAAACTATGATGATGATCAGTGGTGTTGAGGGAGCTGCAGGTCTTTGCTTCTCCATTATTATCATTTATCCATGCAGATGAAAGTTGCTGCATGCTGGGATGGGGGTGCAGTGATATGGCCACACTGGTCTCATTAGTCATGTGCACAACTTGATTGACACTTGAGAATAGGCCGGAAGAGCAAAAACCTGCAGTTCCGTTGCATGAGAAAAAATTAGTCTAGTTATGTAGCTACCGTCTTTGTGCTCCCTCAATTGTGATGCATGTGCCTGAGTCGACTGACCTTGTTACTGCTCTACTCCAATAATAAAATCTTAACCTTAGTATTTACAGACACCATAGGTCGTTTGTAAAGGTAAATTGTGGGACAAAGTTTGAAAATTCGTTTCTATGGTGATTGCTTTTGTTTTAGACATTTTCCCCTCCTTCCATGTTTTCGTTACTAGTATGGCCCATTGTACCTTTAAATAAATGCTTTCCTTGAAAACATGCAGCTAGAATTTTCGGATAGTTATCCACACCTCATTTGTAATGTTTAGTTCTCTTTGTCAGTTCTGTGCCAAAGTCATTCCATGTACAGCTTTACATACTGTCAGGAATATATAAGAAAATATTGTTATACTTAGTAGAAAGATTAATTAAACAGATCTATTTTCCATTTTTGCACTATGTAGCTGTATCTCCACATGATGTACGGCGACGCAAATAGGAATAATTTATTACACTCCCCGCTTTCACGCAAAAAAAACCCCAGCAGGACATCAGATTCTTGTAATGAGCCATAAATATATGAACATTTCAAGAGATTCATGAAATTCTGCAGTTTTATCTGCTCAGTGAGGCAGGAATTGGGTATTCCAGATAATGTGCATGTACTATGCTTCCTGTACACCCAGGAGGATGTTTGAGCAGTGACAGCGGCATTGCTTCTATCTGACTATACGTAGTATAGGTATTTTACTGAAAGGAAAGGCTAGATATTTTACCATCTATCAGTGCCCATCAGTGTCTCCTTCTGTCTAGTATATTGCTGACAACTGGAGCTCCCAAATCACATGATGGATAAGACAGGGAAACATTCAATATTATGCATAAACTTTTTTTTTTTAAGTACAGAATGTGAAAAGTTACAAGTAAATACAGTATTTAGACTGTGAGGTTATTGTGTCCGATATTTGACTGCAATGAATCCCACACCTTTGTTTTGGAATGAATGCATAATGATCATGAGCATCCATAGAAAGTTTTTAAAAGAAAGGCAAAAACATAAGCTCCCCTATAAATAAATGCAAATATTATTTCCCCCACATTATCTACCATTATTGGTTATAGAGATGGTCATTGGTGGTCCATGCTCCTGCAGTGTTGGCATACATTTAAAGTAGTAACATCTACTGAACTGCCAATGTAGCCGGAATGTGGGGATTGTAGTCCAACCAGTGGCCGGTGTTTGGGCTCTGGCCCATGTGAGTTGTTCCACAAAGGGGCTGCACATACAGCCAGTTCTGGGTTTATATTCTACACATGATATTTTGTACTGTCCCTCTCTTTTTTTCATGTATTTACTACATATTTTTGCCAAGTCTCAGCAGAGATAAGTATATTTGTGCAACACTCTCTATTGTTTTTAAATCTTGCAACTGTTTATTATCCCCTCTAAAGCCGCCATCTGTGGATAATAGGTGGCTGGTGGCACTGTGTCACTGATCCAGTTCACAGGAAATGACATTGCATCTGCTTCCTGAATGCAGGGAGAGGTAAGTTAATGTAGGGACAAAGCTGTCACTGAAAGGGGATGTGAACAAAGCTGGCACTATGATAAATGATGTAAGGATAAAGCTGGCACTGTCAAGTTGTATGGTGCCAAACTTGTCATTGTGAAAACTGTGGGTCAAAGTAATGTGGAGGAAGGCTGGCACCAACAAGTAATGTGGGGAAAAGATTGCATTATGAAAAATGATGCTGGCACATAGCTTGCGCTGACAAGTTATATGGTGCCAAAGCTGGAGCGATATAAAATAATGTGGGGCAAAACTGGCACAAGTAATGTGAAAGCAAAGCTGGTACAATAAATATATAAAAAATACCCACATGAACGAACACAGCTATCCTTAGCACTCCTCACAGCACTCAGAACCCAAATACAAAATCCTAGTAGGATAGCACAGGATAAAATATGGACACATAAAAGACACACACACAATAGTGTCATATGTATGGACATCTTGTGATATCAAATGGTAATTATACAGGCACTCACAAGTGAAGATGCACTGTTAGCACCAATTAAATGGTAAGAAGTGTGGTTCATCCAAAGTGATTTATTTTAAAATCTGCATGAGAAAATAAATAAATACCATTGCAGATTTCTCCTGAGGAACATATTTATTTAGCGAAATGTGTAGAGAGGCACTGATGATCATCTCTGGTCCCAAGGATGGTGGACTCCCTGTACCTATTATAGTGTGATTGAATTACTGCAATACTGTGGGCATATGTTCACCATTAGATACTGTGCTATTTCTATTTATCTCTCATAGACATATTTAAAAACGTTATCTTGGCTGAACCTTGCTTCTAACCATTTATTTGGTTCTAACACTTGTGAGTGCATATATAAATCACCTGTTGTCCATACATATTATACTATTGTGTGTGTCTTTTCTGTTTCCTCTGTTATTCTGATCTATCCTGCTACAATTTTGTGCTATCCTGAAACTGATGTGGATTTTGTTACTTTGTGTGTTTGCCATAGTCATTTTACAATGTAGCCTACTATTCATACCAACATCTGCAAAATCTGGGACTAATGACAGACCTGTCTTAGAAAGATGAAGTCTATATATAATTATAAATATTTGAAAGAAATGTGTGAAAAAGAGGTGCATAAAAAATGTGTAAAGTAAATAAACGAAATAACCTTCAATTGTATAATGCTTTAAGCACTGGTATTTACCCCCCAAAACACATAGAACATACTATAAAAAAAATTTGAGATGAGTATATTTGCACAGCACTTTTTCTTTGAACAATTATAAATATTAAGTTGAAAATATTAAACCTGGAACCTCTTAGAATGAGGATTTACTTTTCATCTACAGTTAGCGTTCTGTGCCTCATTTGGCTTACCATGCACAATTGTTTGCTATAAATACTTCAGGAAAGTGAATGCACTATATACACTGTGCGTGCATAGACATGATAAAAATGTTTTTAAAACCAAATATTTATTTATTTACTTGGTAGATCCTGCCACTGGCTAGAATGACACAGCACAGGTGACAGGCGGTGTGCTACACTGTGAAGCAATAACTGAAACACTTGTGCTGTTAGCTAGTTGCACTCTAAAATCAAATAGTGGGACAGATTTATTTTTACCTGCAGGTTGCAAGGAGCTTATATTCCATCTGTTGACTACTTCAGTTAGTCCTTTGACTGCTATAGTTGTGAAGTGCTGTCAAAGTTGCACCTCCCTTGTGTAGTAGTTGATTTCTTCTGGAGGCCCGCCATCTGCCTATTTTGGGTTCCTTTGATTCAACTCCCATCATATGTTTCACAATCCTTTTAAAATCCAGGCATCAGCTTTTACAGACATAGGCAGATTGTTTGAAGCTGGTATCCTTCTAGTTATTCCTTGCAACTTTTCTGTCCAGAAATCTCAAAATCTCTCTAGAAATGCCCACACAGAGCTTGTCAAATAACTCGTGATGGGTTGTGCAAAAAGTGCCAGTGGATTTACTGTACAGATGAAATCTAAAATAACAGTTTCATGTGCATAGGAGCTACTTAAACTACATTCAGTGAGAAAGTGTAATTTGCATAGCAAGCTAGAAAGTGATGTCATAAATAAGAGCAAGGACTCTATTGGGGGTGACAGGCGATACACCTAGCCCTGTACCTTCAAAAAATCCTGGGTGTGCAATGTGAGTGATGGGACATGTCCTGGGTGTGCAATGTGGGTGATGGGCCATGTCCTGTGGTGCATTTAAACCTAATTGGCATGATAAACAAAGACATGGATAAAATTACTCTGGGAAGGTAGGGGATGGGGGCCGAGAAAGAGTTATTGGGATGGGGGGCTCAGACATTTTTTTTCTGTTATTGACCCCAAAATTTCTGATTGTGGCCCTGAACAGGACAACATTTAAAACAAGTTTTTTCGTTAACACAATGTATAGATCATTTTTCAGCATTTTATATTCTTTGCATTACATAGAAACATAGAATGTGTCGGCAGATAAGAACCATTCGGTCCATCTAGTCTGCCCAATTTTCTAAATACTTTTATTAGTCCCCAGTTCCCTACCTTTTAGCTAGGATAGCCTTGTGTCTATCCCACGCATGCTTAAACTAATTCTTTGTATTTACCTGTACCACTTCCGCTGGAAGTCTATTCCATACATCCCTCTCAGTAAAGTACTGATATTACTTTTAAATCTTAAATGTCCTCTAGTTGTGGCAGTATAAACAATATTTAGGTGACAGAGTCCCTTTAAAGTCCCCTCTCACATAAGCATCACATCTTCCTTCTCAAGCTTCAGTATTATAGATAACCTGGAGTGTACACTGCACTATTAATGTTTTCTATCTAGTCACTGCTCCAACGATACCTCTGCATATATATATATATATTTATACCTACAAACTGCAAAACCAGTTATGGTGACAGGGTCCCTTTCAGACATAAAAAATGGATAAATGGAATTATTTATAAAGCACCACTTTATTCTCTAGATTAATACTTTGTTAATATAGCTAAACTGTAAAGCACTTTAATATTGTTTAATAACTTTCTAGCCATATTTCTACAGATTAAGTGTGTTATTAAAGGACAACTAAACAGTTTTTTTTGACTCCCCTCTCACATAAGCATCACATCTTCCTTCTCAAGCTTCAGTATTATAGATAACCTGGAGTGTACACTGCACTATTAATGTTTTCTATCTAGTCACTGCTCCAACGATACCTCTGCATATATATATATATATTTATACCTACAAACTGCAAAACCAGTTATGGTGACAGGGTCCCTTTCAGACATAAAAAATGGATAAATGGAATTATTTATAAAGCACCACTTTATTCTCTAGATTAATACTTTGTTAATATAGCTAAACTGTAAAGCACTTTAATATTGTTTAATAACTTTCTAGCCATATTTCTACAGATTTAGTGTGTTATTAAAGGACAACTAAACAGTTTTTTTTGACTCAGTGCCGAATTGTGTGCAGTTCTGCTTTCGTTTTAAAGTCACAATCACGCATGCGCGATCACACAAATGTTGGACATCATACAGAATTGCATTCCCGGCTCAGGCTGTGTCAGAAATGCAATTCAGATGCCACATTTGGCCCTTTGTTTCATTTGTGTCGGTGACACAACTGAGCCAAGGGGTCAGAAAATGAAAGTAGGAGGGTCTGGGGACTTTATTAATCAAATCAAGTTTAAAGTAAATCCCCCCTCCCCCCCCCCCAAAAAAAACAAGTTTAATTAAGTTAATTATTGAATCAGTGTTGAGTCAAAAAAAAGTTTAGTTGTCCTTTAAAGCTTCAAATAAGAGGGACAAATAGAAAGGAAAAACAAATGCAAAAAAAAGGTATTTCTGTTATTAATTGGTTTCGTTCAAGATATAAATCATTTGAAAATAAAGATAATTATAAACTATATTTAAAGTTTCTCCCTGCTTTTGCACAGGTGTTAGGTTAAAAATATGTTATATTCTGTGAATGCAACATCTGCAATACACATAGGGATATTGACACAAAGACCTCTTTTCAGCCCTTTCTGGAATGTAGAGTGAAATCCCTAGTTTAAGATTTAAAATAATGTTAAATGAAGGCATATTTAGAATATAGACCTAGAACCACAGGAGGGATTTTAGATGGATTTGAAAACATTTAGATAGTTACAGTTTCTTACATTCTTTAATTTCTCTAGTGACACACTGAGAAGATGTAGTATTGTCACAGTGTGTAATATAGATGGCAGACTTTGCCAGGAGAGACAAATTTATGATGCATTGTTTTTCCACAAATATTCAAAACTGGGTAATGTTGAATTCTTTAGAGAACTAGAGAAGAGGGCAAAAGTAAGCAAAAGCATTGAGTCTACTTCCTGCAAAGCTATGCAGGTTTCAGAAAGTGTTTGATATTTAGAATTCAGCAGAAAATACCCAGTGCAGCAACCTGACTCCAATTCTTAATTCAGCTGAGCTTCTGCTGGTTGTGAATTCATAATAAAGTATATTATGTCACTTTGGGGATATATTTATCAAGTTGTAGAAAAGGCATCTAGCAGCTATGTGCACATGCTTAGCTGGAACTGAGCTTACCTTGTACTTGTGGTTTATACAGAAAGTATATTTGTAGAATATGTAAGTAGAATGTGTGAGAGAGAGGAGACCTGACAAGACCTTGCAGGCAGCCGGTAAGAGGCCAGAGACTGGCCGTCACTGCAAACAGTAGAGCAAACTCAACTTCTTAGTCTTACACAGGATTTGCAAGAACATGGATGTGTATTTTTACAGGTGTATTGATGTACACTATCATTCAAAAGTTTGGGGTCACTTAGTCCATGTTTTCCTTTGTTTGAGTTGCAAAATGAATAGGAAGTACACACAAGGCATTGACTTTTAACATGATAAACTTGGATTAGCTAACACAATGTGTCACTAGAACACAGGAGTGATGGTTGCTGATAATTTCCAACTACAACACTTATTTAGCAATGTCCATACTGTGTTTCTGATCCATTTGACATTATTGTATAGGCCCTATTTACTTTCTTTTAAAAACAAGAACATTTCTAAGTGACCCCCAAACTTGTGAATGGCAGTGTTTATGTTTTGTCTGTAGAATTTGGCTAAGCATCAATAAGTGGGAGTGATTATCATGAACAAGTACTGATAGCACACAACACCATTATACCTCCAAATACTAACATGTTATCAATGTTATCATTATCACAGTCTGTGCTCAACTGCTATGACCCTTTCAAGGCTATGTGGGGATCATTCTTTTGAAAGATCAAGAGAACGGCCAATTTATAACTAGTGGTTCACTAGATTAACCATACAAAAATGGCCACTTATGAATTCTACACAGAAGTGTGACATATGACAATTGCCTGCTCAAAGTATGTATAATGAACACAGATTCAAAATACCCTAATGGTGACTTGATGATTTATACAAACTGCTGGATGATATTTGTCCTACAGTACCCCACAGTATGTGGAATTCATATAGTGAGTCACCATTTTGGTAAATCTAGCAATCTCAGTAGAAGAAACAAATGTAAAATTATCTGGGTCCCAGAATTTCTATTTGCATTCATAATTGATGAAGCGCTAGCTCTCTTGAGCGCGTCATAACCTTGTTGAGGGTTTAACTGATATTATGATAATGACTGTCAGCTAAATGGATCACATTTACACAGCAAAATAAACACTAAAACAGCCATGTGTGTGACTCTCCTGTTCCTATCTCTGATTAGCATACTCTAAATGATGTTCAGTTAAAGGATTGGATGTGAACTCTCAGGAAAGGTGAAATAGGTCTATAAGAAATAAAATAATTCCAGAATCCTGTTAGCCTTACTTTAATTGTACTATTATATTGATTTTGCTCCATAGAGAAAGAAGAGATACCATAACAACATATTAAAAGCCATTGCTTTTAAATTCTGTCTATCCAGCTTCCATCTAAACTAATGGGAAAATCTTGAGGACTTTTTGATAAATCTAAATAAAAGGGGTTTTGTAAATGTTTAACTGGAATTTTTACTTCCAGAATAAAACACTAACAAATAAAAAATTAGACACTCTACAAACTCATTTTAAAATTTGTGTAGTGATGCTGCACTTCTGATTAAATGTGTACAAGGTTGGTTAAATCCTATTTTGTGTTCACTTTGAGCATTGTCAGGAGCAGGGTATATGAGTATTTGGAGTGCTTTCAGGTAGTGTGGATCCCAGGGGCGTAACTAGAAACCACAGGACCATGGTGCAAATATTGCCCAGGGGCCCTATTCCCGGGTTCAACAAGCAACATGTTCCAAAGTACCATCTTTATCGCCAGTTTGCCAGCGCCAACTTTGTCTCCAAACAATATCTATGTGCCATCTTGCTTGAATATAAGACAAGGCTTTTGAATGCTCTGAAAAAAGTCTTATATTCAAGGTTGTCTTCTTATCAGACCTCAAATAGAGGTCTGACAACAAAACAAAGATCCAAGTCCCCTGCAGAGCTACATATAATATTTGTTTATATTAATATTATTATTGGTTTTTAATGAGCTTTCTTATATTTATTTTTATTTAATTTAACATTTTTACTCAGTATTAAAACCTGTTTTTATGTAGAGTAGTAGTGGGATGATATCTTGCCCCTCCCACACCATAGAAAAGCCTGCTGATGTGCATGTCTCCAGCAATCATAATTTAGGGGGGAG
Organism: Pelodytes ibericus; assembly: GCA_036172795.1. Taxonomy (NCBI): domain Eukaryota; kingdom Metazoa; phylum Chordata; class Amphibia; order Anura; family Pelodytidae; genus Pelodytes; species Pelodytes ibericus. The sequence continues at coordinate 116,491,225 of CM069858.1, forward strand.
GTTACAGAAGAACAGTTTGTAAAGTACAGTAACAACAGGAAAGTCAGCTAAGTACTAAAGTTCCCATGATGTGCAGCCAGGTTGACTACGCATCATGCGAGGAGTAATCTCGGGAGGTGTAGTCTCAGGAAGAGTAGTCCACAGCTAAAGTGACACTCATATGTGGACCATTCTTCCCATGATGCTCAGCGAACTGAATGGCTTCCTTAATGCTGGCAATGTATAATGGGAGTTTATGTTGTATGTTTTGGCACATCCACCCCTTAGTGGCAGGCTAGCAGCTCATTCTTGTGTGTTGTTAGACAGCTAGAAGGCTGCCTCATGTAGTAGGCAGGGATATCCACAGGCAGAGCGCCGGAGCAGTGAGAGTACGCTGCCACCAACATAGGGCCTGGAAACAGTGCTGTATTTACCGCGAGGCATCCTAGGCGGATGCCTAGGGCGGCAAATTTTGGGGGGCGGCAGTGCCCCCCAGCACTGAAAAAAATAAAAATAACTAAAAAAAAACCCGGCCCTTTAAAAAAAAAACAAATACCACGCTTGCAGGCAGAGACGGAGGTGAGAAGGGATCGGAAGATCCCCCCTCACCATCGCTTTGCCTGCCAGGCTGCACGGGGAGCCGAACAGGCAGCACAGAGGAACCTCCGTGCTGCCTGTTCGGCTCCCCGTGCAATGTGCCGACACGGAAGTACCGACAGTCACGTGACGGGCGCGCTGACGTCATAAGCGTGCCCGGTCACGTGACCTGTCGGCACAATCGCCGGGAAGCCAAACACGCCTGCCAGGGAAAGGTAAGTGCTGATGGGAGACTGTGTGTGTGTGTGTGTATGTGTGTGTGTGTGTGTGTGTGTGATGGGAGTCAGAGTGTGTGTGATGGGAGTCAGAGTGTGTGTGATGGGAGACAGTGTGTGTGATGGGAGTCAGAGTGTGTGTGATGGGAGACAGTGTGTGTGACTGAGTGTGATGGGAGTCAGAGTGTGTGTGATGGGAGACAGTGTGTGTGACTGAGTGTGATGGGAGTCAGAGTGTGTGTGATGGGAGACAGTTTGTGTGACTGAGTGTGATGGGAGTCAGAGTGTGTCTGATGGGAGACAGTGTGTGTGACTGAGTGTGATGGGAGTCCGAGTGTGTGTGATGGGAGTCAGTGAGTGTGACGGGAGTAGGAGTGTGTGTGATGGGAGACAGTGTGTGTGACTGAGTGTGATGGGAGTAGGAGTGTGTGACTGAGTGTGATGGGAGTAGGAGTGTGTGACTGAGTGTGATGGGAGTATGAGCTTGATGTGAGTCTGAATGTTATGTGTGATGTGGGGTCATGAAATCGTGGTGATGGGGCATGTCTTAGGTGTGTAACGTGGGTGTGCAGCTTGGGTAGGGGGGTGCCCGGATTTTGTCTGCCTAGGGCAGCACAAAATCAAGATACACCACTGCCTGGAAAGGTAGTTTGACGTAAGGGAGTGGTAAGGTATTTTTTTCCAGTTTTGGTATGTAGTGTGCAGCACCCAGATGTCATGTGGACTGTGCAATCCTGCTTACATAATATTAGAATACTAGATGCTGGTGTCCAGAAATAGAGGGCACATGGAGGCAGGGAAGTCATCATGTATAGAGGATCCCCCCAGCGGTGACAAAAAAAGTGGAACTAAACTAAAAAATGTAATGCAGTAAACTGGTGCGAACTGACATGTAAACTGCCAATGGACTAAGACTAATACTGCACCTTCACCTGGACTCCACCCTGATATACATTTAGCTGTGACATAGTTACACTTCACTTGCAATATTAATGTGTTCAGAAAACTCAGAACCAAACAAAATTCATTTATTCAGACAGGAATATTTAAATGAGGGACTAAACCTCGAAAATCCCGTACCCCATTAAAAATATTCTCACTATACTTTCTTTAAACCTTTAGTTATGAGACACAATGACTGGTCTTGCACTCTTTTTATATTCTCATGGGGTTGTGAGAATTGTCTTGCTTTCTTGTCCAGATGATAGAAAGGTAAGAAAAAGAAACTTGTTTTTTAGAGTAGTGTAATATGTCAGTGACAAAGGATGTAACTAGACTCTTTTGAAAATTGTAAGCTAGACATTGTATTTATTCACATACACAGTTATATTGCAGATGTCAAGAAGTGGGTTATTTGTTATTTGAAGGGCTTTAAACATAGTATAGTTGGCAACAGTTGGCAAAAGAGTGACAATTTAAAGAGTTTTTGTTCTAGGGTATAACTGAAAATTCTGGGCCCCACAGACTGCTGATATACCAATGCTATGTTAATTCTCTCTATGTGAATATAAATATATATAGTACTGTGCAAAAAGTTTTAGGCAAGAAAAATGCTGTACAGTAAGAATGCTTTAAAAAAAAAAAAAAGGTATGCTAATAATTTATTTTTACCAATTAACAAAATACAAAGTGAGTGAACAGAAGAAAAATCAATATTTGTGTGACCACCCTGCCATCAAAACAGCATCAATTCTTCAAGGTACACTTGCAAATGTTGGTGATAGGGCATGTCCTGGGTATACCATGTGGGTGACAGTGTATGTGCTGGGGTGCTGGGATATGTTCTGGTGTGTGTAATGTGGGTGATGGGACATGTCTTGGGTCTGCAATGTGGGTGATAGGGCATGTGCTGAGGTAAGTCATGGGTCTGCAATGTGGGTGATGGAGCAAGTCCTGGTTCTGCAATGTAGGTGATGGGGCATGTCCTGGGGTGCTGGGTTAAGTCCTGGGTGTGCAGTATGGGTGATGGGGAATAATAACAAACAACAGTGCTAGGTGCTACTTTTACTTAATAATGTTAAATATATATGTATACTAAATAGTAGAAAAATGACCTCTATTTCTACTTAAAAAAAATGTGACTAAAGAAAGATAAGGAGCGCAAATAAAATAAAGTAGAATAAAGTGACAGTAAATAAAATTGTGTTATCTTTTTTCTTATAATAAAGGGATGGTGAAAAAAAATATATAAGGGTGGATATACAGTGGAAAAAATAAAAAGTATACTTATAATGAAGATTTCAAATAAATACTTGATTGAAGATCTCAGTAAATATTCATGAAAAATAGAAAAAAGGACAAAAAATAGAGAGAGAACACTGTTATACAGCTGTAAAAAGAAAAGGACAATCACTGATTTTATTCAAAAATAGCAAAAATGCATTTATATTTATTTATAATTATTTATATTTATTTTATTGTATTATTATTATTTATATTTTTATTTATTTTAATTTTATTTTCATATTTATTTATTTTTATTTTTATATTTTTTTTGCTATTTTTGAATAAAATCAATGATTGTCCCTTTTCTTTTTACAGCTGTATAACAGTGTTCTCTCTCTTTTTTTAGACATACATTTTAGGTGCAATATTTATTTATTTATTTTCTTCTCTATGTGTATTATTTTTTTATGCTTAATGCATTTTTTGCTTACGGTTCTCTGTACAAATATATACGATATGTTATATAATTTCTTGTATACCAGTGGGAATATCCCAACTCTGTGATTAGGTTTTAAAAGGTAAATGTATGTAACTGCTGGACCGATGTGGAAATGCCAGCAGAGTGCTGCTTACAAGGGGTTTTTTTCCGTCTTTTTAATTTTTTTCCTTTACTTTTCATTCAGATCTGCAATACTGTCCTTACGGAGAATAAGACTTCTGTTTAAATATCTAAATGTTTTTTTTAACAAGTTACCCCCGTGGAAGCAGCACCCTGCCTGCAAATAAAGAAATGTTATTTTATTGCACATTAATGTTTGTTAGTCTTTATGTCAAATGTTGATTCTATGTTGATACCAGCAATGCTACATAAGACAGACACTAAGAGGAGGGAGGTATGCACTTGATGAAGCCACGCCTGTCGAAACGCGTATGTCACGCTCCCTCCTCTCCGTAATCCTCGCAGTCAAGCCTCGATCCAGGAAGTGACCAGTCGTCTAGGAGATACCACGTTATACACGACTCGGACTCCTGTTCCTCGTAGCTGTTTGGCTTTCCCCATGTACTACACAAGCGTTTTTCTTGAGTTACATTGTTTGTACTCACATGTCTTTTAAGTAAGCGTTTTTATCCTTATTAAACCAATTTGTTATACTGTATTTCACCATGAGAGCCTTTCTTCTGTTTTTATGAATATATGTACATACTAAGGGGCATTACATCTACACGCATATGAGAAGACCTATGCACGTTGGCGTTCCCTATATACCTCCAGGGATCTACCCTATTGCCTACAAATAGAGCAGTATCTGCTCCGGAGTTTGTAAGTACAACTCTCACCACTTCACTTGATCATCATATATCCTTGTCCAAACAGAGAGCACTATTTTTTGTCCTTTTTTCTATTTTTCATGAATATTCACTGAGATCTTCAATCAAGTATTTATTTTGAAATCTTCATTAAAAGTATACTTTTTATTTTTTCCACTGTATATCCACCCTTATATATATTTTTTCACCATCACTTTTGTATAAGAAAAAAGATAACACAATTTTTTTTTACTGTCACTTTATTCTACTTTATTTTATTTGCGCTCCTTATCTTTCTTTGGGTGATGGGGAATGTCTTGGGTGTTCAGAGTGGGTGATGGGGAACATCCTGTGAGTGCAGTGTGGGTGATGGGGAATCTACTGGGTGTGCAGTGCTGGGTTACTGAGGTATGTCCACGTTCTAAAATGGTGGGGGAGGTGCCTGAATTTTGTCTACCTAAGGCAGCACAAAACAAAATTACACTACTGGCATAGACACAACGGTCAGCCAAGGAAACTTATTATAGCTGATGAAGACACATAATTCTTAATTTCCTTCACAATCAGAAGCTGCCCAGCAGTGCCATGAACTCAGAATTGGGGAAAAAAAACTGTGGGACCCTGGTATACCATCTCTTGTCTGGAGAAATCTGTGTCATGAACGGGGTTGGCACAGGACGCTGAGCGCCCGTATTCAGGAGTCATGTTGCAGATAATGAGACATAGGGCCATGTGCAGGGTAACTACTCTCCCCTGAAGGCTTGAGAGCACATGTTGGTTCAGCCACATACCAGGGCCCTGAGGTAGCAGCTGCTGTATCTAGTAAAGCCAAGGCAGAAGCTGTAGATGCCCTGCAGACATCCTAGAGCAGGCATGAAACATAACTCCGAAAGGATAAACAGGATGCTGCAGGCTGAGGCAGAATGATAACAAAAAAGCAAACTAAAACAAGACAGAGTACAGGGCTACTGAAGCAAAAACTGGAGTAAAGCAGAACTGAAAACAGACATGAGTAGGGAAAAGCAGAAACCAAACTGAGGATAAGAAATACAGGGCAGAGACAGACAGGACACAAACAAAGGGCATAGTAACAGACAGAGGCGTCGCTAGGGGGGGGGGGGGGGGTTCCGGGGCTGAAGCCCCGGATCTCCCCTCCATAGCCCCGGATGGTGACTCTGACCACGCCCCCTCGCGCTCGGTCACCCCCCCTGCATGCTGGCAGAATGTAAGTGGGTGTGAGTGGCAGAGGTTTGAGTGTTCATGTGTATGTATGTAAGTTGCAGAATGTAAGTGGGTGTGAGTGGCAGAGTTATGAGTGTGCCTGTGTATGTATGTAAGTGGCAGTGTGTAAGTGGGTGTGAGTGGCAGAGTTATGAGTGTGCCTGTGTATGTATGTAAGTGGCAGTGTGTAAGTGGGTGTGAGTGGCAGAGTTATGAGTGTGCCTGTGTATGTATGTAAGTGGCAGTGTGTAAGTGGGTGTGAGTGGCAGAGGTTTGAGTGTTCATGTGTATGTATGTAAGTGGCAGTGTGTAAGTGGGTGTGAGTGGCAGAGGTTTGAGTGTGCATGTGTATGTATGTAAGTGGCAGTGTGTAAGTGGGTGTGAGTGGCAGAGGTTTGAGTGTGCATGTGTATGTATGTAAGTGGCAGTGTGTAAGTGGGTGTGAGTGGCAGAGGTTTGAGTGTTCATGTGTATGTATGTAAGTGGCAGTGTGTAAGTGGGTGTGAGTGGCAGAGGTTTGAGTGCGCATGTGTATGTATGTAAGTGGCAGTGTGTAAGTGGGTGTGAGTGGCAGAGGTTTGAGTGTGCATGTGTATGTATGTAAGTGGCAGTGTGTAATTGGGTGTGAGTGGCAGAGGTTTGAGTGTGCATGTGTATGTATGTAAGTGGCATTGTGTAAGTGGGTGTGAGTGGCAGAGTTATGAGTGTGCATGTGTATGTATGTAAGTGGCAGAGTGTAAGTGGGTGTGAGTGGCAGAGTTACGAGTGTGCCTGTGTATGTATGTAAGTGGCAGAGTGTAAGTGGGTGTGAGTGGCAGAGTTATGAGTGTGCATGTGTATGTATGTAATTGGCAGAGTGTAAGTGGGTGTGAGTGGCAGAGTTATGAGTGTGCATGTGTATGTATGTAAGTGGCAGAGTGTAAGTGGGTGTGAGTGGCAGAGTTATGAGTGTGCATGTGTATGTATGTAGGTGGCAGAGTGTGAGTGGCAGAGTTATGAATGTGCACGTGTGTGAGTGGCTGGGTGTGAGTGTTTGGAAGAGAGTAAGTGTGTGTGAGTGAGTGTAAGTGTGAGTGGCAGAGTTTTGAGTGTGCATTTGTATGTATGTGAGTGGCAGAGTGTAAGTGGTTGTGAGTGGAAAAGAGTAAGCGTGAGTGGCAGAGTTATGTGTGTGAGTGGGAGAATGTAAGTGTGTTTGTGAGTGGCAGAGTGTGAGTGTTTGGAAGAGTGTGTGTGAATGAGTGTAAGCGTGAGTGGCAGAGTTATGAGTGTGCATGTGTATGTGTGTGAGTGGCAGAGTGTGTGAGAGTGAAAGTGTGAGTGGCAGAGTTATGAGTGTGTGTGAGTGTGAATCCCAGTGAGATTACTAGGAGAAATTTGATTAATTACTATGATTCGTATTAATTGTGATAATCTAATGTGAAACAATGCTATCATCTCATATTATTTTTATTTTCACACTTGATTATCACATTCAATATAAATAATAGTGATTCATCTTTATATTTAGTCTTTATATTGATGGCAATAAAAGTCCATATACATGGCATTACACATCCCATGTACCTGGTTTTAGTATTAAACCCATACATTATGAGTGAATGAGCTGCTCATTATATCATGAGCTTTACTCATGAAAGAGAGAAGTGCAGGGAAGTGAGATGGGAATTTCAAAATTAAGGCTAAAGTAGCAGAGTTGGAAAAATTCTCCCATTCAGTTGAAATCCCATCTCAATTCCCTGCACTTCTCTCTTTTATGAGGTTGGTAGATGGAGCATACCTTCATACCTCAGCCTATTCTCCCCAGGGTAGAAGGAGCATACCTTCATACCTCAGCCTATTCTCCTCAGGGTAGAAGGAGCATACCTTCATACCTTAGCCTATTCTCCCCAGGGTAGAAGGAGCATACCTTCATATACCTCAGCCTATTCTCCCCAGGGTAGAAGGAGCATACCTTCATATACCTCAGCCTATTCTCCCCAGGGTAGAAGGAACATACCTTCATATACCTCAGCCTATTCTCCCCAGGGTAGAAGGAGCATACCTTCATACCTCAGCCTATTCTCCTCAGGGTAGAAGGAGCATACCATCATACCTCAGCCTATTCTCCCCAGGGTAGAAGGAGCATACCTTCATATACCTCAGCCTATTCTCCCCAGGGTAGAAGGAGCATACCTTCATACCTCAGCCTATTCTCCCCAGGGTAGAAGGAGCATACCTTCATACCTCAGCCTATTCTCCCCAGGGTAGAAGGAGCATACCTTCACACCTCAGCCTATTCTCCCCAGGGTAGAAGGAGCATACCATCATACCTCAGCCTATTCTCCCCAGGGTAGAAGGAGCATACCTTCATATACCTCAGCCTATTCTCACTAGGGTAGAAGGAGCATACCTTCATACCTCAGCCTATTCTCCCCAGGTTTTTGACCCCTTTTTATTAAAAAAAGAAATACTTATGATGTGTATGTGAGAGTTGCAGGTTCACACACGTGTCTGCGTGGCAGAATATCTGTGTGGGAAAGGCCATCTGTGTGTATAAGGGTGTCTGTTTTAGGTTGTCTGGGTGTGTGTGTAAGAGAGTGTGTGAGTGTAAGTTTGTCCATGTAAGGGTATCTATGAGGGGGGGGGGGGGGGGGTTAAGCATGGGTGTCTGTGTGTGGGGGGGAGGGGGGGCTGTGATATCCCCTATATTATGGCATATTATGAGACTGTTGGTCTACTTTTTTTTCTCAAAGTCTGGTAAATGGTGTTTGCAATATACACAACATTATGTATGCTCAGTTATTTTGAAATCATGGGAATTACTCTGTGTGTAAGGGTGTGTGTATGTTTGTGTAACTGTGCAAGTGTGTATGTGTGGCTGCATGTGTATATGTGTGTATTTGTGGCTGTGTATTTATGTGTATAAGTGTAACTTTGAGTAATGTGAGTTTCTTGCGTGCCTTATTGTCTTATTGTGTATTATGGTGCAGTAATGTACAGCATGAGTGTGTGATAAACTCACACACTGCACATTACTGTGAGTTTTATTGCTGTTGAGACTGTGATAGACTCACACACTGCACATTACTGTGAGTTTTATTGCTGTGGAGTCTGTGTTATACCTACACATTTGCACAATGCTGTGGAGTCAGTCACAGACAGACAGGCACACACACACATACAGACACGCATACAGTCAGTCACAGGCAGACATACAGTCAGTCAGTCACAGACAAACACACACACAGTCAGTTACAGACAGACAAACACATACAATCAGTCACAGACACATACAGTCGATCACAGGCAGACATACTCACAGTCAGTCACATAAACACACAATCAGTTACACACACACACATGCAGTCAGTCATACACACACACACTGTCAGTCACATACACTTACACACAAGTCAGCAATTTTGTTGTTGTTTACAATATAAAAAGTGCATCTATCAATATGTCCCCCTCCTGGCTGCTATACCTCATTCTAGCCTGGTCTGTGCCCTGCTGTTGTTTGCCCGTGCACACACTGGTCCCTCGTGATCCGCTGGATAAATAAATGAATAAAACGATCCCAGCGGCGAAGGCACCAGGTAGGGACAACAATAACTGGGTGCCAGGTATAATTTCCTGGTCCCCGGGATTTGTTGAGCCCTGATATATACCCATATATACCTATTGTTCATTGGCATCATATATATCAGTCTGTATGCTGCCTAACCATGTGAGCTTATTTACTCCACTTCTATCAAATCTATCTCGGGCTCCAGCCCCGGGTCTTTTGGAGACCTAGCAACGCCCCTGGTAACAGAACTTAAAGGAGACAGGTAGACAAAACCACAGTAATAGCCTAGAACTCTAAGATGGAAAATGTAAGGGTTTAGTTACACTAAATGGCCATAAGATTGAAAGCTTGCCACTAGTATCTCACATTAGCAAGTGCTAGTGCTATCCCTGCCTATATAATATGAAATAACTTGTCAGGTCCCGCTATGGAACTTATCCCCAGTGTACCCAGTACTTGCTTGGTGTCACGGAACATGGAGGGATCTATCCTCCATGTTCCGGTTTATAGACTTTGGGCTTATAGAATACGTGTAATACTATTGCCTTTCTATAAACCGAACGAGAGCCCCATTCATAAGAAATTCTTATGAATGGGGTCCCTCAGGGAGAGAGAGACAGAACAGGGGGGACAGAGAGAGACAGAACAGGGGGGACAGAGAGACAGACACGGGGAGGGAGGGAGAGAAAGACAGAACAGGGGGGGAGAGAGAGACAGAACAGGGGGAATGGGGAGAGAGAGAGACAGACAGAACAGGGGGGGGGGAGAGAGACAGAACAGGGGGGGAGAGAGACAGACAGAACAGGGGGGGAGAGAGAGACAGAACAGGGGGAATGGGGAGAGAGAGAGACATAACGGGGGGGGGAGAGACAGAACAGGGGGAAGGGGGAGAGAGAGATACAGAACAGGGGGGGAGAGAGAAACAGAACAGGGGGAATGGGGAGAGAGAGAAACATAACGGGGGGGGGAGAGACAGAACAGGGGGGAGAGAGACAGAACAGAGGAAGGGGAGGAGAGAGACAGAACAGAGGGAGAAAGAGAACAGGTATGGGGGAGTTAGAGAGAGACAGACAGGGCAATGAAGAGGAAAGGGACAAACATGGGAAGGGAGAGAGATACATACATTGGGGGGGGGGGGGGTGGTGCCACAGGGGAATCCCACACAGGGCGCCCAAACACTTAAGGCCGGCCCTGAATGCAGTAATGAACGAAATTTGTTTTTGACTAAATAAATAACATTTTCGTCCGAATGGACGAAAACGAAACGAAAATTTTAGTTTTGCACATGTCTAGTGCTTACTCCCTGGCAGTGCTTTATACCTTTGTGGAAAACATTGCTGCTATCTGCAATTACTTCCTCTTCTAGCTGCACCTTATATTTAGTATATATTACTCTTGTGGATTACAACTGCTACTGGCAACAAGAGAGAAGAGAGCCCGGGCTCACTGGTGTATGGATATGATCCAAAAAGTAGTTCACCAATCAATAATGTAATGGGGTGCCTCTGCAGGTGCGTGGCTCAGCACCAGAAATCAATGTAAACAAAAGGAATTCAGCATATAAACGGCACTCACCAAACATCTGGTTGCAAAAACAATTTTAATGTGCAAAAGTGCAAAAAGACAGTAGTCCACAGCAGCAATGGGAAAAGTGCCCCAGTTAGCCTTTGCAAGTAGCCAGAGTGACCCCTTCTACCTCATCCAAAGGCTTGTTACACTGTAACGGTGGTCACTGGACATTGTGATCACCACCATTTAGTATGGTCCTCCACCTCCTCCCTTGTAAGTGCAGCTGCCCATTCACCCCCTTTCCTAGTGTAAATATTCTCCTGCTGGTAGTCAGTCAGTAATCAGCAGGATATAACAGGATATACTTCTCAGAGAGGGAGCCTGCAATGTGCGGGAGATTATTAAGCAGTGTGTTCATCTGCATTTCTTTCAGTGTAACCGCGAGGGCGCTTGTGCTATGACTGTCTCATGGTATGTGACAAGGAGTCGTGGACATCCCCTTACTCTCCAATCGGCATGAGGGGGGTGTTTTTCTTTCCCTGCATTCTTGGCTCCCTCATGGGATATAGCATGGAGCCTCTGCCTCTCCCTCCCACATTTCTGTATGTCATGGTCACTGCACTGTGTGACTGCCACAAGTAGTAAATCTCCCCCCCCCCCCCCCACCTCTGTTCTTTCTTTGCTTCTCCCAGTTCCCATCTCTGCACCCAATCTCTCTCTGCCCTCAACTTCTCAGTACCCTCCCTGCCCTCAGCATTCCGGTACCATTTCTGCCCTCAGCCTCTCAGAACCCTCTCTGCCCCCAGCCTCTCAGTACCATCTTGGCAACCAGTCTCTGTGCCCTCTCTAGCCCTTCACAGTAATGGGTAGTGTGTGATTCACAAATGCCCACATAAATACAGCTCACAGTGAAGACCCACAACAACAAAAAAAACCTCATAGTTATGTGCAGTGTGTGTTTCACAAAGACCCACAACAGTAAAACTCGGAGTAACGTGGAGTGTGTATATCACAGACTCCACAATAATACAACATGCAGTAATGTGAGTGTGTGTATTATAAAGAACCACAACAATGAAACCAACAAGGTTTCAACTCAATATACCACCAAATATAGCCAGAAAGGGGCATAAAACTGAACTACAGAGAATTGCGATTTCGTGCCAGTTTTCGGTCACATTCAGTTCGGAGTGGGTCAGAAAAATCCCTTGACATTAGCTTACTTCAAAAGACTGAATCTGTCCGAAATCGTCGGAAATTGCAGAATTTTGGGCAGTTCAATTTAGCTGGAGAATTGAACATAAAGGTGTAGAAGAATTAAATTTAACATATTAGAAACAAAAAAAATGTAAGCACTATTATAATATATTAAGTTTATATATTATACAAGTACATTTACATTAATATGAGAATGTAAACATTGTATTCAAACATTATTTTATATATTATCCATATTTTATTTATTTTTTATATGATTAATATGTCAGGTTTTTTTTACATTTTTATTTTTACAGATTTTGAAAAGGAATTAGGCTATTATCAGAATTGCCAAAGTCCTCCCATTGACTTCTATTGGAAGACTTTGGCTATTTCTATAATAAACCAAAGCCTATGGAGAGGAAGGAGCAACTCTGGAGAAGTTCTTCAGAAATGTCTATTCGAGATCACTTTGGTGGTTGAATTTTGATCCAAAGTGATCCAATTGGGTACGAAACTCAAAACTCTGATTTTTTAAAGAAGACTTATCCTTGTATAACCCTTGCAAATGCAACACACTTCCTTTTTTGTATTCTGCACTTTGCAGCTTGGGTTATCACAGTTTTGATTGCAGCTTTCTGCCACAAAAGTGCTTGAACTTTTTTTTTCTTTTTTTATGTAACATTCAACTCTGCCTCTAAACTGAGGCTAAGCACGCACTACCACTGTCAGCATGCACTAGTAATCTATGTTTCAATCTAAATGGATTTTTTGAATGTCATACAGAACATTAGCTTTAAATTATTGATTGATCAATTATTACTAAATTAGGGGACAAAACTGTATTTATCTGTCATGAAACTCACAATTTCTCATAATAACACGCACTATGTACTAAATGAACTTAGCAAGGTATATCTGGCCCTTTAATAGCATAAACTGCAGCACACAATATTTAGTTACACACCACTGATAAGATAGAATTCACATCATTAAATCAAGCCCAATAAATCTCTTCTAGTTGATTCTGTGAGTCTTTTTTTCTGAAAGCAAAGTAAACATAATAAAATACAATCTCCTTGTCAGTTAATTAGTTATCTAACCACTACTTGTTGTTCTGGGTCAAGATTTATAGAGGATCCTTGCTGAGAAAAGAATTATAAACTCAGCCATGTGGAAAAAAATCATCAAAATAAAACAGGTGTCATGAATGTAGTTTTGTGCAAATTGACCCTCTGGGAAACAGTAAAATAAATGTATATTTTTATACATTTATTTTACATTTTAATTATACATGTATGTCTATATATATATATATATATATATATATATATATATATATATATATATTCATACATAAGTAAGGAATATAATAAATAAATAACGTCTACCTTACCTTACCAGTTTTTATAAATATATAAACAAAATCTTTACTTATTTTTAGGGTTGTCCCCTTTTCTTCAAAAAAATACTGGCCATGTGTGGGCGGAGCTACAAGAGGGAGGGGCCATGAGAGGTGGGGCCACAAAGGGGGCTGATTATCAGTGAAATTTTCTATATTATTTGTATATCATGCCAGTGAGAAGCGTGTGTGTATATATATAAAATATATATATTTGTATATCATATATACACACACAAGCTGTCTCTCACACTCACAAACAAGCTTTCTCGCACACACTATCTCACACACACGCTGTCTATCACGCACAAAGACAAGCAGTTTCTCATACACAGATGGTCTCTCTTGCTCACACATAGACTTTTACTTACTCTCTCACAGACTGTCACTCTCACAAACTCTCCCTACCCCCCCGACAATATCTCCCACTCGCCCCACCTACCCTCACAAGCAGGTTATATGCTAATGTAATATGGAGGTTGGTTGGGAGCAGTTGGTCAATATACCAGTAATATTTTGCCACTCAATATGCCAGTAATATTTTGCCACTCAATAAGTCAGTATTTTTCCCTTAATGTGCCAGGATTTAGCCATTCAATATGCCAGTATTTTGCCCCTCAGTATGCCATTCTTTTTCCATTTAAAATTACAGTATTTTGCCCCTCAATATGCCACTCTATTGCCGCTTAATATGCCAGGATATTGCCATTTAATATGCCAGGATATTGCCAATTAATATGCCAGGATTTTGCCATTTAATATGACAGGATATTGTCAATTAATATGCCAGGATATTGCCATTTAATATGCCAGGATATTGCCAATTAATATGCCAGGATATATCTAATTAATATGCCAGGATATTGCCAATTAATATGCCAGGATATAGCCAATTAATATGCCAGGATATAGCCACTTTTTATGCCAAGATATAGCCACTTTATATGCCAGGGTATTGGCACTTAATATGCCAGGATATTGCCATTTAATATGCCAGGATATTGCCAATTAATATGCCAGGATATTGCCAATTAATATGGCAGGATATAGCCACTTTATAATGCAGGATATAGTCACTTAATATGCCAGGGTATTACCACTTAATATGCCAGGATATTGCCATTTAATATGCCAGGATATTGCCAATTAATATGCCAGGATATAGCCACTTTATATGCCAGGGTATTGCCAATTAATATGCCAGGATATTGCCAATTAATATGCCAGGAAATTGCCACTTAATATGCAAGGATATTGCCAATTAATATGCCAGGATATTGCCCTTCAGTATGCTCGTTATGCCACCCTCCTCCCCCCAGACTGGCAAATTCATCCCCCATACTTGCAAATCTGCCCCTCATACTTGCCATTCTACCCCTCAGATTTTCCCATCTGCCCCCAGATTTCCCAACGCACCTTAGGATTTCCATTATGCTCCCAGACTTAGTGATGCAATCCCACACCCAGGATATGCCCCATGACCCACGCTGCACACCCAAGACGTGCCCCCAGTACAGTACATTGCACATGCAGGACTTACCCCAGTACATGCCCCATCACCCACATTGCACACTTAGGATTTACTCCCAGGATATGCACCATCACCCACATTGCACACCCAGCACGTCCCCTCACCCACATTGCACACCTACGACTTACCCCAACCAGCACTCAAAGTTTCCTGTGTTTTTTTGCAGGCAACATGGTGGCTGTGCGCTGCCCAGACATCCTACAATGCTGCATCTTGCACTCCCCGCTGAAGGCTGAACGCTGGCAGGTCACAGACATCATGCTGCCTGCTCACTGGGGCTGGTGATAGGAGAACATCTGATCTTCCTAACTAGAGCCCCTCCCGGCAAGTTTTTTTTCACCCCTTCTTGACACTATGACGTTCTATGTTGTACTAATATTAGAGGTTCCAAAAGACACTAGGACAGCATAGAAGGTGCAGCGTTTAACAGCTCATCGTCACTCACCGAAATGAGCTGTGCTTGGGGGATCTGAGGATCCTGTCAGATGAGGCAACTTTGAGCAGGCTGGTAAAAAATTGGCATTAGGCCAATGTTAAGTCTATGGAGATAGTACCAAGGCCGGTATTTTTCTGAAGAAAAGGTGGCAACCCTATACAGAGGCTTGCCCAAACCAGGAAGTTTTGGCACAGCGTGATTTATAAAAATGTATCTAAAAAGATTGTGATACCTCCGGACTATCACAATCTTTTGGCAGGGACCCACAGGATCTACTGAGACCCTGATCCCATCTCTGCCATTGTGTTTCTGCCTACCAGGAACTAAAAGTGACCATTTGGTGTTTGTGTCTTCTGGGCCTAGAATGTCCTACAATCATGGAGAGGTTAAAATGTTAACTTTTTTCCAAGTAATATTTTCTAACCACTAAAAAACGAGTAACAAATCCAACTCCAATGTCTTAGAAAAGTTGTTCCCAGACGAACCATGTTTGAGATCCACTGTCATATTAAATATTACTAATATAAGTGTTGCATTTATTTATATACTAACCTAGGAAACAAGTACAGTTATAATAATACCATTTATTGGCTAACGCAGTCTGGTATGAAAGCTTGCAATCAAGCTCTCAGTTAACCAATAAATGGTGCCATTTGAACTCTACTTGTTTCCATGAACTACAAAATTCCTATTTGTGTATAGACAGGTTAGAATATAGGGCTCTATCATTAATATATATTTTTTCTTTCTGTATGTGTGTGTTTTTGGTTTCCTTGTGATATATGATTTAATATATCCTTTGTTTTTATTAGAATCTATTTGGGTATATATTTGGTATAACCTCTCGCCGGTTTACCCTTTCACTGTCCCCCTACTTTGCTATTTATTACGGTGATTTTTTCACCTCTTATTATATATTTGAATAAAATTTGTTCTTTTAATGTTCTTTTTGTTTAAACTTGTTTCCATGAACAAATAACAAAACTTTCTCCTTCCAGCCATTTCCCCACCCTTGTTCCAGATTAATGTGCATGCGTGATGACGCAGGGGGCGTGGTTTGCTCAGCTCCCGGAGCGGACAATGGAGCTCCGGGACCGCTAGATGGTCAGACTGTTAGTAAGACCGGTGTTTAGGTTATGTCAGTCTACTTGCACAGCACCGTTACAGAGCCAGCATGCAGTCTCTGCCTCGACCCCCTATTCCTGTGTTGTGCTCGGTGCTGTCGGTAAAGAACCGGAGCTGCGAAGTGATCCTCGACCCGGAACGGGCCCTGCTGATCTGGCGAGAAGTGAGGCCTCGGAGGGGGAGAGACCGGAGCCGATCCGGTGAGTGCCACTGATTGCTGGCGCGTTGTAGCCGGGCGCGACCCGACCAGAAGCAAGTTACTGTGCCTGGCACTGCCAACTGCAGCCGCCACCTTGTACATCAGTGCAAGGGGCGACCTGCGCCAACTCTACTGCACCTCCACAGCTCATGAAGTGCTGCTGTACGTGCACTTCACGCAGTACTGGGGACCCCAGCTGTGTTATAGTTTGTCTCACTGCTAAATTAACCAGCAGTGCTGATGTGGGCCGGATCCTGTTGCATAAGGAAAAAGATGTGCAATCTGTATCCCCAGCCCACGGTGTCCTTAATTATTACTATTTATCTATAAAGCACCATCTTATCACAAAGTGCAGTACCCATGACCTCTAGCCAGCCACAGACATCCTACAACAGCTGGGATGATGAATCTCAACCATCACTGCTATAACGTGCCCCCCTGGTAGTTTGTGACCTTTAGACCTTTTAATACATTGATGATACATTCACTGTAGTGAGTTACTAGCTAAATTGTTGTACAAATTAAGTTACTCCCCTAATTCTTTACCCCATATTGTGCTGTGTGATGTGGTGTTAACTGGTTCCTGGTCATTGATAACCCACTCCCTGGTTTATGGTGCTGGCATCAATGTAGTGGTGCAGACAACTATATAATTATTAATCTCTGGGTTTGGTTACCCACAGGTCACCCATTCTTGTAATGGTTAGCCAATTCTTGCAATGATAGTTGTTTTAGGAAGTGTATCTTGTGCTGCTTTTATTGTGCTAAAATAGTTTGACAACTTTTTCCAATTTTAAATTTATAGTAAAATGACCTTCATGTGCACTGATGACATGCCATCTGAAGTGTTTTCACAGGATAATGTATGATGTTTAAACTTGTTGACATAAATTCAAGCAGGTTTATTTGCATAGCAAGCTACAAGTGCTTGTCAAAAATATAAAACACATTTGTTTGCAATTCTCCTAATACAATGTATATGTCATTTTGTTGTTGAGTTTTTATTCTCTGCTGTCAAAGTATAAACATGGTTTAGGTGACAGTGTGTTCCTCTAGTATTTGTATGTGATGGAGGTGCTATTATGAAAGACAGGTTTGTTTGGTATGTTCACATTTGCAAGTACAAGCCATTTACAAATATATTGTATCTGTTCCTAGTTCAGATATGGTGTATTTGTTTTGAAAATACGCTTTCACATGGAGGAATGTGAAGGTCAAGAGGCCTGGCCTAATGTTGTGCTTTATGATGCCTGAAGTCAACTAAGCTTGTTTCACTTTCTTTGATATGCAAAGTTAATTTATTGGATCTGAGTGTCTAAATTTACACATTAAGTAGGATAACATTCGACAATCATTGCTTTTGTGTTAAAACTTTGAAATGAAATCCTAACTTTTGTAAAAGTAATCAACGGACTAATAAATTCATATTTACTTTAAAAACTCACCTTTTGCAGTAATTCTCCCTCAATTTGATCATCCTTCCTCATTTTGATATGAGTGAGAGTCCCCAGCATTTCTTGGGAGGCCATCATAGGTCTCCCACTGGGATTCCCAATGTAGACGTGTATTAAGTCACTGGCATTTGCATTGCCTGTGAAATCATGGTGCCTCACTATGTGTTTGCATGTCGCTACCAAAACAATATACACAGCTTGCACATTTCAAATGCTTATGTGGTCACCTTTTGTGTATACCCTTCCCTTGTTGTTTTGATAATACTAGTTTAATGGATGAAGTTCTGGTCAGGGGCAGTTTTGAGTGTACAATTTTGCTAACAATATTTCAGATATTACTAGCAGGTGGAGAATGCTTTAAGTTTTAAGAATAAATATCATATATTCAAATGCTATATCCTGAATTGGTACTAGCCAGAACTGCTTGAAAATAGTTCTGTGCTTGATATGTGTGTATGTGCAGGTGCAAATGGACAGTTTAACTCTTGTCAATGTAGATATGTAATACATATTTTGTTATGTAAATTATCCAGTGTAGTGATAACGTTATGTGCTTTTAAAGTCTTTATTTGCATGCAACAAGTTTTCTCAAGCTGACAAAGCTTTATGGCTCATCTCGCTTCCCTAGACATATTATGAATAGAATAAATGTAGATGGACATTACCAGATATGCATGCTCGTGACCACAAATGAGTGAATCTTGTGTTGTTGCTTTTTTGTTGGCTGTTTTTTTTGTGTAAATAGAATAGTTTGATACTGGTTTAGTTTTGTAGTTTTCAAAAATATCAGCTGCATTTTAATTTGTTGCAGCATTATGTGTGATGGTGAGAAGATATATGGATACATTTATTTAGATTCTCCTGCGCATCCCCAAAACTAAACCAAGGGAACATATTGCAAGCCCCATGGGTGCTAGAATGTTAACTAATGCTGATCCTCAACATTGTATTGCCTTGTATGCTTGAGTCAATATTCCATTCCACTCTTCTCTTAAAATGTTTTTTCTCCATTTTTTAAATTATTACTAGTTCTTGAATCTGCTCAGACATTCCTATAATTTTATTACATTTCGATAATAGGTGATCTGTTGGGTCCATCACAATTATTACTGATAAAAGGGTAATCTGATCAGATTTTTTTAAATGGTAATTGACTCTCTAAAAAAATGCTTAACTCTTAAAGGGACACTAAACTTTTTTGTGTTCCTGATATAGAAGCACAAGTGAAACGTTAGTTGTCCCTAGTATGGCACGATACTCCAAACATCCTCCGCTGCTGCCTGGCACTTACGCCGGGACTTCTATGACAAACCGCTGGAAGGTAACTTGACCTTCCAGCTTCTGCTCCACATTGCACAGACATTCACCAGCTGCTTGTGAAGGAGATCCACGTCCCCTGAAGCTCTGCGGGGGACTTGGATCCCAGTCTTATAGTCAGACCTCGATTTGAGGTCTCATTATAAGACAAGGGGACTTTTTCAGAGCATTTGGAGGCTGCAAGTCAAAGAAAAGAAATGTAGTTTATATGCTGCATGCCATTTTACCTCTATACCAGGGCTATTAAATTGTTCACTTAAAAGTACAGGTGGCATTTTTTTTAACTAGCTTTTTTTTTTTTTTTTGTGTGTGTTATGTAATAAAACCATGAACTTCTGATGTACTTGTCATTCACAGAGTTCTGTGGCTTAGGGGACAGCTTTTGACAAAGCTAGTATGTGTGAAACGCGTTAAGCGTTTCTCCAGCCTACTTACTGGCTTTATATCTCTCTGTTTGCTGAGGATTATCTATTTTGCTTATGTTGATGTTATTTGATTTTAATGGTCTAAGGACCATGATTAAAAAGACAAAATATTTTTTACTACCTACCTCTGGAATCTGAGTGCCTGCCTATTTTGTATCCTGTGTCTTGGAGCTTTTGGAGAGGTTCACAGGTGTGAGCACCGATCAGAGGAACATCACATCAGCTATTTACGGATTAGGCTCGCAGTTACTTTGCATAGTTCTGTTACTTCTGCCTAACCTCAAACCTATTGATTTCTGAATTGTTAAAGACCTTTGACATTGTTATGACACAACGGATATCTTAGGCCTGTTAGGTATGGGTCAAATCAATAGAGAGTCAAACGTTCACTGTTCAAATATGTATGAAAAAAAATTACACCAGGTTTGTGTTTTTCCTTATAGTCTGATCAGCATACAGCATGAATGTTATGATTGATCATAGAGCCAGGTATCATAGGCTTCCAAAATGTTGTCACTGGCATTTATGTTTTTTTTTTTTTTTTTTTTTTTTTTTACATTTAATCTCTGTGGATGTTACCAGTTTTAGCTCCTAAAAAGAAAACAAGCTGGATCCTAAATGTTGATCAAGCTCTCCAGTTGTATAAAGCTGGAACCCGTAATATACCTCCATAAATGTGGTTCACCTGCATTGCTTGTTGGTTCTGCTAATAATCTTATCAAGTCTTAAGTCTAATGTTTGCCACTATCTAGTGCCAGTTGTTGGAAGCTAGGATGGCCTAGGATCACTTTATTTTTTATGCCACCTTCATTCCTCCACTTTTTAATTGAAATATTACTGCATTGACGGATATATGGCCCATGAAAAATAATCTACAAACCATGATAGAAGAACTGCAAGCTTGTATATAAATCCAGAGAAAAGAAGATTTTAATTGGTTAGCACGGTCAGCTTTGCATCATTAGTCTAAAGGTCATGTTCGATTCTGCCCACACCTTCGTTCCACACATCCAGTCAGCAAGCATATACTGCGACGTATATTATTGAAATCCTTCTTAAATGCAGCTCTTACTCACACAGTCCAATTACTTGGAATGTCACGCACTGACCCTTTAAAATGCAATTCTGTATAATTATTCCTCCAAATTAGGCCTATTCAGTCACCCTAACAAGCACAGTAAGTCGTTTTTAGGAATCAACACTTCCAAATCAGACAATTTTCAATCTCACTTTACTATTGTTCTTTTTATTTCGCTTTAGCTTTTTCTTGTAGATCAGTGCGATCAGCTGTGGTACATAGTTAACCCAATTGGGCTTGGCCCCAACATGGAAATCTGAATAATACATGATTAATTATTGCTAGCCTATTGGTCTTGCTGACACATTATGTAAGTCGGCTTCAGCAATTATTTCATTGGGTAATGCTGTTCTAATATTATAATTAAAGGTACAGTTTAGTCCCCAAACACCACTTTTGGTGCAAGGTGAAGATTACTGCTTGTATAGTGCACAGATTTTTTTCCAGTGTGATTTGATGCAGGCATTCTGTATAAATAACATTTTTAATATTTGACTCAAGCCCACCCACTAGTGATTACTCTGCATGTGCGGCAGCACTGATTATATAGACACTGAGGATATAACGTTTTGTTTTATTTAGTCACTTCCTGTGCTCCTGGAATAGAATACATTTTGTGGACTCTAAGTGACCTTGCTCTTGTTTACAGTCAAATGTGTTAACAGTTCAACACATTGTCTGATGACATTACTAGAGAGACAGGATATTCCATTCATTTGAATAAAATTATTCTCATTGGTTCCTGCAGCAAAAAAGAAAAAGGAAATTGATGTTTTTTACTCTGCTTTTGTGAGCAGTCCTTGTTTCCTGCAAACTGCTGTAATTTCACAATTTCATCTAGCTTTAAGCATGTTATATGTTAAGCAATGCAGAATGTAAGACATGCATTTTAGAGCACTTTGAAATCACATTAATATGCATTAAGATTTGGGATCCTTTTCATACAATTTATAAATAAGACTGACAACACGTGTTTCATCATCAGTATAACCATCATGTTTTTTTGTTTGTGTTTGCCTAGGCTTTCCCAACAGTATTACTTAACTAGTTTATCAAGATCTGCAATTTTGTATAGTAGCCTTAAAGGGACAGTTCCTTCTAGTTCCACATGTTGTTGTTAATATATATGAAATCCACTTGACTGCATATCAAATTACAGCTCTCTTATAGTTTTAAATTGTTAATAACTTCACTGATATAAGAGACATCAATGAGAGGGAGTACACATGAGGCAGGCCGCCTCCCTTTGCAGCTGTTGTCATGTTTCCCTCAGAAATTTTTGTCAGTAGCTATTATTAGCTACAGGACCAGGCTGCCTACCTACCAGGAAACCATGGCGGTTACCGGTCAGAGGAAAACCGGCATGTACTATCAAAAGGAAAGGAGGCTTATCCTGGTACAAGGGGCACTACATTTTTCACATTTCACATTTTTGAAGCGCAAGTGAAAAAAAAAAAAAAAGTTTAGTACCCCTTTAAAGGAAGGCTTTTTTTTGTACAATGTAGAAATAGGAGGGAGGGCTTGACTCCTTAACTATATCTGTCTCTAGAGAATAGTATTGTCATGCAATATTTATACATTAAGGTAATGATTAATGAATAATTTGTAGCGAAGACAGTGATAAATTTTCTATTGCATACTAATTAAAACTATTCCAGCACATTTCTGTGCATGCATACCATATTGTTTGCTAATATTCTATGGGCACAGGAAACAAACTGCTGCAATGTATGATAAGGTTATTTCTATACAGAGAGTGAATACCATGTGTTTTAATATGGTTTCAGTTTACCGGACACAATTATTGGAACAGACCTTCTTGGATGTTTTGTGAGCCAAGATATGTGTAAGCAAATGGTCTAGAAAATATTTATATTTTGAAGATCTTTAGGCCTCTTTGATATTGTTTGTCTACTTTGACTTTGTTTAACCCCTTCAGGAACAGGGATTTTCTGGTGACCAGAGTGATTTTTCAATTTTTAATATATGTTTGTTGAAAAATAATTTTCCTCTGTCGTTTAACGCACCCATACAAGTTATATGTTGTTTTTTAATGAACGGTTAGTTTTCTTTTTATATCCTATACATAAAAATAATCTAAAATTTAGTATTAAATACATATAAAAGGGGAACATTTTGGGAAAAAATAGTCTTTCCCCATTATGTTCCCAATAATAATCTACACAACTACTACAACACTAACCCACTTATCCAAATCCCCTAACAAAAAAAACACAGAAAAAAACTGACCAGCGCGATGTCCAAGCCATAACAGTCCTAGATATTCACAGATATCAAATATTTTCTATTCAGTAGTTGGAAGACATAAAAAAATGGTTAGGATGCCTAGCCACATGATGCCTTTTCACTCTTTTGACATTTAAAAGTACATTCACAATATGTAATGTATACAAAATGAATGCATGCCCTCCAGCCTCTTGATTTTTATTGGCCTTGCAAAAATAATGTTTCTGCTGTGCTGACTGTAGTTAGTTCACTTCAAATGAGAGCAGTGCAGTAGAGGGCTTGAAGAAAGAGAACAAGAAGATAAAAGGGGAGGATCATCTACAAAAGGGTACCATTACCTTTTTTCTTTTTCGCTTTCATCTAGTAATACATACCAACAAAACATGAACCCTCTGATTAAAGAAATGTGTTCCTGATGGGAAATTCATTATAGTTTTTAGCCAATAGGGTTGTATTATTTTTAATTTGTTCAATTGTTTTTTTATATGTGAATTATGTTGTGTTTTATTTATTTTTTTTAAATATCATTTTACATATTAAAAGCCTCTACTGTTAGCGCTTATACAAGCACATATCTATCTGCTACCCTTTTATTTTTATTTCTGAGAACTACTCATATTGGTATTCGTTTAAGCTGCTACAAGCCCCTTTTTTTCATCTTTCCCCTCCTTTCCTTTTATCCCCCCAAATTCCCCATTATTTTTCTGGCGCACGTCTTAACCATCGTTACAAGCAGAGGGCTGGAAACCTTTGGTCTGGAGGACAAAAACAATTTAGAGGTCCAACTTCATTTAATTGGATCAAGCTACCACAGGCTATGCCAAGGCATTTTAAATGGTGTGATTGCCTTCTTTCTTCAAGATCCTTTTTACCCTGTACAAATATCCCACTTTACCACCACCAAAGCGGCTCCAATTCCGTCACGTTGCCTACACTATGCATGACAAATGGCGTCAAGCACCCCTCCTGCATCCTTTCACTTGTATTTGTCTCTTGAATGCTCTGCTTTGTGATTTGAACACCTCCAACTTAGATTTGTCCATAACACCTTTTTCCATGCTTCCTCTGCCCAGTGTCTGTTGTTTTGAGATATGGCTTTTCCTTTGCAACTCTGCGTAGAAGGCCCACATCCTGGAGTCACCTCTTGACTGTTGCCGCCTAGTGTTTACTATTTAATAAAGCTGCCAGTTGAAGTGTCAGTTTCTCAAACTAGATGCGCTAATCTACTTATCCTCTTACTCAATTGTCCACCTGGACCTCCTACTCTTGTTTTTCTATTCAAGTTAGAGCTCAATAGTTCAAATTCATAAGTGTTGAGTTGTGCCTTAGCTCAATGGGGAAATGTGTTTCCCTAAAACATAAGAGAACAACCTCATATGTATGTCTTTACGTTACATAGTATTTTATGTTGAAAAAAGACTTTCGTCTGTCACGTTCAACCTTTTTCCTAGTCCTTGTCTATAGCTGTTGATCCAAAGGAAGGCAAAAATACCTCCTTGGATCATCAAGAATTAAATAAATATTAATGCCTACACTAACATACAAAGCCCTTTATGTTCTGTAGTATGCAGGCCCCTTTTAAAGGCATCTAATGTATTTTTTGCACCACCTCCTCAGGCAGTGAATTCCATACTGTTCTTAATGTAAAGAATCCCTTTCGCTGTTGTAGAATAAATCTACTTTTCTCAAGTCTCAGTGGGTGGCCTCTTGTCCTTTTGTAATGTTCTGTTATAGAACAAGCCTTGTGCATATTTATATAACATTATTATATCCCCTCAAAGACGCAGTTTCTCTACAGTGTACATATTTAACTTTTATAGCTTTTCTTCGTAATTAAAACTTTCCAAAACACTTTATTATATTTGTAGCCCTCCTCTGCACTTTCTCTAGTTCCCTAAGGTCTTTCTTTGAATTGAACTGCAAATTCAAGGTGGGGGTCTTACCATGGTCCTGTAAAGAGGCAGAATATCTTCCTCACGTGAGCTAATACATTCCAATATCTTAATGGCTTTTGCAGCTGGCACAGTCTCTACAATTACTCCCTCATCTTTTTCAGTAGATTTCCACAAGGAAACACCATTTAAACTAGATGTTGCATTTTTATTATTGTACCCAAATTTCATAATTTTACACTTGTCTACATTTAATCTCATTTTCCATTTATCTGTCCAGTTACCCAATTTGGCCAAATCCTCTTGCAGTGAAGACACATCTAGTTCAGAGTGTATTACCCTACTAATTTTGTGTTATTGGCAAATACTGAGACATGGCTCTCCACACCCTCTGGGAGATCATTAATAAACAAATTAAACAGAAGAGGATCACCTTTGTCCACTTTGAGAACTTCCCATTTACCAGCACTCTTTGCATTCTATCTTTCAGCCGATTCCACGATAAACCTTTGGCCCTACGCCTATTTCAGTTCATTTTTAGAGTAACCTTTTGTGTCGAAACATATCAAATGCCTTAGCAAAGTTTAAATATATTACATCTACCACAGCACCCATATCTATATTTTTACTCTGTTCTTCATAGAATGGAATTAAGTTCATTTGACAATATCTGGCTTTCACAGAGCTCCTCCAAATGAAATTCCTGTTCAAGATGACATCTTAGCAACCCTTCTAACAGTTTCTGTAATTGCCCAGGCTGGGATTTCAATCTCTTTTTAAATATGGGCACCATATTGGCTTTATGCCAGTCTGTGGGCACCGTGCCTGAAGTAAAAGAATCCCTGAAAATCAAAATTAACTTTGTAATGCTGTGAACAGTGAAAAAATATACCGTATATATACTCGGGTATAAGCCGAGGCACCTAATTTTACCACAAAGAACTGGGAAAAAATATTGACTCGAGTATAGGCCTAGGGTGGGAAATGAGGCAGCTACTGGTAAATATTGCCCCGAATCTGTCATTTAATATGCCAGGATATTGCCCCCAATATGCCATTTAATATGCCAGGATATTGCCCCCAGTATGCCATTTAATATTCCAGGATTTTGCCCCCAATATGTCATTTAATATTCAAGGATTTTGCCCCCAATATGCCATTTAATATGCCAGGATTTTGCCCCCAATATGCCTTTTAATATTCCAGGATATTGCCCCCAATATGCCATTTAATATTCCAGGATATTGCCCCTTAGTATGCTCGTTATGCCACCCTCCTCCCCCCGTTCCCCAGACCCCAGTACTTACCTCTTTGCTGCTCCGTCTCCCAGTGCTCTGAAGGTCCGTGGCTGTGAGGGAAGCGTTGTGCGCTCCCCTCCAGCCGCGCGGTCAATAACGTTTGTTGAATTTTTTTTTAAAATAAACTTTATTGAACCGCGCGGATGGAGGGGAGCTCACAACGCTTCCCTCACAGCCATGGACCTTCAGAGCACTGGGAGACGGAGCAGCAAAGAGGTAAGTACTGGGGTCTGGGGAACGGGGGGAGGAGGGTGGCATAACGAGCATACTAAGGGGCAATATCCTGGAATATTAAATGGCATATTGGGGGCAATATCCTGGAATATTAAAAGGCATATTGGGGGCAAAATCCTGGCATATTAAATGGCATATTGGGGGCAAAATCCTGGAATATTAAATGGCATACTGGGGGCAATATCCTGGCATATTAAATGGCATATTGGGGGCAATATCCTGGCATATTAAATGACAGATTCGGGGCAATATTTACCAGTAGCTGCCTCATTTCCCACCCTAGGCCTATACTCGAGTCAATATTTTTTCCCAGTTCTTTGTGGTAAAATTAGGTGCCTCGGCTTATATTCGGGTCGGACCTGTACCGGGAGACAGAGCAGGAACGAGGTAAGTTTTAGATTTTTTTTTTTTTTTTAATGCAGGGGGTGCCGGCAGCACAGGTGTCACCCCCGCTGGCGGTGTCACCCGGTGCGGTCCGCCCCCCCCCCCCCTTGTGACGCCACTGCCTGGATGCGTCCTCAGTTCTCGAGACGCTGACTCGAGTATAAGCCGAGGGGGGCATTTTTCAGCACAAAAAATGTGCTGAAAAACTCGGCTTATACTCGAGTATATACGGTATATAAATTAAATTTTAATGTTGCTTTGTTTCAAAGGACTCTCATCTAAACATGGTTGTACTGTTGCCATACCTCCTGACATTTCCCCCTGGTGAATCGGGACACTAGGGGATGGAGCTTGGGCGGTATAGTGACAGCATTGCGCAGTGCTTCTTTTCTGGTGTCCCAGACACCAGAGCATAGGCTTAGAGCGTGGTTTTGTGGGTTTTGATCCCTCTGAACTCTACCTCTGTCCTGAAAAATCATGTATACATTGTTGTAGCAGAGTTGCATGCAGATGCATTAATTAAAATGTGTTTTAAATCTTGCAGAAAATGAGACAGTGGTGATGGAATAATATTAATTAATAAGATGCCTTACAAGATAATAACATCATAAAGGGAAACAGAGTCCAGAACAATAAAACATTATAAATACAAGAGCTATGCAATGGTTATAAGCATTTTTGTTCTCTTGTTCTCTTTTACCATAATATTAGTACACCTTATACAATCACCTAATACCTTTGCTATTTTTTAGACTTGCAAATAAACCAGCCATGTTTCTTTTTCTTACAGGAATCTGCTTTGGAAGGGTACTCCACAGAGCAAGAGGCCTAGTAGACAGCTTCAATCAGCAGTTGCCTTCAGGTATAATATGTATCTTTCTATATTTAATGAAGTTTCAATAATTGGGGGGGATGCTGTATGTGGCTTTCTTGTCTTAAACGAAATACATTATCTAAGTGTTTATGCCATTGATGCAGAACAAACCGAAAGGAAAAGGTAGCACATACATGTAAATATTTATAAGTGACGATGGGCGTGTCCGGACCTCGATGTTGGCAGACGCAGACTAGCTGAGCTCCTGAACAGCGGGCAGAAAACGGACATAACACACGTCCATCTGCATTACAAAGCTATGGGAAAGCAATCAAAGAAAAGCTCCCCACACAAGGACCAGCAAAAGAACGCCAAAAAACCGCTCCCGGTTAACCTGAGGACCTTCTTAGTCCCGCTAACACCACGAGGCGAATCCAAAATGGCGCTGGATGCCTTCAACGACGAGGCTCCCTCTAACGCTACACCAGAGGACTCGGACAACGAAAGCAGCCTCTCACAGCCTCCTCGACAGCTCCCCGTTGGAGATCTACCCACAAGGTCTGATTTCTCCGCACTCTCTATGCAACTTCAACGAGACTTGACCGCGGCGGTAGGCCTTATTAAAACCACCATAAGGGAAGAGCTGCAGGACATTAAAGTCGACCTTAAACAACAAGGCCAACGAATTGAAGCTGTTGAGACAGACCAAGCGGCACTACATACAGCACTCACCGACCTTAAAGCCCAGCTAGAGGAACAGCGGTCTATGGTGGCCCTACTATCTCAACAGGTCGTTGATCAAGAAAACAGGAGTAGGCGCTCTAACCTACGAATAAGAGGCTTACCCGAAGTGACTGGGCCCGAAAACCTGGTACAAATACTTACGGAGCTCTTCACGGAGATTATTCAGCGCACTCCTGACCAACCCATCGCGCTAGATAGAGCTCATAGGGCCTTGCGGCCTAAGGACCTTTCTAGTCCCAGACCACGGGACGTGGTATGCTGCCTACACTCATTCACCTTAAAGGAGGAAATCCTGCGCAAAGCACGTAAGCACGGACCCATTATATTCAAAGGAGCCCCGCTGATTATACTACCTGATGTGGCATGGGCTACACTTCAGGCACGAAAGACTCTTAAGCCGCTTACGGATCTCCTGAAGCAGGCTGCCATACCCTTCAGCTGGGGCTATCCGCTCTCAATAACCGTCTATAAGGGAGCCACACCAATCATCCTAAGGTCCCCCAAAGACCTACCATCCTTTTGCGACACCCTTCAGCTGGAAACCCCGGCGTTACCTGGATGGATGGACAGCACATCCACTTCTTTGGAACTCACGAATCTACAGAACCTCCCATGGATCCCCAGAGCGCAGAGGAAAAGAAAGCCGCGCCGAGCCCAATTATCTAGAGAAGCGGTACCGGAGCCGACAGAACCTACTGCCTTGTATATCCCACATGGATGAACTCACCTCAGTACCAGGAACTTTATCCTGACATTATAACTTCTACACTACAGATCTATTTTGGTACCTGGATATAAAAACGCCTCACAAATGGGTTTGAAAACACAAAACGCTAATATGTTTTCTACTAGTTTTATTTCTAATTGATAATAATTACTGATTGTTGTGAGAAAACTGGTATTCTTGACATCCTTTTCCCCCCTAGTGGTGAGGCCATGTCGGTTCTCTCTATACCTGAGGGCACTCACAACTCCTCACCACAATATACCCCTTATAACATAATCTCCACTACACTTTAAACTATAATTTACATACTATTCCCCATTCAATATACTGTAATTGATAACTAACAGGATATATTTTGTCTCCCCTACTCCTAAGTGACCACCCAGTAAATAATAATTCGGATAATATGTGATGAGATGGGGGGCGAAGAGCCCTTCTTGGTAGGGGGGGAGGTGGGAGGATTTTTATAGTAACCTAAACTTATATATCCATAATACCCTTTGTCTATTTGAATAGATCAGTTAATACCAACACCTTGTTACAGAAGATCTACCTATCTCCCTTACGGTTACATCTGTCCGCTTGATGGACATATATAGAATCCATGCACTGAAACGTGTGTTACCATATTTAATACTTGGTGCTGTCTTAGACACACCTCCTGCGTTATTCACCTATTCTGGCCCGCTGTTCTAGTTCGGGTCCACTGTTATTTCGGTAATTAAGACTATGTTTTGGTTTCGCCATTGTTCTGGGCTGCCACGCCCCCCAAAGCAGGTTCGTGCCATTGTAAATTATGGGAGTTTGGGCTCATCTTGTCAAGATGCGCCTAGACCCCCATTAGGCACCGCTGCCCACAGTATCATTTATATACTACATGTTTATTGTTCAGATAAGAAAATTTTTATGTTCATGTCTCCCCCTTTCCTCTATTTTTTTCCCACTCTTTTCTTTTCCCTTCCCTCGGGTGCCGGAGGGGAGACGCCCTGCAAGCGTTCATACCTCCCACACACTTATGGCTAAACCAGCTCAGATAAAGATAATATCCATCAACGCAAAGGGGCTGAATTCACCGAATAAACGCTCTCGTTTGTTCCGTGAACTTAAGGCTCTCCATGCTGATATTGCATTAGTACAGGAAACTCATTTTTTCAGAAACAGGGTCCCAAATTTCCATAACTACCATTTCCCCCACATGTACTACTCCCATTCCCCTTTCCAGAAGAATAAAGGGGTTGCGATTTTTGTGTCTAGGGGCCTTCCCTTCACGGTCCAGGACCAGTGGTCGGACAGTGAAGGCAGGGCCCTATTTCTAAAGGGAACCCTGGGAACTGATGTTATTACTCTGGCTAACATTTATGTCCCAAATGTTGACCAACATGTTTTCATTTCTGCTTCAATAGACAAACTACAGGACTTCGCTTCAGGGCTGGTGATATTGGGAGGTGATCTGAACCTTACGCTCGACCCACGCCTTGACTCCTCCACCGGGGCTTCCTCTCTCAGATTTACTAAAATTAAGCAGGTAAAACGAGCATTACACTCTGCCCAGCTAGCAGACTCTTGGCGCATTCAACATCCCACCACAAAGGACTATACATTTTACTCAACACCACATTCCAGATATTCCAGAATCGACTACCTGTTCCTCTCCCATAGACACCTCCCTTATCTAACTCATTCCGATATAGGCCACATCACTTGGAGCGATCACGCCCCCATCCAAATTACCATCACCATGCCATCTCTAAGTAAACGCCAACCCCACTGGAGACTCAATGAATCTCTTTTCAAAGACCCGGAATCGGTGTCAACTCTAAAAACCAATATGTCAAACTACTTCAAAGAAAATGCAACCCATGATGTACCTCCGACAGTTGTATGGGAAGCGCATAAATCAGTATTACGCGGACAAATTATCAGTATAGGCTCATATAAGAAAAAGTTACACTCGGCCTCTATGATTCAGTTGCTGGCAGAGATTTCTAATATAGAGACATCTCATAAGCTCACCCTTAACCCTACAGTTTACCAGTCTCTACTAATACTTAAAGCCAAATTGGCAGATCTATGTAACCACCGAGATCTCCGTTCGCACCTCCAAATCAAAAGTAAACTGTATCAATTTAAAGATAAATCAGGTAGATTACTAGCCAGGTCACTACGTGACAGACACTCCACTTGTTTCATCCCTAAAATTAGAACAGCACAAGGAGATCATACGAGCCTTACCCCTAAAATTGCAGAGACATTTAAGTTGTTCTATGAAGAGCTCTACAACCTACCCGCTCCCAACACTCCATCCCAGATATTAATGTCCAATAATAAGATTCAGGAATACCTGGACGCACATATGACATGTAAAATTGACCCCTCAGATATATCGAGTCTAGATTCGCCAATCATAGCTGACGAACTTATCGAAGCTATTAAAACCTCCCCTACCGGAAAAAGCCCAGGCCCAGATGGGTTCACTATTTCCTATTATAAATTATTTCAAGATACTCTATGCGCCCCCTTTTTACTCGCATTTAATTCACTCTCTACTGATGGTCTACTCCCCCAGCAATCGCAAGAGGCCCATATCACAGTTATACCGAAACCCGGTAGAGACACAGAATCTTGTTCCAACTTTAGACCAATCTCCCTTTTAAACGTAGACCTGAAATTGTTTGCTAAAATTCTCAGCAACAGACTCAAACGTATTCTCCCCTCCCTCATTCATTCCGACCAGGCTGGTTTTGTCCCGGGTCGTGAGGCACGGGATAATACTACCAAAATTCTGAACCTTATCCATTACGCCAAGCTATACAATACACCTGCTATGTTGTTATCGACGGATGCAGAGAAGGCGTTTGACAGGGTGAGCTGGCCTTTTCTACAAGCGGTGCTACGACACACCGGCATGGGGCCAGGCATGCTACATTGGATCTCATCTTTGTACCAAACTCCTACAGCCCGAATACGGGTCAACGGTACTCTATCAGGCCAGCTCACCCTGTCAAACGGGACTAGACAGGGCTGTCCCCTGTCACCGCTTTTATTTGTATTCACCTTAGAACCGCTAGCATGTGCAATCCGCGCGAACCCTGATATTATGGGGCTACAAGTTGGCCCACACCATCATAAGCTGGCTGCGTATGCTGACGACTTGCTATTTTTTGTAACTAACCCTGTTATATCCCTCCCTCACATAATGAAGGAATTCGACACATTCAGCTCCCTCTCCAATTTTAAAATCAATTATAATAAATCTGAGGCCCTTAATATATCCTTATCTCCACAAATACTCGGCCCACTGAAGGCATCCTTCCCATTCCGATGGAGTGACCAACATATTAAGTATCTAGGAATCTCTTTATGTAAGAACCTCACTTCTTTATTTAATGTCAATCTAGGGTCCCTTTTGACGACCTGTAAACGTGACCTACTTAAGTGGTCCCTTAAACGACATTCCTGGTTTGGAAGAGCATCAATAATTAAGATGAACATCTTACCCCGATTTCTTTATATCATTCAAACTTTGCCTATATTCATACCCAGGTCCTTCTTTGCAACACTTAGGTCTCTGATTACCCGTTTCATCTGGCACCACAAACACCCAAGGATAAGCTACAAAATTCTCACCCGCCCCAAGTGCCTGGGAGGCATTGGCCTCCCCGACATAGAAAGATATTATAAATCAATCCATTTGTCCAGAGTGGTAGACTGGTCGAGGCCATCCTCGAAGCTCTGGGTATCCCTAGAACACCGAGGTTTAAATGTCCCAATACCTGTAGCAGCCTGGGTCTCGCGACCCCAGCTGATACCATCGGATATCACACACCCCACAGTATCCCCCACCCTCCGCATCTGGAAACAACTCACTGCTAGCCCAGGTCTAATTAATTCCCCTTCTTTGATGCATTCTCTTATTGGAAATGACCACTTCCCCCCGGGGCAGACATATTCTTTTTTTAAAAAATTTTTCCATAACCCAGTTAGATATCCTAGATTAGGCCATATCTTAAATGAAGGTTCAATTCAACCCATTGCAGACTTGATACTACCCCACCCCCCACCATCAGGGCTTTTATACAAATACAAACAATTATTCCACTTCACAACTACGCTGGGGGCCCAACATGAAATCCCCACAGGAGCAACGAGTTTTGAACTTCTCTGCATGTCCAAAGAGAGGCCGAGAAGACTAGTCTCTACAGTCTATCGCATCCTCACGGACATTTGTAGACCAGGACAAACCTCCTTTTATATCACTTTGGGAGAAAGACTGTCAGATCGAATTGTCGATACCCCAATGGCATAAAATAGTGACCTTAGCACACAAATGTTCCATGTCCACACATATACAAGAGAACTCATATAAGCTACTCACAAGATGGTATCTTACACCAACTGTATTACATAGAATTTTCCGCTCCACCTCGGATAAGTGTTGGAGATGCCACTTACACCCAGGTGATCTACTCCATATTTGGTGGTCCTGCCCTAAACTGAGGCCTTTTTGGTCAGCAGTTCTTAATACTATCAAAACACTAGGAGACCCCAACATCACACACACTCCTCTAACGGTTCTGCTTCACCATAAACCACACCCACTCGGGGCATACAAACGATCGCTTACAATACACCTCCTCAATGCTGCTAAGCTATTGATCCCCAGAAAGTGGAAACAGACAGATCCCCCCACTTTCCGAGAGTGGTTAGCCTCTGTGGAGTCCATCAGGGTGGTCGAGGATATGGTTCACACCGCAAATGGTAAAGGTATGATACACAGTAATAGGTGGACACAATGGATGTTATATGTCAACAGCCCAGAATGTGAGGCTGATATTACTGCAGCTGAATGATTCTATTTATTTTTTATTGTTTAAAACGTGGACTGGGCGCTCCCCCTTCGGCACTCATTTTCCCTCCCCCTTTTCTCTCTTCAATCCCCTTCCTATTTCTTTATTTATTTTACTGTTTTTTCTATCCCCATTTTTTCTGTATTATTTCCCAAAATGTTATTTAATTAATACAATACAGTTATAGTGAGCCAACAGATTTCAATATTTTCTAAAGTGTTGTTATAGGACGCCTGCAATGCGATTTTCATTATACTATATCATTTAATTTGGTGCCCAAGAATGGACCCTCTCCAATCGCTGCAGATAATGTTTACATATGTACTAAATGATTTTTTATATTGTACTGAATAACGTGGCTTACACATTGCTGGAATGTTATGTTTCATTTATTATATGTCATTAATAATAATAAACAAAATTTAAACAAAAAAAAAATATTTATAAGTGACAATGAGCAAGAGCTCACAGCTTGGCATTTATATATCTGGTATATGTTTTACAAGAATGTGAACGGATGGATCACACTGTCCTCAACTTAACCCCTTAAGAACCAGGGATTTTCTGGGCTAATGGCCATAGCGATTTTTCAATTTGTTGTATGTGGTTGTTGAAAGGTAATTTTCCTCGCTGTCATTTAACGCACCCAAACAAGTTATATGTTTTTCTTTTTTTTTTAAAAAGACAGTTAGAGCTTTCTTTTGATATACATAAAAATAATCTAAAATGTAGTATTAAAAAATATATATATTCCCAATAATATTCTGCACAACTAGTAGAACACTATCCCAACAAACTAACGAAAAAAAAAAAAAAAACCCTCAAAACTTCTGACCAGTGCAATGCCAGAGCCATAAGAACCACATCATGGGCATGCAGAGTTAACTAGTTAATTTAATATATTAAAATAATATAATTTAGTATAAGTAAAGTTTGAGAAAAAAACCCTTGGTTATAAGGTCGCAAACGCTGTGGATCTTCTGATGAGTTAAATGGACAGTCTAGTCCCCAAACTCACTTTGGTGCAAGATGAAGACCACTGCTTGTATAATGTACAGGCTTTTATCCCTGTGTGATTTGATGCAGGCATTCTGTATAAATCACATTTTGAATATTTGACTCAAGCCCTCCCCAGTGATTACTCTGCATGTTTACTGCAGGTGCGGCAACACTGAATATATAGACACTGAGGATATAAAGTCATCAGGCACATTGTCTGATGACATCACTAGAGAGACAGGATATTCCATTAATTTGAATGGCATTATTCTCATTGGTTCCTGCAGCAAAAAATAAAAGGAAATGACTTTTACTCAGCTAGTGTGGCCAGTCCTTATTTCTTGCAAACTGCTGTAAAATGTTTTGCATCCATAAGTGGGGTACCCTGGAACTGGTGGGTAGATAGCTTTACATTTAACCTGAAAGGGTTTCACCTCATACAAACATGCTAAAAATCCATTAAAGTGTAAATACACATCACATTTTACCCCTCCCATGTTTACCAACATTGTCAACAATTATTCTAGCTGAACACCATATAACTTGAATACAGTTTAAATAGAGTCATTATTTGCCAGAGAAAACAGTCTGATGGGAAAAAACACACTCATCCAATGGCATGTATGAACAAGCAGAAGACATGGACAGACAGCCAGCCTGGGGAAACTGGAGGGCCACATGGGACACACACACACACACACGGAGTATTGCCTCGGGATACATGGTGATACTATAACTTCCCCTTCAGGAGGAGTGGGACCCAATTACTTGCCTGGAACTTGCCAGTTACTGGACATTTGCCCCGCACCCTAGTAACAGCAATATCACTCGTCCTGGACCCAAAAGTGTACCAGTGCCAAGTATTTCTCCTCTGCCTGTACACAATAATCTGGAGATGCATGGTGTTACCATCACAGACATGCCAAGTGTCACTTGAGGTAAAGTGGCATCAAATCCCCAATTCCGCTTCCACACAAGTCATTCTGTCATGTGGTATGCGGGCTGCATCATGTCAGTCAGTGAAACCTTTACAAACATGCACCTTGCAATGCCAGGGAACACTGCAGACTATCACTGCTTGACCTGCAGGAACTGGGTGGGAGTCTGTAGACTGTCTTTACTGGACCTTTGACAGACCTCTCGCATTTATTCCTATACACCAAAGATAACTGCCACTTCTGCGTATTCCCTGTGGAGCGGGTTCATCTATTTCATGTTAATTTTTTGTCTTCTAGGATTTGATGGGATATAACATTTTTTAGCTTTAGACATTCTTAAAAAGTATGAATGTCTGGAAAGCATTTTTAGCCCTTCTGCAGAATTCTGCAAATATGTACACTACCACTAAGAAGTCTATGATCACTTACAAATCCCCTTGTTTTCTATATATATATATACATTATAATCGGTGTATACATGTGTACATATACACATTGAAAAACCCTTTACAGCAAAGATAATAATTTACATTAACAATATCTACACTATATTTCTGATCCATTTGGTGTTATTTTAATGGACACATACACACATACAAAATGTAAATCATTATTTCTAACCTTGTCGATATCATGACTGTATTTCCTGTTCATTTTGATGTATGTTTTCACGGAAAACGGGTAACCTTCTAAGTAACTCAAAACTTTGAATGGTAAAATAAAAACCTGATTTGTTTTATTAAAAAAAAAAGGAAAATACAAAATATTTTTATTTTTTTAATTTTTATAAAATAGAACTTCTTATTCCTTTTTACAGCAGACTCATGGGAGCTATGTTTCCCATGATAATGCTGTAACAACAGACGAGCAAGTGAGCAGAATAAAAAAAAAAAAGAAAAGCTAAAAGGAGGATGTACTAGGAG
This sequence comes from Pelodytes ibericus, assembly GCA_036172795.1. NCBI lineage: Eukaryota > Metazoa > Chordata > Amphibia > Anura > Pelodytidae > Pelodytes > Pelodytes ibericus. The sequence goes on from CM069858.1 coordinate 116,527,981, forward strand.
AGCTCAGCATGTATTTTAGTAGTGCAGTAAGAAGATCCAAGATGGTGCCCGCATCTGCTGTCACTGCAGGGGAAAGAAGCAAGAAAAGTAGAGAAACTACGTTTATATTAAAAATTATCCTCTAAATGTCTATATTAACGTGGATAGCTTTAAACAATGCATAGTAAGATGAAAAGGTCATTATTCTTTATACGACTTTCCCCTTCAAATTTTGCTCTCCGTTCAGCCATTTCCCTTCAGTCATATTCCTAGTTGTTTTACACTTTCTTTCTGCTCCTCCTTATTTTTACTTAAATCTCCTTAGTTTTACCCTTATCCCGCTTTTCTGTAAACCTTTCTCATTCATGCTTCTGATTTCCCAATATATCTGTCTGTGCTACTGTCTCTGCCAGCTCTATTTGCGGTTTCTAGTTTTAATTGCCAGAAATGTGTAATAAACAATTTTGAATGTATCTAGCAGGCTAACAAGAAAGTGAGTGTTCTAGGCTGCTTAATATGACATTTTGTCAGATTTCCAGTTTTAGGTAGGACAAAAGCCAAGACGTGCAATGTCTAATCTGTAAACACATTGAACATGATACTGATATGTTTAGTCTATGCTGCCTTGAAATTGTGATTCTGATAATAATGATGGTAACAGCACCTGTTTGTAAGTGCATGAGCGTTCAGGCTCCACCAGCCTCCAAAATGGAGAAAAAATCATGCAGCTCAGCACAGGTATAGTGAAGGTGAATTTAATTGGTTCTAGGCAACGTTTCAGCACAATGTCTTTTTCAAGCCATGAAAATGATTGGACAGCCCAAAAAAAAAAAAGAGATTTTCAGGCAGCTTGAATATCAGAGTAGGTGTTCCAAATTGGTTCCAAATCCTAGGAATTTGCAATATTCAAATAAGCAATGCAAAATATAACATATGCATATTAAAGTACTTTTTTTTGTTTGTATTTTTAATATGCATTAACAATTGGGGAACGCCTTTTGGGCAAAAGACCATTCCCTTCAGGTCCATGTCCTTAGAAATGGTCTTTAAGGCAAGACCATTTAAGGGATTACTCTAGCGTGCAAAATCATATAAGATAATTCTGGGAAGATTGCTGCCTAGGAAAGGCATGGCCCTAGACAACTCTCAGACCACTCACTGGGCTCCCTCTGAAATGCATGGGAGCTCTCTCTGCATGTCCCTATGAACATTGACACAGTTGTTGGCACACTCATTGCATGCAGTGTTACCTCTGCTGCTAGCCAGTGCTTCTATGACTTTTAGAGACCATAGTCCTCTTTGCGTGGTCAGGAAGTAAATGAAATCATTCATTTAAAAGTTAATATTCTGCAGAAAATCCCTATAAAGCTGTCTCGAGCCAAACAATTTGGCAGAGGCCAAAATCTCTGCAGTCTAATTATACATAAGATGCTTTATTCCTTAAACTTTAAAATGTGGACATGCAATTGCAGTGGCTGATAAGGTGACAGTATCTGGCATATACAATTATCGCTGATGAGTGCAGCCTAACATAGACTTTGGCTTTGGGCAATTGTGTTATAATCCCTCTAGTGCTTATAGTTATGGTATTCCTTTTGTGGCTTAATATTTAGAAGGATTTGTGAACCTCCTGCAGTAAATATACTGCAGCTGGCAATCCTAGTATTCTAAACAATTAGTAGGTTTATCTCTCTAGGCATACTTTTTTAATAGTTTTCTTCCATTTTATGTGTTTGAATACATACATCTGTTAATATTTAATATTAGCCGACACTCAGGGCCGGCCCAAGACATTGTGCTGCCTGAGGCGAAAAACAAAATGCTGTGACCTCCGGCCAACCCCCCCCCCCCCCCCCCCCCGAAAAAAAAATGCCCCTGAACACAGGAAAAAAGAAAAAAAAAGTCAGTTGCATGAAGCAGCAAAGTGCCGCCTCTGCCAGGGTGCCGCCTGGGGCAGCTGCCCCACTCTGCCCCATTAAAGGGCCGGCCCTGCCGACACTTGATTGTCTATCCTGTTTTAACATTGAACTTTCTTTCTTCCGTTTCTAGAATTGTTAATTTAGATTTACTTAGCACACTAACTAAAGTTGTTTAATTTAATTATGAATGCTTATTTAATCCTATCCCGACACTCCCTTTTGTCAGGAGTTTTGAAATAGAAATGCTATTACACAACAGTGTTAATGCAGTGTAATTGATGTGTTTTTTGGGGGTGGAGTTGAACTACAGAGGTTGGTGGTGGATGGTATTGCAGATAATACACTTAAATATAGCATTAAACTGAATTTCATTACTTCTCTTGCATGTTTTTATTTTTCTCTTTTTAAATCACATGGCAAAAGCAAAATAATTTCAATACAGAGTTATTTATATTTATATGGGTATACAGAAAATGATGAAATGGTAGTTAGAAACTGTGAGCATTTTCTATGCTTACATGCATTTTGTCGTAACAGATTTGTATGTAGCACTAGGCTGACTTCCGTAGCACAACACACACGCTTGGTTTGTCATTTATCAATGTCTCAACACATGACCTCTGCTCTGCTACATTTCCTTTTCTTTGGTTACAGGTGGTCACACTGTCCCAGTGTGTGAAATTGTTTCTGTAGCAGAAGCCGAGATTGATGAGAAGTCATCCCATAGTAGGAAATGGCATCACATGTGCAAACCACATGCATTTACAGGTACTTTTAGAATTCAGTGTGTTTTCCCAGATAGCCTGATGTTGACTGGGGCATAACTAGGCTTTATTCAGGATAGAAAGAGTAGCAGGAAATTGAGAAGGGAATTTCAAACTTAAGGACAAAGTAGGCTAGTCAACTGAATGTCAGAATGGCCTTAAGTTTGAAATGTCCCTCTCAATTGCCTACAATTCTTTTTCATGTATAAAGCCCTCAGTTATTTCGACAGATCCTCCTCAAAGGATGTAACCCTTGAACTGCAAGGTAGACTTGGTTTGTTTAATTCTAGCTCATGTGATTAGGAGACTGTTTTATAGGTCCCTCTGTTGTTCCTTTTTTTTTTTTTTTTATAACCTAATGGCTTAATTTTTAACCCCTTAGTGACAAAACCTTTTGTGCAAAAATCACCATCCGACCCATTGTATCAAATCAACCCTTTCATTTTAGTGTGTTAATTATGTCTTACAGTGCATTATGTGCGAAGAATGAAGAAGCATCGCTGGCAGTGCAAGGCCGTGACTTTTTGGTGCAGTGATGAAGTTCTTTGTTGCCATTGGATACAAGCACTCAATGATCTGCTTGACCAACAAAGTGAGTTTCATTTAACTCAGCTGAAGATATCCTATGTTACAATTACAAAATTGTTGTGATAGAAACATAGAATGTGTCGGCAGATAAGAACCATTGGGTCCATCTAGTCTGCTACATTTACTAAATACTTTTATTAGTCCCCAGTTCCCCATCTTATAGCTAGGATAGCCTTGTACCTATACCATACATGCTTAAAATGCTTGACTGTGTTTTACCTCTACCACTTCCGCTGGAAGGCTATTCCATACATCCACTACCCTCTCAGTAAAGTAATACTTTGTATTTTTAAATGTTTACAATTTTAATTGTCTAATGCATTTTATACAAGTATCTAACATCTGTATGTAAACATAGGGACAAAGATATGTCTTGTACACAAAACCATAGTAGGACAATTGCAGAGCATGGCATATGGGTTGGGCAGAAATATTTTCATTCTGTTGTGAGAGGGTGAGTTGAAGAATGTCTCTGATTATCCAGCACTGAGCCAGATTCCTGTGTGAGTGAACATAGCAGATAAAGACCTTTGATGCCTTGCAACACAAGTGTCCTTTTCCCCCAAAATGTATTTTATCTGCACAGTGCATCAATGCCTAATACCATCTCTTTAAATTCCAAAAAGATGTCCAATAGATTATTCTACATAACATCTAAAACAAAAACATACTTCAGTGGAATATTTCTCACAAAATCATGTCTGTTCTGTAATAAGCATCCTCTTTTAATAAAATCTCAATAAACAGGGTGACCAATATCGCTAAAGATATTGGGGTCTATTAAATGACCTGAGTTAATTTATCTCATGTCATTGAATCCCATTGACAGCAATAGAAAAATTAGTTCAAAACCAGCAACATGTGATATTTTGTCATTGAATAAGGCCTATTGAGTCTTTATGATCCATAACAGCAGTAATTATATATCCATAGCTTTTGAATTGTTAACACTTGAGCTACTACGTAAACAGTGCATACTGGACATAATGTTCCACAAGGGTTTGTCTCCTGTCTAATAAAGGTCTAGAAGTGTTAGCTTTGTTTACCTGAACTTGTTCTTGACATTTCTGTGATTTTGTTTGTCTGGAAGCTCATAGAGGTCAGCACGTTTGAGCAGAACAGTGCAAGTATAAATGCTAATAAAGTGATTCATATGTAGAACAGGCTTTTTACAATGCACTGAATTTTGGTTCTCTTTTCTACAGCATGTAGACCAAAGCACTTATTAGTTTATATAAATCCATATGGTGGAAAGAGAAAAGGAAAACAAATCTATGAACAGAAGGTGGCCCCATTATTCAACATTGCCTCCATCACTACAGAAGTCATTGGTAGGTAAAAAACAATAAAAATGAATAAATTGCTTTAAAAAAAAAAAAAAAAGTGTACATTTTTACGTTTTTGTTAACTTATTTTTATTTTGTTAAAAGGTAAATATACAAAACGTATAAACGTTACTTATACATATGAATAATTTCCCCTTATATAATTAGCATGATAGTAAAAACAGACTGCACAATACATATATACATTGATAACAAAGAAAGAGATGTCATGAGGAGAGAGGAACCAGAGCAGGGGGAAAGGTTTTCAGCTATATCCTTTCGACTCACAGGTACCCAACACATTTTAGCCATGTATCCCATAGTGTACAATTTTTAGGTGACTCCTAGACATATCGCTCTACCATTTGTATTTGTTACGTAATCTGATTTCCAATTCAAACCCACGGAAGCCTGCTTGGCTGTTTCTTGTTACAGGCTATTATATCTTACGTGCTACAAAACAATGTGCAATGAAGTTTAAAAAAATTTCAGTTCATCTTGGGCCAATTTAAGTGTAATATCAATTTCATGTATAAATTCAAAGGGTTTAACAAAAGATTTTTTTAAACTTCCCACATCCCCACCAGATATGACAATATGACGGCGACTTCCCTCTCTTTATACACAGCTAAAACATATTGGAGAATCTGTCGGGATGATTTTAGTTACCTTTATGGTACCATTTACCACTTGCAAAATGTAATTGCATACTTTTACGTTTTTATTATTACTTTGACGACACTATTTCTCTGGCAGTAAAGTCTGTTAGCCGTACTTTCGAAAATCCCAAAGTATGACTATGGGAACTTTCATTTCAAAATCAGTTTTGTTAAGTTATTTTATTTTGTAAAATTTTGGGTAGGTTCTCTCTTTCACCAAATGGAGCAAGCATACTATGACTGGAAATATTTTCGATAGCCTAAAGCAAGAACTGTAAAGGGGCTGGACAAAATCTCTGATTGGTTCTGTATAAATAATGGCACGCGTCAGGGCTGCCCACTGTCACTACTTCTCCTTGTGTTAACTATGCCCCTAGCACAGAAGATAAGATTAAACAGAAAGATCCAATGGAATCCTGTGGGAGAGATGCAAATGAAAACTGCACTATATGCAGATGGCACACTTCTAACTATGGGGTTTCTCTAAAAAAGGAATATGAATTCCTCTAGCCAACAGATTAATTAAATTTTCTGGGAATAAAAATAGTACCTGATCCCAAAAAATAGTCTTACATCTATTTAAAACAACAAACAAGAAATTAAAGGAGTTGAGAAATGCAGAGATTTCATGGATTGTCAGAATAAAATATTTTTTTTGGCAAAATGGCTCTACCTCTTTAGAATGATCCCACTCTGCTTCCCCAAACCCTGCCTTAAAATGATCCAATCCTCATTCACCAATTACATTTGGCATGGGAGAAAACCTAGAGTCGGCTTAGCTACTCTTTCAAAAAAATAAATAAATAAATAAAAAAATCAGGAAGGGGGGACTGGGGGTGCCCAATATAGATATGTACCATGAGGCATACACTAATAAAGAAGTCTCAATTTTTTTTTTAATTTCAGGTAATTTTGGTTTCTTTACAAGATAAACACTAAATGGACAAATGTATTGGGACCCAACTCTTAATTATTTAGTTCAGGTTTTTCAAGGAGACCCGTTGCCACCGGTGTATGAACCTAGCCATGCAGCATTTCCAGGCATACATTTCTAAAAAACATAAATAAAAAAAGGGTCGTTCTCTGACGAGCTTGGTGAATTCAAGTGTAGTACTATGATAGGAGTTCACCTTTGCAATAAGTCTTCACGAAATTTCATCCATGCTAAATATTCCATGGTAAACTGTATGTGTTATTATTGGAAAGTGCAAGTATTTAGGAAAAGCAGCATCTCCGCCATGACCACGTAAAGTCACTGAGCGGAGTCTCAGTGCTGAGGTGCATGATGCGTAAAAGTCAGGAATGCTCTGCTGATTCCATACCTAAATAGTTCTGAACGTCCACTGGCATTAATATCAGAACAAAAAATGTTCTTCATGGAATTAGTTTCATGGCTGAGCAGCTGCATGCAAGCCTCACATCACCAAGTATAATGTCAAGCAGACTGATCAAGTGGTGTAAAGCAGGGGTGGGCAATTAATTTTTAACGGGGGCCGCATGAGAAACCAGAGCACTGCTGGAGGGCCACATCGACAATATTTCAATGAAATTTTTCTCAATATCTGTCTCTCCCCGTACCCTCATGTCTGTCTGTCTCTCTCCCCATTCCCTCATGTCTGTCTCTCTCTCCACTCATGCTCCATGTCTCTCTCTTTCCCTTCATGCTCCATGTCTGTCTCTCTCTCGCCACTCATACCCCATGTCTGTCTCTCCCCTCATCCCTTATATCTTTTTCCATCTCTATCTTTCTGTTCCCCATGCTGGTCTCTTGTACACACAGTCATACATAAACACACACAGTCACACAAACACAGTTACACACTTAGTCACCCTCACAGACATACATTTACACAGACACCCTTATACACACTGTCACACATACATAAATACACACACAGCCACCTTTACACACAGGATACACTTGCACAGACACTCATGTACATACACTTACACAGACAGTAACACACACATAGTTATACACATTGACATACACACTTATACACATTCACACACACTTCTACAGACACTTCCTTTCTTTTTTTATTTTAACCCCCCCCCCCCCCCTTCCAACTGTTATTACCTAATCCTCCTTGTTAATCCAAGCACAGCACAACGGGGGAAAGCTCCGCCCCCGTCACGTTCTGTGATTGGCTGCAGGGAGGAGGATGTTCTCTATGGTGTCTTGGCAGATACCCTAGAGAACGTCCTCCTCCCTGAAGCAGCCAATCACAGAACGCGACGGGGCGGAGCTTACACCCGTCGCGCTGTGCTTGGATTAACAAGGAGGAGGATGGCAGGGAGAGAGCTCCCTGCTACAGTGCCTCTCCTCCCTTGCGCCTGGGCGCGGTGCACCCCGTGGGCCGGACAGGGTCGCACAAAGGGCCCGGATGTGGCCCGTGGGCCGTAAGATGCCCAGGTCTGGTGTAAAGCATGACGCCACTGGAATCTAGAGTAGTGGAAACATGTTCTGTGTAGTCTTTGCGGTCTGGCAGTCTGATGGGCTGAGTCTGGGTTTGGCGGATGCTAGGTTCCTGCCTGACTGCATTGTGCCAACTATAAAGTTTGATGGAGGCCCCATCAATGGTATGGGGCTGTTTTTAAGGGTTGGCTTAGGTCCTTTACAATGAAGGGAAATCTTATTGCTTTAGCATACCATAGCATTTTGGACAATGCTATGCTTCTAACTTTGTGTGAACAGTTTGGGGAAGGCCCTTTTCTATTCCTGTATGACTATGCACAAAGCAAGGTCCATACTGACTCGTCCAACATCAGTGCCTGACCTCACAAATGCTCTACTGGAAGACTGGGCAAGAATTCCAGCAGAAACACTCTAAAATCTTGTGGAAAGCCTTTTCAGAAGAGTGGAAACAGTTAAAGCTGCAAATTGTGTACCAACTACTTAATAAATGTATATGTATTTAGAATGCAATGTCATAACAGTGCCGGTGTAATGTTCAGGTGTCCCAATATGTTTCTCCATTTAGTGCATATCGAAAGATATGTTCCTCTTACCCAATTGAATGGTACCCATTTATCTTCATTCAGAATGATTAACACCTGAGCTGAACCAGTTATGTAATGGTTTGAAAATTATACTTTTTTTTTAAAGTTACAGTTGCAGTTTCTCCCTGATCGTCCATTTCTGCATAAAACTGAAAGCAGGTTTGGCCATGCTCTGTCATTGTAGCTGTAAGGCAATACAGTCTTTTTCAGTAAACCATGACTGTATATAGATAAAGATGATAGAGAATGTATTTTTATCATGTGTGAGATTATCCCACTGGGTGCATGGGGAAAAACCCGCAAAATATGCGCCTATTGCTCCATATGCCTGTTTTACCTACCCACCCCCCACACCTCTGTGCTATTTTATAGTACATAACCCCCAATTTAAAAAGAGTTAAAAATAACAATTCTGTTAAATGATAGAGCTAATAATATATAATTTATGAAAATGTACCACAAAAGTCTACAATGCTTTACACACTTTATCTTCTTTTTAGTCATCCACCATATTCATTTTTCTTTTTGTTAAATTAGTTTTGCATTTTTGCAGTCCTTTTCTTGTAACAGTAGCGAGGATTCTTTCCTGCTAATCACTAGTGACTTCGCCATTGGAATGTGATGATAGGATGCATCCTTTTCACGCAATGTCACATTCTGTAGTTGTCACTGTTAATGAAATACTGTCAGAGAAATTGCCTATAGTGTTTTTATTTTTATCATAATCACGGCAGAAATCAAACTGTAATCTGGTGCTAGAGTAATTATGTGGAACGCTTACATATTTTCTACCTATATTTAATTGAAAAGACAGTTATGAGTTAAAACATCTTCCTTTTATATGTGAATCAGTGTCTGATCTTTTTCTGGCTTTTATCCCAGCTTGCAAAGCATCCTAGTTCTTGGGATATTGTGGATTTCATGATAGATTTTATGTACCTGTTCGTGTAAGCAATGTACCTAGGTCAACAGAGGGTTGTAATCCATGCAGTATGTTTGGAACAAGGGCTAGTTACCAGTGGGGACCAAATGGCAAATTATTTAGCTAAACTAGAAAAATGGTCAGAGCTGTGGCAACTGATGTTTAATGTGGATAAGTGCAAGATAATGCATCTTGGGTGTAAAAACCCCAAAGCAGAATAAAGGATATTTGATATGGACCTAACCTCAAAAGGTACATTTATTTAAGGGGACTTAAAAGTTAGGTAGACAATGTAATAGGGCAGCAGGAAATACTAGCAAAATGTTTGGTTATAAAGGAATAGGTATTGCCATTAGCAGTGTGTTTCCTCACTTCCTGTTGTAATTTATAATTGATTTACCATCATTAAACAGTCTTCACTATTTTGCAGTTGAAATTTGGAGTGCTAGCTTACTTATTACATGATTGGATCAAATGCACAGTCAGTGATTATTTGCAGTGGTGTATTCCTACCAAATATAGCACATCTCGAACGTTTTCCCACTGTTGGCCATTAAAATAGTGGTAAATAAAATGAATAAAGCAAATGTAGCAGTTGCTTGACTTGTGTAATTTGTGTCGAGAGCTGGATACACAACGAGTTGGTATTTTTGTGTAAGTTTCCATACATTACATAAGCTATAGAAAAAAAGAGACACAACGCTTGTAAACAAATATATATAGTGTCAAAAAGGTGCATAAGTACAATCCTTTCACCAAAAATATATACTAACCAATAATCTAATGTACACAAATACACACTGTTGAGAAGGAAGAACACGGACTGACAGCGTTGAGATTAATACAGGGCTTGGGTCCCAGTCCATAAACCTATATAAATGACATACACTTATGGATACACACCATTTAAACATACTAATGCACAAAACACTTGCTCACCCACAAATACACACACATACCTAAATGCTGACACACACGAACACATGATTTCACTCTTACATACATGCACAAACACATTGATATCCACTTAAATGCCAGCACACAGGTCACGCACACACCGAGATACACTAACACATGCTGTCACAAATGTATACACACTATTATATGCTGATACACATGCAGACACTAATACATACATACACACCAACATGCTGTCACGCAGATTCTGACACATTCATAAAAACAGGTGCTGAACCCACACATACATGCTAACACACATTCACACAATACACACACTATTTACTTACTAGACTTACACTGTGAAGTTGGAGACAGACCCTGGATCAATGCTGGACAGGGCAGCTTGAAGTTTTCCCTCCATTTTGAGGCAGCAGTAGGTGTTCCCATCACCTCTCACACGCATCTCCTCACTGCTACAGTTGGTGCCCGGTGAGCAACAGGAAGCTGGGGGGAGGAGTTAATCTGCCAGCGGCTCTGTGCTGCTTCTCCCACACTCGGCTCGTTATCAGATCGGTTGGACCTGGACAGTGCACTTCACTCTGCTCCAAGTGTATTCCAGGCGGCAGGAGCCAGAATCTAGTCGCCATGGTGACCTGGCGCCTGGTATTTGTCGAGCCGTGGATTAATATCCCCATCCTGTGGAGGGAAGACCTCCACCTGAAATTTATATTAGCAGCTAGTCTTTATAGAGTGCAGTGAAAATTACCACTGAAAAAAAGAGACAGAATGGTTAAAAAGGGAGACAGCGCTAAGAAAATATAGAAAAATATAAGCTCCAGAGATGTATGATTCTGACACATTCTTTGGGACAAATAAAGGATGGTATTGCTGTGGCCGATGTGGCCACTGTGATATATGTCCAAAGAAAAAATATAGTTTTATCTGTTTCACCACTATTTTAAAATATGATATTCAAAGGTATGTTTCCTGCGTGTCAAAATTTGTTATATACATGTTGGAGTGCCCATGTGGCCTCCAGTATATGGGCCAAACAGGCAGATTTAAAAAGAAAAGACTGTATACAATATTAAGACAGGCTATCTGAAGCAAACAGTATCTAAACACTTTAAAGAGGTTCATAACAAAAATGATACTCTGCTTAAAGCTTGGGTCATTGAACAGATTATGGGGCCTAGAAGGGAAGTTCGCCATGTAACACTAAGAAAAAGAGAAACCTTTTGGATACTCACTCTGAATACCTTTAGTCCCAAGAGGTATAAACCACAAATTTGACATCATAACTTACTTAGAGTACGGTGCTCTCTTCTACTTGAGTGTTGTTTTTAGAAAATAGATGGCCATCTCCCCATGTGGTACAAAGAATAATACCGTATTTGCTCGATTATAAGACGACCCCCCCCAAACTTTGGATATTCCTTTAGGACAAAAACTAAAGCATGAATATAAGACTACCCTATAGGAAAAAAGTTTAACTTGTATATATTCACATGTAAATTGCTTTTTTAATAAAAAAATTGTATCAAAAAATGCATTTCTTGTTTTTATTTCCTTTTATGTGCCAATGCTGCCTCTCTCTTTCCCTTGCCCCCAGCTTTGTCTCTCTCCCCCCCTTAGTGTTGTCTCTCTCCCCCTCATTTTGACTCCCCCCTTGCCTCTGTCTTGCCCCCCTCCCCTTGTTTCTCTCTGCCCCCTCCCCTTGTTTCTCTCTGCCCCCCTCCCCTTGTTTCTCTCTGCCCCCCTCCCCTTGTTTCTCTCTGCCCCTCTCCCCTTGTTTCTCTCTGCCCCTCTCCCCTTGTTTCTCTCTGCCCCTCTCCCCTTGTTACTCAGTGCCCCCCTCCCTCCCCCTGTCTCTCTGCCCCCTCCCTCCCCCTCACCTGTAACTCGCTACCTGGTGGCTAGTGGGGGCAGCCGGGGGATGTCTGCACGATACGTGCAGACATCCTCCATGCTGCCCGACACGGCAGTCTATTATGACGGACAGCTGGTCGGGACTTTTATGACGAAACCGGAAGTACCCGGCTTCATCATAGAAGTCCCGGCGGTCGTGCCGGGCGGCAGCAGGGGGAGTCTTTGCTCATCACGCAGACATCCCCTGCTGTTAGAGTGGGGGATCCAGGTCCCCTGCTGTTAGAGAGGGGGATCCATGTCCCCTGCAGCTCTGCTGGGGACCTGGATCCCTGTCTTATAATCTGACCTCAATTTGAGGTCAGTTTATAAGACGACCTCGATTATAAGACGACCTCGATTATAAGACGAGGGGTATTTTTCAGAATTTTTTTTCTGAAAAAAACCTTGTCTTATAATTGAGAAAATACAGTATATGGATATATAGGGAATGTAATGATAGCATAACTGATTATATGTCTGTATGAAATATACGTGTGTGTGCGTATATTTTATATATATATATATATATATATATAATATACGCACACACACGTATATTTCATACAGACATATAATCAGTATACTATATACAGAGTATAATATATATATATATATATATATATATATATATATATATATATATATATAAAATCCAAAGATCAGCGCACTCCCCTCAAAGTAGGTAGGAGAAAAACTCTTAAAGCTATAGGTTTCATTAAAGCTACTTAAAAACACCTGTCTTACTAAGATAACAAAATTGGAGATTTAGTCATAAATATGGCCATATTATGCTAAGCCCACCACTACGTCAAAGTACTCCAATATTGGTGGGTCCTAACACTAAGTACTGGTGTTTATGGGGCTTAATCTCTTTATATGTATTACTTACCAGGGCCTTCCTATTGTATAATACAGAGACACTCCTGCAATTTAGAGGTCTGGACACCACTTAATGGAGCACCTGTGATGGGGAGGGGTGCTAAACCAGAGGCCTGGTCATAGCCTCTACTATACAAACAAATCCAAAAGGAATGCACTCACCTAAACTAGCATATATTATAAGGGGTGCTGCTGAGACCAAATATTATATATGTGTGTGTGTGTGTGTGTGTGTATATGTATATGTAGGAGAATGTATGTGTACATCAGTATAGCTATAGATTGGACTTAATCACTGAATGCTTTTCACTAAGTGTCCATATCTCTTCTTTAAATGTGTTTTGACCTATCTTTTTGAGACATTGGATTCGTCTATTTGTTTGTTGCATTATATGCTTTTGTATTGTACTGTAAGGTGTAAATGTATATGCTTTTCCTTGACATTAATATAAAGTACAGACACACTTTGTTTTTTATATATATATATATATATATATATATATATATATATATATATATATATATATAATCTCTTTTAATGATTATCTTGATGTGTGTGTATATATTGTACTATAGGCCAGTGACTTTGTTTTTTTCCTTTACTTTGAAAATAGGCTTGCTGATACTGATAATGTTTCAGTTAGATACAAACTACCCTTTCCCTCTTCTATATAAACTATTAAAGGGGGACGAGATGTTTGTTCGATTTTGTTATGCATCTCACTGAGAAGCCACCCATGCCATGTGTGTATTCACAGTCCTCTCCCCGCTATACGGGGATCGGACACGTCACCATGACGACAATGCTGTCTTTCCTGAAGTTTATTCAATCATCACTTCCGGTTTAGCGAACCTCCAACTAATCACTGATAGCCAGCTGATGGCCATATTATGTGTCATTCGTGGGCATTATACACAATATAAAGTGCTTTCCTTACCCTCTGGGTTTATTGCACTGTCACCCACCAGCTGAAGAAGACTACGAAACGCGTCCTATGCAGTGTAGTGGTTTTTATTGCAGTATCAGTCTTTTACCTGATTGTTAAAATACCTGACCAGGTGAATAAACCCAGTGTAATTTTTGTGTGTGTATTTTACAACCCTGTATTGGCGTATGTGCTTTATGATATATTTCATATTTTATGTTTCTGTGTGTATGCTGTTATTTTATATTATGCCTGTTCTGGCCATGTGACCACTTTATTTTTTTTTTACATATTTAGTGGCACTGTACTTGTATATACATTCTATTACATCTCTTTGTGCAATACTTAATAAATGTATATTTTTTTTATATCATATACAGCTGTCTCTAGAGCGTATATTTTTCTATTTTTTCTTAGCGCTGTCTCCCTTTTTAACCATTACAGAAGATATATTTAAAGACATTGTGTATCCAGCTTTCAGCCCAAATTCTACTCATTTAACAAGTGTTACTGTTGCTAAATACATGGCTTGAGCAAAGGCAAGGAAGAAAGTGTGTGTTCAATTAGTAATAACACCTAATTACAATTTGGGACGCTTTGTCTACTGTTTTGTATATTTTAAAATCACATAAGTTCCCTCTAAAGCTAAAAACCAACATGAAAATAAAAAAAATTACAAGCTGGTACTTGGGTGTATACATACATTTATTGCAATTTCCTATAACAATATTTTATGACATACGATAAACTGATAAAATAAATTGATTTAAAATAATTGATTATACATTTTTAGCACACGTTTTATTAAATCCTACAAATTATGTATGTGTATGGCATTCAGAAGGTTTACATGTATATGCCTTGTTTGCTTTTAATTATTTTACCAATGTAATCTATCTATTCTAAATAATTTACTATTGTTTCTTTTAAAATGTTACATTTTCCCATTGTGCCAGATTTAAGATGGGTGGTTTCTTTCCCATATTTTAGAAAATGTACCCCTGATTAAAATGGACTATCATAATGTCAATATTCGATAATCCAAGATTTATTTTAATACACTGGAAATAACTGCACTTCCATATAAGTGTTTGGCTATATAGTTTATTCAATATATGGCTAATCAAAAGCTTGCACTTGTATTCATAGCACAGACCCGTTTTTGTTTAATTCATCAGCATTTTGTTTTATCCACTTATAAAAATGAGTCTGTTGTTAACATATATTGTGCTATTAATTAAGAATATTCTTTGCAGTGACGGAGTATGCAAATCATGCTAGAGATAGCCTTTATGATCTAAATCTCGAAAAGTATGATGGGTGAGTATGGCAATATTTACAAGTTAATATATTTATAATCCGTTAAATGACATCAAGTATGATAATCAATGCTTCCATGCTTTTATCCTTTATGTGGTTAAAACATTTTCAGTTGTTTTGATATGTCTTGGTTCTTGTTGTTGTCATCTTATCCTATGACCTATAATATCTGTTAAATAGCTCTTACGATCAAAAGACCCAAACACATGTTAATGTAACATCCTATTGTAGCATATTTAGTATTGGTGGCTTTTTTTGTTTGTTTCCTTGTCCATTTTGTCAAGCGTTAAGTCTGTTGTCTGTCATCCTGTTCGTCCGCACTCAATGATTTTATCAAGTCCAAGGACTATCAATACATATCTTGGAATATATATCTTCCGTTTGTTTGTCTGATGTCAGCAGGTGATACATTCGGTTGAAACTAGATGCAAATTAATCCGAATAAGTGCAATATGATGATGTACTTTGGTCATTAAAAACCATCGACCGGTTATAGAAAATTTAATATAGTTCTAACCTCAACATCTGAGGAATGGGATTTGGGTAATTATTTCTGAGGACATAAAGGTATTAGACAATGTAATAGAGCAGCAGGAAATGCTAGAAGAAGCTATTAGCAGTAGAAAGAGGGAAGTGTTCATGCTGTTGGAAGGAGCACTGGTGAGACCTCACTTGGAGTATTGTACACAATACTGTATACCGTATCTCTGAAAAGCAGGGCTTGACAAATGTATCTGAGTTTTAGGAGCCAGCTAAAATATCTAGGAGCCAGACAACAGCACATAAACGCACGCAGTCACAGACAGACACACAGTCAGTCAGTCACATATATACACACACAGACACATCATCACATATACATACAGAATAAAGGATCATTTATTCTAATCTGGAGTACCAGGGTGAAAGTCCTCTCCGTGCACCCTCCAGTATGTTCCAGCCCAGTGGCAGAGAGCAGCTTTGCTTTTCTGCTGAGCTCCCCGGTGATCCGCACTATATCAGTGCGCGAGGGGGCGGAACAGGAAGTCTGTGCAGCTGGTGCACTCACTTTGCTCCCTCGAGCACCGCTAGATTAAATAGAAGAAAAAAACCTATCTTATTGCCAAGGCACCATGCGGGGCTCACGATACCTGGCGCCCAGGGTTTGTCGAGCCCTGTCTGAAAGGATATTGATATTTTGGAGAAAGTTCAGAGAAGGGCTACTAAACTGGTGCATGGATTGCAGGATTAAACTTACCAGGAAAGGTTAAAGGAACATTAAATGTATAGCTTGGAAAACAAAACAAAACAGAGGGGATATAATTGAGACAATTACATATTTAACCCCTGTAACAGACTATAATACACCAACTGTGTAGTACCTGTTATTTTACAAAAACTAGATAGATTTCTAGTTAAAATTGTCCTATTGCTTTGGAAGGAAGTGTGACAGAGATACACCTTCACCTGATTTTTGACAAATATGTTGAATCCGTAGTAAATTGCAGAACGATTGTAAATTGCAATACAAGTTTGCAGGATTTTTGTTTTGTTTTATTAGCTTTGTTTCTTGATTTGGCAGAATTGTCTGCGTCGGTGGGGATGGAATGTTCAGCGAGGTGCTACATGGCCTTATTGGTAGAGTGCAAAAGGATACAGACATCGATCACAACGATCCTGAGGCACAGTTATCCCAGTGTGATCTACGGATTGGCATTATTCCTGCTGGTAGGCTCACATGTTAGATTCATACTAACTTGCTTTACTGTGTAATGTATCATTAGATGTTTGCTTTACGTCTTGGATACACACTACATCATATAAAGTAAAGAAAAAGATACATATCAGTTTTATTTTCACCACCTTCTGGTCTCCCAAAAATAAAGTCTATAATGGATGTATTACAGTTGCTGTATGAACAGTTTGGCCATTATCTCTGAGCTCTCATTATTCAATGTCACTATTAAATTATTTTTGATGTAAACCTTTAGGAGAAGAAGGGAAAGAAACCCCCTTGCACAGTAAGGAGTATAATCATGCTTAAATCTGACTCACAATACATGCGTAAGACTTCATCCCCACTGAAGGAGAGGAGTCTTAAGGAGAGAGATAAAATAATTATATTTAATAAACCTCTATTATCCTCATGTTGTGAATTATCACAAATAAATTCATGAGCTCAATAATACGTCTGAATATATTTGACAGTTTACATCCCAGAACACTCAAGTCCAGTCAGCGGTGTGATTTCAGCTCTAGAAGAGGTTTTTATTGAAATATTAAATTTTATATAACTTATATCTCTCAACTCTCCGGGTTATGAGCCTGTATGTCCATTTTGGTTAAATCAGTATATGTATTGCATGTCACACTTGAGCATAGGTATGCTCCTTGCTTTGTAAGAGTGTTTCCTTTCCTTCTGCTCAGAATTTTATCAATGGTGGCTATTCACTAAAAGGTGAGATTAACATGTCATCTCATGAATTTAACTAAACACTGTGCAGGGGCAAACCTGGGGAGTCAAAAGCAGGTTTGTCCCCCCTGTACATTGTATAGTGCAATGCTCATCTCACCCTTAACTCACCTCATCTCTCCTGTATCTAACCTTTTTAGTGACTAGCCCCCAATGTGTAGGACAGTGAGCATTGTGTAGTTGGTTTTCTCTTTTTGAGCTTTGGAGAAGCAGAAGGTTTGTGATTCCTTTTAATGAAGGATCATCTCAAATCTATTGGACTTACGATTTATTTAAGTATTCATTATCATTTAAAGGCTTACAGTGTGTCTGCACATTATTCTACATTTCTAAGAAAAAACTGTTCTTGGGAAGGCTACGGTGTGTTATCCTGATAGCACAATGAATCTCCAATGGCAACTGTCACGCATGACTCACAGATGACTCCTAAAGAGGAGTATTTGTTCTTTCGGTACCATATCTTTTCAGATAGTCAAGGTACCAGTTCCCATGCATGCTTGTAGTGTACAAGTCTTAATGTTTTAGGCTCGGTCTGCTTTGAAAATGGTCTTTTCTGTGACACCATTTTCTATGGCTAGCTAAAACATATCCCCTCATTTTTTAAAATAGATTTTCCCACATACATATAGTTTAAAGTCTTATATTTCCTTTGCAACTACATGGCATATTTTGTGTCTGCTGTCCACCAGAGTATAGAGCTACTAGATATGTATTGCATTGGAAATAAACCACCCTTACAGTTATATACACTTATCAGTGTCCTTTTTTTGAACAAATGTATGAACTATTGCTTATTTTTCAACTTCCACACCTCCTTTACCATTTATACATATCTCTGTTTCTTTCCACATTCTTGACTTATCGCAACAAACTCAAAATATAATAAATACCCCTGAAATCCTAGTGATCTGTAAAGCAGAGCTTTTATTAGTAATGTGTCAAGTGGCAAGATTTATCTGATGTGTTGACTCCAGCGTATAGTTCTATTGAAGCGCCATTTTTTTGCCTAAGAGCTGAGGAGAGTAATCCTTTTTTGAGGACCGTGTGCCCTTGGAATCACATTAAACTTTTTATGTGGGCAGTGATAGAAATGTGGCTGCTGCTACAGCGCAGCATTTTGATCCATTGCAGCTTTTACTACAAGCTTAGTAAAACTGGATTTAACATAGCTATACCTGGGCATGCTTCCAGTTCTTCGTTTCACTGAGGGAAGCAGTGAATAAATGAAACTCACCAATTTTCTTTAAATATTAACAAAAGTACATTGTGTTTTTGGTAATGGGACACAAAACCCATTGGAATTGTTTTTTTTTTTTTAATTGAGTTTCTTTAATAAGAAACAAGTAGTTCAAATGATTACATTTATTGGCTAACTGATAGTTTGATTGCAAGCTTTGAAGACAAAGTTGCTAGCTCCCTCCTTCAGGTGTTAATGAGGCTAAAACAAAACATCCTAACTACAAAGTACAGTTCACAGCTTTTCCCGAATGGCAAAAAGAAAATTGGCATGTTATGATGCTCTAACTGAACTGAGTGTATACATCTATTAGATCTACCTATTTGTCTATTAGAGCTTTAGTAGATTGGCTAATTTACTGGCAAGAATTTTTTTTACTTTGTTTTTAAATCTGTCAACTGTGCTTTGTAGTTAGGATATTTTGTTTTAGTGTCATTATTGCCTGAGGAAGAGACCTAGCAACTTGCTCTTCAAAGCTTGCAATCAAACTCTGTTAACCAATACATGGTATCATTTGAACTCTACTTGTTTCCTGTTTTTTTTTCACAACTAACACGGTAGTGCCCTTTTAAATGTTTAAATATATGTGAAAAGTAATTATATAGATTTGTAATTTCAAAACTTTGCTTACTAGTGTTCCAGGTGGCTTAGGAGACCAAAAAAGAACCTCATATTGGCTTTTGTGAGTCACACTATTTAGAAATAAAATACCTGGAATGGTATTCAGATATTCTCTGCTTTTATCCAATTAAATGGGACTCATTTTATCTACCTGAAGGGCTGAGTCAACCCTGCTGGGAATTGAACCTGTGACCCCAAGGGTTGAACAGATTCTGTAGATGATGCATTGGCCTACTGGGCTAGGTCACGGTCCCTAAAAAATGAGTCACTCCATGGGGAATTTGAACACCAGTCTCTTGAATGACAACCAGGGATATTTAACACTAAAGAAGACATTGTAGTTTTTTATATTAAAAAAATTACATTTGATTCTCCATAAAAAAAAAAAAAAAAAAGAGAAGGAAAACAAGAGAGAGCATTAACTGCTCACCCCAACAAAAGGGAGAAGCTTCTTATTCAGAAAGGTCTCACTATGATCCAATTATTGGTTGTCACTATCCCTTAAATATATAATAAAGGAGACACAATTACTGCACTGGCAACAATACCAAAAAGGTGTCCTTTCAACTTAGGAGTGGGATATGTTCATATTTATAAATGGTTTCAAAGAAATTTGCTGAATGGTCTATCATGCTCTACTAAAGTAAAAAAGTAGGGGTTTTATTCGTGAAATAGAAACTTTCAGGGAATTTGTGGATAACTGGTTTACTTAAATTATTACATTTTCTTGTTTAATCTTTTGCTTCACACCTACAGTCTTACTTAAGATATATATATATTTTTATTTTTTATTTTTTTTCCATGTAGGGTCTACAGATTGCGTGTGCTTTGCTACTGTTGGCATCAATGACCCTGTCACGTCTGCACTTCATATAATTTTAGGTACGTAGTAGACCGGCAAATATTTTAGTTGAGTCTTTGTGCAATGGTTGCCACCTTTTCTCCAAAATAATACTGGCAAAGCTATTGCCTCCATAGATATAACATTGGCCTCAAGCCAGTAAAATATCAGAATGGCAACCGTAGTTTGTGTATATAGAGCATTTAGAGTGGCAATCCATTTTGGAACCAACATAATGCAGTCACCAACTTCTTATCAAAGTCTCTGTTTTTCAGCACATGGTGCATAGTCTGACTAAATACACCTTTTTCTTGCCATAAATATAGATTTAGTATGTAGGCTCTGTGTTATACATTGCTTAATAAAACATTTTGATTTCTACTTGTTTATCCAAAATGACTTGAAAACTGGTTTGGAATTTCATTCCTGTTGAATGCCGCTGCAATAAATTGTGCCTAATTTTATTTTAATGTTTTGTGTTTGACCATTTATTGTTCTCCCTTCAAAAAAAAATAAATAAAGGTGATTCTCAACCTTTGGATGTATGTGCTGTACACCGCAAGAAAATGTTTCTGAAGTACTCTGTTTCTCTATTGGGTTACGGTTTCTATGGAGATGTTGTAAGGGGCAGTGAAAAGAATCGTTGGTTGGGCCCAGTGCGGTATGACTTTGCAGGTAACACGAGAATTCTTATAAGATATTTTATACTGTAAATCTCTGAGCATTTTGTATGTAAAGTGGCAAAAATGCTTACTAAAAATGTAATAAAGATACACTGTGGAATTTACAAAGTACCTCAGAACAAGGGATTAATAAGAAGAAAATCTCAAAGATAATGAAAAGATTCAATACGTTATAGAAGATTGGTATCTTTTATAACTTATGGTATCTTTTCATTATCTCTGATAGATATGTTTTATAACTTATGGTATCTTTTCATTATCTCTGATAGGTATCTTTTATAACTTATGGTAACTTTTCATTATCTTTCAGTCTTTCTCATTAAGGTGTTTTGGAAATTCCACAGTACCTCCATGGTGTTTCTTTATATCAGGAACATTGGACACGAAGTATGGTTTGAAAATGAAATTAAAATTGTAGTGTAACTGAGCCTGCCCCCAGCTTTCTTTTTTTTTTTGTAGAAATGTAATAAGACATATTTACAATCATGGTTAAGCTTTTTAGATCTTTTCCAAGATAATGAACAGACATTCCATTCAGCTTTTTGATTCACTTGGATCTATGCAAATAATTTGTCATTTCTGCTTATGAAATTTTAATCATTCATCATGAGAAGGAATTCAGATGTGTATCCACTTACCATTTATCAAGTCTCTCTCTTTGTGTAGTGTAATGTTTTGAATGTAACGTCCCAGAAGGTAAATTAAAAATAAATTTGCAATAAAGTAATATAAGCTGTGATGAGCAATTAAAAATGTAAATGCAATTTGTGTATTTAAGATTACTTTTGCTTATGCAAAAGTAATCCATCATTTAGCTGTACTAAATTTATCCGATGCTAGAACATCTTTAAATGAAATTATATTTATTGTATTTTCAGAAATCTGTGTACTTGAAAATAGTATCATTCACTGTAATTTACTTCACTAAAATGTTTTTTACTCTTCTAACAAAGTTAAGGAAAAAAAGAAAATTATTGCCCACTAGTGCTGTATTCTGTTTATTGTACTTTTGTATACAATCTGCATAGACTTTCCAGATTTGTCCTTTACATTGCTTTATCAATTGTTTTGACTGGTTTTACTCAAAAAGGGATTCTAACCTCTGAGCCTGTTTGTTTTTTATTTTTACCATAACAGTCCTGCAGTATACTTTTTTTTTTTTGTAAGTGTCCCTGAATAAAACTGCAGTATGATCACACTAGTTTCAAATGTCTTTGTTTCTTATTTTCTTTTTAATTTCCCTTTCATATTGCATAACATAGGTGTTGATCTTACATTGAGAAAATAGAACAAATTTGGAGATTACGTAAACCAGTTTGAAGGGTTTTTTGTTTTGTTTGTATGCTCTAAAATATTAATGTGTGAGTATACAAAAATTATATATTTTTTTAAATTTGTTTTCAGATATTTACCCAATAGGATCACTAAGAATATTTTATAAATATAAACAAAATTAGAAAAGCAGAAACATGGTATGGTATATTTTAAAAAGTAATCACTTTTAATCAAAAGATGTATGAAATGCAATTTTAAGATATTCTAGCACTTTAATAAATAAAAATGGCTTAGCTGAGTGATCACTGATCCATATGTCTGTTTTGTCAAGTCCTTTTGACAAAACGTTGTATATTATACTTAAAAGTACATAAAGAGTTCCTACTGGTTGAATAATAGTTCCCTGAAAGGAACATTGCACCTTGTTTAACCCTTGCTTCCTTGAAGGAAGCAAGGGTTAAGCAAAACATGTCCTGATAATTTGAAGTAAACCCGACGTGCACAGCCAGAGTGCTCTGACTGCCGAAGGCGAGGGCATGGGAAGCACAACTGAAAAGTAATGTTTAGTGTTCCTTTAAGGCATTTCTAATTGCATTTCAATAAACTGAACCTGAAGAAAATAGAATTGTTCAGTAAAGAACTTGTCCCAGTATAAAATGTTGATTAATTTTTATTTTAGGTTTTAAGACCTTTTTGTCTCATCATTCTTATGAGGGGACAGTATCTTTTCAACCAGCAAAGTGGGCTGCAGGATCACCTTTCGACAAAACCCTTTGCATATCTGGGTGAGTGGTTTTGGAGACATTGCATTGTTATCCTGTATTTATTTATACGTTGAAAAGCATCAATTGTTTAGTGACTTAACTTTTGTCTTGTAGGTGTTCTATTTGCAGACAAAGTTGTAAGCAACTGGACGATCATCAAAGGGCACAAGCATGTTGCTTAGAACATAATGGTAAGACTACATGGCAAAAGCTGTGTGGCTGCAGGTTGCCAAAACCTGTTCTATTTCCCTCTCATAATATTTCAAAAGCTTGTAATGTGCATGGTCCAGACTTCAAATTTCTCAAACTTATAAGCGGACGTTATTTATGTTGGGGAATCATTTTGCACTGCTGGCTTTTTCCAGATCAAATTATTCTAAACATTTACAGTTTAAATGCTGATATGGACATGTAATTTCATATTCTTTGTAAGAAAACACATTGACCAGATGTATCTCTTAGTTAGAGAAGTGTTTCAAAGTACATTCCAATAGAATTTTAGTTTTATTTGATGAAGTATATTGCATTAAGGTCGCCTGTATTTTTGCATTCTCAATTATGATTCTGATCATGGCTTTCGTGTATTTGAAATTCCATGGAAATAAGGTAACTGCTTGAACCTTGAATGCTCTGAATTGCACCTGTCCAGTGCTTCCCCCATTGAAACTAATTAGAATTAATCAGGGAAGAACGGATTATGGAAATTGATGATATATGTGTGGAGTGCATCACGGCACTGATGTTGCAAACATATGTAATGCATACACACACACCTTAGGTTTTTTATTTAGGGAGACAATTTTATGTAATTGCATTACATTTACAAATCTTCCAGGTTTTATATATGTATTATTTATTCTCTGAACAAGGATTCAGGAAGGAAAAGCGGTCACATATATGGTTTTAGTAAATGTGTTTTTATATATATATATATATATATATATATATATATATGTATATATATAAAAAATAAAGATACGTATATACTGTATTTTAGGTACAACATGGAAGGTCAAATTATAACCAAATTATCTTGAACTCCTAATATTGTAGCACAATGATACGTACAACTGCTGCATTATTTTACTTACCTCTTAACGCTAAAATATAAACAAATCCTTCTTCTATTCATTGCATGACATTTTACAAACACTTTCTTAAAGGTGAAATTGAGAGTCCAATTTTACATGTATCCTAGTCACTTTTTGACCATTTTTGGTGAACTGTGGGTTTGATATACTTGTCTTTGTGTTGTTTTTTTTATTTTAAATATTTTGTTTTCTCCTTCTACAGTCAATATATATTCCTCCTCTTCTACTGAGCATTAAATTATGAAAGCAAAAGTTTTGCAACCTACCGAATTAGCTGTAACATGATGAGTATCAGCCCCTGACTGTAACAGATGGGCAGTAAATGACTTGTATGATTATTTGAAGTCTCTTATTATAGCACAGGTGGAAGTCACATAATTAGCTCATCTGGAGGCAAGGACAAAATATTTGTTTTTGCCTTGTTTTTTTCACCTTTGTGATGTCACACAAGGAACTCTTGGTGCAGAGTTGCAAATATTACTTCAAAATGCAGGGCTTATTATTAACCCCATCTTCTGCGAGTGACAAGGTTAATATGGGCAAAGACTAATGGATTTATATTATTTGGCAAATATGTTGTTGGTGATTCATCCAGATGTCTTTGGAAACAAAAGGCAATTATAGGATTGGCAGCTCGCCTTATTGCTGGAAGTTTGGCTCCAGCAGTAGTAGGGATGCCTGCCTTTACCAGATAGGACATGTGCATGAAAAATTAGGCACTGCATATACATGAAAATATTTGCTGTGTTCTTGTTTAATGTATATTTTTTTATGTTTCTGCTTGTTTGGTAGTTGGATATTTCCTTTTGTAGAAAATTATCCAATATGTGATAATCTGCTTTGTTTTTTGCTCATATGGGATAATAATGTTTACTTACAATCTTAAAGGAGCATTATTGGAACTAGAAAGCTACACCTGTATTAATGTTCTTTAATTGGCAATATCAAGGTTGGGCAGAAAATCACATTCCATCCCATTCATTTTCTGTTTTCACCCTCTCAGACTGCTTAAATGTTTTGGCGACTGGGTTTCTATTTTTCCCTGTCTGCAAATCAATGTAATATCTGCTATATTATGGTCTAAGAGAGCTGGCTAGTTAGTGTTTTAATTTGTTTTATATTCCATATAAACATGCAAAATTTAAATTAAATGTATAGAAAAATTACATGAATCGTAATGTATTGTAAACAATACATACATCGACATGAAACAGACATTAATGAAAAAGTAATCATTTTTTCAGACAATAAACATAATACAAACATAATTCAGTTAAGACAGTACCGGGAGAGAGAGCAATCATTTCTTCTTAATACATATATCAAACCCATCATCCCAGAGAGTCAGCACTAACTGTAAGGAAAATTCTCAGTTCTCCTCTAACTTCATAATCCATTTATCCCACAGATTGTAATTTTTAGATGTCCTGACCACTTATGCCCCTTTCCATTCTACATTGAAAAAGTTAGTTCTAACCCTTTCTAACCATGTCCAGTGAGATCCGTCTAGAAGATCTACAGGTACTAGCTATTATTAATTTAGCTGCAAGAAGGGTGTGTATAATAAACATTCAAATATTACTATCCATATGTGGTAAAGTCAACTGTAAAAGGGCGATATCCGGGGATAGAATACGGATAATTAGTTCTATTATCATTGTATTTGTATTTTGTATTTACTGTTATTTATAATTAGTTTTATGTCATTCATCACCTTATTCATATTTTTTTTTCGTAAGTTCATAGAAACATAGAAACATAGAATGTGTCGGCAGATAAGAACCATTCGGTCCATCTAGTCTGCCCAATTTTTTTTTTTTTTTTTTGAGTACTTTTATTAGTCCCCCGTTCCCGGTCTTATAGCTAGGATAGCCTTGTGTCTATCCCACGCATGCTTAAAATCCTTGACTGTGTTTACCTCTACCACTTCTGCTGGCAGGCTATTCCATACATCCACTACCCTCTCAGTAAAGTAATACTTCCTGATATTACTTTTAAATCGTTGCCCCTCTAATTTAAGACTATGTCCTCTAGTTGTGGTAGTTTTTCTTCTTTTAAATATACTCTCTTCCTTTACTGTGTTGATTCCCTTTATGTATTTAAATGTTTCTATCATATCCCCCCTGTTACGTCTTTCCTCCAAGCTATACATGTTAAGATGCTTTAACCTTTCCTGGTAAGTTTTATCCTTCAACCCATGAACCAGTTTAGTAGCCCTTCTCTGAACTCTCTCCAAAGTATCAATATCCTTCTGGAGATACGGTCTCCTGTACTGCGTACAATACTCCAAGTGAGGTCTCACCAGTGCTCTGTACAATGGCATGAGCACTTCCCTCTTCCTACTGCTAATACCTCTCCCTATGCAACCAAGCATTCTGCTAGCATTTCCTGCTGCTCTATTGCATTGCCTACCTACCTTCAAGTCCTCTGAAATTATTACTCCTAAATCCCTTTCCTCAGATGTTGAGGTTAGGACTGTACCAAATAGTCTATATTCTGCTTTTGGGTTTTTACGCCAAAGGTGCATAATCTTGCACTTGTCCACATTAAATGCCAGTTGCCACTGCTCTGACCATTTTTCTAGTTTAGCTAACTCATTTGCCATTTGGCTTATCCCTCCATGAATATCAACCCTGCTGCAAATCTTTGTATCATCAGCAAAAAGACATACTTTACCAACAAGACCTTCTGCAATATCGCTAATAAAAATATTAAAGAGAATGGGTCCAAGAACAGATCCCTGAGGTACCCCACTAGTAACAAGACCTTGCATCGAATATACCCCATTGACTACAACCCTCTGTTGCCTGTCCCTCAGCCATTGTCTAATCCATTCAACAATATTGAAATCCAAACTCAAAGATTTCAGTTTGTTGATAAGCCTTCTATGTGCGACAGTGTCAAAAGCCTTACTGAAATCTAGGTAAGCAATGTCTACTGCACCCCCCTGATCTATTATTTTAGTTACCCAATCAAAAAAATCAATAAGATTAGTTTGGCATGATCTCCCTGAAGTAAACCCATGCTGTCTCTGATCTTGAAATCCAAGCGACTTTAGATGTTCAACAATCCTATTCTTTAACAAGATTTCCATTATTTTCCCCACTACTGAAGTAAGACTTACTGGTCTATAGTTGCCCGCCTCCTCCTTACTACCTTTCTTGTGAATGGGCACAACATTAGCTAATTTCCAATCTTCTGGAACTACTCCCATTAACAATGATTGGTTAAATAAATCTGTTAACGGTTTTGCTAGTACACCACTAAGTTCTTTTAATAACTTTGGATGTATCCCATCAGGTCCCATCGACTTATTTGTCTTTACTTTAGACAGCTGAAGTAAAACCTCTTCCTCTGTAAACTTACATGCATCAAAAAACTCATTAGTCTTTTTCCCTAAATGAGGTCCCTTACCCTCATTTTCGTTTGTAAAAACTGAACAAAAATATTCATTAAGGCAGTCTGCTAAGCCTTTATCCTCTTCTACATAGCATCCTTCTTTTGTTTTTA